>OX439038.1:55345723-57976112 GCA_949317995.1 Acholoe squamosa
TGAGGACAAATTATTGAAATTAATAAATACTTTCCATAGTTGACTCCTCCTGTGGATTGAGGACCTTCATGATGAGGGCATGAAGGAGTAGAAAATCTTCATTGGGAGTCCATGAAGAAGAAGTGGGCATGTTGGCAGCTGATCAATGTCCATATGCAAGGGCCCAGACCTAAGTAGACCTACATGCTTGTCTTTTTTCAAGGGATTCCCCTCAGCTGAGCCATATCTGAGTTATCAAAGGCTATGGTTTGTTTGCCCCTGCCTATGGGACCAGGGAAATAAAAGAATACTTGCTATCCTTCAAAAAGAGTAGGAGAATGAAGCTTCAGTAGTGGTTTTCTCACTCAACCCTCGTCATAGATGTGATCATTCATCTCATAGATTCAGATCCATCAGTGGTGGACAAACAGTATATAAATACCTGTCCAGACTTAGAAAAGAAAGGACGAAATGTCTATAAACTAATGAGACTGTCCCATGAAGTAGGGACCCCACTTTTGGACATTAAACAAATCAATCAATCAATCCATAGCCTGGCTAAAGGCCCACTAATGGGCAGTTTGTTGATGCAGCATGTATCTGCCTTCTGGATACATATTATGTGGAGAGGGTCACATTTAGGTAGAATATGGTGATTGCTATTGTACAAAATGTAGTCAGAACTGGATAGAATGTGTTGTGTGCTGTGGAGATTGCTTTCAGTATATGCCTATACATGTATAGAATGTTGGTGGTCGCATTCATGTGAAAGTTGTGTCTTGGTCCCCTGAAGAAATATAATAGACTGTTACTGGAGGCATTGTAAACAAAAATTTGGCATCTCGTCAGGAACCGCCCAAAAATATGATGATTGAGTGTTTCTCTCTTCTTTTCTTTTTTTTTACATAGGTCAAAAGAGAAAATCCCATACATATTTATACATGTAAATGGTTATGTGTTGAATTCATGAGACCTATAGGACACACTTAACTTGTTTTTCACCTTAATTTTGAGGCACTTTACGTCGCATAAAGATGATCAGAATGAAGAGGCAAGTACATGCATTTCACAAGATATTCATCAAGAGACAAACGGTAAGTGGGTCGATGAAGATATATGCTGTTTTGCTGGAAATGTATAATTTTCTGCCATCTACAGTGAACAAGTAACTAATGGATATGTCATGACGCATGACAGTCACAAGTCATGACATATCCATTAACTACTTATTTTATTACACAATAATCAATAGATAATCAATAAAAAATCAATAAATTCAAGTTGAAAACAAAAATTGTTCCCACTCTCTGGGACTTGCCATAGTGTGTGTACATGATCGGTACACTGCGGGACGCGCCCCGGGCGCTGAGCAATAGACCATTGGTACACACACCTCGGCGCCCGGCAGCCGTTGGTTTGGTCTGAACGCGTTCCGCAGTCCTCTATAATTATAATGATATTCTAACCTTATTCTAACCAATAGACCATCGATACACACACCTCGGGCCCGGTAGCCGTTGGTCTGGTTTGGACGCGAAAAAAAAGATTCGTCCTGACCGGGACTCGTCCCGCCTACCTCTAGCAGCTGAGCGCAATGCGCTAACCACTAGAGAACCGGGTCTCACACCTCGGCGCCTGGCTTGGCTTGATTTGAACGCGTCCAGCAGTCATCGCGGACAGCTTCAGCGAAAAAAAATATACGCCCGGACTGGGACTCGTCCCGCCAACCTCTCTACAAGCTAACCAAGCAAACACACACCATTTCTCATCAGTCCCTGTGGCGCACTGCATAGGGTGTTGGAGTTGGGATCTGAGACTGCAGGTTCGACCCCTACCCTGGCAATGAAAAATTTCGTAGGTTTTAACATGTAACATATGACATGTAAGGTGTGCATGTTATCCATGGCTAACTGCACTGGGTGCCTGTTATCTTCGGATAACTGCACACCTTACAAAGGTCATGATGCATGCATCATGCCATGCAATATCGACAGGTATGTGCATGGGAATATCCAGGAAAAGCACTCAGAATCACAGAAATCGTGTTATAATTACTGGTAATCATTACCTCCCGCTCCATAAAGACTTGTATCGATGTGACGTCCTAACTATATAGGCATTATACACATGATGCATATTACCAATATTAGTCCCTGGAAAGTGATGGCTGGTAAACAACGTGATTATCACTTAATGGAGTAGTCCTTTGTGCATGGGCTACCTGATTGGTGGTCTCATGATGGAACAAGCCTATAGTTGTTAATGTATTACTGGTCCGGGTGGTTCTGGGCGTGGTGGATAGGTGATTTGATTAGCTATAATGACAGGATATACTGGATGCTGGACTCCACATTGAAGTAATATACCGAGGTAGCGGTTTGTACAATGGGCGCGGCCATTGCTGAAGCTGTCAATTAAACATGCAGGGACCTTTGTTAATGGGGCTTTCAGACGCATTCGCGGTTACCAGCGGTGATCACTGAGATGATATTATGACCGACTCTGCTTCCCCTCTACATATGACATGATGTGGTATCTACTAGAGACAGCCATAATGGACGAAATAATAATTATGATATGATATTATAAAGAAACAACACCGTAAAAGGTTTTCAAAGTAATCTATATTGAACAGAATTTATGTGAGCGAGAGGAGTTCCCATTCGATCTTTTTTCGTTAGGAACCAGCCTAATCTGACTCTGTGATCAAGAGGTAGCTTGGCATATATCAAAAGTTATAGAATGTCATGACGGACAGTCCAGACCGTAAAGCAAACCATAAACGCTCTGCCCCCAGACTTACAATGCTTAGGACACAATGCAGCAATACTTTTACTCATCACTCGATGGCAGAAATTGCAAACACGGCGGCAAATCTGACTGCTTTCTTGAAGGTCCTCGATAGTAATCTTATAGGGTGGTGAGTGACGCATCATGGTGAAACGCTTCCTTTGGAGAATTATCTCGTCCCCTCTTGCGATTTCACGCGAGTCTTCTTCAATAATGGTTCCTAGTTGGTTTTTGGTGATGGCGTCTGCTGAGGGCTCCCAGGCAGCACCTAGCACGTGGTCTGTGTACAGCACAGTGACCAGGAGAAGTGATTGAAGCAGCACGCCAGTCTTGGGGAGCATCTTTCTGAAGAGAGAGGAATGTAAATTTTAATGGCATGCCATATGGCCACTTTTGACTAAATAACTTTAAAGGTATAGTCACAGGTTAGCTTTTTGAATGACAATGTTAGAAGATCATTATAGTTAGAAAGTTTGAGGGATCAAAAGGTCCAACTGAAAAAAAAAGATCTGACTTAAAAAGTTTACTTTTGGCTTAAAAGCTAACTTTTTGGCGGAAAAAAACCCCACAAAACAACAACAACAAAAAATAAATAAAAACACACTTTCCCTCGTGACTCAGGTTTGATACTGTGAGGAAAAGTTAAGCTGCCTGATGGACTGGCATGAGGGAAAGTTTGACTGGCGTGGCATCAGCCCTTTAAGGGTCTAGAATGTCTTGTCACCCCATTCACAGCCTTAGCACCCTGTAGGTATCGAGCAGAGTATTTGCCATACAGTCCAGTACCCGAAGGGTTCAGGTTCAACAAAATTGTAACAAAAGGTTTCTCGATGGTTTTCAACTCTTTGATACCTGTTCTTTACAGGAAGAAAAAAAGTTTACCAAATTCAACCTTGGGCAAGTACCTTAAATCCAACATGGCTGCCTTCAGACTAAGTGCAGTGTTAAATTGCATTAACTTATAATGGAGATATTCACTATTGTAATACATCAATTAACATCAGCATGAAAACTTACACTCATTTCTACCATGTCTCAATGTCAAGGTCATCTGGATATGGAAATAGTTGCCATAATCAGTTAGGGTAGAGTGACCTTGAGTCGTCCAGGTACCTTGAGTCGGCCATTTTGCTTGGTTTTGGGCCCAAAATGAATATGTTAATGAATATATTAGTGGATTCTAAGCTATTTACACTGGTGCTATATGGCAAGATATGCTATAAGCTATTGTAGCATCTTTTGGAATTTAAGTCTAGGACCTTCCAGGAGCTCTCGATGACACTAGAGTTTGTGAATTATTCCTGAAGTCAGATATAGGTTCCCGATGATTTTCCAGCAACAAAACGATAGATGAGTGATAATGTGATATTGACCAAGTAACAGAGTTAAACCTAACTAAAATTGGAAAAAAGCATTGCATTCATACTCTGTCAAACATCATTTAACTTAAAATTATTCCTTTAATAGTGTTCAGTACAAAAGTCAACAATCTGCTGTATAGAAGTTGACTCTTGGTATGATAAGACTGACAAAAGGTGTCTTTGAGCAATACATGTACCTTGAGTCGGCCACTATACAAGTACCTTAAGTCAGCCACTATTGCTTTTTGGTCCAAAATTAACTTAGTAGTGACCATTTCTTTGGGTTCTAAGTTATTTACACTGCTACAATGTGTTGAGCTGTAGCACCTGCTATCTTTTCATCTTTGGGAAAGTGAATCTAGCACTATCCATTATTTTTCAATTAAATCAACTATATTCTACCAATTAGGTAGAGAGGTCTTCTGATAGATTGACAGCACTTTGAAATGACGGACAGCTGATAAATTGGGATAAGTTTGCTATAATTTATGTTTACCCAAGGAATGGTATTAATCAGCATTATAATTAGTAAAATCATTCCAGAAACACTCTGACCAAGAACACTCAGCCGGGAATAAATGTTTTCCTTGTTTTGCTTCAGAAGCACACTTTTTACTATGAATTAGTTGAGTCGTTTTATGATGTGGCTGACTCAAGGTACCACAGTGGCCGACTCATGGTACTGATGAAAGAAAATCCACATCTAATGAATAAGGGGTGCTCAAAGAGCTCCATGACTATGGGTATGAAAGTTGTAACATTGCTGAA
This sequence comes from Acholoe squamosa, assembly GCA_949317995.1. Taxonomy (NCBI): domain Eukaryota; kingdom Metazoa; phylum Annelida; class Polychaeta; order Phyllodocida; family Polynoidae; genus Acholoe; species Acholoe squamosa. The sequence continues at coordinate 55,350,622 of OX439038.1, forward strand.
TGGAAAGAGTAAGACATCTGGGTAATATTTATATCCATTTTTAGATGACCCCTGCAAACTTTCCTACTATTACAAAGATCCTAGAATAACTAGTAGGTAGTAAGATGGCCCAGGTGGACGACTCATGGTCATTTTACCCTAAAACACACAATTTCTACAGAGGTGGATGAATAATCTATGCAGAGCAAAAGATCTCATTAAGGGTGATTAAGGCAGTTTCCAGCTGATAGATTCTACTATTTCTTAAAAGAAATTTTACTAGAATCAACCTTGGAGAAGTGCCTTAAATCCAACATGACTGCCTTCAGACGAGGTCTCAGTGTTGAATTGCATTAGTTTTGGATCTAATCAAGATAATCACTATTGTGATACATCAATTAACATCAGCATGAAAAGTTACATGCATTTTCACCATTTCCTAAGGTCAAGGTCATCTGGATAGGGAAATGTGTGCCACCATCAGTGAAAAACACGCAATTTCTACAGAATTGTATGAATAATCTATGCAGAACCAGAGATCTCATTGAAGATGTCCCAAGGCAGTTTCCAGCTTTTTAATAGGTCGGGACTACCATGTCTTAAGCTAAGCCCCAATCCCCCACACGAAGGGTTCCTGCAATTCAAGATGGCTGCCTTTGGAGTGAACCATGGTTTATACATACCATACAATTAGATACCATCTCATAATTTGTGATAAAATGTGGTTCATGCATGTAATAAAACATGCTTAGTTGATTCTCAATTAGTTGATTTTCAAAGATCAAGGTATCTTGATACAGCAATTACTTTTTTGCACACAGGTCTGCTCATAAATCTCAAATTCCTTATTCCCACTGCAGTGGGTATCAGGTATTAGCCACATGTGGCTAAAATAGAAACTCATCTCATTTGAAGGCTTTAAAGAGTGACTTTTCATTCTTGGAGGATCCTACAAGTGTAGGTATTGCTGATTCGAGATATGGTATTGAGACATTTACTCTATTAAAGTAATAAATATCAGGTTCAAGTAGGTTTCAAATCACTTTTATTATGGTTCTATTTAGAAGGAACTTGCAGATGTTTCAGCCTTTTATATGTCTCTATTCAATACCCTGATAGGTGGGAATGCCCTCGTTTGGATGATTTTTAGGCATTTTCAGAGACGCCAAGCAACTACCTGCACAGTAGAACTGTGAGTCCCCCCAATCTTAGGAGGACGGCAGAATATCTGGGCTGTTCCCTATGTCACAGGTTTCCACCATCGGGCCCTATCTCTCTCATGAGAGAGGTAGGAAACGTGCCCGAAGAGTGCCTATCCTACTCAAATACAGTACATGTACATAGTCTCGAATACACCCCGGCCTTGGTACACTACAAACACGATTCCCTACACTAGCAACTAAAACATTTTCCTTTTATAAGATACCTGTGCATTATATGAAAATTGGGGTGGAGCAGCCTTACAAGTGTTAGATATACTTTAATCTATATATAGTGTATATATACACTTTCATCCTGATGTTATGGGGTAGTGCATGTGGGGGACTGCATCCTGTAAGAACCCATGAATTAACTACCATATAAACCTGTGTATAAGCCCAGGTTTATATTGACACTAAGTGGCAAATTGACCAGGTCTGTTCACAGGGCAGGCTAACACATAGATTAGGCATCTATACATGTGACAAAACTTGGAAAATCATGACATTAGGGGAAATCCCTTTTTCTAAATTCATGTCTTCAACTACATTTTGGTACTTTGCATATTAGAATACTGCTAATAGCTACAGAAATATAAAATCTCAAACATGGGATGCCAGCAACATAGAGAAATTCAGGATATCCCTTAACTCAAATGCATATTGATTTATTGTAGCATAATGAATAAAAATGCCATTATTGGAAAAAATAACATTTTATAAACATAATCATCCATAATTTTGGATCTAGAAGGGATTATTCAATTCTGTTTTCAGTTATGGAAACCTTATGGACAGGTTAATAAATCAGAGTAACCTTTTATTCAAAAAGAACAAAATTATGGTTTCCATGGCAACCGAATGTCAACAAATGTGCTTAATTTAGGACAAAACGTTCTTTTTGGATTCTACACTGCAAAAATGGTGTTTAGATTTTAAACATGCTTAGGTTCTAAACATGTTTAAAACCTAAACATATACGTCAATTAGGTGTCTCATCAACTACACATTTAGGAAAAGAACACTTTTATTCTAAATACATAAACAATTTTGCTAAACATGTTTAGATGTTTAGAGTTTTAACACTTGAATACTAGGTGCTTAGATTTGAACATCAATATGTTTAGATATGTGTATGTCAAATCCACACCAGGTAGCAGCACTACCTCTCAATGGACTATCTGCAAAAAGTTATAATCAATTGTTGTGACAATACTCCCCAAACCCCTTCTGTATCATAGTGTCATTTCATTGAATGTCATGAAAATAGAAACAGCAATAGAAGATTGGCTAAATTCAACTTACACCACCATTATGGGTACAAACAATCCCTGATTGTTGGACTTATTGATCAGGACAGTTACCTGAGCCACCCACCTGACAATAACTCTACACATGCACCTAGGTGGTGCGAACTCACACACTCTCACCTGTTGGACAGGTGTACCCTGGCATAGCTATGCAGCAAGCCTAAGGGCACCTACATGTACTGTGGTTTTTGCTCTGTTTTTTTTTTGTTTTTTTTAGCCATAATGGTTAACTGTTTAGTTTGCAATACTGGCTTATACTCGGGGAAATTTAGTGTATTGAAAAAGTCAATGTATGTCTTATTGATTGGAATTCGATATCAGTTTTGACTTTCAGACCATAAACGATTGCATAATGTACTGCTTTATATCTCTAGGATTTAACTAATTTTGACAAAAAAACAGCCCTTTTCCACCCCCTTCACCTAACTATAAACCTTTTGTCAAATAGTTCTCAAGCTCATGATTATAAAGTTTTAACATTTAACTGCCAATACAATATCAAGCAGCAAAGTTTGTTGAACTTTCCTTTATTGTGACTAGGATGTAGGAGATGCATCCATTCACTATTTGAGGTTGTGAGTATAGATTATTCTATTTAAATCTAACAGAATTCAAATTGTTCATCCCCCTTGGTACACCTCAACTGCCACCTTTCAGTTATTTACTTGTATAATTCAGTTTGTTCAATAATTAGTACAGGTACCACCTGTTGTGTTCCAGGTACCAATTAGTAAGTTTGTATTTTGTAGCAAATTAATTGACCGTGTGCAATATGCATAAACCATGTTTTACAATAATAGCAGCCATCTCGGATTGCTGGAACTAGGGATGTCATTGACATCCCATTTTTGTCGATTCCGATTATCACGATTTTTGGTCTCATAATTTTGGGAACAGTGATTTTTGGATTCAGGGGGGTCTAAGCTGTCCAAAAAACGTATAGTACACACTTTCCCCATGAATACCCCACAGAGCCCATTTTGAGAACATATTAAACCGGACTACAGAGTTCATCATGTTTTTTTTCTCAGACTAAGATAATATTCCAGTTGAAATTCTGAGGGAAATCGTAGCAATAGAAGTTATTTTGAGATATACTCATACATTGGTATATGATACATTTCATTAAGTACTTGTACTGCTGTGCCTAACAGAAACTAATCAGCATATCTTATACCCTTGCATCCCAATCAATCTGCCTGAAAATCTCAGGCTGAGGTAGGAAGCCCTACTTTTGTTCTTTCACCATGTAGAGAATTCATATAATTTTAACCTCACTTTATTGACATAATCTTATCATCAAATCACCATCTTGCCCCTTGCAATCACATACATAGATCCTTCCCTGTTTATCTGTATAATGCTGGAGCCTACTAATCTCCGAGCATAAACTGCAGGGGGGAAACATGACACATCATTGCTTGAGGGTTAATTGCCCTAGAAATTGTGAGAATGAAGATTACCCCTATTTCACTGCATTACTAACATCATAAGCTTTAATTCGGCCAATTTTGGCCATACATTCCCTACACAAAAGTCGGCCCTAAGAGGCCCAGTGGACTATAGGTATAAGACCCATAGTCCACTGGACCTGTTCGGCCAACTTTGGCCATACATTTCCTACACAAAAGTCGGCCGAAGAGGCCCAGTGGACTATGGGTATAAGCAGGCATTGGCTTCTGCATAGTGTGATTAAGGCGATGCTTGAAGGTGGTTGAGGTGTTTCACCCCTCCTCCCTCGCCATCAAGATTTTGCTTCCTAGCATCGAAAGTCCACTAGGCCTCTGACACAGAAATTTATATAGGAAATGGACATACTGTAGTGGACAATGGGTTTTAGCCTCTTCAGGTAGGAGTTGGCATTCAAATAATCGTGTTGATTAAGTGAATACGTGTATATGGGTGCGACAGGTGTGCACGTGCACATGTGTGACGTATGTAGTTTAGGTTATCACATTATCACATGCCGCATGGCATCATACATGCATGGTTATCTCTCATTCAGATATATCATCCTTTATACCTACCAGATTGGCGCTAATAGACTATAACTAATCACATCGGTCTATGGTACGGAAGGTGCAGGGCTTATGAAAGCTACCCGGTTGGTGAAGAAACGTCTTCTAATACGACAAAATGGTAATTTCTGCTCCAAACCAAACTGTTTTTCCCTAACGTTTCTTTTTGTTCTCCCCCCCCCCCCAAAAAAAAAAAAAAAAAAAAAAAAAAACTGGCCCCAGGTCGACCTTGCTGACTTTCTATCTGATTGGCCTTAGGTTCAGGGAGATAGGATACAGTTTCAGGGGCAACCCTTGCAAACTTGAAAGGGATGGGCCTACGCATACTCCTATTCTACGCCTATGGCACCTGGTGCATGAAAGTACATAAAATAATGATGATACTTAATTTCCGTTTGCTCTAAATAATTACTATCAACCCGATCATAGCACTATGATTCACTTTTCTCCTACATTATGGACGTCCTTAGTACAATGTAAATGGAAGGGGTGATGTTTATAAATCATCCCCTTCGTTAGGGGTCTCCCCCCCCCCTCCAAAAAAAAAAGGAGATGGAGAGAGGAGAAAGAGGGAGAAAAGAGCGGGAATAGAAAGAAGTATACCTCTAATTGTAGTCTTAATATCTGGTGATGCTTTGCCCAAAGTGTGTGGAGGTAGCCTTGGGGGAACTTCCTAAGGGGGTGGACAGTTAAGTATACATATAGGTAGTGTGATTGTGAAAATGCAACCAGAATGCACTGCTTTGAACAAGTATTGAATTTCGTAAATTATCTTTGGGGTGGGGGTGAAAATGGTGTGCTAGTATGTCTCAGAATGCGCCATTCCAAGTCTTTAATTTCAAAATTACATACCAAACATTACATACTAAAACCTTACTACAAACCCTTGATTTTATATGGTGTCCAATAATGCACAGAATGGACTTTTTTCTAGTAGGTATCCTCAAGCAGTCAAGGCAATCTGTGTAGATTTGGGGGATAGGTCTGTACATGTCTCCTATTCCTGAGTGAACATAATTTTAAACTGATTTCTTACTTTAGATCATACAGACCTGAGATATATACTCAATTAGAATGCATCAGAGTGCACTATTTCAACCCTAAACCCGCAAAATTTTCTTTGTGTGTGTGTGTGTGGGGGGGGGGGAGGCATGCCCCCACACACCCCAGTCAGACCACTGCGCTTTGCTTGTGGGGCTTGGGCCCATGTAGTATCTCATCATTTTCACCAAGTCTCACCCCCCCCCCTTGACAATCCTGGATCCGCCACTGCAGTAACGATCATAAATCGATTTTTTTAAAACCGGAATACCACTATTATTCAGAATAAGGCAAAACCAGTACTGAAAATCCCCATAGGTACACGTTTTGCTCCGACGGCCGTTATGTTGAGGTTCAAACGTGTTTAAGATCTAGACATTTTGCTTCAGCCGGTGTTTAGCTAATCATGTGTTTAGGATTCAAATATTTAAATTCTAAACAACTAAACAATCAATGCTGAGGGGTCACCAAAATTATTCTGACCATGTTTTGCTCTGTTCTCACACAATCTCATTTGTAAAGATCAAAAGGATTCGAGGATTGGCACACTTATTCATAGGCTCATGACAAACATGAATATGAGAAAATAACCAACTTAAAATCGACACGATCAGCTCTTAACTCACCTTAAGTATATCCGTTATGAAAAAATGGATGAATATTTTGTATAACTCGAAATAGACAAGGTATAGCTAACCCTTCCCTGTGTTTCAAAAATACAGTGCTATAGTTCTGCCCATAATTATATGCAGTGCAGGGAGTTAAAGGGTTAAGACATAATTATAGTTCTAATTGCAGTTCTACAAGGCACAGAAACGATGTATTAATGCATTTAATCTTTTCTTTTTGCTTGGGGACGTTTGTAAAAAAGAGGTTGTAAATGTTAGTTTCATTTTTAACGTCAAAATTATGCCTACGTTTTTTTGTTTTTTTTATCTAGAAATAATACGTTTTCCTAGGAAGTTAAAGAACGCTATTTGAGTAAATTTTTTGTGTCTTTATTTTTACGTTTTAACAAACGTTTTGGAAAAAATAGAAACCTAGGAACGACGTTTTTTTATGTTAAGAAGCGTTTTTCTGTCGATTGGGGGGTATTTTCTTGATGTAATACATGTGTACTAGTACTACCTGTTTCTATGTTTGTCTGTCTGTCTGTCTCTGGGTTCCTCCCTGTGTCCATGTCTGTTTTTCTATCTGACTAAAAGAATACCATTTTGGGAAAATTCGATATTTGCCAATGTGACTTTGGTTGAAAAAAGTAGGTTGTTAGGTTATTCTGACGAACAGCAGCAACCATATGTACGACCAACGGCAAATGACCAAATAAACAAAATGATATCAATGAGACTCAGTAGGATAAAGCTCTACATGCACCCAGTAATGTACTGTAGGAGACTTACCTGACGGTGGCAAGTTGTCCTGTCCTACCTGTAGCCTTGTTCCATGTGAGCCTCTCCAGGCGAGCTCCTCCAGGTGCTCACCTGAGCCACTCTATAAGCTGCTCCATGCAGGCGGAGCTGTTAATGCAATGACCCTTGTTTGGGCTGTAGGTAAACTGTCTTTAGCGAGCCTACTGATCCTTTAGGCATAGCGATAATGAGTAGTCTCCCTCATTATCCATAGACAATTCCCATGTCACTGGTTCCATTGTGTAGGCGGGTGAGTATTTCCAGATACAGGGGTGCTAATTTAATATTGTTGTAGCACTCTATACGAATCAAGGAGTAAATGAAATTCCACTCCATGGCAAAACACGTTTAATTTATATGGTTTGGCAACGTGTATAGTAGGGCTTTGTAAATACAAAAATATGTCAACATTGCTTGTTGTGATCCAGTGTAAATTGGAAGATAAATATAGGCTATTCATAACAAATAGACTTTTCAGTTGGTAGAGCTGGTCCTAGAAATGTTAACAGCCTTTTGGCCACTAGCAGGTCTGGAGCTGGTTCCGGCGACACCCACTGATAAAAACTGATAAGATGGAACCAGCATGTCCCTGGAATTGGGTGTTAACCATGGACAAGGTACCCATCAGGGTATGTCTCATCAGTGTGTTTTACCTCAACCAGCGAAATTCGAAATGGCGGATCCACTGGGCCTCCATACTGAGTCCTATACCTTGACCATTGACTGGACTACCTTTCGAGAAAGTGCACCAGAAAATCGCATAGTGGAGCCTCACCTTTATCATATATTAAACTCCCCTGGACCCATTGCATCGATTTGATGATCGCTGAATTAGTTGAGATCGAACATTATTAATGATGGATAACTTCAAAATGAAGCCTCCATACTTTTCTTGTGTTTTAGTATTATGGTAAATTGGGAAACTTGCTTTATGTATAGTGGGGCAATTGATGGGCCCCAGGCGATGTGCTACAATAAACACATTTATCGTAATTGTTATCTTTCAAAGCATATGTTGATGCATTAGATTAAATAAAATTAAGGAAATCCATTAAGGGTTGTTTATGTGACCAGAAATGACAGGCCTGTAATGATGGCCTAAGGCCTAGCCATTAAGAGGACAGGCACCCTGTGGTATGGTTAGACTGCAATTGTTATGCCGGTCTCGAACGTGCCCTGGGGTCTGTTACTCAGAAGTACCTAAAATATTTAGGTACCTGCACCATCTGTTCTGTGATCTTAGGGGATCTGTTTTACTCTTAGGTGATCTTCCAGTGATACTCTTTGGTGATCTTACAGGGCTGATGAGAGCAAGATTGGTGCTCTTAGGTGATATTAGAGGGCTGATGAGAACAAGATTGGTGCTCTTAGATTGATCTACACCATACAGGGCTGATGAGAGCAAGATTAGTGCTCTTAGGTGATCTTACATGGCTGATGAGAGCAAGATTGATGCTCTTAGATTGATCTACACTATACAGGGCTGATGAGAGCAAGATTGGTGCTCTTATGTGATCTTAGAGGGCTGATGAGAGTACGATTGGTGCTCTTAGGTGATCTTATAGGGATCATAAGACCATGAATACCCAGATTCTTGGTCCCATTCATGATTCATGATCCCACTTGATTCTTGATCTTATCTGTTATCTCAACTGGTTTTTAACTCAGGGTGAAGGATTATGTTTACCTGGGAGCATCAAACAAGGCCCACACAGAGTTCCTAAATTCATTTTGCATGCATGATCAGGGTTTGAGTAACAAACCCCAGACCATACTATATATACAGTCTGGGAGACTTGTTATAGATGCACTGATGTTGCAATAGGTTGAAGCAGGGGTTAAAAACTTGCCTATGCTGTATCCTAACCCAGCAAACATGTGATATGATCCCTGTATGGTTAATGAAGACAGGTATATCTACATTGAATTAAGTGGCAATTAAATAGTTTTGTTTGGTATGTGAACATGGGGCTGTGTACAAATGACGTCATGCAGGAGGGGGGGAGGGGGGGTCCCACTTGCCATGACCAAGCATGACAAGGGGGGAGGGGGGGTCATGGGCTGCATGACATCATGTCAAGAAATCACAATATGCTTTGGTTTTGGCAAAAAAACTTTTGTAAAAAGATTTTTAAATGTAGGGAAGTTTAATGCATTCATCTGACATAAATTTATTACCTATAGGCCCTACATGCATGCATTCCTCAGACATCTCACTCAATGAGTGTCACTGCCATCAATGTCAGTGTAAAATCAAGGTGATGTCCAGGCCACTATAAGGGGGCACTACTACTCTATCCTACCTATACCAATTTAACCCTTTTTGAAAAGGGCCACTGCTGCCCTCAGGATCTAAATGATGCATCTAAAATACCCCTGAACTGCTCCTGTTGCCTCAGGGCAGCATCCATAGTCATCCACAGGTTTCTTTTTGAAAAGGTGTGATATCCCCCCCCCCTCCTTCTTGAGGTGTCAAGCGAGATGTAAAGGGGACCTCCCCCAAGCTTACTCTCCACATCTTTGTCTGAATGGAACTCTATCGGACTCAACTTATTTTCAGATTCTAGAGTAAAATGCTGAGGTGACTCGATTGCTTTGTAAGATCACAAATTGGAACTATGATTGCAATCGATGGTCTCCTGAGAATTTGTGATGCTTTCTGAGTTTTTTTTTCTATTAGGCCACTCACTAAGTTCAGAGTGTTCTCCCTGAAACCTATTTCTAGTACACTTGTATATGGTTAAAGTTACAGATTAAATCAATAGATTCAATATATCAATACATTCAAGCTCTTGAACTATATGATCCTTAATAATAACTGTTCTTGATTTTCTCTTCGCTGACAAGTGTACAACTTTCACTGTAAAGAAGGCAGACTATTAACTGTATTGGACTATTGATCTAGACAGTTTTTAAGACCTTTTGTGACAGGAAATACATGTGTATGATCACTACCATAGTACTCCGTGTATAACTATGTAATGGTTCGAGTTCTTATATAACTTGGGTTTAATTCGAGATATGTCAATATCAAGTAAAACCAGAAAAGTTAGCTCAGGTTAGTGCAACCGGCACATAGCGGCCAGAGATCAAAGCGACCTCTGGTCCTACCGGTAACCGCACCGATCGACCCGCCCTCTCGAATAGGGAGCTAACACTATATATAACACTCCATGAGCCCCTACAACCACAAGGCACGGAAATGGTACATCCTGCATATAGGGACCCATACATTATATAAGCTGACAGTGTTTGGCATGTTTCTCTGTTCATTTGTTGATCAGTGCTAGTTGTTTTTTCACTTTGCATGCATTTTATCCTTTATTGGCAATTCACACCCACTATATGTCCCTTTGAACCATTTTAATTTGTTTATAGCCTATAGGCCTTCACTATTCATGCACTTTGGGGGGGGGGTATCTCTCTGCATGATGTCATGCTGAGGGGGGGTCAAGTGTTGTATGACGAAACATGACAAGGGGGGGAGGGGGGGTCAAAAATGGTCCAAAAATGCATGACGTCATTTGTACACAGCCCCCATTCAGGCATTTAGTTATTACTAATAAAAATCTACTTGTAGGATATATAAATGAAAAACATTGATAGAAATGTGCCATGCTGAAGTCTTGAACTCCGGACCCTCCACATGCCATGCCAACTTGCTAGCACTGTATTACAGATACTGGTGTAGATTGGTCTGTTAACCCTTTAAGGGCCGCTGATGCATTAATGCATCATGCCCATTGGTTGTCATGATGTACCAATGAAGTGCTGGCGAGACTGTTTGCCAGTACTTCATTGCAGCATCATGCTAACCCTCTGAATATATGTATCAAACCCATAGGGTCAGCATGATGCTTCAAAGAAGTGCTGGCAAGTATTTTCAGCAGCACTTCATTGGTGCATCATGATGACCAATAGGCATGATGCACTCCTGCATCAGCGGCCTTTAAAGGGTTAAAAGGCTATCATGTCATTTATATTACAGGGCACCTTATACCTACAGCCAAGAGAATATGTCATTCCCTTGGCTGCTGATAATTTGATTGCCCGGTTAGCTCAGTTGGGAGAGCAGTTTTCCAAATGCAGGGGTCGTGAGTTCAATCCCAGCCTACACCCAAGTTTTGTATTTGCATTTTTTTTTTTTTTTGTTTGAATTTACTTTATTTGCCTTATTAAAATTTTCGATGAAGTCTTACATGGTGTTCAATTGCAACATTAGTCCGTTGTTCTCAATTTTTAACAAAGTTATTTCCAATTTACATTGATATAGTGATAATCATAAGTGTCCGACAAAACACTGAACCCTCACAGGTGTTTAGGTTTAATTGGGCACCTGAAATAAAGCTTGGAGTACATGTAGGCAAATAAGAAGGTATGGACCTCATCCCCACTTAGTTAGTGTCTGGGTTGATCCTTCTGGTCCTACCTAGGTATAAATATATATAAGCACAGTAACATGACACAGTAAAATATAGTATAATATATGAGGGTAAATATATGGGGGGAAACAGCAAACCATCTTATCCAGCAAAGAGATTAGCTAGATGATAACCTTTATCCATAGGGCAGCAGTAATTTAAGAAATTGTAGACTATCTTTTTTAAATTTCCCTTTGGTTTCAGCATTTCTTCTGCCCACTGGAAGCAGGTTCCATTGTTGAGCACCATAGAACTCTACGCTTTTAGCATATGAAGCACAGTTTGGGGTAATAATCTTACATGTAGGGGCATCATGTAGGCGAGTAGGTAATGTGTTAATAGCCTTATAAACATTGGACCTAGATCTATCGTACATGTAGTTCAGTAGATGGGTAAACCTTCTATCTTTCAGTTTATTACAATTTGTTTCATTATGGATAAGATTGGTATTGGTGATATGAGGAACCTTTAAGCAGATCTTTAAACATCTATTCTGAGCAAATTGGAGAGGCTCCAGGTATTTGTCATACGTGGTTGTGAAGCATACGTCAGCATAGTCCATATAAGGTAGAATCGTCGCTTTATATATGTTAATAGCTGTTTTCACATCTACATATCGTCTAAGTAAACACAGTTTATATGTCTTATAAGCTATAGTTTTTACCTGATTTTTTAGGTGAAGCCCATATGAAAGTAGAGGGTCTAATATCACACCTAGGTATTTGTAGCTAGAGACCACCTGTAATAAGTGGTTATCTAATACGATGTTAGCTTGAAGCGTTTTTAATTTTGTGGTTGAACTTGAGAAAATCATGACCATTGTTTTTGCCACATTGATAGACAATTTGTTTTGAATACACCATGTTGAGTAATTTTCTAAATCTTCCTGTAACAATCTTTTGGATAAATCAAAGTCATGATTAGAATTGTAAATTACAGTATCATCTGCGTAAAGCTTAACTTTGCATGATTTAATACAATTTGTTACATCATTGACATATAGTAGAAACAGTAAAGGACCTAATATTGAGCCTTGTGGGACTCCACAGACAACCTCCTCTTTGTCAGAAATAATTCCGTTTGCAAAAACCATTTGCTTTCTATTACTTAAATAATCTTTGAACCAGTGGTAATTATCTGATCTTATTCCATAGTGGTGTATTTTTATTAGTAAGACAGAATGGTCTACTGTATCAAACGCCTTCCTAAGGTCTATAAAGGCTGCAATTGTAGAATTTGCTATATTTAGCTCCCTTTTAATATCATCCGTAAATTTGGCTAGGGCATCAATTGTGCTAAAGCCAGAGCGGAAACCACCTTGGTTGTGAGTTAATATATTTTCTTTCATCAAGAAACCATAAACTCTATTATGTACAATTTTCTCAAGAAGTTTACAAGGTAAGGGTAGAATCGATATAGGTCTATAGTTATTTACATATAAAGAATTACCAGCTTTGGGTATTGGGGTTATTTTTGAAATCTTCCATGAATTTGGTACACTATTTGAGGTAAAAGATAGATTGAATAATTTGACCAATTTCTCAGGAATATGTTTAAAGACGATTTTCAGTATTGATGAGGAGATGTTATGAATAGCAGATGATTTAATAATATTAATATTGTTCACTAGCTTTAGTACTTCTTGTACATTGGTTTCCATGGGGTTCATTTGTGCTGTAACTTTTTTATCATAAGGTTGCCATGGAATGTTAAGATCTCGGGCTAGGGTTGGACCAATGTTTGCAAAATAATTGTTTATGAATTTGGGGATATCTTCTTTGGGGACAGGTATGTCATTAGTATTATGGTCTACTAAAGGTATGTCTTTTTTTGAGTTTGGGTGGCCCGGTATAAGATTGTTTATAACACGCCAGAATTTTCTATGGTCATTTTTGTATTCCACAAGTTGATCTTTAAAGAAATTTTTCCTGGCTTTGTCAATAATTTTATTGGCTGAGTTTCTGGCAGCGGTTGCCTGTTTCCATTTTAAATCTGTTTTTTCTTGTCTGGCTTTCCAAAGTATTTTGTTTTTGTCTCTTATAACTTCATAGATATTTTGTGTCATCCAAGGGTCTCGATATTTTTTTACTAGGAATTTGTGTAGGGGGGCATACTTATCTAATATTTTTCTGATTTCTTCAATGCAGTTCCTTGCAGTCTCAACTGATTGAGTGTTGTTGAAGGTAGACCAGTCAGCATTGTCTATTTCTCTGAGAAGTAATCATTTGGAAGTTTGCTGTATGATCTTCCTTCAATATAGACCTTTTACTCTACAATATTCCATTTTTTTCTAATAAGGAAAACAGGCAAGTGGTCTGAAATTATGTTATTGGCAACACCAGCATTTACAAAGTTCCGTCTTAAATTTGTGAAAATAAGGTCTAAAGTGGCATTTTTACGTGTAGCCTCCGTTATTTCTTGGTTTAGTCCAAAACTCTTCATCTTGTTTAGTAAATTATTAACAGCATCTGAATCTTCAATCACATTAAAGTTGAAGTCACCCATAATTACAACTTCCAAATTATCATAATTATCTATAGATTCCATTCGGGCTAATAAATCAACCATTATTTCAGTGAAGTTTAACTTCGAGCCCTCAGGTGGTCTATATAGGTTTACAAGTAGAAGTGGTTTCAAGTTGGGCTTATTAATTGAAATGGTTTGTATTTCAATGAGTTCATTTGATATATTGAAATGTTCAAAGGCATTATAACTGTGTGGAATAGTATGTTTGATATAAATAGCTATTCCTCCTCCTGTTTTTATATTACCTCTGTTATCTAGTGTTTGTCTATCTAACCTATATCTAGTATATCCATTGAATTGGTAATTACTTTCATCGTCTTCTGCTCTAAACTAAGTTTCAGAGAAAGTATATATGTCAAGCAATGCTGAATATAATTCTGCACAAATAGAGGCATAGTTTGCTTTAATACTTCTGGCATTTAAATGCAGTATACGTAGGCCTCTGGTACCTTTAAGTTGATCAATTGAGTTGTATTGCATAGCAGTTTGGTATAATACAGGTACATATAATAGTAGATAATGTGGGACAATACATGAGATTTATGCTGTTTCCCCCATCCCTCAGGTCGAAATATTTATTTCTCGTCAGGTCATGGGCTTCGGCCTTTATGCCACCCATGTTGACAAAAATATAATTTTCAGGGCTGTATGTAGTTATGAGTCGCTGGGGGATCTCTACTTCATAGGAAAAAAAAAAACAATGTATAGAGGTAAATTTTGAGAAGTTTACAGATTGATAATGTATATATAAGACAGTGTGGTGCGACAACAGCACGCAGAAGTTATAGTATATCTCAATGTAACAAGATCATTAGATTTCGATGGTTTACCCATGTCCACGAGCTTAAGGAGTTTATGGGTAATTTACTACCTTACATGTCATAGTATGGTATATAATAATTCTATACTGATCAGTTGTTATCAGAAAGATAGATAGATAAGAGTTTATATAGCCATTTGTTGGGCATTTTGAAGTCTTATTTCTTCTTGAGTAGGTAGGGGATCTTCTCCAGTGAGTGAGCGCCTTACTTTGACCAGCAGCTCGCCTAGTTTGTTGTCACAGTCAGATTTGGAGACATTTTGTATGTTTATTTCCTTTTTCTGTCCCAGGTGGTGCCTGCATCCGTATGTTTTATGGGTAGTGGCCTCATACAAATATTTGCCTTTGGAGTTGATAAGTGAGTCTCGGAGGGCTGGGATGGAGAATTTGATGACTAGGAGCTTTTCCATTACTTCTTGTTCCATGTCTACCCATTCGTTGCTTTTGGTACATGCCTTGGCTGCATATAAGCAATCCAGAGAAGTTGGAGCTGCTAATACCTTTCGTAGTACTGGCATTTCTTTTGATACAAGGCACATTTTAGCACTGTAGGCTCGCTCGATAGAGTCATATGAATGGCCTTCAAATAAGATCTCACATTTGTATAGGTTGGAGAATGGTGAGTATTCACCCTGGAAGGCAAGCCCATCAGGGGTATTAACAGTTTTAGCATTGGCTAACGAAAGGTCATGGGGCAACTTATCTATGTCCTTATATAGGTAGGTTTTGCCAGCGATTACAATCGTCGTTCCCCTGACTGTACAGTCTATTCCTTTAGATTTGCCCAGGGCTTGTATCGATCTAAGGTTTCTTTGCATTTTTTTTTCTTCTTGTGTAATGTCATCCGAGAGGTGTACCCCTCTCCAGGTGTTGTTGTTCTTGAGCCTACTCACATTTCCAAAGATCTTCATCTTATATTGTGCGGAGGAAAATACTACCACAATCGGCCTGGTTTTGGGTTTGAAGTGTGGGTTTCTTTTTTGTGCTGGAGTAGGGATTTGTTTTTTTCCTCTTCAATATACTGCATCAGCCACAGTGTTCGTAAAGTCTAGGCCCACATCATTAATTAGCTGGTCTAGAATGTCTCGGAGGCTGGTGGGAGTATCTTCGATAATCCCTTCAATGATCAGAACCTTTTTGCGCCTTTCCTGCTCAATTTTAGAGAATTGTTCACTGTATTTGTCATTTTCAGTTTGGATCTTTGCCACATCCTGTTCGTTTTTAACTGTTTTATCACTGTAGGCATTCAGGGCTTGGTCAATATTGTCACATCTTTTATCAATTTCCTGCAATGTGGGAGTTTTACCTGTTGGGAAGCCCTCCAGCCAGAATAGATGTAGTTCCATACCGTGTAGTATTCGCACTGTCCCTCTATTTATGTCTTCTTGGGATTTAATACGTGCTTCCAGCTCGTTTATTTTGTCAACAAGTACTTTTGTGCTTGCTTTATAGTCAAGTTTGGGCAGATATTTGGGTTCATCTTCATCAGAGGATGGCTTTTCTATTGTCATTTTAGAAGTTTTTGTTAGACCGAAAGTGCCTTCCGCCATATTGGATTTAACAGGTTGGTGGTCCGTTTGGGGAAGTGGTTTCGTACTTCTGGTTCGAGAGGGCATTTGAAACAAATATTTTCCAATATGAGTAGGATGTGTAGATTGAGTTTGGAAATTGTAGAATTAAGGTTTGGAGGGGTTTAATTGCCCTATTTTAGCTCAAGATTTGTACCGTTGATGTTGTTGTCGCATTGGGGAGTCAACAGGCCATGGGCGCCGCAATCTTGGAAAGATCGCTGACCCGGTTTCTTGGCGAAGGTTGAGGTGTAAATATCGGTTGAAGTTATAGTCCTGTGGCTCTGTATACCTCTTTTTCTTGAACTTGGTAAGTTTAAATCTCAGATTTCCTCGTAAATATAGGTAAATCAATCTCAAGTTGCTCGTAACTCGTAGAAATCCCCGGAGCTCGTCGCCCTACATTTCTAGCCGTGTGCCGTGTGCCATTGTTTCTGCATTGAGCCTGCTGGTTCTAGTAATGAATTTGCAACAGGTACAGTCACAAGGGAACAAGCTTCATTCATAAATATGCATTAGCACATAAGGAATGCACCAATCAGTGAGGCCACTACCTTATGAGAAAATGATCAAGGATCCTGGATCATTTTAGAGGAGGCATTGCAGTGATTTAATAAGAAATCAAGGCTGCTGTTATGGCAGTCTTGCGAGAAGTTGGGAAGCAGATGGCAAAATGTCTGACAAAGGAGGTTCATGAACCCATTGTACCAGTGGGCTGAAGAATTCATTTTTGTTTGTTTGTAGGACTAGTGACCCACCTCGCTCCTTCACTACCACACCTGTTGCTACACCCCTGCAATATCACGGAAATCAGGCATCTCAGTGCTTCTCTAGATCTAAAAGATGCTGCTGTGACACTCATATGTGAAATTCCATGCAGCTACCGCTTCCCTTACAACCTGTGTTTATAATACAGTGAGTCCATGGGCATAGAAATGGAACAAGAGCAGTTCTTAGAAAGTGTATATGGTAGCCAAGTACAGGTACAAAGGGTGTTCAAATTTCCCACTGTCTGAGGTTCATGGTACATCATCGATATGTAGGTCACTATGCATATGGCACAAATTCAGAGATGTCAGTTGGGTATGGGCTCAACCTCTGAAAATTTTTTGGTGTTAGCAAAGCACCCAATTCCCCAAAGTATTATGCTAAGATCACCAATCTTTTCTTCATTTCAACCTGTTCCCCTCACTAAACAGCATTAAAACCATCTCTAGAATGGATGGTCATAGAAAGACAATTAAAACACTGCATCAGAATTTCAGCCAATCAGCAGCCAGCTTAGATTCATGTCCTCTGAAATGAGATTTCAGAGATTCTCTGATCTCTGAAAGGTGGTTTGCCTAGAAAAGGCTAGAGGGCAGCACAAGGCATGCTTAATTCCATCTGCTGAAGTTTAAACTATGCACAGCCTTATGCTAGCTAAAAGTAGAAAGGAAATGTTGTAGGAGTATATATGATTAATGTAGTTCTCTCTACTAAATTATGACCACAAGTTTGAAGAATCCTCTGAGATGTCTGATTGTTAGGAAAGTTTGAACATCTGAAAATAGACGGACCTCTGAAGGTCTGACATCTCTGGACAAATCAACATAAATTATTTTTCACTCTGACTATAAATATATTTGCAAGGGGCGAAATGGTTTCAATAGCAATTTCCGACATGACAGCGTGTTTTATGTACTTTTGAGTTCATTGACATTACATCTGAACTTTTTGCTTTAGTTTTAGGCCTTATATAGCTCACATAGCCATCATCAGCTGGGGGCCGCCATTAGACCCCGACGGCACTATGACTAACACCTTCAGCCCCCGACTCCGCAGTATATGCCAGGGATGCCTCCCATTGGTCAATAATACAATAGCCATGTGCCGTATAGCAGAGATGTCAGTTCGGTATGGGCTCAACCTCTGAAAGATTTTGGGTGTTAGCAAAGCAACCGTTTCCCCATGTAATGAGATTTCAGAGATACTCTGATCTCTGAAAGGTGGTTTGCCTGGAAGATGCTAGAGGGCATGCTAGAGGGCAGCACAAAGCATGCTTAATACCAGCTGCAAAAGCCTGAACTAGGCTCAGTCTTATGCTCCCTAGAAGTAGAAAGGAAATGTTGTAATTCTTTCTATTTAAATTATGACCGAAAGATGGAATAAGCCTCTGAGATATATAATTTTTAGGAAAGTTTTTTGAACCGCTGAAAATGGACGGACATAGCAATGATATAGGAAAGTATGTACAATATTTATAATCTTAATTGGAGATTTGAAAATTCCCTTCCTCAGCAAAGCAGACGCCACAAACGGGCGGCTGTGACTCAGGGAGACCCTAAGCCAACAATGATGACCATTCATTTAGTGTTTCTTTAGGCTGGAATCATGATGATTTTAATTATCTGAGTAAAGTTCAGCCTGATTTTCATATGCCATTTTCATATTTGCCCATTTAAGGTGGGTCGCTACCATTGCAATTGGGCCTACTGCACAGGTTCCTGCGCATATAGGTTATTTACATCCAAATGAGATCATTTTTTGTAGGCACATACCTATTAATGCCCTAAATGTCTACAAAAATTTCCGTGGGATTCTTATCAAAATTGTCCATTTTATGACAATTATAATTTTTGGGATATTTACATCTGAATTATTTTCTTCATTCTCTGACATTCCTTTGGACATTACAATTATACCCCTCATATTACCTAGACAATGCTTTAAACATGATATGCTGCTCACGATGATTGAGGGCATATAATGAAAAAAATGTTATACCAAAAATTTATATATCATCATGCAGTGCATTGAACATGGACTTTTGTCAATTTTTTCTCATTTTTGTTTTACTTCAAATGGCCGAAACTACAAAATTATGCATGGGACCCCATATCAAAATGACTGTTATAATTCAAAGGCAAATTATCTGAAAAATATTTAGAAAAATCTAGTGGTTGAAAATAGTAATTCTGATGGTTTTATGGTGTTAAATAATAGCACATATTCTGTCCCTTTACCGAAATGTGAGAAATTTACCCAGAATGCAATATAATGGAGGTACAAATGAAAATTCTTAGCAAATACCAATAATATTACATCACTCACCATGTGAAGTCTCATGTCCATGTTTGATGATCATTACAGAAAAGAATTCCCAAATTTTAGACATTTAGGTGAAAATCAAAATACTTTTATTTTTGAAAATTCAATATAAAAAAAAAAGTAGCATGGGACCCCCTTCTTTTCTTTTCAAAATCGTATTCTGGATGTTATAAAGTACACCTGACAAAAAAAATGGCGGATTTCTAGGATCTTTGATTCAATGGTAGCGACCCACCTTAAAGCATTAAGTGGATGTCTCAATTCATCTTCTTAATTTATATCAGTTATCAGTAACATGGCTACCTTAGTACCACATGGAGAAGGCGTGGCTTATACATTAGGCCGTCCATCTGCACGGCCGACTGCCGCAAAAACGGCACCCATAGAGCCATGCAGTAGTACAAATAGCACTACCTGGGTATCTGGGGACTGAGGGGCATGATCTCAGTATTGTAAATCTGTGCCTTGTCGTATTTTTATGAGTAAACCTGTTGCCCTGATGGGCACAGGGGACACACTGGTCTACATTTGAGGCCATCCTCCACTTTTCTATCTTTATTCAAAGCGTTACTGCTCACCTCCTGGAGGACTGAGCAGCTCAGATTGACATAACAAATTAAGATGAAGGTAAAGGCTAGGCCTTAGGCCGACGTGTAATTGACTACTATGTCCTATGCCATTTCCTGATCTGTTGTATCTAAAGGTGAACTGTTGCTATGTGACACTGAAAGGGTTAATGACCACTGGTGCATGAAGGCTGGAAGAAATAGACTAATCCCCTATTGTTCATGGCCACTGAACTGGTACACAACCTATTCTGTCTCTGCGGTGTAAATGCTATCCATACCATCTACATGGCCTATGGGCTACCTTCAACTATATTATATACATGGCTTTTGGTATATACCAAAAACATATACACCAATAGCAATGTGCACAGAGACAGAGTATGGGCCATATTTCCCTCTTTGTTTCTATGTCTGTCAGAATACCTCTTTGTTTCAATGTGGTTTTGTGCCTCGGTCTATGTATATATAAGTATGTGATTGACGTCTAGTCAATCACATAATAATTATGATGGAGGTATGCACATATGAAAGCTTAATCCTTTGCCTCAAAAAAGTTATTATGTGTAAGATTAAATTTCCAGTAGTTTTATGAACGGATTTTCGGTTATGTAGGGGTATATCCATAACCCTAGATCACTTATTTACATGATAAATTCCATGTTATCATGCACTGTGATGCAGTTGATTAGGCAGAACTAGGTCAGAGAATAGATTAGCATTGTAATCTACCTCAAACTGTAGATTGATAATGGTTATTTGTGGTATCATAGGCCATTTACCAGTCTCAGAGATGTCAGTTCGATATTTGGGGAAACTCTGAAAATTATTTTGGGGCACTTCAAAAGGGGGGTTATACCCTAATCAGAGTAACAAATACCTTCAAAATTAATCACTTAGGGTTGGGTAGATCTTTACGAAATATCAGAATTATAAAATATTCATTTTATATTTTTTTCTTATTATTTCTGTAGTAAAATATCACCTTTGAACCTCTGAAATCAGAGAAAATCTGAAACTCTGTCACCTGCACTGCACAGGGCAATGGAATAGCCCTCATAGAGCCCTACATTAGCACTGTGGAGTAGGATACTGTGTGTACTAGACAACCACTTTCTGACTGCAGTTTGTATGGGTAACTTTTCACAGGTATTCATGGTGTGTTGCTAAGGTATGCATGATGCATTGCTAAGGCATTCATGATGTGTTGCTATGATATTCATGATGTGTTGCTAAGGTATTCATGATGCATTGCAAAGGTATTCATGATGTGTTGCTAAGGTATTCATGATGCATTGCTAATGCATTCATGATGCATTGCTGAAGCATTCATGATGTGTTGCTATGGTATTCATGATATGTTGCTAAGGTATTCATGGTGCATTGCTAAGGCATTCATGATGCATTGCTAAGGCATTAATGATGTGTTGCTATGGTATTAATGATGTGTTGCTATGGTATTCATGATGTGTTGCTAAGGTATTCATGGTGCGTTGCTAAGGCATTCATGATGCATTGCTATGGTATTCAAGATGTGTTGCTATGGTTTTCATAATGCGTTGCTAAGGTATTCATGATGCATTGCTAAGGTATTAATGGTACATTGCTAGGGTATTAATGGTACATTGCTAAGGTATTTGTGGTGCGTTGCTAAGGTAGTCTTGGTGTGTTGCTAAGGTAGTCATGGTGCGTTACTAAGGTATTCATGGTGTGTTGCTAAGGTATTCATAGTGCGTTGCTAAGGTCTTCATGATGTGTTGCTAAGGTATTCATGGTGCATTGCTAAGCCATTCATGATGTGTTTCTACGGTGTTCATGATGCGCTGCTAAGGCATGCATTCCTAATGCATTCATGACACATTCTTAATGTATTCATGATGTCCCTATTCCTAGTACCATGATGATAATAGAATGGAAGGCATTCATGGTGTGTTGCTAAGGTATTCATGATGCTTTGCTACGGCATTCATAATGCATTGCTAAGGTATTCATGTGTTGCTAAGGTATTCATGGTGCATTGCTAAGGTATTCATGATATGTTGCTAAGGTATTCATGGTGCGTTGCTAAGGTAATCATGATGCATTGCTAAGGTAATTATGATGTCCCTATCCCTAGTACTATGATAATAGAATGGAGGGCAATGGAGCCTAGCTCCTATCTCAATGGCGGTTGCTGTAAGTGAGTGAGCGCCTTTTCGACAGCTAAGGTCATATTCATGGCGAGAACTACATTACACAATTTCACAGAGGGGTCATATTGTGTTGTGGGACGATTATTTCTATTGGGGGGGGGGGGGTAAACACCCTTTATACATCAATCTGAGGCCTATTGTGTCATATAGAACGGGGGAAAAAGCAATCTTGACAACCAATAAATTCGATGCTGCTATCAAACTATTCAGATTCAGGTTTTTCTTGACAGCAATGAGTAACATTTACGTCTATTTATATTCATATTCATTTTGGCCTCTCTCCCGTTGAAAATATAAAAACAATGCACCCATTCTTAGTGAATTTGGTATGATTTTCCAATTCCCACTTTACCCGACACCTTCAAGGAAAGTGGAACAGCCATACTTCAGAGCCTCTGTCTGCAAAAATATATCAGGACTACCGTAACCTCCAGCGTATAAGGCGCATCTTATAAGGGGGGTTTAGTTCTCATTGGATCCACAAGGGGGACACCAAGACCTTTCTGATATCTTACATGCCCCCTTGGTCAAAATAGGACATAAGGGGGCCCAGGAGCGTCCGGGGTGGCCAAAGCTACACATAGGTTTTTGAATTCTGAAAATTCATTCAGTAAACCAAAGTCATTAATTTTTCATTTTTTTTGAGAATTTTCCAAAACTCCAGGTGCGCCTTATACGCGGGATGCGGCTTATACGTAGGAGATTACGGTATTTATATATTCACTTCACAAATGCATAAGTCTGCAATACTCACACAGTATTATCAATGGCATCCAGAGGAGTTTGCCCCTTACTCTCTGCACACCCAAAACAAAACTACTTGCAAACTGTTGTTTTACCATTTATTAGTGAACTATATATATATATATATATATATATATATATATATATATATATATATATATATATATATGCTGTTCCTAGGCAGATTCCAATTAAATTTAGTACATTCAAGTTAAAGATTATGTCACGCAGCCATAGAACATAACAAAGCTGAAACAATAGCAAACTCATTTTTCTTGAAGTATCAGTAACTCAGATTTACTCAACCCTTCTATTCCACATACATTCTGCAACAGTTTGCTAAATATATAAGAGACAGTCATATTTTTCTTCTCTTTTCATTATCGGTGTGAAATGGTACGAGACTATATATACAAATAACTCGACAGTACAATCTGCTATATAAC
The DNA here is from genome assembly GCA_949317995.1 of Acholoe squamosa. Classification (NCBI taxonomy): domain Eukaryota; kingdom Metazoa; phylum Annelida; class Polychaeta; order Phyllodocida; family Polynoidae; genus Acholoe; species Acholoe squamosa. The sequence goes on from OX439038.1 coordinate 55,373,951, forward strand.
ATCCTTGGTACAAGTATATCATCTCTATAATACATTACACAGAATTACATGGGTGACTGACTAGTGATGGTGAGTACGCAGAGTAATGAACACGGCATGTTAACATATGGTAGAACGTATCTGACATTGAAAGGAAAGAGATGATTAGATTGGCCCTTTAAGGACGGCATGATACCTCAGAGAGAATTCAGGTTTATTATTGTGTCATTAAGGTGCATCAGCGCAGCACCATGATTAACTCGCCGGTGCTTCGTTTGTGCCTCATCCTAATCCCTAGGAGTGTAACTTCCCTGTAAAGTCAATGATATATGATGTACATCATACAACACTGGCAAGTTACTTATCAGTGCTGCATTCATGCATCATTCAGACAAAAGTACTCAGTGCATTTAATTTAACCCATTGAGGGATAGCATTAACTATAGTCGACACTGTGGCAGGCCTAGCATTGACTATAGTCGACACCATCGCAGGCCTAGCGTCAACTATAGTCGACACCCATTATATAGGATTAGTATAGGAATTAAAAATAGGCTCGTCCTCTAGGAACTATACTTTTTTCAGAGGCCGTCCTCATGGCCAGGGCAAAACTTTTTGCTCTGGCCTTAAATTGTTAATATTAAATAGTTACTATTCCCCACCCAACATGATTTATAGAAACTAGCTAATGCCCACTTCAAAACCTTTAACAGAAAGCAAGTGGGTCTTATTTATTATGAAACACGATTTTGTAATAATCTGAGACAAAACAAACGATAGTGCTATAATTGAGGGTGGTGTAAATGATACAAAATTTACAATTACAAATGCCAGAACCTGGTGATATTAGTGACCTTAAGCAATGTCTTTTTATATTGATAAGAAAATACTCCTATTATCATGATGACGAAAAGACAATTTCTAACACCATAGGCATTTTCTAATGAATTTGTCAAATTACAGTGTTAATATCTGGTTCAATCTGGACTATTTTTGATAACCTATCAAAAAGGACGATTACATTATCTCACTAAAGATATATACCGTAGTTGAGCAAAAGTGGCATTGGACGATAAAAGGCAGCTAAAACTACACTGTGGCAACACAAGTCACCAAGTTCTTTTTTTCTTTTTTATACAGATTTGATTGTATTTTGGTTGATGGAACAGTATTGCTCATTCTATAATCTGACTGCATTTAAAATAATGCAGTTCTGATAACTCTCAGGTTGCGAATTCTTTTAATGTGGTCACATCAACCCTAAATACGACAGAAACAAACAGATATTGAAGATCTAAGGACGGTTTGAGTACAGCGAGTTGGTTAGTAAATGCAATCCAATGAGGGACGAAATATTTAGAGAAACGCATATATGAAGTTGGACGCGACATGTTTTCTATTTCTCAAGGCAGGATACCTCTATGGTATATATTTGGATGCACTTATAAGACTGTCATTGTGATAGAGTCTCCTATGACACTAGTTCTATGATACCATGTGGTGCATGTACACGATACAAATTAATAAATTAAACAATTGACAAAATATAGCCTAGAGACAGCCATATACAGTGAAGTAAGAAACTAAACAAAATATTCACACCCAAGGCTTGTTTATACGAGGTGATTGGGAAAATATACATGGTATCTATTACATCATAAGATACCTTCTACTCCAATGGGAACTGAAATTATCTAAGAAAATAAAATACAGTCCTGTAGCACCTAACTTCCCATCAATTCTAGCAAAATACTGACAGGCAGTTTATACCTACAAAATAGCTGTCAAACCATGATGTCCAGCTTCAGAAATATGGACACTAATCCGTGAATCATCTTCTGCCAAAATAAAATGGTAAAATTTATATAGAACTTAAAGGCAACAATCTGTGTTTTAAATATGGTAGTGGGCTGCCCAATTTCACTTTAACATAGATCTAGATACCGACGCTTATTTTTAGTAGAGAATTAGGACGCCTTCTGTACATGATCAGCCAGTTGCCAGTGTATTTGTTTTTTTATTTGTCAATTTTGACCAGTTCAAGTCCCTTAACCGAACAAGAGGCACTATTCCTTCTTGAAATGAAGTAATAAACTCAGATGGAAAAGGGTCAGTCTACCAGGATTAAACAAGTATATACACCTACAATTCTATACGTTTTCCAGTGACACGGGTGAAAGATGCAATACCTTAGTGATAGCTGCGATATCAGGCTCCAAATATACACAAAAGCCAGTGGTGATGATTGCAAATGGAATGGCCATGTATTTCTATACAACCCAGTTGGTGATATTCAGCCCCTTTTTAGAAATTGTTAAAATCCTATCACTCTGGGTGATAAACTTCACAAAATTTGGCATTTCGCAATGTAAATTGCAGTATATTCTCAGATTTTCAAAACAGTATGCATCACTTTTTCAAAAGTTTGAGACAGGCAATTAACTTGCTGTCTGTACTTAGCAAAGACGGTTAAACATAGTGGAGATGATTGGAACCCTATTTCTTTTATATCGAAATCAAGGAAAGGTTACAATTTTATTTTTATAGGGTCCCTTGCCCAATCAAGAGCTTTTATGCCAGTTAAATATCTCACAATGCACCAAGAGGGCCAGACTACTGTGGGTAATCCACTGGTCCCTGATTGTCACATCAGTGCATAACCAAACGTTTCAGAGCAGAGTGCATCGCGTTATAAGTAAAATACTAGGCAGGCATGCGGAAACAGAATATCAAGCAATATCATGCGAAACTGGTGGATGATATGTTCCTTGTGAAATGTCTTTCTGTCTTGATTCCTTCCTTAATGTGCCCTGTTACATCGAAAGCTCAATCATGAGAAACTCAGTCATCATCATCATAGTGGTTCTGGTGTGCCATCCTGGGGCGGAGTGTTGTCACTTGTGGCATGTCATCACCATGGAAACGTGGTACTCAACAATGTGCTAAGCAGATGCAGAGTCGTCGCGGGAGAAAATCTGGACGCCCCTCACCCAGGACAGCCCGGACGTCTGTGCATTCTTACTACTACCATCATCTGGACTCGTTACCTGCAAAATATTACAAATCTATTACATCATAATACAGATATTAAATACCATACAATGTTCAATAAGTGGTCCTCAAGGCCTATCCTCAATTATCAAGTACCTGGGGTAGCATTTATCAACAAAAACATTCTAGTATTGCAGTGCATGTGCACATATTAAACCAAGATAATGAACGTAACATTCTTGTACATAAATACAAAAATTGAAAAGCCAATCTATAAAGCAGTGGTAACCTTCCTTAATTTTGTGTAATAATTTCTTTTGAGGTAAAGGTAGGTACAGAATCTGATATTGTAAACTTGATACAGCAACATCTGTTCTCTTGCTTGTGCATGTCATAAGGTGTTACAAAAAAAAGTGAAACTGACATGTACTGTTGGTGACAATATATAGTAATGGGGATGACTATCAAACTAAATTAGACGACATACATTAGGAGATAGTCTAAGAGAATGGCCCACAAAACCATGTGTGCAAAATCTCCTTTGCTGCTTAGATTCATGATGAGTGAACAACACCCTCTCTGATGACAACATCGTACTTTTCTTGTGGAGATACTTTTCTGGACATGGTCATGCACATCACTAAGGGGGTAAGTACAATAATGCTATAAATCTATGTCAAGACTTTTAGAGTACGTTTTTGGGTATAGGTGTAAATACCTTATTCTCTCCAGAAATATATATATATCAAAATATATGACATCAAATACTACATTATCTTCTCGTGGATGATATCATAACCTCATTAACTACATCATTGTTAAGTATTTACAAACTGATTATGCTTGGAATAATACGATGTATGGATAATAGGTTGCAGTACAATTTTTCTGTCTACATCTTTTAAGTACAACACCTTCTGTAACCTTAAAAAGCCTGAACTTACGCAATATAAAATGATTCTATCCAACATTCTAATGATATCACAGTAAGCATGGTATTTATGTCTGTTTTCTTTTTAATCTCCTCTAATTAATCCTTTAAGGATGACAGGATAAAGCAATGATTCATGCTCATTTGTTACAGGAAGGTACTGAGGGAATGCTGATGAGAACATAGCTGGCAAAATATATACATTTCAACCCTATGGAAGCTCATGTCATGAATCATCGGCACTGTATTTATACATTAAAACGATATATTAATTAACAGATTATCACAATTCAAAACCGCCATCCTTAAAGGGGTATAGAGCTATAATTTAATAAGTGCGAGGTGTTAGCATGGGGTGAGAGGAACAACATTCACGCGTGGCTAAGTTTACCTTTATTTACCTTTGGCTGCAGCATCTCTTTCTGTGTTTCTTCGTGGACCTCAGCGTCCCACCGGCTAAACCTGTCAGTGAAGAGGTAATGTGGAATTATATTTAAAATGGAACTCTTTGTTTACTTATTTTGATCTTAAATGATCGCTGCCTTTACAAATTCATTAAACAGTAAAACGAGGAGTAGGAAAGTTGAATGCAGCATCATTAGTAGCCAGTGCTCCATAATATAGGCGAAATATATGTTCATAATACATGTACCGTATTTTCCCGCGTAGAAGACGTGCTGCGCGTATAGGACGCACCCCGAACTCAGCAGAGGCATTTTCGCGTATAAGACGCACCTCTTAACCCATTAAGGCCTGATGTTGAGAATACTCAACATCCATGTAGGGGTGGATGTTGAGTATTGTCAACACCATGTAGGGCCTGATGTTGAGTATAATCGACATAGATATATAATGTGGTAGCCATGTTTGGAGATTTAAGATAGGCTTAAGTGGATTGCTATATTTGGTATGATGATGTCAATTACCTATTTTGGGGCCGAGGAATTCGAATATGAGAAGTTAACAGTTATAGAGACATTGTAATATACCTTGAACCCTCCCGCCCCCTGGTAAATGTACTGCTCAAAATTCAGTCCCCTAGTCTTTCAAAGTACTCTCATAGCCAGCCCTTAATGGGTTAAGTACCAATTTTGTAAATCCAGTACTGTTCTATAGTAAAATTACCCCTCGTATAAGACGCACCCCCAACTTGAGAGTATGCTATAAGACGCACCAGCATTTTGTTTGGCGTAGAGGACGCGTCTTATACGCGAGAGATTACGGTTCATACTCTAAGTTGACCTATAAGTGTTCACATCATGTATATAAGGCGCATCCTGTGTTCCCAAAGACACTATGAGGTACATAGGGGGCTTTAAACTACTCATTTACTACTTCACTATACACAATAAAATCTTGCTGCTTTTGCTACCCCCATAAGATGCGGTAAGAATCTGAGCTGTGGCTCCTTTGACAGTATATGTGACAGGATCTGCGAAAAGGGACCTTATTTCAAGGGTAATAAGGTCCCTTTTCCCCGTTCAGGTCACATATTGTGAGCGTGTAACTTACCTAATTGCGTGCGGGTCGTCACTGCTAGGTGCATCATACATCTGTTCCTGACATTCCTGAATGAACTTTGTTACTCGACTTTTAAAAATCTCATGGTCCTGTTCGTATCTACAACAGAGAAAGAATATTCAGGTTTAAAAATTCAGATCCGTATAATATGATTTGACAGAAAAAGGGTCAAAACAGACAAAACGTAGTTGTGGTAAACTGAAAATCGACCAAAATTAGCTCCTACACCATATTTACAGTATGACCTTATGCATATGGTGAACTGTCGCTTGTTCAAAACTCACATATTCAGATGCGAATTCTATGGAAAGTGGCATAAGGATGCAACCTAGAGGAATCATAGTGAATCAATTATACACGCGTGTATAATTATTTTCTGTACTTACAGCGCAGCGGCCTCTGGGTTAAGTGGACTTTTTGTGTCAATCTTGTAGAATACCCGCCGAGCATACAAGAGTACCTGCCAAATGTGATTCACATTTCGCCTGAAAAAATGAAGTAGAACGAATAATTTACCAGTTATAGAAATCAAATCCATTCATGAATACACTGTTTTCTACATAACAGTCACTTAACCTAGTTTAAAGAGTATGTGAGTGACTTTACTCTCTGAAACGCATGTTTAGAAGCTTTTGAGACTTTGGTTAGAATATCTTACACAATATTTGGTATTGCTTGTCCATAGAATATGCTATAGAATACGAGCCATAGTGACACTAGTTTATATGGAGCCAGTGAAAGTCCAGCTGATTTTAAGTTACAGAACTACCGGTTTAGTTCAAGATATACCTCGCTACTTTTGGAGAAAATAATAATTGCTGAAAACTTTTTTCTGATGTAACGCTGTGAGTTTCATACAAATCTGATCTTACTGTCTTCTTTGCAAGGCATTTATATCTCGAAGAGGGTTTTCGGAAATTTAGTCGACTCAATTGCAATTTTGCTTGCACAAGACACTATATCCTATCCCCCATGTAGTTCTGTTACCCTAAGATTACAATGCGTTTCAATTTTTGTGACTTACCGCCAATTTTGGAATCCACGTTTGACGTCTAGCTCCCCTGAATTGGGATCAACGATTGGGTGGAAGACTGGCTTCTCGAAAATAAGCCGCTTTTGAAAAAGAAATAACATAGCGGATAAAGACCACAGACTTTTTCATTCAATTTCGCTCCTAATCAAACACACATACATACTAGCGTTGTCCTACCTTTTATGTATCAAAACATTATGACAGTTTCTTACATAATTAACAATATGTTTTTTTATAATATAAACTCACATAGTGAGCAACATATTATTGATAATATAAACTCACTGGACATCCGTCAGGGTAGTTTTCTGGTAGGTATAAGGAGAATTTGAATACACCGCCCTGGTACAGGCCTTGCCGTACAAAAATCACCCCATGCCAATCTGAAACACAGAAAAAAGACATTGATACAGATGCATATTGTATTCATTATGAAACAAGCTAAACCAATGATTACCATGTATTGCATATTATACGAAAAAGTGAAGAAAAGAAAAAAAAAGTCTTACTTACGTAACGTTGATTTTGCTGACGGTATAACGTAAACACCAGGCAACTTCTGTTTCTGTATTTGATTACTGAAGATGAAATGGAAGTTTCAGCTTAATAGTGGTACGGTATGTGTTATTGTAATCTGTGTAAAATAAGCATTTCAATTCTCTGAAGAAACGTAGTTCCAAGAAAAATTAGTTATAAGAAAAAGTCATTTGAAATTCATATTTTTCTGTTTGAATTGGTTGATACCTTTTAGTCGATTTACTACTACCGTAATCTCCCGCGTATAAGGCGCAGCTCGCGTATAAGGCGCACCCTTAACTTAGTGTGTGACTATAAAAAAGACACTGAAAAGGGTGTGAAAATGCGGCGGTAACACCCCCTACCCATCCTCTTCATGCACGCCACATTGGAGACTTGTGAATCTCTGGCTACCATGGCATAAAGAAGCTCTAAAACTTGACAGTAACTTACTATTCAGCCATAAGTGAGTATTCAACGAGGAAGGGCCCGAAGGAGTGGTTGCGGCCGGGCGAAGTGACCTTCTTCTCTGCCACCTTATTGGCCAGTGTGACCTGCATGGCCGAATCAGGCACCGCAGGTAGTTGTTTCCGACCTGCCATCCCAGCGGCTGCACCCGGTGACTTGGACGTGGATGCTGAGCTGGCACGGTCCTCTTTACTTGGAGTCTACATAGAGGGAGGGAAAAAGAGCATGCATTATTAATTGGTATTTTCAAAGGTGATCACTGCCATAGTAAACAAGTACTATATACTAGTAAGCCGCGACACATAAGCAAATCTAAGCCTTACTTATAGAGCTTTCCAAGAGAAGGGATGTTTCTGGTTGAGAGGCCGTGTGAGTGTGAGAGGTGCATATGAAAAACTTTTTTTCAAGCCCAGGAAGATTTTTTATATATATAAACTATTAAAATCCCACAGAAAACGTGTGTTAGTTATCTTCGGGGCGGAGCAAAAAAAAATAAAAGAATCCCTACCTACCTACTGACTTTTAAAATCCTCATCCTCTCAACCAGAAAAGAACTTTTTTCTAAGTGTGGCCTTGGGTGGCAGTCTAAAATACATTTGATCTGTACTAAACGGTCAAATTTCAAGACTCAGGTGTCTTTATACCTTTATATCTCAGGGCACATCTTGTACGCTTGCTACTACAATATCACTTTTTTTATAAACTTTTTTTGTCATAAGGTTAGTTCCCAACTACCGTAATCTCCCGCGTATAAGGTGCACCTCGCGTATAAGACGCACCTAGAGTATCAGGAAATGGTAAAAAAAATATAGAATTCATAACTTCTGTTCTACTGAACGGATTTTGAAAATTTAAGAACCTATGTGTACCTGAGGTACAAAGGAACCTCCTCAACACCCTATGTCATATTATGACTTAGTGGGAGTGTAACATATCAAAAGAAAGGTCTTGGTGTCCCCCTTTTGGATCCAGGGAGAACTAAAACCTCGCGTATAAGACGCGCCTTATACGCGAGAGATTACGGTAGCCACATTGGAAAGCATAACAGGCAATCAGACGATTGATCTAATTCTGGGAATTATTAAAAGCCGACCCTCTGGGCTGTATCAACCCTGTAAGGTTGGCATGATGCATATATAAGGAGTGCTCGTGAGTTAATCATTGCATCATGATCATTGATGCATCATGATGCACTAAATGCACCATGCAACTCGTGAAAGGTTAATGACTGTTCTACCTGGAGTCGCTTCATGTGCCACTCTATTAGGTTCAACTCCATACTCGTTTTCAGGTCAAACAGGTCGCCCTTTAGTACCGTGCCCTCCTCCCAGGGGGCACCATGGGTCACGTGACCACTGGTCCCAGCGTCCGACTGTCCCGGCATCATGACGACTGGGTTTCAAGTTCCTCCCTGATTTGAGGGTTGGAATATTCAAATATTTAAACCAAGAGGTTGTTCAATAGTGTCCTGCATGGCCCTTTTTCTTTGTTGTTGCGGATTTCCCTAACCTGAGGAATTCGGTAGTTTAGGAGATGTTAATGTTCTGTTATCCTGAAGCAAGGAGAGGGTTCCAGACCCCAACACACTGAACCCTGGTTACTTCATCACATTCCTTTCTCCACAGCATTGAGGGTTTTTGAAAAAAAAATCCTTTTCTAAACGAAGAATCACAATTTGAATGTATCCATAATTACCGTAATCTCCCGCGTAGAAGACGCGCTGCGCGTAGAAGACGCACCCCAAAGTTAGCACATGCATTCTCGCGTATAAGACGCACATTTTAATGCTGATATTTGTAAGATCAGTACATTTCTATAGAAAAATTACCCGTCGTATAAGACACACCCCCAATTTGAGTGAAAGCTATAAGACTCCACAGCATTTTGTTTGGCGTAGAGGACGCGTCTTTTATGCGGGAGTTTACGGTATATGCTGAGATAATGGCAGTGAGCAGGAAGGATTCAACCTCCAGAACTTCCTTTGACTAAAGTTGGTATCCCTCTACAATACTCCCCGTCTATGTATCACATTTTACACTATATTAAACATGTGTCATTCCATGGTGAGTCACACTCCTTTGGTTGAAGAAAACTTAATGCACCATTATCTAGAGTGACAGATATATGGAAGATGCCTGCTTCATCTTGTCAGTATTGTAGAAGTATGAATATTCCTATAAATAATCCGAGAGCTCTGTAATAATATATCAATTCCTCTATTCAACATATCCAAGTTCATCTCTAAGGCTGCTCCTCCACGGTAATGTGTGTACATATGTATGTGTGATAGGTACATGGGTGCAGTCTCCACTGTGTGGAGTGGAAGAGTCCTCCTGAGTGATACTGGAGTGGTTGACTGTGGGAGTGAGGTTAAGGAGAGGTCATTTTTACCAACAAGGGGCGGGGTCAGGGATGGTGGATGGACCATTTTTTTAGGAGGAGGATAGTGTGTTTTTAAGTGGGGGGAATCAACAACTCTTTCAGGCGTGATTTGACCTAAATTTTAGAAACATACCGGGGAGGGGGTCCATTTTGATTCTAGTAATATAATAAAACCAGGTAGTATTTAGCTAGGAAACCCTGAACCCTGATGGGGTTGGGATGGGGGCGGGGTGGGGAGAACGATGGTCAAGGAGAAAATCAAATCGTGCTTGCTTAGTACCAATAGCCCCATTTTTCTTAAAAAGATGACCATTCCCCGAGCACCATGACTGGGTTATGGTTGAGAGGTAATCATTTATAGTGTCCAGGTTAGAGAACAGTCAATACATTGTGTGTCCACTCTGTCCTCACTGTGGTGACTATCATTATATGCGTGTGTGGGGGATGGTGGAGGGGGGGGGCAGTGACAAACTGGTCTCTAGGCCCTGGTGTCATCTGCACATAACTACCAACAATAGCGTGTTGGGTGGGTGGGGGAGGAAAGGGATACTCGTGTGTCATATTGCAATTAACCATTTCATGGAAGTCATCAAAAATGAATGCTGTCGTCATTTCAGAAAAAAAAAGTTACATCAACTCAGAGCCGAATTGACAAACATGAGAAAGTCTACAAGTAGATATATGTCAATCAACAATGGGATTTGTCACCAGTCTTATATCATTACAATTTACATAACTATTGATCGAATGGGAGTTGCATTGATACAGTATTCAAACACCGAGATTCCAACTACTGGACTATGTTTTGGTTTTAGCATGGAAGAGACTGAATAAGTCTCTCTGCCTCTTTAAATTGTTGTGAACTATCTATACTTCTGAGTTCCTTCCCTTGGCTACAGATATTTATCAATTTAACCAAGTTCCCATCTATACCCAATTCAGCAGCATACAAAGAGCACACTGGGCAGGATACAACAAGACCTCATTACTTAGTCCTTACACCTGGTAAAGGTGACTCACACTGCATCACTGTATAACCCTTAAAAGACATCATACTGTACAACATAGGGGTTTCTTAGTTCTTTGATGCATTCATGCATGATGCAGACCCTACTGGGCTGATACACTCCCTGAGAGTCATCATGATGCATCAATGTAGTGGTGGCCAGTGCAAAGTTCGGCAGAACTGTTTATTGGGGGCACTATGATAAGAAAACATCTTTTTGTATCTATTTATTTCTCTTTTAATAGAATGAATATTCATGCATTATCAGTAATGATCAAATCCATTCCAACTTTACAGAACCTTACCAACACTTCCTTGGTGTGTCATACGTCCTTATCAAGTATTAATTCTGGTACTGGTTTAGAGTGATACATGATTGATGAATATATGAATCACACAAAGGTACATAGAGCATTATGTCGTATCCTAAGTGTTAAACAGGCCAGACCAACGTCTACAGGACTCAGCATGCATCTGGTAAAATATCAGTTAATTACACTAAACGGTAAATAACCCCCAGAGACACTGTGCCATATGTCACATTCCTTACGTTTCTTTTTCTCTTTCTCATAATTATGTATTTACCGTAGACCTTTTTGTATTGCTTGACACTCGACCAAATCCATGTGGGATGAGGTGGGCACGTTCATTAAGTACTGGGTACATGTTTATTGCACCGCACACATCACATCATTTGATAATGAAATTCTTACCAGTAGTGTAAATTGGTATCTATAAGATTAAAGGGAGTTATAGCAAAATAACCCAAAGAGATTTTCAGTGATGACCTTATGTTAAACAATGTATCGGTGCTATGGTAAGCGATGCGTGATATGGACCAGAGAGAAGGTACACCCACCCGTGCGTGTGTGTGTGTGTGTGTGGGGGGGGGGGGAGGGTTGACGGCGCCAAAGGCGCTGAAGTATAAGGTTGGTTACCTTGCCAACTGTCCATACGGTCACCAACATGATCTATCATAGAACGTGCCCATAGTCCTACCACTAGGTAGAAGTTTTGTAATACTCCCGTAAACACACATTGTCCCATGTAAATATCTAATTAACTTTTGGACATGTGTAGGCAGAGTAAAAACATCATTTTCTACAGAGACCTGAGTTTGAAGACAGTGAATACCTATAATAGTAAGGTATATAGAGTACTTCCTAACGTGTAAGCCGCGTAAGTCAGAAAGACTTTATTTATCATAGGGGCACTAAATCTATGATTCTCCTGTCTGTGTTAGATGTTACTTACAACCACATTAAATCATTACATTACTGAACAGATGTAGGAGTTGTCACAGAGAAAGGGTGCCCCACTTGGCATAAGTAGACCATGGCAAGTAACCAAAGCATACATTCTATATGAGACAAAGATTAAAACCCTCTTCACCCCAGCACTACCTTGATTCAAATGACGCGGTTGTCAAGTTCCTACCTCTGGTTGATATGGGGGGTCTCCATAGATACAATAATCAACAAAATTGTGGGTCACCTGACCTGAGAGCCTCATTCTCAGGTTGACCTGAGCCTAGAAGTGGATCACTCTCCCAGGTTGGTCTACAAACTTCAAGCAGTTGCTTTGTTTGTACAGCTGATTCAGGTGTATTGCCGCAATTGGTGACAAAAAAAAACAAAGCATACATTCTGTGTGGCTGCTGATATAGAGTATCTTGTCACGCCAGCTGGGTATGTCAGTCTTCATAACGGGTAATCAATTCACCACCAGTCACTTGGTAATCGACACCTGAGCGTCATTATAGGGACCATGTGTGTGACCCGCCCTATTAGGACACACTGCAGCAAACTAGTATATTAACTGCTAAATGGTTACTTTCATCCACATGCACATATTACATTCTCGGGTGGTCCAGTTGGATGCAGGAACTGTAAGGACTTGGGTCACCTTTCTACAGGAAATTCACATGATTTAACACTTTCCGGCCCGCATAATGTCTGCAGATTTATGTGTGTGTGTGTTTTTTTCTTTTTTTCTTATTGCACCAATCAACTTGTCATGATGTGGCGAGTAACTCACCAGCATTGTTTTGGTGTACCCTTCCAGCACTTCAGAAGCGTATCATCCATGGAAGGTCGACAAGGTGCACACAGGCAGTACTGGTGAGAGTGACTTACTACCGTCCAAGCTGTCATCGGCGCATTTTCCCAAATGAGATGTTTGTGAAAACCGCGCGTATAAGACGCACCCCCAACTTGAAAAAATCCTATAAGACGCACAAGGCATTTGTTTGGCGTAGAGGACGCGTCTTATATGCGGGAGATTACGGTAGTACTGTATATCACTGCCTCACGAGAGCAACGGGCTATATTGCCTTTACAGGCTCTTTTAGACCTACTATTAACCAAACATTTTCCTCACCAAATATCCATATATAATTCAAGGATGCCACTCACTGATCAGCAAAGATTCCTTCTGATTTTCTCAATTTCCAATAGGAAATGCTTATAGGAATGAAAACCAAAAATTCGGAATTCCTGAAAAGTTAGCAAAGGTCGCATCCCTGAAATTTTTAAAGCATCGTGCTGTCCCTAACGGGTTAGGATGTCGATGTGCCAATGACACTTAATCTGCGTTTCAATCATATTAAAACTTACAGGTCCTTGTGGCTAGACGGTCACTATTTGTGAGTGGGTTTAGGGAATGGTGTGTATTTAAATCCACTTTCACAGAACCACCGTTGGGAGCTATCACAAATATTTGTACTCAGTTCTCCATGCGTTGTAGTAGTTTGGGACAGTGCCAATATATTAACACTATTTGGCTGCAATGATGCCATATGGTGTGAAGTTCACCTGTTTTTCATGATAGACTAATAAAGCATCGCTGATTCAATGGTGCATCATGCCATTCCCTCATTAGTGCATCAACCGTATTATGCATGAATACAGTTCTGATGCTGCATTCATGCATCATGAAACCAATGGTTAAAAAGTGCAAAATACCTTTTTGTCCTCCAAGGGTTAATGTTGGCACTCCTGTCTGGGTCTGTGGTGGTAAGGGGTGTGTTTGGCACGGAGAATTATTATCATTATGAAGTATGGTATGTCTGTCTACTACATTAAATACATGTGTTTATTCAAAGGTACTCAGAAGAACATACTTTCAATTCAAAACTAAAATGCCATAATAAAATATAAAATACCCAGTACTCATAAATTAACATGTTGTAACAAGCATAAGTCATATAGGTCTCATATCCATACTGCACATAGTCTGCCCAAGCAGTCTGTCATTAATAAGCGACCTTTTGAGCTGCTCCAGGCAGGTACGATATGAGCAGGGTGGAGAAGGTCGTGGCACATTATTAACAGGATAACACGTCTACTGGTAGTCATTATAGGGGACAATGGCACAGACTGAATAGGTATTCATTTCATATCGGTAATTCTACGCACCAATATTACATTAGCCTAACCCTCTAAGGCATTTTTGATGCCTCAAACCTTGGGTGTTTCCTTGCAAGCAAAATGCATCAAAGCATGACCGGTGAATAACCTGCTCTCAGTGCCTTGGTGCATCATGCTGACCATTTCAGAGTGCATCAACTTGAGTCCTTTAGAATGATCTGTATGATGCATGGATGCAGCACTGGTGATTCTCTCACCATAGCTGCATTCAGGCACCATGAGCTTAAATCACATGGTGCAATAAAGCAGCAGGTGGCCTTAAAAAGGGTTAAGTACAATAGAGTTAGTGAGAAGGGTTGTACCTGTAAGTTTGCCCTGTGTTGTTAAAATGACACACTTAGGCCTAAAGGAAGTTGCGCTCAGGTAACCATTCCAACCTTATTTTTTGCCATACCTAAATCATTTTGAGGATTTCTGTTTTAGGAGCTCATTAATAGAATCATTGATACTATCTCTCTATACTTTCAAACGAAGTCCATAAATCTGATAACCTGTTCTGACTGACCTAATATCTATACTACATAATCGGTGGTGACATGGGTTTATTTTTTGCCATACTTAAACATTTTGGGGATTTCTGGTTTAGGGGCTTATTAATAGAATCCATACTATTTCAGTGGCCAGCTGGAATTAAGGACAAGTCTGTCCATCATGAGTTCGAGGTATTACACAATTTCTCTATACCCTGATTTCTCCTATCTTATGCCAGTTATACTGCACCACCGGACACCTTAAAGTTAAACATGACCCATGGATACCGTAAATTCTCTCATATAAGCTGCGGCTATTACCAGAACCCAAATATAAAAAAAGGGCTTATAGGAATAGCCCAAAGTCGGGTGCGGCTTACATGAGGATATTTTACACTATGAAACAGTATTGAACTGCCAATTTTTACGCCTTGGCTATGGCTTTAAGCTTCTCCCAAAGTCAGGAGTGCGGCTTATACGAGGGTGCGGCTAATACGAGAGAATTTAAGGTAGTCCTATTTCTGGTATGTTGAGGGGCATACTAATCCCCCTGTTGACTAAGAGTGGGGATCACTTACCTTATTTGCAGACGCCATTGCACTCTGTTCGCCTTGTCTTCGTGTCATCTGTCGCCGACTTATCCGTCAGTAGATGACGCGAGCATCTACTCCATTGTACATAACCTGGAGAAGGGAAAAGTTAGCTTTGATTAATGATTTACAGAGGTTAATTCTGATAACTTGGATTACAGACTTTTTCATCTAGAATGTTGGTCGGGCAGCTATCTGACTTCTAGAATATCCCACCGCCGGGAGCAAAAAAAACCCAACAAAAAACATATAAAAACGATGTTTTCAGCTATATTACGGGAAATATTGAGATATTTCCACACATGAAGTTAAAAGGGATAACTTTTCACATCTATCTTCAAGATATAATATGTTTGCCAGATTCTCCTTAAATCCTGTCGGCCAAAGGCAAAAAAAAATTCCTTTTGCCAAAAATCTCGCCGCCGGATCCGTAATCCAAGTTATTAGAATAACATGGCCTAAAGTAGTAAACACATAATCAAACCCAAAATAACAGTAAAGTTATCGCCAAAATCGATATAAAATATATATGTAACTATTGTATGTACCGTAATCTCTCGCGTATAAGACGCGTCCTCTACGCCAAACAAATCCCTACTGGGTCTTATTTTCAGCCTTAAAATGTGCGTCTTATATGCGAAAATGCATGTGCTGAGTTTGGGTGCGTCTTCTACGCGCAGCGCGTCTTCTACGCAGGAGATTACGGTAGTCATGGATGGGTTTAGCATAATCGACACCCCCCTCACCGATATTATTGGAGGGCTGAGTTTATCATTCATTCAAAAGTACAGAAGAAACTATTCTTAGCAAAACCACTTCCGATTAGCAGTCTTCCAAACGAAGTCCATAAATCTGATAACCTGTTCTGACTGACCCAACATATATCATGTAATCTGTGATGACATGGGCATCAATCACTAACCAGTATGTTATATATTTACACATCCCCCCCCCCATTAACCCTCTCAGGGCAGCACGATGCCCCAGCTTCATGCCTATTTATCATGAGGTCGCCAATATACGGTGTTAGAAAGTTATTTGCCGATAATTCATAAGTCCATCATATTCAAGAGTGTATTAACCCTGAATATAAGAACTATTCCCCGGGGGTCCACTTGCTGATATCCAGCTTCCATGTGCGTACAACAACTGGCGGTAAAGCCCCCACACTATCATGCCTAGCACCGTATATACGGCAGTCCCGTTATAAGAGGTGCATCTTTTGCACATTAAAGAGATAAAGGATACACGTTCTAGAGATCTGTGGTAAGGGAGTAAAATAATTGTGTCCAAAGGTTGCTTGGACAATTATATCTGACTACACCAGCACCAGGAATACCATCTAGGAAAGGAGGTGACATGAGTTGAGTCAACACTGATATCTGTAGTCTGCTCATATTTCCAATTAGTGTTCTATATAGCCCATAGTTAAATCTAGCCTTATCTCGTTCCCCAGTGTAGAAAAATAGAATATAAATTACTGTGGTTAAATTCAGACACTATTTTCCCAATTCCCTTTATAAGGGTATGGTTTTCTCACTATTCGGGGGGGGGGGAGGGGGACTATTCACCAGGGCTGTCAAAGGCACACATTAGAACTCCATGGCATTCAAAGGGATAATTAAATACATGATGGGACTAGGGGCACATCCAGTAATGTCATAACTTACAGCGACAAGTGCAGCATAATGTACTCACTAGCACCATGCCATCTCCCTTATCAGATAACTGCTGTGGTTTTATCACGGGGCTTGACATGGATCTTATTTGGGTTGTGGTAAGCATTCCCCCACCCTTAATTTCAGAGTATTATATGAATATTCGGGCCGTGATATATACTGTGAACTTTTGAAATTGTCGCCATCCTCATTTTCTAAAACCCGTGTCACAACCTTCACTTTTTAAAAAGCCCTCTGCCACAAGCTTCACTTTTTACCCTTGTATAGGCACATAAATTCTCCTTTAATTATTTATATGTGAAGCTTAAATCAATTTATGAGAAACCGAGGCTTATTGTAGCTGTCTACGCATCGGGAGTCGACTGTTATTGACAGGTTTTGCCCATCAAGCAAAACATGGCGACTACTCTAGGCTGAAGCTGGGCTAAGGCTTACTGCAGCTTTAAGTCTATGTCAGTCTGCAGATTTTGAATTCTGCAGGCCCGGTTCAATTTTTACAGGACCGAACTATAACGAGTACCTCAGGGCATTTACTGTTTGAACAGATATATTAGAGATATTAGAGATTATACATTGTTATTATTATATAATTCATTAGGATTTGTAAAGTACTGAGGGAAATTTCAGAAAAATGGTTATGCTTTTTGTTTTACACTGTAAAAACCTTAATAATGGTGCGTTTTGAAAGCCGTAAAAACTGGCATGTAGCTCAAGGTCTGTAGATCACAGCCATACATTTGGTCCAGCACTGTCGGACCTGCAGCCTTTTTGCCGGCTATAGCTAGTTAACGGCTCTCAGTGGGGCAGGCTGAGAGTTACGGACAGAGTTGTCAAATATCTACTGGTTTGTAATATACAACCTATAAATGAATGGTTATTAACACTCTGTCTAGACCAATCATGATGGGCAATGAGTGGCTGTTCAGGGCTAAGACGAAATGAACAAGATGGGTAGTTATGGCGTCTAGACCAATCACTGCACTGAGTGGTATCTTTCTGTTCATGGAACCTCCATCAAACTTGCCTGAATATGTAAAATCAAACCCAATTTGCAAAATCTGAAAACATAGAAAGGTTATGGACATATGTACGATGTCATATGTAAAATCTGGAGCCAATACATTGTATTAAGCTTAGGGGAGCTAGAATGAAACCAGATTAGTATTTTCCAGAGCTTTTTCAACACTTAAAGCCTATACCCACAACGTTAGTTTCTGTGGGTATAGGGCTATACTAGCTATAGCCAGTGTCCGGCACATTTTCACAAAGACTGCTATGTGTCTTCTAAGTGAGGCTTCGATGTAAGGACTATGCTGATGAGTGACTTATCTCTAAATCCAAGATGTGCCTTATAGGATGTTCCTAAAATCAGGGTGTGTTCACACGAGGATTTACAGTACGAATGGTAGCATAAGTGAGTATAACATGATGTAGTTTTACATAACCTGACATCACACAAACTGATGTGGCCTGTGTTATCAATAGTAACATCATCATAATGATTAACTTGCCCATCCTATCAAAACCCATGTGACTGATAGTAGATTTATGGCCGTTAAGACATGTTTCCTCATGTAAGGTTTATGTTATGCCAAATGAAACAGATTCATATTTGAATTAGAAAGAGGGCCTTTCCAAAAGTGTATAAGCTATACTGTGACACATATAGAGAGAAAATGCTATATATCCATTTTCCTTGCAAATTTAGTGGTATGAAAGGAAGAATTTTTTTTTCGTCCATCAGCATAAGAATCTAGGTTTCCAATCACCGAATCCTAGAACGCAATGACAAATTCGCCGACAAAAAAAAAAATTCCCCTCCCTCATGGGTCTGAAAAATCCCACCCTGTGGACAGGAAACGAACCTATTTTTAAGGGTGGCCTTAGGGTGGTGTTCACTGGAATAAATTAGATCAGAAGTACTGTGAACCCCGGGTCCTGCTTATAAGTTTCAGCTCACATGCGAATTAAAGGCCTCCTGAGACTTATAGACACACTCAGCAGAGTTTATGGAAAGGAGTGGAGGCTCTGCAAGTGGGAGTTTGGCTTATAGAGTGTTATAGAGAGTCGGGTACGGGTATCTGATCCTATAGATATAATGGATATAAAACTGCCCATGCACAATGCCGGTTTTATTGTCAGCGTTATCTTTATTCTGAGGTAGCAGGATCCTTATTGGGGACGTCATTGTTCGATCTGGTACCAGCTACCTTGCGAGATTAGTCCTGTTTGAGCCTTTACTCTAAACACTCTGTACCGCCGTGGTGGTAAAGTCTTGGATCCAAAAGTGCCTTACTTTGGGGTATCAGGGCCAAGATGGTCATGGGGGCAAGGACATAGGAGTTGCCACTCCATTGCTAGCCACTGTGGGTGACATCACTGAGGCAGCATGACGTCACCATTGACGTCATAGGTGACAGGGAGAAAACCGAAAACATTATGGAGTTGCTACGGTCGCTACGCTCCCGGCCGCTAACGAGGCTTGCAACTCCAAAAAAAATTAAAACTTAATTTTTCCGCAAGAATTTCAGGCCAGCTTATCATACTGCCATTTAGAAAATTTTATCTTTCTAACAGGATCTATAGATAATACCTGTCTAAGTTCCCGGGCTCAGTTCCCTATGGTGCAATATATGGCCCCATAATCGCCAAACTGTTGTGCTTTCAGTGGTGTAACTGGATGCTCTCTATGATTATTCAATCAAATTTAATTTGAAATTAAGTAAAGCAAGGTCTAAAATGTGCAAGTTCCATTGCAGGCTGTGCACAATGTGCAGGGACTGATAGGACCCATAATGGCTGTGTCACCTGTGAATCCACTGACAGTGACAGAAAATATGATAGATATTCCATAATCTTAAAAGAGTTAAAGACCATGATCATCTCTCATAGTAATAATTTCTGTTCTATGACATAGTCTATAGTATAGAAAGACAATTCAAACAAGATATTAACATCTACACACGTTGCCACCTTTCCAGGGTGTAAAATAATTAGGAAAAAAAAGACAGAATATAATTTTGGCAAGTTTTCCCTTGACAGCTACCAGGCAGCTGTCACAGGCAGACGGGTAGTGCAAACTTGCTGCTGCTGGTACGTCAAAATTGCATTTATTCATGACGCGAGTCGGAGAGTTTTAGCAGGGACAGAGAGGTTAAAGCTGAGACGGTTAAAGCAGAGACAGAGTCCTATCTTTACCCATTTCATGATTCTACGGCGTAGGGACAGTATCACTAGGGTTCGGGCTAACATTCAAATTTTATAAGAAGAGAGGGATGTTATCATGGTTTTAATCGTTTTCAATGAATTATTTGTTTTCAATGAGGTGTCAGACAGAGATAGGGGGCCTACAATGTGTCCCTGCTTCAACCATGTCTCAGCTTAAACCGTCCCTGCTTAAACTCTCCAACTAGAGTCATGGACTACTCCAAAATTGTGTCCCTAAGTGGTCAGTGATGCTGATTGTGCAATATTCCCTGATGCGCAATCCAAAAAAACAAGATGGCCAGTGACGTCTGTGACACTTCAAACCACTGAAAAAAGCTATTTTTGACTATCTAAAGGGAAACTTATCAATCATAACATCATAAGTGACGACATTGGCTTGATAACTTTTCATTTGATCATCTTTCGGCCATGATATTTCAAATATCTGCCTAGAAAACCCATGGCTACCTAGGCTATGAAACTGGCCCCCAAACTAAGCCAACCGTAGATCCGAGACTTTACTAGGCATGGCAGTGTCCTGAAGAGGGCGCCCCAGGGGCTGTGCTTGCTGCAGCAGCCATTTCAAATTAGGGTTATGACGAAAAAATGAAAAAAAAAATAGTGATACTCCCTAACAACTATATATATATATATATATATATATATATATATATATATATATATATATATATATATATATATATATATATATATATATATATATATATATATATATATATATATATATATATGTGATGGAAAGTTGTTATTTTTCTATATAAATTTGTGTAATGTTCATTAATTTGTGCATGGCAGTGTTGTAGGAAAGTGAGCTTTAGCATAAGGTTTATTTTGGCTATGTCCACTTTCCTGAACTTAAAAATTATGAGAACATCACAGCATCTTGGAGATGAATAAGTGATGTGATAAAACAATCCCTTTCCTACAAGGAAAACCTAGCAGCATTAATATCCATTGAAAATTTAATGTTTTATGACCATTCATATTGATGATGTCAAGTGTGCCTTTTCATCATTCTCTGTGTAAACACACTCAGACAGCCCACACACAATCTCCTCCCATACAAAAACTATCAACACTAGTTAGCATGACAAAGGAGCTCTGAATCGGCTATGTCCGCCACAGTGCTAACGTCGGCGGACGTATGTCCTCGATTCAAAGCACCTTTAAATCCAACTGATACATGAAGAGAAAATGTTAGGCTTCCTTATAACTGGCAACAGATGGCTGTGGGATGATTTGAATGTTTCATTTCCCTGGATTCTCACCAGGACCCCCTCCTTGGGCAAATTCAGGGCCATTCTCAGTCAAAAGCCTGTTCCTGGCAGCATTATAAATTGATAGATTTGGCTATCGAAAGCATATAAAATCCTAATTAAAACACATTACTCACACTTCTAGCATCCAATAGTTTTGATAAAAATTTTGTTTTTGGGGAAACCCCTGCCATGCCTATTAAACTTTACCATCACGGCCAGACAGAGTGTGGTGAGCAAAGGCTCGAACTGTGACTACCGGGCAGGGGCTAGTGACAGAGGCACTGCAGTGCACTGTGTCTGTCTGTAGTGAGTCTGTGACTGAGTCTGAGACGGCCGTGCTTATGTGGTAAATGACGGGGGCCAACCTATTTCAGGGGTTCGTTCGGTACCAGTAAAATATGGACATAAGGTTAATGACTAACCTTTTGTCAGGGGCTTTGCCCCCAAGCCCCCTTTAAATTTGGCATCTAAAACCCCCCAAAATTAATTCTGTTACTTTCCCCCCCCCCCTGAAATTGTAACATTTAATCGCCTGTTCTCCTTTTGCCGAAAGAAAATGGCACATGGGCACACATAGTAAAAGATAATAATTTGCAATCGAACAGCGACCCCATGACCTACTTTCACGGGTGGTCCCCCGTCATTTACCATTTACTATGATTTAGCTTTTAGCTCTGAGGCCACTGACTACGCATCTGGGTGACTTCTGGGGATTTCTACCTGGCCGGAAGTAGAAAGACGTCACACTGGAGACAAACATTCACGCCACCTCTGTTCCTCAGGGACGTGGTGGGACCATGCTGTCACACACTTCCGACTGTTTTCAGATGAGATCTCATCTGAATAATAATCTTCCATTTAAATTTCCATAAGTTTCAGATGATCTCATCTGAATTTAATTCAAATTCAGATGAGATCTGGCACATACCGGTACCGGGTATATCCTTGATCGGGGACTCAGCCCCCGAACCCCCGTTTGGCCGGGCACCTTGGGAACTGCAACGGCGTCAACATTCGTCTCCGTCGAGGGCCAGGTAAGTTCTGCAAGAAGTGACCTTTTTGCACTGACTACCGTACTAGTACCTAGAGTCTAGACTAGTACTACTAGTCTAGTGAGAGTCTAGCCTAGCCTAGGTTAGGCACTGAAATACCTCCAGTGTGTGAGTCTGCTGCAGGAGAGGTGTGAAACTGTGATAAAGCTGAAACTGGGTAGTGTTAAACTCTCCTTTCTTTGCAAGCTTATTCTGAAATTATTTTCTGGAGGATCTTTACAAACAAGGGCTCATTTTAACAGGCTTGGCTAGACCTTTAAAATCACTATTTTTTGTACAAGGTTGAATGCAGGGAATTTTGCCTTTAACCCCATCAAAGTTCAACTAAAAGTTTAGAACCATTTTATTATGAGAAGATCATTGAGCACCTAAAAATAAATGGTTCCCACCTGTTCTATGGTTAAAAATGATCTAGAAAATGTTTTTATTTTCTTTTTCTAAGGGGCTGCAGTATGTTTGACAGACCCTGCAAACTTTTTTGGCGAGATTATCAATGGACACTTATCCCAACCTCCCCAATGTTGGGCACTTACCTACCAATTAAGACCTTATTGTATGTATTTTATATGGTAGGAATTTGATAGCTATGATAAAAATAAGTAGTTTTGCTTTTTAGATGAAGTTATTATGTCAATTTAAATGGAAGTTATGATCATTCAAACATCCTGAGTCAAAGACGATATTCTGTCGTGGTTCTGTCAGAGCGCACAGTTCAAGGGAAAAGATGACATCAAAAATTTGCTTTTACATTGTTTGATTATGATAAAATGTATCATTATTTACATTCTTGAGGGTATATCTTGCTTATCTGAAAAGAAAATTGCACAAAATAATCATTTTAGTGATCTAGTATACCTTGGATTCATCTTGCTTGATCACAAAATTAGATCCAAATTAAACTCTTAACTATGGCAGAATTCTGGGTCTGATTTAGTACCTTTGACCGGTCATAATTCCACTTAAAATTGACATAGAGACTTCATTTAAAAAGCAAATCCACTTCTTTTCTCAAGATCCATCCATTGATCATTAGATAGGTTTAATGGGATAAAGTCTTGAAATATTAGGTAAGGGGCTGTGTACAAATGACGTCATGCTTTTTTTGGCCATTTTAGACCCCCCCTCCCCCCCTTGTCATGTTTCGTCATACAATGCTTGACCCCCCCCTTAACATGACGTCATGCAGAGATATCCCCCCCCGGCCCAAAGTACATGAAGAGAGTATAGCAAATTGAGATGGTTCAAAGGGACATGTATATATACATATTGGGTTAACTTAATGGTGCTGGAAACAGGTGGGGCTTTTTCCACCGTCCCTGGTCCAAAACCGTACTGGGCTAATAATGGGTGTGAATTGGTAAGGCCTAAAAAATATTGCTGTGTTCAGGTAATTGGTCGAAAAAAAAATTAGAAGTTCTAGAAGCGCCAACCTAAAAAAAACAACCCTACCTACTACCTACCCTAATTTTTTCGACCTTTATTATATCCATGGGGGTAAATGGTTTGGGGTAGATGTCTGGGGGTAAATGTCCATGGGGGTAAATGGTTTGGGGTAGAAGTCTGGGGGCAAATGTGCAGGGGGTAAAGGTCCTGTTACCTCACATCCTCATGAGAGGTAAAGGAAAGGAAATAAGAGAAAAAATCAGATCTAGCCGACAGTTACAGTGGCTTCACTGAATTACAAGTGTAACATTACAAGTGTGGTAATATGATTACACATATATAATTAAGGTCACACTTACAAAACAATCATTTTACTGTAAGGCATAATATAAGGCATAACCCCTAGAGTCCCATTCAGAAAAAACAGAGAATAAGCTGTTTGTTTCCAAGGGACAGTTTGTGATTTATCAACAGGGGGAGCAGGATGCAGATTGAGGGGGGAGGGAGGAAAAAAATGTTGACACCTCAAAATGGGGAAGGGGGCAGAGAAAAATGTTATGCCTTTTCTGTGCACTACTGTAGAACAGGAGGGATGACCTGGGCAATCTGTCCGAGGGGTAGGGAGTCATAACATTTTCAGATTTCTTCACGTCTGTATGGCAATCTTCCCCACCCCTCAGGCCTGTTGATGAGTAATGAGCAATCCCTAAATTACCAATGGGTTTTTGAATTGTGAAATTTATCAAATAGAATAGAAGTTGGGTCATTTGAATCTTTCTACTGAATTCTCAATGCCAGGGTGCTTCTTACCCGCATAGATCAACCTATAAAAGGGCATTTCAAAGTGGTATGGGGCCTGGGTTAGAGGTAGGATAGAGTAGTGGACCAACTCTGACACTGATGGCAGTGACAATCATTGAGTGGGAATCTGGGATGTCTGAGGAAAGCATACCTGTATAGGTAATATATATTTCATAACAGATGAAGGCATTAAACTTCCCTACCTTTACAAATCATTTTTTTCTTGCCAAAACTGAAGCAACTTGCAGTTTTACTTTCATGACATGATGTCATGCAGCCCATGACCCCCCCTCCCCCCCTTGTCATGCTTGGTCATGGGGAGTGGGACCCCCCCTCCCCCCCTCCTGCATGACGTCATTTGTACACAGCCCCAAAGTAGGCACTTACCTTGTTTTTCAAAACTTTATATTATCTATTCTATCTGCATACTATTGGATAGATCTCAAGAAAAGAAGTGGATTTGCTTTTTGAATGAAGTCTCTATCTTAATTCAAAGTGATATTATGACTATCCAAAGACCACAAAATGACCCCAATATTCTGCCACAATAACCCATACTTAGGAGTTTAATCAGGGTTCAAATTTTGTGATCATGCTAGTTGTGGTCAGAAATGCCTGGAACACTTAAATAACTGTTTCTCAGAAGATATTAACATTAGGAACTTGAAATAAAAACTTGAGAAAAGGTCATAAAGGGGTGGTTCCAATGACCTATGGCCTGGCCTTGATCTAGGTCAGGTCAAGGTCATTTTAAGGTCAAAGGTCAAATTTATTGATTTTTTGTTTGTTTGTTAATGAGTAAACATTTGTTAATAATTAGCTAGATGAATGATAGAATCAATGATCAGCTGACTCTTTTTCAATATTTGACCAAGAAGGTCAAGTTGACCTAAAGGTCAAGGTGAAGGGACATTTTGTGATCCTGCTTGTTGTGGCCAGAAATGCTTGGAACACTTAAATCGCTGTTTCTCAGAAGATATTGACACGAGGAACTTGAAATTAAAAAGTAGAGTAAAGTTTATTAAGGAGTTATTCCAATGACCTATGGCCTGACCTTGATCTAGGTCAAGGTCATTTTAAGGTCAAAGGTCAAATTTATTGTGTTTTTTTTAATGAGTTAACATTTGTTGCGATTTAGCAAGATGAATGACAGAATCAATGAATTGTTTCAATATTTCATCAAGAAGGTCAAGTTGACCTATATAAGGTCAAGGTCAAATAGACATGATATAACCAACATTTTGACAGTCCACATAAAACCATAACAATCAACCATAATTTCTTGCAAAAATATTGAGATAGGAAACTCAAAGTAAGAATAGAGATTATTTGATATGTGGTCTAGCATTTGACCTTGATATGACCTAACCAGGGTTAAGGTCATAATAAATAAGAGAGGTCAAAGTTCTCAACAATTTTCAATGTTTTGAAGTAATGTTAGTGTGAACCCAAAAGTTAAAAGTAAAGATCACATGACATGTCAAAATGTGTGGGTTGCCATTTCACCTTAAAATGACACTCTGACTGATGTTCATACTTCAAAGTATAACCCTACTAGTCAGTCAGAGAAGTCCTGGTAGTCAGCCCTCCAGTAGGGGCCACCTCCAGGTGGCCCCTCCAGTGGTGGCTATAGGTGTGCTGCAGTGGGGGAGGTGTTAGAGCTAATCTCTCACTCCCCCTCACAGAGTTACTAGGTCATGATTTTGTAGTTGCTTAAAAAACATACTGCTGCCTATTAGAAAGAAGAAAACTAGACATTTTCTAGACCTTATTTAACCAGGGAATATGTGAGTGCCATTTTTAACTATGTGAGATGTATACTTCATACCATAAAATGCTCCTGAACTTAAGTTTTGAGTTCACCTTGGAGAAACATGATTTTTTTCTCTTCAATTTATTTAACAAATACATGTATATTAAAGCCCTCTTCAAGCCCGTTAAAATGATACCCTAATTGTCCAAATCCACCTGTAAACAGCTTCAGAATCAATAAGTAAAGACATGTCAACTTCAGCTGCTCCATTTTTGCTAAATCACACTTTTAGCCTCTGCGCACAGCAGACCCGCGCACGGCAGTTATGTCAGTGCCTACCCAAAGTGCCTACCTAGGTGAGTGACGAGAGCAAGGACTTTGCCTTTCGAAGAGGAAAAATGCGATCGCCACACGTGTCTCTTATTTCAGTGCGCTATTTTTATGGTAATGCATGTCACCTACTCGAAATGAATACAACACTTCTGAAATTCTACTTACATTTTTAAATTTACATAGTTTTGAACTCGTCGACTTGGCCGTTTTCGTGTTAGGTGGCGGTCACTTCCGGACGCTGTACCAGGACTATTTACCCAACACAATTTCCAAGTGCTCATTAGTAACGGTAGATGGCACCACAAAAACTAGTTGGTACAGCTATAAATACACCGAAACCCGCTCGAGCGCTGTCAGTGCCTAGTGGCCGCTAGCGCTATATGGCACTGATATCACGTTATTTGGATCCGCCAAAAGTGGCTGGAAGTGGCTTGAGCCTCAAACCCCCTGTTTTGTTCTGTTTTTCAAAAGATGGCTTTCTCTTCCTACTGTTGAGTGGAAATGTATAGGGTTTGGAAAAGAAAAAAAAATTAGATATATAATGTATATCATATACCAATATTTAGTAGATTTTATACACAAAGGTTTGAGACTGCAGGTGCTCAAATCAAAACAACCCAAATGCAAGGTCAAATTCTCAAGGCCATTTGTAACAGACTTTCAGGACATATTACTCCTTTAATTGTTGGAAGTAAACAATCATTTCTTATCTGGCTGTAGATTATTATCATAGAAGTAGCCTGGTAAGGTGTAAATGTTGTAGGGATATCTGTAATATGCCAAACTGGAATGTAAACAAACTCATTTCTACCGTACGGACCAACGGCAGCTGACGTCACGTGAGCACAGCGCCTTCTGAATCCAGGCGCTGTGAGACACGGACGTAAGCTATAAATCGACAGATGCCGCCATCACTTTGGCGCTCGCGCCAGCAGCTGTCACTCCTCTGTTCACTGTGTCCTCTGCGCCCCCCCCCCCCCCCCAATTGGAAGATCAAATTTAATTTTCCTGATCAAACCCTTTGTTCTGCGGGCTTGGAGGTGGGATGGTTCCGCAGTTCAGTTGGGGTTGGTGCTTTTGCCAGGAGATTCATTTGGGATTTTTTTTTTTGCTCTTCATTCCCTCGCCTAGCATAATTATGATAAGTTTCAGGTGGTACCATAATCTCAGAGACTCACCTTGGGCTGTAGATATGAGCAGAACCAAGGAAGCACATGTGAGCCAGCAAGCAGAAAGGACAGTTACTGCGGGATTTAGTACCAGATTTAGCCACCAGGGGGCACCACTATGGACTAGAATAGGAAAGATATGACTAAAAATGTTATAGGCTACTTTTTTATGGAGAATTCAATGATTTTTGATAAAACGTTCTATTTTGGGTGGAAAGGTTCCAAATTTGGCATGTAAAAAGAATGTTTTTGGGCCAAAATAGGCATTTTTGTTGATTTATGTTGCCATGGAAACCTGATTTTCATTCTAAATAGGAAAATCAATAATCCCATTTGAAGGAACATCTCACAAGGTTTACTATGGTGAAAACAGAATGAAAATACCATTTCTAGATCAAAAGTTATGGGCAAAAGAAAAAAAATGTATACGAATTTAGCTAATTAGCATAAATTATGCTAATTAGCTATATATCTCATGAACAATTAGACATAGAGCTTATTAACATTCTTGAAATGGTCACACCTACCCATATCTAGGAAGCCATTCCTCCAAAACTAACAGGAGTATCTTCTCATGCTATGTATCACTGTAAAGCTAGTGATTTGAATTTTAAAGTTGACCTTTTGCACGGAGCACCCTTTCTCCTTGCCTCTACACACATGTTCACTGTACTAGGTCCTAGGTTCCACTGCCTACCCTTTGTCCACATGGCTGCAGGGGTCACACTTTTGGGGTGCAGGGAGGACCCTGGAGGCACCCTGAAGGGGTTGGCCCCAGTGTCCAGTCTCCAGGAGGGGCCTGTCACCCCACAGGCGCCTCCTGCACCCCCTACACGTATCACACTCTTCCCCATTCCATTCTTAAAGGAGAGCCTTCTGTGCTGCAGGGGATAGATCCTGGCTCTGAACATGTAAACCAGATTTGTGACTGTCCAGATTGCCGGACATTAAGCCCAGCTTTTGATAAAAATGAATTCAGTCCCAGTGCCGGACATTGAGCCCAGTATTAGTGGGTGGCTGTTTCCCTCCTAGCTGAATATATCAATTTTCATGACAGCTTCATAGCGCCGGACAATGAGCCCAGCTTTGCATTATAATGAACATGACAGATTGCAGTGCCGGACATAGATTTAGCCCAGCATGTCATATTTCACTTTGTTAGCACTTGATATTACAGTTCAGTCTATTATCCTGGCATTTGCTAACACAATCATTTGTTCACAACATTTTCATGCCGGACAGAGCCCAGCCTCCAGCATCTATGATCTACATAAGCTAGTACTACATGCTATATACCTAACTACATTAACACTTGGTTTGACTGTCAGGTCATCCATGCTTGATTGCTAAGTCTATGATAGGTTCACATTTTAGTGCCGGACAGAGCCCAGCATATTGACTTCTTGACTCCCTGGTGGACATAGCTGACTCTCCACCAGGCCTTCTTTACTCCTAGCCAAACTTGATTGACTCTCATTCTGTAGTGATTGGCTCCCAGCCAGCCACTCTGACTCAATCTGAATACTGCAGCTGACTCCTGGCTGATCTTGATGACTCCCAGTCTGATATCTTATTGACTCTTAGGTTGACTCCCAGCCTGACATTGATTCTCAACCTGACTTTGATGACTCTCAGGTTGACCTTGATGACTCTTACCCTGGCCCTATTGACTTCCCACCTGACTCTGTAAACCAGTTTCTATAGTTAGGAGGACACTCCTGACTCTAAATATGAGGATATCATATTTAAAACCATAATATCAGATTGCCCTCATTCCATTTTTTATAGTTAAGAGGACACTCCTGACTCTAAATATGAGGATATCATATTTAAAACCATAATATCAGATTGCCCTCATTCCAGTTTCTATAGTTAGGAAGACAACCCTGACTCTCAATATGAGGATATCATATTCAAAATCATAATATCAGATTGCCTTCCATAGTGAGATGTAAGATAACAGTTTATCTTCCAATTGTGGTCTACAGGCTGTGTAAACCAGTTTCTATTGTTAGGGATAGGCACTTCACATCATCATATGCCAGATAATAATTATTATTGGCTGGGATAAATATGTAAGGTGTCTGAATGTCTATTGCAGATCAGCTGTTCCAATCTTGAACAACAGTCAGTAACTAGGGTATAGTTCAGGAATAGACAAGTGTTTGGTCAGGGTGGACTGTGTCAACAATGATGAGTTGGGGGCTCTAACCTAGACCCTCCCACTGAGTCAGTTAGCTGGTGGTGGTGGGTGGGTGGGTGGGTGGGGGCTGTGAGGTAACTTCCTCCAGGTCCTCCCACCACACATGTACACACCACAGTTGGCCTATACTTATTCTTCTCTATTTAACAAGTGGCAGTCTTGAATTATAGGTTTAGTCTTCTATGAGAAGGGGATGTTGGAGTGTGGGTCTGAATATATTCCACAAAATCAGCAATATAGATTATCCAAATGTCAGTGTTCATTAACAATTGTCCATTCTTCCTGTTATGCCAGATATTGATTGATATTGGCCTGGTTAATGTCCCATTTTGGGGTTGAGGTGGTTGACTTTGGTGTAGAATTTTCTCCTATTGCAGAACTCTTTGTCTATCAAAATTCCAAAATGGTTTTACATTGGAAGAATAAGTAATTAATGTCTTTTTCCAATTTAGGGTAGGCTTATAAACATACACATATAATCATGAATTCTAAAGTATAGCTAGCAGAAAGTTTGAAGGTGTTTGAAGTTCTGTGAGTGCTATTTGATAGGCAGGATGCTAGTGGTTGTGGTGGTCACACATGGAGTGACCACAGCACCACTCAGGCAGGGATGCAGGAGTGAGTGTATGGGATGGGAGGCCATGCGCCCTGGAGCCTTTACTCAGTCCCACATGGCCATGCTCCAGTAGGCTACATGTGGTAGGTGATGCATAGGCCTTACTCACCCTATAGTTGGAGGCACTTTTATATGATGTGAATGGTTGTAATCCAGGTTTCCAATGGATAATGTACATTATCCTTGTGGGGCTATCCTGAGATAAGGACAGACCCTGCCCTGACTCCTCCTGGGTTGAGTAATGGAGAGTTGGTGATGGCTGGTAGAGGCTATCTACCAGTACCATGATGATGGGAGGTCTTTCCTCCTTCATGATTTAGCACATAAACTATATGTACTCTTTACAGCCACATGGGTAAGTACTCCTGGCGCCAATATGATAAGTTTCAACTGGTACCATAATCTCAGAGACTCACCTTGGGCTGTAGATATGAGGAGAACCAAGGAAGCACAGGTTCACTGTACTAGGTCCTAGGTTCCACTGCCTACCCTTTGTCCACATGGCTGCAGGGGTCACACTTTTGGGGTGCAGGGAGGACCCTGGAGGCACCCTGAAGGGGTTGGCCCCAGTGTCCAGTCTCCAGGAGGGGCCTGTCACCCCACAGGAGCCTCCTGCACCCCCTACACGTATCACATAATGTTATAAGTTGACCCCTTTTCTAGACGAGATCTATAGGTTTAGTATTTCTTTATCTAAGGATTTTAACTATCTTTTTATCTATTTTTAACTACTGGTACTTTATCAAAAGAATCCCCTGCCATCCTCCAAGAGGGGTCGATATTGTTTTGGTTTTTCTTTGCCCTCCCCCTCCCAATGCTACCACCATCCTTCTTGATAAATAATGAGCACTCCCTTATTTACCAATAATTATATAGGCATCATGGCTTAGCAGACGAACGTACTACCGGTACATATCTGTACTGATCAGTTTTTATCAAGGTCTTATTTTACCTATACGGCAGTAGATATAATTTGCATTGATGAATGAAATAAATAAAACGATGACCATCTGAAGAAAATTGTTTAACATTTATTTCTTTGTTTGACTGTATTTTCTGATGAACTCAGAAGGAAGTGGAAATATTAAGGTATGCACTTCAACAACAAAAATTAAACTGGATACAGAAAGATCCCTGTGACCGCATTTGATCGAGGCCATTGAGATGTTTTTGAATCTTTTGGAATTTTGTTTATATCTTGTATAGAAACAGAGATACAGGGAAAATAGTACCAAAAATATTGAGGCATGTACCACTATAGTAATAGTAGAAAAGGTGTTATAATATCTGTGATGTGAGTTCAGCTGCACAGTGGGCCCAGTGTGTGGCAGCATGTACTGGTGGTAATTTTCTGTGTTTTCACTTGATATCTAAGGGCCTGGAAAGTAATGTTCTAGATAGTGATCAGATCTAAATAAAATTTAGTTTTCTATGTAATTTAGAATCTTAGCTTTCAGTTGATATCTTTAGTCCAATTTGATTCTAAATAGTAATACAATGCTAATAAATAATTGTAACATGGCGGCTCTACACACAGCCATATCTTTTCTATTGTTTCCTATTTTGGTCCTCTCAAAAGTATCATTACGCAAAGTCATAAATGCATGAAATTATTCATGGCGCTAGTTTATTATGCAATTTAACTGTGTCTGATATTAGTTTTTTGGCGTCTCCAGTGGTTAATATGTTTTTCAAAGCTTCAATATTACCGTCATACTAAAGTCATTGTAAAACGCTTAATAATTGGAACTTTTTCTCCCAGATTTCGCTAGTGGGTACCTTGATATCTAAACTTTAAGGATAACTATTACAAGAAAAGTCCCCTAATAGAACCCTAAATCGGCGATATCGGTCAGGTCACGATTATCAGCTGCACTCTCACCAGGCAGAAAGTGTCAACACAGTGTGCCAGCTTTTCTCACCCTCCACAGTGGCTTTATCAAAGTGCCTAATTAAGAAGGGTGAGAATCAATCAATTATCGTTGTCACTTTCATTTCCTTTTGAAGTCAAAGGTAACCTGGACACTGGTATGAGCTGATCAATTCTAAGAATCTGCTGTAGCACATCCAACACATAATTGACCATTATTACCTTCCCGGCTAATGGTTCTATGATGTCTGAATCACGCAGCAACTCCTGTCCAGTTCTGGCATTGATACCTTGGCAGTGACAAGTCATCCTAAGCTCTGGTTCAGAGCTAGGGGAAAAGGCTGTAGGGAGATTGATGTTCAACATTTTGTACAGGTGCACAACAGATGTACCTTTAGCTTGAGGTATGTATGAGTTCTTGAGGAGCCGCAGGGGTACAGCAAGGAAGGCCTCAGATAGGATATGAGTTGTCAATGCAAGGGATGGATGATCAGCCATAGAAGCAGCAGAATACTGCTTGAGAACGAAATGAACACACATCTCAAACCCACCACCTCCTGGGCAAACCAAAATGTCAAGGCCACTGCTCTTTAGTCTAGCTTTGGTACTAGAATTTAACCTGTTCTGACTGAGGTCTTCGGACTGTTCCTCATTATAACTTTCCCCTGCTGGGATTACTCCCTCTGTATTCTCTAGTATATTGATGTATGGAGAAGGGTGAACAGCAAGGAGAGTTGATTTGATACCACTCAAAACTGCACTAGCAAACTGGTCACAGGTTCCAGCTGTGGGTGCACACAGGAGAATAGAATGTCTGAGAACTGTGCTTTTCAGCTGAGAAGGTTTCTGTTCAACAGGTTTTATGAGTATGCAATTTCTACTGGCAGCAACAATTGTGTCCACTCTGCTGACTTGAGCAACTACTGAGTCCAAAGTGAGATCTGAGTCTTCACACACAACATGGGTATTGGTAACTAAAGACAGATGATCTAGTTCCTCTTCATCCACACTATGTACAATGGAAATCCCATGCTGAGCAAAAATCAGAGCAGTAGATGACGATACAAGCTCTGATGATAGAACTACCTTAACTTGTTTTTGATTTAAGCGCTGTATTAGTTCACCGATGTGAGCTGACTTCAAAAGAAGTGAATTCTTTGCTTGCTGAAGTGAACCAAGTCTAAGATGCGAAACTGTTTCTGTTGGACAGCTATTTTCCAGGGAAAACTTCACTAGAACAATGTGCACATCAAGTAAGGGCAATTTTGGAGAGGCTCCTGCAGGAAAAGTCCTTTGTATTACCACACCATCTAAAATACGACTATTAAGTACAGACTGGCCAGGATTGTCAACACAAATGAAGCTGAAATTGTGTATCAAATTCTGCAGAACACAGGGCAAGTCTTCAGGGCAGATGCAACTTTGAGTCAAATATTCATGGACTAAGGTCACTAATTTTTGTCTAGTGTCTGTGTTGAACCTTCCCTGTAGGGAAGTCCATAGGACCTTCCTACAGACCTCCATAGCCTGCTGGTAGAGATTCTCCTCGATCAGGAGCACACCTTGCTTCTTGACATCCTCAATAATCTGTGCCTGGATGAGTGGAAGGATATTAAGTTTTATCTCACTTAAAGCTCTGCTAATTGCAAGTTGTTGAGTAGCTCTTCTCTCATCTTTATAGCTTCTTTGATGATCATCCTGAGAATGAACATGGTTCTCTATCTGATGCAGGGCCTCTGTGATGATGGCAATAAAGGATTTACTGTGGTCCCCACAAGTGTTATGGAGAGACACAGCTGACTTGACTAGGAGTCTGCCCACAGGGTGAGACAGATGGAGAGACTGTAATATGGACCTTCCACTGTTTGTTATCATCAGTTTTCCTGTAGAAGTGCTGAGAAGATTGTGCGAAGCATTTGGTCCAAACAATGATGCAAGGAGGCGGTCCAGGGATTCTAATATCACAATACACTCGTCTAATGACACTGCTTTCCCTGGGGTAGCCATCTCCTAATCCAGAGGTCGGAGAGCAAGGTTTCTGAAATATGCAAAGGTCGCCATTCATGAGTGGTATAAATTACAAATCACATTAAAATCTAGTCTCATTCGGATAAGCTGACTACCATATAGATTATTTCTGTCATGGAATATTCTATTGCAAAAGTATTACATTTGTACTTTACATCCCACCCAGCGATGTGACTATTTGCAGTAGGCTTGCTGTCTAAGGGAGTGGTCATTATTTAGCAACGAGCGGAGGGTGTAAAAAAATTCAGACCCCTCCTGAGGTGGGGGTGGGGAACATAAAAATTTTTGACCCCTCTTGATCGTATTTTATGCATCTGGTATTTGTAAATGGGTTTTAGGCCACACCAAATTAAATCATTGGTCTATGGATTTCCCGCACCTGATTTTCCTAAATGGAAATTTTATTTTATTTGAAAAATATTTTGTCTATGGATTCCGCCCGCATCATTTTCTTGAAAATTGATTTTTTTCTTCTTTTTTTTTTTGCAAAGTCCTTACAGTGTCAACCAGAAAACTTCTACTAGAAAATTCAGACCCCTCCTGAGGTGGGGGTGGGGAACATAAAAATTTTTGACCCCTCTTGATCGTATTTTATGCATCTGGTATTTGTAAATGGGTTTTAGGCCACACCAAATTAAATCATTGGTCTATGGATTTCCCGCACCTGATTTTCCTAAATGGAAATTTTATTTTATTTGAAAAATATTTTGTCTATGGATTCCGCCCGCATCATTTTCTTGAAAATTGATTTTTTTCTTCTTTTTTTTTTTGCAAAGTCCTTACAGTGTCAACCAGAAAAGGTACAGCAACAGCAGACCACTCATTGGATAGGTAAAGGTGTCCAGATTTGCAAATTCCATTGTCTATGCTGCATTTAGAAGCCAAAATTCTAGTAGACATAAATTTGAGAAAAGGAGCAAAAAAAAAATCACCCTCTTCACATCTTTGATATTGAAAATCCATAGACAAATAAATTTTTTTAGAAAAATAAAATAAAAATTTCGCCCTCCCGCTCCAGTTTTCAAAAATGAAAATCCATAGACCAATTATTTTATTTGGTGTGGCCTTATTTGGCTATTTCAGCGAATTTCTGTCACTATTTGCCAGAGTTTTGACAATTCCGACTTCTGGTGTGAGTCTGTGTCACTATTGTCAATGTCATTATATAGGAATGGATATCTAACAAATGAAAGAATTTTACCCCCTCGAGAGGGAGGGTCGGAATTTTTTTCGTGTGTCCACGCGCAAACCCACCAGCCCCCCTGTTGTTAAAAAAATGATCACTCCCTAAGAACAAATGAAAGAAAGAAGAAAAATTTCAATTTTTTTTTTTAATTTTTTTGTCATTATTTTTTATCAACACCAGTCATTTCCATGCTTAAATTATCAAGTAATCTTCAAGAAGTAGCAGGAACAGGTTAGAGTGAGACATGTACATATAGACAGTAATATAGTATACAGGGACATGGTACCATTGTTCCTTTCAAATGCCTATGGTATCATCATTCCTCAGGATTGGGAAGTGGTACCATCGTTCCTGTGGTACCATCGTTCCTTGATACTATCGTTCTAGAAACCCACTGTCATTGTGTCAGTGACTGGCACTAGCAGAGCTCTCAACTCTCAAGCATCTGGCGTGAGTCTCACGCATTTGGGGCTCATCTCACGCACTCACGCAGAGCAGGCTATTTCTCACGCATTTTAGGCTTAAAAAAATCAGTATATGCTTGTAGAGTGAACTTTGCCCTTTCCTCACTGTTTGGTGTAGGAAAGTCAGCCAAATTGTCTTTATTTTTTCAAAATTTTCCCCAAACCCCCCAATCTTACCTAAATTGTGACAATTCCCCTAATGTTTGGAAATTTCTGAGCACCCCGGCAAAGTCTCACTCTTTGGCTTCATCAAAACTTGAGAGCTCTGCACTAGGCAGTCACTGAGTGAATGACACAGTCACAGTGACTGAGTGAGTCAGTGTCTAAGTCTAAAGCTAGCTTAGAAATCTAAACTCTCATCTCTGTGGCCGACGTCGGTACAGAGATGAGAGATTAGATTTCTAAGCTAAGTCTGAGCTAGCTGTCAACAACTCACCAACTCGTGACAGCTGCCTGGACTAAGTCTGAGCAGGTCCGGGACCTAGATGGAACCATCGCTAAAGGAGCGATGGTAAGCGGTGGCACTGGTGATGTGGTGGTGGAACTTTCAGAGTAGTTTCCCAAGCCCCCAATGAAAACTGGGTCCCTAGTCTTAACTGGGGTTGGTCTTTAATATCTTAACTCTAGGACCTACCTACTTGTTGTGTATTGTTTTGAAATGTAAAATCATATGCCATGCCTTTGCTTTTTGTAACTTGATATCTGGGGCCCAGGAAGACTGGGCTGAGCCCTCTGCAGACTCAGTGGACATCAATTGCTGGGCCTCTGAATGAATATATCAGGGCCCGGTTAGCTGGGTAGTCCGGGACCGTGGTCTGAGTCTGAGACTGTCTGAGATTGTCCGGCGGGCGCTGACTCTTACCTAAAGTGAGAGTCAGGCTTCCTGCATAGGGCTAATTTGTCAGGTGGCTGGAATTGTAGAACATAATTTTTTTATGTCAATTTCCTCTTAAGGATGGCTTCCTAAGACATGTTTGTTGCCATTTTATGAGAAACCTTTCATACAGGGGCCCAGATTATTTAGTTCTTGCAAATCTGTTAGCCTTCACATCAAGTTTAGCTGCCACGGTCGGCCATGATGGAAGTGGTTTCAGGTCTCACAACAGAGGTGTTATTCATGAAATAATGTTATCCATGAGAATCTGCTTGGTGAGTGGAGATTGACTTCCTGTCTGGCAGAAAATGCACCTGCTTATGGCTACCTGTTGCAGCCCACACAGCATGTGCCAAACCTTGGAAAAAGGTGCAATCTAAAGGTTTCCAACAAAAGACGCTCTTCCCACTCACAGACAGCAAAACTAAGGTGGTACTCTTGTCAATCAATTTGAGTCAATGTTATAAGCTGATTGTTGGGAATTTGTTTCTGTCAAATGTTATTCTTAGAAACTTGCTGTTTCTAGAGCACCTGCAAGTTTTAGCTAGGCCCAGCGACTCAGTCCTTAACTGAGTCGCGCACAGTGACTAGTCTGAGAGTGACTGAGACTGAGTGACAGTCACAATGACGGTGTAGATTTACCCGGTACCTGCATTTATGTATGACCCATAGTCAGTTGATGAACTCAACCACTTAAAACACTACTAAAGGTGACAAACAGATAGGCCTACGTACGCATTAGTGCTAAAAATGCACTTTTTTTAGGAGTTTTACGTGGTACAGAAGTGCGTTTGGCAGCGAGTGGTCGAGATCTGGTTCTTGCCGTTGTTTATCGTAATTTGTAACTTTTGGCCTCTTCAATTCATGCGACTGCGAATAAACACCAACTATTCAAAATCATAATTCATACGCAAGTCTCTTAATTTAAGTTCAAAATAATGTATATTTAAGAAGAGATAACGCGCACTTGTCGAAATTTACGACTATCGTTGAGCGGCGGTTGCTATGGTAATTACGCCGCCATGATTGTTGTTTACCGCGGGATGGAGGGGTTTTTGCCTTGTGTCTAATAATAAATCGATGGTTCTATGCCCTTAAGGGCCCTTAAAATACGATGGATGTGATGGCAGCCGAAAGGATGGTAGTGGCACGATTGCCACCCATCGGAAGGTTAGTTTACTTGTGTTAATTCCATGTTTGACATAGATCTATTTAGTAAGTTAAGATTATAACCCAGTCACTTTGATAGGTTGAGTGGTGACTGTCGCGTCCATCACTCACATCAGTATCAGTATTAAAGACAGTAGCGAAATATTGAGTTGGAAGGTTCAACAAGTTTGACAGGGCCCGGGGACAGTACTCAGTCGGTAGTCAGACTGAGAGTCGGGCACTGAAACTTTCAGTGAAAGGATCATAGACATAGATGGGGGCAGTCACCAGCCTTACCCCTACATTACTTACCCCCACCCTCATTGATCATAATGATGATGATGATGATAATGTCACATAGAACTGACGGATAATAAATGTCAAATGAATTCCGGTAAATGAACAAACATAAACAAAAAAAAACAACTTTCCCGTGACCCAGTTGTCTTAGACTCATAAGCGTAGAGACTAGATCTAATAATTCTGTCTATTTCCATAGATCAATAAATGGCAACGTTTTTGGTTTTTAAAAAAATAAGCCTAGGAAAAAAAAAAGATCTAAATCATTTCTTAGATTGAGATGTCTGCTTCTGAAATGACTCAGTCAATTCTGATTCAGAGATGGGGAGATTTCTCCAAAACATAATAATTTCTCCTTATTTGAGTGGGGGGGGGGGGGGGAATTGAAAATATAGAAGAAAAAAATATGCCAAAAGAGCTGTCACTGGGCACATAATAATTCCTCCTTATTTTTTTGTTGGGGGGGGGGGATAAAAAGAAATTGAAAAAACGAAATT
Organism: Acholoe squamosa; assembly: GCA_949317995.1. NCBI lineage: Eukaryota > Metazoa > Annelida > Polychaeta > Phyllodocida > Polynoidae > Acholoe > Acholoe squamosa. Next base: position 55,413,110 of record OX439038.1, read on the forward strand.
GAAAAAATAGTATATATGGTTAATACATGTAAAACATGTCATGTGATTTACCTGTGTTTATACATGGATTTAATGATTGTGGGAGCGATGGCCCTAGAGACCGATGGCCCCGGGGACCGATGGCCCTAAGTGGGACCGATGGCACTAGAAAATGAGACTGATGGCCCCAACTTTTAAATCAGGGTCCATCTCACATCTATCACCTATCTTCATTAAGCATGTATAATTATGACACTTTCCATGTTACACTTGATTGAAAATTATATGAAAAAAAAATTATTATGAAAAAAATGTTGAAAAAAATCAAAAAAAAAAATCAGATGTGCTTTCTATATGGATACCATACATAAACACAATTAAATCACGTGTCTTAAATATGTTTTAACCATATATTCTAGAATTTATTTGCCATTTTAATAAAAAAAAAAAAAAAAAAAAATCTTTTTTCTTTCTATTTGAATTTTTTTTTTCAATTTCGTTTTTTTTTCTTCTTTTTTTTTCATCTTTTTATCTAGACATTAATAGCAGAAGCCATTTTTGCAATTTCTACAGTGTGCCCAGTCAGTGCTGCAAGCTGAAAGGTGTCATAGCTAATCCACAGGCACCCATCCCCTGGGCTATCCACACTGCCTCAGTGGGTATGCCTTTGTTATTGTGGCTCTAACACCTCCAAACTTGTGCTAAAATACACCAAACATGCTCCATAAGTAGTCATCAACATGTAAACATTCATTCTATAACATATATATGTGAATTATTTCATCAGATTATACACAGCCTCACAGGGCATCAACTTTGAAAGTGGGGCCATCAGTCCCAAAAGTGGGACCATCAGTCTCATTTTCTGGGGCCATCAGTCTCTAGGGCCATGGGCCCCGGTGCCGGATTCAACATAGAAAGCACATCTGAATTTTTTTTTTAATTTTTCAACATTTTTTCTTCATAATTAATTCTTTTTTTCCATATAATTTTCAATCAAGTGTAACATGGAAAGTGTTATTAAGTTGGGGCCATCAGTCTCACTTTCTGGGGCCATCGGTCCCACTTTGGGCCATCGGTCCACAAATGTCTTTGGGACCATCGGTCCCACAATCGCCAGAGATACTGATAGCCCATAGCTCTAACCACGGGTCTATACTTTCATGCTCTAACATAGTAGCTCTGTATCTCACACCCCCTGTGAGATAACCTGCGGGAATTTCTCATGCCCTGGTCATGTGACCTTTTGATGACGTCATAGTTTCGAGATGGCGATGTAGACAATGCACACGGCGAGTTCAGCACTATCATTCTTGTAAATTCTATTGTATCTAAGCTGTTTTAGATTATGTAAACATGAAATAAATGCAAAGGAACACTTGTGGGAAGAATCTCGTAGGGTTATCTCACTTGCAAGTCAGGTGCCACATTGCACTCTACCCTACGGCCGTCGTGTAATATGGCACCTGACCTGTGCGGGAGATAACCCTACGAGATTCTTTCCACTCGTGAACCTTTGCCTATGTACTGTCTACAAGTGGATAGCACTGTGACTGTCAGGTGACTGGTCTGTGAACATGATTTATAATTACACATAAATTATAAATAGGCCTAACACTTAGTGAGTAAGAGGGACTCCAATATGGAACCCTGTACTAGAGGCTGTTGGTCACTGTAATGTACCTTTAACTCTCATATCTTTAAGTGAAAAAAAAAAGTTGACTTTAAGTGAAAAAAAGGAGAAAATTTATGATTCTCTATTTTTTTTCTACAGTACTAAAGCGCAGGAAATGTCGCCAAGGAAAACGAAAAAATATGAAGGCTTATCTGGACCATCCTACACAATCGGTGGAGGGCGCTCAGTAAAGTACAGTCTCCCACCACCAAACACATTAAAGGTAAGGCAATTTGTCAATAACATTTATATTCTGGTGTGGAATTTGATGTATATTTTGTTTCATAGATGCCAGTGTGATCTTTATTTTCTATTGGGCTAAAGATATCTCTCAAAGTACGAATGGGTCATAATAGTCATATAAAAGTATATTACTTGTGTAGCAATTGATAATCCTCCATAATGGCCATTCTAACAAAATTTACAGGTATAACTCTAAGGAAATCGGGATAGCTAGCTGATTTAAAACTGAGGGGGACCTGTAGACCATCCAAGGCATGTTATTTTTGAAACACAAAACAAAATGAAATGTTTATACTATGATTTCCACAAGTGCATATGTTTAATGTAATTATACCGAGTTACATAAAACACTATAAAGCATGAATCCATGACAGGAAATGGCTTGCATATACATGTATATTCATTAAGTGACTACCTTATAAAACCTCCTATCACACACATAGTTACTACAGATGTATAGGTGGGTAATCTTGATATATTGAACTTTCTTCCACATTGATTTAAAAAAAAAACCTAAAGGAAAAGGATACTTGGCATGTTGAATTCCACAGGAGTGCTGGGACTGTTTACATGAAAGACATGTCTGCATTTTGAATGATACCTGTATTTAAAGAATATGTCCCATATACTACGTACTAAGTTCGTTCACCTTGCATCCAGGAGATTGTGTTTTGGAATTTTTCACTTACACAAACTAAATACTGACAGCCTCTTCCTCTCTATACCTTCAATCTTATCATTTTGACCACTTTTTACTATGGACCAGATGCCACATAATGGCTATTCTACTATACTTTATCTTTTTGCATTTTCAAATTTTGATGTACATGAACAATGCTGGGCACAGCTTTTCTAAAGCAGAATGATGGAATATTTTCATTACGGGTAGTTGGAAAGAATATCAGACTATGTATCACACTTTATATATTGTCAACAATGTGTTACCCAAATGGCCTACCATGCCTTTATTAGTGCAGATCACTGTAAACGATGAATTACTACAAGAAGTCATAATTACGTATTTATTATCACATATCACGACAATGTTCAACGTTTTCTTTGTCATCTAGTGAAATAGATCTAGCATATGGGATAAATACTTAAGAAAACATTGCAATATCACCTTGGATTACATGTATGATTTGCACACATTCGTCTATCTAAATTTGTCCGTTTTTTAAAAAAAAAATTGCAACCCATATGTCATTTACCATTTACATCTATTAGATATACCCGAAATATGTGCTTATTTGGTATATTTGTTGGGTTTAAATAGATATAAGAGATATCACAGGTGCTCTTCTTTTATACTCATCCAATAGCCTCACCAGGACACCAAGGCTGGGGGGCTGGAGACATGGCCAGCTCATGCTACAGGGCAAGCAGCTTCAATGACATCAGTTGTTCTAACCAAGGACAAACACCTACGAGTCGTGGATGAGGAGGCACAGGGTAAACCACAAATGGTTCCCAAACCACGCTTCCTGGAACAGCTTGAAGCTTTCCTTAAGAAGGAACTAGTGTCCATGGGTGTCCAAGATGTTGGACCAAGTGAACTGAGACTGCAGGTATGATCTTTCACATATTTCGAGAGTTGTCTATCTGTCAACAATATTCATTATCTAGTCAAGTGATAGTAAGTATAACTCTCTCAGGGTTGAAATTTAGCATATAATAGGTCAACTTCAGCTTCTGTGTTAAATGGTCATTCTACATACTATTCCATTAACAAATATCTAAATCAACAACCGTCAATATAGCCTAGGTCAACTACAATGCAAAACTTGTTTTATGTAGGCACATCGGGAAGTCTTTGAATACCTCATTGAGGACTTCAAGACCTACAAACCCCTTTTGTCTGGGATCAAGAACGAATATGAAATGATGTTATCCTACCAGCGTGAACTAATCCGCCAAATGGAACCTCTCAAAGTAAGTTGAGTACGGCATTGCACAGCCCACCTACTTTCAGTTGAAGGAATAAAGAAGAAGAAATATTCTTACCGTAGTGTAGTGGACAGGCTAACTAAGTGAGTGGTCATTATTTATCAACAAGGGGGGAGAGGATGGTGGTTTTGAGGGGGTTTGGCATTAAAAAAAATCAGACCCTCTCCTGAGGGGGGGGTGTAAAAGATTTTGATCCCTCTTGAGGCGGGAACGTAAAAAATTTACCCTCTTTTTAGCAAAAAAAGCCTGCATGCGCAAAAAATGTTAACTGCTGTCAAGGGGGCATACAAAAATGTTCATGCGGACCCACCACCCCTCCTGTTGATAAAATAATGACCACTCCCTAATTTCATTTTAAGGAGAAAACAAACAAAAAATAGTAGAAAATTGTGTATACCGGTATATAGCTTAATTATCCATATAGCCCATCAACATAGTATGACTCATGTGTAAAGTGCTATTATCTCTATTGCAGCAAATGTTAGTCACAGTATCTGAACAATGTGACCAGAAGATTATGGCTCTCAGGGAAGAGGAAAAACAAGGTGAATTATTGTATGATGCTAACTGTCTGTCAATACTACTTGTATTCCCTATTCATAGAAATTCAAATTTCTTCTTTAGTACCATTTTCATAACATGTTTATCTAGTATATAAACTTAAGCAGTGTCATGTCCATAGCATATATAGTATTCATGTTCTATTGACAGAAATAATTGATCTGAAGCAAGAAAATAAACGGTTGTATGGACGGATTGATGAGTTGCGCCAGGAGCAAGTGTCGCTTGAGACACAGGTTGAGAAGCTGCAGGAGGAGCTTGCAGCAGAGTATCTTAAGTATCGTGATGAGTGTGATGCACGTAAGATGTTAGTCTCAGACATTAATGAGCTCCGTTACCAACAAGAGGACATTCTCATGTCTAAGAACAGTATGGAGGACCTGGAGGAGGGGGAAAAGGATGATCCAATTACACTAAAAATAGCATTACGGTTAGTCATCTCATATATGTGTATTGGCCTTTTTTTTTTCTTTTTTTAAAAAATCATCAGAATGCAATGAAAGTTGTAATTAAAATAGTTTGGTAATAAGCAATTACAGACAAAACTACCATCATGCCATGTTACTTGGTGAGTGAGCAGAGTCAGAGATTATTCAAAGTAAAAGTAATATAAAAGAGTGATAATCCATGAGATATTTGCTAATCATTGTTCAGCGGCGGCGGCACAGGTGGAGGCTTTGGAAGAAAGTCAAATGCAAAGAAGGGCATATTGCAGAAGCTTCTTCGGGGCGGTGCTGGAGGGTATAAATTATATGACAACCACAGCATGATTTATTGTGCATATTCACTCAAAAAAAAAGGTTTCATTTCCAGATGATTTCACAATGCCTGCCATTATATATTCTGCAAAGGGCTCACTTTTGCGATTGAGTTTAGACATTTATTTCATTGTAACAAGGATTACACTCACTGCTCTTCTGTTCAAATTGGAAACAATGTAAAGACTTCTTCAAAGCATACAATGAAAAGCTTATATAGAGTGCATACATAGGTCTTTCATCATATCACCTTCACATCAAATCTAGATAGTTTTTTGGGTTTTTTTTTCACTTTCCACTGATTAGTATCTTTGACTTGAAGAGTTTTTCAAAAAAAGTATACACGTGTGGTAACTTCATATCTTCACTTAAAGTATAGTCATCTAAGAAATGTTCCATAGGACCGGCCATATAAGATATGGCTTATACTTGAAACCTACCAGAACTGTGTCTGATAGGACAGTGCTGAACTGTAATTTTACAAGGACTATAATTGTCATTATGTTATTGGCTAGCCAATAACATAGTCACATAAGGGGAGTCGATGCAATGGAATGTGGCCAAATGGGTAGACTTGCCCACATAAAAGTCCTTAGTGTTCACATAGGATTAGACTGAGACAAGTAGCTTGGACAAGTCTAAGGTACCTGGATCTAGGGGTTGAGGTAGCTTCCTTAAAAGTTTTAAGGACAAAACTCAGTTTAATATTTCAAATCTGAAAGAGGTATTTGTCATGTTACAAGAGCATTTTAAAATGTCAGGATGTGGTGAAGTCATTAGTCATTATAGTGACAAAACTCCTTTGTTAGATGGAAGTTATACATGTATTGGGATGAAAAAGTAAAATGCACAGATTGTCTCAAGGTGAGTTTAGCCTTAAGAGAAATAGCCATGTACCTGCTCACACATCTGGATGGACCAGATATAATCCTCCTAATTAGGTAGTAATTATGTCATTGGCTTATTGGAAGGAGAGGTTCCAGCTTGCTGCACAAGGGGTTGAGTGGGTTGTACTGTTTACCTGTGACCATTAACCCCTTCAGGGCCACCTACATGTATAATAATATACACATATGATACATGTATTATATTGATGGTAGCTATGATGCAGGATGTGAAGTGTTATATTATATTTGCATGTAGCATACCACTTTTGCATGTACATGTAATTTCATATAGAGTCTAGCCCTTTGAACATAGAAACCAATAACATCTTAGGGCTGTGAAATAGCCCTAACCTTAAACATTTTATCAAGCTTGCTTCTGCATAACACTTTAATCAAGTAAAGAAAATCTTTGCAAATATCTATGTTTACCTACAGACCATTTCAGGAATTATAGCCGTGATGTTATAAATAGATGAATAATGATTTTCTAGCTGCAACCATAAGAAAATTCGCCTCTTGTGTATTTGACTTCATAACACACAGACATTCTAGATGTAAAACTAACATTTGTGCATATCCATGAGGTTAAATCTTCCTTGAAATACGTGCTTCTACAGGAAAGCCAGAGAAGATGAAGCCGCAGCATCACGACGTCTCAATGAGATGGAAGCAAACTATGGTGATGTTATCCCAAGGAGGGACTATGAGCAACTCCAGAAAGACTACAATGTAAGTTAATCCTCACTGAGATATAGAAGAGGAACACATTATATCAGAAGACATGATAATTGCTAGTTCCAGTCCCATGAGGCTTAGGTCGTTAAACAAATCAATCAATTGCTAGATTCATACAAATAAAAGGCATATGTTTCCCCCCTCTTTATAATTTGTATTCTTTGTATATCTTGCAGGCTTTGGAAGATAAGATGGACCAGACACGACGGAATTTCAAGAAACTTCAAGATGAGCATGCGTAAGCATATTTTTTTTTCTGTCGCCAACAGTATGCCTGTTTCTTTATAAAATCATCAGGACAATCAAACTTATGGTAAAAATTTTAGTTTTATCTGGAAAGAAAATGCCGCTATACCAAGTTTTTGTTTGTTTGATGTAGCTTCACCTACAATGAGATATTTTGTTTCTAGTGCTCTACAAGACGTGCACCAGGAGGTGACAAATGCACGCGACAAGTACTATTTACAACTGGAGGAACTTGAACACCGCTCCACACCAAGGTTAGTCTGTCCATTATGTCCCAAGGTTTAAAGATTTCAAGAAAATTAACAAAATATCAGCTCTATGATTACAAATGAATATTTAGAGACTTTTTAAATATTTAGTCAGCCTCTAAATGGGGTGATATTTTTATCTTCAGGGTTTATCAAAATAAATGTAGAACAAAATGAATTTAACAGTAAAATATCGTTTGACTTCATACATCAATGAACTTTGACATCTTACCTAAATCATTATCTTCCTATTCATCTTTAACATGGCAGAATGTACGAATAACACATCTTCTCATATCACCTTTTTCACAGCTAGTTCAATTTAGTAGTAAAATCACATCTAAAGTCACTTTATACATTGGCCCAGATTGGTGTGACACATGTCAGCATCATAAATTAGGCATCCATTATTTTATAAATCTAATGTTGCTATTCACACATAAATTGAGTATATTTATAAGGATTACTGGCTGCATGACTGATTAGCAATGGCAGATTTAGTGAGGCATTGTACAAGGAAGACTTACTTCACAGTTCACTTGATTTTATTAACTTTTGATGAAGACAGTTACTGATTCACATACAGAAATTACATTTTTGTATGCATACTGAAGCTGGTATGCATTGTTAAAAGGTGTTAACATATCAATTCAAATATATCTAAGAATTGTTGGAACTATAATCAGGCATGCTTTGTATCATCAGAATAATTTGGGAGCACTTTGTTTGAGAACTGAGTCTAATGGTAACCAGAATATCTGTGTATTGATATGGCAAAGTCCTGTTTTTTCCCTTTTGTAACATGTTGCATTAGGACATTAAGTATCAAAGAAAGCTTACAATCATGTCATTGATCTGTTATGATCTGACACAGTGATTTTCCATACTAACAATATTGTCTTCTTTTTAATGTCCTCCCTTCATGGATACCAGAATGTATGTCAATAATTTATTCTATTATAATATGTACTCTAATCTGACATTTCCCCATAGGAGAAAGAAAACAGCAATCCAATTGATGAAAATCATTCACAATTCAATACGAATCCACTTCTCACAACCTCTTTATAAGAACTATAGAAACTTCTAAAGGATTACATTGGTGATATCGATCACAGTGAAGGTGTAAAGAAGTAGATTCATCATATCTTTCCTGTAATATCTCATATTACATAAATGCCTCATACATTTATATGAAAAGTATATATGTTGGCAATTGTGGGCCATGAAGCCTCAAATTCTGTAGACTGTTTGACATACATTATAAAATAACCGAAACATTTTGTTTAATAGGATAAAACTTATAATCATTCTCTGTTACCATAACTCGAAATGGATGAACAGAATGTATGATTGACACATTTGATATATCTTTGCATGCTAACCATGCTTGCTAAAAACATAAACCTGAAAATAGAAAGCTTTCACGTAAATTCATCCACATAATGTTTGCATAGTATAGAAAATCAACTATAGCTCTTGTTTAAATAGTTGTCACTTTGAAGGCCTCGCTAAGATAATGTGAGCACAGATATTGACTATAATATGTTCACTTCATGAGTACCGTAATCGCCCCAAAATAAGGCCCACCATGCGCCGATGACAGCTTGAACTCATAGCGCCAGCAGCGCGGCAAACCAGTATGTGTCAACGCGCTCGGCGGGTTCAAGGAGACCGTGTGCCGATGACAGCTTGAACTCATAGAGCCGGCAGCCCGGTCGGTGTACAGGCGCTCGGGCCTTCTACGCAAAACAGCCCCCCTGTGAGTTGGGGGGGGGCGCCTTATATGCGGGTTTTTCCAGAAATCGATCCAGAAGAGGTACATGCGCCTTCTACTTGAAAAGGCCTTCTATGAGTTGGGGGGGGGGGCGCCTTCTACGCGAGCTGTGCCTTCTACGCGGGAGATTACGGTACATGAGTGCCTGGGGTGCCCAAGTTATCCATAGTCAGACAGATATGTTACAGAGTATTGATTGAAACACAGAACCATTAGTGCAAAGCAAAACTGCATGTGTATTCCAGTTAGATGTGTATAATGCACTATGCATGCTAAACTATTAAGTCAATAAAAAGGATTCACAAGGTATTATACTGCATGGCATGCATCAGCGGATATGTGCATTGATTGATCTCTATGTGTTGCAACTGTGGACACAACTATTAGAATCTATAGTAGAAATGGTATAATGCAAAATAAATCACAATGTACATATCAAATGATAGATGAATTGATTTCTGGGAATAAAGGCTCACACAAACCTGTCCAAATGATCAATCTGCAGTGAGCTGTATGCAAGATGAAGAAAGAACCTCCCTATGCTTATTACCCTCTGACAATAGTCAGTGTCAATCTCAGTATGAAATAAGACTTACTATAACCACAGTTTGTATTCCAGGTATACCTGGTTGTCGAGGGGACATAGATGAAAAACTAGGTTGATTACAGCGCCATTTGATTCTTGAAATATCTTTCAGGAGAGTAAGAAAATACTGCATGAAATAGCTAATGGGAAAGACTTTATTGTGTCTCATATTTCTTGCAGAGGAGATAAATACTTTCACTCTACCCCTTTAATACTTTCAGACCTGACTGGGACAAATGTGCTGACTATATCACTGGAGGAATCATGCGATGGAAGGAGCATGAAGGGAAATCCAGTGACGAGTTGGTCGATGTCCTCCTGGCTGAGATTGCTGGAAGCCCGGGTGCTGAGGTGGCAGGTGCCCAGTTCTTCGATGGTCTAGTAAGTAATGTTGATTATATAATGCTTTAAAGTTACAGTATATTCAGCCTCCTCATCTCCATGATTATCCCTTCAATTGGACCATGATATTTGTGTACTTCAATTAACCTTATAATTATGTAAAAACAGAAATACATGGTTGTATCAAATACAAAAAGAAAAGGCAACATATTATACTAAGATGTGCTCCTTTTTCAGGGTACAGGGGATGATGTTCCAAAATACCTTCAGTACGAAGGTAAAATACGCAACCGTTACCTTGGGAAGCGTGATACAGCACTTCTCATTAAAGATATTTGGCGTGAAAAGGCAGCACATGATGCTGAGGTTTGTATGCATCTCCTTTACCTTTTTTCTTAAAAAGAAAGAAAGCAAAAGAAAAAGAGATTCAGATGTATTGAAAAGGAGCAGATTGTAACTGACACTCATGAGAACATTTCTGGTAGCTAAAGGGAAATATATTTTCAAGGACTGTGATACAGGATACTAGAGACATTATCATAGCCACATGCAAGGCTAATGTCATGGAAAATAGTAATTCCTATGAGGTTATGAACCGTTAAATATATTTCAGTAGATGTTTCTTCTAGTAGCAAGGCCTTGAGTGTATCTATACAGTTGCCATCTAAGTGTGTATCCAGACATATGAAATTTGATTTACTACTATACTTAAATTAACAGTGTGGTGCTTCATAAGATTTCTTACTCTATTTCCTAACCTCACACTGTATCAGAGGAAACCCCCTTCTCCCCCACCTTCTAGATTCAGGCAGAAGAAAAAGAAGGTACACTAGATGTACAATGCCTGTATGAATGACTGTGGTGGAAAATTCACCTTTTATAATCAAATCGCATGTATTCACATAAAACAGGGAAAGTTGGCTTTGTAAATTTATGTAGGGGTGTAGACACCAATTGATGCATGCTTCATATTCAGGTGAAAAGCAATTGGTGGATAGTGACCGTTTTTGAGCAGATACTGGCCACTTTCTAGGGTGCATAACTGTAGCTATCATACCATAGTTATTATTGTTTATGTAGTCAGATAAGTTAACAATAAATAAAGGGCACAATGCAAATTTTTTATGTAGGCATATTTCACAAGGTTATTCTTTGGCTTATCTATCATAGCCTTCTGGACTTTTTTCTTAAGGGATATGCACCAAGATAAATAGGTGCATGCAGAATATTCTTAAAGATTGTACCCTTCCAATTATTCCAATTGAATTTTTACTTGCTCAGTGCTGTAAATATCTTTCATTCTAGTTGGTAAAAATAGGTTGCATAGCTATAGCCAAATGGCATCTACCAATTGCCGGTGAACACAAAGGACATTTCAGTAGTGTTCAGAAAGATGTCTACATACTGTTGACCCATTCCTTACATTGCTCTGACTCCTGCTATGCTCATTAAAGTATATTGGAGTAAATTGGAAAGAAGTATTGTGTATGTATTAGGCAAACTCCTATTACTTAGATACATTAAGTGAAATTGTAGAATTGTTATAATAGTATCATTTTCATGGATCCTTGCAGCAGTCTGAGGATTATCGAGACAACCTCGCTAACTTCGTTCACATCTATCTGACAAGGCGTTTTGCAGTCGAGCAGATGATCGTGGAATGGGCTTACAACCTGCATGATTCTTGTCAGCGTTATGCCCATGATGAGCGTATTGGCCTTTTCTGGTCTATTCTCTCAGGAGAGGTAGGAATTGATTATGCACAGCAAAGATAGAATTTCTACATGCATAAAATTTTGACTTTGATTCAAAAATAATAGGGAGTAAGGTATACTTGAATAGGTCACCAGCAAGTGACCTGTTCTTGTGCACCGTGACATATGTACCTTGAGTAATGCTTAGCATGTTTTTAGTACCGAAATGCTTCAGAACATACTAGTACTTTAAAGATGTGTTTGTCAGATGTATCAAAGTAAAGATCATGCACATGTATTTGTGTCGTGTACATTTTCAGGTGCAAGGACAAGTATTATAGATAACACCTCAGGGGAAACCTTTTGCTCTATCTTTAATGTCCAACACTATGCTCTTGCTTATCAGTCAGATGAGGGTCTATATCATGCCCAACTGCAAATGCACAGCCGTTTGGAGAACCACCTGACAAAAATAGATGTAGAGAAGGGTAACCAAGGTGTACTTACCAAGTCGGACTTGCGTGAAGCTCTCCAGGAGTTCTTCCCGCAGCGTGATGAGGAGAACATAGTCATGCTCATTAAGGCTGCGGAGAACGAGCTTGATGCCAAGGATGCAGACACTATGGACTATAAGAGTCTCTTCTTCCAGGTTAGATTGCCTTTCAGCAAACAAATATTTATAGATGTAACGCTTAATCATTTCTATTCCATAAGAATTCTTTTGAATAAAAACCTATCCAGTGTCTAGCAGAATGGTCCCACCTCAACCACTTAGAAATGGTGGCTCAAGCAGACTAGTGCTTTTACAAACCTATATATAATTTGTATAAAAAAGTAATTTTTGATCAATTTATGATCTGATTTGAGGCCCAGGCCCTCAATTATCCTATCCCATTAATAAATCAAAGTTTGAGCAAAATTTTAGCTTCTTGTTCAATTTATTATGAATTCTTTGCAAATTTGGGGGGAGGCAGACTCAGGCCTCACCTCCTTTAGGATTGGGGGACCCGGGCCCCCCTAGCCCCCCCCCCCTTTTCCTACGCCACTGTACCAAGAAGATGTTAATGTATTATCAACAGATTTCCATAAGGGAATGGATTTTAAGGATTTCTGGAAAGGTCAGCTCTTTACTTACGGTGTTAACTATTTGAATATTACAGGAGGATGAGGCGCGCCTACCACCCTTCATTGCTGAACTGAATCGACAGTTTAAGGCTGACAGACTCCAGTACATTGATGACATACGTATTGAGCTCGGTGACGCCTCGTGAGTATTTTCATTGCATTATATTTAAAAGTGTAGCTTGACTAGGCAGCTCAAAGTTCATGTACCTCAGCAAGGTGTGCCTTGGCATGCATTATTATGAATATAAGGAAAATATTCATATCATTGGTGACTTCCTTTTAATAGAGTGTGATAAATCCTCTTGAAAATACAAGAAAGATGATTGATGATTCCTGTTATTGTTCCAGACTTGTGGAGGTGAATGACCTTAAACGTGCAATTACAATCGCTGATCCTGAAATTGATGCATCAGATATGGATCGTTATCTATGCTGGGCATACCGTTGCTCGAGAGATGACCTTGCCACTGCAGAGCCTCATGAACTAACTGCCCTTCTCGAACGTATGCGGCATGGAAACATCCATCGAATTGGACAGAAAATGGCATAGTTTAGTGACTCATTCATTAAAATAGTACAATAATGAAGGGAATATTAATTTTGTCTTATTATTCAACAGTTTAAATGTATTTGTAATAAACATATGAAAAAATCAATTTGGTCTCATAGATCTTATCATCCAAGCCAGTATAGTAGGAAGTATCCAAAGATATAAGTCCGAGTCTATATCTAATCACATATATGCCTACAATTTGAATATCATTGTTCATACAATAAAGATGATTCCAATGCACTGGGCACTCTAAGAAAGCAATGGAGTAGATCTAACCTGCATTTTACTTTGAGCAATATATTTAGAAGGTGCAGAAATTAGAAGCAGTGACGGGTCTTTATGATACCCATTGTGTTAGTATTTCAATATGTGATACATGTACAATATATTAATAATGTATTGGCATAACTCACAAGAAGGGAATAATAATTAGTATTTTCCTTTAATATGGTATACAAGCTTTGTCTGTGATAGATATGAATAATAGAGCAGAATATTCATATGGATGTAGAAACACTGTTACTTTTCACTTGCTTCTCTGAGCAGTTGTTACAGTACATGCATTCTATTGGTTGTATGTTGAAAAAGAGAATGTTTACATGTATATAGGGGTGTAGGAAACCCAATACTTTATATGACATCACCACCTCAAACAAAAAAGATGGTAGTATGTGTATATTATGTGTAAAGATAATGTAAATAATAACCTTTTAGCAATTAAGCTGCATACAAGGATATGGCTATACTTCCTACTAACAGCAATTATTCTATTGTAGAAAAGACAAATTTCATGATTTGCTAAGGTCAAATTAATATTGAATTTTTTATCATCTGTGAGAAACCATTATCAGCTCAGCTGAAATTTAGAAGCCTGTAATTCTCAGACTTGACCCATTATATTCTATTATTATAATTCCTATTTTTCCTAGTTTGGTATGCTGAATATGTGTCCTCCAACCTGGTCCTACAGATTTTCAGCCGTTGACCATTGTGTCCTATTTAGTTTTCTTTTTAAAGGAGATAAGAATATTAATGTGTAAATTCTAAGCCCTTTTCCTAAAACAGGAGTAAAGAATTCACTACAGCTGTGCTGTATATTTCTCAAGCTCTTAGATCCATTAAATGCGTGCATTCTCGTGTAATTATGTTTTCACCAAATTGCATATGTAATCTACTTCAAGAATAAATAATAATGATATTGATGAATACCATCATTATATTGCGGTTTTGTTTTATTCACAAATTCCTTATTTATTGTCATGGAAATCATAGATTGCCAATCTACTCAGATGGTAAAGCCCAAGGGATAGATAGACTGGCACCCCAAATCATTCTCAGTTAAATTTGGAATGGCCTTGAATTAGGCATTTGAAGACGTCACATGACCAGGTGTGCAGTTTGATGACATATGCTAAAGCACGGGCTTACAAGTGTAGATTAGCATTCTTTGCACAGCTAAATCATGCAGATGAGTGGCTAGCTGTAGGCACCAACTGATACGAGAAAAAAGAGAGAGCTAGGTCCACACAACTCACTGATGACAGAAACTGTCAGCAGCCCATCGTTTAGCCCAGTGTGACCCACAATATGGTGTGGGCCACAGTATAGGCCACACCACATTTGCTATCCTCTTTTTTTTTTTTTTTTTGCTTAAATGTTTCTTAACATGGAAATAAGAACAATTTACAGAATTTGAAAAAAAAACACGTTTCTGAGTGCACAGAACATTAACTTTATGACGTTTTTAACAAACATTTGCAGAACTTGTAAACGCGAAAGTAATGTTTTCTGCTTTTTTATTTAGCATTGATGCACTTCTAGAAACATGCATGCATGTTTAGTTAAGTGACTATTTGTATGTCACTCACATGGAAATTATACGAATGTTGGAATTTTATCTGTAGCACCTATTCCGCTGGTATAGCCCGCAATACCGACGAGCACTGCACTATTCAACATGTTAAATCATGGAATCCTCCTGCTGAGAATACATATATGTTCTCTATAAGATATACCGGTATTTGCTGTATGTTCTCTAATGCAATTTTGAGGTGTCCTCACCATGTGTATCTGTGTTTTGGCTCCTTGTTGGAGGAGATCTACTATGCTAGATATTATAAGCCAATAAATATTTTTCAATAACAACAACA
Source organism: Acholoe squamosa (assembly GCA_949317995.1). Lineage (NCBI taxonomy): Eukaryota > Metazoa > Annelida > Polychaeta > Phyllodocida > Polynoidae > Acholoe > Acholoe squamosa. The sequence goes on from OX439038.1 coordinate 55,428,616, forward strand.
TTACTAAGGGAGTGATCATTTTTTATCAACAGGGGGGGGCCGGTGGGTTTGAGGGGGGGGTCAGAATTTTTTCAACCCCTTGACCGGGGGGGGGGTCAGAATTTTTTCAATACCTCTGATGGGGGGGGTCAAAATAATTTCACCTGTTTTCAGTGGAAAACCCCGCGCGTTACTATAGGCTAAAAGGGGACGTTCGCGCGCGATTTTTGTCCCTTATGGGGGGGTCGAAAAAATTTTACCCCCTCGAGAGGGGGGGGTCGAAAATTTTTTCGCGCGTCCGCGCGCAAACCCACCAGCCCCCCCCCTGTTGTTAAAAAATGATCACTCCCTAAGTGGTATCTATGGTTGAACCATAGCTGCAGTGTATTGCTGGGCAGGGTGGTCCCATAGAGCCCAGAACTACACCTGCCCAGCGGTAGAAATACTTCACTGCTCAAACTAGAGTGCTTTACACAATACTGGCGTTAGAAAGAGTGCTTAATTTTCCATTTTATAACTGAACAATACATAGTAATACATGTATGGTAGAAGCTTGGTAAAATATGGCAAAATTACCTTTTTTAACCTAGAAATAAAAACGTGTTTATAGAACGTTGAAATAATTTTCTTTGTGTACATGTACATGACAAACATTTGTTTTGAACGTGAAAATGTCAAAACATGTACACAAAGAACTTTTTTCAATGCTCTATAAAACATATGTAACTAACAAACGTTTTATTTATTTAACATGTTTTTATAAAAAAAACGTTGAAAAGACGAACATTTTTATTATTATTACGTCAAAATATGTTTTCAAATGGTTGAACGTAATATAAACGTTTTATTACAAACGTTACAGATACGTATTTTGTCAAGTGGGAAAATATATATGCCTTATAATCATTAATTGAAATTTAGGGAGTCATAGTCACCTTACCCGCACACATTTGAAGTCAATGAAGTGCATTTTGTTTATGCTTTAAATTGAAATAAATCATGAGAAACACAGAGGTCAGTTATGAACAATGATATTTATTAAATTTCAGTTTCAAATGTTAACAGTATTCATAATCACGTATGCTATGTGCAAGTAGAAACCGGGTTAGAAACTGAGCCTTGAACGCACAGTGTTTGCCGGTAAGGAATTCATTAGGCCCAGTGAACAGTCACACTTTACATTGCCCAGTCATTTTCCTTTGCCGGTTGTTTCTATGTACAAATAATATGTTTGAAATATTCTGAAGGTGATGTAGTGGTTTAACCTCTTGGGATCGATGTTTCTTTTTTTATGGCTCGTCGAGTTAATTAAGCCATTATAATAGTGCTGTAAAGTTACACCAAACTGATGTGGCCCTCTGGGTTTGATACATCCATATAGAGCACGATACGCCATCAATACATCATGTTGTTGTACATGTATCTTGACACAATTTTCTACTTTACATTTATATGTATTCATATTAGTAGTGTACATGTAATTAATTCAGAGATGCCGCTCTTCCACACTTTTTCGGAATTCCGAATTTCGGGCTGTAATTCCAACAGGTATTTCCTATTAAAAAAGATCATGAGATTAGGATGATTTCCGAATTTTCAATGATCAGTGAGTGACATCTCTAAATTATATGTGTACAAGATTGCAAATCACTCTGTTGTCTTGATGTATGAAATTATAAAGAGGGATTTGGGGACCCGCCCCAACCCTCCAGTCCTTCACTGGGCGTCGATGTTTGGTATCGTGGATGAACGGAACACACGGACGGAACACCAGTATAGGTCAGCCTCTCAGATGAGACATGCAGGATAGATGGTGTTATTCAATTACCTCAGCTTCACTAGCTGCTGTTGACGTTCCTTTGTTCTCATGGTAATGTTGGACCTTTGGCTTAGGACAATGTAAACAAAAGCATAACTGACCACTCGTAACTGACATTCCTTAATTAGTGTGTTGCGATATATCCCGATGTCCCGCAATAGTGGAGCTCTGGCTGATGAGTGTAGAAATGCTCCCATTTGCCTCACTAAGGGCCAAAACCCATTACCCGAATTTGCAATAATCGGTACCTTTATCGGCCAAATATTGCATAATGCACACCAACATTGCTCAATTTTAGATGAAATTGAGGTATAATCTAGGAATAAGCCACCGATTCTGTGGCCGATTGTATAATACACTGCTGATTTTTATTTTCATTACTGATTTTAACATATCCAACATGTTAGAAAATCCTTGCAGGTAATGTATTGGATTGTATTCCATCTTTGTATATTATATTCAAGGTCGTACCATTATCTTTTGAGGTACTACTTTGTAATACCGGTAGCATTGATTCCCATTCGATTTGTATCATCTGGCGCATTGATAGCCCCTCTAAACACATATAATGGCCGATTATGCAATCGATTTTGATTGTACCTCAATGATCGGCCAGATTTACAATCGTGTAGTGGGTTTAGGCCCTTAGCCACCACTGACAGTTTAAAATTATTTATGGTCAGTGCAAGATTCTACCCTGAAAAGCTCACTGATATCTAGAAATAGGCACATCTTTTACCCTATCTCATAATAGCATAAACTCTTTCGAGTTGCTTTCCAATAGGAGAGTCATTACAATACATGGTCATGAATTTTAATAACTCCGGTAAAATCATTTGCATCAACATTGTTTCTAAATATCAGTAACTCACATGTCATGTCGTAAACTGATTTCAAAGGAGGTGTCTTAATGCTCACAGGCCCTTAACCAGGGGAGATCGATATTTCGAATGAATTAACCATCCCTCAGACTGTATGCACTAAAAGAGTTCCACCCTAACCGATGTATATAAATAGAAATAAGTAGGTGCATGTCAGATTTTACTGCTTTGTTAACCCGACAGTCATTAAGGGGTTTTGGAGTCTGAGAGGCACATGCTTTGGCCCACAATGATTGTTTTTTTTTTTGTTGTTGTTTTTTTTTGTTGTTTTTTTTTTTTTTGCATTTAGGAAGTTCCATGAGTGCAATATTTCTTCTTTTTTTTTAAATATAAGATCTATATGTCTACAGGCGAGATGGCGTTCCGGGTATATCCAGTAGCAGTCGTGCTATCGTCATCCACATCTCCAGGTTCTGGTTGGGTAGTCTCAGGTGGGAGTTTCTCCTCCAGTCCATGCCGCCCGATTAACCAGTGTGTGACCATTGTACCTTTACCCTGAAATCATTCGAACGAAGAAAACTTTATTCCATTCAAAATGTTTTCCTTACATATTAAACATCATAATTATCATGCTCCTGATGATTTACAGCCAGTTGAGCACAAATCATAATGTTTCTATGCCATATGACCTCAGATATATGATCCAATTTTATACCCATATGTATCTGTACCTTCAAATTAATTTTAACATATAGCACACAAACTACAAACCTTGATCTGAACAGTCTTTCGTGTTCGGGTTTTGTACAGTCCTGTTGCATCCAAGAGTTTCTTGGTAACTGATGTCATGTGAATCTTATTAGGCAGGGAATTAGACTCCATTCTTGAGGCAGTGTTAACAGCATCTCCAAAGAGGCAGTAACGCGGCATTTTCACTCCCACCACTCCAGCTACGACAGCTCCACTGTGGATGCCGATTCGTATACGCAGCTTTTGCTGTGGACGATGGCGAATACAGAATTTGCCACAGGCAATGGTGATGGCAAGTGACATGTTGGCAATATGTGAGGCATGGGCAGTGCCATTACGTTTTGGTAGACCAGATATACACATGTAGGCATCACCGATGGTCTCTACCTGTGATGGATTTTCAAAAGATACAGATGTACATTAGGTTTATAGTGAGATTTAAGCATGGATGATACTTCTGCAAAGGGCAGTTGTTTCATGTGACCTGGTCTTGTGTGATATTCTGATCATATGTAATGTCTCTTTCAAATCAGTTCTATTTTCTATTTGAAAGCTATGGCATATAAATGGAATGAAATGCTCTTTTCTTTAGCTGCCTTTTCTTTGAATAGCATTATGATGAAAGCTGATAGTTCCTACCTCTAAAATTGTAAATGATTTAGGCAAAACTTCATTTGGCCCATACTTTTCTATTCCAATTTTTAAGGTCTACAGAATAGTTCAACGTAGCATAGTCACTAGAAAATAGTCAAATTACTGATTTATGCCCAGGGTCTACCCCTGTTTTTGCCCACTTTCTCTCAAAAATATGCATCTTAGGGAGTGGTCATTTTTTTTTAACAACAGGGGAGGGGTGGTGGATTTTCAGGTGGGCGCCTCAAAACTTTTTTGGCCTTCCCCCCTGAAGGGTCAGAAATCTTTCGCCCCCCCCCTTTGTGCTATAGCAAAGTGCGGGCTATTTCACTAAGAAAGGGCCAAATTTGTATCCCTCTCCCCCAAGAGGGGTCTGAATTTTATTGTCCCTCACCCGGAACCACCACCACTCCCCTGTTGTTAAAAAGGGGAGTATTTATAAATCAGTTGTATTGAGATTTAACTAGAATGCCTGAATTCTCATCATTTCCCCTGTTCAACGATATATAACATGGTTATTGACTTACGTATCAATTTGTAAAACTGTCTTCAGGAAATCGTGGGGGCCACCCGGGCCCATAGGAAGACAATTCCTGAGACAACTGTGGACTAAGAGTTACGGGCCATTGGCTACCACGCTAGCGTCAGTGTCTACCCCTGACTTATATGCCATGTACAACAGTAATATGAACAATAGTAATTGAGTATGGTCTTACCTTGTAGACATCATAGTCATCAATGATGTCATCAAAGGTTGTATATAGATCATTCAAGAGCTGTACTATCTCTATTGGTGTTGATTCTGCTGCTAAGGTTGTGAATGACACAATATCCGAGAAGTATATTGTCACTGACTGAAAGGCCTCTGGCTCCACTGTCTCACCCCTTGCAAGGGCCTCAGCTACTGAAGGCGGGAGGATCTTATGGAGGAGTTGCTTCATCTTCTTCATTGCATCATCAAGTTCAACAGTCCTTTCACTGACCTTTTCTTCTAGGTGTTCAACATAATGCTCCATCTCTTCCATCATACAGTCAAGGACACTCTTCTTAGTTGGGTTGGCTGCTTTGATATACTTGAGCACTTTAGAGAATGGAGGACGAGCTGTTAATTCGGGTTGCCAGCAGTCATTGAGGAGAGTTATCAAGGAACTTGGGACATCACTATTCAGCTCTGGGCGGAGGTGTAAATGAATAATCTCCTGAAGGACCAATTTTGGACTCCTTTTTGACAGTGGTTCATCAAAGGGATGGTTCCTTGTGAAGACTTCTGTGACCACTATAGAGTAACTATACACGTCAGCTGACTTTGTAGGTTGACAAGTTCTGTTGTGGATGAGTTCTGGAGCTGTCCAGAACATCTGGTTTGCAGTCGTGTCTTCATTACTTGGATCAATCTTTTCATCCTTCAAATCTTGGATGGGTCCATTAATTCTTGATTCTCTCTGTGATGTGCATAAAGACAACAATTGCCAATCTGCCACTTTTACATTCCAGCGAGCATCAATCAGACAACCATTTGTGGTGAGGTACCCATGGACAATGTTAAGACTGTGTAGAAAGTTCATGCCATTGGCAATGTCAATGGTCATGGAGAATTTCAGGTTGTTGTCCAGGTTGAATCTTTCACTGTTTACTACGTCTTGAAGGGTTCCCTTTTGGCAAAATGCCTCCATCAGGTGACACTTGCGGTCAATTTCTATAATGCCATAAAACCGAACAACATTTACATGATTAACATCATCCCGCATATGCAGAAGCAATCGTTTGGTATCCCTCCTGAGGTCCCTGACATCTGTAATGATTGATACTGGCTGAAGGGTTGTTGTCTCACCGTTCCATCTCACAAATTTTACATTTCCATGGGTTTTCTGTTGTGTTGATTTGCTTGTGCAGACTGAGTGAGCGACTGAGCTTATAGATTTATGGTCTGAAGAAGGCATACTTTTACCTGATAGGCTCATTGATGTCATTGACTTATCCATGTCGGTGTATTTCTTTAGCAATTTAATGTCAGCAAATCTGATCAGATATTCCTGGTTTATGATAGCCTTGTTCATCTTAAGGTGCTGCAATATTGTGTATGACAACATAGCCAAGATGATGACAAGCACAATTGGTACTGTGATGAAAACAGGCATTCTCCAGGTCTGACTGGCAATCTTTTCCTTGTATTTTTCAATTTCTACCAACTGCTTTATTTGCTGGCCCTGACAAGTCATGACATTTAAGACCTGGGAGAAGATTCTTTTGGCTACTGTATTACTGAGTGGCACCATATTTAATCTGATGCAGACATTATCTGCCAAGGGATTTGTAAGGAACCATTCAACGTATCTGTACAGTGCAACAGCTGAATTACAATCAGTCATCGTTGTCTTATATACAATTAGATAGGTGTATGCAGCAATAGGGTAGCTCATCTCACCAGGGGCATTAGCTAAGGACAATGTCATCCTTGGAGTGAATGAGTTTGCAGCTTCGTCCATGGCTGCCTGAACAGTTGATGTTGTTGCTTTGACAGAATTCCCATATCTGTTCTGTATCCTTGCAGTAGGGATATACATTTCGGCTGCATCAGCAGCAGAAAGGTAGCCTAGTGTGTATCTTACAGATAACAACAAACCAGACATACCACGATTGGTTTGACCAAAGAAAGTCATGACACCTTGCTTCCACTTGATAGGGTTGTTATGGGTACTGACGCCATCACTGAAGCTACCCATGGTGGCATTCCACTCATCACTGAAAGAAGAGAGCGCTGTAGTGAAAGCCTCAGTGGTTCCTGACTTATCTGCTCTTGCTATGACATGAATTCGTTCTTCTGGTAGTGACACATGCTGGTTATCTTCAGTGATATGGGTGTCATTCCACCAGGTGATTGACCCATTGTAGATCCCAACCAATGTCTCCCTGCGAAGGCTCAAGTCACTGATGGATGGGAGGTTGAAACCTACTACAACCGCTCTGCAAGGAAAATGAAGCATGGTGCATGATTAGACAAACTGAGCAAGCAATTATTTTGTCATCCTGTAGGTGTCTTTAGGCCTATGAATACATTATAAAACACCAAATGGCAAAATACAGAAAATAATGAGAGTAAAACCAGGGCATTCCAGGCAGCAATGAGCTGCTCCAGACGAAGAAGTTAAAAAAAATCTAAAATCTTGCCTGTTTATAAATGAAGGCTTACATCAAAATTGACCAACAACGATTTAATTGGCAGAGCCTAATCTAGATGCAAAATTGTCATAAAATTTAGTATTGAATTTTCCCATAGTCTTCGTAGGAGAAGTTTGTATATCTTACCCTGCCATGGTAGGAAACATCTGGAGATCAGGAAATTCTTCATAATCAGCCTCCTTAAGAATCGAGTCTGACCCGGCATACTCCACTGGAGGCCCTGAAAGGCCCTTGATGCGTTTTTTACCTCCGCCACTTCCGACAGCATCATAGGGCATGATCAGCTGCACAGTCGTTCTGGAGGACTAGAGGATGGCCATGATCATAAGCATTACTTATTCAGTATATATACCTACTTATGCCATCGATATTATAGGTCGAATCCCACATGGCGATTCAGGGCTTCAATATCTCTGCGATTTAGGTAATTGTATTCTAAATGCATTAATTAATTACCGGTGTCTTAAAATCGCAGAGATTGTCGGTATTTTTAATATTGGATTTCCGGGTAGGCTATCACTACCAGGATAACAATAACGAGAGCATGGTCAGCCCAATTATGCTGAGTCTATTAAGGATTCCTCAAGTCTCACCAAATCCCAGAGTAAGTGAAGACCCAGTAGGCAGTGATCCTTGCGTTCTAGGGGCGCAGGAATGCCACCGACCAAATCACAGAGATATTGAAACCTGGATCGCTATGTGTGATTCGACCTTACTATAAATCTACTGAAAAAATGAAAATATTTGCCCTAGTTTTACCTTGAATGGTAGTTAGTGTCAGGTTCCCTGGCACTGCATGGTAGTTAATACCCTTATAATGTTCTCTAAAATGTTCTCGCTTTAGTTCTGATAATTATTATCAATTACCTATATGGTGACATGCCAAATCTCAATGATACAGCTCATGCATATCAAACTACAGTGTGACTCAGCTAGAATTGATGTTAACACTTGCCTTGAAAAAGGGAATCCATTGGGCATACACTGAAGATGGAAATGAGGCCCCTGCACCACGCAAGTTAACCTCAGTGTATACCGGGGGCACAACAAACATCAATGTCCAGAGTAGTTCTAGCAAGGCCACCATTTTTTCTCTGCAATACGACCACATTGGAAAACACATTGAAGAACTTTTCAATATCGCCACTTTTTTTATAGGGATATTAGTTGAAGTCGATTATGTACTAGATCATAAGACATATTTAAGAATACTCTATTGGAAAATCTGAGAGGATAACTGATATTATCAAAATATATTAGACCAATGATCTAGCTGAATGATAGCTCGACTCAATTAAGAATGTGTCACATTAATTTTAATGTTTGCACAATGTCTCTTCATCTTGCTATCCAAACATTTTGCCATGTTGCAATATTACTTGCATTGTGTCAACTTGTGACGATGTATCCAAACCTGTCTCTGCTTGATGTACCACTATTTACACACAATAGTAATTCAACTTGCTGAGTCATGTAGGCTTATGTCTTTCGACTTAGCCGCCATTCAGCATGATGGCTTTGCAACTGTCCAACAACTTGCTACCCCATTGAAAATCCTATAATAGCTCCTATTAATGAAGGCAAGATAGAATGACCCAGAATTACTAGTACAGGACGATCCCGGAAATGGCACAGCTAATTGTCCCGAGCATGTTTATGGGGCATAGTAACAAGAACGAGAGCATGGTCAGCCTAACTATTCTCTCTCTCTCTCTCTCGCTCGCTCTCTCTCGCTCGCTCTCCCCCCCCCCTCTCTCTCTCTCTCTCTCTCTCTCTCTCTCTCTCTCTCTCTGAAAAAAAGTGCATTTGAGTTCTCAAAAAAAGAAAGACTCACAAAAACTAGAGTTAAAGTCAGATATTGAAAATCTTCCTGCCCCACTCATTTGTATCTATAGATAATTAGTTTACATCGAAAGCACCAACTAAACAGCGTGAAAATTGTCCACACCAAATTGAGTCGATGCCTATTATACCTCTTAATGTCAAGTCCAAAATCTGCGTATCCTGTGGGTTTCCAATATGTATGGATATTATTGTGGTATAAAACAGTAGAGTGGAGACACAATGTCATGTGCACATGCCAGGTGGGATAGTCAGGTATGATTTATTAGTCATACACATATCCGTGGGAGTAGGGGGAGGTATGGCTTGACCGCCATCGTCTGTTAGCTCAGTAAACACTCACATCAATATGATTGATTCTATACATTAAACATAAGACATATCCCAACACACTTATTTATATGCCTATCTTAAAATAATAACCATTTCCTTTCTGACCATCTCATGGCCTTTTCTTAGGATGCTGATAACTAACATTTTGACCTTTGCGAGTTCCAGTTTTCCACACAGGCAAGGCACTTGAATTCCTCTATGGCTATAGGCTTACTTTCAAGCTGCTTCTATATTGAGGGAATCCCATATTATATGATTCGATAAAGAAAGGATGCATTGCCATTGATCATGAGGTCTAAACAATATTATGTGTAATATTCTGTTTGGCCGTGCATTCGCATGGTTACTAAGTATTCTAGTTAGGATATCGTATTTCAAAGAGAATAAGAGGGCACTTGATCACCTGTACAGAATAGGCGGACAAAGTTGTTTAATCAGGGGCGTATTGCAAGGTGACCAAGGAGGTTAATTCAAAACAGTGCAAATTCACCACTGATTTGAATTAACCTCCAGATGTATCAATGTATTTGAACGGTTGAACGTTCAATAAATTGACATGTCAGAGATAGAGTTTGCGTCAGAGGGTGTGCACAGCATATATTGCTATCTATTGGAATTTAAGTATAAATTACTGTTCTTTCGTACTATACTAAACCTAATATATGGCAACTGGTAATAAACAACCTGTAATATGTGTAGGGGCTCGTGGAGCGGTATATAATGGATCAACATGGTAAAAGGTACGCCTGTGCACCCCCTTGCGGGGGTACCTTTTACCGTGTTGATCCACATATAGTTTTAGCTTCCTATTCGAGAGGGCAGGTAGATCGGTGGGGTTACAACCGGTAGGACCAGAGGTCGCATCGATCTCTGGCCACTATGGGGTGGTGGCAGCACTGGTCCTCGCTGCTCCAGTCCCTACCTGGGACCGCTTAGGGAGATCAGTTGGCTTCTGGCTGCAGCCAGGGCAACACTTGCAGAGCACTGAGCTATATTCATAGCACCACTTCGAACATATGTAAATACAAAATAAACATGTGCCGGTTGCACTGACCTGAGCTAACTTGTCTGGTTTTACTTGATATTGATATATCTCGAACTGAACCGAAGTAATATAAGAACTCGTACCATTACACTGGTGCCGTGACCAGTCTTAGTTTTTGTGCGCAACCCTGGAGTTTGAACCGTATCATGATAGATCGACCCAAGGAGACTTGGGGTTCGACAGTGCTGAGTCCGCTGAATTAGACTTCAGCAACTTAGGTTTTGAAGCAAAGGCGCCACCATTTATGGTTGGTACAGGCCGAAGCCTTACTATTGAAACCGAAGATAGTTACACAACGTTTGGTGATTCCCTTACAGAAAAGGTAGTTCGAACTCTTAAGGTGACAACTACCCATATACAAATGACTTCGAATCTGAAGAAACTGCATTTATCGGAACCGACTACTTCGGATCAAAGTCCCATGATGATGATGAATACTTCACTTCGAAAACATGTAGTTACTACTACTAGTACTGCTACAGCAACACCGATTACAGACAGAAAGTCCTTAGAAGGCTTAAGTACATCTATATTCGATATAGGTGGAAGTCAGAGCCAAAGAATAACTGCTAAAGAATACTTGAGACAACAAGCGATCAACCGAGATGAGATGATGAGACGTGACCAACAAACGAAGTGGGAAAACTCTGAACGCAAGGTATTGCGTCTACGAAATCTCGAGAAACAATGTGAGAAATATGAAGATGAACAAAAGATCTCATTTTTTACTCTGAACAATCTTGAACAGAATGTAGAAAATAAGGAAGCTAGAAAAAGAGCGCCTGGTTATCCAAAAGAAACTCGAATTAACTAGAGCCGAATTGTAAAACGAGAAACTCAGACTTGAGATCGAATATGAACAATGGGGAGCTGATCAGGAAGATAAGCGCAACCAATTGTTAGCTGAGGAAGATAGGGTCAGAGAAAACATTGATCTATGGAGAACTGAAAATGAAAAATTATTACAGATCCAAAATGCAATCTAAGACAATGAACAACTTATGCTGGAGATAAAAGACAACAATGATGACTTAATAACTCACCAGCAGGAGCTGTGCCTACAGATAGCCCAGCTAACTAAGAAAAAGAATTCTCTAGACTGTTATGTAACAGGTATAGAGAATATGGTACCACCTCCGGAGTTGACCACGAAATGTCAACTATCAAAGGACGATAATTCGAACATTGAAAATGTTCATATCGATGGTCAGGAAAACTCTTTCCATACAGATACTACCACAACTACATGTTGTGATGTGGCTGACGATTCTGATCTGGACGAATTCGAGGAACAGAAGGAAATACCTTCTGATCAAACCTTTGTCAAAGGTGTGGCACCAATGACAACTTCGACACCTGCGGAAGCTCTGGTGAGACAAAGATTACCTGACTATGACCTATTCATCAATGATAATGCTAGGGTGAACGTCACCGGTGACGGTGTCTATCAACCTGGACACAAATCTGATGGGGGTGGAGGTAAGAATCTGAGATTTAGTGTCGAAGATGTTTCTTTGGGAGCCTACACTGATGAGAATGGTGGATCCTATCAGGGTTCGGACATAGTTCGTACCAATGAGGATGGATCTTTCGACATCTCAAGATGCTATTACTGGCCTGGAATGAGTAGTGATATCACCAGATGGGTTCTAACATGCCCTGAATCTGGTAAGAATAAGCCCGGGCCTGGTATGGGTAAAATGCCCTTGATGCAAGAACTGTTCGGAGTAAGATTCACCCAAATAGCCATTGACATCATAAGCGGACTGGAACCCACACCTCGAGGGGACACCTGTATGATGGTAGTTTCGGACTATTACACGAAGTATACTCGTGTATTCCCACTGCCTAACCACAAAGCTGCCACTTGTGCTAGTGCATTTGTCAAAGGATGGGTCCTACACCTGGGCGCACCTCTGATAATGCACAGCGATCAAGGAAGGGAATTGGAGTGGAACTTATGGCAAGAAATGTGCCATTATTTGGTGATATGCAAAACTCGAACTAATCCATACAGACCTCAGTCTGATGGTCAAGTGGAGAGGTTCAATAGAACATTGATTCAAGTCCTGAAACCCTTGGTAAACTCATGCCAAGATGATTGGGATGAACAATGTGACTTCGTAGTACATGCTTATAATAGCACTGTACATGCCTCAACAAATTGCTCACCAAACCTTCTAGTCTATAGCGAGGATATAATTATGCCTGCAGACTTAGTGTATGGTGTAGTTGGGATCAGCCCTGAAGCCCCATGCATCGTATTGTTTGTGGAATCATTAAGAGATCACTTCAAGCGAGCTTATGAACTAGTTCGAATTGAATTAATGAAGAATGCTCGATGGCAGAAAATTGGCTATGACACCAATTTAAAACATCAACATTTCAATGTTGTTGATAGGGTATTTCAAATCCATGAACCCCTATCTTCTAAGAAATTGGTCTCAGGATGGGATGGTCCTCATGTGGTGATGAAGATCATCTCTGAGTCCACTGTGAATATATTGAGTTTGCCAACGGGTAGAACCAATAAATGGAACGTCTGTAGACTACGACGATTGAGAGGCAGGGAAGCTGCCAATGCTGAATGCAAAGATCTGATGGAGAAATGGAACAAAGAAAAAGACGAGATCCTTATGAAACCAAAGTGTTACGGCCTGGAGTTAAAAAGTTGAATAAAATAAAGTCTAAGAAGACTGGAGCCAGAAAAGCTAAGAGAATCGATGTGAATCTAAAATCCGATCGCAAGGAAAATGTCTCGCCGGGACACAGGAGCAGAGGTAGGAAGAGGATGCTGGTATCTTCTGATAAACCATCTCGGACTCCTGGGTTGAAAAATAATATCGAGTAGGGAAAAGACGCAGCCCACGACTTGCCATAAGGTCTGCGGTTACTTAAGTCCTGTTACACAATGAGTGTAAATGTCCTGTACTGTGTGATGTTATTTGTTTATGAAAGGTGAGATACTTTGAAGCTGACTCGAAGTAGGGCCAGATGCACCGAAGTACCCCATTCATGGTTCCTGTGGGTGACAGAAAGCTAAGCTGACATGCACGTAAGATACTGCATGTATTTCTGTAAAAACTCCCGATGATATGAACAGCGCAGGTACACACCAACGCAACAACCAAGCGGAGAGAAAAAATTTCAAACTACAAAGGGCGCTGCTCCATGTAGTACTAGTTTTTGCCACGGCGGGAAGGGTGGCGTGCTGGTTAAAAACTGGAGTGGTGCAGTCCCCCCTGTGCGCATGCGCACCAACGCGTCGAGAGTTGTTGTGCATCCATTTTCGCCCATAGCACGCGTCCCGATCTGTAGAAGATGGACGACTTTTCGGAGGTCCTTGCTTCATCTACAATGACAACTGATGACTCTACACCAGCACCACCGACTCCCGAAGGACTAAGCCATCATTCCGAAGTTCTTTTGAACGTAGGACCGACTCCAGAGTGGAGATAGTCATGCCCGAACCAGCCGACGCCATCATCGAAGTGCCAGTCACTGTCCCCGGACTAGAAACAGCGCTGAGGGGATGGATTAATGTGACGAAGGGGTACATCCGTACCGCTTCGGGTAAGGACCATTGGATTGCTCCACGGATGCTCGGAGGCAAAGGTTTGCCCCCTGACTGCATTTCCATGGATTTGCAGATGAGATTAGTCAAAGGTGTCTATGACTCCGAAGAAGGTACAGGCTCCCCCACCTGTTCCAGCCTTTGAGGTTATGGAAGAGGGTGAGATCTCCAACATGGAGGTTGACAGTAATGGTAATGGCGACAAGGACAAGTCCTTGGATGAGATGAACCGACAGTTGTTGGAAAATATGAGCCCCTCGAGGACGCCACTACGAGAGAACAGAAGAAGATCTGGTCCAACACCAGGTCTTACTTCAAGACGTTCACCCCGAGGTTCTTTGGCCATTGTGAATGATATGCTGATTCATACTCGATCCCCCCTGCCAAAAATCGTCATGACGACCGTGATGGCGAGGACTGGATGAGATCGAGCATGGATGATCCGGTACCTTCGAAGTTCTACTGAGTATGGCTAGCAAGTATGAGCGATACCTTGAAAACCCCGAGGATGTATTATGAAGCTCAAATATGCAGCTTCAAACTACAGTAGCCGACGGAGAACCTGCCCATTGGAGGTATGTGTGAACCTGCATAAGAACGAGAAGAAGTGGTCCTCTAAGGATCGCTTCTATCGAAACCTCGTGGAGGTCCATATGCATCATGGGCCGATCTACTGATGTACAAATGAGAAAAATGAGAATAAGAAATACAATGGCTAAGTCACACGCCGCCGTGGACGTCTGACAGAGCACATTGTCAAGAAGCATGGTTAGAGTCCAGAAACTGCATACCAACCTCATGAGTGCGTAGTATGACCTGAAGCAGAAAGAGCGTAACGAGCTGCTCATCACCACTGAGTATTTCTGCCATGTATCTGAAGGCAAGCAAGATGCCTATTTTATGAGGAATGTGAAATCTCACAGGTTCGACATGACGCCTGAAACCCATTGGGAAGTGAAGCTCATGAGGAAAGACAGGGATACCCTGGATAAGCATGGCAAGGTTAAGCCCCACCCGGGAGTCAACCCGCGCCATAAAGATAAGAAGAGATCGAGGTCCAAGTCGCAGTCACCTGCGCCCCCCCCCAGAAGCATCAGAGAGGATATGTTCTCCCACCCTCGAGGAAATCATGTCTCAGACCGGTTCCCGAAGTATGGAACAAGTTTCCCCACTGATGCAACAATCGAATGCTGGTGATTTCCTGACCTGGCTCCGTTCAGGAACCCAGTATACTTATGACAATTGGATCTGGGGTTAGGTAGACCAACCTCAGATCCCTCCGACACCAATCGATGTAACTTCAAACGTGCACACCATTGCACAAATCATGAGAGGCGATAAGAAAAAGGAAGACTTCCCAGCCCTTCAAACAGTCGCGACCTCTGGTAAGGAGTCGCAGGTACTGTCTGCTGGAGGGAAGATTCGAGGATGGATGGGCCCACCTTCGAACCCAGTACCGACCGCTAAAAGCAGGCGTCCTGGCCCTGGAAGGGAGGTGGCCATGAAGGATCCGAACCAGCCACTGCGTGTTCAAGGTGTGGTTGGTACTATACCAGCTGCCACTTCCGCCAGCAAAGCCCCGAGCACTGTGACAACTAGCTCCATGCAGTCCAGCGATGTTAGTGGTGAAGAGGGTGTTCCTACACCTCTACCACCGTCATCTGCTGGAATGTACTGGAGACCCATCCTTCACAGGGTCTGAACTGCTTCTGACCTGGATGTTAAAGATCCAGACGAGTATATAAAGGAATGATGTACTCAGTCCAGCAACATACAGAAGGAGGTGTTTGAAGCTTGGCAAGAATGCCACCTTAATCAGAGCGTGACTTATCTCCGCAATTTGACTGAAGGTGTTTTCGAATGCCTTCATGAAATACAGCGGAGAGAGACTGAGCCAATCACAACCGAAGCAACTGCTAAGGTTGATGAGGATCGCAGGACCACAGAGAGGAACCTGAAAGACACTGCCAATACGGCATGTGTGATCTGAAGCTTAGGAAACTAAGGGAGAGATGGACTTCATGGATGTCAAATTCATGGGGGCTTTCCGGTGCCTTTTCTCCGAATGGGATGGCACACCCGAGTCTGCCTTCGAACTGTTAATGAAACAGCAAGCGAAGAACAGACCATCGCTCTGCCCCCTCTGCTGCACATGACAAATCTGAAAGTTCAAAGTCTGACCAAGCCTGTGCTATGGAGACTTCAGACAAATAAACGATTTGCTACCGATCCAACCTAGAGACCCGAAATCCTTTTTCTAGGTTAGAAATATTTTTCTGATACGCACAACTAATGCAGCGATGGCCTTGATGACTGGACTCGAATCGCCTTCGATGATCTACATCTTCCCATCTTCATCAGGGCACAACATAACAGCGCCATGGCTACTCACCGAAAGTATCTGCAGACAGTGATATGAAAACGAAGACATTTGAAGTCTAACTCCTATTGTACAGATAGACCCACTACACTGGTGGGCTATCTTTAATTATAACATTATCATATATCTACTGTTTAGGAGATGGGTTCGAACTTGCCCACATCTCATTACCCTATATATAAAAATGGGTTATTAGATCACTGGTTAGAAATGTGCATTTTGTGACTGCTTCAACCTAAAGTACCCTTGGGGTACCAGATGAAGTGAAATTTTCAGGCTGTGAAGCAGTGAGGGAAATGCCAGCTTACTCGACACAGGATATATACATTTAAATCAAAATATTTTCAGAATTGCGTAGTATATTCCCTACCTGAAAATCATACCAAAAGTTCATATTTAAGTGTTCTTTTATTAATATTTTGAGAAAGTGTTTTATAGCCTCAAAAATCGTCAGTCAAGTAGCAATGGCCACCATCTTAGCTCTCAATTAAAAAAGAACCAGCCATGATTTTATTTGTAAGGGAATCTGGTGGATAATAATAAATCTGAACTCTATGTACAGATACCTTCAATTTGATAGGTTATACATTAGAATCAGACTGGTAGTTCCAGAGTTAGGCCTTTTTTTATTCACCCTCCGAGAGAATCTGTTTGGAGAGTGTAAAATATTTTGACGTTGCTATGATACTGGTTGCTATGATAAGCACTTCCAATGTAAGACACTAGGGGGCTGCACTGTTAGCTGCACTTAGGCCTAATTGCTGCAGGCTTCAAAATTATGCAAGTATTGATGGTATTAATGCCCCAAACTGCAGTGGTTGCAGTAAAAAAGGACTGGAATCATGCAGGTATTGATGGTATTTGCCCTAAACTCTAGTTGCGAAGCCACTTGACTTATTAAATACCACATGGTGGCTTGAATATATTAATTACACCATCAAGGGTAGGGTATGGTCATTACATCTCCAGGTGTGCAGTATTTACACTTCCAGGTGTGAAAAGTCACCCATGCAGAGAGTGGCTTCTTGACACCTGAAGGTGGCAAATCTCGCGAGAATGCATGTTAATTGGGCCTGAGCTAGTAGCTGCAGTAAGAGCACACCTGCAGGGACTGCCTGTATGGTACTAGCATCCATGGGACAACATGCATCCTCGGTATAGGATAGACGTGGGCCGAGGCTGCATCCACTGTCGATGGAAGGACCATCCGTCTCCCTTCATCCTTTTTTGTCTGCATAAAAAAATCAATGATAAATAAAACGGATGAAACCGACGTATGAGTAGATGAGCCATACACTGATACAGGCCATTATATCTGAACTAATCTGGTTGTGGAACGTTTGGTCTTGGTTAGCACATCATGCATGAGATTTTTATATTGAGTCATTTAAGATGGCCGATAGGCGAGGATGTCATAAAGATGTGATTATAGGGGTAAACCCTAAACACAACAATACTCAGAATAATATGAGATCAAGCAATATAGATCCTACCTTCTGTCCTTGTTTGACGTCTGTACTTCTTTTTAACTTTATACCATGATTATGAAAGTAAAAGTACTTTGGTTCCCTGCCTCCCTGCTAGGGCAATTCCTGTGATAAACATCATTACACTATATAAAAAAATGGGTTCCTAGATCGCTGGTTACAAAATTCGAATTTGTCACTGCTTCAACCTACAGTACTGTAGTGAAATAGGCTATTTCCGCGAAAACGCTATTTTCGCTCGCCACTTCGGCGCCTAAAACTACCCCATAGAATAGGAGTTTTCCTTCTAAACTTCAGCAGCCATTAGTATACATATATATCTAGCTACCCTGTAAATATGAACCCTTAGCTATGTCTAGTTATTGAGTAATTGGCACATTTGTCAGAAAGTCTTAGCTATTTCTTGGGATTTGATGCATGACATCCACCATCTTGGATTATGATGTCATAATTGGGAGCAGTGCACCATGGGATGGAACAAGAGATAGCTTCGGCCAATCAGATTGCTCGTTCATATCTCATGAATAATTAAGGAGGGTTAACTGTTAGAACTTTTGAGAGGTCTTGCTTGAAACTACTGAACAAACTCCACATCTGAAAAGGTTAGTACCAAACTGTACTCAAATCTTTTTGGTGGTATTATCTTTAGTGAGACCTTAGCTAGACCAGATATATTTGTGACAGAATTGTATATTATTGACTGTATCTGTGATATTTCCCCAGAATACAAATATTATCTTTGTTACCTGAAATTCCAATGACTTTGTTTTCCTTGCCATTCCTGACATTTACATAGATATTTATTTAGACAAAGTCCCCAGGGATTTCGTTACATTGGTGTCAGAAGTGGGATAGATTATATATTTTAATCTATCCATATCCATAGTGTGCCCACAATCATTCATTTTCAAAAGTATCTCACTCGCCGAAGTTACGGCGACATACGTTGTTAGCATAAAGTTACCGTAGTTACGGACACGCCCCAAGACGTTTCCGTGTGTTGTTCATAAGTGAACAGATTTGGACAACATTGTGTATCTAGTTCGTCACTGTTCTGTGACAAATATCCAATACTAAGAAGCATATCGAGTTCACTTGATAAGGTAGGACGTCCCTGCTATTGTCCGGGTGGGGTTAGAAATTTTAGGATAGATTTGGCACAATTCTGACGTGAACGTGTTGTCATCATTTTGAATCTCGGCGGAAAAACAGACAGTGCCGACGTCGTCATTCGCTGTCTCTGTACTGAGGCAAATGGCTAGCTGATAATCAATTTCTAAGGAGAGATAGTCTGCGTAGTATTGTTTAGCCATCGTTATATGTGAGTAGCATTTATTATAGAGAAACTAAAGGTGTCTTTTGGGCTGTCAGATTCAAGCGAAAGTGAGCGCAAAAGCTTTGCAAATTGACGGCCGAAACTCGCCATTGTTTGTGCGTCTACACTGAGGCATATTCCCTAGCTTCAAATCCCTTCTAAACATGTATTTCTTGACATAACATATCAGTGTACATAGCCTACGAGTTGGTTTCACAAAATATCGAATCTAAAGTTATCTTAGTGGGCCGTGAGACTAGAGGGTGAACGTAAAACGAAAACGAAATCTACGCGAAAGTTACGGCCGAAATTCCGTCGTCGTTTTGTCACTGTACTGTGACAAATCCCATGCTTTAAATCACTTCTAAACGTGTATTTATTAGCATAACATACCAGGGTAGGTAGGCTACCAGTTTGTTTCACAAAATATCGAATCTAAAGTTGTCTTTTGGGGCCGTGAGATTGTCCCAAAAGTAGCGCAAAAATACGCAGAAGTGACGGCCGAAATTCGTCGTTGTCTTGTCATTGTACCATGACAAATTTCCCAGTATAAAATGATTGCTGAAGTAGATACTATAGTATAGCATACATGGATGAGGTGTTCAGAGGTTCATTGTTGGAAATTTCGATGTCAAGAGTGTCTTTTTGGGCCGTGAGACTACGCGAAAGTGACGGCCGAAATTCGTCGTTGACTTCCCCCCTTCATTGAGCCAACATACCAGGCCTAAACTTTGTCTAAATCATAGGTGGTCTTAGTAGAGTTGACCACTGATAGCCACCTGTTATATCTTCCGAAAATATTGATTCTAGAGGTGTAATTTGGGCTGTGAGATTGTCACAAAAGTAGCGCAAAAATACGCAAAAGTGACGGCCGAAATTCGTCGTTGACTTCCCCCCTTCATTGAGCTCCAATACCAGGCCTAAACTTCATCTAAATCATAGGTGGACTTAGTAGAATTGACTACTGATAGCCACCTGTCATATCAGTAAAAATTGGTATTGGAAATATCAACTTTTGGGGGTGTTTCATCAGTGTTACAATTATTGTTAGTGACTCGGAAATTACCCGGTAGTTGTCACTGTGGGCATGTGGTCATTAACCCTTTGAAGCCTGAGCTCTTTATAAAATAGCTCAGATAGTCATATATTATTGCTACTGTCTTGGTTAGAATAGACCGAAACAGATATAGGCCTATTCGATACCAAATTTATTGTTGACTGATTGACTGTGATTTGACATTTTTGTCAACTCAAACCCATATCCATATTTCTATAATTGTTATTCACTGCTTGCCCACACCTTGTACTGGGATGTGGTGAATTTATATATTCTAGTGCCTCATACTATTGTGGTAATAGAAACTGAAAGTGACAGTGACCTAGTATAGGGTTCACTGTGTATTGTGATATCGCAAACAGCTGACAATAATAATAGTCAGCACTGGGTAGGTTCTATAAAAAAAAGAATTATAGACCCCTCCCCCTTCAACTGACAATTGTTGACTGAGATTATTAACATTTCACTGCTCTTTGGAGATACTCCAGATCAGTGAATTTATTGGTGTTCACTGTTGGTAATATTATATTACCTACAGCTACTGTTGAGTCAGTTAGGGCTTAGAAATCCACCAAAAAGTTAACAGTTTGGTATTCTATTGTTTGTGGATATTGATATTGTGTATATCATCTATTATTATTCATAGACTACTAGCACTATTTCTTAGACAATACTGGTCAGTCTGTATTGGATGATAGAATCGCTGGACTCAGTATATTGTCCAGTTTGTATCATAGTAACTGCTAGTAGATGGTAAATGTTATACACATATTGTCACATTGACTCGCTGTGTTTCTAAACACTTGAATTTTTCCACAGCGCTCAGACAGTGATAGGGATCAGCCCACCCAATATTACCCTGGTCCCAACCCCACTGTGCATTACTTGTATTTATTTGTAGCTAGCGCAGTGCAGACGTACGGAAGGAAGGACGAGCGATTTTGATATCCTTTAAAAAAAAAAAAAAAAAAAAAAAAAAAACTTTGAAAATCAAGGATCATTGTCCTGCTGTTGTGTTGTGTCTGACCCAATTACCCGCCTTCCCTCCAAACCTGTTAGAACAGATAGGCGATCAATATGGCGATGTCCTACCGACACCAGGACTCATCAAGGGAAAATAGTCCAGTACGACCCGCTCGACCTTTCACTTTTGATCCGCGCTATAGGCCCCAAGGCCTCGCCGCTGCTGGCGATACAGGTGCATCTATGGCAAGTACGGTACCAGGATACCAGGCCTATCAAGATCGAGGTGATTCAGCCGTGCAGTTCCGTACCAGACACTACATCAACACAAGTGACAGATCTGATTTTCGCCAGAGCGACTACCAACCACCCAACATGACAAGTGAGCGATCTGATTTTCGCCAGAGCGACTACCAACCACCTAACACGACAAGTGACCGATCCAATTTTCGCCGGAGCAATTACCAACCAACCAACATGGATGACCGATCCGATTTTTGCCAGAGCGACTACCAACCACCCAACACGGTAACATCAACGCCTAAACCGCAACCTGATTGGCAGGCCTTCCAAGCATCAAACCAAGCTGTCGTACAGGCTGTTAATGGAATGATGGCCTTCATGCAGGAGATGTCTAACCAATCACCACAAATGCAAGATAGACTTCGTGGTCAGGTGAATTCCGGTATCTACCGACCCAGAGACGGTCATGGTCAAGGTCAACTTCAGAGAGACAACCGGGCACATCTCCCACCCATGACTTCCAACTCTCAGGTTGGTGGCCAGGCATCATCTCAACAACGGGTGGAAGACTCAGACTCAAGTCCAGTGAGGCAATTCACCCTATCAGTTGCAAGAAGTAGGACTCGTAAGAGGGATGACTACCTGAAAAGATCATCAAGCTCTACCGACGATGAGTCATCGCCTCAGAGAGGACCAGGTAGGTCAGCTATCCCGTCTTACCCGGTCCCGAAGAAGCCTCAACATAACTCTAAGAAGACACGACCAAGGCATTCATCCCCTACGGATAGTGGTTACTACCGTCCTGATCCACCCCAATCTGGCAATCTAGAGAGGCAAGGTAGACAAGATGTAGTTAGACGGAGCCCATCACCTATCTATTCATATGGAAATGATCGTAGGGATGGAGTGTCAAGAAATCCAGAACATATGAATCTAGTTGATCCTCATAGCAGAGATAGGGGATTAGATGGAAGTCAGAGGGGCCCGCCACCTATTTACACCTTCCAAAATAATCCCCCATGCAGAGGCCAAGTAGGAAATCCTGACAATGGGTATCCAAGAGACCCCCAGTACCGAGGGTATAGGGGTGACGACCGACGGCAGAGGAGCACACCACCTACTTATGCATCACAAAGTGATCCTCCAGGCAGGAACCAGATGCCAAGAAATTCCGACCACAGATATCCAAGCGAACCCTACAACGGAGAGCAGGGACGTGGCAGACAACAGAGAAGACAAGCTGTTGTCGATACTGAAGAAACGTCTTCTCCAACCACAGCATACGAAGATACTAGGACCTCAAGTTCCCGTGAAGATACTTATAGGAAGAAGAAGAACAATCATGTGAAGCCCAGGCCTTATGATGGAACCATACCTTGGGAAGAATACCGAAATTATTTCTCAAGATTGTGTCGGCTAAATGATTGGGATGAAGACGAGCGGCTCGATGTTCTACTCGTACAGTTGACTGGCGATGCTCAGCGTTTTGTAGATGGAGGTAGTCCTGCCATCATTAGCTCATACAGGAGTCTTGATGAAGCTCTACAACAGCGTTTCGGCGCACAGCAACAGGCAGCCATCCACCAGGCAGCGCTTAAATCAAGAGTAAGAAAAGAAGGAGAAACACTACCTGCCTTGGCCCAAGATATCCGGTATCTCGTAAAATTGGCATACCCTGGCTTTGCGGCAGATGCAGCTGAAGTAATCGCAATCGAACGATTTACTCAAGCGCTTACAAATCCTGCCCTAGGCAAGGCAGTATATGATGCTGAACCTACTTCTTTGGATCAAGCTGTGAAGGCAGCAGCACGAGAAGAAGCATGGCACACCCCCGAGAACCGCAACAATGTAACTAAGGTTAGGTTCCGAGGTACCAGCCCTGAGCCTTTACCTTTGCCTACCCCCAGAGAGATCCAAGAACTGAAAAACCAAGTTAATACGCTAACTTCGGAGGTTGCCAATGTACGAAGAAGTCGCAGCCCACAGAAATCGAGTGGATGCTTCACATGTGGTGACCCTGGCCACTGGCAGAGACAATGCCCTAGGTCACGCACACCGAGCCCACATTCATCACGCAGATGTTACACCTGTGGAGATACCAAACATATAAGAAGAGATTGTCCCCGTAGTCCAGCCCACAGTCATCATTCATCCCCAGGGAGAAGCCAATCTACTGGATGCTTCACATGTGGTGACACAAGACATTTCAAAAGAGATTGCCCTAGATCACAGAGTCCCCATGGAAGGCAAGAACAAGGAGCAAGAGGATGCTCCCCATCTCCTGCAAGATGGAATTCTCAAGGACGCCGCGACAGTCCACATCCTAATGCATCACAGCAGCGCCCCAGACCTCTGGACACTGTCCCAGTGAAGAAACCAGACCCCGCTGCTGCTCGTATGGTCGGAATAAAACTGGCCAAGCCTGGACCGGAAGAAATGAGGGTCCTTGTCACTGTTTCAACACCAAAGGGTGATGAACATATCACTGCTTTACTTGACACTGGAGCTGAACGGTCATTTATGGGTACCGAACTCCTTAACCGGTTACAATTCCGGAATGCAAATATTGACATAAGACCAGCTGACCCAGGGCTCCAGGTGTGTGCAGTTAATAACACCCGAATGGAGATACATAATGTTGCTCACTTGACGCTGGAAACCCGACTTGGAATTGTTGAGCATGACTTCTTGATCACTGATGTTGGTCCAGAACTGGTCTTAGGATGTGACTTCATGCGAAGAAACAGATGGGAATGGAGCTGGAGAGACAATAATGTCCGTCTTGCTGATGATGATGAACCTGAAAGAAGACTTCCCTTAGAAGAAAATGTGAGACGTAGGACTGTAACCATTTATGCAGAAAGTGATTTGCAAATTCCACCATGGCATGGACTTCCAGTAATTGGTGTCCTACATGAGGAACCTCCATTTACACTTGGAGTGGTCACAGGCGACCCTAGGATGGAGGAAGAAATGGGACTATCAACAGAAGAAGCAGTTGTATCTATGACAACGGCGAGGCTGCCTGTACATCTCATCAACAGCACATCTGAAGAAGTAGTGATAAAACAAGGATCCCTTATTGCTACAGTAGTCCAAGTGGAAGAAGAGGATCTCCAGCCCACAGGCCGGTACTACTACAGACGGGCCATCGTGGCTGGTCAAATGGATGATGAGATTGAGAAATTGTATGAAAATAGTATAAAGGCTCTCTCGCCTGAACAGGCGGATAAGGTGAAATCATTACTTGTAAATTTTCATGAGGCCTTCGCATGTAGTGGAGAACCATTAGGTAGAACCAGTCTGGTTCAACACGAGATTCGAACTGGTGATGCACGGCCGGTGAAAGTACCACCTCGGCGATTGCCGATACATATGGAGGAGGTAGTGAAGACAGAACTAGCTACGCTACTAGAACAAGGTGTCATTCAGCCTTCAGAAAGTCCATGGTCAGCACCAGTTGTAATGGTTAAGAAGAAGGATGGAAGTAATCGTTTCTGTGTAGACTACCGCCGTTTAAACGATCTTACAGAGAAAGATGCTTACCCGCTACCAAACATTGAAGATAATCTAGCTCAACTGGGCGGAGGTGCATGGTTTGCCACATTAGATCTTGCAAGTGGATATTGGCAAGTAGGAATGCACCCAGCAGATCAGGCTAAAACAGCATTTACTACACCCTTTGGGCTATATGAATGGACAGCAATGCCCTTTGGGCTTTGTAATGCTCCATCAACTTTTGAAAGACTTATGGAGCATGTCCTCAGAGAGGAACGGGGAAATGGTGTCTTACTCTACCTTGATGACGTCATTGTATTTGGGTCAACCTTTGAAGAACTTCTTCAACGTCTGGAGCAAGTATTCACTCGTCTAAGTAAGGCAGGATTGAAGTTAAAACCAAAGAAGTGCAACCTCTTCCAGAGAGAAGTCTCATTTCTTGGACATGTCGTGAGTGAAGATGGGATTCAGACAGACCCTTCCAAGATTGACAAGGTAAAAGAGTGGCCTGCTCCAACTACAAAGAAAGGTGTCAGATCATTCCTTGGACTCTCCGGATACTACCGGAAATTCATAAAGAATTATGCTCAGGTAGCAGCACCCCTACATGCCCTCAGTGGTCCAGACACACCGTTCAAGTGGGAAGAAAAAGAGCAAACGTCATTTGATACTCTGAAGAGTGAACTAATTAAAGCACCTATACTAGGATACCCAAAGAAGGATGGACGATATATTCTAGACACCGACGCTAGCAATTGCGGAATTGGAGCTGTGCTCTCTCAGGAGCAAGATGATGTAGAACGTGCCCTCTCTTATGGAAGTCGAGTCCTGTCTCAAGCGGAAAGAAACTATTGTGTTACACGCAGAGAACTTCTGGCGGTAGTTGACTTCATGGACAAGTACCGCCATTACTTGTATGGGAAGAAATTCTTAGTTCGTACTGACCATGCAGCTCTAAGATGGCTCCTAGAAAAGAAGAACCCCGAAGGACAAGTAGCTCGCTGGCTCCACAAATTGGCCTCGTTTGAGTTTGATATAGAACATCGACCAGGAAAGCTTCATGGCAATGCAGATGCTTTGTCCCGCATTCCATGTCCATTTCCATGTGCTCAGTGTGGGAGGGAACATGATGACCCGGCACCAACCAAGAGGAAACCGCGAGCTGCTTCTAGCCCACCCACAAGGAAAAATTCTAAAGAACGTACGCATGTGAACAAAAGGCAGAAGACGTGGAACCAGGTTGAAGAGGATGGAACAGAGATAAGGCTTCGCGCTGTCTCAACTCGAAGTTCTGTTGGGAGAAGGGGAAGAAGCCGTAGAAAGAGACAGGAGACTACTAAGGACTGCACCCCAATTGGCTCTGCTGATGGATGGCAAGATGAAGAAATCAAGACAGCTCAAGAGGCAGACCCTGTGCTGAAGATAGTTCGCACTTGGGAAGAAACTAAACCGTCTAGAGATGACATAGCTGCCGAAGAACCAGACGTGAAGTACTACTGGTCACAATTTGACAGAATATATCTGAACAAGGAGGGCTTACTCTGCTATCGCTTTCAAGACCCAGAGGAAGGTGACATCGGGAAAATACTCCTCCCACGCAGCCATGTTTCCGCTATCCTAACTTTGATGCACGATCACCCTACATCAGGACACATGGGCCAAGCTAAAACGTTGGCAAGAACTCGACAGTCCCGATTCTTTTGGAGAACAATGAGTTACGACACCAGAGAATGGTGCAAGCGATGTGATATCTGCTTCAGAGCCAAGGCATCTAACCGCTCCAAGTTCTCACCTCTGAAGAATATGCCTACAGGAGCACCTATGGAACGTCTCGCAATGGACATTATGGGACCACTCCCATTGACAGGTTATAACAACACAGTAATCCTGGTTATATCCGACTACTTCACTAAATGGTGCGAATTCGTTGCTCTACCAGACCAACGTGCTGTTACTGTCGCAGAAGCCCTTGTTGAAGTCGTCATTTCAAGGTTTGGGGTCCCTGCAGAACTCTTAACGGACCAAGGACCTGATTTTACCTCGGAGGTAATACAAGAGATGTGTAAGATCCTTCGTACAGACAAGATACGTACTTCACCATACCGACCACAGACGGACGGACAAGTTGAGAGATTGAATCGCACTGTTGGCCGAATGTTACGACAACTAGTGAACAAGAGACAAACAGATTGGGATGAACATCTACCCCTCATGGCTATGGCATACCGGTCTACTATTCATTCCACGACAGGGTATACCCCAAATAAGCTAATGTTGGGGAGAGAATGTGGTGTACCTTTCAACATTCAAGAAGCAGCCCCAGGGTATGAGACAGAAGGGACCGGATATCCGCGATATGTAGAAAACTTGGCCAAGAGAATGCGACGCAGCCATTCGCTAACAAGAGATAATTTGAAAGCTGCTCAGGCTCGGCAGAAGAAATATTATGATCAACGGGCTAGAGAATCGCGCTTTCAGCGCGGAGATACAGTTTGGGTATATTACCCTGTTAAAGAGACCGGTCTCTCTCCCAAACTCCAGCTTGGCTGGAAAGGCCCGTTTGTCATTACAGACACTATTGGAACATTGAATGTTCAAATCAGAGAGAGTCCGCGTTCACGCAGACGAGTAGTTCATGTAGACAAATGTGAAAAGACCCGAGGTTATATTGATGAGGCTTGGAGGAAGGCTGTCTTAAAGGCCACTCCAAGCATTAGTGTTCCCATGACACTCGCCTGAATATTTTTTTATGCACGTGGGTCCCTCAGGGATTCGCCACTTTGGCGCATTCAGTTAATTACAGACACAAGTAATTGGGTTTATTTTATTGCAGTATGTCTTTACGAGAGGTTGATCTAGTGGACTTCTGTCCGGGTTGTAAGCAGTCCCATGCCTGTGAAAGACGCGACATCTTCTGCATCCTCGAATGTTGGGCCTGCGACCGGACAATGGAGGGTTGCGAGTCGGCCAGAGAACATTACAGCTACTATTGCGCCCACTGTGGCAGATCATTTTGCCTTTCTGGCTTCGAGCAGCACGTGAGAGAAAACCCTAATGCACCTGAGAGGAGGTGCCATGTTGTTTGGCGGCACACTTTTTCAAAGGCAAGTGATGCCGAGTTTAATCATCTGAAGAACCACTACTATGCCAAGATCAGAAGGGAAAAACAGAAGTCTCGTGCGGGAAGAGCCCACGAAAGGAGAAGAAAGGAGGACCAGGAGTCCAGGTACATCCTGGAGGCCGAAAAACCTACCCCCTTGATTTCTGGTGCTGAAGACAGGCCAGAAGATTTTAAGACGCACTATTTACTTAATATAACCGATGAAGCGACACCTTCTTCTGGTGATTTTTGCTATACACCCTTGGAAACTATATGTTCCCCCATACCGGTCCTCCCCTTAAGAAACAGTTGTGGTCCATATAGAACCTGCTACTCTGACCTGGCAGACCAACACTTTCATGACCTGGAATCCAGTTTGGAAGAGGAGGCTAGAAGCACCTGCCTGAGGCAGGTTACGATCTCTGACCCTCCAGTTATCTACCCTACATTTGAGTACTCGGGAGCTGAGTTTATGATAGAAGTAGATCCTCAAGAGGAGGAACAGTGGCTCGCAGAGCATTCTTAATCTTCGGTTTGAAATACCTCGCCTCGTTAGGCGTTCGGATGTTCTTCCAACATTTATCTTGTTAATTGATGGAATATACCATCGATTTTTCTCATAGGAGGGGAGAAAAGTTATTCAAAGGTGTCAGCTGTATTTAGCTGACATGGTTAATAATTATTCCCATTGTTATGAAGTACTCAACAGGAGTCGAGTTGTATATAGAGTTTATTCTGCAAGGAGTGATGCAGGGTATATGTGTATTTGACATTTTGCAGTTTTCAACATGTACATAGTGAATTATTCTGTGTGACATCCAACACAATGTAAATTATATTTTGAGATGTAGAACTTATTCTCAGTATATTAGGCTTTTGGTAATTATATAGAGTTCTACTTGAATACAATACCACTGAAGTGAAAAAGTATTAAATGAGTTTCTTAAACCACTGAGATTGTGTTCAGTGGTTTGATATTTCCTGACCTGTACAAATGTTTTTTTGTCTAAAGAAACTTTGGTCAGTTGACCCCTCCCTCCTTTGAATAAGTTAGGTATGGACAAAAGGGTGGATACCCACGGATGTTAACAAGATTATAGGGACGAAAGGGTGGATACCCACGGATGTTAACAAGATTATAGGGACGAAAGGGTGGATACCCACGGATGTTAACAAGATTATAGGGACGAAAGGGTGGATACCCACGGATGTTAACAAGATTATATGGACGAAAGGGTGGAAACCCACGGATGATAGGACGTCCACACAAGTTACAGCAGAAAAATAATCTATGTATTTGCGCAATCGCTGTAACTAAGATTGATCTGGATGGAATCTATTTGTCTGTCACAAGTTAGGGATATTCATAGTTATTACATACCACCACTGAGTAGTTCATATTTAATTGGAGCATTGGTAGGTAAACCATAGACAGTTTTATTTTTACTCGAGGATGAGTAAAAGATTAAGGTAGGG
The DNA here is from genome assembly GCA_949317995.1 of Acholoe squamosa. Taxonomy (NCBI): domain Eukaryota; kingdom Metazoa; phylum Annelida; class Polychaeta; order Phyllodocida; family Polynoidae; genus Acholoe; species Acholoe squamosa. Next base: position 55,458,111 of record OX439038.1, read on the forward strand.
AGAGTGTAGTGAAATAGGCTATTTCCGCGAAAACGCTATTTTCGCTCGCCACTTCGGCGCCTAAAACTACCCCATAGAATAGGAGTTTTCCTTCTAAACTTCAGCAGCCATTAGTATACATATATATCTACCTACCCTGTAAATATGAACCCTTAGCTATGTCTAGTTATTGAGTAATTGGCACATTTGTCAGAAAGTCTTAGCTATTTCTTGGGATTTGATGCATGACATCCACCATCTTGGATTATGATGTCATAATTGGGAGCAGTGCACCATGGGATGGAACAAGAGATAGCTTCGGCCAATCAGATTGCTCGTTCATATCTCATGAATAATTAAGGAGGGTTAACTGTTAGAACTTTTGAGAGGTCTTGCTTGAAACTACTGAACAAACTCCACATCTGAAAAAGGTTAGTACCAAACTGTACTCAAATCTTTTTGGTGGTATTATCTTTAGTGAGACCTTAGGTAGACCAGATATATTTGTGACAGAATTGTATATTATTGACTGTATCTGTGATATTTCCCCAGAATACAAATATTATCTTTGTTAACTGAAATTCCAATGACTTTGTTTTCCTTGCCATTCCTGACATTTACATAGATATTTATTTAGACAAAGTCCCCAGGGATTTCGTTACAGTACCCTTGGGGTACCAGATGAAGCAAAATATTTAGGCTGTGAAGCAGTGAGGAGAGTGCCAGCTAACTCGATCTGAAGTATAGACAATTAAACAAATATATTTTCAAAACATCGTAGTGTTTTACCAACTTGATTATTCCTAATGTTTAACTATTAAAGATTTGGTTATCTATATTTTGGGAAAATGTTTTATAGCCTCAAAATCTTCAGACATGCTGAAATGGCCGGCATTTTGGATCTCGATCCAGATAGATTGGCACCCATCCTGAAAATATTTATGATGGAAATCTCTCGATCTTTGTAAATCTAGATTGTACTCTTGGAGGGCTTTAATTTGATAGGTCATATGTTATTTTTGGATAAGTAGTTCCAGAGAATTTCATTAAACCCGAACATCCGAGAGTATCTGCTGGGAGAGTGTAGAATTTTTTGGGCTTGCTATGTTACGCACTGTTGCTATGTTACACGCCGCAATGTTATGTGCCTCTAGTGTTAGACACCAGGGGGCAGCATTGAATCTCGATTGTTATTTACACTATCTAGTGGTGAAGCCACTAGTTTTGCACAAAAAGGTTCTCTAAAGGATGAGTTGTGCACAACGAATGGTCCACTCCTAAACCCTTAGACAGAAATCCTTTTTGCTGTTAATTGAGTGTTTATTTGCTTATTAAATAGACCCTAAGATTTGCTCAAAAAAATAGGCCCCCATCTGTTTGGCTGAGCCCCCTCCTTTTAAATGGCCACTCCCCCTTAAGGCACTGTTTGTGCATGTGTGCAGATATAGCCTTGTGTGTGCATATATAGCCTTGACACAAACAGGTATATTTCACGCACTGATTACTGGACCAGGTATATATGATAGGCCTATGTTCAACACTATAACCTAGTTTGGCTGAAGGCCCTCTGGTGAACTACAGTCTACACCCATAGGCCTACCCTGCATTCTCTCACTTTGGGTTCTAAAGCACCTTTTGTTTCACATATACAGTTTCAGATACACCTGTACACATAACATTAAGCTATGGATCAAGATGGGAAAGGAGAGGCACGGATAGAGACAGAGCAACCATCTAGTTGCTGCTGCCATACACCGTTCTGTAGGAAGGAATGTAGTGTGTACAACCTTGGTTTAAACCACCCTCAGCCAGAGCTATTTTACACAGCACAGGTAATCACTCCTATCCACTTCTGTTATTCACTCCTTTCAACTGCTGCACAAAAGAAGTGACCATGCTGAACTTTTCCTGTATGAACCACTGTCAAAGCTAAAACTGAGCTGCTGTCACATATAAGAATAGTACAGAAAAAGAACACTGTCAATATTTAAGTGTCAACTCTCAGTGCCTCTATCCTGTGATAAATGCACTCAGATTATATCACAATGCCCTATGTGAAGGCATGGCGTTCAATGTCCCCATTTATTTCAATATTAGATGGGTCCTTTTATGAGTATGGGTAATGGCCGAAACACAACAGCCCGTTTATTTTGATATTAACCTGGTTACAGAGAAAGAGCTTATTCAGCTTGTTAAAGATCTTGCAACAAGCAAAATTGACGTAACAATAGGTGATCATTGTATATGACTGATAATCACGAATCATCGTTAACTGGCCTGTTCTTGTTCTCCCTTCAACAAAATCTTGAAATAAAGTAATATAAGTGTCTTTATCATTTATTCTGGTCAGGATGGGATAGAGCTACAAGGGGTATATAGGTTTTGCCTATCTACGAGGCATATTTAGGGAGCTAGAGGGCTAAAACTGCCCAAAATGAGGGTTTTTTCGAACAAAAACACAAAAATCTCAAGTGCAGCTTGCAAATAATAAAAAATGCTGGGGCATAGGTTCCTTCTTTGGTTTTGGTATTTCCCCTAGAGCACAGGGAAAATTTTAAGACCAAATAGGAATATGTGGCCACTGTACTTTTTATGCTGGGTCACTGAAGGTACATGGGCAGTTCTACACTAAACCCTAGAGAGACCCTAACATAGCAATCATGTTCTATTATTCCAATAGCACAGAGATGAAATAGATATACCATGCAGAGCCTTAACATGTCCCTAGATGCATGGGAAAAAAATTGGAAGTCTAGCTCCTATATCTTGGCTTGGGTACTTCATCCAGTTTGGGTGACAGAGTTGGGGTAGTTTGGTGTTAGACCCTAGAAAGACCCTTAATCACTGTTTATGTCAGTCTGGCCCCAGTGTATAATATATTTAACTATAATCTCTTACATGTTAATTGACCTTTATATCAAAGTATCTTGGCCTGTTAGTATCAACCCCCTACTCCATTTAGGCTTAGAGCTATGGTACAATCACTAACAATTGGACCCTAGAGAGACCCTAGACCCGAGAGAGACCCTAGACCTGAGAGAGGCCCTATAGTCTGTCACCAGTGTATAATATATCTAACTATTATATCTTATATGACAATGGACCTTTATGAGGGTAACCTGGCCTGTTAATATCAACATCTTACTCCATTAATGCTTAGAGCTATGGTACAATCACTAACAACTGGACCCTAGAGAGACACTAGACCCGAGGAAGACCCTAGACCCTAGAGAGCCCATAGAGACTGCCACCAGTGTATAACATATCTAACTATAATATCTTATATGACAATGGACCTTTATGAGAGTAACTTAGCCTGTTAATATCAACATCTTACTCTATTAAGGCTTAGATCTATGGTACAATTACTAGCGACCCTCAACTTTGGTCCCATGCTGTGGATTTAAAAATGATATTTAAGCTACCCACATGTATGGACTATAAGCCCCAACACCTGTACTATGTGTACCCTAAAACTTTTTTAGGCTGGTCCAAAATATTTTTTAGACCCCCCTGGCAGGCCAGATAACGGCGATTCATGATTATTGGTTATATAGTAACATTTAGTTAGTACCAAGTTCGGAACCCACTTAAGTGTTCAATGTTATTTATTTAACTTACATTAATCAAATGTGTGAAGCAATATCATAACATCAGATTCACATAAATAATTGGTTTACAACCTGATAATTAACTCTAGGTTAATACATGAAATACATGAAACATATCGTTGTTGATAGACAGGAATGCCATCTAATGTTGGAAGATTGCCAGAATGGTTATTGCATACATGCATGTACATGCACCTAATAATGTCCAATAATTCAACTTAACCATTGACCTGTTTCTTCTCGTATACAGTGCATCTCTGAAGGTAAGGCTGCATAAAATTGATAATCAGCTTCGCGGATACCGCCCGCACCCCTTAAAATCGGCGGCATGTACCCTTTTTATCATCAATCTACAAATAAATAGCCCAAAAAATCCACATCCCTTGAAAAAATTTTAAAAAATAATCTCTTAAAATCCTCATCTCCATAGTGATAATTCTACTTCATCATTTTTTACAATTTATAGTTAAACAGTTTTGGAAAGCTCAGAATGTGTGCTTTCTCATCTTAAAATTGTTAGATTGATCATTTGAGTGGTTGATATAATATAAAATGATAGAATAGGAAACAAATTTTCAAGGGTAGTAGGGTGTACATCAGAGCCACTACAGCAGACAAGAAAAGAATTCATTGGTTTAATGAGATTGCAGGCATCTGGCATAGACTACAGTGGATACTTCATCATCATTTGGCACAGTTCTCAAAGAGGACTCTTTGGATAGATATCTGGAGTGTTTTGATGAATAAAAGCAGTCCTGGTGAAGACCCAATGAGCCCTATGAGAGGAGAATGATTAGCAGCATTTGAAGGGGCAGACAATGTGTAAATCTCTGAATTATGTCTGTGGACCATATTAAATTGCATAAACTTTCTCTCCCCTCTCCACAAGCCCCTATAGGGGCTCGCTCAGGGGAGAGTGTGGGGAATCCGGTGGGGAGAGGGTTGGTTGAATAGAAAAAAAAAGATAAAAATAAAAAGCCACCACCCTCATCATTTCAAATAAGGGAAAAAATAAAATGTTACCTCCCTCACTGCCAAAGTATCATAGAAAAAATAAAATAAAAAGCCTCCCTCCCTCACTGTACTATTTCAAAAAGTGTCCGCAAAGCTGATTACCAATTTTATGCAGCCTAACATAACTTGCTCCTGAACAAGTATCTTATCAATGCAAAGAAAATATATGTACATGTTGTATATGTAAACTTTCTAACACACGTGCATTTTCCTTAAAACATTCTTCTCCATAGTCTTCATACAGAATATAATACTAACTATCATGTCAAGTCTTGATGTATTATTAGTCTTCAACAATCCAATTCTCTCACATATTGGCCTCCATATATCTATCTAATCAGATTTTGACCATAGCCATAGATTTCTATCAGAGAATGGTACACACTTTATGGTGTAATAATAGGGGGGTAGGGAGATGGGTAGCATCTTTGTAGTTGGTTGGGAGAAAGTTTTTGTCATAACCCTCCCCCCTAGTTATAACACCATGCTCTACTTCTGTTCTGCCTTCATACAGTCATTTTGTCTGTCTAACAATCATACCTCTTTCTGCTTCCAGTGGAAATGGCCACCATTGGTATATGCCATATACAGGTCATTGGTAGCGATATACTTCCTTATTTGGATCATTCTCACTGGTACAGGCAACAGACGCTATACAACTTCTGAGGCAGGCAGAGTTAAGTGGTTCATCTACCTGACTAACTGGACCACATTCATGCTTACTACCTGTGTTATGATGCAAGGTGCAATTGCTATCTACTGCTACATAAAGTTCACAAGAAGAGATAATGGTAATAATTGAAACAATGGTACACCAAAAATAAGTTTTCTTATCAGCAAATATTAAAATATATAACCAGGTCTTTTATTTTCTTTTTTAATTCTTTATGATCAGGACCTAAATTGGTGATCATATATAATGGTTGTGAGATTGGTGCCCTCAAAAGTATCGGACTTGTTGGGCATTGTTAATCTAACTTGCTGTATTACCTATTACCATCACTGCCATCCTCACTTTTATACATGTAGATGGCCAGAGACGGTTGTTGATGTAATTGGTTTATTGTCCTATATTTTATCTTAACAGAGATCTCCCCACTGCCACTGACAATTATTTGGACATATCATGTGTAGTATGAAGAGAGAGAGAGAGAGAGAGAGAGAGAGAGAGAGAGAGAGAGAGAGAGAGAGAGAAAACAAACAGATTTGTTACTTGGTTCTGAAATAGGCTAATTTAACTACTCTTAAGATTCATTCCAAATAGAGGGGATGTCTTATAACCTCCCTATGTCTATATCCTTTGTAGATTTGCCTGCAATGACATGGTATCTAAAGTGGGAGTGGGTGTGGTACAACATAGCCGTTAACAGTGCTTTCCTGCTTACCGCCCTGTATTGGGGACTACTCTATGCCAGTAACCGTAAGTTTTGATTAAAATTCTGAACATTGTGTCTCATTCAACCAAAACAGCCACTGGTAACAGAAATTCTACAAGAAAATACTTAGTAAACCTGTGTATGGTTGCAAGACTACAAACATGCCATTTTCATTTGATTTCAGCTCTTCCATTAGAAGAGATCAACTTTCACACTCATGCCTTTAACAGTATCTATATGATCATCGACCTGTTCATCACAGCGATGCCCCTGCGACTGCTTCACTTCTTCCATGCTGTTACTTATGCCTTCATTTACATCATCTTCAGTGCTATATATACACTTTCAGGAGGAACAAATGCACTGGATAAACCTTATATTTATAGTGTATTAGCCTGGAAGACAGCTCCGGGTACAGCAGTGGCCTATGCCGTTGCAAGTGTCTTTGTGGGAATGCCTCTCCTTTGGCTGATTGTCTATGGTTTATATCGCCTACGTTTACTACTGGCAGACAAGTGTTGCCAGTCCACTTGCTGTCAGAAACCTGATGTAACAGGGCAGGACAATTATGCTCTCTCCTAGAACATGATCTGACTGAAACACAAGGAGAAGGGATCCAGCTTGGCCTGCAAAGTTAGCATGTGGAGAGAATTTCAATATAATATGCGGAATTCATGGGTAAAAGGGCAGATATAGCCAGGGGAAGAAAAGACTGGGAATTGAGGATTGGAAAAGAGAGATATTACAGGCAGGCAGAAAAGAGATGCATGCAGAGCAACGACTGCACTTCATTAACCCCCAAGAAAAAATGAGCCTAATGGCCCTACTACATGAATCTCTGCCAGATCTGAATATGTACGTTAGCATAGGCATTGTAGACGACCCAATCTGTACCTGACCTTCCCGACAAAAAGGTCCTTTTCTGCACATGTATGTATTTGTGTAATTTTCACTGTTAATTTATTTCTGAGCACTTACTTGTTTCTCCAGGCCTTACAAAAATAATTCAATTTAGTGCAATCTCAGAATGAAGTATTAAAATATTCGCCATTGATTCCCATGCTAAAACCTGTTGCTGTGTTAATTTAGCTTCCCCATAGATGCAACTTATTAGAATATATTATTCGACCATCTTATCTTTCGTTATCGATCTAAGATCTTGACAACCTGTGAGGACAAAGTATTGAAATTAAGAAATACATTCCATAATGTGACTCCTCCTGTGGATTGGGGACCTTCATGATGAGGGCATGAAGGAGTAGAATAACTTCATTAGGAGTCCATGAAGGAGAAGCGGGTATGTTGGCAGCTGATGCCCATATGCATGGGCCCAGACCTACATGCTTTTTCTTCTTTTTTCAAGGGATTCCCCTCAGCAGAGCCATGTCTGAGTCATCAAAGGCTATGGTTTGTTTGCCCCTGCCAATGGGACCAGGGAAATAAAAGAACACCTGCTATCTTTCAAAAAGAGTAGGAGAATGAAGCTCCTGTAGTGGTTGTCCCCCTTAACCCTCCTCATAGATGTGATCATTCAATCATCTCATAGATTCAGATCCATCAGTGGTGAACAAGCAGTATATAAATACCTGTCCAGACTTAGAAAAGAAAGGACGAAATGTCTATAAACTAATGAGGCTGTCCCATGAAGTAGGGACCCCACTTTTGGATATTAAACAAATCAATCAATCAATCCATAGCCTGGCTAAAGGCCCACCAATGGGCAGTTTGTTGATTCAGCATGTATCCACCTTCTGGATACATGTGTGAAGAAGGTCACATTTAGGGTAGAATATGGTGGTTGCTAAGGTACAAAATGTAGTCAGAACTGGATAGAATGTGTTGTGTGCTGTGAAGATCGTTTTCAGTATATGCCTATACATGCATAGAATGTTGGTGGTCGCATCCATGTGATCGTGTCTTGTTCCCCTGAAGAATTGTAATCGACTGTTACTGGAGGCATTGTAAACAAAACTTTGGCATCTCATCAGGAACCGCCCAAAAATATGATGATTGAGTGTTTCTCTCTTCTTTTCTTTTTTTTACATAGGTCAAAAGAGTAAATCCCATACATAATATACATGTAAATGGTTATGTGTTGAATTCATGAGACCTATAGGACACACTGAACTTGTTTTTAGCCTTAATTCTGAGGCACTTTACATCGCATAAAGATGATCACAATGAGAGGCAAGTACATGCATTTCACAAGATATTCATCAAGAGACAAACGGTAAATGGGTGGATGAAGATATATGCTGTTTTGCTGGACATGTATAATTTTCCATCATCTACAGTGAACAAGTAACTAATGGATATGTCATGATGTGTGACTGTTATCCAACAATAACATTCTTTAGTATTCTTTAGCCAGATGTTATTGTTGGATAACAGTCACAAGTCATGACATATCGATTAACTACTTATTTTATTACACCATAATCAATAAAAAATCAATAAATTCAAGTTGAAAACAAAAATTGTTCCCCCTCTCTGAGACTCGCCATAGTGTGTGTACACGATCAGTACACTGCGGGACGCGCCCCGGGTGCTGAGCAATAGACCATCGGTACACACACCTCGGCGCCCGGCAGCCGTTGGTTTGGTCTGAATGCGTTTGGCAGTCCTCTATAATTATAATGATATTCTAACCTTATTCTAACCAATAGACCATCGATACACACACCTCGACGCCCGGCAGCCATTGGTTTGGTTTTGAACGTGTTCGGCAGTCCTCTATAATTATAATGATATTCTAACCTTATTCTAACCAATGGACCATCGATACACACACCTTGGCGCCCGGCAGCCGTTGGTTTGGTTTGGACGCGAAAAAAAATGATTCGCGTGGACCGGGACTCATCCTGCCTACCTCTAGCGGCTGAGCGCGATACGCTAACCACTAGACCACCGGGTCTCACACCTCGGCGCCTGGCTTGTCTTAATTTGAACACGGTAGGCCCAGAGGTCACTTCGAACTCTGGCCACTATGGGGTGGTGGCAGCACTGGTCCTCGCTGCTCCAGTCCCTACCTGGGACCATGTAGGGAGATCAGTTGGCTTCTGGCTGCGGCCAGGGCAATACCTGCAGAGCACTAAGCTATATTCATAGCACCACTTCGAACATATGTAAATACGAAATAAACATGTGCCGGTTGCACTTACCCGAGCTAATTTGTCTGGTTATACTTGATATTGATATATCTTGAACTGAACCAAAGTTATATAAGAACTCGAACCATTACATATGCAATTAGTAACATGCAACCCAAATGGCAACTATCAACCCTTAAGCTAAATTGGAAAGATGGGAACTACAGCAAACTATGGGTGGAAGTTGGCAATGGACAATAGGCATCTGGCAACAAACTTTGGGAGGACAATATATATATACGGCATATTTCCATTTACCATAATGTGATAAACAGTTATCATAGTAATTGTTGGTAGCAGATTTGCTCCTGGACAATGCCTTGGGAATTTCACGTTTCCTCTATCCTATATTATAATATGGATATCTATGATTAGCAAATTGATGGTAATTTGTCTTGAAACTGATTAGTATAGAGAGGGAGGGAAAATAAATGTTGAATAACAAGGCACACATTTCTGGCAATTTATTCTGCTAATACACTGCGAACTGTTAACTGATATAACTAAAACAGGATGAGTGCATAATACTGTGATTGGGAAGTTATGGGATCTACATGAACAAAAAATGTATGGTATAAAGTATAATTTGTGGCATTAAAGGGCATGTTACACCTGTCTCAGTAAGCACCTTTACCTCTAGAAATATTCAACTTAAGTTCATTCCTTTTGTAATCTACAAGTTAACTATTGTCAGCGTAGGCAGCCTAACTCGAGTGGGACTCTGGGAGCCATGCGTTCCTCATCCACATCTCCAGGTTCTGTCTGCGTATTCTCAGCTGGGATTTTTTCCTCCAGCTCATGTTGACCAGCTAACTAATGCATGTCCATTGATCGCACCTTTTTCCTGAAATCATATAAACATCAGGTGTGTGAGTGTGGTGTGTTTTTGCATATAACACACTAGGAATGTGTCAGTATTCATGAGTACTACATTTTTATCAACCAATGTGTACTGCATCTTGTAATAATAAATGACCTAGCTATAGTACTAACCTTTACATTCATAGTCTGCTGTCCTTTTGTATTAAGTATTGTATTGTTGCATCCAAGAGGTTCCTTGTATTTGATGTCACATGGATCTTACTAGGTAAGGAATTTGATTCGGTTCTTAAGGCAGTGTTGACCGCATCACCAAAGAAGCAGTAACACGGCATCTTCACTGCCACTATCCCTGCCATTTCAGCCCCACTTTGAATGGCAATTTGAATACACAGCTTCTTCCGCAGACGATGGTGGATATGGAATTTGCTGCAGGCAATGACAATATCCAATGCTGTGTTGACAATGTGCAAAGCATGAGTCTTGCAATTATGTGTTGGTAGGCCAGGAGGGTGTTGCTCCTATTGTAAAAAGAGCTGTGAGTATGTGCCCTCTTTTCTAAACAAGTCGTGCACTGCTTCACCAAAGTACTTTCACTCACCACATCAGTCTGAAAAGTCACCTGCCTTGTTTAAAACAGAGAGAGCTGCACTATCAGGTACTTACTCACGTCACACACTCTATAGTATATTATACTGACTGACTTCTCCCAACTAGGTACCTACTCAAATCCCCATTTTTTAGCACCATACTTGAATGGCCACTTGTGAGCAACAAAAGGGACAAGTTATAGCTACATTAAAAGAAAGGACTGGAAATGAGGGCATTTTAGCCAGCTCTCTTCCTTTTACTATAGGAGCAACACCCTCCAGACGTAGGCATAACAGATAGTTTCTACCTATTTTGGGGTTAAAACATACGACTTAAAAGATGGGACAAAAGGAATAAAATGATGAAACAACTTAAAACCATGGTAGGTTGAATTGTTTATAAGAGGACAATTCAATGTTGACCATCCCTAACACAGATGTAGGGGTTTTCAAGATGTTCAATCACCAATACATAGAACTATTCCACAGGCAACCCATATGAAACAGCAGTATTATAATACTTTTAAACAATCCTAAAATTCTTTGAGAATGTTTGTTATTAATTCATCACAGACATGTAGCTGCAAATCTTATATCAGAAACCAAATCTTATAATTGTTGAAAATGGTCTTACCTTCTAAACATCATGATGTTCAACAATGTCAGCAAAGGTTGTAGAAAGATCATTCATGAGTTGAACTATCTGCATTGGTGTTGACTCTGCAGCCATGTCAGTAAATGACATAATATTAGATGTCTCACCCCTTGCTAGAGCCTCAGCTACAGAGGATGGAAGGATCATGCATAGGAGATTCTCCATCTTCTTCATGGCATCATCAGCTCGGCTGTCCTTTCATTGACTTTCTCTTCCAGATGTTCAACATAGTGCTCCATCTCCTCTTTTGTGAAGTCCATTGGTGGGATTGGCTGTCTAGCACCCTAGCAATTAGGGGATGGACTGTTTCTCAGAGTTCCCAGCAATTACTAGGCAGAGAAATCAAGGAACTTGGTATTTTATCACTCAATTTTGGATGGAGGTGCAAATGAGTGATCTCAGGAAGTCTTTTGGATTCTTTTTTAAAAGTGCTTCCTCAAAAGGAAATTTTCATGTGATCACCATTGAGTAGCTATATTATCTACTGCAGGCAATCTTGGATGGCAATCTTTGTCTTGGACTAGTTCTGGAGATGTCCAGAACATCTGGTTTGCAATCATATTTTCCTCAGCTAAATCAATCTTTTCATCTTTCAAAACTCTGGATAGGCCCATTACTTCTCGATACTCTCTATGAGGTACACAAAGAAAGCAATTGCCAGTCTGCAACTTTTACATTTGAAGTGAGCATCAATTAGGCCTAAATAAAGAAGTTGTGTTTCCAGTTACCCGGCCGACCCTAGCAAAACAGGGCAATTTTTTTTTTCGATTTTGATGAATTTTGTCTCATTTTTTTTCATATTTTAAAGAAATCAAAGAATTTGATACATCCATTGGTATGTGCCCTAACAATTCCTATATAGATGTAAAAAAGAAAAACTTTAAAGAAAAAACAACTGATCTATCGACCCTACCTTTTCAAGTCATGTAACAGAAAAAAAACCGTTATTATGATGCTGATTCCATGCAAAAATAGTTATCATGCCATTTGGTACATCAGTAGCCATCATGGGCTAGAACGTCGAAGCAAGAGTCTTAGTGGTTGCACAACTTAACCAATACGGCAGGCCAGCGCTTGGTCGGCGACAATGTAGGATGTTCCCGTAGTTGGCTATTGGGCTTATGAGAAATGCAGGGGTGACACCAGCGAAACACATCCAGCCCAAACTGCAACATTGTGCAAGTGCTGTCACAGAAGCAATGCCTAACTGATAGCTGTAAGAAACTGCAATATTGTATGGCCTGAGACTGAACGGTCCCAAGTTGAACAATTTAGTGTCACATCGGGTGTCACGTACAGCGCCACCCTAGGAGTGCTATAGTAAAAGGTAGGCTGCTGTGCAGGGTTATTCCCTATACTACCAAAATGGTAGGGTTGAGAGAAAAGAAGAATGGGTGGATTGAAAGTGAACAATTGTAGAGATGTCTTGATAAAAGCAGTCACGTCAGTGCGTGAAAATAGCAGAAGAACCGACAGACTCGAGTCCACGTCAATCTGAAGTGGGGGAGGTTTCATAGATAAGGGGGGTAAAAACGGCCACCCCAGAAGTCGTCGGCTTTGACTTGGGATGTTCCCGTAGTTGACAACTCACACTCACTCTGATAGCAACCAGTGAAAGTGACCCAGGGAGGTAGAAAACAGTAGAAGATGCGTGCCCGGGGGACACTCCCTATATCATCTATAGTAACCATGTGCGTACATCACCCTTGACATAGTACCCCTTATAGCGGGGAGAGTTTTCAGATACGCAGGGTGGGGGGAGGGTGTGCGCATGATACGCAGGATGGGAGGAGGGTGTGTGCAAGATACGCAGGGTGGGGGAGGGTGTGCGCACAATACAATACGCAGGGTAGGGGGAGGGTGTGCGCAAGATACGCAGGGTGGGGGAGGGTGTGCGCACGATACAATACGCAGTGTGCGGGAGAGTGTGCGCAAGATACACAGGGTGGGGGAGGGTGTGTGCATGATATGGAGAATGGGAGAGGGTGTGCTCATGATACGCAGTGTGGGAGAGGGTGTGCGCAAGATATGCAGGGTGGGGGAGGGTGTGCGCAAGATATGCAGGCTGGGGGAGGGTGTGCGCAATATACGCAGGGTGGGGTGAGGGTGCGCACATGATACACAGTGTGGGGGCAGGGTTTATGCATGATATGCAGGGTGGAGGAGGGTGTGTGCAAGTCTGGGAGAGGGGATATGAACGATACAGAGGGTTGGGGAGGGTTTATGCATGATACCTAGGATAGGGGAGGGTGTGCACATGATACACAGGGTGGGGGAGGGTGTGCACATGATACACAGTGTGGGGGCAGGGTTTATGCATGATACACAGGGTAGGGGAGGGTGTGCATATGATATGCCGGGTGGGGGAGGGTGTGCACATGATACTAAGGGTGGGGGAGGGTGTGCACATGATACACAGTGTGGGGGCAGGGTTTATGCATGATACACAGGGTGGGGGAGGGTGTGCATATGATATGCCGGGTGGGGGAGGGTGTGCACATGATACGCAGGGTGGGGGAGGGTGTGCACATGATACACAGTGTGGGGGCAGGGTTTATGCATGATATGCAGGGTGGGGGAGGGTGTGCATATGATATGCCGGGTGGGAGAGGGTGTGCACATGATACGCAGGATGGGGGGAGGGTGTGCGCAAGATACGCAGGTTGGCGGGAGGGTGTGCACATGATACGTAGGATGGAGGAGGGTGTGCGCAAGATACAGAGGGTGGGGGAGGGTTTATGCATTATACGCAGGGTGGGGGAGGGTGTGCGTATGATATGCCGGGTGGGGGAGGGTGTGCACATGATACGCAGGATGGGGGGAGGGTGTGCGCAAGATACACAGGTTGGCGGGAGGGTGTGCACATGATACGTAGGATGGAGGAGGGTGTGCGCAAGATACAGAGGGTGGGGGAGGGTGTGCGCATGATACAATATGCAGCGTAGGGGAGAGTGTGCGCAAGATACGCAGGGTTGGGGAGGGTGCGCATGATACGCCATGAACGTGCAGAATTTTATAACCCTCCCCCCTGTTGTTAAAAAATTACCACTCCCTGAGAAGGAGTTAATATTTGTGTGTGCCAAATCCACCACCCCTCCCCTGTTGTTAATAAAATGACCACTCCCTATCATTTATACGTAACATGGGCCGTTTACACTATCCCAGCGCCGAAGGCGCTGGTGTACCTTCTAAAACAGTAGTACAGGGTATGTCAGTCCCCAGTCTCCCCTGTCAGTAAAAGTCCCCACTCACCTCTGTGTTTACCTTGCTGCGGTCCTCAAAGCACATGGCTAGCTGCAGATCACTCCTGGGTCATTTTCACCAGAATGGTTGACAATTTGTTGAGATTTGATTGCTATGGGTCTAGACCCTTAGAATCGACAAGGTGACATGGTCTTTCCTTAAAATGGACATGTGACATGGCTCTTAGTGACAGGGGCATGGGGAAGTGAAAAGTTTATTTTTATAATCAACATGTGACATGGACCTTTTAGGGCCAAAATTACAATGTAAGCAAGCCTTACCCACTTTTGACTATGATCTTATCATGCCCAGTGTCAGCATAATAAATACATTATATTCATTAAAAATCTCACCATATAGTAATCTCTATATAATTATCGCCACCACTTAGTAAATACCCATATTTCACCTTTCTAAATGATTAGGACCCTACTAAAAGAACTAATACGTAAATCATATCATCAACAGCCCAGAATATACAATATAGAATAAAGAATATTTGAGAGGGAAACATTATATGGGATAGCCATTATGTAGGATATCCATTATGAATGATAACCATCATGCATAATTATCCCATGGTGAGGCCCACAGACCAGTTCATTCCAGTATATGCAAGACCAAGCAGGCCCATGAGACAGGATACCCATTCCTCCAGTAGGGGAACCAGTAGGGGCCCTGACCATCATCCAGCTTAGACGTAGGTTGTGTAGCGCCACCTTCTTGTGCACAACATCATAGCCATGCTGCATCAAGTGTCACACTTAATAGATTAATATATCATACAGGCATTCCAAGCCTAGAACCATAGAATTCCTATGGTAATACGAGAGTGCACGATGGAGAGCATCATCACGGAACGGAAAGACTTATTTATTAGTGTAGGTATTGTATGGAGTCTCTTACAATGATAATATCAAAGGAAAGTACCCCGTGATCTTTAGGGTGATTACATGTGATCACCCTGGGTGATCACTACAGAGTACCTGTCTGACCTGATCAGAGAGGCATTTGTGAATGATTACGTTGTCATGATTAAGATTTTGGCATAAATTTGCATAATCATCCCCTTAAAGGGAAGGCTTCCCTCCCCGCAACCAAGCATCTCTTGTAGGCACCTACAGCTGACTTATGTCCTGATGAGGCAGATGACTGTGTAGATGTTTGTATAAGGAATATTAGCGAGTCTCCATGGTTATAACTATGGTTTGAGTGGCAAAAGAGGTGTCAATTATCAAACATGCTTTCGCCTTTGAAAATTCTGACCAAATAACCTTTTTGATCAATGAACGTGATGATATTTTCACATCATCCATCTTATAAACAATGATGATCATGAGGATTGTAGGTTCCGACGACACACACTGCTAAGAACTGATAAGATGGGACCAGCATGTCCCTGGAAGTGGGTGTTAACCAGGGACAAGGTACCCATCATGATATATCTTATCAGTGGGTTTTAGCTCAACCAGCGAAATTCAAAATGGTGGCTCCACTAGGCCTCCATACTGAGTCCTTTATCCAATTGTTGTATACTAGGGTCTCCTGGTGGCAGAAAAATATCATCAAAATGATGACCTTAGGCGATCATCATGATTACCTTAAGTCGTCAATAGGGAAAGATCACCCTAACTCATCAATAGTGATCACCTTCACAGAAGTCTATATTTTCAGTGTACAATAGTAGTAGCAAAGCAGTAGCATGGTAATAGTTATAGTTGTGATGTGACTGTTGGTGCTGTTCCTCACTAGAGATCATATC
The DNA here is from genome assembly GCA_949317995.1 of Acholoe squamosa. NCBI lineage: Eukaryota > Metazoa > Annelida > Polychaeta > Phyllodocida > Polynoidae > Acholoe > Acholoe squamosa. The sequence continues at coordinate 55,474,309 of OX439038.1, forward strand.
ATAACTGTTGTGATCCACCTGTTGTGAGCCACAAGTGGGTCGCAAGTCATAAGTGATTCAAAAGCCACAAGTGATTGAGTTATAAGTCCAAAGGGAATGATTAAGAGTTGTTGGCCAATCAAATCATAGTTAATCAAAATTCCACCAGGAATTTTGGTGTAGTTCACTCATTTTCACTTATGTAAATGTTCTCCTAGAATTAGTTTTGAGAGACTGGCATCACAAGGATCGATTCTACATGTGTCCCTTATGAGACAAACGATGGGCCTAAAAGTGAAAAAAATCCTATTCCATGCCCTTTAAAACAAGCTGAAATTGGATAAAAAGTGATGGTGGGCAAATATTAAAAATAAATGGAAACCTTTCAAGTATGATAGAAAACTCCTCATGAGCCTTCAAAAGTCATACGTGACAACTTTTACCCCTCCCAGTAGGGAATTATATCTCATGTGGAATGCTCAGAGCCTCTTTGCTGACCATTGGCCTAACTTGTGAGCCTTCAATCTTTAGGCCTATATGGTCAGAGGTCACACAGCCCAGGAGAGCATTCCTCATGAGATTTGATTTCCTTATGATTCCTTATGACCCAAAACCCGTTCCTCAACTCTTGTGACTTTGCAAAACCTGTTCCTCATAAGTTGTGACTTTAGTGAGTCACAAGTCACAAGCCCTTATGACCCAAAAAAAACACAAAAAGCTGTGAGCACACCCTGAGGGTGAAATACCTCTTCAACACTGAATAACTCTTAGTCATTAGTGGATCACAGCAGTTATGATGTGATCTCCGATGAGGAACAGCAAAAAATCACATCACAACTACACTCATAATCCATGAAATGAAAAGTCATAAGGGACACACAGGCTTTATACTGAGGTTTAAGGTTATCTAGTGGAGACCCCATTGCATGATCTGGTACCGTACCCTGCGAAATAAGAACTGTGATAACAGCCAGCATAATGGGGAACGTTTGCAGTGAATGAACAGAGTTTTCTCATTGGTTGTTAATGCATTCCACTACCTCCATATATACACTTGGGTCATGGAGATGTGAATCTGTTTCGGCCATATGTATAGAGAGTACAGTAAGTCTATGTTGAAGTAAACTTAGATCAAAATTAATCAATACCCAATTTGATGAGCATCAAAACACGTCTAAGAGTGCACATGAAAACATGCACGGTCCTTCACTGTAGTAGGCCAATTTACCCCAATAGGCTTATTTGAAAAGACCTCTTGAAAAGGCCTTTGACGTCTTCTTTGCATACAATTAGCATGGTGTTAGCACGCATATCTTTTGTCATACATATATCCGCGCATTGCACTTGCAGGAGCTCAGGGGTATATTTCAGAACAACTAACGATTTGGTACTATTTTATACTTTGTACAATCGCAATCGGATGATTTGTACAATCATGATCGTAGATTTCAATTGCACAACACAAAATTGCACTGAATTTTCGACAAGGCCACAGACTATCCACAATTATAGTACAAGTGGTGCTGTTGTACATTTTGTAGACATATTTGTAAAATCACCTTGTACGAGGTGATTAGTACAAGAGAGTTTGTGCTCGTCTGGAGGGCTTACTTCCTACTAGAATCTGAAAGTGGTGGTCGTAGAGCTATTTGGTGAACATTAATCGTTCTGAAACATCCCCCTGGGATATGCCACAACATTTTATATTTTCCAACGGTTACCGTAATGCTGTACTCATCCATCTCAAGTATATAAGTTATACATGCACATACATAATATCATATCATTGGCAGTGGTTTTTGGGGTCATAAGGGCTTGTGACTTGTGACTCACTAAAGTCACAACTTATAAGGGAAAGGTTTTGCTAAGTCACAGGAGTTGAGGAACGGATTTTGAGTCATAAGGAATCATAAGGAAATCATATCTCATGAGTAATGCCATGCCCCCTCCCGAGCTTTGAAGGGGAGCCAAAGGGCCCCTCGACCAATTGGATGAGGAAAAAAAAATGATTATAATTTATAGACACAGAATCCCCTAGAATGCGCAAATATCAATTTCAAAATATAATATGCAAGAGATGAGGAGTAGAAGGCAGTAAACTGACTTATATGAGTAAATATCTAATAAGCCTTTGCTCTTCAAAGCTAAAGATGTGATGTCACTGAACTCATGTCCCACACAAACCTCTGATTAATAGTCATGTTTTTTTTTTCTAGACCAAAGGAGATGAAGAGTGATCCATTTGTACCTTACCCGTTACTTCTCAAAGCGAAATATGTGTCAACCTCTTCATAATCATCATAACAATTTCATCCCTGTTCATAAAAGTTCTTAAAGTGGCAGGCAGGTAAATTGAAATCTCTTTAAAATGATGAAACTCTGATTAATAGTCATGTTTGTTTTCTAGACCAAAGGAGATGAAGAGTGAGCCATTTGTACCTTACCCGTTACTTCTCAAAGCCAAATATGTGTCAACCTCTTCATACTAATTTCATCCCTGTTCATAAAAGTTCTTAAAGTGGCAGGCAGGTAAATTGAAATCTCTATAAAATGATGAAACTGGCATGGTGCTACAGATTTCATGTAGCCGTACACAAACACCAACTTTGTAACCTAGCTCACATATGTATACATCATCAAATATGCTTTAGTTCGAATCACTTGGCGAAAAATGGCTGAAATATCTCTGTGATTTTGTGTGTTGCGTTGTATGGCCCTTGTGGGGGCCATAAAACGCAAAGATTGATCAACTTTTTCTGAATCCCACAGTGGTTTAGGGTTAAGTTTGCAGTAGTCCTTGTGTTTTATGGCCTCAATAAGGGCCATACAACACAACAGACAAAATCGCAGAAATATTTCAGCCATATTTCGCCATGTGGGATTCGACCTTTTGAGGTACTTTTCTGGAATTACTGAAATACCAACATGATGCTGATGCAACATGAGAACAGGGAAAGGTATGTACATTTTATGAGAAATTTTATTTTTTTATCTAATTCCGGAAAACAAATGTATCAAATCTTGTTCATCATGTCTTCATATTGTAACAGAAAATCGCCATATGTGACCTGCACTGGGAACAGGGACCTTATTCCCCCTGAAATAATCCCTTTTCCCAGATCCTGTCACATATGCAGTTTACATCCTGCCACCCACGAGACCTGCACCATCACCCTATAGGTCGAATCCCACATGGCGATTTAGGGCTCAAATATCTCTGCGATTTTGTCCCTTGCACTCTTGGGGCTTTCCTGAGCCCATATATCGCAAGGATAACTGCTTAATTGGTCTTAATTCAGTGTTGGATTCAGTATAAGTTGAACAATCCTTGCGATCTAGGAGCCCAGGAAGACCCCAAAATCGCAAGGGACAAAATCGCAGAGATATTTAAGCCCTAAATCGCCATGTGGGATTCGACCTTATACAGTAAGCATGATTATCCGTATGCTTTAAGAAATAACTACATGTACTATCCAGTCGTTATGATACCTAAAAGCTGCACTGGTGCGTTACTTACCAGGCCCACAATTTATACATATTACGTATTTCAATTGGACGAAATAATGTTAAGCATTGTGCCGTGCTTTCAAGATTAAACTCTGCAGGCCACATACTATATCCCTGATCTAATAGAAATGGAATATCGATTTTTTTTTTCTATTTCTGTCATTTTAGTTATGGAATTGTGGTGCATTAACTGTCGGCGGGAGACGTAAGGTAAACCCTCTAGGTCGAATCCCACGTGGCGAAAAATGCCTCAAATATCTCTGCGATTTTGAATCTGTTGCGATTTTAGGGCCTATCCGAAAATCGCAAGAGATATAACCACAGTATGGAACATAGAACACAAGGATACTGTTGTGCTTTATTGTAAGGCATTTGAGATACATTGTCCTGGTTAATGGGTATATTTGTGTCTGACATGTTTAATATCCCAAATTTGCAAGCATATATAAGCTAAGCACAGCCTGCAGTGGGACTTTGATATTATATGATGTCCTTGCGCTTTGGGGCACCAGGGAGGCCATAAAACACAACTGACAAAATCGCAGAGATACTTGAGGTATTTTTCACCATGTGGGATTTGACCTTCTCTTTAAGGAGCTCTTCCTAATGATCTGATTTTTATTAGCAACCATGCAGGCACATCAATGCACGACACCACGCCTTGCTCAAATAGGGGGGGGGGGTTCTTGATTATCTTTCCTTAGGTAGAAGCAGTGGGGATTTTGCGTGTTTATTTTAGGTCGTGGGAGAAATAAATACGCCCACGCCATTCTCTAGTGGCACCAGTTATTTTTTTTTGTTTTTAAATGTAATTTTCCCTGTCGTTTTTTTTCAGCATCAAAAGCGTTTAAAACGATTTTTGGCGTAAGAAAACGGCCCTTTACGGGTATTTTCGACACATCCTCATTTCAAACAACCTTGAATGCCATATATGTTTGCCAACCGGGAACAATGGGCAGCTTTCTCAAAAGGCTCTCTCAGTTTACTAATAGTCATTTAAGACGGCCAGTGTCGTTAACCTAGGGTTGCACTCCACATTGGATGACAGGAGTAGCAAAATTATGTATCAAATCACACAAGGATAGGCAATATAATGCCCTCCCATAATGGGGATTGCCATTACACAGGGTCAGTGGATTTTATCAGGCGCCCTTTAAAGAAAATTAGGCCACCCTTAGGCCTGGCGGGTTTTTTGTCAGAATGGGAAAATTTTTTCCTGAGTTCTAAAAGTTTACTAGGTTTCCCATCACTAAATCTTAGAACGGCATAACATCCCCGCTTATGATGTTCATGAGCAATAAACATATTTTCCCAACAAAAAAAAAATCCCCTCCCTCCATGATGGGTCTGAAAAATCTATAACCTTCTGGACAGGAACAGACATGTTCCTAAAGGTCGAATCCCACATGGCGAAAAATGCCTCAAATATCTCTGCGATTTTGTCAGCTGGGGTTTATGGCCTTCCCTGTGTGATAAATCGCAAGGGGTGCTAGATGAATTGTGCAATATCAAAGTCCCACTGCAGACTGTGCTAAGGTTTTATATCCTTGCGATTTTAGGATAGGAAACATCTCAGACACAGATATACCCATTAACCTGGACAATGTATCTCAAATGCTGTACAATAAAGCACAACAGTATCCTTGTGTTCTATGTACCCTATTGCAGTGATATCCCTTGCAAATTTTGGGTAGACCCCAAAATCACAACATATTCAAAATCGCAGAGATATTTTAGGCATTTTTCGCCATGTGGGATTCGACCTTAAGGGTATCCTTTGAGTGTTTTTTTTTCTGTTAAAAAGAAAACTAGAATGGTACTTAATAAGGCCAACATTATTTCTACATGACTTGTATCTTACGTCTTTGATACATCTTTGCTCGTAGTCTCAAATTGAAGCAGTCACTCTGTAGGGCCTTTAATTATAGGTAATCCTGAAATGTCTGAAATGTGTTAACTCAGCCCTTGCCTTTCTACACGTCTTGATGCTCTTTGTCCATTTAAAAGGGGATGACTCAGGTCGCATAATCATCTATGACCTATGATTGAGACCAGCGCCCTGTATTTAGGGACCTAATGGGATCCACCCCCACCCCTCCCCCCCCCCTCTTTTCCGGATCTAGTGTGAATCCACCGCCACCGCTCCTGAGAGTCGGGCTGTGCACAGTCGTGTTATCCAACTCATGGGGAAGTGCCCCCCCCCCCCCCACCTTCACCCCAGGGATGCATCTTTTGAGCCAAGGTAGGCTGATCCCGTGTCACACTCAATGTCAGAGTGACTTTCATGATCACATGACAGATGTTGAACCCCAAAGGCTGAGAATCAATACTGTACCCGAATCTGCCCTCATTCTCTGTCATTAGGTGGAACTTTGGGTATTTAGAGAGGTCGTTATTGTCAACTGGTCTCACCTAATCAGCTATACTGGTATTCCCCTTGCCTTATTTCACATCCAGATGAATTGCACACCACATGAATGGATGCTTCACTTACATAGCTACTGCCATATAGCTCTCGTTAAAGACAACATTAATTTAAATCATTTATGTTTGCCCCAAAGCACTGGACAATCGCCTCCAACGTTAGTTCTCCACTTAAAAAAAATATTTGAGCCATGTCAATATGCATAGGGGCGGATTTGAGGAGGCTTTCCAATTCCCGACTGGAGGTGGGGGAGGGACAGATGACCAACAATCTTTTAATTTGTGAAGGCCCAAGCAGATATTTAAAGTTAGACTTCACAGAATCTGAATCCAAATTGATAAGGCGACGCAAGATAAGAACTCAATCACCGCGGGCGCTATAGCCATTTATCACTGGAAGGTACAAATAGGACTATAAAACTGCTTATCCAGAATGTCATCAACATTGTTTGGCCGATGTCCCTTTTACCATGCTCGTTTGGCCCTATCTGTATGTTTTATATTCATATTCCTTGTCGATCAAAATTACCAACATTAATTTCAAACAAACCTCGGTCATAATCCAAATGAAGATGAACCCATATGACACGTGCAAGAAGTTCAACAAATCTATAATAACTGTTATTGCTGATTCAATAAGTTAATTAGCTATTATAAGGTCGAATCCCACATGGCGAAAAATGGCTGAAATATCTTTGCGATTTTGAATCTGTTGCGTTTGTGGGACCTGCCCCAATTCGCAAGGGTTTTAAGTACAGCAGGGTGTATAGAACACACGCACTCCTTTGCGGTTTTACGCCAGAAGGTATATATAATTCACAGAGATATAAACATCAACAAGGGCAAAAATTCTCAAATAATACATGAGAAGATGTAACAGTGTCCTTGTGTTCTATACACCCTATTGTATTATAACCCTTGCAAATTTGGGGAAGGTCCCACAAAGGCCTGAGATTCAAAATCGCAGAGATATTTGAAGCATTTATTGCCATGTGGGATTCGACCTATAGACAATAGAGTATGTTTCACACTTACCTGAAGGTGTAGACCCAGGTGAGGGGGTCTACCTTCTTCGCTGCTTCCCTGGTGGCTTTGCCAGATTTTTCACTTCTAATTTGTGAAAATCTTTCACGACAATGACGATGTCACAAATAGCGCGACGCTCTTCCAATGTCACACGAGCAGGAGCATCTTCAGCTCTTGTGCCACCAGCAGCGCTGCTATATGAAGTGCTTGCAGAGTGCTTGGGTCTGGTTGGCTGATGGAGCTGGAACCAGACGCGCTGACCAGCAGCAGCAATTGGCATTAAATTGTCGTCTGCGTGTGAAGTTTGCTGGGCACGCCACTAGGGGGCTGCTGAGAAGATCCCACCAGTCCCCGTCGAATCCCACATGGTGATCTACAAAGGCTGCAATATCTCTGTGATTTTGATTTCTTAATTTCAATGTATGAACAGACTGCAACGCAAAAGATGTTTAACTCAACCTGAATCCCACAGTAAAAATACCACCAATAACTGCGATTTAGACACAGGTAACGCATCAAGAATACAATGGCCTAAAGGTCGAATCCCACATGGCGAAAAATGCTTCGAATATCTCTGTGATTCTGAATTTGTTGCGTTTATGGGACCCTCCCTAAATTCGCAAGTGTTAGAAGTACATGAAGGTCGAATCCCACATGGCGATTTTGGGCTCAAACATCTCTGCATTTTGTCCTTTGCATTATATGGGCCTTTCTGACCCTATAGATCGCAAGGATTGTTCAACTTATATCGAATCCCACAGTGAGTTAAGGCCTAAAAGGCAGCTATACTTGCGATTTAGGGGGGATATTTGAGCCTTAAATCACCATGTGGGATTCGACCTATAGGGTCTATAGAACAGAAGCATTCTTGTGCGATTTTAGTCCATAAAGTATATAATTCACAGAGATGTAAAGGTCGAATCCCACATGGCGCTTTTAGGGCTCAAATATCTCTGTGATTTTGTCCCTTGCGATTTTAGGGTCTTCCTGGGCTTCTACATGGCGCTTTTAGGGCTCAAATATCTCTGTGATTTTGTCCCTTGCGATTTTAGGGTCTTCCTGGGCTCCTAGATCGCAAGGATTGTTCAACTTATACCGAATCCAACAGTGAATCAAGACCAATTAAGCAGTTAGCTTGCGATATAGGGCCTCAGGAAAGCCCCAAGAGTGCAAGTGACAAAATCGCAGAGTTATTTAAGCCCTAAATCGCCATGTGGGATTCGACCTTGAACATCAACAAAGGCAACTTATCCCAAAGAATACATGAGAAAGGCAACAGCGTCCTTGTGTTCTATACACCCTGTTGTACTTATAACTCTTGCGAATTTGGGCTAGGTCCCACAAACACAACAGATTCAAAATTGCAGAGATATTTGAAGCATTTTTCGTCATGTGGGATTCGACCTTAAATCACAGAGATATTGGAGCCCTAAATCGCCATGTCGGATTCGGCCTTTGGCGTGCAGGCAAGTTGGATGAGGGCAATTGTGCGAAGTTGTAGTAAGGAGCATGCGCACCTATTCAATATAAATAACCACAGCTCCATAGCATTAAAGCAAGGTCGGAGACGGAAACCCAAACAGACCTTGGTCTAGACATGGTCCTAAAACCCATAGTCCACAGAGACAGGCCGACAAAGGGAAGAAATAATCAAAGTTGGGGATGTTTTGTCGGGAGATTCTTATAATTATTGTCCAGCAGTTTACATCTGAAAATATCAAATAATATGATATTAATTCTCTTTGCATAATCGGCCATTTTCGCTGGATTTATTTAGTCAGGTAATCATTATTTGTAAAAAGATGTCACATTTCAAAGTGCACAGGATATTTTCCCCTTTTTTTCTGCCGATCCTACATTATCTACCCTAGGATCGGCCGACAATGGCTCTGTGGACTATGGGTATTATACCTATAGTCCACAGGGCCTCTTTGGCCAATTTTGGCCATACATTCCCTACACAAAAGTCGGCCGAAGAGGCCCAGTGGACTATAGGTATTATACCCATAGTCCACAGGGCCATTGTCAGCCGATCCTAGGGCAGATAATGCATAATCGGCAGAAAAAGAGGGGAAAGAATTTCCTGTGGACTTTAGTGGAGGCTCCACTATGCGACTTTTTGCTGCATTCTCACATGTTATCCCTATATTGACTAAGGTATAGGGTGTTGACATTCCTATATTGTAAACATGAGATTCAAAATTGTAAACATGAGATTTCAGGGGTCATTTTATGGGTGATATATCTCTTAAGGTCGAATCCCACCTGGCGAAAAATGGTGAAAATATCTCTGCGATTTTGAATCTCTTGCGATTTTGGGACCTACCCCAAATTTGCAAGGATATAATTACAGTAGGGTGTATAGAACACAAGGACACTGTTGCATTTTTTCATGTATTCCTTGGGGTATTTTCCCTTTGTTGATGTTTATATCTCTGTGCATTATGTATTCCTGGGCTAGAATTCACAAAAAAGTGCTTGTGACCTATACAGCCTACTCTAGTTATATCTTTGCGAATTTTGGGAAGGTCCGAAAATCACAAGAGATTCAAAATCGCAGAAATATTTGGGCCATTTTTCGCCATGTGGGATTCGACCTCTTGTGTGCTAGATTTACAAACTAACCTGTGCCTGCATAGACTCTGTGATTGGGTGGGAGTTCAATATATAAACATCAACACAGCAAAATATAAATAACAATACAGCAGGCACACAGATCGCAGGGTCTTGTACTGTAAAAATCAAACCTGTCTGATATTGAGTTGCATAAAATCATCAGTGTGAAGGTCTGCAATATTTACATCAGGTCAGCTTGATTTAGTAAACAAAAACTTTTTGACAACACAAGCATGCCTGAGATTGCACACAATAACATTCGTACATAAACAAATGACTTCTTTAACATACGATTTCTACCTTGGAATGATAACAAACAGTACTCTTTAGCCTGTGTTTGTGTCTCATTTTGTGAGAATAGCTCCTATTCTCTGCAAAAATCGCATAGTGGAGCCTCACCTAATAGGTCGAATCCCACATGGTGAAAAATGCTTCAAATATCTCTGCGATTTTGAATCTGTTGAGTTTATGGGACCCACTCCAGATTCTCAATGCATATGAATACACTAGGGTGTATAGCACACAAGGACACTATTATCTCATGCACTTGTTGGGATATTTTGCCTTTGTTGATGTTTATATCTCTGTTCATTATGTATTTTCTGGCCTAAAATCGCAAAAGATTGCCTGTGTTCTATAGGTCAAATCCCACTTGGCGAAAAATGATTTAAATATCTCTGCGATTTTGAATCTGTTGCGATTTTGAGATCCACCCCAAATTTGCAAGGGAAATAACTACAGTAGGGTACATAGAACACAAGGGCACTGTTATGTTTTATTGTAAAGCATATGCAACATATTGCCCTGGTTAAAGGGTATATCTCTGTTTAACATGTTTGATATCCTAAAATCGCAAGGATATAAAACCTTAGCAGTGTCTGCATTGGTACTTTGATATTACACAGTGTAACTAGCACTCCTTGCGATTTAGGGTACCAGGAAGCCCATAAAACGCAGCTGACAAAACCACAGAGATATTTGAGGCATTTTTCGCCATGTGGGATTCAACCTTATACACCCTAAGGTAGTTATTTGTCTTGCGAATTTGGGGGGTGTCCAATAAACGCAACAGATTCAAAATCGCAGAAGGTCGAATCCCACATGGCGATTTATGGCTCAAATATCTCTGCGATTTTGTCCCTTGCACTCTTGGGGCCTTCCTGAACCCCTATATCGCAAGGATAACTGCTTAATTGGTCTCAATTCACTGTTGGATTCGGTATAAGTTGAACAATCCTTGCGATCTGAGAGCCCAGGAAGACCCCAAAATCGCAAGGGACAAAATCGCAGAGATATTTGAGCCCTAAATCGCCATGTGGGATTCGACCTAGAGATATTTGGAGCATTTTTCGCCATGTGGGATTCGACCTTTTGAAATGTAATAGCTGCTACAGATAATGATTATCTGACGAAAAAAAATTCTGACAAAAATGGCTGACAATTTAAGGAGATTTAATATCAAATTATTTGATATTTTCAGATGTAAACTGCCTGACAATAATTAAGAATCTCCCGACACGGCAGCTTCTACTCTTATTGAACTCTTACTGGTAGGTCGAGGGCTACAGGTCCATGCATACAGTAGAGTGATCTCCACCTGGAGGGTCTTGCCAAAATGAAATCGAGAATAAAATTATATATGTGCAAGTTATAGTATAGGCAAAGAAATTCTCAGCAGGAGGGCCTTGCCAAAAGGAAAACAAGAACCAAAAACCATACATTATGATGTAAAGTCATTTGTCAATACTATGAAAACGAGTCTGGCCATGCATATGTTTCTACAAGTTCTGTCTTTAAAGGAGTTAACAGATTCTTCCTAGTTTTCTTTTGGCAAGACCCTCCAGCCCATGCAGTTATATTGGAGGGACTTGTCAAAAGGGAAACGAGAACCAAGAAAAAACTTTGCACGTTTTTGTATTGCCAAAGGTCTACTTATTATCTCGCTGAGTGAAAACGTACCCGGTTGCAACTTAAAGTGTACACGTTTCATGTTTAACGGTCAATTGCAGCGAGATGGAGTCACATCAATTTTTTTGCCATGGGAAGGGGGTTAATATGACTAAAGGTTGATTACACTGGATATTTTTCATTTCTATTAGATCAGATGGACCAAGACCTTTCTGAAAAAAAATATACTTTTAGCTATATGTACGATGATAATTTGAAGCAGCAGATTCTTAAATAAGCTCTGTTTTAGGGTTATTTTGGCCATTTTCTCGTCATGTCTGTAACTGTATTATGCAAAGTAAACAGGAAACGCATTTAGAATTGATATTGTTTTGTTACATTCAATTGATCATGTGATTTACTATCAATTATTATCAATTTAACAATTATTCCCGTTATTTCTCATCATGTTATGTCAAAAATCCTTGTGGTGTAGGTTAAGTGGAACCGTACGTGCCACAATTTCATTGTATTGTAATAGACAGGAAAAAAGTATTCACATCAGGTTCAAACAGCTATTTGGAATACCTTAGGCCTCTATTATAAGAAAATACATTGGACAAACACAAACATTTAACAGCTAACCTAGTGTCTTTATCTACCTACACCAAAGTAGAGTTGAGGTAGTTAAAAAGGAACCACATGCTCTGGGTCCTCGAGAATTTAATTTTGATAATTAGTGAAAGAAAACTGTTTCCCAATAACCTACTCATGTGAGGACTTCCATAGAACAATTAGAGAACCCAATGATGCAACTATATCTCGGTGTGTAAGGCACTTTCTTTGAGGTAAAAGTTGTACAGAACAGTACGTGCCACATGGAACGATATATGCCACACATACTTCATGTCTGTGAAATTTTGGTTTTACTTACTTATTGGCCATAATGGATATACTATCTTGAAGAAAAGTGTCTTGGTGCTTGGGAAAACAAATTTGGAATGGATCTGGGCATTGGACAATCAGAAAATCATACCCCGACTGAAGAAGCTTTTTTTTTTTTATCTCATAGGATTTAGTGTTATATACTTGATTTTGAGCTGAAACTGAAATAATTAATATAAGCGTTCCCAATTTCTATATTGTATTCCCCAATATGTTAAAATTATGGACAAAACATCTCAAATTGATTCGATCACTTTAGGTTTTCCGACACTTTGGGCTGCTAGTGACCCTAATTCAGTGCAATTGACCGTAAATAGACAGTTTTCAATGCATTATATTCCAAAATTATTCTCTCTGAAAACAAAGATTTACATGGTTATCTTCTTGCAATGCCCTCCTAGCAGATTTGCTTTAAATCAACATTTGCATTTTACTAATACAATATATCAGATTTGTATATATATATAAACCATATCACATTTTTAAGATGAGATATAGTGATTGTGTTTTTTTTTTATCAAATATTATTGAAAGCGATCATCTGCAAGAGACTTCTGGAGGGTCTTGCCAAAAGATAATGAGAAAGAACCTCTCACATATTTTCAGAGAGTACTGCAAAAAAAGCATGAATGGCCTAACTCATTTTCATAGTAAAGACAAATGGTTTAGTCTAGCATGTTTGGAAAAGACTTTTTATGTATAGTAAGAAACGTTTCAGCGAAACGAATGTGAAAAATATTCAACAATACAAAAGCGTGCACGTTTCCTTTTTTTCTTTTTGTAGCCGACTCGTTTCTTTTTTGGCAATGCCCTCCTGACGTACGCTGTCCAAGTGCCCTCTTGCTTCACAAACAACTTCCCTGTTGCACCTGGGCGGTCTGCAACCACTGTCAATGTCAGGCAATGCCACATGAAACACGGGACAGGTATGTAATGTTCTTTTTCCTATGAATTGTTGAGTTGGGTGTATAGGGGGGGGGGAGGGCTTGGGTGAGTTCATATCACTGCACTCATTACACTGCCCCAACAACTGTAAATAACACCACCATCCGTGTAAAATAAAATACAAGGAATTTTAGGTACGGTGCATTGCACTTGAAATTGAAAAAAGGTGCTTTCCAAGGACAAAAAGTGAAATATAGAAGAAAAATCAGAAAAAGGCTCTCTTCTTATGTTCGGTAACATTCTTTTCCCCAGTTGCTCTTGTTGATAATCATGTTCTTTGCTCTCGGTCACAATTAGTCATGCGAAATTCCCCAAGTCCCCGCAATTACAGAAAGTGTAAAAAGTGCAGCAGGTGGTAATGATTATAAGATATAAGTTTCTTTTTACAGAGACAACATGTGCATGCAGCGGTGGTTAATATTCCATAATTTTGAATAGGAGGGGCGCCCTTTATCCCTTTCGTGCCATATTTAGAAAACTGAATTTTTAACACGGGCTGCTAGGCTGCTAATCACACTTCTATACAACCATTTGAACTTTGTCCAAGTAAATACACAACATGTAACTAGCTTATAACAGAGGCCTTATGCAATATATACAAACTGTGAATCCATTGTTCTCCGTGCCCATTGCACTGTGGCATCAATGTTGTCAGCACAGCCAACTCAGGAGTAGCCTTTGGGTTCCTGCTGACATCGCATATCTAAATTCTCACAGGAACATGATATCTACTAACAGGGCGCATCTTGATTATTACATTACACGTTTAATGTACAGGACAGGAGATGCCTCTGGACATGTCGCTGGATGTCTTGCTGTGAATGACATCTCTTGTATTACCTAATATCAGCATGAGGCTCGGATAATTCAAGCTTTACACTGGCGCCTGCAGGTTGCCCCCAAGAACAATTCCTTCTTCCATGCCTTAAGGTCGAATCCCACATGGCGATTTAGGGCTCAAATATCTCTGCGATTTTGTCCATTGTGTTCCAGGGGCGTTCCTGAGCCCCTAAATCGCAAGGATTGCTCAACTTATATTGAATCCGACAGTGAGTTAAGACCTATTAGGCAGCTACCCTTGCGATCTAGGGGCTCAGGAACGCCCCTAGAACGCAAAAGGCAAAATCGCAGAGATATTGGAGCCCTAAATCGCCATGTTGGATTCGACCTTATGACCTCATCACAGCATTGCTAATTGTTCTCTCACCTTTGCAACAGTCACGGGCTTAACATTGTCCAACATTCGTTCCCTAAAGCCATTTTATAATGTATCTCAAAGATAAGTGTTCATTGAAGCCTTACTTATGACATAGGTTACGGTTCGTTACCTTCAAGGCGAAAAGGGTTTGTGAACTCGGGGCTGGGGGCGCTCCTTGGAATCTTGGATTAAACTGAATGCTATTGTAAATTGTGTAAGTATGGTGAGTTGTGTAAGGATGATGAGTGGGCAGCTGGTAGGTTGATTTATTAGATTGATAAATCAAAGGACGACCAAAGGACTTTATCATGAAATAAAGGTCCTTAACTTACTCACACACTCACTCTCTGACTAATCAAAATGTACATCATTAGTATAAACTACCGTATATCATTGCAGGTAGGTCGAATCCCACATGGCGAAAAAATGGCTGAAATATCTCTGCCATTTTTCGCCATGTGGGATTCGACCTGGTAGGGCCTATTGATTTATTTATAAAGAGTGAGCGTGACCCTTCCTTCCTGTCAATGTGATTTACACTATACCCCTGCTACATGCACACCTGAATCTTCTATCACTAATAAGGTGCTGGCGGAAATAAGATTACCCCTAATGTGTAGAAAGGAGGCGTTCACACTGCAGAGCAGAACCTAACGTCACAAAGGGATCCGGTGCACTGAGATGTTGGTGTCAGCTGCATGACTAATGAATGGTCTTTGCCATCAACAACTCTGTCTTCTTGGGAGCAGCATGATCTGTGATTGTTGCAGAGAATAGCAGCTATTGTCACAAAAGGGGACACAAACATACATATATAGCCGGGATATATAGGTAAAGAAAAATAATGGTTTTAGTTTACTCAAAAAAGAAAAATTATTTTTCATCACTGCCCTCATTATAATCCCGTCACTTGAGAAGAATTAACAAAAAAAGTAATCTCTAACGTTAAAGGCGCGTCTTATACGCGAGGTTTTAGCCATCCTTTATCATCCACTGGTTAAGCAACTCTGGATCAGATCAGCAAGGAATAAAGTACGTGGTTAGCAATTGTTATCCATCACAATCGATACCATCAAGGCACCTTCTACAAGTCATTCTCTTATCTGTTTGACAGAGCGTTGTAGTAAATCACATCCCATGACCTTTGTGATAAACAATACACCTCTCAGCACCATATCATAAGCCGTATATTCCACCCACCCACCCAAACAGTTGCTCCACACAGAAGGGTTTATCCACAGAGGCCATGGCTTCTGATGTCGTTCGCGCCTACAGAAATCTTCAAACATCATCCTTTTTTTGTAATCGAAAATACAAGTGCATTGAGGAAAGGTACATCTGATCCTCTGTGCGTTCCTGCAATTTCAAAGACATTGTTTGGACAAGGCCCGAGATTCGTGATAGGAGAAGTCAAGAGATCGTTGATCCTTTGTCTCCCATTCAATGGCTGGAAGTTTCGATCAAGGTCGAAAGTCGTCTGCTCAGACGGACATTTCCCGCTTCTATTCCACAATACCTTCCACTCACTGACTACAAAGACCCCAAGAGAAACAATGACTCGCTGACCTTTTCTTTGTGTAATATATCTCCTTTGTTGCTTTTACAGAGGCGTAGGAAGCAAACCTTCATTGGGGGGGGGGGCCAGGGGGGGCCCACCCCAGCCACCATGAATTATCGGTTTGAGTGTGCTGGTGTTGATGCATCGCTGTATGCGATTTATACACAGAAAAAAATCAAAGTTAGTCGGTCTAACTTAACTTAGTCAAAACGGCCAAATAATCTTAGTTAGTGCATATGACTAATGTGTGACTAACAATGTCTAGCTTATGTTAGTCACATTGACTATCCAAATCATTTTCCCTCTCCAAGCACAATCATGAACAAGGTATCTGCTGGGAGTTTCAGGCAAGCTAACTTAATTTAGCCACTGTCACTAAGGGATCTTAGTCACTTTGATTAGGACCCCTTAGTCACTTTGACTAAGGTACATTGGCATAGTGTTGCCTTTACACACCAGGTGGCAGCGTAGTTTGAAACAGGATTTTTCTGGTGGCTTCGTACCATAAATTGTTCGATGTATGTCAAAATTATGGTGATTTTCAGGCACTGTATACATTTGAGGCTTTCACAATTCAATATAACGTCAAGCTTGGCAAAATATATCAAATAGGTTGATGATTTGTTAAATAAACTAGGTAAACAGACAATAACACCCTTTCTGTGGGAGTCTAGATGAGTAAAATATCCACAGATGTATTTGCTTCTTTGAGGGAAACCCAGAGTTACTTGACTCAGGGGTTCTTATGAAAATGATGTGAGGCATTTCACATGGTTCCTAAATGATGAGACTGATTTGTGGGATGTGGATCCCACATAGAGCTGACACTCACCATTTGAATTAAACCAAAGAGTAATACATTGCATACTTAGTCAAAACCACCAAGGAATCTTAGTCAAAATCAGGCAAGCCAAGGCAAGTTGGGCACTTTGACTAATGGTTAGTCATATTTGACTAAGAAAAACTAGGACACTTAGGCACGTGCTTTTGACTAGGTATTGTTAGAAAGTTAGCCTTTTTGACTAATATCTGACTAAGATTTTGGATATTATTTTTTTCTGTGTATAAAAGGTTATTCCTCGATGGCTTATCTTTAGACAACGCTGCCATTTTCCCTATCTTAATCAGTGGTGGATTTAGAGGGGGCGCGGGGACAAGCACCCCCCTTTTTTCCTGTACTTAAGAGTTTACCTAACTTTTTTACCCTAGAATTTAGCCAAACTTAAGGGCTAAATGAGGGGTGCGCCCCCCCTTTTCAAAATCCTAGATCCAACCCTGTTAATGACATATTTGTCCAATTTGAGTGGTGAGCTATGGGAATCTTGTACATTTTATAGTGGGACTTGACACATTATTCTTTTTTTTTGGGGGGGGCCAAACATATTGAGGCCTCACCTCCTCTGTGATTGGGGGGGGGGGCAGGCCCCCCTGCCCCCCCTTTTCCTACGCCCCTGTTTTATAACTATTTAAACTGAAGAAGTAATGTATGTGTGCGCTATTTGTTGTGTTAGTATGGGGGTCATTTTGTTCTGACTGGATTTCAAATGCACTTTTCTGCTGGAGTGGACTTGCTGTAAAACATAAAATGCACCAACTACTATATAGTACGGCACATTTTGAAAACATCGTTAGACAACGGAATCTATCTCAGCAAAAATATACCATTTGGAGGCTTTGGATCCTTTGTCAAAGGTTTTGATCGAATGCCAGCTGCATGTATTTGATATGTCAAACCGATATCTCAAATCAGAGAAACCTTAGAGGTACAGACAGAAAGATTATGTGGGAAGGGATAGATCTAACACCTACCTCTTTTAATGAATGCCTAATTGGCTCCCGGACATGTCGTTATCAAGGTTCTTAGTGGGCGATCCTTTAACGCGGTACATGTATTTGGAGACCCTCATATTATGTGATGATCAGGTACATCTATAATGGTGTTCATCCTTGATAATGTTACCCATTTTAAGAGGTGCATTAATAACCACCTCCTCCATTCAGTAGTTCAGCTTCACTTGTGATGGGGAAACGCCATGCATGCTCATGACCGCGGCACCCAACACCCCTTTATATTGGGCTAAACCTTTAAAGACAGCATGATGCATCACAGTTGTCATGATGCACTCCCACAGCATTGCCCAATAAATCACTGACATAAGTATCATGCCGACACCAGACCTTTTATAGGGAGTGCATCAGACGAAGGATCAGCTTGCAGAGGCGTAGGAATCAAATCTTCATTGGGGGGGCCTGGCGAGGGCACCATTGCGACCACCTTGAATTGTCGGCTGATGCGTGATGGCGTCTATATATATGCATATTTAGAATTCATATAGAAAAGTAATTTTTGGTCAATTTTGGATCTGACTTTCCCATTCTCCCTATGACATCACCATAATAATCTAATTTGAGATGTTAAGTTTTAGCTTCTTTTCCATTGTGTTTATGAGTTCTTGGAAAATATTGGGGGGGGGGGGAGACATATTCAGGCCCCACCTCCTTCATGATTGGGGGGGGGGCAGGCCCCCCTGGCCCCCCTTTTCCTACGCCCCTGGCTTGATGTATGAATGCAGGAGGGCATTTCTCAATAATGCTAAATTAAGCATTTTTATTGAGAAACGCCCTCCTGCACTGGTGAATGACTCAATGGGGTTTCTGTTGAGATTAAAGGGTTAATACCAGTATCGGCCGATATATTTGGTGAGTATCAGAGGTTGAACGAAGGTGACGTCATATTGTGTGTCTAAATATTAGCAGTAATCTCAAGGAGTTCAATAGAGTAGGCCCATTAATGATGTAACTTGTTATATGCTATTAGTGTCATACACACAAGTTATGACCAAAAGGCTGACTACATGCAGAGTCTAAGGTAACAGGCTTATGAGTGAAAAATCAATTTGGTTCATATCCAGGAAACAGCCGAGCCAACTGACGTTGCTAGGTTGTATCCGATTTGCCTGTAAGAAATTCCTGGATATCCTAAAAAAATAATTTCGATGTTAATTTCAAAGTGGGTAAATGGCACCTTTACGCCAATGAGGTTTTATCTATATTTTCTAGACAAAGAAAAAACAAAAACAAAACGTTTCCCCTCCTGTGATTTGGTTCCAAAACGTAATAAACACCATTTTGAAAAAAAGAGGCAAATATTTCAAATATTTGTCTACATGTTACAGATGGCTAGATATTAAAAAGAAACCATTTTCCTTGGAAAATATATTTTTCGGCAAACTAGAGTTTATATATTGAAGATTTTATCATAATAGCACTGAAACTTACTTCAGGGGAGCACTACAAACATTGGTATAATATTATGCTGAAAATCTGGAATGGAATTGTTGCGTTTTGGAACCAACCTCTTCAAAT
The DNA here is from genome assembly GCA_949317995.1 of Acholoe squamosa. Lineage (NCBI taxonomy): Eukaryota > Metazoa > Annelida > Polychaeta > Phyllodocida > Polynoidae > Acholoe > Acholoe squamosa. Next base: position 55,493,760 of record OX439038.1, read on the forward strand.
GCAGATACTCGTTTTGAAGGTGGACGTTGACTGATTGCTGAAAACAGTGAGTAATTACTGACATATATTGACTAATTGCTGACAAAAACTCTATAAGGCGCGTCCTACATACAGGTTTTAGTTCTCCCTGAGTCTGCAAGGGGGACATCAAGACCTAGTTTAGCCATTTCATGTACATGTGACAAAATGGTCAGGAATGGACTATAGTTTGCAGACAATTCACACACGTGTGCTAAGTGGTCAGTGGTGGTCTATAGTTTACAGTCATTTGACGCATATGTGCCAATTGTTCAGGGCTGGACTATAGTTTGCAGTCATTTGATGTATGTTAAAAATGGTCAGGGATGGACTATAGCTTGCAGTCATTTGACGTACATGTGACAAGTGGTCAGGGATGGACTGTAGTTTGCACTTATTTGTTGCCAAATGGTCAGGGATGGGAATAGTTTGCAGTCCTTTTATGTACAAGTGCTAAGCAGTTAAGGATGCACTATAGTTTGCAGTCATTTGATGTACATGTGTATCAGGGATGGACTAACGTTTGCAGTCATTTCATGCACATGTGCCAAGTGGTCAGGGGTGTACTATAATTTAGTCAATTGATGCACACATGCCAAGTGGTCGGAGATGGACTATAGTTTGCAGCTATTTGATGTACAAGTGCCAAGTGTTTAGGGATTGACATAAGGGAGCGTTCATTATTTATGGCAGGGGGGGACGACAATCTGTCAGAATAAATACGTCAGAAAAAATTGAAATTGGAAGAAAATGACTCCCACCACATTTAACTACGTTCAACAGAGGCTACATCAGGCCCATTCATTATACAAGGTGATAATAGCAGCTTTTGAACCATTTCAGTTATGTGTCATCTTTTGAGCAGTCAAATTGTGAATACACTGCTGTTGATTGATTTACCTCTAGGTAAAATATCAATTTGAAGGCTAGCATGGATAAGACGTACCTGCGTTAGCAGGTCACGTGACTACCCCTTGACCAATCAGAGTGTCGCATTTTTTTAGCTGGTTTCTGTGAATTTGTGAACGATCTTTGAGCAGGTACCCATATTGTTTTTTCCCGTGCTAGCCCCCCTTTAAGAGCCGGATAGCATGGGCTACTACTGATGCAGCTAAAATAGGTATGTCTTAGTAAAATATTCCATGTGACCTACTCCTGACCAATGGAAAAATTGTTCTGATTGAGGGACTTGGTTCTGGTTTCTTTTTCAAAAATTTTGTATACGGTACAGAAATAAACTTTTGTAGCTTGTCTTTCTCTTTAGATTTCATTGTAATCTCAGTTTTTATATCAATTTGAAGGGTGTTATAGACATAATTCTTGTCAGGGTTGATTTCATCAATGGGTGAAAACAAGAGTTAAATCTGGAAAGATCTGATTGTGAGTTGCGGTGATTTTAGCATGTAACATTTTTTACTACTGACAACTTTGTTGGTGCCCTGTTCACTCTCGTGAGGTGTATGGTGTAGCACCACAAAGTGCTGTTTGTGGTGTACCATACCCTTCCCAGTACCCCTTTAAAGGAAAGTACTTATTTTCATGATGACATCTTTTGAAACAATCAGCAGGGCGATCAAAAGAACAAGGAACATTGTGTCACAAATTGGGCCAAATACTTCAATCTCAAGAGCTGAACAGTGTTACACCCCAGAGAAAACTGTATACATATACCATAGTGGTAGTGACTGGCCTCATCCATGTTTCAAAGGAGGCTTATCATGTCAAAGTTTAATATGGGTACCTGCCAAAAGATCTTTCACAAATCTGTAGGAACCAGCGGGAAAATTCCGATGCCCCGATTGGTCAAGGAGTGGTCATTTGAGTTGGTAACACAGGTAACTGTACATCTTATCTGGCTAACCGCCCTTTGACACACAAAGGAGTAAGACTCCGATCATATAACATAATCAAATGGATATGAATTAGAGATAGCTGGTAACAAAATGTTGGGCAGAATTATATCTAGAATTATTACTCAAAACCAAATAGTTAAAATTCGCGACATGTCGCGAAAATTTTTGTTCCTTTGTCATAAAATTTGCATCACATTGGCAAATACTCCCCAACAGGAAACTTCCTGGCCCTCGGGAATGGGTTGAAAAAAAATGACCCCCCCTCTAAGAATAGGTTGAAAAAAAGCGACCCCCCTCTAAGAATAGGTTGAAAATAAAATGACCCCCCCTCTTTGAATACCTCAAAAAAAAAATGACCCCCCCCACTTCATTTGGTCATCCCCCCCTGCCATAAATAATGAACGCTCCCTAAGTATGCAGTCATATGATGCACATGTGCCAAGGGGTCAGAGATGGACTATAGTTTGCAGTCATTTGATGTACATGTGACAAATGGTCCCTGAGATATTCCATTAAGACCCCCTAAATATAGATTTTGTATGGCAATGCATAGGGCTTAGTCACCTGAAAATCCATGAAATCAGGGTTACCTCCTAATAATCCCATCTCTGGTTAATGCTGCTGCTTCTAGACCCCATCTCAGAGGCCTATGGGCGGGTTTTGACTCTATAGGGCAGCATACAATCAACAATATTCAAGCCCTAGATGCGGCTTATAGCCATTTGAAAGTTGATGGTGCAGGCTATTGAAGTGCATGGTGCTTCTTATATGCAAGATTTCACAGTACTGTAAAACCGAATGAATCACCCTGCACCCTGAGGTCAAGAACAATTTGTTAGGTGCACCTTGATTCAAATTTTGGTATCAAATCCTTGCGTACAAGAACCATTCTTGACTTGCCTGCTTGTAATAGGCGCACCAAGGGTATATGCTCACATATAAGCTGCGCCTTGTATGTATTGTGGTAGGATACTTTGGGTGTTTTGACTAAGTATACTATCCACAACTATTTAATTCAAATGGTAGGCGTAACCTATGTATTCCCGTAGCCTAGTGGGCGTGATTTAACACCCGTTGAAAAGATTTCGACAGGGGCTATGATCCACGCTATCTCCCATCTTTCCTTGTGGTTTCTGTTGAATAAATCTGATTAACCTTACACCAGAAGATCAAGTACTACACGTACTATAGATTATAATTAGATTCCTTCCTATCACAAACAACATGAAGTCAGTGTTTCAATCAACTGTGTGTTTTAATACAAAACTGTACATACAAGTGTATTTACATTAGCAGACTGAGGCACTTCCTAGGAGCATGTCGCACCATGCATCGCCCGTATACCTCGTAGTTAGGTTCTTAAGATACATGTATAAAGGAGTGGCGATTTCCTAAAAATGGAGACATTTCCTAGTGGCGGTGGTGAAAGCAAGGTTAAGGCGACTGAGGCATAGCACCCCGCCCCCCCCCCTTTGGCTCGGCCCAACCGATATTTTTTTTTTCTTAACCACTACCCTCCCACCTTCAAGAGGTATCCACCAACTCCCCTATTGCTAAAGAATGGCTGCCGCTTACTGATGAATATGAGTACTTTACAACATAGAAACTAATCCTCCAAAAACTACTGTTACGAAAGTTTTTGTAAAATTTTACTTTACTCCCACTGGTTAATAAACTATACCGTAATCTCCCGCGTATAAGACGCGTCCTCTACGCCAAACAAAATGCTGGGGGGTCTTATAGGATTTTTTCAAGTTGTGGGTGCGTCTTATACGAGGGGTATTTTTACTATAGAAATGTACTGAATTTGCAAAATTGGTACCTAAGAGGTGCGTCTTATACGCAAAAATGCATGTGCTAAGTTTGGGGTGCGTCTTCTACGCGCAGCGCGTCTTCTACGCGGGAGATTACGGTACTTTGTGAAAGAGTTTCAGGTACATGTAGTTACTGCTAAACCTGAGTCGTCAATGTATTAAATATATAATTATGTCGCTGCCTTGAAAGGGTTAAAGTTTTCTTCTGTTACAAAATACAAACATGTTAAACATTTAAGGGCAGCATAGTGTTTTTGCTGCTATGTTACATATGAATGGAGCACTGGCAATCATCTTGCAATGCCTATTTCAAAGGCATAGATAATCCTTTGGACACATGCCATCTGATGGACTGTAACTTTCTTATCACTATGATTATAAATATGTTAAAAAGATAGTCTGGGATAAATATTTATAACTGTAGCCATCACAACTATATTCCTAATCTTGTATACAAACCCCAACTATTTCACTTAAAGATACCCCCCCCCCCTCAATACCGCTTCTAGCATAGTACCCTGTGCATAAGGTGGCAGTGCATTTACAGTATCCACTGACTCAGGGACAATCCTTTAAGGCAAACCTAGGAAATGTCATTGAGCTGTTTAATACTGATTTAGTGTTATTATATTCCAGCTATAATATAAGGGCTATTCCATAAATTATGTCACGATTTTTAGGCCTTTTTGGACACCCCCCCCCCCACATCCGTTTGCCACACTTTTATTATAGAAAGGTATGGGAGCCATCACCATCCCCCCTCTCCGGTGTGACATAATTTATGGATCGGCCCTAAGGCACAACCAGACTTTGGTCTATACCCGGGGTCTATAGGGCCCACCTGGGATGTTTCACATAGTAGCTGCGCCTTATCCACAGGGTTCTATGGCACTATAGCCCACATAAATCACAGTATATAAATGTGCACTACGTAGTGTATCCAAGTACACTCTACCTGGATCAACAGCACCAAGAGCGGCATTATAGCCACACAAATACCATGCAAACAAAAGCAAATTTTGAATGCTGATTGATGTTGATAAAAGAGATTCATTATGAAATCACACAGATATACCACTGCATCGTATAAGAACATCAGTACTGGTATGACATCTTTCCCTATGGTTTTTCCCCCCTGTAGACATGGATGTTAGGAAAAATGGATTAGAATCCCCATACCATTGCAGTCTGATCTCTCTGCCATGGGTCACCTGGTGAGCGACCAAGAGACTACTGCAATGTCAAGAGAAGGGGACCAGCTTGTTCTCGTTCATATACCTGTATATACTAAGATAATTTAGATGTATACAATCAACCTTAGGCTCCAAGGATATTTGTGGATAATGTGTCTGTAGCTCTGCATTTTAGATGCTAGAGAGATGAGTTTTAACAAAGCTGCCTATTACAATACATACGCATGGCTATAAAGATATCTCGACTTTCTAATCATAGGTAGGTAAGTGTACTAATGAAATAGCTGCTTTTCTACAAGAAACTAAATTGTACGTGACTGACTAGTGCGAGTTTGTTGTGAGAATGGGAAACTTTTTCCGAGTTCTGAACTTTTTTCTTCTTTTTTGTCCATCAACACAAGAATCTAGGTTTCCAATCACAAAATCTTAGAATGCGATTGCAAATTTGTATTGTCCCCGCTTACGATGTGCATGACAAATAAAAATTTCCCTGCCTCCCTCATGGGTCTCTGGACCCTCTGGACAGGAAACGGACATATTTTTAAGGGTGGCCTAATTCTAAACCACGTCCTGTGTTTGTGGACCTTCCCCAAGTTAAAAAAAAATCATCTTATATTTCTAATCAATGGATTTTCAAAATTCAAAAAAAAGATACTTGTTACTCCCCATCCCCACCGAACTATGTGCTGCTGTGGATATATTAGATCTATTCCTTATCCCCCGCCATATGGCTATAACTTATACCTGCGGCATATACGTGGGGCTCAACAGCATTTTACAGAAAAAGACTAGTCAAGGTGATACATATTCAGAATCGTATCATCCCAGTTCTTTTGGTAATTCATGTCTATGTTAACAGGAAAATAGGAAACTTTGATAACTAACACAACAATGATACACTGCCATGGAACCCTTAAGGTGGATATCACATTGTTATTCAAGTATCTTTGTTCAGGCAAACTCGTCACTGGCGAAGTAGTTGGATAACTTGGTTATAAGGTCCCGCGGCATGTCCATGTCTGTCAGAGGTGTCGTGGGACAAGCCGGCGCGTCTTTTGGTAGCGAGGACAGGATCATCTGTGGAAGAAATGGATAAATACTTTAGCCAGAATGTTACTGAAGTCGCTATTACATACCACGTAGTTATATTAATGGTAAAAGGAGGGAATCTAGCTATTACTTATTCATTTCATTTCAATCAAAATAATTAACACATTTTGTAGTTTTTTGTTCGAAACCCAAGAGTTGCCTTCTTTGATTACCTTGGTACTTACAATGATATAACCAGAGGTTCTACAATCTTGTCGACAATGGGGTGACATATTACAATACAGGCGATCCTTTAGTAGGAATCTGTTTATAGAACGTATTGAGAAGAAGCATGAATTGTTATCATCTCTGCATGGTACTCTTAATGCACAGTTCCTAATTAAACTATGTACAAAGGTTCAAATCACCATGGGAACATACCTTTATCTCTTCCTTAATAGGTGTATCCTTCAGTGAGACTGGCTCTTCTGGTTGACCTGATGTCAGGGGACTCATCGGGGTCAGTACTGACACTCGCCTTTTACCGGGGCTTCTTGTTGGTGTTACTGGATTAGATGGTACAGGCCTTGTTGGTGTTGATACTGATAACTGTCTTTTACTAGGACTATTTACTGCCTTTGTTGGTGTTACTGGATCGGATGGTAGAGATTTTGTTGGTGTCGATACTGATAACTGTCTTTTACTAGGACTATTTGCTGCCTTTGTTGGTGTTACTGGATGTAGAGATTCTGTTGGTGTTGATACTGATAACTGTCTTTTACTAGGACTATTCCCTGCCTTTGTTGGTGTTACTGGATCAGATGGTAGGGATAATGTTGGTCTTGGTAGGGATTTTGTCGGTGTTGATACTGATAACTGCTTTTTAGCCGGACTAGTTGCTGACTGCTCTGGTATTTCGGGGTCCGAGTCCGAAGGCTGCACCTGGCGTTGTTCAGCTGCTACGGCGTCTTCTTGGTTTGTAGCCGTCTCAACATCGTCTTTCTGCTGCTGATCTGACCAATCAGTGGTTCCATCATGGAAACTGTTGTTAGCGACTGGTTGGTGCGAGGGGAGGGAACTGACCGGGGTCGTGACTAAAAATGCATCCCCTTCTTGCTCTGCTATGCTAGCGTGAGATGGACTATTAACTTTTTCTGCGGTACCCTCTTCCTGCTCGTTTGAATTCTTCTGTTGTGTTGCATCATCATCCAGAATGCTTGAGGTCGATTTGTCAGAAGTTTGAGGGAGTAAATCACTGTCATCACTGAGGTCATATACCTGACGCTTACCAGACAATTTGGGCAGGATAGGTTTCAGGGGAGATGCCAAATTCAACCTTAGATTACATCCTTTGGCTGGTTTCTCAACTTCTTCTGGTACTTCAGATAAAGGTTCTCCAAGCAGAGTCTGTTCTGAGAACAATTTCCTTTTCCTTGTACTGGATGGCTTCACTTTAGCAGCAGCAGGTTTCTTGCTAGCAGAAAATAGAGCGGTGGGGTTGTGCATCTGTGCTGTAGTGTTTTCATGTATAATCTCAATTCTTCCCGTCTCTCCCAACAGGGCGGTCATGGCCTTTTTGGCCGCTGTCTTCTTTGGTTTAGCTGCTGTTTTCATTGCTAGAGAAAGTTTTGTCCTATCCTGGTATTTTCTTGTGCTTTTCCTATCTCTTTGTAATTGAAGCTTAGCCCCAGGACTAGGTCTATATTCGTCATCATTATCACTGGGATTGTAGTCCTCATCCATTCCATCATCTTCGCTTTCCTCGTTAGTAGATTCCTTCAGTGTTGTACATTTCTGTCCTCTTTTTGGTAGTTGACGAGGCTGTCCTTTCATCTTTTTACGTGGGCTAGGCTTAAAAACCTCATCAGCACTGGCATTTTCAGAATCTTCAATTTCACTCATCTTTTGACTTTTGGTGCCTCTTTTAGCCTTGTCTAAATTCTTGTGGGGACTAGGATCACGGTGGCGCCTCTTCCTGCTTGTGTTTGCAGGTTTACGACTATCTGCCTTCTTCCCTTTAGTTTTATTCTCTGGTACATAGTCTTCATCGCTTGTTTGTGTTTCGTCTTCTTCATCATCGACTTCTGCGACAGATGTGTCATTGTCACTCAATTCAACAGCAGTTTGACTGAGCTTAGATGGTGCCGACTTTATTTTCTGACTTGATCTACTCTTCTGTTTAGGTGAAGCGACAACTGCCAATTTAGATGCCTTACTTGGTGTTGGCTTACGCACACTACTTTGCAGCTTCTTAACTTGTGTTGACTGTTGTTTAGGGTCTTCATCTCCACTTTGTACACTTGCATCATCATCGATTTCCTCAATTGATGAACCAGCGGCAATTTCTTCAACAGATCCCTCATCACCAAGAAGAGATTTCGGAACTTTTGCAGAGTCAGGTATTGATTTTTTTCTTGTATGGCATTGCTGAACTTTTCGTTTAACTTCAGCTGTAGTAGACTCGCTTGAAGAACTGTATGCGTTTCCATCGAGATCTCTCTTCTGTTTTGGTTTGCGAGTCTGTGGGGTCCTCCTAGGAGTTGTCTTCTGTGGGTGAGTATGACTTGGTTTCTTCTTCTCTAGGCTACCTCGCCTACCACTTGGTGTTCTTCTGTATGTAACGTCTTGTATTTTCTTTTTGAAGAATGAACTGGGGTTGACGTCTTCATCATCACTTTGCGTTTTTTCGCCATCATCAATAATAACGACTGATGATGAATCATCGCCACTTGAAACTGTTATAATAGGATGTGATCCTGCCTTACGACCCTTCGGAGTAGTAACAGCTTTACTTGAATTGCCCAAGGTATCCACAGCCTTAAGTGCTTTCTGTGTGGGTTTGGATAACCTTGTCTTAGGTGTCTTAGCTATGGGTGCATCTGATTGTTCATCCTCACCACTGCTAGTACCAGTAAGACTGGTACTGTTTTTAATAACTTGGGGTTGGCGTCGATTCTTGCGCGTAACACTGTATTTTCTTTGCTGGCGGTGAGACAAGGGGCTCCCAGCATGGACTTTGTGTGAATTGCCTGTTGGAGTATCTGATTTCTTAGATTTTTCTTTGCTACGAATGTTTTCTTTTGGTAATGCTTGGCGTATGTTCACTCGAGGTGACCGCCAGTGTGGACTATTCCGAGGGCTCCCATAGAATTGATTAACACTCACTGATGAACTGCTGCTGTCGTTCCTAGTGTGTCGTCGCTGGTCATCACCCCGAGGTGTTTGTGGGGTGCTAGGAGATTGTACAAGTGGAGTCATCTTCTCATTATCATCATCACTCTGTGAATTAGAGCTGTGAGAGGAGCTGGAAATGGCGTTTTTCAATCCTTTTCCATGGCATGGACCCTTCGTCACATTCAGTCTTTCTTTCCTACTGGCAAACACTGGTGAATCCTTAAATCTCTGAGGCCTTACTATTTTGCGGCTATGGGTGACAATCAAAGGAGATTTGCTAGATTCTTTACTGCTGTCTTTACTATCCGATGTTTCTGATTCACTTTTATGGGGTCTACCCACTCGCCGACCAGTGCTAATGTTCAATTGAGGAGACTTTGTGGGTAGTTTATTGTCTTCACTTACTTCGCTTAAAGCCCTTCTTGCGCTTTGTTGAGCTATGTTTTCTGTTATATCACTTACTGCTTTGACTGTCTTGTGACATATTTCCACATTTGTTTGTTGACCAAGGTCTACTTTATTAATCGTAACAGACCCAGAAGAACTGATGTTGTTTTTGCTTAGGTCAAGTCGTTCTAAAACTACACGTGGTTCCATATCTACTTCCTTTGTTTGGGCTGGGTGGATCACACTAGACTTGTCAAGAGCTCCATGACTAGTTTTAGAACCAGGGGTCTTACAAAGAGAAGACTCAATTGTGGTCTTTTCATTCTGTAGATTTGAATTCCTTCCGACTCTTCTGGATTCCTCAGTCCCAGACTCATCACTAGCAGTAGAGTCAGTTTCTGGTGTGCGGCGGGACAAGCTTCCCCTACTCCTTCTGATATCAATACGACATCTGTCCTGTGTCTTAATAGGGGATAGCGACAGATCAAGCCGAGGTAGCACTTTGATTGTCTCGGGGCTAATCTGTGTGGAGTGGTAAGGTCCTTTTATGGTGCTTCTTTTGGCGGAAGTTTTCATTGAAGGAAGCTCTTGGTCTACTTGTTGCAAAGGAGTTTCCTGGGTTGTGTTTACAGGATCTGATGGGATGCTTGGTATTATGCTGTCTGGTCTCGCAGGAGATACCTCTTCGGATGATTTTGATGTCTCGACTCCTATTTCCTGGTTACTTGATGCAGTAACTTCAATGTGTCGTTGGTTATCTTTTATCGGTGAGGCTGCTGCTTTAGCAGATGCTGATGTATCAACTGCCTGCAACTGCTTATCAAGATCCCTCGGTACATGATCCTGACAGTGATGGACAGTGACCGCACCTTGAAATGTTATTTGAGTATTGGCCGAGGAGGAAGTTCCATTTAGGTCTACCAAGGGAGAAGCAGTCTTCTGATTAGAACGTGTACTTTTGGGCCTCAGTGGAGAGAAACCTTTTCGTGAGATTTTCGGTGGTGTTGGCATGATGATATCATCACTCTCTCCAATGATTTCTTCTGCATCCCAGTCCGGGCGATTTTTTGGGGAATTTCTTTGCACTGAGATATCCCTGAGCTCAGCCACCTTTTTGGACAGTCCTATTGGCGATGCTTTTCCTAGCCCAGTGCCTAGTCGTGGTGATCTTCGATTGTCACCATCAGAAGAATCTTCTGAAATCATATGTTGAACTTTGCTAAGTTTCTTTGAGCTACCTATACTATCATCACTATTTTTGGAAAGTTTTTCCTGTGATGGACCTTGCTGAAGTCTTGGTGATCTCCTATGTTCACTATCAGAAGAATCTTCAGAGATCATACGTTGAACCTGATCAAGCTTCCTTGGGTTCTGTAAATCCTCCGAATTACTTTTTATTGGTTTTCCCAAAGAACCACCTTGATTAAGTCGTGGCGATTTCCTATAGTCTCCATCGGAAGAATTTTCTGATCTCAAACGCTGCACTTGACCAAATTCTGGAGCATCATTTTGTTGAAGTCTTGGTGATCTTCGATGGTTATCATCAGATAAATGTACAGATTTCAGATGTCTCTGAAGTTCGCCAAGTTTTACTGAATTATCCGAGAGTTCACTTATAACTTTTGACTGCTTTCCTGAAGAAACCTCCTTTTGCAATCGTGGGGATCTTCGATGATCGCCATCACAGGAAAAATCGTCGCATCTCAGACGTCGAATCTGCTCAAGTTTCAGTGAATTGTCATCAATACTCTCAGATTTCTTTTCCCTTTCCAAGGCAGATGATGATGCTGACCTCCTCAGACTTTTTCTGAAAGACTGAACATTTTCAGGCGACTCAGAACAACTTAGGCGCACTTTTGTGTTGTAGTCACCCACATCTGCTGCTAATCCGGTCAATTCGAGGCTATCTTCAGTAACGAAGCTTTCATCATCTGTATTTGTATCATGGGACGTGTCTTTTGTTTTGGATTTAATTGAATCAGTCTTGTTACTTTTACTCCCAGCACTATTTGTTGTTCCGGATGACTCCTCTCTAGACGACACCAAACGCTGACCTTGGGTATCTGTAATTTGGTCATTGCTGCTTCCATCATCTCCTCTGTTAACACCCAAGGATTGACTTTGTGTCGCATTACAATAGTTATCTACTAAAACCACTGAATCGTTACTAGATGTCGATGAACTGTCAGCATTATCCATATTGTGAGATACTTTAGTCACATCATCAAACACACACTGACTCTGAAAGTCACACTGACTTTCAGAAACATACTGTGATTGAGAATCAGAAATGATTGGATTCAATAGCGAGTCCCCAACTTGAGCTGCGATTTCCATATGAAGAGCGACCCCTGTCGATGCCTTCCCCAGCATCGAGTCTCCTACTTGTATGGCAACGTCAATGCCGTATGTTCCAATACCCATATCAGTGCTAGTGACTTGGTCATTTAAAGCTTCCACCCTGGTCATTGTACCCAGCACGCGGGGGGAATTGTGTTTGGTTTTCCGCCATGGTCTATCAGGTAATGGTGGCCTATGGAGGGAGTCTTCTGCTTGGCTACTTTGCGGTGCAGGTGGGCTCTTTGCTGCGGGTGGGCTCTTTGCTGCAGAGCTTTGTGTTGAGGGGCCGCTACTGACATAGGACACTGCTGGGGGACGATAACTAGACTTCCACTCTGCAAATACACAAGACACAACTGATGCTGTAAAACACATATTACCTAAGAGCTAATGGTGATGACTGGAAAGCCAAAAGTATGAGGCTAAAATCAATGTCATTATCAATTGAAGCTGGCTAATGAGCCAGAGCATCACCATCAGAATTCCTTCCAAATCTACAACAAATCACACTTTGTAGCCTGTAGCTGAAATGGGGCGTGAAACCTCCACAGATTATAAGTAAGGAGACATACAGTGCACCTAGACCCCATACATTCTGTCCAAAATATTACATAGCCTCCTCCCGCTCAAGTAATAGAAAGATATTACATGTAATGAGGTGAAATACAAATATTGCCCTTCAGAGCTCTTAAGGTAGCTAAGAAGTATGCAGGTATGACTACTTGTGTAGACCCACATTTAAGTATCTAATCAGTTTACTCTCCACTTTACCTGGGATGTTATTAAGTTGGTTACTCTGCTCTTGACTGATATGTATAAAGCGGGTGTTAACTTCTTCGGGCAACTGTACAGGGATGTCAGAAGGACCCAGTAGGTCGAGACGCTGCTTCCCGGTGAACACTCCACCACGGACATTCTCCTTCTCTGCGTCTGTTGTGGCGAGACAATTGTACAAATGTAACAGTTGATAGTGTCTCAAATAGCACTATGCAGAAAGCATGGATTCTATACATTTGCACAAATTCTTAAAATTTTTACACGTGCTTCATAATATTCATTAAGATGACAACGCATTAATGAATCGTTTAAGTTTTTAGGGGTCATATTTATTATCGATCATTCATGCCGATGGTGGGTTTATGCATCATATGGATAGATTATCACGATTCTTAAATGCAACCCTAGCAATTCCCCTTCCAAACAAAAAATTGATACTGTAATCTCCCGTGTATAAGGCGCGTCTTATATGCCACACAAAATTATGGGAGGGACATTGCCTTGAGTTTGGGGTGCGCCTTATAGGGGGGGTATTTTTACTATAGAACAGTACTAAAGTAACAAAAATCTGCCCTTAGAGGTGTGCCTTATACGTGAAACCGACCTCCCTGAGTTGGGGGTGCGCCTTATAGGCAAGGTGCGCCTTATACACGAGAGATTACGGTACTTACCAACTGGAGTACTTGAAGTGACCCCCATTTGGTCTAGTAACTGAGATAACGGTATACTGCTCATCGACGGTTCACCCTCATTCCGTGATGTCACGGTGTCGTCCTCCTCATCCGTAGCAGAATCACGCTGAACACTCTCCAGTGACCTATGCATCGAACATGAAAATGTATGACTTTTAAGGACTTTCTCAAAGGTACTGGGCGAGATGTAGGCAAGGGATGGAGGAAAGTATGCAGTGTACACCCTAGAGAGAGAACATGATTTTCCATCATGCAATTCTAGACACAGTGGAGATAATTTCTGTTTTCATTATATTAAGGGCTGCGTCCACTGCGACGGATGGACCATCCGTCTCCCTTCATCCGTCATTTTCTCCATAGAAATCAATGATAAATATGACAGATGAAACCAACGGATGGTCCATCCGTCGGCAGTGGATGCACCCCTTTACGGTAGCCTTTTTTTCAGAGATGTGTGGGAGAATCTGGTTTTCTTTCATATAAGTCAAGATAAAGTAAAGGGAATTTCTGTTAACAACACACTTGTCTTTTGTTCAAAGAAACATCTTTATATAATACAAATTTAGATCCTCAATATTTTATCAAAGGACAAAAGATGTCTGTGAGTTTCAACAAATCTCTATTCTGGATGTTAGTACTAAATATTGATAAAAGCTCTCACTTACTTCAACTCGGTCCACAGTCTGTCAGATTTGGCTCGAACTTCAGCAACGTCCATACTGCAAAAATTAGGGATTGTAAAATGTACTATGATATATTCTAGTCTCCTGCATTAATTAATTTTTTCTGTCTGACTTATATTTCAACTACCTTCTATTTTTTGGGGTGGATAAAATAATATCACTTGGCACAATATCAAAAGCACCTGGAAATTCGAGCATTCTCTATACTATACTAGTACTGACTTAGCTCTTCAGAGCACTGTAAATGTATAGATAGCGTTGCTATCTTTCTCTTTAATTAAAGGAACTTACCATGGCATTGGTTCCACCTTGAGTCTGAATCCGGTTTCAATCATCCATAGTGTGAAATCATCAATGACGACTTCAAAACGTGAGGAAACCTGTTCGTGACAAGCCATTCAAAAGATAGTTTAGAGTAGAATGTCGAACTACCGGTATATGTAAAGCACACACCACAAATTAAAATTTTTCCTGTCAATTTCTAGCTGCTCTATTTGAAAGCCGGCTGATCAGCGGACGTGAGGAGTCATGTCTGGTGACATTTTGTATAGTGTATAAAAAGAATGTTAATTAAGTGAATCTAGCAGCTACTTTATGTTACTATGATTAGTACCAAGTTTGTCAACCCTTGCTTTGGGAGTTGAGAGTTAGCTCCAAGGATTTCATGTAAGACCACCATGCAGTTTACCAGAATTAAATGTTACTGATGTTACACAAGGGAATTTCTCCATGTTCCTTTTTATCATTTAGGCACAACGTAAGCCTAAAATAAAATGTTAAAGAATCATGATGCAAAACCAAATTCAATTTGTTCCCTTCCAACCAATAATCAAACAATGTTTTACAATTATCTTGACCTACCTTATCACTTTGAGGGAAATGAGATGACCAATACTTCCTGACGATGATAAATGCCCGATTGAACTCTTCGTGGGCATCTGGTGACTCCCTGTTTATCAAAAGACAGATACAAACAGCTCAACAACTGGACTTAAGTTAACAGAAAGCGACATAAATCTCTTATAATTCAGGAAGATACCGTGGCGCGTTTAAGTTGCTGTCTCGCATACGGGCTAGGGGTAATGCCACCTCAAGATCTACTAGGGCTGGGCAGTTATTTACAACAATACACCTTAATGTTTGCATTGCTTAGGGTAGGTGCTGGATCATTGCTGTCCTCCTATACCGACGTAGCTGGTTTGATTATCAGCCAATGAAATAACACCAACTATTCACTGCGATCCTCTCGGGGGGGGAGGGGGGTAGGTGGTACCCATCTAATAACTCGTATCAGTGATAACCCCAGGGAATCAGCTTCAGCAATGGCCGTGCCCATTGGACAATCCACTACGTCGGTATAGGTATGTACCATACCAATACAGATGTAATAGAAGGGAAAGTGTTTTCAGGCAGGGTACTATACACTTAGCAGGTTTAATTATTAGCCAATGAGCGAACTCCTATCTATTCACTGTGGTCCTTCGGGGGACCGCAGTTGAAGGACCGCAGTAGAACTCGCTGTAACAAGCTCCAGCAATGGCCGCACCCATGGGACAACCTGCTACCTCGGAATACTGTAGTGGTTAGCATTTTGAACTTGCAAGCCAGCGGCCAGGGTTCGATACTCCGAAGGACTAGACACTTTTTGCCTGCCATTATACTACTACCGAAGTACCAAGTGTATAAGACGACCCCACTTATAAGATCCACCTTTAATTCGAGGAAAAAACTATTTAGGTGCACCTAGTGGCCATTCCTGGCTGCTTTTATTCATATGTAATGTAATTTTAACATGCCTATAAAGTGCACCCCGCTTTGGGAATATAAGGTGCAGTAGGCCTCAGATTTGTGTATAAGCCGTGCCTTATACGCTGGGTACTGCGGTAAGCCCACCAAATTTACTGGTTGTCCAACTTAGTTCAAGCCCCAATAACTGAAAAGAATATTACCATTTTTCTCATTCAACCTCCAAACAGGCATACTTACGAATCCACAGTGTTTGTAAAGATGGCGAGTGCATGTGCAGTAAACCGGACATGGACGGACACATCAAGGTCTGTGGCCAACTTGACAATACTGCCGTCCTCGTGAGGTCCACTTATGTACTGTCATGAAATAAACAAATCATCAATTTAATCCAGTTTTTATTTTTATTTATATTCATCATTTTTCTTCACTGGTTTTCATGTCTGGATCATATTTGCTTTGAATATACTAGGAATAGTATGATGCATACATGTGCCATGCCACAGTATATAGCTTAGGCTATATTCAGGTTAGGCCACACTGCCATCCAATGTGAGTTGCACAAAGCTGTCCCCAATAGTCCAATAGTCATGTGTTTAGACATACACAGGACACTCTACACTTACTCATCACTACAACCAAGACGCTGGTCAACTAACACCACACCATTCATGGAAAGCTTTAACTTAAGATATACCGTAATCTCCCGCGTAGAAGACGCGCTGCGCGTATAAGACGCACCCCAAACTTACCACATGCATTTTCGCGTATAAGACGCACATTTTAATGCTGATATTTGTAAGATTAGTACATTTCTATAGAAAAATTACCCCTCGTATAAGACGCACCCCCAACTTGAGAGAAAGCTATAAGACTCCCCAGCATTTTGTTTGGCGTAGAGGACGCGTCTTATACGCGGGAGTTTACGGTAGTTCTATTACCTGATGATATAGCTAACACTTCACCTATCATAGTATCTCCAGTCTATCATTTCTAAGAATATCTACACGAACAAGAAATAAATTGGTTTACAGATCACGCTCTCCATATTTTCCGGAACACAAATTCTACTTTTCTTCTAAAAACAAATTTGCCCATCAAAAAAGGAAAAGTCTCCCAAAAAAGTTAACTCGCTCGCATTTTGCCAAATCTGTAGACCAACTTTTTTTATGTGTGTGTGTGGCCTTAGAAGAGAATTAACTTAATTGGAACTCATTACGGTACTATGTGAATGAAGAAAGCATGGGTTACAAAGGTAAAGGGAATATAAAATTTGCTTCAACTATTATCGTAAACTCCCGTGTATAAGCAACGAAAAAACAAACAAAAAAAAACACCAGCCAAGGTGCGGCTTACAGAACCATCCCAAACAAGAAGGGCGGACTGTAGGGGCTGTTTGACGCAATATTGTATTGAACATTTCAAAGTTGGGAAGCAGCTTATATACCAGAGTTTTTTTCCAACTGCTCTCTATCAAGTAATTAAATATTAGTGTGGCCCAGATACATTTGCAGAAGATCAATTTTGCTGTTTTATACCTTGAGGACATGTAATTTTTTGCCAGTCGTCCGGGGATTGTCACTCAGCAAAAAGTCGACGAGCCATGGTTGGATCTCCGAGACTCGCCTGAAGGCCATGATGCATTCTGGTGGGCAGTGGTAGGAGGCTGTACACCGCCTGAATATCATACATTGTGCCATTGATATACATAATATTGTAGTTGGATTTCTTTCTATAATGTGCCATGATAATTACAAATAACTCTGCCCATTAAAAAAAAAATTCTATAATAAAATCGTGACATACCCTGGTAATAAGAACAAATACTATGGTGCCAAATACCCTCCTATAAGCCGCACCCCTTCTTTGGACTGATCCTATAAGCCAAAATTTCATTTGGTTTCTGGTATAAGCCGCGGCTTATACGAGATAATTAACGGTACCTCTTATTAATTAAGAAAACACACAAAAAAAACAACAACATGTACTTTGTTGATATAAACAGGATGCACCAATTATGCAACTATGGTGAGATAACAGGGTGTGATTGAAATGGCTACAAGTATGTTTTTCAACAGGTCAGGAAAAAAGATATTTTATATTAGGCCGCTCCAAAAAGGAACTTTTACATCACCAAGTCGTGAAAAAAGGGGGGATTTTTTTTTTTTTTTTTTTTGCTTAAGCAGTCATTAGGGCCTGATATCTATGCATCCTGGGCTGGTCGCAGACGGCCATGTGTGAGAAAAAATGCATTATAAAAGTAAAGTTATCATTTTAAAATTGTGAGAATGTCCATTATTCTTAATCTTTTCTTTGGTACCAAACTTGACAAGTTTTGTTCAATTTAAGTACATCGACCCATATTTTCTCAGAAAATTCTCTCTCTAAAAAAAAAAAATTTTCTGGCGTGGGCGGTGATGGGAAACAAGTGTTTTTTTTTAATGGCCTTATTAAAGAGTCAATTTTTTTTTTACTTTTCCCAAAATGTCTATGAAAGATTAAAATAGGGCCCAAAGAAATTGGATAGGTAGTGCTACCTGAACACAATTATTTCTTAGCCTTAACTGAAACACTACCGTATTCTCCCGCGCAGAAGACGCATTGCGCGTATAGGACGCACCCCAAACTCAGCACATGCATTTTCGCATATAAGACGCACCTCTTAGGGGTGATTTTTGTCAATCCAGTACTGTTCTATAGTAAAATTACCCCTGTATAAGACGCACCCCCAACTTCAGAAAATCCTATAAGACGCACCAGCATTTTGTTTGGCGTAGAGGACGTGTCTTATACGCGGGAGTTTACGGTAGTATGGATTATCACTATCACATGCAATTCAATTAGTACAGTAATAATCATAAGTTTGGAATCACTGGACCTGACACTAAGTGCTTATATGTGAACAGTCTACTGTGACAGGCTGGCTCAGTGACCCTGGGCTCATTGACCATTCACTTAAAAGCAAAAAAAATGTTGGCACTGTTGCAGTATTACCAAAGCGAATAGCGCCATCCTTCAATTTGGAAAGAGTTATAATTTGCATCTCAGCCTTGTAAAATATAGGCTTAGAACTATTATATGGTACTAAATACCGGCCTATAAGTCGCACCATGTATCATCTGGGTTAAGCCGTAGATTATACGCGGAAGTTTATGGTAAAAGGTTGCAAACAGGACCAAAATGACAAAGGGTGCAACAGTAACCCATGCTCCTGGGAAAACCCACACAAAAAATACAAAAACAGACAGTCATTTCGGACTACCGGGTAGGTCATCGAAATCCCAAACCATTTCAGACCCCATACTACATTGTATTTAGGGAGTGATCATTTTTTAACAACGGGGGGGGGGGGGGGGGGGTGGTGGGTCAGAATTTTTTCAACCCCTCTGATGGGGGGGGGGTCAAAATAATTTCACCTGTTTTCAGTGGAAAACCCAGCATGTTACTATAGGGTAAAAGGGCACGTTCGGGCATGATTTTCGGCCCTTATGGGCGGGGTCAAAATTTTTTTACCCCATCAAGAGGGAGGGGGGTCGGATTATTTTTCGCACATCCGTGCGCAAACCCACCAGCCCCCCTCCTGTTGTTAAAAAATGATCACTCCCTTACATGGGTTGAGCTTGAGCTGGTACCTTGCAAGATGAGGACTGATAACAGCCAGCATGATGGGTATCAGTTATGTAATGTACCCTAAAAAGTCTGCACTGAATGAATGGAATTCTTTCATTGGTCAATAATGTATCCCGCTAGGTCTGAATAGTATCCCTTCTTGGACTTGGTCGACGATCGTCATCGGAAGGTTGACGGTGAAGAATTCTTTAGACATTCCAATCATTCAATTTGCAAAAAGCTACGTCCATTGTTTTTCTACTTTGCATATGCTCAGTGGGAACTACCTCTGTAGTTCTAACTATTGCCATCTAGAAAAAGGCGTTAGGCAAAGATTCCCCCGAAATTCAGAGCAGATATTTCTCCGATTATAGGCACTTCAACAAAAAATTTAAACTGTTTGCAAAAAAAATATTGGTCACATTCGATTGAGCTCATTGTGAATTTTTCAATTCTTTTGGAATTATCTTTCTATCTTGTGTAGAACCAGAGATACAAGACAAATAGTGTCCGAAATATTGCAGCAAGTAGCACTATAGAAGTGGTAGAAATAGGTGTCAGTTTTTGTGATGTGAGTCACTGAGTGCAGCCATGCACTGACCACTCAGTGGTCCACGGCCAGTGGCCACCTGCTTGGCTGTCACTATAGCAGTGATATGAATAGCCAACACTTCCCAAATGTTTCATTTTTTGGTCCTCTCAAAAGTATCAGTGGGCAAAGTGATAGAAACATGAAAATTTATATTCTGGCAGAGTATTATGCCCTAAATCTGTGTCTGGTGTTAGTTGTCTGGTGTCTCTAGTGGTTGATATGTTTTTTAAAGCTCCAATATAACCTTCATATTCAACTTACTGTAAAATGTTTAATAATTGGAATTTTTCCTCCCCGATTTCGCTGGTGGGTACCTTGGTATCTAAACAATAAGGATAACTATTTAAATACAAGAAAAATACCCTAATAGAACCCTAAATCGGCGATATCGGCAAGGTCACGATTATCGGCCGCACTCCCACCAGGCAGAAAGTGTCAACCCAGTGTGCCAGCTTTTCTCACCCTCCACAGTGGCTTTATCAAAGTGCCTACCGATTAAAGATACAATAGGTAAAACTATAAGTTAGGGTTCTTCATAACACATTCATTATTTCGAAACAGTTTTGAGGAATTTTACCCATGATTTTCCCCAAGATTCAAGACTTCAAAAGGATGGTAATCCCGATTCTTCAGAAAACTGATTGAGTCCATACAGGACAAGGAGGGCTGTCTCCTAGTCCTACTACACTACAGTACAGACTTGTACGGTTTTACAGTCTACTTCCCTAGTCTGTCTCCTCCTGTACTTACAGATACAGCCTTACACTGTACAGGCTACAGACTAGTACAGTCACAGAGTCACTACACTACAGTCTACAAACTACTGCACTGCAGACGTTTCTCAAACGTTGTTCAAAATGCTGATCCTGACTACCTGAGGCTGAGCCTGAGGCTGAGGGCTGCACCAAAACAGGCAAAATCATACCGAGTATTTGGACATAATTTCTGTTGAATTGAGCCAATTATCATCCCCAGAAGAGGCCTTGGGTAAGGTGGACGTTAACGCAGTATCGTAAAAGGATTCTGAAGCAGTGGAAGGTGGAAGCAGATCAGTTTAATCTGATAAACTGATTTTCAGTTTCACAGGACAGTTGAGGTGGCCGCTTATCCGGTGTTCATGGTCTCCATCAAAATCAAATATCTGATCTCTTCCGAACCACTTCAAAGACAAAGCCCGATTCATGGTAATCTACGACACCCTTTTAGTGACAGTCTTTTAACTGAAGAGAATGTCTTATTAAATAAACGAGTTCTTACCTAGATAAATCACAAATGATCGCCAAAATGATGCCTTCTTTTCACAGTTCGGCGCCTTTTGAGTGAGGTATTCCCCCGTGTACACCAATTCCAGTGACGTCATTTGTTGTTGTCGCGGTATCACCGCGCGGTCTTAAGAAAATGCGTATTTCTGCTACTCAGGCATAATTATATGCCACATTTCTGAGCTATTATTTAAGAAAGAACTAGGAATAATAGTTTCATCATATTAGGAAGTGTTTGTAATGCGCAATAGGCTTAAAGATCGGGGGATTCCATGCAACAGGTGCGTGGATTCTAGTAGGAGCACGAAATTCAATGACGTCACATACTTGCACGGGTGGATCTAGGTCATCATTCGAGAAACAGTGGGCACTTGGTTCAGGTTTAGGCGTTGCTCCAAACCCTGACAAGTTTATCAGATAGTTTCTTCCTTCTTACCACCCTGTTGAAAGGGTACAGTCAAACTGGATTATGTCAAAGAACCCGAAATTACGGGCCAGGATGGACGCTGGCCTCGTTGAAGTGAAATGCAAGGTGAGTGTCACCACCATACTTTTGTTACACAGTCACAGGTTGCACTGCCACTGCCCTCCTGGCACCAACTCCCCAAGTATTTGGGTAGAGTCTAGAGAGGGTAGCTGAGTACATAGCTCCGACGACACGTTCACAGGTACTGACTGGGGACATCTTATAACCCCCAGCCTGGATATACTTATAACCATTCCTCCGGAGAAGCGCATGCATTGAATTGATTGTCTTTATTATTATTAGAAATCTGGACTGAAGTTTAATAATTATATCTGCCACTGTGAGTGTGTCAGTGTCACGAACATCGTAATTGATTCTATCATTGATTAACAAAAGTCAAAGGGGGGCTAAAAAAAAATTGAGATCCCTGTGAAAGGGGGGGGGGAGGGGTCTCACCCCTTTGACACTGACCACTCCCTTAGGCCTTAGTCTTAGACGTGTATATACATACTCAGCCTCAGGCTGACTGTATTCACTCATCACTCATCTTTGATAGTTCTTTTCAGAATAGAACTCCAAAAAATATTTTCCATTTCCATATTTGTTCTTATTTTAGCTAGCATTAGGTGTAGATCTAGGGTATGTTACTTATATGATGTTAGTAAGCCTACAACGAAATCAACATTTACACTTTATTGCATAGAAATTCACAGGCATACTCTTGGACTTTGCCTTTTTGCTTGGGCTAAGGGAGTGATCATTTTTTAACAACGGGTGGGGGGGGGGGCTGGTGGGTTTGAGGGGGGGGTCAGAATTTTTTCAACCCCTTGACCAGGGGGGGTCAGAATTTTTTTGCCCCCTTGACTAGGGGGGGTCAAAATAATTTCACCTGTTTTCAGCGAAAAAGCCAGCGTGTTACTATAGGTTAAAAGGGCGCGTTCGCACGCGATTTTCGCCTCCCGAGGGGGGGGGGTCGAAAAAATTCTGACCCGTCTAGAGGGGGGCAGAATTGTTTTCGCGCTTCCGCGCACAAACCCACCAGCCCCCCCCCCCCCTGTTGTTAAAAAATGATCACTCCCTAAGAAAGAGGAATTGGTTATAATTTGTAATCTCTTATACTAGATAGGGTACTGTGTCTATAATCCTTCCAGTGAGAGTGTCAGGTGGAATACACATTTTATCAACTGCCAAACTGGCTCTAGATGTGATATAAATGTACCAGTACCTGTGCTTTTCTGCCTTTAGCCATGTGGCCAGTGTAAGTGCAGTTGTGCTGTCAGTGAATAGTGTTATCATCATGACGGCCTACCCGGATCAGGGATGATAACGCACCATGGAATGTTAACAATCAGCCTTACGGTTACCCTCCACTACACATGTACTGTAAAGTAGTGCCTCTTACTCTGTAATTCTATTACATTATCACAATT
Source organism: Acholoe squamosa (assembly GCA_949317995.1). Taxonomy (NCBI): domain Eukaryota; kingdom Metazoa; phylum Annelida; class Polychaeta; order Phyllodocida; family Polynoidae; genus Acholoe; species Acholoe squamosa. Next base: position 55,516,825 of record OX439038.1, read on the forward strand.
TCTAGAAATTGCGGATAATTGAAGCCAGAACTTCAAGAGGTGACTTGCAAGATAGAAGGTTAATGATTGATTGATGAAAAAGAGATAGGTGTGTGTCAGCTTGGAACTGTTGACAATCGAAGGACTTCTGTAGACAATCGATGGATTAGACTTCTTTATTTTTTATGTGACATAAACCTGCCCTAGATATTAGATCTCACTTTGCAGATCTGATTACCATAATACCTCGCGTATAAGGCGCACCCCGTGTATAACTCTAAGCCTAAGGCGCACTCTGAGATTGAAGGGATGGTATAAGGTGCATTTGGGGCTTGAATTTTGAGAGTTAAGTACTATGAATTTAATGTATAAATAATATACTCATCTATAAGGTGCGCCCCTAACTTTAGCTGCTTCTATAAGGCACAAGAGGGGTCTACCCTAGCGCATTAGCTGTGCCTTATTTTATGTGCGATGTATTATGGTAAACAATAAAACTTTCGACAACTTTTCATATAAATATATAGGATAGGAAGACACCTCATTGGTGATTCTCCCGAACACAGCTCTCAGAGGATTCACTATAGTCTATTATAGTTTCCTGGATTCCAGTACGTTATAGATCTGGCAGGCAGACCAGGAACTACGGTCTAGTTCTTCTAGTACTAGTCTAGAGGGGTGTGTGTGTCACAGTGAAGAGTACTAACCATTTAAGGGTGGTTTCCAGATCAGCAAGTACACACTGCCTGTAAATAACTCGCCAGCAATGCATTGATGCAGTAAATTGACCCATCAGGAGGTCCCCATGACATATATGCAGCCCTGGCGAGTAACTCCCATGGCTGGCACACATTCACTAGTTACAAAATTGAAGCCCTATGCTGTTTTTGACCTTCGAACCCAGAGGTGTTACACTTTATACATAATAATACCAGTTGGTAGCGTGCCAAGAATTGAAAAACTATTGTAGAATGAAATCCCCAGGTGAATTTAGCCTGACCTAGTCTCCAAATTCCTACTGAGTCAGCGGCATTGAGTCACACCTGGACGTCTCTCGTGATGGCAGGTACGTCAAGCTCCACTGAGCACATATATTTATATACGGCCTCACATCCGGAAAGTGGGTAAAATAGGCACCCCCACCCCCATTATACATACACACAGAAACACACACACACCAACATAGACATGGCCACCCTAGGTGGTGGAGGACCTATTTTATACAGGTCCTGGATGTACATCATTATGCCCGGGCTTCCCTAGCCCAGGGTCTATATCTCCTCTTTCCCATCTCCTCTGATGTGTGTGGTGCACATATGCGCGGGCACCAACACATTCCTCTGTGACATTATGTAATGTAGTTCTCGCCATGAATATGACCTTAGCTGTCGAAATGGCGTTAAGCATCTATTACTCACTCACTCATCATTATGCCAGCTCCACCTTTTTTTGTACCACCCATCAGGCCCCTCAGGGCCATACTCCCTGGGGTGTATTTTTACCTTTGGATCCCAGTCCTTGGCCATCTTAATAGAGAGAGCCTGGAGAGTAGTAAGACAGGCTGTCAGGGATTTGAAAGAGAGTGTATCTGCCTTTATCATGTAATTGCCTGCAACTGAATAATGCTGCGATTAGGTGGTGAGGGCACAGGCATACCTGGTGTGATAATGGGGCTATGGTCGGGGAGGGGAAGGGGTGATTTTGGGTAGAAAGAATCTTAATTTGGTAGGTGATTCCTCTGTGTTATTGTGTGTATAATCATAGCATTTAAAATCACTGTTCATTATTCAATTTCTGGAAATTTTATTGTCAATCTTGTTGGTTAGTTGATGCAACCAAAAGGTATTTTCAATAGAACAATACAAAGGTGATAGCTATCAATGAAGACAGGTGGGAATAATAAATGAAATTGCATGAAAATAAGCTTTGGTCCATGCACTTTGAAGTATGATTCACCATACCAGACTAAATATTTCCTTTTCCTCTAATACTCCAGTTTGATGCTGAGTTTCGGCGGTTCTCCGTTGATCCTCAGCGTGCATCTCGCTTCGAAGAATTCTGTAAAACGATAGAGGCGGTGCACCGGATATCAGACATCCCCTTCGTCCTCACCTACACGGACCAACATGGGGACCTACTCCCCATTAACAACGACGACAACTTCCAACGGGCAGTCATCACAGCTAAACCAATCCTCAGGGTTTTCATTCAACGAAAAGGTAGGCAGCAACTTTTGATGAAATGGGTTAATCTGATTTATTGTAACCAGATTAACCTTGAGGTATCTCCTAGGTACAGCGATATACAGAAATGCCACCATGGACGCACTTTATATCTGTGATGTCACCTTTTCTACACTTTCAGGAATCTTTTGTGTGCGTCTGCAATTATTTCAATATAATACATGTAGTTCCTGTTTAATTTGTTAGGTCATTGTCCTAAGGGAATAATCGACCAGAAAGTGACATCTCAGTAGATGGCGCATAGCTGTGGGAAATATCTGGAATATGGGATAGATTTTGAAACAGAATCTGAGATTATTCTACAATGTATTCATTCATCTAAAGTGCTCAACCATACTAACAAATTAGTTTCACGTTAGAGCAGGCTGACAACGGTTGGTCGTCAAATAAAGCGTGTCACTTTGGAATTAGAAACGCAAACAGGTGGGAATGAGAAATGCTGCTCACCTGCCCCCCCCCCCCAACCTTTTGCCCCAGACATTATTCACATAAATTGGACAGGCAGTGGTTAACACTGGGGGAATGCAAGAAACAGTTTTAAATATGAAAAGAAGTTTGACTGAAGTGTCTTGACAGGAGTTGTGAGAAGAAGTGGTGAAAAAAGGGCCTGTTTTTATGGCTTGCCAATATGTAACATCTGTTTGTAGTACAAGTAGGCGTACTCTAAATACCTTGGTGAAATAGGGGCAGGAAAGAAGTGTTGTAACGCTCTAAGAGCCTCATACTGGACAGTGTTTTGATGCACTGCCAGTATGTCACAGTCTTTTCATGATATATGTAAGCAGCCCTGGCAAGCAACCCAGTATTGGCGAACCCCAATATTGATGAACCTTGTAAACCCTATGCTCTTGATGCTTTGAAAAGGCCTCAAGTAAAATATAGCGCTAGCAAGCCACTTGCTAGCACTGCATTGGTCCATTTTGTTAACCAGATGGTGCCTTATCTGCAATGTCCAATTTAGACATTCATAGTCATGTTCATAATCATAACCAGGGTAGAGTTTGTGGTGGGAGAGTGCATTGACCTAGTTGGCAGCTAGGTTTTGGCACATGACACTACATGACTCCCAGTGGCTGGTTAGATAAATCGCTGTACTGTACATGCCATACCATGGACAGTACAGGTATAAACTCTAACTGAAGGCAATTTTTAGCCGGTGCTGCAGGCTGAAATATTAAAGGAAAACAATTTACAGGCTCAACATTAATCCCTTATTCATATATAAAGGCACAATTACCGATGCAGTTCTTAGAGCACGATTTTGACATACCAGGTAACATAGCTTTTTTCCCCTCTCATGCTCTCACCTCCTGAGTCCTGAGGAGTTTAATGAGTGGAAGGTCAGCTTGGGCCAAACGCCGTCAAAGGTCATACTCCAGGTCGCAGGTCATACAAATACCCAGTGTGAGCTGCTCATCACATCTGACTGCTGGTACCTAGCTGGGAATAGCTCAGAACTGAGCATGTTAGGCAGGGAGCACGCAGGGAACCAGCATGACCCTCCCCTGGAGCTGTCAGAGGTATATATCTCATTTATAACCACTGCTGCATGCAGCTATCGACTCCTAAGTGGGGCTGTCTGAATAACCTTCCATCTTACCGCTAGCTAGCAACTAATTCAGGTACTACCGTAAACTCCCGCGTATAAGACGCGTCCTCTACGCCAAACAAATGCCTTGTGCATCTTATAGGATCTCTTCAAGTTGGGGGTGTTTCTTATACAGGGGGTAATTTTACTATAGAACAGTACCGAATTTACAAAATTGGTACCTAAGAGGTGCGTCTTATACGCGAAAATGCCTCTTCTGGGTTTGGGGTGCGTCCTATACGCGCAGCGCGTCTTCTACGCGGGAGAATACGGTAGGTGACCCCACTAAAATGATCCAGGCTCACTAAAATGATCCAAGAATCTTCAGAGCTGCCAAGTGTTACGATTTTATCGTAATAATTACGATTTTTGACCCCTGTTACCACCATTAAGATTTTAGGTGCCAAAATTACGATTTTTGGATGATCTAGTTATAACATTTTTTTTATGGGGAAGGGTATCATAAATAGTGTAAAGGTCAGTGGAATAATAGTTGGAATAACCAGAAACATCCTTACATATATATAAGGGCATGTTAATATCATAAAAAAATATATATGTATTTCGATGGTAAGTAAGGGATAGATGTTTAATGCCATTTCGACAGCTAAGGTCATATTCATGGCGAGAACTATATTACACAATTTCACAGAGGAATGTGTCAGTGCCCACGCATATGTGCACCACACACATCCGAGGGATAGGAAAGAGGAGAAATAGACCCTTTTAAGTGGGCTAGGGAAGCCCGTATTTCGATGGTACAATGATGTTTCTGTGAGCATTTAAAATGGATTTCTATTATAACAAAATGGATAACCATCTTTGGAACAGAAAATTACGAAGTTTGATATCAAATTACGATTTTTGACATCAAAATTACGATTTTTGGTAAGGGCAACGTGGCAGCTCTGAAAGAATTCTGATCATTCCTATTACAGGCGGGTCACTGGCATGTCCATTGGTGACTGGCATAATTCGTGGGTCAGTCATTGTAGCAGTTTAAAAAAAATATATACGACAACAAAATATAAACTCAACCCTACCTAAATGGGAAATGAAATGCAAGATAAAGGCTGCAGTGTACATGAGTTAAGATTATCAGATTATCATATCCACGATTACCTGTGGAACTTAAACTAAAACTGACACCCTGTAGGCTGTAGTTCTGTTGTACAGAAGGGGACTTGGCAGACTAATTGTACATGTATGTATGTGAATGTGTAAGGTAAACCCCAGTGATTCATATTCAGCCTCCACCTATAGTGTATGCAGAGACAGGCGTCTAGTCCTTGCTGGTGTTAGAAAACTAGGGTAGGCACTGACGTAACTCCCGTTCGCGGTTCTGGCCGCCACAGCCACTCATAGTGTGATTAACCCTTTGAGGGACACTTTTTACCTCACCTATCTTCAAAAGTCGATTCTGAAGCTATTTATTGGAATATCAAGACAATTAGGGTGTCATATTAACGGGCTTGATGAGATCTATCACATGCATATAAGTTATCAATGATTGGTTGAGAAAAAAATAAGGGTTTGGTCAAGTGAAATTAAAGCCCAACTTTGGAGGCATTTTATTGTATGAAGATCAAGTTGCTCATAAAAATAACTAGTTTGCATGTGTTCTACGGTTAGAAATGTTATAGAATATGCCTTAACATTTCCATTTAGACATGCACCACTATGTTTTATAAGCAACCCCAACATCCTCACCTACAAGCTCTGAGAGGGATAGGCTGGGACCACCTCCCACGCCTCCCACCCCCCCCCCACCCCCACTGCACCACTACTCTAGCCTAGGTCCTTCACTCCAGGGGCTACATGGTTTTTCTTTTGTAGTACTGACCAGTAGGTCCTTTTAGTGAACATCTTAAGAGAGGACTGACTAGCAGGATTTCTCTATGAAGTAGAGGGGAGGCCAGTACACAAACAGGGGACTTCTTCTGAGAGGGAGGGTGATGCAGAGGCAGAGGACTTCTCAACAGCACATGGGGGCTAGGTGTGAACCCATCTAGTCAGGTGAATACCCCACCAGGCCAAGTGACTAAGAGGGCATCTCTGACTAAAAGGACATCACCAGACCCCCTTAAATATGGATGGGAGAACAGCAATGCATCATTCACCAGCAGCATGCCTAGAAGACAACCCACCCTGCAAACTTCAGTGGAGACTACAGGAGCTGTGGAGGCAATATTGACCTTTGACCTTAAAATGACCTTGACCTTAGACAAGGTCACCATATGCACAATCACATCCGCCTCGTGATGACCTTCGATCTACTTTTTATATCATAATTCTAGCTGTAATAGTTCATGAGAAATGGGCATTTAACTGATTAAATGACTCCTGATGCCAGCTAGAATGATCACGAAATCTGGATTACAATTAAACTCTTAACTATGGTTAATTGTGGCAGAACGATAGACAGAATTTCAGATCTTTGAATGGCCATAACTTTGCTTCAAATTAACATAAAGACTTCATTCAAAAAGCAAAATCAATCAGTTTTGTGAGATCTATCCATAGATCATTAGCTAGAGTACATAGAACCAAGTCCTAAAAATTAGGTAAGTGCCTAACTAGGGTAGGTCTTCATTAACCCTTTAATGGACTCAGAGTACTATGAGGTACTGTGATTTTTAATAGTATAGCGCCATGCATGAATATAGAATTATAGAAATGCAACCTTAATGATGTTCCAAAGCCCCACGTGGCATCAGTTTGACCCTACGGTGTTATTGTGATACATTAAGAGTCGTTATGATGCACCATGCGGCAATAGCGAGTTACTCGCCGGTCATGGACTGGATCAACGATCAGTAAATTTTTTGCTATCTTTAAAGGGTTAACAATTAGCCGTGTGTGGTGGTGATAGATGAGGGTAGGGTTGTTTTATAAATGAGACAAGATGTCAGTGTAACAGACGGCAACAACACTTCGAGGTGTGTTCACTTTACTCACTGGTCTCATGCACCCCCCCCCAACACACACACACTCTCTCACACACATCTAGTCTTCAACTCACCTCTATACCTAAACTTCCCTACCTGGATGTAGAGATCTCAGATTTGTTGTAGCTTAATTTGCAACACTTACATCGGCGTAAAGCTCACATTCCTGGACAGATACATAAGGTGACAGTCGGGGGACAAAGTACTGTTGTAGTAGTATACAAATCCACTGTCCCATTTGAGTCAGTGCATTTACAATAGTCAATAGTCATGATATTGTCCTGAATCAGTTTAACACCCAGAACACATGCGCCCCATGCTATACTTACATCAGAACAAATGAACTATTGCAGTAGTAAAGCACACAGAATATTGAAGAACATTTTGATATAGTATTAAAGAATGTACAATGTATGCATGTGATAGTGAGAATCAGACTAACGTGTGCAGAGTATCATAATACTTCGTAAAAACAGAAGCAGAAAGAGCCTAAAATGTACAGAGTATCATGAGAGGGCTGTGGCAGGGAGTTGACATGAGGGGTATTGTTATAGTGTTATATGGTGTCCCAGTGGAGAGTGTTTAGAGAAGTACTGGAGAGGTTGAAGTGCTCTTGGTGGGGTGTACAGTGTCATTTAATGACCCACTTCCCTATGGCTTATGTAGCCCCACAGTATAAACCACCAAGAGGCTTTTTACCTTTACTGCTTGCAATAAAATTGGTATTATCGAGCTCCATTTCTCAGGCCACTTTGTTTCTGTCTCCCACGGCCACCGCAATTCACTCCTTCTCTCTTATTGAGGCAGGGATATATACTGGTACTGGTATTAGCATTGGCCGTCGTTGTGTAGGTCTATGCCTATGGTTCGTGTAGGAAATTTTATCGCGTGAGCAGCCAGTGAGAGCTGAAGAAAACTAGAATTATTTAAGAAAATTAATTGATACCTTTACTTGGTAAGTTGGGTATTATAAGGATTGAAAATAACAACTAGAAGAGGAATGAGCTTGTAGCTTCTCTGGTCGCCCCCCCCCCCTCTAGCCCTGGACACGCCGACCTCGTTCGTCAAGGTGAGCTGTGCCGCCATGGGGAGTATCTGTCAGGTGCCAAGGTCTTTGATCTATCAAGCCTTGTATACAGGAGGCAGTGGAAACTGTTAGAGAAGGTAGACCTGTGAAATCCATTGATATTTTGTTATCCAAACTACATACCGGTAGTTCCCATATACACGATCCACAAGACCACATAACCCAGTCATTTAAGCAAAGGAAAAAGGAAAATAATTGTGTCTCAGCCAACACAACTGTACTTGTATACCATAGTTGGCCTATATAAGTGCCTCACCGCTAATAGATTTCAACCTTGCCTAGGCTAGCGCTAGTGCGTCTTGGGGATTAGCCAATCTGGCGATTTGTAAAGGAATTGATTAGCCAGATTAGAAATCAGTTAGCCAGCTTTATATAAAGAAAATAGATACCCTAAATCCTCATCTGGAAGACATTGCTTATAAACATAGATAACATCACCTGCATGGCTGCATCCACTACCGACGGATGGATCATCCATAGACTTCATCTATATTATTATTTATCATTGCTTTCTATGGAGAAAAATGGATGAAGGGAGAAGGATGGTCCATCCATGGGCAGTGGATGTGGCACTAATGGGATTTAGCCCAACTTAAAATGTGTTTATAATATATATGGGGGTTCTATATTCCATGAGAGTACCATAATGACAACAATTTTGAGCCCCAGGGGCATGTTATAGGGCTCAGCCTAACTCAGGGTGTATCCTATATGCAAGGGGCGTCTTACACCTAAGAATTTATGGTAATATTATGTTGGAGTAGTAACCATGTGTAATGCATGATGATTAAGTTCTCCTAGCACACAAAAAAAAACTCGTGGTGGGGATGGCCCCTATGTTGCAGAGTAAAACCTTGCAGCACATCTAAATGCTTGATCCTAATACTATACTGGGCACTTGAATATGGCTACCCAAATTTTAATCAACTGTTGGGTGCAAGGGCAATATTGTGCCCACTCCTTTGATTCAATATCTTTGCAGTCGTGTCCACTCACCCAGGAGTTTGTCAAGCCCTCAAAAATGTGCCCTTATTTCCCTTTAATTGTTCAAATTATGCTACCAGATGATATCTTATTAGGACGAGATTGGCATGACTGTTTTCTCTGTGATTTGAGCTTTCCAATGGTATATTGCACCCTATGTATTATCTCATCCCCACATCCAACTCAGTGACTGCTTGATGAATGATGAGCCAATCTGGCTAATTGAGGATAAGAAATATTCGCCAGATTGCATTCTAATTCGCCTAGCTTGCTCTACCCTCGTGCCTTACTAATGTTCAGGACAGGCGCTTATTCAAGACTTACCGTAAACTCCCGCGTATAAGACGCGTCCTCTACGCCAAACAAATGCCTTCTGCATCTTATAGGATTTCTTCAAGTTGGGGATGCGTCTTATACGAGGGGTAATTTTACTATAGAAATGTATTGAATTTACAAATATCAGCATTAAAATGTGCGTCTTATACGCGAAAATGGTCCTGCTGAGTTTGGGGTGCGTCCTATACGCGCAACGCATCTTCTACGCGGGAGATTACGGTAACTTAAATTTTATTGTGTATTCTTCACTCAATTCTACCGTACTCCTATGCTCATTCAAGTCCGGTGCTCATTCAAAGGCCTGGCGCATATACAAACTTAGCAGGATTATTTATTAGCCAGTGAGATAATCCCAACAATTCACTGCGGTCCTCTCGGGGGAAGACTGGTACCCATCTGATAGGTCTTATCAGTAGAACTCGCAAGTAACAAGCTCCAGTAATGGCGGCGCCCATGGACCGACCTGCTAACTCGGAATACAGGTCACTACGATACTAGCAGGTTAGACCATGGTCGTCTATACTCTATGGTTAGGCCAAAAAAAATGTTGTGTTTCTGGTTGGGGCTCCAAAAAACCTAGGTTGGGAGGGGGGGGTAAACATTTTTTTTATTTTATTTCTTTTTTTTTCAGTAAGGCATTGTCGCATATGAGGCAAAGCGTGACTTTCATATAAGTCTCTAGGGCAAACCTGGGGGTTGATTGTAAGCTGTCTAATTGAATTTAAATTCAGTTATATCACACATATAAGGTGCACCCTGGGTTCAGGGACATCCTAGAGGGCATATATGGGCTTGGGGTTCCAGTTAAAGCTGTGGCTTATGTTTGGCGCCCTGTGTACAATCGACAAGTTGCCTATTCTCATGCGAAACGCTAACGATAGAGTGGCACTGTGTATATATAAAATCTTGACACCTTATAGAGGGTCTTACACTCCATCCTAACAGAGATCCGGTCGAGGAGGAATAACTACCCTAAATTCTTGCTTGAAGGCCACACCTGCATAATTATAATCCACACCATGAGTGGAAGGTACTATAAGCCACGAATTGGGCATACAAATCAAAAGTTTAGAGTGCTGTTCTAATGTGTTAGATACCCATAACTTCCATGCTTAAGCCACAGCCTTTGTTTGGAGCGTTCCTATAGGCCATTTACATAGAATTACCGTAAATTCTCTCTTATAAGCTGCAGCTAGTACCAGAACCCAACCCATGAGGATAGAGCAAGGGTGGGGGTAGCTCATATGAGGGTGCGGCTTATACAAGGGATTTTATGGTACTTAGATTAACATTTGTTATTCTAGAAATCAGAACATACCACCAGGTGGCAGCAGTGCTCTGGCAACCAGGAGGATTGATTATAATGCTGCATGGATTCTCTTGGTTAAAAGGTCAATAATATAATTAATAAAGCTCTCGGAGAGTGGGGTGCACATACATTTCCAAACATTTTTATGGTGAGCAGAATAGTATGCTTCATTCAGCAGTTTAAGGGTATATAGAGCACCATGGTATAGACTACACCTTTCCTTTGGTTAAAGAAAATACATGACATTGTGGACATAACTTTGGATTGGTAGTTGGAGATACCCCGCGTATAAGGCGCACCCCCAACTCAAGGCAGCCTTGCTCCCGCGTACAAGACCCATGAACGTTCTGATTCGCGTATAAGACGCGCCTTGTACGCGGGAAATTACGGTAGTCAGATTAAAATGGCCGAAGCCCCACCTTGACATTTGAGTAAGGCATTGTTACCAGTGCAGAATACAGAGCGTAATCCCAATCTTTAATAAAGAACAATGCAATGATTGATAATTGTCGATGAATACTGTTTAGGGGTTATTCTGGAAGCACTCTAATAGGCTTAGTTGGACAATTGATCAGACACTGCTACTGGGTACTTTAGATTGTGAAATGACTTTCATATGCTTCGAACTTCCATTTACCTTTATTTGAGCTCAGTCATATTTAGATGCTCATTGTAAGATCGACCTGTTAAAGTACAGATCAAAATCGTGTGTGGACTAGATTTAAAAAAAAAAAGAAGTTCAAATATGAGAAAAAATGTCTAGGTAGAGCAACCAGAAACACAAGCTTTTTTTTTAGGCCTTAGACCAATGTCTATACAAAATACCGACAGTCCATGTTAGAGCTAGAGGGGGCAGACAGGGGACACCAGTGCACCACTGTGTCAGCATTTAGGGTGTAGGTTTGGGGTCAGGTTGCTGTTATCTATAGTAAGTAGGTCAGCGTGCTCTTTGTGTGGTGACCACCCACTGACTGACTCAGTCTGTGGTGAGCTGCTCCCATGTCCCCACACCTGCACCTATGCTGCAGCCACCGACTTGGAACATTGTCACTGTCCATAGAGCACAGATATATATGTCCATATAGTACAGATCTCCTACTAGTACTTACAGCTAATCCTATAATGCGAATGCATTGTTTTATTGCCTGTTGATGGTAGGAAACTAGGGCTGGTAAGTGCAGTCCTGGATAGTAACTACCGGTAGTAAGTGAGAGTTCCCTTTTAGAAACGTCCAGGGACCTTTCTTACCACAAGTCACAGGCTGTATAAAAAGTAGGGGGTATCTTATGGACCCGTCTGTGACCCAGTTACAGTTCAGGTTTGAAGCCACTGGTACTTGTCTCACCTAATCGATCTGTTTAGTGAAAAAAAAGAAGAAGAAAAAAGGCCGATGAACACGTTCTATACGTCAAACATGTGTTTGAAGACAACCACGTGGCCGTTCCAATCTGCTGTTTTTATTCTGTAGAAAGCTGTTTCAAATCAAATCCAAGAGAGGCGAAGCTACATCACTCAAAACTAAATAATGTCTTTTGCATGTGATGGAAAACTGAGGTTTCTCTGTATGTATATTAAACCTTTGTGATATTTTATATTAACAGGCAATGTAGTCTAGTAGGTATGATTCCTCTTAAAACCCATTTTCCACGTGTGACATAATAAAATTGTTGAATAGTACAAGTCTGGCACAAAAAAACAATCGAGGATGGACAGAAGAAGGGAAAACAAGATAGATCAGTGTGTTATGGCTAGACTGTCCAAGCTGGCCGGGGGCTGCTTATGATGATAATACGAAGTCACCATGATACTGGGGTCATTTACCTCAGTGTTGGAGGTATTACTGCTGGTCCTGTTGGTGTTACCCCTATAAGGGCCACCTAGAGCCTCTTGTTATCATGATGCACTACTCGCCAGCGCTGCCGCTGTGCATCATGTCACCCCTATGGGACTGCTCTATGTGACACCAAAGGTCAGAATGATGCCTAAATGCAGCAGTCTGAGTTACTGGTCATAGGGCTGCATCTGTGCATCGTGCTCTGTAAAGACCATTGTGCAATCATGCATCATGATGACTGTTTTAGGAGTGTATCAACCCCACAATGTCATAATAATGTGATACGTAACTCATCTACAGTATAAGCAGGGCTGCACTCACACTTTACCAACATTAATGCATTATACTGCACTATTAAAAGGGTTGGTGTCAAAGTTTGGCACCACTTTGGGTCAGCACCACTTTGTTTTACTACAGCTGGCTGATAGCAACTACTCAGCCATAAAGCTGGGGGATAATTTGTTTAAACACAAATATTTCCCCTAACTATGTAAACGAGGGCCTTAGTGAACCCCTAGTGGTATGACCCTGCCGGGTGTAAAAACCGTTCTACATGTGTATATAAAACATGTGTATATTCTGACATAGCTACATGGGCGTGGTACTATTCATTTGGAGGGTGGCGGTATTTGACTTGCAAGCCTCTCATTGACTCAGAAAACATAAAATCAATTTTAATGAAAATGAAAAAAAAAACGTTCCAGAAAATTGAAGGTAAAACTGCAGGACATTGTCAAGTATACACTACATGTTCTACAAAGTGGAACTGGGTGTCCCAACACAAGAATGTAATCCTCACACATGGACAATCACCCTGTCCACTCACTACCATTGAAAACTTCTTTGATACATTAATACTAGCGGTAGTAAGTCAGCCTTGCATGGACTACTGTATTCCCTACTACGTATGTCAGTTAGATGATGACATTCCTAGAGAAGGAGTGCCGGTCACCGCCGTCCAACACCACGTCTCACCACCCCGACAAAAAGTATGGCAATACAATCTTGGCAACTCCTACCCAGAGGAGGAGGAGGAGGAGAGCCATGTGTCTGCATCATGTTATCACAACTCAGGGCCACACGGCGACTTTTGGTGATTTGTCAATGTGGCTACAACAAGCTATATCCCATGGGGTCGGGTGGGACTAAAATGAAGAAATGAGTTGGCATCTTGGTCACAGTGCCTCAGATGATAATATCTATTCTGAATATGCCACTCTTGAATATTGCATTGTAGGAGTACGGCTGTGTGTAGACTGTAACTTTAATACCTGACTTTTTTTTATAGGCCTAAGGGAGTGATCATTTTTTAACAACAGGGGGGGGCTGGGGGGTTTGCGCGCGGACGCGCGAAAAAAATTTCGACCCCCCCCTCTCGAGGGGGTAAATTTTTTTCGACCCCCCCCATAAGGGACAAAAATCACGCGCGAACGTCCCCTTTTAGCCTATAGTAACGCGCGGGGTTTTCCACTGAAAACAGGTGAAATTATTTTGACCCCCCCCATCAGAGGTATTGAAAAAATTCTGACCCCCCCCCGGTCAAGGGGTTGAAAAAATTCTGACCCCCCCCTCAAACCCACCGGCCCCCCCCTGTTGTTAAAAAATGATCACTCCCTAAGGCCGTTCAATTCTCCCTCTGGCCACTGGGATTCTTCTTCATTCTTGGCGAAAATGTCTATGGGCAAATAGCCAACCTACCTAATTTTTTTTTGCCTCTGGCTGCAGGGATTTTGGTCTCAACATCAAATTGAGAACACTGCACGGTCAGAGTGTATGGGCCACATTGGTAAACATAGGAATGACAGGTAGTATCAATGGCCCTTATCATATAAGTAACTTAGTCTCTATGATACAACTTCTTATCAGCTTTTCCATGATCAATCACCACTGACCCACAGATACCGATCTATGATCAGCATACAGCTTATCAATGTTTTAAGTGTTTGCACTACTGTCGGTAGATTCAGTGAGTATTTTAAATGGCACTTTTTGAGGCGCCTCATAGTTCTTTAAAACGTTCACCCTTCAGTCGCTATTATGAATGTGTGCCGTTATGGCACTCAACTTGCCAGGACTTGATTCATGTATCACGCCGAGTTGCATCAGTATAACCCCATGGGTTGGCATCATGCCTCTTCATAGAATGACTATAGTCCCTAAGCTCTGGCCCCTCTCCTCCAGTACCCTCCAGGCTGCTAGATGTCTTCTTAATTTTTCCTGTTTAAAACTTTAATCCATTTTCTCAATTTTCATTTCGGTTCTCTTTGGTTATCAAGAGACTTGGGCAAGTCTAACCTCCCCACCAGTCCTGGTGATTAGAGGTTTTATTCTATATGCCAACTTTACAATGCATATTATACTGGGTACATGTATTAATCAGCATGCTTTGAGTTCAGAACTTCTTACAAGGACATCGTGCATCATTTAAGCATTGCGTTTCCTCGAGAAATACCAGGTAATGTTTACTTTGGGTAAATATTCACAGCTCTTTGGTCCCGTTACCTAATTGGTTGTTGCCCATACTGTCAGGAAAGTTCTAGTGAAAATGCGTTTATAAGTATTGGAGCTACTCTGTGACTCCCACAGAGCATTGATATAAAGCTTTACCACCAGAGTAAATACCTGGAAGTTTATCATCCATACGCACAGATACAAAAACATATGGTACATGTATATGATTTTTAACATTATACAAATAGACAGGTTGTGTAGTCAGCATCAGTTTGTCTGAAATGTGAAATATAGCATAGACATGCACAGGGTGGATGTACTCTCCAATGGTCAATATCAGCTACCAGCAAGTCACTCACAGTGTTGCCGAAAACTTTTTATCGACGCAGGCCAAGGTGGCCTGCACCATTGCATCTTACGCAGGCCATTTCTCACGCAGGTCATAGGAACATTGATGTCTCAAGGTACCCATATAAACTTTATTGTAGTTAAAAGAAATTGGAAAATTCTGAAATATGATACAAATTCACAAAAAAAATCTCTATCTTTGCTTCTTATATGCCAATTTGAAAAATTCTTTCACCATTAGAAAGCTGAGCTCATGGCAGGCCATGTTGGCCTGCGTCCCAGGGTTCTACGCCATTACGATTCTATACCGGCAAAAGTCAGCGTCATTTCGGCATTACTGCACTTGTCTCCACATAGGAGCATAGATATTAAGTAAATAAACCATCCATAAAAGGTTAGAGGTAAATCATTGTTACCAGTGCACAGTGTGTGCTTTGTGTGTTCATTCAGAACGATCAGGCTGTGACTGATTCATTCACCCCACAAGGGGGACTAATCACAATGCGTCATAGTTCTCAGTATTGTTAAAAAAGAGGATGCAGAGGTCACCCTCCATTGGTGTTCAATACATGTATATTGCAAACTAGTGATGGATTGGATTGAATGTATCAATAACAGCCAAGTTTTTAACTGGGACTTAGTCGAAATATTATAATGTTTAGATACGAGTATTGGTCAAAGAAAGACCAAAATGATTAATACAGCACTTCAGTGGTGCATAGTGACAACCCTTCAGGGTTTTGTCAATTCCACTGACTTTTTGAGACATGAATGCAGCGCTGGCGAATTACCCAGCAGTGCTGCATTCCTGCATCATAGAGACAAAGGAGAATAGCCTATTGAATTTTGGAACTGTGCAGTCCTTAAGGTTGAAAGGTTAAAGTCGGGTGTAGCCATTCACTGGGGAGCCACACCTGTGTAGGGAGAGAATCAGACCCTGTATGGCCTGGTTAGGGCAGGTAAAGTCATTATCCCCCCTCCAGGTAATCCCCAGCCTCCCAGCACACCTGTGTGCACTGACTGCTCCATGATGGATCGCTACCTGAATCTGCCTGTGGCACTACAGGATATGGGGTTTTAGGGAATTTAGGCGCTAGGACATCAGGGATATGCCATGTACCTAAAATAGCAAACTATCGGTAGAGACAATTGATGCACTAATAGCATTTAGGCACAACCTAGATTTACCAATCATAGAACAGACTACCGTTATTTTAATTCAGGGCATTTTCGTTGAGTGGATTCAAAGGGGGGTGACCTCATCTGATTCTACTTTCCATTCTGCATACTGTTTTGTCAGAATACATGCATTTAGAAAATAAGTTTTGACACATAAACGCCGGCATAAAACACATCAGGTGGTACACTGTGGTATGCAGGACCACGGGGTACTGTTTATTGTGGTGTATTGAAACTTATACCAGTATGTATGCTCACCTTTATATAGATCAATGATGCCATCAGTGATATGTAGTAGATAAACTATGGGTTAACCAGGTTACGTGAATATATACCCGGTGCTTCGCACCGGGTATATATTACGTAACAGAGATACATGAATATATACCTGGTGCGAAGCACGGGGTATAAATTACCTAACCTGGTTAAACCCATAGTTTATCTGCTTTAAACCATGGTCCAGGTTTGTCACACCTAGTGTATATGGGAGACATTTCTATACACCAGGTTATGTGATATCTTCAGAGTGTGATTCTTTTCTTCTAAGGTGTGACCATGGTTTAACATACTTAAACCTTCGTACAGCCTTTGATTTTATTGACATTTATTAGAGTGCCGATATGACATGACTTTTTATATATATATATTATATTACCTATGCCATTATCTACTGCTCACTGCTGACACATTCCAGGGCTTCCCTAGCCCACTTAAAAGGGTCTATATCTCATCTTTCCTATCCCCTCGGATGTGTGTGGTGCACATATGCGCGGGCACTGACACATTCCTCTCTGAAATTGTGTAATGTAGTTGGCTCAGGGACCACCCTGAGTCTATACCACCGGGTAGGTGGTGGCATTGGCAAAAAGTCAGTTATACAATTTTCAATCTCAATTTTCTACAAGAAACAAAGCATGTAAACAAATAAAATCACCATACATGAGTAGTTCATATATCAGTCTTTAGTTACAGTAAAGAAAAAAATTCAAAAATCCATACATGAGTTCATACAAAATTAAACAAAGAAAAAAGTCATTTCATAAAAATATTTTCTCCAATCCAGTCCTCCATAGGTTTACCTCCGGGCTGGACTTTTCTCTCTTTGTTCCCATTTGTTTCAAAAACAGCGTCTAAAAGTGAGATGGTTTGGACGCCTTTCAAAAAACACGGGAAAAGACACCCTGAGCCCTCTGTGCCAATGCATGTCGTTGAATTTTTCTCACCATGAATATGACCTTAGCTGTCGAAATGGCGTTAAACATCTATTACTCACTCACTCACTGCTATTGAGGTTCAATTGATCAGAACAATTATATCAATCCGTTAACTGCGAAGGTGACCTTGAGACTGCTCTGCGGCCTGATCAATAGTGATGTAATACATGATGGTATTGTTTCCTCATAATGTATGTACCGGTATTTAGATTACCACAGTGACTGCTTGAATAACCTGAGTTACCACTCCGAACAGTGCACCCGCTACACTACATTGCTCCGTCAGTATTGCATATCTTCTCAAACTGAGTTAATTGTTATATTGGTATTTTCATAGCTCTCTGGGGAAGTTGAGATCAGGAAAGACTCAGTACTGTGAGAATGAGTCGAACCATCGGTAGAACTGAAAAGGGGGAAATATCTTATGAAAATATTAAAGCAGTACTTTTTTTCTTTTTTTTTTAAGTATTGACGTATATTGACGTAATATGGGGTTGGTTAGGGAAATTGTAGTCACTGTGAAATCATAACAGACGACAAACTTCCATCACGTTGTGCCTAGACATTTGCCCTACTGGTATAACTTAGACTACATTGTATTATAGGAAAACCCAGACAAAGTATGCTTGACAGATTGATGATACTAAGGTAAAGGTAGGTAACACGGAAGTAGGGTGCATGACGGCACAGCTGACAAACTCCATGAGGAGGTGTACTCACGGAAGGTAAAACAGCTAGTGTAGTCTATAGAAGAAAGGGAAATTAAGGCAGTGTGAGAATTGCACTAACAAACCTTTAAAGGCTGCATCATGCTTTGATACATTCTATTTGGTTGTCATGATGCACAAATGCAGACGAGGTGAGTAACTACCAAAAATTCCATGCTACCCTTGATACATCATTGCCGGTACTACATAATGATACGATGGGACTTAACAATCCTAGAACTGTGCTGATGTATCCTGTCGTCTTGTAAGGGGAGATTGTAAGGGTTATGGTATGAGGGCAGACTGACTCACTGAGGACGGATGGTTTACAAAGCATGTCACATACCAGAATGTAGATTGAACTAGTTCAGGTCTGGGCACCTCCCATAAACATGGACAGAGCCCGGAGGACAGAGCCACAGAAATACAAAAAAAGGTCTTTGACACAGTGTTAAGTCTAGCATCGCTTCTAGACTTGTGTACCAATTCTTAGCATACTATTTCAGGAACCCATGTTTTTCTTGATTGATTCTTCATTAAGTTTCAATTTGAACATTTTCTATCGATGTATATCAGAGATAAGATTAGACTGCCACCAGTCTACGATCGGAGGGTACGGGAAGGATATACCGTAATCTCCCGCGTAGAAGGCGCGTCTTATACGCGAATCAGATCGTTCATGAGTCTTATACGCGGGAGGTAAATTGCCTTGAGTTTGGGGTGCGCCTTATACGCGGGTTTTTCCAACATCTCATTTGGGAAAATGCGCCGATGACAGCTTGAACTCATAGCGCCAGCCACGCGGCAGACCGGGAGGTGTCGACGCGCTCGCCGGGGATAAGGCCCACCATGCGCCAATGACAGCTTGAACTCATATAGCCAGCAATTCGGCAGCCCGGTCGCTGTAGATTTGCTCGGCGGGTTTGACGCCGACTGTGTGCCGATGACAGCTTGAACTCATAGCGCCTGCACCGCGGCAGACCGGGAGGTGTCGACGGGCGCTCGGCGGGTTTGACGCCGACCGTGTGCCGGTGACAGCTTGAACTCAGCGCCAAGCGCGGCAGCACGGTCGGTGTAGATTTGCTCGGCGGGTTTGACGCCGACCGTGTGCTGATGACAGCTTGAACTCATAGCGCCTGCACCGCGGCAGACCGGGAGGTGTCGACGGGCGCTCGGCGGGTTTGACGCCGACTGTGTGCCGGTGACAGCTTGAACTCAGCGCCAAGCGCGGCAGCACGGTCGGTGTAGATTTGCTCGGCGGGTTTGACGCCGACCGTGTGCCGATGACAGCTTGAACTCATAGCGCCTGCACCGCGGCAGACCGGGAGGTGTCGACGGGCGCTCGGCGGGTTTGACGCCGACCGTGTGCCGGTGACAGCTTGAACTCATAGCGCCAAGCGCGGCAGCACGGTCGGTGTAGATTTGCTCGGCGGGTTTGACGCCGACCGTGTGCCGATGACAGCTTGAACTCATAGCGCCTGCACCGCGGCAGACCGGTCGCTGTAGACTTGCTCGGTGGGGAAGACGCCGACCGTGTGCCGATGACAGCATAGACTCAACAGGTTGACACTATAGACAAAGCGGCATGGCTTGCCGGGGTGTAGGGAACATGTGGGCCGATGACAGCATCGACTCATAGCGCTAGCCGACCGTCACACCGTGTGCCGATGACAGCTTGAACTCATATAGGGGGGTGGGGAGGGGGGGCGCCTTCTACGCGAAACAGCCCCCCTGTGAGTTGGGGGGGCGCCTTATATGCGAGTTTTTCCAGAAATCGATCCAGAGGAGGTACGTGCGCCTTCTACGTGAAAAGGCCTTCTCTGAGTTGGGGGTGCGCCTTCTACGCGAGCTGCGCCTTCTACGCGGGAGATTACGGTATGTGGTGCTGAGGATCTGGTACCAGGGACCTGGGGGTAAGGTCGTTGTTGTATCGTTCCACCCCACATTGGGTGGAACGATACACCCTACATTGTCTGTCATCTCTCGGACTGTATTCTGTCACCCCCCCCCCACCTCCCCAAGGGGTCACTTTGTCTCCCTACACATAGTCTGTGGTTACATTTAGCATATCAATCTGACCTGGATCTGTGAGCGGAGAGTGTCAGCTCAGCACTGCTTCTTTGGTGTTGTTATGAGAATACAATGTCTGCTGGATGTATCATGTACTATCTTGCGTCGCCAGATTTGGTACATATGAATATACATCCAGAAACAACTGTCACTTTTTTAATTCTGGCGGGTCCCTGGCACGGTAGATCTTTATCATATTCTTTTTGTCATCTTGATCCATGAATGCACCAGAAAAGAAATTTATAAAGGAGTTGGTAAGAATACTTCTAAGCATCAATAGGTGTCTGATTTTTGTTGACTTTTCACTCAGTCAGAACTTTAATAGGGCTTGATAGAACCTTAATGTTGCTTAATCAATAAAAATGGACAAATCAATATTATGGGTAGATAACAACCCAATACTACAAATTCCACAACAGGGTAGATTAAGTACTTACTCATGTAGGAATACATAAAGGGTGTCAGCTGTCTTGGTCTTTGTGGTGCGACCCGGGTATGACATATGACAAGAGTAAAGGAGAAAAATAGAAAAGCAAAAAACTGTGCCTCTTTGGCGTAGCATGTTTTATATTAGGCCGATGACTACCCTAACCAACAATGCCACGGGCTAGTGACAGAATAAATCTACCCCAACCCCCAGCACTCAGAATGTGCTATTTATCTCAGTCCTGCCAGTTTGAGTTTACTATACCAAGACTACATCCTGATTACATATCTTTTGTGGCAAGAACATTGTCTCTGCCAAGAATGCGGATAGTACCACAGAAATTAACCTCCCAAACATTGTATATATGAATGGCGATCGCTTATGATTGGTGTGAGAATGTGGGGGTGGATAAAAGGGGAGGGGGTAATTAACTTATTAATAACATATTCAACATACTGAACGATATACGTGTTTTTAAGAAGCCTACATTTACTGCTAGATACTTTTTTGTATTCTGTCTTGGCTTTATTATAGCCTATTATTATATGTATATAGTGTGGGAATAAAAGAATAATTTAACGAGAGGTTGGAAGCATAGACTACATGTATATTAATATACATTAGTAGATGGAGGCATATTGTCTTCACGCAGTATGCTTATTTTTCACCGTGATATCTGAATGAAGCCCTCCACAGTCTACCCTTCAGGCCCTATATCCATGCTGTATTCAGTCAGTCCACATGAGGTTGATACACCCCTGAAGGGCCGCATAATGCACCAATGCAGCATTGACTAGCTGATGCTGTGTCAGTGTATCATGACGATACACATGTACCTTAAGGTGAAGCATCATGATATATCATATTACTTTCAAAGGGTAAAGATTGTAGCAGTACAGTCAAGTGTCAATATATAGGTCTATATGAGTCAGTCGTCTCAATTACCCGCAGTATTTTCCTCTGAACATATTTGATCATAATTATAACTCATGAGTTCTATTGTAAACCTGCTTCACCCAGAGACCTGTCAATTTATCGACACCAAATTGTATTTTCCTTACATGTACCAGAGAATGGTAGTTACCCTATCCGCATGTACTGGTCAGTGGAAGCCTCGTGTTGGATAAGGCTGTCTGGGAATAATTGACCAGAACTGGCCCTGCTATCCCTGGCACCAAAATGCAATAGGCCAGCCCCCGCCCCCACCCCCGCCTAGCACTACTCCTAACCTTTGGCCTTTGACCCACTGACACCAGGATCTTGACCATAGCCTCAGCAGGGAAGTGATAAAAACCAATGTAACATATCCCAAGTTACACTTAACACCACCCCACATATCATGTCACATGGATACAGTATACATGTACATGTAGATAGCACCACATTGAAGTTACCCTTGGCACCCCACAGTTCATGCTACATGGGTACAGTTACAAATGACAATAACACCAACTTTAATACATGACTTAGTTACACCTCCCACTCCAAACACCATGTTACATGGGCACTGGACCGACAACATCACCTTAGTTACACTTAGCACCCCATAGACCATGTTACATATGAGTAGAAGGCACAGGGCCAATGCGGTCAGGGCGGGGCAGTAGAGAGCAACTCGGAGCAGCTCCACCCACGCTCCATGTCTGGGTTTAGGCTCTAACAGTAACTTACACAGACCCCCAACGCACTCCTTGTTTGTCCAATCCAGGTTCCCCAGGTATTAAACCACGCATGGTTACCTCATTCAAAATGCTAGACCACTACTCTCTACTTTGTCCATAGATACCCCCGCCCCACAAAAACGTACCAACATGTGCTTTCTTAAAGTCGACATGGGACATGATAGGTTCTTAAAGGTGACATGGGACATGAACATTTCTTAAAATCGACTTATTGACACAGCCCCCCCCCCACCCCGCCCACACCGCTCCAAAAATAGTCCTGTGGTAGCTCTGTGGTACATCTAAACAACGTTTTATACTAAAATGGCCAGTATGACTGTGTTACTGTAGAGAATGGCATGTTTAGGGAACACTCTGCACTGCTATGTAAACCACCTGTTGTTGTAAAAAAAAGGCCTATACAAACAGTCACCTGACACAACACTTAGATGGTGACCTAGGGACAATACCAGGTGACTACCACAGACCATCACCACCCATACAAATAGATAATAGTACCCTTGGTGAAAGCATGTAACACTCACATCAGTCCAATAATGGAATAAAAAGGGAGGGGATTTATCCTAAAATGTTAGTTTTACTTGTTAGACATTCATACTGATATTTCACAGGTTTGATACCTTTAACATCGAATCACAAATTAAAAATCCGTGTTGTAATATCAAATGAAAATGGGGGAAAAATGGCGAGACCTTGCATTGGATTTTAACAGATGATATATGATGAGACAGAGATGATTCTCGGGAGCAGAACCCTGGTTGCTAAGGACCTGGCAAAGGGTCAAATTATATAGGCAAACTTTTTGCAGTTTTCCTGTGGTGCAAATTCAGATTTTGTAACTCATTTTGCTGTATGATATCTAGATCTTTTCTGGTAAGGATTTTAACACCTTTTTCTAGTACATTTCCTATATAAAATAACCTTTCATGAGGATTCTTATCAGTAGGGAGATAAGCCTGATAAGGGCCGCGCTGGTTGCTATGACGTCACTGCTGCTCCCTAGAATATGGTCAGTGACACGAATGTATGATATGTTGTGTGCCTTATTAGCACAGTGAATAAATTCCCAAGAAAACTTGGAAAGTCCGCACTAGCGATGTAAGTACATAATGCATGATTCATATATACCAAACTAATAGACTGTATAATCTCAAAATTAGGATAATGCCTGGGGTGGTGATGTTCACTTTGGCAAGTCACGATAGCTCGCTCATAAATTTGGGGACAATATTATCGTCATTTACACCTATAATGTCATTTGGGAAAACAGCACGAGGGGCCTACCCATAGCAATAACCTAGTCCAGATCCCTTGTGAGACCAGTGTAAATTATCATGAATATATAACTCATCATAACATAGTTAATGATGGATGAAATCAGCCACCTTTGTGTTACACGTCTAACACTGCATATATCTGATATGGCATTGTTCTCTACCTGTCTTTATAAGTGAATGGATTTTGTCCAGATCAGTCGAGAGAAAATATGCTTTTATATCTAAATTTGTATAAGTAGTAAACTCGTACTTATGCAAGAATCTCTACTTTTTTTCTTTTTTTTTTTTTACTGTTGTTCGTAACCTATTAGAACATTGTGAAGGATAGAGCAGGGGGTTACAATCATTTATATTTTGTCATCTATAAAACAGAAACTATTCCCCACTTATTACACACCGTGTTAGTTCACATATCCAGGGTGCACTGCCACTATGTGTCTATTTACACAGATGTGCCTGGTTAGGCGTTACTAGTGTAAGCCCCTCGCCTAAACTAGGCCTAACCAGTGTACGCCTCACTACAGCTGTGTATTCCTACACTATAGGTAAAGAAACCCCTCCCCCCGTGCACACACCCTCACAATACAAACAAACACTAACACACCTAACCCCAGCACAGGGAGCTACTCAGCCCCCAGCAGGAGCTGCTCAATGGAACGAAATGAGAAATGGGGGGGGGGGTGGATACCTGAGTGTGCTTAATTTCCAATGCAACATAAAGCGTCCTTTCCAGAGTTTATTATATGTTGAGGTTCTGTAGCGTATTAAGCCATTCCTTTCGTAGATGCCCCTCCATCACAACTATGGGTTTATATCATCCCATGAGGGTTTAAAAAGTTTGTGCTGTCCCAAACTGACAAGGGGACATCTTGTCTAGTTTGACATGTAGATTATGAGGCAGTAAAGGGGCCATGTACCTAAGTGTGTGGATCACCTGCCGCCCTGTGAGCTGCTCACTGTACTCACTGTGCCATCTGGGGTCACTCAGTGAGTGATTGAGTGCTCATATCATGGAGTGCTGAAGGTGGGACGACCCTGTCTGTGTGCGGTGAAAGGTTGGGTCTGGTTACCATGTGTATGTTCGTAAATAATGCTGCACCATATGCCAAGTTTTTTTGTTTGTTTGTTTTTGTTGTTTTTTTTGTTGCTTTTTTTTTGGGGGGGGATAACCCCTTTTCTTTTCTCCGACATATCACTGCGGTTTACTGAGGACACTTAAAATAAGTTATAAATATTTTTTTTAAATCTATTTATAGGCCAAATTGATATACCAGGGTAGCAACTGTAGTTGCCTAAGACTATTTACAGAGAAAATTAGAACACAAAAAGATACCCTAAAGCTCTGTGTATAAGTCACAGCTTATAGATCATTTCAGACCCTTGGTGTGGCTTTAAGGACACCACTGAAGTCAGGGTGTGGCTTATACGCTGAGTTATACGTTAGTCATGTTTTCAGATAATGGTACCGAATATTGCAGCTCTCTTGGCCTCCCCTGGTTGGCACCAACAGATGAGTGCGCTGTATTAGGGTTATTGTGCAGTGGACTGACTAGGAGTGGATAGTTTGGATGTTATCATTGAAGTATGAGTGTTATGACTGAATTGATAAGCACAGCGGTGAGGAGGTCATACAGAGTCACTCTGACTCTGCTTAATAACCCTTTAGTGGTGACATACTGCTTTGATGCACCATGTCATTTTGTCATGATGACAAATAAATGCAGCGCTGGTGAGTAAGTTGCCAACTGGTTCCTCATTCATGCATCATGCCATACTAATGGGACTTATGAACTTTCAAACGGTCTGCATGATGCACCAACAGTGTACTTGCACATTAAGGTGTCATGATGAAAAATGCACATGAGGCATTAAGGCTTCATACTGGAGTCAAAGGGTTGAGATAAGATCTTGGCAATGCACGTGCCTTAGTATTGGCTGACCTTCCATTGACATCCAGTACACATGTAGGACTGTAGGACCGCTCTAGTGCCTACTGATACACTGTATGGTTTGACTATGAATACTACCCGCTACCTGTATCAATTGGGAAGGCTTCATTGAGTAGGCAAGCTTAGAAGGTACAGTTTCCACCTAATAATAGGTACAGGGATTGATATATACCCGCCAGTATTGATTCCAGGGATGTAAGTCTTCAGGTTTTATCAGGAATTCCTGATTTCTGAAAATATTGAATGACATGTATTTTCCTTATATGAGTGGTAAGGAGGGCTGTTTGGCAAAACAGAAGGCTTTTATATCAAGTAAACATATGGCTTCCTGATTTTTGGCCATGTCTGACTTACATCCCTGTGATTCCTCTTATTTTGTAAAGTAAAGAATTTTAAAGAAAAAGACAGCCCTATTTTCATGATGACTTATTTTGGTAGTATTGTCATTGAATAGAAAGATTGAGGCATACTTTTTAACATAAATCTGCTATTGTAAGGGCAGGGAGGAGACCCCTCTGATGCAGTCTATGACATCACAGGAGACCAGGTGCATCAGATGCTGCATTGTTTGTACATGGATGATATTACAAAATATATTTTTGATGGTAGAAGTACAACAACCTCATATCATGTAGGGTAACTCAATGGGACTGTTTAGTGCTAGTAATGAAGTGAGATATGGATGCAGGGTCAAAGGACACTTGTAAGCACCATTTGCTTGTAGAGAGACAGCACTGTGCAGTCATTACTGGGCTGCATCTGGTCTACTGTGACGTCATAGACTGCATTAGAGAGGTCTCCTTCCTGCCCTTACAATAGCAGATGTACTTAAAAGTATATCTCAATCTACTTATTTAATGAAATAAGTCAACATGATAAAAGGATTGTCTTTTCCATTAATCAAGCATTTAAAATAGATGTTAAACAATTTCTTTGATTTCTTCCCTCAGGTGAAAGCTATGGCGAGATCAACGGTTATGGCACGGTGGAGCGAAGGAAGAAGAACCCGATCAGCAAACTCATCGTTGGCACCACTGAAGTCAAGATGCGGAACAACATTGCCATCAGTTTACCAGAAGACTTTAGACGAGTATCGGCCATTATTGATGTGGACATTATACCTGAGACACACCGACGAGTGAAGCTGATGAAGAATGGGACAGACAAACCACTCGGCTTCTATATCCGAGATGGGACGAGTGTTCGGGTGACATCCCATGGGTTAGAGAAGGTACCCGGGATCTTCATTTCTCGGTTAGTGCCAGGAGGACTGGCGGAGAGCACAGGTCTCCTCGCTGTCAATGACGAGGTAGGTCCGATTCCTCTCATATGTGTGTGAACTGGTATTGATCAACGGTTCATATTTAATTAATGGTGGACGGAGGAAGTTTCTTTGGGGTATTGAATTATGTGGACAAGTTTGGAGTATCAGTGGTTGTAAAATTCTCGAGTAAGCACTGGTTGCCTTATTCAGTTTGCAAAAAGGAGAAAAGGGAATGTACAAAATGTGAATGATATAAATCCCAGTTCTCAAATAATGGACCTTAAATTGTAGAGAATACCGTAATCTCCCGCGTAGAAGGCGCGTCTTCTACGCCAAACAAAATGCTGCTGGGTCTTATACGCGGGAGATAAATTGCCTTGAGTTTGGGGTGCGCCTTATACGCGGGTTTTTCCAACATCTCATTTGGGAAAATGCGCCGATGACAGCTTGAACTCATAGCGCCAGCACGGCGGCAGACCGGGAGGTGTCGACGCGCTCGCCGGGGATAAGGCCCACCATGCGCCGATGATAGCTTGAACTCATATAGCCAGCAATTCGGCAGCCCGGTCGGTGTAGATTTGCTCGGCGGGTTTGACACCGACCGTCACACCGTGTGCCGATGACAGCTTGAACTCATAGCGCCAGCACCGCGGCAGACCGGGAGGTGTCGACGGGCGCTCGGCGGGTTTGACGCCGACCGTGTACCGCTGACAGCTTGAACTCATAGAGCCTGCACCGCGGCAGACTGAGAGGTGTTGATGGGCGCTCGGCGGGTTTGACGCTGATCGTGTGCCGATGACAGCTTGAACTCATATAGCCAGCACCGCGGCAGACCGAGAGGTGTTGACGGGCGCTCGGCGGGTTTGACGCCGACCGTGTGCCGCTGACAGCTTGAACTCATATAGCCAGCACCGCGGCAGACCGGGAGGTGTCGACGGGCGCTCGGCGGGTTTGACGCCGACCGTGTACCGCTGACAGCTTGAACTCATAGAGCCTGCACCGCGGCAGACTGAGAGGTGTTGATGGGCGCTCGGCGGGTTTGACGCCGACCGTGTACCGCTGACAGCTTGAACTCATAGAGCCTGCACCGCGGCAGACCGGTCACTGTAGAATAGGGGGTGGGGAGGGGGGGGGGGCGCCTTCTACGCAAAACAGCCCCCCTGTGAGTTGGGGGGGCGCCTTATACGCGGGTTTTTCTGGAAATCGATCCAGAAGA
The DNA here is from genome assembly GCA_949317995.1 of Acholoe squamosa. Classification (NCBI taxonomy): domain Eukaryota; kingdom Metazoa; phylum Annelida; class Polychaeta; order Phyllodocida; family Polynoidae; genus Acholoe; species Acholoe squamosa. The sequence goes on from OX439038.1 coordinate 55,544,917, forward strand.
GGTACGTGCGCCTTCTACGTGAAAAGGCCTTCTCTGAGTTAGGGGGGCGCCTTCTACGCGAGCTGCGCCTTCTACGCGGGAGATTACGGTATATTTCATCCTCCTGGGAAATATGAACATTTCTTTTCTAAGTGTGATTCTTAAGCATCTTTATTTCTGATTACTCTAGGTACTGGAGGTAAATGGAATTGAGGTAGCGGGTAAGACACTGGACCAAGTGACTGACATGATGGTCGCTAACAGTGCAAACCTCATCGTTACTGTCAAACCAGTCAACCAACGGAACAACATCCATCCAGTCCGAGGAGGCTCTGGACGGGGCTCACAGAAATCAACCAGTGCTGGCTCTCTTCAATCAGCACAGTCTTTCGACAGTGATGAGATCAACGAGGTCCACGAGGATGATGAGGATGTCGTTAAGGACCTTACGACACCGACAGAGGTAACGAATCCTCCTATTCCTGAGCAACTCGCAGCATCAGCTGCTGCTGCTGGCGCACAGGCAGCATCTGCTTCCAAGGCTGGAGTCAGTACTACAGGTCCGACTTCAGGTGACATGCGACAGCAGCATCCGGAGGCTGCGACAACAGACAGCGATAAGGACAGAGACAGTGCTGTAGTCACACTATAGTAGCCAATGTTATCGGCTTTATTATGACAGCCGAGCTTAGGGGATGTCATTTTTGCATGTTTGATATTCCCCTATTTAACCCATATTTCTCTTTTTTTTTCCATGAATGATTAAAAAAAGTATATATCAGTATCAATATTTTTACAAAGCACATGATAAGTGCAACAGGTACTCACTGTTCTAAAATTGTGGCATGTTTTAGTTGCCATTGTCCTTTGTATTTGGATGTATTGTAAAGTATTTTTGCACATGTTTCATGTTATCATTCTACTTTTGGGTCTGGGGACATTGTAGATCTGGTTCTGAGAGTTGTGCAGGATCACACACAGAAAGCAGTTATCCCTGTAGGGAAACCATGTTGACTCAAGGCTTCCTGTGAATATGTTGTGGCGAGTAACTCGCTAGGACTTTAGACGTGCATCAAGCTGACCCAAACATTGTATCAATACGTTTCCAAAGTTTGGTTGATGCAGTGACCATAAGTTATGCGTTTGCACTGCATTAGTGTATCGAGAATCGACACATAAATCATTGAGTCAATATGTTTTCCTCTGATTTAGTCAATAATAGTGAAATGTGCTCATTTTCTTAGGAGAACATCCTTTACAGAGTGTATTCCTTGTTCCATTCTCCGATAACTGAGATTCGTTTTTAATTTAGCACTGATGGATGCAGATATGGTTTTCTCTTTATTTGATATATTTTCTTGCTACAGTCTCTCAGAATGAGTTGTGACTTTCCTGTGGGATGAAGAGTCTGTCCAGCCTCCAAGTGGCCTTGGGTCTCCATGAACTATAAGTGTGTGATTTTTTTTTTTTTTTCGAAAGAGTGTGCTAAAAATATTATATTGTAGTCAATCACAGATGTCAAAGAACTCTCTACCTCTTGATAAATTAATGAGGAAATCAATTGTAAGAGAATATGATAAGATAATATTACTCTTATGGAGAGAACACCTGTCCAAGCATGATCGGCGTGATAATGATACATAACGACCAAGGTGTAAATCTAATGAAAAATAGTTAGGAGTGGAGTTTGAAGATGGTGCTGCCCTCGTGTGGGGGAATATTCTGATTGCTGACCCTTGGGAATTAAACAAGGAAATGTTATTATTTACCCCGAATTTTCTTCAAGTGGAAATAGGCTTAAGGTGTCTTGACAAGTTTAGATGCCAAATTCTCGTGTGGACTCTGAACACCACCGAGGTACATTTCTAACCGTATTGGGGTTAAAGGGTGATTCTTCAAGTATGGATTTATACATCAAGATATAAGCCTCATATGTAATGGTTATTTATATAAAAAAAAAAAAGACAAGGTGTGTCTTTAAGTTATGGTATTGTTTGATCAATTAGAACCTGCGCTGCACACATCACCAAAGACTCATCGCACAATATTAGTTTGGTGCCTTCTCGTTCCTAGATGGCCCTATCACACAATAGGCTATGGGATATTTACAAACGTGACTATGATTATCTGGTAGTGGAAATTATACTAGTAGAGCACACGAAAATAATTTGATAGAACAAGATGAATATCCTATGATGTTTTAGTGTCGGTCTTTGTGGTATACTGGAGAATACTTATTCGTAGATCGCAGAAGCAATACAATATACATGTGGCGCCACCGTGTGGGTGCGTATTATAACTAGAGAGTCCAAGAGCAATGTAACATAACTAGGGCGCCATCTGGAGTATCTAAAGAGAAACAGTAACAGGGATCACAGCATAAGCTAAACTGTAAATACCCACTTGTTATGCCAACCTGCCTTGTGACTACACGTAGTTGTGTCACCTTTTATATCAGATATTAAGCTGTTTCTCTCATATTCACCAAATCTTTTCCCACCGTCTTTGTCTTAAGATTTTATTCTCAGATAACTACTTTTTAAATGTAAGGGGAAACACATTTAGTGATATCACAGACCCCTGTATGATATCACATATCACCTATGGTAATGGGCCACAGTGTTATATTAGAAATTATGTAATATATCAGGGACAGTTACTAAGAAAAACTTATAAACATATATTATTCTGAGTTTACTAGTATTGCACACATCGCACTTTTCTGTGATGGCAGGTGGATTGTTAGCACTAGTTGTACAGAAGGTTGTCTTATTGTCCAGTGAGAAACTATGTACTCTTATCTTGAACAAGACTAGGTCGAGTTGTGCAAAAAATGGGTTGCTACACTACAGGATATTGACCCAGGTTGTGTATGCGATACCGGGGTATTTCAATCTGCCATACCTTGTATTAAATATTCTTAATTCTTGTAGTAGTCTTATTGCTACAGCATCTTTCATATGAAAGGTAAGTGTCTTTGAAATTATCGATCACTTCTACGGATCACTTCTATGTTGATTTAATTGCATGCCAATTGGAATGATATAGAATGAACTGGTTTATCAAGAAATAATCAATTGCCAAAATGAAATATAATTGTATATATAAAGTATATATTTTCACAGAGAAATAAGGTTCTTATGGGACCTCCCCTGTTGTAGATCTTTGAATAAGTGGGCTTTTGAATTGTCCTCAAGGAAATACTGACCTTATTGAAAGGTTTCTATATGGGTCAAAACTCCCCCTCCACATTAGACCAATATTGAACTTAATTCAAAAACATCCATATCGAGCAATGTTATGACCAACTGACATAAACAGCCTCTGGCCGAGCTGTTGGTTTCCCAAAACGTATAGTGGGTGAATCCACTGGATGGGCCTGTAGAGGTGTTTGGTGTTTTACTTTTAAACTTCACTGGATTCCAGCATTATCTCTATACTAAACCGCATGTAATAAATTCATATTGGAAAGGTGGGGGGGGGGGGCATTGAGTTGAAAATGAGTTAAAAAGTAGGTAAGGTTAAAGATAAAAAAAGAGTTATTAGACCAACGTGATAGTTTAGCTCTTGTGTGAGCTGATGAAAGGTGTGCTTGTACATAGATAACATTTAAGATAATACCTGTACATATAATGATATAGTCAGTACCAAAGCATTTTTATACATATCTATCTTTACACTTGAAGAAGCTGGAGCATGTATGCAAGAGGGGGTTATGGGACTTTTTTGTATGAGAAATTGCCCTTTGCTGAGAAAAAGAGTTTTGTTGTATGAGAGAGTTTTTGGTTTATTTGGGAACACTTTCTGTATCTGCTACACAAACTTGAATCGTCTTTCCCCTGCCAAAGACTGAGTTTCTGATCTTGGTATAGAGGTGCACACTTGCAAAAAGCTTCTCGTTTTGTATAGCCATAAACTATGAACATATCACTTCAGAAAACCCATTTTAATATGTTATGTTATATTCCTAGAGTCCTTAGAATGGAGTTGTGTTAAGGGAAATTATTGCAGGGAAGTCAGCCATTTAAGCGGCGCATAGCGTTTACATACACCATCTGTCTTTTGGATGTATGGATGCCGCCCAGGCAAGTAACTCGCCAGTGCTACCTACATTCATACACAGTGCTGATCCAATGGGGTTGATCATCCCCTGACTGGTTGGCCTGAAGATATATGAAGGCTGAGCATAAAGGCATCATATTGACCATAAAGGGCCATTGCAGTAGAACTGCATGGCTATGATAATCATATTGTTTGACGTGGCCCTTGTAATCTGCCGTGTGGCCCCTGTACAGAGTGGATTTCTAGGTTATAATCTGGGAATGGAATCCAAAACAATTTTAAGTACAGTTCCATGATGACATGGGTAGTATTTCGCATCATTAGTATCTTAATCACAAGGAAGGGGGATGCGATATTTTGTCACTTTTGAAGGAATTCGTAGACTTTTAGTGAGATTCAGTTTCAGATAGTATTAATGATAATTGCACTGAGAGATGTATCAAGAATCTAAGAATTTCTACTTCTGTCTTTTTTTCGACCAGAGTGTATCTATGGACTGTATATCAGTATAGTATGGCTCATTCACTTTAAAACTATCGCCAGGTCAATTTACAACTAGTGAATTCAAATGTTTTGGTATTGCACTGCTGTACCTAGCATTTTCCAGCTCTGTAAATTGGGTGTCCATTGCAAAGGATGAAGGGTATGATGATCTTTCTGTTACCATGCCAACAACAGGGAGTATCTGCGTCCATGTATATAGAATCATCATCAATAAAGAAGATTAACCAAACAAAGGTGATGTTTTGTGTTATGAACAGTAACTATGCCTCAGTACTTCATAAAGCCACCATGTGAGTCATAGTATAAGCCTTAACCATTTGGTGGATGGCAAAAATCATAGACCAGCCTGACGGATCTCCCCATTTCAACTTAAGGGTGGAAATCTGAGATATGCACTAATTAGACCAAAAAGGTGCTTTAAAAAAATTGTTTAAAAATCACTTTTTACTCCAGAATGTGTTTACCTATACGATGGACCATAATATTCCAAAAGGGGACACTTTTTTCATGATAATCTTAGAAATGGCAAAGGGATGAAAAACAGTCCCTATACTGAGAGATAGGGGTGCAATACGTCCGTTACCACCATTTTAAACATTCATGAAGGCCCTTGGTTAGATCAGCATTACATGTACATAATTAATCCGACTTGAATGAATATTGGATATAATGAATGCATGACAATTGTAATTTGACGACCAGATTTATGACAAGTACTGCCATACTTGAAATTGCTAAGTAAGATGTCTCACGACTATGGTGTAATAAAATGTTGAAACTTAAAAGCTATTATTGATACCAGTATGATACAGGTCAAACAGAAGGGTAGTATGGCTACACTCTGCTGTAAAAATATAATTTAGATATCATTTTACCCTTTAACCAAGTACTACTTTCATGGTAACGGACGTATCTCAAAATTTAAAGTTTCTCATTTAATCTACACTGGATAGCTATTAACTTGCTCTGGTAAGATTAGAGAACCTGATATCTTAGAAAAAAAACAACACGATATTAATAGTGGTTCAAAGTGCATTTTATCTTTACTGAACATTTACTGTCATTTTCTATGAAAAGGCATCGTCATTTGGCTTACTTTTTACATTACTGCTTATTATCCACCAATATTCCTTAAATCCCAATACGCATAGCTAAATGCATATCTATGTCTAGGTATTGCTGTCTACGACAAGTCAGGTTAGGTTTCCTTATATTTAATTTAGTGTGCTTCACGTGATGATTGATATATGACATTAATTCAATTATTTTGCAATTGGTACACATCTCAGAATTTTCACCCTTAATCCCTATATATCCATAAATGAACTAGTCTACTTTAAAGTGAGTCTCAGTACAATAATAGATAACCTGGACCTACATTCAACTCTATACCTAATACACATTTGAAATAATTGACCATCAAAAACACACAAAGTGAAGATTCTCTTGACGTGGTTCTGACTTTACGTAGTGCTGCCACCTAGGTATTGAGTAGTAAATATGAAGCCAAACAATGTTCCATTTCTCCATAGATTTACAACATTATTACATCATAATGATGTAGATATCAGGGTATATCTTTGAATAACATTCAGGTAAAAATTACAACGTACAGGGACAGTGGCGGTTTAGTGTAGTGCACCTTATGCTTAGATATTTTGATAAAACAACCTGCTATGTGCTGCCCCCGGGGTGCTGCCACCTAGTTTTATATTTACAGCTGGAAATTCTGTTTTGGCCAAACGTTTTATTAATTGAACTTACCAGTAATTTTATAGTCTATAGGGCCATAGCTGCATAGCTTGCGTCAAGTCACTATTTTCCATTACACATAAAATATGTCAATCTACACTTTGTAAATAGCACAGATTGATACTTTCTGTGTAATGGAAATAGTGACTTATCTGATCTGACTATGGGCAGGGAGATTGGGGGCAGAGCTCCCGAATTCCGAAATTCAGGGGCTGTGCCCCCCCCCCCCATAGTCAGGTAAGAATTTATTATGGGGGGGGGGGAGGCGTGCCATGCTTTATAGATGTCTTGCTATACAGAACAACCTTCCATTGGGAAGAGGAAGAGAAAGTTGATGGTTAATGGCAGACATATGAATGCAAATGAGAATAGTGTGAGACAGGTAAACATTTTTTGTATGTACAATTTTCAGGGATTGTTGAAATTTGATATGGAAGGTTTAGAAAAGGAGAGGTTTGTAAGAGATGCCCGTTTTCTCTATACATTTCTATAGTAAATCTACCTTTTTATTACTGTAATCAGGAACTTGATCTTAGGATAGTTGTGAGATCAGTGGAATGCATGTGAAAAATTTGAAAAGTTTCTAATAGGCAGTTTTTGAGAAATTTCCATAATTGTATTTGAGTTCAAGGCCAAAAGGAATAAGGTATTGTTGCAGGAGCAGATACTAGGTTGTGCAGGTAACTGCTGTAGAAATACCAAAAGGTCCTTCTCTCTCCTTTTTTTTTACTGTTTCTATGCAATGTAAAGTCAGTATGAATGTATTTATTAGTGATGTTGTAATGAGAAACAGGTAACTGTTATTGCAAAATAATAGTATGAGGTGAAACATGGTAGGTACATGTGGCCTTGAAATCCTCTACAACAAAGGTTGATGCAAATGAGTTGTGTTGATGAACCAAATATAGTAAATAGAAGTATGCGCTTACTCTCCCTACGTAGTACATAAGTGTAAACTTATAGATGTGTTGTGTAAATATCCTGCAGCTAAAAGTTCTAATAGAGGCACTACCATATAAGGGCACACAAATGGCTTTGTAAGGTGTCACCCATATATGGACATGGTCAATTTTAGGTAGATAACTATGCCTGACTAGCAAAACTGATATTTGATTGGTCTAGACACAGCTATAATTAGCTACCTCTCACCACACAAATTAAGGCAGTTGGGTGTGAAGGCAGGGGCAGGATGGGTAGGTGATGACACCATCAGACAATCACAACTGGGTAGAGTAGGCAGGGGGAGGGGGTGGGTGGTTGTAGGTAGGTAGGCAGGCAGGCAGGCACACCACTGGATGTAGGAGGTGGGGGTCACTCAGCAGTCCTGGGTGGGTGGGGGCCTACTCAGTCATGCCTCAGTAGTCCTGGTTGTGCAGGAGTAGACTCCGTGGCTTAGTAGATGACCAGAGGGGCTATCAAAGTAGGGTGGTGGGTGTAGGTGGGAGGGGGGAGGATCTCATCCAGCACCAATCTCAGATTTCAGTAAGAGCATTTATTTTATGTGAATAACTTCTTCCCGTAGAGATAGCATTGCGCGGCCGATCGCCACACCCCCAGTGGCGTAACGTGTGTCCATCCACCACAGCGGCTGATCCACCACTGCAGCCTCGTTCTGGGTGCATGTAAACATTCAAAATGGCCATGGGCACTCGTGCGGTGAGCTACGGTACTGGATTTTGATAATTTTTCCTTATTTAAACCCTCTAAAAACATAAAATAAATATAGAACTAACCTCCCCTGGTGCCCTCGGTGGACGATCCACCCCTCGGGAGTTGTCTCCCCCGAGGGCGTTAGCCCTCGGGGGAGACAACTCCCTCGTGGTGGATCGACCACCTCGTACACCACGGTCGTTTAGTTCTATCTATGTACCTTTATCTGTTGAATATGAGAGCCCCATGGGTTTAACCAAGAACCTCCGTATCACACCCTCCAGTGTTATAACCCTCCCCCGTATCACACTGCAGGGAAAACAACCAAAATGGTCCAAATAACTGATGATAAAATCATTTATAATGCCAAATAAATGGAATTTTGAACATATCTGACTAAATTAACTTGAGATAAATACAAAGGAGCACTGGAATTGGTCAGCATTGAGTGTTATCACATGAGGCTTCGCCAATTGACCAATTCTCATGCACCTTTGTCTATATATCATGCTACAGGTGTAGATTGATGTTAAGACATCAGTAAGGCTGTCTATAGCTATAGGGTTGGACTGATGCAATCCTGTTTTTTCCCCACTTTTTCTGCTCTCCTGTTCCACGGCCTCCCATACTGGTAACTGGTAACCATTTGAACTGCTCTCACTTAAAATTGCTGTCTAGTTTTACCCCCAAATCCCGTTACTCAGGTAAAAATCTAATAAGATTCAGATAAGATATTATTGGAAGCTGAGCTGAGTCGATACTATGGCTGAAGGGGAGGGGGTGGGGGGTCGAGCCAAGTGTAACATAATTTTCGATGGGGGTGTTGGCTGATGTGTGATCAAGTGTGACAGGAAGGGGTGTGGGGGGGGGGCGTGTGTTAAAAATTGCCAAAAAAGGTAAGACGTAATTTATGGAAGGCCCCAAGTGACGCAATGGTTCTAAAGTTCGCATTTAGCATATTTTATGAACCACTTTTGATTCTTATCATTTTTGCTATGAAATAATAATACCTCCCACTATACTACAGTGGCCCACCACCTGCCAACTATGGGGGTAGGCCTATCAGAAAGAACATTGTTACTTATCTTCAATTATTTCATTGCAGTGCTTCTAGTTGGTCAAGCTGTAATACTAAGGCGTGTGCGGTTTGGGGAAGTCACCAATGTAGATCCCTGGAATCATATTCAGGGAAAAATGTGGACACTGTTCCTGGACTGGAGGACATGGTATCTCAGAGGTATTATTATAGGCATGCGGTAACAAGTAGTATCCCGCACTATTTCTATACTCACAGATGGCCAAAGATGACAGCATTGATCAATGCCACAGACACCCAGATCAATTCCATGTTCAGCGCTATGCCTGGGTTAACCACACTGAGCATCAAGCAGTCAACCATCCCCGCCATCCCTAATTTCCCTCCCAACCCCCAAGATGAACGGCATAGTTACAGTCTCATAATTGACAATAGTAACATTGCAAATCTGTCTTATCCCCTAATAACAGGAAGGTTGTCCAGGATATCTCTTGCTGGAAATAAGATAAGAAGGTTACACAAAGATACTTTCTTTGGTGTGAGAGGAACATTAACCTCAAACTATCTGACGGAATTGGGGTTACCTGATGGAATCTTCAGAAAATTATCAGAGTTAAAACACCTTGATTTGGTCACAACAATATCAGGAATTTGCCCCAGGGAATATTCACAGGGATTGGCAACCTTAAACCTCTTAAGTTAGATAACAATCAGCTCCATATAATTGCCTCCCACACGTTTAATGGTTTTCACAATTTAGAACTTCTCAGTTTGTCCAAAGATGCCATTCATACCCTATAGAAAATGATGCATTGCCATATGGCGGTGAGGACAAGGGTCTCCGGAAACTAATCTTAGCCTCAAATTTACTCTCAAACCTGCCACTGGGGCTTTTCAAAGACCTATCAGGCTTAAAGTATCTTGATTTTAGCTACAATTGTATCAGCAATTTATCTGTGGGGACCTTTGTTGGAATTTACCGACTCAGAACTCTGAAGATTAACAATAATTGCCTTCACAAAATCGACTCACACACTTTTGATTTTCACCATTTACAGCTACTGGACTTATCAAATAATGCCATCCATAACCTAGAAGCTGATGATTTACCATTCGGCGATGAAAAGCAGGGCCTTTGTAAATTAAAGTTAAACTCAAACAACCTGCAGGAATTGCCTTTAGGGCTCTTCAGAAAATTATCTGGCTTGAAATACCTAGATTTGAGTTGCAATCACATAAGAAATTTATCCCAAGGGACATTTACTGGGATCCACCGTCTAATAACTCTTAGATTGAATAACAATAACCTCAGTAAAATTGCCTCCTACAACTTCTATGACTTTCATCATCTAGAATTACTAGACTTACCAGAAAATGATATTCATATCATAGAAAATGATGCAATTTACAATGGAAGGGTTCTAGCTAAAGTAAACCTACAGCACAATAAATTGACCCATTTTCCAGTGTGGATCTTCACAACTGCAAGTATAAGAACTGTAAATCTTTCTGATAACTTACTCTCCTGTCCTGCACTAAGTTTAGATCTGGATGCAATTGACATGGAGTGGGTGATGGAAATACACAATGATAGAATTGGACAGGACTATACATACAAGACTGTCGTCCTTGGTCAAAATAATTTCAATGCCCTGGATATAAAGAACATCCTCAGCAATAACCATAGACTTAATCAGAGACATGTATACAGAGATGATGAGCAGAAAATGTGCTGGCCACCTTTCCCTGACATGGCACTTGGTCCTAGTGGCAGAACTGGGAACTAGTAGTACCCAACTCTCCCACAAGGTGGCAGCACCCCTAAACATTGCCCCTACTTAGGTTTTAGGCTTATTAAAAATTAACCCCATTTAGTATTATTCTATGAAATGATTCATTGGAAACTTGAAATCAAGGGCTTTCTCACATTTTTTAAATCAAAGTGCTGTGACAATTATAAATAGGGCAAAATAATCAGTCATCCTCAGATAAAAAAACAGGATTTCCGGCAGCCAGTTACAAATAGGGACAGTTTTTTTCTGTCACTTAGCATTTTCATATCAACTCCATTCAAAAAGGGTTCGATAGCCCTTGAACTGTATCTTAGAACCGAAATGGTTTCTATTTGAGGGCTAATAGGGAAAATTTTAAGAGGGGGTATACATTTTGGTAAATTTTTCAAAAAATCCGAAATTTTGGAGCCTTTTTTGAAAATTGAACCCCCCAAAAGATTTTGATGAAACAGTGTCAGTTAAATACTACATATCAAGGGCTTTCTTACAGTTTTTAATCAAAGTGCTGTGACATTTATAAGTGGGTTAATTAGTTATCTCCAATTGCCGCTCTCAGAGAAAAAAGAAAGGTTCAGAGGGTAACATCCCACATGGTGACCAATGGGGGACAGGTTTTTTCTGTCACTTAGCATTCTCGTATCAACTCCATTTAAAAAGGGTTAGATAGCCCTTGAACTGTATCTTGGAACCGAAATGGTTTCTAATTGATAGCTGATAGGGAAAATTTCAAGAGGGGGTATAAAGTCTGGTCAATTTTTCAAAAAATCTGAAATTTTAGAGCCTTTTTGGAAAATTAAACCACCTAAAACACTTTGATGAAACGGTGTCAGTTAAAAACTACAAGGGCTTTCTTTCAGCTTTTGAATCAAAGTGCTGTGACATTTGTAAGTGGGTTAGTTAATTATCTCTGATTGGTGGTTTTCTGAGAAAAGGGTAGGGTATAGAGGGCAACATCCCACATGCCCAGGTAGCAAACATGGTGTGGCCCAAGTCTGGGCCATAGCGGGCTCCTGATGTGGGCCACACTGGGTTAACACAGTGGGTGCCTGATAGGTTTTGTCCTCAGCTAAGGGTCTGGGCCACACTGGGCTAACCAATTTGGGCACAGATCTGTTTGAAAGTGGGCTCACCAATTTGGGCTCAAAGTGAGTTTAACATGCCCAGAGTTTTCCAAAATGAACAACAAATCCTTAAGCTAATCTCACCTCCCCCATCACTAAAGCAGTAAATGTAATATCTACCTGAGTGGAAAGGCAGAGCAGAACCATCCATTTGAATCAAACTCATTCAGCCAACACAAGGCACTCTGATTCATTAAAGTGACATTATGGCCTCAATCTTCCCTCACTACTTCCCTATGTAGGAGTAGAGAAGAGAGCCTTCAAGTTCATAATGACTGTACCTCTGCATATCTGCTCTTGTTCCAAGTTCAGTGCAATAGAAATGGTGTTGCCAATCCACTACTACTCAGATGACCTTGATTTGCACTTTTGACTAGAAACATCTAAGTATTTCCAGACTATGAGAAAGTCTGCACATTATTACTTCATATCTGATTTAGTAGTTTATTCCAGTTGTCCTATGTCTAAAAGAAATAAGTTTTGTATGGGTAGTAGAATTCTGCCTGGAGTGCTGTGAAACCACTTTGTAGTGAATCTGCCATGGACTGGCCTACAGGGGCAGGGGATATTTTTGTTTTCTCAATTGCCTCTATATATAGTCCTCTTATACCCGGCCAGGTGTGGGACCTGTTTGCCCCCACACCACAAATACACCTTGCAAGCCTACTAGTATAAAGAAAGACATGAAGCTGTTATTTCCAGGACTAGTCAGTGTTGCATTTTACATGAAATATCTGGATCCCTACTATGAACCTACCCGTGTATTAATGATATAGGGAATGTGGGACTACCTATCTCCTACACAAGTGGTGGACGGAGGAGAGGGCAGGGGGAGAGGGCAGGGCAGGGTAGGATGAGAGGAGGCCAGGGCAGGGTAGGGTGAGGGCAGGGCAGGACAGGGCAGGGCAGGGCAGGACAGGGTGAGGGCAGGGCAGGACAGGGCAGGGTGGGGTGAGAGCAGGACAGGGCAGGTGAGGGCAGGGGATGGCAGGGAGTTGCAGGGCAGGGTGAGAGGAGGGCAAGGGAGGGCAGGGCAGGGTAGGGTGAGAGGAGGCCAGGGCAGGGTAGGGCAGGGCAGGGTGAGGGCAGGGCAGGACAGGGCAGGGTGGGGTGAGAGCAGGAGAGGGCAGGTGAGGGCAGGGGATGGCAGGGCATGGTGAGAGGAGGGCAAGGGAGGGCAGGGCAGGGCAGAGTGAGGGGGGGGCATGGGATGGCAGGGCAGGGCAGGGTAAGAGGAGGGCATGGGAGGGCAGGGCAGGGTGATAGGAGGGCATGGGAGGGCAGGGCAGGGTGGGGGAGGGCAGAGAGGAGAGGACAGGGCAGGGGAGGGCAGGGTGAGAGAAGGTGAGGGGGAAAGGGTAGGGCAGGTTGAGGGGAGTGAGTAGGAGATGCAAGGGCTAGGGGATGGATAGGGGAGGGCGAAGAAAAGAAGAGGGAGAGGGAGGGGGACCACTCATCACAAAGTTCAGAACAGTCCAGAATATGAGGCTGCCCTGTCCAAACCCACTCTCATCCCAGACTGAGAAGAATTTATGCAGCTAAGCACCCATCTTTGGATGCCCATTTTGAAACAATCCTGGGCCCAATGTGGTTGCCCATTTTAAAGCTGACCAGTGCCCAAATCGGTCAGCCCAATGTGGCCCAGACCATATGCTGAGGACAAAACCCGTTGGGAGCCTAATGGGCTCAAGTCGGTTTGGCCGATTTGGGCTGCCCTGTGTGGCTCTGACTGGAAACCCAGCATCTGCCGAACCTAAAACCCATGTACTGAATGCTGCCCGCTTTAAACCACCTTATCCCTGGTAAAACCAATTTGGCCCCGAGTGGGCTTGCTACATGGGTGGTGACCAATGGGGGACAGGTTTTTTCTGTCACTTAGCATTTTCATATCAACCCCATTCAAAAAGGGTTGAATAGCCCTTGAACTGTACTTTGGAACCAAAATGGTTTCTAACTGATATCTGATAGGGAGAATTTTGACAGGGGGTGTAAATTTCCATGAAATTTTAGGAAAATCTGAAATTTTAGAGCCTTTTTTTAAAAAAAGGAACCCCTTGACAATTATTATCAAACATTTTTAATCAAATACTACAGATCAAGGGGTTTCCTTCAAAGTGCTGTGACAGTTATAAGTGGGCTAAAAACAACATCTACAGGCAGTCATGAAGAGGGACATTTGGCTGTAGTTCCTGTGTTGCTCACCAGGATACCCCTGGTACCCATGGCAGACATATCAGACTACAATGCTATGGGGATTCTCATCCAGTGTAGTATACGCCATGACTAAATACATTCAGGTTGATATTAAATTTCTTCTGGCTCGAACTAACAGGCGATAATGTTACATGTGATTGTAGCACTTTCACCATGAACGACAGAACGGCAAGGTGCTAGCGTTCTATTATGAGAATTGGAGATGTTCCCAGCCTCTGAACATGAGAGGCAAGGCTGTGGCAGATATGATAAAGTGTACAGCCCATGCTGAAGGATGCCCATCAAGTTGTGACTCTGTGTGTGTGTGTGTGTGTGAGGGAGAGAGAGAGAGAGAGAGAGAGAGAGAGAGAGAGAGAGAGAGAGAGAGAGAGAGAGAGAGATATGAGAGAGATATGTCTCAGGGACCCATAACTGTAGATTGCTCTTCAAGACATCTTACTGCCCTACCTGAAACAGTACCTGACCGGACTATCACAGTCAAACTGGACCACAATGCTACATGTATAACATATGTAGAAAACCTGGAATACCTAGAACGGATTAAGTATCTGTATCTCAGCCATAACCGTATAAGGGAGATATCTGATGCAGCCATTCAGTCTTTTCATAAATTATCTGAAGTCAATATAAGCCATAACCATCTGAATTATATATATATATATATATATATATATATATATATATATATATATATATATATATATATATATATATATACCACGCCAATTCAAACACCTGCAGCACGGCCGCCTTAGGTTCACTGGAAAATTTGTGTGTGATCGTAATGAAAGATGGGATGTTGGTTGGCTCATTCCATACAAAAGCAAGATCTCCAACGCTGAGAATATTGTTTGTGTTTGTGTTTCTTTAATTGTGATTCATTCAGCCTGTGTCTGAATCTCATTAAGTATTCTTTGTACAAATATTCACAATGTATACATGTACATATTTAAGAAAAGGGAGAAAAGGTGAGTTTAAGCGGGACTAAGGCTGGTTTCTGGTGGCATGCACTGATAAAATCTGATAAGATGGAACCAGCTTGTCCAAGGAAGTGGTTGTTATCCAGGGACAAGCCTTCACAAGGTACCATGTCTTATCACTGTGTTTTGCCACTTTTAGAAGAATCAGTGAAATTCAAAATTGCGAATCCACTAGGTGTAGGTCTAGAAGTCTAACATGTACATTAGTCCCTGTGTACGGAACACCTTTTTGTTTTAAATCGTTATAGTTTTTGCATATATATATATATATATATATATATATATATATATATATATATATATATATATGGGATTTTTAAACGCTTTATTTTAGCTTGCTTGTAATCGACATATACCCATTAAACAATACAAAAGATACCACAGATGATGTCACTAATTCCTTGCATGGGCAATTCCAACATTTATAATAGGTAAAATCCAACCTCTGAACACCAAAATTTATTTTGCTCGCACAGTCTGTTGCCTGTATAACCCATTGGCCGCATTCCCCATAGGCCTATTTGCCACATAATTATAATTATGAGTTAAGGGAATAATTTCATTGTTCTAAAATCTAACCCCTTGGTCCCTATTAAGCAGTAACAGGATGCATTATTGAGTTTGAGTTTGAAAAATATTTTATTTGGCTATAATCAAATACGTTACAATCAGCTGGTCGTTGTAGCCAAAATAAGGAGAATTTTTGACCATGCTGACCATTATCAGTGCTTATTTATCTCTCCAGAAACCAGATCAAGCAATGTTATCCCCTTCTAAGAAATTGTTGTCTTTATCAACAACATGGTGTGTAGAAATAACACATTTATGCAGACGCCTATCAATTTCAGATAGCTAGAAAGAACCTCTGTAAACATTTTCAGAGATTATTGAGGGAAACGTGCATGAGCTAACTCGTTTTCACGGTATTGTCAAATAACTACTTGGTAAAGGGATGTAAAGAAATAGAGAATGGACAAATTACACTTCTGCCCCAAGTTATGTGATTCTTTTGCCAATTACAATATTCATAAACTCAAGACTCATGTCATATGATAATGGTTAATTAAACTTCACTGTCAACATATTTTATTTAGATACCTCCAGCACACATTTAGTTTTAACCATCTGTGTGCGTTTTAACTTTCTGAACTGACGAGAATACCTTTAGCAATATCATAACGTGCACATTCGTGAGGGGAGGGCCTCTGACCTCCAGCACACATTTAATTTTAACCATCTGTGTGCGTTTTAACTTTCTGAACTGACGAGAATACCTTTAGCAATATCATAACGTGCACATTCGTGAGGGGAGGGCCTCTGACCTCCAGCACACATTTAATTTTAACCATCTGTATGCGTTTTAACTTTCTGAACTGACGAGAATACCTTTAGCAATATCATAACGTGCACATTCGTAAGGGGAGGGCATTTACGTCCTCTTTTTTGCAAGATCCTCCTGAAGTGAATACAATTTACTAGCTGTACTTGTATATTACAAGCCAGGACTTACAAGCACGCTCATTATCTGGGTAACGCATTTACGTGTACCAGAAAGGGGTTAGCGGGACCCTCCAAGTGTCTTGCCAAAAAAGAAACATGAACCAAAAACGAAAACGTGCACGTTTTGTATTGCTAATATAACAATTAGGTAATCGTTTAGATGAAACGTGCACACATTTTTTTAACAACGTTTGCCATGCTTACTGCTGTAACATTTATTTGTCAATACATATACACTACGAAAACGAGTTAGGCCATACACGTTTTCCTCGGTACTCTCTGACAATTTTGTTTATCTATTGGCAAGACCCTCCAGGTTATCGATGGGAAATACCGTAATTCCTCAAATAGAAGCCTGGCCTTAAATATAAGCCTGCCCAGTTTATAAGCCTGGTCACACTTGACTGGCGGGTGGCGTACTGGAAGGGCGCAGCGGGGCACCATTAGGTGACCCCCCTTCTGGTCGCCCCGGCGCCTGGGCGGACCGGCTACCCGGCCTGGTAGGGGGTACCAACCCCCCTGTCCAGTCTGGGCCGGCTCTGGCCGGTCGGTCCTCCGCAGGTCCACGTCAACCTGGTGGGCACTGCGGGGTCCAGTGGCCTCTGGCCAGTCTGGTCTGGGGCCCTTTGGACAACCTTTGTTTGGTTGACAGCCGGTGGTGACTTGGCACTGGCATGGTGGCGGCCATGGCCGCCATCTTGCATTTCACAGACCCGGACCTTCCACCAGTGCTTCTCATCGCTTCACTCTCTACCGGACCATACCTCATCTCATCTCATTTCACTACAACTCCCCTGGTAAGTCAACCTTACTTACTGTCCCACTTAGGGTCTCCTTTATTGGTGCACTCTTTGTGGGAAACTACCTCCAGTTCAGGTCATGGTGTTGGTGCACGTCGCAGACCAAAGTGTGCGTCCCAGTGTAATTGTTTCCTTGACTAGGTTCAACATGCCCTGGTGTGTGTGCACTCTAAATGTATGGGTTTATTGCTCTGCATTTATTGTGTACAGACACCTGTGGCACTGTTGCTAACTAAGTTACCTATGTCTTGGTCTCTGGGTGCCGTCTGACCCAGTCTGTACCGACCCATGAGTGGGGCCCCCATGGTTTTGCCCTGGGGGAACCGGTAGTGGTTTGTAAGGTTGACTGTCTAATACCTTGTACTCACCCTGCTACTTGACAGGTGCTTTTTTTCACCGCTTATTACCTCGCTTCCTTCTTTTTCTCTCCACCTTTCCCAGTGTTTTTTTTTTTTTTTTTTTTTTTTTTTTATGGTGCGTGGTCTACTCCAGTATAGCACCAGCCCCCTTTTCCCTGTGCAAATGACTCCTCAAATGACCATGTAGACATATCTAAATGGGGATATAGTTATATTATGAGTTTCATTATCTGAAAATGTGTGCAAAGTTGTTCAAATTGTAGAATAAATCTTATAAATATGGCAAAGGAAAAGAGTAAATCTTCTAGTGAAATAATATAAGCCTGCCTCAAATATTAGCCTGCCCCGAATATAAGCCTGGTCAATTTGTTACTTGAAATCATTTTAAGCCCGGGCTAATCAAGGAAATACGGCATTTAGACCTAGTTTTGAGATGAATCCAAACGTTTTGGGAAGGTTGGGTGGTCCTGAGAAGGACCTTTGAAAAGGTTGGTCCCGAGAGGGACCTTCAAGATCAGCGTCGTCAGTGTGTTCATGGGCTGCCACTCCCACTGAGTTCCCCGTCACCGACCTCTCCTCCAGAGACCTCTTCATTGGAACCTGTGGAACTGCTGGGTGGTTCGACGCCCAGTTTCACGTAGAGCCTCTCAAGATCCTCAAGGTCGTCCAAACGCTGCTCGTGCCATTCCAAGTAGGCGGAGAATTTGTGGCGAACGCTGCGCAGCTCCCGGAGACGATCTTCCATCATGGCCCGTTAGGCGGCGTTGTTGCCGGCTCTGGTCATGCGCAGAAAGCAGATCCGCTCACGCTTGCGCAGGATGTTGATTTGAGAGGCAGCGTTGTGGCACT
Source organism: Acholoe squamosa (assembly GCA_949317995.1). NCBI lineage: Eukaryota > Metazoa > Annelida > Polychaeta > Phyllodocida > Polynoidae > Acholoe > Acholoe squamosa. The sequence continues at coordinate 55,563,516 of OX439038.1, forward strand.
TCCTCCTCTCTTTGCGCATGGCCTTGGCGATGAAGTCAGTCATGATGACTACAGTGATGTTGATATGAAGTCCCGCGTGTGATATCTTGCCGCTGGAAATTGTTGGGTATTCGATGGGATGGATTTGTTGTTATATGTAGATAGGTCTGGTTGTCTGAAGAACTTTAGAAAGATAATGTGTATCAAGTCTGGTGATCACTACCTTTTATCCATTATTAGTGTATCAGTCCCCAAGCACCTCAGTCGGCGGCGCATCTCATTGGCTTATTTTCTTATCTGTGAACCCCGCCGCGACCTGGTAGTCACACTTACCAACGTCCACCCCAATTCTTATCAGTACCTGGCGCCTATACCATTACAGACCCGTCTACATGGCACCTCCCCGCCCCCCCCCCCGATACGCTCCCATGGCGCTACTACTACATGTAGTATGTGACCCTTGCCCCCCCCCCCGGGCCCCAGCCCTTGTTCGGCCACTCAAGTCGCGACGACGCTAGACTACTGGAGCGCCAAGATACGGCCGACGTACATGTAAGAGTGTAAGGTTAGGCCTATGACTAGAACAATGCCAAGCACATCCAAAATAAATGGTATCATCCAATGCGAATACTGCGCCAGCCGTTGCAACATTAAAGGCTCTCCAACACTGGGATCCAACGCCATCCACCGAAACCCATCTTGTCTGAACTATCAGGGAAGTCTTTTCTGTTAAGGATTTTAGCACCCTTTCATGGTACATTTCCTATCTAATTTACAGGTAGCCTAAGCTGTAAAAAAGCTGTACCCTAAGTATACATACTTATAATATTGTATTGAATATGTGACCTGATAAAAATTCATAAAGTCACATCTAAATGAATGATTCCATCTTGTGTGACCTCTCATTTAATCGATATAAATTTACTTATCTACCAGCATATCGTAGCAGTTGTCCTTCAGGAATTACTTTGTTGTGATTCTCTAATCTGTTCTGCACTGTGTAACGGTTTACTTACTTTCTAACCCTAGGGGCGGCGGAATGTGCCTAAAGTTGGAGGCTAGTCTCCAAAACTAGAAACTGATATATAGAAGCAGAGAGACTACTACCGGTACATGTAGTATATTTATGTACATGTACGATCGGCCTTAGGGGGTGTCCCGGGGGGCCACTTGAGGATTTTTGGAAACCATGTGCGTACAAAAACTAGAGGGAAAGGGGGTACTTTTTTCACCCCATGAGCGGACCCAACCGGATCCGTTAAAAGGGGTGCATTTGGGCCCAATCTGGGCTAAAAGGGGTACATTTTTAAAGGGCTTTCCAACGGCGAAAGAATTTTAAAAATATTCCAACTAGAACCAAAGTTAGGGGTTAATATCAAGGGTTTATCATTTTTCTCAAATGCCGGGAAAGGGGTACTTTTTTTTTATCAAACTTTGGCCGGCAAAGGGGTACCCTTCTTAGACAACATCTCAAAATATGGTGGGGAAAGGGGTATATTTTATGAAAATATACCACTGAAAGGGTGCCAAAATCAAGGGTTACTCGTCTTGCATTTTGGGAAGAGGGAAAGGGGTACTTTTTCAACATCATTCCCGTCAAAAGGGGTACATTTTGGTGAAAATTGCCCCTGCTAAAAGGGGTATATGGTCAAGGGCCTTCTACGCACATGGTTACTATAGAACATATAGGGAGTGCCCCCCCCCGGGGGGGGGGGTGTACAACATCGTACGGACGCGGCTGCATGACTGCTGGACTCTAAGTATAGTATATCATCCTCTTGGCGATCTCATCTTTGAGGAGATTTACGCTTGATGGGCCGCGCTGGTCCGTGTGACGTCACTGAATGCGCCCGTACTGAGAATTCTAGGGAGCAGAACCCTGATTGCTAGGGACTTGGCAAAGGGTCAAATTAAATAGACATTGTACTATAAATAGAGCAACCCTTTTGCTGTTTTCTTTCTAGTATCTGGATTAGAAAATAGATCGTCAAGTATGTAATCCAAACGTTTTGAAATCTTTCATTTTGTAATGCATTTTGTTGTGAGATGTTTAGATCTTTTCTGATAAGGGTTTTAACACCTTTCTTTTGTAGTACATTTCATATTTAAAATATTCCGTCATGAGGATTCTTATCAGCAAGGAGATAAGGCTGATAAGGGCCACGCTGGTTACTATGACGTCACTGCTGCGTCCAAGAATTGATCACCCGACGTCCTCGACAGGGCTAACCATAGGGCCTCATAAGCTAGAGTTATTATCCCTTGGTATGTTTTCTTATTTCATCTTAATCATCTATCATTCTATTTTTTTTTTATGTTCTCATTTTTCAGCAACCAAGTTTACTAGGGCTAGACATTACTTGGTGACAGTTGCTCCAGATCTTTGAAGATTTTCTTTTTTATAGATGGATCGGAGGGAACTCGACTCACCTGACATTATGTAATTAGGAATCTCTGTTTTTGTCATATTAGTAGTAGCAGAAATAACGTGTACATGGGAGAATAAACCCTCTCCTCAGGCTATGATCAGGTTCTATCCGTCTAGACAATAGACAATTTGGGGTGTAGGCTAGACCCAGGCTAGACTGTTGAACCCACACGTGAGCATGCAGGGCATTGTGTGAAACCACGTTTCGCGCTCCTACATTCTTATCTCTCTAAAACAATAGGACTGACAAAACACTCGGCATCACGACACAGGTATTGACAACCTCGCTCACATGGCGCTATAGGACCCAGTATGGATGCCTAGGCTAGTGGGATCTACCATCTTGAATTTCGCTGGTTGAGGTAAAACCCACTGGTAAGACATACTATGATGGGTATAGGGAACAGAGCTATTGCTAGTACCAAACAAATTAGCTAGGTGGCTCATGTAGTCGGAGGCTAGATCAGCAGTTGGCCTCTTTGTACAGTTTACTTTGGTTGGCCCTTCCTAATAGTCTATATGAAGCTATATTCTAAAAGTCTATACCTTTGGATAACATATACCTTAAAGCTAAACAATGTAAGCTTTTTATAGACTTAGTACTTCAAATATAAGAGAAATCAAATTTCAAAATTTTTCTCAAAGGGCACATATAATCCGGGCTGAGTGAAACCAAGCCATTGTCTCCCTATCAGGCTAATCCCCTCCATTCACACCTAAAACAATGGACAGTTACTCAAGGTGATTAAGATAGAGGCAGGGGCAGTTTATCAGTCTTATCAATTCCCATTGTTTTCTGTGGGTGGAGGGCAAGATAAGAGATTACCCACAATCCTCTGCCACATCCAAGATGGCTGTCGGGGGGGGGGGGGGGGGTAACACCCACTTCCAGGGGCATGCTGGTCCCATCTTATCAGTGTATGTCGCCAAAACCAGCTGAACACCTGCTTGTAGCCAATGGGGCGCTGCCATGTTCCCTTTTAGACGGCTAGGTAAAACCTGTAAAACCAACATGGTCAGAGAGACACCTGTTTAGCCGTTTGGAGCCTGTGATAACGGCGCCGTCGTCATGACATAGTGTTGAGGCCGGAGGCCATCGGTCTGGGTGTAGGGGAGACGAAGGCTGTGGGGCTGATAAGCCTAGATAAGGTCGTCAGACAGTGAAATAAGGCCATGACTGAGATGATTAACATGGGGACAAGATAGTGCATAAAAGGAAGTGACCGCCATACATCCAAATATACTACGAAGCCTTCTTTACCAGACCACACATCGACATCACCTCGAGATCTCTTCCTTCATAACAGCTAGCAGACGACAATTTGCCAACTATTACCGCCAACATGGACCACTCGCTCGCCAAATTATCTGCCGTGTTCGACGAGTTCGACCGGTTTGCCAATGACGTGGACTCAGTAGAAGATTATAACGCTCTCTTTGACGAAGCCGTCCGTCGGATCACTGCCTTAGAAGTGTCCATTGACGACCTCCAAATGCGTGCGCGACGCAGGATACCGATGACAGCGGTTTAGCTAGTCCTCAGGGCTACAGCGCCTGCCGCGTCCGCGCAGACCTAAATACGCAGACTCTACGCGGAGCCTCCCGCGGTGAGCATAGGTGCGCGGGCGTAGTGGTAGTCCTCAGGACTATAGCTAATAATCCTTAGTCCTGGGGACTAGGTGATAGTTTAGCCCACAACTAAACTATACCGGTCAAGTCCTGGGGATAAAAGCATAGTCCTAAGGACTAAAGCCTAGTCCCCAGGACTAAGAATATGAGGATATTGTCGTAGGGACTAATTGTACATTCCCATGAATAACCTTGCAGACCCCATGACTTTGTATAAGACTGTGCTGTTAGTCTCCAGGACTAAGCTTTTAGACCTGGGGACTAATTCGTAGACTCAGGGACTAATGCAGGTGGTTCTAAGGACTAATTCATTGATTGATGTCTAATGTAGTTGTGACTAGGGATGTAGTCCCCAGGACTTCAAATTTAGTCCTGAGGACTACTTCTAAGTCCCCAGGACTGCTCTGTGTAGTCCCAGGGACTAAAGATACAGTCCTGGGGACTAGAACATTGTCCTTGGGACTAGAGACACAGTCCTTGGGACCAATGCCCTAGGCCCCAGGGGTGCCTGTCAACATGTTTGTACAGTCAAATAGGTATAGCCCTGGGCGCAAAAAAACAGCCATTGTTCCATAGTCCCTGGGATGGAACATTAGGCCTGAGGACTGTATAGTGGTCCTCAGGACTAGTCAGTCCAGGACTAGACCATTATATCTGTAGTCCGCAAGACTATAGAAACAGTCATGGTCCCCTGGGGACTAGATTCATAGTCCCAGGGCTACCTCTGTTTGGTCCTGAGGACTAAATATATATACTTACCTAGTCCTCAGAACTAAAGTAAAGTCCCCAGGACTATTATCTGTAGTCCCTAGGACTTTCAGTGTCTTTTTTTCAGCCTGGAATGGTAGTCCTGGGGATTAATAAACAGTCCTTAGGACTAAATCTTTAGTCCTCAGGTCTAAATCCTATGTCCTTCGGACTAGATCTTTAGTCCTAGAGACGCAAGATGTAGTCCTGAGGACTAGACTTTAGTCCTCGGGAGGTCCACTACACATTCATGATGATTAGATGTTAATCCTGACCTGTAGTCCTAGGGACTAAAAGTGTAGGCCTTGGGCTGGAGAAATGGTGCTGAGGGCTAGAAATCAATCAAGGCCTCCTCAGGACTAGACTGTAGTCCTCGGGACTACATCCATAGTCCTGAGGACCACACATTAGTGCTGACGACTTGAAAATTACATTTTCAGTCCTCAGGACTAAAAGGGTAGTCCCTAGGACAGGCTCTAGTCCCCAAGACTAGAAACCTGGAAGGCATTGGCTATTGGAATTTCAGAAATGAGTGTGTGTCTTTTACTAGCGGTAGTCCTCAGGACTATGCCCCCATCCGCATCGCGTCTGTCTGCGCGTAGTCTGCGCGTATCTACGTCAGCGCGGACGCGGCAGGCGCTGTAGCCCTGAGGACTAGCTAAACCGCTGTCATCGGTATCCTGCGTTAGCGACGTGCTGTCCTAGAGGGTAACAACACCCGCAACTACCATTTGGCAGTACTGGAGGAGTTTTGTCATCGTAGGATAGAATCTATCATCCGGGATCTGTGGGATACCACCGTCATCCTACCTCGGCATGGAGAAGGGCGAGAGGACTGAATACCACAAGTCACACCAACACCATAGCAGACTCAGTTGGAGTCTGCACCACACCAAAAGGCCCTTCTCAGGGCCAACCGATACTCACAAAAGTACGATCAAGATCTCATTATTGCATTCCCCGACAAAAAATTAGTTAAGAAATGAGAAGCAAAGACAAAATGAAGAAGAAAGGAAAACGCCCCCTTTCTCTAATTCAATTTCATCACACCGCTGAAAGTAAAAATGTTTGCAGTTTCAATTAAATCACGTATTCCTCAGCGAACAATGTACTACATAACGAAGGAGAAGAAGAAGAAGAAAAAAACGCTCCCTGGCATAATTCCGAAGGCAGTTCCACAACTCTCCAAACTATTCTGAAGTTTCAATTGAATTATTTTATTCCCGTATGTAACTAGTATAAGTTCTGCCCTTATATTAACGAAGCAAATTGTAAATATTCATTGGAGGGGGAGGGGTGGGAGTGTCCGAGATGTGAGCTCTCCATTACTGGTATTCTATTTTGGCTTGTATCTATTAACCTTAGTTCAAATTATTTATCTAAATGTCAAGATGATCAACTCAACTATGACACCAGAAGTTTGTATGATGGTAGTGGTTCTATTTCTATGATCAAAAGTCGCAACGCTTCATCAGGTGATCTATCTCTCTCAGTAAATTTGCAGTTCCTCTAGATCCAGCTAAAATGTCTTTTTTTTTTGTTCACTTTTTTGAAAGGGTCTTGAGATGTTGAGGCGACAGTATCAGTCATCCTCGAAAAGCACCATATTGCACCATTTGACATCCAGATCCTCTCAGACTCCCCATTATTTAAAACAACAACGAAAACTTGTTCAGTTTCAGGAACTCAGCATGGGGAAGGGGCAGTTCTGGTGTTAACAGGTATGGCGATGTCCGTGAAAATTACTTTTGGATACGACGTCGTGCGACTCGCCTCCATCAGACTGTTCTCAGTGCTACCCTCTAGTGCCAACAACAAGCACTAATTTACTTCACCGGGACGCCAATATGACATCTCCCCCTGGTGTGTGTCCGGGAACTGATTACAATTTACACATAGGACTCAGTATAGAGGCCTAGTGGAGCCGCCATTTTGCATTTTGCTGGTTGAGGTAAAATCAACTGATAAGACATACCATGATGGGTACCTTGTCCCTGGTTAACACCCACTTCCAGGGACATGCTGGTCCCATCTTATCAGTTCTTACCAGTGTGTGTCGCCGGAACCAGCTACAGACCAGTTAGTGGCCAATAGGCTGGAAACCTACCCCTGAATTCCGCTCCCGCTTCTCTCCCACTACATATGGTAGTTATACAGACCGCAGATGCCCAGCGTACACATGTACTCACTGTCCTACATATATAGCATGAACCTACACTGTACCATAACTCGTCTTTGTATATGTACATGATTGTTATATGTCTACAGGGGAGGATCCAGGATTTTGGAAAGAGGGGGGTCCAACCCTCAGTTTCCATGGGAGGTATCATGGCAATGTCGCAAGCGCAGCGACATCGCAAGTGCAGCATGGCGACATCGCAAGGGTAGCGCCGTGATATCGCAAGGGCAGCGCCGTGATATACCTAGGGGGGTTTGGGGGCATGCCCCTCCCAAGAAAATTTTGAAATCTAGACATCAAATGGTGCATTCTGATGCATTTCTAGATCCCAATCCAGTAAAGCATTTTGATGTACCATCAGCAGTAAATCAATGATTATGAGAACAGGGAAAAAAATCTTATTAAATTTTGATTGGACATTGGTGTTGAGGGCAGCTTGGGGGGCATGTCCCCTAGAAAATTTCAGATTTATAAATATCAAACAGCAAATTTTAAAACACTTTGGTGTGAACCTGGGGTGGGCAGGGTTTCCAGAAAGGGGATGCAACTCTTGTGTGGTAATGCTTTGTCCTTTGTGAGGTTTTGGGGGCTGGTCCCTCAAAAAAGATTTTGAAATATAGATGTCAACCTTCAAGTTTAAGGGATTCAACTAGTCTCAGATGTGAATCTAGTATTTTAAGATATTGTTGTTTAAGGGGGTGTGGGGGCCTGCCCCTGGGAAAGTCTTAGAAGAATTGATGTCAAATTTTGAAGTTTAAACCATTTTGGCATACCTTCAGGAGTGTGTTTATTCACTGGTGATTTAAAAGAGACTTTTGGTTCATGCCCAAAGAAAACCTTATAACATACTCATCAAACTTATATTTGAAGCATTTTGGTGTAGGCAAGCAATTTCAGCAAGGGAGCAAATTTATGTCCTGATACCAAACATTGTAACGATTGTTCTTTGATAGGGTTTGGACAGCTTGTTCCCGAAGGAAATTTTTGAAATATTGGTGTCAATCAAAGATGTCAACTCATTGTTTAAAGTATTTTGATACACCCTAACTTATAAATCTGATAGATTACCTGGGGAACCCCACATAGTATACAAACTCAAAAGGCACTCCGAATGCCCAGATGCTGATGTGGTCACTGCTGCACATTCGGGATGTTTTTTAGTCATAATCTAATGTAATTATACCCTACATCCCTGACCCATTCCTATAGGGAACAGAGCCATTCCTGTATGGAGGTGGCCATTTTGAAATTAGTTATGTAACTGGCCCCCGACGGCCATCTTGGATCTGGCAGAGGATTGTGGGTAATCTCTTTTCTTCCCCTCCACCCACAGAAAACAATGGGAACTGATAAGACTGATAAGCTGTCCCTGCCTCTATCTTAATCACCTTAAGTACCTGTCCATTGTTTTAGGTGTGAATGGAGGGGATTAGCCTGATAGGGAGACAATGGCTTGGTTTTACTCAGCCTGGATTATATGTGCCCTCTTAGAAAACTTTTAATGTTTAATTTCTTTTGTATTTGAAGTACTAAGTCTATCTGAAGCTGATATTGTTTAAGTTTAAAGTATTTGCTATCCAAAGGTATAGATTTTTAGAATATAGCTTCATATAGACTATTAGGAAGGGCCAACCAAAGTAAACTGTACAAAGAGGCCAACTGCTGATCTAGCCCCCGACTACATGAGCCACTTAGCTAATTTGTTTGGTACTAGCAATGGCTCTGTCCCGTATACCATAGCCTATACCAATCAAGGATGGGTTTAAGGTATAAGCTATGCCTTACATATAGGCCTGAGCCAAGCATTATCCATACCTATGATATGACGGTGATTTTTTTCTGGATTGCCTCCTGTTAGAAAATTTTGAGAATTTTTTATATATTTTAGATGATGTAGAGTCATAAATGTCACAATTTACAAACAATAAAAATTATATCAGAGAGAGATATAGCATATAATATGCATAACCTGGTCTTGCATATTGCATGTTCTTATAGACACGAAAAAAATCTTGGAAACGGGACAACAATAATCTGAGAAAGGAGACAATTTAGTATATTATAAATGAGACAATTCAGTATCATGTATAGAACTACATCTTATACACCTGTTACCAAAATATATGGTCCTGTACGTTTCTCAGATAATTTTATTGTGTCCTGTTACCAATATAGTCCTGTTTCTCAGATGATCGCGTGTATAGTGGGTAGTTACACACACGACCTGTCCTGTTTCTCAGATGATTTTATTTTGTCCTGTTACCAACAATAGTCCTGTTTCTCAGACGGTCGTGTGTATTTGAAGCATTATACACACGACTTTTCCTGTTTCTCAGATGGTCGTGTGCATAGTGGGTACTTATACCCACGACCTGGTCGTGTGTATAATTCTTCAAATACACACGACGTGGTCGTGCGTATATCATCGGCTATACGGCACATGGCTATTGTATTATTGACCAATGGGAAGCATCCCTGGCATTTACTGCGGAGACGGGGGCTGAAGGTGTTAGTCATAGTGCAGTCGGGGTCTAATGGCGGCCTCCATAGCCTAATGTGCTAATGCCCTTATTACTGGCTTCCACTTAATGAACACGTACCAAAACTGAAAACTTGTCTATTCTTTTTGGTAGTGTAGTTTCATGTTCTGATACATTTCTAGCAGGGCTTTGATAATCTTACCCGGGCAATCATATTACTGGTTAGCGGGATCCTTAGTGAGGTGACCCCTGCAGAATCTGGTACCTTGAGAGATAAGGACTGATAACAGCCAGCATAATGGGGACCACCTAGGTAGCAAAGATACATTGGGCGGCCAATGTCGGTTTATATTGGGCCAAGCATGGGCAAGCATGGCTCAATGCTCCATTGCTGATTGGGCAGTAACTATTGTTGCGTACTGCACCCTAAAAAGTCTGCACTGAACGAAAGGAATTTCATCATTGGCCAATAATGTATTCCGCTAGGTCGGAATAGAGACACTTGATCCCCCCCCCATGCCCCATGCCCCCAAGAAATAAGAAATGGTCATGTATACATGTACAGAGGCCAATATCCCTTTTTTTCTTTAAACAAAAGCGTCAATGTCCTCCGTCGGAATACCCATGTCCCCTTGTTGATTTGAAGCAAAACTTTATGTACTTTATATCCAATGTCAAAAAGCTGAATGTATACAATCAATTGACTACAACTCATTGACTATAGTATGTCGCCTTGCCAAATTTAGGGGCCTATAGAACCGTCCTGCCCAAATCACACCCAAATTTGATCAATACTCGAAAAGGGTACCGCCAAATATGTTTGGTTTGTCCCAACTCTGAAACTGCTTCCTACGTCCCTGAATTTAATCTATTGGGCCTAATACTTGTTGAGTCTGTCATTATTTTCTTTGCAACATTCTTTAAAGTCATCTCTCTATCCATCACAGCCACCAAGCAGATAGTAGTAGCCTAAGTTGATGGCAATCAGGCTGTGTTTGTCTGACGGCTCATCCTCACAGTCACCCTAAACCTTTTTCCTCTGGATAGGTGACCTCAGACCAGATGGATACTCACCTTCCACCCCAATGTGTGCCAACTTTGACGTCTCAGGATAGTGTTTCCTTCTATGAAAGTCAACCAATGGCGTGTAGACACATGTTACTGTTGTACAACAGTAGGGATGGACGAGACGTGTAATCTGCTAACACTTCAGAGCTAGAATGATGCATTCTGCATTGGTTTAAAAATGGATTAGTTCACTATTGATTATCGCTATAAAAAAAAATGTTCAATGTTTTATAATACATTGAGTTTTAATCCCCCCCTTTTTTTCTTTCTTTAAAAAACAGCAACATTTTTGCACTGTCATTCTCTCCTAATACATGAAATACCCTTAGATTCTGATATATAGGATGGTTCCTATGCTTGCCACTGGTGGTGTGACTGATCCACTATCAGAACCCACCCATAGGGATAACATTGTGTAACTGGAGTGTAGGAGGCCTCAGAGGGTATTATACTGATGGGTCCCCTGAATCAATCTGAGCATGGTCCTCTCTCATTTTCATGTATTTTTAAAAAGACTCAGTTTTTTTTTCAACACACTTTTATGGATATATAAACAACACGAATCGATGGAAAACAGAAAATCAACCCTGGGTTAGCTCCCAATCATATTATTTACAATGTTGGAGAGGAGCTCTGGAGTGCTGCATCCTACCAGCTGACCAGCTGGTTTCCGGGTGTCTCCCATCCCTAATAAAGCTTTTCGTGTTTCCACGCCCTTCTATACGGGACAGAGCCATTGCTAGTACCAAACAAATTAGCTAGGTGGGTCATGTAGATGGGGGCTAGATCAGCAGTTGGCCTCTTTGTACAGTTTACTTTGGTTGTCCCTTCCTAATAGTCTATATTAAGCTATATTCTAAAAATCTATACCTTTGGATAGCAAATACTTTAAACTTAAACAATATAAGCTTTAGATAGACTTAGTACTTCAAATACAAGATAAATTAAACTTTAAAAGTTTTCTAAGAGTGCACATATAATCCAGGCTGAGTAAAACCAAGCCATTGTCTCCCTATCAGGCTTAGGCTGGAAACCTACCCCTGAATTCCGCTCCCGCTTCGCTCCCACTACATATGGGGCAGGTGGAAGCCTTGGCCAACTTGTTGGAAAATGTTGGGTGTACATGAGTGAGTACACTCTCACAGCAGATGTTATCACTGATAGGTTATCTGAATATGTGGGGGAGAGTGTGAAATGAGACTGAGACAGACAAAGTGCAGAATAAACATCCACTAATCACCCCCAATTAAGGGATTAAGATAAGAATCTCTTTGATATAACAAGATTATATTTAATCCTCCCTCTCCCTGTCTGTGACCTGACCTTGAAACAGGAGGAAGTAAGGGGAGAGGGGTTGGGGGATGGAGCCCTATGCCTGCGGTAATTATACAGACCGCAGATGCCCAGCGTATATTAGGCTAATCCCCTCCATTCACACCTAAAACCATGGACAGGTACTTAAGGTGATTAAGATAGAGGCAGGGGCAGCTTATCAGTTCCCATTGTTTTCTGTGGGTGGAGGGGAAGATAGGAGATTACCGCAATCCTCTGCCAGATCCAAGATGGCTGTCAGGGGCCAGTTACATAACTGATTTCAAAATGGCCACCTCCATACAGGAATGGCTCTGTTCCCTATACCATTCTAGGGGGTTGGGAGCTTTTGGGGAATTACTTAGAGACTGGTCATCATTTATCAACAGGATGCGGTGGTGAGATTTCTGGACATGCAAGCCCCCCCCCCAAAAAAAAAAGAAAACCCAGCAAAAAACTTGATAGGGATAGAAAAGAAGCGTTGAGTCTTTTTTCCTTTGCTAAAAATCGATTTATCTAAACCTCTCTCCCCAACCCACACCCCGATAATTCTTTTATGACCACTCCCTTACATGGCTGTTCATACAATCATTTCCTGCTGATGGTACATGATCTATTGTTAAGATAAACCTTTGCAGGTGTCCCAAAGTGTTCTTAGAGACACCTGACCTGTCGACATCTCGAGTCGACATGGGAAGCTGAATGATATCACGTCCAGCTTTTAGAAGATTAAAGGATTTACCCAACCTGTCGAAATACCGTCATGTTTTGTAGATATGGCCACCTTACCCTAATACCCTGTGTTTATTGGTCATTGTTTGGAAGCGCTTTAAATACAATACTAAAAGACCAGGAGCGTCTACTAATGTATTATAACGTGATATTGGACGTAGATCTTTGCATTTCATATTTCTTTCTTCCCCTCTCACCAGTTCTCAATCTCCATTGTGGAACGTTACCCTGGTCTATGATTATGAATCTACAATCTTGTACGAGTACAAGTTTGTGTAAAATACATTATTTCTAGCTGGTGATGCATCATCGATACGCTTCAAGTCTGCTACCCCACAATCACCATAAATCTGATCCATCAGATCAGCTGATACGTCTTCCCTCTACGCCCCAGCATGCACTGTGACTGATAACTGTTAGAACTTTATTGGCCCTTTTCAATATTACATTTTACTTCCAAGCCCTTCCTCTCCACTCATATCCTCCCCCCCCCCATTTAACTCTGTCTCTGCCAATGTCCAGGGCTTCTTAACTTAAAGTTTTGAAACTCCTACGATGGAAGAAAGGCAGGTTCTGCGCGGTCTTCCAGAGCGGAACCGGAATATCCAGGGCCCTGGAGGTGGGGGGACCCCGCGTATAAGTCGCACCCGTATATTCATAAACTACACGAGGAGTTCATCATTTTTTTTTTTTCCAAATGATGAATTTCTAAAATTGAAAAACCAATGGGAGTCGTCAGTGAGGGCTACCCCACACCCCAAATTCCAAATGTCGATAAAGAATGATTGAGAGAAGCCTTCTTTGGAACATGCCATTGTTACCTACCCCCACCCTCCCTCCCCTCTCCATGTGTCTTGAAATGGTCTATAAGCCGCGGCGGCGAGCTTTTACAGTATCTATCTGCCTCTGACCCTGAAAATGATACATTATGTTGATAGAATAGGTTGGGATGTGTATTGCGCATGACAACTGATTCTATACCAATAAAGTAAAGTTTTCTTATGTAAAGTGTCATCATTACGGCAATTCAAATGAGCTATGCCCACCAAGTTCAAGGAGACATGAACACGACTTTGTCCTGTAGGACATCCTATATTTTATCATACGCCTTAGTACATGTGTATACATACATACATACATACATACATATATATATATATATATATATATATATATATATATATATATATATATATATATATATAATACATGCATTATGCCACTTAGAATTTGATGTAAATAGTTTTGTTCTATGTTTAGTGTCTAGAAGACCACCCTGGGAGTGAGTTACGACCAGGGCCTGGTGACGGCGACCAGGAGGTCTGTGACGGACGTGTAGGGGCCGTGAGGGTCCATAAGGAGGCAGCCGAGACAATGGTTGTGATTGCTCTTCTGTCAGATTTCCTCTTTGAAGGCAGACCGCTCTACGCCGCCTACCGCCCTGTCCGTCACGCCTCCGGTGCCGGTGAGCCCACTGATAGGATCGGACGTAGCCGGGGCCCGGCGGACACAGGCGGCAGAGATAGGCATCATTCTCTTGTCAGACGGAGCCGGTTAAGGCGCCGACCTGACCCGCCACCAATCCAGCGTACAGGGATGACGTTGGAGGAAGTTGTAGTTGACGTTGGCGCCAAGAATGCCAGGTGTGCATCTGTGTGTCTAGAGGGAGGGGTTCTTATCAGTGCCCTTATATGGAATGTACTTATAAAGACATACATGAGTCTTACCAATGTCAGTGGACTGATGATGTCAAATATGGAAATTGTGGTAGAGAATTAAAAAAAAAAAAATCAAAAAAATCGACATATCAGATGTTATGTTCAGCTTATTTTTACACTATATAAATTATACACTATATTATAGTGAAAACTGAGAGTTATGGTAATCATAATAACTTTGGACAACGATTTAACCAATTTCAGCGAGTTGCTATTCCGAGTTAGCAGGACGTCCCATGGGCGCCGCCATTACTGGAGCTTGTTACCAGCGAGTTCTACTGATAAAACCTTTCAGATGGGTACCAGTCGGCCCCCGAGAGGACCGCAGTGAATCGTAGGGATTATCTCATTGGCTAATAAATGATCATGCTAAGTCCACTCCTCAGAGGGTATAAACTGAAGGTAAACTGTAGCTTTTTGCTGGAGACAACTTGTATCTGAATGATGTTCCTCGCCAGAAGCCATAGGCCAGAAGCTACAAGGAAGAAGATATATCTCCATCTGAAGTTAATAGCACCCTCAAGTCCACACTGACAGACGTCAGCCAAATTGGACACATACTCACCAGGTCTATCTCGTCCTATCTCACAAGAAAACATGTGTTCGTGTCACAACTGTACTATTAGTTTTGAAAGGAGCGGAGTCATTTTGCCACCATAAATACCACTATAACAGATAGGGCGATACAGCAACACAACGGGGGACTGAGATTGTGGGGCAAAGCCAAATCCCGGGTCAAACCCCTCCAATTTGCTATGCCATCCCAGGACAAAGACCGGGACATAGATTATACACACAATGTCGATCATGTGACCAGATCACATGACCCGATCGACAAGATTGCAAGTGGCGCCACCTGGGGAGTTGTCCCTACCGCAAGGTCATAGGTCAAGAATATGAAGGTCAAGTTCTGAAGTATCATAACTATTTATGACTCTACATGTGTAGGTTATACCTACATTATTTGTAGCATGGGATTAGACGGATAGATGAAGTATATAATTATTATAATATACTTCAATACTTTTGTAATGAGTTTTTAAAGAAAATATGGTTTGAATATTTTAGCATCAATA
This sequence comes from Acholoe squamosa, assembly GCA_949317995.1. NCBI lineage: Eukaryota > Metazoa > Annelida > Polychaeta > Phyllodocida > Polynoidae > Acholoe > Acholoe squamosa. The sequence continues at coordinate 55,578,863 of OX439038.1, forward strand.
ATGAGGTAACCTTAGGCAGTCTATCCACTCAAAGATGTACATGTCCGACCATTACTATTTGCTACACGTTCACACACTCCCATGTCGATCCCATGCTTTGAGTAGGTCAGTGGTCATGATGAGCAGTTTCTCTGACCTCAGTGACCTTAAAGAGCTGCTCTTGAGACATCAGTCCTTCATGTCTCTGACTGGACCTGCCTTATCATTGTGGGAAACACAATCTAGAGTTTCACTCTGTATCTATCAAAACATTGCATGCCCAGGTACATGTAGACATCTACTTCTTACTTTGTTTGTGAAGCTGAAACATGATAAAGGTCATGATATCAGAAGGTCATGCTGAGTAAAAGAAAACATTCACAAGTTCACAAGCATTTGACATGTAGAAAACCTGTGTGATAGATCAGTGAGGGATAGAACGTCTAGCGTCGTGCTCCTGTTAAACATTATGGGTGCCCTATTACCACCAACCAGTTCCGATATATGGCTATGTAAAACTTCAAAGGCGAACCGACATACTCCTTGTCATCACTAATCTTATTATAGACTCCGACACAGGTTCATGTGTATTCATGTGAAACCCTCGCAAACGATACTCTTGTTTCAGAATACATGTACTTTATAACAACGAAAAAAAACAACAACAACAAAACTACGTTGTTTCACATAAGTTTCTCAATAGTTCTCATCATAGAATGACCCGCGCCTGTGCCTATACTGCCAGGAGGGTCTTGCCAAAAGACAAACGTGAACCAAAAAAATAAAACGTGCACGTTTTCGTATTGCTTAAAGTATTCTCGTCAGTTCAGGAGGTAAAATGTGCACGGATGGTTAAAACCAAATGTGTGCTGGAGGTGTCTAGATAAGCTGTATATATTGGCAATTAAGTTGAATAAACCATTATTTCGAGACATACCGGTAACCAGTGGGGTAGCAGCGTAATTTGTTCATTCTTTATTTCTTTACATCCCTTTAATGGGCAGTTATTTGGCAATATGAAACGAGTTTACCCATGCACGTTTCCCTCAGTGATCTCTGAAAATTTTTAAGAGGTTCTTCCTCGTCCTGTTTTGGCAATACCCTCCAGGACAAGTGGTTACCAACCAATATCTTTTCTTTTTGCTTTCCTTTCCTTATGTCAATGTGGTTAGATTGTGGAACGATGCAGGGCATGTCGCTAAACTTGCCTACGTCCGGCTTATCCCGCCGCGCCCCCTTCCGTCACGTCTGCTTAATACAAAGTGTGGACCGCCGCCGTTTCGCCCCCTTTCGCCCCAGCGCAAAATTGCAGCAACCATTTTGGTGCCGCGTTCCGTTGACCTCTGCTAGTGACCTCTGACGAGACACGGTGTGATCTTAGAAGTGATTGAGACGTGTGGAATGGACGCCTTCAGTCGGCTCTGACATGCGCCAAGGCTATACCTGACGCCATGTTCCTGCTTCTCAGCGTCTTTTCACTCTCCAAACAGATACATCTCACTCTACAAGCAGATATAGCACACGGAATTCTGCTGTATGTCACATCCGGCACCGGATGCGTGTTGGGTTTCATCATCCTTCTTATGGAATGTTTTGTGTGTATAAGAAGTTGCCATACAATGTGCAATATGGCTTGGGTATCATGTTCAAGTCGATACTATCTGTGACCCTATAGAAATGGGCAGATGCATTTAGTATGGCATAAGTAGCGCCGTGTAGGCCCAGTTTTTTTTTCTTTTTGCATTCCAGTCTTCCTAACTGTCTTCTTTTACTTTGTCACTGTCCCTCCCCCTGTCTTTAGACCTGCCAACCGGTCCCTAGGCATATGATGTGATTTACAGAGCTCCCTGAGCGGCAGACGGTGTGGAAACCCCCACACTACCTGTCCTCTCACTGTCGATACCTTTCACTCTCTCTTCAGTATTATAAGTGATGCCTCAACGTAGATTATTACGAAATTGTTAGCTTTCTATGATGAGAATAGATGGGTGCAGGGTCATCACCTCTGGGTACCTATACCTTGTACCTTTTCACCTGTAATTTTAATTACCTGTACCTTTGATCCTAGAAACCCGATACACCTACACAGACCAAGCTACAGACTCCACCTGGTGGCCTTGCCACGATGTTAACCCTTTGAGAACTGCATGTTGTTACACCAGCACATATATGCTGTTCCTCATGGGGAGAGCTACCCAAAGGTGACGGCACATGTTGCACCAGCACAACTCGAGCCTTGCTGGCATTGCATGCAGTCGTTTATTATTACCGGGGTATCATTTGGGACTCTCTCGATCCCTTATCAAAAGTTGTCATACGAGGCATAGATGCAGGAGTCACTATTTGCTCAGCGCGGTTGCATCAATACTAAAAATGACATTATGTTGGCATGTTATCCTCAGAGGGTAAACCCAAATCGCCCATAGATCCGGTGTTACCAGACCTGACAACATCCGCACCCAGCCGCCGCTCTATAGATCATTTGCAAGTCATGCCCAGGTGGGAATGGACGGCGGCAGATTCTACAGGTGATCACAAAGTCGTTCCAGCGTCTCGCCTGGTCGACTTCCGGTCACAGGCGATTTACGAGGAAATGTGGCATCGCCTTCTCGATGCAACGGTTAAGCATGGTGTATGGTAGAGAAATGCATCTACAGGCCACACGTTTTCTTTGGATTATGGGCACCCCAGAAAGACCCTACTATGGAGGACGAGATAAAATAAAAGATAGATAAATTGAAAAAAGTGAATAGGTACGATCATAAAGCTTTCAGTCAAATATGCACAAGTTGTGTTTGTTGCTCTCTGTTTGAAGATGGAGAGAATGAAAAAGTGATTTTTCCACCTGTATGTTATTTACAATTCTGGCCTCTTCTACTACGAGAAAACCCGCCCCCCCCCCAATCACAGAGGAGCTGGGGCCTGAATATGTCTGGGCCCCCCAAAAATGTGTCAAGCCTCATTATGAAATGTACAAAAAATTTCTACAGCACACCACTCAAATGGAATATTATGTCATTAAGTTAGGGAAAATGCCAGCATTGGATAAAGATAAACAATCAATGAATTATCTTTTACATAAATCCCATACCGCCATGCATCAACACTAGCGCGTTCAAACCGATAATTCATGGTGGCTGAGGTGGGGGCCCCCTGGGTCCCCTAATAAAGATTTGCTTCCTACGCCTCTGAAAAATTGGCACAGCAATGTTACAACATACTTTTTTAACGTATTATATGAGAACCCCTCAATTGAGAGATGCCATCCCGTGTATAAACTGCAACGTGCTGTGTATTGTCGGCCCGATGTAATATGCTTACACGTATTGTATTGTCATTAAACACGGCTTTTTTTTTTTGTCACACTTTACAACTGTAGGTGAAACAGCGCCATGGAGAAGGTAACATGTCCAGATGTGGGCATATACATTGTACATGCTAATATATGTCCAGACACGTATGTGTGTAAGGGTCACCCCTGGGAAAGTTGGCAGAACACAGGTGTGGAGAGGTGTATAAATGTGGGTAGGGGTTGAGGAGACATGTTCCCAGGTGTATCACAACATCATTACCTGTTGGTCCCTGCATCCTAACAGCGACTGGATCTCATTTGGTGGAGAACCCTACACTTCTCAATAGTCCTATTTCCTTTCAATACATTGGCCACAATGTGGCTGGGAAGTCAATTGTTATGGAAATGTAGTGTGGGATACTGACAATGTAACCTTTCCTTTGTCATAGTATAGGCCTCCCGAGTTTTTACACTGTCTTTATACTATTGCTTTGTAAACTGTGATCATGCAGGAGATGAAGTGTAGTATACAAACATATTTCAATGATTGAATTCATGCAATTTAAGAATACATCAAGCTCACCTGTATATAGAACATGTGCACGGTATAAATGTAGAATATGTTGCACTTTCGATTAATGATTAATGATATATAGCAGCATAAAGTACTTGTAACCACAGTCTAGTTTCTGCTAGAGGGGAGGGGGGCAGTTGAAATGTTTGGGACATCTCTGCAGACGAGCATACAAGAGGATGAAATTTCCTTGCCATGGATACAGTCTCAATTTGCTGATGATAATACATTCACTTATCATGACAACCTTGTACTAAATTTCATTCACCAAGAAGAACATCTGGCTTACTGTATATATGTACACCTGTAGTGCTTTTTATTGTGTCATTTCTCTTTTAAACATAGGGCAGAATGCCACAATGTGCCATGGAACTTGCCCTCATTCACCAGTCAGCTAGCTCGGTGTTTAAGCAGTACACTGACGAGTTTATCTGTGACTAACCATGGCCAGGGGCAGGGGAACTGACGGATAAATCATCGCTAAAAATCTCTCCAGATTTGCCAACAACAGAGCCTTCAAACAGCTGGCCACAAAAAGAAGTCAAAATTAACTTTAATGACAATAATCTGCCATGTGGTGCTACAAGAAAATGGAGGAACAAGCGCTAGTATTAACACGTAGCCTGGGGGCGAACCACTATGGGTCACTTTAACAAAATGTTATCACTCCCCTCCGCTTGGGGACGCTGAAATGGCGCACCTCCAAAGCGAGGCTGGGACCAGGAAAATAGTGGCCGATAACGAAGGTCTGGAGGGTCTTGCCAAAAGGAAATGTGGACCAAAAAATAAAACGTGAACGTTTTTAGATTCCTAATTAATTTGTCACAAACTCGTTTAGATGAAACATGCACGTTTTTCTACACCTCAAAATGTGTTTTCCGTGCATTTTGCTGAAAATTATTTGGCAATAATATGAAAACAGTTTATATCAGTGCTGCCTCAAGAAAATTCTTTCTCGTTATCTTTTGGCAAGACCCTCCTGGCCTGCCACCTTGTGGTCGAGAATCGTTGTGGGGCCCTGGCGTCGCTGGAAATGCCCACAGGCTATGGAGCCGTTTTGGTTTTTAACAGAGAGGGGTATACGACATCTGTCACACTTCTATTTGTCCGGGCTTATATGGGTGGACCTGCACACTATATGTATTATCAGCAGGGGACATTATTTGCGACTTGAGGTACAGGAGCATAGATATACCCTTGAGACAAAGCTTGAAACAATGGTTGTACCGATGGGGTGTGGGGGTGGGTGGGAAGTTTTCAGAATGCATTATAGATTATATCCCCCACATCTTTTCAACTGCTCCGTCCCAACTGTGTGTTCCTACCTTCTATCACACCATAATATTTTAGCATCATAATGCCCATGTTCATCTAGCCAATCATGTGTGGTCTTTCCTTCCAGACGTCTTCGCTCTGTTCCCGAGGGTACCTTTATCAAAATCATTGACTACGACCCCGCAGTAATCCCCCTCCAAAAAAAGGGGGGAAAACGCTCAAAATATGCACCCCTCATAACAGAAAATGAACACTCCCCTTCCAAGGCTGCAGTCATGTTATACGTTACATCCATTTCCCGCGAGGGGGCGCCACCACTGGCGGCGTCCCGTGACCCCCAAAACGTTCCCGTGGTGCATTTAGTGTAATTGCGACAAAACGTAATGGTGACCCCAACGGTGGTGGGATCCCTCTAAGTACTTGTATGAGTTAACCGGACCAACAATGTCATCTCCTGTCTCCCAACTGCCACTGTCGAGTGCTGAAGGCTCCACGCAGGCGACCACAAAAATGAAAGCAATTTGTTTCAAGCCATATTCCATTCAAATCATCAAGGGGAAATTGGCCAAACCCCTTTCCATATATCCATTGGAAACTCCAATCATTGTTGCAGTTTTATAGAGGTGGATATTGTACTCGAAAGGAACGTCTTTTTAGATGTATAAATAATCATCGTAATGGGACCACCAAAATATTGTTGGCTACCGAAATTGTTTAGGTGACAGTAATACACAATTGGTTTGGGTGTCTGCATATCACGGGGAATATCAGTGATCTTGTCTTGAGAAATTGAACAGGAAGAGACGCCTCCGGGCTTGATAGTATCTGGAGGCGCCAGCATAACCTGTAGCTACATTGAACAATAACATTTATCGAAGGTATGGGGTACTGGAAGGCGTATGACTTATGAATGCACATAAAGACATCAGTAATAGGGGGGTTGGCAGATAGACAAGAGCAGTAAAGATGGTTCAACTAGATCTATATATGTGGAGGGCATCTATGTAACATGTATGCCTCATCTGTCTGTGTCGTGGGAGGAAGATATATCGTGGGAGGAAGATATTTCAATAATTGATGTATATTATCTGTTTTATTGCCTCTCGTCTACCTTAGAATCATTTGTCTGCTCAAAACTGAACTGACTCACCTGAGGGAATTGATTCTCTGGAGTCTGTTGCACATTATAAGCTAAGGAGAGCACTAATTTACTAATTAGATTCCCTCTCTCGTTAAAGTTACACTCTACTTCACCATTCAACTTAAATTCACCATATTAGACTGAAAAGCCACCTGCCTTGTTTGAAAATACATGTAGTGTGTATTTCACAAGCAGGTACAATACTATGTCACTCTGTTTCCAGTGCTCTTGCTTTCAGTAGCTTTCATCTTTATTGAGAGGTACTTGTGCCTGACTGGCATGAGCACTTCTGTGCAACACGGAACAAAAGTCAGAAGTGAAAAGAAACTGACTGCTGCCGATGAGGCAATTCTTAGGCAAAACTACGTTTTCCCCTATGTGCAACACCCTCCTGTTGTGTTTCCAAAAGGTAAATGGTGAGAGATGTGGTTCAGGAGTGGTTCAGAATTCGTGTGTACTTCCCAAGTAAAAACCCATTCCAGGCTAGTTCCTTCCTCCAATTCCCTGGAGGGTGTTGCTCCTATAGTAAAAGGAAGAGCTGGCTAAAAATTCCCTTGTTTCCAGTCCTTTCTTTTCATGTAGCTATAACTTGTCCCTTTTGTTGCTCACAAGTGGTCATTCAAGTACAGTGCTAAAAAAGGGGGATTTGAGTAGGTACCTAGTTGGGAGAAGTCAGTCAGTATAATAAACTATACAGCGTGTGAAATAAGTAGATACCTGGTAGTGCAGCTCTCTCTCTACTTTAAACAAGGCAGGTGACTTTTCAGACTTATGTGGTGAGTGCAAGTACTTAGATGAAGCAGTGCACGACTTGTTTAGAAAAGAGGGCACATACTCACAGCTCTTTTTACAATAGGAGCAACACCCTCCAGGCCTAAGTAATATAAATTTGAATTCCAAAACTTTTCACAAGGGCCTCCTGGCCTATCTACTAGGAGAGGCGTTCAGGTGGAACCAATCACGGAACTTTTCGCAGCACAGCCTGATTCAGAGGAAGTCAATTCCATTGGAGTGTAGCCTAAGATGAGAAGTGGCTCCTAAGGATGGAGAAGAGCTGTGAACTGGAAGATGAGTCAGCTACAGTGAGAATTCAATTCCCAATCTTTTCGAAACACCCTCCAGTGTACAAGTACAAGTAGTGTGTGCTCCTGCTTGTAATTTACATATTATCTTGGTGGAAAACTTCACTGTCTTAAAGGGGTCATGCCATATTTTTTCGTAGTAAAGGGACAACGTCCACTTTTCTTCTTTGACAATGGTCATATTCCTTGAGTGTATAATCATGTAGTTATGAGATGGCGGTACCCAGCAAATTGTCGTGACTCCTCGTCAACCTGTGTGAAGTGGCTCACACATGTCGCTAGATGGAACATGACGTCGCTATGGCACAAGATCACCAGGAATAGCAATGGTGGTGATCACATGGCCTCACCTCAGATGGCGAGGATGGTGATCACTCATCCTCACCAAGGATGGCGACATGAGTGATCACTCATCCTCACCAGGGATGGCGTCATGAGTGATCACTCACTTTGCTAGATGAGACGCACACCATGTCATAACGCACCTTCACCATGGATAGCAAGGATCATGATCACTCACACTCAAGGGGGATGGTCACTTGGGTGATCACTCACCTCTCTAGATGAAACGCGTACCTCGTGATAGCACAGGTTCACCACAGATGGTGAGGATCTTGATCACCCACAATCACCAGGGATGGCGATACGAGTGATCACTCACCTCGCTAGAAGAAAAGCACACCATGCCATAGCACACGTTCACCATGGTTGGCGAGGATTGTGATGACTCACACTCACCAGGGATGGCAAGGTGGTTGATCACTCACCTCGTTAGATGAAACGTGCACCACATCATAGTGCAGGTTCACCATGGATGGCGAGAGTGGTGATCACTCAGACTCACCAGTGATGGCGTCGCTGGTGATCACTCACCTTGTTAGATGAAAAGCTCATTATCATCCACATTGGTAATCATGCAGCCTCACATCTGCCAGATCAAAGTATGTTTTGCCAGAGAAGGTATTGCCGTATGTATCTTCCCTCTAACCACAGACAAGGTGTTCATGTAGATATTTCCCTATGTATTTTTCCTGTAACCAGAGAAAAGGTGTTTACGGATAGTTGCTTTCATTTTAGAGATACCTCTATCTTAATTCAATTGATATTTTCTCTATATAAGCTTGTTTGATTCAACTCTGAAGTATTACATGGAAATCAGTGTGAAACAAAGCACATTTGATATATATGTGACTTATACTTCATGCCCACACTTCCTAGATAGGCTACATGTTGAATAGTGGTGCTGTCTCAACAACTTTGGCAATGGTGGTGATAAGTTGCCATTCTGAGTGACAGTGAGTGACAGATCATGCAATCCTCAGAGAGTGAGAGTTGATGACAGTGGCACACACTCACACAGCGAGTGACATCCATGTCAGCGATGGTGGTGATAAGTCGCCATTTTGAGAGAAGATTAATTAGGAGTGACACAAACTCAGGCAGTGAGTGAGAGCCATGTGGCAATGCAGATGAAAAGTTGCCATTCTGAGTGAGAGTTGACAGACAGTGGCACATATTGACAGAGTGAGTGAGATCCATGTTGGTGATGGTGGTGATAAGCTGCCATTCTGAGTGAGAGTTGACTGGGAGTGGCATATACTCACGGAGGGAGTGAGATCCATATTAGCGATGTTGGTGATAAGTCGCCATTCTGAGTGAGAACTGACTGGGAGTGGCAGATAATCACACAGTGAGTCAAATGCATGTTGGCGATGGTTGTGATAAGCCACCATTCTGAGTGAGAGTTGGCAGGCAGTGACACATACTCCCGCAGTGAGTTAGATCCATGTTAGCGATGGTGGTGATAAGTCACCATGCTTTGTGAGGGATGACAAGGGGTGGCACATACTCATGCAGTGAGTGAGATCATGTTGGCCACTGTTGTGATAAATCGCCATGTCATGTGAGACTGTCACACAGTGGCAAAAGATGACGCAGTGAGTTATCACTCAAAAAGGAGTCACCATTGATGACCAATAGTGGCGACAGATAGTTACAATTTGCTGGGTATTGGCCAGGGGAGGCACCCTTCCCTTTTTTCTATAACTATAAGTTTATTTGCTTAAAGTATTGACCATGGACCTTAAACTAGGCCAAAAAAGTTTGGCTTCGGGTCCATGTACAAGGTACATGGATGTAATAATCATAATAATTCAAGTGTCTTGATAGTTAATCTTACGTTTGGTGATTTTTTTTAAATAATATTAAATTTGGATAGGGAGGTTGGGAGGAATATATAAGGCATATTTTCAGTTTTGACTTACCAGTGAAATTTCCATGTAACTGGGGCCGACATCGCCCTGGTATGGTCTCCATTGCAACAAGAAATAGTTTTACTTCAGATTCAATATAATGGAAGACTCATGCCCAAAATAAAATATTCTGATCAGATCATTGCATAGCTCATAAAAAATATCTTAGACTAATTTGATGCCTGATTTTCATTATTCTTCCCATGATGAGTCACGAACAATATTCCGAAATATTCCCCAAAGGAGACTAACGCTCCTGGTGATGTTATGAAACAAAAGCCCAGAGAAACCCAGTCAAAGTTGGTACATAATGTACCTGCATGGCCCTTGAAACTGTCGACAGTAGGCCCTCTCTGAAGACAAAGGCTGTAAATTCTTATAGGGCTTAAAATGTTTAAATATACCTATCCCTGACCAGGGGTGCTCTAAACCATGACCCCGACCCCTGCGTGATATTCTGGCCTTTTAGGGATTGGAAGGATGCAGAAATATGAGCGGTAGAACGCAGCAAGGGGGTGACAGCGCCAGCTTATCGGTCAAGCAATGCCCGTATATGTGCAACTGCCACAACCCTAACTGCCCCGTCATAGGAACCCTTTGCTTTACCTGAATTAGACATGCACAAAGAAAGGATATATATATATATATATATATATATATATATATATATATATATATATATATATATATATATATATATACGTTTTAGCAGACCCATAGTATGCACTCTCATGAATACTGTGCTATGGGAGATAATCCTTTTGTTACTATAATTATGCAACATGAATTTACTCTATATTTTCTCATCACCATTTCTTTTAGGATTTCCTTGTGTGTGTACAGAAAACAACAACAACAAAAAATCTTATTGCAGACGGAAGTGTGGAATCAATTTCTGGTTGAGGACATGTCTAGCTGGGAAGGTGTAACGGGTACTTTAGTGGGACCGCCCCTTGCCTGTAGCTCTTAGAGCCTTGGGTGATGGGCGGCACAAACTGCTGCCCCCAAAGCCCAATACCCAGTGCCCCTAGCGCCACCTTGAAATCCAATACTGCAATTAGGAGCTTTAGGCCGTGATTTTAGCCCATCGGGGCCGTCAGGACTTGACAGGAGGCGAGTTAGGACTTTATCTGACTTTTACCTGTCTCAGGTGGGTTAGTATGAGGTAGGGTAAGGAGTGAGTTAAAATTTAATGAGAGGTCGGAGGCAAGAGAGAAATGTATTTTTAACACGGTGGTGGATGTTGGTGATGGTATTTCAAGATGTTTTTCGTCTCTGCTCACCCCCCCAACTCGGCAAATCAGGAACTTATGGCATGAATGCCCTTCTCAGCAGGTAGAAAATCCCCCCCCCCCCCATGTTTAAAAATCCCCAAGAGAAGGAAGGTGGGGGGGGGGAGGTACTCTCTTCCAAATCCCCATCCCCCACTCGTTAAAAAGATTACCACTCCCAGGGCAGGTGAGTAGGATTGGGTGGGGACGAGGAGGGGGCACATAGGTTGGTGAAGATAAGGCGAGAGTGGACCCCCAGGGGTTGCACAGACCCCTAATATAACCCGTTAACCCTTTTAGGATGACAATGACAGTTTGTTTTGGCATAATGATGCATTGAATGATGAGTCCTGTTGAGTAACCTGCTAATTTCACATTCTTGTTTAAAGACTGGGGATACACTGCAGAATATCGGTACTTGCAAGTTTCAGCAGGACAACGTATTTACATCTTTATTTATCAATATGATCATGAATGGAGTTGATCTCTGAAGCAATATGCTGTCCTTGAAGGACTAAAAAGCCCTGGGAGGTCTTTTCCACGTTGGCTTTCCTAAACTGAGATTGCAGGGCAGAGGGTGTGCCGGAGGGTGTCCTATGTAGTGTTGTACCTTTGAGCCCAGCCGTTGCAGTTAGACTTGACTATTGCTGTCACACCATGTTTTGGGCGTCCTGACAGTGGTTCTGACAGTGTTGTACAGATTGCTGACATGACAGGTGTCACTGACAGTGGTTGACGGTGTGACAGCTGGTCGTCTGCCATATGACCCCAGATGGCGCCACCTCACACATCTCCTTACATCACGTGGCCAATATGCTATGATTTCCCATGTTTACCCAGGGATATGGCAACACTGTAATCTAATACTATGTTGATGAGCCAACACTTTAGCACAATCTCATTGGGTAACCCCACAAACACTAGCTAAATTTGTGATGTAAAGCACCAGCCCCTTTCTGACACATATTTGGGTGCATTTTCTCTTCATTTTACAAAGAATATGCTAGTTCAAGGCTTTCCTAGATGGGATTGACAAAGCATTTTGAAAGTCAGGTTGCCAGGAGAGAATAAAATATTTGAAATTTACACATTAATGTGTATTTTGTTCATTAAATTGGGCCTTTATACTCTCAACCCTCACAAAACAACGTAACAATGTTCAACATATCTATAAGTACCAATTACCCTTACAAACCCCAACAGAAAACAAAACAACCTCACAACATAATTGTGAGGTGAGGCGGCGTCTGCCTCTCTGTACTCACCAACTCCAAAAAAAAGCTACTCTTACTACATTCCGCATATCATGTAGCAATTAAGGCCCTTTCAAAATTTAATCTGTGTAACCTTCCACATGACCTGTGCTGGTGATTTTGTTTAGCAGCCAGTGTGGGCCATCAGGGGTGTGCCCGAGGGTAACAGTAGCCACTAGATGAGTGTGTAATCCCCATGGCAGATGCTGGTTCCCCAGATATGATAAGATATGGTGCTGCTGCCAGTTGCTGCTGGCATTGTCAATGGAAACCAGTTTTGCTGGATGTTTGAGCTGTTCTTGACAGAACCTTTGTTGGAGGTTTTAATTCACAAAAGTAGTATCATTACAGCTCACCAGGGGGAGATATAGGGACTGAGGACAATTGGCTGTGATGATTTCATCGTGATAAGTTAAGATCAAGAGGAAGTTTTTTTTTATTCAGTGAAACTCATTTTTGAAAGTTTTCTCTTCAGCTGCTGCCCTTTGTGAAAAGAATTGAAAGTTTTTTTACTTCGACCTGCTGTATAGAGGCGCTTGTGCTGTCAAATCAAAGATGCAAAAATCCCATTGGTAAAATTTGAAGAAATCATTATGCATCTGAACTGTTTCTGTTAACATAGACTAATCGTGTATGCAAAAGGCATAGGAAACACTTCATTTTCCAATACATGAGAAATTCTTGTATGTATTCTTAGAATAGATCTCTGGGGCATAGAGCCCCGCCAGTGAGCAAATCAACAGCACAGGAACAATAAACAAAGGATAAGACTTAATAATCGACGAAACCGACATTATTCCAAATTAGAACGACAGCTGTACAACTGATTAAAACCCCCCAACCCTGGACCCCAGCTCAACATCCTAATCAAATCAAGTACCATTCTCTCATTCAAGCATTGTTTAGATACAGATGTACATGATTTGATATGATTAATACCCTCCATCCCAACCATTATACTCGCACCCATAACATCCAATATGCTTCAGTGGTGAAGAACTATTTCCCTACCCAGGCCTGGACACCTTTTGGCCTCATCCATCCCTAGACACTCCCACCTCTGTGAGCCTCTGTTTTTCCCACGGCTAATGAAGGGTGTGATGTTGCACAATGAGGTTTCCCCCTCAGCCGCAAGTGGTTAATAGAGCGGAGGCTGAGGGTGGTTAATCGCCCAGTGGCCCAGTAATTACAGGGTAATGGGGCGTGGACCCACCAACAGGCCCCTCCCAGCATTTTAACCTCTTCGTAATAAGCCTCATTTGGCCCCAGGGCTCCCACCCAACACCCTCCCACCCTCACACCCACCTTCTCTCCACCCTGGGGGTGGCACTGGACCCCGGGCACTGGACACCCGTCTTGTTAATAGCCATTGTTGAAATGCGTCAATCGCCCAGTATTGGATTTGCTGTGATGCTACTGGGCTCTGGTTCTAAAAGGTGACAGTGAGACCTAGCACATTTAGGTTGTAGGGAGGCAAATGTAAGGCGTTATCTGTATGAACCATAGCACACCCTGTACGTAGCTCATAAATGTGAACCAAGGTTGGTTACCCTGAATTTACAGTTATTAAAGATAATTCTTTCTTTTTTCTTTCTTGATGAACAAATTGGGTCCCAAATGCTGGTGTTGGTTGATAAATATCAATAGGTGCAGTGAAAATTGCAGAAAATATTTTTATGTAACATTTTCTCTTCAACCAAAAAATGGTGGTCTTTCAGAGTATGAGGAGAACCTCATGCAGGAATTTAGGAATAGTGTAGCTTAAGGTAATTTTCCTGGAGGATATCTCACTGCATTTACCGGGGGTAGATTGACCGACCAGAATACACACACCATGTTAATTGAAAACAAAAGATCCCAAGTATTGTAAGTAGTATAGAAAATGTGCATAATCCTATGTCTTTTCGCGGTTCCCTGCATGAAATCGCACACGCTTATACGAGACTTACGAACTCACTGTCCATTATACCAAGTCGTTTTAGGATTACTTTGGACAAAATGTGGAAATAATCATCATGCTTCGATAATAAGCGTCCATTCTCAAAATTGTCAAATCGAAAGGGGCGGCAGTTAGTGATGCAGCGGAAACCGTTAGCGTTAAAACTTAAAGGCACGGGTGAGTAGGGTGATGGGCTAAAATGGAGTATTAAAGGAGAAATCTTATAAGCGTCGGCAGCGATGGCGTCGGCGGTGGGGGCCTTCTGACGGGCATAAAGATGGTCTAGATTATGGTCCCTATTGTGGCTGAACGCCGTCCATCAGATAGCACTGAGTGAGTGACAGGGGGCCTTGTGGCTGCCTGGTCCCGCCGGCGCCCCCACATCTGCTGTAGGAGAGGCCCACCTTTGTCGTTGTCTAATCGGCTTACAGAGTCAGGGTCCTACCTGACCGTCCATCATGTTATACAAGGTGTATATACATGTAGCAGCATGTCACGGCAGCCTCTGTACCATGGGAAGAATGCGTCTGTAACCTTAGTCGTGTTGACGGAAAGTGTAACTGAGATCTCCACTCTCACTCACTCGAGATTCCATATAGTGGGACGAGTTGGATGGGGGTGGGGGGGGGGGCTCTCATCTCTCATCTTACAGTCTACCTGTCCTTGGCATGGTCTTCCTGCCTCTTCAACATCGAGAGTGAACATTGGGCATTAACCCTTAAAGATAGCCAAAGTGCGCCGTACTGAGTGCTTTTGCCTTTTTCTCATCATTGACCCATTACTAAATTCATCTCTGGTGGATCTTGCCAAAAAGCAATCGATCACCAAAAGATAAAACGTGCACGTTTTCGTATTGCTAAATAAATTCTTATAAACTCGTTCAGACAAAACGTGCACGTTTTGCTCACAACGCAAAAAGTGTTTTCCATTGCTGAAATGATTTCTGAAACAAATATAAACTTTTGAGGTTCATGGCATAATGGGTCTCTGAGGCTGTAGCAGGGGATGATTCACATGATATGAAACATGAAGAGAGTGTGTTGGCACAGGAAAGTCACGGGGCTATCTTTATTTGCTAGAGTTCTTACATCATGGAAAGTTTTATTTGTGTACCTCTATTAGAACCGGATGTAGGACTACATATATTTATATCTTCATACATGTACATAGTATTGGGTATTTCCATTGGTGTCCAAGCTTACCTGGTCATACATTTGTTTATATATGTTTCTGGTGAGTGGAATGAACCAACTGAAACCACATGGGATGGAACGGTAACACCCCAAGTTGGTTAATCTGATGAAATGGGCAAATACTATATCTAATAAGCGTTCAGTTTAAGGGGCAATTTCGAATTGAAATAATTATATTCAGGATGGCAAACAGCCTTTAGAACTTCCATCAGTTGCCTCGTACAATGTATTCTCTTCCCATCCTTCATCGCCTTTCTTTTATTTCATTTGCACGCGACACACATTGGTCTAGTACTTGACTGCAGGAAGTGGGTTCCCCTAGCCAAACCAACGGTCAGATACCCAACTCCCACGAGTCAGGAAAATCAGAGCAAAGAAGCAGATGTACCTCTCCAAAGATGACATGTGTTGGTCCACTCCAAAAGTGCCCCTCCTGGAGCCCAGCCTGACAAATTTGACCACAGGCTAAAGGATGCGCTCATTTTGAGAAGGCCCTTCAAGAGGGAGACAGAATGGAGAGGAGCATCGGCAACACTCGGCTCATGTTCGGCTCCGATGTCCGTCTTCAAACACTCACTCGGCAACAGTAATTCCCAAATGTCAAGTGTGGGTTGGTACATACTGGGTACAATGTGGTACCAACTGTAAAGCCTGTCCTGACATTGGAGTCACCACATTTGGACAAATGTTACCCCTGTCTTGACCATCATTCGGGTCTCAGACGGCGTCAAAACACCGCTGAAAGCTGACATCCGAAAAAGCGCGCGAAAATGCAGATGACATTTGGCCGCCGGTAGGAGACTTGTTGAAACTGACCCCAAGGGTTTGCTCTCGTTCTCCACTCATGAAATATTCATACAAAGTTTACCTGCATCAATTTAGGCTCTGGTTTCTATCCGTTTGAAAAACTTCCGAAACTGTTTCCATTCTGTTGTAAATTCCTTTGACAGGCCTATATACCAGTTTAGCAGCAGCTATAGTAGACCTAAGTTATCCCCCCACCTTCTTGGAATCCGCTCTGAACATCCACAAGATGGGGGGGGGGGATGAAGAAATTGTAGACATTTAATAGTTTTACATAGCTTGATTTTGTCAGCAGAAAGGCTGTCAGCATATAGGCATGCATTTCTCTAGAAATGTCATGAAACACAATGGAATTTTTGACTTTATCCAGGATTTATTGGAGTTTTCCGCTGGGTTGTACCCCTTTGAACTCTGATTGATGTTGTAGGGCTATGCCTGCCTAAAGCTACAGCTACATGTAAATGATTAAGTCGGTGTAAACGTGTTTTTTTTTGTTTGTTTGCTTTTTGTTTAGATTAGATTACACTAGGGCCTATTCCTATAGATCGGCATTACCAATACAATATACAACTGGGCTTTGTAAGTCGCAGCTGAGTTCGTTGCGCCTACAGAACTACAATCTTAACATTATGAGTCATTTAACATTCCACACAGACAAGGAGGATCTCGGCTCAGAGCGGCTCTGTTTGTCCTGCGCCTTTTTCAGCGTCTCTATGAATGTAATTGTGTAACATATTGTCGTCTGCTGTTGTCAAAACACGTGTCAGCGGTCAAACATTGTGGACAATTTTGTCACTGACAAACAGTGGAAAATCCCTGCCAAAACTTGAGGTGCACCGGGTCTAATAGGATAAGGTTTCGTCTTTGTCCGTTTCGGTAAATAGTGATTTAGCCTAATCATCGTGACGGATCGGTGTGCTGGGAATTCTAAGCTGGGAAGAGAGCAAACGCCGGTTAGCTGAGTCAACTTGCTTTTGTGGTAGTGTGGGGATGGGGGTATGGATGGGGAGAAGAGGGCAGGGGTAGAGTATTTACCCCCAGACAACAGAACTTTTGTGGATGGGACTTCCGGTCTGTGTGCGCATGCTCAACACGAGTCGTCCGTATCGCCACCTGGTTTGCGCGGCGGGAAGTACATGTGTAGTCGGCGCTGCAAACATGCCCCCTTCTATCTCCGACACCACGTTATATCAGGCTACATATGTCCTGAGTTGAAGCAGTTGAAGCAGACGTCATCTGCAAATATATGCCAAAAAATGTTGTAACTTCCATTTGTTAACCATTCGAGGACTGCAATCATGATGCACCAAGATCCATCTCCATTTGTCGTCATGATCCAACAATGCAGACCTGGTGAGTAACTTGCCAGTGCTGTGGGCGTATTGATACATCGCACATTTGCTGTCATAGCCCATACAGTCTTTCTAGGATGTATCAATACCATAGGATCTACATGATGTTAAAAAACATGCAGGCCCAGTGAGTTAGGCATAGCCATCGGTGCTACATACATTCCTCATACAAATAATGATACATTCTAAAACAGTTTGTGATAATGGGGAATGTGGAAGTAGGGGAGACCCTGCAAACAAAAAAACGTTTTTTAACGTTAAACAAATGTTTCTCAAAGGTTGAGAAAACGTTTTCTGCAGGACCCAAAAAAACGTGTTTTTTGTGAATCTAAACAAACATCAAAATAACGTTTTATTTAACTTTTTTAAGTTAAAATAACATTTTGTAAAGGTTAAAATACGTTTTTTTGAGGTTCTGTTTTTAGGGGGAAAATGTAAACCTAAACCATGTGTGGGCTTGAACCTGCTACTGTCAGATGGAGAGTCCCAAGCTCTATCCATTAGGCCACCAGGGCTTGTATATATGCTAAGTTGTGACATTGAAGTTTATATAAGCCAGCATGTCAGGTTGAAAATTAAGGTTAAAGAAAAGAGGTTTTTCTTTGAACCTAATATAGACCTTTTATGAACGTTCAGAAAAGGTTGGGATAAAAACGTTTTTTATCTGAACCTTAAAAAAACCCAAATAAAACATCAAAAAAAAGTTTTTTTCTATACCTAATCTGCAACTTTCCTGAACCTTCACAAAAGGTGCAGAAAAGGTCCAGGAAAGGTTAAGATAAAAACGTTTTTATCTGAACCTTAAAAAAAAAACAATTTCAAAACGTTCAGAAAAGGTGTAGAAAAGGTTATGAAAAAAACGTTTTCTCCTCAATTTTTTAAATATCAATTCTAAACCATTTTAATCAGAAAGGTTTGCAGAATTTTAAACGTTTTTTTAAGGTTAAAAATAAGTTAAATGCCATGGTTTTACCCTCCAATGGCAAATGATGACATACAGACATATGTGGGAATATATAGCCAGTATTGGACGAACATAAGTATTTGCCATATGGACTCAAGAGGCATATGGCCTTAAGAAGGCCATATGCCTCAAGAGCCCATATGACAAATACGAGTCATGTGAGTTCAATACAATATTTATTACACGAAAATAAGACTTATTTCTACCTTCCCTTTCCAAATAATATTGTTTACATTGTGTATTTAGTTGTTTACATCGTGCAATAATAATTTACATCAACGAGAATGTTGTTTACATCGCCATTTTGCCTATGATGTCATCAGCTGCTTGCTGAACGCTGATTGGTGAATTTAAATGTAGTGGGGCTGTGGCCTATTCAAAATACTGGTTTCTCATTGGTTGAGAGCTGAGGAAAGCATACCACACAATCGTCTGGTATGTTCTGACATACCATACGACCATACAAATAATCTAGGGTCTCTCTATTCTTATATAAAACCACAGGAAAGTCGGCTTTGAATCGTTCCTGAGTCTAATAAATTGAAATACTGTTCGAATGTGAATTGTCTACACAGTTAACTCGATTGGTAGGCCTATGATTACAGCCATCTTGACACATATTCTATTTACTACATATTTAAAGGTCCGATGTTTAGGTCATTGTTTTGTGCTGTGTGGATCATTATTTTTTGCTGTATGGCCTTTTGTATACATTGTACTGTATATGGAAACCACAAATGGACTACTGGGGACTCGAAGGTCAGAGTATTGACCTCGACACAGCAGTAATCAAAAGGACTGCGTCTGCGCATGCTCACTACTAGCACCAGCCCCGAGCTGTTCTAGCGACCATATTTGTCATTAAACAAAGACCCAGGAGCTGAGTGGATCTCCGTGGAGACCCTCCACTGCTCGTGTGGTCATACATCTCGCGAAACGTTACTTCAATTAACGCTGAACAGTGGCCAAGAGGTCCTGGTCGATAGGAGAGCTCTTGGACTGTTTTATTTTTATCTTATCGATGGCCAATATTGCAGTGACAGACGACTGGAGCGCCCTCTAGGCGGCGTCCGGAGAAATGAGCTGGGCAGTGAGTTAATTGTCTCCGCTCACGGTGTTCGCCGCGCCCATCCACCAGAGGGCGAGCTGCTCTACACGTGTTTGTACAACGGTCAAAAGGTGACTGTCAAATAGTCCCTTATTGCCGCCCATTCGGACCTATATTGACTGCCAATTTGGACAGGCATGTTGACAAGTCATCTACGGCTTTGGTCTGCAGATAGGACCGCAGCTCATGGAGGTAAACATTGTGGAGCCTTCCTGTCAACCTGCGTCCTCTTTTGGCGCCAATTTGCCCGCAATGCAGACGACTTTTGGACACGTGTTGTTCAATCAATTGACCATGCCCATTGAGTATGTACCCAGTGTAAAAGGTTAATGAAAGAAAGACATTTTTCATGGGATTCTGATGAATGGGGCAGCTGGTAAACACTGGTCCGTGGTCTCCTTAAGTAGTCAACTGATAACTATTTTCTGTTCATAAATTTATGATGAGGGCTAAGTGACCGAGGCAGGACTAAAATAATGCTGTGTAAACCTGACCTGATGTCAGCGGATCCATATCAACCTTACAGCACACAATGTAAAGGGTGATATCAACTCAGAAAAAATGACCTTCAAAAATCAATTAAGCCATGAACACGCAATGGGAGTGAGCAAACTAAAACCCATGGTATGCCCAATTGTATTTTCCAACATTCATAGGCCTGAAAGCCAAACGATTCATCGTGATTATTAGAACTTATTTTAAGATATTCAACCTTGCTTACATCCCTCAGTATTAAATCGTATAGATTGCAGACAAACAAAACAGTCACTACTATAGTTATACACTTAGAACATGTAGTCTCATAACCGAGGGGGTGGTGGTGGCAGGGGTCTGCGTGTACAGAGGGGATCCAGACGTGTCAAGCCCAAATCCCAAGACCAGGCCAATATAATATGTGAAGAGAATTACAAAATAATACATATAAATATATATGTTTACCCACGTGGAGAAGTTTGCACCATGGAGTGGGCACTTCCTCCAGGTGTCGCTGCCTGGGATGGGTCGGCGTCCCCCTGTACCTGAGCAGTACACATGTCAGCGACAGGTGCGCCTCCTACAGCGACACCTGAGAACCACGCAGATTTGATGTTTGCCTACCGCCGTAAGGTGAATCATCCGCCAGCTCGTTTCCGGATTAAGGAAGACTTGTTGTGGGTGTAGGGAGAGAGAGAGAGAGAGAGAGAGAGAGAGAGAGAGAGAGAGAGAGAGAGAGAGAGAGAGAGAGAGAGAAAGAGAGAGAGAGAGAGAGAGAGACACACACACACACACACACACACACACACACAGAGGCAGACAGACAGACAGACAGACAGACAGAGGTAGAGATAGACAGAGCCAGCTACAGAGAGACAGAGACAGCGAGACAGGGGCAAATAGACAGAGAGAGGGAAATACAGACAGACAGTCACACAGAGGGAGAGAGACAGAGACAGACAGACATATAGAGCGAGAACCAGGGGAATACAGTTAAAGACAGAGTCATGAGGGGTGGATAGACAGACTCTGAGACAGACAAACAGACAGACAGAACATGATTGGTACCTGCACAGAGAGAGAGCAAGGACCTAACAATTCTTCCACAGTTTTAAAAAGGTGTCCGTAGAATTAGAGTTTCAGGGCACCACTTTTAAAACTCAGTAAATATACATCGCCATATGATTACTTACCAGTGTAGGGGCCGGCATCATTGTATATATATTAGTGCCGTTCATCCGAGAGACGTGTTCGTGTGGTGCTTGTTCCTTCTATGCTAGCTAGGTGTCGCTTTGCGATACCTCATTGGTACAAGAGGGGGCAGCACCATGCCTCGCGTCCAGCTCCTACTAAGGAGCCGGACGAGCGGCAGAAGGGGACTGGACATAATTATGTACAGGGTTTCATGTCCAGACGCTAGTACTTTGTTATCAAAGAGATCAAATAAAGTCCTACCCGAGAGGTAGGGGTTTCTGGGGCTTTGCCCAACCCGAACTACTCGTGTTGTGTTGGTACATCTAGTGGTAAGCGAGCCAAAGAGCCACCCAACATATAAGTCAATACGAACCATTACACTGGTGCCGTGACCAGTTGGTTCGGGGGTGGTGCGCGGCCACATTGGCCGAAAGCCTCGGGAAACCCGAAGCGGATCCCCCCAGCCCTGGGCTAGAGGGATTCGAAGAGGATGATTACACATCCCAGCATCTGTTGTTAGACTGGAAACCCGGTCAACAACAAATGTTTAATCAGGAGGGTGTACGAAATATTTTTTCTACACCCGACCTGATGGACAATGCCACCAGAGATGGCATCGTAAAATTGTATCCGGCTACACCCCAAACAGGAGTACCGGATACCGGATTGTTTAGGGGTGTGTTAAGACCCCCAACTTTAGACTTGAGCGATTGGTCCCAAGTTATAACTAGCAGACGCCAGCTAGGTCCTATGGTACCAACAGGCTCGGCTAGCGGCTTGGGTACACCAATTGCACAAAGCCCTATGCAGCGTACTGCAACCCCCCAGGGTTCAGCACCAGGTGGTGGAAACGAAGTAGCCCCACTAATGACATCGTCGGATCATGACAGCGACGATGGCAAAACCAAAAGGGACGCAATAGTCCCAGGCGCGAAAGCAAAAAATAAGCCTAGTGGTACCGGACCGAAAAGCTCGGAAAGGCATCACCTAGGCCGATCTCTAGACGAAGGCTTGTCTGACTCCATGTTTTACCCTGGAGGCAGTCGCAAGTCTATCTACGGACGTCGGACGGGTCCCGGGTATAAAAATACTCAGGCCTATTTGAAAGCCAAGGAACAGGTTGAGTTACAGGCAAAGAGGCAACATGAACAATTCATGTTAGCCCAATCCAAAATAGAAGAGGAAGCTAAGTCTCGGATCGGAAAATTACGATCCGTTGAGCAGGAGGCGATTCTAAAAGAATCCGACCTCAAATATCGTCTATCCTCCGTATCCCATCGGTTGGAGCGGAAGGAGAGAGACGCACAGGAAAAAGAAAAAAGGCTGGCTGAGTTAGAAATCGAGGAAGCCAGTAAACTTAGAGCAATCGACAAGGCTAGGGCCGAGGAGGTTGCTAAGGCTCGGGATGTAAATAAATTACAAACGGAGTTGCACGCAATGGAGGAGAAGCTTAAGAAACTTCAACTCCGGAAGGCTGAGACAGAAGCCAAGATGGTCTCGGAACAAGCCGAGATCAGGAAGGAGACCACTGAATATAACAAGTCTCAGAAAGAGAAGGGTGAAAAGTACCGCCTACTTAAGGATACTTTTAAGCGAGAGGCAATTATCGCCCAAGAAGAAAGAAACCGAGCTGTGGCGGAAAATGAAAAGATTCGATCCGAAATCTTGGCAGAAAACGCACAGCTAAGGGAGGAACAGCGAAACCTGACTACAGACGTAGCTACCCTCACAATAAATAAGTCCGCTATGGAGAGTTATTTACAGGAGCAAGAGCAAACGCATGCCCCTCCGGCGAGTAGGGATACAAACCCGAACTCGACGTTCGTGAAACAGGGCGACCCGGTCTCCTGTTCTACACCGAAGAATCCGCAGTATAATCCTTTTGTAAATGATAATGCTTCGCGGAATGTAGATCAAGGGGGCGTTTACATCAGAACCCAGGATAAGCATGGCCGAACTAGTAGAGTCCGGATAAGTGAAGTGCCCATAGTCCACAACCTGGACCCGGACTATACCCCTAGAGAGGCTTCCGATAGTAGTGCGGAGACCAGTGGGTTCCACATTCATGTGGATCCTAGTAACGACCCGGGGCTGGGTGCTGGTAATAACAACACCCAACCAAATCCATCGAACGATGGCGGCCAGTCAACGGGAAACCAGCCATCCGACGGCGGTTACCAAGGTGCGCAAGGGGGGGGCGGTGCTTCGGGTACCACAGGCTATAGCGGTACCTCGGGTACCGGCCCCAACCAGGGTGGTGCGAGCTATACGAACCACAGTGGTACACAGTGGACGTATACACAACCTCCACCACCGCCTCCACCGGGCAATTCGAGCTTCGGTGGTATAGGGGGCAATCGAACCTTGAATGAAACCAAGGCGATTGAATGGAGCAAACAGCAATGCACTAGATTGATGTATGCTCACAATTCTGCCCGAAGGGTAGCCGTTATTCCTAGAGAATATGACGGTACTCGACCATGGAAAGAGTGGTTTGAAGATTTCATCGATGTGATGAATTGTAATGGATGGACCCCATACGAGGCCAAGCCACATCTGGTGAGATGTCTGAAAGGCGGGCCGGGTCGCATGGCTGTAGAGCAATGGCGAACCTGGTACGGCCTCGTTGGGAGTTTTGAGCAGTTAGTAGAAACTGCTAGTGGACTGTTATGCAACATGGTCAAGGAAGACCCGATGGTCCGTTTTAAGAAACGCACACAGAAGCCGAATGAAGCTTTCAGAGCATACGGTATGGAACTCCATGCCCTGCTAAGTAAGGCCAGACCCGGTACTGAAAACCAGGACTGGTATATGGACGATTTGATCACACAATTCGTCAAGGGTCTAAGAGACCGAGATGAACAATTAGCAGCGAGGGATGCCTGGAAAGAAGGCATAACACTACACGGCATATTTAATGGTATAGATATGGCCGTGAAGAAGCGAGCTATGTTAGCTGGGGACATACCTAATGCCAGCGGCTTGGTACCCCTGGCATCGGTGACCCAGCATTCTGAGGTCAATACTCCCTCAGACGACTTCGAATTGATTGATATCGAACAGGAAGACGGCACCTTCTGTTCGATGCAATTAAGGAAGAATACTTCAGGTAGGAAGTATATTCCCAGGAAATCTTTCAATAAACAAAGGGACTCTAGACCTTCATCCGAGGTCAAGAGTGACCCGAAGGCTGTCGAGAAGGCGGTCAAGCCCACTGTAAGCGCTGACAAAGCGAAGACTCAGTCCCCGGACATGACCAAACTTCTGGAAGACATGTGTAAGAAAATTACAGATGCCATCCAAGCCAATCGGCAAAGACCCCGGGTGGATCGCCGAACGGTTAAGTGTTTCAGGTGCCAGCGCATGGGACACTACTCATCTGAATGTACCGCTACTAAGCCGGTAATGGCTGCCTTCTATGAAGCCGAAGACGACGGCGTAGGAAGGGAGAATGCTACGGATTCCACAGATGTGGAAAACTAGTGGGGGTTGTGTCAACGGCATCTGACATAGCCCCGAGTGGGAACGAATGCCAAAATGCTACCGGGGGTGTCCCGGTGGAAGATTTCGAGTCAATTACACCTGGAGGCCGGGTGGCTGAGGGTGCGCACCCCTGCACCTCGGCCGGGGCCAGGGACCCTAGTGTTGATATGTGCAGGAGCAATCATATGGGGGCGAGTGGCCGCACTAGGGGAGAGGAAGGATGGATCAAAGAGTTGATTCGAGTGTGTGGGACACGCCTTCCCCCAAGTCATCCGTGTCTGGAATTCCTGAGAGGACTCGGATTGAATCTTGGTGATTCGGGAGACTTTCACCAGTTTACCAGTAACCCCTCGCCTTTAGGGGGGAGACGGTGGTATGTACCCATATCTGTGGAAGGCCGGGTGGGGGAATTCTTGGTGGATACTGGAGCCAGTCATTCATGTGTGTCCAAAAGATTCTTCGATTCGGTGGCCGGCAGCCATGAGAACCTCAAAACGGGGGTAAATGCTTGCACGGCCGACGGAAGCAGTATGCGTACATTTGGTAGGACGTTTATGCCTATCCATATAGGAGGCAAAGAATTTGTTCTTTCGCCAACTATAGCAGAGGTTAGTGATGACGGAATCCTCGGATTGGATTTTGCAAGCTTATACGGGGCCGTCTTGGACCCGAGGGACGGTACGATGGGTATACGGAGCCCGTATGGCTTGCATGTCCAATGCGTATTGAGACAGGTGTCTTCGGTCGCAGCAGTGGTACATACGGTGAAGATCCCACCGGGTACCACTTGCGATGTCCTTTGTGGCGGGTCCATGGCTCAGAGGAATGAAACTGGAGTCTACGAACCCGACACGGTGTATTTGTCAAGCATCGGGTTAGACTCAGTGGATACATTAGTGGCTAATGCAGCTTGGTCTGTATTACCCATAACTAACCGAAGTGGTTCGGTGGTTTACTTGAGGCGAGGCGACAGTGTTGGAAGGATGAGTTCGGTAGAACATGTCGCCGAGGCTAAATTTAACAAACCACTAAACCCAGTTAGTCAGCATCCCATGGATGAAGAATTCCAAAAGCTGATTGATCAGTCAGATTTAAAGAATACGGACGATAAGGATTGCCTAGCGAGACTTCTACAAAAGTACGAAGGTGCTTTTGGTAGGGAAGGAGGCCCGGTGGGTAGATCCGATAAGGTGTTGCACACCATAGATGTGGGCAACGAGAAACCTTTTAAAATCCCGTATCGTAGACTTCCCCTCAAGAAGAAGTTAATCTGTGAAGAGCAAATACAAAAACAGTTGGACCTAGGGGTAATCGTGCCTAGCTCGAGTCCCTGGTCCAGCCCTGTTTGTATGACTACTAAGAAAGACGGTACAATCCGCTTCTGTGTCGACTACCGGAAATTGAACGGTATAACAAAGAAGAACTCGTATCCTTTACCAAGGATAGACGAGACTTTAGATAGCTTGGGCGGAAACCAATGGTTCTGTACCTTGGATTTACAGTCCGGATATTGGCAAATACCAATGCACCCCAATGACAAGGAGAAGACAGCATTCTCCAGTCATATGGGGCTATTCGAGTATAATGTCTTACCCTTCGGATTGTGTAACGCCCCCGCTACATTCGAGGCTATGATGGAATCCTTACTGAGTGACCTTTTGTGGAAGAAATGCCTGGTTTACTTGGATGATGTGGTCGTGTTCGGCAAGTCATTCAAGGAATGCCTGGCGAATCTGCAATTAGTCCTCGACCGGATACTATCAAACGGTCTTAAACTTAAACCCAAGAAATGTAATTTGTTTAAGAAAACCATTACATACTTGGGAAGGATCATTACTCCTAACGGGGTGAGTGCGGATCCGGAAAAATTAGAAGCTGTAGAAAATTGGGAAAGACCCACGAGTGCTAAGGAGGTGAGATCATTTTTAGGATTTTGTTCCTATTATCGTGATTTCATACCGAATTACTCTCGTGTCAGCTTCCCCATGCAGTGCTTAGCTCACTGGACCCCGGGTAGGGCACGGGACCCATTCCCATGGACCAGCGAGCAAGAAGAGTCTTTTAATAAAATAAAAGATTTATTTAGGAATACACCCGTGTTGAAATATCCCACTCCCGAGGGACATTTCATCTTAGACACCGATGCGAGCAATGATGCGATTGGGGCAGCTCTCTCTCAGGTCCAAGAGGGAGTCGAAGTGCCAATAGCATTTGCTAGCAACACGTTAAGCAAGACACAGCGAAATTATTGTACCACCAAGCGAGAACTCCTCGCTGTGGTGGTGTATACGAAGAAGTTCAAGCATTTCCTTTGGGGAAGTGACTTTACTTTAAGAACAGACCATTCGTCTCTTAGGTGGCTCCTTAACTTTAAGGACGCCGAGGGGATGATTGGACGTTGGTTAGCTCACCTATCCGAATTCGGATTAGAGCATAAACAAATAGAGCACCGACCCGGTGCTAAACACATCAATGCGGATGCCTTGTCAAGACGGCCTATCCGAAGGTGCCAAAATGCCACATGTGAAGACTGCGGGGCCCACAATGCTGTGGTAGCCGGGCTGGTATTTAATTATACCACCCCCCGTATCCCCTGGGAGGAGGCTGTATGCAGCTATCTCGATTGGTCCCCGGAGACCATCAAGAAGTTTCAACAGTCAGACCCCACCACTGCGCGCATAATGGAATACCTACGGTCAGGCATTAAACCGGCAGGGCCTCTAGTTTCCCTGGAGGATAGGGAAGCGAGGCGGTTGCTGGCTCAATGGACCGAGCTAGAGATCCGAGACAGCATACTATGTAGGTGGAAGACAACTCCCACCAACGGTAGGCTGTTGCAAATAGTGATACCCGCCCCGATGAGGAGGGATATCATGTATTATTGCCATGGCCACCAAACGAGTGGCCATTTCGGTAAGAGAAGGTCGATAGAGCGTCTACAAAGGCGTTACTACTGGCCCGGTATGAGAGGCGACCTGCTCCGGTGGATCGCCACTTGCCCGGATTGTTGTAAAAACAAACCGGGACCCGGCCTGGGTAAGCAACCCTTATCACAGGAATTGTTTGGTGTCAGATTTGCTCGAGTAGCGATAGACATCATCAGTGGGATTAAGACGACGCCGCGAGACAATACTTGTATGATGGTCGTAACCGACTATTATACTTAGTACACTCGGGTGTTCCCCCTTCCTAACCACAAAGCCGCCACATGCGCGGAGGCATTTGTGAAAGGCTGGGTGCTGCATTTGGGTGTTCCTCTTATGATGCACAGTGACCAAGGAAGGGAGTTCGAGTCAGAACTTTGGCAGGAAATGTGCCATTACCTAGCCATTTGTAAGACCCGAACAAACCCGTACCGACCACAGTCGGATGGGCAGGTAGAGCGCTTCAATAGAACCCTCATACAAGTACTAAAGCCCCTGGTTAATACCCACCAGGATGACTGGGATGAACAGTGCGAGTTTGTAGTACATGCCTACAACAACACTGTCCATTCATCAACTAACTGCACCCCAAACATGCTAGTGTTCGGCGAGGACATCATAATGCCCGCCGACTTAGTGTATGGAGTGGTTGGAATAGACCCGGAGGCGCCCTGCACGGTGCTGTTTGTAGAGTCATTAAGGGACCGGTTCAAACAGGCATACGAGGCCGTTCGGAAAGAACTGCTGAAGAGTGCGAAGTGGCAGAAGGTAGGCTATGACACCAATGCTAAACGAATTCGTTTTAATGTTGGGGACAAAGTACTAAGGTACTACGAGCCGCTGGATAAGCTGAAGCTCGTAACGCCTTGGGAAGGTCCGTTTAAAATCGTTCGTGTCATCTCCGAGTCCACGGTGATGATAGAGGACTGCCTGACGGGTAGAAAATGGAAGACAAATGTCGGAAAACTTCGGCCCTGGAAGGGGCGCGAAGAGGCGGAGAGGGAGTTCGGCTACAAACCACCTGTATCTGTCCCAAGTGGACCGAGCGTGGTAGTACCGACGAAGCGCCCTAGAGGCCGGCCGAGAAAGACGCCGGGAGACGAGGTTATGGTAAAAAAGAAGACGAAGGCCAGGAAACGACCTAATCGTAAGAAATGGAAGAAAGTCTCGCTGAGTGAAGGCATTACGTATGGGAAGGGTCCCGCTTTGACTAAGCGAGATCCAGAAAAGGCCGTACGTAAAGCCGGGAAAAATAAAATGCTAACCGAAGGCGTTAGACGCAGCCCCCGGTTGAGGTCTGCTGTAACCTAACTCAGTACACAACGAGCTGCTGCGTGTTGTCCGCCATAGGCAGGCAACATACGTTCCACGGCTAGAGATGTCGAACGCGCCCTCCCCGGGTGGCTGTATCCCGTGAGTGG
The DNA here is from genome assembly GCA_949317995.1 of Acholoe squamosa. Taxonomy (NCBI): domain Eukaryota; kingdom Metazoa; phylum Annelida; class Polychaeta; order Phyllodocida; family Polynoidae; genus Acholoe; species Acholoe squamosa. The sequence goes on from OX439038.1 coordinate 55,607,838, forward strand.
CGGTCGGATTAACCGGTACATTCGCTTTGAAGCGTTGTATACACCGCCAAGCTCCAGACGATAGCACTCGGGTAGTAGGCCGCGTCTCACATGTCGAGTCGAATGTTGGTTCGGATCTAGTTCCCTAGGTGGCGCTGCTGGTGTGGCGGGAAAGCGCGGAACTAGGTCACCGGATAGCCATGGCGGGATCTCGCGAGACGAGAGGTCTGACGTCATACTGGTCATAACTAAAGCGGACTCGTGGTGGTTAGACGCCACCCGTTTTTGCTCTAGTTATTTGTCGGCGGTTATACAGCCTGTAGCTGTCGTGTTAGCCTAGCTAACCCAAAGCCTCTCTGTTGGACGAATCCTTCGGGAGGAGTCCAACAAAACTTGCCAATTTATTTTGGAAGTCGGACCCGGTGCCATGGCACAGGGAACGATTGACGCTGCGCGTCAAACTGCCAACATTCCGTTGGAACAAGACGAGGACCCGAAGGTCTCGTCTCGGGTCGAGGAATCTATGGATTCTTCGACAGAGGAGGCCGCCCGGACGCTCTCGGCTATGGCCAAGGCAACCGACCGGGAGAGAATGCCACCTCCACCACCGCCACGCCCGGAGCGCCCGTCTACAACAGCCGCTTCGGGTAGCAAAGTGGATGTCCTGGACATTCCAATGTATCCTCCGGGATTCAGGACTCAGATCAGACGTCTAGCACACGTTGATCGCCAGGAAGGTATCGTGTACACCTCCTGGGGTACGTACATCCCTATGCACGCCTCCATGTTCGGATGCGGGCCCATGGCGGTGGAAGAGGGCGTGCCCGAGCCCATACCAGATGATCTTAAGACTATGGTAATGGACTCGTGCAGTGACGAGCTGGCTGACAACATGCCAGTTTCTTGGCTCCGCAACTATCTGAAGTTGGCGGAGAATATGGCGACTAACGAGAATTTAGCTCGAGCCGTCTTGATCTCTGCGGGCATCATCCAGAAGGCCGCGGAGTTAAGGGAGTCCGAATCCGACATGGATACAGACTCCACAGTTACCTTGTCGTCGGTGGAAACCGACCGGGTCAAGCGATTGACCCGTAAACCTGCGCCCAAGGGTCCTCTCACTGAGAGCGATCTGGAGGCTGAGGATGTCCGCATCGCTGTCGAGAGGTCCACGACCGAGACCGACCCAGCTGCCGACATCCCGGAGGCACCTGGCGAGATCTCGGAAGAGGACATCTCGCGCCAGCAGGCTGCTGTAGAGGCAAAGCGAGCCGAGCTTGCCAAGCAGCAGAAGGAGCTCACCGCGGCTCGCCGGGCCCATCGCAAGCAGCAGGCCCAACAAAAATCTGAGATCTCTTCCGACTCTGACTCCCCGGTCAGCGGAAGGAGGAGCCCTCGGACAGTGGACAGGAGCCGACGCGAGTCGGATTCCAGTCCCGAAGTTCCGGCCCAACCGACTAAGGTTGTGCGCCGGAAGAAAAAGAATGGAGCGAAAGCGTCTCCGGCAGAGCCCACGCCCCCCACCAAGCCGAGGGGTAAGGGCAAACCGAAGACGCCCGCTCCCACTACTACAACCACCACGGTAGCCACCTCGGTTACTGCATCTTCTGCAGCCAGCACGTCGGGTGCAAAGGCGAAGTCCCCTACCAAGGCTTCGACTGGTACTACCACCTCCAGCCGAGCCAGCCGTAGGGGAGCTAACATATACACGGACAGTGAGGAAAGCGAAAGCGATCCAGAGCTGCCCGAGTCTGCCAAATCTGATTTGGAGTCCGTGACAACGTGGGAAGAAATGACCACGGATGTTCCCAAGGACGACAATCAGAAGTGGATGTGGAAGAATGCAGCCGAGGGGTTCAAGGAACGGACTCCCCGCTGCTTCGCGGACTGTGCTTACGACACAGTCCACTACATGTGTCCGAGCGCCGTCAATAAGGACGGTGACAGCGATGACGAGGAGTGGATGAAGTCCGGCCCCTCGGATACGCCAGTAGGCAAGTTCTACCTGATTTGGATTGACCAGCTCAAGTCCAAATTAGGCTCAATCTACAGCTATGAGGCCCGGACGAAAGTCCAGTGGGCAATGACCCAATGGGGACCAACCGGCAACCGCCGAAGGTGCCCGTTCGAGTCTTGCCAGCTGGCTCTCACGGGTGAGAAGGTGTTCGAGACGAAGCCCCGCTTCGCTCGGCACATCGTCGAGTACCATATGCATCACAAGCCTGTGATGATGTGTGTGCTCGGGGACCGCCCGAGTAAACATTGTGATGGCTCGTTCAGCACTCACCGGCGCCGAGACATGGCTCTGCATTTGCAGAAGGCCCATGGCATCGGCCTGGAGAAGACCAGGAAACGAGCCATCAAGTGCTTCAGCGAGCTCCTTGCTAATTGGTCCGCGCTGAGCATCAAAGAAGTGAAAGAGCAGGCATTCGAGACCGGATTCTGCTCGTGGAAGAGCGGCAACTTGCTGACGTACTTCCAGACGAACTCCTCGTCCACGAAATTCGGGATGCCCAGTGAGGTGCACCTGAAGGTGAAAAAGTGGCGAGGAGACGACAAGCGAGAGAAGGCCAAAGCCCGCTCTAAAGGTCCAAACGGAGGCACAGTCACGACTACTGCTTCCAAGAGGACCCGAGCAGACCGGTCCGTGAGCCCTTCGGGTGGCAAGGACCAGCCCAGACCAGCCAACCCAGCTGATCGTCGCGAGTCGGGACAACAAGTCTCGGCTCTAGATATGCCTGGCAACCAGGCCCGCAGGTCGGGTAGCCAGGCGACCGCACCGGCGACTCCAGCCACCTCCACACCTGCACCCGCGGAACAACGCCCGGGCGAAGCCTCTGGCGGCCTGGATGATGGGGGCGAACTCTTCGCTCCCCCATCCGGGTATTCTACTTGGTGGGCTGGAGAGGGATCCTCCGGCAAGCGCCCCACATACAGCGAGTACGCGGCGAAGTTCCCTTCAATGGGACCGGCTGGACCCGAGTCGCAGGTCCTTACCTCCTTGGGCCGGGCCAAAACCCGTGGTAGGGGCCGCGGTGGGCTGGAGTCCACCCGAGGCTCCCCGGGTGGTGGCCGAGGCCGAGGAGGCATCACGGTGGAGGGCCCGTCTGCTCCTCCAACAGGCACCCCGCCTGTCTCAGTGGAGGCCCCAGCGCCACCACCAGTGATAGTTCCACCGACGGGTCCTCGGGTACCCCTAATGGAACTGATCTCCGGTACCCTGTCAGGTCTTCAGGATCCGAATACGTTCGTCGACCACCGCGATGTCCGAACGGTTCAGATCCAGAATGACCTGATGGCAGAATGGCAGGCATTGCACCGCCAGCAGTCTGTTGACTACTGGCGTGTGATGACTGAAGCCACCGTCAATCTGGTCTACGAGATCCAGAGGCGGGAGGAAGAGAAAATAAGGGAGCTGGAAAGGAAGAAGGTCGAGGAAGCCCTCAAGTCCTGCCGGCGGAAACAGAAGGAAGCCGAAAAGCTTAAAGAGTTTCACGAAGCTGAAAACTCCAGATATATCCATCGATTTAAGGAGGCTGACCTCAAGTTTTTCCTGGCATTCGGGAAACATCTGGAGGAGTGGGACGGCTTACCGTCGTCTCTTATCTTCGTACCAGATATACCCCCGGATGCCCCGCCAGCCCCGGCTACTCCACCGGTTCTGGCCACTCCACCGGTCCCGGCTGCTCCGCCAGTTCCGGCAGCTCTCCTGCTACCGCCCCCCACTTGGAACACCCGGGCTGTCCCAACTGCCACGGTTGCTGCATCAGCATCCGAGGCAATGGACAGTCCGTCCGCAGTGATGAGGGCCTTGAGCTTGGGGAGCGAGACTCCCAGCGAGGCTTCAGCGGCGCTCTCTACGAGCAGCTGTAGCAGCTCGGCTCCATCTGCCTCAGTGGAGCCGGCTGAGAAGATGGACACAGATCCTGAAGATCTTTGAGTGTCCATCTGTTGGTGTCTCCTTGTACCCGAGGGTAAATGCATTTAGTATGCCAGAGGCACTGTTCCTTACGCTGGACTCCTGATACCTGGAACGTAACCTGCAGCGAGGATGGACGCTAACCCGAACACCCAAAGGACTACAACATCTAACCGGGTCTCCATCTTCCCATCTTCATCAGGGCACATCATAACAGCAACGTGGTTTGCCACCACACATATGTCGCCGGGTGGAGCTGCAGAAACCAGTCGTTCCAGGTTCGCCGGAAGTCCGGTATATTGTAAGGGTGATCCTGCTACCCTGGTAGGACACCTATATTTCATATTTTGTATAAATCTATTTTTATATCGTATATTATATTCTTGTAAGTAAAAGTACTCAAAATTTTTTTTTCTCGGGTTATTTACCCCACCTCGGGTCGGTAAAAACATTGTAAAAATTTATTAATATCACCTTACTACACATCCAATATTCTTCGTCGCGTCTCATGTTTAATAATAACACACTTGTAACATTACCACCATAGGTCGATGGTCCATAAGGGGCCACTTCCTATTTTTGTTATTATTTATAAACACTTCGGGTTATATACGATGATGCCTTATTGTGTACATATAACTTATAATGCCCCTTAAATGTTCTATATTTAATACGAAGTGTGTATATATAGACTTACCTATTTATTTATAACACCACTGTATAAAGTCAACAATAGTTACTTATTAATTACACCCAACCCTAGGTAAAGTCTAGTGGGGGTGGTGTAGGGGCCGGCATCATTGTATATATATTAGTGCCGTTCATCCGAGAGACGTGTTCGTGTGGTGCTTGTTCCTTCTATGCTAGCTAGGTGTCGCTTTGCGATACCTCGTTGGTACAAGAGGGGGCAGCACCATGCCTCGCATCCAGCTCCTACTAAGGAGCCGGACGAGCGGCAGAAGGGGACTGGACATGGTCCAGTCCAGACGCTAGTACTTTGTTATCAAAGAGATCAAATAAAGTCCTACCCGAGAGGTTGGGGTTTCTGGGGCTTTGCCCAACCCGAACTACTCGTGTTGTGTTGGTACATCTAGTGGTAAGCGAGCCAAAGAGCCACCCAACATATAAGTCAATACGAACCATTACACCAGTGAACATTTCCTCCCTACGGTCTTATTCAACCTGCCACACCTTATTTCCTCACATCTCATTAAATCTATGTCTAATGACATACATTATTTCACAGAGTGGCATTTAAGCCAGGGGAAGCTATGGTATATAGCAGGACTTCGCCTGCAGGTTTTCATTCCTACAGCGACCGCCGTGGAGGTAGGAGCTAGGCTGCTTCCCCCTCCACGGCACAAACCTTGTAGGAGGCCGGCCATACAAGGCGGCCTCAACGGAACCTACATGGTGTTAGGCTGGTAGGGGCCGGGCCCGGGGTCGGGGGGACTATGGGGACTAGCCCTATATAACCCTACAACCAAGGGGACCGATTTCAAAGTGCCTGGAGGCTATAAAACGCCTCCACACACTGTGTGTGCACCCAAGTGCGACCAACAGCCGCCGCTCTGAAGAAACAGAGCGAGCGAGCTTCTCCCTCTGATCCCAGGATCAGAGAAGACAGGCGAAGGGCCATAAAACTGCCCATCACGCTGCCCTAACTGAGACTGAGTAAGGCCCCACCCCTCCCCCTCCTGATCAGATCAGATATGTAAAAACTTATTTGATTGGAGGGTGAGGAATCCAATTAAAACAATGGATGGGGCGGGAAGATGTATAAAATGCCGGGCACAAGACCCTCAGCATCAATTGGAGCACCAAGCTACCATCCCGAGCTCAAACTCCACCATTACCTGTGGACAGGGTACCCACCAGGGGGATCATACCCAATCAACAGCATCCAGTCAGAGCATCCTGGAGGACATTATAGCTGTAAACAGGGCATGTACGATCCAATCCAGCTTTACCTCTGACAGCATCACTAATGCTGACGCCTAGGGTGACATACCAACACAACAATTTGACTCAATATCTGAGGAGGGTAGAGAACCAGAAACTGAGCAACCTAATGCCGGCAGGTCAGGTCAGGTTGAGGATCACATACAAACCCTCAGGGAGTATGGCAGGGAGATGCCCCTACTGCAGGGCCCCATAGACTTCCAGCGTGAGCCACTGGTGAGATGGCCACTGGTGCGACCTGACCCAAGATACTCCACCAAAAGACCAGCCGAGATGGAGGTGGGAGCAGCAGCAGAAAACACTGGAGTACAATGGAAGAGGCCCAGGCACCTACACCTCACACAGCACCAAACCCACCCCACCAGAGCGGGGTACACCAGGTACACACCCGACTCACCGACGCCATATGACCCTAGAGGCAGGGTAGCCTACCAGGTGAGATGCCCTACATTTGGGGACCACTATCCAAGGATGCCACTCCAGGGTTACATGGACATCACCTTTGATTACAGACAAAATGGCTACCTGGCCCCACACTACAGCAACCTACAGGAGGGAGGGCCAAGGAGGCCAGTACACTCTGTATCACCTGAGGCAGACATGGAATACTACCTGCACCCCAGATACAGAGTGGACACGGAACACACCACCACACACAGGAGGACCTCACCTCCCCAAAACCCGCCTCCACAGCATGCAACGCCAGGGCCGGCGCCACACCACCTGGAGGCACTCAACCGCCACCTGGTGGCATACAGAGCCGAACCCGATGCCCCAGCCAACAGACCAGCCCCGCCCACTCAGGACATGGACACAGGAGAGCTGGAGGAGGGAGAAGTACTGGACTCACCAATAACAGCAATAAAGATCCCTAAAGAGGAGCCCATGGACAAGACTACAGGTCCTGTAAGGGCTAAGGCGCTCCTGGGGAAGACGGACACAGCAATGCTGTATGTGAAATACCCCAGACCAGACAACCTGGACAGCCTCCACAAGACGAGAATAAAACAAGAGATCCTTGACGAGCTGGTAGCTAAGGACCCCAAATGTAAGCAGCAGACTGTGAACAGGGATGTACCCTATAAGTCCATACAATGGGCCCTCCAATTTGCAGCCAGACCACTGATATCAGCACTCAACAGTCTGGACGCAAAAACACAGACCCCAAAGGAAATGACAGTGAAAATATCTGACTTCCTAACCCTGATTGCCAAAACCTCCTGGAGACTCAATAACATGAGGAGATCACTCCTTAAGAACACAGTTGCAGGCCCCACCTCACACCTGGCAAAACAGAACAATAACCAAGGCGTCCAATACCTACCGGGTGACAACCTAAAAGAGGAAGTCACCACATGCAGTAAGCTACATGACATCTTCAAGGAAGTCTTCGTCACACCCAAAGACAAAAGGAAGCCTACCAATCAGGGAAACTCCAGCAAGGGCCCAGCCCAGGGCCGGGGTCAACATAGAGGGCACCAACAACAACAAAACAACAAGTACCACCAAAACAACCAACAGTCACGCAGAAACAACAGCCACCAAGGAAAATAACACACCAACAGAGGCCAATACAACAACAACAAACAACACAAAAACAAGCAAGACAAACACCAGCGCAATGGAGGCAGCACCAACAACAGACGTTAAAAGCAAAAGCAAGTTCACCTACCTCCTACACACATACAAGTCCCACCCTCCAGGCAGGTGGCCTTGGCAGGGAAGCAGCCACATGGTCAGAATACACAACAGATGTATGGGTATTGGACATGGTAAAGGTCCTACCCATAAGCCTCTGCTCCCTGCCTACTCAGGTAAGACAACCTGACTCTAGGTGTTTGGACCCAGTGGAAGACAGAATTATGAGTGAACAACTTGAAAAACTGCTATCACAAGGCATAATAGAACCTGCCTTCCCATCACCTAGAGCCTTTGTCTCACACATGTTCCTAAAAGAAAAATCTAATGGAACATAGAGGCCCATACTAAACTTGTCAAGCTTAAATGAATACACATCATATAAGCATTTCAAGATGGACCATCTGTCAGTAGTTATGAATATGGTACCAAAAGACAGCCACCTAACCAGCATAGACATAACCTAGGCCTACTTCTCACTACCGATAAAACTAAGGGACAGGGACCTCCTACAACTAATACACCATGGCAAGACATACAGATTCACCTGCCTCCCCAATGACTACTCTCCAGGGCCTAGAATCTTTACAAAAATCATGAAAGCACTCATGGCACACCTGAGAACAAAATACGGGGTAAACCTTGTATTTTACATAGATGACACATTAATTTATGCAGACAAAAAAGAGGAAGTCAGAGCAGCCACAATACACACACTAAGGGTGCTACAAAATGCAGGTTTTATGATTAACTTTGACAAATCAGTCTTAGAACCTACACAAACAATTGAGTACCTGGGTTTCACACTGCATTTACCCACACTAACACTCACGATACCAAACAAAAAACAGGCCAATATCTCACAAAAAGTGGAGGATATCCTTAAGGTACAAATATGTACCATAAGAAAATTCTCTCAGGTTCTAGAAGACCTAGCAGCCACAGAACCAGGAAATGACAGAGCAAAGGTACTTACCAAAAAGCTCATCATTGCAAAAAGGCAGGCCTTAATAACAACACAGGGTAACTTCGACAAATTCATCCCCCTTAGAGGGTTTATAAAACCAACCTTGAGAGAAAACCTACAGTACCTGCCACTTGCAAAGAAAACATACACATAAAAGTACCCACAGATAACACTATACACAGACTCCTCAGACACAGGGTGGGGTGCCTTCATCCCCGAAACATATTCTGAATATGGGGAAGAATGGTGTGGAAAGATAGAACCCCTCCACATAAACATAAAAGAAATCCTAGCAGTCCACAGGGCACTCCTACATTTAAAAAAATTCCTAACTGGAAAACACACACCATGTTCATAGACAACACCACAGCCATCAGCTGCCCCAACAAAGGGGGATCTAGCCAATCCATTCCCTGCAATAAAGCCATGGAAAGTGTATTCAGATTGGCCTGGGAAATGAACATAACACTCAAACCCACATACATTCCCTCAGAAGACAATGTTGAGGCAAACAGGGCATCAAGAGCCTTCTCCACGGCAGGAGAATGGACACTGAGCCCTGAAAGCCAACAAAAAATATTCAAAAAGTTCCCAAAACCTGACATTGACCTATTTACCATACCCTCCAATGCAATATGCAAACAATTTGTATCTCTACATCACTACCCAAATGCATATGCAACCAATGAATTCTCTATAACCTGGTCAGCCCTGTTTGTACTCATATTTCCACCCTTTGGTATCATTGGCAGAACACTAAGCAAACTGAAGGAAGACAGACCCAGAGAGCTGCTACTCGTACTAGAGTGGAAGATACAACCCCGGTACCCCGACCTCAAGAGACTGCCCACCTTCAAGAACAGATAGACCCTAAGGGCCAACACATCAACACTGCAGTGGCCAGGGGACCTGCCCCTATAAATGACAAGCACCCTTTGGAAATTATCTGGTGCGACCATATAGGAATATCCAAGGCATCCTGGGAGCTCATGGATTCATGGTCAAAATCCACCATAGCCAGCTACGCAACAGCAGCAAGGAAGTGGCTAAAACACACAAACAAAAACAATGTCAGCGTCATCCACCCCACAATACAGCAATGTGTAGATTTCCTAACAGAGATCTCCAACAGTGGGATGGGACACTCATCAGTAGCCACCACCAGGTCTTGCTGACGTCTTGCTTTATCTACAGAGAAGGCACACCTGAAGGCCTACCTGGACAGGGAGGACACAAAGGGAGCACACCCCAGAGTGTTTGGCACCATCAAAACGCCTTCCACCCCAGCCAGCTCCGTCACCCTGTCAAGGTACATTAAAGTGACCCTAATAAACACAGGCATACAGGAACACTTTGGGGCATATAGCACAAGACATGCCGCCACCAGTGTAGCGGACAGGCTAAATGTGCCAATTAATGACATACTCAGCTTGGCAGGATGGGCAAGAACCAATACATTTGACAGGTTCTACAACAGACCTCTACTGGAAGACAAAGAGGCCAACACACATGAGACTAACTTCATAACTGCCATCATGAACCGTGAAACAGCCTCTTAGACCAGTAACCAGACAGTACACACTCATTATTCCTAGAGAGTGGCGGTCTTATCAACCAGAGTCTTAACTCTGGTTGATGTAGTTTGGGCCGATTTTTCACCGATTTTGAGTACTCTGTTACTTCCTCAGAATCAATTGAAACTCCTAGACGTTTTTACCTGGGTGAAGTGGAGTTGTGTCCTAAACAGAGCCCAAAGTAATAGTCCCTACCTATCATACTGTTAATATGGCAGTCTTGCAAACTTGAGACAAAAATTAATATTATTCTCACTCTATATTTCAAGATGATCAACACAACTACAACAACTGAAGTTGATTTCATTGATGGCAGATTTTATTTTCATAAGAATCATAAGATCACGACGTTTCGCTTATACAATAAGCTTCATCAGGTGATGATTCAAGTTCTCAAATATGATACTGACCTTAGTAAATGAGCATTCGTTACCAAGGTTACCTTTGTTACAATAATTGGGTCGAAGGTCATAGGGTCATCAGTTAATTAGGTCAATACAGGTCACATAGGGTTATGTATATTGGCAGTGTCTTACAGGTTCTGAATTATATTTAAATACATAACAATCAATATATTCAACAATATATAAATGGCAGAGGTGAGTCAGTATACCGGTAAAAATTTTCAGACATACAAGTATGATTCTATAATTATTACACATGTACATGTTACTTCTTTGACTTAAAGATCCTGACTTTCTCCATGTAAGAATGGAGATGTCTTGCCATATCTTGTTGTTGATTGCATAACAGTGCTGCCTGATCACATCTTTTGCTAGGATTGCACATTCATAATACTTGGGATGGTACAGTGTTCGTGTAGATACAGTTTTGCAGTTCTTTACAGAATTTACAGGTTTGCTAGGAATTACTACTTTGGATTTTACTATAGGAGTAGGTACATACTCAGGTACAGATTCTGTTATTTCTGGGTCATAGTTTATACTGTCATAGGATTTGCTAGACACAGTTGAGGAACTACTTTTATTACTAGCGATGCTTGAGTTTGAGGAACTACGAGTGATTTCCATCGGTTTGGGATTTTCAATTTTGGATTCTGTCTGCTTCTTCTGGGTGGCTGATGGTGTCACAAGAGTGGAGGATTCTTCTGGTTTATGTTCTTCAGTGGTGAATAAGTCTGCTTGGAGTTGAGAAAAGTCTGCTGGTTCGCCCAGGGTCAAGGGCATGTCTAGTACCAGTGTGTCGTTTTTAGGTGGTTTGGAAAATTCACGAAAAAAACATCAAAGAATACTATTTTTTTGGTGAAAATTGATTTTGTACATTTTTTCATGCTAAACAAGATGACATAAAAATTGGTAACCAAAAAGAATGTTTTCTAAATTTCCTACAATATGCAATTTATTTCATTACAATTGATACAGGGAGTGCTGAGATATTGCAATTTTGAATTTTGGTTGATTGATAAGATTTTCTCCTCAGAACACCACCTTTGTCATGACATTTCTCAGTAATGCAATGTAGATAAAGGAAACATGAGTATTGCTCTTTGCGATCAACTAGCTTAGCTTAATCCATCACCATTTCCTTGCTAATTGGAATATTGACACAATTCCAACAGTTTCTGAGAGGTCATGCCACATAGTACAAGCCAAAATTTGCCATGAAATACTCTGGTAAAGGAAGAGTTAACCATACATATTGACATATATTTATCGAGATCCCAGAATACATAATATTTATGCACTCTAGTGCTAGAGATGTACATAGATAGGCACTTACATACCCCCAGTGCATGGTTCTGCTGCAGTGGAGGTGTGAAACTGTGATAAAGCTGAAACTGGGGAGTGCTAAACTCTCCTTTCTTTGACAGCTTATTGTGTAGCTATTTATTAGAGGATCTTAACAAACATGGGCTCATTTTAAAGGGATTGATTAGGGGTTTAATATGAATCTATATGAGAAATAATTAATGCAGGCAAACATACCATTCTCCCCAAGTGAAGTTAACCCATAATTTTGAAAGCATTTTTTTATATAAAGGCCAAATCTCACATAAAAGAGAATAGTTCCCACACTTTCTACAGGAAAGAATGGTTTAGAAAATGTCTAGGGGTTTTCTTTTCATAGGGGAACAGGAACAAGACCCCACAAAAATTTTAGTGTGCCATTCGCTATCACCCTTCAAACAGCTTCTCCATGTTAGGCCCTTGTTTGTTTGCCAGAATTCAATCCTATGTATATTATTTATATAGCAATGGATGGAGCTGATAAAAAGAAGTGGATTTCCTTTTTAAATGAAGTCTTTATGTCAATTTAAAGGGAAATTCTGACCGATTAAAGATCTCATATCAACTCCATAATTTTGCACCAATTCTGTCAGATCGCTAAATCGCAGATGATATTATGTCAAGATAAAATCCCTTTAAATTGTTAAAATTTGATATGATACATTGATTTTCAACCTTTTATGGGGAACTCTTCCATACATGAAAAGAAAATAGTCCAAAATAATGATTTCAGAGATGTAGCCAGTCCTGTATCCGATATGATTGATCACAAATCTGGACCCTATTTAAACTCTTAACACTGGCAGAAGTTTGGGTTCGATTTTGAGTCTTTGATCAGTCATAACTTCCCTTATACTTGGCATAAAGACTTCATTTAAAGAGCAAATCCACTTTTTTTATGAGATCTGTCCATTGCTTAATAGATAAAATGCATGGGACAAAGTCTTAAAAACTAGGTAAGTGCCTAACATAGAAGAGGGGGGGGACCACCAGCAAAAGGTGGCTCCAACCACCTCTCTTCTGAAGAAGGGGGGAGACACCAACAGTGGAAACACTGTGTCCGACAAACATAGATAAAAGACTATACATGAGATCTACATAAAATGCATAAAGTATTCATGATCATAAGCCATACAAACATGTATACCAACTCTGCAACAGACAACTTACAAAGTGTAAATAAAACCTGTCTACTTAATATAAATAAGCAAATGTCCACGACCATGGGATATTCGTATTCCCCAAGGTGGAACTGGCGTATCCCATGACTATTCTATAGTAACGATCATATCAGCCATGACATAAATCTATGACTTGTGGTCCTTCAATTAGGATATCCGTCCTGAGTTAGATTATCGAACGAGACAAAATAGCTACCCCTGGCTTAAATGCCACTCTTTGAAATAATTGAATATTAAACCTAATAATGTGTAGTTTTATATAAACTATTCTAAGAGTTATGGCTTAATAGTTATGGCATTAAGCCATAGGGGTAGACCACCTGTTCGCTATACTCTCTACCTGCCCTATTTCACGGGATAATCTAACTCAAAAACGGCTATGACGAATACATGACAACCTGCAAGCGAGGTCCTGCTATATAGGAACCTAGCGGGATATAATATTGACCAATGAGAAAATTCCTTTCATACAGTGCCGAATTTCCAGGGTGCATTATGTAACACCTGGTACCCATCAGCTCCCTGTTATCAGTCCTTATCTCCCAAGGTATCAGCTTCAGCAGGGGTCAGCCCACTAAGGAATCCGCTAAGCGGGAATACCATAGCTACCCCTATGGCTTAATGCCATAACTCTTAGGAATAATTCATATTAAACTACACATTGTTAGGTTTGATATTCAAATGATAACCCCAAATTGCAGTAGGGGATACAGGCTGGGTCTGCAAAAGGAGGGGGCGCGTCCCAAGAGGAGGGGGCGCGGCCCAAAAGGAGGGGGCGCACCCCCTATTTTTAAACACGTTTTGGGGTCCAAAATATATGATTAAACTCTTAAGTACATTTTTGTACTGGGGAAAAGGGGGGTGCGCGCACATTGAATATTTATCACTCTCTACCCCAGGCTCTACCGTCATAGCAGAAGTATACGTTAACACCTGTCAGTGGCAGGCCTAAACCATGCATCTTAAACATGTTTTGGGATATTCTCTCAACCCCACTTAATGTATGATTTTGAAGTTTTATAATCGCGTGAACGGGGGCCACTCAGGGTTTAGCGACAGGTCGTTATCTTATCTTACCATAGCTGAGATTTACCTTATTTTCTATGACAGCATATGTAGCATGTACTGGGAATATGGTCCTTATTGCTCCCCCCCCCCCCCCCCATTTTGGGCCGCGCCCCCTCCTTTTTCAAATCCTGGATCCGCCACTGGGCCGGCATTTCTCAAGATGGTCCAGGGGCGGATCCAGGATTTTCAGAAAAGAGGGGCGTGATTTTGAGATGGGGGAGGGGCACAAATGCAACACAATGATGTCACAAGCGCAGTGCAGCAACTTTTTAGGGGGGGTCTGGGGCATACCCATTCCAGGAAAATTTAAAAATCTTGAGGGGAAATAGTGCATTCTGAGGGCTCTCCTGTGACCATGCTGCTGTCTAAGTTTTTTAGGTACAGCTATAAGTAGGGCTAGGCTTAAGGACTTTCCCCCTCTAGATTTAAAAAAAATGTCCTGTGGGGATCCCCAGAAAATTTTGAAATATTGAGGAGAAATAGTGCATTCTGGTGGATTTGAGGGCTTTCCTGGCAAAGTTATAGACAGCTATAAGTAAGACCTTTCCCCCTCTAAGATGTCAAAAATATCCTGTGGTGGGCCCCCAGAAAATTTTGTAATATTAAAGAGAAATAGTACATTCTGGTGGAATCTGAGGGCTCTCCTGACAAAGTTTTCTACAGTTTAAGTAAGGTTTCCCCCTTTAGATTTAAAGAAATGTCCTGTGTAGGTGTTTTCCTAGAAGATTTTGAAATCTAGTGGGGAAAAAGTGCATCCTGGTAGATTCTTTGGGTTCCACAAATATGAATAACCATTTAAACCCATTAGGAAATGATCTCATCTTATAAATGTACCATACCCTGTGCACACCCCCAGTGTAATATACCATACCCTGTCTAAACCCCCAGTACCATGTACCATATAGTGTCTCAGCCTCCAAGCCCCAGTACCATGTACCATACCCTGTCTCATCCTCCAAGCCCCAGTATCATGTACCATACCCTGTCTCAGCCGCCAGGATCACATAGCCTGTACATGCCCAAGTATCATGTACCCGGCCAATCCTTTTTTTCTTTTATGTTTTAAGCTGTAGAATCCTTGATAATAGTCCGATTTAAAAACTGTAAAAACTGGCATGTAGCTGAGAATTCACTGAATTTAAAAGTTCCACTGGTGTCCCAAAAGGGGGGGGGGGGGTACGCCGCGTCCGCCCCCCTTGAGCCCCTGCTGGTACGATTGAACACAGCCATAACGATTTGAAACGCTCAAAGGTATACCTAGAGCAGGTGATCACAGGTAATGCACTTGATGTAGTGATTACATAGGGTTCGGTAGAGCAGTCGTACGAGTGCAATCATTAGTGACCACTAGATACCGGGCTGGAATGACATTGGATTGAGGGATCCCACTACGATTTGAAAGGGTCTAGTCGTACCTTCTTGAGAAATGCCTTCCAGGTAACATTACTTAAGGGGTATGCTGATCATAATTTATTCATTATGGGACATAGGGGTTTGGTCTTTTTTTTATTATTTGCTGCAAAACACTGCATGTAAGCCGTGGCTTTTAGACTATTTCAGTCCGTTGATGTGGATTATAGGTCCACTCTAAACCTCGCATTTAAGGAAGAGGGTAATACTTTTTGACCAGTGAAAGGAGACGGGTAGGGTCCCAGTGGGACATGACATGTCGTAGCAAATTTCTCCTCCTTGTCATAACGAATGTATTATGTAGCACAATACACACGGTTCTAACACAGTGGTCAAATGTGGAGCAAGAAGTGAATACAGCTTTGCACAGGAGAGGATCACAATTATTTATCCTTCAAAATAACATAAGGGATCCGAATTAAGAAGTCCCATTATTACAGTGAATTTAAACATCCCCCGCTCCCACTTTTGGATATACCAATTTCTGCTCTTTTTACCCCTCGCGATTACCTCTCATGTGTGAACCTCAGTTAAACATAGCGTGTTATTAACATATATGCCTTGCTATGGTTGCCTCAAGCTATACATTTTGGACGACCATTAGATTACATGTATCGCGTTTATACGTCATTAAGTCCGCCGTTTTAAAATTCATGACCACATGTTAGGAAAGAAAATAATGATAATGCATCATGACAGATATTATCATCATTTAGAACTTAAGTGGTGTTTAAATGGAACGGAACATGAAATCATGTCAGACCACATATGGTGGTGGGAGCAGAGGGGATTAAAATGTCTGCTTTAAGACCTTCCTGTGGCTGTTTACCTTGGGCGGCACAAAGCTCAATGATTTATGTTTCATGACTTGGTGTTTGTGACCATGAATCCACTGCTGCTTGTTCTCTCTATACAAGGTTTTGTATTCAGGTGTATGATTTCTATATTTTGTAAGGTATATCCC
Organism: Acholoe squamosa; assembly: GCA_949317995.1. Classification (NCBI taxonomy): domain Eukaryota; kingdom Metazoa; phylum Annelida; class Polychaeta; order Phyllodocida; family Polynoidae; genus Acholoe; species Acholoe squamosa. The sequence goes on from OX439038.1 coordinate 55,624,245, forward strand.
AATAGACCGCCATCACCTAGTACCAAATGTAGCTTGTTTCTATATACACAGACATTTTTATGGAACAAGTAAATACAGATACCTTGAAGGAATATGATTTTTAATCATGTTAGTCTCCATAAATATCATCAATCTATAGAGCATTTGAATGAGTACATAATTAATGGATGGCCCCATATATGGTTTACATCTGTATTGTACCAAATCTTTTTATTGCATTGAATCAAGGTTATAGGATTACAAACGGTTAAGAGGGGAACTCCCAGGGGATGCTTCTTCACAAGCCAACATGCTCCAAACATAATCTTAGTTCTGTCTCTGCATAATGAGTCCTTGAGACTGGGGTCCATTATTTTGTAAGAGCAATGTTTATTTACATGTGGAGATTAGTCTACTGAGATTATTTTTCTCTCTTTTGATCAATTCCTCAGCAGCTGTCATGTTTATGACATTGCATGAATAAGCGAGCATATAGTTTGGGACTTTATTATATGAAATAATCATAATTATCTGAATGGAAGAGCGATGCTGATTATAACTGCATAAACATAGAAAATGGATAGCACTATAATCTTATGATAAGCATGCTAATTTTATTCTAACACTAACTCGCTGTCAACCTTAATGCAGACATGTACTTGCTTATGATCACTTGCCTGCCTAACTACTTGCCCGCTACACTCATGACTGCCTTTCTGTCTGCCTATATGACTACCTCAATACCAGCCTGTTTGGTTGCCCGTTTGCCTGCTTTTCTGTCTCCTCAACTGTTTGATCACCTCCCTGATTGCTCCCTCCAATTGACCTATCTGTTGTGCCGTCTGCTTGCAGATATCCCTGTTTTTTTTTGTGTCTGCTTGGCCAGCCAATGCTCACCTGTAATGCACAATCCCTGCTTCCCATTCGTATGTCGGTCTGCTTCTTGACTCATTTTGTCCCCATTAGATGATTAGTGCCAACCTATATCAACAACTGGCGTCTGTTTCAGAACGCTGTACGATCACTAATTCACTGTGCTATCACTAAAATCGTACAATGATCAAATAATCTGGGTAAATCGTAGGATTTACAAGAAAATATAGACAGAATTGTACCAAGCACTAGCACTGATTTCTACAGCTTAAACATTTCTACTATAGTTCTGAATAGTCTGAGACCAATTTCCTTGTATTCCAATGATATATTGTGGTCCAAAAGGCAGCATTAACCAATCGTACAATTTCTGATCGTTTGAGAATAAAAAAGGAGGGCCAAATGGTTGTCTGTTTTGAAATTGACCCCTGGCTACAGCAACGATTGCCTGCAAGGGCGTGAACTGGGATCTAGATATATATATATATATATATATATATATATATATATATATATATATATATATATATATATATATATGAGAATAAAGCTATATATTTAAAATAGGAATGGGGTCAGTCACTCTTGGGGCCACCATATTGGTACCCAAATTCTTGACAGTAGCCTCAAAGCAGACAGGGGACTTTGCAGACAGCACCAAACCCAATGGGCCCAAGGCAGACAGAGAACTACACTGTCGACGCTTTTCTACCATTCTCCCTCACACACCCGGGATCAAGACTGACTCAAGTTGGTGCGGGTGCTTGCCTGTGTGCATATCTCTACTTGTCTTCTTAATGGTATGCCTGTCTGCCTCTCCCCCTACCTGTCTGTCTGCCTGCCTCCCTGCTGAACATCTGCCTGTCTCAGTGCCTGTCTATAACTACTTGTCTCCCTACTTACCTACCACAATGATCCCTACTTACCTACTTCCTTGCCCCTTCCTTTGTCTGCTTTACTGACCTACAACTTCTCACCAGGTCCCTGGTGAGACGCTCACGTCGCGCGTCGTTTCGGAATGTCACGACGACGTCTTTGGGGAGACATCCTTCTTGTCGTCATGGATTGACAGTGACGTTTGGTTGTCATGGCTAACTGGCCCCAGGCCGACCCGGCGTCGTCCTGCTTCTCTCTCCTCTATGACCTACTGTGGACAGTTGGGCTGCTTGTGGGCGCTACGGTGGTGGTCTTCACGATCACCTCCCTCAAGCAATATAGCAGGCAAAAAAAGGGAATGTGAAGAAAGTTATACATTTATTGGGGCAGGTATATGCAATCCAACGTAACATGCGCCCACCCATATATATATATATATATATATATATATATATATATATATATATATATATATATATATATATGTATGTATGTATGTATCAGAATGAAGGCTGCATGTTGGTTTCTAAAACCCATAGACCACTTGGCCTCTGTCACGCGATTGAGACATACATTTGCTATACATTGTATGAATTTCTGCGACAGGGGCCTAGATCTATAGTGGGTTATGGGTGTGAGGTTATATAATAAAACAAGGGAAACTAAGGGGCTATCAACGGTAGCTGAACATAACACATTTCTAAGGTATACAGAGAAAAAACATGGCGGAACCTAATCAAATGGCAATGGGCAAAGATAAAATTGCATGGTATTCTCTGGCTATGGTATAAATGTAGACGTATGACTATTATCGAGGCAGAAATCTAAGACCTGCCGTCTAGATTCTTATTGGCAAAACGATGCAGAGCAATATCCATTATACCCTACCAGCATCAGAACAGATCTGAACAAACTAATGGAATTCCTCACCTCCCTCAGGGAGGCATTTCTTAACAGTGTTAATTAGAATTGTTAAGAAATGCCCTCCTGATGGATGAGGTTGAGGGTTAACCTGCGATGGGCAAGGGCACAATTAGGTCGCCAAAATGTCCATTGGGGATATGGGAAGTTTGTTTCCATTTGCCATATCAACGGAGACCACCTGAACAATTAACATCAGATTGATTCTAAATTATGCCTCAGACACTTATGAAAACTACAAGTACAAAATCTACTTGTGACCATATGGAATCGTAAAAAGTCACATTTTATATAATACGTATAGTCTTGATGAATAAATTTATTAATTAAGGAATCTGGTAAGGGAAGGAATGCATGTCCCCTGGTGTAGACTTACAATAGGAATGAATTAATGCTCTTCATGTGTGTTCTATGACAATTGAAACTGTTTCAAGTGGGCAGCTGTCACAGAAAATGTGCGACAGAGACCTTGGAAAATGCAACAATGACATGGGGCATAATCTCAGCTTTTTAAATCTGAAAGAATTTTGTAAATATTCCAATTAGTTGAGTTCCAAAGTTATAACCTTCTCAATAGATTTGTTTTACAGTTTTATTCCTGGAATTATCTTGAAGAAATACATTCCCAAAAACTATTTAGATACAATTAAAAGTTGAACTCCTACTTTTTCATGCAGCAATTTGTTCAGCTTAGACCCTGAATTTCCTTGGAGCAACCCGTCCTCCAGAATGCACTTTTGGATTTTCATTTTGTTCATGAAATAAACTAGGGCTGAAACTCCTGCATTAACTTGGAGACATGTATGAATTCTCTAGGATTGATTTGCCCCCTGAATCCTCTAGAACAAAACTAATAGTAGAGGCAGATCCTGAAATTTTCTTTGGGAGTAATTGGCCCCTTGCAATCAATCCCATGAGCTAAGAATTTTCTTGGAGCAATTTGCCTAGTGGCAGATTTAGGGGGGGGGGCAGGAGATGTCTGAATTTTTAAGACTTAACTACCCTCTTTAATAGGGTCTAGAATGCACCAGAAGGTACCATTTGATGTATAGATTTCAAAATTTTCGTCAAGGGGGAGGGTCCTCCGAAACCCCTCCTAGGTGTGTCACTGCATTTGGACCACTTGTGACAATTAATCTGCACTGCCCCACCCCCCTACATTAGGCTTGATTACCAAATCTCACAACTTACCTTTGCAAATTCCTGGATCTGCCCTTATTGCCCCACCCCCAACCTGATCCCGGAAACACCTCGCTACAACAAATTCTTTATTTGCTCCAGCATTTCGCTATATGCCCACCTCTGAAACAGCTGCAATTTTGCAGCCCCCTTCTCCCTACGTTAGAAAGGTTTGTATAATATAACGTTCGGGCCCTTTCTGCGGCTTGTTCTTGAGCCTGTATACATCTCATAGTACACGTTTAGACAGGAGAAAGGCCTCCAGTGCCTACCACCCACCTCCTCCGGCAGAACGGACAAGCTGGAGGATTGGATGTGAGCGGCCATTAGTAGAACTAATAACACGTCTAGATTACACCTGTCGTACCCTTCACATCCACTCAAACCCTGGAGGAACAACACCAAGGCCCCTGCTGGAGGAGTCCTCATGTTCAAAGGCTGTGTGAACACATGTACGTCGGTGTCGGTCATCCTGGTAGACAGGACCCCCGGCAGGGAGCATGCTACGCGGCGCGGCCCGCCCTGGAGACGGCTAGGCTTGGGACTCCATGGTCGCTGATGCATGGAGGTGGAGCAAAGGCAATGGTTATTACTTAATATCAAAGGGTTGGGTGGTAAACACACCAGGGCCTGACCTCACCCGCCCTGGAGGAGGGTTAACAGTAAACATGAACACATGTAGTAGATCTTTTGTAGATTTGTGGTGAGAAAGAATGTTTTTCTACCGTTTCTATTTTTCTGTGTATTGAATCTCAAGATTGTTCAATATTGCACTGTGGTTTCCATACAGATTTGACTTGGTGTTAATTACGATATATTTCATGTTAATTTTCAGCACAAACTTAAGATTTGGTGTCTCGCAGCAGCACTTTCAAGTATCCGTAAGTTAAGTAATTTGGTATAATTTAATGCCTTCGTCAGGGCTTCGTAAGCGGTATGGAGTTCAGGGGAAAACAGTTATCATGCTCATAGATAAGGTTCCAAAAGAGTAATGCAGATACATCTTCTTTATGATTTAAGCGTTATCTACTGCTCCAAATTATCTGACTAAACCTGTATTCATCACCCAAAAGAGAACAAAAAGTTTAATGTTGAATCAATATTGATACATGGTCAATGAGCGTTGCCTAAAAGAGTTGTCGATGTTCCAAGCTAGTGTGTTCATTCGGATTCGACTTGTGCATCATTTGCATGGCAACAACAGAATATACTAGTACGTAGCCCCCCCCCCCCCATGGAATCACCATCATGCATGAACTATTAATTTGCATTTCATTATTTTAATTTCAGCTATAATTGTTTCACGATTTTCTCTACGCAGACTACGGAGATATAAAAAGAAATTGACAACCACAGGAAACGTCAACTTTAATATTCAGTTCTTCCTTAGTATTCTATGTCACAGACTCGATAGATACGTTACCTTACATCTGTTATTTGTATCCATGATTACCTCTGTCGATTTTATGTCTATAACAAATGACAATCCATAATTGTAACTGATGCAGAGGGTGGTTTGAAGTCTCGCGCATCGCGAGTGTTGCTGTTACTTGCCGGCCTAGATGATAGGAATTTTCCCAGAATGCTTTGATACCCCCGTGACCTTGGCCTTTGACTATTCGCCCAGCAAACGGGTCACGTGTCCAAAATGGCGCCGGCCATGGATCGACTCTCTTAAGTGCGCATACTCAGTAGGCCATGTCATTTCAGACATTCTGATTGGTCATTAGATATATTGGAGGCGAGAGCCGCTATTATATTGGCGGATGTGACCGAGAGTTGCATTATGGTTATGATTATCAACTTGTGGTGGCAGAAAGGGGACACGAGGACATGCACACGGAGCATCTTCATATGGGAGTGGGGGTGGGGGGGGGGGTGATTGAGGATAATTTATTAGATGCATCCTTCCGGCCCAGCACATGCTGGTTTAGGGCTTAGTACTGCTCGAGGCCTACACTGCAGAAATGGTATTTAGATCCTAAACACAATTCTAAACATATTCTTGCAACGTTTTTGTAATCACATTGATTTCCTAAACATGTTTAGCCAAACAATGTGCTTAGCTCAAGTGTTTAGAAATCTAGGTGTTAAGGTTCAAAATTTGTGTTTAGAATTTTTGTGTTTAGATGTCTAAGTGATTAATTTTTGTGTTTAGATGTCTAAGTGATTAAGTGGGAAGTAAGGGTTTGTAGACATGTATCGATTAAAACATAAAGGAATATCTTTTGTTTGTTTTCTCATTTACTAGAGGACATCAGCAGGTATTAATACTGCAAAGTCTCCCAAGGTGTCAGCCACAGCTATATACACATATATGTACACACTGCATTAGAACAGGAGACTTGGAAAGGTACATCAGTTTGGCAGGAAGGGCATTGCTTTATCCTTTACAAAATAACATGAAATAGGTATAAGTCAATCAGCTCATTGATTATTTTATGGTAATGATGGCGGCGTAAGTTGAATTAGTTAATTTTATATTGTTGTGTCTATTTTCATAACATTTAATAAAATGACACTATGATAAACAAGGAGTTTGGGGATGTTTGTCACAACAATTGATTATAACTGTGTGCAGATAGTCCATTCAGAGGTAGTGCTGCTACCTGGTGTGGATTTGACATCCAAATATCTAAACATATTGATGTTTAAATCTAAACACCTAATATTCAACTGTTTAAACTCTAAACGTCTGAACATGTTTAGCAAAAATGTTTATGTATTTAGAATAAAAGTGTTCATTTCCTAAATGTGTAGTCGATGATACACCTAACTGATGTATATATTTAGGTTTTAAACATGTTTAGACCTAAACATGTTTAAAATCTAAACACCATTTTTGCAGTGTAGTGCGTCGCCATTGCTTTATCTGGGAGCTGGCGAGATGAGGACTGATAGCAGCCCGCCAAGCTGGTCCTAACTCGGAATGACCTAATTCCCTCGCTGGCTTATGACCGGCCATTTTTTACTTGACTTATATCTGACAAGATTTTTATTCCTACGCTGCAGTGCTGAGGGTATGGTGAAAGTAGTTCCGGCCAGCTATCCCACAGTCCCTCCAAGCTAGTGGTGGGATTAGCAAAATCGAGCCGCTGGGGTTAGTGTGAGCAGCCCGCATGATTGGTTCCAGGTGTTACATAATGTACCCAAAAAATTCTGCAGTGAATGTAAGGAGTTATCTCATTGGTTAATAACGTATCCCGGGTCAACCCTATACGGCACATGGCTATTGTATTATTGACCAATGGGAGGCATCCCTGGCATGAACTGCGGAGTAGGGGGCTGAAGGTGTTAGTCATAGTGGAGTCGGGGTCTAATGGCGGCCCCTAGCTGATAATGGCTATGTGAGCTATATTGATGACCCAGGATACATTATCAACCAATGAGATGACTCCCTCCATTCGCTGCAGAATTTATTTGGGTACATTATGCCGGACATTATGTAAAACCATGTACCCATCATGCTGGCTGTTATCAGTGCTTATCTCGCCAGGCCCCAGATAAAGCAATGGCGCACCCACTGGACCTCAGTACTAAGCCCGGTTGAATTCCGGTTACGTGACCTTTGTATCTTATGTTTGTTCGGGATTGTCATAAAAACTTTAACTTCCCTCTTCTACGTGAAAAGCTATAGATGATATTGTTTAAAGACACCATAATTTGCCAAATATATGTGCCGCAGGGTCTAAGTAAGGGCTGACACTTTGAAATCCTTGTTGCAATTAAACAGAAAATGTAAAAAAAAAAAAAAATAAATAAAAAATAAGATGCTATTGCGAAGAAATTAAGAAAGGAATTCAACCGTTTCCGTGAAAGGAGGCGAGAAAGTGCTATGGTTTCGGGAACCTCAACAGGCTCAAAAGAACCCCAAGCAATGATACTGTAAGTCTTGTATAGACCATTGTGTATATGTTATTATATGCGTGTATGTATTTCTATCCTTTAGATGCAATCGTGTCGTGTTTGGAAGAGTGCATTTTTCGACCTTCTTCGCAATAGCATCTTATTTTTTTACATTTTCTGGGGCGGGGGGGGGTGTATACTTGCTTAAGTCTATTAATTCAAATATGAGACACACGAGATGTGTGAGGGGGAAACTCCTGGGGAAACTACTGAAGCCAAGTCCATATAGTAACAAAAGTGTTAGTCCAAAGGATACATAGATCAATTTTGATACAATCTGATAAACGATTTAATAAATTTAAGATGTTAAAAATGTCTACATGTATGTCTATCTGCCTCTGTATTTGTCTGTCTCTCTGTGTCTTTCTTTCTTTCTTTCTTTCTTTCTTTCTCTCTCTCTCTCTTTCTCTTTCGCTCTATCTCCTCTCTGCATGTGTGACATATTTCATATTCAAATCTAAACCGCAGGCCTTATGCACGTGCATATCTGTAGCACCACCTGTCCTGAAATTTCTCATTTTTCTTAAGTGTTAATTTGTTATTCTATACAATGCACAGCTAGGTATTGTATAGAATAACAAATTAGTATAGATGATTTATGTGTCAGGGTAAAAGGAGGAAAAACACACACACAAAATATTCAACCTTTCTTTGGTCGAAGTGAGAGCAGCCATAATACATACAGTCGTACCCTGTCAGTATTACATGTGTATACCCATAGTCATCATACTGCAGAGTTATATAAATTTATGAAGAATCAGGTCATGACATTACTTCAGTAATCTTTCAACAGAGGTCCCTGCAGTTAGAGACAGTGTCCATGTAGGCCTGTGTATCATGGATATATAGGTTAGCCTACTCAACATATGTATGACGCCATGTTGCAGTGTCTATTTCCATATAATGTATGTGAACTATGTGACCAATGCCTGAGGCTGACACTAAAACACAGTAGTTATAAACAAATACAGAGAATGGCAGTGTGATTGTGTATGACATTGAAATGTCCTTCACCTATGCACAGTTATAATATAGCTACAGTTTACGCTATGACTGAAGCAAGAAACATAGTAACATTTCTAATCTTTATCCAGATGCTATATTCACTTTATTCACACTTATTTAGCAAATACCACCGTTTTGAATCTGAATGTTCCATAGCTTATGGAAAATTTTATTTCCCAGATGTACAGGATTTTATTTCCCAGATGACATCCTGACCATATAGTCACTGACTAAATCCCATTGCTTTCTCCATGTGAATGCAATCAACTCCCTTTACTCTAAATAAATGAATAATCTAGGCAGGCAATTCTATCATACAACATTTACGGTTACGTCTTATAGGACTAGGGTATTCCAGTATGATCCAATGCATGATTTTATTGCTTATCAACATGGATCATACATGTTCATTATGGACAATTAAGTCGTAAAGCTTGACCTGAGATCATAGACCCCAAGCAGAAAGATATTCGAAGTGGACGTAATCGCGTGATTATTTCTTTCTATAGTGCGGTGTTAAAATTTGAATACGACTTAAGAGAGACAGTTAAGTCTCAAAATGATGAGCAGATAATAATGTATTAACGACTACAATGTCATACGGACTTTGATTAAAAGCATGTGTACTCGATATGAAAGATTTGTCATCTATCAAGAAGCATACAAAATACATAATATATGATTATCTGAGTGACAACACAGGTAATGTGGTATACCAATTCGTTTGGTCTGGAATAAGCAAACGGTTTTGTTGTGTTATTCATTGAAAGAATAAACAGCTATAGGTGTACACATCCAGAGTCTGCATTTCCAATATGCCACCATTTTCTTTCTCCAGTGTGATATTATTATGTATTGCTTGCAGCAAGGATATATCCTTGCTGCAAGCAATATATAGTACAGTATCTAAACTTCTTGCTTGCAGGGTGGTGTCTCTAACATGAGTTATCTAAAATGATGTTTGTTTACGGGATGGTAACCATGCATTGTTGGCGTTTATATGTGTCAATACATGTACAATACAATGACAGGTCTATATAATTCAGTTTTACACAGGTCCAATACATATTCATGCCTACCTCTATGGCTTAGGTTGATTTCTATGCCAATTTATTCTGTAATCCATCACAACCATTCTGTGTGGGAGAATTAACAATAGCCATTTGTATACGGTCCATAGCCACTTAACATTTCCTATGATATAAATCATTTTAGATAATATAGGGGCAAACATGTACATAATTATTGCCAGAAAGCAACACCACGTTGATTATAACTTGTCCAGTCAATATTTCTGGAAATAATGTAGATGATCCATATGGAGGACACCGTTGGCCATTCAGCAGGCTCACTGCTGTTGCGAAAGGATTGGGAATTACTTCTGTAGGAGGTGCTCTTCTCAAAACAGAACTGACTGACCTCAGGGAATTAATTGCCTATTGGGTTGCCAAAAAGTAATTGGTCATAGAAGTGGTTTAGGAGTGGTTGGGAATTAATGAATGCTCCCCAATTGAGAACCAATTTCTAGCTAGTTCCCTCCTCTAATTATCTGGTATACATTGTACCTACTATGGGAAGTATTCTGAATTTCAGGTGGAACCAATCATGGAACCAACACCCTTTACTTTTCACAATACAGAAAAAGTCAATTCCATTACAGTATAAGGTGGGAATCTGTGTCTCGGGGGGGGGGGACTGGAAAGTGCGTTAGCTGCAGTGAGAATTGTATTCCTAATCATTGCGTAACAGCCTCTAGACAACTTTATTTCACCTTATTTGTCAACATCAGGAGATTCCTTTCTCTGAGGCGAGAAAGAAGTGTTAAAGTGTGCAAAGATGAAGCAGTGCCAGTCTTGGAAAATCCTGTCTAGGTGCGGAAAGACTAAGATGCATGCATTGATGCCAAGTTTAGGGATGCTGTCCTTTCACTTGCACAGGAAGAGGATTTTTTTCCCTACATATTTATAGAGAGAGTGGATCATGTAGGATCTGTGCCCATTACCGAGCTCTCCATGTCCTCTCCAACAGAAAAAGAGCTATGATTCTCCACCTGGGTGTTGGGGGTAGACAGGTGGTGGGAGTGTGTGGGAGGGGGTGGGTGGTTCTACAATTGCTCCATTGTAGCAGCACTCTCTGCTTAACACTCCAAGGACCGCCTATACTTGTCAGCATTGTGGACAAAGGCAGTCCAGATTAAGTAAGCTGCTAGCACTGCAGTGGCGAATCAAGACTTTTTAGGAATGTGCCAATGTGTGGGTTTCACAAAATGTACATTGCAGTGTTGGCGAGTTACTCACTGAGTCTGTAGTCATGCACCAGAGACGAAGGCCTGTAAAGTGTTAACATGGCTGCTGCCCTAGTGGGCCGTTGTCCACCATGCCCCCCATATCCCCAATGTACTGGGTGGGGGACCTCTGAATGACCCCCTCCCACCCTGGAGCGTCAATCAGGGATCAGGTTAATCCGGTATGGTGATGATAAAGCACGTCCAGTACACAGATAGACAGATAGACCCGTATTTACCCCTTCCCTTAAGTACTAGATTATTGCACGCCTGCCTTTTGTCCGCCATGACCCCGTCAGCAATATGACCCCATAGCCCCCTCTAGACCCCTTCATAGCCACTCTTTATTATACATACATCAGGAGCTCCTAAATGTATTCATAACCACTGCAAATGTGTCTGTAAATGATATTCTTGGTCTCTCTGCACTCTTGCCCATTTCACTCTAAATCCGTAACTCAATCCAACCTGACATCTCCACATGGAATGCCATCTAGGCAACTCTTGAACTATGAAATTGTTCCCAAATAAACGTCTCTGTCTTGGTTCATATGCTTGCTATGTTAAAAGGCAATTGGTATTAAGGAGAGAGTATAATAGTCTGGCCATTGGCTGATAACTTTGTGATGAGAAGATACCCAATGGGCACAGAACAGTGAATCAACGTTGATAACTGGTTGAAAGGTGCTGATAATATTGATCAACATGTCTTCAACACTTTCTCGATGATTCCATTTTAATTTTGTCAACCATCACCATTTCAACATCAAATCAATGTCAACATTGCACTTTTGTTCTCAATTCAATAATGATTTTCTCACCTTTGAATTAACAATGCCAATCTCAATGTTGATTCACTGTTGACATGATGACTCAGAATCACCTCACAACTATGAACATTGAAACAATGTTGAAGCAACATAGAAATACATACATGTACATTGAATCAGCAGTGATTAATGTTAAATCACAGTGGATTTGATTATTAGGTTGTGTCAACTCTCAAATTCAACCATATTTCAACCCTGAACCAACTGTTGATATGGACACATTGCAAACTTTAATTCAATACTGAATCAAAGTTGGTGTGCACACTGGGTATGTTGTCCCAATTTTGGTAACTTTCTATGCAGAACATAGATGGAGCCAGCCTCGGTCGTACCCACTGTGATGTGATCCAGAGCACATTGACTGTATAACAAACTTCGTAGCAATATTGATTTGTTTCTTCTATAGCCTTAGATGGCCATACAGGCATTGGTGCTCATTTCCATATACATTATGTTAGACTAAATGTATTGCCTTAGAAGTTTAAAATGCATACAATGTGAACATTTTAAAAGGACATATCTATTGTTTCCCTGCAAAAAGAAGTTATTCTCATGGGAAAAAAATACAACAATATGAAAACACTAAAACGATGTTGGGGCATCATGATGACAAATGCTACCCAGAAGGAAAATGCCATCCTTAGAGTGGAAAAGGTCAGTCACAACTTTACAAAATGGCCCTTCATATATGCCTCCATAGACATAGTACAGGTGAATGGCAGTAGAACACCTCTCCCTCTGTCTGCACCTGGAGTAGGCCTCCTCTGTTTACCTGTGGACCGCCCTGGAGGGCGCTAACTCCCGGTGTGGGGAAGCACTCATCCCGGATCATCCGGCCGTAGGCGAGGTGCAAGGGGGGGGGGGTGGCTGCTGGAGGGCCTAGCAACCTCAGTGCTCAGGCTGCAGCCTTAAGCCTCCTACACAGGGTGGTCAGATGACAACTTAAACAGGATCTAGTGTCACTGTCAAGCAGCTGCATTGTCCTCCACACGCCTTCGTACCAGGCTTATTTGGCTTATTTTCCGCCACTGTAGAACATGGGTGGTTATGAAGCAGTGGCTGCTCCTGCTAAGACCCTATTGGGAGTGTGTATACATGTGTTGGGTTTTGGCTTGGGGAGAGGGGGGTGTTTGTGGATGGGTCTATGGGGGTTAGGGCATGAGGATGGGGTTGAGAAGGGCAGGAGAAAACAAGGGCATGGGTTGTAGGAACTGATTAATCTTTGTTCATAGGTCATGCTTGTTTTCTATACCTTTCCTTGGGAGATCGTGGGCAGGAAATAAATGAGAAGCCTAAACAGAGAGGCCCCACTTCTTGTACTCAAACTTAAGCATTTGACATCATCTTTAAACCAGGTGCAGGAGCACAGGTGATCATGTTGCCTCCCCCAATAGGTTCCATATTACTAATCCCCTGCCATGTAGTGCCACACACCAAGCCCCTTTAACCCATCCCTACCCCTGGCTCTCCCCATCTATGTATATATACCACAGGAAGTACTCAGGAGCAAGATTTGAATCTGTAATATTCCCCAAACATTGATTCCTCTTCTGTCCACTGTGTTGGCGTTTGAATTTGTAGTGCAGTACACTGGGTTGGATGTTCACATTGTACATACTACTCCCTATTTAGAGATTCAGACTGGTTGTAATCTGGCTGCCGGGTGGTGTTTTAGAAGGGCCTTGGATGTTTATAGGGGGTATACTGTATATGTATAACATGATCCTGCAAACATGATTATACAGCTGAGACCACAGAACGACAAGGACACGCACCCACAGTCTGTATAACAGCTGGAAATGTCAATCTGTCATGGCTATACACATGCATAGAGTGAAAGGTAAGGGAGGTAGAATAATCAAAATTGAAATGAGAATAATGAAGGATACTGCGAATATGTTTCTTTCTGGTTTGGTCTGGTTGGACAAAGAACCGGCCCATGTTAACAGAAAACATTATCAGGAGAGAGATCAGTTGGTCAAATCTTTGGGTCACACTTACTTAAAAAGGTCTTTTAAATTTATGCTTTATTAAGATGTGTTAGCAGTTAGTCCTCAGGGGCATAACTGACATCGAAAGCACATTAATATTTGTACACATTAACTTCTTATGATATATTCTATGCCTTCAATAGAGCAGTTGCCTATGATGGGCTCTAGATGTGGGGCTCCCCTTGTCACTTGTCGATTTTAAGAAAATGTTATGTTCATGTCACATGTCACTTATAAATTCCTATGTCCCATGCCACTTCTAAGAACCTACGATGTCCCATATCGAATTTAAGGAATCCCCGTGCCATGTCAATTGTTCTTTTTTTCATGTTACTAATGCCCATGTCACAAATGCAATTTAAGAAATGGCCATGTCACCATGTCGAATTTTGTTTCTATACCCATGGAGATCCATGCAGATTACAGTCACTTACTATTGAGGTACCCAGTCTCTGCACTCCCATACAAAGGTGACATCCACACTCGTTCCCTCCTCCTAAAAATACCCCACTTTCCATCCGTATTTAGGTTTATGTTTTTGGTATCCTGAATCATATATATATATATATATATATATATATATATATATATATATATATATATATATATATATATATGATTTAAGGAAATTAATTATGGACACACGAATTCTGGCAAGACTAGTTTTTGGACGTAGCTATGGTTAGATTATGTCCCAGCTATAAATCCACAACGCAGTGACAAGTGCTACAAGGCAATGCTACAAGGCAACTTAGATGTACGTTAATAAAGTAGCATAATCAATTTGGTCCTACCTTATAAATATCTCGGTAAGGATAACATTTTTGCTATCTGCATTCAATATTGTCATAGAAAAAGTCCAGAGCAGAAGAAATGATTGACTCAGCCTTGATAATAACAATGCAGGTTATTGACCTATAGATATAAAGAGGAAAATGAGAAATAGAAATAGTATATCTGACATATCCGTACCATTCAAGCAGGGGAAGTACAACAGGAAACACATACAATTGGTGCATGTGAGTGTACATTGGGATAGAAAAAGAGAGGATGTCATGGTAATACATGTTATCAGAGGAGAAGAAAAATGACACAGGGAGTGTGAAATAAAAGAGCAACAGTACAATGGGTCTACAGCCAGACAAATATTATACCCATCTATAAAGCAGGCGACAACTTCCGGAGCTAGAGAGACTGGTGTTTGGTGGTGGTGGTGGTGGTGGTGGTGGTGTGTGTGGGTGGGGGGGGTATCTGTAAGGTGTAGGCCATATCTTACCAACATGACAGGCGTAGATAGACTGAACATGATGGGCCAAACACAGAGTCAATACATCTTAGAGATATGCTGACCAAACATACACTGGGTCCTCTAGATGTAGCTTGTCAATCAAGTCACTTAGTAGGTCAAGGGGCAGAGTGTTTGCCAAATGTAAAAATACCTTTATTCCTTCTCTAAACTGTTTCAGTGTGCCAAAAATATAGGGAGGGGGCAATTTTGCGTTGCTAGGTAGGTGTAGATGTTTAAGTATCTACATTTTGACCACCAGTCATGATTATGCTCACTCCATGATTCTGATGGGTCTTTTTTCATCCATTACTTATCAGTATCAAATACATACTGCGTCGGTGTGTCGAGATATAAAGTCATATTAAGGATATTGTTGCTCTACTCTTATCTTACAATTTGGGTATTTTAGTTTGAGAAAAAAAGGAGGAAACTCACCCAGAGTTTACTCCACTCATGACCTCTTCAACAAATCTCCCGTCAAAACATATTTATTATCTAAGGTTAAGAAGGATACTTCAATATGTCACCCACTCCTGCAGAGTGAGGTAGATTTATGACTGTTGAATCCATTTCTCATTGAACAAAACAAAACACATTTTTTAATTTACTTGGATTGGTATCTATTAGGCCTAGTAGGTCGTCTATATTGTTGGCAATTTGTATCATGATATCCTGCCTTATATATTATGTCATGACTGTCTCCTGTCTTCCAAATCTGATGTATGCATTCTGGGATTAATGACGTTGCCTTACTGTTTCTCTCTCTATTTTTTTTTCTTTTTCATCAAATCATAATTACATGAGGACACTTTTTGTACTGAATTACAGCTTCACGGTTCCTTCCAATGAAATTATCATCACATTAATGGGAGTGGTCCTTTCACTTTGAAAGTCTTTCAGCCTTCAAATAGTGGTGTTTTATTAATGATAATATCCATTCCATGATTATTTCCCTTGTCAGAACAAACCGACATATCCATCTCTTTATTGCGGTGTTTTGTGGACTATATAGGTAATTACCCATATGATTCATACATACACTTACAGATAATTCCTTCGCGGCCCAAATAAACATACAGCCAAGCAAAAATGCATAATAACATTTTTCCTCCATTCCCCAATTATCGCTCACACCCAAATAGTTACTCGGCAGTTTTGATGAGCAGCTCACGTGACTTCCGGTGTCGCCCATGATGTTTGTGCACAGAAGAATGCAAAAAAGCACCACTCAAGCAGACTCTTTGGTGTCGCAAACACGATGGTTGGTGGGAAGTGCCTCGTCAGGGCTTGTCATCCAGAATGATTTAGGCACACATATGTTGGGGGATAATTTGGACAACATACGATTTGACATGTACGACCGCCGGAGGTGCACACTAGTCAATATTTGTCAGATGGATCCCAGCCATATTTATCTCCCTTTTCCTCCTCTTCCCATATTTCGACATTTTCCTTTTATCTCGATGTCGTGCCTGCTGCATATAATGCTACATGCTTGAAAAAAGTAGAAAATAGGAAAATGTCATAGAAATTGACCTTATATACACTTTAGACAGATGAGAAAATGGAAAATGACGTAATATCCGGCGGATAACACGTCCATTATGGAAGGGTTGGTAGATTGGATGAGTGATACAGAAATAAGCGGGTAAATAATGGCGCTGGAATAAGCTTCATGTCCATGTGCATGAAGAAAACTACCGTGCAGGGGATTACTGACGTGGTCTCCACTGACCTTAAACTCGACTTGGATGGCCTGCTTTTCATGCTAAACTTTTTTTTCCTGGTCTGCTAAGCTAAAACCTCCAGTGTCATGTGAAGCATTTACCTGCTGGTAAAGGATAAAATGTCCTTGTTTTAATGGTTCCCCCGATATATGAGATCATCCCAAGTAAAGCTGGCCTGAATTCTAAAGTCTTTAGTTTCTGTTTAAGCCATATCAAAAAGTAAATCTATTTTAGTTATCTAGATTTCAATCTATGAACCTTTCTGGTAATTTTTGGGGAAAGTTTACCCAATCAGCATAGCTTTTGACATTTATGTCCTTCAGGCCCAGTCGGGCCTAAAATGCATGAATGTCCAGCATGAGTGGCTGGCGGCAATGTTCCGTAAAAAATGTTGTTGTGGGTTGTTCTTACCATTCCTGTGGCTGACCTTGACCTGACTCAGGGACCAATGCTACCCCAGAACCAGGACACACCTTAACAACAATAAACAACTCACTGGTTACCTTTGAGTCCCTCTGAGTCCCCATGATGCACCAGAGAGTTTTGGAGGGAAGTCAAATCCCCTGTTTCTGTGTCATTTTAGGTCAAGCAAGGGTAACCACTGCCTCGTCCAGAGACTTCCTGGTCCTGCCACCTTCAATCTATAAACCTGTGAAACAATATTCTTCTAGAACCTCATGTGTCTGGCAAGACAAGAAAAAAGGTGATTTTTCGGTCATCCCACCTCCCTCCGCAATACCTCTGATTAATGTTTTTCATACTTTTTTTTTCTCAAAAACTCAGATATTTATAAAGTTTTATTTAGACAAGTAATATTTTCCTTCTTTGACATTATGATAACCAATGGAAAGAGATATGGGACCCACTTGTAGTGGGTCCCATATCTCAACATACCTCAACATTTTTAACCATGTTACCATACCTTTTCTTTTGTAAAAGCTCACCAAAGTTTCGACAGATATAAGGGTTGATACAAATGAAAGAATATTCCCAAGAGTATCCATTCGACTAGTGAGATAAGAATACAGTGTCATGTTGACAAACTGCCTTTGATATTCATAATGTACTTTCATATTGATAACAACATTTTCTATATCCCGACAACCTGCTAATGCATTCGACCCTTCTGATAGTTTAATCTACAATTTAATCGTGACATTATATAGAATGAAGTGAGCAATACCTCCAAAGCAACACAGTTGTATAAATTTTACTAACGTACGATAGATAACAAATGGGCTATTTCGATTTCTTTCCCTCGATTGAGAAAATATGTGCTATATATACAACTGATAGCATGAGCATGTTAGTTAATACCACCAGCTTGTCACAAGCCATAGGCCTATAGATCCTTGAAGTGGCATTCAGAAATGTATGCAAACATCCTGTATCCTTTGGTACATGACATCCACGGTATGTAGAGTAAAGCCCTGTTAGGCCAGACTTAGACCTCCATGTATGTATACATACAGTGAGGCCCTCCTGATACAACATTATGTTTTATTCAATCCCCTTCACGCTCTCCAACTCTACACAGGACCTTATGCAAGCTGTTTCCCACCAGTCTAATACATGTATATATATACATAAAAGCATGTCTGTCCGTGGGAAGTGTGGTCTAGCATGTACTTTCTGTCTGGCCTTGGGGTGTAGTGCATGGAAAGTGATAACTGCCAAAAACTGTTTGCTGGCGTTGCCATCCATGGAGCGGCATCATATTGAGTAAGGAGGGAGATAGCCATGATGCTGGTTTTCAAATAATCTTAACCCTTTAAGGGCCGTATATGAATCAATACACCATGCCTACGGGACGTCTTGATGCATTGATCCAGTCCCAGGGAGTCTATTATACTGGACTGTATTCATGGATCATAATATCCACCCTGCAGTCTCAATACAGGAGGATGTTGCGAAAAGATTTGGATTTGGTTCCATCTTAGGTGCTATTCCCTAAACGGAGCTCACTCACCTCAGGGAATGATTCCCTCATGTGTTGTAAAAAAGGGAGTCAGGGGAGTGGTATAGGAGTCGGGGTGTAATTCTTAAGTAGGAACCAATTCTCTGGGGAATCCAATT
Organism: Acholoe squamosa; assembly: GCA_949317995.1. Taxonomy (NCBI): domain Eukaryota; kingdom Metazoa; phylum Annelida; class Polychaeta; order Phyllodocida; family Polynoidae; genus Acholoe; species Acholoe squamosa. The sequence goes on from OX439038.1 coordinate 55,643,180, forward strand.
CTTTTTGCAACAGCCTCCCGGTGGTCCTAAAGGGTCGGCACGATGCAAAAATGCATAAGTGACATGGGATTAAGTCATGTCATACCTGCAATGACGTCATTCACTGAACCAAGCCGATTGAGGTCCATTCTGTTCATTGTTTGAATGATTTTTATTGGCTGACATTCGCATATATATACATTGGGGCGCTTTTCAATTTGAATACCTGTTCAGCACATCAAATACCATATGTCCAGCAATATTATAATGTCTTTGTTCAGTATTGTCAGGCAATTCAGCTTTACTGGAGGGTCTTGCCAAAAGGCAATGAGGAAGAACCTGTTAAATTGTTTTGAGACAGCACTGATAGAAACGTGCATGGCCCAACTCGTTTTTACAGTACTGACAACTAATTTTACAGTAGAGTGCATGGACAAAAAAAAAAACTTCATGAGTATAGTAAAAAAACAAAACGTGCACGTTTCACCTAAACGATATAAAACGTGCACGTTTATTTTTTGGTTCTCGTTTCTTTTTTGGCAAGACACTCCAGGTAATTCTTCGAACCAAACTACCTATATGGACAAAAATTGGAATTTCATGGCATGATAGTGTAAGAATTTACTGGACATAATAAAGTGGATGGAGAATTATGTCTGGATCCTCCTTGCCCATACCTACCAGCAGGTCTCTAAATGACATTTTTTATCAGCACATGTATACCCCTTTCTCGCACGACATGCTCGTCTGGCTATGGACCCTTGCATCTGGCTTTGGCGATGCTAAATAAAGCAGCATGTTGGTCTATCCCTGTACCAGATCATGAGTTCTTGTATGTATAAGGTTTGTACTTTAGATCTGGGAGTGAGTCATTTAAACCTCCTTTTCTACCAGGATAGTCAATTGTGGTGTGTATCATTCATATTCATACATCAGTGCTACCCACCCATGACCTCTTTATCATTGATAACAGCAGCTATAGCTGTTGTTATCAATGCTCTCTTATTCCATTGTCTCTATTCTTGTAATTGGACAATCCGCTCAAGCCGTTTAAACACCTGTTATGCCATCACATACCATGAAGCCCTCGGTCGTCTGGGCTGCATCCATGCATCGTGACAAGCCTTATACTTTTGGGCCGGCGAATTAAGCACCGTTCCATGACTGATTATGACAAGAAATGAAGTCAACACCTTGAAGTACCATGCAGTCCATAAAGGTTTGACCTGTTGGTCACCGACCCAGGCCCCATTGACTGACCGCCATGTTCCGGATCTCCAGAATGAGACCTGGGAACATGGTGACTATTGGACTCAGTATGGAGGCCTATAGTGGAGCCGCCATTTTTAATTTCGCTGGTTGAGGTTAACCCCACTGATAAGACCTACCATGATGGGTAACTTGTCCCTGGTTAATACCCACTTCCAGGGACATGCTGGTCCCATCTTATCAGTTCTTATCAGTGTGTGTTGCCGGAACCAGCTCCAGACCAGCTAGTGGCCAATACAGCCATGTACTTAGATGAAAAGGGAGAAACACGATAAAAGTGGCTGTTGTTTGTGCGTCTGTGTGTGGCTAAGATCCAACTGCAATATAAATGACAGTAACAGGCCTAGATGATATCCACATGATATGGGATGTACACATGAGAGCAAAACTCTCCTGGTCTAAAATCAATGTCTTTCAAAACTCAGGCCTAGGTCAGTCGTATCTGAAACCTCCCCAGCCGGGAGGGTGATGTGGGCAGAGGCAGTGGGGCTCTAAACCTCTGAGAAAATTCTCTCCCATTTTCTATTACCCAAAGTCACAAAATCATTGATAAGTTATAAGAAAAAATTACAGAAAATCTAAAACAAACCAGGAAATGACTTGATGAAATATAGAAAAAAAATCAGCCTATCTAGTAATAGAAATTACCTCTTTAAGAAAAAACAGAAAGATTTGTAAACCAGGGGCCAGGAGTAGAAGGCCTCAATTGGACCCTTATCTTATCTCTTATCTCCGATCCTCTCAAAACTACTCCCGACTGACCACCAACTGAAACTTGCTTTATTTAGTATAGTGGTGCCTCGTACTGGAAATTACCATCTATGAACTCAGAATAGCTTGGTATTGAAATAACTTGAAAGGCCGCCTAAGATATGGTACATGTAATAAGGCGAAAAAGATATAGCTGTCTTTCATGTTAAATGGTCCAAAAACTAGATAGGTATCGGCTTGAATCAATTTTACGTGAAGTGACCAGTAGTATCATACATTCAGCCCAATTCGTGATCATGAATTGTGATTGGGTCCACAACAAGTTATCAGCTGCGGAGGATGTTTTATCTATTCCATTTGGTGGAGAGCCAAAGCCTTTAGACATCTCTCCAATTAAAAGAAAAGTATTATTATGTGTACACTTACACGGAAAGAATGGGTGGGGGTCATAAAAGACGAATTGCTGTACAAACATGACCAGGCAATATTGTTCCATTCAGTCTACAGCGAATCTGTATTGTCAAACAAAAGGTATGAACCCTGGAGACCAGGCCCACTTTCCTCCAGGCCAGCTTCACAAAGCTAAAAGGATCCACTAACTAACTGGGAAATTGCTCCCCGATGCCTGTAGGGTCCACTACCAAAGCTCCTCCTGAACCAGGAAAGGTCAGGAGTTCCTGATCAACGTGGGGGATTTAACCCTTTAAGGACAACATGATTCTGCCTAAGATTCAGGTTCATTTGTCGGCCTGATGCACTCATGCAGCACCGGTTATGTAACTTGTTGGTGCTGCATTGCTGCAACCAGCTTGACCTTTAGGGTTAAATCAACCTTGTATTAGTCCATATCATCTACTGTGGCGACAAAGGACATAAGTGCAATGTGTGGAGCTTGATGGGCTATTACGACTTGAGGGCATGTAGGGGATAAGGAAGGGGGAAGGTAGTCAGGGAGGCTTGCGATGTTTTATCTTGTATCATTATGTACAACCCTGAGAGACCTAATAGGCTATCATCTACACAGGTCCTTGCTCCCCCAAGACCTTGGCTCTGTCTGAGAGAAGGCCTTAGCAATTGCATTTACTGATTGCCTATCTGCAATTTTCTATCTTTTTCTCAATTTCCCTCGAGCTAGATGGCGTTGAATCACGTACTGTCATTGATATAATTAAAGGTATGCACTCGATATACCGTAGTCCTTGAATTAGATATATACTGGTAGCTTTTATAGTTGGTACTTTTAATGTTGGGATATCCAGCATTTCTTCTCCAAGTATTGTCTGCTTTTGCAAAGATGCTTCTTGGTTGCTCTGTACTCGACATGGTAAATGCTAATTACTTCCTTCTGTGCCAATGGGCATAAAGCTATCGATTATAATGTATTGAACCAAACTTACACTTCCTAGTCATCTCTTCTATTTAGCCATATTTTTTCTTCAGTTGCGACCAATTATCACAAGCAGCAGTACCACCTGTGTCCACAACCATGACAACATACGCCTGGTCCCTTTTCTTGACAAATTAGAAAATTATGGGGCAGAGGGTATATTGGGTAAGCTGTGCAGGTAAGAGATTGCCCCTGGTGCCCCTGAGACCATGGGTGGGCCAAACCATCGTGTTATCTGAGCACAATGAGCAATAAAGACCTTTAGAGCAATGCGACACCTCTGCAAGCCACACACGCTGTATGAATATATATCATACACACCTCTTTTTCTGCATGGCATGCCTTGGGGGTCAGTAGTTAGGGAGATGGGGGTTTGTTTTATGGGAACACTGCTCTTTTTTTCTGACTGCTCATTTTTTCCTACACTTTTCCATTATTTTTAGAAATATGTTTTCTCTGAGATGAGAAACTGTGAGAGGACATGTCTTAGTTTCAGGCACCTAAATGTTAACCAGGAAGGTCCACCTGGAGAGTGGGGTCAGGTTTAGGTTGAACTCTCTGAGGTAGCTCCATATCGCCTTTGGCTAGATAGGAAGACCTTGGTGGATGTCGCCAGTGGGATAGTTAACCATTCAGCCTACACATGGTGCATTAATGCACCGTGCCCTTTTGTTGTCAAGATTTTTTTCATGGAGCCCTAGCGAGTAACTTACCAGTACTACATGTATGCATTACGCCAACCCTAAAGGCCATCTACACTCAGAAAGAATGAGATGTTGCCAAGGAGAGAACTGATAGTGATTTACTCGCGTTTGATGTATAATGATGACAGATGGAAACTGGATACAGTACATTGTCCTTAGAGGGCTAACATCTATAGGTTGGCTGGGTGACAGACTGAGGGAGCTGAGGCACAGGAAAGGGGGCAGGTGGGGTGACAATTGCCGGCATTGTTGGCACCTGGAGGAGTGGAGGGGAGTGGTAATTACAGGTAGGCAGTACCCTGGAGGCGTCGCCTCCCAACATGTCATCAGGTCAGTCAGGGACCACAACTCAATGTTTAATCTCCACCCCATAACTACCCAGCAAATTGTCGTGAGTCCTCGTAAACCTGTGTGAAGTGGTTCACACATGTCGCTAGATGGAACACGACGTCGTTATAGCACAAGATCACCAGGAGTAGCAATTGCTATGCCATGTGAGTCTAACACACAGTGGCGAAAGATGACGGAATGAGTTATCACTCAAAAAGGGGTCACCATTGATGATCAATCATGGCGACAGATGACGACAATTTGCTGGGTAGATGTCTTAACTACTGGCCGACAGGGGTGGATGATCGGACAGAGATGGAGGTATTCATAGGAGCAGAGGAAACACCTAAGAATTTTAGTCATACATGTATTTATAATATGGATAAAGAGCTAGGGGTTTCCAGAATTCTTTTTTCAGATGAGTGTTTCTTTTGGAGCTAAGTAGAGCACCCTTTTTCACATATGAAAGAAGTATGCACTCAGAGGCGTAGGAAGCAATTCTTTTTGACTTTTCTTTGTGTTTTTTTTGGGGGGGAGGGGCTTATATGGGGAACCTCCTATCATTGGTTGGGGGGCAAGCCCGTCCTGCCCCCCCTTTTCCTACGCCCCTGTTGCACACTCAGCACACTGCACACCAGAAATATCTGAAAAGACCTTTGTGGGTATTTTATTACCATCGATGCAATGTAGGAATGCATGTCCTGAATGGTCATTGTTTCATGGTGTCCATACTTGATCATTGGAACAGATGCACTGCGGTCTACCAAGGGAATTATTTTAGTAGATTGATGGGTTTACAGATAGTGAGCAGCCCCATGTAAGTGATATTACTTGACACTACTTGGAAAAACGTATATGTTTGCATGATACATAGATAGCGCTTTGGTGCACAATGCTTTTGGCTCATCATGATTCATATACAGGCCTAAATGCAGCCCTGGTGAGTAGTTCATGAGCGGTAAGTCATGCACCAAGACAGGCATGTTGAATTTGTACACTGTGAACCAATTCAGCACGTGTTGGCAAATAGATTTGCCAGCGTTGTATTTTTGCATCACGAGGATCAAGGCATGAACATGAAGGCATCATTTGGACCATAAAGGGCCAAGCGCATATCATACCGTCATATCCCATACTAATCCTTTTGGTCAGATCTCTTTTTATGGAAGATACATGTGGTTTGGTGGTGGTTGGAACAAACTTGGGATTTTCGAGCTTTCTGACACCCGTGTTCCATCAATTAGCATAGGTTAACCTTGTGAACCCGGAGCACAGACAGACGCAGGTCGATCATCTTGGTGAGCCAGCCCCCTCCTCCAGAGGCTATAATATGAAGAATCTTGGCAAACAGTATCAAGCCTTTGGGGTGCTAATGTAGCTACATGACCATAGGTAAATTACATCCTTGTTTTGTAGGTTGTTTCAAAGGTGAACTGTCCGAGGCCAGACAACATGAGTGTGTTCTGTCTGCCAACCGCAGGACATATAGATTTTCATCTTCTCCATTTTTCTCTTCAAGAAAGCACAATAGGTCAGAGAATCCCATATCTAGGCCGCTCCCTTTTATGAGATGAATAACAGAAGTTTAGAAGTTAAGACAGACATTTCTTAGGGGCTGGGGCCTGCTATTGCCTTATTCAGCTAGGATTCAATCTCAAATATCTATTTCCTTTCTAATTCAAAATAATTTGATAATATTGATTTTTTTATAAGCAAGTATAGACCTCGTTAGTTAGAACAATCTTAATGCCCTGGTAATCTTACTACACAGAATAGTAATTGAGCATGGTGTAATCGCATGTGAAGCTGTCATTACAATAATAATTGTCATAAATAATAATTCACGAAGAGGACAATTTGGATAGGGGACTGAATAGAATCTGGTGTGCCCACAATTTGTTATATCATATGCTTAATGTGTCAGAACCACATGTTACCATGAATTAAACAGTGCCCAAAACACGTAATTGGGTTCATGTCACGGTATAAAGTGTAATGGTACATTCACTTACCACGTGAAATGTTAAATGTATTGTGAAAGGCACACCCCGGGGCACACCGTGCAATTCGTGTGGTGTTTCTGCCACTATATTTGTGTTAAACATCAAAGCTTAAATCAAGTGAGTGTAAATCTTTCTTCAGACCAACAGCCGATCTAGATAACAGTATGTGATAAAAGAAGGAATATTGTCACTTCAACCAAACATAATATATTCATTGGAAAGAACCAAATGTTGAGAATATAATAGGTGTAAAAAGTGGGTTTTTATATAGCGCTCAAGCCAATGTGCACATTGAAATGAATTGGCAGGTACCGAGGTGTTCACTACATATATCTAATATTGTAGTCCTCAATTCTAAATATAAGGAGAAAATATTTGGTACGTATACATCCATCCACAAGGAAGCATTTAATTTGTTCAGTTAGAGTAGATTAACCTAAAGACGACCACATACCTTGAGACGTCCAACCCTAGAAAATAGCCATAACATTGGGTTTATTAATGAACCAACATTACCAACAAGCAGACTCAATGCTCATCAACGATTTCCCAATGTTGATTCAGGTGTAAATACATTTTTCATGGCAAAATTGTAGGGTGGACGCCTCAAGGTATGTGGCCGTCTTTTATAGTTAATCTACCCTTTAGTACGTCCTTTGCTTGTCTGATATGTTTGCACACAACGTTAAGTTTAGCTACATGTGTCATGGTCTGCAGAAAATCACCTCAGTTTACATTCAAAATCATTTCCTCGCCTTATTTTCTATGAAGGTTTAATTTTCTATAAGTACATTCATGCAAACAATAAAGGTGGCATTTACGAGTAAGACGATCCAGTAACCGTAGCCAGACACGCTCCTGAACAAAGTCCAGCTCCACTAATTCAAGCCTCATCCTCAAATAATAGTTTGTCGCCTTAAGGGATACAGTGACAGTTTTTCTCCTATTGCGTAGACACATTTTTTATAGGAACATCTGCAGGTTCTAGTTGTAACACCTCTAGTAGAGGGGTGGGGGCTTACTGTTATAGCCGTAAAACCCCTGCTTATAAGCCATAGCTTATAGACTATTTCTGAGGTTTGTTGCACATTGCTTTTTGGGAACCGGGAACTAAGAGTGTGGCTTATACATTAGGGTTTGATTATAGAATATAACAAGGAAAGCTAACCGTTTCAGACCCTAGGTGCGGCTTTTGGGAAAGCCAGGAACTCGGGAATGGCTTATATCCTATATATGCTGGTGCGGATTGTACGATAGGTTTTACGACATTGCACAAATTGAATGCTGAATTGACTTGGATAGGTGGGAAACCTCTGAGAACAACTTGTGTAGATCTAAGGATTTGTTGTTGTGTAAATCGTATATATGATGTGTAACAAATCTTCATACCGGGGGGTATGTAGGCTATGCCTACTTAAGTTAATGTGAGCCCCTATATGTTCCATAACTGAAATTAAATATTGTTACATGTATACGTTGTGCATCCTGACTTATTACACGACTTCTGTGATTTTTGGTGCTTTTTCTGGATAGTCCCATGCACATATCTGTCGATATATTGCACCCCATGATGCATGCAGCATGACTTTTGTAAGGAGGCACGTTGTTGTTGAAGAATTTTATTGACCGAAAGTACACACATACAATTGTGCTATTTTCATTAAGGTCAAAAGTAATATTCACAATACACCATCATAATCAATATAATAAATATGAGTAGAGATATTAAGCTTATCACAAACCAACAGGTCAATAAAGACAGGTAACCATCAAACCATTACCCATGCTAATTTACAATCTCTAGGATCATAGCTGACAACATCTATCTAGTTGTTAATATCCCATTACAATACATACATATGCATTTATGAATCAGTTCTTGGTACAATCATTTTAAATTACACTTTTGATAAGTGATCTTTCCATGAAGATAGAATCACCATCCATTTTGTAATGCATATTATTTACAATCACTGGGATCATAGCTGACAACGCCCATCAAGTTGTTATTAGCCCATTACATTACATGCATATACGTTTGTGAATCAGTTCTTAATACATTCATCTTAGATTACACCTTTAATTTAATGATCTTTCCTTGCAGATGAAATCACCATCCTTGGTTTCATTTTGTAATGCATAGTATTTCTATTGATTGATGATTGATGTATAGGCAGCCGTGACACTCAATGTTGCCAACAGTTATATGCAAAGTAGTCACGTCTTATTACATTTAATAGCTACAACAGCAATTTCATTTCAGTTATCATAACATTACACATTACTTAATTGCAATTCTGAATTTACTTATATCAAGTGACTGCTGCTGAGTAGCACACAGGGCCATCCACAGTTGATTGCCTTGGTACAGTGGACTATTTCTAAACAGTGCACTCCGTGGCATGTCAACCAGAAGACGGACCTTATTATTTCCACGTAGAAGCCTTGGTGGCTGGGTTACATTCCTAGCATCACAAGAAAGCCGGTATATGAGACATAGCAAATGCTCTTTTCTCCTCAGCAGAAGTTTTTTACAACCACACACCTCATGGAGTACATCTCTACTAATATCTCGAGGATCTCTTATTTGCATGCACGTCCTCAGGCAGTGATTTTGGATGGTCTGTAGGCTTTTAATGCCACCCACCAGGGATCCATCAACAACGATGTCACCATAATCTAGTATTGGTAACACTATTTGTTTGTAAAGCCGCAGTGACAGTGCCTTGTCCATAAATTTATGTAGGTTTCTGAGATGTTTCAACCTGCCACGTGCTGATGTCAATACCTTTTCACAGTGGCCAGAAAAATGTTATCCATGTAAGGAGGCATGTTATCCATGGATATCATGCCTCCTTACATGTCCTTACATGTCATATGTTACATGTTAAAACCTACGAATTTTTTTATTGCCAGGGTAGGGGTCGAACATGCAACGAGGGGGGGGGGGCACAGCCCCACTCGTTGCATGTTATTGTTGGATAACAGTCACATATAAAACTCAACAATAACATGCAACAAGGGGGGCACAGCCCCCCCGAGTTGCATGTTATTGTTGGATAACAGTCACGCGTCATGACATATCCATTAGTTACTTGTTCACTATAGGCCTAACTATCGGGTATATCCTTTCCACCTGTGTAGATAGGTAAATTTGCCACACCTCGATGTGATCTCTGAATCATATGATATCGATTTGACATTGTGCAAGCTGCAAGAGTGTGTGCTTAGATCCATAGTCCACTAGGCCTCTGTCGCAGAACTGTATTTAGAAAATGTATGACTCAATCGTGCGACAGAGGCCTATGAATTTTATGTCGATAGTCCATTTGGCTTCTGTCGCGTGATTGAGCCATATATTTCCTATATAAATTTCTGCAACAGAGGCCTAGTGGACTATAATGTGAGAGTTGATCAGACTAGAGGGTTGCGACTAGGTAAAAGGATAGGCCCTACCCGTCTGTTCTTTTACAAACTCAAATGCCATACAGAACTATGTTTTTATTAAACGCTCTCACAGATCACTTTTGATGCATCCCATCAGAGGCAAAGGAGGAGAGAATGCGTGAGATATCTGGTTAGGTTTGATTGGCTGTTGGCAGGTCACGTGAGCAAAGCAATCTCCTTCAATATGTAGCACTTCCGGTGACTAGCTCAATCCCACGGCGAACAAAGTTTCTCGCCTTTTCTCACGTGACTGTCAGCGAACTCTCGCTAGGATCAGTGGGACTTGATTTGTCAAGTAACTCACGTTGTGGTTGGCACCCTCCTATCTGGGAGGGCCGTTAGAACTGACAGCGAGACGCTGGGTTTTCGACAGTTCCTGCTTTTGCAAGCTTGCAGAATCACCTGTACGAGACCTGCACGAGATGCCGTCACTAGGCACAGATGTCAATGGTAGTGTCGTGAAAGTGAAGGCTATCTGCTAAACGCTGTAGACTTTGTTCACTTGTCGGTCTGCTGTCGGTCTCTCTGAAAGCCAAATAGACTTTTCACACGTTCAAGACCACAGAGGTACTCTCAGCTCAGGCCCAAATATTTAACCTTCCTGGCGTGCTCACCACCGGAAGTTGACACTTTTAGGACACTGAACGCGTCAACGTGTGATAACGTTCCGTGCCATAAGGCAGTCGCACCCGGTCCTTCTACGACATGGTGTCAGACACGGAAGTGACTTGGTCCCAGGTGGCAAGGCGGAGGTGCGGTATTCTGATTAGGCTAAAACTCTGGTCTTGACGCTCTTCTACCCCGAAAGGTGGCACCACTATTGGCGTGACGTAACTGTTAAGGCCTTGACGTAACCCACACAATGCCCTGTCTGCTAGGCTTATTGCCATGTTAATACTGATGAGATTGGTTTTGATAAGGATATAGTGTGATTAAGTTTTTAGTAAACTGAAAGGGAATCAATGGCTATCTAGAAAAGTCATTTGTATCCATGAAGTCAATAGCAGAATGCCACCTACGTCGCCAGCTGTTAAAGACCCACATGTGACAGTTGTATGGACATGGTTGTTCTTTTATTTCAGAGTCCACTTTAATCTGATACTAATTGACCATGGGTGACTCAAACATACAATTGATAGTCCTTGGTGGTAGAAGTAGGCCTTATACAGGGTAGAAGAATTGTTAGCTAGCATTGTAATCATTACCTGTCTCAGCTGACTCATAAAGTGATGAATGAATCAATTAACCAATACTCGACAAAATTCTACATGAAATAGAGAAAGGAATGGAAGTCAATCAGCAATGTCATCAAACGTCTCCCCTTCAAATTAAGTCTTGAGAGCTGAACTTTCGTAGTTTTCTCCCAAAGTCCCTTCAAATGGGATTCAGGGAAGGTGGAATTTCAGGGAAAATACAATCATGTCGCACTCCTGTAGGGCCCATCAAAGGAGTCAATGAGGCTCATTTTCCGTCGTATATGCATCTAGGGACTAGAATATAGGGAATAGCTTATAGGGCCATATAGCCTGTGCTCTAGGCTATATGGCCCTGCTGAAGTAAGGATGAGACAAGTATATAAATGTGCATGTCTCCAAACTTGTCAGGCATGGGTGACTTCATATGTGAGTTATGAGAGCTAGTGAGAGTTTTGGGGGAGGAATTGGGGTACAAAACGGCCCCTTTACAATTTGACGGGCAAAAGATCAAAACCAGGCGCCTTGTGGCACGGCTTGATGCCACAACGAGATTACAAGCCGTTTCACAAGGGCAAACTGGGATAATGATAGAGTTTCACTGTACGGACCATTGCACAACCACAAAGGCACAGGGCACTCACTGGGACCTCCCTGGAGATTTGGTAACAGTAGCACAATAGGGCTGACCCGGGATACATTACCAACCAATGAGATAGCTCCCCTCATTCACTGCAGACTCTTTTGGGTATATTATGTAACACCTGGTACCCATCATGCGGGCTGTTATCAGTGGTGCCTTGCCAAGTCTAAGATCAAGCAATGGCGGACCCACTGGACCTCAGCACTGAGCACTATACAGACTTAGCAGGTTTAATTATTAGCCAATAAGATAATCCTAACTATTCACTGCGGCCCTCTCGGGGGCCAACTGGTACCCATCTGATAGGTCTTATCAGTAGAACTCGCTGGTAACAAGCTCCAGCAATGGCCACGCCCATGGGACAACCTGCTACCGCGGAATACGCTTAAGGTGCGGAGATCATCAATAGGCGATTAGCTTATCTAGGTTACACCCACATCGCCCTCCGTCCACTGTCTCCGTCAATTTTTAAGTATCATCAATTATATCAAGCCTAAAATCATATTATAATTTCAAAGAATCTGACATATCTGCCCATACATTTCTATACAAAATCAAAAAAAAAATAAATTCAAAAAATCCGACCTACCGACCCTAGATCTAGGAGGTATGTAACTGGAAACACCCCAGGTAGCACACAAAAATTTGCCGACGTTGGCCCAACGTTGGCTGCCCATCAGGCCTACGTAGGCCCGACCAGTGGCATTTGCCAACCAAATGCTAACATTGGCCCAACGTTGGCAGGACATCGGCAAACGAGTGGCCAAAGGCCAACCATTTGCCGCTGGCCGATGTGTGCCAACCAAAAGCCAATGTTGGGCCTATGTTGGCATTTGGTTGGCACCGTCGGGCCTACGTAGGCAGGATGGGCAGCCAATGTAAAGCCAATGGTTGGGCCAACGCTGACGTTATGCCAATGTCTCTGTGCTACCTGGGACAGGATATTTTTTTGGCCTCATTTCTGTGGTTAGAGTCGATATTCAATGTACTATAAATGACCTTGCAGGATCACCTAGGGCTTAAAGTATACATGCAGTTTGACGCCTTTTTTGGTTCTAATGTTGTTAGTTTAGACTTCGGATCCTTAAAATACCATCAAATGTAAATTCATAGATTCATATATCTAGCATATAACCCCGATGCGCTATAGCTATGATTCCAGACGGATGAAGGCACATATTTGCAATCCAGACGGATGAAGGCACATATTTGCAACCGCAGGACATGTGTCAGATGCACTCTGTACGTAACAAGGTATTTCATCGTCTATATAACTCTACATATCTGATGAAAAAAAACACCATCATGGAACTCCAACTAAAGCAAGTAAATCCTTGCATGCATGTGGCATTGAAACCTAAACCTGTTCAAAAGAAGTCGTCATTTTGGTTTGTAATTAGCTTCCAGTGTCATTTTCCTCCAGTACCATCAACAATGTCAAGTACTTCATTTCTGTGTACCTCCCTTCTGTGGTGAGATCCAAAAGACCCCCTGTGGAGAGGCTGCCTCAACACGCTGGTATGTGGGATCCACTTACCTGGGCGGGCAGCACCTGGAGGAGGGTGCTCAGCAGGTGGTGACAGGACCCCCACACCTGGATACAGGTAAGGCTGAATGTGTCAGGTGAGAAGCTAATACAGGGATCAAAGGGAGACAGGTAGGTGTCCCCCTCCTGGCCACCCCAGACATGTGTCCCTTTACTTCTAGACGACAGTATTGTGCCTGAAAGTTTTATGACCATTTATCATCATAATGTACCAATGCATCGCTGGTCATCACTTGTCATTGCTAACTGCATCACTCCATCAATAGGTAGCGTGCATGAATGCAGTCCTGGTGAGATACTCTCCAATGCTACATTCATGCTTTTTGGTGACAGAAGGTCAAAATGCATTCAAGGACTCTGCGGCCCTTAAAGGGCTCGAGATTGACCCAATCCCACGCGTCGATCAACAAAGCCCACCGATCCACTCAAACACGATCCGCCGTGCCGTTACGTCGGCGTGGTAACTCGAGCTCGCGTCTCTAGGAAATACAGAAAGGGGGCTGCCACTTTGAAAAGGTGTGCAGCCGATCGACACCTCAAAAGGTCAGGCATTTGACCTTTTAGATTTTTCTTTTCTATCTAGGTGAGGGATTTATTGCCCCTCACACCACGAAGCAGTCTATCACATACAAGTGATGCTCACCTTCCTGTAGCGTATAAAAGAAGGGAATAGATGTGTGCTATATAACTGAAAACCTAGACATCAAAGTGTTACAAGATGTTGGCAAATGTTCAGTTCATATATCACATATCCCTCCTATACAACCTATAACCTCCACTTTATGTGATAAGGCATATCTGAAGCGATTGTGCTTTGTTTTGATGTGCGATGACAACCTTGGAATGGTCTGGTCGTTTGCCAACCAGCAATTCACGTTTTTAAATGTTTAAGATTTTATTTCTATATCATCCATACAAAAATGACAAATAACTTGAATAAAACTTACAATTACAGCAATTACAACACACCATGTACGATACATTTTTGTGCATACCACTTTCTCTCAGATATCACCAATATGATGCAAAATAGATATTAGGCATAATGCACATCGCACATGTAGAATATAACAACATACAAAGCAAAACAATGTCCTGCTGGAATTAGTATGCTTTGTCGTGTTGGCTGTGTTATATTGGTTTTTGGTCGGCCGCCCAATGTCAATACTGACGCTTCCAGCGCCTGCGTACGTGACATCATGACATGACGTCACGCAAGGCCCTAACACCATCTTGTGACGTCGTGGGGAAACCTACCCAGTAACACATGTTACATGGGTGTATATGGATGTTGTGAGGAGGGGGGGGGGGGTTAAAACAAAGTTTAATAGGATAAAAGTTAAACTGAAAGCTGATGCAAGGGACCAGGTGGTAATGGAAATAGGAGTGGGCAGTTATGCAGAACTAGATTGGTGTCAGTCCCAAGGTCCACCTGGGCAGGTGGGCTGAGGTGATGGGATGGAGGGACAGGAGCATACACAGGTATATAGATATAGATATGGAGGGTGGGAACGTGCCAGACAATGAGAAACAATCAGACTATATTGTGATACTAAGCATGACGGTCATGACCACCCTGTCATATGTACCAGCAACCCATAACAAAGCAACTATAAGAAAACCCCATCGGTGAAATTCATAACAGTAGCCCAAACCCTTTGTACTTCTTGAAACAATGTAGATCTATAATGATTTGTTTCTGTACAATAATACAATGTATTTAAGAGTGAATCTCAGTGTGAATATCTCCGGAGAGGGATGTTGCCTCGTGCCTTTCATTTCAGGTAGGGAGAGGTATTTTGTTGTTAAAAAACAAAATAAACACTGAGCTTGAACAAGGTATAGAAATCAGAGTTTGGAATTAAAGGTAGGTTGTAGGGCCGGTCCCTGTGAAGCTGCCTACCAGGACAGACAAGGTGGGTGGTGTAGGCCCTGGAGGCACTCCCTGTCAGTGTCATGATGAATCTATATTTGATTGCTTGCTATAGAAGACAGGGGAGGAAGGGGATGCTCTGCTCCTCATGGGAACTTCACACTGTTAGCATTTAAACACCTTTAATGATCTTGCCAGCAGCACGTCGGATACATCAATCCTTTATAGGGCTGATGTATTCCTACATGTCGAACTTGACAGCACTGTCTTGGGGTATAAAGGATTTTACACCCTTGCATTATAAGTATCAAAGAGTTCTCATACCTGATCGCTAGACCCACCTTTTGTTACACCTGCAATCCAAATACATTGAAATAACTAGACAGAACTGAATAAGAGCCTGGGGTCACCTTTAGCGACTCAGACTGCCATACGCCTGGTGTACATATCATTTCATGATTATTTCATTATTATTTATTCATGTGAAAGGATTCCATCGCTTATTCACATTCACACTGAAAAAAGTCTTCCTGACAAAGTGACATGTATACCCATGTCAACTTGATTTGACACAGATAGCACACATCATTGGGACATGTGCACATATGTCACCATGACAACTATAGCACACAGTAATCCTCATATGATTTGACATGCCTTAAAATGCCATGTCATCTGTGAGTTGACTAGGGTCACAGCCATGTCAAAGGCACTTGACATGTGATGGTTTGACATACATAATTGTTCTATTATATTCCACTAGATGGGGCAAACAACCATTTTGGTACCAGGATTAGTCAGTACCAAGAAGTACTACCAACACTTGAGACATTTGATGTATCTGTGTCATTTTGTTTTCATGAAAAATAGATCACTAAGGTCTGTAAATACTATCAATGAATGGTAGTGAATTCTATGTCATTGTTAAATTTGCATTTGTTATTGAATATCAAAATAGACACCCATCATCCTGAATACTTCAACTGGAGAGGTAAGACACCATATGTGTGGGTCAGTGAAAATACCAAAGGTATGTATTCTCACCCACAATCTATAATCTCAGTATCTACAGAACAGGGAGACATATGGCATTGCCATGCACCTCCATGCCTTGTCTTATGGAGTGCATAGAGGGCCTCAGTCAAGTAGAAGTTCTGTAGATAGGAAAAAGTGCCTTAGTGTTGCAGGCCTGTGGGACTATGATATTCCCTGCCTTCTATTATAGGCCTGCCTTGATTGAACCATTGGTACATAGTTATTGACTGCTCTTGACCCTTACATAATTGTCTCACAGTATTACCTAGCACTCAAGTGAATGGATCAGAAATATGTGACGTGTCTTCATTACGCATGTCAAGTGGAGTTGACGAACCAAATATGAGAGGGTCAACCTCATTCGACATGCCTTCATGCATGTCATGTGGGAGACAAATTGTGACCTGTGCAGTATACGTCAAAGCGATCAGTGTTCTTCTCTCTGTGCACCTAAAATTCATTCTGTGACATTGTAGCCGTGGTGGGCAATTCTAGGCAATACAAGGTAATGGACTTTCATCTTAACATTAGCTGCTATCTTTTGTTTTCTGTGTTGAAAATTGGCTTGTAGATAACGAGACTAGTTGATATGCCATTGGGAGGCCATGCATTTACATACATCAACATTCTTTGCTGAAGGGCTTAGCAGGATTGATGAATTATTCATAAAAATTTAATAATCAGCCATAATATCATGCTGACATCCTAAAATTTATAGCTTGCGGGGAACCTCCCAGCCTACAACACTAATAATAATGTCGATGTATAATGCCAAGGGTCTTTTCTGATCTAGTAACAACAATAGAGAAAGCTCTATGAACACAAAGCACTGCATTCCTTGTATTTGGTTTTCCAAAACAAGAGACTAAAATTCTAAGGCCAGATTCCTGAAAAAAGAAGAATGACTATTTTACACCAAATATCGCTGATTTTTACATGATTAATATATGGCACCTAGAAATTCAGGATTTTGTAGATTGATGGATAGTCATAAAAATTCACCTAAGTGGCCTAGGATTAAGGAGCGTGGGATGGGTGTGGTGGGTCTGTATCCTCTGTGGGTCATCTCATTAAGTTGGTCATGTCAGGAGCAGTGCACAGGTGTTTAATGATCAGCAGGGGTCAATGTTGCAACCTGGCCTCATATCCCACGCCCAGAAGTAAACCTTTAGAGACTGCATTTGCATCAAGGATAGGGTCAGACTGTTTGATCATCATGCTAGCCAGGCCATGTCTGGCTCTGCACTTTTGCAATAGGACGACAAATAAACGTAGCACCTTAAAGGGAATCACTTGCCCCTTAAGGGGTTAATATTCTATATAGCCAACAGTCTTTGTCATACCATCCCCATACTGCGGCCGGACATGGGGTCAGCAGTTATCTTTGAAACTTGCAGCATATGATATTCTGAATAAGGCCTGGAATACATCAAGCTAGTGTTAGAAATACCAAATGATTGAAATTATTCAAACAAGCCTAGCAGAGTAGACGTTCCACCATGGTATTAAGAATTATTGATCATCCAGCTATAACATAGAAGAAAAACTGACACGATAAGTTTCTTTCTTCTCAGAAACAAAAATCCCCACGTTTACTATTTTACTAAAACACTCCCTTGGCAGGTGGCCCATTCATTGAATGACCATGCACGTGATTGCTCAAGCTGTACGGCAATTTGTGCTTCCTACCGAATATTGGTGTATTTAACTCTATGCATATGTCAATTACCAGTGCAGCGTTCATGCTTCAACACCCCAAAATTAAGGTTATAATTATACTGTACTACTTTTAAGTCTTTATCACTTTACTCTCCTTAAAGTGTTAGATAGAATTTTCCCATAAATTGTACCTCATTGTCGGAATGACCTCTAACAACTGACAGGGGACACCAATGTCTACTGCATGGATACATCACGCTCTATAGGGTCATTATTTGACCAGTAAGCATGATTACTATCCCAGTCTCATCCATGATGGCCCTCACCTGGCGGCAACCTGGTAATAAAGCAGAGATTAATCATTAAATGTTGTGCTGCTGCCTAGTGTTCTATTTCTTTTTTTTCATGATAATCTTTTGTATGTAAAATGATAACTTTCACTTTAAATAATAGCGGCTGCAAATTCCTCCTGTGGTCATATTCATAATAACAGCATATGACTTTATGGTGGTAGGCACATGGTACGACCATATTAAATTAGAGAGGAAAAAAGAAGATAATCATTTCACGTTAAGTCAAATATGTCTTATAATGAATATTAAAATATTCTCCATTGTTGGAAAAAGAGGTTACATGGAGTTCATACATCATGCGTGTATAAGGTTAGATAAGTATTAACACAGAGATAGTGATATAGATATTGCATCTAGATGTACTACACAACTGATAATTCCTCATCTGAGAGCACATCCAGAATCCCCTAAGCACACACACATTACATCTATTATAGTATGTAGATTGTGCAAAGGTGATATGCTACTGATTTCCAACTCAATATCACATCACTATATAATCCAGCAGTGACAACCAGGGCGATACTATTATCAGTATAACCGCCACTTATCATGCTGTGTTCTCACTGTAGAGATTAGAATGCCCACCTCTACCTTTGATGACCCAAGTACCTTAGGCTGGCAGTCAGCGACAAGGCATTTCCACTTTTCATATCTACCTATTCATCCCACTATCTTTCCTATATCTTAATAAGTTAACTATTTGGGAGCTACATTGTGCATTAATGTATATTATCCCATTATCATAATGTCTGAATTTAGCCCTGGTGAGTAACTCGCCACTCACAATTTAGAACTGCATTCATATTTTCATGTACACCCCTGGGGCTCATAATGCTCCAAAGGGATATGTGTTGGTAAGGCAGTCCCCACCTGTGCATAGGTACATCATAACGCCAAATAAATATGGATGTTTTAGGCATTATGCCACCTTAAAAGTATTAACCATCCCTCCACCATGTTCACCCAGGAGTAGAGGTCAGGGACTGGAGGTCTGAGCAGCGCCAGGTTTTGACAGGGAGGAGGGTCTCCTACCCGTGTTCGTCACGCCTGAGTGGTGCTTGACCCCTGACCTGCGCCATGTTGGTGAAGACGTGACGACTGCTTTGTGTCTGACATAGAGCGGGATTTATCAATCACTTGTATTATCGCCCACCTCTCATGGCCCCTGCCGTTTGTCCTAGCTCTGACATCTCACCAGATAAGGGCCATAGGAGGTGATATTAATCAGTCGTGGATATGGTAAAAAGGTACCCCTCCCTATCACCACCTTCCCAACCACCACCACAGCACCATGCATGCATCCACATAATAGAGTTATAGACTAGCATCAGTCCCTGTTGATTTGCTTTCTACCAGCCATCATTACCACATCTACAGTGCTACTGATTATTGCCGGATGATTGGTATATGATATCAGGGGACTTGAGCAGGTCTAGTTCCTAGATAGCAGCATAAAGGGGGCCAGACATGGGCTGGTCTGATTCGTGTAGATTATAGCACTGGCCGATATGCTGCCCAGCGCTGATATGTTGACATAGGCAGTGTTTAGGAGTGACAGCTCGCCAGACCCATTGCCAATAGAGTGACGTTGATCCCAGCCGCCCTTCTCTCACCTTTAACGTTTTTCACCTTGTGTACCCTACAGAGCATTTATTATGTGATTACCTCTCATTGTGTCTTCCACCTTAAAGAGTAAAAAGTGTTATTCTGAAGGTTATCTTCTTGGGCATAAATGAGACATTTGCATATTTTGTATGACCAAATTCTCGGTTTTGTTTCGGAACGTTTAGTCGGGGTTGAATAATATTATTCACATAGCCCACTTATTTTGCTGTTATGATGCAGACAGATTGTGGCATATAACTTGATTACACTTTGTACCGTTTATCCTGCCAAGCCTTGAGGACTACACTGAAAACCTGGAAGATCTGAAACTCGTTAGTGGTGACGACTTTAGGTCCTCAGGTTGACAATACCTAAAATCACAACTTTAGGTGGTCAAAATGATGACTTTAGGTCGTCATTTTGACCACCTGATGTTGTAGTTTTAGGTATTGTCAACCTGAGGACCTAAAGTCGTCAAAGGACCCTGAATAGGGGGTCTGTTATAAGACTTCTTCGAAAAAGGGGGCTGTAAAGATTCTGCTGTATTTAAGGGGCTGTGGAACGGCCAAAAGGGGGGGGGGGGGCTGAAGTTTCGCAGTTGGTACCACCTATCGAAGTGTGCTCCCCTGCTTATTCACATTAGGAGACTCACATTTAAATAAACAACAATATATAGAGTCATTGGTGTAATGCCTTCATTATGGAGATTCAAACGCAATTGTTTTACAGTTCTAGTAATGCTGAAAACTTTGTTTTACTAATGATTCAATTTAGTACCGTAGAACAATTGACACAATGTACTGATGATCTTTTATGGTTGAAGTACCAGCAGGCCATAAATATAATGAATAACAGAATACTCTTTATACATCTTAACTCCTTACTTAATTATTGCAAGAACCTGAAGGTCACATGAGTGTGTACGGTCTTAACAACAGTAACACATATAATACACCACCATATACCATGCGCATTAGCCAATGCCAAAAGCATTTAAGTGGTAGATAGAAAATACAATGGAGACCAGAGAAATAAAAGAGTGGTGAAGTTGTAACAATGGGATGCTTATAATGACCAATTCTTGCCAGCTGATGGAATATGGGTGGATCCCTATTGATCCTAACAAAAGATTAAGGCATTAGAGCACCATAAACACGCGAGGTACCTGTGTTAAAAAGGACCATTGTATATATTGTACAATACTCTAATGTAGGAACAGGACAAGGCACTAGGTGGCATGCTGACCGGTAAGGCCTCTATATTTTTGGTACAGAGGAGTCCCCTGACACCCCTGATTGTGGTCTAACAGTGACCTTAACGTCTGTAATCTGGCTTATTTGAAGGACAATGAAATGGAGGCCAAAAACAAACCATCTGTGAAAAAATCAAGGTGAGCTATCTAGTCTATTGAATGTGATTTATCAATTGGTATACCTTTCATGGTGCATACTGAACCCAATATTCATCTTCCAATATTATTCGCATAACAGGGGTGTACCTAAGCATGACCTACAACACATATATTATTGAGCAGTTATTTGATGCAAGCCCCTACAAGCTAATGAGAATTTAACGTGCATATGTGGATCAACACAGGAAAAAGGACCTCTGGGAGGGGCTTCCCAGGGGTCCCCTTCCCTGGTACAGGCAAACTCAAACATGTGTCTTGATTGGTGCTATTTACAGTGTGGCCAGACAACCCTCTGCACCTGCGCTATGTAGGGTAGATGCACCATGAGTCTCTGTTATCCAAACTAGTGTACATTAAGTAGTTAAATCTTGCTGATTATTTCAGGGGACCATAATTATACATTGTATAACAATGTTCTTTCCAATGAGGATGTTCTGGATATCTTCAATGATAATAGTGGTCCTACAGCACACACCATTATCACAAAGGCCTTTGATCTGGAGGTTTTCTTGAATTGGGTTACAGGGACTGTTTTAGGAGCCATAAAACCTTGATTATAAGCCTTAAGATCTTAAGGAGGGGGTGCGCCTTATACCCAAAGCTTGCCTGTAGAGTAAGGGATGTGCCTTATTCAGAAGCAGTGTGCTGTCACAGGCAAAATGAAAATATCATGAATAAACTAAAACATATTTCTAATTCCTTAAGTATGGGAACAGTGAAATCTAGTGATAAGAATGGATATTGGTAAAGTATGAATGTATCAGACCTAAAGTGTTGATAAATATGGGTTACATCAGATCACATGAGATGAAAATACTGTCATATTTTGCAGAATCATTTCTCACTGCAAAGTGCCATCATGATAGATTGTGCTTACTACTTTTACAAGCCATAGCCAGGCCCATTTCCATTGTGGTTTAGGGGGTCATGTGCCCCCTAGGACATGCCCCCACCCCCCACCCCACTTGATCTGTCCCTCATGTGGTGTGGCATGTGGATGCTGGCTATTACAGGAAATCAAACATTTCATTTTAAATATAAAACCTAACAACACAAGTGTCAGCTCAAGGTGAATCTACCCTAACCACACTTTTATAAGCACATAGTTGGCAGACTGCCCTTTCTTGACATGATCTATTTACAGACTTTGGTGAGCTAACAACCCTGCCTACTCTTACCTGTAGTGTGGATGCCCAGTTGTTACTCAGCCTGCACTGGCCTTGTCAGACTACCTGCAGAGACCAACTCCAAGATCACAATTTTAGACAACATTCACACTACAAACAAGTGTTCCAAAAACACCCATATCCAATATTTCACATTCAATTTTCTCAGCTGCTAGGTAACTTGAAATCAAAAGAAAAACTGATTTGAACTATGGCTTGCATTAAAAAAACCAAAAAAAAAACATATATTCTGACATCAGAATTATTAGATGGATTCTAGAATTCCGCTCCTGTTCCTATTAGTCTAATGTTTAAGTCCCAGGTGCAATGTTATGCATGGGCGTGGCGCATAAGTGGGCTTTTAGAGTTTTTGAAAGCATAATAATTTATTATGACACATTGATGTTAATTGTGGAAACGTATGAGGCACACGCGCGAGCCCAATATCAAACGTGGGGGTATAATCATTACATACAGAAAAGGGGAGATGGACAGGACTTATTGCCACATTATTATAGTTTGTGGTCACCCCCAACAGCCTTTTCTAGTTCCAAGTAGCAACCTATGATATGAAATGACAGCAGAATGAGCATTGGACATAGCCCTAACCGCTCCTAAACAGCCTCTGGACAAGCCAACTCAAGTCCATTTTGTCCAGCTTCGAGGTAGAAAAAGATAAACATGTCTTTCTCTCCTGTCTGGACCCAGACATTTTTATATGCCTCTAGGTGTGGTGGACAGAGTCTGCCAAATGTGACTGTTCCCCTCGGCCGGCAGAACAGCCGGGTTGGCGGAAATGTCTGTCCGACGACTGGCGAGACACGACCAAGGCCTGAGTGCCAGCCAAAGTTGTGTTTTGGACGTTCATTAGTAGGGGATGGCGTCTGGGAGTTGGCCCGCGGGATGTAGCTTGGCACCCAGCACCAGGCATCATGATCCTATTTAGAGGAGCAGGAGGAGGTGAAGGGAAATGATTTGTGTGTGGTAGGGCCTAAGTCCATATACCGTTAGGCATTACTGTTGGATGTGTGCGAGTTTGTGTATGTTTGTGTGCCAATAGCGAAACATATCATCATATGATTGGTGTCACCATAAGAAGGGTTTCACCTCCTCTTGCTAACATATTCCATATTAAAGGGAGTAGACACGATCTACTCAAATGGCACCTGGTGGCAAAAAATGAAACTGCCAAATTTGAAAATATTTGATCGTATTCCTAATTGATATGACATAACCCTTCTTTATCAACCCTTTAGGTGTGATAAATTGGCATTCTATACATTGTTATCACTGGATTTCATATTCCCTGTACCCATAGACTCCTATACTAAAGGAATTAGAAATATTTTCAGTTTATTCAGGACAATTTCACTTTGCTTGTGATCCCCTACTTTCTGGTTCTAAAATAATTCTAATGATCTCAGGTATAAATGCATGAGGTTTGGTTAAGAAATTGTTAGAAGAATTTTTTCTATGGAATTAAATGTGGGAAACACAAATTCTCATGGGCGGCCATAGTTAAGACCACCAAACTTTAATACCTTCCAGTGGAAAAACGGACACCATGACCTATGGTTTTTATGCCTTCTTTATGTTACCTACGCATCAATCTAACATCCCTAAAAGTTACTAAGAGGAATTCTTGGTCAATTTTGAGCCAGCTGGATCGTGTCTACTCCCTTTAAATGGAAGTGTTGGAAGAGGGGACATAATTTTATGGTAGTGAGGGGATGAATGCTAGGAGTTTGTGATGAATTCAGGATAATCCAGTGGTATGGTGTGTTGACTAGAGAATCGTGTGATAGGCGGGGGGAGGGGAGATCATGAAGATCGTAATATTGGTTTGATGAAGGAGAGGTGTAATGAGGCATGGATCTTATGAATGATGAGGGAGATGAGGTATTGGTGTGCTGGGGGGCCATTTCTTAAGGTACTACGATTCCCGCTACGATCACTCACAGCCCTACTACTACAAATTCCAATGTTATTCCTATGGGGATTTTGGTAACGACTTGAAGCTTGCAATCGTAGTCTGTTAAGAAATGGCCTCCTTAGGGGTGGGTGTGATGAATGATGGGCGTAGAAGGGGAATGGTTTGGTGATCAGGACCTATATACCCTCAATATAGTGTTAAAACAGATCTGAAATTGAGGACCTGATAACTGGATTTCCTGTTGGCGATTGGAACAGTCATAGGTGGTTAATCCATTGAATTTCCTTCACTTGGCGGCTAGTGCATTTATCTATAGCAAAAGATGAAATACTGTAAATCAAGACCCGAGCACCCTTCCACCGCGTGGGTGGTATTTTGCAGTAAAAAATACTAATGGATTTTTAATTTATCAACAGAAGTAGATTTATATCATGGCTACGGACATAGATCCATCCACTTGCATATTGTTGAGGGACGGGGGCATAAAAGTAACATTTAAATAACTTTTAAACATAATAGCGAGTGGATCACTAAAGCAGATTTGGCTGCTTGAAAATTGAAGCTTGTCATGCTTTGAAGTCAGGTGAATAGAACATGACAACAGAGATGATTGATGGATCCATCATTTTAAGATACAGAATAGATATCTTAAATTGACAAGGGTTCACCTTTGAAAAGAAACAGTGCTATACAAGAAAGGTGGGTAACAAATCTGATTTCTATTGGTGTTGGTGGGAGTTTACTTTGTATTGCTTAAGAAAGGTATAAAGGAATTTTTCTGAGGATATGTCCATTCCCATGTGCAAAAATTGAAGTTGTTTTTACCCCTTGCAGCGTGCCTATTGGTGAGTTTAATTCAATACACATATCATCCGCCCATCTCTAATATATTCATGAATGAATTCATATTGTATGTCACTTGGGGCATGCTTGGAGTATATAATCAACCAAGGGAGGTACTTGCCAATTTGAATTGACAAAGAAGGGTCAATTTGCATAAAACAATTACAAAAGAAAGATGAAAAACAGTAATAAAGGAAATATATATATATATATATATATATATATATATATATATATATATATATATATATATATATATACAGTAAGAATAGAATAAATGCAGCACAGCAGCATCTAAAGTGACTATAAAGAATTTCATTTGAATGTGAGAAACAGTATTAAGAGATATCAGCTAAAATTGAATAATAACCCCTAAAGGAGAAGTAACTTTTGTTGCTGGAGGTAAAAACTAACAGCTTTTGCAAATTCTATAAATCACTAGTGAACATTAAACGCCCTGACTGAGCTCAGTTAAAAGTCACATTTTACACCGTTTTTCAGATGGAAACACCTCATGTGAGTCCCATAACTCACAAGAGCCATCAGGCAACTCAACACCACTATCCTCCCCTTGCTGTATTATACCATATGAAAGCTGCAGTCCGAAGTAAGTTAAATCCACATTCATCATTCAGACACCAGCAGCCTTTTTCTCTCACCCCTGATACTGTTGTGACTTCTATATCCCCACAGGAGGCTTTGTAGACATTGGTGGGTCGTTTCACACAGTTGGCTTTCTTTGGTGTAACCTATGAGCTCATCCAAGTCTGTATCCTATTGAAGATGTGACTCTTAATACTAATTCAAATCCTGACAGGAACATGTAAGAACAGCCCAGGTACAATCACCCTGTCTCTCCTGTGTGAGGGCCCCTTTGTGCTTGGCCACTCTACCTGGCTGCCCCTGTTCACTGTTGCGTGGGTGGTTTCATTGGAGAGGGAACATTTAATACAGGCCCTCCATACCAAAGGACTGACGTGAAATAAGTGACAAGCACAACGGACACTTCACAATGGATCAATACAACTACCACCATCACCACATTTTTCCAGCCAGGAGGCGTCTTAATTACTTTTTTCAAAAAAGAAAAAGAATACATAATGAAAAATTGGTTATGTGAGAAAAGAGAGTATGAAGTGCATTTGCCAATTTTATGCTTCTAAATTCTAATTGATGCCGAATATGTACACTGTGAAATGGACTTCTCTAGGCCTGTTAGTTATTGCAATAAAATGTAATAGGTTTTACACGAGTACATCACCGAGAAGATTGCCTAATATATTTGATATCAGTCACAAGAACTAGCCAGCCCACACATGTATATAATGGGGAGTAATCCTCTTATGGTCCCAAAACCCGATCCCTTTACTGACAAATACTGTGTCCTGAAATGACCCGAGCATGTCTTCTCTTTAATTGCCTCGTAAAGTCTCAATCATGTAAGCTGGACTGTCAGTGTTTGACATGTTGGGACTGGAGTTCTACATGTAAAGATGTATGGTATGATATCGTGTGTCACATCAGTAACTGAGGCCAGTCTGTTACCAATCTATACCATGCAGTACCGACTGCATTGATAGATGGATGCAATAGGTAAGTGGCTATGACAGGCTCTGAAAAATCGAGGTGAAAAATCCACTTAGGAAAGTAAAGTTCTCAGGATTTTCATTCGTATGACTCTTGTAATAACATGAGTCAAGTTGCCAAATGGCACTGGTTTACAGTTAGACTAAAATTATAATCATAATAGATTTATGTGGATGGCAAATTCGACACATTAACTTTGCTTTGAATTGTTTTGTTTTGTTTTCATTTGGTAAGTTCCTTACATTTCCGCAAAGCATCCCCCCGTAAGCAGGCAAAGGGAAAACAATCCTCATTTAGTTTTACATATAGCGTACTATTTTAAAGACGGATTTTACGTCCCAGATTCCTGTGGGTTATATAGTGTGACTGAATGTCAAATAAGATATTCCGGTATAATGTAATACAACATTCCGTTGTCTGATTATTCAGAACTCAGTGTGTAAATATATATGTAGCATATTTGATAAACCTGATACTGTAAGTGCGCCATACCTGCAGAGTTAACCTGTAAGGTTAAGATAATGATTTTAATGTACTATGCCCCTTTTGGAGTCATGGTGCATGATGACAAACCTATTCTCTCTTTGGGGCAGCATGATACATCAAAGCACTACAGGTGAGTTATTTCCAAGATTCTTATTTGTGCATCATGACCACAACATCCATGTTCTCATCATGAGGCCTAGTGGCATCATAGCGTCCCTTTCAAAGGGTTAACACATTCCCATACCTTAAAAACCGCAGGTAAACGATGTAGCATTGACATCACGTGTTTGAAGTTTGTCTCACTCAATCCTTCATGAGGACCGTATCGCACTTTTTAATGTCTTTTTAAAAAGATGATTAATTAGCTTTTCATTGGACTATACACCTACACGGTGTAACATATAAGTTTAGTGTACTTATCGTTTCAATCATCCTTGACACGATCACGGTAAAAGGAAAATAAGACTACCGGTAGTGTTGCCGTGTTTTCGGCAAGTTATCTCAATGTGTATACTATACATGTAGTATAGTATAGTATAGTATAGGACTCAGTATGGAGGCCTAGTGGAGCCGCCATATTGAATTTCGCTGGTTGAGGTAAATCCCACTGATAAGACATAACATGATGGGTACCTTGTCCCTGGTTAACACCCACTTCCAGGGACATAGGGGAAAGTTGCCTAATTTGGACCCCCTAAGAACTTTTTCCTGTCCAGTGATTATTTCTATGAATTTGAATGTAAAATTTATACATTTTGTGATGGTACCTTATAGCTTTATGGTCATATCATAGAAATCTAGGAATTTGAATTTCTCTAGTCAGGGTGTGCAATTAAAAAGTAAAGCCTAATGGTCCAATTTAGGCACCTGGTTGCCTAAATTGGACCAGTTGGTATCCTAATTTGGACCAATATGCACTATTGTTCTGTATTTCCTTATACTTTCATTATATTGAAAAATATATAAAACTAAGGAACTTTTGATATATGATATCAGATGTCCTCTTAGTGTTTCTATCAATATCCTGTGAATTTGCTCTGTATTGGAGTAAGAAAAAGGTTACACATTGATCCAATTTAGAAAACTAGGCATAGGCCCCACCGGGTGGTCCAATTTAGGCAACTAAATTGGATCCAATATCACAACTATGGTCCAATTTAGGCAACTCAAGCTGGTCCAATTTAGGCAACTTTTCATCTTTCTCATTGATAATTTGTTTTCTAAAACATGGCAATGGTTTTTATCAAATTTCATTTTAGTCTAAAAGTATAATTTGACATCTAAAAATTTTAAAGGATTTTGAACAAAAAAAATGTTGCCTAGCAACCAGGAGGGCTTAAGTCAGTGGTGACACAAATAAGATCAAGAGGTTCAAAAACCATTTTCCACGAAAAATGTGTATAAAATTTAAGAAAAATTACATTTTTGGAAGTTATTAGGAACTTTAGTGATATTGACTAAATAATGGCAGCATTGGAACCTAGTTACTTTTACTGCCACTAGGGGAAACAAGGGTGGTCCAATTTAGGAGCCGGTCCAAATTAGGCAACCTTCCCCTACTGGTCCCACCTTATCAGTTCTTATCAGTATGTGTCGCGGGAACCAGCTCCAGACCAGCTAGTGGCCAATAGTACATGCACATGTGTATCCTTTGTCACTTCTAATTATTACATCAGTGAAGACTGAGGCTATTGCAAACTCCAAAAACCTACAACCTGTTAATCAATGACATTTGTATATATATACTACTCACTCTATGTACCCTTCAACCCATACATCACTGACATTTAAATATACTACTAACTTTGGAGCTACTCCTAAATCTCAAACCCATACATCACTGACATTTGAGTATACTACTTACTCCATGAGAGTACCCCTAAACCCTTCAACCTGTACATCACTGACATTTGAGTATACTACTCACTCCATGGGAGTACCCCTAAACCCTTCAACCTGTACATCACTGATATTAGAATATACTACTCACTCCATGGGAGTACCCCTAAACCCTTCAACCTGTACATCACTGACATTAGAGTATACTACTCACTCCATGGGAGTACCCCTAAACCCTTCAACCTGTACATCACTGACATTAGAGTATACTACTCACTCCATGGGAGTACCCCTAAACCCTTCAACCTGTACATCACTGACATTTGAGTATACTACTCACTCCATGGGAGTACCCCTAAACCCTTCAACCTGTACATCACTGATATTAGAATATACTACTCACTCCATGGGAGTACCCCTAAACCCTTCAACCTGTACATCACTGACATTAGAGTATACTACTCACTCCATGTGAGTACCCCTAAACCCTTCAACCTGTACATCACTGACATTAGAGTATACTACTCACTCCATGGGAGTACCCCTAAACCCTTCAACCTGTACATCACTGACATTTGAGTATACTACTCACTCCATGTGAGCTACCCCTAAACCCTACAACCTGTGAATTTGAATATCCTACTCACTCTGGAGCTACTCCTAAACCCTGCAACCTGTCCATCATCGACATTTGAATATACTACTCCCTAAATGGGAGCTACCCCTATACCCTTTACCTGTTCATTACTGACATTTGAATATACTACTCACTCCATAGGAGGTGCCCTTAAACCCTTCAATCCATACATCACTGATATTTGAATATCGTACTCATGCTATGGGAGCTACCCCTAAACCCTACAACATGTGCATCACTGCCATTTGAATATCCTACCCACTCTGAAGCTACTCTTAAACCCTGCAAACTGTTCATTACTGACATTTGCATATACTATTCATTCTGGAGCTACGTACTCTTTAACACTTTAACCTGTTCATCACTGAATTTGAATATACCACTCACTGTATGGGGAGCTACCCCTAACCGGGACCCCTAATTCTTTCAATCCATACACCGCCTCCCCTAATGGCACGTTCAAGTGATTATAAATGTACTCTGGCCATTACATGGGACATGTGCTTATTTGAGAAACACGTTTTAGTATTGAACAGACTATTAGTACTTTCTCTCTTGTACCTTTCATCAGAGTCTTCCATATAAACATCCTTGATATTTGAATATGCTGCTAACTCTCTGCTCTGGTACTTACTGGAACATCAACCCTGCAATTCGAATATACCTGACATCTGAATTTACTACTTACTCTATGGCACCTACTCTTTAAACCACCGACCTCTATCTGGCATGGTGTCATCTCAATTACTCATTAGATCTACCTTTAAAGCCTTTGACTGTAAGATACATGTACCGATGAATAATATTCATTGGCCAATCAATCACAACTCCTACGTGGTGACCAGGGTCAAGATCAACGCAAAATAATCATAAGAAAGAAGTAAGTAAAAGCTGGAAAGGAGTGGATGGGCTGGGGGAAAAGTGCTCATTATAAGTATGTCCAGCATCAAATTACATATACTTGTCAGTAAAATGTGGATCTATAAAATAGATATTCTTTATCGTTGATGGTGTGTACCGTACTCCCATACAGCCCTGCGTGATGAAAAGACACGAGATTACAATGTACATGTAGCGTCTTTGGCGTTGCATTCCAGCGCAACACACATACTATCCCAGACACCAAGAGCCCCCCCCCCCAACTAACTGCACGACCATCGGAGATGAAGACAAATTCTGCAATACTACATCCGAGACGTTCGCCTAAGTCCCAGTGGTCCCAGTCCTTGTCTTCCCATCATGCCCCCAATCAACCCTGCCGACGGACGCCGTTGTCACCTGTCATTTCCGGTTCGTCTATCGGAAGTAAAACGATAGGAAAGTCAACGGCGACTTGGTAGTCGTCGTGCTATGCGTGTGCGCGGGGCAAGGCAGGGGTGTCTTTGTTGGGTGTGGGGAGGGGAGCAGCTCTTGGGGGAGGGGGAGCAGCTTATGCCTGGGGAGTAGAGTCGCTGGGAGGAGTTGTCAGTCTTGGGTTTTGTCTGAGCGCCTCGCGGGGGTAAGACAATTGGATCGGCGCTCTTTGCTTTCGCTGCATGAACACCGATGCTGCTGTCGGCGTCATTCCCTACTGGAGCCGCTTAATATTCCTACCATGCCCCCCTCACACCGCCCCTCATTTACCGTGCTCACCCGGCCGTGAGACCCGCCCCTTGTGGACGGCTTTGTTGTGTGGCATTCCGTCAGACTGTGCGTTTTTGGCTAGTGGATTTATTCTGATTGGGGGAAGATGTTCATTGTAATTTATAAGAACCACCCGCATCTATGCACGCATGTCAACTGTCTTGTTTTTATGGAGAATGAATGACACGGACGTGCCTGACTGGTGAAGTTATGGGGTAGGGTGGGGGGGGGGTGTGGAGATAGAGAAATAAAGGACGATGATGAGGAATGAAGGGGACATAAAGATGAGACATCGGGTTCACATACTGACCCTGGTATATCATGTTAGTGGTGAATGATTGATATGACATATTTAAAAGGTCGCACGATAACGTAAACTAAACACTACACTGTAAAAGAAAAGTCGTCGAAATAATGGCGCAATTCTCGTCCCAAAGTTACCAGAGATTCGTCTTTATTTTTACAGAGATTCTTTGTACATTTGTGTACGACGATACTGCCACCTGGGGCTTCTTGTGAAAACTGCAGTGTTTCAATGCTATACAATTATGGTGGTCCACTGTTCAGTTTTACAAAGATCCCTGGTAGATTCAACAGATATTTTACAGTGTAGTGTATATACTGCACTTTGTCGTGTATGGATTCAGCGCTGGTGAGTAACTCGCCAGTGTTGCATTCAGAAATCATAGCGACCTCATGGATACTTGAACCCAGAGTGTACACGCACCACATCATGTTCATACATCACGTCTCGTTTGACGGAGTAGCAGTCATATTTGTGTTACTAAGAGGTTTTCTGTGTTATCTCCCCCTTAGTACAGCCCCTCTATAGATACCAGCATTTTTCTCTAATCCTTTGTCGGCATAATACTTGTACACAGCTCTTACAGATAATTCATCAGTGCTATATCCATGCATCCTGCAGACCTATGTGGAATAGGCAAGGTACTAAAGGTTGGGTATATATAGTGCACCAGTGCAGTGCTGGCGGGTAACTCGCCAACGTTAGTGCGATGCCCGAGCACTATAGGAAGAAAAGAACTACCAGCCTCCTCGTACTCAAAGGGTTAAAATGGCCTGTCGGCCGAGGTACTTACAGGGGAAGTAAATATGATTTATTGTCCCAAGCTTTGTGATAAACTAGGGAATGGGCCCGAATGGACGCTGTTCTGATCTTCATGAATATTTAACAATTTGTGTGAATAAAAAAGAGGATATTGGCAGCTTCTGACAATTCGCACTATTCTCTCCGGGGTGTCTTTATCAAACGCGCCCAGGGTATGCTTTGGTACTTGGTCTACATGAGTACCGGTAAACTATTTAAGGGCTGCGGGTGGTCTTTAATGTCTCCAGTTCCTATGTCCTCATATTGCATGGGCCGCCCGTTGGTGAGCAAATGGACTGCACAGCAGTCTCACCTCCCTGGAGTGTCTCATTTATCATTTCTGTTTGACACGATACACAACTGCAGCGCTAGCGAGTTACTCACCAAAACTGTATAGTCAGGCTGACAAAGGGGGATAACGCACACAAACAGAATGTGGTCCTCAAAGGGGTTTTAAAAAAGCCACAGGCCGTTGCAGGGTTGGGAACGGTCTCTATGTGCCGCACTGAATAGGTCGTAAATTAAATAGCGGAAACATCAATGGTGATATAAATGCATGATGTGGAGTGGTCCTATTAGGTCGGCGTCCTTATCTGAGTAGTGCAAAGTCAAAGCCTTCCTGGCCCTACGGTGCTTGTTAGAGCTTCCAATCACCACCGATGAGATGGAATGACCACGGCTCATGTATTAAACCTAAAGCAAAGTAGCTGTGGATAGTAGTGTGCCTTTTTTTTTGGTTTAAGTTTTTTACCTCACAGTTTGGCAGGATTTCGTTTCAATTTTCTCGAAATTCATGTGTAAATGCTAATGGTTTGTATAAACATTTCCTCTTCAAAATTGATGCATTTGAATGCGAAATTGATATAAACGTGAATTTAAAGGTTTGGCGCCAAAAGAGCAGACGGCAAAGAGGCAAAGCTCACTGACAATTCCCGACCGTGTTGACACCGGCGTCGAGTTGGTATAAATCATGAGTAAACAACAGGAGCAGCATTGCCGGCCAACTAGAGGATAATCTGCTCTAAATTAGGATTATGCAAATTGGTAAGCCGCGTAATGATCTGGAAGGAGTACAATGTGTCGTTAAACAAATGGTGCTTCCTTCCTTTCAATTAGCACGCCCCCTTTAAAGAGCCGAGATCTGATGGAGGTGTTTCATTAATAACAATACCACGCCCCCTAGCGGCGCGTGATTGCATTACTTAGCTTCCTGCCGGCGGACGCTGCGATGGGATTATGGGTAGCTGATCAAGACGCCGACTTCTGAATCCGGCGGGAACGCGCGCCCCGCCGCTGTTCCTGTCCTCAGGGATTATTGTAATTAAATCTCCCACGTCTGTTGGGGAAAAAGGGCGGGGAACTGAGATGATATTGTTCCCGCCGGCGGCCATAGGGGGCGCGTGCGGTGGGGCGGGATTACGTCGTCTGCTGTTCGGCCATTGTCGGACGCGCTGACATATTGACAGGGCCCGCCGCTAGGGGATTTCGGCGCCAGAAGAGCTTGATTGGGAGCGGCGAGTAGGCCGAATGTCGTCTGTCTTTTGTAGACAGGGATGAGTGACATTCTGTCAGGGCATCCTCGACCACAAGGGGCGGACTTGTCCTGCAAGGAGTACTGGACAGGTTAGATGTGTTTTAGGGGTGTTTCGGGGAAAATGGTATTGGGTTGTATGCTGTGTAGGAGTAAGTCTATAGGGGGAGGGTGGGCCATGCTATAGCAACTACGCCTTCTTTGCAGTACATATAATCAGTACAGATGTCTGTATTATAATACACACTTTAGGGCCTACCCAAGCAAAATTGATGCAGATCTTGATTTGCAGAATTTTTTTTTCTCAAAGCTTTCAAGACGTGTAGTCTATTGCGTTCTGCGGGGATATTTATCCATAATGTTTAGTTATGACATGCAAGCAACTGCAACAAGATTTCACGCGGTGCATTCATTTTGAATTGTTATCATGAAGTCACAAGGATGATGTATAGATCATTCTACAAATGGCCGGCCCTTCTGTGGTTATAGGGACTCTAATGAATTGCCCCAATAAACAATGAAGGCACTTCAAGACTTCCTCAATGATTGCTCGATTGAAATGTTGACTCCCGAGGCCATTCTCTTAAAGATAAGAAAGAAAACTCCAAGCAGGGTGGGGCCCACAGATTATTGACAATGCTAATAATGAGGTCGACAGAGAATTGTGCTACAGACCCAGCGCCGGAAGTACCTTTGCGCATGTGCATCGCCTTTACGACATCTTTGTTCTCTCCCTACTTCCGGGAATAGGAAACATTACCCTGGTCGGAGATTAACTCCTCCCCTGCTTTGAGATTAACTCCTCCCAGCCTACACCTCTCGGCATAATCTCGCGTCGCCCAATTAAACTCTCGCTGCCTAATCTCGGGCGCGTGACTTGCGCGTGTCGACGCATGTGCGGCGGCTAATCCCAAGATGGCGGGGCTGATGTGATGTGTCAAAACAGATTTCCTGTGTGAGATGGAGCCCATTTGGTGTAGGGCTGGGACCTAATGAATATTGCTAAAGGAATATTTGATCATCACGTGACAAATGGCCGGCTACGCCCCCTGCAGGATAACAATGGCACTACTAGCCTCTTGGTCACGTGTCCTCGCCGTTCTCGGCTCAGGCCCCTGGCACATTTGAGAGCAGAAATTACAATACTATTAGAAAATAACAATCATCCTTTGTGTCGCATTTCCTCTTGCTTGCGTAAGGATCCTGGCAAATTGAAATATGGAAATCGTGCACGTTCTAGTTTGGAGTGCATGTGGGAAAATGTGGATGGGTTTCATATGTTAAAGATGTCAAATTTATATTGCTTTTCTTGCTATTCAATGCAACATTTGGAGAAGTAGGCCTGAGCTTAATGAGAGTTCTCACTGCAAGG
Source organism: Acholoe squamosa (assembly GCA_949317995.1). Taxonomy (NCBI): domain Eukaryota; kingdom Metazoa; phylum Annelida; class Polychaeta; order Phyllodocida; family Polynoidae; genus Acholoe; species Acholoe squamosa. Next base: position 55,678,453 of record OX439038.1, read on the forward strand.
GTTGTGCCTATAATATAGAACGATTCAAAGATATTCAAAAATTTTCTTCAACATGAATTCATTTAGGTCAAAAACATAATAAAAGTAATATAAAGTTGTGTTTCCAGTTACATACCTCAAATATCTAGGTTTGTTAGGTCGGATTTTTTTAAATTTTTTTTTTGTATAGAAATGTATGGGCAGACATGTTGGATTCTATGATTTTACAGTAGAATTATGAAAAACACAAGAAATGTAAAAGATAATTATGAATGTCTGTCATGAACTGTATACCAATAGATGAGAACCTAGATGAACTCCACGAAAAATTGATGAAAAATATGAAAATTATGGGAAAAATTCCTAAAAACTGCCAAAAAATATCAAAAATTCACAAAATAAAAATAATAATTCCAGGATCGGCTCTGTTTTGCTAGGGTCGGTTGGGTAACTGCATGGAAACAAACCTTTTTTAGACCTTATCTGACACCAGTGCACCTGCATGTGCATGGGTTTGATGGGCTATAGCGACAGGAGTTGTCTTCTTCAACGTTATACTAGGCGAAAAAAAAATGTTGTAAGTTTCCAGTAACATGGCCCAAAAACTTGAGGTAGGTAGGTCGGCGTTTTTAGTTTTAGTTTTTTTTTTCACTGACCAATATGTTGGCTGAAATGTTGAGTTTTTAGCTATTATACCAGCCAAAACGTATAAAACTTAAGTAGAAATCCTGGATTCTTTACTTGGACGCAAGCAAAATCTTAAAATAATAAGAATATAAAATTTATGTGAAAAATTATGAAAAATATTGAAAACATTATTAAAAAAAGAGAAAAAAAAATCTTTCAAATCTTTCAAATCATGTATTTCACCAAGTGGATCCACATGAGCATAGATAAACGTGCACCTCTATGGCATAATTCTATCTCTTCTGATAACTCTTTGGGCACATCAGAGTCGGTAAATCTGTACCCTAGCTAGTATTGTACCCTAGCAGCAACTATTCATTCAGGCAGGGTCATGTGAAGCAGTCCACAGAGTCAACAGGCTGCGAACTTAACAAGAGCTTTCAGCGTCAAACATTGGAGAAGGCTAATTATCCGTACTTGTTTGGTCGGGGCAGTGGGCGGTTGGAGCAGTGTGAGGGGTGTTTGAGAGGCTGATGGGTGTCGGGGTGTGCGAGGGACTGAGGGAGGGGGCATGTGAGAAAGTGACTTGTATAAAGGGTATGGCGTTCAGCTTGTTCAAATGAAGCAGATGGGGGCAGTACCTATTGATGATTAACCCTTTAAATGTGGCATGGTGCCTCATGCCTATTGCTCATTTCTTTTTCATCCTGCACCGATGCAACGCTTGATAGTGCATTTCGTATCTCACCAGCACTGCATCGATGCATCCTGATAACCTTTCAGTGTACATAATGTATAGATCCTATGCTGAAGGGATGATAATACGTTCTGCAAGAAATGGTTAATAACAAGGGTTGTATCTATGTATCTATGCTTCCCTTGAATGGTTAAGAAAGCAAGGGATGGGTGGGTGGGAGACAGGGAGGAGGAGGACTAAATAGCTAACGATAAATCACCGACGTCTGCCGGGTGGCGGCGCTGCGAGCAGGGGAAGCCACGTCGTCAATGTCCTTCTCAAATCGAGCCCGAAAACTGAAAAGCCCGCTCTAGGTGGCCGGGCGGGTCGAATCGGAGTCCAAACAATGGTGATGAATCGCCAATTTAATGCAGATCAGCTGAGCGAAATGTGCCCACTCTCGGGCAGCCATGTTTGGTTGCCTGTCGACCCCTGGCGGCGATAAATCATACTACCAAAGAGCAGACGGCATTTTGCTCAAAATTGTTACTGGCGGCTTTCACAAGTGAGAGTAAAAAAATAGACATTAGACATGAGATGCCAAAAGAGTGGACGACAGCGTTCTAAGGTGAGCTGGCTGGTGAAAAGCTCAGAGAAGAATAGATGACACGTTTCTGGCCAGGAATCAATGAGAGTTTGACATGGTCTATAGATGCTCTTCATCGTAGATGCATCTCTTGTGGCTCTCAAGGCCCGCGAAAATTACATTGTTGTCGTCTGACTTTCTTAACAGACATTACAGGTCGGGAGTTGTGGTTGTTCTTGTGTACGCCCTCACAGCAAGGTGTATCAGAAAGGGGGCTGTTCTGTTTGACCTTGGGCGGACAGCGAGCACTTGTCGGCTTGTCAGGGTTCCTCTTTTATCGTCTGCTTTTGAAATAAATTTCCAGCGTCCACTTGGGTTTGGTCTGACATAGGTTGCAACTTGCACTTCCCGACGCACCGCCTGTCGATGGTGGGTGGAGGTAGGGCTTGACGGGTACTTCTCCACCCCTCTCAGTGTTTGTGAAACCCCCCTGTGAGCACTAGTCACAGCCCAAGTAACATTCTGAACCGATTGTCGTCTGCTGTTCTCATTGTTGCCAGACAGATTCCTGTCACAGGTAAAAAAGCCCCCTCCTGGCTTTGAAAATAGGCAATGCATGCAAAACTCCAATAGATGCTGACGCTCTGACTGTCTCCTCTATGAATCGCCATGTTTGATTCTGGTGGTGCCTATTGTGAGTCTTTTATTCATTGTAGCAGACGACTTTGAAACAACTCATTGCCCGATCGTTGCCGCCATTCAGTAGACGTCCAAACGGTTGGGCCGTAAACATGGCCACCCTTTATCAGGCCTATAGGCGGGAGGTCACGGGTGTTGACATTTTTGTTTACACCCAGCTACATTTCCATCTCTATGTGCTTTTTGTCTGACAATACCCTTTCAAAATCTCTGTTCTAACATTCATGTCACATATAAATTTACAGATATTAATGAATATTTTCCACATTTATCATAGCTCGCCAAATATGTAGTTTTTCTTTGGTGTGTATGCCTAAAATATTCAAAATGCCTCGAGAATGAAGTTGTTGAGAAAGTTTTTTTTTAAAAGCTATATTGCAGGAATAATGAATAATTCTAAATTCTAATATTCTATGCAGCACACAATAGTTATACATTGAATAAGGTGCAAACAGATCAGGATCTATGAATATTGCTTCAATAGGAGCAGCTGCAGAGATAAACCAGCTTAAAGAAGCCAAAATTAATAAACATCTGTCAAGCACAGCTATAGTTGTGGGATCATTTTTCAGTTTTTCACTCTGAAGTATAATAAAACACACAGAAACATTATGAGAGTGTCTACTCGTCTTGAATCCTAATTCTATTTTTCCGGCACTCAAATGGCAAATACTGTTAGCACCCTGAGATGTTCAAGATATTAATTCCACTTAAATGCCAAGAAAAACATGCTAGGAAATATTTACTTACCGCTAAAACAGAACCCTCTAAAACAGGCTCTCTTTGTCCAGTCTTGTCATATTCCCATGGGAGTCTCTATCCCAAATGTCTCCAACTAAAAAGGTAAATCAAACACCTGTAAAACACTGAGTGCTTAGATATGTAAAGACAAGAGTTCTGTGTAGTAGAACGCATGTTGTGGGAATATACATTTTTCACTCAGTTGATCGGAATCTCGTTGACTTACGATGTTCCCCTCTTATATCTTATATCTCCTTAAATCATGTGATCTCTTCATATTGGTAAATAGATGTATATCAGAAATAGCTTATGGATCATCTTGCTTGTGGTGAGGCATTCATTCCACATACAATTCACAATGGCTTATAAATACATACAGATGTTAGTCTGGAAATTCTGGCTAAATCTCTAAAGAAGCCACTTGTTAGATTATAGCTTGAACCACATGTATAGAACATTCATTCAACTGACAGGTTTTTATAGATGATATTATGAGAGAATCTTTCAGCTTTTCCCGGATTTACAAATGCAAGATTCTTCATACATAAATAGCGACATGGATTCAATGTGTGTGTCCCATTCAAGGTGGATTTACTCTGATAGTTATTGTTACTATTGTATTTATTAGAAATGGAAGGCAATCATTAACATTATAATATTGATATTGTTCTAAAAAGGCAGTGTTGCAGTGAACCTTGCAACCAACATTTAGAGCATCACAAGTTGAAAAGAACTTATCTTGGTAAACAGAACGATGATCCATCTATATTTATCACTCCCATCTCCTCCTTGGTCATTCCAGGGAGCTATAGTTGTGAGCTGCAAGCTCAGAAGTGCTCCACTACAACAAGAACTGAAAACAACGTGAATAAATGGTTACCGTGCATGTACGGTGCATACTTCACATACATGTAATTACCTTTTCAAGTTAACTAAAACATTGATAGGGTTAATTGTGTGAAAAATATGTTTACATTAGATGAATTAACAGCTTCAGCCTGTGAAGATGTTCTTCACACCACCTTATTGAAAGGCTGCACAATACAACCATCAGCTCAAGCATATAAATACCTATAATTTCAGGCTTAACATGACAAAATGGTTTCCCTTGTCCAAAATACAATAAAGCCTATGATGTATCATGTGAAACTGTACACCAGCAGAGGCTGTGGGGTAGACATGTAATAAGTCGTCATGCTCCCTGCTCATAGAGCTCTGCACCTGACTCAACACTCTCCATCACAATCTGTAAGGCCTTGAGCCCTCAGGCTACACTCTCCCAGCAGGGGTAGTGATTGACCGCCTATTGAGCTGACACCCCACAGGAGGGAGGGGTTCTTCCCTTCTCAGGTGTCTCCTGCTCAGTACACCTGTGTTTATGTGGCCTCATCAACTGTCAATTAGAGATGGGAAATACCTGGTAATATAACCTCCCTGAGTCCATCGCAATCTCCCACCCAACACCCTACCATATGCTCCCTGTGGGTGACCATTGAAATGGATATGCAATGGTCTGGGGTTGGTTTGTTTAAGCTGGAGAAGTGGTAGGGAGTGAGGTTAATTCTGAGAGCCTGGGGCAGTTTGAATTAGTCTTTACTGAACGTTGATTTGGGGGTCATAAACACCTAGGGCTAGAACTGGAGCTTTTGTCATCCAAAATCGACATATCATAACTATGCAATTGGGCCACTTGGTCTTATGAATACCTCCTGTGTATGCACTCCCACCCTCCCCATTGATGCAATCTAAATGCGTTTGATAATATTCATGTGAAAGTGTAGAGACACCCTAGAATCAGATGGGAAATACCAAGATAATTGCAAACGTGGTAAATAGTTTGTACATAATGGCTAGTATTCACACCTGGATATGTTTGCTTAGCTAGGGATATATGCACCCCTCTCTTCGTCTTTTCTTCTATGTACAAAATTGATATACATCACCTGTCTAAGAGTCGGTATGATTTTCCCCATTGATCACTACATTATCCCTTTCAATTCAAGGGTAAGAACAACTATATTATAACCTTCGAGGGGCAACATAATGCTGCTCCAATGGACCTTAACTGTCCCTGAGCCAACTTAAAGCACGAATGAAACAAAAGCAAAAACTCGCTATATATAGTCAAAAGTGTAGTTAATATGTTCTTCACTTCAATTATTCAATCAGAATTCTAAACCACCTGTCAAGATCAAAGTCAGAAATATGTACAGGTATTTCCAAACTTGTCGGAAGAAATTGATATAGCGCATATGATTTACGCTGATAAACATATCAGTAACGATATCAAATTCACTTTAAAATAGGTATTATCCAATGCTAGCAAGTATTAATTTGGATGCTCAGGGCTGAAAAAGACCTGTAATTGGTGTTTGTATGGGATAACAGAGGATGGGAGATAGGAGTCATGGCCTTCAATTCACACCTGGCCTGTGGTTGGGCGGTGAGCCTCTATAGTCGGTTAGCCACACTTCTTGTTGGTCCACCCTTATGTTTGCTCCCCCAACCATACATTATAAGACCAGGTAAGAAGCTCCTTTTGCTTCCTACTAATGCTGCATTCAGTATATTCATGGGATGTTGGCCAGCCTGCCGCCGTCCCCTGATCTTTGTGTAGCAGTCAGGGCTCACACAAAACCTACAAAGTGCATCGCTGTAGGCCGACAAGAAATAACACTAATAAGAAGTTACTCACCGGCAAGCTTCCCACCACCAAACACGCCAGCCCAAAAGGGGCCTAGATAGGCCCCCGAGGCACAACAACATTGCCATGAGATACCCCTGGCTCCAAATGTAATTGGCTGCTGTTACTTGACTGGGGTACAGAACAGTATGCTGCCCACCTCCCAATGAGGTAGCTGTCCTGAGGAATTAAAGAAGGCACAAACACTGGAGAAGAGTGGGGTGGACGGCACTCTCTTCAAGGAGACTCTCATGGGGGGTTAAATTAATTTAAACCTTGGCATGGGTCGAAGGCCCGGGGGTGGAGGAGGGAGGGGTGGATGTGGGGACCTGGTAGTGTGAAGTTGTAGGAGCTTTGTTGGCATAGTTGAAACTGCAGAACGAAAAGCCTTTGTATACGTTCACACATCTTAGAGGCAAGAAAGTAGAAGCAAGGAATGTTCTACACATAGATTACATGTCAAAAGTTATGTATTCATAGAAAAGTTTAAAGTGCACCCTTTCTGTTATATTACTCCTTCTTTTCTGTTTATATATTAGCCCGGACTTAGCACTGATGTAAATTCTAGATTATAGTTTAAGAAATTGTAGTGATACAAGTAGGTTATGTTGGTATGTTTTCTCCTCAAAGCATAATGACTTAAGTCCTATGTACAGCAAACAAACTACCACAAAGCATTTCTGCTGATACCATCGTGTTCTGTAGATTTACAACCTGAAAACGGAATTCGACCTGAGAATCGTTTACAAATCTGTCTTTCTGTATAGCCATTTTCTTCTGAATCTATCTTCCTCAGGGCAGGGTAATTTGAAAGATGTTTTTTTTTTTCAGATATTTGACTCCTATTCACTAATCGACCTTCAACCACATCCCCCACTCCCATCTTGGACTCAGATCCATCAAGGTGTGCTTTGATATACATGTTGAGGCGTGGTGGGGCCCTTCAGGGTCACACAATAGGGGTTGCCTAACAACCTGATGATGGATTACAAAGCAACAACAAAAAGTGGGAGACAAGAGTGAGAGGGGTCAGAAAGAAGGGAGCCTGCTGGAAATTGAATTTGGCTGATCGGTGGCTTTGTGTTGGGCTTTGTCCTTGTCCGTGCAGGAGGAGGTGGGAGGGTGTAGGGTACGGTGGAGATGACACCTTAACAGATAGCGGGGTGATACCTGGCCACCCCCTGACCCACCAGTCATTAGTCACCGTCTTGTTTAGGGTGGTATTATATCCTATGGGAAGCCTTTTCATATACTACTTACAACGTTGTAACTCGAAAATCTGGAACTGACTTGCGTGGGATAAACCCTTTAATTTGAACTTATTCACTGCACACGTCAGACTGAATAGAGTCTATTATCTAGATCTACAGTTTGGTTGGTAGGCGTGATATTTTTCCTTGACAATACACACAGTAAATAATAACCTGCCACTTTACCATCAAATAAAAATTGATCTAATGATTATCACGCTCAAGTTTTATGTAGGTTAGGTCGATGTAGTATTAAGGTTATATTATATTGATTTTGCTAGACTCAATACCTAGCAAGGACACATAGCTTTCATAAAGAAGAACCTACCAGGCAAGGTTTTGACCACAATGGACTGCCACACAACATATCTCTGCAGCAATGCTGGGGGTCATTGCAGAGAGACAGGTAGATATTTCCTCTGTGGGGAGTAAATTGAACGATCAGTACCTGGACAAAAGTAACATGAAGCTTTCCACCCACCTGTGATTATTTTCTTGTCGCACCTGCAACGGTTTGGAGTTGTGGGTGAAAAAAAATGGAAGGAGGTGGAGTTATAGGTTGAGACCTTAGAGGTAAGAGGACATTTATTGAGTGGCTTCTGTGGGTGGGCTATCAGAGGATTTGTTAAACAGAGCTGATAAGCAATGGTGAGTAATTCAACTAACTAAATGCTTCACCTTTAAAGATTGGTCTTCATGATACCACAATATGGCATGTTCATATGTATTATTGGCCTTTGAGTACATCTCCCCAAGTAGTTGCGTAGTGGGATGCTTTTGATGAGGCACCCTACAATCCTATACATGTACACGTATGTATCAGAATTTCTATGGAAAGTTCTATCACCCAATGCCTCCCATCATGAATAACCATATTGTAGAATGTACCTACACATACATATACTTAGCCAGCAGAACCTCCCCTTACTCCCCCTATACCATCCTACACCCGTCGCTCCCCACTCCCCCTTGGGGCTACTGTTTCACCCTGATAAGGAGACCGACAATAAGAGCCTCATCAAACGGTCATTTCTCACAGACCAACGAACCCCCTTCTCCACATAGCTGAGCCAGGTAGGAGCTCTATGGTGGGGGGGGGGCAGAGGGTGTACAGGGAGGAGTCCTACACAGAGAGAAGAAGACTGATCGCTTTGACATGTACTGCACATGTCAGGATTTGTCTCCTACATGACATGTACGAAGGCATGTCAAGTCAGGTTGAGGCTCATACATTTTGTATGTCAACTCCATTTGACATGCCTAGCAAACACATGTCACATATTCCTGGTTCATGCAAGGGTCAATGGCAGTCAATAGCTGTGTACCAGTGGTACAATTAAGGTATATGAGGTAGGGGATATTATGATGCCACAAGTCCTATATCCCTATCTACATAACTTCTCCTTGTCAGGGGACCTTTATGCAGTTTATAAGACAAGGACATGGAGGCAATGCCATATGTCTGCATGTATTGTAGACATTGAGGCTATGTATTGGGTGTTGGCATAAAACCTTTTAGTATTCTTCCTGGCCCACAGATGAGGTGTCTGGTCTCCCCTATTGAAGTATTCAGGATTTAGGGGTTTCATTTTATTATCAAATAATATGCTAACTTAATGTGAAATGGTTCTCACTACCCTTGAGTGAAAATACAAATACATTTTAGTGATCCATCTATACCGAGAATAAATTGACACAGAGCTACAGCAAATGTCTCAGGTGTTGGTAGTACTTTTTGGTAGTGGATAACCCTAGTACCAAAATGCCTGTTTGCCCCATCTAGTGGTATATCCTACACCAATTATGCATGTCAAACCTGACATATTATCACATGTCAACACAACTTTGACATTACAGTGACCCTAGTCAAATCACAAGTGACATGGCATTTCAAGGTATGTCAAATCATAGGAGGTGTAAGGCATGCTACAGGTGTCATTGGGACATGACATTGTGTGCACATGTCCCAATGACATGTGCTCTCCATGTCAAATCTAACTTGACATGGGATACATGTCATTTTGTCAGATACAGTTTTTTTTTCAGTGTAGGCTGGAATGTGGGGATGTGTGGTGTATGTCTAACTTTTTTAAGGCCTCCATAGGACTTTGATGCACTTTAGCCTCCCATGCTTATGATTCTAGAATGTTGATCTGGCAATAAACTCTCCAGTGCTGCATTTATGCATCATGCAGGCACAACAAGGTTGATACACTACCAGAATAATGCTGTGCTGACATGATACTCATCGGCTTTGAATTGATGTGTGTTATATCTACCTTTCAATTACATCAAGGAGTAATCATATTGCGTTTAACATGCAAGTACTATGATCCATATTCTATCTGTGCATAAAGTTACAGGTATACAGGGAACAATAATTACCGTTATACTCTTTATCTGCACAGAAGTCTGTATGTATATCATGCACCTATTGTTTAACCCAACCTATATTACTGTAGGTCAACAACTCAAACCCATTCAGTTATCACCCCAAGTGTATCACAATCACTTAGAGGTTAGGGGTTGCCTTGCATAGAGAGGTTTCCCCCTGTCCTCACCATATTAAATACCCCAGACGTGTTGCATGTATGCAGGATTTACTAAATATACTGGTGAAGAATAGGTAGGTGTTTCTGGTGCCAGGAAACTGAGGGAGCATGCTAACTTACAACCATTAAGCTCACCTAATTTCTATTTAAAGGTGATATTATGCTGTTGATGTGAGTAGTGGATTAGAGCTGATAAATGATCAAAACACTAGGCTCTCGGCCAAAGGCCATATTCAGTGGATATAATATATTACATGTGATGACACATTTCTTGATTTTCAGTTCATCCAGAAAATGGGATTAATTAGAGAAAAGCCTAACAGGTTCAGTTATTCTATACTAGAGTCAGCTGGGCGTTAATGGAGACGGAGGAATTTTCATCTTTTGTTTGTTTGTCCATTTTGTTCATTATATCAATTGTATTTAGACTTCTTCAAATCCAAATAGGTTCAGTCTCCAGTCTAGTTGTTTGTAGCACCTAACAGTCACGCAAAAGTCATTAATTCTACCTGATAATCAAAATTAGGAAAAGGTCAAAAACGATCAGTTGTTCTACACATAATAGGGCAAGCGAAAAAGGAGATAATTTGCTTATTCTACGATTAATCAAACAAAAGGCAAACCAGCATCTGTTGATAACTTTATATTTTAGTCAGGAAATAACCGAAGCAGAACCAGTTGCGTTTTCTGCATATTATTCAAGTAAATGACAAAATGTCATGAGTTATTATTCATGTTCAATTGTTTATTGTACATTGTATATAATCCAAATCAGCAAAATCCAAAACAGGGATAGTGGTTATGCAAAAACAAACCTTAATGTTGGCTTTTATATAATGTGGTCAGTGATTCTTGAGGGGGGGGGGGCAAGAAAAACACGAAAAATTGTAATTCAATGGTTTAAATTTTATTGCAATAAGCCTAAATAGGTTTAATTGTTCATGCTTACAGAATGCATTGCCGAGGATCCAAACAAGCGGAGAGGGGATGGATATGTACACTTTAATCCTCAGTGTCGGATCCAGGACTTTGAAAGGGGGGGGGGACCCTCATTTAGCCCTTAATTTTGGCGAAATCCTAGGGTAAAAAAGTTAGGTAAACTCTTAAGTACTGGGAAAGGGGGGGGGGCGCCCCCGCGCCCCCCTCTAAATCCGCCACTGATCCTCGCGCAGCAGTTTTACAGTGTAGTGCAGTGTTTTCCTGGTCTACACCAGTAGTTCATGTTAGTACAATCCTATTGACTTGATTGGGGTTGTGGTGTATGTATTACACCAGTAGTTCATGTTAGTACAATCCTATTGACTTGATTGGGGTTGTGGTGTATGTATTACACCAGTAGTTCATGTTAGTACAATCCTATTGAATTGATTGGGGTTGTGGTGTATGTTCTACACCAGTAGTTCATGTTAGTACAATCCTATTGACTTGACTGGGGTTGTGGTGTATGTATTACACCAGTAGTTCATGTTAGTACAATCCTATTGACTTGATTGGGGTTGTGGTGTATGTTCTACACCAGTAGTTCATGTTATTACAATCCTATTGACTTGATTGGGGTTGTGGTGTATGTTCTACACCAGTAGTTCATGTTAGTACAATCCTATTGACTTGATTGGGGTTGTGGTGTATGTTCTACACCAGTAGTTCATGTTAGTACAATCCTATTGACTTGATTGGGGTTGTGGTGTATGTTCTACACCAGTAGTTCATGTTATTACAATCCTATTGACTTGATTGGGGTTGTGGTGTATGTTCTACACCAGTAGTTCATGTTAGTACAATCCTATTGACTTGATTGGGGTTGTGGTGTATGCACTACACCAGTAGTTCATGTTAGTACAATCCTATTGACTTGATTATGGGCGTGGTGTATGTTCTACACCAGTAGTTCATGTTAGTACAATCCTATTGACTTGATTAGGGTTGTGGTGTATGCACTACACCAGTAGTTCATGTTAGTACAATCCTATTGACTTAATTGGGGTTGTGGTGTATGTTCTACACCAGTAGTTCATGTTAGTACAATCCTATTGACTTAATTGGGGTTGTGGTGTATGTTCTACACCAGTAGTTCATGTTAGTACAATCCTATTGACTTGATTGGGGTTGTGGTGTATGTACTACACCAGTATGTGCTGCGTTCGGGCTGAGCGTGTATAGCAAGTCCTAGATTGTGTATAATGATATCATTATTTAGAATTTGAATTAGGTGTTTAAAAAAGCGGGTAAATATTTTCTACAATACAAACAGTCCAGACTATTGGAAGGAGAAGAGAGGCCGAGGTGCGCAGAGGTGTGTGGGCGGGAGAAGAGCTGACTCCTCCCGGCAGCAGGTTTGGGCTTCACCTGCCTACCTCTCACCTGAGCACACCGTCACTGGAGAGAGGTGCGCCTGTGTGGCTTCCTCCAGAGGGAGGAGCCATGCAGTCATCTGACTAGCCTACCACGTCCCATCGCTGGTCATTTAACGGCATAGTATTTAATTCCAGTCTGCCAGTGTAAATGATGTCTAACTGCAAGAGGCGAGAACACAACTTTGCAACCCCAGCAATGGTATAGTAGTGAAATGCGTAACTTTATGGCTCCCATTTCCAGGTATGCCACGATGATGGTCAAGTATTTAGAAGCAGTCATCCTCAGGTATGCAGATTGGTAGAAGCAATAGCTGAGGTTCACCAGGTGAAATAGGGTTGTAACTCGAGGGCTAGCCCAAACAGCACACTAATAAATTACCTCCCTGTTAACTGGAAGGTGGGGGTGGTGGAGGAGCTGGGAAAGAGGGGGGGGGGGTTAACGTGGGTGGTCGTCCTTGCTCTGTGGTCCATGGCCGGTATCTATGGCGTGACGGCCGGTTGGTAGATATACCTGGCTGTACGGTCTTCCCTACGGGAGACAACCTCCAGGTGTTAAAACCATGCCCTTCTTTAACATTGCAGTCTGTGTATTATTGTACACGTGCAGCATGCTTGCATGCGTATACAAGTTCTGACGTCACTCTACTGGTTTAAAAGGTCAGTTTCAGAAGCTAAGTTGTCAGTTAGTTAACATAGTTCACGCCTGAAGAGGCCATGGATTCTGGGTCAGCAAAACGTGTGTATCTTATTGGCGCAGGTAATTATTTGATTTCCAATCCATAGAGTGTGTGAGACGTTGGTATTCTAAGTAAAGTTTGCATTGTATATGTATCTATTTATTCAGATGGATAGGTTGATGAAAAGTATAGTCGATTTAAAGGTTGAGTATTCAATAGACAGGGCTTTCCAAGAAGGCGCAGTATGTTACGCACTGACCCGTTTGACGTACTGTCAGAGCAGAGCCCTATTTCAAATTGACTTTTAATTTCATTCAGATTCCAGATCTATCTAAATCATGGTGATACAATGCATTTAAGTTTTAAAAGCCCTATGCTGATAGGCGCCTGTCTGAAAAGCCGTCTCACGGAAGGCTTCCCTAGAGTCTTTGCTTTGCATCTGGATACACAACAATGTACATACATTTGCATTATAAGAAGCCACTTTTGCCAGAACCGTATGGACAGTGCACAAGGGCCCTATCTCACAAACTACTGCCTTCGCTGCCAACCTTGAACCCCTTAATATATAAAGTGTAGGTTATTAGTGGGAATTAACCAGGTGAGGCCAGCTAATGATGGCTTTGACTCCTGTAGCTGATGTTTGCACCTTATAAACCCTAAATGGCTACACCTTAATGGTCCCATCCCTACCCCATCACCCCTTAGGTTGTAAATCCAGCCATTTGCCTAAAAGCCTACAATAGCCCAAGAGAATTTCCTTTTCAATTCAGGGGCTCTCCAACTAATATAAACTGGGCAGTTGGAGTAGTAACTTACAATGCTTACTTACTTCTCCTCAGTGGTCTCAAGTGGGTAATATATATGTAGTATATAAATGGGGAATTTTAGAGATGGTAATGTTTCCTTGAGGACCATAAAGAGATTTAGAAATTTACAATATCATTGTTTCTTTACGAGTGTAGACACAGAGAGAGAGTAAGCGTCTTACCATCACAGCCTTAAAAACTGATGTGTTTCCCACGGATCTAACAAAAGTTGTAGCCCTTCTTATGAGAGCTGAACATCACTAATGAGGCTACTGGTTTAGAGAGCTAATGAGAAAAATTTAGTTAGAATCTTTCATGAAGCTATTCTACTCTCCAACTGAGAGAGGACGCTGAAATGGATACTAGATATATGCAGGGCTCAAGTATAACACTTTCAGCTCATTTGCTTCAGGGAATAGTGAGTGAGTGAGTGAGTAATAGTTGTTTAACACCATTTCGACAGCTAAGGTCATATTCATGGCGAGAACGACATTACACAATTTCACAGAGGAATGTGTCGGTGCCCACGAATATGTGCACCACACACATCCGAGAGGATAGGAAAGAGGAGATATAGACCCTTTTAAGTGGGCTAGGGAAGCCCTGCTTCAGGAAATAAGTGAAGACTACATAACTATATCTTCTGGTCTTCAAATGCAGAATTTTACAGGAATTCAACCTCAGAATTGACAATTTACAATTCCCTGACTTATACATGTAGAAGTCCAATTAAATCGGATTACTACTTATCCATAAGTGAAGATGTGCACCTATGCATGCGCATGTCATCCACAATAAAGTGTAGAACCTGTAACTTGGTTTGTGTCTAAACATTGGTGCACGTCACTGGGTCAATGATATGTGTTTGCTATTGTTCAGTATATATAACACAAGCTTTACTTCACATATACATATATACAAGCTGGGTCGTGTCTAGCATACCAAACAGATGACCACCACACAGACCATGACCCCCAATGACCGTGTGGGCTGACCACTGTCCAGACTCCCCCTGTTCACCGAAATCTGTACTAACCACCCTCTCCCATTCCATTGTTTTTCAAGTAGGATCTCTACAGGTGTAATTTATAACATATTGATGCCTATCAGAGTGTTGTGGCTAGACAACAAGACCACATCCTTGTAGGTGGCCGCCCCTAAGACTGGCTTTATTACCGGAGCTGTCCACCAACAGCACTCACCAACACGTCAGCTAACGAGATGAGTAAGGTGTGAGGGGTGGGGGACTTGCCATCAGCCTGTATAAAGCCTTCAAACATTGAATCAGGACCTTAGGGTGTATGGGTGGTCCACTAGTATTTGGGTATGTCTGTGTGTTCTACTAACTACATGTATGGATACTCTATCAATACTTCAGTGTTTTACTCGTAATAGATCTACTGCATAAAACAATGACAATACACTGTCTGATCAATCATTGGGTTAAGCTTTGTAAAGTAAAACTGAATTGATTGAGCTTTGTAAAAGAAATATTTACAAATGATAGTCTTACATTTGGCTATTGGGTAGGACATTGTCCAAAGGCAATAATACGAGAGCTCAGGCAAATTCCATTGACCTGAGAGCTACCATGGTAGGTACCCAACTACCAAAAGTCACAGTAAATCACGTTACATGCATCTTTATCTTATAAATAGGTTTTCATATTTTTGTCACTAAGGTACCATCCTAAACATATGTATTAGGTGCAGATGTCGTTGTTACATCTCCAACTAGATTATGTTTCACATGGTCGATTCATTAAGTAAAATGTCTTCCCCCAAGTCATATCATTTATCCGCTAAGATATACATGATGACGTTAACATGACAAAATTTGGACGTCCATTTTACGAGAGTGGCTAGCTGGATAAATGCTAACTTGACAGGCCCGTAGCCAGGGGGCGAGATGGGGGAGATGCATCTCCCCCCCCCCCCACAGCCCCACAGACCAAAAAAGGTCCCATTTTGGAGCCCTATAATCTCTGAGAATAATCACATTTCCATAGAGGAAAATGTTTGAGATCAATATTCTGATTGTCCCTTGAGCATTTTCTTTTAGGAATATTATGTGTCTTTTGTTGAGGCCAAGAGCACTAAATCCATTCTGAGTTGTAAGCCTCTCTTTACATTCTATATATTGGTAGGGCCAAAAAAAAAAAGTTGTGTTTCCAGTTACATGCCTCTGATATCTAGGGTCGGTAGGTCGGATTTTTTATTTTATTTTAATTTTTTTTTGATTTTGTATATAAATGACTGTACATAGGCAGACATGTTGGATTCTATGATTTTACAGTAGCATTATGAAAAACACAAGAAATGTGAAGAACATGTAACAGATTTGAATGACTGTTATGAACTCTATACCAATAAATGCCGTCAAATATTGATGGAAAGATATGAAAATTACATAGAAATTGCCTAAAAATTGCCAAAAAATGTAAAAAATTCACAAAAAAATGCAGGCTCAGCCCTGTTTTTCTAGGGTCAGTTAGGTAACTTAAAACAAAATATTTTTTTAGGCCTAGGCTGGGGTAGACCTGTAGGTATTTCAGTAAAATCATTGAACCAGAGTAACAAGCTTGTACCAATGGAACTGTGTACAAGAGTGTTCACTGATAGAGTTACTATACATATCACCATGTTTAAGAACTGGCTTTTGAATAAGCCCCAGTCTGAAATAAGCAGCAGGGGTTAGGATGTGTTGAAAAAAACTGTCATGTAAAAGTAGACCTAGAAAAAGCAACAGTAATGTAATGGCTAGATGAGGTTTATGGAAGGCCTGGAGATATGAAACTGGGTACCAGCAGCCATAGAAACTGTAACATAGTTTATCATATGTGCTTTTATCAGAGCTCTGGTTGAACTATTTCACTCAAGTGGGCTCATGAGGTGGTTCAAGACATTCATCCAAACCCCCAAAGTTAAGGGATTACAGGCTAGTTGCTATAGTTGATAGGGGTTGTGTTAGTCGGGCAAGAATGCATCATTTCCAGTTTGGGGCAATTCATTACTTTATCTCTAGTTGCAGCACTTACTGGGGGAGGGGTCTTTATCTTTATAGGAAATTTTCAAAGTAAGGGTATATGAGCCAACATAATTTGGACTCTAAGTCTCCAAATATTTCCCAGGGAATGCCCACTAGACCCTTGAACTTTCATTTTCACAACCCCATATCAAAGATAAAATCATTTTATGGGTATTGCATAGCTAAAATTGAAATGGCCATTATGCATCCTCCAACATTCAAACACCACAATGCAGCATTTACTTCTAGATTTATTATTACCCCCCCCCCTCCAACATAGTGAATCTACTGTCATTTTCAAGGTTTGCAGGTATCATACTGCATAGCTGTAAGAGAATAGGCCAACCATCAATTGTCTTCTCAAAATTATCCAGAATTTACCATTTACCTTCTAGATTTCAAAATTCTTTCCTGGGGCGTCATGCCCCCAGACCCCCCTTACATAGGCCAAGTTAAGGCACAACCTTTTCCATGTCCAGAATCCTCAAGTCTTATAGTGCACAGCTAAAACTGAGTAGGCCAAACATAAGATGTTTATTTCCCCATAAAACAACAACAACAACATCAATTGTCTTCTCAAAATCTTCCAGAGTTCACCTTGTACACTCTTGATTTCATTTCTTTTTAAGCTTGGAAGTGTATTCCCCAACTGCCCTCCCCCCTCTGCTAATATATTAACAGCAATTTCCTGGCAGATTAAATGCAACTCTATAAATTCTCCAAAGTCATGCACCCAATATCAAGGTGTGCTTCCTATAAAGGTCCACTTTTATCGGCCAGGTCTCCCCCCCACGACAAAGTCTGGCTACGGGCCTGACTAAGTAACCTCAAGGAATTGAATGAACATACTACGAATCGGGGTGATATCTTCTGGTCTCTCTAAATCCAATATATACTAGCATTATCCATGAGAAATGACCATTTATATTCGAAGATCAAACATTGTTAGCCTCAAAAATCAATCAGGAGATTGATTTACATTTCACATTCAATCAAAACTGAATTATTAAAGAGGATTAGAAAATAAATACAACCTAACATTGCTTTGAAACGGACCCATGGCAATTTTGAAAGCTGCACCAAGAGAAATTCAACATACATGCACATGAGAAACCAGAGGGATACACAGATGGTTCTTCCACAGCACCTCTTCAAATTGTCCCACAAACCTCATACAAACACAGGAAGGCTTAGTTGTCGTATGTGTTTTATGTAATCGTAGGTCCTTGTGAAATAACCTGAATGGACCTTTCATAAATCTGAAGCATCCAGTTCCCAATGCCTTCATACACAGGCTACACCTAGCATGTACATACCAGCGCACGCATCGGTCCTAGCTGTGCCGTGCAGGATTACCACAGTCTCACACCCTATGATTAGAAATGAGTACTCACGCTTTGCCAGTACCCTCTCTGATTAAATATAAACACGACAGGCCACGAGACTTGACACCCTACCTGCCCAAGGATCACTTTTCCACCGGTCTCCATGGAACTCAATTGTTGTGAAATTACCTTCGCAGTCCTTTGAAGATACCGCCGACGCCGTAAGTGAAATATTTCACATGTCTTTGAGACCAGGTGTCTACTTTATGTTTGACTATTGAGGTAAATGATGATGCCCCCATTGATGTGATCTAAAGGTGTGATATCCCTGTGGTTGAGAGGTATAAATAAGGTCTTACACACCTTGATCCTAAAACCAAACTATCCACATATGTACCTCTGTGTCTAGTAGGTGGAAAGTGTATAGGGAACTGTCTAAAGTACCCCTTGGTATTACCACTGGACGTGGTGTCAAAAATAGATTGCAGTTCACTTGGGGTGGGGGACACATCATAATAGGCATTGGGTATTCTGCTGGACAATAACAAGGTATATAATTCTCATCTTCCAGGGCTGCAAAATTTGAATGTATTCTTTTAGGTTCTGCTGTATCATTGTGAGATGCATATCCTAGAAGTCTAAACAATTTTAAATCAACAATGCAAAAGTTAGATTATACACATTCATTTCGACTAGAATCGAGGCTTTGTTTAAGATAATCCATACGTTGTTTCTAGAGTCCTGTGATATTTTATATACATGCATGTACCAGTAGGTAACACCTGTACATTTGTATAATGTATTGGTCCCAATATATGTAGCTTCAGTCGCACCTATCAACAACTACCCTTCCATGGACACACTATACAGCTCAACTTTACCTGTTTTACATATGACCCTGCGAGTCAGAATGATTACCCCTACTCTTAGCACTGAACCCCCACCCCCAAACACCCCTTACTTGACTATGCACACCTACAAAGACCAATCTTTCACACCACTGGGTCCTTAATGTGATTCGGTTAGCACATTTTAAATGTTGTCATTGACTGCACTGTTTACCTTTCTGCCACTGGATCGCACTTCAAAAGGTCTGGCCAGCCGCAGCCCCTGCCCCCGCTCCTTTAAGAGGCCAAATAGTAAGCTGTGTGAACCCCATGAGGAGAAGGAAGGTGTTAAATTAAACTTATTAAAAAGTCAATCATGCTCCTGGAGAGCTGACAGATGCCGGGTATTCAGGTTGCTGATGCAGTTTGGGCGCGAATGATTGTCGTCTGCTTACAATTGCTGTCTGGTTTGCGAGGTTGGGGAAGGGGTGATGGCAGATTTCAGGAGATATCTATAGCCTCAGAACTACATTGTATTATAATAATGCATGTGTCCGTGGGTTAGGCATATAGGGGTTAAAGGTCAGACGTCTAGTCTTTACATCCAGCAATTCAAACTCTTTTTGAACTTTTGTAGATTGCTTGAGAAAAGTGGGGTTTCATTAGATTTCAAACATTTCATTTTCAAAGTTAGGAAATTCTTTTATTTTTTATTTCTTTTCTCTGTCAGGAATTATGACTTCTGTCGTGTTATTTGACATGTGACTAGTGGTTTGAACCGGACTTCACCCCTCTAGGAGAAGGATGAATAAAAGAAATGTGATGATTTAAGTGATTGAATCTTAAGAATTGCAGATGGTAAGAGGGGTGGGGGAGTATGTTGTGGTAAGTGAATTGTTTAAGGTTTCAAATCAATATCCTGTCGTGTGATGAAGAGCCACCTTTATTATCTGATTCAAATTCAAAGCAGGCCTACGACTAAAAAAGTATAAACATTCCATGTGGGACAGAGGACTAGTTGATACGGGTCCAAACTGCTGGCAGCAGACGCTCACAAAGTGAGTTTGTTAAGCAGAATTCAGCTGAATGCCATATAAGGAGTGGGTGTGGCTTGGGAAGAATGATTGGCAGGTTAGTGGAACCGCAGCAGCACTCATCGTGTACCAGCATGTCACTGTGTGATTACCATTACTCCATGGTGGGCCGACAGCTTCATCCAGCCCCCATCACACTTCTCCACCCTCTTCCCCTAACCGATCAACCACCCCTTGTTATGGCCCCCTCTCCTATCTTTCTTCTATACATTGGCCATTTGCTCTGTCTCTAGCTTTCCGCCTTTGTTTCTCTGGCTCTGTCCTCTGTCTGTCTCTCTGCCTCTGTCTGTCTCTGTCTGTCTCTGTCTGTCTGTCTCTGTCTCTGTATCTCTCTCTGTCTGTCTCTGTCTCTCTTTGTCTGTCTCTGTCTATGTCTGTCTGTCTCTGTCTGTCTCTGTCTGTCTGTCTGTCTCTCTGTCTATCTGCCTTTCTCTCAGTTTTTACCACTTGGCCCTCTGTATTAGATTCTCTCTCTCTCTGGGTACTCTCCCTGATATTCTCCCATGTTCTTACCCCTGTTATGCATTTTCCCTTTCCCCAATTCCACTCCTCCCCCAGATCCCCTGATACGGACACACATACAATGGCACAGTCACACACAAGCACGATCCACTTCAGACATACTCCGTCCATGCAGCAGACGACTTTTTGACCATGCCCTTCCCGCCCTCCCTCTAAACCAGCCTCACAACACACAAACAAGCACACATGGCCTTGTCCTCTACAGCTGTCCTTATTGGCTGAACATCCCCGGGGGCAATATGTCACGGCCATGACGTCACAGTTCCCAATGTATCGTCGACCAACCAGCATCCATTGGCGATCAGTGCTGATGCTGGGTGGGTGGTTGAGTGGGAGGGAGGGAGGCCAACAGCCTGGCGGCCGATGTCTAAATGTCTGTTGACAAGCTCACGGGTCGTGTCCCTGTCCTACCTGCCTCCAGCCTACATACCAAACTGTGTGCCTGCCCATAATATATAGTACTCAATTGTGTAGCAAATGTAATGTATTATAGCCTAAAATTACATTAAACTTTTCATAGGTATTTTATTCATGCTGAGCTTTATTACAAAAGTGTGTGTCAATTAAGCTGAAATTGCTACATGGGGCGACATTGTTTGATACAAAACTCAAATCGCGTTGTAAAACAAAACTCAGACATCTCTTAATAGTGGAAAAAGAGTAAAGCATTTAATATTCATAAATGCTACTTCAGAATCACCATATCTTGAAGATAATATCTATATTTGAAAAAAAAGAGGACACAACATAACCAATGACAATCAGTACTAGCTGTCAGAATAATGATCTGCATGAAGGACAAAAGTATTATGTGATCTTGAGATGACTTAGAAATAGCTGCTATGGGCTATCAACAAAGACACATGGGACATCTACCCTGATGTCACGGTTATAGTCAGTCTGCCATGAGCACCGGCCCTGGACAGACCACCAACTAATATCTAAAAACTAATTGGCTTCGTTGTGTGAATGTTGGCCTCTCCATCGTCCTCAAACCACCAGTGTCCACTCTATCCCATATCCGTTTCTAAAAAAGCTACGAGGGTATTTGTTGGCAACGTACACTGTAAAAACAGTGTTTAGAGATTAAACACCAGTGTTTAGAAGTTAAACACTTGGTTAAACACTTATTTGTCCCACTTTTCTCAACACTTCTTAAGTGTTAAACATGTTCAATTTTAAACGCGTTTAACTAGGAGGTGGTTAACCAAGTGTTTAAATGCTAAACACTTAAACACTTCAGTGTTTAGGTGTTTGAGAATAAGTGTTTAAAAGCTAAACACCTAAACACTTCAAGTGTTTAAATGTTTAAATATTGGTGTTGAGAAAATTTGGTGTGTATCTTTAAACACCTTTTTTGCAGTGTATATTGATTAGCATTATTGAGAAAGGCCCTCCTGTCATCATTTACCATGTCACCTTGGAGTCATCAGATCTGTTTGTGCTCTTAACCTGTACATTGGATGTAAATCCACCTAGAAAACATGCGGAGGTAGACGTAGGACATATATATCGGCCAGTATTTTCCAGACAACATTGGGGACAGAATACCCTCAAGACTATAAAACCTAGGAATAAGGCTCACATAAGGATTAAAAACATAGTAGAAGAAATCAAATTATGATTCCAATAATGTGACCACTTTTATACAAGGTACATTTCGCTGGCAAAAGTACTGTGGGTAATCCCACGTCCATTAGATGGAGGTAAGCATGTAATAAAGCATAAGATATACATATGTATTCATGTCACAGTGTCTTCACCCAACCACTCTCTAGGCGCATTTTGGCCTAACTTCCTGGAGCATTTTCCCTCCCCTTCCACTTTCTTTAAACCCTCTCTCTGTCTTGGTAGCCATGGCAGCAATATAATATCCTAACCCCATCCTCTAGATATATGTACCTTATTATCATCTCTCCATCTACCTCTGTCTTTGATTTCTAGTTTAGTCCCAAATCTGTAAAGACACTCTCCATGAATAGCCTTGGTTGATAGTTACCGCCACACGGGGGCGCCAGGGGTCGGGGCCGCGCCGTTAGCTATAGGTGAACACGTATAGTGCTTGTCTGCCCTGAGGTAGGAAAGGTCCCCTCCTGAACCTATCTCACCTATACCTGAATATTGCAGAGCAACTGCCCTGGAGGATCCAATCAACCTGGAACTCATCAATAAGCAGGTATCCCACCAATAAATGTGCCCTAGCTTACATATCTGTGGCTTTGTGAACATTTGGAAGTGTTTGTCAGGACGACACAGGCCTGGATTGATGTAAACATTACAGGAAGAACATTCACCTATAAGCACCATTTTGAGACTATAATGTTGAGGATGCCTTCAGCTATTATCGCCTTGTTCCCCCAGATTGGCCACGCCTCATCTGGATTATTTAAGATACGGGAGGGAGGGTGTCTGCTCCAGTGTTTAATACAGCAAGAACAGCAGCAGGAGTGGATGCTGAAGCAGTAACAGCAGCAGAATCAGTAGCTCCACCTCCTCCTCCTGCTCACTGACTATTGCCACATTTCTGCACTAGGGGGCAGCAGTAGTGGTGTGACCCGACACGACGGGACACCACAAGTTAGCTCTCACACACGCCACGCACACGCGCGCGCACGGTAGTCGGTAGGCGTCGGCTCCTGCTCTGTATCGTGGTGTGTGCATCGTCATAACTCATCCTCCAGGTGGCTTGTCCAGCAGACAGGGGCCTGGTTCTGATACATCCACACAGGTATCTTAATACCCACCCTCCCCAGGCGGCTCATGGTGGGGAGCAGTGTTTTGTACCTGTAACAACTACACATACCAGCAGTACTTAGTGAATAGGTGTACACTACTCGTGTATAGATACTGGAGGAGGAACAGGAGGACCTGTGATGGTCAGGGGACTGCCCTGCCTGACTGCCACATCTGTCTACTACTTATAACACCTATACCACATACCAACATGGATTGTTTGACCGTTAAGCCAATGGCAGACCTGCTGGATCTTAAGGCAGACCCCACTTCTCCATAGATTCTCCATTCTGCCAATACCTACAGGAGTGAAGGGGATAGTGTCAGCAGATTGTCTGAAAGTCCACAGTTGGGACCTCCGTACACCGCCACTGCTGCCATTGTTGTTGTTATTGAAAGTTGGCTTATACACAGTCTACACTTCACCGATACAGGAACCGCCGCCATCATCCTCACATTTGTTATACCATATACAACACTGCACAAGGTACCTCCAACCTGTTCTGATTCAGACTCCTGTGAGGTGACTTTGGTATGGGAGTTTAAGGAAACCCTGAGTGTGTTAAGAATACACTGGATTCATGAGGTGCCCATTCTAGCAGCAGCAAGGAAGGCACTTCCCTAAGTATCACTTTGGGTGGACACAAGTTGGTGTCATTACCTATACTGTTGCCATTGCTAGCACTAAGTGAGCAGTGAGGATGTCAGCCTTCCAGCACCTTGCTGGTTACTCTTTCACGTCCAGTGGAGCTGGTGGCCTAGCTCCAACACAGGTATGTACCTCAGTCATGGTGGCCAACACACCTTTCTCCTCCATGATGGAGGAAACTTTGACTTACATGTATTGTACCAATATTAACCCTTTGAAGTCAGCACTTTCCTATTTCACATCGTAGGCATTATACATATTAAAATTCAGCTCTGATGCATGCATCATGCATCATGTTCACCCTATGGGATTGCTGAACTCTCATAGGGTCTCCAATGCAATCCAGGGACATAAAGGGTTAAGATAAATATTTATTTTCCTGGTCTATTTCAATATCCAATAACCATTTCAAAACACCATGCAATAGTACATGCAAGTGCCCTTTGCCCTGTCACATGCATTTTTTTTTTTTCATCATGGCAAAATTTGCTTGTTCTACATCATATTTTTTCACCCAATATGGGACTTGGTCTGCTGATGACTATCACCGAAGGGCTCCCTGGCTTCCCCTACCTGGGTGGGGGTTTCCTTCCAAGTGACACATAGTGTGTAGGGTCTTGTGTATGAAGTATAGAGGTCAGAATAGACCCCAGCAGGTCAAGGCGGTATAGACCCTGCAGTCATGCTAGTTAGGGACAGTGTTCTACTAAATACTTCACCTAGAGATATAGAGGTTGTACATGCCACAAAAAAGTATATGCATGTACATATATATATACTCACATACTCGTCTCAAGACACATTAATACACCACTTTATCAAAAAGATTGTATGATGCAGAGCTAATATCATAAGAGTAATGACACTGTCATGATTTCTAATCAGAAGTGTCCTACCTCCCACATGCATAGCTATTTTATGGCTAAGGATATGCCACTTTTGACAGTTCCTTTTTACATGGAACTTAATCATCTCTACACTTAAAGTGGAATTAGGTAATGTGGGCAAACCCACGCCCATGTCATTAAATAATCCTAGAAGCATTAATATTCCCTACAGAATAACACTCAAATTACAGGAATTAGGGTGTCATAAACATGTAAGATCCATATTGCCATAATGTACAAAGACCCACATGGTAGCAATCATCACAGGCCATGCAGCAAAATTGTCCACTATTTACTTTTTTTTGGGTGGCTGGATATTAATGTATATATAAATCGGTGTGCCTAATAGCAGGGGGCTAAATGAGGTATTTCCTGACTTGTTTACATTCAACAAGACGAGATCATCATAGCCAGTGTCCAAAATGATGTGTTATCCTCATTGCCCACACCATCCCATCCCATTCTCTTGGGCTGAGGCAAAGTCATGACAAGCTAAATCTATGTCATTATCTCACCCTACTGATGGGACAATTCTCACTGGCGGCGTGTGTCAAAACACCTCCCCACAGAAAGACATTGAGCCAACCTCCTCACCCTTCCCCTTTTCTATTGCAACTGTGTTCTTCCTACCCATCATTCACTCACGCCCATTTCTTCCTGACACATCCCAGCCTTAGCACCTCCTGAGGGTCAGCCATTAGCGGCTGGGTAATTCAGTAAGTATAAGTTTAGGGACGAAGAGACTCATCGATTGTTGTCAACCTCCTGGTCCCCTTAGCTGAGGGGGATGGTGAGGAGGGAGGATGAGTGGACCTCCATAAGTCATGCTGGCAAAGTGGTCCTTCTCCCTCAGCTCAGTAGGCGCGGTCGGCGACGGCAACGGGAGCGGCGGCGACGGCCCGACGCGGCGCGGCCCTCGCTAACCCCAAATTGTCACTAAGATGCTGATGTGCTGGTCAGATAGGGAGGCATTGCCTCAGGGAGGGTGTGTGATGTTGGCCCTGCTGACAGAGGGCTGGTTTGTCTGCTGCTGTCCTCTACTCTCCCTGCCTTGTGGCCCTGTACCTTCCTGTGGTCTCACCATGTATCCCTCCTGTGCCCATGGTAGCTATCCTACCTGTGGGTTGCAGTGCAGTGCACGGCAACGACTCTCTAACCTAGTTGTCACTGTGCACTGCTGTCAGCCATGGTCTAAAGGTGGCTTCTCCCACTATAAACACAAGGAAGCTCCTCATCAACTCCAGCACCTACCGTCTACCGACCCGCAACTTAAGCTGTATAAAGAAGGCCTGTGCACCTTTAGGATATACACTAATCATGGGTCTATACCCAGGAGGAATAACCCAAAACAGCATTATCCCATCATGAAATTGCCTTTTGTCTGACAACACAACAACTCTGGGGGAGGACAGGCCTCGCCACCACCCTCACCCCCATATCCCCTGCGGGCTGTTTTGGCTCTCCCTAACTCAAGGGATAAGCATCTTAGAGAGGGGTTAGAGTTGACTCAGAGAATGACATCTCCAGAAAGAAAGCCAGAGATTTGTTGTTGTTCCTTTTGTGCTGGAAAAGGCCCTGTGGGTATTTATAAGGCGGCAATAACAGTCCTCCTCTTTTGACTGGGATACATTGGATATGTAGAGCAGTAAGCCTCAGATAATACAAGTCAGAACGTAAAATTAAATCATAGTTCTACAATACATTTGTCAATGTCATAGCCAAATAGTGGGCCCAGAGAGTAAATTGTATTTCATTATGTTACCTACTATAATGAAGTTTTCTCCTGGATGTTAGCTTTGATAACAGACGCTACCAGTATGTGCACATTATGGTCAGATCTCATTCACTGACCTTTTTATGCAATACTTTGCTCGAAATAGCATATCAGGAACATCACTGATGAATCTTGCCTGTCTGTGTCACCACAAAGAAAGTGTATTAATAACCACAGTTTCATTCTAAAGCCAGGGCATTGCCAGAAAGTGTACATACATGTATCATAGATTTCAGAGATAGGCCACTAATAAAAAGTCAGCTTGCCCGCATGGTATGGACCACAAAGGGCGAACAGATTGCATGTTTCTGGTGATCGGTATTTTATTCTGACATAGACTTGGCCCATACAGCATAGTGTGTTGTCAGTCAGGGGTGGAGTAGAGTTGAGAGGGGGGGATATGAGAGGGGGGGAGTCACCATAGAGGCTAGGTCCAGAAAAGAAAACACCCTCCTGTCTATGGGACTGCCACCCGCCCACTCATCTGGGGCTTTTTATCCCAGCTTCAAGACCCTGTCCCGCCCCCTTTCAGCGTATCCACGGGGCAAAGTATGAGCGCTGCATTCCTCAATTATTGCATTGCAATCTATGGACAACTGTGGCAAGGTGATGGGATGAGGCAAAGGGAAATGGAGGGGGGGGGGTGTAAGCTATGCCACCCTCCCTTCCTTTTCAATTGAATAGCCATCGTTCAGCGTACTATCAACACTGCACACCCACAGTGTGTGCATCATAGGTGAGGGCCTGATGGGTTATATATAGTGTCAACTCATTTAAAATGCATTAGAGAGATGCTTTCTTATGGTTTGTGTGCGAACGTTACCAGCGGTGAATGTCAATCTATATGATGAAGGTGGGAAATTTGCTTAAAATTATCCCCTAAGGGTAGATTTAGATTATTCTTATCTAAAGGCTAGTTCTTCTAGAAACCAACTTGATTTTCTATTAGATTTTTTATTTGCTATTCATTACCTCTGAAATAACCTGGTGTAAGATAGGAGCCGTGCTGGTAGGCCTCCCAGCCGAGGCCTGCAGAGTGGCTATATTTGGGGTGGAGAGAGATGCAGGATCCATACATACTGGAGGGGGGATGAGTTACTATGGTTACTGAATGAGGATGTGGGGGAGGGATATGTGTGTGAGAGGGTTGGAACTGGGGAGGTGTTGCATGTTGATTGGTCACTGGGGGTGTAGGAATATTATACTAGAACTGTATTTATCTGTGTGTGAGAGAGAAATAAATCAGAGCTATACTGCACCTGAGCGTGGTCCTTATCTATCACTATTTTACACTGGAACCAGCCGTAGCGGGACGGATGTTGTAGGTGCAAGCTCTCACGTAAGATAGTATAGAGGGGACCAAGATGGGAGAAGTAGAAGCTCAGCGCTTGAATCTACAGAGAAATGAAAGTACAAGACGTAAACTAGATCAACACGCCCGTACGATTGGCACTGCTGATGGGCTAGACAAAGACACACTCAGAACGTGGATAAGGGGTGTAGACAATGCAGTCAATCGTACAGCAGCAGGAGATGGTTTGGTTTTAGAAATGGTCGGATATCTCATTAAGGGCGACCTATTAGAATATGTGAACACCACCTTAGCAGCACCAGGTGCCGCACAAACATGGGACGCACTGAAAACAGCTATCAAAGATCACTATCTGGGGGATGAAGAGGCCCAGATAATGCGGGATAAAGTGTATAAAATCTCGCAGCAGCCATTTGAATCTGTGAGAGGATATTGCACAAGGTTCTCAGGTGCTGTGTCTAAAGCGTACACTGCGGCACATTTGGACCAAGATATGCTGAAAGAAACGTTGTTAAGAACATTTATAGACGGACTCCGGAGCTCACAGCTACAGTATCATGTACGAGCTGCCACACCTGACACGTTACAGGAGGCTATTACAGCTGCTAATGTGGGCGCTAGAGCATGGGCATTACAGGATGGGGAATTTGTGCCAGAACAGGCCATGGTAGCTGCACCCACTAAAGCAACGTCAGTTGAAAATGCTGTTGCTGCTGCACTGGAGCCACGCATGAAAGAGTTTGCGGACGCACTTCAAGCTGTTAAGGCTATCCATAAAGACATTCAATCGGCAGCCACGTCTATGAAGGCCATGAAGAAGGCGACACCTGGTGTGATGGCAGCTACTACAATAACGCCATCCCAGGCCATGGATACAACAATACATGCAAAGGAACAGCAGGGGGGCGATATACACAAGTCCTGCTGTTGCCATGGTAGCAATGCTGGCGGACAAGCACCTAACGTTTATTATATTAGTGGGGGATACAGCCCACGGCCAACACCTACCACTGGACGGCCACTGGAGGATCGACGTATGGTAGGGGGACAGGTAACAACGCCACGGGTGGCTGGCGGGGAATTCATGGGGGAGGACACGATGCGCCGACCTAATCGCAACAATGTACGATGCTACGACTGTGGTGACTTTGGACATATTGCCAGAGAGTGTCCGATGAAAAATGTTGCACCAGCCACCAATCAGAACAATGTGCCCCCAGCTGCCGTACAAGCAGCCATGGATATCTTAATGCAAGCTGGTATCCACGGACCCCCGCACCAGGGGTCGGGAAACTAGGTGCGGCGCTAGATCAGAGAGTGTGCGTTGCTCTACCTGTGGCTGGACAGGAAATGCACGCACTTATTGATTCTGGCGCTGCACGAAGTATGATTTCTTTAGGTAAATGGGAGGAAGTATGTAGCATCACGCATCGGCCTCCCATTCTTCAGCAGGGGCCGCCCCTCAAGTCCCTCTCCGGGCACCCATTGGAGACAAAAGGTATAGTGCAGATGGAAGTGTTGGGTAAGTTGGTACCACTGTATGTTACTCCGAACCTGTCACATGACCTATTGTTGGGTATTGATGCACTCACTGTATTAGAATTAGAATTGGGATGTAAGGAAAAGATGGTGAGGCTAATGGGGACTGCGTGGCGATGGTTGGGGTGTGAAGGGAATGAAATGGCTGCAGTAGAGGGGGCAGAGACCGAGTTAGAAAGGTGGCAGCGTGAATTTCCATCCCTCTTTTCAAAAAGGGGACATCCACTTGCTATTACATCCAATATTGAAATGAACATTGATGTGGGGAATGCGGCCCCGATCCGAAGGAAGCCATATCGCATTCCCCTAGCGAAAAGGGAGCAGGTAGACAGGGAGTTTGATAGGCTATTAAGGGAAGGTATTATATCACCTTCCACCTCCAGTTGGGCCAGCCCCATGCGTGTGGTGGACAAAAAAGACGAAGATGAGGTGCGTATTTGCGTCGATTTCAGATCGGTGAACGAGGTGACGGTGAAGGACGCTCATCCTCTCCCGCACATTCAAGACATTTTCGATTCCCTTTTGGGATCTGAAATATTCTCGATTTTAGATTTGAAATCCGCCTATTGGCAAGTGCCAGTAAGAGAGGAGGCACGCGACAAAACGGCATTCATTTCCCATCGGGGTTTATACCAATTTAATCGAATGCCGATGGGGACCTGTAATTCCCCGGGCATATGGCAACGCCATATAAATTCGGTTTTAGCGCCATACCTGGGAAAGACAGTTTTGGTTTATTTGGATGACCTGATCATCTTTTCTAAAACCGAAACAGAACACACTGAGCACTTGCGACAGGTCATGCAGGTGCTCGCCGAGCACCAGCTGACTCTCAATTCTAAAAAATGCCTTTTCCGCCAGACAGAGGTAAAGTTGTTGGGGTATATCGTTGGGGCGACGGGCATTCGGCCAGACCCTGCTAAAGTGTCGGCCATCCGTGATATGGCGCCCCCTACCGACGTGAAGGCAGTACAAAGGTTTTTGGGGATGGCCGGCTATTACCGTCAATGTGTCAAGTCATTCTCAGAAATAGCTGAAGGACTCGTTAAATTAACGCGTAAAGGTACCCCATTTGAATGGGGACCAGAACAACAAACGTCATGGGAGACATTAAAAAATGTTCTAACGTCTGAGGAGGTCATGGCATTTCCTGATCCGCATAAACCATACCGGCTGTACACCGATAGCTCGAACCATTCATTGGGGGCCATTTTGACACAGATGGGGGATGATGGGTTAGAACGACCCATTCAATATTGTTCTCGCCATTTGCGAGCAGAACAACTGACATGGGCGACCATAGAAAAAGAAGCGTACGCTGTGATTTACGCACTGAAGAAATTCCGCCCATACCTGCACGGCGCGACGTTTACTATCATAACTGATCATAAACCGTTAAAGTCACTTTTCGTGAGTGAAATAAATAATACAAAGATACAACGTTGGGCCGTCCAATTAGCAGAATACGGTGCTCCCATTGAATACCGTCGGGGGGCGTACAATGTGCGAGCCGACATGCTGTCGCGCCTGTCCCATGACAGTGCGGAGGATGAGATTGATGCGGCGTTAGAGCAGGGAGGGTGTGAGTGCCTCTGGGATGGGTGGATGGCGCCATGGCCCTACAGTCTGACGGATGATAAACGGTTGAATATTTGGTCAGACGACGGGGTAGAAATGGCCACGACCACTAGTGAATGGGCTGATCCATTCCTTGATCGAGACGAATTGATCACGGCGCAACGTGAGATGAAGGAATATGTAGCAGGTCGCGAAAAGGAACTCTCGTACCTTGTCGATGGGGGGGTATTGTATACGCTGCGACCGCCGTACGGGGGATCGGTGCATGAGCGAGTAGTGGTCCCCAAAACAATGGCAGCTGAGTTAGTGCGCAGTATACATGCGGCTGTGGGACACCAGGGAATTGATCGCACTTACAAACGGTTGCAGGAAGCCTACTGGTGGCAGGGTATGACTGCTGACATCGCTGACGTTATTAAAGATTGTCCGGTGTGCGAGTTATATCGATCTAAACGAACGTACCCAAAGGCCGGTAGAATGCCAATCCCCGAAATGCCCGGCATGATGGTTGGTATTGACCTGATTGGACCACTGCCACAAAGCCGAGATGGAAACAAATACGCAATTGTGGTCATTGACCACTGCTCTGGGTGGGTGGAAATTAAACCCATTCCAGACAAAAGAGCAACAAATGTGATCAAGTTTTTGGAGCGTGAATTTTTCCCCCGGAATTCCCCTCCACAGATCTGCTTGAGCGACCAAGGTTCCGAGTTTAAAAATTCGGCCTTACAAGCGGTGCTTAAAAAACACAATGTGCAGTATAAATATACAAATTCGTTTCATCCAGCTGGAAATGGGCGCACAGAAAGGGCTAACCGCACAATAAAGTCAATCATAGCTAAACTTGTAGAAGCACACACCCATCGGTGGGAGGAAGTGCTAGGAGACGCATTGCTAGCACACAGAACGACGGTATCAAAGGCAACAGGGTTCACACCGTATTTCCTCCATTATGGACGGCATCCGTACAATCCGGCGCGAAAATATCATGATACGCCGCCTGTGGACGCTGGGGCGGTGTTAGCTGATCGGATGGAGGAGGTAGCGCAAAGTCACGCGGCAGCGAAAACGGCAGTAACACGGCAGCAGGATCGAAATACTGCTTTGTTAGATAAACGACCTCGTGCGCCTCAGTATCATGTAGGTCAACCTGTACTTTTGCAGCTTATGAACACAACGTCTTTTGAACCTAAATATGATCATGGGTACCTTATAACACGACTGAATGGTCCTACAGCCACTCTGGTTGGCCCGACATTAAAAACATTCAAAGTAAATGTAGAACGCTTAAAACCTGCCATGGGGGACGAAAATTCACTTCTGAATAACCACCCTCTCACTAGAGTTCAAAAACGGAAGGTTCAAAAACAATTACAGGCCCAGAGAGAAAAAGAAAAGTCGGCTCTCCTGGGAAAAGGCCATGTTTTTGAAGGAACTGCTTTTGATAGAGGGGATGTAGTGGAAGATAGATATGTCAGACATGTACCTTTGGTGCATGAAAATAGCAATGACACTGATGCTGCACCAAGACAAGCAGCGCCAATGTTGGCAGAAAATAGCCCACATTTGCAGGCTGAAGAGGATATTAACCGGGCGGCCAAAACGCATTCTTTAAATAGCCAGTCAGATGTAGGGAATGGCAGGGGCGATGGTCGTCGTATTAACGCACATACGCGCCAACGAGCAGGCCAGCAAAATATAAATACACTTAATGCGCGCCAGGCGGACAGATGTGAACACGTCGGTGTAACGGTAGGCAGCGATGTGCAGTTAGATATAGATTTCCACCCCCAAGGAGAGGGACGCGGGCAGGCGGCGGAGGCGGCACGCGCCCCATTTAAGGGAAAAATGCGTAGTGGTGAATGCGCGGCAAAGACACCACACACGAACGACCCTGGAGGGGGGCAGGCGGCGGAGGCGGCCCACCTACAAGGGGACCTTATTAGGGAACGTCAGGCGGCGGAGGCGGACGTTCCTACTAACAAGAATGCAGAAAATACCCCGAATGTGCCACCAGAAACTGGTGATAACTTAGATGAAACTATTATGCATCATGAGGGGGTAGAAATGGTTACCCAGTCACATGAAAGGGGAGGGGAGTGGAGCCCTAACGGGGCAGACAGGCAGAGGGGTTTACACGTTACTGATGCATTAATACCTCGGTTACAGGACCCAGTTATGAGGGTACCGGATGACGTCATGGATAGGTGGGATATTTATAGGGAGGAGCTAGGTCCCCTGACTAGAGCAGCACGGCAGGGAATGGAGGCTATCTTGAGGGAGGAAGGGGAAGAAGGATATCAACATAATCCTAATCCTCCTAAAGCCATAACACCAGAGGGGGAAGAAGCTATAAGCCTTCCCACCCCGGATGTGCCCCCACCACCTACAGAGTAAATATAGCCCTGTCTTAGCCCCGTTAGATTAAATAAGCCAGCGGATGCTGAGGCAAGTTGGGGAGAGGAAGAGATCCAAGATGTGCGGGAGATTAAGTCTACCAGAAGAGCAGGGCGGGCCATGAGGGTATAAAGACAGGAAAGCAGGGGTGGCAGGTTGTACAAGGGATATAAAGCATGGGGATACAGTGAGTGTGGTCAGTTAGTGTGCTGGTGTAGGAGGAGCTGCACGTGTCATTGCCATGAACTTCACTCTCATCTTGTGCTGGGCAGCATGGCTCTACTGTTGCGGGGCTTCCCTGTTGCATCAGGACGGCGTGTTGGTAACGGAGCAGGGGCCTACGCGAGTAATAGCAGGGGTGTGGTCAGTGGCAGTGGTCATACAGGAGCCGCCACCCCCTAACATTACCCATCTTCATAAACAAGCAGTACGTTATCAGGCCATGTTGGACAAACGCACATCTGACATTGACACCTATGTGTGGAAGATGAGGTTGCACAATATTATAACACAGGTGGAAATGGGACTACTCAAGGTACAGGGAGATCGTGTGGCCACAGATTCGGATCTCAAAACACGCACTAAACGGGCCCTGGAGATAATAGCAGACCTGGGTCGCATATTATTTGGATTTGCAACTGATAAGGAAATCAGGAGGGTAGCGGAGATGGTGCAGCAGCTGGGACAAAGGGTGACCAGGGTAATTACCAATGAACGCTCTCTTATCACTGTCATGAACGCAACCCGACAATATGTGCGTCAGAATCGCCAGGACATTTCCTTATTACAACAGAAAAATCAACGAATTATTGCATTGCTAAATCATTTAAGTCAGAATGTCCGTTCCTCCGACAATGCCATCAGAAACCTGCAGCTTGTTCGCATTATCGACCAAACCTACTTACTGATGGAGACGGCAGCGCAACAATATGTAGCGGCCGCTACCAGATATCATGCACAAAGGCTTCAGTTGGAACGTGGGAGGTTATCTAGAGACATTCTACCTATACAGGAACTTCGCGTCATACTAAACAAGCTAAGTCGACGAGGCCATGTTCCACTATCCCCCCACTGGTATTACACTCACCTACGGGTAGTGCCACTGTGGGAAGACCAGACTGGCCAGATGGTTTTTCGAGTGGTCATTCCGGCGGTAACCAGAGAACTATTTTTAACTTACTCCTTTCAATATTTTCCCATTATATTCAATGAGAACTTTACCCGCTGTATAACTGGTAGGGACACGGTGGCAGTGTCCACAGAATCTGGCTCTTCTTTTACTCCTGATAATGTCAGATGTGTGGGAGAGCGACCCTTGCTATGTTATCCAAGTGTGCAGTTCACTCAACACACCTGTGAGACAGACCTGCTGCTGGGGCGTACCCCCCGACATTGTAATATTACCATAGCTAACAAACCGGAAGTTGATTCCATGGTGTATCGTGCCCCGTATAACCTATCTGAAATTACTATTGTAGCCTATGTGCCAGTCAAAATCGTGAAACGCTGTCCGGGGCAGAGCCCTCAGACCCTTAATTTGTTGGGTATTCATACAATGTATTTGGCGAATTTGTGTTCTATTGAAGGGCAGAATTGGAAGGTGCGGGGAATTGACTTTGGACAGAGCAATGTCACTCTTCAGGCGACTCAACCCTTGCAGCTGCCCACTGTGAATTATACCTGGCCAAAAACTATGCATCCGAATGTTATTGAAGAACTCAAATATCACCAGGCTATTACAGTTCCACTGTTGGACATGGCTGCTTGGCCTCAGGAGGCCGTGGCACAGGCTGAGTGGGACGGGGCAAGGGTGATGAAAGCAGAGGATCATGTTGTATTGTCCTGGGTAAATGTGGGATTGGCAGTGGGGGCCGTGGTGGGTTTGATGGTGTGGTTGGGGTTGGGTCGCTGGTACGCTCGCCGATATTATGTACCAAAGGCCCCGACCATTATTGTTGCTACCAGTGGTGCCGGGCGGCAGCCTGGTGGGTCCCTGTACCCCCCTCTGCCTATGGAACCACCTGCCACTAACGTTGATTAAGGTATGAAGTTAAAACGAATCCAATCCTATGTCTGGTTGTGAACGGCTCGACGTGTCTCACTGCTGAGCCTGGTATTGAGTGACAAGGGGGTATACTACTGGCTAGACCACCAGGTACTAGTGCGGACTATATCGTCTGAAATCAAGCAATTCACGCTGTGTAGGAGGGAGGAGTTTTGGGAGTAGGCATGTGGGAGGGGCGTTTGTATCATATGGCGTATGATTAATTATGTGGGGGATATCTTACTTGTTAATGCATGTACTGTGTGTTGTTCGTCATGCCACGATGGGGGTATCTTACTTGTTAATGCGTGTATGGTGTGTTGTTCTTAATACCATGACAATGGAAGAGGCGTGTGCAGTCAAAGCTGATTAGTCTTTAAAATAAGGTTAAAATCCTCAATGGTGTGTGTATAACATTCACAGTTGTGAATAACTTGATGGGGGAGGTATGTAAGATAGGAGCCGTGCTGGTAGGCCTCCCAGCCGAGGCCTGCAGAGTGGCTATATTTGGGGTGGAGAGAGATGCAGGATCCATACATACTGGAGGGGGGATGAGTTACTATGGTTACTGAATGAGGATGTGGGGGAGGGATATGTGTGTGAGAGGGTTGGAACTGGGGAGGTGTTGCATGTTGATTGGTCACTGGGGGTGTAGGAATATTATACTAGAACTGTATTTATCTGTGTGTGAGAGAGAAATAAATCAGAGCTATACTGCACCTGAGCGTGGTCCTTATCTATCACTATTTTACACTGGGGATGTCAATTAAGCTTTTGAAGTGGCTTCAATTTTGACATACATCCACATATTGCACACATACCTATTCACATAATAAGGTATGGACGTCAAGGCTATGTATGCATGTGTTGCATATACACATGCATACATAACAGACACCGAGCCCTCCCATCATGCAAAACCA
The DNA here is from genome assembly GCA_949317995.1 of Acholoe squamosa. Taxonomy (NCBI): domain Eukaryota; kingdom Metazoa; phylum Annelida; class Polychaeta; order Phyllodocida; family Polynoidae; genus Acholoe; species Acholoe squamosa. The sequence goes on from OX439038.1 coordinate 55,714,717, forward strand.
CCCCACAAAACCAAAGATGGCTGCCGCCCATTGTTAAGCCTTGCGACATAACGGCATCTGAATATGCGTGACATGCCACAATTACAATATGAAAAGGCAGTTGGCACATGGGACATAAAAACGCCACGCCTGTCCATGTCCATATTGTGTCTCTTTCACAAAAATGCACAGACATTCTCCTGGTTTGAAAACCCCACTCTGACTCTCGGAAATCCCTCACCAACTCTCCCCAATGCTCCTAAAGCCACCACTAGCCATTCTGGCTAACATCATTATACACACCCAATATCTATTGAATCTGTGGTGTATATAGAGCAGAAAAGCTGTGCAGCATTCGAAATGGGGGTGTATAGAAAAGAATGACGGGCTTGTATTACATGTTTAATCTTTGTTGGCACATAATATCACTGGGGATAAATACACTGTATTATGAGGTGGTATAGGATTGATGCCCTGATGTTACAGATATGTTTATGCAGGAGCAGTTGGATAGAGGCCATATATATATATACATATAAATATACTCACTGGAGTACCCTCCATGGTGGTCCATTGTTGGGACAGGAGGTAGACAAATAAGAGCTAACAGGTTGCCCACAGACTAGAGATGGTCTCTTCACTAGTCACACATGCCGGCTGTTGTTCAGATCTACTCAATTCAAGTGGAGATTCATTGATCCATAAAGTTATGTGACAGTCATGCTTCATTTGTAACATGTTTACAAAAGGACTACCGATGTGCTTTGGGATATAGTGGTGGTGCAAGTATTATACAATTAAAAATATGTAGGGCTATAATATGAAAACACAATAATATTGTTTGTAATTAGGTATTATATATATATACATATACATAGACTGTCTATTAAAGCTATAAACATATTACTGCAATTTTGTGAAGGGCAGTCATAAATGTGTATTCATAATCCATATTGCGTCAAAGTATATATTGATAAGTCAGCATGCATTACAGTTTCCAAATTATATATAGGTCACAGGCTTTAGTTCAATGAGTGCCCTTTTGTTGACCTACCATTGCCTGCTGCCTGCCAATTGCCAATTGCCTTTTGGCGCTGGCGGGCACTACAGGCAGTCGGTAGCGGACTCCCAAGGGTGCAAGCTCCAGTCCTATGACCCTTATGACGATAAAGCTGCTCTCAGATGAGTCCCAGGAGCTAGAGATCATGACTACCCCAGCCTCCCGTGTGTAGCTTTGGTAAATCTCGCCTAATATGTGAAACTGATACTATAGTAGGGAATATATTTCTCCCTTTCAATATTGTTTTGTATGCAATGTGAATATAGAGAGGAGCTGTCGGATTTTTTTCTTTTAAACATGGCGTTCGACATTTATTTTAAGGATTTTGGTCATACATAATACATATATGCACCCTATTTGTTTTGAAAGCATTTTATCTCTATATATGTATACCTTGGACGGGCAGAAATATTCTCTGGATGTTTCTGTTCTCCCTATAAATAAATGGATGGTTCCACTGCGGTCGGTTAGGCTAATCCTTGTCGGTATAGTTTCAGGTGTTGATGTTTGGTAGCACCAACGTCATATCACACTTTGCATGAATTATTTACCTTTGACCCTGCATGGCTTCTCCATGCAGATGTAGGGTTATCAGTTAAGACCCGCGTCCTACCCTCTGTTCTAATCTTGTTCCCGTCATCACCTCCTCCTCTTTTGAAAGAGTAGATCAGAATGCACATGGTCCTGTGTCCTGGTCTCCAGATCAATCAATTGCCTCGTCTTCTCTCTTGAAAAAAACCAACATATTTCTGCTGACCTGTTCCACACACATGGAATTATAATCTCAGAGAGTAGTAGGCCCCCTTACTGCCAAACTAGGCGGCCCCCACGAATGTACCTCCGCCATAACACACCTTTATTGCCGGTCGCTCATTGCTTCTCTCTCCGTCTCTTTCCAGTTGTTGCTTCCGCCGTCGACGCCGACGACGAGCGCGTCAGGGCCGTGTTGTGAGTCAGGTCGGCCGGTGATGACGGACCCCATCACCGGTCAGACGGTGTGTTCATGCCAGTACACACCGTCACTGCTGTCCGCCTACCCACGGCTTGCCTCCCTACCAGAGTCTGTCTACAACTCCTATGCAGCCCAGGGGCTGGTCCCACTGGGCGCAGACCCAGCTGCCTTTTATTCGGCTCTGGTAAGTGACATTTCACGTCATTTTTTTTTTCTTTTTTGATCAGGCTTTGTATATTTCAGGTTGGATAGGGATATGATAAATAACTAAGCATCGGAGTAATGCATATGGATGTTGAATTAGTAAGATGTGTATCAAAAGGTGCATATTCATTACACTGTAAAATGGAAGGAGTTGAATGATAAAGCAAAAAACAGAGGGGCTGAAAATGTGGTCTAAATAAGAGACGTATTTTATCTTCAGTTCATTTATCTGGCAAAACGTTTTTTAACTGTAATCTCAGGAATCTGATGCCTCACAACTGATTGCCTGCATCTCCCAAATTGCTGCTGTACATAGATTGTGGTTCCATACATCAGTAAATTAGAGGGGGTATGTATACCCGCATTTAGATAGGAAAGATAAGACATGCAATTGGAGGCCTACCACTATGAATTTCCATCATGTCCTGCTACCATAAAGTAAGGCAAACTGTATGTTTGGACATGCTCTGCATCCAGAAGGTGATATCAATTTGAGATTCATCAGCTGCCTGGTTGAAAAAAAATCATCAATTCGCAGAAAATGATTTAACCTTTGTGTTATTTTTCTAGCTGGTCTTGAATGGTATCTATGTTGTTAGTAATATGTATGATGGGCCTGGATAGAAGCAATCATATGGGTATAGGACGTAGTCTGTATACCATGAATGAAGATAGCAACAATAGTCAAATGACAAATTACTCAACAATGAAACATGACATCAGAGGGGCAGGTATAGAAGATAATACCCAGTGGCCTTCTGATAGAATTAGGACTGCTCTCAATGATACCGTAAAGCCATCATTATTTCAAAAACTCCCATGTACGATTATTTTCACATCTGAATAAAAAAGTGTTGAGTTCATTGAGGCTTTAGAAATGATCAAATAAATATTCAAAATGTTCCATTTCTGCAAACGATGTCCGTTTTAAATATTCATACATATAGCCCGGAGAAATCGATAAATACAAATTTGCCACACAAATGCCAACAAGCTAGTCATTTATTACGTATTTAGAATGTCAAAAGCTATTGGGCTGCATTGATGGAGGACTAGAGCCATACTCATGAGTGGACGTATGTATATATGCAGAAAAATGAAGGTGACAAAAGCAATTCATGACAGACAATGCTATTCTGATATTCTGTCACCCCAAGCAATTGCATGGAGACAGACTAATACTCGACAACTGTATAGTGTAGTTTGCAATATATGGTTTATAGGACGACTGGGTAGAGGAGGTGTGTAGATTGTACAGAGAACTATACCTGTCTGTATGTACAGAGGGTTATACCTGTCTGTATAGAGGGTTATAGATGTCTGTACAGATGATTATACCTGTTTGTACAAAGGGTTCTACCTGTCTGTATGTACAGAGGGTTATACCTGTCTGTACAGATGATATACTGCACAGAGGGTTATACCTGTCTGTACAGATGATATACACTTGTCTGTACAGAGGGTTATACCTGTCTGTACAGATGATATACACTTGTCTGTACAGAGGGTTGTACCTGTTTGTACAGATGATATACACTTGTCTGTACAGAGGGTTATACCTGTCTGTACAGATAATATACACTTGTTTGTACACAGGGTTATACCTGTCTGTACAGATAATATACACGTGTCTGTACAGAGGGTTATACCTGTCTGTACAGATAATATACACTTGTCTGTACAGAGGGTTATACCTGTCTGTATAGATAATAATATACACTTGTCTGTACAGAGGGTTATAGTTATACCTGTCTGTACAGATAACATACACTTGTCTGTACACAGGGTTATACCTGTCTGTACAGATAATATACACTTGTCTGTACACAGGGTTATACCTGTCTGTACAGATAATATACACTTGTCTGTACAGAGGGTTATACCTGTCTGTACAGATGATATACACTTGTCTGTACAGAGGGTTATACCTGTCTGTACAGATAATATACACTTGTCTGTACAGAGGGTTATACCTGTCTGTACAGATGATATACACTTGTCTGTACAGAGGGTTATACTTGTATGTACAGAGGTTATATCTCTCTGGAAGAGGTTATTCTTGTTTGCCGCAGAGGGGGTGTGCTTATCTCTACAGGTGCTATACATGCAATATTTGTGCATATAAAGGGTTATACCTTTCTATAGAGAACAGTTATACTTGGCTCGACAGATTTCACTTGTCTGCAGAGAGGTTATATTTGCGTGTACCGGGGGAATATATATACGGTATACAGGGTACAGTGGGGTTATTCTTATCCATAGAAAGAGATTTTTCTTGCGTGTAGAAGATGGTTCCACATCTCTATACAGAGGGTAAAGTAGTCTCTACTGACAGAAGGGCCATACTTGTCTCAACAGAGGTTATATTTGTCTGGATAAGGGGGCAATGCTTGTCCATACACGGCTATACCTCGTGGGTTATACCTACATGCACATACTGTTATACTTTTATCGGCATAGGGCATCATTTTTTGTACAGAGGACCCCACTTGTATCCACAGAAGTTATACCTGTCTCTACATACTTTTATGATGACACGGGTTATACATGTATGTATTTGACAGTGCCGAGTGGTGATAAGTCTGGGCTGTAACTGGCATTAACAGTGCTCAGCAGGCGCTAATCACCCATCCCACCTGTGAACAAACTGTCAGCCTGATTGGCACTGACTCCTAGTGGTGATAAACCCGGAGCTGCCCCCTCCTCCAGGCGCCTCCAGGGTCGGATTCCGCCTCCGCCCCGAGCCCCTCCGATTAGCGTCAACCCCGATTTCACGCCGACTTACTCCAGGGTGCTCAGATCGGCCGCGCGTAACGTCAACCCACGCCGCGCTGCCGCCTCCGGAGTGGGCCTCTAGGATGCTTCAGTCTTCCTCCAACACATAGTCTATGCAAGAGTAGTTGTTGAAATCTTGCCAGAGTTTACCCGTGTATTAGAAAGTGTGTTTGAAAACTTGGAGTAGAAGTTATCCCCCCCCCCCTATATTGGCATAACTCATAGATACGAAAATTGAAATATGTGACCCCGGTTATACTATAAGAATGCAAAAAAGTCAGCTACTGGCATTTCTAGCCATGTATTGTTGGGCAGACTTTAGTCCCTACTTCTAACGCAGCGTTGTAACGGTGTGGGAGGCGCGTAAGGAGGCGCAATGTGAAATCGGTTGTGAGGAGCATCCTGTGAGACTACTCATGATACTGGTCTGGCCCACCAGGAGTCGCACGTGTAGAGTAAAGTGTGAGTCAAGGGGGGGGGGAGATACTCAGATTCCCATAGAAGGGGCATAGCTGCATCATTTTCTGTACCTTCATGTGGGTGGTCCTGCAAAAATTCTACAACTTTATAAACAGATTATTATTCAAAGAACGACCCCTTTGAATAGACACACCCATGGCCAGGCATTTTAGATGAGCAGCACAACATAAAACTGGGGTAGAACCATTTTGATAATGCCAATGGTCCCTTCCTTTCCCCACTTACGCCGAAGCCACTGGCCGAAGCCATTGAGTGTATACTAGCACCGCACGTGCAGTCTATGGGTCAGTAGGGTAAGTAGTATTACAGAAAGGTAATTAGCGCCAGGCATCACCCAGGCTCCTAGGTAATGCCCAGTACTTCTTTGTATACAAGGAGCTGAACATGGAGCAGCTGACCATAGATCGAGTATTCTCTTTATCAGTTGCAACGCCTTGATATATCTAAACATAATGACTATATCAAAGAACTCCATATCCTCCATTTACCATGCGATGGCAAAGGTTAAGAGCTGAAGAGATGCATATTATCGTGAGACAGCTGTTTGGGAAAACAAGTGAATTGTATGACAGTCCACAGTCATAGTATGACTGTCCACAGTCATAGTATGACAGTCCACATTCATAGTATGACAGGCCGCAGTCATAGTATGACAGTGCACAGTCATAGTATGACAGGCCGCAGTCATAGTATGACAGGACACAGTCATAGTATGACAGTCCACAGTCATAGTATGACTGTCCACAGTCATAGTATGACAGTCCACACTCATAGTATGACAGACTGCAGTCATAGTATGACAGGGCGCAGTCATAGTATGACAGTCCGCAGTCATAGTACGACAGTCCACAGTCATAGTATGACAGTCCACAGTCATAGTATGACAGTCCACAGTCATAGTATGACAGGGCGCAGTCATAGTATGACTAGTGCACAGTCATAGTATGACAGTCCACAGTCATAGTATGACAGGACACAGTCATAGTATGACAGTCCACAGTCATAGTATGACAGGGCGCAGTCATAGTATGACAGGGCACAGTCATAGTATGACAGTGCACAGTCATAGTATGACAGGCCGCAGTCATAGTATGACAGGACACAGTCATAGTATGACAGTCCACACTCATAGTATGACAGACTGCAGTCATAGTATGACAGGGCGCAGTCATAGTATGACAGTCCACAGTCATAGTATGACAGGGCGCAGTCATAGTATGACAGTCCACAGTCAAAGTATGACAGGACGCAGTCATAGTATGTCACATGTGTTTCTGTCATTCTCTCATCGTTCTCTCCAGTAGTTTTCAAATGTCCCCTGAATTCTATTTCTCGAAAATTTTGGCTTTAATGTGTCTCATACCCATGATTGTAAACCCTGAGCCTATAAGTCAATGGTTACAGACCATTCCATAGGTCTACTTGGGCTTATAGGGGTCCCAGGAAGTCAGGGTGCGGCTTATTCGCGGTACCCTACATATACAATATTTAGCCTAGAGTAAGGAATACAACTTTTTTCAGACCCAAATGTGACTTATAATAGTTCCCCCCCCCAAAAAAAAAAGGTTTGGGGTGCGGTTTATATGCGGCTCCTATAGGTAGCTTAATGTGTTAGGTCTTTTCAATTCTTTTTAGTAAGGTGCTCTGGTTGAGGACAGACACCCTATGGGGATTGTGAAAAGTATCTCCATACAGACACAATTTCACCTGGCATATATAAACGTACACATCTCACCACACTGTCTTAACACACACAAACACCAGCAGACCTAAGGTAACGACTAGCAAACCCACGCCCACTCTACATCCATCCATGATTAATCATACATGTGTTTAATACTAAATATAATACTCTATAGTGGGAGCAGTGGGACGTCTAACGCCCCTTACTGGTAGATTTAGACACCATCCATGCATCATTTGATGTCTGTGTTTAGTATCTGAAGCGGATCCATTGAGGTTGTGTGTGTTTAGGATGCAGGTGATCCTCCCCACCCTCTGTGTCTACACTCTGTGGGGTATAGAGAGGGGGGCAGGGTGATTTATGATTATGGACACCCTGTGGAGTGCACTCCATTAAGACGCCCTCAGTAGGGAGTCTCTGGGAGGGTTAGTATGCCCATTTCTATACATCACCCCGACAAAGACACAACATATGCTGCATATATATTCAATCTCCTGCCCCGTCACAAATGAAGTTGGACGCGCTGGGATGACACTCACTTTTGGCCCCATAATGAAATTGCTGGTTATCCACCACGCCCCTATCTGTTTGATGTTGGGGAGAACCGCCTTCATGACACCTCCACCCCCTGGCAGGCCTGTCTCTGACACTATACTTACTTACTGGGGGACCCAGCCAGATAGGACCTTTATTGATTTTACACCAAGATATATACTCTTCACTAAGAGTTTTTTTTATTTGCCTTCTTACTTTATAAAATCCCCCTAGACTATACATGAACTTGTATTTTACTATAGCATTGAGTACAGGACTATGGTGCTTCTTTCCTCCATGGGCTTATTCTTCTTCATAAACTCAATGTCTGGACATTTAAATTGAGTTTGTGAGAGGAAGATGGGTGGGTTTGGAATCATGCACAGTGACAGGCGATATCCATCCTTCAATCCTTTCGTGATACTATATCAGGAGTTCATTCTACAATGGATTTGAATTACCCATCATTATAAAATGTCCCTCACGAGTCCACATAGTAATGGCTGTATAGTTATATTCTCGAACTAATCTTGTTCTCATCGAAATACGTTTTATAGTTTGGATATCAGGGGGTCATTCAGGCCTAAGAATTATATTGATTGACACCACACTGAAAAAAAAACATCTGTTGAATCTACCAGGAATCGCAAAACTGAGCAGTGAACCACCATAGTTGTATTGCAGTGAACCAGTGTAGTTTTTACAAGAAGCCCAGGTGGCAACAGAGTGGTTCAAGGAATCTATGTGAAAATAACGACCAATCTCTAGCAACTTTGACTTTGGGACAAGGATTCCACTGTTATTTCGACGATATTCATTTTTTACAGTGCATTGCGATATGTGTGTCCTCCACTTTTATTATTCTACTTCATTATAATGTTCATTGATCTGTCTTTTTCAGGGAGGTCCATTTGAACTCAAGGATGGATCGGAGGCTCTTCGAAGCTTGGCCCAACCTGGACCCTATTACACGTACGATCCCTCTATGGGGTACCCCTATGGGTAAGTCCCAACTAATTGTTGTTATTTTTTGTGTGTGTTTTTTGTGACAATGCTTGGTATGAAAGCTGTGATTATGGGCTGATGTGCAACTCTGATAATGAGCTATTGAGAAATCATCCCAATCTGTTTATAAGGCAATGAGTTACCCAGAATGTTAAATCGATGATATATTTGAGAAAACTAGTAGAACCACGATTTAGATTATTTCATATTTGTGATGTACACGGCATAGACAACGGTTGATAATATTGGGATCCTATGGATGTAAGCCAAATGTGATGTACGTGCTCTAACAAATTATGACAGAGATAAAAAATCTGCCCTGCTGAGTGGGGCCTTTTATTTATTATATGTCCTTAAAAAGTCCACTTTTACATTCAAGTTGGGCATAACTAAAGCCCACAAAGGATTAACCACCCTTGGTATACAAATCACTCAGACTGTAACACAAAAAGTACTTCTTTTTCAACAGTTTCTTGGTGCTTCTGAATTATTCATTTTAGAGTGTTTGAGAGCTTTGTAATACTTTTCCTGATGTAGCACTTAAGAATATCAGTTGTGTCTGGACAAATTTAGGAGATGTTGTGGTTGTCCAGAAACAAAGGCTATGGATCACTTCTAGAATAGCAAAGACACCTGATGTTTAAGTACACAAAGTGGGAGGCCTGTAAAAACAGTTCTATGGGGTTCAATTCTGATTATGCTTATTCTAGTCATGCAAACAAGTGCATCTCACATGTTTTCCTTTTCTAAAATAGCATCGTCAAACATCTATATCATAGATTATCACAATGGGATTGTAATTCATATATTCGTACGTGTATTGTATGTCTGTTCTATCGTATGTAATGTTTTATGCCATTATGTATTCATTAAAACTTGTATTACTTTTTCATCCTATACCACCTTGCCTCTTGTGTATTGATGGACTTTCTTTTTTCATCCTCACACGTTTCGTAGAATTCCGGTCCATATCAAACATGAGAACCAATTGAGTGTTTTAACTAACACGATCAATGGGCATATCTCTTCTTTAATATAGAGGGCCATGCCAATCAGTCTAGAAATATGGGTTTTGCCTTCTGACTCTTTGGTTCCTCAAGATGAGATACAACTTTGTCAATAGGACATATACTAGATATTTTTGGATTTTGTTTTCAGTTATGGTATGGACTTGAATTCTGCGTCTCGGCGTAAGAATGCAACGAGAGAGAACACAAATACATTAAAGGCTTGGTTATATGAACATCGGAAGAACCCCTACCCAACAAAAGGGGAGAAGATCATGTTGGCCATCATCACCAAAATGACACTTACCCAGGTGTCCACCTGGTTTGCCAATGCACGGCGCCGACTTAAGAAGGAGAACAAAATGACATGGTCACCCAAAAATAAGGGTGAAGATGATGACGACGATGATGATGACAAGGCAGAAAATGGCCACCATCATCAAAATGGCAGCGACGGTGAGCTGAGAGACCGAGACACGGACAGTGTTGGAGGGATGGCTGTGGATAGTGACGATGAAATTATTGATGCAGGTGAGCCGCCTCCGCTGTTTGTTCACAAGAAAACTCGATACAATTGTCGTCTGCTTTATCCGCGTCCCTACGTCACTTCCGGCCCGCCGCGAAATGTACGCCGGGGTATTGTTTCTGCGCCACATCCGGTCATGTAAGCGCTCTCAGATGGCCAGAAAATCTCCTTTGGAGGGCGTGACAAAATGAGCTCCTGGCTTTTCAATTCGAAGTGGCTTTACGAATAGGAAATACACACGTGATAAAATGTCTCCCTCTGCCCATAATGCTGTTTTATTTCATAATGCTACTCTGGTGTTTAGAGCAGGGAAGCATGTAACTATGTACAGACTCATCCAGCATTTCCGTTTCCACTTTTGAAGCCGTGTTTTTATCGTCTTATGTATCCTTCTTAGAGCATTTTCAAGTGCCGCCGACTCTATCCCTCTCTTGATACTTTCTCTCATCACCTACACTAACTCTTCTACCCCCTCCCTCATCCCCATCTACTCTCTCTCTCTCTCTCTCTCTCTCTCTCTCTCTCTCTCTCTCTTCCACCATATATGTCTTTTTAAATTCACCATTTTCATGTCTTTCCATTTATATTCCCTAGAAACGTCCATTATGCATTCCTTATATGCGCATACTCCAGCTACCGTATCATACACCTCAATATACAAAATGCACTGAGTTCTGCTGTCTATTATCTATAACATTCCTACGCAATGTCAAACAATTATAGAAACGTATATAGACTCTATAATCTTCAGCTCTAATGCCCTTTCCCTATCTCAATCTCTACACATACTCTCTAGGTCGCCATTTTGACCGTTTAGAAGTATATCTCCAACCGTAATCGGCGCGACAAAATGCCGTCCCCTCCCCCAAATCTGAACTAAGTCGATCACCCACTATAGAGCTTAGATCCTGACTGCAGATTCCTTAAGACCTCTGGCGGTCAAATCTGTTGACACGATGTCCCTATCGTTTAGGCCATCGGCGATGGTGACTGAAAACCGTCTGTGTGCCTAACCAGCGTCTGTCGTTGATGCACTGGTGTGCCGCTAGGGGTGAAAGTGGCGATATATGGGGTCATTAGGCAGCACTATGAGGCAAAGTGGTCAGTGGCCTGGACCTTATCTAAATGACCTCTGTGTGTATATAGGTGGACAGGGGGCTGGGCTGATGTGTAAGGCCCAGGGCCAGGTAAAGGTAGGTTTTAGCCTAGGGGAGGTCTATACTAACGGCTAAGATCTAGGCTTACTACACTGTAAATAATATAATGTACATTGGCAGTAGAGTCTGAATATAGATGTATAGCATATCCTAGTACTGCTTATGTGCTGGATAGTAGAGAGAGCTATTTCACATCTACGTTAGCTATTTACAGTGTACACATTGTAGGATTAGGTGTGGGCTGTAGGATGGCGCTAGTGTTTGGTAGAATGAGAGAGAGAGAGAGAGAGAGAGAGAGAGAGAGAGAGAGAGAGAGAGAGAGAGAGAGAGAGAGAGAGACAGACAGACAGACAGACAGACAGACAGACAGACAGACAGACAGAGACAGACAGACAGACAGAGACAGACAGACAGAGACAGACAGAGACAGACAGACAGAGACCGACAGACAGACAGAGACAGACAGATAGAGACAGACAGAGAGGGGAGAGAGTAGAGTAGCATACATTTCAAATATATCGACTAGAGCCCCTTTCTTTCACTGGCAAAATACATGGCTTTGTTATTGGGAGGTTATTTATCACATCGCAGCAGACCTACCACGACAACCAAAATGTTACACAAATGGGCGTCTGTCAGCACGCCGTAGTACATTGGAGGTAGGGCAGGTGGCGCCAGAGTTTGAAGATCTACTGAGGAGGTCTGGTAGTCGTGCCTCAAGGCTTTCAGGCAGCCAACACCCAGCCCATACTACTCCTCCTGCTACCCCTTAGGCTGAATGTAGGCGCCTGCTTTCACTTTACCTGCTTATCGTTTTACATCGACCCAGTCTAGCCTCATACCCTTCCTCCTTCTTTCACTCCCATGGCCCCTTTTTGCCACCATGTATGTACAGTCTTTATATAGTTGTGGGCCAAGCACATCCCCTCGTAAGCTCTGTTATATCTAGAGTTGAAATCCTCGTATCTTTCTTTATTTGTTGACGAATCACCGTCTGTTTGGCAGCCCTCTGCATAAACTCACCCTTTCTATTTCTAATTGCCAGGGTCCTATCGACAAGGCGATGGTATTTGATATAACTGCTTACAGGACCTGTGTGCCTACATGCTTTACAATTTCATTTTCTTTGTCATTTCTAATGGTTTCTTCATCAAGAAGTGGAAATAGCCAAGATCGCATAGGTCTGTTCTATAAATTCATCTATAGGTTGGTTGCCGCAAGCAACTAAACTGGGATTATAGCAGAGCCCATGTAACCCCTTTCCTTTTCCTAGAGCAATGATCGAGGGGCTGCTGCTAGTCTAACATATATAGTACCACTCCGAAGTTGGCACAGTCCTAGTGAGCAATGAGGTGTTAATCTAGAAAACATTCATTTTATCACGAAACAATTGCATGACAGCCAGTGTTAGTACAGGTATTGGTCGTGTAGTTCCATGACAAGTGAATTAGCGCAGTATTTCATGGCAGGTCGTACAGTAGTGGATATGAGAATAGAATTTAAAGATTTTATTTTTTCCCCCACGCCTTATTCAGTTCCTTGTCATGTTTTTCTCTATTGCACTACTCTTTATCCCTATAGCTCACAGGACTAGCTTTTTCTCCCTCCACCCTCCGCTTGCGTCCGAGCCCTTCTGTCCCTTTCCCCTATTTCCATGCACTACTTACACCCTCCACTTCTCCACCACCGGCCGCTCCTCTCTCATAGTGGGTCGTACATGGGGGCCGTGCGTAATGCTGCAATTCGCATTCCGCGTCTGCTCCAGTGGGTGGCGGAAGTCAGTCGCTATTGACAGTAGCGCCGAGCCTTAATATGGCTGATTCCGTCTTTATTGTTATAAGGGCGTGAAAAGGGCGCCCCGCCCGTAAGCCACAACGTCCTCCACGGCCTAGGTTGGAAGGGTCAGGGGGTAGAGAAGGCTCGGGGGGGGGGTGCAAGGGGAGAACATGGAGGGAGTGGAAGAGGAAAACAGGGGGCGATGGAAAAGGTGAGGGAAGAAGGGACAAGGGAGCCACGGAAAAGGGAGCGAGGGGGAGGTGGGAAGGTGGGGGGTAGTGATGGTGGGGGGTAGTGATGGAGGGGGTAAGACTGTATTTGGTATGGGGAGAGAGAGAGAAGCGTTGGCAATGGCAGCCAAAGAACAGGGAGAATTAAGTAAAGTTCTGCAATTCGGGGACAAGGACATGAGAAAAAAAGGGGGGGGGTAAGGTGAACCCCCTGGTGAACCACATAGGAAAATTGGCAGTGTGTGTGAGCTGGGGGAGAGGGTGTTGGTCGGTCAGGAAGGCAGCAAGGGGACCACTTTAACTAATAAATTAACCGCCAACCATCCAGGCCCCTCGGGTGATGGGATTATTTGTGGGCGCCGATCGTCTGTACAGCCCCTTTGGTCAGATTTCCGGCCTGCTTACACGAGAACGACGTTTCGCTTTGGTTGAGTGGGAGAATGAGGTAAGTGGGCTGGTGAGGGTGAGGGTGGGGTGGATTTGGCTGGACTGGAGGATGGAGGCAAGGGTAGGCAGGGTCTGGTAGCGTGCTGGCACCAGTTATCGTCAAGGTTAGCCACAAATCCTGGAGCTGAGCCGGTGTTGAGTCGTTCTGAGTGGAGGCGAGCAGCTCATGGTATGAGGCAATACGTCTCTGGTGCCATGATGGGGTTGTGGCACGCACAGCAGCCATGTAGGGATCTAGTGTATACCAAACCGTCACCCAATCCACTCCAGTGTATACCTGATCCCAACCACACCACTAGTACACCCACCCACTCACATTTACTCATAACCCATCCACCCTCACAACTAACACACATACATTTCCTATTCCTCATTCGCTTGATGCCTATTGGAGTCCGCCATTACTTGATCTGGTACTGACGAGATGAGCATGGATCACGTGCAGCTTTTACATTTACTACCCGTTTCACCCTAAAATTCCTATGCACAGGGATCAAAGGGAATCACCCCATTACGGGGTATGTGATATTTCATTCGGCTAACTCTAGGGGTATATGGCGGGATAGATTTCGAATCACTGAAATAATATGCTGCATTTACTGCTGAATTCTTAGAGTGTAACTGATATTCATCGGGACAGCTAAATACTAGTATAATATCATCACTACTTACTCGCCAGTACTATAGATCAAGCAATAGTGCAGCTCAATAGATGAGTATGGAGGAGGGGATTACTCTTAAACCGCAATCCCCAAACCCAGTCTCTCCATTTTGGAGTCAGTCATCCAGCCAGTCAGACACACATACAACCCCCCTCCCCTCCCCACACCTACACACATGACATCTGGTGGAACCCCACGTGATCACAGGTAGACACTAGTTAGTCACCTCTGCATCAGCGACCCTGGAGTAACAGCTGATACACGTACTACCACTAATTAATACATGTTCCAGTCTTATCTTATTTCTCCTGTGTCCAATCAACCCATACTAAGAGTAACACAAGGAACAGTATACTGGTATCCCGTGCTCAGATCACGCCGCCTACTGAGGATCACATGCACACAATGGCAGCTAATTCCATGTAGATTGTATAGCATTGCAACATAGGTCATCTGGAGGGCATTTAGCGATAATGATAATTAGTGCATTGTGAAATATCCCCTAGACTTCTTGTTCAACTGTTCAGCTATGGTAGACTTCAAGCAAAATGACAGGATCATTTTAGAAATCCCTAGAGACATGCACCCTTTTACTATGTACACCGGGGATAGACAAAAATGGCCAAAATACTGTGCAGTGCCCAGCCAATTCGTTTTGATATCTATAGACTCGGTATACAAAGGGCGTCCACCGCTATGATTTATTACATGTATGATTTAGACAATCATGTTGATCTGACGTGGAAGCACTATCATCTAATGAGAAATGAGATGTATGGAGGTTAGATATCATGGATACAACACTGTTATAGTTCACCTCATGATTCTGGGTCACGGTTCCAATCGCTCAATTATATAGTAATAGGGATCGTTATGTCGTTCAGTCGATAGCTCTTTCTTGTTGCATATAAACAGGTTTCTCTGTCGCGCCTACCAATTATAAGGGATATATGTACCCTTTCTCTGCGAACTAAATAATACGTAAATATTCAGCGTTGAGATCCTTTGGATTCGATGAAAAGTGATTCAATCAACATTCATTAAATTATTTACTAATGATATGCTTAGCTATAAGTACAATTTGATAATTCATTATTTATCTTGCTTTCCATGTCGAGTTGTTGGGGAGGAAGTGATTCATGTGGGCAAAGGTTCAACACTTTTAAAATGTCTTCGTCGGACAAAAGTAGAACTTCAACTGGAACTTCTATCTGCGTTTACAAAAAAAAAACAAAGAAAAGAAAAAAAAGAAACGTATATTCAGTAAGCGAGACAGTTTGCGTCCCCCCCCCCCCCAATTCGGTCGGACGAAAATCAAATATTTATAGTTAAGCGAATTTTATGATTAATTTGAGGCAGAATGTAGTTGTTTCCCGTGAATGATTGTTTCAATGAGGAGCAAATTCATGTATCAAAATGTATTAAATTCTCCATTTACGAAAATAAGACAAAACTTTTAAAGAAATCATATATACGTTTACAGATTCTTATATATCCTTTCATCATGAAAAATATCCTATAATCACCTCCTTCTTCTTGTAGCTACTTCTGTATGTAATCTCGTTCTGTGTTTACCCTTTCCAACAGGTATGGAGTGTGACGCAATGCCGCACCATCTTCTCCCAGGCCGCGTGCTCGGCCCCGGCTCAACAGGCGACGACGATGACGCTGACGCCGCGCTGGGAGACGACGCGCACTCGTCCCGCGGGTCCCGGCCTGCGTCGCCTCTCTCCCCGCCCGCCTCCTCCAGGCTCGGCGGCTTCGTCTCCAGTGGCGTCGGCAGCGGCGGGGGTCGGCGAGTGGCGCCAGTATCACCGACCATGCGACACCATCGCGACGAATGTTCGTCACCGGAAGCGGAAAAGGAGGAGGAGTTGATCGTTTGTGATGATAACGTGGAGAATGATGGGGACTGTAGCCGCAAGGAGGGAAATCATCTGGCCAATAAGTGCAATAACAATAATAACAATAGCAATGTCAATAATAACTCTGGAAGGAGCCCAGATGGACTTCCGCTATCGCGGCCTAGTGGGTCACCCCCGCCCAGGACGCAGGCAGGGTTTCCGCTTATGTCGCCCATGGCGCACCGATTTCTCACTTCTGGAGTCGCGCCGCATCAGCGGGAATCGACGATAAGACCTGGGTCTCCACCCCACCACCATCCATCCCGGGACGCGCGGCTGGCGCCTATACGCGTCCTGCCTTTACCCCATTCCTCCTCAGCGTCATCGCCGCCTTCTTCCTCCAGGGGAGAGAATGGAGACTCAAACAAGAGCGGCATGGGTGCGTCATCTTCGTCGACCATGTCCACAACAACAACGGTGAGCAGTGAGTCGGCGATCACGCCCAAACCACGGATCTGGTCTATGGCCGATATGGCCACATCCGGCGTGAGACGCACCCCTCCCCCGCCACCCTCCCATCCCCCGCCTCCCCCGCCCCCACCAGGACTCCCAATGAACCTGGCGGCACATAAACCGCCCCACCCTGGAGCAACTTCCGGTCCCTACCACGCACACTTCAACGGCTTCCGATTACCATGGGTGAGTGTCAGTGGTGCCTTTATAAATCATCCTATGGCGGCGGCGGCAGCAGCAGCGGCAGCGGCACATGGAGGGATGCCTCACCCTTATGTACTGGGCCCCCATGCCATGTTACCGCGGACTCTTACCTCACCTGGAGGCGTTATGGCCACCCATGGCAGTGCTGGAGGCGGTCCCAGCCACCCTGGAGAAGGGCCGACCCGCCCACACCCTTATAACCGACCTGGTCATCTTCCCCCTCCTCCCCCTCCGCCTCCAAGAACCACCGGACCAGTGATCGCGGCTCCCCCTCCCCCTCCACCACCCCCGCCTCCACCGCCACCGAAGGACTCCAGTACGCCATCCACTACCTCCTCCATGGCGGCACAGCCTCCTTCCTCCAGCCCCGAGATGAGGACCAACGGCAACCACCAAGCGCCACCAAGACACAGCATAGAGCGTCTAAAGGGTAAGTCTTAAAATCCCTTATCGATTATGTGCACAATGAATCAACTAAAGACTTACAACTTTTTAAGCCGGATTCAAATGTCCCTTTTTATCTACACTGTAAAAAGTTAATGTATACATACAGCAGATTTTGCTGTGATCATACAGTAGAAGTTACTGTAATCTAAAATACAGTAATTTTTGCTGTACAAGTATCAACTTTGTTGCTGTTAATACAACATTACAGCAAGTGTTGCTGTAGATATACTCTCATATATTTGCTGTAGCCCCAAATACAGCAACACCCACTGTTCAGTTACTAAGTGTTTTGCTGTAGATGCAGGATTACAGCAAGTACTACTGTAGACATTGTGGTTCTGTGCTTTGGCACCAGGTGGCCTTAGTATCTCTTTGGCAGATAATTTTTACTCAAAGCTGAATCTATTTTCATCTATGAAAAGGAAGTCAAATGTGTCACATAATTGAATAATGTGCAAGGGTGAACATATTGTATTCTAGTTTAATAACATGTGGAATTCTTCATTAAACTATGTAAACTAAAGCAGAAACTTCTACATTCTGTCACACACACACCTTTTCTGTGGCTTGGAAGTAAATATGAGTATGGACACCAAGCTTCCTAGTGTATCAGCTAAAGTGCCTGTTGCAAAGATGGTGTAATACACCACACTTGCCTGTTGTGACATGGGTGTGATACTCAATGGCTAGTTTTACACCCATTTAGTCATAAATGATGCTACATAGCTGTCTATCATGATGGCCCAACTACATATCTCTACTTGGTCAGGCCAACCAATATGCAATGACCAAAACATTACAATCTTCTGTACATTTACAGCAAATTACAAATCTACTGTGTATTTACAGCAAATTCTATTGGAACAATTGTTGCCAGCAACCTTTGCTGTTGAACAACAGTAGTATGATTTACAGTAGAAGTTACTGTAGTCCAACAGGACATGTTGCTGTACCTTTACAGCAAGTCAGTTGCTGTAGACCTACAGCAAAATCTACTGGAACAATTGCTGCCAGCAACTTTTGCTGTTCAACAACAGTAGTATGATTTACAGTAGAAGTTACTGTAGTCCAACAGGACATGTTGCTGTACCTTTACAGCAAGTCAGTTGCTGTAGACCTACAGCAAAATCTACTGGAACAATTGTTGCCAGCAACTTTTGCTGTAGATGTACAGCATTTACTATTTACAGTGTACATAAAAGTGCTTTGCAGTATCGGTGACTTGCAGAGAATGTCGTGGATGGGCCAGGTCCACTTTCACTATCGTCCAAGTTAGATAGCGCTTCCCAACAAGTTCCCCTGGCCGATATCTATATATTGCCCACTGAAGAACACAAGAGAGCTGCATATGTGCATAAAAGTCCTGTAGATTTAACATCATATACAGTGTAAACTGCCCGTCCCCAACGCTGTTTGTTATCGGAAGATAAAGGAGACTTATCTATTCAACGTGCCATATCAATAACATCTGATACACCTCTTGACTATTACGTAGATCAAGTGACATTTGCCTCATGTCACAAGGTAGAAATTGGTTTTATAAAACGATTGTCGGTTGTTCCCCTTCTACCATGCAGGGATGCTTTCTAGGTGAAGTAACTAATTCTTGATATCTTTATCTGGAGATCTTTTTAGATATTCAAAAGATAAGCATGGTATAAACTGAGGATGGAGGCTTTCTGTTCTTTTCTGTTTTAGTCTATCCTTTTAGTTTGACATCAAATGAACTTTTCCATCTCCGGATTAGTGCTACATGTATATATATATATATATATATATATATATATATATATATATATATATATATATATATATATATATATATATATATATAAATGGAAACCGAGGCCATGGGATAGAAGAAGATACCGCCTGATCCCCCGTCCTCGTAATCTCAGAAGTATATGTTCACAAACATGATTATTCAGGGAGAAATGAAGCCAAATTGTAGGATCTCCTGTCTTTTGCTACATGTATTATCTCCTCTCTCTTTTTGCTCCCTAAATTTCACATGCACCTAGTTCAAGCCAGCAAGGACATACTCTCAGTACATAATCCACATACTCATACAGTATGTAAGATTTGATGGATAAAATGCATTATTTTGAGTCCAGGTGTATTGATATCATGTCAATTTTCAGTACATAACTACATCCATTTGCAACTTCGACCCATTAATGACACAGAAATGTGTTAGACTTTCCCATGCGTCAATCACTGATGAAATGCCACCCGCTATAGACCGAACTGAAGTTGAAAAATATAACATTAAATTATTTACCACATATCAAAATGGATGCATTCCTGTAGTCTAGTGCGTGCTGGGAATATGCACGTGTAGCATCCCTACTTTCTGGTCTGTTTCACTCTTACCAAGCAATATGGGGTAGCAGGTTGGTTGTATCAAGGGTCATTATACATTTTTGTATCAGTATACTGCAAAAATGGTGTTTAGATTTTAAACATGTTTAGGTCTAAACACGTTTAAAACCTAAACATAAAGGTCAGTCAGGTGTCTCATCGACTACACATTTAGGAAATGAACACTTTTGTTCTAACTACATAAACGTTTATGCTAAACATGTTTAGATGTTTAGAGTTGAAACAGTTAAATAATAGGTGTTTAGATATAAACATCAATATGTTTAGATACTTGGATGTTAAATCCACACCAGGTAGCAGCACTACCTTTGAATGGACTATCTGCACACAGTTATAATCAATTGTTGTGACAAAAATGTCCCCAAATACCATGTTTATCATGGTTTCATTTCATAGAATGTCATGTGAATAGGAATGGCAATAGAAAATTGACTAGATTCACCTTATTCCACCATCATTAGCATAAAAAAATCAATAAGTTCCATGACTGACACCTATTTGATGTTATTCTGGAATAGATAAGGCAATGTCCTTCCTGCCAAGCTGTTGTACTTTCTCAAGTCTCTCATTCTGATGCAGTGTGTAACATATGTACACATAAATAGCTGTGGCTGACATCTTTGGAGACTTTGACAAGTAAATACCTGCTGATGCCCCCCCCCAAGTAAATGAGAAAACAAACAAAATATATCACTTTTTCTTAATGCATACAATCATGTCTGCAAACCTTAACTCTCCATCAAATCATTTAAACATCTGAACACAAAAATTCATAAACACCTAAACACAAAAATTCATAGATATCTAAACACAAAGTTTTAACCTAAACACCTACATTTCTAAACACTTGAGCTAAGCAGATTGTTTGGCTAAACACGTTTAGGAAATTAACGTGATTACAAAAACGTTGCAAGAATATGTTTAGAATTGTGTTTAGGATCTAAACACCATTTTTGCAGTGTATCTATATGGCCTGAGCATTTTAGGGCAGTTTTTTTCCTCCTCCCTGACTTCTGGAACCATGTTGGAATCTATGGTTCTATAATCACAAGCCCTATAATGAACACATGATCTTAGAAGAGCATGGTAATTCCTTTAGTCGGCCCCCCTTTGCAAGGCAGTTGACTTAAAACACTTCCTTTGCATTGGCTCCAATAGATACCTTTTTGCAGTTAGATTCAATGAAGAGTTAGGGAATACAGAGTTTCTATGACTGGAATGGACAACATGACAGCCTATGTGTACATTACCAGTTACAGAGGCCTGTTGACACATGCCTGGTTTCCATAGCAACAGGCAGCAGACAGTGGATCCCTGACAGGGGCGGCCAACATCAAAGAAAATACATGTACATGTTTTTGATGTTTGCCGACAGGCCGCCTGCATACATGTTGGTCGGTGTACAAACGTGGGCCTTACATGGAATAACTCATTTAGCTCAGGTCGGTGTGTGTTGTATCGGTGTGTGAATTGTTGATCTACAGCTGTATACTCCTCCAGTGGGCCCAGCCAGCCCCCAGCACGCCCCATACCCAGCTTCCCCATGTCCACCATAGGACAACATGAACATACCGTCCCTCCCTATTAAGTCTACCACATCCCCACCCTCTCTCTACAAACCAATTATTTCCCTACAACAAACCATTCTCTGTGTGCTCACAGTTTTTGTACCTTTCAAACCTGATGCAAATTTCCCTCCTCCTCCTCCTCTCCATTCCCATCGTTACTTTTTGATACACGATGATTTCAGATTTGAAAGCATCTGTGTGTCTAACTCAGGCAGATGGGTTCTATTTATACAGAGTTCCTCACTATTATTTTTTCCAGTTTCAACTAGGATTCTATGTCATGTGTACATGTGTTTAATAAGGATGAGTCTATTCAACAGGAGGTAGTCAAGGGGTGCAGGAGGAGGGGTTGGGGGCACTAGTTTATCTAGGTGGGAAGTTGATACTGTTTCTCCCTCCACCTGTCCCCACTCCACCTTTGCAACTGTTGCCGATTCACCGATTATGCCGCTAAGAGCAAACACCTATTGTTAAACAGCTGTCTCCTGTGTGTCCCCTCCCCATGATGCCCCCTCCCCCCACCCTCCTC
Source organism: Acholoe squamosa (assembly GCA_949317995.1). Lineage (NCBI taxonomy): Eukaryota > Metazoa > Annelida > Polychaeta > Phyllodocida > Polynoidae > Acholoe > Acholoe squamosa. The sequence goes on from OX439038.1 coordinate 55,736,682, forward strand.
ATGGTTCCATACCAGGCCCTGTATACGCCATCTCACACATGCAGAGCACAGGCCTGCATGTGTGAAGTTACCCCTGAACTGCCCCATGGTGCTTTAATACCCCTTTGATCATTATAATATGCACAGAAGACATGGTTGCTGCCCTAGTGAGTAACTCGCCATTGCTCTATTCCTGCAGCGTAATACTGTTGTTACTGTCCTATTAAATAAGTCTGCATTGCTGGCGAGTTACTCACTGGTTCTGTGTAGATCTATGCATCACACTGTAGTCATCATGGTGACTATATCGATGCTCTGCACATCATTTTACCCTGAGAAGTTTAAGATCAATAAACACATGGTAGTATTGTGATCATCTAGGATAGCATGGTCATATTTGTGTTCACCTGGCAAATAAATATTGGGCACACCTGAAATAATGCAAGGTATAGTGGTACAATCATATTGGAACATGAGCTATCGGATAAATGCCATTTGTTAGCAGACTAGTTCACAATAGTTAATAGGGTATGTGGATGGGATGTTTGCTACAAAATGCTGTATTCTCATTCAATATGTTAGGAGTTTGTTTGCTGTGTAGAAATTCTGATGATTAATAATGGAAGAAATGAAAAGATGTGGGCCCCACACAGGCTTTACCAGTGGAACATCTATAGGTAGTTTGTTAGCATTCATTATTCCTTTGGAGTTTCATTTGAAATTAGAGTAGAGTATTTCATTTTCCCTTTGACATATTGTTAGGCATCCAGAGAAGATTGCCTCTGATATAGGGACCACCAGGGTTGCCCTTGTTTAGATGACAGCCCACATAGAGATTATTATCACAAACCTTATCAACAAAGAAAAATATATTTAAGCCTTTAAATAAATATGGTAAACGCCTTCTAAATGTCAGAGAGGGACAAAAATACAAAGATAAGTAAGAAATCAACAGACCCCATTTCCTTGATTCTGCTCTCATCTTTTTTATATGCCCTGCCATGGTTTTGGACTGTTAACAAATGAACTCTATACAGGGGATAGGGGATGGGTTGATGCTGGATACAATGTCTGAGATAATTCAATTTCCGTCATGCCCATTGTATATCTATTGCATTTGCACAATAGAAGAAACCAGTTTAGGGCAGATATTGGCCCACATGATGAATGCCCTTTGTTAAGTAGCTTTGAAGTGGTTCACCTCCCGTCAAATGACCTAAAACAAGCTGAGGTTATTATAGAGGAGTACGGGTTGTAATGATAAAGGCCATTCCAAGTGATATGATCCCACATAGGGGCGAGGGAGACTTTTTTTTAGATGAGATGCAAGCTTTCATGGTTTTGGAGCTGTTGGTAGACACTAACAAAGGCCACCCATCCACACGAACCCATATGCTCTGAACTTGAGTATGTTCTATGAAGTCCTAATATGCCATTAGAGAAGGCCAATGCAACAGATTAAAATGCTGACACTTCATTAGTTTCCAAAGTGCATTGGTCCTAACCCACTGTCGTAAGTAGATTCCCGCTGGTGAGCATCTGATAACCACTTTTTGGAGTGACATAGATAAGATTTTTTTTTTCAGAGAGAAAAGGAGATCGATTAATGCCTTAGCAAACAGCCACCCCATTTTGTCTGTCCAGAAGGAATACTGACATACCTACCTGAGGGCTTACCTGCCATTCAGCCTTCCTACCCATAACCCAGGGTCTGGCAACCCCTAAAGGACCCTATGATGATTTCAGGTTCATATTCATGGGACTTTCTCACTGGGACTGCATTTGCCCTAGTATCATGGCGGCACTTTAGCAGTGTGTCAACCGCATATTTAGGATCGACGTCAATATGGTGCACGGATACCAGCCTCTTGAGTTTCTCACCAATACTGAATATACAGTTCCAAACAAGAAAATGTGATGTGCAATTGATAACTAGGTTATCCTTGAGGGGTTAAGGTGGGCCCTTCCCTTCAGGTATTAACTGAAACCAGATAGTCATTATTTTGTACTTAACACACAGAGGGTGCGTCAGAAGCACTAAGCCTCTGGGATTAGGGGGTAAGGAGATTATTAGCAATGCTCTCAAACAGGAGGATTATTGGGGTGGAGACTGGAGAGCCCCTGGAGTTGGGGATCATCGGGAGGCTGAGGGGCGTGGAGGGGGCATCCATCAGGGTTAGGTAGGGGAGGCTGTCAGCCGTCGGTCATTAGGAGATGATTTGTTGGCGCCACCCAGAGAACAATGGCTCCCAAATCAACATGTATCATAGAAGGGCCGAGACAAGCGGATTTCAAATATACATGTGTCAGAGAGACTACTGTGTGTTTGCTTCTGTAGGCGAAATTGGAGATGGCCAAGGATATATGAGCACCAAGAGGATGGGACAGGGACATACGAGAAGCTTAGACACGTAGATATTTGGGATCGGGTTTAGTTATACGTATCATGAAAGGTATCTCCAGTCATATATGACGCTGGTGACACTATATACTGTCACCTTTTCTACCAATCAAACATATTTGTTTGACTCAGGAATCTAAGTCCTCATGCACGTGTAGATAAAGATGTAACCAAAATCTTATGGAAAGGAAAATTTTTAGGGTGCCTTACTACATATGTCTCAAAATATATGGGTATGTCCCCTGGACGAAGTTGGGAATAATTCTGCAGCGTTTTATTTGCTATCAAAATTGTCCATTTTTGCCCATGCCCGTTAGAATCAACCAAAAGATTTTGAACCCCCCCCCCCGGGAGGGTATTTCTACAGCTATAGGGAGCCAATGAAAGCGAGATGCAACGCTTGCAGTCCCTAGGGACCATCCACTAATTACATACGCACTAAAGGGGTGGGGGTGGGGTCAAGCAAAATGCGTACATGTGCGTAGGGGGGTCTTTGGGCCATTTTGGCATACTCATTGTGTACGCACATGGGGTGTTTTTGAGCTGGGATTTAGGGTATTTTGAGGCTATTTTGGGGGCATTATTGTAGGTTTACCTCCCAAACTTGATCAGCATAATCATCAGTAGTCATTAATAATACCTCTTTTTCATATGAATGGGTATGAATGTAAAAGGATAGTACAAAATATCTTCTAAAAGAGGTACGGATATATGTAGCTTTGTCCTTTCCTCTCCAGTTATCCATATTTATCCTCTAGTCAGGTGGGGGGGGGGGGGTCAGTGACTTGAGTATTTATATATTTTTTTTAACATGTACGCTGGGGGGGGCAATGCGTACATGGTGCAACAGGGGTGGGGGGGGTCAAACTGTGGGCAAAGAGTGCGTATGTAATTAATGGATGGTCCCCTAGCGTTATTCACGTATCAACAAGAACATGTTGGATGACGTCGCAACTTTATTAAAATTGTCTCCACAAACATCCTCCATTGAAGTGTCTGTTTAAGACGTGCCACGTGGCCAAGCCTATGTTTGGAGAAGTGGATTTCTTCCATTTTATCGTCGTCTGGTGACAAAGAGTTTGTACAGAATCTCAGAACACACGTGTCTGTTGTTACATTGGCACGGAGAAAAAAAAAGTAAAAGAAAAGGCCAAAGTCGCTACCGGAACAAGATTTCTTTCGTTCTTCAATAATCAGATTTGTGGAAAAACACTCTTTCTAAGCCGATTTCAGGTACATGTGGCTTTCCTTTCCCTCCCCCACATTGCCTCAAAATATACACAAGCCGTTTCAAGAGTATAAACCCTCGTCCTGGTGCTGTGGAAAAGCGTCCCTCGGAATATAGCCTTTTTTCTTTCTTATAGACACCTTCATAGCGACGTAATATATAGATAGATACGTGTACAGAACAAATGGGAAATTCTGCACACTGCTGGGAGAAGAAAGGGGAAAAACGCTCATCCGGTGTCGCGTGGAAATATTGTCCCGTAGCAGATGTTCGGACTCAAATTTGAGCCGAGCATTGGCGGGCAATGCCCAAACTCACATTATAAGTTGTTTTGTTTGCCTCCCGCCCTGGCGGCCATGTACAGAGAGGTCTGCCTCTTGTATTACCAATGTATCGTGTGTCCCAATGTAGCAGCTCTCCTCAGAGCTTTTGTCGTACAGGGCGGCACAATGGAATTGATTTGATTCTTGTCGGCTTTAGGGGCACGATGCGCAGCGCCACAAACGCTGTATAATCGAATCAATCGCTTGCCAGCGCCCGAGGGGGCTGGTAGGGAACAGCGAGTGGTAGCAGGGACGTATGGGGGGACAGGGTAGGGAGGTTTAGGCATCAGTTGGATGCGGCCAGGGTGGAGGCGTGTGGGAGGAGGGGTGAATTTATACCCATGTGTTTTGGCAGCTGACAACTTCTAATATAACTTTTTAATTGGTTTAGCACGCCCTAGTGGTCAACGAAATTGACGGAGACAGCAGCCCCCTTGACGGCTGGGGGTGGGGGGGGGCATATGATCTGTCTGATTCATCAATTTACATGGGCTGAATTACCAACCACCAACACCTGCTCAGTGGCAGCAGGCCACTAAGGGGTTAGAAGGTGGATGAGGGGCCATGGAGGGATGTGTATCTGACAGCATTCTAGAGGTCGCAGCCCAGGTATTTTAATAATGTTACAACCCACCTCAGCATTAAGAATAATGCTAAGAAGAGATCTGCTCTTATTTAAGAATCTGCACTTATGCTAGATTAGCCCATCATAAAGTACCTCTTTGGTGTAGCACTCAATTAAAGTGATATTACACTCCATCTAATTGTTATCAAATTTATGATTATAGAATAATGCAAGTTATCATTGTTGTGACGTAGATCTTTCCATGAAATGCATGTTAAGAAACTAAGTACATGTTCTGCAGAAAATATGAGTATTGCTGGACGAAAGAGCAGAGCAGAAGGAACTGGGAAGTCACATATATGGCTTCCTCGGACAACGGCACTCGTGCCCACGTCGAAATGAAACACTATGGAGTATAGTGTATACATCCACTCTCATTCAAGAGATGAATAAAAAAGGAATGATCGGCTTTTTTGTACATGTATCATGAGTACAGATTTGAATGTCTGATATTCATAGTTCTATAGCATCAGTTCCTCCCATGAATGTGTGAAGCCCACTCGAAATGAGCAGAATGTGTCATGTTTAACTCATTTGATAATAAACTACTCCAAGGACTCTCCCTTCCATTGCACATAGCGTTGGTTAACACCTATACCGAGGAGACATGTGTGAGAAACAAGTTTCCCTGAGCCGTTTCCCTTATAGCCCTTAAGTAGGACATTGTGCCTTATATGCCATTGTGAATCACCAATTCCACACTGGGAAAATAACTCATAATCTGAGAGTGTATACATCCCACAAAGTCAGGTTAACACGTGGGAACAGCAGTGGAGACCTGTCTTTATGTTTCTCGAAACATTAAAACAATATGCTGCTGTAAGAGAGCTAACAAAGTAGGCTGCCACCCACCTCCATGTCAATGTTGTTAGGACTACTGCCCATCCAGGAACCCCTCCAGGGTGGTGTGATTACACATTAAGATCTTTAATTGTTTCTCTCACGCTAATTGAACTAATAAAGCGCCCCTGTAAGCCCAGCTAATTGCATTCTCTCTGCCCAGACAACAATGAGACTTGAAGGCATCGGTTTCACCTTTTACTGTGGTACCTTTACTCACCCCTTCCCTGGGGAAGGTTTGAGAAGCTTGGGGTGCTGGTAAAGGAACAATGTTCTGGGTCGTAGAGACGAGGTAAAGTATGTTCAAAACCTTCTGCCCAACTTTCAAGCTCACAACATCGGTATGGTTGCAAGAGACCCCGGGAAGAGACCATTGAGATTCCGCTGATTTAGAATGACATAACGGCTAGGTTTCATGCAATATATGTTTGGATTGTTTCGGGTTCTGTCAATTGATGGGTTCAAAAAGAAAACCTGAAGGGCTGGATCCCGACCTCATGCATCGATTTGTGTGACAGGATCTGCAAAGAGGGCCCTTCGTGCAGGATGCATCAATGTCCCCTTTCGTAGTATATATCGCACTGTTGTAGATTTTGAGGGCCTTTCAAATGATTACCTGGTACTTGCAAATAAATGTGTTAAGTCACGTCTTTTGGGCAATTTCCATCATTTAGTTCTGGATGCAGTATATAACAACAACTAACACAACCAAGCATGAAGCATTCATCGTTAGCCCAACCAGGAGACCGGCGCCGCCGCTTTACAAATTAAACCTCTAATGCAAAACGACTGGGAAATTAATTATTGCGCCTAGCAAGCAGAACATCTGTCCGTATGGATTACCGGCCCTTTAGCTTGTCTCAGTTCCGCCTTTTACCGTTAGATTCCCTCCGCTCAGCCCTCCCCACTCTACCTTTTTGTGTGATTAGTCTTTGGGCCTGAAGACGACAGAAACCATCATTATCTGTTTCTCCTTGGCGGTCTGGGAGGTAGCAGGTTTAACACAGTAAAATGGGAGAAGAAGAATATCTGCTTCTGGTGTTGGTTTAAGTAGTTGTTCTAATAGTGAGACCATAGTCATTGAATTTGAGCTTCTCAGGGGAGTTTCTCAGGGAGGGAAGAATGTGTAATGAACCTACAGTATCTGTTAGCTGTAATAATATATGTCTTTGATTAACCATTTAAGGTAGGAGTAGTGCCTCAGGGCTTTACATTTAGTTGCCATCACGATGTACAAAGGCACGGCCAGCAAGTCACATTCCAAATGTATACATAATATTGCAGAGTAGCATAGAGTAACGATGCAAAGAAGCAGCATTGGGGGACTCTCAAGAAAACCAATTTACATTATTGAGAAATTCCCTCCGCGTGGTTTGCTGCACTGAAGAGTTATGATCAGGGCAACTTTTATTCATCATGACAAGAGGTGTGATTTCCATTATATCAATGAGCATAATGGATTTGAAAGATTTGGGTGAAGTACACCACAAAAAAGATTCTTTATTGACATTAGTCTCCTTATGTCCCAAGGCACAGTATAATTGTTTAGCAAAACAAAGGCAATACAGCAAGAAAAAAATTTCTACAGCACATATCAGTCCATGACGTTTACTCGGAAGATTGTTTTATTATGATATAGAAATATGCAATGATACACTAACATTATTCATTGTTGGACATTATCCTTGTATGATAACATACACCTCTGTGAACGAAATCATGAGTTACTGTCTAGATTTATTTTTTGAAACCCACCTTTGGCATTTGTATGGATAATGATCGATTAAACTGCTATATATTTCTCTTGGCAAGCACGTTTGTGTGGATGATAATTAGTGAGAATGATATATATATATATATATATATATATATATATATATATATATATATATATATATATATATGTTGTCCTATTAAGCAGCATCTTTAAAGTCATTTTCTTGGTTTTGTCTTTCCAGATGGGCCCCCGGAGAGCCAGCGGTTTCCTGGACCTCTGAATGGCACAGAGCCCAAACTAACCCCACCACACAGGGAGTACGAAGACACTGCCTTCAAACCAGTAGCAAAGCGGTAAGTAATACCCGTACATCTAATACCATGACGTTATGTTTAAGTGTTTATCCAATTAGTTTTAGAGTGAAAGGATAGACATGTACTACATTTGAATTTATGTTCAAATGATTTGCTATTTGAGAAAGACTTTTTAATAAGTTTGTTCCATCACTAAGGAAATTATGATACATGTAGACTTAACTTAAAGCCCTTTTCTAAACACATATAGGTGAGAGACACTGCTGTTAACTCAATAATGGTATATTCCTGAAATCTTCAGAGCATGCAGAACCAAAACGTTGTTTTATTCATTTATTCCCTTTGGTGTTTCAGGCCGATCGTATGACATCCTGAGCCATTCAAGACGTTCGTCCATCGGCCAAAGGCCACCATTCCCTTCTCAGTGAGCACAACTCGGTAGATGTAGGGTGGAGAGAGCACTGCCTAGAACCAGGAGAAGAGCTGCTCTCCAGCCCTCAGAGCTGCTCTCCAGCCGTCTAACCCTACTACTCACACACCTTTATCCACAAGTGTGTCTCTCTTGTTCACACAAAGGGGAAGGTGATGTGTTAGACTGTTTCAAATTCAGAAGGCAATGCTGATCTCAACTGACTGTCTTTAATAGCAAACAGGAGATGATAAAGACACAAAAGTCTGTGTTCGATGATATATATGTGTCTTCACATGGACATTGTGGGGTTACGGCCTTTGGGGGCTAAATATCAGAGGACAATTGGGGCATACCTACATACAATCCGTCTCTAGTCAGAGAATTAATAATTACGTGTATTATAGTATATGGAATATCGAAAGCACCGCACCCTTTCCCTATGTTATATGTACATATAGTTAATGCAATGTAGTGTAAAATATGAAGGAGGAGTGAGAGGAGGGAGAACTAGGTTTAGAGAAGTTCCACGTGGCTGTTCTAGTATACAGTCGTGTGGTATTTGAAATCCAATCCAGCTGGTCTTAGATTCCAGACAGTCATGTTATGTATGATATTAGAGAATGGTGTATACATAATCTAACTTATTCGTGTTTATCCCTGACTTTATAAACTTTTCTATGGTGGAAAGTGATTAAATAGGTTTCCACATATGTGGATTTATAAGGGATGAGTGATGTTGTTATTGCAATTGTTATGATCACATGTACTGCCAGTAGTAAATTATTCACCCGAGGGGAAGGATACACTATTACTAGGATTAGTCACAATTTTTTTCACTGGCTAATGGGTTTATTGGAATATAACTAAATACGGACTGAAATAGTTCTAAACTGCCAACCTGTGAGACAAAGTACACAATACTGTTAATTCACACACATTTTATTGTTTGATTAAGAAGATGTGGGGTCACGTGGAATTTTTAGACCAACATGAAGTAAAATGTATCTTATGTGAGTTGGCCAAGGGCGAGGATTATAAGGAAATCATAGCATGATAAGATTGTTAAAATGTAACTTTGGGTTTGTGAGAGGTATGGAGCGTAATCAGATTTGGGAAGCAAGCGATTGACATTTAAGGAACTGGAAAAAAGTTAGAAGCCACCTTAGAAGCCACGTGAAATAGCCACTGTCGCGTAGCAATGCACCTCGTGACTTTCGATCATTGGCGTTCGACCACCAATGCCTATCCCACGCCGGCCAATCAGAAGTGTGGTGTGTGCTTTGACCTGTCTAGAAGACACAGCATGACTTTCCAAACCATCCAATAAAAAGGTGCGACACCAATGGGACTTCTGCACTCACCTGGCCAAGGAGAAGAGCAGACTACAACGGCATGTGGGGTTACAAATCTAGGTCCCTGGATCCCCACATGGAGTGACAACATTCCCAGCGTATGTTTAGTGAGAAGGGATACTCATGACTGAAGCCACTCCGCTCCATGAAGCCACGTGTTCGATGGCTTCCAAGAGTCCTACACCTGTAGAAGTTGGGGCGACTCGTTATCTGTTTATGGAGCAGTCCCACCGGTAAGTGTTTTATAAATATTCACTGTAGCACACTATAAATCCATAGCACTGTAAATGGTGTATCTGCAGATGGGGCAGACGAAAACATTTTAACCGTGAACTTCAACTAATGTTACAGCAACAAATTGCCAATCTATGATATAAAAGCCTAGAAGAGAATACCTCTTTAGATCAGCTGGCGCCCATGTTCTGTTGTGCGAGAGGTTGGTGAGTAGGCATGCATTTGAGTTGTTGTAAGTGGATGGGTGTTGTTGTCAGGGTGGCTGTGTGCAGGTGAGTGGGTACCATGAAGTCCCTAGTTGCATTCCTTATGTCAGAATTGAGGGGTAGATTTATTGGCAAGTTGCTTGACTAACATGTCGCCTGCGACATAGGTCATTAATGTTATAATGTGGCCCCACATACATAAAAAAAATCTCTGGTCTACACACAGTGGCCCAATCCTATGCAGTCATAATTTGTATTCATATACCATACTATCAAAGTTGTAAAAATGAACCACAAAATGCAACACTTGTCCAGAACTCTGCCATAAGATTAGCATTCAATAGTATAAGTGCATTTTGTACTGGGTTCCTTTATAAACGGTGCTTTACCGGACACACGCCATCACAACAAAACACCTACTTATTACAAGTATGCCATGTAATAATGTATAATGGCCACATTGTTGGCCCATTAGTGGGACAGTCAGGACACATCCTGACCCAGTGTCTCTGCTCCTGCCTGTGGCCCGTAGTTGGGTGGTCCTTTTTGATAATGGGGTCGTCAGGTCTATAATATATTGGCGTGTACAAGGCAGAAATTTAGAGTCAGTGGGCGCGACAGATGCCTGGGGCCTTGGCCAGGCCAGGTCACGTAAGCACTAGATTTGCACCAAGCCCAGATTAGAGTCTAAGATAATGAGGAAAGTTCAGAAATGATAACTGATAAGGGGATCAAATCTCCCAGGGACATATTTGGAGAATATTTTCCAAACTCATGAAACAAGACAGATAGTAACCGAGGGAATAAAGAAAAGAAAGTGTATCTGTTCTCTAGATCATGAATGCATACTTCCTAAAACACATCTTTGCGGATGCCCTACCGCCAATAGGGTTGCTATCATTGGTTTATTAGTAAATAAGCAGTGGGTATTGAGCAGGTCTATCATGTGACTGATTTGTTGAGTGTAGCCACAGCGGATGTGATATGACAAGTGACAGTCCCATGTGGTAGCTACATGCTTTGATATTGACTACACTCCAGGCGGCCATGTACCTGTCCCCACCCGGGGGTCCTCCTTTTGAATCCCCCTGGCAAATATTCATAGTGTCACTCTTATCTTTAATGCACCTCTTTGTTTATGGTATATAGGTACCCGGTAGACACTATATCAATATACTATAAAGAGTGATATAAATTGTAGGAGATCGTTTGAATTGGTGGCTTCGGTTACCCTCTGGATATATAATTTCAAAAAGGCTACAGACAGTCGAGTTTGTTTGCTCATACATGTATAGGTAATTGACCTGTGTATAGAATGACGGCTCACCTAAATCCCTTAACCAGCTGACAGTTAAAATGAACATTGAATTATGAATAAATAGGAGCACAGCATAAATAAAACCTTTGTACTCTACGTCTTACGACTTGACTTGATACTGATATAGCTATTTAGCCATAAAGTAAAAATACTCTCACCTTTGTATTTTCCAGGTTTGGATGGCTTTGGATCCAACGAGCTGAGGTTGAGTGACCTATGGAACTACAGTGGCCTTCACACCTTTGGCAGATCATCCCATACCTCCTGTCTCATACACGTTCACTTCGTTTTTATTTCAATATGGGAATCTAAAGCTGAGCCCTTGCCTCTTGCTCCATTGTTGCTCTCGCTCAGACCCATCTTGTTTAAAACCTAACTTTTCTTGAATCAGAAATTCCTCAAACCATTTATAGCCACCTCACAAAGATTCTGTCCACCTCTACATTGAATGTCATTTTAGGCCACTCACCTTCATGATGCCTCCTCCAATAATATTCACTTTAATGTACCTCTCTTCAGACACTATTATGCCTATCCCCCATGTGTGCAATATGTCTGTTCTTATAAGTAGCCAGGTCGGTACCTGGTGGAAGCAGAAAGATCAAGATTAGAGCCACCATATTTTCACTAATTTTCAATTCTACGCGGAATAGTACCAAATTGGTATGTTGCGAGGCCCTTTCTATAATATACTCTGCTGCACAGGAAGCTCATGGCCAGAAAGCTTTTAGTTTGTCACAACGCCAATGTTCCTTGGTGTACAATTATTTGAGTACGTTCATATGTGGTAAAGAAAAAAAAATCAGAGCAGAAGTACTTTATCACTGTGTAAAAGAACAATAGTCTGTTTCACAAGGTGAAGAGTGCATTTTTGTGGAATATGAATTGAACCCTTATGGATAAGCATTTGTCTGAGAGTAGCTTGATATCAAAACCATAAGGTGCTTGTATGGAGCACAACCACAGAATCTCATATGTTCAAGTGTTAAGTCTTGTTTTGATATTGTCCTTCTAATTGGTTCATCTGCATTTTGATATGTTGTTTTATTTTTTCCTATGATCATGGGATAAAAGACTTCTCCTTCTATTGTACCTTAATGTGCTTATCTATTGGATGGTACTGGTTGATACTGTTTTCAGTAAAATATTGAAATATTATCATAAAAATATGAATGTTATGCAGCTGCACACAGGGTTTCTTTTGTCTTAATGACTGAAAGCTGACTCTAGAGGTCTCAGCAGTTTAAGGGTATACAATATACACATGTTCACAAAAACTCACCTTGGAGTTTATATAGATGGTAATTGTTAACACAGAATAAATAAAGAAAAAAGCACTTTTCTCACCCAAATGTACTAGATAAAATGATAATATGTATACATACAACTGTTACCCCACTGTGTCTACATACCTAGTACTTCAACTGTACATCGTCCTAATATGCCATACTAGATGTTCTGGTGAATGCTGTATTGGGTGTAGCCAAGCTACACACCTACTCCTGATTGTGTCAATATAGTCAGCAATACATATATATTTATGTCTGTTTTTCCTGGTCGTCACTTTAGCACGGAGGAATGACAGATCCATGTAAAGGAGCCCACTCCCTGTGACAATGGAGATTAAAATACTTTGAAATCCACTAGATGGTTTTTGTTATGTTTTCCACTAAACGATTGTGGGATAAGCATGATGTGTTCTATAACCTTTTAGACTGCTTCAGCATGCATGAAGACAAACCTATCACAACATTATAATTTTCTTATTGTAATCACTTGTAAGTTGAACATTGACCAAGATCCATTAAGACTGACGATGTTCCTGTGGTCATATAGGGTCATTAGAAGCAAGGAAGATTATCATATAGTTTGATCAAACTTGCAGAACCAGTGATATATACAGGTATTGATATACATGTATACAGGTATGCCTAATTGGTGGCCTCAAATGATGTAGAAATGTCAGTAATCATCCTGACTAGAACTATTTTGATGACCTTTGGATCCTGCCGAAATTCGCAATTTTGTGTCATCGTATTTATGAGACCTTTGACATTAATATAGATATCCAATTTTCCAAACCTGAGGTATGTTTATGAATCATGAGAAATAGATGTTAAACGCCATTTCGACAAGTACCGTCATATTCATAGTGAAGCCACGCACATCTAGGATTTCAAAAGTCTGCATTTGATATCTATTCTATCTTAGCAGGCTAGACCTTCCAGTTGACCTCTCCTCTCTAGGTCGGAGACCATCCCCTGTTGATGATGCATCCCCTGTTGATGATGGTTATCATTATTACTTAGCAATACTTGTAGCTATCCCCATAAACCCAAATACGTTATTGCGATAAATAGGTTATTGACATCCAAACTCTGTTATGAAATATCGCACACGGCTGATGATTTTAACCAATAATTCTTATTTTCATAATCAGTAAGCCTGGTTTGTCTTCAATGACAACAACCACCAAAAACAATATGAAGGTTCTGGCTTAGCGCTGACTAGAAACTTCAGGTGACTGTGCCCTGTTGTCTTCCAGTGTAAGCCTGTATAAAAAGTTACTATTTTAGAGTTCATTATGGAGGAACATCCAAACTTTCTCATGGGCGCCCTACAACTTGGGAGGTTGGAAGAGGCAGGCTGGATGGGCGATAACAGGGGGAATTAGCAGCCCAGCAGGTCTCAACTGGTCCCCTACCGACGTCTCCTGGCCCCCAGGCCTCATTCTGAGCAGCGCCAAAGCCGCCTCCGGGTACCACAGCCTACTGTCTTTGGGCAAAGAATTGACAAGAAGTGGAGTTATTAAAAAGAGAAAAAAAGGGGGAAAGCTCCAAGGGGGACTCCTGTAGAGCCATCCATCATTTCGCTTGTTATCAGGCTAGTAACGTGCAGAAAGCAGCTGTTGTGACCTGGGTATAGGAAGTCACAAGGTGTTATGTTTGCGGTTTCTTGGTCTGGCTGCTTTAGTGTTCAAAATACCTGCATTGAGTAAAGATCAAGCAAGTCAGGTAAGGCCAGGGCCAATCGAGTATTGTGAAGGACCAACGCATCAGGCAATGCCAGGAGGGCATTTAAAAACAATAGCTATAGATATCGTTTTGATATGCCCTGCAGATGAAATAGACGAATGTAAATGCATCGTAGGATACATAGATGGTGGGGGACGTGCCATTTCTGCCTAGGCTGAGACATCAAGACAACACACCTAGATTCCAGCCCCACCTGGATTCTGGACTTCCTATGGATATTAAAAAAGAGGAGAGAGAAAAGCCGGTCTTGTAATCCCACTGCGGATAATTGACAGTGCCTTGACATGGGAGAATTTGGAAATCCAAGGGACTTAAAATGATTATAGATATGCAACGTCATGTTTAAGATAACATGCATAACAACTGATAATTATGAAGTGAATGGGGGGGGGCATGTTGAGAAATTCCATGTGGCTTTACTCTTAGCCTATGTGTCTAGACTGTTGATAACCTCATTTACAACATCATTATACTCAGAAAATCAACAGCACAACAATAACAAAGTGAACTGACATTGGCTGATGTGAGGTGTCAATCATGCTCTCCATGAACGATGACTTGTGTAGTTATTTCCAAAGTAATGATTTGCATACACATCTAATCAAGAAACATTCCAAATAACGATTACGGATATATCTCTGTGATAGTAGGGGTTTCTTGTAGATATATTGACATTAAGATGTCTGGAGTAAAGACCAGAGGAATTCGGCGTGTCTAGGTAATGTAGGAGTCGAGAGGGAGTTGTCAATAAATGGAGAGCTGTATGTCAATAGTGTATGGATTACCTTATATAAGGTTGGCATTATGCTGAAATAGAGAAAGGGTCTACTGATATCATAATACCCATTACCTAAAAAAACAAAAACAAACACAAAACATTGCAGCAGAAGCGTAGTAAAGGGAACAGGGGGCTGTGTTGCCCCTCCCAATAATGGGTAGGCCCCCTATGCATAATATAAGTATAGCGCGACCCTCCCAAGCGAGAACCCTCCCCCCCATACAAAATTGCACCCTATGTCTCTTTTGCAGAACGGCATTGAGATTCAGATTTGATAGCCTTTATTTCAACATTGTAAAACAATACATCTCAATCATAGATTAGATATAAAGGGCTGGCTTTATTTGAACCTACATTGCAGGAAGGTTTTGTCAGCAATCTTTGGATCTATACAATCTGATTGCAATGCCATTTCATTACTGGGTATATATATCATATAGATTCATAAACCTAGTGTCCACTCTGCCTCTATCGTACAAAGAAGCCATACAAATCTTGGGATAGAGGCCTAGTGAATTATTGGTACATATTGCAAACGAAAGATAATATGTCACTGCCTGCATCTTGTCTCTACTAAAGACTCACAATAATTATTCTCTTGCTTTTTGATTGTATTGCCTAGGCACAGGTCTCGACAGGAGAAATTTGGGGAAACGCCTGACCCCTGAATATCTGTACCTCAGTCCTGTTTGAATAAGATGAAACATTGGATCTCACTATCCCTGCCTTGTTTGAAACAGAGAGAGCTGCACTATCAGGTACCTACTCATGTCACACACTCTATAGTATATTATACTGACTGACTTCTCCCAACTAGGTACCTACTCAAATCCCCCCTTTTTAGCACCATACTTGAATGACCACTTGTGAACAACAAAAGGGACAAGTTATAGCTACATGAAAAGAAAGGACTGGAAACGAGGGCATTTTTAGCCAGCTCTTCCATTTACTATAGGAGCAACATCCTCCTGACCTTATTACCAGCCAACAGCCAATGACATTACTGCAAAGTAAGCCACAGGGTCACATGACATTGGGGAAAATCTTGTGTGGTTCAATGAACCAATATATAATTTTGAGGAAGAACTAAATCAGATTTTTTTCCAGCATAGACAAATAATTCACTGTGGGCATGTAGATCCATCGTCAATTCTATTAGTTACAAGCCGTTACCAAATATTGTATCTGACACTGACCTGTATTTTTGACTGTCAAACATTAATTGTAAAGAAGGACATTATAATTGAAAATGCTCACATAAGGCAGTGATGATCCCTATAATAACCCGTAGAGTATTGCGTATAACAACCACAGCATAGCCTCTCTACATCTCAGACCTCTATGTTATGGGTCCATAAACCAAAAGGTAGACAGGCCGATGACAAACAGTGACCTAAGTGTTGTCCAATGTTTGGAAAGGCTGCACACCGCCTCTGGCCACTGTTTTCTTACAGGCGTATCAACGTTATTTGCTCTCTATTATGGAAACTATCTTATGCACATTTGGATAAACATGTAGTCTGTCATCGAGGCATGTATCTATATAAATATTGTATAGAGGTCTGGGGATATAAAATTGTCGGTAGTGGGCGCGGGTAGTGGCTGATCCTATTTAAATAAGGTCATAATACAGGTTATTATTGTGGATTTACATGTAACCATACACATTTCACCTTAGTGAAGTGTTACATGTTGAAAAGTGGATTCGATTTTTTCCCCAACAAAACAGCATGTGTAGATTCAGGCTGGCATACGATATCTAGTGATAACATCTTTGGGTGTAAAGCATTAAAACAATTTTGAAATATGGTGTTCCTTTGTGACACAGTACTGTCATGGTGTTGGTGGGATGGAAGTGGCTTCCCTGTCAGGTATTCATGTATCTGCTATGACTATTCTTAACATTGTGTACATCTACAGTGTACTCAGTTGAATGTACTATATTACATAAATCACTGTTGAATAATGGAAATAAAGTGTATATGAAGCATAAAGCTAATGCCCATCTAAATCCTAATGAACTATCAACCCTATCCGTACGTTTTCAGACCGTTCAACCATGGTTTGTGACTAGATACCAAATGACAGTAAGCCATGTCCGCTACTGTAACTATAAGTATGATCTATGTTACATGAGTCGAAATGGAATGAGAGGTGAGACCATGTCCCTTGTGCTATCGCATCTAACATCTCAAAATATGGACGATATCCCCCTGCAGATAGTGTTTATGAAAGCTTATAATGTTTTATTGGCCAATTTACAGTGTGTGTCGAAAACATGACACTGGAACTACGTGTACTACCGTCAAATAATATATCATGTTCCTACCTCGGTGACCGCAGGGTCTTGGGTCGTAAAAGTGCAGTATTCCCTGACAACCCAGGAATGGCCAACTATATAAAGAAGCAATAGTAGACAATGGGACCAGACCCCAGAATATAGCCTCTTGTTACTCCTGTGTCTACTGTGCCAAACCCCTACAGGGTTGGCCAGAAGTATATAGATTATTGTTGAAACCTAGAAATAACAAATAAAATCACGTGAAGCAGTTTACATGGCTGCTTTTTATCTATTGCTATACCTTGTTCAAGGTCTGTGTTCAATTTTGCTGAAAAATACCTGTAGAAACCGATACCACCCGAGCATTGAAATAATTCACAGGCATGAAGTATGATTTTCCGGTAAATTTCCTCATTTCCAGAGACAAAAACAAGAGAAAATTATATTCACTTGTTGTATCCTTTCTCCAAATTGCATCTCAAACCTCGATTTTACAAAAGAGTTCTCTTTTCTAAATTCCCACAAAAATATCACCTTTGCCCAGCTTGTAGTGAACATCTCCAATGTACTGAGCTATCAGCCATTGGTCTGATAGTAGGGTTGTGTTTGTACTACCCTAATATATCAGCCTTCTAGCTTTAGCTGGTGGTAAATAGAGTCAGTTATTTCGGGTGTTATCTGTGGCCCCTGATACGGTTTGATCCACTTCCCTCTCAATTGTCAAATGTGGGTTGTACGGTGTGCTTGGTGGCTACATTGAGATCTATCTGGATCATATGTGGTGGCTACAGTGCGATCTATATGGATCATTATGGCCTGGGTATGTGTAATAATTAATATCATTTTATTTAAACATTTTGATTCTGGCTTCATTCCAAGTTTGATGTTTAACTCCGATATGACCAACAAGATAAAATAGGGTAGGATTCATCACAAATATGTGCAAAGATGCTCACCCCATTCACTTTGTCTCCCTCCTTGTGTCCCTCTGAAGCTTTACACGATGGCCTATTTTGTTGAAAAAAACACACCCAAAAACGCTTAAAGCAGCTTATTTTTACCCTGTACCCTCAGGCAAATTTGAAGTGACTTAATTCAAAACCGTTCAAAAGAGAATACTATTTTATTGTGCCACAAGTTTCAGTTATCATCGGTCAAAAAGTATTGGGAACTAAAGTCTACACACAAAAAAATATTCTGAATATCTTAGGCCTTTCACCTAACATTTGTTGGACTTGCTAACCCAAGTTGGGAGTTTGCACGTCCCCAAACCACCAAAGTTTTCTTGGGAGTTTACGCCTAACCCTTAGGAAAAATGCCCGACTTGCCTGATTTCTCCTGACTTGCCTTAGACTTTTCCACTAACTACATAGACTTTCAAGCAACATAGCAATTTTCTTCATATTGAAATGGTAAGTGTAAATTCCACATAGGTTAAGACATCCAGAACAGAGCCTCTCCATTTGAGAAGCAAGTTCAATACCTCACATCATTTTCTTTGCAACCCGTGAACTTAGTTGCTCTGGGTTTATCATAATGTCAAAGATGTGGATATATGAGTAAAATAAATTTCCACAGAAAAGGTGTTTCCATTATTTTTCATTGCTCCTTCAATAACAAATATATATTTATTAAGTGTATTCTGTTAAATCACATGTCAGGTTGAATTGTAGAGGCGTTATTATGTCGATAGTCATGGAAAGCACCATTATTCTGACATTCATAGGCTTTTCCATGATATGCACTTACAATAAAAATCCTCATGCAAACCACACTGCCACCTGGTGTGAAAAAAATCTACTAATCCTTAGACAAAACTGCTACCCCTTAGACAAAACTACTACCCCTTAGACATGGCTAGGTCGAGTCAGCTTGCCTTAATAGGTTAGTTAATACTATTAACACATTAGTAAGATGTTACTAACATGTTGGGTATTTTGCCTAATGGGTGATTTTGTCTAAGTTAGATTAGTATTTACTAACTTGGATTATTTTCTGTGTACAATGGTATCTGCTATGGATCTAAATGTGAGGACTTATAATCTGGACATCCGCGCAAAATGAACCTTCAAGTGGGGAGGGGGGGGAAGGGTGAACACTTTCAGCCTGCAACAGGTACCACAATGGCAAACATAGTGTTATTATGTTTTAAATGTCTATAAGCATTAGTTTTAATCAAAGGCCTCTTTGCCTCTAGGTTTTGAAAAATAGTCTTATGCTGAACTGAGTGCGCTTTAGAATTGAAGTCTTCGAACACGAATATAGTCACAACTGTTCAAAAAGACATCGGTCAAAACGCCTGTTATTTCTTTTTAATATTGCGCCTACCCCTTAAATACCCATGAATATAAAAGCCAGACAAATCAAAACACAGATTGCACTAACCACACACACAGTACTTCTTATCCTGCCAATCTTAAAATCATCAAAATGAGAAAAACCACCCCATCGAGCACAAAGGTAACACATTGACTCCAATAGTCACCTTGGTTGGGACATAAATTTGATACAATGTCTGATACCTTTTTATCCATCTTTTCATGAATTGGGAATCTCAGAGTTGAAGTATATATGCTGGTTGCAGTGGCGACTGGCTGGCGTAGGTATGGGCCATAACATAATGAACTATGTTATAGTTATAGACCAAGGCATTAAGAAAGGAAAGCTTTCAATAGAAGTGTTTCATAAACTTCTTTCACTTTCCTGAGAAGTGTTTGGCGAGACTGAAGAATTGACATCAGAAGCTATATCTTTTATATTAGCTATTCAAATGAAAATTTACTTCACAATCTATTGACGTAAGTGACTTACAAACATATGTGCTACTTGAATTGTTTAAACAAACACAACTGAATTTACAATCAGAAGTAACTCATTCCGGCTGCATAGTGCTATAGGCATGTGTGTGATCTGGGAAGACTGGGGGGGGGGGGCTCAACAGACGTGGCGGGGCATCACATAAAATATCAGTTCGACACCTGGGCCACCCTTAGTGGCTGAAATGAAGGGACTGGAAATCCTAGCTCCAGATATCATCTCCATGGCGCTGAGATCGAGCCAAAGAGGCGGGATGTATGTCTGGGGGCTCTCTACATTAGAACACTTGTACCGGTAATACTAATGGTCGGTGTCTGAATAGTACGTTGAAGATGAGGTGCAAGGTGTAGGGCTATTGAAGAATTGTTGGGTATAATTATGCGCCTGGTCTTTTTGTTTTCATTTATATGAGATGCTACATTATATAGATTATTCACAGACCTCTGATAAAGACTAAGTGTAAATGATTTTAATGCATTGTAAAAGCTGTATTAATGACAGTCAATCTTGTATTAAGCTACCTCAAAATATCGAAAGTATTTTTATGGTGCCCAGTTCAAAATGTTCTGCCAGAATAGATAAGCAGACTCTTTGAACAGGTTGCTCATCGTAGTGTTGTCGTTTATGGTATGTACGGCATTTATGTAAAACGTTTTGACCTTGAACGAGATGAATGATTGAAAGAAATGTAACACGTTGGTTTTGGTTCCCACCGCAGGCCTACTTTTATGTGTTGAGCAGATGGATGAGCGACTCCATGGCCACTCCAATATAGGACAAAAACCTATAATGTCCGGGCATGGATGACCCTCATACATTGAAGGCCCACCTACAGTATTTCTACGTAAAACTCCCACTCCACTATAACGATGTATTTATAAAATAGATATAAATTTGCTTCCCATCCTTTGCCAAATAAGGAATCACATTAAAGGAATTGATGGTCGTGCTATTTAATAAAAACAGAAAAGTACACAATAACATATAACAATAATAACTAAACCTGTTGGGACTTCATCCATACAGGCCATTGGAAGTTTCTTAAAAAGCACTTCATTTGTCCATGTCGGGATTAGGCATGAAGCCACATCAGAAGCCACATTAGAGATTACCAAGACTTGGTCTAACCGTACATGATTGATTTGATCCATTTGGTCCATGGGGTAAACTTAAGTACATGACTATAAGGTGCATAGGGTTAAGTATCAATGGGCTATCTTAATTTCTCATCCCTAAATGCATGTAAATAATAGACATGCACTGAAATGTCTCACAAGGCCATTCTGACCAGATATGCATCGGGTAGTTATAGGCAATTCCCTTGTTTATCTGCAGTTTTGTTGAATTAATTGTGTTGAATTGCGCCGATCCAAGCATTCCATATCTTTTCACACAAAGAATAGTCTACATCAGGTGATGCAAGTACCCATACATGTATTCTTGTATTCTCTATATGATTATGATACCACAGACTGTAGATATGAGACAAGACTGGTGGACAAATACAAGATAAATACAAAGGATACAAAGACAAGAACACAAATGGCGATTTTATCTATGTATATCTTCCACCCATTTCTCAAACAATGCTTGCATCAGCACACCATTACCCACTCAAAGACACATCTTTGTCACATCAATGTCACTAATTAATTGTCAGTAGCCAAACAGAAAGGAGATCCACGCTGGGCTATGCGGATCACCCTTAGTTGTTCACGACCATGGTGAGCTAAATAATGAACAAGTAATCAATGGATAATTCATGACGAGTGTGTGTTAGTGAAGGATAATAACATGAGGCCGTAGCCCGAGTGTAATTAGCCTTCGCTAACACACATGAGTTATGAATTATCCATTGACTACTTATTTTATACCACGAAACCAATAAATAATCAATAGAATACCAAAAAATTCAAGTTGAAAACAAAAATTATTCCCCCTCCCCGGGACTCGAGGCCAGCTATAGTGTGTGTACACAGGTACATACACCTCCTCGTCGCCTGGCAGCGGACAGCGACAGCCCCCGTCATGGCTCGGCTTGGCAGCGGCACACGGCGAAAAATAGTGTACACACACCTCATTGCCCGGCAGCGGACAGCTAAAGCTTTGAATGCGTCTCGCGGTTATGTTTGTGTAGAATACACCTCGCCGCCCGACAGCAGACAGCTAAAGCTTTGAATGCGTCTCGCAGTTATGTTTGTGTAGAATACACCTCGTCGCCCAGCAGCGGACAGCGACAGCGCACACGGTGAAAAAAGATGTGCCCGGACAGGGACTCGACCCGCGTACCTCTAACGGCTGAGCGCAATGCGCTAACCGCTAGGCCACGGCGTCTCACCCCTCAGCGCCCGTCTCGGCTTGGCTATCTTTGAATGTGTCCCGCGGTTATGGTAGCGGACAGCCCGCAGTCGTCTCCTTCCCGGGCTTTGTATCATATCCAGACATGGTTTTCGAACTGAGCATTTCTCATCAGTCCCTGTGGCGCACTGCATAGGGAGTTGGACTAGGGATCTTAGGCTGCAGGTTCGAGCCCTGCCCTGGTCAAGACTATCATGGGTTTTAACATGTAACATATGACATGGAAGGACATGAGAGGCGTGCGGGTTATCCATGGATAACCGCACTGGGTGCAGGTTATCCATGGATAACCGCACGCCTTACAAAATTGATGTTACAGCCTACAGGGTGTGCAATATCGACAGGTATGTGCATGGGAATATCCAGCAAAAAGCACTGAGTAACCCAGAAATCGTGGTATAACGACAGGTATGTGCATGGGAATATCCAGCAAAAAGCACTGAGCAACCCAGAAATCGTGGTATAACACATAATAATTCATGTATTTGTGTAAAGACGAGGCCCTCAGTGTTTAAGTTCATAGCTGTCTGTTATTTTTCAGCTTATGATAAGGGAAGCTGAATGGGAAACCTCTATCACTTTGGTCTGACTCAGTGTTTGTAAGGAGGAGGCAACTGGCACCCCATGACTGCAAAACAGCAACTTGCTATTTGCAGTTGGCAACATGTTGCACTATCCTTACTTATTATACATGTACATCCCTATATAAAAATAACCCTTTATTTCTGGTCTGACAATGTAGAAGATCAAAATTAAAACAAAATATCGTGATTTATCATCGAAACATCAGGATCAGTGTGCCTATTGCTGTTGTACGCATATACCAAATTAAACACACAGTGCTAAATGTAGAAGAGTTATCAACAAGAGAAGCTAATGGACGTGTTTTCTGTGGTGCATAAATTCCTGTCATATCATCACCTTTTTCAGCATACAGTAATCACAATGGGTAGTTTTAATTAATTTTATGATAAAATCCGATTAATGCTGTGGCCATCTGATATATCATACTCTAAATATGCAGGTATAGTCACTGCTGACTATAATAAGCTTCATTACCATTGTATTAAACTGTGAGCATTTGGCGTTTGTGACACACCATTACCACGGAATGTACCATGTGCAAAAGGAAATGTCATAAAAATAGAGAACGGGTGAAGGTGAAAACGGGTCAATGGAAAAATAAATACCCTTAAATCAGTGACTTCATTAGTGAACGTTTCCTGATTACCTCTGTATTCTCTTGATCTCCTACATGTGTGATGAGTGGGCGGGTAGTTGGCTGCATAGGGTGTGTGAGTGGGAGATGGGGGATGATCATAAGTCACGTGTGAGACGGCACAAAGTGGTGGACCGTCAGGAGGCATTGGGCTGGCGATCTGTTATTGGACGTTATCAGCTTTGGCGGCCATGTGCACAGCAATACAACCCATGGCACACGCAGCCCCCTCCCCTTTTAAGGGAGTGGTTATTATTTATCAACAGGGGTGGTGGTGGTGGGTTTTCGCCCACCCGCCTCGAAGGCAGTCAACATTAAAAGATTTTTTTTGCGCCCCCACGCACCGGAAGCGCGGAGAATTTTCGTGCCCCTCTTTGATCTATAGTAGCGCACAGGCTTTTTTTTGCTAAAAAGAGGGTAAATTTTTTAGCTCCCCCTCAAGAGGGGTCAAAATTTTTTAGCCCCCCCCCTCAGGAGGGGTCTGATTTTTTTACACCCCCCTCAAACCCACCACCCCCCTTGTTGATAAATTATGACCACTCCCTAACACCATGGATCCATGCAACCTCCACTCACCCATCGTATATCCTGCCAAAAGCAGCACTGCTCAGTGCATCACCACCCACCACTCTCAGTGGACAAATACATTGTATCATCACTAACATCACTGACACCAATGTAGCTGGTGCAGCAGACTGGTGATTCTGGTGTAAAAAGGTACTGGTTATCACTGTATAGTAGACCACCCAATGACCTCTAATCTTAGGGACTTAAGGGTGACAATTAGAATATCGTCTTGCATCTATTCTACAGCCACAGCCCCAGCAGAAAAGGCTCTTTATGTAACTTGCCCTACCGGTATTCTATATTCTCGGCTAAAGAGCCACTTTTGCAAATCAAAATGGGAAATATACCTGTTGAATACTCAGAAATTGGATGAGGGTTATTATAATGTGCCATTTCTAAATCATTAGGATTAAAACAAATGGCGAAGTATCTTTCTGGAGCTTAATTCAAAACATCCTGGGATCACAACCCCAGCGATCTTAGGAATAAATCAGCCTTATCCTATTAAGCGATCTTAAGAGTTGACTGGGTTCACATATCCTAGCCAGCACTAAGGTCGCATCGATCTTAGCCTCAGCCCTCCTACACTATTCCAAGAAGAACTGACTAGGCACAGGGGTAAGAGTCCCAAAATAAAGGAATAGCTGTGGAGTCAATCTTCTTCACAAGAGTGCTTATACCATCGTTCCCCGTCCCAATATGGGATAACAAAAGAGCACAGGGTGCAGTTGACCCCTGTACAGAATTACCTTACAGTGCACTTAACGCATGAGTAGCCCTAAGAGCCCTCAAGAACACTCAGCAAACGTCCTCCCTCCCCTCTTTATGTATGCAGCAGACTATTCACTCTTTCGATCAGGAGTGTTCCCTGTAAGTGCTCTTGTACTCAGGTGAAACCACTATGCATTTCTTTGACTAAGATCGCAGTGATCTTAGTGATGGAAATGGAATAGTGAAGTGATCCCAGGACTAGCTATTCTGGACAGGCCTGCAACCACTGCATTACATAGGGTAGACCAGCCAGGTCTTATGATATGTGCCTACACTAAGATCGCTGGGGTTGGGATCCCAGGATGTTTTGAATTAAGCTCCAGATGTCCAAAAGTATTAAGTATACTGTAAAAAAGGAGCTTATTTTTTAAACATGTTTAGGTCTAAACTTGTTTAAAGTCTAAACATATTGGATAGGTAGGTGTACTCTTGGCTATCTATTTAGGATTTAAACACTTTTATCCTAATGCCTAAACACCTGTGCTAAACATGTCTAGGTGTTAGTATTAAGACAGTCTGGAATTTAGGTGTTAAGGATATCTTCTAATAAAAAAATATGTTAAAAATACTTTGTAAATCATTGATAAGAAATGTCATATGAAAGAACATCTATGCCATGATAAAACATTTTGGATTGGTCATCTAGATCCTACATTGTTTGGATCAATGGGCAATTATTTCCATAGACACCTTAATTGTGTAGTCAAAGAATATATAAAGCTATCTTCTCTCATCCATTCTTGTGTAATCTACATATATAGTACTCCCTATTGTGGATAATGGATGTGATGATATTCCTTCAGAGTATGGTGCTCTCTCTGCTTATACTATAGCTATAGTCAAATAATTGAGATGATCTGCAAAGAGCAATATCTATGGATAAATCTAAACACAATATCACAATGCTAAACACTATAACCTCAAAACATCATGTCATACTTAAACACATGGGCAAACCTAAACAGAAACAAAGTAAATACTTTATAAAGCTAAAGATAGACCTAAACACATTGAAATCTAAACACAAAGGCTAATCACATTATGAGACTAAACATGTTTAGGTTTATAAAGTGTCCTCAAAAACGGGACAAGGAAATGTGGCCCAACGGGGGAGAACGTGCCTCCGGGGGGGGGGGATTGTTAGTACTGGTTTTGGCCAGCAGGGGGCAGTATATGGGTAAAACACTGACAAATATGTTAAAAAAAAGCTTTAGACCAATTTTTTATAAGGAATCCAGTGATAGGCTTAAAATCATTCCATCTCCATTAAAAATGTTCCATTTTTGGAATGTTGGTTGCCATGGAAACATAGAAAATTGGTAGATAAGGCAATTTCTAGCTGCCATGGAAACCACTCCCCTATTCAGGGGCGTAGGAAGCAAATCTTTATTGGGGGGGGCCAGGGGTCTCGGTTGGGGGCCTGCTATATTTTTATATAGGCTTATATATGGAACCTCCTCATTATTGGAGGGGGCCAAGGCCCCCCTGGCCCCCCTTTTCCTACGCCCCTGCTATTCCAATTAGGAATTTTTGCCCAAAAGAATTTTTTGAAAATCATTCAGGAACCCAGAACCAAAAACAGAGCTCAAAAATTCCCTCTAGAACCAATTTTATGACAAAAACATCACATTCCTTTGGTTATTTTTCCACAAAATGTATTTTTTGCATTATTAGTGTTTATGATAGGATATAATGCATTTAGAGCATATTTCCCCTTTTCAGTTGTACACACCAACCTATGTTTGACAAGCAATTACAGCAAAACTACCGGGGATATTTTAGCCCAAGATATCTCATTTTAAAGCCCATGACTTAAACCTTAAAAAGCCATTTCCCCCCAGGAGGCATGTTTTCCCTCACCTGGCCACTTTAATGTTTAAACACCTTTTTTACAGTCTCTACTTGAAATCCGTGGAAGGTGCATTGGCGGATAAGACTGCATGTAGGACACCAAGTTCCTCCAGGGTGGTTGGATCAGCACTTATTTCTTACCAGGGATGCTCATACAGTTTAATCTGCACAGCAGTAGAGGAGGCTGTGCATAGAAGACTGTTCAGACCTGGTTACCACTAACGCTTGTGTGGTTGCCTCAATGAGGAAGTTTCTGTTGGGAGATGTTTACGTACAGCCTGTGTGGGCCGTTGGTGGATAGGGTGAGAGTAGGGGTGGCTGGTGGGGGGGTGAGTTAGTGGTGGTTGGTGGGGTAGGAGGGAGGAGGGGCAGTCCACCTGATGCATCCAGGTGATCAAAGCGGCCGGGTGCCGTCGTTAAGTGGCTAACCATGTCGGGATCCTCCCTCCTCTATCACGCCCCTGTTATCTTCCAACCTATATGGGTCGGCGCCCGCGCCCCCTCCCTCCCATAGGGACCATCCATTAATTACATACGCAGTGAGGGTGGGGTGGGGAGTCAAATGCGTACAGGTGCGTACAGGGGGAGGGGGGGTGGTCTGAGGCCATTCTGGCATACGCATTGTGTCGCAAGGGGGTACTTTAGAGACCAAATTGGGGTTGTTCAATGCCATTTTAGAATGCCCATCTTACAAAATTTATTTGCCTTTTTTGTGGGGTGGGAGGGGCATCCTAATGGGCATTTTCCTCATTGAAATTCTTTTGAAAAAAAAATAGGTCAAATATATCTATTCTTTATCCACCACCCCTATCTCTACATAACCCTTATGTATGCTGCGGGGTGGTCCATAAGGCTTGAGTATGTACGCAAAATGGGGGGGGGGTAGTACCAATGCGTACATGGTGCAACAGGGTGGGTGGGGTGGGGGGTCAATTTCTAGCCAAAAAGTGTGTACGTAATTTATGGAGGGTCCCATACACACACACCCTCGGCGCGCCGATGGATCATCGCCGTCGATCACATTAAAGATGCGCCGTCGGCAGCGGCCGCATGGCCGTCATTTATCGTGGGACTGGTCCGGATAAAGCCTCCAACAAAGGCCGCCTTCTCCCGCCGGGAGGACGCCCAAGCTGAGCTCCGGGCTGGCCCGCCACCGTCCCGCCCACTGCCCGCGCCGCCCCGGGACCCGATAACGTCGGTCGACGACGCCGGTCGCGTCAGCGGTGTCTATAGGCGTCGGCGCCAGTAGTGGGCCACCATGGAGAGCAGGGAGGTGATGCCTATCTGTATGGTGGGGGTACAGAAGTATGCAGAACGGGCACTCACGGAGGTTAGAGACAAAGGTGGATGGCAAGGAAGGCTGAGAATGAGGGGACAGATAGAGGGTGACTAGGGAGGGGATCGGGCACGATGTTGGGCCGAGGTCTTAAGTGATTAATGATGTTTCTGGTGAGGGGTGAGGTTTACCAACACCCCACGTGCGGCAGATGAGGAGAGCAGCGAGGGGAGGGTGTAGGCGGAAAGGTTGGGGGGGGGGGGTTAGGGCGAAGTTGGGAGGGATGCAGCCAGGCCAGCAGGCGTGAAGGGAGGGAAGGTGGCAATGAAATGGGTAAGTAACGAAGGAAGAAATCTGGCAAGAGGAAGCAAATAAGGTATGGGGATCAAGGGAGGTTACGAGAGAGAGAGAGAGAGAGAGAGAGAGAGAGAGAGAGAGAGAGAGAGAGAGAGAGGGAGAGAGGGAGAGAGAGGGAGAGAAGGGGGGCATACAAACAGAGAGAGAGACATAGAAAGATAATAGACAGAGACAGACAGACAAAGTAGGAAGGGTCCCAAGGAAGGGCCAAATAAGCAAGGAGTCCAAGGGAGGGGGTAAAGAGGAGATCTCTAGGAGTGAAGAATCTATGGATGTCCTGTTTGCCCTCCAAATTACCCCCCCCCCCCGACTCCCCATGGCTCCTTATGTAGCAGTAGACATTGCACGACATGGCACACATGCCTCTAACCCAACCCCTGGATCCTGTGTGAATAGTCAGGAGGGTGGAGCTCCTATAGTAAAAGGTAGTTTTACCTAAGGAGTGCCTCAGCTGCAGCAGTCTCTTTCTTTGTAGTCCTCATTCTTTTTGTGTTGCACACAAGTTGTCAACACAAGAGCACTTGAAAAAGGTAGGTATCTCATAGTGCAACACACACTATTTTTAAGCAAGGCAGGTGCCTTGTCAGACTTATATTGTGGGTGGAAGTTGAATGGTGAAACAGAGCGTAACTTCTTTGGAAAAGAGAGCACATACCCCCAGCTCTATTTAGCATATGAGCAACACCCTCCAGAGAGCTGGTGTCCACATATGCTACCACCCCCTCCCTCTGTACTAACTGATATCAGTCTCAATGGCAAGTTGCACTCACACAACCACTTGCAGCAGGGTGCAACTTGTTGGGTTTTCCCTTTATAGACACCAAGTACAATCCAGCTATTAGCTGAAGAACACTCGAGTGCATTCTCTTTTAAATCCCCGTGTTTAAATCCAATCAAGTACATGTAATTATTCCATCCTTTATTTGCAAGTATTTGCCATGCATCCCCACTTCCCCAGATCCACAGTTATGAGCATTGGAATACTCTTAGGGCAGGACATGCTTAGATACATTGTATCATCATTTCTGTATACATATCCCTTTCCATTATCTACCCTACCCTACTCATGTACTTGAAAAGTCCCATACAAGTATGGATCCCTTCCATGAATGCTCCTCAAGATCTTTTAACAATCCTTTAATACCACCTCCCACACTGCCTCCCCCTCCCCCAAACCTCCACCTTCTCTCTCCGCCTGACTGCGCCGCCCGCCGTGTGTGATCCCGGGGGTAGATAGCAGGTCGTGAGCGACCCCCGTGCACTGATAAGGTCGTCTGAGGGGGTGGAGGGTCGTCAGAGCCCTCTGTTGGTGAGATGTCGGTATCTGATACCCACCAATCACTCCCACCCTGCCCCGCCCTCTATCCACCCTGATCACCCCTCACGCCGCTTATCCATACCACCCAGTCGCAGCCATGGGGTGTATTGGTGACAGCAACATGGTTGTATTGACAATGAGTGAGGATATTCACTTAAACAGGTTAGCTGTAATAGCTGTACACACAGAGTAGGGCTATTCAATTAGATGGCTTAGCTTTAATACCGTAAATCGCCGCATGAGAGAGTAGGGGGTGGGGAAAGGGAGAGGGTTAATTACCTAAACACCTCCCAAAATTTCCACTTAATCCTAGAGTGGACACAACCCATACAAGTGTTGTTTTTTTAAGATTCATTTGTTTAAAAAATTACGAGATTTCTAAAAAAAAATATTCTAGTAAGTCCAAAAGAAACTAAAGGTGTGGCTTGTACACGATGTGCGTCTTATACTCGGGGATTGACGGTATTTGTACACGTGTACACTGACTGCAGTGTTTATTTTGAAAGGGTTAGCTGGAATCAGTAATAGTTGTGCATCACAGAGGGCAGGGTAAGGATATCTGTAGTAAGCGCCTTGCACTGAAATACTGCCAAGTTACTGCATGTCTTATTAGTAACACTATTGTTGGTGCTGTTATAACTACCTCTACCAAGGATAATACTAATACCACTGCCGAAATCTGCAGTAAATCTGCTTGTAATAGAATTCCTGCTGCTACTACCTGATAATAAACAACGTTCTACTTTCTACGATGCAGCACTGCCTGGTCATCCACCCTTGTACACCACCCAATTCAAGGTCATAGGAGTAAGTAGTGTATAGTGTGGGTGATTTGCCCCTGGGTATAATGAGCTCCTACGTTAAATCTAGGTCATCAAATGAGCGCATATATATATGTGTGTATTGGTTGGCCGGGGGGTGGTGGGTAGTATGACATCGTTTATACCAGATAGTGAATGATAGTACATTGTCTAACAGATCACATTTATGTAGCAATATTGGAAAAAATAATGGGTGGCTCAGAAACACATTAATCCAATATGAAGACAGCATCTGCCAAAAGAGCAAAGGTCCATGTTATCTTTTGTAAAATGGGGGGGGGCGGGCGCTGTGTCGAAAGAAACTTTCATTTCTTAAGATAGTTTTTTTTTAAATACATATTTCTCAACATTCGCTTCTGTGAGTCGTCTATAATTATATACCAGTCTGCTCCGACATCAAGTAGGCAGAATCTACAGATACAGAAGCTCCAACTTACCACCAACACCACCATGCATGTCACCCTTTATATTGCCCTCCTATAATAGCCCCCTTTACCACTCTCCCACAATGTTAGTCGTGTCATACAGAACCAGCCGTTGCCATAGTAACAGGCCCAATGGAGACAGCAACCCCGAGGCAGTAGCACCATGGCACCCTATTAATAATGAAACACCTGATATTTTCATTTCTTGGCATTAGAGGAGAAGCGGGGACATTAGCTCTTTGAGGGCCGTATAATAATACCTTAATATCTATGTCCCTTGTTGGTCGTTAGTAGACACCAATATTGAGTCTTTGGTGCATCATGCTAACCCTCTAGGAGTGTCACATTCCAGTATAACCCTACAGGGCTGCATTCAAGCATCATGCCAACCAATGAACATGATGCAGTAATGCATTATGTGGCCCTTAACAGGGTTAGGGTGACAGGCTGGGACCTACAGGTCCCGCTGTAGGTGCTGGAGTAGGTGGTAGTGTGGGTGAGGGGTGAGGCCCCCAGGTCTGCTGGGATGGGGAATGATAACAGTACAGGCTGCTAGGACACAGGTAGAATGGGTGGTAATGATAATAAAAGGAGGACGTGATGTGGACATGGATGTTCTACATATGTAGTATTCATGTCTCTGTCACATTGGGTGATGATAGAGGGAGGGCACCAGACAGGGGGTGGGGTGGAGAGGTGGAGGGGACTGTATCTGTATGTAAGGCATGTAGCCAGAAGGGGATGCATCTATACATATAGAAAATGTATAGAGAGAGAGCATCACATATAACCATTCAGTGTAAACTACCCCTTGTCGTAATATGCATTGAACCTAGACATTGAACATACGCCATTATTGTACCTAAGTAGGCAATTTTGACGGACCATAATAGAATTATGAAAATTGGAGGATAGCAAGATAGAGGTAAGATAAAACAAATTATTTCTGATTGAAAAAAGCGGTAAAGTCTATAAATCTGCGAGGACATGTTGCCTGCATATATATATATATATATATATATATATATATATATATATATATATATATATATATATATATATATAGACTTATGTGCTGGAGTGGACATGTACTTCCATTTTTCGTATTGCCCTGTTATTCCTGATGGGAGCCAGTGCAAATACAAGGTCTAAATGATATACGAGGCACACCACATCTCTCTTTTCTTTTGGCCTTATCAAGTTTCTAAATGTATCCAGTACAGTGATGGCGAACTAGTGAACTGGGTGTGAAGCTCGCGTGAGCCTACATCCAAACACACTGCCATCTCGTGGCAAAATCTTCAACTAAACCTCCAGGCACAATGGCACGTTGCATAAACCTGCTGTTTTATAGGGCTCAGTATTGAGGTCCAGTGGGTCCACCATTGCTTGATTTGGGACCAGGCGAGATAAGCACTGATAACAACCTGCATGATGGGTACCAGGTGTTACATAATGTACCCAAAATATTCTGCACTGTGTGAGCCTATGTGAGCCCTATAGATCTACACCCAAAAGCACTATGAACCTCCACTCGGACTTGCTCGCTCGTGAACTGATTCTCCATTTATCATTTCTTTAACATTTGAATTTCGTACCAACCTCTCCGCTTCAATCCATCTGCTTTTTATGCCCCTGACAAATACAACCTTTTTATTTTTATTACACCGCGTCAGTTTCCCTATGCTCCAGTCTGACATTTCCTGCCTTGTGAGAATACAGTCACATTATGTCACTCATATATATTAATGTAAATGCCAATGCATGAACCCCCCCCCCCCCCAAAAAAAAAAAAAAAAAAAAAAGAAAGAAAAAAAAGGACTACTCTGCTCTAACATCTCAAATTCCCACTGTGGACTTTATACAACCAGTAAATCCAACTGCTTTGCTGTGCTTGTTCCTGGTGCTATTAACACTTGTAAACTGACGTGTTGAGGTCTGCCCTGACGCCTGCCGCCCTGGCTGGTCTAACCATGGCCGTGTAGGGCAGTGATAAGGTACCTCCAGTAGCTGCAGGCGCCAATCAGCCCCTGCCGTCACTGACGTTAAGCCGCCGTCCTCCATGGTCGGCATGTTCCGGTGTGTGCCGCCATGTCGGGCGGGGTGTCGGGGCTGGAGAGATGGGAGTTTGATGATGGCTGTTAGGGCCTGGAGACGTGTTAGTGAATGGGTGGACAGGCCGGGTGAGTGTAGCTACATGGTGTACAGGGGCTTTGGTGTCTGTAGAGGAGATATTAAACCTTTACACGTTGAAATGTGACGAGGCGTCATGTAAACATTTACTGATGCACTAATTCACGAAGATCCAAAAGGAATGTATCAACCACATGGGGTCGGCATGATGCATGAATGAATCAATGTAAATCCCTTGCCACAGCAGCCCTTGTGTATATCATTTCCACAAGTGAATACAAAACCTTGAAATGTCATAAATCCAATCCCTAAAGGGTAAAGTTAAGTATTATGGCATGGCTGTGGAGGTCGGCATGGGAATTAATGGGAAGGACACGTGTGGGAACAAGCCATTGGACGGTTTATTCCTTTCAGTTACTGTCTTGGCTGCTTGTTTGATTCGTGTATCAACGCCCAAAGTCCCCTTTGGACATCGATTCTGCCGTTATATTCTACCCTTTTTTATCAGAACCATTCCTTCATTTATCAAGCTGGATAATAGTGTTTCCATGGCAATATGTCAGCATAGTATACATCAACCACATAGAGTCAGCATAATGTAACAAGTTACACAATCACAAATGATAATCACACATTGAATAACTAAGTCACCCTTATAGGGTTAGACAACTGCGACAAACCATTCTCGTTTTTCAGTACAATATATGATCCAAATGGATTATTTATTGCTGACATTTCAATCAATTATTTTGTCTCCTTTTTACACACCATCTGCTTGTGTTACGGTTGGAGTGTGAAAGTCTGTTACATACGGGTGATTAATCATACAGAAGGGCATGAATTACACCGACATATAAGACCATGATGGTGGCCTTTTCCACCTCAGACATTGTAGTCTGTTGACTCATATGTTGCTACATAGAGGGGGACCACCTACATTGGCCCATTGTCTGGTAGCACTGTATAGCAAAGATACATAACGTCTGTCCACAATATTAATGACACTTGACCCTTTCAGAGTGACATAAATCGCGCTACATTGACCCTTTCAGAGTGACATAAATCGCGCTACATTGACCCTTTCAGAGTGACATAAATCGCGCTACATTGACCCTTTCAGAGTGACATAAATAGCGCTACATTGGACTAATACAAATGTACTATGTATGGAATTACTGTGATGTCCCGAATATCATCTTCCTCAATATGTGAAGTATCTCTATCACTGAAAGGAAAAGGAAGAAAATTTAACTGCACAAAACTTTCTATACACCCCCTGCAGAAAATAAGTTCGATACTTGAAATAGTGTTCTAGACCTATCTATAGGCATCTCAGCTCAGTGTATTTCATGGCCTTACAATGTAGGTTGGTGTAGTTGTAGATTCTTCTCTTTCTTTCTGAAATATATTCTTAGATCACTCTATTCTTTATAAGCATAGATAGAACTGTGCCCAACATTTAGATAACACAATCTAATGCTCTGTGATGAGATATCAAAAATAACCCAAGGACTGAATATCTCTACCTGCAGGTATATATTCACGACCATAAAGTTTTCTTGGATCACTATCTTAATACCATAAGAGTTAGGCCCCTAGAATGATGCTCTTTCGAGTATACAACCCCACTATAACAATGATAAGAATGGGCTTGAATCGACAGCTGAGAAAAGTAACAACTCCAGCGTTTAGATGACGTGGGATGTGAGCTGCTCGTCCATGAATTAAACTACCCACAGGGACTACTTTACCCAGCCTCCTTAATACCCCTAGTTACAGCTTAAATCACCATGGCGTTTCCCATGCCACAATACTATACCCACTGGGACTAGCACCGACTAAAAGGCATAATTCCTCCCTTGGGTATTAGCATGTGGGGGAGGTGGAGGAGTGGTTTGGCCTTTTCCTCCTGTAGCCTCGGCCAGATGAGTTGAAAAGTTCAGTACAAGGCATGAGGGGTTGGACCTGTGTAAACATGCCCCACAGGTGGGCCACAATGGCCAGGTAACACGCCAGCCAGCCATCAGGGTAGCCGCTCACTAATTAACTTTTTAATTATGAACAGTTGTCCCACTATATCAAACATGGCCCAAGCAACATCCAGACCTCGCCATGCCAGCACGAGACACGCCCATCGCCAACCACAGTAGATCCCCTAATTAATGACAATTATGATAGTAATCAAAATCCAAACTGATTAAAAGCCTATATGAATTCCTTTTTTCCCTGTGTGAAGCAAGTGTGTGTGTTCAAAAGAAGCAATTCTCCTCATCCTCCATCGCACACCTTGGTAATGTAAGGCAATACTGGTGATATTTAAAACGAAACCCAATCAAAATGGGGCCCTCTTCCGAGAATAAACCTTTGTTAATTACCGTTGTTACAAATAAAGGGAAGCCCTATCAGGATGATAAAAGGTTGCGTGAAGGGAAACCCCCAAGAAACTTTACTTAAAACCTCAATACTCATAATGAATACATCTTACACTGATTTGCTTGCAAAAGCATTGGTAATACAATTTAGTCTGACCAAAATCGTCTCAACTTTCATTAAGGTGTAATTATGGTGGGTTTTTTCTTTATCTTTAAAGCCCAAAAAAAATCATAGTTCTAAGACAAAATTATCTGAGTATCCTCGAGGCCTGAAGCACTGTAGAATATCACTTTTGTGATTTACTGTTGTTTCTTGATGGTAGTTCAAGTGTAATCACAATCCCTCTCAGACCTACTTACCTAACTGTCTACCTTCATGTATTTATTGCATGACAACAGCAAGTGATACCGGTATCTTGAATTAGTCACTACCATGCAGACATACCAGATCTTACATCTGATCAGAGGAGATCTCAAAAGTCGAGGGGAAATGCCACTTGTAGTTTGGTTAGTTGAAATTTCAAAATCGATGTGTTGCCCTGAGGCAATAGGCAACATCTGCATCAACACAGCAACCGGCGAGTTACTCATGTAACGCATAAATGGACGTCTAGTGAGTTACTCGCCACATATCAACAGGATTGACAGATTTAGACATGTGATCCATCAACAGAAAACACCCCTCCGTGGGAGACTTTTAATTCCCATTTGGCCACAAGGAGGCATTGGAAGGGCAAAATTACTCTAGAATCATTGTAAAATTACACTGCAAAAATGGTGTTTAGATTTTAAACATGTTTAGGTCTAAACACATTTAAAACCTAAACATATAGGTCAGTTAGGTGTCTCATTGACTACACATTTAGGAAATGAACACTTTTATTCTAACTACATAAACATTTATGCTAAACATGTTTAGATGTTTAGATTTGAGACAGTTGAATAATAGGTGTTTAGAATTAAACATCAATATGTTTAGATAATTGGATGTTGAATCCACACCAGGTAGCAGCACTACCTTTTACTGGACTATCTGAATACAGTAATAATCAATTGTTGTGACAAATGTCCCCAAATCCCATGTTTATCATGGTTTCATTTCATAGAATGTCATGTGAATAGAAAGGACAATAGAAAATTGACTAGATTCACTTCATGCCACCATCATTACCATAAAATAATCAATAAACTCCATAACTGACACCTATTTGATGTTATTCTGGAATAGATAAGGCAATGTTCTTCCTGCCAAGCTGTTGTACTTTCTTAAGTCTCTCATTCTGATGCAGTGTGTAATATATGTACACATATATAGGTGTGGCTAACATCGTTCGAGACTTTGACAAGTAAATACCTGCTGATGCCCCCCCCTAGGTAAATGAGAAAAAACCCAAAATATATCTCTGTTTTTTAATGCATACATGTCTGCAAACCTTAACTCTCCATCAAATCATTTAAACATCTAAACACAAAAATTCTTAAACACCTAAACACAAAAATTCATATATCTAAACACAAAAGTTTTAACCTAAACACCTACATTTCTAAACACTTGAGCTAAGCACATTGTTTGGCTAAACATGTTTAGGAAATTAATGTGATTACAAAAACGTTGCAAGAATATGTTTAGAATTGTGTTTAGGATCTAAACACCATTTTTGCAGTGTACTTTAGGCTAATTTTTGATGCAGAATTCAATGGTCTCATTTAAAATGCACCATTTTCTGGATGGTAAAATGAACATTTTTCATCAGAAATCAACCTAAATGCATGTTCCTGGTTGCCATGGCAACCATTCCCAATAATCAGAATTTGCAGATTTTTATCCCAATTTTTGGGGATTATTGTTATGTATTTTTATGAAAAAGGCTGATTTATTGTGTTTTTAGACATTATTATGGTTTATAATGCATTTAGAGCTTAATCATTGATTTCAGATATGAATGACGACCTATGTACAAGGACAGGTTCTGGCATAACTACCAGGAAAGATCTTGAGATGAACTTTGATAATGGATTTCCCTGTAGAGGGGTGTTTTTGCTTGCCTGGTCACATATGTGTATTAAAACATGGTACCTTCCTTAATGAATGTGTTCCTATCATTTGATCAAACTTAATGATCACAATGAACACTTGTATTTTAGTATTATCCAATTGAAAAGGCACACTGCAATGTCCTTGATCAATAGCCAAGCTAATCCACTCCAAATTGAAACCAATTCAACTATCACAGTTCCCTTGTTATTTGGGGACATCAATTAGGAATTAATACAAATGTAACTTTAATCATCTTGGAATACCGGTTACGTTTTGATCTGTAAATTGCTTCTCCATTCCGATTAGTCAATAACTACAATCAATTTGATTGAAACGGCCCCATGAATAATCTCTCATGGAGAATCTGGTACAATTGTTAGGTGTTTGGAATTATATCTGCCGTATAGGGGAAATATCTGTACACATAATTCATTTTCACTTCATCCCACGTCCCCACAAGTAAAGAAAAAGATTTGTCAATACTATTAAAAACGACTTAGTCCATGGACGTTTCTATCAGTTCTGTCTGGCCCTCCAGAGAAAAGGTGTAATACCCATAGTCCACTGGGCCTCTTCGGCCGACTTTTGTGTAGGGAATGTATGGCCAAAGTTGGCTGAAGAGGCCCAATGGACTATGGGTATAAGCACAACGTAACTGCTACGGTCGATATCCTCTGATTTGAATGGAACCACCAATGTCTCTGAAACCCTATAGTCCACTGGGCCTTTTTGGCCGACTTTTGTGTAGGAAATGTATGGCCAAAGTTGGCCGAAGAGGCCCAGTGGACTATGGGTCTTATAGTCCACAGAGGGAGGCCGACAAAGGGGGGAGATAATCAAAGTCGGGGATATTTTGTCGGGAGATTCTTAATGATTGTCAGGTAGTTTACATCTGAAAATATCAAATAATTGGATATTAATTCTCCTTGCATTATCGGCCATTTTTGTATTTTTTTTTCAGTCAGAATATCATTATCTGCAAGCAACTATCACATTTCAAAGTCCACAGGGCATCTTTTACCCCCTTTATCTGCCGATTATGCATTATTGGCCGACAATGGCCCTGTGGACTATGGGTATTATCATTTCATTGTTTCAGCAGTAAAGGGAGGGTGAGATCAGTAGATTCACCTGCTTCTTGTTAAAGTTGGCCAATGTCCTTCGATAAAAGGGACTCTGCTTTCAAGAATGAATTAAGATTGATAGAACGAGTTTAAAATATTATACTACCAGGGTAGGCCCCCTATACCTTTTAATCTACTCTCCCCATACTGGTTCTCATCCCACACATGGACATTGGTCTCTACGCAACCATGAATGTTATGGTGTTCATTGAACTCTCATCTCGCGAGAGCTCATTGTTCAGTGAGAGTTGTCGCGTGCTGGACGGTCATGAAAACATCTCCTCCTTTTTCACCCTCAACTCTCGTTGTTGTCAAACTTCTGCTCCCTCGTCCCTTCTCGCGTGCGTTCCTCGCCACCCCCCCCTCCCCCGACGTTCCAGGCCTACCTTGAACCCCCTCACCCCCCCCCCCCAAACATGCATGATTCCTTTCACGGCTGTAGTCTACCTCTTTAATTCATGTGTAAATGTAACCCCTGAAATGGAGCAGAATGTCCCTGACTTCGATGGCTTCATATTGGCCTTGTTGGCATGATGCACCTAAATTTGTTCATCATGGTGAACGTGTAGGAAGAGGTCATGTTGCAGTTAAATACTGTGCTGTCCTTAAATGGTATTAACAACAATCGGTATGTATGTAAAATGGTATTCAATATTGTTGAAGCAATGGGATGAGCCTCATTATGCCAGGGCTGTAATTCTGCAACATTACAGTGTATTTATTCATTCGTTCATTTTCTTTTAGCTACAAGGCTTGATAGCGTTGCAGCACTATACTTGACAAATCAAATCAAATGCTTGAAGGCAGCTTTCTGCTGTGACAGGATGTTTTGGATGGGTATGAGTGTGGCATCAGGTATTGTGGTGAGGAGGGGGGGGGGTTGGAGATAGGGAGTTTGTATAGGGGGTAATTACTACCTATGAGGAGTAAACTGCAGCAATTTGAGGCAGGCCCCAGGTGAAAGGTCATGGGCGGGTGTCAGACAACCGGTAAAACGCCTCTTAACATACTGCCCCCTGGCCCTTAAACACAGCAGGATGATTTAAGCTTTAAGTCGATGTGTTGTCAAGATACATGAGTCAGTATCCCAGGAGTAGTCCACTGGTGTATCAAACTACCCTCGAAATTAATGCAACTAAGTATGATGGGGATGATGCATGCATCGCCATGTCTTTCTCCATGGCTGCATTTATGTATAGGACCGACTAAAGGGCTTAGGGCCTAAACCCATTAGACGATTGTAAAACTGGCCGATAATTAGGTTAAACATCAAAATTGGTTGCAAAATCGTACATTGTAGGGGTGTAGAAGGACAATCAATGTGTCAGATGATACAAATCGGGTGGTGATCAATGCAAGTACAGAATAATTTCTCAAAAGAAAATGGTACAAGCTTGAAGATAATGGCACAGTTCAGTACATTACCTACCAGGATTATCTAACATGTTTGATGTGTTAAAATCGGGAATGAAAATAAGAATTTACAGAATGGTGCCAAATCTGCCACAGAATCGGGGACTTATTGTTAGATTTCAACACCCTATCATCTCAAACTGGGCAATATCTATGAGTATTATGCAATATTCAGCCGTGCTTTAGGAAAGATGAGGCCCTCAATGGGTTAGTATCGGTGCTTAGGCCTCATGATTGCCCCAATATAAATGTCTCATGATGTGAGGGACGTGATAGGGCCTGGTGGCAGGGGCTGGTGTCAAGGTGTATAATGTCAGCTGCAGCTTGTTAAGCAGTTATCTGATATATATCACACAGGGCATACTAAAAACTAAATATGACAGAAAGATAGGCATGACAAGAGCTTTATAATAGCCTCCATGATAGGAGTATCATTACCTGAACATAAAGGATACACAATTTGTGTCTTTACACAGTGAGGTTGGACTGGGAGCACAACAATAAACAAGCCATAACGACATTGCTGTCTGGTAAAACAATGCACTTGTGGTTTATTGTTACCTGAGTAAGTAATTGTGAAATTGTCCATGTTAACATGCATGTAACTACTGACAATAAAACAGAGGCATGTATTTTGGGTGTCCCTTCCAGATGCCCTCATTTGAAATTTGAAATTTTATTGCACGGAATCGTCCCGAGGGGACGTTTTTCTACGCACATATTTGGTACAGTACTTACCATTGATCAGGGATGTGGCAGGTCCTTGGTAGCACGATAGATTCCGACAATAGCTAAATATATATTTTATAGCAGCCACACACAATTAATATCAATGAACCACACAGATTTTAGAAGGGAGGACTGCTGTCCACAGTAAAGTCAGGTGGGAGGTAGATTAACGATGTTGTAGAAATTTTTCTATCGCAGTTTTGAAGTGACGTCTGGTTGGGAGGTGTTGGGTTTTGTGATCTAGGTAACCCATAAAGTGATTCCCCTATAATAAGGGGATTTTTGATAAAAACTTGTTTTTGCTCTTCGTTGGCAAACCTGATTTTTCTGTCCCCCCTTGTCCTGACCTCACGCTGGGCAACAGCTTCTCCATTTACAGATTTCTTCCACATTATTATTAACAATTGTATATTCCTTCTATATTCTAGAGTACTTATCTGACATTGAGTATGGAGCTCAATTACACTGATATGTCAGATACCAACTCCTAGGCAGATATGGAGTGCATGATTTTGCATGTGCTGGAGTTTTATTAGGTCATATCTATGTGCACTTCCAGTATAAAAGGAGCAATACTTAGTACCAGGCAGTATCATAACCTTGTATATTCTTAAGCTTGTGTCCTTTGACATGCATTTACATAATTTAGTTAACTTATATACTTTATTGCCCATTGACTTTTTGACCTTTGCCATGTGTAGATTTAGACTTAGATGACTGTCCAACTCCACACCTAGATAAGTGTAATTCTGGCAGCTGGGAAGCCTGGCCCCATGTAACATAATGTTAGGGTCCCCCATATTTGACAGCTTAGTCTTACTACCAAAAAAACATAGTCATACTTTTGTTTGTACCATACACCCACTCTAAGTATTATCTTCCTGCAGCAGACGCTCAGCTTCATGGGGGTTAGCATGAGATGCGTATATTACAACATCATCCGCATACATAGTAAAGTGACAGTTTTTAATACATTCAGATAGGTCGTTTATAAACAAGATAAACAATAGGGGACCAATTATGGGGACCACATGTTGATAATTATTAGGAATGTAGATATTATTTCTAGCTTTTGGCCAAAGCTTACTACTGATCAATATACTTTAACTACCGATTCTACCGTCAGGAGAGAGCTGTAGGCTGTTGCTCCTATTGTAAAATGAGCTGTGAGTATATGCCCTCTTTTCTAAACAAGTCGTGCACTGCTTCACCTAAGTACTTGCACTCACCACATTAGTCTGAAAAGTCAACTGCCTTGTTTAAAATAGATAGAGCTGCAGTACCAGGTACCTACTCATGTCACACGCTCTATAGTTTATTTATAGTTTATAGTACTGACTGACTTCTCCCAACTAGGTACCTACTCAAATCCCCCTTTTTGAGCACCATACTTGAATGACCACTTGTGAGCAACAAAAGGGACAAGTTATAGCTACATGAAAAGAAAGGACTGGAAATGAGGGCATTTTTAGCCAGCTCTTCCTTTTACTATAGGAGCAACAGCCTCCAGGAGACATACTAACCCAACAACAATATTGTACTGTCTACTTCTATTGGAGGGTGTTGCTCCTATGGTAAGTAGAGCTGTCAGTATGTGCCCTCTTTCAAAACAAGTCACACTCTGCTTCACCATTCAACTTGCACTCACCATATTAGTCTGAAAAGTCACCTGCCTTGTTTAAAATAGAGAGAGCTGCACTATCAGATACCTACTCCTGTCACACACTGTATACTCTAACCAGGTACCTACTCAAATCACCCTTTTCTAGCACCATACTAGCATGATCACTTGTGAGCAACACAAGGCCATCCATAAAAATAATTCTGTTTCCGGTGGACCGGGTGGCCTAAAAAAAAGTCACCCGGGCGGCCGCAATCTTTTTTTTTTTTTTAATTTTTTTTTCTACTGGGGAAAGGCCCAGTGCAGACATCAGTGTTATCGGTATACAATAACCCTGTAAAACATACAGAAGCCCTTTAGATACAGCCCTAGAGAGACTACTTTTCTTCTATCAGCATTATGGCACCATGCTGATCTTTGGGGAGAGTGATACAGCCCTAAAAGACCAGCATTATGCATCAATGTAGTGTAAGCAAATAAAATTCTCAGTGCTTCATGTTTACATCATACTGGAAAACAGACACATGATTTGAACCATTATACAGCCCTTAAAGGTAAAAAGAAATAAACATCCAACACATAAAACAAGTTAAACATATGTAATCTTTATTGTAGACATTACAACTACAAGTTAGTGTCCTTTAAGGACCTATTAAATGATGTCTCAAAGCTCTGTTACCAAGATCTACCAATGCATTTCTAGTGAGTTACTCACGGGCACTGCATCAAAAAATCTGAGAGGTCTATGCAAGTCTACATACTACCTCTATGCACAGACCTTAGTGTTTTACTATTACTTGGTTCATTTATCAGCTGACAAACCACTGATAGTAGTAACAGGAACCGGGTGAGGAGGGGGTGGTGGAGACAATTAGGTGATGACAGAAACAGGGGCCAGCTGTTTGTGTTCTGTCCCTGGTGAATATATGTACCATAAAACTGCTGTGTATATATTACCATACCTTAAAGAATCTGCCTAGGTCAGGGTTAGAGTTAAGGATCCACATTCAATTTGATCCATATTTAAGTGCATGTGAATCTAATTAGTGTATGTTTGATCAGTAGTTAAGAGTTTAATTGGACCTCAAAATTGGAAAGCTTTTGGTAATTTTGAGTAAAATATCTGAGCAAAACAAAGTGGTGTGCACTTATTATGGGATGTTTGCTCATTGCATTGAATATGATTTTTTTATCTTTAGAACAGTATGTAACCTGCAAATTTTCTTACTCTTAGATGGGGCCTATATCTCCACTTTGAACTCAAGGTACATGTTGTTTGGGGGTGCTGCTTATACCAGGAAGTTTACGGTAAATACTCTAGTACACATTTTACACCCTCCCCCATCCAGTACCAGGCCTTGTCTCCCCTAAACCTATAAATGGAGTGGTCATTAAATGACAGAAACCGGGGGAGGGGTTGTGGTGATATTTTGGATGGATATTAAAAGATTATTGTAAAACCCCATGTATAAGCCATGGCTTGTAGACCATTTCAGGAGGGTGGGTGTGCAGCTGTAGCCCCTTCAAAAAGCTTTCCCCAACCAGCATGCAGAGGGGAAATTAGTTAGCATGTCAACATTTTTTGAACATCCCTTTTGAAAATGAAAAACAAAGACATTTTGCTGTAAAGGTGTCACCCAAGTAAAATATATAAGCATGCTTTCTTTTTGTGGAACAATATTTGACCCCTTACCTAGGAATCTGGGAGTGGTTATTTTT
Organism: Acholoe squamosa; assembly: GCA_949317995.1. Classification (NCBI taxonomy): domain Eukaryota; kingdom Metazoa; phylum Annelida; class Polychaeta; order Phyllodocida; family Polynoidae; genus Acholoe; species Acholoe squamosa. The sequence goes on from OX439038.1 coordinate 55,780,654, forward strand.
TAACACAAAAGTAACAAACAATTTCAGCCCCTTCACTGGAGAGGGGGGCAGGAATATTTTCACCCCTTTCCAGTAAAATGGCCTGTTCATTACTATAAAACAAAAGTGGGGTGCTGTTGACAGATATACACGGGAACTGCTGCCCCACCATGATGCCGTTCATTGATAGAGCCCCACAAGAGCTATCTCTGTGGTTGTTTCGAGTTACAGATAACATTTCCCTGTGTGGTGTACTCACCAGCTATTTGGGGGGAGGGAAAAAAAAAAAAAGATTATACCCCGGCGGGTGAGATGAGGAAAAAAAGTCACCCGGCCGGTCGACCGGAAACAGATTTTTTTTTATGGATGGCCCAAGTGAAAAGATATCACTACATGGAAAGCCAGTTCTGCAGAAGAGGCACTTCTTAGCAAGTACTACCTTTTCCCATAGGAGCAACACCCTCCTGACTCCCTATTCTGCCTTGTGAACACAGATGTAGGCATAGACTTGCTGAAGTCTCTCAATTTTAATGCAAGAGAATTGAAATAAAAAATTGAAATGATTTCACGTTTTAAACAGAAAAATTAAGAAGACCTCTAGTGAATTGAGCTCAGCAGCCAGAGGAGGAGAGGCATGACGGGTATAGTGACGTCGGGAGGAGAGCTCAGGGACTGCAGCCTGAGCTCAGCAGCCAGAGGAGGAGAGGCATGACGGGTATAGTGACGTCGGGAGGAGAGCTCAGGGACTGCAGCCTGAGCTCAGCAGCCAGAGGAGGAGAGGCATGACGGGTATAGTGACGTTGGGAGGAGAGCTCAGGGACTGCAGCCAGTCTAATGTAGCCAGAGTGAGTCAACAAAAATATATTGTTTACCTTAACTGACTCTACCACCCGGTGTTCTGCCTTGTGAAGACATACAGTCAGAATGAGTCAACAATACGTACACTCACTACGCCAGCTGACTACCAATTCTGTTATTCTGTCTGTTTGAAAAGAAATTATCTAAGAAAGCATATTACCCCCCCAAAAAAAATAAAAAACAAACAAAAAAAACAAACAAAAAAACAAACAAACAAAAAAACAACAACACAAAAAAACACTAAAGCGAATCTAATAAGCAGTGAGCAGAACCAGCACGCCAGTTTCTCTCCGACCAGATGTTTAGTTATATCAAGCATGTGTGAGTTGTAATCTGCATAAGCGAGCATTCCACTGCCGTGCTAATCCGATCATTTTTAATAATTCAAAAATTATTTTTAAATTATTAAAAATGATAGGATTAGCATAACTTTGGCCGACTGACGGCAGTGGAATCCCGCTATAAGCGTTGATTCCACCAAACCCCTCAATTTTGTCGGGCCGACAGTGGGCCGATAGCATCGTTTTAGGGTATCGGCTCCCTATCGGCCCGATTTTTTGTCGGGCCGATAGCAGCCCGATGGGAGAATTTTCAGCCTCAAATCTCACTCTTTTGACCTCTTCCACCAAGGAAAAAATGAAATCGTTCACGATATTGGTGATAAAAATCAATGATTTACTATATTGTAATTCTTCATGCTGAGTCTGTTCCTGGGTAAATAAATGTTCCTCTTTTATAAAAATCATAAAAGTATTAGAAAATGGTGAAAAATACACTTTTTCTGTCACTCTCATGTACTTAGATTTGTCCGTTCAGGGCTAGAACTGGCTACGGCCATACACCTATGACTGGGGCCATTTCAAGTGCAGTCTCCAACCTGATTATCGGGCCGATTTTGCATAGAGGCCGATGGGTACCCGAATTTTTCTAATCAGTTAGAAAAAAATCGGGTACCTGTCGGGACCATCCCCGACGTCTTTCCGATGGTTCCCGATGGTTTCCGATGCTTAAAATAGAGCTGTTCCACAGAACCCGATTTGAGCCCGATTGTTGCCTGACAGTTGTCCGATAGTGCCCGATAGGTGGCCGATAGTTCCTGACGGTTCCCGATGCATCCCCGACGCAAGCCGATCACAAAATCGGACAACAATCGGCTTTGATGGAATCAACGCTATAGACAGAGTTGTGTATGGAGAGTGTCGGTTGGAGCAGGTTGTCCGTATGGAGCAGTTCACGCCCATAGTGGAATAGGGAGAGGACCTTATGAGCAGCTCAGGAAATAAGGACTGACACGAGAGCAGCTCTAAGTGACCCCTTATTAGAACACGACCACCATCTCTGTCTCACACAAATAGAACAGTGGAGTCCTTCTTCAGGTGAACGGACATTTAGAGGATTCACTGGATGAATTGTACTCTTTGTGTTTGAAATACCTGAGGACTGCCTTCAAAGATATTACATCAACACTTGGAGCACAATCTTTTTCCCAATTTCAAATTCTTGACCTCCAGAAAATCTGAGGAAACGTACACTGATTTGTTTGGTGTTTAGGAATTGAATGAATATAGATGTAATATCCTTTTGGCAACACCCGCAATGTACACATTCAGCAGCACTACCCAATACACACTCAAAGTTAATGTCTGTTCGATATATTCCAATGCAGACCTGGAGGGTCTTGCCAAAACGAACCAAAAGAATTAAACGTGCACGTTTTGGTATTGCTAAAAAGATATCCTAAACTCGTTTTGATGAAACGTGTACATTACTTTTATAACTCCAAAAGTGTTTTCCATACAATCTAATGTTAAATTATTTGGCAATGCTATGAACACGAGTTAGCCCATGCACGTTTCTATCAGTTCTGTATCTAAAAGATTAAACAGGTTCTTCCTCGTATTCATTTGGCAAGACCCTCCTGATACACATAGATGATATATACAGTTTTATCACTACTACTCGATAGGATATCCCCAGTTAAATCATTGATACGAGTCTAAGCCATTTTCTGCACCCAAAGGGCGTACTCAGAGAAGCTACCCATCCTATGGGTGGGTGCGTATAACCCTGAAAGGGTTGCGGCGTATTCAAATCAACCATTCCCCTTTATCCATGCATGTATGTCATCCTGGCGCGTTACTCGCCAGGATTGTATTCATTAATCATGTTGACATCAACCCCCATACAATGGGGCAACATGACAACAAAAGAATATGAAGCTTCTGGCAAGGCATGATGCCCTTCTTAATGGTTAACTGGGAATGGGGTGATGGCGCCGGCGAGGTCGCCTGTCAGCGCGCAGGCAGAGGATGTTGTCAGGAACCCTGGAGGAGGGGTTATCACCGACTCACAGCAGAGGTCAGTAATTTCCTCCCGTGTCCAGAGGACATGGAGGCACTCCAGGAGCTGCGTGCAGAGGATGAGTTCGATGAGTGGATGGTTAGGTGGAGGGTGTGGTAGAGGCCTGGGGGTGGGAGGTGTAGTGGTTTGGTAAGTCTCATGATAGGAGAAAGGGGGTGGCTATGTAATAATTTTAGTTTTCACCAGTGTTCCTTTCTTGGTGTTTGAGAAAATCTATCATTTTCTTTCAGTCGTGTAAGCAGAGGGATAATCTGGTAACTTTAATTTAATGGAAGAATATGAAATATATGTATCACCGTGCGATAGGGAAGGGGCCGGGAAGGGCGGGGGGATCAATGTTTTGGTACCAATTGTTAATACGGTTCTGGTAGGTGTTTATGAATGTGTGAAAGGGATTTGCGTCAAAAGTGATTTGATGTCAAAATGTCGTCTGCTCTGACGTCATAATGGAGACGCCAAAAGACGGCAGTCCCGGACGGCAGTCAGCACCACCTGACAGCCAGTTGAATCTGTATTCAAGCAGACGACAAAAAGGTGAGGGAATTGTAATGGGGGTTGGCTACAATCTGGACATTGGTGCATGATTTGTAAAACCCGCGCGTTACAAGCGTAACCAGCGTTGGCAACAGACGTAATGAAGTCGAGACGCACGTCGGTACCCAGTGTTGACATTCAAATCTCGCAGGGGACGAGTTTTCAGCGCCAGACGAGAGTTGGGGGCGACGCCTACAACACCCTGCGTCTCTCCTAGGGGGCGCGCGCGTCGCAGCGTCGCCGAGCGGAAAACAGGAAATAATGAAAGGAAAATATTATGCTGACCTTTGTGCAGTCGCATCAATGATTGTTTGACAGTCGTGTTTCGGTGTAATTTTGATTAAGAAATGTTAGAACAACAGACGGGGAGCGGCGCTTCTGCATGGCAGAGCTGTTTCAACACGGCCGTCTTCCCGCTCACTAAGTTCAGCTGGGAGAAGGCTACATGGCTCCATATGTATAAATACAGATAGCAGGGGCTGCCACCGTGATAAAAAGGACACCAAATGCGACCAGCCTGCCACCAGCTTCCATTCTATTTATACTAGATCGCACTGCAACTGCTTGGTGAGCCAGCAACTGCCAGAATTGGCACTCAAACACGCGAAGGTATTCGGACATTATTCCACTTCCCCTCCTACCACTTTGTTTTCAAGTAGGGTGATCGTCCGCAGTAGCTTTTGTTGCAAATGACATAATGAATGAATACCAGTTTTGTTAGGACACGATTCAAATTTGGTAAAGGAAAAAGAAAAAAAAAGTAAAAAAGGTACATTCAAAGAGCTACATATGAATGCATGTAAGTGAATGCCAATGATCCTGGTATTTCGCTTACGGTATATATATATATATATATATATATATATATATATATATATATATATATATATATATATATATATATATATATATAGTTGACCATGATGTTATAGGGCTGACCCGGGATACATTATTAACCAATGAGATGGCTCCCTTCATTCACTGCAGAATTTTTTGGGTACATTATGTAACACCTGGTACCCATCATGCCGGCTGTTATCAGTGCTTATCTCGCCAGGACCCAGATAAAGCAATGGCGGCCCCACTAGGCGCCCTTCCTGAGCTCTATAGAGCAACGGTCTGATGCCATTGCAATATCAATGATAAAGCGCAAGTCATAGCTTACATTGTGCAAAATGAAACATAAAAAGTAGACATGTATAGGCTACATAGATGGCCTCCATGTATCATTGTTTGTGTTTAACATTTTGATTGTTGTATTTTAGAGATAACCTTTGAGTTTAAGTTTTAGTTTGGAAAATTATCAGTGTCCCCAATGGGAAGCCATGTAGAAGTATACACTCTGTTCTTGTCTTCATGGAAAGGAGGCTGTAGCACTTGCAATTCGGTCCGTTTAGGCATGCGCGAACAATGATTGCCATCCGGCGGAAGTTCTACCAAGGTGACCTCTGGTTGGCAACAGTATAGCTGCGTGCAGCGGCGATGTGGGAGGTGTAGGAGGGTGGAGAGGGTTAAGGGTGGGTGGGAGGGTTACAGGGTCACCTTCAGCGCTGTTTGTAACTTTGTAGACATCCTTTTATTTCCCTTTTGTATATATCTATCACATACTTTGTGGTAGATTATATGTATGGTGTCTGAATTTATCAACATCTGTCACCGGCATATTTCAATTCACTGTCTATGCATGTATGCTTTCCGCACTACAATGACTAAGGTAAATTTCTTTTGTTAATTCTTGAATTTATTCCATAGTAACAGAGATGCCACTCACTGGACGACAGAAAACTGGCCGACAAGAACTTTGCACACATTTTCCCAGGAATTTAAAACGATTTGATACAGAAATCTTAGAATCAAAACCAGAAATTCCTGGTAAACCAGGAAAAGTGGCATCTCTGTAATAACTATCTGTACATGCTGCCAATGTTACACATTTCCCTCCAACTGGAATATGAGATTTCAATTGATTAGGACCAAAGTATAACTTATCGGCCTCACACACCAACTGACAATGACTCGATGCCATGTTATTATAGAATGTTTGGGTGCAGACATGTGCTTGTTCTATCCCCCACATGGTGCTATGCATGGGGAGGATGCAGGAGTATAGTTAGAGGGCAGGGAGCCAGAAAACTGCTGACCCAAACTAACACAGGTGTATACACATATTACGACCCAATACCCCTGTATAAACTACACTCAGAAATACCCCACCCTCAATATGACACAGGGGATATATCATATAAGTCCTGGCACTTTGACTCCACTACCTGTGTTGGAGTGGGATAGGGTAGGCGTTACTGGGTGTATGATCGGACCTGGAGGAATAGTAGCCAACCTGCGCCTCCACGCCACCTCCAGGGGGGTAAAGCAAATCGCCACACGTGCGTCCCTTGTCTGACTTCCGCTCCGACGCACCGCCGGAAGTCGATGGGCCGCCATTTTGTTCGCCAACAGATGTAAGACATCAAGGGAGGTCAGCGGCCGCGTGGGGGCGGGGAGGGGCGTGTGGGGGCACTTAGCTTCCGGTGGTGTTATATTCAGCTGAAAAGCTGAAACATCGGTGGTGAGATGATATGAGTGTGCACGTGAGGCAATGGTAAACTGGGTTCAGCCAGTCGTGTAATGGGTGCAGATGAAATGAACTGACACTGCATGGTAGTAGTGGGCGTATGAATCAGACTGCCACACAGTACTACAATGTATTATAAAGATCCATAGTCATGTGCTTGAGGTGGTAATATGTGATTGTATATCATTAACCATGTCATAATTACATCATGGATTGCATGTGTCGGCAAATTGATGTTTCCAAAGGGGAATATAAAAACTCAAGCCTACAGCTGGGTCAATAAATGTCCTTGGTGCTCAGTACCTTTCATCGGTTCCTCACAGCATAAGATGCATGCAAAGCTCGGATCTGGCAGACGACACCATGCGAACATAGATAGGGGGTAGCTAGGGTGTGGATTGCTGGAAGAGAACAGTATTTAACCTGGAGACATACAATTAACCCTCTAACCACCTGTTCAACGCCCCCTGGCGTGTGCGTCCTGAACCAATATTTTAACATCTGCCATCAAGGAGGTTAGGGGTTAAGGGCACTGCCCTCTGGCGTGATCTTGGAGAATTAGAGGGTCATTAGACGATGAAGCTTTGTTGTTTGCCGTTATGAACTGCTGCTGGGACCCGGCTTGATTACATTGGCCGTGCAGAGACAGGCCTGAGACAAGCCACATGCAACGTCAACGTCGTGACGTGAGTCCATGACGTGTTGGCGTGACTTCGTCATACAGAATAATCCTCAAGTATTAATGACCATACTGACAATAGAGTCACACCTAAGCCTGTATCGGGTGTAGAAACGATAAAATGGGGCGTCACGATACCTACTCTAAACTAGGATGTAGGTGCTTACTGATGTATAATCTTATAAATATAGACAACTACATGTCAAGGGTGAACGGTGCACTGTCAGTCTCAGTGTTGGCTACATATATAAAATGACCTGATACTTAAAGGAACAAGTATTTTGGTAATTAACACATTGTATCTATGTATCTAATATAACATATATGTAATTGCTTGGGACATATTCATGTTCAAAGTGTGTTATGTGTATTGTTATGATTCATGATGGACATGGGCTCACACATTCTTTGAAAGTGCAAAAGTCGTTATACTGTTGTTGCTCCGTCTTCACCCTAGTTGGTTTGATGGATTAATTAATCAAATATTTTACTGTGACGTAATGAAATTCAGTATATGCCTTTTTTAGCATCAGTCAACAGGGTTTTAGGTTAACCTTTTACTGTGGCGATCCTGTTGCACCAAAGTGATTATTTTTGCTTAATATCGATAGTCCACTTGGCCTCTGTCGCACGATTGAGCCATACATTTTCTATATAAATTTCTGCGACAGAGGCCTAGTGGACAAAAGTCGGCCGAAGAGGCCCAGTGGATTATGGGTATTACACCCATAGTCCACTGGGCCTCTGCGGCCGACTTTTGTGTAACAAATGTATTGCCAAAGTTGGCTGAAGAGGCCCAGTGGACCATGGGTCTAAGGGCCATTTTCCACCACCCGATATGGTCCCTCTGTCGGCCGACAGCTGCACAACAGTACCACTTCGGCCGACGGGGCTGTCATAGGTTTCAATGGAGAGGCATGACCCCTGTCGGCCGACGGTAGCGTCTACTGTGGTCCACTGTGGTTCTGTCGGCCGATACAGTGGCCATATCGGTTGGTGGAAAATTGGCCTAATAGCCCTGATCAGCTTGCCAGCTCATGCCTCATCACATGGGTATGCAGGGGAGCAACTCAACACGGAGACCTAGCTTGCATGACTGTTACATCGTTAATCCGACCATGCACTGGTAGCCGGATAAGCGCATGGATTTACGCCTATCGCCAAGGTTATGTCAGCTGCCGTGGAACTATACCAGTCGATGACTGGAGTCTACGACCTGTTCGACTAGCCGATAACTTGGCATGTGGTGACTGTTGTGCATGCGATCTCAGATCGAGTGATTTGAGTAGAGATGAACTGGGCGAGGTGGATGGGAAGGAGGACAGTGGGATTGTGGGGTGAAGATGGCAGACTCCAGCATCGGAAATATACATGTACTAGCGACTGTCCAATAGAGGAGAAAGGTAGTTGACTAGACTGGAAACAGTCCCTGTTATAAGCTCTTACTCATCTCCTGTAGTACCCCTTCAGCTCCAGTGGACTCACTAGAGGTCGTCTACTTTATAGCCTTTTACATCAATTTGTTTTAAAATGAAGATCAATAGACGTAAGCAAGTCTAGTAGTGGACCACAGACAATGACCTGCGAGTAACAGGGACTCAAGTAAACAGGAGTTCTAAGGAGACTGAGTCTGGCAAGATCCTAAAGCAATTGCCGAGGAAGTTTGCAGAGAACTCTTAGAGTGTAATCAAGGAATGTGATGAGCTACATAAATGGATGGCCACCTCCATATCCTTTCCCCCTTCAGCCCCAACCCCCATACCATTCACCAGACCGTGCTGTAACTAAGCGACATGGTGGCTAACGTCGGCCCTACACGGTTCCACCACCGCCACCCTCCCACTAGATGGCGTGGTGGCACGCTATTGGCGGTCGCCCGTGCACACACGCTATCCGATCGGCGGTCGTGATTGGGTCCGTGTTCAAGTGCACTTGGCGACTTACGATTTTTCTGCACCCCCTGCCCTACCCCTCCTCATCTCCCGGTCATCCAGAAGCTCCCCCAACTTCTATTGATTCAACAGCCTTGCGTCTTCGTCATTTATCCCCAATATTCCAATTATCAGGCATTGACCGTCGATGGTGCCGCCTCCACTATCAGCTAATAAGAAATACATTGTGCAACACCGATATTCAAATTCTAATAAAAAATCAAGTTTATAAATAATCATTTTCAAAAATCAGAATTTCATTCTGTGCTTATATGATTCCCATCTTCAGACTCTCACAATAATGCAGTGAAATGCCTTCCAGAGGTACCGCTAAGAAAGAATGATACTGGATAAAAAAGACTACGAGGGGCGCATAAGGGATTGGGGGTGTCGACTGTGTGTGTGTGGGGGGGGGTGTTTTTATCGTCTTGGCATGATCGGTTTGGTTTGGGAGGGGAGTGATACGGCGGCTGGGACATAAAAACGATAGTCTGATCGCGTGCGGCTGTGTTGCTTTTCTCCCAAGTCGAAAGTCGTGAAACTTTTGTTGAACATAGCCAAGCGACAAGCCAACAGTCGAGCAGGCCCGGCGTGTGTGGGCTCCCAGCAATACCCAAGTCAGCTTTGACAAACATGGTTTCACCGCTTCCGAACTTCTGATAGTGTTTGTAGAAGTACCTGGCGGTAACATATCAAGCACTAAGGGCCTAAACCCATTAGACGATTGTAAAACTGGCCGATCATCAGGGTAAACATCAAAATCAGTTGAAGAATCGGGCATTGTAGGGGTGTAGAAGGACAATCAATGTGTTAGCTGATACAAATCGAGTGTTGATCAATGCCAGTACATAATAATTTCTCCAAAGAGAAAGGTACAACCTTGCTAATGGCACAGTCCAATACATTACCTACCAGGACTTTCTAACATGTTTGATATGTTAAAATCGGGAATGAAAATAATGAGTTTGCAGTATGGTGCCAAATCGGCCTCAGAATCGGGCACTTATTGTTAGATTTCAACATCCTATCATCTGAAACTGATCAAAATCTATGTGTATTACGTAATATTCAGCCGATAAAGGTACCGATTATTGGAAAATCGGGTAATGGGTTTTGGCCCTAAGTCTCTCCGAATAAAAGTTCCAAGATCTCAAAGTTGTTCAGTTGTTTTTATTCATAAACACCATCTAAGTAACCAACATCTACAGGTGAAACTTGCCCAGCAAATTGTCGTCATCTGTCGCCATGATTGGTCATCAATGGTGACTCATTTTTGAGTGATAACTCATTCCGTCATCTTTCGCCACTGTGTGTTAGACTCACGTGCCATAGCAATGGCTATTCCTGGTGAGCTTGTGCTATAACGACGTCATGTTCCATCTAGCGACATGTGTGAGCCACTTCACACAGGTTGACCAGGACTCACGACAATTTGCTGGGTGGTGTTGGATACTCCATTGGAATGGTTAGTATGAATCAGAAAACAGATTATAATGATCTAAACTGTTTATGGATACAAAATGCAGATCACCCATAAATACACGTTCTAGTGTAGCCTATGACATTGCAATCTTACTGATAAAAACGTTGAACAAAAGGCTACTTTTCTTATACTACTTCCCTAATAAAGTCGGGCACTGTTGTAGCTAGAATAGGACGCCGATATACATGAGCTAAACAAAACAATGCTATAATTAATTCTGGTTATGGCCTCATCTGATCAGGGCCATACTTTATACAAATCAGCCATTGTAGTACAAGGGGCGTGCACAAGTATAGGGACTACAGAGGGGAGGAGTTTGGGATCCCATTGGTTATGGGTGATCCTGGGGTGCTGAGAACTACTAATCCCTCTGTCTAACCCTCTCCCCCTTTCTAGGCCCATGCACATCCTATGCTAACCACCTAAAGAAGTCATGATGACTCAAAGTTTTAAAGTCATTTTCATGACCTTGATGGAAAATGCAGCATGGGATACGAGTAATTTGCCAGCAAGGCATCAGTGCATCATGCTGGCTTTTAGATAGTGCCTCAACTTCTGCATGTAAGACGCAAGGATGCAGCACTGGGATTAAAGTCACTCATCTTGGCTGCATCAAAAATAAAAGCAAGAAAAAGGCTGTGATGCATTAAAGCATTATGTGGCCCTTAAAGGCTGTTAATCCATCATCTCCCCCATGCCGCTAATCCCCGTCCTGAGCAGCTCATTCTTACCATTTGTCATCCATCACAACGAGCCTCTGAGCCAATGCTTTATTTTCACACACCCAATCTACCTCCTCCAGCAGCGCTGCCAAACCACTCTCCTTGCATGCATGCAAGCCACTCTCCTCACCCCCAACAATACACCTAGGATTAGCTCCCGGTGTTGATATGTTTAATTAGGATATTGCGGCCGGCGGGTGAGCTGATGAAACCACTTGACACGCCGGCACCCTGCTGAGCTGCTCGCCATCCAATTTAATCACAGAGAGGACATGATCGATCCACAGCCGCCGGCTGTGTATAACAACTGCATCGCACATCATATCCATCTTTTAAGTCAGTTAATAAGCCCTTCTTCCTATCACCCCTGGTCCTGCAGCTGATCTGGTCGATTCTAACAAATTTGGCCAAAATCTGACTGAAAAAATTGGAACATGACCAATGCCTCCCTTTTTGGGCTGTGTAATGTGAATGTCAAAGTAATCTTCTTATCACCTTCTCCATTATTCTCCAAAAATAAATCACTTAATCTAAGGGAATAGGAATAAATCAACTGGTTGGTCTTCATGGCTCAGTCCAAAAGTTGGAAAGTCTAATGCACTTTACTCAGTCCAAGCATAAATGCATATCAAAGCGTGAATTTTCTTTTATACAATAATGTAGATAATTTGGTCAAACAAGTGAACATCCACATATACTGCTGCATACCGACACCCTCCAGCAACTACTACCACCACCAGCTCCCCTGTGGCTGCTTTCCCATCTATACTCGAGCAGCTCACTAAAATACCTTGACAAAAAGAACCCCTAACAGGCATTGCTCCACCACTCTCGGAGCAGCAGCTGCTAATCAGCATACCAGAGCTTTCCCTGTAGCACAAGGGTTATAGAGACACAAAAAATAGTCTGGCAGTAAAGCCAATAAGCAGTTATTAGTTTTGCATATCTTTATTTTTTATACAGCCCATGTTGTCAGGCATATTGACACCAGAGGGTGCATGGAGGCAGGGGGGGAGGAGGTTGCTCATGGCGTGTCTGGTGGAGGTGCGAGCTGCTCATTAGGACCAGAAAATTAGCTCACCCACCATGAATTGCTCACTGTCAATTGCTGAGCCTCACGTTGGAGTTATGATTAAAACAGGACTGTTCTGCACGTTTAATAATGCAGGAGCAGGATACGAGTGAAAGTAGGAGTGGGGAGCAGCTCACCCACAGCTTACTAGGTGAATCAGAAGCAATGACTATTATCCCAGTGTTGAGCTTAAAAGAATGTCTTTATGACCAGTGACCATCGTAAAATAAAAAGGAAAGGAAAGAATGAATTGGAGTTGTCATATTCATAAATATCTCAACGAAATAATAGTTGGACGTTAGTTATCAAAAGAAAAAAACACAAACCCCACAAACAACAACACAAAGCAACAGCAATAAAAGCAAACCGAGATAAGATAACATTGTGTAAGTGAGGTTTATATCAAATTAGTCTTAACTCATTATACATACCTCAAATTTGAGATGATAAACACATCTTGTCCAACCTTAGATATCAGAGAGCAATCACATACAGGGTGTAAGTACTACCGGTACTATTATAGTCTCGACAAATTTATGAAATGGGGCTTTTCAAAGGTATTTAACAGCTTGCTATACACCTCTGTCAACTAGTGTGACTCCTTGTAGATCTCATGGGTCACTTGTAACGGGGGTGTTTGCACAAAACTTAACTCTGCTTGACCTATGTCGAGCCTTGGAGAACAGCATGGCTCCTAGTCAGCCAACAGCTTTTTAATTAAGTTAATTGGAAGGAAATGGGTGTTTAACCAAAGGTAATCAAAGATGAAAAAGTTCAAGCCAAGCTCGGCACGACAAGGGGGGCATGGTAGCATGCAATGATTAATTGCCAACGACAAGGTATGAGAAAGCATGGTATATGGGTGTGCTCTAGTGGTGTTGGCGTTTGTAATAGTGTTGGTGAAATAAATTACACAGTCTCACTTTGATCTACTTTCAGTTGGCTTTTTGTTTGATACATTGAGTTTTTGAGCTTTGAATTTGAAATTGTTTTGCGGGGTGGGTGGTCAAATGATTGCACTTTGGCAAAAGTGGGGCCCAAGATGAAATGGGGGTAACATGAGAGAACCTTTTTAAATATTTTGCCAGATGTATATTTTCACAATACCCTTTTCCCTTTAGAATACACAACAACAATAGAAATAAAAGAAGAAAGAATTACAGCATCCCATGTATTCTTATGATAACTGACGTGTATAATTGTGGTTTGTTTGTTTTTTACCAAAGGTGTATCTACGTTTTTTTCTCCTCATTTATTTTTTGTTCATAAACTATTCCCTTATTGCTCTTTCTATTTTATTTCCAAGGCACGAGTGCCGAAGCCTGTTTAAATCAAACAAAGGCATTTTGGATGTCTCGTCTATCCATTATTTTGCTTTGGGAGATCTCTAGGCTAGGCTAGGCTCGGTGAGGTACATCAGCTTTTAGCAGCGAGATCTCACCCCTCGCCGTGGTCCCAGGGATTGGTGAAGGTGTGAGCCTGGCCGGATAGGGGCAGGAGGACCCGTGGTAGAGAGTTGGTGAGAGGGGGGGAGTCCCTAGCTCCAGGTGCCACGACACCATATGGCACCAGCAGCTTCAAACAAAGATAAGCTCCCTCTGTATTGTCCCCTACTAAAATATGAAAGAAAGGATGGAAAAAGAACAGGGTCCCCAGCAGCTATTTACCTGATCACAATCTTCCCTGATTTGGCTGCAACTTGCATGCTAACAAGTAACATGCCCATTTTAGTTCTCATACCCCTATAAGTCTGCCACCATGGAATGGGTTTGTGCAACACTTGCACGCACGTGCGTGACACGCGCACACCATGAAATGCTCAAGTACAGCTCAGCAGAGCGTGGGGAACAACAGTGGAAAATACATAGCACATGCCCTGTGGGACACCTACTAAATACCCAAGTATAAGTGTGAACAGTCACATAGAAATTAGATTTAAAGCAGTGTCTATTTCAAGTAATTTTAAACTATAGAAGTCATAAATGTATTTTCTTATTTCATCTATCATCAATTATTTATATGATTGCCTAAGGTGTTCGTGAGGGTAATACAGTTATGTGGGAAGAGGTTGTTACGGATAGTCCTGTGGTTAATACTTTAGTGGGTGATTACAATAAGGGGTAGTTAATGACAAGACGTTACTCATAAACTCCTAAATAGTATTGAGACCCCTGAGTTCCCCCACCACGTATCACTGAGAAAGCTGGATACTGCAAGTATTAAAATTCAATAATTGATAGCTCAGAGCTTGCACCCAGATAGATGAGGGTGTATGAAGAAAAGGGGATTGACGGCGTTTTACACTCGGAAAAGCATTTGTATCTGGTAATGCCATAATATAAACTATGATTTCCTGCTCATTTACAAAATGAAAAAGAAAATGTGTGACATCTTGCTTTTGTGTAAAGGCAGGCTAACATATGTGACCGGGGAAACAAATCTACCCCTCTGCAGGGAGATTCATTATCAAAGTTCATCTCAAGATCTTTAAATGAGACATCATTGGCTTAGATATTCCTTAGTTATGTCAGTACCCCTCCTTGAACATAGGTCATTATCCATATCTGAAATCAATGATTAAACTCTTGATACATAATAGACCATGATAATGTCTAAAAAACAGCCCCGCCGTTGTTCGACTGAGACTTACCTCAGGTAGAGAAGCAGAAGCTCTTTAGTAGTCTACCTGAGGTAGACAACATAATTGGCTAATCACAGCTCAGCACCTAGACCCCCTATCACTGACACCTAGTCTAAGGCTTGCTTTATACTATAGAGACCCTCTAAACTCATGAGAATTGGACTTCATGATTCTAAGACATTCAGTCCCTAGTCTACCTGAGGTAGACAATCAGTTCCTAGCCTACCTGAGGTAGTTAAAGGGAGGTCTACCTGAGGTAGACCCATTTTCCTAATCTACCTGAGGTAGACAAGGGAGTTCATAGTCTACCTGAGGTCGATAGGCTGTAGTCTACCTGGGGTAGACAGGTGGTGCCTAGTCTACCTGAGGTAGATAGGTAGTCCATAGTCTACCTGAGGTAGAGATCCCTTATCTACCTGAGGTAGAGGTCCCTTGTCTATTTGAAGTGAAGAACCCCTGTCTACCTGGGGTAGAGAGGGTATCTCTTGTTTACCAGGGGTAGACTCCCTTCTCTACTTGAGGTAGAATATCTGTCTCTTGTCTACCTAAGGTAGAGATCCTGTGTCTACCTGAGGTAGAGATCCCTTATCTACCTGAGGTAGAGATCCTTTATATACCTCAGGTAGAGAAGGTGCCTCTTGTCTACCTGGGGTAGATATCCCCTGTTTACCTCAGGTAGAGAAGTGGTCACTCTTTTACCTGAGGTAGACAGGTTGATAATAAAAAATTCCTTCTAAAAATCTAGAAGGAATTTTCCATTTCTGTTTTCAATTTTGGATTTTTGGTGAAAATTCCCCAAAAAATGGCACAAAAAAATGCAAATTTAGATTATTGGAATGGTTGCCATGGCAACCAGAGACGAACCTATTGGCTGATTTTTTTTATGAAAAATGTTCATTTAACCTTCCATGTATGAGACACTTCTACCCACAATGGAGCGTTTATATGAGACCATTGAATTCTACATCAAAAAATAGTTTAATGTATTCTTATAATCATTTTAGAGTTATTTTGCCCCTCCAATCCCCCCTGGTGGCGGAGGGGGTGTTCTCCCTTGTTGAGTCACATATACTCAACACTTTGATCAAATGTTTTATGACTGCAAGTCCTCTCATAGAAAGAGCATGGAATCAAATATCAGGAATGAAAGGTGAACAATAATTACTTAGAACCTGCTGGATTACCTACAGAGACAAAAATAGTTAGGGGTATTTTTCTCCATTTTGTGCTCGTACCTATGCCGCTGAAGTGGAGCGTGAGCAAAGAGATTATCATTTCAGAAAGATAAAGCAAAACTTATCAGAATCTGATAGATATTTAAGAGTAGCCTATAGCTCATTGGGTCGATCAGCTAAAACCTTTAGGAGAACCTGCCCCCCCCCCTTTCATTTTCATCCACACATCATCTCCTATGAATTGTTGCACTTAGTTTCCAAGGTAGCTCCACCCCCCCCCACCTTCTCCTATACGATAAAAGGTAAATTTAATCTTCACTAGGGGCGTGGTGCTTATCAAACACTATGAATAATTAAGGCATAGATATGACTCTTGATATTGGATGTAGCTGGAATGTCTTTGTCATAGGACAGGCTTTCCGGTGGGGTTTTGGCACAGACTTGCTGGACAAGGGTATGTTAGAGACACGCCAGATCGCATGATCCATGGTAGAGAGAGGCATGTTTTAACCTGACATGCAAAATAGTAACTTGGATCTCTGATAGCCACTGGAACCACATTTAGCCTTCTTCACCCCCACCCCCTGCCACCACATCCCTCAAACTGATCTATAACTACTCTCCACTACCCTACATCATTCCACCCCTCAGCACAGTCAATCATCCATAACTACTCTCCACTATACCCTACACCATTCCATCTCTCACCACAACCGATAATCCATAACTACTCTCCACTATACCCTACACCATTTCACCCCTCACCACAACCTATCATCCATAACAACTCTACACTACCCTACACCGTTTCACCCCTTACCAGAACCTCATCCATAACAACTCTACACTACCCTACACCATTCCACCCCTCACCACAACCAATCATCCATAAGTACTCTCCACTATATCCTACACCATTCCACTCCTCACCACAACTAATCACCCATAAGTACTCGCCACTAAACCCCACACCAACCCGCCCCTCATCACAACCAATCACCCATAACTACTGCCCACTGCTCTGTTCCATCCCTCCCCTCATCACAACCAATCACCAAGAGCTATACTGCCGGCTGTTCTGCACCATCCCACCCCTCACCACAGCCAATCACCCATAGCTACTGTCGACTGCTCTGCACCATCCCACCCCTCAGCACAACCAATCACACATAGCTATTGCCGACTGCTCTGCGCCATCCCACCTCAGCACAGCCAATCACCCATAGTGACCTCACTCCATCTCATGCCTACTTTTCACTGCCTAAGGCTGTTTCATCCCTCACCCCCCGGGCCCCGCCAAGGACACATTATCTACTGCTTACTAGGCTATGTCACCGATCAGTGTCCGTGCTTAATCAATTTCCTGAATAATATATTGTTGGTCTCATATTATCGAGAAGACTGAAGTACAGGTCTGTGACAGAAGGCTAATTGCCACCTTTGGTACCTGTTGAAAATGAGGAATTGGCGGACACCTATTTTTAATGTTTAATGTCCGTGAGAGTATAAATCTCTGTGGTAATGACTGTACATTGGGAGAAGGTATATGCGGGAGCCTTCCCCTACATCTGCTTATACAATAAATAATGTAGGACCACTCTGGAGCCTATCCCTATCACCATGTCGCTGTTGGAACTCTCACGGTAGAAGGTAGAAAAAAGCTGAACGGAACGCCGCCAGCTTACACGGCCGGGAAATACGTCATGTTGCCATAAAGAGGCTCTGTTTGGTCTTTTCCGACATTGGCCCGATCAGGTCGGACTGCATTTCGAAGGGTTCCGCTTGGTAGTCATGCTAAAGCAGTGTAAATCTTCAGACGCTGGCTAGAGGATGCAGGCTATGTGTATAGTGCAGCGGGGCAGGTCCCATTCCCATCTGGTCTCGCAATATGCTCCGAGGCTGGCCCCGATCATTACACCATGTTAGCCGACAGCCCCTCCAAGCAGACTACTGTTGGCCGACAGGTCCGCCGAGTTTGGCCATAGTACTCGGCGGTAGAGCATCGTCAACCTGCTGATGGTCAGACCGATTGATCAACACTAGACTCTAGGGCTATCAGCTGATAGAGCATACATATCGGGTGGTGGAAAATGGCCCTAAAGCATTGATTCCACTGAAGCCGATATTTAGTCGGTCCGACAGAGGCCCGATCAGGGTCAAAAAGTGTCGTCGGGTTGTTGTCGGTCCGACAAAATTGTCTGGCCGATCACTGGCCGACAGCCGAGAATACCACTGTCGGGTTACTCAGACCTGGCCGATTTCAGTTCTTCCACCAAGCTCTCACTCTGTCGGATACTGTGTCCGACAGTCGTCCCCGATGTCTCAGCGAGCAGTTCCACCGGTCACGTGATCCCCGATGACCTAGTTTCTCACAATGGAGGCCGAGGAGGTGGTTCTGCTCGTGCAGGCGACAGTAGGTATTTTGGCTCTAGAACAGGAGGAAATAGAGATAATAGAGGGGACAAGAAGGAGGCACAGGTATCATGCCGCCCCATACCTGAAAGACAGGACTGACAAGACGCAGAGGAACACTTTCACCAGGCTCCACCGAGACCTGATATCTGTAAGCATTAACATGGGGGGGGGGGTGGGGGGGGTACCTGATGCGTTTATGTAGGGCAGCTGGCAAATGTAGCTCATGTATAATGTATCTTGTCCGATTTCCCCTCCCCCCCTCCTATGCATAACTTCACCGAAATTGTTCTTTGCTTCAGATGGGAGAGGATGCTGAGTTCAAACACACGCTGAGAATGGGGCCTGACTTATACCATGAACTCCTGCAAAAAGTGACCCCCCTTATATATCGTTGAGACACCAACTTTCGCCCGGCTATAAAACCAGATGAGAGGTTGGACATAACCCTACGATACCTTGCTCTAGGTAAATTATGAATGTCATTTTTCAAGGCGCTACAACGTAACAATGAAATTTCCCAATGGTTCTTCTTAAAAGAGAGAATAATTTATTTTTTTTCAGTCTATATTGATATTTGTATTTCTTTTTCACAGGGGACAGCAGCCAGACTCTCCACCATGGTCATCTAGTTGGGTCGTCCACGATTTTTCCCATCATCCGAGACACCTGTGTAGCACTGACCGCCGTCTTGAGAGACGATTATTTAAAGGTACAATTTTTTTTTATTGTTCAATAACCTTTTTATATATAATAATACAATATATATATGAGGCATGATTTTCTTAGGCCGATTTCTCCAGAAAAAAACTTAAATAAAAAATATATGACTGAGGTCATTTTCTTCACACACGTAGGAATTACAATTTCAATACATTTTCATCCCTGATGAGTTGTACATGACACTTTTTTTTTATTTATTGTTCTGTAGTTACCTAGCACCACAGAGGAGTGGTTGGTCGTTGCAGAGCAGTATGCTAACGACTGGCAGCTTCCACACTGCATCGGGGCAGTGGACGGCAAACACATCAAGATCAGGAGGCCAAAGAAAAGTGGAGCCACTTTCTTCAATTACAAGAAATTCTACAGTGTTGTTCTGATGGCGGTGGTAGATGCCCGATACAGATTTCTGTACGTGGATGTAGGATCGGAGGGAAAGGCAGGGGACTCCCGTATATGGAAAGAAGGACCTATGTACAGGGACATGGCAGATCCTGACAACCCACTGCAGATTCCTCCTGCTTCAGGTATCAAAGGTATGAGAGACCTTCTGCCCTACTACATTGTCGGAGACGATGCCTTCGGCCTGGCCTCAAATCTCATGAAGCCCTTTGCAGTCAAGGATCAGGGGGCTAAGGAAGTGGCATACTACCGGATGTCTAGGGGGAGGAGGTGTGTGGAGAACTCGTTCGGGATATGGGTGACCCGATTTAGGCTGTTCCTCCGACAGCAGGACATGGAGCCCAAGGGGGTGAAGAAATTAGTCATGGCATCCCTAGCTCTTCACAACTTCCTCAGGACATGGTCACCGTCGGACTACATACCCCATGGGGCTGTGGACTACGAAGACAAGGACCATGAGCTTCACCCTAGAGAGTGGAGGGAGGACGGGGAGCTGGAAGGCCTGGACAGAGCTGGAGCTGCAAGGAATATGCCACAGGATGCCAAAAGCATGAGGCAGAATCTGTGCCAGTGGTTTTCATCACGACACGGTCGGGTCCCGTGGCAGGACAAATACCTCAGAAGCCGTGGTTATGGGTACCTCTTCGACCGTGAGGCAGCAGGTGTTCCTGCACAAGACATTATCCCCGACGAAGACAGTGAGTACCCGACGTCTTGGACGACAGGTGGACATGGTTTTAATAATTAACATGTTTTCCATGTCTAGGATAGCTTGTCTCTATATATAATCTACTCAGGAATAGAAAGCAGAGATGTCAGTTCAAATTTTTTTATTCAAGACTTCAAACAACAAGAACTTATATTTTCTTGGTATCTATATATGATTACGTCATGTCAGATAACTTATAAATGTACATATATATTGTATCTGATAAGGCACGATTTTACCATTATGATACCTGAGAAGTGATGCATCGGATGAGGCAAGTTTTTTACCTTGAGTATACATACCTATCTTTATATGGAAGTAAATATAAAAACACCTGATATGTGTCATGTCAGCATGTAGATATATCCTGGAGTAATTGACAGTATTGAGATCTTTACAGGTCCATGTTGATATATGAAATCATGAGATCTTTACATGTCCATGTTGATATATGAAATCATGTTACGACAATTGTCTCTGCTGCTATGGCAACACGACAGATGAACGATGTCTTGCAAATAAAATATCTTAACTTTCTTGTTTAAAAAAAATAAATTTATTTCTTCTTTAATCCAACCAGAAAGTTTTTATCATATGAAGACAGACTAGAAAACACAAATAAATAATTATCGGCCGCGTCTCCGACAGTTTTATTATCAGAACAAGCATGAAATCTCTCTAGCACTAGGTGACCTTACTTTCCATCCCATTCCCCGTTTACAGCCTGCAGGGCTGTCAGATAAACATGGACCTTAAATTTGTCCTTGACCTTTTGGGTCATGCGTGCCATCTCCACCTCTAACATCTTGCACCACTGTGAGTCAGGAGAAACCTCCTTCTCAGGGGGGGGGAGGTCGGGCCTGAGCCTGGTTTCTGTTGCCCACTAAGGTCACAAGATCGTTCAACGAATCCCCGTATGACTCATAAAACTTTTCTCTAGACTGGAGTATCTCTGAGACTGTCTTCTGTTTCTTTTCTCCAGCTTTAACTCTTCCTTTACCGATTACGCATTTATGCGTAGTTTTGGCCGGTTTTGGCCGAATTTTGACCGATTTTGAGTATTCTGTCACTCCCTCGAAATCCATTGAAATTCCTAGATTTTTGTACCAGACCCAGGCGGAGTTGGGTTTTCCACAGAACCCAAAGAATTAGTCTCTACCTCTGATACTTATTATATGGCAGTCTTGCAAACTTGAGACATAAATTAATATCACCTCAAAAGTTTTCCATGGATTTAATCAATATTTAGGTTAAAAATCATGAAAAACTTAAAAAAACACTATTTTTTCGGTGAAAATCTTTTTTGTACATTTTTTCATGCTGAACAAAATGATATCAAAATTTTCAGTGTATTTTGATGCATTACTGGTCATTTGGGTTGGTAACCATGGCAACAGATATGCTAAAATCCTGAATTTGCATAGTTTTGGTTGCCATGGTAACCGAAAAGAACTTTTTCTAAATATCCTTATTTAGCACAATTCCAGAAATACTTCATATTTCCTACAATATGCACTTTATTTCATTTCAATTGATACAGGGAGTGCTGAGATATTACAATTTTAAATTTGGTTGAATGATGAAATTTTCTCCTCAGAACACCACATTTGTCAGACATTTCTCAGCAATGCAATGTACATAAAGAAAATGTGGGTATTGCACTTTCCGATCAACTAGCCTGGGTTAATCCATCACAATTTCCTTTCTAATTGGAATATTCACACAATTCCAACAGTTTTTGAGAGGTCACACCACATACTATAAGCCAGAATTTGCCCTAAAATACTCTGGTAAAGGAAGAGTTAAGGTGTTGTGGCTCTCTCTTCTCCAGGTACTCTGCCTTGGCAGCTTCAGTAACCACATTTTTCTTTGGAATATTGTAGTTAATAGTCTTACGTTTTTCACCACTGGTAGAAGGAACAGCACCTTTCTTAGAAGTTTTACCAGACCCCTTGCCCTTATCAACAGAAGTCGGAGGAGCTGCATCTGATTTTGCAGACCCACCTGCAGAAGTGTTCTTTCTGTGGGGAGAAAATCTTGTCCTAGTGGCGATGGAATCGTCTAGGGTCTCATCTCCAGACTCTGCTTCAGGATTGTAGTCCACGTCCTTGATAGTTTCGTCTTCCTCGTCGTCGTTCACCTCGATGACCATCTCCTCGGCCTCCTCGGATGGTTCCTCCAGGGGTTTGGGCCGTACGACCTCCTGCAGTAAAATAAATGGTTGAGTATTTAATAAAACAGAAAGAAATTTTCAGCCAGGTGTATTTTTAAATATTAGGTAAAATTAGGAGCAGAATCGGTCAACTTAAAATTATAGTTACATACAAATCGGGATGGAATCTGGGTCAACTTTTAGACAGACAGAAATATTTAATGATTACTTTTTTCTGTGGATAATTGGTGTCACTCTCCAATTTCTTACACCATGGATCTAAGAACCCACACAGCCGTTTTATGAGGGCTTTCATGTAGGGGAGCTTCCCTTCTTCAGCAGATGACCCTGATTTAATTTTTCCAGACACGATTTTCTGGTAGTCCGATCTCAAAGACGTCATACGCATGTTTATGAAGTAAGCTGAAAGAAAAGGGTTTTTTTAAGATCAGTAACAAAAGATAAAAAGACTGTATAAAAAAAACACATTCATAACAGTCTGTTACTAAAAACATGATACGATAGAATAAATATTTTAACTTCTATATTATACTCAGGTAGCAAAGACAACAGAAGTAAATAATGAAATTATTTTTACCTGGAATGTTGAGTTCATCCTAGATCTTAGCTAGAGCTGTCCACTTTGCAGTGGGGTCCTTATACAAGGAGTGACTCTTGTCATAAAGGTGGGTGCACTGCTGCCACAGCTCACACAATTGTTCCAGAACTTCTGGATCCTTGAAGTACTGCCTCCCGCTGCCAGCTCCTCCGGAAGGTTTCTTCTTAAGTTCACCTATAGTTTTTTAGGGGTGACTATAGCCTGACTGTCGAGGATGTCTGCTTCTTCACCCTCCTCACCATCGTCTCCCTGACCTTGACCTTTATCTTCACTGTCGTCTTGGACCTGCTCGCTCCTACCAGAAAGGGTGTATGGAGGGGATTTAATACAGGCCTTCTTTGCAGGAGGTCCTGATGAACAGGAACTGTCTTGGGTTTTTTCTTGTACGACCTTTTTCTGCTTCTTTGGAGGAGGTGGCGTCGGAGAACGAGGAGAAGGTGGAGGGCTGACTGACCCCTCCCCCTTTTCCATGTCGGGCAGCAGGTTACGCTTGGTACCCTTCTTGTTAAGGAGACGAGGCAGAGGACCTGAAGTACGGGCACAGGTGGACTCCTCCAACTTGTCACGAGACACAGGAGTGGAAGATAAAGGTTCCTGTACACTTAGGTCTAGTGCAGCGTCCTCTGTAATGTCAATTTCATCGGAATCATCATCCACGACAGGCAGGTTTTTGGTAGTAGTACCGGTATTTTTAGACATGGCCGTGCGAGCTTCTCCCAACTCATCTTGTGTCAACTCAGGCAATCGGGCCTTACCTCTTGCAGTGAAACGTTTCGCAGGAGCCTTGGTTTCTTCCTGCGTCTCTATGGCTACGTCTGAACTGTCTTTTTTACTTCTAGGGGGTTTGAAACCCTTGTTTCCTCCCCTTCCCCGACGCCTCGAACCTGCTCTACCCGACATCTTGTTTGTTTACGACCAAAGCGAAGGTCACATAACTTGCACGTGACAAGCAGCCCGACAGCGGTACCCCAAGTGAGAGAAAAGCGAACTATTTCTGTCGGCCCGACAGCGAAGTAACCCGACATGTACCGGATATTTTCTAATCAGTTAGAAAAAATCGGGTACTGTCGGCCACTGTCGCGGACCGTCGGAGATGCATCTCCGATGGTTCCCGATGAAAAAAAATAGGTCTTCCACCAAAGACGATTTAAGCCCGATTCTTGCCCGACAGAAGCCTGACAGTGCCCGATAGCTGGCCGATAGTTCCCGATGCTGCCCGATGCGTCCCCGATGCAACCCGATGACAAAATCGGACAACTATCGGCTTCAGTGGAATCCATGCTTAAGGCAATGCACAATGCTAATGCTCTTCAAAGATAAGATTACACGGACGTGAATACAAGATTATCATACCGACACCTACATTATTAATATCAGGTTCGTCACCATCGGCCGAGCTATTCACTTCCAAATATATACAGGTACCACCAGGAACCACCAGCACACATCTACCACCCGTTCCCCACCTTTTCCGACAGCTACCTTCCAGGCCCCCCCCCCACTCTTTTCTTACTGCCCCTCCTTCCTTTTCCCCGCTAATTTCACGGCTCTCACCCCGAATTCGGCTCGTGCGGCGAGGCGTAAGGAGAGCTGACACAGCGGATCTCTGTCCGATCCTGCCGCGCGCCGCCCCGCCCGTTTGATGTGTCCATCCTAGCGTCTCATCACCCCAGATTCCCGCGCCTTAATCTGCTCTGGGCGAAATGTCGTCTGCTCCGACGTTTACACTTGCCGCCGCCGGCAGAGGTCGCGCGCGAAAACAAAAGGGGAGTTGAGCGGGTTGAGGGTGCAGGCAGACTGTCGAGGATGTCTGCTTCTTCACCCTCCTCACCATCGTCTCCCTGACCTTGACCTTTATCTTCACTGTCGTCTTGGACCTGCTCGCTCCTACCAGAAAGGGTGTATGGAGGGGATTTAATACAGGCCTTCTTTGCAGGAGGTCCTGATGAACAGGAACTGTCTTGGGTTTTTTCTTGTACGACCTTTTTCTGCTTCTTTGGAGGAGGTGGCGTCGGAGAACGAGGAGAAGGTGGAGGGCTGACTGACCCCTCCCCCTTTTCCATGTCGGGCAGCAGGTTACGCTTGGTACCCTTCTTGTTAAGGAGACGAGGCAGAGGACCTGAAGTACGGGCACAGGTGGACTCCTCCAACTTGTCACGAGACACAGGAGTGGAAGATAAAGGTTCCTGTACACTTAGGTCTAGTGCAGCGTCCTCTGTAATGTCAATTTCATCGGAATCATCATCCACGACAGGCAGGTTTTTGGTAGTAGTACCGGTATTTTTAGACATGGCCGTGCGAGCTTCTCCCAACTTATCTTGTGTCAACTCAGGCAATCGGGCCTTACCTCTTGCAGTGAAACGTTTCGCAGGAGCCTTGGTTTCTTCCTGCGTCTCTATGGCTACGTCTGAACTGTCTTTTTTACTTCTAGGGGGTTTGAAACCCTTGTTTCCTCCCCTTCCCCGACGCCTCGAACCTGCTCTACCCGACATCTTGTTTGTTTACGACCAAAGCGAAGGTCACATAACTTGCACGTGACAAGCAGCCCGACAGCGGTACCCCAAGTGAGAGAAAAGCGAACTATTTCTGTCGGCCCGACAGCGAAGTAACCCGACATGTACCGGATATTTTCTAATCAGTTAGAAAAAATCGGGTACTGTC
Source organism: Acholoe squamosa (assembly GCA_949317995.1). Classification (NCBI taxonomy): domain Eukaryota; kingdom Metazoa; phylum Annelida; class Polychaeta; order Phyllodocida; family Polynoidae; genus Acholoe; species Acholoe squamosa. Next base: position 55,806,336 of record OX439038.1, read on the forward strand.
GGCCACTGTCGCGGACCGTCGGAGATGCATCTCCGATGGTTCCCGATGAAAAAAAATAGGTCTTCCACCAAAGACGATTTAAGCCCGATTCTTGCCCGACAGAAGCCTGACAGTGCCCGATAGCTGGCCGATAGTTCCCGATGCTGCCCGATGCGTCCCCGATGCAACCCGATGACAAAATCGGACAACTATCGGCTTCAGTGGAATCCATGCTTAAGGCAATGCACAATGCTAATGCTCTTCAAAGATAAGATTACACGGACGTGAATACAAGATTATCATACCGACACCTACATTATTAATATCAGGTTCGTCACCATCGGCCGAGCTATTCACTTCCAAATATATACAGGTACCACCAGGAACCACCAGCACACATCTACCACCCGTTCCCCACCTTTTCCGACAGCTACCTTCCAGGCCCCCCCCCCACTCTTTTCTTACTGCCCCTCCTTCCTTTTCCCCGCTAATTTCACGGCTCTCACCCCGAATTCGGCTCGTGCGGCGAGGCGTAAGGAGAGCTGACACAGCGGATCTCTGTCCGATCCTGCCGCGCGCCGCCCCGCCCGTTTGATGTGTCCATCCTAGCGTCTCATCACCCCAGATTCCCGCGCCTTAATCTGCTCTGGGCGAAATGTCGTCTGCTCCGACGTTTACACTTGCCGCCGCCGGCAGAGGTCGCGCGCGAAAACAAAAGGGGAGTTGAGCGGGTTGAGGGTGCAGGCAGGTTATCTATGGCCAGCAGGGGTGGCCGGGGTGACTCCAGTGTCACACACAGAAGGAACAAGGAAAGGAACACGTGTGACTGCTTGTCCTACAAGGGTCAAGACCCAAAGCCCACCAAACTGGCCAGAAACTCCAGCGAATTGTCGTCTGCTGTCAGTTCTTAAGCCCGCTGCCACTTCCGGTTGTGGCGACGCTGGCGTCCCTTTCCAGCGTTCCTTTCGAGCAAAAGCAGGCGACGTTTTTACCGAGCCACAGGGGTTTATGGGGGCAGTAAGTGGAAGACACAAGCAGATGAGATTTCTTGTGAAACAAGCCGGCGCCGATGACCATAAAGCAAATGGCGGCTCGCCAGCGGTGTCCAAACAAGAACAAGTCGGCCTAAATCACGTCTGAATTCCCGCTCACAACGCCCTCTTTTTATACGCTACTTAGGCCCGTATGGCATAGCCAATCCCACTTTAATATTTTTCATCGTGAGCCTTTTGGATTATTATAATGCTACATCACTTTTCCTAATTTTCTAGTGTCCAAATCTTTATAACGGCAATGCGTTTCCCAAGTTTGTAAGTGAAGTAAAGTAACTTTAATTCTAACTCTTCGACTTGATTGCAACACTCTGTCACGAACAGGTCTTCTTTAATGAGTATATAATCTCATGGTACTTTTCTAAACATTGTGTGATTAAAATTAGAATTGTATCTTCATTTTGTGTTATAAGACGATAGAGCAAATGGATAGCTGTGGAAAAAGATCAAGTGAAGGTTGTCTTGTACTTCCCATATTTAAGAAATTTATATATATATATATATATATATATATATATATATATATATATATATATATATATATATATACCGGCTGCATACCACCTGTACGCCCCGTCATCTATACATGTAGTTCGTACTGAAACTGAGTTCGGACAAAGTCTCGGGGATTGCTGGGTTTGTCACATTTAACTGCCACCTATGTACTGCACACAGATTTTTATCCATGATGAAGGGCAATCTGTTACTTTATTGATATCCCATGAAGGTCACACTACCACAAGTTATTGGCCTGTACAACTGCAGCGTATGACCCATCTAGTTCCACCCCAGCCATAACCCGCACTATCCTCCCTACAACCCCAACACTTGCCCAACACGCATGCGTACACAGAACGCCCCCAAGTGTCCTGTGGGGGCATTTATAACGCCCCCTGACTGGGCGCCCCTAGCGCCTGAATTATTGAAGACAATGACCGGGCGGCGCCGACCAGCGGCATAGCGACAAATACAAGGATAAATCATATTTCAAATAACATGGGTATTGGGAAGGGGCGGAGGGGGGTGAATAAATGGGCGTCGGTGGTGTGCAGGAGGCCAAGGTTATCGCCATCGATAAACGTGCCTGTGAGATCGGCAGTACATTATTGATACTTTAGTATGGCAGACACCATGATTACTGCTTCCTAACTGCCATAGCACATTGGGTGTACACTGGCTACTGCTTTACTGCATTAGGTGAACCCTGCCTACAAATAGCAACACATGAGTAACAGTATATATAGCAAAACCGACACGACCCTCCATTTTGTTACTCAGATTCGAAAATTCCCTTACCGACACGTGGGTGGTAACTTGCTTGCAGACAAAATTCCATGAATGACTCATTGAAGATGGGTTGAAAGGGGAGCAGCTGAGATGTGTCTATTTATACACTTGCCCCGAGCAGGTCACAAACATACAATGTGATGAGATCGCTAGGTGCTCCTTGGCTGTTCCCTGCATAGACCGCCTCATTGGGAGCTGATGTATGCTCTGCTACCGCTGCCTGGTGGGCATTTCACAAACTAAAACGCTCAGTGAGCAGCGGCCACAGTGTGCTTACACTGGGCCAGCTGTGGGTGTTCCGTCCCTCCACTATTGGCCACTAGCTAGTCTGGAGCTGGTTCCGGCAACACACACTGATAAGAACTGATAACATGGGGCCAGCATGTCCCTGGAAGTGGATGTTAACCAGGGACAAGGTACCCATCATTGTATGTCTTCTCAGTGGGTTTTACCTCAACCAGCGAAATTCAAAATGGCGGCTCCACTAGGCCTCTATACTGAGTCCTATATTACAGCTGGCCAGTGTACAGTGTGGTAGCAGGGTCTGTGGAGGAAGTAGTATAGGGAGATGGGAGTGTTTAGCAGGGAATGAATGGTACCCTCCCATACCCATACAGGACAATAACCCTCACTCTACCCCCTCCCCCTTCCCATACACACATACCCAATCTTAAGTCATCTTAAGTACCACAAAGGAAAACTCCTTATGAAGCCCAAAGAACACATGGCCGCCAATTACGGCCCAAACGACTTGCCACTGGTGAGTCAAAGATCCCCCTGACATCCCCCTAATTGTACCCTACGTCTGTTATCTGCGTTAAAGCTGGGAGCACGCCGAGGGAGGAGCAGGGGGTCCCAGGGGAAGAAGGCCAGCCGGGTGGGTAATATTACCGGCCGGAGAGCGTCGTCACTCAGGCTTCACTCTCTGAGGTTTAATTGCCTACAAAAGATACCTTGCCCGCGGTGAAAAGAGGGGGAGTCGTGTGCCGGTGGGAGATAAGGCTGGCTTGTCTTTGTTTTCCACAGGCCTGTGTCAGAGACTCAAGTCTCTCCAGTTCAAAAACCAGCCTCCCTGCCCCTGATCTCGCGTCTCGCGAGACCTGGCCTCTAATCTCCCTATCTGGTTTTGATCCTCGAACGCTATGCCGCGCATGCGCCGACGACCCTGATTTAATTCACTCACATGCATCCAATCCGCCGCCTTTCTGTGCCTATGAGCTGTTCACTCACTTCACTATGTATCCTATTTCTCTTGGTTACTTTGTCCCAATTTCGTTCTCAGCAACACAGAGTAGGCAACATCCCTGCCTTTCCTTTCTGTTTTATCTTTCTTGTACTCGTTTCTCTCCCTTCATGATATGTCCATTGCTCTCAACTCTTTGAGTTGTCACATCTGCTTCTGTGTCTTGAATTGTTAGGGACTCCTTTATTCTTATTAACAGGCGTATCAACTCGCATTTAAATCATCTATGTATCATCTCTCCATTTCCCCCGCAACACTTACAATTTTTCCCGGTACTGACGCCCACCAGGAGCCCCTACAAGGCTTGATAACCCCTGTCACTATTTCACGGATAGCTAAACTTCTGGTGCGCCCTCTACCGGCGTTCTGGAGCGTTATTGAATTGGCTTTCCTGTGCAGACGACTTTTCACTGCCAATTTCGCGCGCTTTTCTCCCGCCTTTGTTCTGACGAGCGGGGGCGCTGTCGTCATCGCTCTTCGCTGACCAGTAAGCAGATTTGCCGGGCAGCAGGCTTGTCTCTGCCGGTCTTGAGCTTATCACACCAAGTTCTGTATCTTGCTCCGGAGGTCGTCCAACCTTTCGCCAGCATTTCCTTCGACATCCGTCAAGCGTGGCTAATTCCATAAAGCGGATCGTCTGCGCCGAGTCGACAGGCCGTTCCAGTGTCACAACTACTTCACCCCAGCCCCAAGCAAGAACACAGGGCATCCAGATAGTCAGGCTCATTCAATTGACCATGAATGAATGGCTTGAGTACCAGGAAATTTGTTTTATATTTAAACTCTTTAACCCCTGAATTTACTATGTTTAATCTTTAAAAAAAGATCTAACCATGCTGACCATAGGTAACCATCTGATTTACACAATTGATGTAGTGTGAATAACGTATCATTCTCAATCCCCCAGAGACAGTAATAAAACTTGGTACTCTTAAGTTCACGATGGACTTCTTTCTATTGGCACCAAAGGCCAGTCGTCATGGTCATGTTTAAGCGCGTGTACAATGTTCACCGTTAACGCAAAGGGACACATATCTGTAAACAAACTTTAAATTTGTGTAAGCAGTTTTGCTATCTCAGAAAATATGCTTAGCGATCACACCAAAGTCAATAATGGGTAACAAAGTCAAATTGATAAGGGAGTGGTCATTATTTATCAACAGGGGGGGTGGTTGGTTTTCGCGCAGACGCGCGAACATTTTTTAAGCCCCCCCCCCCTCGACGGCAGTCAAAATTTTTTGTGCCCCCCGCGCCGGAGGCGTGTGGAGTTTTCGCACCCCTCTTTGATCTATAGTAGCACGCGGGCGAATTTTTTTAGCCCCCCCTCAAGAGGGGTCAACATTTTTTTAGTCCCCCCTCGGGAAGGGTCTGAAAATTTTACACCCCCCCTTCAAACCCACCACCCCCCCTGTTGATAAATAATGGCCACTCCCTAAGATAAGCAGATTTGATAAGCCATTTCACCAGTTGTAGGCCAATATATGCATGAGTAAATTGACACAGGCATGGCGAAAATTAGATTGTGCAGGAGAAAATGTAGGAGGTAGATAACCAAATTACATTTAAAACCCATATTTTATCTGGACAAACACCTACATGTACCAACTGTTCCTTTTTATGTTTTAGAAAATTCAAATTCAAAATATACATGTATGTGCGTACTCTCACGCGCACATACAATATACCTGCTTCGCCAAAGTTAGAACCAATACAAGCTAATACACCCACTCAAGGGATGGGCATCGCTCTTCAAACATAGTGTAAATCTTATGAGAAACCAAGAATTAACCCATCAAAAGACTTATATATTTTCATACATTATATAATGTAACGATATGCATAATATATAGTTAAACGCACTGAACCATTGTTAATAAAGACTTGGTGTAGAATTGAAGAGTTCACGCTGCAGGGTGTTGTGAAAGGACAGGAATTCAATTCTGTCGGGGTGCTATTCCCAAATGGGAACTGACTACCCTTAGGTTATGACTTCTCCCCTGTTTTACAGCAAGGTAATAGGTTATAGAAGTGGTTCTTAAGTTTCCATGAATTGGGGGATGCTTCCCAGTATGACCCACACAAAGAGGATTGATTCTGAGTGTAGGGGGAGAAGTTGGTTCTAAGCATCAGACCAGCCAGGAACTGGAAGGTGAGTTACGACAGTGAGAATCCAAATCCGATTCTTTTCGCAATAGCCTCCAGGTCATTCAAAGCTGGTCAACTCCAATACTTTATTGGAGGTAGCATTGTCACCCTACCTCTTCCCCAGTGTTCAGGAGGGGTAAGGCAATCAGTAGGCCACTGTCAGACAGCCCCTTTGGCCCTGGTCTCCTCCAGGGCGGCCACCCCTACGACAGCCCCCTGATTACCACAGTCATCACTGTAACCCTTATCACCAAGCTATTCCTAAACCGGAAAGGGCCATCAGGACCTGTGGGGAAAAGGTCAGAAGATGTGATCGGCTGCCATCTGTTGCCAACCCGTCCTAACAGGACAAGTGCAGTGTCCCTGGAGAGGGCTGATATTTAGGTGGGGGCTGGGGAGGGCGGGGGCTCCCAGAGAGCAGGTCGGGGGATGGAGGGGGGAGGGCTTTCTACTCCTGTTCTGCCTAGCCTGTCTGCACTACACCCAATGGACAATCAGCGACTCTAACCCTCTCTCACTAACTTGCTGCCTCTCCTCCCACTCCCATCCCTGTTTCCACCCCAACCCCTACCCTTGCTAGCGCACTGCATTGCTCTGGTTTCCGGGGAATGGTAGAGGGCACGACCGAGGGCAGATCATCCAATTGAGATGTCAACCAGCGGCGATCACAAGAGACTGGGTGGAAATTGAAAAAGAGAAAGGCTGGAGATAAGAACTAATAGGCGGAAAGGGGGTGGGTGGAGACAGAGGGAATGGAACGACCAAACATAACCTCAACAACCTCATCTCTCCTGCTACTTCTTTACTGCTAACCTCTACCCCTCCCCATGGTCCCTTACAACTACAAGTCCACTCAGAATAACAATACTTTGGTGTGTCTCCATGGTTCTCCTCATTATTACTTCTGTGTCAGCCCATATAGTCTTATTCCGTTATGCGGCTACAACTGGGGCTATGGAAACTCTTTTAGCTTAAGGCAATTTTGATATGTACTTGGAAATAATTTAGGAAGTTTTTAGTTCACATTTTTATTTCAACATAAAGTATGCACACTTCTCACTTTATTATACATCACCACGGTATAGTGATACATCCTAATAATTTGCTAGAACTATTTCAGGTATGAGTCACAGACACTATTCTTCATTGGCCGAGGATTGACCTAAATCTCGTCAACGACTGGGAGCATTGGTCAGACTTAACCCTTTAAGAACAGCCTCATTGCCTCCTGTTCATTTTCCCACGTAAAACCATGTACTAATGCAGCACCTGTAAGCAGCTCACCTCTGCTGCATTGGTGCATCCTCCCATTGGGTTAGCATGATGCATAAAATGTATCCTTTTTTCAGCGGCGCACCCTGGAGGCAGCATAGTGAATTTGGGCACTATGTAATCCTAAAGGTTTAATGATCAGGAGGAGCAGTAGAAGAGTCCCTTGCTCACCTCCAGTATTACCCTGGGATTTGACCTTGTCCTTGATAAGGAGTTGGTCGTTTTTAGTCATTAGGAAGGGCAGTAAAACCGTCATTCAGATGGCCAATGCATTACATTAGTTGGTGGATAATGCCAGCTTAGCACGGCAATGGTTGATGATCATGTCATTTATCTGTTTTTGCTTGTTCAAAATTCAGTAACAGAGAAGTGACTTGAGAACAAAAATCCCCGAATAACACTTTTGGTTTTATTAGAATTGTATCGGTCTTTGGAACTTGAAATTCCCGAAATCAGGGAATCCCCAAAGACTTCCATCTCTACATTAATTATTTTTGAGTCATAAATACCAATTGTAATAGACACCATTGACTGACTTCGCGACCTATTAACCACCAAAATGATACCATTTTTTTTTTTATCTTATCTTTTTGATATCAATGTTTAGTAGTTCTTCCTAATTTGTCTATTCACTTATATCTTCAAACAAACATAAAAGAACCAATATCAGCGTATTTATAACAAATCATATTTATTCAGAAGCATTTATAAAAATATATACATTGCATCTTTGCATTCGGCAGCTGGGGTAATCAGTATGAAATCATTTATCGCAATAATTGTAAATAGAAATCTCAATTCATTGGATTTATCCCTTTAAAGTATTTCATCTTAGGATCAGACGCCATTACATTTAGAAAGTAATATAGCAATATATCTATATCTTGGGAAGTAATGTTACTATTTTGGGAAGTAATTACAATATGGGACATTGAATTAGTCACGGCATGGAAAGTCTGGTCCAGGATTAGTCAGAAAGCCTATACTACTCCAAGCAGTGGTAGGGCTAAAATAGGAATCCATTTTCACAAAGAATATTAGATCAAATGTAGACAACATCTAAAAATAGAAAATTTCCCATAAACACTTGGGGAATTCAACTACACATTTAAAGTTTACAAACACATACTTCTATGGCCAATATATTTTATGGTAGCAATTACACTGGGATTAACTAGATTAATTAGTCAGGTAGCAACCTTGATTAATGACTCAAAAATATCACCCTATAATCAAGTTTACAAAATCAAAGTATCCACCTACTCAAGCTCGTGTAGCTATGATGTTTTTTTTTGTTTAACATGCTAAGTTTAACATTGCAGACAGTATTGGGAGTCATAGTATTTTGGTATGAAAATATGTGGAAGGTTTATCATTTGGGTATCAAATATGGGTTCATATTTATTGGATCTAATGATAACCTAACTTTGCAATCTAAATCACATTCAACATTACACCTTGGGCTGAATAGAAAAAAAAAACCTTCCAACATGAACAGTATGATAATTATACACTTTACCCTGGGACATCTGACTTTTGAATAACAGTATAAAGGCACATGTATAAATGGGATTAATGCATGCAGGTCTCAGGGGCGTGGGAAGCAGTTTCAGAGTGGGTGGGACCAGGGGGGGTTTCTGCAATTTTTGACACCCCTTTGCTTGACCTTATAGTTTTGACCTTTTGAGGAGTTGGCCAAAAGTGGGGGGGGGGGCGGGGACATGTCCCCCCCTGCTTTCCACGCCCATGCGGTCTATCAGCAGGACACACCTGAAGTTACAAAACTATAATATATCCAACTACTACCATACCCAATGTCAAGGATACTGCTTCAGTTTAACAATGACATGGAAGACATTATATAGGATACTAGTAGCAGGAAGAACACTCCAGGATGCAAAAAGATACCAACATTACCTTTGCTTTCATTAGATTCTGATTATAGTGAGGTATGTGTTTATATGGAATATTAGGAAGCAAATACCAGATAGATACCACCATACGTTTTACAACAGGGTTCTGAACATCATCGATATGATATGGTATAAAGTATGATATATCTTATTAGGAATGCAGGCACCTATAATTAACTCTGATTCCTCGGCTCTGCATAATATAATTGTGCCGAATAGGTGAAATGCAGGATATGTGAAATTAATGGTATGTAGCTGGCAGTTTTGGATTTCTCTATATTTGATTGCCTGGAGTATACATACGATTACTCATAAAAAATCGTGTATCCATAATATAACATCTCATGTCGTGGCGTATTATACTTATACCGTTAAGGTTGATGGTTGATTCTGTATTTGGATAACTTTCTGTACAATAGTGTCACGTGTGAATCAATTCTAATTGCTACAAGACGCCATGTACACAGACTTCTCCACTATGCTTTTTGAATGAGAAGAATATGCCCTCAACAGCCTACTTTACATAGATTGTTATCGTCCTGATCAAGTTATAAAATTAGAAACTATTTCAGTTATGAACATCAACAACAAATGACATACAAAATACATCCATGTACCGTTGCATGCAGTTGCCACGTTCTATAGGCTCAATAAGATTATCATTACGGACACATGAAATACTATGGAAATATCAAATACCTCATTTTCATTACATTTGGCAAACTAGCGTAGTAACCACATTGATTAGGAGTGGGGAGTGATAACTGTGCTCAAAGAGATAGATAGATTAAATAGAATAGAATAGATCAAGACCTCTTCATTAGCTTGACTATAAGAATGGATTTACATCGATGAATTATATCCGTTAATAAGATATCTATACAGGTCTATGGATCAACAACAGATACAGCTCGTGGTGACAATAAGTGAACACTGGGCTGCATATAGGTGTACATATCGTACTATCGTGATTCAGATAAATGGGCTGGTCACTGGGGCTGGGGTCATCGTGATGGGCTGATCACTCACGTCAGGATTGGACGCTGACCTAGCCAGGCTGGACGGTACACTGAAATACAAGAAGAGAAACTTTATTAAATCCAGTCTCACCATGTCATGGAAATGCATTAATTTATTAAGGTGGCATTGGCGAGTGACGCACCAATGCTACATTCATGCATCATGCTGTCCTATTGGTTATCTACACTAATTGCCAAATGACTACTATGATGTACCGACGCAGTGCCCGTGAGTTATTCGCCAGTGTTCCATTGGCATTGGGCTAAGATTGGTGTGTCAAAACAACAGATGGGCATGAACAAATTGCACCAAGTCATCATCGAAGGGTTAATGATAATCTGACGACTGTTTGTTATTGGTGATTATTTTTACTGTATTTATGTTTTTGACGAGCTAGTTATAACCTCAACAGGCCTTATTTCAGTGTCTTCCTAATATGGGAAACATGAAGATCCTTACATTTAACATCAATTAATGGAATATAGAAATTAGGTTTTATACAACAAGGGGACAGGGATAAACAAAGTAAAGATAAGATATGGGAGGGTGTAGCAGCAATGTTGTCAAAATGGACAAAACACAACCCGACTACCCCTCTCGCTCTCTCTAATGGACCACTCTAAATGCACAGCCGCTCTACCGTTCTATACAACACAAAACCACAACTTCCGCTTCCGCTCTTCTCAATCATTCCCAAGATGCACCGCGGGGTCGGCGTCTCGCGCCGTCACGTGACCTCATCCGTCGCCCCACGACACGGACCCGTGCAACGCCGACGTGGGTACGACATGGAAACGTCTGTCGGCGACGACGTCGTTATGCAAATGGCCACGGTCGGCGGGTTGGTGCTGGGGTGGTGTTGGTGGTCGTGTCAGAGAGTTATGGCAGCATTAAATAGAGAAGGGGGTGTGTAGGATGGGGTGGGAGAATGGATCACCGGGCCGAGGTGACTGATGTACTCGCGGCAAGTTGCGGCGGAAGCCGTCGAAGTTCAAGAAAGATGCGACGCCTCGATCCATCTCACGAACACGTGGACCTGGGGCGGCGGAATTCTGCTTGCGTTGGAGTGTGGGGTGCGAGCTAGGGGACCCATGTTGGTTTTTTTGGGTTAGAAATTGGGGCTCTCAATAGACTGTCTTAATTATAGGCCAATGCTACATGTGGGATCAGCATGTGTCTTTTGGATTGCAAAGGGTATCAGTTTGATCCATGAAAGGCTCGTAAGGCGAATCAATCTTATATCTGCGAGACCTGATAAGTTTTTTCTTCTCACATAAGCATGTGTATACATGTATAAAGAGATAAGAAAGTCATCCCAATGCTCCTGTTAATCACTGTTGGCCATGCCCTACACATGCCTCTCCACCCCCCCCCCCACGTCATAGCGCATGGAGGGCAACATGGCGGCCTACACAGCGAATCAGACACGGTGCTATATCTCCAAACTGGTCCCACATCCTCATTTGTATGCAGTAACTACCTGTTATAGCTGAATAACACGTCTTCACCACCCTACCATAACCTCCACCCTCACCCCCTGCCCATCCTCCCACAGTCCTGTCCGCGTCTACCGCCGTGTTGGAGCATCCTAGCAGCACCCCACTCCCAAAAATCGAAATGAAAATGAAGGTGAATGCCCTCACATATCCCCACCTCCTACACATACTATCAACTGCCACCACCCCCTCTGGAAGCTGCCCTAGCCCCCCCTAGCCCCCACCACCCCGCCCTGTCGGCTTGTCGCTCCACAACCACCACTTAATTTACATCATAATTGGACCTCCGCGATGGGGCGCAACAGTGAAAAAGTGATGAAACAGCCAAAAAATACCACCCCTCCCCCACCCCCTAAAAAGATGAAGCTGACGACCAGAGCGATGAGATGTCACCCTAGTGTCGTACCATGTAAAGGGTGTGGTGGGGGCGGAGTCCCTCAGATCTAGCAGGAAAAGGGATGGGAGGTTGTGGCTGGGAGAGACTTATTTCATACAGTCAACCCTCACTTCCTCGACCTTTTGATTCCTCAGAGTTTACGGAATATTTACCACCCTTCAAGGTTCCTCAGATCCCTCATTACTTCAAACAGAAAATCCCGAACTCTATGTTTTCGATTATATTTGCACTTAGGGAGTGATCATTTTTTAACAACAGGGGGGCTGGTGGGTTTGCGCACGGATGCGCGAAAAAAATTTCGACCCCCCCCTCTTGAGGGGGTAAAATTTTTTCGACCCCCCCATAAGGGACAAAAATCACACGCGGACGTCCCCTTTTAGCCTATAGTAACGCGCGGGGTTTTCCACTGAAAACAGGTGAAATTATTTTGACCCACCCCCATCAGAGGTATTGAAAAAATTCTGACCCCCCCGTTCAAGGGGTTGAAAAAATTCTGACCCCCCCCTCAAACCCACCGGCCCCCCCTCCTGTTGTTAAAAAATGATCACTCCCTTAACTCCTCAGATGATATGCTTCCTCACATATTTTGCCTTGCATTTTCCATATCTGATTAAGCAAGGGCTGACTAGAGTTCACCCAGCGCTGTTAAAAATTACACGTATAACACTTGCTACTATAGATATGCAATAGAACAGGACCCATATGTAGCATTTGACACATGTGGCAATTAGTTTCTGAACATGCTGCAGTTAGTGCCATGTCTGGCAGTACCCTTGGACGGGGCACAGTTACAACTACATGTATTAACCAATGTAGATCTGTGGTATGAGGACGGATAAAACTTTTTGAATATTGGAGATATTGGACAGAAAGCATTGGGGCCATTGGATACACCTTCTTCAATGCTTAATTGTATACATTGCAGATTTAGAAAATGAAACAAATACCAAAACTAAGAGAAGATAAAAAGATAAATGATAATGAAAAAGTCTCTTGACGTGTGTATGGCGTACCTCTGTGGACGTGGCATCCTGTTGACGTTCTCTTTGTCCTGCTGGTCCTTCCGTGACCGTTTCTTCCTAGACGGAGCAGACTGAGGTGGGGGCATCATCTCTTGATCATGGCCCTTGGAAAACTGGAAATAAATCAAATGTTTCTTCACTATATTTTGAATATGTCAGTCATCAGCTCACTTTACACAAATCAAACCTACATCAAAAAGGAAATAACAGTAACAGACACCAAGGCTTTGGTATTACTTGAAGTATTCAATGACTATTGATTTTACATATTGTAGCATAAATACCTGCAATTCTTACTTTTCCTGAAAATGAAATATTAAACTATTTAAAAAAAAAATTATGACACAATCTCAGGTTTCTCAATCTAAAGACATTCACTTCCCCTGTTCTCTTTACAAACAAGAGTGAAACATGAGAAACAATTGCACTCAGGTTGAGACCTGGCGGGGTGAATATGCATTCAATCATTTCTTTTAATCAGATGATTAATCTTAAAATATTAAATAAGCTTTTCCCAAGTTTGTTAATCAAAGCCTCTGATCAAAGATTACCTTCAGCACGCTTTGTATTTTATTAAGGTTATCGACCCTTTAATCCAACCATTATCTCTGTAACCATGACACCAATAGCCCAACCCCCTCCCCTCGTCTCTGTTAGCTCTCGGAGTGGGGGAGGAGTGAGTGTCCAATAGCATCAATATTACACTTGACTACTCCTCAGAGCTAATCATGGACCAAACATGATGAACGCCGGCACAAGGAGCGGCTCAAAGGCCTGAGTTTAGGCGGCGAGTGGCTCACTAGGCCGGCACAAAGCCTAGCCAGGCAAGCCCTCATTGCAGGACAAACAAGTTTGGACTCTCAATATGTACTCATTTGACTCTGAGGGTAAGGTTGGTGGCGGGGTGGGAGGAGGGATCAAGGAGGGAATCAGGAGGTGCTGACATGAGTTGGGGGATCTAAATCACGGCATGTTATCCTGAAGGACAAGTAGACTTGGCGGAGTTTGGGCCATGAGGAGGAGAGATCCCCTGGTACCCCCCACCCTCCCACCTCGTGCTTGCATGGGGATGATTCGTCCCAGACAGGCTTAGTGCACATGTGGCCTTTGATGGCCACAGGTATGAATTATGAGCAGGTAAGAAAGCGCTTATGATGCATAATCAACACGGTGCCTTGGCACTGGTTCACAGAACACAGGTGTGCATGGGGAGGCCTACCTGAGATAGGTTAAACCTATAAGTGCTGCAAAGGGCATTCCAGCAATATGCTCATTTGTCACAAATGAATGCAGCCATGGTGAGTCTACTCACCAAGACTTTATTCATGCATCATACCAAGCCTACAGGGGTGGATGCATCACTGAAGGATCAGCATGATACAGCAATGCAGTGCTGGCAAGTAGACTCACCAGTAATGCATTGGTGCATCATGACGACAGATTAACATGAACCTGAAGGCATATGTGGCCCTTAATTGAAAGGGTTAAGGAGGGTGGAGGGATGGGGACGAAGGCATTGCAGATGGAAAAACTGATCTCGGTTATCACCCATAAAAGTCCAAACAAATGAAAAATCTTAATCCACCCTGCCCCCCTTTTGCTCATGCAAATTTAATGCCCTTTTATAGCAAATCCAATTAACTGCCATTCATACTTGAAAGACACCACAGCACCCGGTCATAATCGCATCGACCCGCCCATAATAACACCCTACAGGGAGTGTTTCTGTGATTATATATCATCATTGAAATGCTTAGGGTGAGCAGTTCCCTGCATAGGTAATGATGGCATCTATCTGAAGAGCAGCTCCAAGCCCTCTAGAGACAGCCCAGTGCTTTAATTCATTACGCTCTCTTCTCACACACTGCATGAAAGCAGGCCTGGGGAGTAACTCGCCTGTACAGTTTTCATACATCATTCTGATCCTGAGAAGTTCATTACACTCACACAGATTCAGCCTGATGCACCCTTGCAGTGCTGGTGAGTTACTCGCCGGTGTACGATTGGGGCATAAGTCATGTTGCCAGGAGCATGTTGCCCTTGAAGGCATTAACTTATAACACTCTGTGGTCGCCCTGTGCTACCAGGTAGGTAGGCAGTGCGTGAGGCGTGCTCATCAACTTGAGATCCAAAGACAAAGGGACTTCAATTAATCAGTGTTGGTTAGTCAGAGACCTACCCTACCCCAACACAGAGCTGCTCCTAAATGTCCGATCCGCTGGGAGCTTACTGAAAGAGCAGCTCATGTTTAGGTGAATTTAGGGCTGAGATTTACTCTGATGTGGTCTGACAGAGGCGTGGCGGCACACTGCCGTGTTAAATGCCCCACTCAACCAAAGTCATGCAATCCACTGGATGCCTCAGTGCTTAGTACCCCACGCCGGAAAGATAATACAATCAGGGGAATAAAACGAGTCAAGACGATGGAAACCAGGGGCTATGAGTCCACATTAATAACATTCAAAGTAGGAAGGCGATATCTATAACGACCTGCATGGATCTTCAAATAAAAGTAATAGTGACATGAAAAGGAATATTTGATATAAAATCAATTCTGCAAATAAATGATTGACGATGCCATGCAGCACAAGGTTGCCGAGCATTTTATGTATGACTAAACTAGGCAGGTGCATGACCAGTATGTACTGGAAGTTATTGTTAGAGTACATGCAGGCCTTTCCGTGTTTTATCAGTTATTTAGAGTTATACTATAGGATTAACAAAAAAGAAATAGATAACTAGAAACTAAGGATATCTATGGTTAAAGAAATGATAACCAAGAAACAAATCAGGATCAACTATGTGTTGCCAGTGTCTCTTTTGCCACAGCTAGTATGGTACAAAGCAAACAAAACTTTCACAGAACAAAGGAGGAATTAAAACAGAACTATACAAGAGAAGGAAAATTAAACATCATGGAGACCATTCACTTACAGAAAAGAAAACAAAGTCATATTAAAGCCCAATTCCCTGGTGCCACCATCCATTCCATCATCTTGTGATATGACCTAATAGGTCTAGAAGGTCCTCTGACCTAGAATACTATATTATAATCGAGGGAGAAAATTGAGACCCTTTAAGTCCCCTAGAGGTGAGGATTGACCAAGTAAACTATGCGAGTGGAAGTAGAGGCAACCCGAAGCCACATTCCGCTGTACCTGTTGACCAGTGGCTTCCACAGTGGCTTCCTTTTGGCTTCTCCTCCTGCGCGGGGGTGGGAGGGGGCTGTCCTGTACTGCCACACTCTCCGGCTGGGGGAACATTATCATCACTATATAAGTAATACAGGAGAGGACCACAACATCCAGGAGTGATTTATCAAACAATTTAAAAAACACAGGAACCCATAAATGTTTACCTATAGGCTCCGCTTTGTTAGGTCTTTTGATTTAATGGCTTTAATCAGCTAGAGGACAGATGATTAAGTTTACAGTGGAGCAAAATTTTACAATTTTTTTATGTATAACATCATACTTATGGCAATATTCACTCCTAGATCTTTGGGATTTGGGAAGAAAAATTAAATCATTGAGTTAATCCTGTTGAAAATTCCAGCCGTTATTTTCCTTTTACAAAGTTGCATAGCAGCTTAGTTATTTATTTTGCAATGAGAATAAATACATTATATCTCATGATTTTTTCGTCGTGCCAATTCAATATTGATAGATCTCTACTCTATGAAATATTACCTTTGTAGGTTTAATTTACAATTTGATAACATTATTTTAGTGTATTTATATTATTTAGATTTTTTTTTATCTCTCATCAAATTACATATACTGAATTTAGAAATTATATATATTCATATGACTTCAAGCATGTGACTCTTTTGTTTCTAAATTCAATGGGCAACACAGCAGTACCAATATGGTAAAGCGAAGGCTGCAGAAAACAAAGAGCAACTGGTGGCAATGTGGTAATTTATTTCATGTTGAGAATGATAGTGCATATAGATAAGTATAGGGAGAGCCATTCCCCATAGAGGCGTGAAGAAACTGGACCACATTCTTCATGGCCCCATTCTCGACTGTGACGTCATCCAATAGACCCAAACCCCTTATCAAAAGTCATTGCATAGTGTACTTAGAGTTGTTAAATAAAAACATGAAATACATACAGAGATTTACTTTTTTGTTCAAAACTGAATTGTTATTCACTTGTTAGCCTCAAAGCAGTGCTCCACTCAGGGTAGTGCTTCGAGGCTACCGTGTGAACAAACACTCAGTTTGGGGAAGTTCTTATAAACCCCTGCATATTCACCAATCCGTGCTGATGAGGAACGACTTAGATAATGGAGCATACAATGAATAAGACTGAAATAAACTGTGCAACCTGCTTATCTGAAACATCAAACTGGGAAGTGAGAACCAAATAAAAACTTCAAAATAAGATCAGAAATGCACAGGAACTTGCATATTCATGGTGAGCATTGCACGAGTTATAGGACAAGGAAAGGGCCAAGATGCAAGTTAGGAGTTGGTACAGTAGTAAATGTGTCAAAGAATCTTTTTAGGGAAAGGTGTGAGAACTCATCAAGGGTATGTAACATAGTAGTACTGTGAGCAACTCAGCCAAAGTTAGCAGCTCATGCTTGGGGTTACTTTGGTCTACCTGATGTTGCTGCTGCTGCTGGCTTCGGCATCTCCGTGGTGGTGCAACTATAGGCGGTTCCTCATCTGGGGTCTCCTGATGGTATGCATATGGAGCCATTTGGTATGGATTATTCCTATCCAGAGGCTGTGATTCATAATTGCCTGCACCAGAATTTGACCAGAACCGATCAGGATAATCTGACCGGGTATCAGAATTATACTGGTGGTCTTCGTATCGGTCTGACCGGGTATCATAATCATACTGGTTGTCTCTGTATTGGTCTGACTGGGTATCATAATCATACTGGTGTCCTTCGTATTGGTCTGACCGGGTTTCATAATCATACCGGGGTTCTTCATATTGGTGTGTCGTCACTCCATAAGGCGTATCATGACACTGTTCTCTTCTGCTTTCTTCAAAAAGGTTTGCACTCTGCAGAAAGGGACTCTGATAACTAAGGTCTTCTGCAGGGCTATGTTGATAGTATGGGGTTCTAGGAGAACTGTGCTGGTCATTCCTATCTCTATGCTGTCCTCTGAAGTAGCCTGCATTTTGGAGCACAGAACTTTGCAATCTCAGTCTCTCAGCTTCGGAATCATCATCTTGGTAAGGGTCTATGGCAGAAGGATAATCATCTGCTTGATCAACATTATTACTTGAGTATCCACCAAAGAATCCAGCACTCTGTAGAAATGCACTTTGATGTCGAAGGTCTTCCTCTTCAGCAGCTTCATCAGTTTGGTATGTGGGTGCATACTGATCCCCCCTGTCATCTTCATCTCTGCTAGCTTCACTGAAGAGGCCAGTACTTCGGAGGAAGGGGCTCACAAACATCTGATCTTCCTCTTCTTCCAAGTGGCATCCCTGGTCTGATTTGTACTTATCTACCTCACTGTCTCTGTCTTCACTGCTGAAGAATCCAGCACTTTGCAGAAAAGCGCTCTGGTATCTGATGTCCTCATCTTCTGGAAGATCCTCGGAATAGGTTTTCTGGTATTGTGAATCATCAGAATAGTTTCTTGGCTTGAACAGACCATCCTCAGTGTGAATAGCCTCTTCAGGATTTCCTCTCAGGTCTCTTGAATCATCAGAGCGGTAGCTCCTTGGGTGTCGCCGCTCATCCTGGACTTCATCTTTCTCCGTCCGCTTGAAGAATCCCGAACTGAGTAGAAAAGCACTTTGAGACCTCAAGCTCTGTGCCCATTCATCATCCTCATCATCTTCAGCAAAGTCTTTCTGGTTATTTTTTCGCGATTCTTTCATCTCATCATTCTGACCGCAAGGTTCAGGATCTGTGCTGGAAGATCCCCCAAGGAACCGGTCCATGAGACACACCCCTGAGAACCCTTCCTCATCTTCTTCCTCTTCACACTCCTTGTTCTCCAATTTCCTTTGGTTCTCCCTCTCATGGTGCATGTCTTTAGTTCCTCTTTGGAAACCTTCATCATTGGGGTAGTCTGAGGACTCCCCTTGGTGTGGCAGATAGACATATGGTGGTTGCTCAGACTGTGGAGCATTCCCCTTCTCTATTATGTCTTCTTTGACTTCTGTCAATTCATCCTTGGACAATTCATGATTCACATGATCTGAAGCGCCAATTTCATTCCTGATTGAGTTCTCCTTTTCGACAGATTCAAATGATTCTTCCTCCTTGATATCTGAGAGATCAAGCACTTGATTTGTTTTCTCTTGGGTCCCAGCTTTGCCAACATCAACACTGACCGGAGTGGAGTTATTATCCTTTGATCTTAGTACTGACCGGTTGCTCTGTTTACCTGTTGGGGGTTTGCCAGGGCCTACTTGTTTTACCCCAGCTGTAGCTGACCCAGTATCATGCCTTTCTGAGATGGCCTTGACCAGAGGACTCGGACCACACTGAGAATAGAGCAATACAAGTAAAAGAAAGTCCATTAAACCCTTGTTCGATACAATTTTCACCATCTCTAGAATAAGGAGAGAAAATCTCATATAATCAATACTAGGAAACTAACATAATATACGGCGCCTAATATACCATCCCTCTCCACAAATTGGAGAACTCTTAAAAAGAACATAAATTTTCTTACCAATATGTATGCTTAAAGATGGGCTTGGTGTTTATACCTGATCTCAATTACAAACCTTATATGACCACTTAGTGAGTGCTGATGCCTAGTTTTACTTAACATTAACTAGACACTTGCAGTTCTAGACAAGATGCTCGTGTTTGTTCAAGCAGAGACCTGCCAATTTTATACAGATCAAGGTGTTCTGTAGTACTGTTCTGGTAATATCTAAAGTTTATGCACATCCTATACAAAGCAGTAAATTCATTGAAAACTGTTGGAGATTGAACAGATGCACTTGAACGTCAGACGTTAAAGCTAGTCTGCTATGATATTGGCAGGTCTAAAAGCAGGGGTTTATTTTTAACATGCTGCACATCCTATGACCTAATCTGAAAAGCAAGCTCTTATAAATACGTATGAGGCTCGTAATACAGAATTCTACCTACGTCTCTGGGGGTAGTATCGAGCAATATGGGTTCTTAATATTAGTATCATAACAGATGCAAGGAGGCGAGTGTGTGGCTTGCTCCAAGCATGACTAGCTTATTCAATATGTAGGTGTACAGATGTGCACACTGGTTTGACAAATGCATACAATAAGAAGTAAAGGGACTAGAACACATTCAGGATGGCAGACAATGCTAAGACGCAATAAGGACACAATGCAATGGTTGGGAGTTTAGATGTCGTTAAAGAACAAATAAGGTCGTCATCCGCGGAAACTCTATCCCTTTTTATCATACACATAACTTCCAACTGTTGCAAACACCTTACACTTGGATTTATGACCATTTTTGACACAGGTATATGCGTACATTTCACGGAATAACCTTACATCATCGCACATTAAAGTTCTGTTTGGGTTCCTGTTTTCTACGAGCACATTGAATGACATGTATTCACATTAGATCCTGATATATAACTAATTCTTTTGCATTTCAACCTCCATAATTGCCAATGTATAGAATGTTATTCATGAAACATCAATCTGGTAAAATTCAGGATGTATTAACAAGCCAGCCGTTCCGAATGCCATATCAAATGGAAAGGTTTCACAAATTAATAAATGCATGATAAATTTTCGACATTCTATCACACTGAAAATTATGGAGATATTTCAGAAACCCTGTACATCGAGCTGCTGTTGATACAGTACCCAAGGCCCAATAATGCAATCATGCAGGGACGGTCAGAGTCACAGGATTTAACAGGTGAGCATCCTGGTATGGTGAGTGTATGTATTCTAGAATACAAACAAGAAGGAGTGGCACTTAAATGATCCTTTCATTACTACAGACGAAACCCCTACTTCATTGTCCATCCCCTTCTATACGTCTGTACGGAACTGAGTTATTTACAGTGGATAGATAATTTAAGTGTTACACCTTCTGGTTGTACTCAGGAAACAAACTCTCATGAGCCTGGTATGCTAACCAGTTAAAGCCTGTGGTCACAGCTGGGAAATTGTTTTTGGAAGAGGGGATAGGGGGCTGGGATAGATGCATGGCTGCTATGCTCAGTGACATGGGACGGCGTACCTTCGTTCCCTGGGACCCCTTCCTCCGCCGTGGAGGAGGTCTAGGGGGCAGCTTAGGAGGAGGGGGTCGTGGAGGCTTCTGCTCAGCACAGAGCCAGGAATAAAGAGAGACAATGTAAGAAGTATATGAGAAGAGAGGTCTAAAACAGGTTTGGCAGAATTACAGGTACCGGTAATTAAACCTCCCCTCTGTTTCAAAGACTTAGTAATAACACACAAAGACATGGGGATGGACACAAAGGGAGAAAATAATCATTACATTACTTCAGCAATCCCATGCTGTTTTAAAGAATCACAACTGTCAAAACGCATTTCATGTGGTTTAGTATCAAACATGTCATCTAGGATTCTAATACTAAAACGTTATGATCAAACTGATGCATTAATGACTTGCTGTAATGCAAAATCCTAAACAATCTACCAACTAGTCCTACATCCAGAGGATCACAACATAAGCTGATGGAACTTTAAATGCACATGTGAATTGTAATGCATATGGATTTGACAATGGTTGGTAAAACATGTCGCTTTAGAAAAAGATGGGCCATTCAATACAATTCAAAGAGTAGATTCAATTCTCTATTGCAGAATTAATCCATAGAAAATATCTAGTTCCAGTATGTGTATATCTATGTAGCCCTCACCTTTCCAAACAAATCAGTGTGTAGGAGAACATGGATACAGTTAGGGGTCAGCCTAGTGTTGACCAGCAGTAGTAACCAACAGGCAGCTGGGGCCTGTAAATAGCCTTGATAGCTTCTAGTTTGAATCAGCCCATGTGTCAGAGCTAAGACAGCCCAGCTAATGATGCTGAAACAGCCAAGGCCATAGCTGCTGTCACTTTCATTGGGCACTAATTCTGCAGCCAGCCTGGCCTGTCTCGCTGTCATCAGGGCGCCTGTCAGACTAGCCCACAGTGCACTGCCCTGCCTGTCGGCCATGTTCATTTTGCAGTAATACATGATGCGACATGGTTCTGTTAGCGCGCGGCCCATGTCACACATGGCCCCTGCGCCGTCCGGGCCTTAAGGGCCTTTGAGCACCCTGGCAGGTGTAAACGACCCTGGAGGAAAGGCAGTTGGCACCCACTGGAGGAGGCCGCTGAGAGAGTCTATGGTAGAGGAGGTGACAACTCGGGCTCAGTCGAGCCTGTGGTGTCCAGCAATGACACGTCAGTTTCCTCATCCAATCATCACACCTCAATGGTGAGTTGTCCCTTGTCCCAGCCATTAAGAAATGTACTGGACAAGGTCATATGTGTACACATGTATGTATACTACAACTACACCACAAGAGATCAAAAAATAAATAAAACAAAAAAAAGTAACCAGGACAGATTAAATTGGCCCACACTGATTTCATCGTATGAGTCATTCAACCTCTGTTGTTATGAAGGAAGAACACCGTGCCCTATGTTTTTAATTATAGAAGAGCGTCCGTCCATCGGTCAATACCACCAGTGAAATTGACCCTGAATACCATCGACCGATTTCACATATTCTATTGCTATAGGGAGGGAGGTAACATTATTGGGTACTTCTATGTCATTCAATGGGATTTGTTAACAAATATATGCCACACGTCTAATATTAGTCGTTTTCCCTACGTGCCCTTGACTTGAACATATTGTTCATTAAGAAGCTAAAGAAGCCCTTAATTATGGAAATCATCAAAACCTGCCATTATTTCTCTCCTCTTATATTGGTTTCCAAAAGCACAACTTTCATTAGGCAGATTTAAAAGATATTGTGAATGATGCTTCTATAGCATGCAGAATTTTGTACCTGTTTCTCCGACTGACATCGCCTATACTCTACTCCCTAAAAGAGTAAAGTGAAGCAAACACATTCAAATTTAAGATACCAAATATTATATAGCTTAGGGAAATCATTCAACAATTAATTTTGTAAGAAGAACCTCTTATACGTGCATCATTAGTGCCCTCTTTTAACTAGGGAATCCTACTGAATTAACACTAGGATTTTGTTGGACCTTAAATAATAATCGACCATTTATAACATTGGGATTTAAAGTAAGATATATTATGATAATGCTTTTATATGAACCCTTTTGGTAAAGACACCTACCGATCCCTTTCGCCGTGAACGCGGTGACGGAAGTGGTGATGATCGCGGTGACGCTGACGGTGAGCGTGAGGGTGCAGGTGACGCGCGGTCCTTATCACTTCCGGCATCACTTCCGGCGGCCCAGGAGCTGCGCACAGCCGACCCTCCGTGGATGCCGAAGAAGCCTGACTTCTGGATCTTAGCACTGTATGATCCCACCCTCTTGAACGGCTGGTTGCTACTGACTGCGGGGGAAAAAATGATAGGTTATTAATTTTGTGTTTTCAAACAATTCTACCGTAGTGCCTCGTATTCAAGCCATGTCTTATAGGCTAATCTCAGCCCTATTGCGCCTTACAGAACCTCCCACATGGTGCACCGTAATGGAGAGGTAAAATCTCATCAGGGCAGAAAATAGCATCAAATTGGCCCATAGGTGCGCCTTATAGCATTCTCTTTAACTCAGTGTGCGCCTTATCTGCGAGGTGTGCCTTACACACAAGGTATTACGGCAATAGAGAGACAATTGAAAAATTGTTTGATTAGGTGTTACTGTTTATCACTTCCACATGCAAGAGGTAGATCTATGTGTGCATCTTAAGACTTCAATAGTCTAATTCTGCTTAAACTAAAATACTCATCAGTTCTGTAAAATCACATAGGAGACACATATTGGTTAAAATAAAAAGCTGAAATAAAAGGATAGAAATGTGTCAAATTTATAGAAATGTGTCAAATTTATAGATATGTGTCAAATGTCTATACATGCATACATGCAAATCAATGATAGTGCGCCAAATGACTGGGAGGGTGTTTTAAGCCAATAAATTGTGTTATATGTTACAAGGTCTAAGCTTTTTAATAGCTACGTCTGATTTCTCAATTATTTAAAAATTCACAGCAATTTGGTCTAACTTTTTTTTTTTTCGAAATTAGATAAAACTGTCTCCTCATATTACTAGGTAGGACACATCTTCTATACCCTTTGCTATTCAAAGGATTTCAAGAATAGTGATTCTGCCATTAGTGATGTCTAATTCCATGCTTAAATACCAATTTTAACTCACCCATGGCACTGCTGGGTCTCCTGGCCTGCAGGATCTCTACGATAACAACAATAAAAAGTCACATGGATGATATTGAATAAGACTATATAACTGCAAATGAATTCACTGAGGCATTTCCTTCTCGTGTATATCCACTTAAATCATATCAAAATAATTCATTTATATAAAAAGGGTTAGACATATCTAAATACATGCATGCTCAGAATAATTTCATGATATGGCCTGAAGGCAGTGAACCATAATTATAGGTTCAGCAGGCATTTTTATTCCTTTTCATGAATAAGGTGAAATTGGGTTAATAAGTGAAATTGATTCAAACAAAAGAAGGCGGAGGAACAGATGACGTGAAACATATTGACAAGTGACATCTTTACCACCACTTCCATATGGTACATAGAGAACAAGCATATTTGGGCATTAAGCCAATATAACGATAATACTACCATTAGGTATGGTGATACTATACTCAATAGAGACCTCGCACAGCAGGGGGTGGAGCAGTGAGCAGTGAGAGGAGTGAATGAGGACCGCTGCTGCTTGTATGTCCACGCCCACACCACCAGACCCTTTTATTCACATAGAGTGCCACTTTAAATACACAACCTGCTGTGACCCAGCATGTGGCCATCATGTCAAGCCTGGAGTGCCTGGGGGCACACCAGGGGGTGGGGCCAGGTATATGGTATAGAACTGTGGGGGAAAGGGGGAGGGTGGGTACATGTATCCCCTTAGGGGTTACATGGTGGACATAGGGGGTTTAGGTTTATGGGACAACCATGCCGTGACCACACGCTAAGGGTTGGTAACCAGATGGGTAGGAGGACAAAAACATGACCAAGATGATGGGTGTGATGAGGGGGTTGGCTACAGGTGTTACCATGGTAACGTGTACACAATGCCCAACCAGCTGCATGCAGGGGGTAGTGGGAGGGACAGCAGGGTGGGAGGAGTAGCATGGTAGGCTATAGATTGGGCTGCAGGGAAGCTGATGGGGCCTTTAACCACCTTCTCCAGGGTATGATATTAACCCTACCCGCCCCTTGACCCATTGTGTACATTGCCTCCTTTTACCCTTGTCATCCATACCCTTGTCATCCCCACCAGCTGGGCTGTATATAAAAAAAGAGGTGTGTGTGTGTGTGTCTACACCACCCCACTACATTGTCACCCATCCTGACATACCATGCCACATGGCACTGATATAAAAGAATAAAAGTGAAACATTTAATCTTTAAGGGCTGCTCAGTGCAATAATAACACATACCCACTAATTGAAACAATGCATGGAATGCAGTCATGGAGAGTAACCGCCCTCCTGGGCAGCATTCATGTGTCATATATAGACTCTGTGGGACTAGTACAATCCCAATGTGTTAGTAGGATGCACCGATCCACTGCTGGCGAGTTATCTGCCAATGGGGTGTGGGTGCATCATAAGGACATATTAAAATGAAGCTTTGTGATACCTTGGGTCTTTAAAGGGTTATGGCACCAGATGAGGTTCTGCACGGGAGCATTACCCATATCAGCTGTGACTAGAGGTGGGATGGATTGAAGGGTGGAGTGAGATAGTGGTGAGTGGGGCAGTGGCACAGACAGACAGAGGGTCCAGGTCTGCAGGTTAAATACCCCTCATCGCCCCCTGCATGCAATGTACATCTGTAAATTCACCCCACAACTGAACTGAATGAATAAAGGTCAAACGCACATACATGTACACAAAAAGAGAATAAAAGCTACATTTTTCCACAATGGCAAAACCTCTATGTTCTCTTTAAATGGGATTGAAGATACATAGAGATATATAAATGTGAAATTAATTCATGGATTTACTATATCAATGTATATCATATGTGGGAACTTGTGGGATGATATACAATGTACAATATGCAAGTACCGGGTAGTTGGACGAAGTAATTTCTCAAGTGCTAAAGCCAAGAAATAACAAGATTCATACACTATGAATATATCAATCTCAGATATCCTCAATATCAACACAAGACAACAAAGTTTCCCAACATGACCAATACAACTACAAAACATGCTAGCTCCGACCGAACCTACAGTCATTATGATATACCACCTCAGGGGAGAGTACACATGGAAGCAGATCCAGGAGAAGAACAGACATCACCCAGGAGGAGGGACCCATGGTACAGTTAGTAATACAGAGGTATTATTCTATACTCACCCTGGAACATGTTAATGTAAGTAGTGTCCATCTACAACTGTCAACTGCTCGTTTGTGGTCATTAACCCTTTCCATCTTGTGTTCCTCAAATATAGTGCTATAGTATTGCATATGCAGTATAGCGTGTTAAAGGGTTAAGAGAAGGGGTGGGGTGACAATCACTTGAAACCGAATCTTGAAGTTTTAACCCATCGGGATTTGAATTTCTTGTAAACCAATTATTTTCACGGTCCCTGCGTAATAATATCTACCTGGGCCTTATTCATGTACGATGAACTCGAGCATAACACAGAGGTCTAGTGTCACTTCGAAATCATTACTCTTTGAAATCTAGAGATAAATTATGCATTATTTTATTAGTGTGCGTTCTAATAAATCCAATCATTCTAAATTTTCTGCTCAACATTCTCTAACCTGTTGATATTTGACTCTCCCTAACTACCTCACACCCAGAGTTTTCTTTAATCCCATACAGGGGAATACTAGACACAATATATACAGTGGTGACCTTGTGAGAGATCACAATCAGGCTTGCCCTATGACGGCTGGCAGTTGAGTACTATGGGTGCAGGGTGGCGGGGAATGTAGTCAACAATGTGATTACGCGGCTTTGTTCCCTTATTACAAGGCAGTGGGTGGGATGTGACATCAGACCCACATCAAATCACACTGTTCACCCCCTCCCGTCACACACCCTGCGTCTTTATTTCATTTTCATGGTTTTTATGACTCTTTCCACTGGGGCGGATAATAGCACGGGGATAACGCGATTAGGGTCAGCATCTCTCGCGCCATCCGCTGTATCCTCCCCGCCCCCTGCCTCCTCCCTGCTGCAACGATGCCGCCGCCGCCGCCGATTACCGACCTTGTGTCGCACCGCGACGTAGAACAGGTGTCGCGCGGGGGGTCGGCCATCGGTGGGCGACGTGCGCGGGCGGTTGGCACCGGGGGAGGGGTTAGACGTACGGGTGGGGGCATGCGACTTCCGGGTCTACCTGCGCGCGCATCGATTAGGCGGAAATGACGTGATTCGATTTCCGCTGATCGATGGTGCCACCGGAAGTGGCCAATTAGGCGACGGTGCGGTCCCCTGGCGGTGTGGTGGGGAAGATTTATACCCTGACAGGGTGGCCACTAGGGGGTGTTAATAGAGGCTGCCCGCCGTGATGGAGGGGCGCTAGGGGGTAGGGGGCAGGCACCACCGCCCCACCCTCACCCCCTAATACAGGACCAGCTCCTGCTGTCTGCTTCTTGTGTCCCTCTAGTCTGATTCAACATATTCCTGTAACTCTGTATCCTACTCTCCCTGGTTATATATCCTTGTTTATCAGTATTATACGTCTACATTTACCTATTATCAAAATTATTTATATACCTTTTCCATGGTCCTGGTCACTACATGATCTTTGTGATGCACATTGATTTAAAATCCTTCCTATACGACCCCTCCTCTGTCTCCTTTTCCTGAAGTCTTCCTATTCTTCCCTATACCGATGTACTTGACCGACCCACGCCCTCCTGCACGTCCCCTGCCCAATGCTCGACCCTCGCCCTACACCACTCATATGCTTATTGAATTTGGACGGTCCCCTCTCCTTCCACCCCAATCGGCCGCTAATCTAGTAAGAGGGCGCGATCCTAAATTATAACGTGCGTTCCCTTGGCGGCGACCGGACCGGCCAGCTCGGACTAGCCTGAAGGGCTGGTAAGGTGGGGGGAGGCAGGAAAAAACATGATTACGGCGGTTGGGAAATCAAATTGGCGGGGCGGGGGGAACACGCGTAGCGCCCCCACGTACACGTGTCGGCGCGCACGGCGCCTGCCGCCACTACGCGGCCTAAAGTCGGGCCGACACCGTGTCCTGGTGATCCGCTTAGCGCGTAATGGATGCCCGGCGCCCACCTCCCTGCCTGCCTCATACGTCTTCACCCCCTGACACTCACAGGTAGGGCCGGTGGGTGCCGGGGGTTCAACGTAGGATTAGTATTAGAGAAGACGCTATAGGGTGGGTGGGTGGGGGGTGGGGGTCTGGGTGTACTGGTTGAATCTAGTAGGACCTGTGGCTTCGGTTCAGGTCAGACTTCCAGACTTATGTAATATATTATCATGAGAAAAGCAAGATGTCATATTCATGCATATATATATTTGGTAGTTAGGGTTAGAGCGATTGCATGGTGCAAAGTCTAATCTAGATGTCCAAAGGTCTCCTGACGGGGAAGCCTGCCTGGTACATAGTGCAATTTCCATATACTACTCACACCACTTTCGTTTCCATATACTACATAGAACGCTGTCGTAAATGAAGGCTCAGCGCGTCAAATCTACCGCTGGTTTCTATTTCATTTTGAATGATATTTCGTGCCAATAGAAACAAAAACAAACAACAAACTACAAATGATAATGGGAAAGTCAATAATGTTTAACCCAATCATGTACGAATATGAATGAATTAATTGATAACCCATAAGAGTTACTTACAAAAACATTGTGGCTTGAAAATTTACTTGACGTTGGCAGAGTGGACAACATGAATAAACAACTAAGGATCATGTAAATTATATGAAAGAGAATATTGTGTATGCATATATGACTCTGTAACTCATCAAGCCAGTGCACCTTATACGTCATTATGACTACAGGTGTCACTGCAGACCATATTCATGAAAACTATGGATCGCCATTATGTAGAACAATTGATGCCACTTAAATATGACCATGCCAGTTATAATGCCTATTGTCTTTGATACTAAAGCCTACTTAACACCCCGGACTCAAAGGCCCCTTAAGAAGAGAGTACACCTGGGCATTATACAACAATACCTACGCCCCACCATTCATACAGGTACAATTAACCTCTATATAAAAATACCAACAGGAGCACCAGGTGCCCACCATGCTAAACAATACCTGATAGCATGTGCAAGGTCATTTTAGGAAAGGCTAGATCAGACACACAAAAAAATGATGATAGAATTCACCCAGAAGAAAACAAACACAATTAGAGACAAAATCGATGAGAAGAAGGGGAGGGATGTACTTGTGAGCAGATGGATGTGTCGTGAGGAGGACTCATCAGAGGTCGCCACCAGCGGTGAGTGAGTGATAATAGGGATGTTTAGTGCTTTAATGGATGGGAATGAGTAACAGTTAGGGGAAGCGGGTTTGAGGAGGGGAACCAGGGAATAAAGGGTCAGTAAGGGTATAACAGACACCTCATAAGATCCCGAAACACAATAACAATAGCATTTGAGAACGAGGAAGATATCCTTTCGTCCAAACCAAAATTCCATTCCCACAGGCTACCAAACCAGCGATGCTGGGCTAGATAAGGAAAATAAGCTAAACCCCATCTAAGATGTTGAAAAGACCTCGATGGCCAAAAACGTTAGGACGAAGCAGACCAATACATGACCATTCCTCAAAGTAATGCAAAGTATCCATGCGGGGCATTAATCATTTAAAGTCCTCGGATAAATCTAGATTCCATTACTTCAACACACAATATTTTACACAAACAGAGCATCAGTACCCACACTCTCTTACATTCTAAAATTGGTTTAATTAACTGAACCCATTCTTTTATATAAGACTAGCATAGGCCGTTTTTATGAAAACAACAGGCAATGTAATTTCAAATCAAGTCAAACATCCACATATACAAATCTGTCTAGCCACACTGTCTAAACCATATAAAGCACAAATCTGGCTAACTCAAAGACGTTTGACCGACATAACGATTGGTATATGAAAATTTGCATAAGTGTTTTAAACCATTCATACAAAGTAATGCACACATTTGTCACTATATGGTATTTCTATACTTAAGTATATCTATATTATATATCTCAAGTATATGGAAATATTATGAAAAGATACTGGGTTTAAGGTTAACATTTTTTTAGTTTTAGCTATCTGTAAATAGCACACAGTGATGGGAGATTAGCACACGTTGTGAACAAATTACCTGATCCAACCACTGAAAGATTATCACAGACATATTATATAGAAATCAAATTCTGGGTCTTTTGTAAAACATGAATTCTTGTGGATATAGATATGATGTATATGAACCCCTAAATCACTACACTGTGCAGTCAGTACCGGTAGTTCATTGATCACAAAGAAGTAAGGACACCTTTAAAACTAAGCCAATGATATCAATAATGAATAAAGGCGTGAAGCAAGGCCCTGTTTATCCTTATTCATGCATTTAACCTTGATGTGGTGCTTCATCATGCATTTTACACACTCATAATTGTCTATTCTGAACTATATAAAAAGTGTATACATTATGAATCACCCTTTGTAGTACACCTACAAAAGTATACCTTACTGTAAGCTTAAATTTCAAATTTATGACCAATAAATAAAACACAAATAGCATGCTAACAATGAAGCTTAACCTATCACAACGTAAAAACAACCTATTTTACTTAGATAGAATATAAATCATATATTAGGCAGCCCATAAGCAAAATGGGTCTACAAGTGAAATCAAAGTGAATGAGATTGCTTAACCTTATAAGTACACTGTACCACTGTCTTGGTTCTATATATTTTACAAAGCTTGTATATATAAATGCACTATACATGCAGTATATGCCTAGCAGTTACATTGAGAGTGTTTTCATACATTACTACAAGGGAAATTTTTATTCCCCCATTTAGTCTTCTTTTTTTTAAGAATAGTTACACTTCTTCCACAGAAGCAGAATCTAAATTTGGAAATTTCATTCTAAATAGCATATTCTATGTTTAATTGGAATGTGTAATTCATGATATAAATCATAAAATTTCCGATGTAAATCTAAACAATAAAGAAAAAAAAAAGGTTCTTGGACGATCATATCCAATGTTTCTATGCTATCACCTGAGTTTTATAAACAGAAGTTAGTGGGTTAAAACTACGTGTAGCAACTGGCTCATTAGTGGCACGGAATAATGTGCTTGTATTGACTTATCATTAAACATGCATTGAATTGTCAGTAAAGTAAACAATTCGTGAGACAATGCAGACCCTTTACCTAAAACTGCATTCCGTACCGTACGTATCTGAGAAATTTGGAAACTCTAATACCACTTTGAGACCGATTATGGTAAGATCAAAAGAACAATCCCTTTCCACAACTACATAACACACACTGTGAATAAGGGCATCTTTTAGAAACTTCTAAGAATCTTTATACCTAGGAGAAAATACTACTGCCCAATTCAATCGATGACTTCACCCCATTTCACTCGATTATACATGCATTATTGTCTCACAAATCGTGTGCAGCTTAACCTATATTAATTATATAAGCATTAAGCGCCCCTCCTGCTCCTCAGCCTCCTGTGTATCCTTTAAGTGCAGCATGATGCACAGAGGCACCTTTGTACCCCTAACACTTTCAGGGCCGCTGATGCATTAATGCATTATGCCAATTGGTCGGTATGATACATGAATGCAGCCCTGGCGAGTGACTCGCCAGGGCTACATTCATGCATCATACCGACACTATGGGGTTGATACACTCCCGGAGGTTAGTGAAGGAATACACAGTATTGACGATTTTAACAGCACTGCACTGTGCATCATAGGACATACAGGGACTGTACCAGCCCCATACGGCTATCATGATGCATGAGTGCCGAACACTGCCAGTGTTGCATTCATTCAGTATAACGCTACAAAGGCATAGTGCATTAAGCCACTATTGAGCCCTTAAAGGGTTAATGCCTTAAGCTCAGGCCTCAGAGGAGCAGGAGGAGGGTTCTTCCCCCTCCAGGGAGAGGTGTGTGATGACCAGGGCGCCCCTGTGGGAGACGGCCGGGTTACAGACGGAGATAAAGTCTAGTTCTGAGGAGGTAGAGCCTCTCTTACGGTGTGTGCGGGAGGAGGCCGAGTTACGGAGGTACTGCTTGGCCTTCTTGCCGCTATAGTCCCGCAGGTTAGGGTCAGCGTCTGCAATACGGAGAGGATCATTGAAGAGTGTGTAGGTTTACTATTTAGTATAGTCATACTACATGTAGTTGGGGGGGGGGGTGTAGTAGAATGCCATTAACAAGGTGTAAGGGAATATAATATTATATGGGGAATGTGATATTGCCATGTCTCCTTGTAATTTAAGTAATAACGTCTGCACAAAACGGGGGTAAATTTGACAAAGGGTGCCTTTGAAAATATTCTTAGGAATACAGTGAAATCTCTTTAATCCGCCATGCCAAATTACTGAATTATTGATTGACAATTCAATTTAATTGCATGAGATTGGTCCTCTGTGTGAACCTGACGGATCTGAGTGTGGCGGACTATTGGATGGCGGATTAAAGAGATCTGTGTATATGATAAAGGATGTCCTTGGAAATGACCTTGACAATGTACATGTGTGGTGGTATTATGTTTAAATTGGTAGAGTATCGCTTGAATGGTCCCACTGACGATGGCAACCTTGCCTATTACCGTAAGGATTTAATTTGTATGAGTACATACAGACGATACATTTCTATTTATACATCATATACACTGTTGGGATCCATAACGTTTAAATGACCTTTATATGAATAAAACAATACCGTATACTCACGGTAGCCATGGACAAGGAGTTCAATTATGTCTTCATAGCCATTCATGGCTGCCATGTGTAGAGGAGTGTAACCCTAGATATTATAATAAGATACATGAGGTGAAGTGGTCAATCTCTAGGAATTAAACTACATATTGCCACAAACATTGGCTTTTTATACAGACTACACAAAGACACGTTTGCGAACCGGCAGAATTGTGGGTTCTATGAATTCCATCACCTTCCACATGGCCTTTATATGAAATGAAAAGTTTTTCTTCCATAATTCCATCCGAAAGGCTATTTCTATCCGGGTTAATATCGCAGACCATCAAAAAGATAGTGCGTCCCCTTTCGATTTTTCTAATTTACCACCATACATTAGTAGTCACTATTCGCTGCATTGCTATTAGAGATCTACTAAGTCCTATACAATTGATAATACACCATCCTAGAATCAAATCCCCTTCTAAAATACAACAACAAAAAAGTGATACTATCGGGATTTATTGATTTCTTCCCTATAGCTTCGGCCTAGATATGACGTAAATGATGAGCTACATTGCAGAACACCCACCTTCTTATCTAAAAGTCAAAATATGTTGAATAGAAAAATCTTCAGCCTAATGGGCCCCCATCCCCAGTTCCGATGGACCCGCACCAGACGGATTTAACTTAATCTTTCTGGACCAAGACAAATTGATCCAAAATGTGTTGGATCCAGGCTAAAACCGACCGACAGGGGCCGACGCGGCCGAGCGCACAGGAGGAGTGGGAATTAATCCCATTTGATGGTGTTCGGAGCAGCTTTAGACAAGGCAATGGACCCCTCTGGTGATGTTACATTAATAGACCCCAGTTTACATGCTGGCCACACCACCTCGACACAGGGAGCAGATGTGAGTTGGTTGTGAGCAGATTGTGAGCTGGATCTGAGTGAGTTGTTTAGGGATACTTAGGGGGTGGGTATGAGGGGTGCACAGGAGTGGGTAGGAAGGGGTATATGGGAGTCAAGGACGTGAGGGTGTAGGATTGAGAAGGGAGGGTCTATAATGTTGATGGGTAAGAAATCAGTCCAGTATTCAACAGTGAAAAGTGGTTAATCACCGTTGGTCAATCAGTTGCCAATATACTATCTGTGTCCACTTGGGGATAACGTGATCTGAGAGTTAAAATTGCTATAAATATTAATAGTCGTCCTTATACATTCTTGGGTACTAGTAGATATTACAGCTACCCTTATCTCATCAGCTTAACACACATCATGGCAAGCCTATCCCGATAGGCTATGCTCTCGCCCTACAAGCTATACCCTGGTGCTGGGTTCTGCAAGAGGTACCGATAGGTATAGCTCATTGTTCAAGATGTCTCAGAGGCTATGGGCAATCCAACCCTGATAAGCTACCCCATGGTTCTACAGGCGGTACCAACGCTTATCATACAGGGTCATGAGTACTACTACCCTGACAAGTTATCCCCTAAGCCCGGGACTTATAAGGGGGTACCACTAACACCCTCCTATCCCACCCCTACCCACCCTGGAGGAGCAAGGCGATGTGATGGTGATGGACCAGTAGTTAGCTTGACCGCCAAGGCCTACTTGGCATTCCCACCCCATACCCCTACCAGGAACCCTGGGCCTTTCATTGCACCCCAAACAAATTGAAGGTCTCCTCCCAAAATGCCTGTAAAGAGGCCTTTGGAGTCGTTCCGCCCCTTTGGCCAATTTGGGGACCAGATTTGGGGGATTTCCAGTAGTAGATCGGGGTGTTGGTGGAACTGAGGCTAATGGCGAAGGCCGCTCCTACTAGGGTTTATATTAATGCATGCCCACTATTATAGACTGTGGATAGCCGTGTCGCTTTTACACAGTCATTTGATGTTACTTTCTCTTCAGAGGGAAAGAGAATCAAATACGCAACACTGAAAGAAATTGAACCCCAAGTCACTCAAATGCTCTATTAGAAACCTTTAAATTTAGGGTTTGTGTTGGTTTTGTATCGGCTTTGCATATTGAAGATTCATGTAAACTAATTCTGAGACTGTGGCTCCTCTAGGATGTAGCCACTGAGGTTCACTGCGTGCCGCATTATTTGCATTGATTACATGTATCACATTTGGTACCCTCTGTCCCCTGAGGATCAAGAACTCATGCCAGGGATATATCTCATCGGTGCTTGCCCATCCCGATAATGGCCTACAAATTGCTTAGCGGCAAGGCTGGACAAATGAGTTTACCCCATAAATCCTATAGGTGATCAATTGCCTTTCTAATACCTGTTTTCTTTTTTCTTCAATTCACCCACAAAAGAAACAAAAAAGAAACCGTTAGCAGCAATTTGCTTACTATACACCCAGTGAAATAATATTAGACGACCTGCATCTATGTACTTACAGGGGTGACATATATGGAGCCGAGGATTGTGGGTCAAAAACGACCAGTCCTTTAGTAGCATGAAGGGCCACAGGAGGATATAGAGGAGGGTGTGGCAACTACAATCTGTCATGCTACTCCCCATAGTCACCCCTCCCCTTCCACCCCCTTCATGCTCCAGCTCACTGGACTTAATCACAAGCGTGCAGATTTGCTGACCGCTGCCAGCATGGCCGGCCCACCGACCGCCCAGGGCTATTGACCGCTCCAGGGCCATGGGGGGCTCCCTGACACCTGTTTGTATGAGCTCCTCCAGTAGGTGAAGTCCCTGCTCGGCTCCTGTATGTATGTCCACCCTGACAGGTGTACAAAGCTACCGGTCTATAGCTACAAAACCTCACCCTAGAGGATATTAAGTCCAACATGGCCCTACAGGAGCAGGGGACATTTCACTTTAAGCCTTTCTAACCCCTTCAATGTCAACAGATTCATCGGTCACCCTACACAGACCTTCTATGCTGTTAAATATTCAAGTGCTGTTTAATACTGCGACTACTGAACACCAACGCCTTAGGTCTGTCTCCCTTAAAGGTTTAAAGCACACTAACTGCCTCTATATTTATGAATGCCCTTGGAGCCTTCAATCAAAAGGAGTTACCACAGGAGAGGCCGAGAGCACTGTAGATCCCTCCGTTATTGTTATTTTATTTGCCTCATCACCCTGGAGTTCCTGTGGTAAGGGGCTGGGTCTATTGCCAGGCGGCATCCCCCTATAACAAGTCCTGACTGCCTCAGGAGCAGCTAACATCAACTCACCATCAGTGTCTCTCCATAACGGCCTACTCTTCAATTCCTCCAGAACTCCCTCTCACAATACCTGCCCCTGCCTATCCCTCCTAAACACGCTTAACACCAAAAGCCTTCTCACACTGGAGGCATTTGTCGGCGGGGCGTCCACAGCCGAGAGGGACTGGAGTTTTCTGGTTTCTAGGCCAACCTCCAGGGCGTAGGGGATTGAGAGAGGAGGCGGGCGGACTATTAGACCATGATCTGTTGAACACTTGTCCACAGGCCGTGTGGCCTCCTGGCGGACATGGAGAAGGGAGCCATGCCTCCAGGGACACGGTGAATGAGCACCCCTCGTGGTCCTCCATCATCGCACACCAAGGGGAGGGGACCTCATCCGTCTTGGACGCTGTCAACGTCCACCCTACTGCCCTGCCCCTATGGACGCCATGCCAGCGGCCCTCCAGGGGAAGGGGGAGGGGGGGATATGCTGTGATTCCTGAGCTTTCTGCCCAGGAGGAGGGACAAGCATCAATATTAAGTGATGAACAGAGCAGAGATGAGAGTCTTAACCCAACATGAACTGCAAGGTGCTGTGCTACACTAATGCCCTGAATGGCCATGGTGCATGAATAGTACTGGGAAGGGGAACCTGGCGAGTAACTGCTGCGTTCATGCACTGTGCTAACCCTATTAGTTTGATACACTGACAAACGGCTGGTATGGCGTAAAGATACGACTTGCAGTCACCAGCGGTGATATGGTGTATCACGTCAAATGCATAACGATTGAGGCATCATGCGGTCCTTGAAGGGGAACTCACTATGCACAATATGCGTGTGGAGCAGGGTTGAAGGCATTAGATGCTGTAGGGATGGGGCACTCTAGTTGTCTTAATGTGTAGATATGAAAGGAACTATTAGGGCCAGGAGTACGATACCGACAATTGATAGTTCCCAAGAAGTGTGATTGAATTCAATTGATGGGATTGCATTTTCTACATGCATTTTTATTTCATATAGAAATAGGGCACTCTATATTAAAAATAGGACACCACTAAGCAATATCTATATAAGAATAGTTAAAAAAATATATAAACCCTGCGCCTAGGACATTGACCATGAAGACCAATTAATGCTATTCAGTAAAGTACATCATTTCAGTAAAAAAAAAAAGCTACTAATAATAGGCACTGTATATAAGGTTAAGCGTGCAGTCTTCCATTTACATGTCAGCAGTGGTGACCCCATAGATTTTGAGTCTCACTACAATGACCTAATTACCAGAGCAGCTCAGAGCAATACCCCTGCCACCTACTTCTCACCACCCCTCCCCTTCCTACTAGTATTACACCCAGCTAAAACCTCCAGGCCACCATGACCTTACCACACCCCTTGGACTCCTTCAGTCGCCAGCCTGTGTCGGCTTTACGCCAGATCCACGGGCGGACGGCGAGCTGCTCGGCGCCGTCATGCATGGTCACACACCCCGGCGATAAGTGTCCTCCAGGGTGCCATAGCCCGCCAACCGCGCCTGCCCCTAATACCTGCCTAATTATCGCCCCCCTCCCCAATCTCCATGCCGCCGGTCGGTGCCTGCACTGACCCCTTGGTCAGCACAGACAAAGAACATCTGTCTGGGGCTGTATTTAACTTGGGCTGCCCAATACGACCTCCTTTTGTGTCCTTAACCATTTGGAGTACACGTGCTGCTTCAAAAAGCCTGTCTAGTTGAGTGACTCTCCAGCGCTGCGTTGCTGCATTATGAAATCGCTTAGGGCGTATTTTAACCCCTTAGGGTCAACATAATGCACATGGATGCAGGTCTGGTGCGGTACTCGTCAGGGCTGCACTTATGGGTCAGGACGACCAATGGCGCTCGTGCATTCAAGCATCTGCTGTACTGAAATGGTTACAGTTTGTGCGTGTTTCAAGATGGCTGAGTTTGGAGGAACATTTAGTACCGCTAGTTTTAGCTCGATATAAGAAAAGAGGTCCTTCTCACGAAATTACTCAATTATGACACATGTTATCATTTCCATTAATCAAGGATTTTTCTATGTCACAAATAGCAATTTCTCTTTATATACAATCTACCATATAGAGATACCACTTTTCTTCTATTTTACATATCATGACGCGGGCGTCGTGCAATACGGGAACTGCCCTGCCTGTGCGATAACCCTTGTAGATTGCGCGTGCGAAAACCCTTGTAGATTCTTCCCACTCGCGAACCTTTGCCTATATACTCGTATTTATTCCACCGACTCGCCCCAGTGTAAGTAGTATACAGAATAGTGTGATGGTACTGATTCCTGTGAAACAGGCCTATTTCAATGTACTACTCACCCCGTGATTACACACACACCATGCACGGTGTGAATAGTATAATAGCACCATCCAGGGCGCCAGTAGTACATAAAATGCGGATGAATAATTATTTATTTCAGGTGCGGTAACTACCACACAGTTTGATTAACGTAATAATCTGTCACTAGTGTTATGAAATTGGGATATTTAGAATCGGGTAATCAAATTGCATTTTTAGGATGGCCATTCGAATCAGATTTCATCTTTAAGGACCAGCTCTTGCTTCAATGTACTAGGCGTAGTCCTGGAGGGTTGCTAGGTGCCAACACAGCACTAGGTGGGCTACGGGTGCTATATATACTAGTGTACCACAAAGGCAAATAAGCATGAAGCTTTTCTTAAGTTATTCGCCTATAAAGGGTTAACCTACAAAGGTCAGTTCTAGCAGCAGGATTGGGTGCTCCATGGCTGACTAGAACACCATGAGCAGCTCATGGTAGTTGTCAAAACGGTCTGGAGCAATTCCCGAGCATTTGGTGAGCAGGAGGGAGTGGTGCCAGGACGGGCGCCTGGGGAGGGAGTGGGGCTTATCTGACACTACGACCATCATGGGGTAGGCTGGCTGTGGTGGACTGTGACCGGCCACTGGGCAGTCAACAGTAATAAAACAATCAATCAATGGCTGCTGGAGGCTTCCTGTACGCTCCTCCAGGGGCTGTGTGGAGCTGGGAGGAGATGAGGGCTGCAGACAGGCGGAAACTGGTGCTTTATTGTCTTCATTAGGCTGAGTCACTCGGAGCTGCTCACTGCGGGGTATTTTGGGGATATTTCGGATTACTAGTTTCAGTTCACATCTTAGAGCTCTCCTGTGTCCCCTTCCTACATGTCCTGACGTCTATGCCTTTATAGTGAGTGAGTGAGTAATAGATGTTTAACGCCATTTCGACATCTAAGGTCATATTCATGGCAAGAACGACATTACACAATTTCACAGAGGAATGTGTCGGTGCCCGCGCATATGTGCACCACACACATCCTGAGGGGATAGGATAGAGGAGATATAGACCCTTTTAAGTGGGCTAGGGAGGCCCGATGCCTTTATAGTGTTCAACCCCATTGTCCCGTGGGCGCAGCCATTCCTTGACCTGGTACCGGGGAGATAAGAACTGATAACAGCAATGGATAGCTATCATAATGGGTACAGGTTGCACTCTAGGCTTAGCAATTCAGCAGGGAATGGATGAAAATTATTTCATTGGACCAAAATCCATCCCGCGACCTCTATAGATATTATACCTCTGCGGAGTGAAAAGTATATTGTTCCACAACAAATAATGGCAGTACATGTACGCTGTATAGAGAACAATGGATTGAGCTAGGGTTCATGTTGGGAGCGGGAGTAAAGTAATATTTCATTGCCTTCTTTGCAAATTCCCATAGAAAACCATTGAATCAAAAAGAAAGTTATACATTCATACTTTACAAATATCATTGATATAACATACTGTGTGACATGAAGCTAACGGTTACATAGATCCCAATTTCTTTGAAAATGACAACACCTACATTCTTTCAGTATATCCATAATACTGCCAAAAGCTGTCATAAAATGGGCAAACGCCGTTTAAGATTAAGCTTTTCTCCTCGTTCCCCGCCCCTCACCCACTCACATCCTAAATACCTAAGAGACAGGTGAGCGGACGCTACCTGCCCCTCCCGCCTCCAGGGGGCGTGGCAGGCCATAATAGCGCCTCTGGTGTCCTGTAGGGGTACTACTGGTGAGTGGTCGGTAACCGTAAGGTCAGGGAGGGTGGGAATGGGGAGGGAAAGAGGAGTGTAGAATACGGCCACTCCCTCCAGACGGCCACCCAAAAGGTAGCAATTACAAGTCAATCAAGTCACGGCCACTAGAGGCAGTGATGGGATGGGGAACCCCAGTTGTCAGTCAAGGCCTCTAATATCGCCCACTCGGGAACCGGAATGACGTCACACCAGGGGTGCTAGTTACCAGCATTCCCCAGGCTCTGATGTAATCAAAACATCATCAATTCTGACAGAGATGGGCGGGGGAGAGGGCGGCGGGAGCGGGTGTCATTTACCCCTACATTGGCGCTCTCTCTATTATGCCTCCCGGGCCGGGGGGACCCTTCCCCTAGCGGCACCAAAAGGCATAATTATCGCCATCTGCTTCTGCATCCGAGCACCACCTATAGATTGGGCAGTGTCATCAATGCATGTGCACAAGTGAGTACACTGTCATCAATAGGGGAGCACAATGACTGGTGACGTAAGACACACAAAATGGCTAACTGAGGACGGTTGTAGTAAGTAGGGGCCTCAAGGGAGAGGGCAGTTTGACAATCAGGATATCTGGTTATCGAGTAAACACCAAACACCTGTAAGGTTAACGATGGTCGAGATTGTAGAGGATGTACAAAGCCTGAGGTCCCTAGGCTATAGGCCCAAACGTTCAAATATGAAGATGTCAAGTACTCATAGAAAGTCACATCCAGATTTAGACAGTATAGTAATTCTTCACAATGTTGATATATATAGTATGTGCAATTCAGAACCCATGGGTCATTATGAAACAGATCCCTAAAAACCGAATTCATGGATATCATTGATAAACTTTTCTTTCAATTCATGTCCATTTACAAATATACATTTTTTTCTTTGCATAAAGAGACATGAATAGACGTCAGCCAACCAAGTATTTGTATTACCATGGGATTTTACAGGGGAGAGGAGGACGCCCTATGGATCCCCTCTATTTCACAGGTGTGAAGCCCATGCCATTCAATAATTGAAATTAGCATACAGATAGGTGACACGGCAACCCCAGGGGAGGGGGTGGTGGAATAGGAACAGGTTACATCAATGACATGTGAGAATGTCTTTAAAAATAACACTGTATAGAGAGGCTGTCGTGTAGCGCATATCTACACGTACTACCATTCATTCCCTGCTTTTATCTTTTAAATTCCTAAAAGCAGAGGAAGCAATTCTCCACGCCCTTGAATGATAACACTTCAGTCCTATCGCCATCCTGCACTTCTGTGCAGTTTTCTTCATTTTTGTTTACGACAGACTCGTTGAATGACCTGAGGGGTGGCAGTACGACAAACGGTCGCACCCCGTTAATATGAAAAGAGGATGTCGTAGATGAGCACGAGGACTTAGTTAGTTTGAGAGTACATTGTTGTATAGCACAACACACATGTGATGTGACTGGAAAGAAAA
This sequence comes from Acholoe squamosa, assembly GCA_949317995.1. NCBI lineage: Eukaryota > Metazoa > Annelida > Polychaeta > Phyllodocida > Polynoidae > Acholoe > Acholoe squamosa. Next base: position 55,847,921 of record OX439038.1, read on the forward strand.
GTAATTACCAGTTGTAATGCTATAGATGACAGGAAATTAGTAGTTTGATCAAAGGAAGTCGTCGCATGGCATTTTCGGGTAGTAGTAAGGCAGAACAAGATCGTAGTATGACAAGAAGGGGTAGTGCTGTGACAAGAGGGGGTAAGAGTATGACAAGAAGAGCAGTAGTATGACAAGAGGGGGTAACAGTATGACAAGAAGAGTAGTAGTATGACAAGAGGGGGTAACAGTATGACAAGAAGAGCAGTAGTATGACAAGAGGGGGTAACAGTATGACAAGAAGAGCAGTAGTATGACAAGAGGGGGTAACAGTATGACAAGAACAGTAATAGTATGACAAGAGGGAGTAGTGTTATGACAAGAAGAGTAGTAGTATGACAAGAGGGGGTAGCGGTATGACAAGAAAAATATTAGTATGACAAGAGGGGGTAGCGGTATGACAAGAAGAGTAGTAGTATGACAAGAGGGGGTAACAGTATGACAAGAAGAGCAGTAGTATGATAAGAGGGGGTAACAGTATGACAAGAACAGTAATAGTATGACAAGAGGGAGTAGCGGTATGACAAGAAGAATAGTAGTATGACAAGAGGGGTACAAAGTACTAGCATATGGCTAACACAAAGGGGTAGTAGTATCCCAAGAAGAGGTTATGAAGAGGGCATAGTAGTGTCACGAGAAGAGTGAGTGAGTAATAAATGTTTAACGCCATTTCGACAGCTTAGGTCATATCCATGGCGAGAGCTACATTACACAATTTCACAGAGGAATGTGTTGGTGCCCGCGCATATGTGCACCACACACATCCGAGGGGATAGAAAAGAGGAGATATAGACCCTTTTAAGTGGGCTAGGGAAGCCCAGTCACGAGAAGAGTAGCGGTATGACAAAAGCGGGTAGTGGTATGACAAGAAGTAGTAGTATGACAATAGGGGTTTATAGTTGTATGAAAAAAGAGGGTAGGACAAGAAGGGGTAATACTACACGTAATAGTATGACAAGAGCAGGTAGTAGTATGAGAAAAGGGGATATGACCAGATGGGGTGGTCGTATATTAAAATATTGGGTAGTAGAACGACTAGAATGGGTAGCAGTACAGTAAGAAGGGTTAGTACTGGTAGTATGGCAATATGTGATAGTAGTACAGGAGTGGGGGGTGATGGCATGGTACTGGGGGGGGGGGGTCCTTGTATGGTAAAATGGAGGGAGGTGTAGTGCTGGCCTCCCTGGAGCAGTGGTGGGGCGGGATGCGCGCCGACAGATAAGGGAGCTTGTTAACACCATGTAATAGGTCGACTGGACACGCTGCTCGTCTGTCTGCCGCCTTGTCTTCACCAACCCTCCAGGCGGCTCCTCCAGGCGTTAACGGCCGAATAAAGCAGGGCCCTGGAGGTGTGGCGCGTGGCAATTAGCCCCATTACCTTACCTACTGGAGGAAATGAGGCGGGGTGGCTGGAGGAGGACTGGACGACCGCCTCCAGTCCCTGTGCAATTACCCTACTGGTTAACCCTTTAAAAGCAGCATACGGTGTTGCCTTAGTGCCCCTTTTCTTGTTATGGATGCAGCCAGTAGGACGCAGTCGTAGCAGGTTTAACTCTTATCGGTGGTGTGGTGTAGGCTATGCACGGGCTATGCACCACGTTGAGCCTACAGGGTTCATACACTTCTAAATGGTCAAGTATCAATACTGGTGCAACATACTGACAAATAGAACATGGAGGCTTGGGCATCATGCCACCATTAAAGGGTTAACTGGTGGCGAGGGCAGGGAGGAGGAGTATGTCACCCACCCCTGCCCATTCCCTCTCACACATATATTCTAGCGAGAGTGTTCCAAGAAAAACGTGTACTTTAAAAGCCTTTGGCTTTGCTGTAAACATGGTTGTTGTTGCTGCTTCCTCTGACCCTTTACAGAGAAAAGCTGTGTTCCACAGAACTATGAATTTCCAAGGCGAATAGCTACTCAGACGCTGTCTCGTGTATATATATATATATATATATATATATATATATATATATATATATATATATATATATATATAAACATGTGCTATTTATCAGGGAAAGGTAGTGGGCATGGGGATCATAGTAGTTGTCTATCTAAATAGGATTAAGGCAAGGGCCCGCGCCCTTAACCTATTTCATGAGGTTATGCATCTTGTATCTAATAATTAATCTATGACTTTTCGATCTTCTTTTTCACTTAAACATTTTTTTTTCTTCTTTTTTTTTTTTTTTTTTTTTTTTTTTAGCTTTTCATCATTATCCTCTATGTGGCTGCTTGAATAATTCTGAAAGCATATATAACTCAAACTCCATAATTTGCCAACAGTGAAAGAACATGTACCACAAGATCAGTACTACCCACAGATACTAGACCTATAACTGAGGCTTACTGGTCAAATTCCCTGAGAAATTTAGCTCAGGATCGTATCACTGACCACTTAAGCACAGGAGCACCAGAGCCTCCGGTCTGGATACTTATACATGAAAAGACGCATGCTTCTAATATAGCATTCCCAACTCTATATGACATAGGGCATATACATAATTATGGGTAGAATGGTAGCAAATTACGAGATCAACATTTATGTGTATGCATTGACCATGAGCAATCCTGATTCCAATGTTTTCATTGTGCTCTAGCTGAAATGACCCCAGCACCAAGGGGAGAATGCAGCATGTCAGATGACATAGACAGAGAGCTACAGTGTACTACAGCAGGTAAGCAGACAGAGACAAATGTCGTCTGCTGGTCTCAGTAATTGTTCTAAAGACTGCTGAAGGAGGTGATTAGAGAGAGGAAAGTGTCAACTCCTCCTCATTTTACCCTGACTAGCTGGTTTGGCACGTGTTAAACACGGCAGGCCAAGGCAGTGCCGACTTGTTCAAACGATGCTCTGTCTTCTCCCAGGGACAAAATTGCCAAACACAGTAGTTGCCGAGATGAGAAGTAGGGGGCGCCGCCGTACATCACTCTGCTAATATCTCTTATGGCGCTCGACGAAACTGCCCCGCCTCCAACCTGAAAAGAAGCCAAAACGAGCTCCATTTGTGCGCACTACAGCTGCCGCTTAAAAAATAATTCAAAAAGTGGAAAATAAAAGGGACGGGTAATGGAGATGGGCGATGTTCAGGGTTTGGAGGTGGGCACGACCGCCATGAACGTCATTGACGACGGTGGTTGATGTTGACTTACGACGTCCATCGTCGAGCGCCGACACAGTGACTTTCACTTCCGGTTATGGTTGGTGCGCTCTATTGGCGACGGCGCATGCGCAATGGGTGCATAGTGTGTGGGTTAGTTTGTGTGTGTTTGGGGTGGGGCAATAAAGGGAGGTAGAGATGATTGCTTCTCCTTGTCCTGTCTCAATGCCAACTCCTCTTGCCGCTCCGTCCTGACCCTTTATCTCTAAACCCCTCCATGCACCCATCCACAGCATTCCGCCCACCCACCCTCCTGCTTCTGACGACCCACAGGACAAGACTCAGTGCCAATTCCCTCCCCTATACCCCACCCTCCCCTCTCGGTGTGCTCCATGGTGGTCGTTAAGGCGGCTAACGACACGGCCTCATGGTGCTAAGTACGTACCTACCTGGCCGCCCACCCCCATCCCCCTCCCCCGCTGGTGCCATACGTCGCGGCACCACAATGATTCAGCGGGCGGGCGGCGTTATGTCGCTAAAGTGGGCGACGTTTGGCTCGTGTCGCCCGGAAGGCTAACAAGTGTGGCGCGTCGGCCCGGGCGCCGTAAATCGTGGCGGCCGCGCGCCGACGACGGCCATGGCTCCATTGGGCTGTAGGTAAACGAGGGGCGTGGGCTCTTCATTAGGACCCCGCCTGCTTTATGAAGCTGTTAACCCTTTGTGCACGGTCCGATGCACTAAGGCATCAGGCCACAATACCGCCATGATACCTATATATGTAATGCTGGCGAGACATTCATAGGTATTGCACTGGAGTAACATGACAACCCTTTTGGGATATAAAAACTCGTTTAGGGTCACTATGATGCATGAATGTAGTCATGGCGAGATATTTGCCACGTTTGAATAAATATATTATGATGAAAAAGGGATACAAATACTAATTGGGTCCTTAGAAGGTTGATAACCTCGATCACTCTTGTCCCGTCGCCGTCATCCCTCCAACATGACACGTCATGCTGGCGACGTAACGTCAAGATGCAGTGTCACATCTGCCTCATCTGTTATATGATTTTGTCTTACTATTTCAAAAAGCCTACTAACAATAACATAAAGTGTTATCTGTATTACACAAAAAATGTATATCCCTTCCATCACACTCCGTCATCCTACCATCACATTCCGTCATACGGTTATCGTAGCAAAATATTCAACCAATATATATTTTTTTACGCTGTGATCTTATATCAGAGGATGGGTACTGTTGTCATATATTTTTTTTTCATTTGAAGCCCAACGTTTTTAGATTTGAGTGGACTAGAATGGCCCTAGAATGGACACTATCTCTCAGACCACACACACACACACCCCCTATGCTCCCCGCCTCCTAAACCCATCGCTCTGATATGTATATGTGGAGAGGTGATGTTCAAGTGGACAGGACTTGAATCCAAGCTTTGTCACTTTACTTCACATAGCCTCTGTGAGGTAATTGTGCCATTTAAATACAAAGGTTTGCAATGCTGGACAATCCATGGTACCGTCAAAATCAAGCTTTGGTGGAGGGCGTTATCACCTCAAAACCTGCTCCATTATCATCCACAGCAAACATCAGATGTCCATTAGCAACATACCAAATTCCTGACCGACAAATCAGCTTCCATGAAATCTCCATACCTATCAACTGTAAAGGGCCCATCAATCAATTCAACAGACACAGTTGTCTCTGTCTAAAGATATAAGTGACGGATACAACCCTTCAAAAGATAACCCTTTAAACGTAGCAGGACCATTAAAGATTGTCGTGTTTCATTGCTGCATCATGCCAACTATTCAGGATTATATAAACCCATAAGATTGACATGTGAGTAACTTGCACGGTGCATTTATATCATGCCAACAGAACGAATTTATATACATATCAAAGTACTACTTGGTATAATGCTACTGTGAGGTGAGATAGAGGTGTGGTAAGGTTCACTCTACCCAGATCGGACTCCCACATTGACCAACCACAGGCTACAAATTATTGAGGTCCTGGATGGAAATACCAGAGAAATGGCGTGGGCTCGAATACTAAGTAGTCGAAATGCACATCAAACGAGATTGGAAGGTTTAAAGTTACCATGGTAAATTGATGTAGCTGGAGAATCAGTTGGTTCAAGTATGTTTCTAGGATTTGCTGTATGTTTAGAGCAAAGGTAACGAAAATCTATTATGAATGATACACTTCACTCAGCTGAATAGTATCAATGCACATCAATTTTTGTTATGACTCCTGGCTGATGTGTAGTCAATTTTTAAAATTGTATTTAAAAAAAAAAAAAAAATCTCTGATGTCTGACTTGTCACTTTGACCACATCAAGAGGAGAGAGACAACTCATTATGAAGTGTGGCAATTGTCAGGTGTGTTGTGGTGAACACGCTGACACTACAGTGTACGTCATACCTGTGGTTTCAGCCCTGATGTTCACAGAAACCCGGAACAGGTTAAGTACAGGGGTGACTTATACCTCACCTGGAGGCCATCTTGGGTTTGTCTCACCTGTCAGGTGTACTAAGGGGTTGCCCCCCCTATTCAAATATCACACATGGTGAGTACCTCTAAAGTGGGATTTACCTGTGATAGTTTCCAGGTAGGAAACCTAGGGGGTGGCTGAATTCCTGCTCAGGTGATGAACCAGGATAATGTGTTAAACCCTTGAAGGGCAGCATATTCCTTCAATGCATAATGAGGTTTTGCTGGCATGATGTATGAATTTAGACTCTTTTATAGAACTGAACATTGAGTCTTTGGCTGTGATGCAGGTTTTAAGGGGTTTAAAGGCTGGGGAGCTTTTGTTTGTAGAAAGTCTGGACTACATTTAAGGGATCTCAGCCATTCTCAAAAGGCAATGAACCAGTTCAAAGTGTCCAGAGACAGTCCTGCATACCAAAGTAGCAACGTCATTGTGAGGAGCGAGAGACGGGTCTTGTTTAAATAGGATTTGAAATATTTTACAACCCTCTAAAGCCACTTCAAAGAGGTTCAGTGTGCCTAGATCCTAATTCTCTTAGCTTAAGATCTGAGAGGTTTGGTAGAGTTTAGATAAGTCAGTTTTAAAGAATTTAAATGATTCCTTTTGTTGTAATAAGCTCTTCTGCATGACTTGAGGATAAAGGGGCAATACTAGGAGCAATACTGCGCTGTATCACAGCTGCCTTTGTCTGCAAGGACCCAAAGGCCTGGTCAGCAATCTTGACCGTTCAGTAGATTACATCCCCGACCACTACAGCACCCGCGTCTTGTTAATAACAGTTAGGTCATAAATACTTAAACGCCCATTTCTCCTTATGGCCACCACACGGTAGGCTGGTCACATTTGATTTGGGGTCAGTAAATCAAAAGATCTAAGAGACCATTTACCATGACCAGTAGGCTCCTGACGCACCACTCACTGCCTCCAGTCGCTAATCATTCATTTCTATGCAGTGACCTGGGCGCTGGGCAGTTAGCTGTGGGAGAATGGGAGTCTTGGTGTATAACCCCCGGGACCCCTCCTTATGCTGTGGTACAGGAGGGGAGGCTGTTTTAACCCCTTAAGTGCTTCATGACGCCATATGGCACCTATGCAGTCATATCAGGTCTACTCACCCGCACTAAACCAGAGCATGATGACCACCCTTTTGAAAAAGTGTCAACCCTAAGAGTTGGCATGACACATGGATGCAGCTTTGGCGAGTTGACTGGCCACGGCATCATGTCGACCTATAAAGAGCATAGGGCAGTAAAGCATTATGCGATCCATGACGGGTTAAGGAGAGAGTAGGGTGGGGCTGGCGTTGTCTATAGAGGGGGTTGTAAACTTGACCAGCTATTAGCACAGGTACATCCATCTCCCACTGCTAGTAGGTAGTTTGTACAAGATTCCAATTAGCTTAATGGGTGTAAGACGAGGGCAGGGTGCAGGTTGGGTCCTCTCTGGCCAGTTTTAGTGATCAGTGGGGCCATCTTCTTCACTGGGACTGACCATTTTGTATGTGTAACAGGGGAACAGCAAACTCAAACCTGAGGTTGCACTTTTCAGTCCTGCTGCTACAAGCACATTATAACATATGTTGTTAGGAACTATGCAAATGTACATATGTGATAAACCTATTTTTCAGTGGCCATTTATAACTGTTGTGTTTTAAGAAATTTCAAAGAGCATTTGGGGATATTAGAATCCCCCACCAGCATTTGGGGATATTAGAATCCCCCACCCCTCTAAATACTGAAAGCTAAAATGGCAATTCCCTAAGTATATTCCTAAATAAGCTGACATCTAACCTTTTGCAATTGCACGTGTTCATGGACTTAATGGAAGGGTTCAGGATGATTTACACCAAGGCTGGATGTGGGAGTGGAAATAGACAAATCGCCCATCACTTCAAAAGCCTCGTCATTGAGTTTTATTATGCGAATAACACAAACCCTTTCAGAAAGTAATGTCATCCACATCTATTCTGTAAATGTCATATATATTTTATATAAGAATTTTTATCTGATATGAGGTAGATTATGGTATATCCCTTTTCTAAGTTTGTCATGCAGTATGTGTTCGGGAATTATCCTTTATTTCTTTTCATGAAAGTCCAATATGATTATTTAGAACCAACAATTGTTCATGTACACACCCGAACGCGTTGGCTCTACCTCACACTAAATAAATTCTGTAGAATCATTTATATATCATGCCATCCTATTAAGTAGAACACCAATCTACCAGTGTACACAAAGCCTTGTAACCTTTCTATCAACATGAATACAAAACAGTCACCTGGTACTGTACATCTAACTTCAATTAAAGTGAGAGGCCTATCTGTACGATATAGATGACACCTACAAGGATATGCTTCCTGATTACCAAAACCCCTCCCAGATCTAATTACTGATTCTAGATGCGAATAGTGCTACAGCTGTTCTGGTGGCCTATGCATCAAGTTAAATCTGCAGGGTGTTCTGGTGCATTCAAAAATGTACCTTTTGCTGCCACGATTAATGAGGGTACCGCTGGCGAGTAACTCGCCAGGATTGCACTAATGCATCATACAGGGTTGGTACACTCCAAAATGTCCACGTGTAAGAGAGTTCCGACAAGTAACTCGTAAGTACTGCATCATGCCGGAAAATGTGCATGAAGCCTTGAAACGTTCGCCAAGTTGTCCTCATGGGGTTAAGGCCTGGAGCGCCTCTGTAGAGCTACCTTACCATTTTATGTAGATTGTATTGCACAAATAGTGTTATTATTGATAAAGTGTGTGTGGTCTCTATGGTGGGATTGGAATTTCATCCACAGCTTTATCTTACTATTGATAGGGCTAAGCGGCGTTTCAATGAGCACATGCCAATTGACTGAATACCGTGGTGTATCTATGACATCACAAAGAGAATCTACAGCAATTTTGTATGAGTTAACACTAATACTAAGTCTAATACTTCGTCAATGACACCCCTACTTTCACTTCTTTGCTATTTTTTTTATACTCTAACCATCCCTGTTTAATCATGTCACACATATCAGCTAGTGTAAAACTGACAGCGAACATGGCCGATGCAAAGTTTACTCTCACATCATACATATCAACTGATGTAATACTAATTCTTATTCTCTGAGAATTCCCATATGTCAGCTCAAGTAACACATACTTTCACACACCATACAAATCACCTGATGTAAATTGAAAGTCTTATTCCCTGACATCCCACATGTCAGCTCAGGTAACACTTCCTCTCACACACCATGCATATCACCTGATGTCAATTGAAAGTGTTATTCCCTGACATCCCACATGTCAGCTCAGGTAACACTTCCTCTCACACACCATGCATATCACCTGATGTAAATTGAAAGTGTTATTCCCTGACATCCCATATGTCAGCTCAGGCAACACTTCCTCTCACACACCATGCATATCACCTGATGTAAATTGAAGTCTTATTCCCTGACATCCCATATGTCAGCTCAGGTAACACTTTCTCTCACACACCATACATATCACCTGATGTAAATTGAAAGTGTTATTCCCTGACATCCCATATGTCAGCTCAGGTAACACTTCCTCTCTGACATCACCCATGTCAGCATTAGATGTAACCCTTACTCCCTGACATCACTCAAGTCTATGTCTTTTGTCATTGACGTCACCACTAACACACAAGTTTTCACCTGAGCCCTAATTTGAGTGGAGTGGACTGGTACCTGACAGAATTAGGAGAGGATCACTGGGACACACTGGGTACCAGTTATACAAGATGACACGGCTGACCTCCTAGCCTCCCTCATCAATCATCTCCCAGACAGGCCTCCAGGAGGCTTTGACGTAGTAATGACCCACCCTGGAGGTATAGTAGAAGGGACTTCCCAGGCTCGTGGTGTACCGACAGGTGTGTGTATTAGGGGATGGGGTGTTGGGGTAAGGTATTACGGTGAGAAGAGGGGGCCTCGACAAGTACATACCTTAATTGGTATAATGCCTATTATAAACGCCCAAGGTGGGAATGACAGGCTCTGTATGATGCACTTACAATTTAGGGCCTCTTTTTTGGCTTATAGCTCACAGCGTTAAAGCCAGCGTTATCACCTATAGCCATAACTTCAGTTCGGAGTAAGTTTCACTGTTTTGCAATGAATAAGCGTCCACTGCCAAGTATCATTCTTGATAGTGATAGTCCCTGTCCCCACTATGTAGCAACCCAAACCTAACAGTAACAAGTAGCTGCGTCCTTTAAAAGTGACAGCCTGGGGGAAGCTGTCATTACATGACCTTGGATATGACGGATACGAGGGACGCTGGGTAGACGCTGGGTAGACGTGGCATGGTGCAGGGTCAGCCAGGTGTCTCCTCCAGCACCCATGTGCTGCACCATGCAGGCCTACTCTCATCTATGATGGATGAGTGATAAAATGCCAACCAGGCAAATGACCCACAGAAAGGAAGGGGGTTATAAATACATATTATGTGACCAGAACAAGATGGTGATAAATATCACGTGGGAAACACTGTGTCTGATAGACGTCTGTGATGTAGGACTACAGGCAATTTCTGTAAGTTTTAATGAATGAATTTCTCTTTCTACTAGAGGATATAATGTCGAATATGCATAGCGGAAGGTGGTGAAATTCAAGAGAATACATGTATACCCAAACTATGATAACTTCAATTTGTTTTCAGATTGTCTCCCTCCCAACATGCAAAACTTGGATTGCAAACATTTTCTTTTTTTACATGCCCTAAATTATACCATAAGTACTCAGCCATTAATGCTGGTGAAATTAAATTACAATTTTCATAGACATAAAATGAAGAGTAAGATTATTATTTTGTCCCTCAAGCTTCTGCATATACTAGACTACCGATATATGCAAATACTATTGTACACAGCGACATTTCACACATAGATGGGTTAATGAAAATAGTAACTGTTATTGACACTTACCCCCTGAATATCACAGTTGATGGTTGAAGCAGCAGGGACAGGTGAAAATGGAAATTAGTTATCACATGTTCATGATATTTAGGGTAACATCTTTACGAGTTTGATATTCAAAATGACCATCAAGGTCTATATTGTCTTTGATAAGGTCTACATAATATTTTCATGTGTACAAACACTTAGATAAACTTTTGTTTTCTTCTAAAATGTGCTGTTCTTTTATGATCTGTTCATTTGTGGAATCAAACAACCAATGGATGTACTGGTAAATCAAACTTACATTCTGTAGGGTGATAATCGCCAGGAAGATATGAAAAAGAGGAAAAAACAATTGTATATTGTCAATTATTCCTTTCAGAAGTTACACTGCAGTAAGCAAATGACAAAAGTAATGACATCATGTCTGTTTAAACGTATACGATAAGCTCTTTTGATATTTTGATATTTTTCATTGGAATTTCATAATTCTGAAAATCACCGTGAAAGATATAGAACATATTCTAGTAGTAGGCACCAATTTTCTGTGGTTGGGTTTGAGCATAAACAGGCCCCCTCCCCTTTTTATGTTTTAGTGGGATTAAAGCACAGGAGGATGTAGCCATAAGGGTTATATAAGAAAGAAGAATACCTCAATATTCCTGTCTTCATGTTATAAGGTGAGACCCTATGGAGATGGGATAACCTCTGGGTGTGGCAGTGTGGGTATTGTCCCAGGATCACTCTGCTCTAAGTACACATGTTGGATCACAGACCAGACCTGCCAGGGACCCTACACAGATCACAGACAGGGATCCACTAGGGGACCTCCCCTGTCGATCCCTGACACAAATAGTACCAATCCTGACCGTGCATCCTTTGGAATCTCTGTAGAAAGTAGTTTCTTCTTTTTCTGTCTGATCCTATGGTTGCCTGTCCTGCCTCTTTTGCCCCATTCAATCCCCAAAAACTCATTCACATCACAAGCTGACAGGGTGTAGCCCAGCCACGTGCCAACACACAAAACACACGTACTCCACACACAAAACACACGTTCCTTCAGCCAGGGAACACCCACTAGTATTAAGTCCCAGAAACTCCATGGCACAAAAACCAATGTTCCATGGATCCACCAACTTCTTTTGATCTGTTGGGGGCCCAGCTCTCATAAAAAGAGGATTTCTCTCATGTATTGATACATGGGTGGTGTGAAGAAGTGGGTGGGACAAGGGGTGGACTCTGCTGGTCTGATTGTCCTGTTAAAAAGCACTGACAAGGCATTAAATTGGAGTCTGCACAGCCTCCCCCGCTTCTGATGGCTTCCCATTACCTCGCCCCTCCCCAGGGGCGCTGTGGACAGTCTGTGGTGTGGTCCAGCTTATTCAACTACGTTTTTTGCCAATACAGACTGATGGTAGAATGATGGAAGACATTAAAGAAGACGATGGGGTGAGAAATCAATGGAGAACCAGAATAACAGACACTATGTTCCAGTACCTCGTTTTCTTGTTTTACCCAATATCTGACCCAATAAAGACAATATGACGTGTCCAAACATTGCTAGAATTATTTATTAAAGTGAAGAAAATAGAAAGAAGATGCTTTAATTCAATTGATACGACCACAGTAAGTTAACGTGTACAGAGTTTCAGATGAGGAAAAAATGTTTGAAATCCATTTCAAATCACATTTTTTTTTTGGCTAATATTCTGGCCTGTAACTAGTTATGAGTGATACCTTTTAAACTTTCCAAACTTCAACATATTGCAAATTTTGACCTTCATAAAATAGTTTTCTATTTCAATGCAAAATATCACTATACCAAAAGCCAATGTAACGTCCACAATGGTATGCCACTGATTTAAGTGTACTCTACAATCATAAAGTAAATTATTTAAAAGGAACACCACCTTTACAAAAATAAAACATGGCTACAGCCTGTCAGGTTTTAGTGTCTTTAATGTCACATTTGCTTCACATTCTGGAACAATTCTAAAGCTACTCTTTTCACCCCCATCTACCCTGATATTGTATGAGCCCACATGGGCCGTATCACATGACGTTAATGCTCAGCCCTCAGAAGCCTAACCTGTAAATAGGCTATTAATACACTGAGCTCCCCCAGGTCACCCCCTCCCTCATCCCCATCACCCCCTCCAAGGGGAGATCTTCAACCCTTTTCAGGGACTCATAGTGCTTTTCTAAATTCTGCCATTTTGGTCATGCACGAATGCAGCCCCAGCGAGTAACTCGCCAAAAAAAAAAGCCTTCTTGCATCATACCGACACCAATGATTCAACACACTCCCGAAGGGTCGGCATGATGCACCAATGCAGTGCTGGCGAGTAGACTCGCCAGCACTGCATTGGTGTATCATGACGAGAAAGGAACTTGAAATGGAGGCCACATGTGGCATTTAAAGAGCTACTCACCGATCTGGCGTTCACGTTGACACCCGGCATCCCACACAGGAGCTTGATGACCTCCGGCTTGCCGTGTTTGGCCGCCCAGTGTAGCGCGCTCTGCAATAAACAGCACCAGTGTCAGCTCAGGTAAACCTTTATAGACAACATAACATCTTAACTGTCATTCTAATTTGTTGTCATGATGCATCAACACAGTCCCTGTGAGTAACGCGCCGGGACTGTGTTCGTACAGCATGAAACACTTAGGGAGTGCATCAATTGCCATGATGCATGAATGCAGCCCTGGCAAATAACTGCATTTCGTGCATCATGACAATAAAATGAGATGGTGCTCTAAAGAACTAAACAGTCATTAAATATTCATACCTCACCCAGATATCAACTTCATCATCATTTTAGGGGGTCAATAGTGGCTTGGTTGCATTGGGAAGCACTAGGGTGGTGGTGCATTTTTTCTTATGTTCTTAATTGGGCGAATTGATGGGGTAGTTAATTGTAATCTGCAGAGTTGAGATCATGATGTCTAATTCTGCTTAATATTACATAATGAATTCGGTGTCTCCAATGTCAAACTTGTGATGAAGGATTTGATTAGTGTTGGGACTCTAGTTTTAATGGAATACATGATGATGGAGAGTAGGGTGGTTGGCAAATTAAGTATCAAACTGTAGTAGACAGAGTTTGAGAACAGTGTGATGTACATCATTAGATGAATAAGATTAATAGCCCAAATAGCAAGATCAAAATCTGATATATATCATCATCCTATGGTGTCATATTATGAAATCATCGAATGAATCATCATGATAACTACACAGTATCTCACAGTGTCGTCTGCTCCCTTGACAAAAGTCGTCTGCCTGGATCAGGCACAACTTTTCTGTACTACTCACATCCATGACCGCGTACATGTACTTCAACAACAGGTATTTTGTCTATGTCGAGTACATCTTTCTTGGCTTTTGGAGGAGGTATGTTGCCCAGAACCCACTGCACCCCCACCCCCGGTGATCCATCTGTATATCAACGTGCTTTGAGCAGAACCAACCATTCTACTAAGTACTCCCTCTTAGACTTTGTCAACACCGTAAGTGATATTTCTCACAGATTATTTCAGTGATGGGTAGAGTTTTATATCAGGGAACGCCGTCGCTTACGAGCCATTAGTGACATATCTAAACAGATATATTTGATGCTTGTTATAATTGAATTGAAGTGATCTTGTTAATCTCTTGGACTTGGATTTTGAAACCAAATGTTTAAGAGCTGTGTCTAGGCCTAGTCGGGAGTAGGAGGAGGGGTTGACAAATATTTAAGATCTGATGAGAAAGTCTTCCTGTGTGATTTCTTATCAATTTACAATGCCCTCCCTTTCAAACTTAGGTATATATGTACTCATTTAGAACTGAATGCGGTTTTGTAACAACTGTCCACCATCCCTCCGCCCACAGTAGGGTCTACAATCTCCAGCACTAGTCCATCATCTCCTGCCGCGGTCGTTGACAAGGAGCGCCCGGCGCCGATCCTGACCCCAGATCTGAAGGGATCCGGCGGATCATAACAGATGCCCCCCGACCCCGTGCACTGACCCGTGACTGATCACCCCCCCCCCTCCTTTTTCGCCACCGCCCCCTCCCCACCTCAACGAATATTGCCGCTCCCATTCCTCCAGGGAGGTCAAGGTCGGAGCGAGACGGGGACGAGGCGAGAACGACGTCGACGCTGCTGCCGCCTGTCGTCCTGACGTCAACGTCATGCCGTGACATCATCCATCAGGACGTAGTGGGCGCATGCGCAAGAAAGGGGGTAGGTCTCCTCCAGGGTGTGGTCATGTGACAGGTTATGAATAGCCAATGAAAGGAAGGCTGTCGCCGTGGGAGAGATCAGTGTTCTGTGGGTATAGTGTGGGTGGGCGGCAGTGTGAGACGCCATTTTGGATGATGACGTACAGGACGTGACCTGTGACCCCTGGTGGTGGTGGGGGCTTACAACTTCCGTCTGCATGTTAGATGTGATAGTACTACAGCACCGTATGTAGTCGGTGCTGGGTGAGGCCTGTCTTGGGTCGTCAGCACTGGAGGAGGGATTAGCACTAAGTGCATAGTGGAAGGGGTTTTTCATACAGATTGGTGCCAGCTTCGGTGTGAGATTAGCCTACTAGCACAATTTTATCAATAGTGCGAAATGTATGGTACACATTAGGGAGGTTTAGCAACCACGACGTGCGTCCCCCGTAGCTCATTTAACCCAGACGTACCAGTGCTGTAGGTATGCTGTACGTCTGCGTTTTACTGGCCACGCAGTTTGTGCTAAACCTCCCTATTATTCATTTATCACCGTGTCAGTGTTAACTCATCTATGAGTCTATGATGGCAGTTTTGATTTAAAGCCCTGGATCTAGAGCCCTAGTGTCATGACCGTATCAATACTGGTTACTCGCCAGCACTGTAATATTGCCTTGGCATTTGTACTAAGGAACAGGAACCTGACGGCATGATGGTATTGATACGGTCTTTTAATAGTTTAACAACGTTGGACAATGGGGTTGACTGGCAATGTCTAGCGCAGATGCTTCCTAATGGGCGTGTCCACTGCCAGTCCTGGCTAGATCTATACTATATATATCCCGTGATCTCTGTCCATGATTTCATCTATTCGGCCATTCTGTATGGGACAACTGATTCATAATCATCTCAATTGTATACACACTTAATGCAGGGGCGGATTAAGAGTCACGCCAAGATCCATTTTCAGAGTGTCGAGGGGGAGGGGACGTGTCCCCTAGCCCATCTCCCCGGATCCGCCCCCTGCTTGATATCACAAATGGACAGAGGGCCTGTCAGGATGTACAGTTCTATATCTCTGTTATATAAAAAATGAAGCATCCTATGTTCCCAACCCTTCCAAACAAAATACATCAACACACAATTCCTCGTCATATAGTTATACCGCATAACTGATCACTCACCAGGTCGCACAGCCACTGCTCTACCTGGAGGGCGGGGCGAGGAGTGGTGGCGGCAGGGTAGGAGTCATGTGATATGCAGGGAAGGAGGGAAGATTTAATGTAGGGGAGAAAAAAGGACCATAGAGTTAGTCCAACAGCAGTCCTATACATACACAAAAATGTAGAGGATTTAGGATTAAGAAAGATGTCATAAAACAATAAAATCCATAACTGAAAGCTTAAGACACTGTAAGAATTCCTATTAAAAAAGGAAGAAAGGGGACATTTCTGATGGGTACTACTCCGATATTGTATCAATGTGCACAACTTACTGAAGTATTTACCTCATCATTCATATCTCCATGAGAACTTCTACTTAGGAATCCCATGTGGTACTTTTGAACCAATTTACGAACATATTTTTCCAGCAAATTGGACTTAAATCGTTATCTTTTCTGTCTTTGGTAGAATTAAAATAAAATAGCCTGCATATTGCTAGCACACATTTGAATTCACAACACTGTTATAAGTTGTGAGCTCACAATGTATGCTAAAATACACTACACCTGGTGATTTATTGGCAGGTATACAGTTAATGCTGACTTATAAATTATTGACGATTTTCTCTTATCTTGGTGCCTGGAGTAATGTTCTGCATAAGGCCACACAAACAAAATAAGTTGGTCTACGGATTTTGGTTTTGAAAAAATGGTGCGAGCGCGTAATTTTTATTTATTTTTTTTTAAAGAATTTTTTGGCATCCAATGGATTCCTTGCTGGGAAATTGAGGTGAGCGAACAATTTATTTATTTTTTTTTAAATTTTGCAAAACATCACAAAGAGAAAACTTGTAGAAACTGAAGCGAGCGAAATCTGTAGACAATTTGTATTTCCGAAAATGTGGAGAGGGCGATCCGTAGACCAACTTATTCTTTTGGTGTGGCCTAAGAACAAAGTGTTTGATGGAATTGATGATATTATGCAAATGAATTGAAACATTTGTCATTTCAAACTTATGGATTTTTGGTTTAAGTGACTTAATGTGTCATGAAATTCCAAGTGGAAATGTACCTGCATAAGCATTGTAAATACAGGCAGGAAAAAAAAATGCTGATGAGGCACATTTTTATCAAAGAAGCCAATCACATAAAATGCAGACCTCCAGTAGGCACCTACACAATACAAGGCTGTATATGAACGCTTATCTCTTTATTACAGATGTGAGTCTAATTTCCCTATCAGAGAAAGATCTGTCGCACATCGAGGGTAGCTTTTTGACAAATTAGGCCGTTTGAATAAAACCTATCTTTGCATATTATAGTTGTGACAAGATAACCATTTTAAACACAGTTGTGGGGATTGGGTGGGTAACAGCTGGTGCATAAACAGGTAGTATTATGTTCTGTATACTGGTTAACATTGCAGGTGGTATACCTGTCAATGGTGCATGCAGAGATGCCACTCACTGGCAGACAAAAACCAGGAAAACTGGACTTTGGACACATTTTCCCAGGAATTTAACATAATTTGATACAGAAATCTTGCAATCAAAACCATGAAGTCCTGAGAAACCAGGAAAAGTGGCATCTCTGTGCATGCCACCACCAGGGGTGAGGTAAGGATACATGTACATAGGGGCAACTAGGGGTGTGCCTGGTTTAACATGTGACCCTTTACGAGCAACATGATACCCCAACGCTTCATATCATTATTAATATGCGATTATGCTGTATCACTGAGATGTCAGTGCGCGTCTTTCTCCATAAATGATGATGCATCACACAGGGAACAGACTTAACCCAGAAGCTTGATGCAGCCAGCCTTGGCGAGTTAATCATTAGTTACATCCAAGTGTCATGAGGACGCAGCCACAATGTTGGAACTAATGCAACACTGTATAAAGTATTAAGTGATCATCATAGTTTTATGGGCTTCTTGGCTTAATTGTTCTCCCTTGGATGTTTGCTTCGATATCAGTGGCGGATTTAGAGGGGGCGCGGGGGCGGCCCCCCCCCCATTTTCCAGAGGCGTAGGAAGCAAATCTTCATTGGGGGGGGGGGCCCGACCTCAACCATATTGAAACATCGGCTGAAGCACAATAGCGCCTATACATACCTAAACCAATTTTGTGTAGAAAAGTAATTTTTGATGAATTTTAGATCTGATTTGATACCCAGGACCTCATTTTCTTTATCTCATTACTCTATCAATCTAATTTGAGATGCAAAGTTTTAGCTTCTTGCTCAATTTATTATGAACTCTTGGCAAATTTTGGGGGGCCCAGACATACACAGGCCCCACCTCCTTTCTGGTTGGGTGGGGCCCAGGCCCCCCTGGCCCCCCTTTTCCTACGCCCCTGATTTTCCCAGTACTAGTTTGACTACATATTTTGAACCCCAAAATTTGCCCAAAAATAGGGGGTGCGCCCCCTCATTTTTGGCCGCGCCCCTTCCTTTTCCAAATCCTGGATCCGCCACTGGATATCAGGCTGTTAAAATTCGCTCCTTTTTCTATACTGGTATTCTATTTTTTCATAATAATGAGCGCCAAGAAGTGTGGAATCAAGCCAAACCCCGCTAAGGGTCTGGGTGCCATAACCATGATGACATTTAAACCCTTCAAGGGGAGTGTAATGTTCTAATGCTTCATGGTGATTTGATGGTTTTGCTTATGCACATCTAAGGTAATAAAATCGTTGATAGTAGCTGCTAGGGAGTGGACGAGTATGCGGGGGTTTGCAGGGTCAGCTGCTAGGGAGTGGACGAGTATGCGGGGGTTTGCAGGGTCAGCTGCTAGGGAGTGGACCAGTATGCGGGGGTTTGCAGGGTCAGCTGCTAGGGAGTGGACCAGTATGCGGGGGTTTTCAGGGTCAGCTGCTAGGGAGTGGACCAGTATGCAGGGGTTTGCAGGGTCAGCTGCTAGGGAGTGGACCAGTATGCGGGGGTTTGCAGGGTCAGCTGCTAGGGAGTGGACCAGTATGCGGGGGTTTGCAGGGTCAGCTGCTAGGGAGTGGACCAGTATGCGGGGGTTTGCAGGGTCAGCTGCTAGGGAGTGGACCAGTATGCGGGGGTTTGCAGAGTTAACTGGTGTGTGGAACTCTTGATACATTGCACTTTCATGAAAAATATGATATAAGTTTTAATTCTAAATTTGTAACCACAGGACCTGCTGAGAAGTTCTAATATACTAACGAGCTATGGGTAAAAAGGGGCAGGCTGTGTAGCGGACACAACCACCAACAGCGTAAGTAGTATATGGAACCGTCGAATTTTAGATGGAAAGAGGTCAAGGAATATCTGGGCAGAATAGTTTGAAATTCAACTATGGACCAGGAAAATAGGCCACAATATATACCAGGGGCGTAGGAAGCAAATTTTTATTGGGGGGGGGCAGGGGTCTCGGTTGGCGGGCCTGCTATATTTTTATATAGGCTTATATAGGGAACCTCCTCATTATTGGGGGGCAGGCCCCCCTGCCCCCCCCTTTTCCTACGCCTCTGTATACATGTACATCGGTTGAGCGGGAGGATAGCGAGGAGAACGAGAAAGGAGAAAGACAGTCAGGTATAGGACACAGTAAAGGAGACAGGCAGGCAGACAGGTAGGAAGGTTGACACAGGTACCCATGTACAAAGACAGTAAGGTGCTACACTGAGATGGGCAGTAGTTAAGTACAGGTGGCCGTTTTAGGAGCGGGCCTCCCTCCATGGTGGGGAGGGGGCGGCATGTCGGTGGTGGCCGCGGGGTAACGGATGGCGGTGTGAGGCCGTCTAACCTGGTGTCCGACATGGGAGGACCTTGTAGACACTCATTACATCACAATCAGTCAGCTGCCCCCCCTTCTCCGACTCTACCTACACCCTCGCCTTCTCCTGTTGCCTCCAGGCAGACCATGGATTAACACAGCATACTGAATAAAACTGAACAACAAAATTCCACTTTTCGAAAAAAACAGAGCTGAAACCCACTACTTCCTGTGTATTTTGACCTCGGGAATTCAAAAATAACATCCATTTTTTGCTAGCGGCTCTCAATTTCGAGATACTCATAATACCTAGAATTACCCATTTTCATCCTCAGTAGCCAAATCCATATTAGTGCAAACTGTACAATCACCAGATTTCACATTAAATCTGGTTTATTAATTTTTGATTACCATTTACAAACCCATATCTAATTAATTATCCATCCTTTGACTCAGTAATATGCAGTAAAAGTAGTAAATATGCTTGAAGCATTAGCTAGATGACACTGGTTTGGGACTGCCTTGCCTGTCTCTTGTACACAATGTTTGGGCTCATCCAACATCAGACCCCATTACTATCCTGCTAGAAGAAAAGGTAATCACTATCTTTGGTAGCATTTTTCCATCTCTGAGAGGTCCTGTTAGAATCTCTTCCTATGTATGTCACTTACTGAGCCACAGTTTTTTTTTTTTTTGAATGATGGGTGGTCAGATGCAGAAAGTGAATCTTCAAGGACATCTTGCATTTGAGTTTCTGATATGTGGCAGCAGTCTATCCACTCACTCTACAAAGTCCTCAGCCCTCTTGTTTCCCAGAAATCCTGTTATGACTGCACTGAGGGCAAGCCATGACTTCCATTTACTAAGTAGCCTATTTTTGGTTATAATATCAAATTACCCTCACTTTTATCTCATGATTATGGATAATCCTGACGTTTAGATGCAGCCTTACTCACCATAATTCATGGTCGGATGCTTTAAATGATCCAGAAGTCAATGTTTCAAGGAAGTAAACATGGAAATTTGGCTGTCTTTTTAAGATGACTGCCCTTGTACCAAAATGAAGCAATATATCCCCGAAACAAGCTGTTATAATGCAATGTACATGAAATCGAACCTATTTGGCGTGGATATATATACATCTTGACCCCTTTTGGCATTATCTAAGATGGACTCTTGCTTCTGAACTACCAAAACTGCTACAATCATGCATATGGAGTGTGCTAACACTGAACACATAATATTCCATAAAACCGGTTTCGACACTCAGAATGATAGAGGCCTAGGAGCCACTTTTGGGTGAACGATGATTTGCGCAAGTGTCAAAGCTATTGATATTACCCAGACAAATACCAGGAATAAGAAAGTTGTTGTACATGTTTGGACTACACTACATAGGTGAACATAGTTAAATCTTTGCCCTCGGAGGTGATTTTCAGCATATGTGGCACCCTATGGATATCTCAAAATTGAGAGCCATTGTTTCCTCCTCAAATCCATTCTCTACAGAATCACAAATACAGATGCCGTGATACTTAAATTGCAAATACATGTAGTAAAATATTAACTCATCATATCAACAGTACATAGCAAGCCTGTGTACGCCTTCCCCAGTTTCCAAACCTTACAGATGCCCTGGCGGCCCTGGCTAGTCTGTACTACAGCCACCAGGCCTCTGGGGTCGTTGGCATCTCTAAAACAATAGCCCTGCGGGGGCGGCCAGCAAGTAATAAAATCATGACCGCCCTGCCTCCGTCCTGTGTCGGGCGCTGATCGGCGGGCGGGTCGCCGTAACTGCGGCCTGTAATGGGCATTAGGTTGACGTATGTGGCACATTTAGCGCGATATAGCCACATTGCGACCTGACCCCCTGCACCCCTCCCTCCCACCCCAACCTTGTCCCACCCTTGGCTTCCTTCCTCCCCCTTTTTGATCCAATTCTCTGTTCCACACTCCTAATCCTGTATATGCCCCAAATCCTGTTGGCATATATGGTTCTTCAAATATATGGTTCTTCAAATATGACTACTGAGCACATTACACATTTCATGTTGTGTTGTATGTTTAGACATTACATTAGTAACTTAAATATTTGAAAAAAAATGCATATAATTGAACAACATATACATATACTACAATACAAGACACCCATCACTTCTTATCTAGCACAAATACTGACTTCTATACCACACACATCACTTTGACACCACGCCCATCCCTTCCACATACCGTCACCATCTGTTCATCACACCCATCACTTCTACATCACATCAATCACTTCTACATCACACCCTCACTTCTACAGCACATCCATCACTTCTACATCAAACCCGTCACTTCTACATCAAACCCATCACTTCTACAGCACACACATTACTTTTACACCTCCCCATCACTTCTAAACCACACCCATCATTTCTCCATCACATCAAACTCTTCTCCGTCATACCAAACACACATGTCACTTCTACATCAAATCCATCACTTCAACATCAAACCCATCACTTCTACACCATCCCATCACTTTTACACCACACCCATCACTTCTACACAGCCCCATCACTTCTACACCACACCCATCATACCCCATCACTTCTACACCACACCCATCCCTTCTACACCACACCCATCACTTCTACAATACCCCATCACTTCTACATCACACCCATCACTTCTACACCACAAGCATCCCTTCTACACCCCAACCATCACTTCTACATCACACCCATCACTTCTACAATACCCCATCACTTCTACACCACAAGCATCCCTTCTACACTACACCCATCACTTCTAAACCACACCCATCACTTCAACACCACACCCATCACTTCTACACCACACCCATCACTTCTACAATACCCCATCACTTCTACAATACCCCATCACTTCTACACCACAAGCTTCCCTTCTACACCACACCCATCACTTCTACAATACCCCATCACTTCTACACCACACCCATCACTTCTAAAATACCCCATCACTTCTACACCACAAGCATCCCTTCTACACCACACCCATCACTTCTACAACACCCCATCACTTCTACACCACAATCATCCTTTCTACACCACACCCATCACTTCTGCACCACAACTATCACTTCTACATCACAATCATCACTTCCACACTACTTCACTTGTACTACAACACTCACCTCTCCACATCCACCACTACGACGCCACACTTATAGCTTCTGCATATCCTCATATATACAGCACACTTATTTCAACTCCCGGTTTCAACTATACCACAAAGATCACTCCTGCAACATACCCATCACATCCACACAGTGGCACTACATCATACTTCTACACCACACTCATCACCTGCAGGTCACACCCATTACTTCTACATCAAAGTCAAAATGACTATACTACATCCGGGTACTTTAACCGTCACTCCCATAGCATAGATTGGAAAATTCAACTTTTCCCAGAGATGCCACTCGAGGGACTGAGCTCTCTGAAAATTGGGATATTATCCTGATTTTCTCAATTTCCAATAGGAAATGCTTGAAAGAATTACAGCCGAAAATTAGGAATTCTTAACAAGTTCTCATTTCTACCTGAATTCTCTAACTGGAACCCTTACTTCCTGAAAGGATCCATTGGTGTTAGTGCTGTGCCACCAGGGTGGTTCTATCTCAGGGTGCCCCACTGTACCCCCAGCATCCCTCCTCCAGACCCATCACCTTCCATCTGTCCCCCAAGGCGGCCATGTTTTATTCTGTAGCCGGCGGCAGTGCTGCCCGTGTCGGACACATGTCCGGTCGCGTCCACATTAAACTTGCACCCACAGCCACCCTGGGCTCCCATTGCTGAGGCCTGGGACGCTGGGGATTGTGGAGCTGATGGTTGTGGGTGGGTGGGGTGGGAGGGGAGTGATTAAGTAAAGGGTAGGGGCATAAGGAGCTATTCCGATGACGTATGTTTTCCAATGTTTCCCGACCTCCCGCGTAACCGGAAGGGAAGTCACAGGGATCAGCGCGCCCCAACGCGCATGATCTCGCTGTCACTCAGCCCCCCCCCACCCCCTCCACCCCTGTTAGACTCTCTACCTTTTCCTTTTCTTTTCGAGAATATTACAATTATAATTGAAGTAAATGGGCAGAGGGATAAACATTTAAAATCAGTAGGCGCTTTTGTAAAAAAAAAAAAAAAAATATTGAGAATAAATAAAGCCTTAAAATAACATGCACTTTCATGGATATATTCCCTTCATTTGGTGCAGACTGCAGGTGCATTATATAACATCTCGTACCCACCATGCTGGTTGTCATCAATGCGTATCTATCTAGGTACGAGATCAAGCAATGGTGTCCCCTTCTACATAACCTGCTACCTCGGTATTGGCCACTAGCTGGTCTGGAGCTGGTTCTAGCGACACACACTGATAAGAACTAATAAGGTGGGACCAGCATGTCCCTGGAAGTGGGTGTTAACCAGGGACAAGGTACCCACCATTGTATGTCTTTATCAGTGGGTTTTAGCTCAACCAGCAAATTTTAAGATGGTGGCTCCACTAGGCCTCCATACTGAGTCCTATTGGCTGGAATCGGGTCTGGAGATGGTTTCTGGTGACATGCACTGATAAGAACTGATAACATGGGACCAGCATGTCCCTTGAAGTGGGTGTTACCCAGGGACAAGGTACCCATCATAGTATGTCTTATCAGTGGGGTTTACCTCAACCAGCAAAATTCAAAATGGTGGACCCACAGGACGTCAATACTAAGCCCTATAGGGGTGGACGGTACGTAAATGAGTGTGGACGGGTGATAGGGGTGGGAGTAGGCTGGCACGTGATCGGCGTGCCGATCGTCGCACCCCTGGCGGCAACATGGCCGCCAGGCGGTTACAGCTGTCCGCCATGTTGTCATAAAAGAGCCAATGAGGGTGGGCGTCGGCAGAACCGGCCAGTAAACACCCCAATTAAACATGCATACGGTCTGCCTGACGCTAGCAGCAGATCTCATAGAGCACTATTCATTCACCAGGAAATGCCAATTGAGACGCATAAGGTCTTCACGATACCTAATACATTTTGTTTAAGATTTCCTATGATATCATTCCTACTTTATTAGTTATCATTATTTTCCCCCTTTTCATCACTGCTAGAGTGCTGCAGACCCGGGGGGGGGGCACTTGCCCATGAAATGGATACCGACTGCAGCCGGACTCTTGAGCGCGGTGGCGGTGGATTCACTCACGATCCCTATAAAGGGTTGCCGTGGATTCCCATCAGATCTCTAATAGCAGGGCGGTGGAATTCCATTAGGTCCCAAAAGGACTCATTATTTATACCGTCATGGCCCGTTTAAGCACCGGGGTCTCAAATAAGTGTCGGTCTCGAATAAGTGTCGGGGATACAGGGGAATTGAAATTAACCTAAACCACTAAAAACAGTATTCAAATAAGCGCCTGTCCCATATAAGCGCCGGGGGTACAGCCAGTTTGAAATCATTGAGCGCCCAGGCGCTTATACGGGCCACTACGGTATACCATACATATGAGGGCCTGAAAGTGATAAAAAGACACAGTGCTGGACAATGAAAAATTCTGATCCATACAAAATACATGAGTACAATATAGGGTGTAGGCTTGAAAGGGGGGGGGGGGTTCGAGTCAATATTTGGGATTGTAGAAAAAAGGGGGTGGTCACTGTCTAGCTTATCAGTCAAGTAGGGCGGTCAGTTTTCAAGATCACTGGGAGATAGGGCGGTAGGGCGGCAGTTGAGAGTGACCTACATAGAGTCAGTGCCCCCCGGGGGCTGCAGACTTGGCTAGTTCAATGCATAACGTAGATTACTGGTGGCAGATTCAACATTACGGCACTGGTATTCTCTGGACCTGTCTCTAGCTGTGGAAGCTGACAAGAATTAAAGACAAATGCTACCCGATGCCTGGAACGAGTTCTGCTGCTGATAATCTCAAATATCTCTGGGTTATATTAGTTTGATGTTCTAACAATAAGAAAATGCAAAAAAATCCCTATGTCACGGTGCTTATTTTTACAGTATGACAATTTAACTGTAAATAGAAACGAATGGTAAAAACTATTTTTTTCATATCATGTCTGATACATACTGATCCTCTGCTGATTTTTCTACAAGACTCTCTGGATTGAAAGAGGACATCTATACAAACATTTTGAAAAAAGAAAAATGGGGGGTCACGGTTGAAATGGAAAAGTTGTGAATTTTTCAAAAATATTAATTTTTCCTTAACTATAAAACCCTATTGGAATTCAAATGGCATATAATTATCCCTAATGTATCTATAGTGATCAAAAATGAACTGAAAAAAAATATGTACAGTTAAAGTAGTAAGTTTAGGGTAAGAAATACCATTAAATAATATAACTGGTGGGTTTTAATTTCTGCCGCCAGGTGGCTTCTGTGTACCGGGTAGCGTTAGTCTTTAAAGGATCCCGCTCTGGCCCATCCACACCCTCCTACAGGCGCGCCGCCACGCGGCCGCATGGGGAACTATGGTGTAAATGTCGTCTGCCCGATGCCCGGCGGGCGTTTGTGTAGTTCCCCGTGTTAAAGTGGACAAATAAAAGATCACGCCATTTTGATACGCTGATAAACTCTCTATGTGCGACTGTATACTTGAATTTTTCATATATAGTGTGTTACAATTCAAAACGCAACACAGAACGTGGACACCAACCTATAAAGGCTTTGTGAGATTACAACAGCCTTTGATGTGTCCTTTTTTTCTTTGAGACCTTTGTGTCATGGAGCCGTTCGTTGGAATTGCTTTACGTAAATAGTGACAATAGCACAGCAAGGAAATGTCAATATTTCCACAAATCACATAAATTATAAAGTGGTTAACCTAGCGGACATTGTTGTCATAAAATGGGAATGTCAAACACAAAAGTGCTGCGAATCAATATTGGAAACATATATGTGGTGCTCTGTTATCCCTCTGTGTGGGCTGTGTTCAGTTGGTTGGTTCTCATGGATATGGCCAACAATTGACAGAAAATGGAGATTTGGCTTCACTTTTACGGCCATCTTAAGTGTACTGGCAAAATAAAACCAAAAAAACAACAACAACTCTGAACCAAAATACTGACAACAAGTATGTACTTGATTTATCTTCATTGCACAGGCAACCCAATAAGACTTACCGGGGTACATGTATTCTAAGAATGTTCTACTATATTTGGACTTAACTTGTGAAAATTGATCAGCTACTTCACAATTCCCACGAATTCAGTACTTTTCATTGATAGAGTCAGATAAATGACAGCTTGTCATTAGCATTTATCACTTACAGCTGTCAAACAGGTGTGAATAAGTGGTCGTTTCAAACAACCAGACGTCCTGAACATTATATGTTAGTCTCGTCAAGGATATTTGCTATCCATGTTGTAATTTGTCATTATAGTGACGCGTTACTGAGTGCTTTAACAAATCTCCCATTTTCGAAGCTTTATGAGTATAATTTTACGTCGAATGCAAAATTACCCATTGTTCTCTCATGGATCATAATAATTATAATATATTGGTCACACCACTCTCGTAAGGTGAAATAAAAAAAAAAACTCATGATCGCATGCACAAAGCTAATTGGCCCCGAGAAAAAATCCCATAAGAATGAAAGTGGCTAAGAATTTTGATTTTAGATGAATCAATTGTGAGAAAATAAGTTGAAAACGGTTGATTTATAAAGTTTTCAATTTCTGAACGCCCCCACCCACATCCTTTCCCCACCATAAGCCAGGCTTCTCTCTTAGTCTGACCATCCTCATACAGAAACTTTTCCTTCCTTTCCAACCATCAGCCTATACCTTAGTCTGATCCCCACGCTCCCAATCCTCCTCGATCCTGTTCTACCGCCCCTAATATCAGTCTTACAACTTACAAATGTACTATGGTCACTCAATCCCATGATGTCCTCCCTACCCTACCACCATCCCTACAACACCCTCACCCCTATATAGAGCATTAGCATATTAGGCTGTGGAGGCCGCCATCTTGGTTAGGCCCCCGACTCCAGAGCAGGGCATTCTGGGGAAATTTCTTATCAGTCTCTAGAACAAAGGTCAGTGATAAGACTGATAAGCTGCACCCTACCCCATATCTCAATCATCCTAAGTATCTCTCTATTGTTTCAGGTGTGAAAGAAGGTGATAACCCAGATAAGAGACAATTCCCTGATTGGCTTACCTGTGGTGTCAAAGAAACATTTCAATGATCTATTGCTCTTTTATTTCAAATATTTAATCCATTTCTAGATCATCTACGTAAAGCTGTTGATGTGGAGAATCCACACGTGATTGATAGAAAAATCCCATGGATAGTAATTAATTGGCAGGTTGTCAAACTAGCCTATACAAAGAGGCCAAGTGATGACCTGGCCCCGACCATATGAGTCATCTAGCTGAACCTCTCAGTATTAGCAATGTGCTAGTCCCGTATAGTTTACCTCGACCCTCCCCAACCCTGCCCTTTCCTCTGCATTGATTGATTCCACACCTTACCACCGGGGTCCGGCACTGATAACAAACACACCGGTTAAAACTCATTTTCTTCGGGGATACCTTATTTGGTCCAGTGGCGGATCCAGGATTTGAAAAAGGAGGCTGAGAAAGTGGCTATTTCCAATATACATTGTTTTATATTATAATATCATTTTACACAACTATATTCTTATTAGAGTAATGGCTAACCATTTCGTAGACGCATAGTGTTCCAATTTTTCATGTTTAGCGCAATTCATGATACATAAGCACCATGCTGGTGAGTAACTCGCCATCACAGGTTTGGTGGAATACTCCTTTAGGAATATATATTGGTGCATTTGGTGATGGCAAATTACTCACCAGCCAGTGTATTTTTGCATGTATACAATCTGCCATGAAAACACAATAAAACACTTTATGGCCTCCAAAGGATTCAATCCATTGTTTTGGTGCGTATGATAAGTACATTTAGCATTAACGACAGTGCCTACCTTTTTACGCCCCCACTATTAAGTCCCACCATTAAGTGCTCATGAATACGTCGTTAATATGGCAAACGTATGCCGGCATATTGTTACGTGTAGCCCCTGCGGATGTATCATTTAGCTGATGATGTCGCCTTATTTGCTTATTTTCCCATTGTTCTGAAACAAAGGCTTCAGAGCGGCTCAAAGAGTAACTCATGCTGGTAGTGTATTTGACTCTTTAGTGTTTCTGACATAAGCTGTACGCATTTCTTATATAGTACATTTTTTTACCTACCGTTACTGGTGCAGGTGTTGTATTCAAGTTTGTAATGTATTCTGTGCCCCGTACTTTGATATTGTCACGAAAATAATGCATGTTTCAATAAATTGAAAATTATAACATTGCGTATTATTATGGAAACTATAATTTAAGTCTCACTTAAAGTATATGATTATGATTGAGTGCTGCAGGTTTTTTTCAAATATTGTACTACATATACCGTCATATTTCATAGTAATCTAATCACCTATTTAACTGGAACGGATTTGATGCATTAGAAAGAATCATATCAGAGACCACTGGCTATTCAGTGACCCGAAACAGGACTTACAACCCTTCACAATGAAATACATAATGCGTAAATGTGCAAGTAGCAACGCTGCAACTTTCTCGTCATAATGCTATGAAGAAAACACTCTGTAATGCTGCATTATGCGGACCCTCTTACAATGGCCAAACTTTCAGAGGGAGTGCTAATTTATTTTTGACAAAAAAAATCCAGTCTGACACATCAGGCTATCCTTAAAGGCTTGAACAAACAGAATCTTGCTACCCCCGACTGGTACTAAGCACCTTATTAGACTAGGTCCTGGAGGAAAGAAACATCGTCAAGACCTCCTCCAGGTGTTGGAGAAGGAACCCAAGACGTTACACTGCTGCCCCCTGTTAGGAAGTACTGTAACTAGAGCGTCTTGGATCTCACTCTACCGGCGAGCACTGGTCCTATACAGAAAGATTGTTTCTGTTCTGCAGTAGTTTTGCCAGATCGGATGATATTCCTTGGTAGAGAGAAATGGCAGGATTTTGAAGTCTACCTTCTGTAAAAAAATGGACCTAATTGAATGTCGAGATTCCAATGCGAAGAAGAAATTTAGTTTTACGTCCGGGGGCCATTCAGGAGCTCAAGACATTCAATCAAAAAAAAAATCCCCATACAACAGGAAATGTGGCTTCATTGAACATACAAATGAATTCCCCATATCAAAGGTGAACGGATAACATTGCACATGTGTGGATGTCAAGGACTAAATAACCATGTTACACCTTAAGCCTTAGGCCTAGGGCTTGCAATTTTTGGAACCCTCTTCTTTGGGACTGAAGCCATGCATCATGATAACTAAAGCAACTAGTCTTTAAAGGACTAGAAGTAAGGTGACATAGTGTACCACATACACCAACATTAGATATATTGTGCAGAAATGGTGTCTAGACAAAGGTAGGCCTATATTATATGAAATATAGCAACAGTGTGTACCTAACACGATGATTATCTTACAATCACTACATGGACTGCCCAGAACTAAGTGGTTCTCTGGCAGAGTTTGGCTATCCTGAAGTGTACATGTATTCCAATGCCTGTGGCCTACAGCCCATGGGAGGAAAGTAGCTCGTATGAAGTAAAAGAAAAAAGTATGAGCAGTATAACAGAGAACTCTAGGCTATTGGCAGCCTACTATTGGTAATAGGAGGTTGGCAGGCTGGCACGTGTACAGCGGTAGTAAATCATAACTGGTCACTGTCTATAGTCTGGACATCGCCATCACCACTTACTGCCCAACTAACCAGTCACCCTACAGGACCACTTAAACATTTAAGGGCCGAATGATGCTTTCCTGTACCCTTTTGTCCCCATGGTGCTTAAAGGAAGCCCTGGTGATGAGTAAGTCAAGAGTAATTTATTTGCGGACAATGCTGACCTCAGGGGTCTGATAGGCTCTTTCTGGGTATGTCATGAAGACAAATGAATGCTAAGCGTTTACGCCCCCGTGTTGAACCGTAAAGGTTTTAAGATATACATCCTATTTTCTGATATCTCTTGCTCTTCCCCTCGTATTGCGAAACGACAAAATCAAAGATATCGAAAAGAAAGAAACGAGATACAGAACAGTCTAATAGCCATTCCCTTGAAAACCCTGGAATTGGGATCCAGTCTAAATGACTTATTCCAAGTTCTAAACCGTACATTGGCTGGGGTTATTTTTCAGTCTGGTATACAGAGAAAACGTAGTAAAACTGTTTTTAGACATGAGAGCAGCCCATTCCTTTACCACGCCTGTCACACCGAGAATTAAGGCTAGCACGAATGATATATGGCAGAGATTATCTTTTAATCTAAATCGCCCTGCCGGTACTTTATCCACTCCTCTCTATACCACAAATCCTTTATATCGCTAACAAATACAACGTCCATCTAACCAAGGGACTAGGGGACTGTATAATATAAGCATTAACCCTTCAAGTATAAGGGGGTGATGTAGTGTCCTATGGCTTTTCTGTCATCGTAAATGTCACTCACTAAAATACTGCATTCGTGCAGGACCTTCCAAGATTCTTACTCTGAAGAAGGTGTGTATGATACACCAATACAGTCCTTGTGAGTTACTCACAGCCGTGAGTTACTCACAGCGCCCCACTAGTGTACCAAAGACATAAAGTTTAATGAAGCAACATTCCATCCATATAGATTTGGAATTACAACCCGTTTCTAAGCAAGGGACCACTGTATAGCATCAGTTCCAACAATATCTAGGCGTACGTAGACATCGAGCGTTTATTGCATGACTGGTAGATACAGCTTAGAACATCCATTTTCTAATAGATGTATCTTTCTCTAGTTCTTGACTTACTACTTTCCTTTTTGCCATGAAAAAAAACAACAACAAAAAACTATAATGCTGTATCATGTACACAGAAAATATAAAGCTGAAAAAGGTACTCTGTAGTGATCACTTTTTGTCATCTTGAAGATGACGACTGGGGAGAGTACCTGGTGATCTTTAAGGAGATCACATGTGATCACCCTGGGTGATCACTACAGAGTACCTGTCTGACCATCATATGTGATCACCCTGGGTGATCACTACAGGGTACCTGTCTGACCAGGTCAGAGAGGAGCTTGTGGATGATTATTTTGTCATTAATTAACATATTTTAATCATCATTTATCAAAGAATTGCATAATTACTCCCTTCCCTCCCACAACCAGGTCTTTATTATGGGTACTTACAGCTAACCTATGCCTTAATGCCGCATATCAGATGTTTGTATAAAAAGTTTTGTGGCAAAAGTGGTGTCTATCATTACACATGCTTATGCCTTTTGTCCAAAATCTTTTTTTATGATCAACTCATATTACAGAGTGATATCATTCTTTACATCTTACATTATAAAGATTCATGATCAAAATGATTGAAGATATGAATCAATATATCCCACAGGGTGGGTATTGTATATTCCATTGTTGTATACTAGGGCCCCTGGTGGCAGAAATATATCATCAAAGTGATGACCCAGGGTAATCATCAGGATCACCTTGGGTCATCATTTTGATGATGTTGTATACTAGGGCCCCCTGGTTGCAGAGGAGTATCATCAAAGTGAGACCCTAGGTGATCATCATGATCACCCTGGGTCATCAACATGGAAAGAGGACCTTAAGTCATCAATACAGAGCACCTTCATACAGGCTTATATTTTCAGTGTACCTTTTATGACCTCTCCTTTGATTTTTTTTAAAGATTGTAACAATGGTGTCTCTTTAGGACAAAGGTAATGTTTCAGTTGAGCTACACACGCATACCGTACTACTGTTAAACCTCACGTATGAAGTGCACCTTACATATAAGACGCACCGTGAGTTCAGGCTGAACCGATAGAGCACATGGGGCTTGAATTTTGAGGTTTTGATACTGTTCTATAGAATAAATTGATAAAAGAAAATATTCCCAAAACCCTAGTATAAAACCCTAGCCCACAAGGTGCACCCTGATTCCAGACAGATTCCAAAAGGGACAGTAAGGTGTTATCCTCGAGTATAAGCCACACCTTATACGCAAAGTACAAAGGTAGCAACCTTCATTGTAATCTACGAAATATTTCCTTTTCATTATCAATATTGACAGATGAAATTGATATAGAAAGGGACACCGACAAAGGGAATAAGAAACCCTACAGCGACTGTGAATCCTCAATGACTCTGAATTGTATGAAACAGTTCAACCACTGCTGTGCAGGTGGCAGCACTGTGATTGCTGTATCCCATAGTAGCCCATAGATCGAGAGAAGACCTCAAGTCAAGACAAAGCGCAATGGGTGGACGACCATACTAGCTGATATCTACATCGGTCTTCAGAAGAAACAACATTCATTTATCGCCACCAGTTTGTTTGAATATATATTATGTCGCCAGCATTATAAATTTAGGAAAAACCCAGAAAGTGCCTCTCCTACCATATGCTGTTAAATTGTGCTAAACTGCCACAATTGCCTTTAGCCTCTAGGGTTGTACATTTTCTATGGCATTGAAAATTATCTTAGTTCATTTTGATCCCCTCATACAAAGAGAAAATAGCCACCAGGTATTCTAAGTACGATAGCAGGTGAGGAACATGTGGTGTCATTAGTAGGTAGGGTGGGAGTCTCCATGTGCAGATGGCAGGTTGGACTCTTACAGTGATTTCTCCACCCTACAGGTCACCACGCCCCTAACCATTTTAGGGCTACATTGTTCTATGATGCACTACGTCCCTTCTTCTCATGATACATGGATGCAGCACTGGCAAGTAACTCACCATAACTGCATCATGCTTTATAAATACAGTTGATGCATCACCAATATTCTCGGAGTTACATTTAATAATAGTGCATGGTGACACAAAGGGTCATTAAAGGGTGAACCTATGCACCCTGCAGGGGTTGGCAGGGAGGGTACAGTCTTGAGGCGGCCACCACATCAAAGGTAAGACTTTGGCCAAGGTAAACATAACCTGTTGACTTTGATATTAAATTTGGGGAGAGCTGGAAGCTGGAAGACGGCCATCGATAGCGGACGGGACCGCTATTTATTCATGCACTCCGGCATTCACTACTCATTCACTAAACTTAAGATACATGTTATAGTATTCTAAATTCTAACAGTATGAGCTTCTACCGTTGTCAAAGTGTAAGCTGTATACATATTTGAGTATAACTAGGCTCTATCTGGCAATATAAAATATCTACATGGTAAAAAATCAACAGCATTTTCTCCTATGTTTTCCCTTTGTTAACAGGACGGCATGAAATATTTGCTGCATATTCTCATAATTACATTTGTTATAATATTTGTAGGTACCATACAATTGTTTTCAATTTCTAACGCCCATCCCTCGACCCCGATTCATATGGGACCGGCCAAGCTTGGGTCTGTCAATGACACAGATGAAGAGCACAAAGACTCTTCCATAAAGTTGGATTCCACCTGGTCTTGATCCGTATAGGCCGAGTGGGCAACCTCCTTGTAATACCTGATCTCATCTAATCTCTCTCTCATCGACTCCCAAAGCCAGGATACATGAGCTCACATGGAGGAGAGATGTTGGGATGGTTGGTGGACAGGTAGATAGGGGTGTATTACCAGTGTATTATATGTTACCACTCCAGCATATCCCCCACCACCCTGGAGGGATCTACAGGAGGGATCCAAGGACATTTCCGTCTGGGATCCACTCAATGCTACAGGTGAGATCAAAGGGGTGGGAGGGGAGCCGCCATTTGGGATGTGGGGGTTATTACCACTTCTGGCTAACCCTTTAAGAGCGGCATGATGCGACCAGTCAAAGGTTCCCTTGCCATCATGATGCAACAACAGGATTCCCATTTAACAATTCACAAGCATTATAATCGCCAACATTTTGAGAGTACATCAAATGCACCAAGGCTACATTCTTACATCAAGCTAACATAATGGCACAATACATTAATGCAATATCTGATAGTTGGATGTTTAATAGTTGTCATTGGTGCTACTATACCACTGGTAGGGTATGGAGCATGTGTCCTCCAACAGGTAAATCCCCCATTCAGGTGTGGCTACAGGTGGGCTCCAGGTAGTGTACACAGAGGGACCTCCTCAGAGGTACACATCCCACACTGGGTGACAGCCACGGCTTAACCCTTTAAGGACAGCATGCTGCCTTAATGCAACTATAACATAATGATTAATGCATTCATAGTAACTCAAAAATATTGTCGTTTTCAATGAATATTGCCACTTTGATGTTGCTACAATCCTTTAAGGTTGGCATGGACTCCTAGGCAGAACCAGCGAATAACTCACCAGCAATACATCTAAATGACAAAGTAACATGATACCTTGAAGCAACATACCTCCCTAAAGGGTAAGACGACAGTGTTTACGACCAAAGCTGGGCGGAATTTATATTGAAATATCAGCCTTTTGGCGGGAGATTAGGGGACACGTGTCATACACGGCAGACGAAATTTAAACACCTTTCAATCATTTTTGCCTAGTGCTGAGTACATACTTGAGAGCGGCGCTCATCCGCTGGTATTGTATCCAGTCTCGAGGAATAATCTCCTCTGTTTTTAGGTGACCATTTTTATAAGAGGGTGGCATAGAAAATCTAGGGTAGTAGATCTTTTTGCACATGTATACAATATTCTACACAAGCTCTGTTGTATTGGCTGCTGACAATCGGGTATAATCCTTGAGCATTACCAATAGTTGGTTTGATCTAGTGCACCCCCCCCCCATAAAAAAAAATGAAAAAAGAAAGAAACAAAGAAAGAAAATGAAAGGGGAAAAAGGTTTAAAGATACGAAATCAAATCAGTGGAAACATAAGTATGCCAAAATGGATATCACATGTTCTGAGACTAGTAGTATCATGGAACTTAGAGTTACTAAATAATATAACTACTAGTAAATTAAACAATTCAGAAAACTCCATATCCAATATGTTGGGTCTGGGTCTTGAGTGGTCATCAGTGACATGCACCAAAGTGTAACCTACCCAATGTCAGCTGTACATGGGTGGAGGGTGTTATTTTTGTTCACACCCACTAAACTAGTGTTCACACCCGACTGCCCATCCCAGCACTGTCCTCACACCTCCAGGTCACATGGGCATTGACTGTTAGCTATACGTGTGGCCCATGGTGTCTAATCACTCCACTGGGTGGTTCTGTGAACTGTACATGTGCAGATGCAGGAATTTATCTCCTGGGTACATGTATTCAGATATATTGGAGGATGTTACACTAAAATTTCCAATGGAATGTCACATATGATTATAAGACTACCGACTTACAAAAAATGTATAGAAACTCTGTTTGTTTTAGGAACTTTCCAAAACAAGCTTGAATACCCAAATTTCACATAAAATAGGTTCTGAATTACCAGTAAATATATGCTAAAGTATTCTCCCGCGTATAAGGCGCGTCTTATACGAAAGGTTTTAGTTCTTCCTGGATCCGCAAGGGGGAGATCAAGACCTTCATTTTGATATCTTACACTCCCATATAATCACATCAGCTGAAGATGAGGTCCAGGGGAGGGGGGGGGGGTCTGGGGGGTCCATGCAACACATAGGTTTTTGAATTTTCAAAATCCATTCAGTAGAACAAAAGTTATGATTTTTTTTTTTTGATTTTTCTGGTCAAATCTCTAAACTCTAGGTGTGCCTTATAGGCGGAGTGCGCCTTATAGGCGGGAGATTATGACAACGTTAACACATACATGTATCAATAAATACTCATCAGTGATTTCATGGAAACCCTTAAAATCTTCCTACCCTGCTTATCTTTGGCCATCTGCAGTGTTAATTGGGATTTCGAGGGTCCCTTTGTATGAAAGGACACAGGGGAGAATGTAGGGTCAAGTTGATGTCCTTTAGGAGCACAATTTGGTTGCTAAGTGTAAAAATTCGATTTGTCTTTTGTAGTTAAGTGCCTATTAGATATTACAAAGGAAGAGTCTGTGTGTCTATCATACATAAGTTTTACTTTAATCTTTTTCCTTCACAAAAAAAAATGTATGGGATAGCCATGTCCGGTTTCAGAGGGATAATTTCAGAAAAACGTAAGGCATTTTTTCCATTCTACTCGTCCCTCTTTTGCACACTCTTTAAACAAAGAAAAAGCTGTGTGGAATCCTATTGTGATTAAATCTTTGTATGCCACAGCAATATAACAATATAAAGATTGAAATCTGGGGTCAAAGGACTCCGAAGGTATTTGAAGCTAGACTTGAAGTGTCGAAGCCTATAGACTCCAGTAGGGCATTTCAGAATAGCGTTCATTACCATTATTGTGAAATGCCCTCCAGGTCAGGCCCCAAAGTTCCCAGTCTGTGTACGACCCACCAGCAGGCGTCCATAGACATCAGTGCCCTGGCGTTGTTAACCCCATACCCTCTACACGGCCACCCCTCCTTCACCACCTCTAGGAGTAACATTAATCACCGCTGTAACAACCCAACAACCTTGTCCAGCCTCTAAACACTGACATATATTACATGACCGTGTCAGCCCTCCGCCCCTCAAACAGTCCACGCCTGAAAAGGAAGGGAAGGGCCCGGACCCCGCCCGCACACATGGGCCTTGACAAAGAGCCAAACGTGCCCCGAGGGGAAGCCAGATCTTTTTTCTCTCTGTTTCTTGACACAGACTAAGCCTGGGGATATCAAGACTTCCATACGAAAGGGGGAACCATTTTATGCGTCATGTGCTAATGCAATCTTGTAGGTATTCTAAACTGTGCAAGGATGCCAATTAAGTCTACTCCAATATTTTGAATACCGTAAATTCTCCCCTAATACCAGCATCCTCGTATAAGCCGCACCCTGAGTTTGAGAATGAGCTATAGGGCGCACCAAGGCCTTGAAATTTGGCAGTTTGGTACAGTTCTATATTGACAAATACCCTTGTATAAGCCGCACCCTGCATTGAGTTCTAGTATATGCCGCGGCTAATACGAGAGAACTTACGATACTATATAAGGCCTATATATTGATATGCAAAAATCACAGGGATGTGTGTGTTCAGCCAATTCAATGTCTTTGTTTTCAGCCTGTTTTTTCTTTACATATAAGCTCCTTTTTTTCTTATTACCGGTATTATTTTTTTTTTTTTTAATTTATTTATGCCAGGATACAGATGAGATGGGAGTTAAGAGAAGGTCCCTCCACACCTCCTTCAGATTGCCCTTGAACCATGACCTCTACCCACGAACAGATTCTTCCCGGCATCCCCCTGTAGTCATGGCGACGGAACAGGTGGCGCTCTCTGCATCCGGGACAGAGAAGTCTAGAGAGTTTAACTTTCTAATCGAATCAATCATAGCTGCTAACTTGGGAGGAGGAGGAAGGGGGGCTTCCTTATAAGAAATGACAGTGGTCAGAGAATGAGTTGGCCTGGGCTTCTTCTTTAGCCAAATACCCCTATTATCGACCATCCTCCTGGGTGTTTAGGTGCCCTGTCACAATGCACGAGACTCTCCCTTTTGGTGCACGCAATCAAAAACTGCTTTCCCTTTCAAAGTGACCATCTTGGCAATCAGTACCTAGAGGTGAAATGGGGCAGGGAGGAAAGGGAGGTAGGGTGTAGTCAGAGGACAATGGTTACAGTGGTAAAGGGGCCGTTTGACCTGCATGATTCCACAGTGGAAATGTGAAGTATGCCCTTACTACAGGGGTGAAGGGGGAGACTGGAACAATGGGATGAGATGCAGGAATAAAAGGGTCAAGGTGTGCCACTTCAATAAGGGTCTGTGTTGTTGTGAAGAGGCCAGCCATACTGATGCCCTACACACCACCCAACTTGCCCCCACCCACATAGCACCTCGGACGTTTAACCTTTATAGGCCCAAATAGCCATCATTTAATTAGCCCTGTTCTAATTTAATTTGATTTAATGGTAATTGCCTGTTTTCTTGTCTATTTGAGGCCCTTCTGTGAGGGGACCACCCAGTGGCTAGAGGATGGGCATGACAGGAGATAGCGTACCAACACACAAAAGACAGAGTAAAACTGTCTTGTCTATGTGTTATGGTCAAAACCTTCACAAATATCGGGACAAGTTGTAAATGCTAAGAATACCTGTAAATTACACGTAGTAGAATGATAGCCCATAGCTGATTGATGTACTTAACTTTGGGCTAGTTTATGAGAATATCTTTTATCCATATGGCTAACTATATTTCACGAAAAGGCAGAGCGAGCGTTTTGTCAAACAGCTGCAGAAGTAAAAGGGGATAAAGGGTCTTGAAATTCAATCCAAGCCCAAAGGGGGCTGAGGAACATAACTGACCACAGCATCCAAGAGACGGCGCCACTGGTGCGCATGCGCTGAGTGATCCCGGAAGTTGATAAACTGTCACTGGGGACGATAGCTGTCAATCAACACCCCATGTGATCCATTGTTCCCTCCCATCCCACCCAGCTAGGACCCGAACGACGGCACAGGCGTTAGCAGACGACAATGGTTCAGCGTCCGCAAAGTGGCGGTCGATAATTGGGGAGATGATGGGGTGTCTGACTGGTGCTGGGTCGGTGCAGATGCTTTGATGAGGAGTGTGGATGGTGACTTGGCACAGTATGGCGTCCTGTTGAACAGGTGTCCAGAAAGTCCCACCCGAGGCTATAGACATTGTCCTCAACTCCCCTTCTCTCCTATTTCTTGTCCATGCTATGTACCTTATATCGTCGTGTATATAAGCTGCGTCTTATAGCCTTATATCGTCGTGTATATAAGCTGCGTCTTATAGCCTTATATCGTCGTGTGTATAAGCTGCGTCTTATAGCCTTATATCGTTGTGTATATAAGTTGCGTCTTATACACGACGATAACCCCTTGATGCGCCTTATATAATCTCCCAAGAGTCAGATTGCGCATAGGATGATAGGCGGGGCAATACATGATGCATGTACATGTCCCATCATCTCCGATGTATAAGGCACCCTGAGAAGAAAGTGCTATAATGCGTAGCTGGGCTTTGTTTTTTTAAGTAGTTTAGTACTGCATGTTCTATAGTAAATGTACCTATCCACCTCCTATGGGATGATCTATAAGGTGCAGAAGACCTTAAATTTGCATAAAAGACACGTCTTATATATGCGGCGGATTACAGTAGTACTTTTCCATTGGTAAAAATACGATCTTGGGGGGCCTTGCAAGCTTTATGGAATTTTCATACTAAATTTAGGCATTTTTATTACAGTGCAGGAGAAAGCTCTTGTTCACGGTCTAGCATGAACTCAAGGTGTCTTTTACGCGAGGTGCGCCTTGTATGCGAGGAACTACTTCATAAGTTTGTTCATTTCTTTCTTTTTGTGTGGGTGGGTTCTTTTTGTGTGTATGGGTGCGTGTTTATACTTTTTACACCAACCGCATCCCTTCTCTCAGAGGCTCTCATCTCACGCGTCACCCTGTATTATCTATGATTTGGTAAAATAACACGTTCTGTCTTTCATCTATAGCTACCTAAGGCTTGTTCATTCAAAGTTCTTTCGGAGGCCCTTTGGTGCAAATATATTCCAAAGGCTAGTGTAGATTCAGGCCAATTTGGTCTACTAGCAGATACATGGATGACTCAAGCTGTGCACCTTTTCCCATTTCATCAGAATCACAATGCTGTATATGTATAAACATGTAGAAACTGCCTTTTCATTGTTGTAAATGCTTTTAAACATTGCTTCCTCATGCCATGACCGTTATTCAAGTGAAATACCCTTATGGATAAGCCCTAAAACACTAAATTTTCACTGAGTACACATTTTACGCGCCCAATGGTGGACATGCTCAAAGTGTCCCATTTAGCAGTAAGCAAATGTCGTCTGCAAGTGCTGAGTACCCAGAAATCCATTCGGCTCGCCAACAATGATCACTTCTGGTCTGTCAAGCCTTTCTCCATCCGGTGGCCATATTTCAGTGGTGTCTCAGTAAATCTGTGCCCTTAGTAGTCCCAGTAGATGCCATACGTCAGTGACGGCACGGCACAGACGTCCTCCCTGCGCCATTTGGTGACCTGAGGAACACTACTTTGGACTTGGAGGACATGCAGGCAACCAGTTTAAATACGCCTTGGTGACCTTGGAATTGACCCCCAAAAGAGAAGTCCCTGGATGAGTAAACTGAGACCTGGATGGTCCATCATTTTGCCTCACACGAGGACGTTGAGTTGGGCAGCATGACGTCACGATGGGGGGGGGGGGGGACTGACTAACTGGAGGTTCCTGCAAATGACACTTTGTTTGGCCAGGGGGTCAGAGGTCTTCATTCCTCCATGGAGGTGGGTGGGTGGAGATCCAGATGGTCGCTGAGGGATCGCTGTAGGATGTTGGACTGAGATGTTACAGAAATTTGTGTTGGGGATGGAGGGGAAAGAAGGATATGACCCCTAGAATGCCAGGGTCCTCAGGTGTAGAGGGGCAGGAGTACCCGAGACCACACACCAAATTTTCACACTAGACAAAGGTGTGGTTCACCCATATCCCCATGGCCTTTTGCCCCAGTGCCACCAAACCCCGACCCCTGACTGCACACTGACTCTA
Source organism: Acholoe squamosa (assembly GCA_949317995.1). Classification (NCBI taxonomy): domain Eukaryota; kingdom Metazoa; phylum Annelida; class Polychaeta; order Phyllodocida; family Polynoidae; genus Acholoe; species Acholoe squamosa. The sequence goes on from OX439038.1 coordinate 55,889,176, forward strand.
TACAATCACCATCTTTTCTTTCTCTTCATCAACCTCCCACCAGAATTGTGATTCTAGACACGGGAGGCGTCCCATCTCGTCAGGAAGCGTGCTTCCAAGAATGACAATGACATTAATTCACCAAACACTGCTAACTGATATTAAGTGCCTATGGGGATACCCTGGCCTCCTGCCCAGACCCCCTGGGGTCACCCCTGGTCTGGTCCGTGAGACAGGGTGTGTAAGGAGGGGATTCCCCCGGGGGGATTCCCAGGAGGAACCCAGGAGCATATTCATATGGATGACGGCCAACCACAGTAGCAGCACCCACCCCCTTGTATGAACCCTGGACAGGTGAACTTTGACATTGAGGTCATTATCCCCTTCCGGGTCACTGTGGTTGTGGTCCCCTTCTGGCCTCCCTGGATCCAATAAATCTGCCCTGAGACCACCCCCTATGGCACGTGGCTTGTAAGGGGTGGGTGTTGAGAAGGGTGTGTGGGTGGGGTGTAAGGCTTGTTGTACAGGTAGTTTTCTGCTTGGACAGTTTTCTGACCACCCAGATGAGTGCTGGAATTGATCTGTGGGGTATGGCAGTTAGGGCCTTGATCAGCTGAACACATGATTGAGTGGTCATCCATATTAAGGGAATGTTGGTTATTGCTTCTGTAATATTATTCCAGGATAGTGCAGATCTGAGGTGCAATATGTTCTGTATTTTCTGAAAATGCGAAAGGTCATCTCATCAAAAAGAAAACCAACACAAGGCCACACCAAAAAATTAAGTTGGTCTATGGATCGCCCTCTCCATATTTTCGGAAATACAATTTTTTTTCTTTGAAAAAAATCTTGTCTAAGGATTTCGCTCACCTCAGTTTCTACAAGTTGTCTTTGTGATGTTAGCTAAAATTTGAAAGAAAAATAAAATTCGTGCGCTCGCCTCAATTTCCCACCAAGGAATCCATTGGACACTAAAATATTCTTTAAAAAAAAAAGAAAAATGCGCTCGCTCGCACCATTTTTTCAAAACCAAAATCCGTAGACCAACTTATTTTTTTGGTGTTGCCCAAGCCTATGCAGTTAGCAACTATAGTAGTATGTCAGTCGCTATCTCCTTTCATGCTAAGTTCAAACAAAGAGCACATCAAGGAGACACAGTGGCTATGAGACCAGCAAACGGAAATTACCAAGGAAATAAGGAATTGGCGGAGGTTTAGTATGCTAGTTTACCGCCCACAATCTCCAATCAAGTCCTGAGTAGGATAGGACCAAGTAGTATATGGAAAGTGGGTCACCCCTTCTGTTATATATAGTCAATGGATAAATGGGGAAACAGGGCAATGGGGATACTACATGTAGGCCCAATCACGCAACCTTTATGAACCACAGTGATGCTAGTTGGCTTGTTTCTTATGTATCATGTATAATGATATATACCCACATGAAAGGCATTCTACCCAACCCCATTAAATGAGTACGGTGCCTTTTCATCATTTTCTAGTACCGTAATCTCCCGCGTATAAGCCGCGTCTTATACGTGGGGTTTTAGTTCTCATTGGATCCACAAGGGGGACATCAAGACCTTTCTTTTGATATGTTACATGCCCCCTTGGTCATAATAAGATATAAGGGGGCCCAGGGGGGTCCGGGGGGCTCAAGCTACACATAGGTTTTTGAATTTTGAAAATTCATTCAGTAGAACCAAAGTTATTAATTTTTCATTTTTTTGAGAATTTTCCAAAACTCTAGGTGCGCCTTATACGCGCACTGCGTCTTATACGCGGGAGATTACGGTAATAATGAATATGGTTAATTTAAAGAAAATATCTATGTTTGAGCAATATCTATTCTACTTGCTCAAATCAAGTTGAGATGAAGACTCGTTTCTCGAAGTGGCATCGATGTGTCACTCTGTCTCATTGTTGAGTCAAGGTGTGAGTTGCACCACAAAGGATGACCTCACTCACATGGGTGTATTTTGTTAATGGGGACAGTGCGAGCTGGAGTGGCACAGTTTCTGCCTGTTTAATGCAAAACTTCTCAGATCATTTGTCTTTTTCACCCCCTGTCCTCTTTTCTCCAAACAAAAGACCTCAAGGTTAACGACAGTGGCTGAAGGTGTCCAAGGTCACGACCAGGGGGCGCCGCGATCAAATAATAACACCTCCCCTGCAATAATGACCGCTCCCCTGGCCCGATTTAATGTCGTTGTCCCCCCTGGCCGCCAGGGGCAGCAGTGTTTGATATTGGCATTAGCAAACAAGCCACCCCCTACCCCTCATGCAGGGTCACGGGGCAGGCGCAGTCAAGGCCCAACTGAAACAATAACGAATTAGGCATAGAGGGTGTCTGATGGCTACCGACCTTGACCCTGGCCCAAGGTCATAAGCGTGACCTCAGTGGAGGTCAGGGGTCATGGGGTATTGGTCAGTCATTGCTTAACCAGCGGGCGACCTACGCCGTCCTGGGGTGTTTATCGACGTGCACAGGCTTTTGGTGTTTTCTATAACGTGGTTTTAATGTCCCAATAGAATGGAGGGATGGAGGAATAGAAATCGTCCAGGACTGAGGCAGGGCAGGGCGCGGGTAGGGGCAGTTTAAGGGCCTATACGCAGGCTTTGATGGGCCTTAAGGAGGCAATGTACTATTTAAGGCAACTACTACGAGATACTTGGGTGAAACCCATCCCAATTACCACTGTTTACTTGGGGCTGGGGCTGGGAGTAACGGTAAGGATGGGGCTTCCCTGGATCCTTGATTTATTTATGAATCCTTAAGATCCCAAAGATCAGAGGCGAGAAGCCACCTGCCAGGCCGGACAGTCCCAAACAGCCTATTCCCAACCGTCATTGACGCCCTCAAGTACCGGGGCACCACCCGACCAAGGTTAATCCAGAGTGTCAAAACTCATTTTCTGCACCTCATAAATTTACCTCGGTCAGCGTAAAACGGCCTAATGACCCGATTAACGCGTTCATGGTGGACACTCTGCTCGCCGGGGGCCTTTCTACGACGCAACACGCTGTCCGTTAGTTTGACGTAGTCTGGAGGCACGTCACGTAGGACGACGTCGAGGACGTGACGTCATGAGCAACTCGTCTAGGCGAGGAGCAGCTCGGGTGTCAGTGAGGCTGCGCACGCAGGTCGTACCTGGAGCAGTTATCGAGGCCGAGCAGCTGGGGCCGACTCAATAGGAGACAATAAAAGGGCCTGTGGAAGGTGGGCGAGGAGATAGGCGCAGGATGGGGAAGGAAGGGGGTTGGTATGGAGGGAGGAAGGGAGGGGGGAAGGGAGGGAGGAAGATGGGCTGGAGGAAGGGAGGGTGAAGGTAATGATATTTGGAGGAACAAATAGTAATGACTGGAGGCTTTATTTCAGAAGGGATTAACGTAGCAAACCCCACGCTGTTTCTATACATGCCAAATCGTAGTGAGTGATAGTATGTACTTTCTAGACTAGCGCTAGTCCCTAGATTCTCTCTCAACCCTCCTCCTACTCCTCCTCCAGTGAGGTCGCTCCCTGAACCTCCCAAACCATTAGAGCTCTTCTCAATTGTTCTGTTTAAGAATTTAATTCATTTCAATTTTTGTTTCAATTCTCTCATATTAAAATTGAGAGACTTGAGCAAGTCTAGGTACTTTCCTACGACTGCTCTTTACAACAGGCCCTAATTCCATTAAAAAAAATCAAACTGGTTTCTCATCACCAACCCCTGAAAAATATGACAAGGGCGACTTTTTTTTTCACCCTAGGCGTATCGGGGTGAAGACTGCGTGGGCAAGACCTAAAATCTTGATTTTAGTACTTATGAGTTAACTGATTATAAAGAATTATGAAAATGCACTCAATCTCTAGTCTACTGCATTGCCAACATTGTTACCAAATATGCCCATGTTTGTCTATATTTACCATGATTTTTGACTAAAAATGTGTACAAAAAAAAAATTATTCAAAACACAATTTGATGATGCGCGCAGTGATGAGAAACCAGTTTTTTTTTGTTTTTGTTTTTTTTTGAGTGGCCTAATATCATCATCTATAAAGGATTTGCTAGTGACCATAGCACTAATTTTCGTAGTACCCACTAATGTAACTCTATTGGTACCATAGGTATTCATATTAAGAGTTTTCACCAAGATATGAAGGTCTGCCACACTACTCGTTCTGAAATAATTCCCTGTAGTCGCAAATGAATTATATATATGCAACTGGGTCAATTTCAAACTATGGCGCGGGAGAAGACGACGATGTCTATCTTAACTAATAAGTATTATTATTTTTAGTAAATGTTTTTATGTAAACTTTTGACCTGGTAACAGGTTGTGACTGAGTGATATTCCAAAAGAGAAAAAGCTACAACCGGTAGTACCGGTGCTTCAGATAAAAACACTGATAACCTTCACTTCTGTGTTATCAGCTGGACCTCACAAACTGACACAGACACTTATCAATGCCAAAAACACTGATAACCTTCACTTCTTTGTCATCATCTGGACCTCCCAAATTGTCACAAAACACTTATTAAGGCCAACAAAACTGATAACCTTTACTTCTTTAGACCTCAAAAATTGACAAAGATACTCACCAAGGGCACACATGTCCTCTTAACTTTTCCTCCTTGCCAATTGTTTGTCTTCAAGGTCCAGTAAACAGTAGGTGCCGTGTTAGGCTCTATACCATGGAGAAAACTGACCATTGTGAATGTATGCCTCCAAGCTCTATCCCTACCCTCGGCTATAGTCAAGGTCTATGACCCCAGTGACCTTACTCCCTTGACCCCAGTGTGTGAGGTCTGTGTTTTAAGCATGACTTCTTTACTAAACCATGCATAAAACAACAATGACTATGGAGCATAAAACTTTATTCTTTATGTTTATAAAATGGTCAAAATAGAGGGAGTTATTTCTGTTATAACAGGGGGAGCGGAAACAAAAATTATCAAAATGCCTTGAGTTAGGAAGTCAGTCTTTTGGTTTGCCGTCATCCCTCAATGCCTGGTTCTGTGGGAGCTCCGCTACTGCCACCTCGTAGCCAGGAGCATAACTAACAATCCATCATGGAAAGACAGCTAGAGGGCTGCGTACCACACACATCCACTGATGATAGATATCTACTGGTGTAAATTTATTACCTGCCGACAAGTGAGGGAGGGGTGGGAGAGGCAGCGAGACAAAGGGTTGGAGGTTATAGCCTGTTTTTAGCATGTGAACATCCATCTAGTTAGTGTCACAGTGGGAGTAATAAAACATAAGTAATCATGTGAATGTGTGGGAAGGTCTGTTACTAGTATCATTTCTTCCCAGAAAAAAATATTTACACAGTTTAATTGCTGTGCATATGGTGCCGCAACATGTGGGCTACAATCACTTTGTTTAAGCGCCATGCTTCGAATTTATAAGCATTTACAAACTACAGAGGTAGAGTTCTCATTACATACTTCATACAGATTGAAAAATACTGTATTGAACGGGCCTGTCTTTTATGAATACTGGGAAAAACAGGCCATGTAAATTTTATGAGCGACAAAAACCAGGAAAAAGTGGACTTTGGACACATTTCCCCAGGAATCTAACATAATTTAATACAGAAACCTTGAAATCAAAACCAGGAATTCCTCGTAAATAGGGAAAAGTGGCATCTCTACAGATGTTTATTGGGGCGATACGGTATATTTAGAGAGTGAGTGGAGTGATGGGGAGGTTATGTCTATCACTTTGATTCAATCAGGTCTTGACAGAATGAGAGGTCATACAATACCATGGTAGGCGTTCTCATTCATTTTCCCTTCTCTTATCCTTTTTCCTTTCCACTAATACTATGTCCTCTCCCCCCCCCCCTTTTTTTTTCTTACCATACCTTATCATTCGAGAAAGGCATTCTGATATTTTGTCTGCAATAAGCTTCCAATAGTAAGAGTAAACTACAAAGTAGTTTTTTTCTTTATCCACCAGTAATCTAATCATTTAAAAGTTGTGATCCATCAAATGATTTAGTAGACAATCTTACAAGTGATATGGAGGTTAAGAGAAACTGATCCTTAATTCAATTACACTTTCAAAACAGGTGCTGGTTGAATTTTGCGATAATACCGATGAAGGGCAAACAGAATGTGTAGAACAAAAAAAAATCACAAAAGAATAAATGAATGAAATCCATTATTGCTGTGAATCAGGGGCAGACTGGGTTAGATTTACTAAGGAGCGTTAATGCTGAGTTGGCACGCATGTGATTTGGGACTGGGAGGCTGAGTTTGGAATCTAGTGGTAAAACTTTAAGAGGACTATTTGTCAGGGTGGAGTACTTAGAGGTCCCCTTTGCACGAAATGGTTGTGTAGCGTTGAAACATTAATGTGTGTTATTGAAGGGCAATATAACACTGGGAGGCAGAGGGTGAATTTACTAAGTCCATGGCCCTATGACGACCGATGTTCTAGTGGTGAGCAAAGCCCTCTGGAACCATAATGGACCCTGGTAAGACATCTGTGGGTGGGAGGGAGGGAGGACCTAGGGGCGGGCCAGGGGGAGAAGTGGGTGTGGGGCAAGTCAGTCAGACGGGAAATCAGTTCACGGGAATCATACCGGGTGGCGCTGCAGTTCCACAACACTCCCATGGATACGACGGGGGCAACTTTGGTGAAGTTTGTCTGAATCATTGAAGAGGCAATTTCTATTTTTCTCAATCCCGAATCATCCATTCAGGATGAGAATAACTAAAGCTTTCCCTGGCAATGACTAAAAGACACCCCTAAACAACCTCATGATGTGATTGATTATATCTTATTACATTCACACATGTATTGCAAACTATATTTCAGTATTTTTTACTTGAACAGAGCTCTTATGGAAAAGGCTACAGATACTAAAGAAGAAATATGACACACAAAAAGACAGTACAGATATGAAGGTGAGGGAGGGGGTAAAATGAGGGGGTTACTTGGATGGGGCAATCCAGTAGGGTACAGAAGGATGAGTGCATTGCCTCCTGTGGTTATCCACCTGCTGTACAACCACCCACCTCCTGCCCACCCAGCATACTGCTATATGCACGCGTGTGTCTCTGTATAGGACTCAGTATGGAGGCCTAGTGGAGCCGCCATTTTGAATTTCCCTGGTTGAGGTAAACCCCACTGATAAGACATACAATGATGGGTACCTTGTCCCTGGTTAACACCAACTTCCAGGGACATGCTGGTCCCATCTTATCAGTGTGTGTCGCTGGAACCAGCTCAAGACTAGCTAGTGGCCAATAGGACTATGGGGCACTGAACTACCCTCACAGCATACTGCTACATATACATTTGTATATGGACGCACATGTCTTACCCTACATGCTGACTGCATGTGCACCCTCTACTATGGCCAGTATGGGGCACTGAACTGCCCACCCCCCATACCGCTATGTATACATGCAATATGGACAAATAGGTCATACCCCATGTGTTGACTGTAAATTCTGCACATGTATAGGACTACAAGGCACTGAACTGCCCACCCAGCATACCAATATGCAGACATGCATTTTGGACACATATGGCACACCCCATATGCTTACTCTATACCTTGTATTGAAATATGGAGCATTACACTGCCCACCCGGCATACTGATAATAGATATAGTCCTACTCCACAGTCTGACTGACTACTTTATATAGTAAGACCGGGCACTGAACTGCCTGCATTATCATCACCCCTTTCATTCTCAGTTAGCAGCGGTGACCAAATTTGTTATATCGATTTTTATGTTATGAAATCGCTCAAGCAGTATGTGGGAAATCCTAATGCTCTGTTTGTATGTTACCTTAAAACCTGTGAGCATGACAAGGTGAGAAATGCAATAGCAAACAGCTGTACTGATCATAGAATAAGTTATATTACTAATTTTTAACTCATCATGACGAGCATAAAAATAAAATTCATTTCATCTCTCCCTGCACTGTAAGTCATGTACACACTGTATATTATAACAACAGACATGAGATGAATAACCCAACATTGGGGACACTTGCTGGCCACATGGGCGGCCGTGGCGGCCATGGGGCGGCCTAACCAGTTAGAAGAGCCACATGGGGTGAGGAAAGACTATACTTACAAACTGCAGGCGTGGTCGCAGTCAGGCATATACCGTGTCAGCCGTGTCGTGTTGTCGCAGGTGGAAGGCGAGGCGTCAGAGTGGAAAACAAACCAACACTTGTTGAGCAGACACGCGGAAATCTCACAAAGTCACACAAGCAGAAGGAGGAAAAGTGAGCAGAACCCAGGAGGGCCAAACAAGGAAAAAAAAATGGGGGTTAACCCTTTAAATGTGGCATGATGCCTCAAGGTTGATGCTCGTTTGCTGTCATGATGCATCGTTGAATAACTCCCAGGTGCTGCATTGGTGCATCATGCCGATCCTGCATAGTGTATCACACCCATTGGGTCTGCATGAGACACGGATGCAGCTCTGGCGAGTTACTCCCTGCATCTAAACATCATGATGGCAAAACAACACGCTGTATTAGAGCACTATGCATCACTTAAAGGGTTAAGAAAAGGAAGATAATCGTGGAGGTATGTGTGGGTACTGGAAGGGGTACTGCTACTGGGGGAAGTCGGGGTGATTGGGTTCGAGATGGGAGCAAGGTGTGGGTGCAACTGTTTCATTTGAATTTTTTTTTTTTTTAAGTTTTCATAATTGATTCAAGATGTATGGTCTGGTTAACATTTGTGTTCAAGGCATGGCGATTTTGAAGATACCTCTATATAATTTATACCTAGTCCTATAGCAAGTAGGATTTATTTCATATTGCGTTTGATTTTTTTTTTTGCAAGGCATCTTCGTCAGAATTTGAAATATGAATTTAATTGTATATTTTTCATTATTTCGAGATGGTTTCTCTTGTATGGTAGTGGATCAAGAGGACAACACGATCTACTCCATGGTTTCTCTCGTGTGTCGATGTGACTCAGACCAAGTTTTCACTCCATGAGACAAAGGGTCGACTACAGGTTTGCGATTCAAACAACAGTTCAATCTATATGCATCTCCTATATTAAATGCCGTTTGATATCTTCCTAAGATATACATGTAGTTATTAAGGGTCTCTAAACATTCCAAAATCTCACAACCCATATGATATGTCCTTTTAATTCGCTAAATTACCTCAACAGAAATTCCTTTATTCTACTTAGTTTATAAATGTGTGACACATGATTTCCATTGAGAAGCCCCGATATGACCCCAACCTGTGTAAAGCCGACCCCTTATGTTTATCTCACTGTGAATGCCACAACAAGTTGTGATAGTCCCTACATTGGCGGATAGGAATTTGATGGAGGAGTGGAGGGGATCGGGATAAAGTGAACCATATCAAAGCCTGGTCTCGAAACCCTAGCAGCCTCTACAGCAACAAGACATGACATGGATCAGAAAACATGTCACGGCTCATCATGTAGAGAGTTCACTGGGGCATGGTGCTATGGTCACGAGCCTCGCTGGTGGTGGTGGTGGTGGTGGTGGTGGTGGTGGTGGTGGTGGTTGGGGTGGTGGTGGTGGTGGTCATACTGGTGGTGGTCCTATTGGGTGTATGGAGGTAGCGGGATGCATTAACAATCAATGAGAAAATTCCCTTTGTTTACTGCAGGCTTTTTAAGGGGCGTTATATAACAACCGGTCGCCATCAAGCTGGCTGTTATCAGTGTCTAGACAGGTACCAGATCAAGCAATGGCGTCTTCACTGGATAACTTGGAGCCTCGGTATAGAGGACCTAGCTTACAGTTACACCCACACGACCACCTGAATCCCATATACATGGTAACTTTAGGTAGTTCATTGATTATGGGGTTGACCCAAGTAACACTGGACTTATATTTTCAGATGGAATGGACAAATCATTAATGGGAATGTTTGGATTTTGCGTTGGGACAAATTATGCACGTATTAATCTTTGTCTTTAAAATATAGGGACACCGGTAATACTTCAGCATTATCAAGACAAATATCTATAGGCCTAATCAATCTTAATAAGGACAAGAAAGAATAATCTTATAAGCTAGATATTTATACATCAATGGAATAATCGAAAGCTTAAGATATCGGCATAGACAAGTACGATTGTGCAACAAGTGTTACGGTAATATTTTTTATTTTGAATAAAAGGTTTTACTTTACTCTTTTTGTTCGCATTTTATTTTTTAGCAATAGATAAGTATACTCACGCCCTGGTTTGTGCAAAACGCCAACGTGCAGAAATACATGAAAAAAAAGAGAAAACCGTACATGATTAGTCACTTTTTAGAAATCAAAATAATAATAAAATCATAAATTCTACAGTAGTTACTAAATGCAAAACTTTCAACATAGCTGTATATCTAATTCCAACTTACAGTTCGAACTTACAGCTCAACTGCAATAAGTAACCTGAAATCTTTTGTTAAACCAGATTTACAGAACACATGTACTTTGTGGATTGCACCAAGGGATTACAGGATTTATATAGATATACACATGTATATGATACGTAGATCTACATCTCCATCTGACTGACACAATGATTCTATCATTAGCCCACTGACCACTATGGACACTCCTGTTAACCCTTGAAGGACAGCGTGTTGCCTCAGAGCGTCATGCTCATTTGTGGGAATGATGATATGCTAAGACTGTTCCCGAAACCAAGAGGTGCATCAACTCTCTTTAGTCAACATGATGCATGGATGCAGCGCTGGCGAGTTACTCACCACGGCTGTATCCATACATCATACATGTAGTAACAAATAGAGTGTCCATTAGAGCAATATGATGCTCTTTATATACCTAGTTAGTACTGTTGAGTCCAGCCTCCTTAATCCCCATACAATGACCACTACCCCTGGACACCAGATGTTTCCTGGTCCCACCAGGCCTCAGGACCAGCTGGACACCAGGCAGCAAAAAAGATAAGGCATATTAACTCTAGGAAATAATAACTCTCAAGGAGGGGCAATACAGCCCTGTTGACATAGCTAATACCAAGATTTTAGCACTTGGCTGGGGAGGAGGGGACGGGCATTAGGGGACAATTTGCGAGGGGCCAAGCCCCACTATGAAGGGTTTCGTCAAACAGGATCGCTTTCATGCAGTGCCTGTGTTGACCTATGCAGATATGGTGGGGGTGGGATGGGTGGGGGTAACCTAGGGTAATCCTGTAGGGGGTGTGTGATGTATTAAGGTTAATGTCTTTTTGGTCTTCATGATGCACCAATGCGGTGTTGGCGACTGTTCTCACCAGTACTGCATTGGAGTATCATGCCGACCCTTCGCGAGTATATCAACCGTACAGGGTTGCCAAAATGCATTGACACAGTCCTGGTAAGCATGATGCCTAGACTGCAGATTTGGATTATGATGGCAAATGGGCCCCATCATGTCTCCCATAAAGGGTTAATAAAGGGCCCAGGGGTGGGATGGGTGGGGGAGGGTATTGGTTCTACTCACAGTGATAAAATCCTGAAGACCGCAGCCAAATCCAGAATCCATTGTTGGAGGCGGAGGTGCAGCCAAGGCGGCAGATGGGCCCGACACGGCAGCGGCAGTCACGGCATAGACAACGGCGGTGGTGGTGGTGGAAAAAGGGGGAAAGACGTAGGGAAAGAGGAAGAGAAAGAACACAAGGGAAGCAAATTAGTAACTTTGTTTGTACTCGGCTTGACTCCAGACTGGGGCCACTGTCAGCGGTTTAACACTGAAGAGTTGGGGGATTGTGTTTTGGGCAGGGGATGATTGGAAATGTGTGTGTGGGAGGGGAGGGGTATCGCAGTCTCAGAATAAAATTCAGTGGATAAGTGAGGGTAGGGTGTGGACAAGTGGTTTGGGAAGAGGTTGGGTGGGGTGGGGGTTCTGGGCAGAAATTTAGAAGGGCAATTGAAAGTGAGCCTGGTGCGATGCTGGGGGGATTCATTTCTCAATGCAAACATTTTAGGCCGGGGTGCCTCCATTATGAAGCACGACTGGGCAATGAGCCTAGGGGGATCAAAACTGCTGGGGTGGGGTGGGTGGTGGGTGAGCAAGGGTCAATTGATCAAAGTGTGTGTGTGAGCTGGAGGGAAGGGGAGGGGCGCATTTAATGCATAGAGGTTTGGTATTAAGTGAATGTGTAGAGGATTTAGCCTCTTAGCCCGCCCCTTTCCCCTTGTATAACTTGATTATTCCAAGTTTAAGCTGGACATGCACCCCTACATGCCCTGGTATCAGGCAGAACCCAGTCTCTGTAAGGAGGCTTCATAATTTGTGATTGGAGAAGGGATCAGAGACCACCATAGACTAGGTCATGTTACATGGTGTGTGGGGATCGTCAGGTTAGGGCACCCCTGGACCTCCCTCCTAACCTCCTCCCCACGCCCAACCCACCATCTCACCCCCGACATAACCCGTATCTATCCTGTAAATTTGGCGTCTATCTTAAGCTATCATGGTTATATCTCCTCTTATTTCTTTAAAATCCCAAAGGACGGGTGTAAGACCCATCCACACCTCAACACTACCTTGCTTCTTCTGGCGCGGTTGCCATGCTCGCCTCACCTCATCAACTTCCGTTGATAAGGGGGTCTCCAGCATTGTCATCAGTAAACAATAATGCATCATCACCTAGGATACATAGGCTTTCCTAAATTTCTTTAAAATCCCGACCAAAATGTCATAATTCATAATTTGTGCTTGGAGAAGGGATCAGAGACCACCATAGACTAGGTCATGTTACATGGTGTGTGGGGATCGTCAGGTTAGGGCACCCCTGGACCTCCCTCCCAACCTCCTCCCCACGCCCAACCCACCATCTCACCCCCGACATAACCCGTAGCTATCCTGTAAATTTGGCGTCTATCTTAATCTATCATGGTTATATCTCCTCTTATTTCTTTAAAATCCCAAAGGACGGGTGTAAGACCCATCCACACCTCAACACTACCTTGCTTCTTCTGGCGCGGTTGCCATGCTAGCCTCACCTCATCAACTTCCGTTGATAAGGGGGTCTCCAGCATTGTCATCAGTAAACAATAATGCATCATCACCTAGGATACATAGGCTTTCCTAAATTTCTTTAAAATCCCGACCAAAATGTCAGCAACAACGAAAGCTATATCCATTAATACTCCCCAAGCCCAGTGATCTCTATTTCAAAATATCATCCCAAATTTTCCCAATTTCTAAGGAAGAAAGGCCCACATCCAATACCTCATATATATCCCCATACTGAAAGAGCTACCACATATCTTACTCTTACTTAGATCCCAGATAACCTTGCACCCCCACCCCACCCACCCACACATCCCCAGGGCCACCCGGGATCCTACCCCTAGAGATCAGAGATCTATCATTCAGTGACAGCCCAACAAAAAGCCGGGCCCGCCCCCTGTCGTCGCCAATGTAATACGTCTCTATAAAATCTATAGGAGGCCGTCATAAAGTCTGCATTAGGCTGACCAAAGAAGGTGTCTCCAGGCTGTTTGGGTGTGAGATGGGGTGTGGGTGGGTGGGGGTGGGGGGGGGGGTGTTGAGTTGGTGACCTTTAATCTGCTCAGTTTAGGGATTGAGCTGTTTATTGGGCTGAACACGGACCATGGGCTGATCTATTTGAAGTGACCCAAAGTAAGGTATTAACTTGTTTTGTGTGGTGCACTAAGGGCAGATTTAACTAATTTTGTGGGTGGAAAAGAAGATGAAAGTCCTGGTGCGTCTTGGATTAGAATTCCTTGATCACTTGTATTCAAAATACCATACAAATAGTTCATAAAGTATAGGTTATCAACAGAAAAAAAAATACAATTGAAAATAATATACAATTTACAAATATGATCACACTTAAGCTTTTGTGGTGTGAGTAAAGTAGCTAGCCATCAATACATTTTTTACAATTTTTGGGAAACTATTTCTAGTTTCTAAGGTGACTCAATTACTCTGTGCATATATTAACCTAACCCTATGAATTAAATACCAAAGTACCTCTTTTTTTTTAAATTGGAATTCTAATCTTATCCAAAAACATGTGAAATGTTGCAAACATATGGCAGTCATTATATGTTTGGCAGTATGAGTATACAAGTATATATACTGACCCTTTTCTTTGCCAGCTCTGGTCTCTGGTTGAGAAGTCGGTGCATCGGGTGGTAATCGGCAGCAGACACAGTTATCATCCAGTCACGGTCTGTCTGATCCATCTAAAACATAGAGAAAAAGTACTAGTTATTACCTGAAGCTTAAACGTATAAAATGTCAAAATATTGAATTGGTATTAGCAGGTTTTTAATTCCCTTCTATCGATACATGTAATCCAGGCACGACTTTGAGAGCTTGTGGATACACGACCTAGTGGTGTTGCATGGATGGGGGTCTATTCCGGGGGTCTATTTTTCATTACATAACTAAATGCAGGCTCTCTCTTATACACGTTATACATATAATCCTATACTGATAATGTAACTGTTTATAACGAGGACATCCTGAATTCTCACGTGTTACACAGGTAAGTCCTAGCATCGTAATACATGTGTACATAAAAGTTCACCATTTCTACGCTTGCACTGTGATTGCTGGGTTCAGTGATCGTTTCTAACCAGTCGCATTGATATCTATGTGCCACTTCTTGCTTAGAGGCAACTATTGTCGCCATCACAAGAAACTGGATAATCAGTGGCTATGTAACATCTTTGTCACAAACATAGTGGCCAGGAGGAGTGAACTTACAAGGCACGCCTTTCTCATCATCCCTGAATGACCAGTGATATGGATTACATGTGCTATATGTTGGGCAGGGACAGCCTCTCCTGGATCGCCAAATAGCAATGGCGAAAAAAAATGCAGCTTTTTTTTCAAGATTCTGTGGTAAATCACAAATTTCAGGAGAGAATGGGGACAAGAAAAGTACCATATCTGAGGAGGTTTTTGCGAACAAAGCAGCCTGGGGCTTCAATGGTTACATGATAGGGAGAGTTTGTCAGACAAACTGGTGATCAGAACACCATGACACTGACAACCCTAAAACAAAGGTTGGAATAGCGATGATTCCTGCCTACAGTGGTCACTGTCATTCCCACTGTCACACATCACACACTCAACTGTCAACACACTGTCACTATAGTGACAGTACAGCTGTCAGTCACTCAGGGACCACCCACTCAGAGCAGACTAATTGGCGCCAGAACGAGGCTGCTTGAGGTGGTGGTCACGTGATCCCTGACAAGGAGCTACTATATGACAGGTAAACAGGTAAGTTGTTCTAGCCAAGGGGGTGGGATGGGGGCTGGAAGGGTGGGGGGTGGGGGAGGATGGCCCCTCTGGCACATACCAGCCAGTGTCTGGCTCCATGGTCTTGGTACCGTTATCTAGCTTAAAAGTTTGTCTGATACCCTCCTATGTACTCATCACAAAAATATAGATAAGCAAAGACTGGAATTTCAGCCCAAGGTGGGACGATTATTTTCCATTGATAATCAACATGAAAAATTGAAACACATGGAATATTGATTTATGTCATGACTGAAAACATTGCATCACGGATCAAATGTAATCTACCTGTCCTTGTCCAGGCATACCACAATGGTCAGATACAAGTTACTACCTAGTTATTCCGGTAAATGTGTCGGAGTAAAACTGTTATCATAATTTTAGTGTAATATGTTCAGAAGATACATGTAATAAGCAGATTGTGGGGACTATAGGTACCGTAATCTCCCGCGTAGAAGATGCGCTGCGCGTATAAGACGCACCCCAAACTTAGCAAATGCATTTTCGCATATAAGACGCACATTTTAATGCTAAATTTTGTAAATCCAGTACTGTTCTATACTAAAATTACCCCTCGTATAAGACGCACCCCCAACTTGAAGAGATCCTATAAGACGCACAAGGCATTTGTTTGGCGTAGAGGACGCGTCTTATACGCGAGGTTTTACGGTATATTTTATGAATGCTAGTTCGTGTAACTACTTACCGGTACATAGCCACTACTGGACACAGAGGACGAGTCATCATCACGCTTGTCACCCTGCAGGGAGACACAAAATGGTAGGGAAGAGATTAATACCTGCTCAAATATACCTGAAAATATAAGTTTTAAAATTCAAATACATGGCCAGGTTACAGAGTAGACACGACGATAATATTCAATTCAAGCACTTATATTTAGAGATGACAATGTTATCAAGGTAGCTTAACCACATCAGCTCGTATCAACTACAGGATTATTTCACGTACGTGTCAAGACACCAGAATAAGAAATTCCTAAACTAACATATTCAAAACCTTTCTCCAGAACAGCATTCCTAACGCAAGGGGAAAATGAAAAGACCCCGACACGAGAACATATTGACTTAACAACCTCTTAAGTCTCTTCCATTTCATTTCAACATATTTCATTCCATTTCCTTTCTGTCACTATGAAACTTCTTCTAACCCTTTACAGGCCACATGGTTCTTTTATACTCTAGGTCTTTTGTTGTCATGATGTTTCACCATATGGCAACAATCGCGAGCAGGTAAGTCACTGGCTACTTTCACAAATCTTGTCAACCAATCGGAAGTGATTAGTTATAAGTTACTAGCCAAAATGGTTTTGGTGCATTTTAATGAAACAAAAATACTAATTTTGGAGGTATCATGGCGTCGAAAAAGAATTGGATCACAAGCTGTCCTTATCACAGACAGCCATCTGTAGGTGTTGGACAACTCCTTTTCATTATGGATGTAACCCCAGTCAGTCTGGGGCCAGTGTACCTGGAGGCATACTGGGGTATCCATTCTACCCCTCAGGCTGAACACAGGGGAGGAGGAGGCTGGGGTGGGGATGGTGCTGTCTTAAGTCCTCTGTGGGAGACTGTGATTTTATGTCAGAATGATGCATGAATGCAGCTCTTGTGGGTAACTCGCCAGTCCTGCATTCATGAATAATACTAACCATACCAGTCTGATACACTCCCAAACAGCCTGACATGATACACTCCTAGCTAATTATTACCCCTTGGTGCATGCATCATGGTGAGACAGGAAGATGAAGCCTTAGACATCATATCCTCCTTAAAGGGTTACAGTAGACAGACAGGCTGTCTCCTGGTAATGTCCCAGTCAACCCGCCCATGCCGCCCTGGGAGCACGTTATTACACAGGAGGTACACGTGTGGTACGGCATGGGGCGGGGGAAGGGCTGGAGTCGGGATGTTTGCATTAAGAATGATCATGTAGGGGTGGGACGGGGTTCCTCTTAGCCTGGAGGTACATCAAGGGGTACAACAGGTAAGTGTAACTCTATGCCACCCTGGAGTTGTGCCTTACACTGGTATCAAGTCGCTGTATACGTGGTTAGGATGTACGTATAGAGGACTAAGATGAAGGAATCTCATTGAGAAAATTACATGGACTCAGTCTGCCTGAGTGATGTTTGTAATATAAAAAAGATGGTATCAGGATGATTTTTTTTCTATAATTAAGGACCTCTTCCAGGTACACCAGATCTGCATTGACAGGTCTTAACCATATCATATTCATTGCACTCTTGTAGTTAAGAGGTTAACTGACTCTAAAATCATGAAAATTCAGTCTTATCTAGTCTGAAAAAGCCCCAAAGAAGGGGTAGGTGCTTATGGGGGGGGGGGGCTTATTATGTCGAATACGGTATAAACAGGTGTGACAGGGGTGTTGTTTTGACAACGATTTTGCTTCAGGGTCGAAATTCATTCGATGGAGGCTTCTCTGTCTTCCTGTTATTTGAGCTTATCTTCAAGAGTTGGTCGACAACGTTGATAGGAAAAAAGAAACACCAAGAGTTAATAGTTGGGGTGGTAATGTGGGTGTGCTAGAGGCGGGGTAGGCTGTTGGGAATATCCCGCTTGCTACATTGAGGGATAAATTCCCTGTGTGATCTCGTCGTACTGTAATTCCTGCTACCGGGTACCATCAGCGTATGGGCTTATGTTCAGTCTATTTTGATGTTTTATAAATGTTTAAAACGCGTGAGAAAAACATAACATGTATAGTGGGACACTTAAACGGAATTAAACATTAAAACAAAGTGATGTAGATTATAAAATCAGTCTGCTTGTCACTATGGTAAAACACAACTTGTAAGTATAATACATTATGAGCACAACTTAAAACTGCTGGTAATAATATACCAATACTTTTTTAATCAGAACCTCTGAAAAAATGGCTTAAACATACCATGGATGAAGTTAACTCCCCCACCCCCAAAAACAACACATGACTAAAATGGACTTAACATCACTTGACATGCGACTCGAGAATAAGTGATTGATTTCATTGGAGATAAACTTGTGACGCATTTTAACTTCGGCCAATACTTAAGGTGGGCAGATTGCTCCCAATCTGATTTGTGTGTCGCGTGTGATTATATTATTAAGAAGTAGGAGCTGAAGGAGGCTTATGATTGGATTGTTTTGATTTGGGGTGAGCATGTGAGCTATTGGCCGTCAATAAACGGATGAAAAGTTTGAGTAAGAAGGATATTTACTCTTTAATAAGATTGCCACGTGTTCTATCAACTTTTCTTTAGTTTGTTTTTTACGTTCGTAGGATTTCACATAATGTGAATAAATTGGTATATTTTTTTTTCTTTTTTGTTAACAGCAACCACTTAGATCTATATATCGCTAATTATGGAAATCTAAGAATTTTTAACATTTGCCAAATAAACCGGTCTATCAACCCATTCCTAGTTTATCCCCAATCCAAATACAGGTAAACATCACAGCAGAACAGCAGAGTAGAACTATACTACACATTTACACCTCTAATGATATCCACCCTTACTGTTCAACAGGTGAAAACAGCGATATACCGACTCTGTGAGGCCAAAAAGAAGTTGTGTTTCATGTAACCCGACCGTATCTATAAAACAGGGCCGACCCCTTGTTTTTCTTTCTTGAATTTTGAAGAAACATATTTGTTATTTAAGTTTTTTTGTTTTTTTCAGTCATTCAGGCACGAGTGGGAGTCATTGACACGAGTCACTGTATCCGACCTACCCTACCTATTTATTTTCTTCTTTTTTGAGCATGTTACTTAAACACACAACTATTTTTTTTTGGCGTGGGTTGATACCCAAAGGGGGCATGATGCATTTGTGGCTGAAAAATTACTTTTTAGAGCTGTATTGGTGCATCATAATGTAAAATGTACATTGGGTATGAAGCTGTCCTTAAAAGGGTTAAAACAAGTTCTTATATTCTAAAGTCAATCAATTGGTGATCTATTCTGTGCCATAAACGATGAGGAGGATTTATTGAACACAAACACCGTAAAACATCCAAATACAGGCAATCATATTATGCCTACTCCTTATTCAGTATAAATAAAAGAAATTCAATCAAATAGGTTTCAGAAAACGATTCTCAAATTAATCAAATGATAACTGAATCAGTGAGTTCCTCAAAATTAATCTAGTAACAACTGAATCATTAAAATCCTTAGCATATGGGTTAGCCCTTTTTTCTAGTGGCGAATGCCTCCTTTGAGAAAAATACCTTACGACAAAAAGAAGGTTGAACTGAAAAGAGTGGATACAAATAGTCTTAAGAAATAGAGGAGCCTTTGATTACAGAGAAATAGAGGGGACGTATCTTTTCATTTTAACATTATATGTACATATTTTGTACAGCATGTATACCCTATACCTACCAAATTCATTGCAAGGGGCGATTTTCTCTATAAGAAAAACAGCAATAAACTTGAAATTCAAGACACAAAATATATGTGCAACAAAAACGACAACGTTTAAGCACAAATCATGCATAGTATACACGTTGTGACAACTGTATGTCACGGCTTACCCCGTCCGATGAAGCAGGTTCCTAGTAGCAGGGTTTAGTGTGAGATTAGATATGTTATAATGATTTTTAAGACCTTTATCTTTGATCATAATGAAGAGTGACATAAAACTGAAAAGCTTTTATAGGTTTAAAAGTATTTCAACATTGTCTAAACTCAACTGATCTCAATTGATTCCTGTTTAAGTCTTTTGAGAATTTTAAGAGTGGCTTTACTTATTATTTAACAAAGAAAGTGTACTAGTTGGGGAGCCAGCTCCTGGATCTGCCAAAGTGCTGGTGTTGAGAGCAGCACAAGGTATCAGAGCTGGATCTGGGTAATTTGATAGTGCTGATTACAAATCTGAGGTGCGTCTCTTCATATCTATGTCGGAACACGGTCAAATATAAGGTCAAATGTCACAATGCATTAACAATGGGTTCTAATCAACTTGGGATACATATGAATGGGGAATCCACCGTGCACTAATGACCTCTAGTGTTAATGAGTGGAACAAAGCCCTCTCTCTGTTCTATATCAAACACCAGATTGTGACCTTTGACCTTATATTTGACCTTGTTCCGACCTAGATATGAAGATACGCTCCCCAGCTATACACGAAAAGTCGCACTCAAAAACCTATTCACTTCTAAAAAAAGATATATTCACCTGTAAATGCAATTATCTAAGAAAAAATACTCATGAAATGTGACACATCATTTTTAAAGATGGCCAGGGACATTCATTAGGTTTATCAATTTCGGATCCCATGTCCATTTTCATAACATTCCTATGGTTAGCCTATATATCGCAATGTTTGGGGTTGTTTTTGGGCCAATCCCACCCCCGCCAAAAAATAAATAAATAAATATATACATGTAAATAAATTTTTGAAAAAATTAAAATAAGTTTTGACACTTACGTGTTTCCGCATCTTGACACTACCGCTTTGTAGGTTGCTGTCAGAGTCAATCTTGTTGAGGTGCTTCGCTCGCTCCTTGACACTCATCGAGTTAGCAAGCGGCACAGGTTGTAAGTCCTCGTCATCTTCGGGGCTTGGGTTCTAATGTTATAATTCATAACCAATGGTAAGTTCAGTTATATGCAACTAAAGGTAAAGGTCGTGAAGCAACTGCATTATTATGGTTTATTCAAACATGAACACAAATTAAAAAGCAGGTTAAACAGGTAGAAATTATACTGACCTGAGGCATACATGGTAATCTTCTCATGGTATACCTTCTAAGGGGAGTCTTTTTCTGATTACTTGGATTACAGACTTTTAAGGATAAAGCTAAAAACAAACAATGCATGTCGCATGCACGTGGACGGCTGTAACATACCAACGCATCAGAGATGCCACTCACTGGCCGACAGAAACCAGGAAAACTAGACTTTGGACACATTTCCCCAGGAATTTAACACAACTTAATACAGAAATCTTGGAATCAAAACCAGGAATTTCTGGTAAACCAGGAAAAGTGGCATATCTGACGCATGCAAGAGATGCATCAGAAATGCCCCATCAATGGTTTCTCAATGTTTGTTTTTAGGTTAAGATCTTTGGTAGCCATAGATTAAAAACAACTCCACAATCGGAATAAAACGGATTTGTACAACTTTGCAATGGTGATGAAATGCTGACCTTGGGTGGCTCTGCCTTGTCAAATACATCATCATGTGCTGGCCCTGTCTCAGTGGGACTCACCACTCCAGCGGCCTCAGGTTTACTTGCGCCCTGTCCATCAATATCATCTTCTGTCACAGAGGGCTTGGTCACCATTAAACTTGGAGGTCTTAAGTTACTGGGTGGATTCTGTTCTGTTTCAGGTGATGCAGCCCCTGCCAGACTGCAGCTAGAATTGGCTGAAGAGTCTGCTGTCGCTGAAGAGTCTGCTGTCGCTGAAGAGTCTGCTGTCGCTGAAGAGTCTGCTGCCGCTGCACCTTCGGGTGAAGACATTGCTAGAGCCATACTGGTAATCATGTTGACAGTCGGGGATGCTGACTCGGAGGCTGATTTTTCCGGTGAAGGCTGCTTGTCCTTCTTATCACGCCTTTTCTCCGCTGAGAGGCTGTCAGAAGATGCAGAGGCTGGCATGCCTTTCCGGTATTTCTTCTTGAGAACGAGGATCTTTTCTCCCTTCTACAATGAAGAGAAATACCGGTAGCATCTAGGGCACAGGTGAGTGAGTGAGTGAGTGAGTAATAGATGTTTAACGCCATTTCGACTGCTAAGGTCATATTCATGGCGAGAACATTACACAATTTCACAAAGGAATGTGTCAGTGCCCACGCATATGTGCACCACACACATCCTGAGGGGATAGGAAAGATGAGAATTAGACCCTTTTAAGTGGGCTAGGGAAGCCTGCTAGGGCACAGGTCTAATTAGAAATGGAAAATTCTACAAAACTGAAGCTCGAATATAGGTGCCCAACATAGTGATGGACTTTTCATCAGCTCAAACGTCACAAATCCCCTAAATGGGAGACCTGATGAAAAAAAAAGTTATTGCACAGGGAAAAATATTTTTAGCCAACATCTAATTTTAAATAGTACTAAGTAGGGTACAATAGCTATCAGTTATTTCATTGTCATTAGCCTGATTAGGCCTTATATCAATACTTTATTTACCTCATCTTGTTTGACTGTTGAGAGTGTGTTGACGTAGTCCCTGAACTTTTCTCTGTTCACCTCTGGAAATTAACAGATTTAATAATTCATTGGTCTTTCTTTCAAACCATCTAGCATAGCTATCAAAGAATCAAGCATATATTTGAACAAAATATTACAGGGCTACACATATGTGTTACTCAATCAGGATTTTCATTCATTTTTGTTGAAGGTTATAGCCTATTGACAGTATTGTAATAACCGTGTGAGGCGTGGCTCCTTGTACTCTAGGGCGCCTTATAGGATCATAAAAAAGTTAAGAGGACTGCAGTCTGGCCCTACTCGATCTGCCGACCCTGATGGTGGGAAGCGTCTGCACATACGTCCGATCGAGTCTGACAATATCCAACATGTCTGATGTTCCCGATCAGATCCGGACCATACTCCTTAGATAGGACTCAGTATGGAGGCCTAGTGGAGCCACCATCTTGAATTTCGCTGGTTGAGCTAAAACACACTGATAAGACATACCATGATGGGTACCTTGTCCCTGGTTAACACCCACTTCCAGGGACATGCTGGTCCCATCTTATCAGTTCTTATCAGTGTGTGTCCCCGGAACCAGCTCCAGACCAGCTAGTGGCCAATACTGATCGAGTCTGGCCCATCTGCGGTCGCCTTTAGGGTTCGCCTTAATTTATGCTCAAGGTGAGGAAATCAAAAGTATTACTTAAAAGTGCTCACAATCTAGCCCCTGATTTGAATTTTATAATATAATACCTTTCTCTCAAGTCCGGGTGGTCCCCGATACGTCGGGGGTGGTTATACGAGAGGTATTAAGCTGGGGTATTAAGCTATCTTTGCTATTCCTATTCAACCCTTTTCTCAATGTGGAGGCGTGGAGCTAAGCCTATAGATAGAGGCTCTTGGTCATGAGCAAATCGACAAGTCATGTGACATTGTTAATACTACATTACAATGTAGTAATACACTCCATAAGGCTGAGCTTTTCTGTTTTCAGGTCAGTACTCTGTAAGCCTACGGTTCTATATATTTATCTCAAATTCAGACACATTTTTACTATCAACTCATTTTTTTTTTCAATTTTAGTTTATTCACACCCTCATTTGAGGTATTAAAGTAGAGAAGAGATCGGGTTAGCCGACAGTTACAATGGCATCACCGATTTATGTCATGGCAAATACGATCATTACTATAGATTAGTACTAGAACAGCCGTATTCCATGGGGGCATGGAATACAATATGCTTGTATTCAATAGGGTCCGACACCTTGGATTTTGAATGGAGCTGAGCTGTTTTTTCTTCATCTTAAAGCAAATTAACCCCATAGGCCATGACATAAATGCAAATGTCCACTCCCATAGAACATTTTTGCACCGCATTCACCTCAATACGGCCTGTCCGCATTCAACTCTCCCTATAAGGCGTCGTTGAATACGCACAGCCTCACCTAGGTGAAGACGATGCAAAAATATTCCATGGTCACGGACATTTGCTTATGAGTATGCTGTATAGTGTATTAAAACAGCCCATAATTCATGCAATCTCAAGGATATATAGTTCAACAACATGACTAACTAGCAAGGACAACCAAATACATAAGATAGCGAAGTCAGTCAAATCCGGCTGCCCGCTCCCCATATCTGTCACAGTGCTAAACAGGTGTTGGTAAAACATTGATTCTGATGGTTCTATTGGGCAGAATTGCTTCAAGTTAGTATCAAATTGAAGGGGAAAACTACCTCTATCTCACTGGCATAGTATTTTGCTTCTCTCACTTACTTTTTTTGCTGGCTATGACAGCAAGCAAATGGGTGATTTAGTAAATTCTGTCAGACCACTCTGTAAGAGTGACTTGAACAGCCATGCATTTATTGCAGAAATACATATGTATTGTCCTTTCTAGACAGAGCTAGATATGATACATTATATTAACTTTGTGACCAACATCTAGACCTACATTTTGAGGGGATTTTGGATGATATCAACTGATTATTAAGAGCGGGGCGGTCTCTGGAACTTCTACAACTTTGGACCTCTTTTCTTAAAAAAAAAATTTGTTACAGAAGCTAACAGAACCCACAGGGTTATTCTTCAACCTCTTTTTAGTAAGAATATGTTAAGTTTATACAGCTGTAGAGCTGCGATTTTCTGTGATTTTTAATCTAGTGAATGCATCATACCAAAATTTAAAATGCTTGTACTTCTAGTACTGTAATACCATTTAGATATGTTATTCTGCTAATACTAAGCTTTATGGTGATGTGATTGGTTAGTGGATCGGCCCATCTAATCAAAACTTATCACTAATTAAGTGAAATAATGCAAAAATCTCCTGTGCGCATGGTATGTTTAATGGGCAGTCTTACCTCAAGATTTGGGCTAAACGTGAAGGAGATTAATGGCAGAAAAAAATATGTATATTCCTGATTTATAAAGTGCCATAAAAATGGTTCTAGTAGTCATATCAACTTGATTCAAAAAGCTACAAATTGTAATTTTGACGCCCTTTAGGCTTTAATTTGATGTATGACTCATGTTATTCGGGTAAAGTTAAAAGTTTTGGCTGACTTCACTACATAACTTAGATAATGTTTAATTAGGGAAAACATGCCAAACTTTTATTTTGGATTTACCCGAAGAATTTGACATCACCGGAAAGCTGGCAACTTGAGTAATTTAATGGTGTTTAAATTGTCTTTATAATGGTATTTAACAGAAGTTATGAGGGATTGAATGTGGAATTTCTATAATATTCTCTGTCAGCGGATTTCCAGCCAGTGTGGGTCTTATCAGTCCCTGCCCACTGTGCACAGGCTACACTGGTTCTCACACATTTCAGACCTTGCTTTACTTAATCTCAAATTAAATTTGATTGAATAATCATAGAGGGTAACCAATTACATCACTGTAAGCACAACAGTTTGGGGATTGATGGGCTATACTTAACATCAAAAGGAACTAAGATAAGTATTATAGATCATGTTGGAAAGTCAAAATTTTCTAAATAGCAGTGTGATAAGCAGACCTGAAATTCTTGGATTTTTTACTCAACTCTCCTATACTCTTTTACTTTGGGCTACTTTGGGCTAATAGATAATAAATAGCTGATTAAAGATCCTAAAAGTACACACTTTTGTGGTTATCCCATATAAGTTTTAAAAAGTTACACAAATATTTAGTTTTGATATTTTCGGGTTTAACTCTTCCTTTACCAGAGTATTTCAGAGCAAATTTTTGGGTTTTAGTTTATAACATAAACTCTCAAAAACCGTTGGAATTGTGTGAATATTCAAATTAGAAGGGAAATGGTGACCGGTTAAGCTAGGATAATCAGTTAGATAGAACAACATCTAAGTTTTCTCTATCTAGTTTTATTTATGAGATATATCATCATAAATGTGGTGATATGATGAGAAAAGTTGATCTCATGAGTTAAATTCAAACTGCAATATCTCAGCACTCCCTGTAGCAATTGCAATGATGTTAAGTACATATTGTAGTAAATATTTAGTTTTGTTGAAATTTTGGCAGATAATGGATTTTGAAAGCCATTCTTTTTCGGTTACCATGGCAACCAAAACCATGCAAAATCGGCATTTTTTCATATCTGTTACCATGGTAACCAGCCAAAATGGCCAATAGTGCATTAAAATAAACAAATATTTTCCATGCCATTTTATTGAGCATGAAAAAATGTGCAAAGTCAATTTTCACCAAAAAAATGATACTATTTGACATTTTTCATGATTTTTAGCCTAAATATTGATTTAATCTATGGAAAACTTTTAAGGTAATTTAAGAGTTTGTCTCAGGTTTGTAAAACTGCCATGCTAAA
This sequence comes from Acholoe squamosa, assembly GCA_949317995.1. NCBI lineage: Eukaryota > Metazoa > Annelida > Polychaeta > Phyllodocida > Polynoidae > Acholoe > Acholoe squamosa. The sequence goes on from OX439038.1 coordinate 55,915,400, forward strand.
AGTATAAGAGATAGAGACTAACTCTTCGGACTCTGTGGATAACCCAACTCAAGCTAGGTCTAGCAAAAAATTCGAAGAGTTTCAATGGATATTGTGGAAGTTAGAGTGTACTCAATTTGGGTCAAAAATCGGCCAAAACTACGCATTAATGCGTAGTTGGTAAAGGAAGAGTTAAGTCAAAACTCTTCTGAAATATATAGAATCTCTCCAGATATTTCATTCTTTCTCCCTCTATGGTAACTGATAATGTCTTAAGCTTTCAATAGAGGTCTCAAATGTAAAAATTGACCAATAATTAAGAAAAATATCAGCATTTTATATTTCAAGGTTTTATAAAAATTACAGTCTGTGCACACCAATACCCCTTGAGAACTGAAAAGATATTAAATCAATGACTGGATCTAGAGTAAAATGACCTACAAATTCTGATTCCTTGGTTATTTTTACCCTAAGGACATGAAAATAGTTAAGGGAGTGATCATTTTTTAACAACAGGGGGGGCTGGTGGGTTTGAGGGGGGGTCAGAATTTTTTCCACCCCTTGACTGGGGGGGTCAGAATTTTTTCAACACCTCTGATGGGGGGGTCAAAATAATTTCACCTGTTTTCAGTGGAAAACCCCGCACGTTACTATAGGCTAAAAGGGGACGTTCGCGGCTGATTTTTGTCCCTTATGGGGGGGTAGAAAAAATGTTACCCCCTCGACAGGGGGGGGTCGAAATCTTTTTCGCGCGTCCGCGCGCAAACCCACCAGCCCCCCCCCTGTTGTTAAAAAATGATCACTCCCTAATGTTGACAGTGGAAAAGAGTCCTAAAATAGAAAATCATATTGATTGATTTACTATAGTGACAGATAGGGACTTACAGGAGTGGGTGCAGGGGTGTTATTCCTAGTTTAATCGTTGTTTTCGAACATCATATGATTCATTATGATATGATTTTGAACATGTCACATGAACATATTAAGGGAGTGGTCATTATTTATCAACAGGGGGGGTTGGTGGGTTTAAGGGGGGTGTAAAATTTTCAGACCCCTCCCGAGGGGGGGGCTAATAAAAATTTGACCCCTCTTGAGGGGGGGCTAAAAAAATTCACCCTCTTTTTAGCAAAAAAGCCCGCGCACTACTATAGATCAAAGAGGGGCGCGAAAACTCTCCGCGCCTCTGGTGCAGGGGGGGCACAAAAAATTTTGACTGCCGTCGAGGGGGGAGGTCGTAAAAAAATTTCCGCGCAAAAACCCACCACCCCCCCTGACTGTTGATAAAATTATCATAAATAATGACCACTCCCTAATTTAGCCTAATGACATATGACTGACTAGCAAGGACTGATGCAAGATAATGGTTGCTTTTCAACAACATGACTGACTAGCAGGGACTAATACAAGATAATGGTTGCTTTTAACTCAAATCTATGATTATATGTATTGTTTTTTCCGTGTTTACGTTTTGCCACTTCGAGTCAGACTGAGTTTTGGACTGGGTTTGCATTGGGCTGGACGGAAAGAGTGCATTTGTTTACAGGGGGCGCAACAAGCGCCGAGATCTCTCAACCGGAAGCCGGGGAATGATAAAGCACTACTCCCATTGAAACTGTACGGGGGTGATTGTTCAGGGTGCAATAAATGTTAATTTAATCTAAAACCCTTTGACCAAAAATTGTATAAATTTCAGCGAGTGGTCTTATGACATAAAGCTATAGTCTGTTCAATTTTGGACTTACTTGGCCTAGTAGATTCCGAGAAATCTGATATTTAATACTGGAATTCAGTGCACCTCTCACCTGCTTTTCACTGTCAAACCATTTCCGAAATTTCTTAACTGTTTTTATATAAGTTTTGACTATAATATATTTATTAAACTAAAAGCGAGTGATCATTATATCATAATCTAATAGTGTGTGAAGTTTGTAATCATTTCGATGTGACACAACAGAGAAATAATAAATTCCTACACAGGCTACAGTGTTGTGTACTACTAGCATCAGGCTAGGAGTCTTCGGCTTTCCCCGGCCTTCTATGGCTGCCTAACGTGTTGCAACGAGGTTGACACATCTTTTACTATACTTAGTTTACTTTTCGTCCAAACGAATACTAGGTTTGCAACGGGGGAGCTGGCACTTCCGTGTTTACCGTTCGTTTAGAGGCAGTTTGTGGCGTATTTACTCACCTCTTTTGTCAGAATGTGTGAGGAATGGCTTGAAATGTGACACTAAGTCCTTATTTGATACTTTAAAGTTCTTTGATACCATATATTCCCTCACAACGTCCAAATTAAACTGCGGATCATCATCCATTTTCGCTCGCTTTTGTTTCCGGAAGTAGTTTTATTTTGTTCTCCACGAGTAGAGAGTTCCCGCGGCGGACACCCGTCTAAAAACGCGCTGGTTCCCCGTGTTACATTTCCCGCGCTGTTCCCCGCCCACTAACCCAGCCTTTGCACGGTTAGACTTTAAGATACTCAGAATGTCAGCTATGTCTCCCAGTTCTGTCTGGGAAATAACTGAGGGTCTATTCGCTCAAGATTACAGCTTTTTGGAGAAATGTGTTCCAGTGAGTTGTAGAGTAGGTGACTTGTAGGCCGGATGTAGACCTGCCCACCGGTCCCTAAGCATATAATGTTAGGGACCGGCTCCTCTGTGTTATGAGACTTTTCAGCTACTGGTTCTGCCTCCTGCTGCAACCGGAAGTTGCAAGTAGTTTGTTTACATGTGTCTCAAAGATATATTTAGAGACACAACAGGGTTCCCTAGAAAAGATGGGCGAGAGATAATGCTATTATGTACAACTAATCCAAAAATTGGAACTCAATTCATTATATTTATTTAGATACAGCAATTATAACATTGCTGAGTAAAGCCTTGCGTATGCCACGGCCGCCATCTTGTTTTGAAATGTTATTTTCGTATTTTCGGCAAAATGTTAGCTTTTCCCTGACTTAAACTGATCGTAGAAGGCTGAAACTTTCAGAGTATCTTAAGGGGGATCACATCTAGCTGCCTACTTAATTTTAAGAGGATTGGTTAAGGGTAAGGGTGCGGGGAAAGTCTCCCCGCGCTCCCGAAACATTTGGTATTATAACTCTCCCACACCGTACAGAGCTCCCTGAGCGGCAGACGGTGTGGAAACCCCCACACTAGCCGGATGGAGCCAGCCTCTCGCTACCGCTAGATGATGGACACTCCCAGAGTAGGGAAAACATGCCAAACTTTTATTTTGGATTTACCCGGATAATTTTACATCACCGGGAAGCTGGCAACTTGAGTAATTTAATGGTGTTTAAATTGTCTTCATAGTGTTACTAGAACAAAAGTTATGAGGGATTGAATGTGGAATTTCTATAATGTTTTCTGTCAGTGGATTTCCAGCCAGTGTGGCTCTTATCAGTCCCTGCCCACTGTGCACAGGCTGCACTGGTTCTCACACATTTCAGACCTTGCTTTACTTAATCTCAAATTAAATTTGATTGAACGATCATAGAGGGTAACCAATTACATCACTGTAAGCACAACAGTTTGGGGATTAATGGGCTATATTTTGCATCAAAAGGAACTAAGATAAGTATTATAGATCATGTTGGAAAGTCAAAATTTTCTAAATGGCAGTGTGATAAGCAGACCTGAAATTCTTGGATTTTTTACTCAACTCTCCTATACTCTTTAGCTTTGGGCTAATTTGGGCTAATAGATAATAAATAGCTGATTAAAGATCCTAAAAGTACACACTTTTGTGGTTATCCCATATAAGTTTAAAAAAGTTACACAAATATTTAGTTTTGATATTTTCGGGTTTAAGTCATAACTCTTCTGAAATATATACAATCTGTCCAGATATTTCATTCTTTCTCCCTCTATGGTAACTGATAATGTCTTAAGCTTTCAATAGAGGTCTCAAATGTAAAAATTGACCAAGAATTAACAAAAATATCAGCATTTTATATTTCAAGGTTTTATAGAAATTACAGTCTGCGCACACCAATACCCTTTGAGAACTGATAAGATATCAAATCAGTGATTGGATCTAGAGTAAAATGACCCACAAATTCTGATTCCTTGGTTATTTTTACCCTTGGTAAATGAAAATAGTTAATGTTGACAGTGGAAAAGAGCCCTAAAATAGAAAATCATATTGATTGATTTACTATAGTGACAGATAGGGACTAGCGGGAGTGGGTGCAGGGGTGTTATTCCTACCCAGAGGAGTGGTGCAGGCATTGTGTGATGTACCTAGCTAGATAGACCTGCCAACCGGTCCCTATAATAGCTCGATGCAGCAAGTTGGGAACCTGAGTGTTTTTCAGTTTTGGAGGCAGTTGGACATGTAAAATGTGTGTATTCAAGGGACTTCTTCACATATGCTGTAGAACACAAGTCTTGTGTATGATTGTATGATAGAGGCTTTTGCCATACATTAAATTCCTTCAAGATACATGTCAGACTAGACAAAATGCCCTCCGTAGGTCCCATATGGGCAGGAAAATCACCCTGCTCATAAATGTCTTCATCTTTTTCAAGATCAAATATCTGAAGACCTAAACAATATCAACAGGTTCATGGTGCAAAACCCTTTTGTGTCTATTAAATTTCATCATCAAATTTCATCAGCAAATGTTGTTTTGACCTGATGACCCATTGAAAACCATATTGAAATGCTATTAGAACCCCATATTAGGCATGTGAGGCCTATTTTGATGCACTATCAAGCTATTTAGCAGTAAATAGCGACAAAAGTGTTGTTGGTGCCATGGAGTAGAATCATGAGATGTGTCTCATTGTTCTCACACTTATTGTATCACTTGGATATTTCACATGCCTTTAAAGACGATCAGGTTGAATACAAAAATGGATAATTTTGGTATCACTAGGTGATCACCTCTCCATATATGGTGATCTATGTGGTCCCACATCAAAAACCAAGGAAAAGTTGTGCTGAAAATCACAGTTTTTGGAAACAAACAAAAAAAAACATATGTGGATCAACACGGTAAAAGGTACGCCCGCGAGGGGGTGCGTGGGCATACCTTTTACCGTGTTGATCCACATATCTCCCATAGTGCAACAAGTCTACTTAGGGGTAGGAAAAAAAAGCATACTCATTTATAAACTTGATGGGTCACTCTAATGAACTATCTATGAAAAACTGATGGTTAGAATGATTTTTCACATATTAAATATATAGGGCCAAACTTTGAAAAACGGCAATTATTTTAAACTAATGATTTTCTAATTTACAGTTTGTACTTCAGTGGCAAACTGTCCACAACATGAATGTAAAGATATCTATTCTGGCCTGAAAGCTGTGAGTCTCAGCTTTTATTTACTGCAAATATTGTGTAAATTGGATTATATTTGGCTAAACTGCAGCAATTCAGGAAAAACTAAGTTTTAGGTTACCAACTTGCTGCATCGAGCGATAGGCATATGATGATAGGGACCGGCTCCTCTCTGTACCAAAGTCTTTCAGCTACTGGTATTCCCCCTGCTGGCAACCGGAAATTGCCAGTCTTGTAAGATGTTAATTTTTCATATCTTATTCTAATCATGGGTCGCCCCCAAACTTTCAGCGAAGCTAAAGGAGGGTTGGATGTAGGTATATCTAAAGTTTTAGAAGGATTGATTAAGGATTGAATGCATGAGAGGTGCGCGGAGAGTGCTCCCGCAGGACTGAAACATTTGCCAATATAAGTATCCCACACCATACAGAGCTCCCTGAGCGGCAGACGGTGTGCATGGAAACCCCCACACTACCGCTAAAGAGTCGGCAGTAGGCTCAGCCTAGCTGACTTGATGCAGCCTAAGCTAGGCCTAGGTAGGTCTACTTTCCTCCTGCCCCTTAAGATTACCTGGTATATGGAAAAAGTTTATTCCCACTTGGCAAATAATTTTTTTTAATGTTTGCAAACGTTTTTATTAGGTTTGGTTAAAAACGTTTGTGAAAAAATCTTTTGTTCAACAACAAGCTTGGAGGGAACCATGGGGTTGCACGCAGCGGTTCGTGTTGTACAGGGCCACTCACTGGCTATCCGTGCAACCTCATGTTTCAAGGAGTGCTGTTGGAAAGACCTTGAGGGGTTGTGATGGGTGGGAGGTACGCAACCTGCGATTTACCTATTGCGAACCAGTAGAGTTTGGGGATGTAGAGGGTGTGGACGTAGATACACCAGAACAACCACCAGAGCAACCACCAGAACAACAACTAGAGGCTACCGAGGCTGGCCCAGAACCTTTCAGGAAGCTGAAACGCTATGCGGTTGGTACATACATGGCCTGTGTATATGACAACCAGTGGTACCTGGGAAGACCATGAGTATGAAGTTTCTTTTCTTACTAAGGAGCAAGAGGACTCAAATGAGTTCCGTTGGCCACGGCGCAAAGATGAACTGTGGATGTGCCACATGGACATACTTGGCTGTACTCCCCAACCAGATGAGGGCATCTTGCGTCGGAAGATAAGGTATTACACCCTTCCCAGAGACCTCATCAACACTATTGACAAGGCTTTTGATGAGTTGTAATCAAATTTTGATGACTCACTATAACCTACTTCAGGACTTGGATATTATCTATTACTATTACAGACGCGTAACTTCTGAAACTTTTATTTTGTAATCTTTTGCACCCCTAGATCTATAGATCTACAGATCTACTTTCACTGATTGTACTTGGTATGTATTAAGCTGTTGATAGACATGCTATTTTGATCCTCCAGTATAAATTTACCAGTGTTTATGAAGGGGTGATTGATTGATTGGTTTGTGTTTTACAGCACTTTAGCGGCACTAAGTGGCTATCCCCTGCTTCACAGGTTGATAATTTAACAGAGGAATGTGTCAGTGCCCGCGCATATGTGCACCACACACATCCTGAGGGGATAGGAAAGAGGAGATATAGACCCTTTTAAGTGGGCTAGGGAAGCCCGATGAAGGGGTGAAAAATCCAAATCCGGGGTCATTTGGGCCTTCCATAGGTGGTTTGAGTTTGGGCATGATGCACTCGCAGTGGTCTGTAGATGTGAAAAATACTGTTTTTCAATTTTCAAAGTCATGTGGGAGACGTTTACATAGATAAAACTGAGTGTTTTAGAGTTTTAATGTGTATTATATAAGAGGTTGTTGAAGTGTGTATGGAGCTAGAAGAGGTTTTGAACTTGTTTGGTGCTCATATGATGCATGTTCCTAGGTGCTATCGACGCTGTAACGTCCGACACTTTTATGCCACTTTTGGTAGTGCCTGGTAGAAGGGGTACTGTGGATAATATGGTTATGGCAAGGTGGTTAACTATGGTTTATATTGTTAATAGACATATGTGCCTTATGATTAGGGGTTATTTGGGCCTTCCATAGGTCTTTTGAGTTGGGGCATGATGCGCTTGCAGTGTAAAAAGAGGTGGAAAATACTGTTTTTCAATTTCCACAGTCATGTGGGAGACACTTACATAGGTAAAACTGAATGTTTTATAGTTTCAATTTACAATATAAAAGGTTGTGTAAGCATCTATGGAGCTACAAGTGGTTTTGAACATGTTTGGTGCTGATATGGTGCATGTTCCTAGGTGCTGTCGATGCTGTAACGTCAGACACTTTTATGTCATTCTAAGTGACTTTTCATAGTGCCTAGTATAAGGGCTATTGTTAAAGATACGGTTATGCCATGGTATTTCCTATGGTTTATAGCATTAATAGACATATGTGCCTTATGATTAGGGGTCATTTGGGCCTTCCATAGGTGGTTTGAGTTTGGGCATGATGAGCTCGAAGTGTTGTGTAGATGTGCAAAAATAATGTTTTTTAATTTTCAAAGTCATGTGGGAGACACTTACATAGGTAAAACTGAGTGTTTAAGAGTTTCAATGTATAATATAAAAGGTTGTTGAAATGTGTGTCGACCTAGAAGAAGTTTGGAACATGTTAGGTGCTCATATGATGCATGTTCCTAGGTGCTATCGATGCTGTAATGTCTGACACTTTTATCAATTTTTGATACCCATACTTTGTGGTGTACCATCACCTTCAGGTGATAAATGGGAGTGAACAATGGTTCTGTGTGAAAGTATACATTCTAAAGGACATGTGCAGCTGATTTGAAGAGCCTATGATGAAAATCAAGTGAGGTACAAAATTATATAAAATAAAAGAAGTGTTCATGACAAAAACAAAAAAAAAACTTGAATTTTCAAAAATTACATTTCCCCAGATTTCCAGTAATATTTCACCAATCAAATTGATTTCCAGTATACATGATGTCCTCCCTTGTAATAGTCTGCACAAGTATTTTAGAGAATATGCAATCAGTACTGTTTTTACCATGATTGGAAATAAAGGTGTCAGACGTTACACGATAAGAAGTCATTATATTTGGAGGGCTACCAAAACTGACATGGTAGGAGCACAAAGTGTGAATCACGTTTTCCAGGGAGAAAATATATTGGTCTTTCACAGTAATAAAGACTTTTAACTGGATTTTGATTTTTGCCATCTCTCTGTCCGGGGGGGGGGGTAATTGTGCATTAAATGAAGATTTGACCCATATTATTAATGGAAAAAAGTTTATTCCTACTTGGCAATTTTTTTTTTGATGTTTGCAAACGTTTTTATTAAGTTTGGGTAAAAACGTTATGAAAAAAATATTTAGTTTATCAACAATATATGAACACAACAAAGCGTTTTTTTACATTTCTTTTTCAATGTTTGTAAAAAAAAGTTTATAAGTGACGCTATCTTAAGTTAGAATTACATTTTTTCAACCTAAAATAAAATGTTTCCATAAAACGTTACAAAGGCGTTTTTTAATACATGTTTGACCTTGGGAAACTATTAAAAACGTGTTTTAACGTTAAAAAACGTTTTTTGTGCCAAGTGGGGTTACACTTTGAAAAGAACAGGGTAAGCCTAACTGAGTGGTCTTTTCTTTTTTCTCTCTTCTCCTTAGGATGAAAATGGAACCCCCTCCCCCATGCAAACACCCAAAAATTAAGCATCAACCACCCTTAAATAGAAACCTAAACTTCCTATCTGTACATTGTAGTAGGCATACCACACAGAAGATGGAAAAAGCGGGTGCAAGATTCTTTCCCCTGTGTACATCACATGGATATGATTGTTACAAAATATATTTGGATAGTCATACATGTGTACATACCGTCGATGATCGATCCTGATGACGTGTATTTGCATCGTATAGTCGAAAGGGTTTCTCGAACATTTAGATTATTTAAATTCTAAAACCTCTCATCTCCTTTCGTTGCCACCCTCTTCTGGTGAACCGTTTAAGGCGTCTCAGACAAGCGGCCGGAAGGATTCTTGACCAAGACTCCCAGGATGGTTCCCCGACGTCAAATCTTTCCAAAGATAAAGGCCTGTGGGGACCGGGAGTAGGCGAGCAGGGTGGCCCCCATAGGCCCCATCCCCTGAAGCCACTTTAAAAGGCGCGCGCACGAAAGGGTTCTAAAGGTTAAATAGAGGTTAGATAGGAAATATTTTCTTTCTTGTCTGCGCGATAAAAACTCCCCGGGGATGGCTTGGCTTTCAGAGGGCCAGCAGAACAAAGGGTGCTCCAGGGGGACCCACAGCCTGGAGGAAAAGAAGCCTGCATGGTGCGGCCTGAGGGCGGCATTGGGTGGGGACAAGGGGTGGGACTGTTGAAGAAAAGACGTACAGGAAAAGGAGGATGTCCTTCAGATTGTGGCCAATGGTATATATATATATATATATATATATATATATATATATATATATATATATATATATATATATATATATATGCAACACTCTACTAGCCTACCAGTTAAATGTACTGCTGATACAAAACGACCCCTGAGAGAGCTCACTAAATGTTGTCGATATCAACGTAAGTTTCAAGGTAAAACATGAAATCTATCCCAGCATTTTCACCCCTTTTTTCATCTAAATGGGAGGGGCTTATGAGCATAAATATAGTCTAACATTAGACCCCTTTACACTATTCACAACGATGATTTTAACCAATCAGAGAATAGTAATTCAAAATAAAAAATAAAATCAAAATTTCCACGATTCATCCTAATTCTATAGGTTCTACATGTCACGAGAGTATCGTCCATAATCTAAACATACCACTCCTCCACCACGCCCTATAGACTTGAAGTGATCGCCATGCCACTTCAATACTATAGAAGAACCAGGATGTATTACATGTGATATATATGCGGCATTTGTGAGTTACTTCCTGGGGGTATAAAAGATCTCTATGGTTACTTCAAAAGTCTACATTTATACATGTATAATGAGAATAAAAAGAGAGTGCATTGGGATGGACGTTCGCCCCCCCCCCACCCAAAAAATGGACGTTCGGCCCCCCCACCAAAAAAAATAAAAAAATGAATAAATAAAGAGAACAAAACAGGTCAATAGGGCGAGCATCCGAGTAAGTAATGTTAAAACCCCAATCCCTGAATGGAGAAGACAGACAGGGTGGACAGGTCTAGGGGAAATAAGAGACAGAGTATTTGAGCATCAAACACCCATCCTTATCTAGTGACAGGAGTGGCCACTACTGGTCAGCTCCTCCAGGCATTGTTGACCTCTCTGAGCCTGATTCACCCTCCCCTCCCTCTTGCCAATCCACCTGACGGTCAGATTTTTCATCCGGTGGCGGTGTCGCGGTTTGTGTGTCCTCTGAAAAGCGGCCGTCCACTGGGACCTCTTGGACATGAGACCTTGGCGGTTATCAGTCGGGTCCAGTAGCGCCCCTTTAGCACTTTAAGGACATCATGATGTCATAAGGCTTCGTGTTCATTTATCCAAATGATGCACCTAAACATGGGAGGTGAGTAACTCGCCGCTGTGGCATTGGTGCACCATCTATTCATCATTCGAGAGTGTAACAAAGATCGGGATTGTGCATGAATTCGGCACTGGTGAGTTACTTGACAGGACTGCATCATATGCATTGTGCTGACCGAAGGACATGGTGAATTAAATGACCTTGCAATTCTTAAACTAAAGGGTTAAGACTGGCCTGTGTTCAGTCAATAGGGCGAGCATATTGCTGGTCAGTGCCCAGCAGGGCTGAGCCATACTCAGGACTCGAGCGGTCAAGGAGGAGCTGCTCACTAGAGCTAGAGCATGTCTGACCAACCCTCTGGTGAGGAGGGGGAGGGGGTCGTTGGGATTCATTGTAGAAATGACATAGTGAATAATAGACATAGGACAAAACTTCCTTTATTCGAGTATAAGAAAGGCCTTTGGTTTGGGAATTAGTTCATGTATATATAGCTGAATATCTGGGAGATAATGAAGAGGTGTTAGTTGTTAAATTTAAACAGAATTGCCTCAACAATGACATTGTTTAATCAACTTGTTTTTAATTTGTGTACATCTGTTTAAAGGGGAAAATATAAGAATAAGCATAATGTTGACAAATGTGTTTATGGTAGACCTCTTTATCTAAGTGCAATACTAACCATGGTCACAAAGTATAGAACTGAGATAAAAGTTTCTCAGCTTAACTTCCCAGGTGTTTTATACGTATGAATTTTACCCTCAAAGGACAGCGTCGTGCCTAGTAAAGCAAATGGTCGTTGTGATGCATCACTGGCGAATAAGTCACTGACTGGCAGTGTGTTGGACTTACGTCATGCCTGGAGCATGTTGCTCCTATGGTAAAAAGAGCTGTCAGTAGGTACCCTCTTTTCAAAAGAAGCCACGCTCTGTTTCAACTTGCACTCACCATATTAGTCTAAAAAGTCACCTGCCTTGTTTAAAACAGAGAGAGCTGCACTATCAGGTGCCTATACTCATGTCACACACTCTATAGTATATTATACTGACTGACTCCTCCCAACTAGGTACCTACTCAAATCCCCCTTTTTTAGCACCATACTTGAATGACCACTTGTGAACAACAAAAGGGACAAGTTATAGCTACATGGAAAGAAAGGACTGGAAACGAGGGCATTTTTAGCCAGCTCTTCCTTTTACTATAGGAGCAACATCCTCCTGTATGTGTATCAGTCCCGTGGGAGCGGCATAACACCTGAGTGCAGCGATAATATAGGCCTAGTCATTAGGACTATATTTTAAAAATCTTTAGGACAAATAGACAATTAGACATTAACACACTCTGGCACCTTTGAAGGGTCAATGGGTTGAGGTGCACACATGTCTGCGGACACCAGTCTCTACAAGCTGTACCCACACAGTATACAAAAACTCCTACAGCACAAAAAGGTGCATTATAACAGAGGGGAGAAGTATACAAGATGTAGACAGTAGCAAGACAGCCACCCTCACCCCCCCCGGCGTTCCTCCCTACTTGTAATGTCACACTTCCTGTACTATGGAGATGATGTTATTCCATCAAATGAATAAATATGGCAAACGGTACTATTGGGAAATTCGCCGGTAAATGGGCGGGGACATAAACTGGGAGCAGGAACGTGAGGGAGCATACATTAATCGGCCATAGGCCGGCTAATGACCGGTTTTATTCCGGGAGGGACACGCCAGTGGCATAATCTACCCCATCTGGTCAGTGGGGACAGGGTGGAGGACGTCAGTGGTCTTTTTCACTGGTGGAGGGTTATCGTTAATGACGATAGGCACAAATGAAGATATGCTGAAGATAGGTTCGTGGATATCTTCAGAATTCTGTTTCTATATAAGTTGTCTTCACTAGTCATGGATTTAGATCCAGAGGATAACTCACTTGTCATTGATCTTGGCATATGTCATCTTCAAATAAGCATATCTTCAGGCTATCACTTCCCCTTTCCTTTATTCTGGTTCATGTTATCTTTTACAAAAACTGGGGGGCCACTCACCACTTTCTTGCCAAAGTGAACCTGTCTCCTTACTATAAATAGCTGTGCTAGGGGGTGTCCCATTCATCAGTGACATCATCATAACTTTTCGAGTTGCATGAAGACAGGTCTTCATGAATGGGCCTGGTAGATCGTGAGTGGGGCTGAGAAGATAGGGAATGGGCAAGAAAGGTCAGAAATGGGCGAGGGGGGTCGGGAATGGACTAGGTGGTTCGGGAAAGGGCCTACTGTAATACCTCATGTATAAGGAGCACTCCAAGTATTTATAGGGTTGTTGATGTCTTCAGAATTGCGCTAGAAAAAAATTATATTTTCACAGTTTAAACTGAGTGCCCCTACCAGAAAAAGGGTAAATATCGATGTAATTAGTATGGGACATCAAGAATTGAAGGGAATACTATGAGGTACAGTTTGGTCTTAATTTCGAGCAGTTTAGTACTGTTCTGTGGTGCAATATCACCACCTATAAGGTGTACCCCTAACTTTTGCTGATTCTATAAGGCACCGAAGGGTTCATCCTCACATGTAACCTGTGCCTTGTATGTAAGGTAGTATGGTAAAGGTCGAATCCCACATGGCGAAAAATGGCTGCAATATCGCTGTGATTCTGTCCTTTGCATTCGAGGGGTGTTCCTGAGCCCCTAGATTGCAAGGATTGTTCAACTTTGACCGAATCCCACAGTAAATATGCAGCTATCCTTGCGATCTAGGGGCTCAGGAACACAGCTAGAACGCAAAAGAAAAAATCGCAGAGATATTTCAGCCATTTTTCACCATGTGGGATTTGACCTTAATGGTAGTGGGTATTATGGTAGTAGACTGAGAACGTTATTTCTATGCACAGTATCGAGTCATGCACTCTGCCCAAGGCACTCTAGTTTGAGAGTATTTCTATATGATTCTACCACTGGGTGGGCAATCTACCAGATCACCTGGCCAGTGTCTCATTTTAGTTAACACAGGCTTCAATGGGATTACACTGCCCAGCTCCATACTACTATGGTAGAACCAACATTATCAAGCAGTTTTTTACCGTAAACCCCTGCATATAAGATATACCTTGTGTATGAGGCCAGAAATGTTCCTAGGATATTTTGGAATGGGACAATGGTGCACTTACAGGAGAAATAAATCACCGTATCAAATAGCTATAGGTCATTTTATGCCTCCCTTCTCAAAAATAGGGAGCAAATGCATAGAGAATGAATATAATCAATCACCTCATTGAAGAGAGTGAAAACAGCCCATCTCATGATGTCCCCCACCCATGCTGCCATCCACCTTCTGCTCTTATGAAACCAGGACCTCTCTTTCCCAGCCTCTCTTCACTTTTAGAGACAAGTGAAGATAACTTGCATTGTTGTACTAATAATTTTTGCTGTAAAACTATGTATAACATTATCTTTTATGATTAAAATCATTTGAAAGAGTATGTGCATTGGAAACAGATACTAATTGCCTTATCTGAGGTGCGTATTAAAGACTTTTTAGGTCTAGAGGTGACACCATCCACCCAATAGACTGGCTTTGTGAAATGACATATTTGGGGTTAAAGACAGGTCTTCAGGCTATCTTCAAAGGCTAAAGACATGTGTTAGAAATGCAAGTATATCAGTCAAAAGACAGGTTAGATATAGGATTTCTCAAGATATCTCCAATAATTCAAAGATATCTTCAGTTCAGTTTGGAAATGACATTCACCTATTGTTACCCTTTGAAGATATCTTCGCCCTCAGTGAAAAAGACCACTGCACACGTACACAGGAGGGAGGCAGGAGGAATTACTATTGAGACACACAGAGAAATAAGCCAATCATGTGTATTGATATGCACTTTGGAGGTGGGAGAGGGGACGTATATAGGGGTATGTAGTGTAAGGTATGTATATGGGAATAGAGGTGGTCTGGAGATAATATTACAAGGTTATAGAAAAGGACGATCTATATCAATTCGAGTAATACGGGGAGTGATATTTTCTAATCCTCTAGAGAAACCACCCATCACCCAAATCACAATCACACAAACTTATCACCACCTCACAAACCACCTGACCACCCATCTCATCACCACCTCACCACCTCACCATCCATCACCACCAATCACCTATTACCTCACCACTCATCACCAACCATCCCTGCCTCACCACCTATAACCACATTGCCACCCATCCACACCTCACCACCCATCACTACCCAATCCCATCTAACCACCTATACCAACCTCACCACTAATCACCACCTCACCACCCATCACCACCTCACCACCAATCACCACCTCACCACCCAACACCATCTCATCACCCATCACCACCTCATCACCACCTCACCACCCAACACCAACTCACCACCAATCACCACCTCACCACCCAACACCACCTCACCACCCATCACCACCTCACCACCTCATCACCACCTCACCACCAATCACCACCTCACCACCCAACACCACCTCACCACCCATCACCACCTCACCACCCATCACCATCTCACCACCCAACACCACCTCACCACCTCACCACCCATCACCACCTCACCACCCATCACCACCTCACCACCTCATCACCACCTCACCACCAATCACCACCTCACCACCCAACACCACCTCACCACCCATCACCACCTCACCACCTCATCACCACCTCACCACCCAACACCAACTCATCACCAGTCACCACCTCATCACCAGTCACTACTTCACCTCACAACACCACCTCACCACCCATCACCACCCATCCCACATTACTATCCATTACCAGCAGCTTTGAATTGCAACCATAACTTTTTCGCTAAATGTAGTGTGTTAGATAAGATGGTTTTCAGGTATGATTTAAGATTTTCAGCACTAAATATATCGCCTTTCTGTGTGAGTGTGTATCGATAATGCACTACATCAACGTTATACATGGTGTAGTATGAGGTGTTATGTCCAGCTTCCTTTATGGGCTGCTCCATGCTCAGCGCCATAAGTCAACGGTGATGGTCTCCTCTAGTGCAAGAGATCATAACTCTGACCGCAGAGTGGCATCAATAGCTGCTTAACACGTGATTCCTCCATGGCGGGACCAGGAGCCAGTAATAGAAAACTAGAGAGGATGGCCATCAAATGGTGTATTACAGGGGCAAATTATGTTCACATGATGGTGATGGGAATCTGACACAACATGAAATGCATGACATAGTGTATTTATATGGGGGGGGGGTGTATGAAGGAAAAGGGAGATCAATGTTAACTGAAAGGCCTATAAGTGTGAATATAATATCATTTCAAATCAGGGATTAGAGCCTCTTTTAGAGGAGGGGAGATCAGGGCGAAAATTTTCACTAGGCCTTTGCCTCAATCAATCAACCCCAACACCATTTTGTTGAATACTGACCACTCCCTATGAATAAGAAGGAATGGGGTGGGGGTGGGGGTAGATAGATGGAGTGGAAGGGACATGACGGTTGGCTGGTCGATCCGCCAATGGGCATCATTTGTATTGGCCTGCGGTACAAGCATAACACGCACTGGCCGATAGATGTAATGAACGTGTAGAACACGATGATACATTGTTGACACTGCCTCCTCCCCCGGGTGACATTACTGTCAGCCCCGCTCCGCCCCCAGCCACCTCCCGGTCCCCCGGCCGTCTTACCCCTCAAAGGGTCGTATGGTGTTTAATGTTATTATGTATGCCATTTGGCCTCCATGATGCAAGAATGCAGCCATGGCGAATCTACTCACCAGGGCCGCATTCATGCATCGTGTCGGCCCTAAATACATGGTTGGTACCCTCCACAAGTCCTGGTATGACGCACCAATACCACAGGGGCTTTGGCGGTGAGTATTCCATTGGTGCGCCATTTTCCTTGAGATCAATGCATTCTGTGGCTTTTAAAGGGTTATCTACAGCCATCCCCATCTCCCCCGCCCACACAACGACAGTGTGGTGGCTGCGGCCTCTGGTGGCCAAGGTAGCCAACATGGTCACGAGGGCAATTTCTCCTTTAATTCTTTTCTTGTCAACTCCAACCTTCCGTCTATGGATAGATTGTGTATGTAAGAGGCACAGAACAAGAGCATTTGTAATATCTTTCCCTCTTTTACTCAACTACTGTACTTCTGATAGCTAGCTCTATTCAGAGATCACTCTCTTATACCCCGTCCTTGTATTTCTGTGTTGGAAGACGGGTGGTTGTTTGTATAATATACTTTTAGTATGATCATAGCTAATCAATGTGTGCTCTTCAGTGGCGGATCTGGAAAAGGAGGGGGCGCGGCCCAAAAGGAGGGGGCGCACCCTCTATTTTTGAGAAGATTTTAGGGCCCAAAATATGTGATCAAACTCTTAGGTACTGGGAAAAGGGGGGTGCGAGCGCCCCCGTGCCCCCCCTCTAAATCCGCCACTGCTCATATTCTGGAGATACTTTTGTCGCCATGATGCATGAACGCAGCTCTTGTGAATCATTCCTCAGTGTTGAACCTACAATATGGATTTTTTTTAAACATTAAAAAAAGGTGAGGTGGAGTAACTGGCGGTTAAAGCATCATGCTGCCCCTAATGGGTTGAAGACACACACGGCCCTGGAGTTCTAGGCCCTTGTGTGGATTCACTCCCTATAAATCCTGGCATGGTGGAGGTAAATTCTGTGGGCAATGGCAGAGAAGGATGGTGGAGCATAGGAATTAAGGCATCGCCAAATGTCACCACACTCAGACTGACACTTCTCTATACTACTCACGGCCACTGGGAGACTAGAGAGACAGGCGGGTGCTACTTAGCCCAGACAAAACTACTGTCCTTACTCTCTTATGTTGTTGTTAAATATTTTTTATTGGCTTAAAATGTATACATTAAACATATAGAACAAGCCTAGACAGCAAGACGCTATTGAGTACCCTACCTAGCTAATGTCTAATGGCACAGGTCCACAGATTAGATAGATAAGGAGCCTTAGTAACCAAAAGACATACACATAAAGCTCCAATGAGCTGGCGAATCTCCGCCATGTATTTCAATATAAAAAAAATCTTTACTTTTTTTAAAACTTTAGTTTTTATTTATTTATTACCCGTAGTTTCTTTTATTTTTAATTTCAAAATCATCGCCATTCCCAGTGTTGTGCAGAGAGTTACAGGTTTCTCTGCTTGGTGTCTAGTGTCATCGCGTCGTTTTATTTCCACTGATCGTTTGCTAGTATGGTCCCTTTTTCAAACTTGGGAGACCCCACCCCCACTCCATCTCCAGACTCCATCACCCGTATAGGTGCCCATGGCTGTGTCTGTCTGCCTATTAGGGAAATGCTCCAGGGGGCTGTAGGTAAACAATACTCTCGTATGTCATCAACAAGTGTTCCTGATTACTCACCAAACAAGACGCCTGCCAGCGTTATTATGTCAAACATTAGGGTAGGACGTACTTAATATGGGACGTCTATAAAGGATACAAGTAGCAAGGTGGGAGGGGGGAGTGGACACTACCCCAGCCTTGATGATGTATCTAGGGCCTATAGCTTTGTGTGCCGAAAGTGGCGGATTTGGAAAATTGGGAAATAGATTTTTCCGATGTGAAATTCGGCCCAATATATAAGTCAACTACGGAAGTTTTTTTTTTCTAATTTTCCAAATACATCTTTTCCACCACTGGCTTGAATGTAAGTCGCTTGACCCCGAGAGGTGATATTGTAGTGTACAGTGTGTGGTTCAGGGAGTGGATTGGGAGGGGGGGGTGGATTGACTCTGGAATAAGATAGGGAGGGAGCTGGGTATTTTTATATGGCTGATGGGCTATTTGGATGGACGTGAGGGGGTTGGGCAGGACTAGGCAGGGGGAATAGGTGGTAGGGGTGACTGAGGTCATATCAACAGCAGTAATCTTCATTAATACCAAAATAAGCTAATCTCATAGAGGTCATCCCTCTACTAGGGGTTGGCGTGTGCTACATGCATATAGAGCAGTGTGATGGGAGGGGGGGGGGGTTCTATGTCATGCAAACTTGTCTATACCTTCAAAATGTACATTCAAATCCCTCTATATCATTTCTTATCTCAAGTTGAATACGAGAGCCCCATAGGCTTAACCAAGAAACTCTGTATCACACCCCACAGTGTGATAACCCTTCCCCGTATCACACTCCCTGGGAAAACATCCAAAACGGTCAAATAACTGATGATAAAATCACTTCTAATGCCAAATCCATCGAATTTTGAACATATCTGACTAAAATAACTTGAGATAAATACAAAGGAGCACTCGAATTGGTCAGCACTGAGGGTTATCACACTCGGCTTCGCCTCGTGTGATAACCCTCAGTGCTGACCAATTCTCGTGCACCTTTGTCTATATATTCAACTTCTTCAACAGTGTATATCTTCAAACATACACAAATCATGTTCTTCTTATTTAGGCCCCAAATATCAGTTTTGACTTGCGAGTCACTGCTACGACTCACATATAACAAAATCGAAATGTTAAAACCTAGCTTCTACATGCTATTGGGAGAGATGGATATTCTAAGGGTGTACTGACCTTTCTTAGAATGGGGGTGGGTATTAATACCATAGGTTATATGAAGATATCCTCTATATGCATGTTCTGTTTTATATTTTGAAGTTTGTGTTTCTAAGGAAAAGTCTTGTTTATATCAATGTGTCCCAGCTCCCAAGATGAAACCCAAATATATCTTCTAACCTCTCTGAATATGTCTTCACCGATTAAATATAGTGATTTGAATTCAAGATAGCATATTCTGAAGAAGGCCACTGCAATGGATACTTAAACAAAAAGACAATATTCTGAATGAAGAAGAAAGCTCAAATTCCCATCACTGATCACGACCGTCAGAGAAGTCCAGGCATTGGGTGACAGTTTGAGTGATTTGTGACTGTTTCAAAATGGCTACCGTTTGCCGTAAGGTGTGAGGGCGAGGAAGGCGGCGGCTGGACCTATTACTGTAGGGATTGGACATCGTACCAAAGACAAAGACATCCCAAGCCCCATATCCAAGCTAATTTATGACCTTTGCAACGCCTGTTAATGACCCATGCTAGTCGGGTATGGGAGAAAAAAGAACGAGAGTCACACCATTGTCACTGTTCGCGTGACAACACATAAAAAAAGGGTTGGGCTTGAAACTTAACACCTGATCTGCATGGGGCTAAAAGAATGGGGGTCGCCGACAGGAGCAAGAGGTTGATCAGTGGGGTGGGGCAAATGGTGAATGGATGAAATCGTGGCAAGGGGCTGTCACTGGGGGGGGGGTGGATTTTGTGTGTGTTTTATGGGGTCCAGTAGGTGTCAAGGCCGTGGGGTGACACATGTTCTATGGTGATTGATCATCTTTTGTTTTAGTATGACCCTGCTGTAAGAGTTTGTATGAGGGAGGAGGGGTCAGTATTGGGGTGTTGAGAGGAACATCCACCCTACATAATATAAGACTGGCATTGGTCGTGTCTCAGGTGTTATTATAGGGCGTGGTTGAATGAGAGACATGTCTGCGGAACATGTGAAGAACTGTGTAATGTATTAGTTATACTTGGCGATTTTTTTCCCAGGGAAGTGAAGCCCTCTAAATTTATATCCTATGATGTGCATTCACTCCCTGCTCCCATCTCCCAAATATAGATATCGGTACAAACACTTTTATTTTGGAATTACACAGACGGCAAAATAGGGTTTCAAAGTTTAAGGCCTTGTTGAATATCCCACAATATACATGTACAGCATGTGGTAGTAGTGAAATTAAATAGATGTCTATCAAAATATGGTTTTCTGGCATGTATAGTCCAGACTTCATAGGTAGTATCGTCATGTACATCAATCTTGATAATTGTTATTAGATGTAGAGCATGGGCGGACCATTGGTTATCCCCGCTACAGCCTGTACATGGGGGAGTCCAACACTACATACATTGCACGGATGTGAGGGGAGTATATAATTATCAAAGACACTGACCAGTCACCATGTACACATTTACACACTTTAAATCTCGTTCCAAGTGGGCTTCAACTTTAAGTACCGTTACTGATGGAGTTACTCATGGTCTGTATTAACCACTTAAGGACGGCATTATGCACCAATGATTAATGTACATTTGCCAACAGGATGCCCCAGTGCAGTACTCTGTGTCAGTGATAACCCCCTAGTGCAGTACACTGTGTCAGTGACAATCCCCTAGTGCAGTACACTGTGTCAGTGACAATCCCCTAGTGCAGTACACTGTGTCAGTGATGATCCCCTAGTGCAGTACTCTGTGTCAGTGACGATCCCCTAGTGCAGTACACTGTGTCAGTGACGATCCCCTAGTGCAGTACACTGTGTCAGTGACGATCCCCTAGTGCAGTACACTGTGTCAGTGACGATCCCCTAGTGCAGTACTCTGTGTCAGTGACGATCCCCTAGTGCAGTACACTGTGTCAGTGACGATCCCCTAGTGCAGTACACTGTGTCAGTGACGATCCCCTAGTGCAGTACACTGTGTCAGTGACGATCCCCTAGTGAAGTACACTGTGTCAGTGATGATCCCCTAGTGCAGTACTCTGTGTCAGTGACGATCCCCTAGTGCAGTACACTGTGTCAGTGACGATCCCCTAGTGCAGTACACTGTGTCAGTGACGATCCCCTAGTGCAGTACACTGTGTCAGTGACGATCCCCTAGTGCAGTACACTGTGTCAGTGACGATCCCCTAGTGCAGTACACTGTGTCAGTGACAATCCCCTAGTGCAGTACTCTGTGTCAGTGACAATCCCCTAGTGCAGTACACTGTGTCAGTGACAATCCCCTAGTGCAGTACACTGTGTCAGTGACAATCCCTAGTGCAGTACACTGTGTCACTGATAATCCCCTAGTGCAGTTCACTGTGTCAGTGACAATCCCCTAGTGGAGTAGAATGTGTCAGTGACAATCCCCTAGTGCAGTAGAATGTGTCAGTGCCTATATCAGTCAATCCAAAATTCTTCATCCAGCCTCAAGGCAGTACGATGAGTTCTATATGTATATTGGAAGTAACTTGCCAAGGCTGCATTAATGTATACCCTCACGAAGACAGGCGTGAGATCGGGTGAAAGGGTCAATGCCCCAATGCTACATTCCACAGTCTTAGATCTCCCAACCCTACGTCACACGCCCATTGAGATTCCTCCGCCATCACGTCATGGTTCCGCCTGAGGGCACTAGGGGATGGTGACCTTTGACATTCACCCTGACCCATGTGACCTCCGATGCCCTGCAAATTTCACCGAGGCACCGGCCTGGCGCGTCGGGTCCCGCTTGACCGGAAGTGAGAGCTTAAAGGTCATCTTAAGGTCAATGGACGATGAAGGTCACTCTCCAAGCACTTTCCAAAATAACGTATTAAGCCTTCAGATTTGGTGCTAGTGAGCTGTTTGGAGAGTGCGCTTTTACTTGTCCTAGGTTGCTGTTCTACTCCTGTATCAATTTAACCTTTAATGGGTGATATGATACCACCAGAGTCAAATCGATTGTTTCATCGTCATGGTTAGCAAATAATATTATAGTGTCAAACAAGTTCAAGTTCAAGTCAAGTTCAAAATTGTTTATTTGAGTTGCTGCAGTATAGGAAACTTTCCTGTAATTGTTTCTACAATAACTGACCATATTTAGGTCTTTAAGTACATATATTTATGTAATATTTATCTTGTTCAATTACTATAACGATTAGTCAACTTTGACTATTTACATAAGACTGTTAGTCATGAGTATCAGGTAAATTATTTAGGGTTGCATGCCTACATAGCTAAAGGGACAGTCTCTCACTGATGCCGGACTTATGTGTTGGGCGCAGTATCATTTAGTACTCTATACTAAATGGTTGACAAGCCTCTTGCCGAGTCTGACAATTCCTGTAGACATACACGACTTGTTCAATGACACCTTTGAATGGTTGTTCTGCAATCAAAAGCTTGCCTGTGCACCAAAAGTGAGGTTTTGCTGTTTAAAGGGAAATTGCTCCCTCCTCTTGAAAGGGCTCATCTACAACAAAACAAGACCCTCCAGAATATTTCTGTTGAATCCCAATCCCTTTCCCTTCCCTATACTGTAACAAGAAATGTCGTCGGAATAACAACAGATTCCTAATCCCAAATTTGCCAGAGATCCATCATTATTTTCACAAAGATGTCGTTATTTTCACAGAGATTCCGTGTACCACCGCACTGCCACCTGGGGTTTCTTGTAAAAACTACACTGGCCTCCTGTTATATAATTTAGTGGTTTACTGTTCAATTTTACAAGGATCCCTGGTAGATTCAACAGTACCTTTTTACAGTGTACATCACCCCCCCCCCACCCCCACTACCTCATCCTCCCCACCAGCATCCCCTCCAGGCGCACTCCAGAGGCCTCCGGGGCAGGGCTAATCAACCGCCGACACTTGTAGCATTCCGGACGGACGGGTCTCTGGGCAGGCCGCCCTGGAGCACGCACCCTGCTCCGCCCTGGAGACTGCCCCCGGCTTATCACGCCCGCCACCCTCCCCTATACCACACTCCCTACACACTCCCGCGGCCCGCCTTCGATTAAGATAATAATTCGGAGGCACTGGTGTGAAATCGCGAGACGTGAACCTTATTATACGTGTCAATCAGAGGGGTCTCGATAAGCGGGGCTCCAGACAACCGGCCGATAAGGTGGATACTCCAGGGGCTGCACTGGAGATCTCGCCCTCTTAACCTCACCACCCTCCAGTCCTTAACCCCCAACCCTGCCAGCCTCACCCGGACTTAACCTGAAAGGTGGGGGATCTAGGAGTCTAGTCACGTATGGGGTTATCGAAGGGTGAGTTTGGGATTCTTTTGTTTTATCTAGAGCCTATAGAAGGGTTTCTTCTTGGGGGTTTCCTTCAGGGTGGCGTGTATACTTGATCAACCCAAGGTTGACAGGGTTAGGGTGGTGATTCTAAAATTTGGAAGATAAAATATATGTTGCTAGGGAAATAAGCCATAGTAATATCTGTTTCTAGGCAACCAGGTACAGGGGGGAGAGCAGCATTAGAAGCCTCAGTGTCCATTTAGTGGGGGTAGGTATCATTGAAAGTGAACCAGTACTTTTCTCAGGGTGACTTTGTTGGGGTACACATGTTATAAATTTTCTAAATGTCAATTTTGATGCTTATCATTAAGCATATTTGTTGTTTTATAGGGTTGCTAAGGAAAATGGTTTCCATGGCAAAAAAAGATAGAAAAGAAAGGAAAATGGTTTCCATGGCAAAAAAAAATTCTTTTGGCAATACAGGCCAATATTAAGAGATAACCATAAATACTCTCTATACCAACTTTTACGTTTGTATCACAATTTGCACGATTCTTATGAAAGTGGCCTGTTATCTGCCCCACAAAAAGGAAACTTGGTAAATTAAAGAACATTTGTGTGTAAATGCACTCTAACTACCCACACTATTAGTGGAAACACAACCTCTTTATAATATTATAATGATAAGAACAATCACGAAATCACTGTATTCAGTTCATTATATTAATACTGCATCTCCCCATGCACACATGCCATTTTCAACCTATTCCTTCACTCTTACACACTAACGCCTGCCTGGCCCTATCACTGACCACTAGACACTGGTCAGTGTAAAAGGTCATCAGCTTGACCACCGCTCTGCTCTGCTCCACCACCTTCCAGTCTGTGACTGGAGGACCCCCTACAGTGCCCTCAGACCCCCGGGGACAGCCAGTCTGTCCTGAAAGACATCGGATGGAGATGGCGTTAGGTCATCGCAGGTCGTTGCGCCAGGCTGACGACCCAACAGGGTGTTGAAGATCTAGAGGAAGTCATGGCTGAATGGGGTTTGTGATTTGTTGCTGTTTTGAGGACTTCATGATTTGGAAGGTAAGGGAGACTCAGCTACAATGATAGTGTCTATAATGTAACAGCAGCATACACTCTCGGCCCCAATTGTAAATGGGCTATAAAGACCACTGTACTGGGTACAGGGCAACCTATATCGGTATGTTGGATTTGTACTGACAGCACCTACCACTGTATTCCAAAAATAGAAACAATCTACTGTAAAAAGCTTGCCCCAGTCTGACAGTGTAGTATCAAAATAATTATGCTGCTCAATTAACAACAGTACATTAGGAATGTTACTACTTTGATGTCGTAGGTATTTTGCATCTAAATCGGCATAATTTCATAGGAGGCAGTTCGATGGCATGCCGGCTACCTGGTGCACTATTCTCGACACATTTGCAATCACATTGTAAAAACTCACAACGCGACACCCAAAAACTGATTTAGGACAGAAATGACATTTGAATAGCTTCTGTAAGTAGTATAGGAAGATGAACCCATCTAGCAGGGTCTTATGGCTTGCTGAAATATCCGCACAGCACTTTCCGCTCTCTTTCTGTAACTCAGACCGTAAATACTAGCGTGTCCTCTCGTCACAAAAAGTATTAGATCAGTTAACAAGACAACAGCAGACGCCCCACGCCCCCGAGTCTGCTGCCATTGACCCTCACACCCGGCCTTGACCCCTTCCCGCCAAAAGCGCGCTACCAAACGCATCACTCTCTCCTGTCGTCTGCTCTCTGCCCCTTTCGCGCCTCCTCCGCTTTGAGTTTCCATGGCGGGATGATTAATTACCGTGGCACCTCCTCTGTGTCCACATCACGGGAGCGGTAATTATTTTCCACGCGATCGTGGCCGAGTTGGGCAGAGTATGGCGTGTTAGGTGGTCAAGGTCGTAGTAGGGTGGGTGTGGGTGTGGAAAGTGTGCGCACCCACCATGACCTTGAATGTGTGTGCGTTTTGCTCTACACAGAGAATCACTCATGAGAGACGCATGTATATATACTTTAATTACCATCCAAGGGTCATGCATTGCTTTAATTAATGTGGTCTTTATTCATCAACATGACCTACACAGTACCAATGGTCTACCAATAGGTCACTGTGATACCATGGCCCTACATCTAGGCACCAGTATCGTCCACGGTCCAGAGCCAGTGCCGAGCAAATCCCACAGGAGGCCATTCTTATCATCAATAAGGGAATCACTAAAGACTCAACCTATATGGCCACATTAATGACCAGTAGGTGACTGTATCAAGTCGCGCTTTGTGACGGAGAGGGGGCATATTTCTGAAGATGATGTTATGCTAACTCCTACTCAAATTTAGCAGTGCATGTATGACTATTTCACAGTTTTTGTATAATCATTTAATAGTATCATGGGTAATACAAACCTTGATTACATATTGATAAAAGGGACCCATAATAAGGGACTCACAAGGGAATTCACATGATTGTTTCATGATTCTCCATAAAAAAAAAAACACAGAAACGTGACGGCCCCAGATCGCTGTTCATATCAGGTACATCAAACCCTCAGTTCATATACTACTTACGTCTGTTCGATGAGTCGTATATATACACTCTGTAAATCCCTTGTGCCGGGCTGACAGTGTATGTAATATACAGATTTCTCACAGGACATCTATTGCTATTTCAGATACAAAATGCATAGCTAAATAGCACCCATCTGATTATCATTTAGCAGCACAGACAAGCACGTGTAGTTTATGGTGTGAAGCTTTCAGCTTGTGTAGTGACGATACCCCTCGCCTCTTAGTGTAAGCGCTCTATAGCGTGTTTCATTGCCAACCCAGGAGAGGGTGCAGCGCCCCAGTATTGCTCCTTGGGGGACTCCTGGAGCTGACTAGAACAAAAGACCACATGAGGGGAGGCCATTTTAGACTAAACACCGTGTGCAGATATCCCTTGTAGCTTTACACATAGGAATTGGCACCAACATGGTGGCAGAGGGCTGAGAGTAATGAAGATGGTACTTTGGGTACAACTCAAGGGCAATGAAATGACCCTTGAACAAGGGGGTAATACTCTGACTCGACTCTAATGGGCACTGACCATAATATGTTAACACTGTAAGTGTAGTGTGAAGCCACAAGGCGTCAAGGTCATTAGTTAATAAGTGTGATACAGCAATGCCAGTGTCTTGCTGATACTGCTTCGGAACATGATGCAAATTTATCCTGCAGGAGTTTTTTTAAGTCCATGACAAAAGCTCTTTATTCTCTCAGTTCCTAAAGGGTTAACAAATGGCATAAACTTTAACCACCAGTCTCAAGTAGGAAGGAATTGCGCAGCATTAACTTCCTTTCATGAGGGCCACTACATAAAACAACCACCAAGTTCTTTTCTGATACATTATTCATATCCACTTCTCTCACGGTATTGATTTTTCAGAAAACATGTATCCCTCTTTTTATTTTGCAGATGAAATTCATAATATTATTGACTCAGGAGATATGTTGGCAAGCAGGGAAATTGTGTAATCATTCGAAGACAACCCATAGACAATTGTTATTTAGGCTATTCAAACGGTGGGATATTGATGTTTTCATCTTTTATTTCCTTGTGGCTCATGCCAAAACCACTTGTCCCCATGACCTCGCCCAAGTCTCAGCCAAGTCTCGGGCATGTGTGTGAGATGTTGGTGAGCGATAATACCGAATTTTAAAAGGTGGGGGGGGGGGGGGGGGGTTAGGGTGGGGTTAGGGTGGCCCCAGCTGCCTTCTGCGTGGTCACGAAGTAGGTGGGGTGAGGGCTAAAGGATGGGGAGCGGGAATGACTGGCCCTGGCCCATGGAACTTCTCGGAGAGTCACGCGAGAAGTTATCCTGGAAGAGGAAGGGGCCAGCTGGAATGGGTGGGAGGAACTGAAAAGGTTGAAGGCTAGGGGGAAGGAGTTTTATGGTGGAGGTGGGAGAGGGGGTTATAGGGTTAACCCTAGAACTGAGCACGAGTGGAGAGTATGTATGAGTGCGTGTGGTGGGGAGGTGATGGGGGGGCATAATATAATGGATGGAGACATGAAAACAGGGGGTAGTGGGGTAGCAATGCATGACCAATTTTCTTAATGTGATTGGCTGTTTTTGTTTCTGGCTCACCTCAAGTGTTTACTTTAATGGGCTGCTAATGTTTCCAAGGGTGAGAACCGTGGTTAATCTTAAAGGGTTTCTTGTCATTGCGTTCTGAACGAGAACAACGACCTTTAACGATGCAAGAAACCCTGTTTTGGTGAAGAGATTGGACTGATAACAGGGACTACAACAAATCGAGCACGTGAATAGTGCTGTTAGATGGACGGTCATTCAGGAATAACTGGGTGTTTTTTTTTTTTTAAGAAATGGGACATCTCTTCATTAAGCGAATCAAAATAAGAGGCCTTGCTTATAGTTCTCATTAGATGTTTCAAACCAATAAAAACGATTGGCCGAGAGGGAATTATAAGGTAAAATACCAGAAAGCCCCTATGATGCATATACATGTAATAATGCTGCACAGTAGACTAATGTAGATAAGGCACAAAATAACCTGTTGGGACTTAGTAGTATGTGGTAGCTTAATTAATAAAATACTTAATTAGC
Source organism: Acholoe squamosa (assembly GCA_949317995.1). Classification (NCBI taxonomy): domain Eukaryota; kingdom Metazoa; phylum Annelida; class Polychaeta; order Phyllodocida; family Polynoidae; genus Acholoe; species Acholoe squamosa. Next base: position 55,943,598 of record OX439038.1, read on the forward strand.
CCACAATATATGCTTAAATTTGCCTCTTAGCATCAGTGTATTTTCCAATATTTCCCAATCGCATGACAACAGGCTTTGCTAAGTGTTATGGTCATCTATCTTGCAGAAAAGCTTTCACCCCTCTACCAATTACTTTAATACTTTCCGCTTTGTCATCGAATCATTGTAAAGCCGAACGAAATCAAGTAGAATTATATTGACAGTTATATGCTATCATAGGATTCCATACAATATTAGCATGTGGAATAACGGTCTATCTGTCAATACGTATATTTCTCCACCTTAAACCTTTGAATGTCACACTTTGAAGCTTGGTGCAGTATGTTCTTTGGTCGGCATGAATGCTGGTCTGGCGAGTGAAGCGACAGTGCCGAGTTCTTTCATCTGATTATACATGAGTTTTGATGCACCAATGCAGTGCCAGTAAATAACTCGCCAGTGCCTTAATGAGTGTATTATGATGCCAGATTAATATAAAACCATGAGAAATATGCCATGAATAGAGGGTTAACATCTTGAATCAAACACCTCAACCATCCCATAAACTACCCCTTACCAGGTCTGCAATAATTTACCTGTCAGTTTTATTTGCTCGGCCAGCGAATAATATCAATCATCAGCAGAATGAAAACCATCAATTAGTCTAGCTACCCTAACCCAGGGTCACCAAGTACCAAAGGGCTGTGGACTGGGTGAGGGTAAAATACATTGTATTTCGCCCCAGGATATGTGTCCCCATCGTAGCATGTGTAATACATACATGGTGTAATAAGGGCTTAATCCCTTAAGGGCAGCATGGCGGTTATTATCCATAATGTTCCTATTATTCATAATGTTCCTTACTAGCAAGGTGTATGTGAGCACAGGCCTGGTGGTGGGTAACTCGCTTTGTACTGGGGTCGACATACCCTCCATAGTTTGCCATGTGTTAGGTAATGTCATTACCCTGTTGCATCACGACAACAAATCACTATCATGCTGTCCTTAAAGTGTTTAAGTATGTTATATTATAAAGCAGGGTATTAAAGTGTGTGTAAGCAGTGTGCATTAATGGACCATGGAGTAGCTGACTCCTGTTATTATGTGGGTTTAATTATGTGTAATTCTGACCTCTATGTCACAAATAATTTAATGGATATGGGAACATTCACCAAATGAAATCGTGAATTAGGATATTCAGGCCACTTTCAAACCAATCCTTTCTGTGGCAAATATGATGGCAGTTGGGTGCCCTTTTGGTAGTTGGCTCACTTCACCAATCGAGCGATATTCCTGGATTATAAAGAAGAAAAGTACCTTTGTGAAATGTGGTTTTGTTTTCATAGGGTATCCCTTTTGAATAGTGAAAGCAGAATACAACTGAATGTGGCACACGGCAATGCACAATGGTCGGTTGTCCGTATAGTCCTTGAAAGTCACTCATGAGAAACACAAGAGCGTCATTGTCAGATTTTGACATAAAAAGTATGTACATGTACTAATTTTACCAACACAACAGTGTACCCCTTCCCCCGGCTTCTTTTGTACCATCAGAGACAGATTTTGACATAAAAAGTATGTACATGTACTAATTTTACCAACACAACAGTGTACCCCTTCCCCCGGCTTCTTTTGTACCATCAGAGACATGGAGGCACGATCCATTTTTGCGGAAGCAATTCTGCTAATACCCAAAGGGTATATATAGTACAATACGTCCTCGTTCCTGACGTATTTCATGACATTTCTCTATTACTGAGACGGATCTCCCTTCACATGGATCTAGGATGGATAAGTGCCCGTGGGCAAAATTACAAATGGTACAAAAGGACATTTTCAAGATGGCCTCACTGTGGTGAAGACCATAATAATGTGACATGTACCTGCTGCAGGTAGGGTGATGAGAGGTATACCGTGTAGGTACGTACTGGAGGCGTGACCTCAGCATCTAGGATGGTCATCCCGTGTTGTTCTCTAGTCCCAAGGCACCTCCGTAAAATGTCGTCTGCTAAAGCGGAAAGCGCACAGAATCTGGCGGATGTCGTCTGCGCGCCTAACAAGGTGCTGTCCTATTTGTGGCTGTGTTGTGTAAATGTGGAGACTATCTTTACCCGTGTCCTTGCCCCCCCCCCTACAGGTTCCCTTGGGACTTTGACTGCTTATACGTGTAGTACACTAATTAGGATATAATACCGGTATTCCTTTCTATTCAGATAATGGTTGCGGTAAAATTCAACAAATTACAAACACTGGGTGATCATCGGTCAAGATAAGCCGCACATTAATGAAAAAGCTAATACGAACATGGCTGGTAGAAATGCTATCCAGTAGACCCTTTGTGTTGGACAAGGAGTCAGTCACTTCCACATTACATCAAAGGCCCGCCTGGCAGGTGATTATCCAATGAAATACGATTACATTAAACTTTCACAAAAGTCGTCTGCTGTTACCAAATTACCTATCATCTAACCGTTGACTGCTGCTTGCCAAAAAAAGGTCCTATAGATACAGTTACAATATATCTAACTACAGATCGCTCTCCATGCAGATAATGCCTCCTTTAATACGAACATTGTCTATGGCAAGGGTCCAGATCTTAGGATTGGCGAGTACATGCGTGGGACGCAGCCGGAAGTGACAGGCGACATGCAGCAGCGCCACCTGTCGGAGGTGATGATAAAATTGTTATCGGGTGTGGCAGCTTGCTCTGGTTCCAAAGATGACTACTTATTGCGTGTATTCACATAGCAGCTACCTTTGTAATCTAGTAAAAGAAAGCGGAGTAAGGTGTAGGACTAAATGAAGTTCAAACCGTTTAGAACCATAGTATTTAAAGCAAATACTTTTGTATAACTTAAGGTGTAAAACATTGCTAATACACTGTAGCCTTACTCCAAATTGTTCTTGCAATGTATATTTGTGTGTGCTTTCTTTTCTTTTTTTCTTCTGCCAAAGCAAAACTAATATCAATGAATGACTGTTCATAACGGCACTATAATCACGGTTTACTTGCCAGTTATAGACATCCCTTATCTTCATTGTATCTACATCGTGATAATTTTAATTTCAGAAACATGATTCCCAGTACCCCAGTCAAAGAATCTACCGATCTATTGTCCCATCTTAATTATATGTTTAGCCTTGCAGAACGACATCTATCCCTTGGCAAATTAGATTATAACCGTTTTCAATCAGGAATGATTTGCAATTTACAAACATTACTGCAGTACTCTTTGATATGGAGCTCGATACCCTATAATTCCCACGATTTCACCCCCTCTACACATATCTCAGGGTCTCAACTTGGTCCCAAGCAGACTCAAGCTGTTACCGACGAGGGTACTTAAAGATAACTGGTAACTATCGTAATTAATTACATAATTATGATATAATCAATAGCGCATGAAGTAGGCAAACCCACTAATTCTCTTTGAAGTGAGTGGTGCATGACTAATTGCACTTAGCATGTAACTGATATGTACATACATATGCAGCCTACATCAGGGTGATTAATTAATGCTTTGTCTATGAATAGAGGGCAAGAGGAACTGGAGTGGAACAAGCATCTTTATCCTTGTTGGGACAGCATGTTTTCGGGTTCCAGTTTTTGCCGCCAGGTGCATGGCAGGAGGAAGTGGGCGTGGCCCAGGAGCAGCACACCACCCCTCCTCTTAACGTGCCCACTCTGGTAGACCAAACCAACCGTGACCACCTGTTCTTAACCCCCTATCCCTCCCCTTCACAGAGACAAGCCATATCAGTCAGTAGTAGACCTGTGTGCCTCCCTACCCCAACTTCCCCCACACCCTTAGACCCTTCACCCCTACCTCCTATACATCAAAGTGCTGCACGTTTCACTGGCCTCTAACCACATACATATGAATGTTGAATTAACCCTGGCGAGACCACGCGAGACCGCGCGACTACACGCGAGACTTCACCGCTGACCCCGTGCCTGCCTCTCTTACTGTGCTGCGCACGCATACCCCAATTAAGCCGCCATGTTTTCGCCCTGAACGCCTTTCGCGAGCGGCGGATCGGAAGATTTTAATTACCGATATTAGGGCGTAAAAACGGGCCGGCTGTCGGCACAATGGCCAGTTATTAATAAGAAATCCTGGGCCCTTGGCGACAATTAAGTAATGTTTTCTCTAGCCCCGCGGCGAACAATGAGTGCCACGTGCGCATGTGCCACCAGAAGCTGGTTTGGCCCAGTGCATGTCGGGTACATGGTGACCGTGTGTAAACAACCGAGTTAATTGCCGTAACGGAACAGCTTATAAGTCACGTCCGAAATCTATATATATCCATTTCCTTTTGCATTCATTGTCTAAAGAATTGTTTGTTGAAGGTTTATGATCTTAAACTGAGCCGCAGTACATTTCTCAGCAATGTTGAGAAATGCCCTCCTAGGATGATCTTGTTTGGAGTACAATGTAAATGGAAAAAAAACATCGTTTGGTAGATCTAAATGAATTGTGAAATTCCACCAATGTGAATAAAATGTTGTTCTCATTTCCAGTCATCTCTGTGAATCCTATTTGCTGAAATTTAGCTCAAGTAGTATAAAGTTGGCATATTAGATCAGGTAATAGGGACTTGTATGCAATTGGAATATTGAATCAAGTAGTACATTGTATAGGTATACACTCTTAGCCCCAATTGTAAATGGGCAGTAAAGACCACTGTACTGGGTACAGGGCAATATACTGTTGGGTCATTTGATTTGTACTAACAACAACTCCTACTGTTTTCCAAAAATAAAAGCCATCTACTGCGAATAGCTTGGCGCAGTCTGACAGTGTGTGCAGTTAGCACTTTGGATCAAGCGAGCAAGTAGTATATGCAATTGGCACTTTGTATCAAGTAGTATAGGCACTTAGTTGATGAGTGAGTGAGTAATAGATGTTTAACGCCTTTTTGCCAGCTAAGGTCATATTCATGGCGAGAACTACATTACACAATTTCACACAAGAATGTGTTGGTGCCCACACATATGTGCACCACACACATCCGAGGGGATAGGAGAGAGATACTTGTAGACCCTTAGGGCCATTTTCCACCACCCGATATGTCCCCTCTATCGGCCGCTAGACTCATAGTAGATGCTATTTTCAGCCGACAGAGACCATGCCCTACCATTGAACCCTATGGCAGCTCCGTCGGCCGAGGTGGTTGTGTGGGGCAGCTATCGGCCGATAGAGCACTCATATCGGGTGGTGGAAAACGGCCCTTATAGATAAGTGAGCTAGGAAAGCCTGACTTAATTGGTACATTATGAAGATGACATATTGGAATAAATTGGTGATGCTGTTGGAACATTGGATCAAGCAGTAGGCCTACCGGTAAATACAGTTTTTACATCGGAATAAGTAGTATATAAAGTGTTTACTTTGGTTCAGGTGGGATCCATCAATTCAAAGATTCTAATAATGTTTAAAATAACATGCACAAACAACAGAATGAATTTACATCCAACGTCCAAACGTTAATCATTCTCAGCAGCCTTCGTAACACTCATAATCCTACAAAGATCAAAGGTATCACAGGGTGAAGGGAAGTTAAGCCTAAGATTTGGATGAACAGGCTGCATTTGAGTGTTTTAATTAAGTCCCATTTGCCAATCAGTGGGAATTAGATGTAGGATAAATGTTGAATTTCTGTGGAAGCATCCTGATTTGCCAATAGCATGTGTGTGGAGCATCCCATGAGTTGCTCCTTAGTCCCTGAGCTGCTCCCTCCCACTGCCCCTCCCCCATAAAGTATCCCACACCAAACCTGTACTAGTCTAACGGCATGTTTCATTAACTTTGTTTTAGTACTAACGTCCAGCCAGGGGATGGACTTTCTTAATCACGATAGCTTAGTCAATTAGACCCATTTCCTAAAGCAGGTCGCCACGCATCCATCTGCACTTGGCGGGTGCTAGGAAGGGGGTGTGTGGTTGGGGTGAGGAGGTTGTGTACCTAAGGATATTAGGCTAACTCTCCGACAAGCGCCGCTGTCTGCTGGCAAAATTGGGTGGAAATGACAGACATCGGGCGGCGACCGCGGTCTCCCCCTCCAGGCAGGCGGGGTCTCTGGAGTGCCCTTAGCCCAGTATCGTTGCCGCCCAGGGAGGACAGGCCCCTGCCGCCCTCCTCTCCTTCCCATGGTCATGCGACCATCCCTGAGTAATCCTCTTTGTGAGAGGCTCTTTCCACTGGTCCCAGTCGTTCTCGCGAGCAGAGGCCGAGGCCAACCCACCGGGGCGCCGGGTCCCAGTCCCAGTCACGCGGCCAGTGAGAGCGCGCGAGGGTATCGGCGATCTGTCTTTATAAAAGCGCGCCAAATGAGTGGAATGTCGTCTGCTTAATGAAGACAGGGTCACGTGGCGCTGGTCACATGGTCAGCACAGGGAACGCTGGGACAGGGGGTGCTAATGAAGGTGCAGTGTGGTAGGGGTCAGAGGGTGAGGGAGATAACCCCTATTTCCTCAATGACCCCCTACGCTGATAACCTATCAGCACGGCAGGCAACTGTCTCAACAGATATGAGTGTGGATGACAAATTGTCATAATAAAAAAAAAGTCCCCACTATATACACAAGTAAATTAAATTTAGAGGTAATTGGATTTATCTCAATACCTTTGTTTGCAAAAGGAACGAAAGCTTGGCTTTAAAAGTAGGATTTTTTTTCAGACTTATCTACATCTTTCATAGAAAATGAATCTATTAAACAGTGTTAATTTATATAGATATGCATCTATGATATAGCCTCAGCTGAATCCTATCACTGCTACAAAAGTCCAAAGAATTGGAGCCCGCAGTATAGTAGCTAAAACTTCCCCTTTAATACTTATGTTCCTTTACACGCGTCCATCACTTTCATTGATTAAATGGCTCTTCGCCCCCCCCACCCAGCTATGATTGTAAACCCTGGCACTTCATGTGATAATTAGGTATTTAGAGTGGCCTATAGAGCTAATTAGCTGCACAAAAAGGGAGGAGGCAGTCCCAAAGCGCTTTTACAGAATGGGCGTGTGAGTAGTATAGGGAATTGGCAGTCTGCGTAGGGTGGATTTCATCCGAACATCCCACTTAACAATCTGGAGTAGTTGTACAGTGAGGGACTGCATGGGGATGTGAGAGTGGGATGAGTGAGCTGGAGGCCTTAGTTATCTATTGAGCCCACAGTAGACAACCCTTTCCCTGCCTTTTGCACAATCCATTGGTCCCTTGTAACATCACGCTGTCTGCTGACGCATTGGTGCACTATCACTCGTGCGCTGGTGCCAATGCGGTAGCCGTACGTGCCGTCATAAGGCATCCAGGACCAGCAAAGGAACGCTTAATCCGCCCATCCGTATGTAACAATCGTCAGCGACGCCTACCGAGACGCTGCCGAACAATAACAACGTCCAATCGAGGCTGGTGTTTGCTGTTCTCCGGTCTGCGACATCTCCTTTCAGACAGGCACGTTGGTAACCAGCAGACCTAAAAGTCGTCTGCTCGATCTAGTGCACATTGTATAGGGAACAGAGCCATTCCTGTATGGAGGTGGCCATCTTGAAATTAGTTATGTAACTGGCCCCGACGCCCATCTTGGATCTGGCAGAGGATTGTGGGTAATCTCTTATCTTCCCCTCCACCCACAGAAAACAATGGGAATTGATAAGACTGATAAGCTGCCCCTGCCTCTATCTTAATCACCTTAAGTACCTGTCCATTGTTTTAGGTGTGAATGGAGGGGATTAGCCTGAGAGGGAGACAATGGCTTGGTTTTACTCAGCCTGGATTATATATGCCCTCTAAGAAAACTTTTTAAGTTTAATTTCTCTTGTATTTGAAGTACTAAGTCTATATCAAGCTAATATTGTTTAAGTTTAAAGTATTTGCTATCCAAAGGTTTAGAATTTTAGAATATACCTTCATATAGACTATTATAGACCATTAGACCAAAGTAAACTGTACAAAGAGGCCAACTGCTGATCTAGCCCCCGACTACATGAGCCACCTAGGGAATTTGTTTGGTACTAGCAATGGCTCTATCCCGTATATATAGAGGGACGTGGTTGAATAGAACCCGTGAATGCAGTTTAGCGAGGGATGCATATTGCTTTGGTTTAAATGCATACATGGCTACAGAGTATGCTTCACTGTCTTGAACGGACCTTGAAGGGTGGATAACATTTTGTAACAGCCTTAACTCTTACACTTACACGTCATAATCTTCCAAACTATGTAATCACTACATAAGCTTCCAGCCAGCCTATTGCCAATCAGGGAATCATGGGAATATTGCTTGTAAATGCCTTAATTGTATTGCAAGTCACAAGCCACACCAATATGGACGTCAAATGTCAAACTATTCCCGAACTCCCATCCCCTGCTACAACGTCCCACCTTATTTTCACTATACGCTCAACTGCCACCCATAGACTGGGACCACCTCTAATATCCTATTTGCACCAGGGCTTATAGAGGCGTGCTAGCAGTGGTCAACTGTTTACTGGACATTGTGTCTGCTCAGCCGTGGGGTGCCATGTGGGGGGTTGGGAGGAGGAGGGGTAGGTGGATGATTGAAATGACCCATCTGTGTCCATCCCGTGGCCAATAAGGGAGGGGTGGCTGGAGGGAGAAGGGGTTATTTATGTAGGCCTGATGCATGCAGCACAAGAGATGGGAAATTAAAACTAGGGAAAGATAGCCAGTATGGTAGATATGTAGAGAATACAGACAGTACACATGTACATATCCCTTTGGCAATACAACCTTCACATATATTCCCTTTCTCATAACTGATGACCATAAACCTATATCTATAATACTGATAGTTAGTTATTTGAAGTAATCATTAAGTTTTGTATTCTAAAAATAACGTATTTTTGTGTGTATACTTCTCTAAGCATGCAGGGCCCTTAACATGGACCAAATGTAGAAATGCATGTACATGTATTAATCAATAGTAATTAATCTAGGAGAAATTACCATGTTTTGGAGAGTTCCATTCAGACACAACATGCATCCAACTAATGAGGGAGGGCCACTAAGTGACAGGTACTGATGGATTCATCAGTGGTCAACAATGCCATTACCCCCACCACTGGTCCCATGAAGCCTACAGTGCCAGGGTGCTCATCCAGATTCCTCTCATCCAGGGTAGATAATATTAGGAGAGGCACTGGTCAGCATCGCATTGCCAAAGCTCCAGACCTCCATTATGGATTCAAGGTCCCTCACGTTTCTATTCTGCGACAGTTAAAGGATTTTGGAAGGATAAATTTCTATGAAAGGACGCCAGGTATAAAAGCTGGTGAATCATGAAGTAACTGAGAGCGATAGGCCCACCACCCAGTCAAATTTTAAGCAATGTGGTCAAAAAGGGGCAATGGGACACTAGTTATTTTCATGAAGGACTGCAAATTACAGAGTATGGTGCATTGGTATCCATGGCTGTCTGGATCATGCCTGGGCCACATTAACACAGACCGTATATATGATGGGTTACTATTACTTAATTGATTGGTAATTATCTCTAATGGGAAGCCAGAGAAATACTATTGTCCTCTCTAAACGGCAAAGTTCTACTGCATTGTATTATATTGTGCATATGTGGTTTTTACATATAGGACATTATCCATTAAAACCTATATGTATGTCTACCATAAAATGCCATGTTTCTCACATCATATGTCATTGTACACACCAAAAGTGCATATTATACGTGTACATACTGTCAGACTGCGCCAAGCTATTTACAGTAGATTGCTTCTATTTTTGGAAAACAGTATAGGAGCTACTGTTAGTACAAATCTAATGACCCAAGAGTAGGTTGCCCTGTACGCAGTACAGTGGTCCTTATAGCCCATTTACAATTGGGACTGATAGTGTACATTTTAATTGTGTCCATTGTCTTGGCTCATGTAATATTGGAAATGGACAACCGGTGGACAAATGTCCCGGTGGATATACGTGTCCAAGGCACAGTAGTACCTTATCACTTGCGTCAATACGTATATATTAGCAAAGGACACGCTGTAATTATAACTATGTTACAATGAGCTAGTAAGTAGATTAAGAAGTAAAGTCAAAGAAATGCTAACATTCATGAGCTTATGTCTAATAAAAACCTATATGAAAAATGAAAACCACTATCAAAGTGGTTTCCCATAGTCATCTGCTGTTTTCTTTTCTCCTTGATAATATGTGTATTCCCAGCTCGAACATAGGCATTCATGTAAAGAACCATCTATTATTGTACACCAACACCTGCAGGATTCTTTTAAAAAAAGTGTATGTTTTACTGTTACACAACTCTCACAACCGTTATAACACAAGGTAGAAAAAGGGGAGCATGTGCACTGGCAATTTATGCACTGGGGGATGCGGATCAACACCAAGAAGCGAGAACACTTACTGGCTGGCAAAAGGGGAGGGCGTATAAAAAGTGTAGAGCAAAAAAGGGTCTTGGTGCTGGGGTAGTGGGAGATAAACACAGTATGGGAAAAGATGGGTGTAAGTGGTGAAGGGAAGGAGGGGTTTCAGAGGGAGGAGGCAGAGAGGAAAAGGCAAGGGGAGATGGATAGATAGGTATAGAGGTAGGGACAAACAAAATAAGGAAAAAAAAAATAATTAAGAGACAAACAGGGCATAAGAATGCAAAGATAGGAATATGAAACAAAAGGTAAGTCAGTGGCGGATCAAGGATTTGAAAAAGGAGGGGGCGCGGCCCAAAAGGAGGGACGCACCGCCTATTTTTGAGCATAATTTGGGGTCCAAAATATGTAATTAAACTCTTAAGTACTGCCCCTCTAAATCCGCCACTGGTAAGAGTGAACCTGGAGTTCCAGGTATAAAGATATACACAGGACCGAATAGAGATGGCTATATAGCTAGCAGGGTGCACGAGGGAGAGAGGTCGTCTACACTACTCTAGGCGTACCTTACCATCTGCTGCCTGTGGTTCCCCCTAGCGTAAGGCGCCGTCACTAGATGGGGAGAGGCGCGTGGGAGCGGGCGTCGTTTGATTCAATTTGTGATGATGGATGGCAGGGAGTAAATTAAATAATTACTGATCGCCTCTCACAGCTGGGAGAGCAAGGTCCTGATTTATGTTGTCCGTGCCGGTCAGGGGAGCATAGTTTAATATGATCAGCTACTGATGATGAAAAGTGGTTTAGCCGCCGTCTGACAAGCGGCCTCGCCGGCCCAGTGCGCTTATTAGATTCCTTTAACATTTGTCGCACACAAATCTTGCTGTAATCCAGTTCAAGGCGGGAAATTAAGTTTGGGTGAAGGGGAAGGGGAGTAGGGAGGGAGGAGGCTCTGTAGCTGTAGAGGTGGTGGGTGGGTGGGTGGGGGAGGAGGGATGGGTGGGTGGGAGACAACACCCCATGGAGGAGAGTGGACTTAAGGTGTAGGTGGGTGTCTAGGGTACTGCTACTGGAGAGGGGGGGGGCTGTGGGTATCTAGGGGAGGAGGAGGAGGCATGAGCAGAAAGGGGGAATCTATCAATGTGTTTTAATTCGGTTTGCGGCTCATACACGATTTTGCCCGCGCTCTTTACATGTGTTACGGCGCAGGGTAATGCTATTGGAAATGGGCGAACACATGTAGGTCTGATGGGATTACGCCGCCATACCTGCCCCCCCCTCTCCCTCCACGCACTCCTCCAGGCGCTGACCGGAGGCCCCTTGATGGATACCCTGCCGCCTCCAGTGGCTGTTATATGGAGTCTCAGGGTGTAGATTGCTGCTGGACAAGACTATCTTTACACCCTCCTTATCTGATAGTAACCAGTGTAGGGTAGTTCCTGGCGTGACCCCCATCACTGATAAGATATAAGGTGGTGATTATGGCGTAGTGTAGAGCAGAGCGGTGTAGCCTTAGGTATAGGGGATATTCCATATACTACTTACACTGTTTAGAAGGCGTGGGCAAGTGTGAGTAGTATGAGGAAAGGTGATTCTTCACAGGCTGATTATTTGAACTGCATTTGTGTGTGTAATTCTTTTATTTATACAGGCTATAGTAGAGGGTAATACCCTTTTTTGATACAAAGCCTGTTGTAATGTCAAAATCATACAATGATTGTTTCTTATAGATGGATAAGCAATACAAAATCAGAGACCAAATTGGTCTGGAAAATAAGTTATAGGTCACCGCATTAGTGGGGACATATAAACTTGTCCCTTATGCACCTAACTTGTAAAGCAAGCTGTGTTAGAATTCCAAGGCCTATTGCCATCATTAGTGTTAGTAAATTAACAATACCATGACAGTCGAAAGTACTAGGAATAAGGTGCCGGTGTCATGTATGCATCAGTAGAACTGATAATCAAGAAAAGAAAAGTAAAGAAAACAAAAACAGAAGTAATTTAGATAGCCACATGTGCACCCCTACATATATATACACACAAACATACACACATATACACATATATAAGCAGGTGCACAAGCGAGGAAATAAAAAAGGGGGGGATGTTTGCAAGTAAGGCCTTTTTCTTGGTGTTCTTCTTAAAATAGCCAGAGATCATAAGATCTAATCAATCAATTGGGTCTGTCACTAGGGTTGGTAGTATGAGGCAAAGGGGGATGGCCGAGAAAATTCTTTGCTGAGAATATATATGCAACTGCTTCTCATAAAGTAACGGATGTGAAAAAATGCATGGTACCGGTAAATACATGATATTACATGTACAACCCAACTAGTCTTTGGGGCCTGACAATTCATAGATCCTAGAACCACGGACAAGAGTTTATACAGGTGTCACAATTGCATGCTGTTTAAATATCAGTTGGTGGCGGATATAAGATTTTGATAAGGAGGGGCGTGCCTTTTATTTAGTCTCGATTTTTAGGTTAGTTTTTGGCTTAATAGAGGAAAATGAACTCTTTAAATATTGGCCAAAAGCATGTCATTGTTTACTATAATCGCAAATTCGGACATTATCTAAGACAGAGTGAGGCTGCAATCGTATTTGGGTTGATTCCAAGTATACTACAACATGTAGTTACATCTAGCACTGGCCAGGTATCTGCTACCCATCAATGAACTTTTATAAGGATCTTATAGAACTTTAATACAGTCTACTCCATTTCTTCTGTGAATAAGAGTTACATTCCTACGTGGATCGTGATATACCTACTTTTGATGGCTATATTATATTCCCATCAGATATTACATATGGCACTGCTACGAACCAGACGTTGGCACTGCTGTGAATATGAAACTTAGCGGAGGCATGTCATCCTTAAAGGGTTAATGCACATGTTGTGTTCAATTAGGAGGATGTGTAAGGGAAGGTAGCAGCAGTGGGGCGTACCTGAGCACTGGGGTACTGGAGAAGGTACTGGAGGCGTCAGGCAGGGTATTACATGTGTTATGAACTGGTGCAAGGCCTCCCAACCATTGGCAGCTTTACGATGGACATTCCCCTGGTTGTGATTCCTCCTCTGAAACCCATATCTTCATTACACCCACTCGCGACCTCTCCAAGGACTCCCACCATTACCACCCACAGAAAGACATTTGTAGAAAAGGGGCTCTTTTTAAAGGAAGCCATGGGCGGTGATTCTGGTATGGGGAGGGAGGAGACACAAAAAGTCCATCCCATTCTTGGCGGTTTATGAGTGATAAATCGGTGTATATTGGTGCTTGGCGGGGTTCATAAAGTATGGGGCGCTCACAGGCAGATGGCATTGATGGTTGGAGTGTGTGAGCGTCGCCAAGTTGTCGATCAGAGTTTGGAGTCTTACCAGTAGCTCTAATTGTCGTCTGCTAACGTTTCAGAATGGCACGGGGATGGCACTTAACATTCACGGGGGCCTCATGGATTCAGACAGGCTTGACTATTTATGGGTATCTAGAAGAAATGATGTCAGCCCTGTTGCCAACAGGAATGATAGTGTTTCACTTCCCTGGTTTTATATAAATATATTTATACTTCGCATTACCACAAATAAAGGTCATTTAAGCGTTCATTTCCAAACCTCCTTCTCAGGGAAAACATGAACATATTTATGCTATACTGCTAGCAAGTGCCGCAATTGACTCTTTGAAATAAAAATCAATCCAGAAAATAATTATTCTGAATGTTATTGTAGACTACAACTAGTTATGTAAATAGTTGCTGGTACCTCTCTTTGGTGAATTTACTGTTAGTTATGATCAGTGGGTAGATCAATTTCACCCAGCAGGGATGTGGCAAGGGGGTGAGCTGTACTCTATCAGATTATGGGTGTCCGGTTACAAACATCTGTTGGCAGGTACCGATAACCTGTGAGCATTTATCTAGGCTTCCTATTCCCGCCACCGCAAGCCAAACCTTCTCACTGCCTCAATGTCGTCTGCCTATACAAATTGACGTCTGCCTTTCTTGATTTTGGCGGGAAGGTGACCGGAGACGCCTGTTTGTGTTCCTTACCACTTTGTTGGTCCAGGTCTTTGTAAACTACGCAATCAAGGGTGACCCAACAGTCTGTCCAGGGTTCCTGCAACTAACTAAGGGGAGGTAGGACAATGGTGGAAGTAAACAGAGAAGGAAGGAATCACAGAAAACAGGGTGTCAACTCTGTACGAGCCAGTGTCAAATACATCATGTGTACACGATGGAGAGCCTGATTGAGGCCCGGGAGGAAAGGTTGTCAGCATGAGGGCGGCATTGTGGGAGGGGCCTTGATGAATCGCTATCGGATGTCCAAGCAAACAGTCATGTTGCCAATGCGGACGCGAAAATGCCACAATTTGCATTTTAATCATGGCCCCGCATAAAATTTGCGGCTACAAAGATTACCTTTTGGGAAAGGGGGTAGGCTGGGCCTGGCGGCCAGGCCTGGTGGCGGCTGTGTAAACAACTGCCACCTGGTCCACCCTTGTGTCGATGCCTGCATCCAGAACGATAGAGGACGACAACTTGTCAACTATTCCTATATAAAGCCTTGTATCCACAGAGCGATATAAGTAGTAGTGACAAAATTTCCCAACGACAAAACCACATTTGTCGCCCATTCCTGACGACAAATCCACTTTTGTCGCCCATTCCCAGCGACAAAAATCAAACTTGTTAGATATTATCGTCAGAAATGGACGAGAAAAGTGGTTTTGTCGTTGGGAATGGACGACAAAAGCGATTTTGGCGCCGGAAATTTGTTGGCACGTGAACATAAGGCTTACGACTAAGCACCATTTTCAACCTTCTCTCGAAGTCTGTGTTCTAAATGCAGAGGTCAGCCAAAGTTATTGTATCTCACAGAACACAATGTTGTAAGTGGCAGAGTTTGAGGATTCAGCAGAGCAGACGACATTAATACAGAATCCGTCAGTTTGGCGCCAAAACGAAGGCGGTGCAGACGACATTCGTACGGCGCGCGGTAATACCTCTGAACAGGAACAGGGAGGGTCGCGCGATTGTTGTTTTCTGTACTCTGACCGTATGATTGATTACAGGCAGCAGGAATTTGTACATAGGGGTGCTCCCGGCGGGCCAAGGAGTGGTTGATACATGAGGGGCGTCGTGTAGACCGTCAGGCCTGGCGTTTGATGGATGCAGGGCCTTATGTGAGGCCGGG
The DNA here is from genome assembly GCA_949317995.1 of Acholoe squamosa. Classification (NCBI taxonomy): domain Eukaryota; kingdom Metazoa; phylum Annelida; class Polychaeta; order Phyllodocida; family Polynoidae; genus Acholoe; species Acholoe squamosa. Next base: position 55,959,129 of record OX439038.1, read on the forward strand.
ATCCGCCTTTCTTGTCGAACACGGCTTGAGTAAATATCGCCGCAAGAAAAATGAAAGTTTGATGTGTTCGCAGCACCACCTGCATGTGTTACACTTATTGTAAAAAGAAATATCATCTATCATCAGGCGGTGTGCGGAGGCAAGAAAGGCTCCTACCTCGCCCTCCCAAGGGAACAGGGACCCACTGCCGCCCCTACTTGTTATATTACTGTGGCTCTTATTTGCCGCCATTGTTTATATTGAGTTAAAATGTCGTTTGGTGCAAAAATAGATGAATCGGGCGTTTGATATTCGCTTTTTTATGCAGACAAATCTGAGTAACTGCAGCGTTTGTGTTTTCTTTTGTCGGAGCGGCATTTTCGAAAATGAAAAACCTTTGTTTTTGACACTTTTTCAAAATCTAATCGTTCGTCTTGGCTTTGCCATTTTACTCCCGGCTCCCCTGTTATGTTTTTAGCATGCTTACTTTATCTTCGTGTCCGTTTGTCTTTCTTTTCTCTCACATTTTGACATGCCTTTTGATTTCCAACGTTTTTCGCATCCAATTTGTTTACTCTTGTGCAAAGGCTCCAACTTATGCCGCCCAGGTTTCCATTTCTTGTTGAGAACGAAAGTTACTGCCGCGATCGCATTTCACCAAATCAACTTTTGGCCAATCATTTTTAAGGTACAAAATTACTATTTTCGGAGTTTTATGTCAAGTTGTTTCCATAGAACTTTTTGAATAAGAAAGTTTTTGCATTGATTTGTCAAATAAAATCATTGTAGTGTGAATTGAGTTAGGTCTCATATGAAAAGAACAGGAGGGTTCATATTTGACTAGTGTTGGTTAGCAATGGCTGCTATGTGCTGTATATCTATGGAGATAATCAATCTGTCAGCGTGCCTATAGAGATATATCCTGATAAGTAAAGTTGTGATGCTAGACACTGTTTTGAACTTATATTCTTCAGTTGGGATGGTAGGTACACACTGAAACGCAATAGTAATGACATGGCTTAAATCTCAATGTGCATGTCATGGAGGTCAAATGCATGGAATGTACCAGTAGGTGGGGTAGGATGGTACCGGTGGGCACAAAGTATATTACAGAGGTCCTTGACAAGGGAACAAGGTAGACCAGGAGGGTATTTCTTATCATGGTACGACTGCACACATGCACTATGATTTAAAACCCTCAAAATTAAAGTGGGTGATTGTAGGAAATCCTCTATGACTGCTCTGTGCGATCAGGACTTCATCATAATTATGGGTTTGGTAAGGCAGTCGTACCAGAGTAATCACTACTGACCACTAGACGAACACTAGTACGATTTGAGGAGGTCTAGTCCTACCGTCTTGAGAAATGCCTTCCAGTGCTAAGTAGGCTATCGTCATAGGTTAAGTATTGTGATACTAGCATGAACGATGTGATACCTCACATAAAGTATGAGATAATAGCCGATACAATTAAAGCTAGGTGGGGATAGGATAACTCTGCAAATACCTTTAACTACATTGTAGGGTAGTGGGAGGTTGGGGATATCCTTCCCACCCTGGAGGAGATCTGTATAATATGTGTATGTGGGTGAGGAGAGTAGGGGTTGACCTCCAGTAGCTGTCAGAGTGGTGTGGAGGCCAGCCTTGTCCACACCCTAATGGGATCCTACGAGGGTGTCGTGCTGCCGTGTCCAGGCGGTGGTCAGTTCATTAGGCTGGTGTAGTAGTCAGTCTGCCCAGTCTCCCCCACTGGAGGCCCCACCCTGCCCTCCACACTTGCACTGTCCAACCCCACCCACACTGACAGTGGCCCTCTGCTCCCCCACCCTGCCACACGGAAGGCCAAGGTGTCGCTGGTCATTAGGTCGCCTGTGTTATTTTACTCCTGGTGGCAGCAGACAAGGTTGGGAGACCATGGAGGAGGCTAGGTGGGTGGGGTTGGGGGCCAAGCATGGGTGGGTTGAGAGTGAGGGGGCTGTTGGTCTTCTTCCCTGTCCTCCAGAAGCCTTAGGTGTCCTGTTGGTAGGCCTCTGTATCAAAAAGCATAAATTTTCCTACCTGTAATAAATCATAACCTAGCATATTCACTAATTCAGTATTGGTACCCCTAACACTAAACCAAGTATCTGCTGTCAATAAAAAAACTCAACAACTGTGTGTTTCACCTCTTTGTTCTCTCTTCAACAATTGACAGGGTGTAGTGTGGTAGAGTAGCCCCACTGAAAGACCTCAGCATCACTAACGAAATCGATTTAAGTTTTGTCAAGTATGATATGCATTATCGAAAATGCACATTATACTTGGTAAAACGTCATTCCACAAACATGATGTTATTTTCACACTGATATTGCTTCTTACTCGTCAGATTGGTCACAGTTTCTATCATGATTTCCATACCCTACATCTCTGTTCTATTCAAGGCCGTCTGACTGGTAGATTTGATTTATGTCTAACAACTCATGTATAAACAGATAACCAGCCACCTGACGTTCCCACATTACAGTGCTACAAATGATGCCCTGCAGACACTAATAATTACACTGTCAGAACGGTTTCCATGGGTTACCTAATTCAAGTTGTACTTAAACCCTCTCTGGAGAGACACTGATAGTGTTTACACAGAACCCCACAATGGATTTAACAGTCCAAATCTCACCTTGCAAACAAATGCAATGATGGTGGATTTCAACACAAAGGAAGTCAACATAAATAAACTGATTGAAGATGCATAAAAAAGTTGTTGATTTGAATTGGGGCTTAGGGAGATTTGCAGGATGGGGAATTGGGATGGAGGAATTCAGAGATAGGTGAAAATGGAAAAGCCATTAGAAGACCACAAAGATAATTAGTGAAAGTAGAGAGGGTTTAGGGTGACACACAGGTATTACATAGACAGACATACACACCCTGTGGTGTTACACAAACAGGCTGATAGGGCATCACCTTAACAACCATCACACTCAATACCTGACAACTGTGCTGACCAGGCTAGCACATGCAGAGAAGGACTCCTCCTGGGAAGGCCACACGGCTTTTGTAGAGGAAATCTGGTTAAATCGTAAACCCTATGAGGACGGCATGATGCCATGAAGTACTAAGCCCTTTTACCAACAAAAAATATCATGATGCCTTAACCAATTCGTGCTTCATATATGCATCATGGGGAATCTACAAAGTCGATATATTCCTGAAATATCAGGATGATGCATTGATGCAGTGTCAGTCAGTTACTTGCAGAAACTTCATTGGTGCATCATAATGGCAGATAAAAATATAAAACTCTGAGGAATCATATCTCTCTACAAGGGTTAAATCTTAATCTTGACAAGTGTAAACATGACAGGCAACCTAGCATTAGCACAGCCAGATACCATCTGGGCCAGGATTAGACCTACAAAGGTGGCAATGAATCCCAATCAGGTGTGGCTGGGGACAGGTACATAGGGTTACGTCAGGGGTAGGTACAAGGTGAGGACCCCCTCCAGGGTGGGGCCCAGGTGAGGTGAGACAAGGAGGGGGTTGATTGGGGTGGGAGTGGTGAGGAGGTAAACAGGGTGTGTATGGAGGTGTCAGGGTAAAGTGCACATACTGAGATTGTTAAATGATAGGATGAATTGAGGAATAATTGAAAACCACTTTACAAGGTGACACGTGTCAAGAGGTAGAGACTATTCTCTCTCCTCTCTTTGCCTCTGTCTCTCTGTCTGTCTCTGTTTCAGTCTCTGTCACTGTCTCTGTCTGTCTGTTTCTGTCTGTCTGTCTGTCTGTATCTCTCTCTCTCTCTCTCTCTCTCTCTCTCTCTCTCTCTCTCTCTCTCTCTGCCTCCCTGCCTTTGTTTCTCTCCCTGTTTTGTTGTCTCATGGATATGGGGAGTAGGGATAGCTAATGGCGTGTTATTGTGTATTTGCTGTCATTTAAATCTTGGCTTACACGTGCCACGTTACAAGTTAATCAATAGAAATTAGATGCTAGCATGTATTTCAAAAAGGAGAAAGTTTAGTAATGTAATTTAGACAGAAGGTTAGTTAAAAAGATTGGCCATTTGAGGAGACCAAATCAATATGTAATTTGAATCTTCTTATTCCTTGATATTCATTGAATCATTAGGCTTTCCCATAGGCATCGAAGGGTCAAATAGACGCTAGACCTATATCTATCTACTTGCATCAAGATGTCGGGAAAGTAGGCAAACCTTAGGATGGGTCTTAAGGGGTCTATAGTAGTGGTAAAATTTGCTCACCTGGATTCCTAAATCCAACTCCAAGCTGGAGTTGTTCCCTGTAGTTACTACATCTTCAAGTGCTGAGTTCAATCCGGCATCCGTGTCCTGCATACATCTCACTCCCACCTGACGTAAGGCCTAACGATGCCGTCTGTTTGTCAACAATGGGTGAAGATTTATGATTACCAGGTATTCAGGTGCAAAGACTGCAATGCCCTCTTACCCATCACTATTATCTGCTACAGTATTCTGCATCTAGGACTTACGCTAGGCTTTGCAGTTTAGCAAATGAACGTCCCATTTCCCTATACTACTTACACCTCCATGCTGGGGCTGGATTGACACTCACATTTGACAGAACTCTGGCTATTTCATAACCAACCCCTAGTTTCCAGTGCTTAACAAATTACACAAGAGTATTTTCAAATAGCCATGGGCTGTCAGTAGTAGTCATCATATATAAATCTGTCGCCATTAAGGCTCTACTGGTAACCTTAAGGGTCATTGTTAGTCTGAGGCCCCCCTACAGGGAGGAGGGGAATGCAGGTAACACAACCTTACATCATACCTGAATACAGGTGTCACCTCGCTGGGGTAAGAGTGATGACCGCCACACCTGGGTGAATAGGTGGATAAGGGTCACCGGACAGGTGGGATGGGGGAGGGGAGTAAAGGCAAACTGGCAGGGGATGGGCATCCTCGTGGTTGGGTGAGTTAGAGGAAGGGATTAGTAATACATGTACATGTAGTAGGTTCCCGGTGGACTAATATCTGCCTTTGTGTCTGTACCTCTAGAAGATCTAGAAGTAAATAGAATATAGTATTGTGACACCCATCGCCACAATGGGATGTATAGAATATACTACATGTAAAGAGGTAGGCCTACCTATACATAACAGAGGCAATTACAGGTGCATTTATAGTTACGGTCAAGCGGGTTTTTATTGGAACTCATTTCACGTTATATTAATTCATTGAAAATTTATATTTTCAGTACATTTATAACAAAATTAATTATAAGCCCAATGGAAACTGAGAGGAAAATTTACAGACACCCTTTCCAAAAGGCCGTGAACATTCACTCGTGAAATAAGCGTTTGCCGACAAGAACAGCTGATGTTTAACTGTTTTGACCCCAGCATAGATCCATCCCAGAAGGCCACGACAAAAGAGATTCAATCCGGGCGGGCTACATGCTGTCAACTTTAATTTTCTTGTAGAGATGAACCTGATCTGGCGATAATTGACTCTGGAGGGTTTTAAAGGCGGCTGTTGTTGGCCGTCTAACCGCGGAAACGCCCCGCCATTAGGCGCCCAAATGAGTCACCTTCCGCCAGCCACAATTGCCAATCTCGGCTCGAATTTCCCGCGCGAATTCGGTGCGGGACTGTCCCGGAAGTAGAGATGTCGTCTGCTACGTCCATCTGTAGCGTCCGTAGCGCCCCTGCGGCTATGACGAGCAAAATGACACATGCTCGGACGCAGGTCAAAATCGGGTCGCTGGGACGCCGGAGGTGCGGTCGGCGGGGTACTGGCGATCCCGTGGTGCACCTGGGTGGTTTCTACACCTGCCGGCAGAGAGGGCGGCCATCTAATTGACTTATGCTGTCGTGGTGGTCAGGTGCGGCGGGCATGCGCATCTCGCCTGTCCACTTGACTTCCGCTTAGCCAGCTGCCGAGCGGGTGCACGGCGAGCAGGCGGTGGGGCAGAAGGAAAGAAGATAAACATGTCCGCTTAAGAGGAAATGTATGTCGGTGTCGGCGGCGACAGAGGTAGATGAGCGCCCCCTGTGCGTTCTTCTGTAGCCGTGACTCTGGACAAAGCCCCCCGACGGTCAAATGGCCGGCAGTCCTGGCCTCCCGGCGGCAAATGGCCCCACCCTTCCTGCCGCCGGTAGAGGGTCGGTCACGCCTGGCTGACCGCCTCAGGGCTGGGATCCAGTGTCCCTCCATCCCTCCCTTCCTAACCCCTCCAGTAGCCGTCTCACAAGCCGCCTAAGGCTATTTCTGGGCCATTTAGCCCCCAGGGTGAAAGGGGCCTGCAGGCAAGGGATCAGTGACCACTGGTCATCGCTGATCGCCCCTCTTTGTGCGTGGTCAGAAGGGGGATGTGGGGCGTGGCCGACAGGTCTCCATAGTGGCCACCAAACTAATCATTTCCAAGATGGCGATTTATAAAGGGGATCTGGATTCTAAACCCTCCACCCCTCCTTCCTGCTCGTAGGTGTTCTATGGGTGTCTTTCTTTGCTGCTTTAGAAGTTTACTCTGGCACTGGTAGACTTAAAGAAGTTAAAATCCCAGCGACCTATCCAGAAACCTCGCACTCCCTTCAATTTTTCAACTTTCAGCACCCAAACATCATCCCCAAATCACCGTGATAGTGGGGGGATGCAAAGGAGGTGGGGGGGGGTACTCCCACAATACATGTTTGGATCGATGGCGTGTGCCAAGGGGTTGAATACCTCCACGAACAAGAGAATCGCATCTCACAAGCTCTGACCATCTGTCTTTTGACTTCAGAAAGCCATCGACCCCAGGAGAGGCATCTCAGGTATCTACCACCCCCTCCCCCCACTTCCCCTGCCCTCACATGGTGTAACCCTGTAAAGGCATCCCAGCACATTAATGCGCACTGCCTTCTTGTAATGGATACAATCTTAGTGAGTAACCCACTAGTGTTGCCTCCATGCATCAGTCCCTCCCTCTAGGATTGATAAACGGAGCATGCGGCAGTACTGCACATCATGCCAAGAAAATAATGGCTTGACGTTGCTGCATCATGTTGTCCTCAAAGGGTTAATGTATTGATCAAGGAGGGTCGTTCTTCAACCTGATACAGGGTGTGTACACAGCGTATGTAGCCGTGTTTATACACGCTGTGAGAGTGATCCATCAAATGCAATATAATTACCATCACCCTACTCCCCCTCCATTGGCATTTGCATGCATCAAGGAGGCATATTCTCCTGATAGGCCTCAACACATACTAGTAGTGTCTTCAGCTAATGTAGCTCTCAAACAGTATATACTGTGGCTTCATATATACACTGTATAATTATATGCTCCTAGTGGACTATACATTCTGTTAACTATGGTTAAGTCCTTTTCACATTCTGGGAACTTTCTGAAAAAACAATATGCCAATATTTTACCTTTGCATGCCAATTTGAAATTCATATTGGTACATAATCAGATAAACATAGCACACTTGGCTTGGGGTCATTCAGTGTACCACCTGAAAAAATATTTCAACAATATACTACAAGATCCAGGCCCAAATCTAATATCATGCATTCATAATTTTCACACTTGACCTCCACAGTGCATGGGGTATCACAGTTACGTTTGGGGTTGACTATGATGGGTGGATAGGCCATTTTTACCTGCCGTGTGTACAAGGTCAGAGACCATGGAGGGGTCAGATTACCTGACATTAATCCTTGATCACTAATGGAGAGATCATCCTTAATGCCAGGATCAGCACCTCTAACCCCATCCCATCCCTACTTCATCCACCCATAGATAACCCGTCCTTTGTCCTACCCCTCTTCCCCCAGACACTGCTGGCAGGGAAAACCATTTTAGGGCGGTATTGTGCTTTCAATGCACTATGCTATTTTTCTTCAGAATGCATAAAATGCCCCCCTGGAGAATAGCCTATTGATACATAGTAATAAAGCTCAGCATGAAGCACTAGCACAATGCCAGCGAGTTACTCACCAGTACTTCATAAAGTACATACTGCCTTGATGCATCATGCTGTCTTCAAAGAGCTAACTTACTCCAGGCAGGCTGATGGACTGGCTCCAGAGTAAATCACCTGGAGGGCAGTAAACCAGTGGCGCAGACTGACCAGTGACACCTGGACAATGGTGGTGACCAGGTACTGGAGTGCCACCTGGGAGGTTACCAGGTTATACTGCCGACAGGGGGCACGAGTTAGGGAGGCGACATGATCGATACCTGGGGTCCTGGGAGCAGTGCTGCCCTGATTTGCTGGGAATTTGTCCTCTCTATCATCCATGGTTGAGAGGTGGGAGTGGGGTCGGTGGTTGGCCATTGGGCGGTGGGTGAGAGGGTGGATGGGGATGAGGTTATTATTCGATCCCTACTGAGTGTAGGGTATGCATAGGAAAAAGGTAAACTTAGTTAGTGAGGAGTAACTCATGGTATAGAGAGTACAGGACATGTTAAACCATCAATAATTGGACAATAATAATTCCTAATGCATGGTTACTGCAGGGGTATAACAAGTATATTTGAGATGGGACGAGAGCAGGGGGAGGCCAGGGACATAACACTGACTTTTTAGAACTTGCAAAATACTTGATAGAAAAATAGTTATAGTCTTTAATTGATACACGTCTCTCAAAGTAACATTGTGAGCCAGATGCCAACACAATATCACCAATGGTTTTATGCACAATATAGTATTTTGTGAGGGGCGATTTACGCTATGAATTAGAGATACATGACAATGGTACTTCATTGGCCATATCGTCACTGTGCTGACGTAGTGCGCTGTATCAGATTCAGACCCCCCAGGTTGTCATCAGGCCTGTCCGTACATCCCGGTCTCTAGTGTTTGTTGGGGGAGGCAATTGTTTTGAACATCAATCTAGCCCTCCATACCTTGGAGACAACAAAAGACAACCACAATGAATATGTGGAATCACGTACGCAGGACCCTCAGGAAGCCAAGGATTACAAAGGATTATGGGCAATCTCTATGACGTGAATATGTTTGTAGGACGTGTTTAGATCGACCTGGATATTGCTTAGGAAGGGTTTAATAGTAATCTACCAGGTTCTAAATGCCCTCCTTGGTCATTGTCTATAGTTAGAAAGCTAATCCACCAGCTGCCCTGTTTGGCCATACTTAATGTATAGCGATGATGAGAAATTTTAATGACAGATCATTATCCCCTGTATAGATTATTCCTAGACAATTTGCAACTAGAAATTGCACCGGATCTGCAGTTGCATCAGACTAACGCACATATTGTAATCATTTTGTTAAATGTACTGGGAAAGGGGGCCTTATTGTACCCTGCACTAAAACCTCTTTTTGCAGACTGTGTCAAATTTTGCTTTTCAAGCGATTGCAGGGATGACAATTTTAACAGTAGGGTACACTATGCAACAAACCATACAACTCACTTCATGTGTATTTATTTTTTATGCACATTTGCTCAATATCGCACCTATGTTTCATAGTAGACCCACATATAATTTTGTGTTAGAGTAATTTTGGCACTTCTTTTACGTTAAGCATAACTCGTCTTTCAGTCCCTCATGCCAATAAGACTAAGTAGTCGCTAATATTCTTGCAAGTGGAGAGAAATCAAATCTATCATGAGATTATATCTATCTTATCAGAAATGTATATACAGCATCAAGATTTCATTTTTCCTTGATAGTTATTGTCCTATGGCCTTTCACTTTTGATATGATGCCAAATGGTTTATTCGAACCTTATACTAAATATGGAACTTTTTCTTGTCTATCATCATCATTATCACAAAAATGACGTCACATTTACGTCACGATGACGTCTATACGTCCTAATCCCCACCCTCAAGATGCAATCTTACTCACCATTGTTGGCCACGACGTACCAATCCTTGTCACACAACAAAGACGTTAAAAGCACCCGTTTAGGCGTCACACCATCTCACAATGATAAGGAAACAATGTCACGCTGACTAAAAAAAGTGGCAACAATTTCTAAAGAATAATTATTCAGTACGCTCCCCACCCAACTCTGCCTGTGGCCTGATTTCCCCCATTCCCCACTCCCATACTGGACTTAACAACGACCTCTACCCAGGGTCATGGGTCCGACCGTGGTTGATCCAAAGTGATCGTTGCCAACAAAAGCCACCGTTCACGCTAAGAATTGCATCTGAAAACTAGGATGGTCCAACGTCGGGTCGGGTTAGATTGCCTGTCAATTAAAACGCGCCTCGCTTGACTGCCTTGGATCGTAGTCCATTGAGAGATAGGTGGGGGAGGAGGGGTAGAGTGGGGTCGTTGTGTTCGCCCTCCCACCACAACCGCCCTATCGTGTCAGAGGCTAAAATGACAAATCAGGGGTTCTAGGGGACATGGTGTCGCGACGTGAAAGGACGTAGTCACAATGACCTAGCACGGTCATGACGTCCTTACAAAAGATAAAGGCTCCATCGAGTCAAAAGCCCCCCCCCCCCGCCCTTCCACACATCACCCACGTTCCCTCCTGCTCTTGCTAAAGCCCATGTCAACATCCCAATCGTCAATGAGCCATAAAGATTTTTGAAACCTATTCACTCAGTGTCCTCCTGGCGGATGGTGAAGTAGTTATAACCCCCATTAAAGGCAGAATGATGCCTCAAGCAGTATACATACCCCTTTGCCATCATGATGCACTAATGTAGAGCTGGTGACCAGGGACAACACTGCACATGGATGCAGCATTGGCGAGTTACTTACCAGAACAACATTGTTGCATCATAATGACAAAAAGATTCAATGCTTAAAATAAAGCCCCAGTGTGACCCAATGAGGGTTAAGTGCCTAATGGGATTGATTAGAGTGCGCGCGCACATAACTTCCGCTCATTGTGTCTTGATGGTGACGTGATAACATTCCCCTCTAGACTGTCATGGTGACGTAGCTTATACGTGAGATAACGTTGGACAATTGACACTTGGACGCTCATAGTTATTTTGCATTTCCACCATACACTATTTTTTTCATTCTTGTGAAATTGTAGTCTTTAGATTAAGAAGGTATTTCTCAAGAATGTTAAATTACTTTATTGAGCAATGCCGTCAGGACTGTGTCTAGGCAACTTTGTATTCCAGAAGGTTAATTCAGAACGGTGCTAATATACTACTGTTTTGAATTAACCTCCAGGTTTAGACAGCATTTTAAAGTTAATATCGTGTAGTAAACTTTATAGTCATTGATGATGCCAAATACTATTGAAAGGACATTCGACCACGTACCCCAAATCAGATGGTAAACATGGCGTTTCATATTAATTTTCCACAGGAAAGGCTGTCTATACAATAGGCCGTCTCGAATAGGGGAATTGCGTTATCACCTACCAGAAAAGGGTTGGCGAGTATTAAAAGTCGATTGATTGGTCTCTGAGTAGCATGGTGGAAATGCGTGCATGATGTAGAAACGCCTATACGTCACTTATTGATGGATAGTTCTGAGTTATTAGGTTATGCTGTGACCCCTTGTCCAGTAATTAGCGATATTAATGTCATGTATTAAATAGGGCTTGATGATGGTGCCTACATGCAATCGTTTCTTTGAGAGAGGTCTCATTAGATGAGAGGTAACAGTTGTTGGAAGTGTATACAATTTGGTGTTATCATATACTGCATTAGATATGAGGTGCATTGAGTGCTAGTAACTTGTTACATGTCGTGGACACAAAGGAAGCTACTATTTAGGCATTTCCAATCCAAAATAGCATCATGAGGCCATTTCCTAACGCACTACGATCGCACACAGCACTACGACTGCAAAATGCCAAGGATATTCTAATGGACATTTTGGTACGACTAGGAGGGTGCAGTCGTAGCCTGTTAAGAAATAGCCTCCTGGGCAGTATACCTAATAGCATGATACAGAAATGTTGAGTGCATTAAGTCAGTATGTACCCTCACTAACTCATACAGAGTATGTTAAGTGTATACGCAAAAATCCACGACCAAGGAATATTTCTGCATCGTATTCCCCAAGGTGAGACTAGAGTATCCCACAAAGCCATTATATGGCTGAGTGGAATGCGACAGATTCCAGGGAGTGAACATTTTCATTTATTTCATGGTTTTACAAGAAAATTCCACTGAATTGCAGCTAAGATCAGCTTGTTTACATCATCAGATAGTCACGTGACCAGGTCATGGAATACGGGGTGTTGTATTCCATGGACCCATGGAATACGGACTCTATGGAGTCGTTGTATCCACTACGAAATAAAGATATGTATGGATTATAATTCCTTAAAGCCGTTCAGGACATTTCAAAACCATAGCTATAGATAATCATTTTGCAGTGCCCTGCAGATCATTTTCCAGAAATCATGACAGAAGACCTATGATGCATTTTAATGCATCACCTTGACCTTTGTTTCTTGAGCTTAACTCAGGATATCCAGCTTATGGACCAACAGCCTAGTCTATATATCATAGACTTGAATTTGTGCACGGTGCAGGGAAAGTGTTTCTTGCCTGTTATAGAATACCAATGTTATGTACACTGGAAGGCATATGGGGTAGACTTGCTCAAGTCCATAGGTTTTAATATGAGAAAATTGAAATAAAGTGGGAAAACGAAAATAAAAGAGATTTCTAGTGTGTCAATTTCTAATAAATCAATACACAGCAGAGAGAGAGAGAGAGAGAGAGAGAGAGAGAGAGAGAGTGAGTAGGGGAGGGATGGAGGGTATAGTGGCGTTGGGAGGAGAGCTCAGGGACTGCAGCCAGTCTACCTATGGGGGAACTTCTGTTGATGTTATGTAAAACACCCACACAACATAAAGCAAGCCCATAAAGCAATACCTGTTTATGTTACAAATGTCAACACATTATGTTGCACATACCTCATAATTATATAAATTATACAAAGTAATATAATAATAATTATGTAGATATTGTGTAGTGTAGTTGCCATACATGCACACATGATGTACAGCAGCCGATATCACACCGAAGGTTATGATGTAAACCTCTTAGACACCTCTTGTAGGCGTTATAGACTACACGTGTTAACACCATGATCTACAACCTGACAGGTTGTTCCATCACACTAGAGGTACAGGAGGAAGAAGGAGGCTGGAGTAGGGTCCCCGTTCATGATTTACGATCTCTGAGCGTCCCAGCGGCCGCGTCGTTGATCCACACGTCTGTGAACGTCGCTTCCGCCGCGCCGACCATACCGGTGACAAATTGACATTTGTCAACAGTGTGCGCCACAGCATTTACCCCCACCCCCCCACCATCTCCGTTTCAGGTCCGCCTCCAGGGCTTTACCCACCAGGAGGAATCGCGCCGGGATCATACGGCGCCTGGAGGATAGCGTCGCTAAGCGTTGGGATGTGGGACTTGTCTTCTAGTGTTGGTTTCTTGTAAGTTGGCAAGAAATGTTTTGATGATGTGTGTATGTTTGGGTCATGGTCTTTTGATTGAACAGCATAAGATAAACGCGTCGAAACATTTATTTTGTGCTGCTCAAGACCTCTTTGTTTTCAGTGTAGTATTGGGGATGCGATATAGTATTCAGCTAGCACAGGGGGTTGTGGTAGCATTGAGTTTTAATGACCAGGAGGGTGTTGCTCCTATGGGAAAAGGTGGTTTTGCCTAAAAACTGCCTCACCTGCAGCAGTCTCTTTCCCTTTTTTAACACGTGGTCAACACAAGAGCAATCGAAAGAGTGTATGACAAAAGTAGGTGTCTCATAGTGCAGCACACACTATTTTTAAGCAAGGCAGGTGACTTTTCAGACTTACATTGTGAGTCAAAGTTGAATGGTGAAGCAGAGCATAACTTCTTTGGAAAAGAGGGCACCTACTCCCAGCTCTATTTAGCATACGACCCCCTGGAGGGTGTTGCTCCTATAGTAAAAGGAAGAGCTGGCTAAAAATGCCCTCATTTCCAGTCCTTTCTTTTCATGTAGCTATAGTGTGTCTCTTTTGTTGCTCACAAGTGGTCATTCAAGTATGGTGCTACAAAAGGGGGATTTGAGTAGGTACCTAGTTGGGAGAAGTCTGTCAGTATAATATACTATAGATTGTGTGACATGAGTAGGTACCTGATGGTGTAGCTCTCTCTGTTTTAAACAAGGCAGGTGACTTTTTAGACTAATGTGGTGAGTGCAAGTTGAATGGTGAAGCAGAGGGTGAAAAGAGGGTACCTACTGACAGCTCTTTTTACCATGGGAGCAACACGCTCCTGGAGGGTGTTGCTCCTATTGTAAAAAGGGCTGTGAGTATGTGCCCTCTTTTCTAAACAAGTCGTGCACTGCTTCACCTAAGTACTTGCACTCACCACATTAGTCTAAAAAGTCACCTGCCTTGTTTAAAATAGAGAGAGCTGCACTACCATGTACCTACTCATGTCACACGCTCTATAGTTTATTATACTGACTGACTTCTCCCAACTAGGTACCTACTCAAATCCCCCTTTTTTAGCACCGTACTTGAATGACCACTTGTGAGCAACAAAAGGGACAAGTCATAGCTACATGAAAAGAAAGGACTGGAAACAAGGGCATTTTTAGCCAGCTCTTCCTTTTACTATAGGAGCAACACCCTCCCGGTCTAAAACAGTGTGCCAACTCTGTATCCTACCCATGGGTAGAGCTGTGAAGACCTGCAGCACTCCTCTACCAAATTTCAGTCGCTTTGAAGATTAATGTTGTAGGTACAGCCAAAGCAGTATCACAGCATGCTATGGTGGGCAGACGTTTTATTGTCAGTGACTGAGTACGATATTAGGCTATATTGAAATAACCTCCAGACAACACAATAGCGATACCATAGTGATTATATCAAATACATGTAAACCATATCTGTTAAACACCCTCCTGGGGCTGTAGGATGCCTGATACAATGCCACCTTACTGTAAACATACAATACAAAACACCACTCCTACTGTTCTCCCATCCACAATTAGCGGCATGACAGCGATTAGGTGGAAAACGCTCCTCTACACCAGGTTGGTGGATGATTAATTTTGGTTGGATTTTAAGAGTTGCCCCGCCAGGCGAACAGCAGATTACGGCCGATGGGAATTTAATTCGCCGGAGCCTGGCGGGGTGGAGGCGGGGAGGGCCGAACCAGCAGCGCCTGCCTGACAAGGACTGTGATTAATGGCAATCATAATGATCCGATTTCACCGCTGGATTCTTAAGCTAATAGAGGTTACATCCTTGGCCTTAAGGCCCGCCGATCCAGCCTCTTCCAGGGAGGATTAGCAGCCTGCTTTCTGACAGTGTGTAAAGCAACTCACGACTCCTGACTCAATTTGCTGCTGATGCTTCAGGCGACAGTGCCTTGCAACCTCCTCCCTTCAAACCAACCCCAACAAAGACTCGCACACATTTGTCTCACCTTATCTCACACCACACTGTAATACCATGCCAAGCTATTTACAGCACATTGCTTTTATTTTTAGAAAACAGTAGGAAGTGTTGTCAGTACAAACCTAATGACTCTACAGTGGATTGCCCCGTACCCAGTATACGACAATGTGTTGTATATTTACAATTCGGGCTGAGAGTGCAGTCTTCGAAACATGAAGGCAATGTTACCCTGAGACCTTAACATTTCTGACATGATTAGTGCATAGCCTGGTCGACTTCGGTCCCTATGATCAATTGAGCATAGCTCTAGGACAGCAGTACAGAGTGATAAAGTAGATATACCAAGGGTAAATGTAAGGGTAGGTATCAGGTACATACGTGGTAATTTTGTGCTTTTGATAAAGTTCTGATGAACAGGATCAACAGTGATCAACCAGTATATAAATTTCATCCAAGTATGAAATTAATGGTTCAGGGCAATAGTATGGTTCTGAACAATATCGAGACAAATTCAGAAAACAGTCTAGATCGATCCTAAGTTCTTGGCCTGAAGGTGCAGTAACCTAAACTGGCACTAAGATGACGTGAGCTACTATCCTGGCTATTTAGGTGTCTGCACCTGTCATGTTCTGACCAGGGTCTCCAGGACCACACCGTGCAATGGCTGACACAGGTCAGATCGCCTGTCGCCTGTCGACAGAAGCCTGGCGCTATGGGTGACTCGGCCCTCCAGTGTGTAAAGGGGTCAGCTCCCAGGGGGATGCCCTCCTCGTGATGCCCAGGTGATTAATGAAGGGATAATGATACAAGCCACAGGAGCAGACTCATCTGTAAATGCACCATTACCATATGTGAAGAAGCCATAGGCACCCCTTTACAGCTATAGCATGCTTCCTGTCTCACTTTTTCTGCAACATCGTGAATGACCTTTCAGTTTCCTTTCTTTAACCCACTCCTCCCCGTTCCCCCCATCCATTTATTCTTCTCCTGTCTCTCTCCCTTTCTCTCTCTCCCTCTCACTGTCCATTTTCCTCCGTTCCCCAATATCTTCACTTACCAACTCATCTACCCTACTTCGTGCTATAGGATGAGTCACGATCGCTGATGATGAGTTCCAGTCAATGAACAGTAAGTATACCCATGTAGCAATTCAGTTTTAGCTCGGATAAGCTGGTTCAAAGTAGGCAGAATACCATTCATGCTTCTGGGTTGGGCAAATGGTGGGTTTCCACTCAGGGCCACATTGCGTTGCCCTAATAGGGCAAACTGAACTAAGACGGTTGGGCTCCCGACAATTTTTGTCCTCAGCAAGGTGTGGGCCACATCAGGCTACCTGATTTGGGCACAAATCAGCTTCAAAATGGGCAAATACTTTAGGCACATATTGGTTTCAAAGTGGGCACCCCGAATCAGGCATAGATCAGTGCCACACCAAAATCCCATGTTGACCCCAAAATGATAAATTTTCCCCAGATGGTCCCATGTGATCAAAATGCCCATATTGGCCAGCCCATGTGTGGCCCACACAACTCACTGAGGACAGAAACTGTCAGCAGCCCATCAGTTAGCCCATTGTGGCCCACATCGGAAGCCACACCAAATATAGTGTGGGCCACAGTAGGGCCTCACCACATTTGCTACCTGGGTAACTAGGACTATACTACTGGCTAAGAAATGTTGTAACCCCATGAAGTAATCAAAGAAGAACTGGGACACCACTATATAGACTGCTATTTAGATAGGAATGTCTTAGATTACTTCCTTGAATTTTTATATTTAATATCATTGGAATAACACTTTTTACATCCTTTGTGTCATTGACTTGGTGCAAATAACTCCGATTCTGTGTCTACAGACCGAGTGAATCTGAGAAGGCAAGGACGTGACCCCTATACTCGACACTTTCAATTTCTTGACCAATTCCCTGTTGCATCAATGGTAATTAAAATTGTTAGCTGGGCTGGGGGTCTGTTAGGGTGTTTGGGGAGGGGTCTAAGAAGTGGAAGTGATCTTGTTCCACGCCTGTAATTGCCTGTGTGCACAAGCTGCCTGACCAGTCCCTACAGCCCTGCAGGCCTGTTTACACCCTGGAACAGACACTGTGTTACTTCCATCCAACCAGGGTGCCTTTCTGGAAAGCATTTCTAAAGATGATACGACTAGACCCCCTTCAAGTTGTAGTGAGATCCCTCAGTTGAATGCCATTACAGACCTGCATAGATTAGTGATCACTAATAACTACACTGGTACGACTGCCCTACCAAACCCTATGTAATTACTGCCTTAAGTGCTGATCATATAGAGTAGTCGTAGTGTGTTATTTACGATCAGCCACTCTGATATTGAGGGTTTCAAGACGTACTGGCTGTGTCTAGTCGTACCATCTTGAGAAATGCCCTCCTGCAGACCATGCTCAAGCACCCAGGGGCTTACAGGGTAAATGGTACCTGTTTCCCCCATTTTTTCTTTTATATTTTGGTATAATAGCTACCTAGTAGGATTATTATGATAAATGAATGGAGCAACGGCTAAGAACTTCATCCAAACAACATGATGCAGCAGAAGCAGTGCTAGCAACGCTGGCTAAGAGCTACCCTCCATTAAGGCATTTCTTAATAATGTTATGTGGCATTATTGTGGAATGCCCTCCTGGAGCTTAATTCAAAACATCCTGGGATCACGACCCCAGCGATCTTAGGAATAAATCAGCCTTATCCTATTAAGCGATCTTAAGAGTTGACTGGGTTCACATTTCATAGCCAGCACTAAGATCGCATCGATCATAGCCTCAGCCCTCCTACACTATTCCAAGAAGAACTGACTAGGCACAGGGGTGAGAGTCCCAAAATAAAGGAATAGCTGTGGAGTCACTCTTCTTCACAAGAGTGCTTATACCATTGTTCCCCGTCCCCATATGGGCTAACAAAAGAGCACAGGGTGCAGTTGACCACTGCATTACATAGGGTAGACCAGCCAGGTCTTATGATATGTGCCTACACTAAGATCGCTGGGGTTGGGATCCCAGGATGTTTTGAATTAAGCTCCTGGGTTGGGATCCCAGGATCTTTTGAATTAAGCTCCTGAGCTATGTTGATGCACTCTGACAAAATACATGAGGTATGTAAATGTTATACCACCCTAAGAGGGTTAATTCTGCCACTCCTCTGACTCTTCTTATTCAGAACCATACTCTCATTCACTGTGCTCGATCCTAATTCTTTGACTCTTGAAAGGTCTACGACATTGGGACTGAAAAGGAAGCAGAACCTACTTCAGACTGTAGATTGCTAGATTCCCCCCATGCACTCCCAGGCTCCACTCCATCCCTAAAGTTGGGGCATTGCGATGTAAGAACATCCGGCGGTGGGCGCTACTGGGCGTTGGGTAGCTTTTCTACACATGTAGAGGTTGATTTGGCAGGGCTTCATAGCTGTATCGGTTAGACAAGCTATGATTTCCCTCCAGGCAACCCCCGGAGGAACAGGCGGGAAGGTGCAGGCTCACTCAAATTCCCTGAACATGCGGCGGAAGTGGCGGGCTTTTAGTACTGCAGAGACTTCCGGCTCAGTCCCCACTCTGGTGTGAAATCAAATACACGTTCCGGCTTTGGCTGTATGTATTGCAGGCTGATGCGGACCCTCCTCCAAAATGTCTATATACCATATCTCGTCTCACCCAGCCCCACCCAGCCTTGCTCTCAAGGTATTCCTTGGAGACACAGCAAAGTAGTTGGAATTAAATGTAAAACTACATATTCATCCTTTTCATCCTTTTATCAAATTTCATCCCCCCTCCAACTTCGCCCACATTCTGAAGGTTTAGAAGAGAGCAAAACATCGGACACATATTCTTTAATTTAAGCTGATTTAAGAGTATTGAAAGCAATCAAAGTTGTATTTAGAGCATGCCAACATAGTCCTCTACATATACAAAAGTGAATATTCTGTGTTTCTACCATAATAAAATATGAATTAAGAGTATAGCTCGCCACTGCTGTACACCCACAGATCATGAAATCCTACAATCCAGAATGTCAGCTGCATCATCTACAGATGGAACTCTAAGCTTAAAGGGTTAAACATGACATAGCTACGTCCGAAGATGGCCAAGTATGGTAATGCCATATCGATATGTCTCAAAATCCCTCCTGCAATAAATCAACATGTATATTCTTGTAAAATAGGGTGGCCCACTTGCCCTGATGCAATCGTCTAAAGTTATAATTCAATTTAATTAAATCATTATCTATAACCTTTTACTCCTAAGGATCCATCCACTTCCGGCCAGGATGTTATTTCCGGTTCCGCCAGGAGGAGGCGGCGTTATCTCCGCTGACACAGGTTGACCTGCATCTCATCATAAAAATGGATCCTCCTAGATAAGCAGACCTCCGATGTCACCCCTTCCCCATCCACGAACTCCACCACATCGCCTCTGGCCAACCCCTCCCGCCCCACTCCTTGCGTGCCGACCCATCGTCTATCTGGCGCCGACGCGGCGGCCACTGACGCAGCCGGAAGGCTAATGATTCCTGCCCGAATATCGCCCACCCGGGCGCGGTGTCGCCGTGTATGTGCGCCGCCCCGACTTTATGAAGCATGCCGGACATAAGTACGAACTGTCCTATCGGCCTCCGCAACAACTGTCCCCGCCCAGCACTACAAATGTCTGCTCGCCGGCGATAAGGGGCTGGGACACGGCCAGGGGAGGGTTGGGGAACAGGGGGTGCAAGGTTGGGATGGGTAGGGAGCGACAAGGGGGTAAGTGGGGGTTATGATGGGCTAGAGGTGGGTCTGGGTAGTTAGGGCAGGGGGTCGGTCAGTCATCAAGCGACGATTGCTATCACACCCAACCATGGGAATAGTGGTCTTAGGGTGGTGCGCCTTGGGAGGGACAGACTCCCATCCACAAGTTTCTATTCATATCCATTTACCCCGCCCACTCTGTAGTATCCTCCCCATCATCTACCCCAGGCTGATCCCCCAAACCTCTACCAGGACTTGTAGGACATGGGGAGGACGAGCTGGTTTATTGTTGTTGACAAGTCGGCTTATGTCGCCACAAATCGCCATCTTGTCTCCACTAGCCAGACTCATGAGGCTCTGCCTCCATCCCTGACCCCCAGCCCCCGCACTTCACCTTCACGACACCATCCTCGTTAGAATAAACACTAAAATAGGGTCAAAATATCTGGCAATCCACATATCTGCGTTTTTGAAAAATAGGGATTGGTTTTCAAAAAAAAGTTTGTGGATATGGAAAATAGGGTGAATTTCCCCCCATAAACTTTGCCGAAATTCAAATATGGTAGGCTATGTATATTAGAAAGCCTATGTTCAATTGTTTTGGTGAATTATTTGAAATGAAAATTCAGTGTCAACATGTGTTTTTCAAAATAAGAATAACTATGTTACAACAGTGTCAGCTCTTTGTTGACAAAGGGGTTGAGGTTCTAAAGATATCAATGTTTTGCTAAAATATAGGGAGTGCAGGGGCCGGGCCCTGACCATTGATACAAGCAGATTATTTCCCGTACAGCATATTACAAATGTAATACCCTGTAGGCCATCATCAATGTCCCTTTATAGTCAGTGTCTAAACCTCTCACTGGTCATTGCTGCATTTAAACCATATATAGAGCATTGTAACGTTGAAATCACAGAAGCCAGACTTAGTGCAGAGGTAACTCCAGAAGCCAATACAGAGGCCACTACAGGAAGCCACTGCTAAAGCCATTACACTTGCCACCGCAGAAACCAGTCCAAAAGACACTGCCGAAGTCTGTCGCTACAGCTGCTACAACAACCACTCCAGGAGGGTGTTGCTCCTATGGTAAATAGAACTGTCAGTATGTGCCCTCTTTTCAAAACAAGTCACACTCTGCTTAACCATTCAACTCACACTCACCACATTAGTCTGAAAAGTCACCTGTTAAAAGAGAGAGAGAGAGAGAGAGAGAGAGAGAGAGAGAGAGAGAGAGAGCTGCACTATCAGGTACCAACTCCTGTCACACACTCTATACTATACTATACTGACTGACTTCTTCTGACTAGGTACCTACTGAAATCACCCTTTTCTAGCACTGTACTACCATGAGCAACACAAGTGAAAAGTTATCACTACATGGTATGCCAGTTCTGTAGAAGAGGAACTTCCTTTTCCCATAGGAGCAACATCCTCCAGAAGTCATTATGAAAGCCATAACAGAAAACACTGCAGAAGCTGCTAGAGAAGCCACCACAGAAGCCAAGTGCTACTAAAGGCCAATATTTGCCACTGCAGATGTAACTACAGACGTCACTACATAGACCACCACAGACCCCATTGCAAATGTCACTAAAACACTGTCATACACTGTTTTATGTGAGTAAGTACTACATAATTGATGGATCCAAAGATATTTAGCTGAGGAAAATGGTCTAATCTAGAGTGTGTAGAAAGACGCATAAAAAAATAGATGACATACGAGACGACTCCATTCAAGCTAAAATATTAGGACTTTGAAGTGTTGTTTCTTAATGTCAGAATTTGGAAGTTGTGGTACTGTTTGAAGTCTACCAAAATAATTTTCACCAAATGCTTCTACCCATCTCTTAAGAGTCCACCTCCGACTGCTCCAAACCCTCCCTGTCTCTCACTCTGTCAACGCTGAATACGCAGGTACCTGCCTGGGGAGAACAAATTCTTGGTATAAAGGCACCTCTGGGTAGAGCAAATTTCTGCTCGCGTCTTGCAAGAACTTCCCCATTCACCACCAAAGTCAAACGCGTCGGGGACCACGACGCGCCGACAAATTTCACGTCAGTCTCGCGACGTCGCGCCTCACTGTGTGGCGCGGGTCTTTCCTTTCAGCGCACGTCGTCCTCCTGTGTGTCGGCGACCACCTGGAGAAGCCCTGATTACATTCAGCGTTAATTAGGGCGGCATGATGGCCACCGACGGCGGGGGAGCTCCATGGGGACCCCTGGTGGCGTGTGGCTGAACCAAGCTGGCAGTGACAGTCCTCCTGGCAGGACGGGCGGACATGCCGACCCGGCTACACGTAATTACTGCTGCTAACCCCCTACATACCCCCGCCCTCCTCCATGGCGTCCAGCCCCGTGGAGGACGGTGATAGGAGGCCTATCGCGCGGCGCCCACCTTGCATGTCGCCCGCCCAGTCTGCTGCCATCCAATTCTCCCCGGCCACCCTCTAGGGACCCCCCGGCGGCGGATCTTCGTCCCGGCCATCCCCTGGTCACCCCCACACCTCCACACCTAGTCCCATAGCGCCAGCCGGGCATTGTCCACAGGGGGTGGGGGTAGGGGCGTGGTGGGATCAGGCTATTTACAACTGTAGACAGCTGTTCCTGGTATACTGAGTACACCACTGGACACCCATCTCCTCCTCCAGGGTGCCAATGTGAAAGGACAAGGGAGGAAACGCATAGAATGTGTGACTGAACACGCTAGAGGAAGTCAGGGAGGAAGCCAACCCTCAAGTATAATGTTGCTTGTAATGTTAGGTTGGCTGCTATTCCAGAGTGTAAACACATACACTAGCTTAGATCGACAAGCTATATCCAATTAAAACTTAATGTAATGGTTCCCGGTGATCAGTGTTCCATGAAGAGATAAGAATATTTAGCCATTGGGATCACAACCTAATCTACATTCACTGAACAGTAACTATCGTACACAAGGGCCATAACATGCTTCTCCTAATTTACCATAGAAATAAATGAGGATTCCCACACTGACACATATTTGGGCTCAGTTGGTGTATCATGGGAAATTTGGTATATTTAGGTCTTTGTAAATGGGGCATAAGTAGACTAGTACCTTATGAAACGTGTATTTGGAATATCTTCAATCAGTATGTAGAATGGTTGTCTATTCTGTCCATGTAGGACATGAAATGCATATCTGGTATGAGTTTGAGTTATACAGTTGTTTCTGGCATCTTATAGCTAGTATAGTTCTGAATGTCGTTGTATGTTGTATATAAAATGAGTGCTTAAGCTAGTGTAAGTAGTATACTGTTAGAAAAAGTAGAGTATCCCTGCTATAAGACACAGTTTATAGACCATGTCAGAGGCAGAGGTTTGCTCTAGCTTAAAGGTGTCTAGTAAGCCAGGTCCTTATGTGTGGGGCTTTGCATGATATTGCATGGAGTATTGTAAGTAATGGTAAACTATTCAGACCTTGAGTGTGGCTTATATCTTATTCCGATATTTGGATAGCAGATTATACATGGGTGCGACTTAACGTTAGATCTTATGGTATGATTGGAGCCCTATAGAAGAAGCATATGATAATTGTGTTCCTATGGAAGTAGTATATGAAATGACAGTTTTCAGCTGCGACCGCGTAAGTAGTATAGAAAAGGTGTGTTTGAGCCATGTGTGAGTAGTATATGAAAGGTGTGCTTTATCCCTGTGTGAGTAGTATATGAGAGGTGTGTTTTAGCACTGAGTGAGTAGTATATGAGAGGTGTGTTTGAGAACTGTGTGAGCAGTATATGAGAGGTGTGTTTGAGCACTGTATGAGTAGTATATGAGAGGTGTGTTTTAGCACTGTGTGAGCAGTATATGAGAGGTGTGTTTGGGAACTGTGTGAGCAGTATATGAGAGGTGTGTTTGAGCACTGTATGAGTAGTATATGAGAGGTGTGTTTTAGCACTGAGTGAGTAGTATATGAGAGGTGTGTTTGAGCACTGTGTGAGTAGTATCTATGAGAGGTGTGTTTGAGCATGATCTAAGTAGTATATGAGAGATTTGTTGGAGCACTGTGTGAATAGTATATAAAAGGTGTGTTTGAGCACGGTGTGAGTAGTATATGAGAGGTGTGTTTGAGCACTGTGTGAGTAGTATCTATGAGAGGTGTGTTTGAGCATGATCTAAGTAGTATATGAGAGATTTGTTTGAGCACTGTGTGAATAGTATATAAAAGGTGTGTTTGAGCACTGTGTGAGTAGTATATGAGAGGTGTGTTTGAGCACTGTGTGAATAGTATATAAAAGGTGTGTTTGAGCACTGTGTGAGTAGTATATGAGAGGTGTGTTTGAGCATGATCTACATAGTATATGAAAGGTGTGTTTGAGCACAATGTTAGTAGTATATGAAAGTCGTGTTTGAGCACGTTGTAAGTAGTATTGGTAAGGTGTGTTTGAGCACTGTGTTAGTAGTATATGGGAGGTGTGTTTGAGCATGATCTACGTAGTATATGAAAGGTGTGTTTGAGCACAATGTTAGTAGTATATGAAAGTTGTGTTTGAACACGTTGTAAGTAGTATATGAAAGGTGTGTTTGAGCACTGTGTTAGTAGTATATGGGAGGTGTGTTTGAGCATGATCTACGTAGTACATGAAAGGTGTGTTTGAGCACAATGTTAGTAGTATATGAAAGTTGTGTTTGAACACGTTGGAAGTAGTATATGAAAGTGTGTTGAACACGTTGTAAGTAGTCTAGCGTGTTCATCTCCTGTGTAAGTTGTAAACGTGTAAAGGTGCTTTATCCAGTGTAAGTATATGAAGTTGATGTTTCTAGTATATGAAATGCCTATTTGAGGCCAATGTAAGTAGCATGATAAAAAGTGTTTGGGACCTGTCTTAGCGGATTCTACTGTGAGCCTTCATGGAATTACCTCTTTATATGGAAACATTTCTTGCGAATGATCTAGAGGTCACCCTACTCTCCCTATTATATTATACTGTTACTAAGGTATGGATTTAAGGGTCAGATACACTCTGAATACTGTGTAGCTACCATGTCCTAGTCGAGTATTTATGGATGAATGAGAGTTGGAAGACATGGATTAGCAGACATGGATGAGCTAATACACGCAGCTGAAACATGAATGAGCTGCTCATATCTATAAATGAGTCTTAGAAGGGCGTGTAGGCCTATTCAGTCCATATCTATACTGCTCATGAGCAAAGTGGGAGGGTGGATGTTGGAGGGGTGACAAGATAGCTTCTGACCTTCGGCTCTCTCTACCCTAACCCGGCCCCTACCTCTTCACCCGACTACCTGCCCTCTACCCTTACCCCGCCTACACGGCCCCGCTGCCGTCAGCCATCGCCATCATCGGACAGGCAGCTATACGCCGGGACTGGCAGGCTATTCCACCAGAGGGCGCCATCGGCATGCCCGATCTTTGTTACCTTTTGGCTCGGAAGAATCCAGAAATTGAAAAATCACTATCAATCTGGGCTGAACAGGCCGACAGTAGTTGGAGAGGGTGGGTGACGGAGGAAGTGCAGGAGGGAGAGTAGAGGGTATCTGTATGTGACTGAGGGGGGGGGTGCATTGGTTGGTTGAATGGAGAAAATGGGAGATTGGGGGGAGTAGGAGGGGATGACTGTGTCTTATCAGGACATTGCTTGTCCGACAAGCATGGAAAGAGGGTTGGGGGTATGGGAATAAGGGTAGGGGGTTGAACAGGAGGGGGCGGGACAGGGGGTGCATGGTTTAAAAAGGCAATGTCACCCGTTCACGGTCAAAGCCCAACCGGAAGTCAAACGCTACTTCCGGTGGCGATAGGGGGCGCTGGAGAGCGCAGGGCATTGTTCTTGAGGGTACTTGGTGGAGGATGATGGGTTGGCAGGAGGAGGAGGGGTGGGGTAAGGACGCCCGGGCGAGCGGATGACATTAATGTCTACATGATTACAAACACGGGGATTAAAAACCGAGCGGCGACGGCGTCCAAGAAATGCGGGACGCCTTATCGGCGGGCCGAGGCGGCGCGCGCGCGAGCGTAAAGTATTTCTTGGGAGGGGACGTGTCACAAATGAGCTGGGCTAATGTGAAGTCAGATTCAGCCTTTGTGTTGAGCTAATTAGGAGCCGCTCTGCCCTGATTAAGGCGCGGCCTGAGCAGCTCATGACGTTTATATCTTATTGCTCTTATCGGGCAGTCAGGGGGTGCCAGAGGAGGTGCCAGGCAAAATAGGAAAAAGAACAAACAGAGGCAATTCCTACAACCCACTCCCGTGTTGCTGAACGCGCCGATTTGGGGTAATCTCCGAGGTGTTACATTGTAATTAAACTAAACATCACAGTCAGTATTCACTTCTAATCGTAAATCAGTGCGACGCCAGCCTTATTTTTCCTCCTCCTCTCCTCACTTTTTAAGATTTGCTCCTCAGCAGCGCCAGCTTTTCACTTGAATGAGGGACACCAGTAGGAGAAGTGTCAAGACGTCTTCCATTCATGCCCTGGCTTATTCTTCTGCTTGTTGAAGGCGAGGCGTTATCAGTGACTGTAACGGGAATGGGGTGAGATTTAATACGAGTATTATCAATACTTGAACACAAAGAAGTTGGACAACATCCGACTGGGGCTGACACGTTAAGAAAAGACAATTAGAGAAGGAGGTTGTTCCCACCAGCGACATTGCAGATAGGGAGGTTGGATTTGGATGTCTGTATAATGAGTTCAAATAAAGAGTCAAAGTCATTCTACTACCTCTTCCAATATCTGCCTCATTGCCGAGTCAAATTTCAAACTCCAGATGATTCCTAATACTAATCCAACAATTTTACGAGTTGATGATTAAATTGTCAGAAGGTTGTGTTATAGAAGGGAAAACAAACTGTCATTCTGTGTTTTCGCGCCAAAATCATGTAGCCGACGACAAATTGCCTGGGCGCAGGAAAACGGCGGCACCGAGGCACGCCCATGTCGCTGGCTTGTCAGACGACCACGGTCAGCCGAGTCGCAGGCAATCATTACCCTAACTAGATGATTGACAGGCCGGGCGGGATGAAAGGCCCTTTGTTTGGTGATCTTATCGTGGATGGACCCATCATTGGGCGGGGTGTAATCGGGCGTGTGGAGGAGGGGGAACGCTGATAATTGTGGCGCGGTGCCCGACGGGACGGGGCCCAGCAGTCTTGGGGTGCCCCCAGGGAGGCGGCTTTCTATTTAGACAGTTAGACAGTGTGAAATTACCGAACGCCGCCAGTGGTAATGGAGTAAACGATGGGCGTGGTGGGTGGGGGTATTAGGAGGATCAGGGAGGCTGGAGGACTCTGGATGATACCAGTAGGATCAGGGGAAGGATGAGCAGTGCATTTTATACGATGCTGTACTATATCTAGGTGTACATCTATATCAGTATGTCAGCAGCAGTTCTAATCTTGGGCTAGCAGGTCTATACCACTGTAACCTATACCAATTCTGACGGGGAAGTTTATGCTTTAGATGCTATTGGGGGATGTTATTCAAGAACCGGATTATACTTACTGCCTTGTTGCCCTTCCATAGACGGCCCATGGCTTTTAGTATAGGTACTGCAAGCTCAGTGGAGGCTGTTGCGAAAAGATTGAGATGTTGCTTTTCAGGGTAGGTAACTCACTTCCCTCATCCCTCCTCTACTTAACCACTCAGAATCACTTCCAATACAGTAGTCCAGAAGTAGTCACTTTGCCACAAATCAAACTGTGTTGTGAAAAGTGGTCATTCCTGAGTGCTTCCCAGACTGCCCACACCTACATACTTATGCGACAGAGTGTAGGAACCAACTTCCAGTTGAGGGGTTGTTACTAACCACTTCTGGACCACTTCTGTTGGGAAGTGCCTTTTGGCAATGCAATAGAGAAGAGACTTCCAAAGATGAGTGCCTTCCGTTTTTGGAAGTACACCTCTATCAGAAGTGACTTCCAATGGTTAAGCAACAGCCACCAGGGCAATGTATCGGAGACTCTTGCAAACACGAATCCACCTTATACCTATTCTTGGACGGGTATATGCCTGTAGAGCTAGGTGTATTCTACACTTCTTTTGTGCTTATAACATAACATACCATTATGCAGAGCTTCTAGTATTACCCTATAAAATGTATGATTCTTGGAAGATATATCTAAATATATTGACAAATTTATGATTGATAATATGACACACATTTCACTCTATTTCAAGACTGATCACAGCCGATTGTAAGAGATTTGTCATTTCTGGTCAATTTCAGATTCTAGTTGGTCAATTCTCGCAGGTTTGGCAAAAAACATTGTCTATGACTTAAAAGGTTTGGGCATGTAAAATATCGATGGAATAAATGCAAGTATCTCGATAAATATTGAAACCCTATACTGTCTATGTGCCGGATTATTATCAGATATATTCTTCTTCATAAAATGATATCACTGTAAAAAGTGCCACTGAGAGACTGATTTAGCAATACTCGAGAGTGATGCACATAGCTCTTGAGAATCTACCATCATGAGGACGTCATACATGCACATAGAGGATAAACTGTGATGCATTTAGCATTAATTACTTCTTCTATCTAAATGAAAATGATTAGCAGGATCATAATCCGGAACACCTTAAAAAAAAAGAAAACGAACAGTAGATTATATCACAAATAGTCAAGATGCTATTCTAATTTCTGAGCTCGCAGTATCGTGTTATTATGTTCCTACACCTCCACTACAAACGCCCGTATCAGCAGAGCAGCTCATTTTCATTTATCACGGCCCCGCGAGCTGCTCACTGAAAGAAGCCAGTTAAAGCCGCACACAAGGGGCTCTGATAAGACCACAAAAACCAGCATATTGAGTTGCTCCCGATCAGCATTTGCTGACACATGTTTTGCATTCTGCTCACAGTAGCTGGGGCAGGCCTGACTACCGAGTCACTCTGAGCTGTTCCCATTTCTCATTCCAATAGAACCAGCATAGCCTCCCATCTCGCACACCCCCCTCCCTATAGGCACCAAACATCACCCTCCCCTTTCCTCCAGCCCCTACCCCGCCATCCCCAGGCATTAGGGATTCATTTCTGACATGAGTAGATATGACTTATCTTCCGTTTCCACATATGAGAAGTCTTAATTCGACTTGCCCGTCGATGCTGGCACAAAGGCTGTGGTGAATAATCCCTTCGGCCGACGGTCCACTCAATAGAAATCATGCTCAAGTAGGCACGGCACGCCTGGGATGCTTTCCTCCCCTGCCTCTGCCCTCCCCCCATCCCCAATTGGCCACCCCAGACGTCACCTCCCCATACCCTCACATTGCGGAGTGGCTTCTGTATCATTGCCTATAAATTTGTTCCGCTTTCCCCCTGGTCAGTGCTGACTTGTAGTGATATAACGGTGCTGCCGAGTCGACCACTGTAACACCATCCTTCCTCGTGAGGGGGTGGATCCTAGCCCATGTATAGACAAACATAGAAACACGGTCAGACCAGTCGAATGGCACTTCTAGGGTGATTTGGTTGGGGAATGTTGTGGGTTGGCAGGGAGTCTGTAAGCTACATGTCCATTGCCTGCTTCCTGCAATGCCTTTCACGGCTAGTTTGGCTGCTGGCTTTGTTGTCGCTGTGTCTCAGTTAGATTATACTTGTAAGGACAGCAGGGAGGCACTGGAGGGGTGGTCCTACTGGTTATGATGCTGCGGGGGTAGTTGATGGGTGGCTGGCGGAGGGAGGAATGTGATATTATGTCTCAATGATCAAGGACCACTGCAGGGCCAGTAGGGATCAAACCCACTTGGCAGTGTCGGCGGCGGCCGCTCGGCGTGGGAGAAAGATTATGACTGTTGCGACCAGTGACACACCCCATCTATCACCCAGGCAGGATGCAGAGGAATCAATAACCTGCTGGACCCTGGGTAGTGCAATGGGTGCCCTCCTGGGGGGTGGTCAAGGGGTGGGGGGCAGAAGGGAGGGTTGGGTGGGATCTGGGTACATTGGGCCTGACATTTCCCACTGGTAGCCGCCACAAATCCTCCAATATGTCCCGCCGTTTGACCACTCGGCCGGGGTGCATGTAGTCTTAGAGCTAGTCTTTCCAGGACAAAGCCCCCTCCCCCTGCCCTCTCGCCCTTCCCCCTGGACTGCCCTCTATACCATGCCCTCAGACCAATATCCCCGTGTCCCTCTCCCCTCCAGGGCTAAGCTGGTGGAAGGCATGCACGTCTCCCAAGCCGACCGTCCTCTAATATCAAGGCGGTACACAATTGATTTGCCGGGTTACAGGGGGCTTGGAGTTAACCTTTGGTGGCCCTAGGTGGGTGGGAGGAGGCAGGGATCAGGGGACAGTGGCCACAAATCCGGGCTGGATCCCGGACAAGGGCTCTGATGCTGCCCAGTCCCATACTGCCGGATCTCAGGACAAATCACCTTGAGTTAGTATGGGACTGGTGTGCCTATCGACTATATGGCATATTGCATAGCAGAAGGAATATAGTTTATTAGAGTACCACCTGTATTATATGCGACTCTCTCTCTCTCTCTCTCTCTCTCTCTCTCTCTCTCTCTCTCTCTCTCTATATATATATATATATATATATATATATATATATATGTATATTTTCTTACCTATGCATAACAAGGCAGATGACCCTAGGTTAATAGTAAGTGTGGGAACATATTCACTGCCACTCATTTATTACTCCATGATGGTTATTCAAAGCAGGATTCCAACTGTTTTCTGTCCAGAATAGTCCCTTAAGTCTCACTCTAACTTGAAACCTTTCATCCCCATGTCTGGCCATCACTAAGGATATCTCACCTGATTTACAGCTCTGCTACTATTGTTGACATAACTGACGCCGTGCACATTATACCAAATAGCTATATCAGTGCATATCTCAGAGGGGGAGGGCCAGAACAGTACAGCCACTAAGTGGATCATTAATCAACTCAGTCAAGGTCTTCCAGGTGTTGGCACCTCCATTATCAATAACTCACAGTACCTAAATCCCACCCCGGTATGATGCAGATCATAGATTTGCCAGATTTAGGAGTTTCCCACATTCTATAGATAATGCACTGTAAGAGGTACTGGTATTACAGAGGCCTATACATGACTAGTGTATAGGATCAAGTTATGTAGACATGATGAGATCTGATACTACACTTATAGACAACATTAGGGGACATTATAAACATTGTCAGTCCAGAAGAGGTCGGTGTGTTTCTTTGGTGTGGGGAGTATAATGCACATTGTATAATGGTGGTAAGGTGAAAATGGTACACCAGTTCCTGTGGTCCTTACAACTCAGGAATGAATCACGTCTTCTTTTTCATACGTGAGTATCTCAAGGCCACATCATATACTATATTCTTTTTTATATAGGTCTATTCTCATTCAGATACATTGTAGTTAAAAAGTAGCAAGGTAGGCGCCCAAACCATCAGACATTGACTCGAACTTTTCTAGTATGAACACTGTTTTGCCTTTTTATTGTCATGTGTCTTATATGGAAAATCGATTTTATGATTAATAAGTTATCAATCGTTCCCCAATAGATAAGTGAAAATGCGGTTCAGGGGCTAAGACTATATCCAATTTAATTGAAGTAGATGGCATATATTTGACTCTACAGGCCTCGAAATATATTGACATCTTTAACATGTAGTCTAATATAGCACACTGATAACTGTGTCCAACTGATCTGGAAGATAATTCAGAAAGTTTGTTGAATATTCTTGAGTTTTGAGTGAAGTGAGTGAATGTTCAGGCAAGTATCCTGATTGTAAGAATTGTGTGCAATTCTGAAAGAAAATACTTGCCAGACTTGAATTCTGGCAAACATTCTCTTTGGCAAATCTTCTACAACATAATAGAAAAAAAAGGTTTATTTTACATTTTATGATACTTCCAGGAGGTGTCCTAAAATGTATATTATGAATTACACCACAATAACCAAAGAGAGAATTTCAAAAGTATTCTGAGGCATGCACATCTAGCCTCATAGTGAGTGATAAATGTTGGTGAATTTACAATTTCCACACTCTTCAAGAATGTTCACTCTCTTCAACTTTGTGAATAACCCTCCTGACTTCATAACTCCCTATTCCTCATATTCTACATGTACATGATGGTGTAATATTAGTGATCTACTCATGTTTGATTGGTCACATGATCTGAGAGGTTCACATCCTGGCGGTTAATCATTTAATGGTAGAATGCTGCCTCAATGTATGCTTCATGCTTACTTGTTTATAATGAAGGAGTCGGGTATTGTACTGAAGTGCAATATCTAGGTACATTGCCTGATAGTTCCAAGTCTTTGGGAGTGTGATAACTACTTATGGTCACCATGATTCATAAATGCACCATAGGCAAGCTAATCAGCAGGGCTGCATTTGAAGCTAGTCGGCAGGGCTGAATTTGAAGCTAATCGGCAGGGCTGCATTTGAAGCTAGTCGGCAGGGCTGCATTTGAAGCTAGTCGGCAGGGCTGCATTTGAAGCTAGTCGGCAGGGCTGCATTTGAAGCTAGTCGGCAGGGCTGCATTTGAAGCTAATCGGCAGGGCTGCATTTGAAGCTAATCGGCAGGGCTGCATTTGAAGCTAATTGGCAGGGCTGCATTTGAAGCTAATCAGCAGGGCTGCATTTGAAAAAAAAGATATATCAAAGCACAATGCTCTCCTTAAAGGCTTAACGGCGCACCCGGCCATGAGTGATGTAAGTCACGGTCGCGGCAGGACATCAAAGAAGTGGGAATAATGAAGGAATTAATTACCACTAAACCATTAATAATCAGTAGGATCATCCAGCCTGGCAGGTCACTGTCTGTGGAGTGGTGATCATACATGGAAACTTTCAGCCTGTACAAAGGGGCAGACTGTCTGGGCAATGTGAAGTCGCCAACAGGACTCACGGAAATAAAGACTTGATGATCTATGTCGACATTGTAGATGTGCTGATCAGACCAGTGTGTCGCCATGTCTGCCCCTCCAATCCACCCCTCCCCCTACCAACCCCACCTCAGTCCTTTACTGAGTGTGCTATAGCCATGGACTCGCCAAGAGAGATGCATTCTGAATAAGCGCACATTTATTTTTAAAAAAATCAAAAGAACCATTGGTTGATTTAAAACATTAATCCTCCTCAGGAATACATATATGTATACATCTAAGAAAAATAATTTCTGCTTTCCGTTAAAAGTTGTCCTTGGTTAACAACATTCACGACAAATCTGCATTGAAAAGTTGAACACATTGAAATACCATGAGACAATCGCCCTCGTTTAATTATTTATCGAAATCTATTCATTTATTTCTATTAATGTACCAGTGAATTCCTGCA
The DNA here is from genome assembly GCA_949317995.1 of Acholoe squamosa. Taxonomy (NCBI): domain Eukaryota; kingdom Metazoa; phylum Annelida; class Polychaeta; order Phyllodocida; family Polynoidae; genus Acholoe; species Acholoe squamosa. The sequence goes on from OX439038.1 coordinate 55,992,436, forward strand.
TGCAGGTGTCTCACATGGTCTTTACATATGAGACGACAATTTGTTTCTGAATGTCAGTACTTAGTCATGTCCAATATTGTGATTCAGCCGAAGAGCTTTATGGTTTACAAAGGGGAAGCCCCCTTACAACATAAATCACGAATGACGGAATAATATATCAGTGTAGAGCATTTCATTTATATAAATGACTGACGTCCAATACTGACGGCCAAATAATGTAGAAACATAACACTAATTCCTTGACCGAGGGAGAGAAAGAGAGAGAGAGACAGAGACAGAGACAGACAGACATATATATCGTGAAAGACAGAGGCAGACAGACAGAGACAGACGGAGAGAGACAGAAAGAACCAGACATTCAGACAGGCACTGAAACAGACTGGCATAGACACCGAAGAGTAAGAAAACTTAAAGAGCATAGTGTGCATAAGATGAGTATAGGAAACCCTGATACTTATCATGTATATAATAGATCTATGTATATTCATTTCAACTCTGAAGGTAACTCTGAAGATCCAGCCACTTGTGCCTAACCTGTGTCAGTGTCAAGGTGATCGACGCGACGTTTCGCATGACCTGGGTCTTGACCGACCTCACCATTCTGACCTGGATCATGTGACCTTGCTGACCTCTATCATGTGACCTTACAGAGCCCTGTCCGTACACCAGGGTTTCAGTAACGTCCCAGGTTAGCCTATCTATGAAGCTTTGTCTATATGTCTACTACGATACATACCCATTCTGATACACCCTGCCCAGGAGGAAGGTGTTGACGTGGCCGTGACAGCAGAACCTAGCAGGAAACTCTCCTCCTGGGTGGAAAGTTTCCTCCAGGGTCGAGTTGCCTCCAGGTACTGACAGACAGGCGGCAAACAATGGCAGTAGGGCCGGGTAGAGAGGGCACGGCCTGAGAGGTCCACAGCCCAAGTCGATGGGTGATGGATAGCAGTGTCAATGAGATTAAATCCCTTTAAGGTCATGATACCAAATATACAGAGCGCTAGTGAGAAATTTGCGGACACTGCCGCGATGCATCATGCCGAGTTTTTAGGAGTGTATCAGTCCCATCTGAATGACATGATGCATGGCTGATGTATTGCCGAGTTACTCTGCTGAGCTGTATCAATGCTTCACTGATGAAAAGGTGTATAGTATTAAGTAGTGTACGGTCCTTAAGGGGCTGTTAAGGGCCAGGTAACTGGAGGAGGCAGGGTGCCACAGTGTAGGGTGTGTAGACTACTGTTGTAGACATGGAGGGTGGCGTGCTCGCCTCTTGTTTTACCACTGACCTTTCTGGTGTACTAAGTATAGTAGTGCTATTGAAATACAACCTGGATACTCCATCCACTGCAACAATACTGCTAATATATAATTTGAATATCTCTTTTATAGACTAATTTTGTCTCGAATAAAAGTAAATTAAAAGGAGTCATCGCCGGTGACATGTTGTCTAAAAGTCATGTATTTTGTGGATGTCTATAAAATTATTAAAAGCTTAGGAATATATATATATATATATATATATATATATATATATATATATATATATATATATATATATATATATATATATATATTTGATACATTTGGTATTTTACTGTCGTTTTCTTCTGGTCATATGTGCATTCTTTATGGTTGGAGGAACTGCCAAGATATGCCTATAGATCTATGATAGCCTATACCAAAATCTGTTCAAGTTTACATAGTGTATCTGAAAAGCAATCCACCTGCTTACTTTTTCTGTTCACTGATGAGAGCAGGAATAACACAACTGAAGGAGCAGCTCGTTTTTATGGACTGTTAGTATTAGGTGTCCCCTATTTTCCACGAGCAGCTCCAGTGACTGCTGTGACACTGTCTAAGCGGGACTGACAAGCATGTAATTAAAATCCCCATCGAACGCAAAGTGGCAAAAAACAGGAATTAGACATCAAAAGAGACATCAACTCTGCACAGGCCAGCCCTGTCGGCCACTAAATGACAGGGTGACAAAACGGCCCAGCACACTCATGCCGTACTACAGAACGTGCATCAAGATGTAGGGGGTCTCCTACAGCCCTGGCCTTAAGTCAGAAAATTACTTTGACAATCAAGGGGGGCTTTTTACAAGGATGCTTGTCAATAGTCGTCACATCGCCCACGGTGAAAGCGACGTCGTGAGAAATAGCACCAGCTCTGTTCCAAGTGATGCGATAATTCCAGCAAAGCATACCTGTCATTATTAATAAGATGTCTGTTGACATTTACTCTGATGGTGTTTCCTCCTGTGGATTCCTTTACCTCAGTCCTGAACACGGTACAAGGTCTTCTGGTAAAAAAGGTAGATGTGGAGAAGTCAGTTGCACAATTGTCAATCGCCATGGGGAATGTCGCAGTGAACTGCTAACACTTCAAGGACAACACGATGCCAGTTCATCTTGATTCACAATCAGAGAGTTCAGTTGAGTAACTTGTCAGCAATGCGCAGGTTCATCATGTCGACCACTCGAAGCGTTTGAGGCCAACAGTATGAATTCAGCACTCGGCGAGTTACTCTCCAGAGCTGCATTCATGCATCATGGCGACTAAAATGAGCAATGGTGAATTTAGTATTATGCAGTACGTATATGGAATATCTTTCTATATATATATATATATATATATATATATATATATATATATATATATATATATACGAGTGTAGTGGGGGGGCTTACATGGATCTGATATGACAGCGATGAACCATGTTTCTGAATTTTCACCAAAGTTTATATCAGATTAACAATCTATCGCCTGCTTCCCTTGTACCGAGAGGATTTATTGGAGTGGAATTACCAGTGATTACTGTGTAGACTTTACATTTACTTTAACTAGGGACCCAGGGATCCACTAGGACCACCACTGCATGGGAGGTGCAGTGCAGCTGTGCACCCAGGTAGCAAAGGTAGTGTGGCCCTACTGTGGCACACACTTTATTTGGTGTGGCTTCTGATGTGGGCCGCAATGGGCTAACCGATGGGCTGCTGACAGTTTCTGTCCTCAGTGAGGTGCGTGGGCCACACTTGGCTAACCAATATGGGCACAGATCAGTCTCAAAGTGGGTTTGGATTCAACATGGGTTTTTGGTGTGGCTGAAAGTGGGCTGACCACTTTGATCAGGTGGCGCCATCTGGGATAGATATTATAGAAAATCTATTTTTTCCTCATTTTCTAAAAATTTGAACCCTGAAAATGCGCTGCTAGCCTCCAATTGCTAGCCCCTCCCCTTGCCCTCCATAGTTGGAAGGAGACTAAACATACTGTATTACTCTCCCCATCATCATAATATAGTAGAACCATCAATTCAAACTTAGTTGGCCAAGGCATGTCAACCAGACCTAGTCCAGTAACATGCTAGCCTTTAAGTTCATAGTGCCTCCCAATGGCTAGCATACTTCAATATAAAATGATTACCACAGGAATGGTGTAGTCACATTAAAAACTTCTGACATCACCTAACCTTGCACATTTCAAATTTATTTTGCAAGTAGATCCAAACTCTGAGAAAATCTGTGTACTGTTATGATTTATATGATTCATTAGCCTATTTCTGTTATATCACACTAAAGAAAATCAATACTGGCATGGGGGGAAAGCTGTACATCAGACATAGTGGGGTCATCTAGTGTCAAAGTTCAGAACTCCCAGCTCAGTATGCCTTGTGCAAACCCATCCTCAGCCCTGTCTGGGGAATTATCTTTGGAACTGATCTATGCCTGATTCGGGGTGCCCATTTTGAAACCAATCTGTGCCCAAAGTGTTTGCCCATTTTGAAGCTGTTCTGTGCCCAAATCAGTTAGCCTTAAGTGGCCCACACAACTTGCTGAGGACAAAAACTGTTGGGAGCCCAACAGTTTGCCCTACTAGGGCAACCCAATGTGGACCTGACTGGAAACCCACCATTTGCCCAACCTAAAACCATGAATAGTATTATGCCCGCTTTGAACGAGCTTATCTGACCTAAAACTGAATTGGCCCTAAGCGGGCTTGCTACATGGGCAGGGAGTCTAGGGAGACCTAGAAGACACTGCTATACAAACCCCTTCTCTGAGGCAGTGCTAGTTAACATACATTTGCAATTCAATAGTTACATCTAGAGACCAGGGGAAGGCCTATCCAACCATATAAAACACAAGTACCTTCATTTGAGAAAACATTGGATTCTACTATTGTTTATTACATGGTATTTTCAGTTTCTGCTTAGACCATGAAGTTATTATTGCTGTTGGTTGCAAATTTATATCTCTTTACCTCAATATGCAGTGTACAAAAATTCAAAATAATCAGGTGATGCTCTCACATGCTCCCAAAGGATTCTCTTAATAGAAAGCATAGCTCAGTGACCTCTTAGAGCAAGATCTAGGTCAGAGGTCAAGGTCTAAAGGTCATTTGGCTGCTTGATTCTATAGGTCATATATCTATCTAACTAGGATTTTTGGAATTTTTCAAAAACTCCTATTAGAATTGAAATTAGATTTTAAAGGGTGTATTAGAAACACCTTAGTCGTTGGGAGTCTTTGGTCACAACTTTTGAGCTGTATTAAAATAGAAAGGTATAGGGAGAAACCCCTGAGCTTCACCTGATAGATAGAAACAAAATTCCAAAGGATTTAGATTTTACAGCTCAAGATCTATCCAAAAGACTTGGTAATATGTGGTATTTAATAAATTGCATTATTTTCTGGGGTCCCTACTTTAATGGGGTGTTAAGTGGTCTATATACATGTGCGTAGTAACTTGGTCTAGAATGCTACAGTCAAAATGTGGGTTACGTCCACCCCCAGCACATACATCTCATCCGGTCCTCCTATTCCAAAACCAGTCAAAATGATTCCTGTGTACTATTTTACCAAATTGATTCATTGTTGCCACAGAGTTCAATGCTTTTCACTGCATCCTTTCCTTCACTCACTCACAACACCACATCCTGCCCATCTCTCCTCTCCACGCCACTTTAAACACACGTTGTCCTTTATGCATCCTGACCCTCCAATTGACCCCGGGCTATGATCCTTCCCCCTCCCAATCCCTCCAGGCAATGCCCCCAGTGCCTCTCGAGGGTGAGCAGGAGACTGATGCCGTCAGAGGTCGCCGTCAAGGTCATTAATCATCTTCCTCCATGGTGGCACTAGGAGAGGCAGTCAATGCAGTGTGGCGCTCAGTGCTTGGTGTGGGGCGACTTGTTATACATGATGTGGGAATGTAGAAATGATAGAAATACCCCTGTGCATTATTCAGGCAGTTGGTCGTCCATAGCATGAGCATGGTATAGAATTTCATAGCCTTTAGGCAGAGAGATATATGTGCAATTGCATTGGACATAGGCTGTGCAAGATGTACCAGCATATATGTCACTTTCATAATTGGTAGATTTCTTTAGCTGTGAAATCAGAAGGGACTTACCCATCCCAATTAATGGTTAAACTCATGAAATCCCGTCTATTACTTTGTTGGATTTATGAGGGAACTTCAAGGATCATACAGAATGCGCATGCGACACAGGCTTGCTGCAGTAGTCCTCGGTATATTCAGTATATTTACCAATAGTCCTTAGCATTAGAACATACATAAATTAGGGAAATGGTTAAGAAATAACGTGAACTCTACCACAGACCTCTACATTTTGGCCACAGTGGCTTCTGGTGTCCCCCCGTAGCCTGCTCCTGTAAGCCTGTTCTACCGTTGCCACCACTATACAGTTAGCCCTTTGAGATACACACATTGCTATCCTTTTATCGTTACGATGCATGGGTTGGCCCTGCTGAGTAGCTTACTAAAACTGCATTCATACATCATTTCGACCACTTAGGGATGAGTCCCAAACATAGAATCAGCCTAATACACCATTGCAGAGCTGGCAAGCTACTTCAAATGGCCTTAAGACGTCAAGCCTCCCTGAAGAGTCAACCCTGGCCAAGCCATGTCCATCCCCACGGGGGGAAACTACAAGCTCCGCCCTGGAGCAGTATTGCCATTTATCTTTGTGCCTGAGTTGAGCCCCTGACTAATGGGCGGGAGGATTGCAGGACACAGGGCGACTTGTACTGTCAGATAACAACACTGCCATATCAGAAATTAAAAAGAACAAAACATATTAAAGTGAAATAATTTCAGCCTTATCCCCTGGAGGAATCCCGGGGACATTTCCGGCTTGGGAACTCCAAGGGGAGGCCATATCAAATCCCCTTCATATTGTGGGTGATGTAGTCTCCCTGGTAACTGACTGGCGGGATTAGACTATGGTGACCACCAGGGTAAGGGGTGCTATGGAGGTATGCTACTTGAAGGATTGTAGTGAATAAATAGAACTATGTTATCCTGAATGTAGTGAATTTCCCAAGTCTAAATATTACGAAAGCCGTCAGAAATAGGAAGTAGGAATATTAGAACCTGATCTATACAAATACTGGAAGAACAGTGTTTCTGTCATTTGTATCAAGGATGAATAAACAAACATGTTGGAGCCTTGCAACACGGACTTTATCAATCATCCCGTGACAAACATAAAAAAAGTAATCACCTTTGCTGTGTACGAGAGGACTTGGGTCGTACTATATGTGTACCTTACTTTATCTATACGGATATAATGAAGAAGAAAATTGTCACACTTCTTTTTGTTAGCGTTAGATACAAGTCAGCGAACATATCTTGCAGACAGACGTGAGTAAACAAAATATGTCAACCATTGATTTAAGTAGAATGCGCGCATTTAATGTGTACACCTCTCTAACTATCTCTGATCCTTGCCACGACCGTGCCAAATCACCATGTTCCCAAACTAAGCCCTCCAACTTGAGGCAGTTGGCCCCATTCTCAGATAAAGTGTATCGTTAGGCACTGACAACTTCCCTACACTTGTAACCGTCCACTGGAATAAGCCTCATTACATGGGATGAAGGATTATTTAGTCTAGGGCTTGTAGTTCCCTGCTGAGGGGATGGGAGGGTGTTGTAGATCTGTCTGTGGGTGTGGTGGAGAGAGGTTGTTAGGGAGGGGAGGGGTGGATCTAGACATCTGTGTTATTGGTCCAATCAGAGGACACCACTCGAAGAAAGTTTTGGGTTAGAGCAATGTGTGTACATATCAGGGAAGGATTAGGAGTGTATGGTGAGTTGAAGAAATAAACTTCTTTTAAGACTTGTGTAACTTCCATGATCCGTAAGGACAGTTACATTAACCCAATAAAGATGGCATGATGTCTTAGAGCTAATTTGATTTTATTATCATGATGCACCAATGCATTGGCCTGATGCATCATGCCAAGAATTTGGGATGAAGCAGGGAGGACAAAGTACTCAGCATGGCCGTATTTATTATGGCGGCATCATGGTTAAACTTCATTATAAGCATCGTGTCTTCTGAGCCTTATATATTGGGCATAGTTTCAATTTTCAGAATCATGATTACTGCATGCGGGGTGGGGTGCTTTCAGAATGATGGATAGGAAGGATATCACGATAAATGAAGGACAAGGTAATGACTATACGTCGGCATTATCTAATCCAAGAATCCTAACTTCATTGGCATAAAATGGAATAAAAAAAACAAAATTTGATTTACTATGACAAATGCAGATCTTCTAATTAGACATCTCTAAATGTAAGAAACAGGCGGCAACATTACTAACAACCAACATAGAGGAAAACCTGAACAAGACATGATATACGAAACTCATAGCATTTGGCAGGTGTTATTGTAAAAACACCCGCCAGCCTTGGCAATGACACGAAGCCACCCATCAGTTTACTGATGGAACACTGGTTCTCGTCATGCTGAAGCCATCCAGACCGGAGTTAGACCAGGTATCCTGTCAGGACACATGTATTAATAGGTGTTTGTCTGTGCAGGGAACCCAGGAGGGCCTAATGGAGCTCTGCATGTTGACTTGCCAAAGTCTAGATCCACATAGACCAAGGGAGTCAGTTTAGACATTTATTAATTAATTCCCTACAGAAGCCATGACAGCTTTCCTAAAAAGACATTAAGAATTGGGTATGAACTCAAAAACTCAACCCTTTTATGAAGGGTGTGAATACATTGATCCCTGAAGAGTGACTCAATTGTCAGTGTTACATACATTCCATCTCTGCAAGGTTGGTACACTGCTTCTTTCCTAGTTCCTGGTCTGAAGGATCAGCATGATCACCTACATCAGCGTCAGCAGGTTACTCACTGTTGGATGAATAAACAAACATGTTGGAGCCTTGCAACACGGACTTCATCAATCATCCCGTGACAAACATAAAAAAAGTAATCACCTTTGCTGTGTACGAGAGGACTTGGGTCGTACTATATGTGTACCTTACTTTATCTATACGGATATAATGAAGAAGAAAATTGTCACACTTCTTTTTGTTAGCGTTAGATACAAGTCAGCGAACATATCTTGCAGACAGACGTGAGTAAACAAAATATGTCAACCATTGATTTAAGTAGAATGCGCGCATTTAATGTGTACACCTCTCTAACTATCTCTGATCCTTGCCACGACCGTGCCAAATCACCATGTTCCCAAACTAAGCCCTCCAACTTGAGGCAGTTGGCCCCATTCTCAGATAAAGTGTATCGTTAGGCACTGACAACTTCCCTACACTTGTAACCGTCCACTGGAATAAGCCTCATTACATGGGATGAAGGATTATTTAGTCTAGGGCTTGTAGTTCCCTGCTGAGGGGATGGGAGGGTGTTGTAGATCTGTCTGTGGGTGTGGTGGAGAGAGGTTGTTAGGGAGGGGAGGGGTGGATCTAGACATCTGTGTTATTGGTCCAATCAGAGGACACCACTCGAAGAAAGTTTTGGGTTAGAGCAATGTGTGTACATATCAGGGAAGGATTAGGAGTGTATGGTGAGTTGAAGAAATAAACTTCTTTTAAGACTTGTGTAACTTCCATGATCCGTAAGGACAGTTACATTAACCCAATAAAGATGGCATGATGTCTTAGAGCTAATTTGATTTTATTATCATGATGCACCAATGCATTGGCCTGATGCATCATGCCGAGAATTTGGGATGAAGCAGGGAGGACAAAGTACTCAGCATGGCCGTATTTATTATGGCGGCATCATGGTTAAACTTCATTATAAGCATCGTGTCTTCTGAGCCTTATATATTGGGCATAGTTTCAATTTTCAGAATCATGATTACTGCATGCGGGGTGGGGTGCTTTCAGAACGATGGATAGGAAGGATATCACGATAAATGAAGGACAAGGTAATGACTATACGTCGGCATTATCTAATCCAAGAATCCTAACTTCATTGGCATAAAATGGAATAAAAAAAACAAAATTTGATTTACTATGACAAATGCAGATCTTCTAATTAGACATCTCTAAATGTAAGAAACAGGCGGCAACATTACTAACAACCAACATAGAGGAAAACCTGAACAAGACATGATATACGAAACTCATAGCATTTGGCAGGTGTTATTGTAAAAACACCCGCCAGCCTTGGCAATGACACGAAGCCACCCATCAGTTTACTGATGGAACACTGGTTCTCGTCATGCTGAAGCCATCCAGACCGGAGTTAGACCAGGTATCCTGTCAGGACACATGTATTAATAGGTGTTTGTCTGTGCAGGGAACCCAGGAGGGCCTAATGGAGCTCTGCATGTTGACTTGCCAAAGTCTAGATCCACATAGACCAAGGGAGTCAGTTTAGACATTTATTAATTAATTCCCTACAGAAGCCATGACAGCTTTCCTAAAAAGACATTAAGAATTGGGTATGAACTCAAAAACTCAACCCTTTTATGAAGGGTGTGAATACATTGATCCCTGAAGAGTGACTCAATTGTCAGTGTTACATACATTCCATCTCTGCAAGGTTGGTACACTGCTTCTTTCCTAGTTCCTGGTCTGAAGGATCAGCATGATCACCTACATCAGCGTCAGCAGGTTACTCACTGTTGCTGTACCAGTGCATCATGAGACATGAAAAACAAATCATAAATCAGCAAGTTATGTTTAATTGTATTGTGGCTATATCCCTAAAGTTCAGATCTATAGTGAACCAATGAGATAAAATTACCAACAAGATACCAAGATAACAAGAACCAATGAGATAAAATTATCAACTAGAAGAGCTAAGCTATTCTACCCTGCAGGACTTACAGAGGGCTTGTCCCCTGGCCAGCAGGGAGCTGGGTGGAGGGTGGGTGCAGTTGATGTGGCCTGCTGATCGCCTCCTGGTAAAGCCATCCTGGAGGACTACCTGTAGAGGTGGGAGTGGTACCGGCGTGCCTACTGGAGGCCTGAATGGCACCCTGGAGGAAGCAGACACTGTAAGGCATGAGGTGGCCTTTCCCCCTGGTGGACTTCCTGGTAGGACCCCCAGTATGGCTCCATCATACTCACTACTCATGGTACTCATATACCTGTTATATTACAGCGCCAGGAGAGCTTGTATCCGATCAAAGGTGATGAAGTGTGATAAGCTACACCATCATACACCAAAGGGACCAAACTAACTTCCCCAATTTGACAGGATCTGAAATTCTAGTAAATATCGATCTGACACAGTGAAACATATGATCTTCCCAGAGAGGATCCCAATAATTCTGCAAGACCAGAAGTTGACATTATTAAATGTACCCACTATTCATAACACTAACTTCGAGATTATATCATTCTCCTGCCCAACTCAAATCATAAACCCAAAGGCATTTTAAAGCACTGCCGTTTTTTTTTTCAAGCGCAGTTCAGATTTCTGCAACCAGCAATCTCCTTAACTTTTTACCATTCCTCCCCAGAACAACATGAATCCTCCCTCCTCCTCCATGGTCTAACCTCCCTAACCAGCCGTGCTGCCCGTCTGCTCGGCATGATCCTGATGATGTTGTATATTAATTTACACTGGAGGAGCGCCCTGGAGGGCCGTGTCTTAGGACGTGTTCCTCCAGGCGGCCATACCCAGACACGGCCCTGATGACTTCAACACAAGCCCACAGTTCCTCCAGGTGCGTGTTCCTCCCGGCCCATTTATCGAACCCCCAGTGTGCCGGAAATGTTCACAAGCGTCCGGTATTTACATCCTATGCGCATGCTCATTAGCGCTCGGCCACCGGAAAGAAATGTTGTTGAGACGCTGTTGAGGAGGGATTGCTGAGATAGAGAGAATGAAAATAAAGTACATGTATCAGTAGAATCTGAAGCATCATTGCCCGGAAAGGTCCAGATGACCAAAAAGACAGAAATATCAAGGTAACTCAAATAAATCGGAAGGCCAGTCACACAAGTGCTATACAATGTATTGTGTCGTGTAAATATCGATGATTCCTCTCCCATTTCCTTCCATTTGTATAGCCAAGCAGGCGATATTTTATTTGTGTGCAGGTATTTGGGCGGGAAGCCACATGCGAAGCCAAGGTCAGTTATGTCAACAGGAGACGGTCATTCCAGCCGACATTGACTTGGCCTCAGTGGGTACCTACAGAATTCCTCCCATATATTGATCCCACTTTCCTCCCTCGCCTCCATCCCATTAATAATCCCTCTCTGCAGTGATATACAGTATAGCATGTTTGCTACAAGTATGATCTGTCGCAGGCGCTGTAGCAAATCTAATAGGCATAAGGCGCAGGCATGATGGGAATTATGTTAGCCAGAGCAGAGACATTCCTGTACAAAGAGGGCGGCATGTTGGACAAGTCGTGGCCAAACGTGATATGATATAATCAGGCTTTATTGGCTTAGTTAGAACACGCTGGAGGCACCAACACCATGTCTCCTGCTGGCAGCCCCTGGAGGAAATGATGGAAGCCGCGCAAGCCGAGTTACATTACATTGAAGGGGGAGTCTGCTGCTGACTGGACATGGGGAGATATGAACATTGGTATAGAAGGCAACTGAGACTAGGGATACTGTGGCGACCGAGTATATCTTATAAATGTGTGTAGCTAGGGACGCTTGTTATGATTGTAGTATACAAAGAGGGTGTAAATTGCCAATAGTTTACTTTAAGCTAGGGATTATATTCATATCTAAATCTAGCAATGATCATATATAAATTACACATATAAGGGCATAGGAAGCAAATATTGATATGAGAGGGAAGGATTTTCAATAGGGCCATAGAGAGAACAGTCTCTCTATCAAGGCCTTCGACCCCCCACCCCCACCCCATCCCTTTCATACGGCAGTAACATATATCAGACCCAAAAGTTAGCGTGTCTACCAAAACATGACACTGGCTCATGAGTCTCCATTTTACCTTGATCTCAGCAAAGATAGTTAACACATTTTCACAATTTGTCCTATTTTCCATTTTGAAGATTATTGTCACATGAGAAGCATTTGCACATTTCACGTTACATCTACCACAAGAACAAAAAAAAAGGAGTTTGAAACAACACCACAAAAAATGATTTCCGCAGCGCCCAAAGACATACCGTTGTCATTGGCCCAAATGTCAAACCAAAAGAAATTAGTGTGACTGTTACCAGGATACCCTTCTCCAGTAGCCATCTGCAGGAGGCATTGACCATGGAGAACATGGCAGAGCTCTACGTACCCATGTACCAGGCTGTCCTTGCACCCTCAGGCAGAGCCCCTGCTAGGTCCCATCACACCTCCATACATATATACTCCAGGCGTGCCTCTTCCAACCTTCCCTATAGGTCCTACCACTTGCATGGTCCCTTCTATTTTTGCTTCTCTTTTGCCCTTAGTCTCTGTGAAGTGGCAGAAGTCAATTTGTTGTCCAAATTACCATGTGTTTGCTGGTGTTGTCAGAGGCAAGTGGTGTAGGCGTTACAACATAGGAACAAGTGGAACTGATTTATCCTGTTTCAACTTGGGAATTCCAGCGCATGGCGAACATGGCAAGTCGCAACTTAAACACTTGACCTTGAGGTGACCCTAACCTTAAGGCCCATGCCTCCAGGGTCCCCTTCATCCGGCGCGCCTTTAGTGGAGGTTATAGGTTTACATAGGATGTTACATCTTTATGGGTGTAGCGAAACATTATTAACTGCCCCTCTTTTGGTCGAGGGATATTGGGTGTAGCCACAAGAACATCCATGATAAATTTCTCACGTGTTATTCAGCCCATCACAACCGAGCTAGGGAAGGAATGGCAGCACAGCATACTTGGGCCACAAATAATCGTAAATTTCGGGTAACATGGTCCAACAAGTTGAGGTCGGTAGGTCGAGACATTATGTATTCAATTGAGTGCATGCCCAATGGTCATTATGATAGATGATGGTTTATTTCTTGACAAAATTTATACAAACAAATGGCAATATATATGCTCCTATCTCCAACTATTTTACGTAGCCAATAAAAATGCTAATAACATTACAAAAATTGAAAAGAAAAGGTGAAAAATCCCTCGAAAATGTGAAAATTCTTCAAAAAATTCTGAGGTCGACCCTGTTTGGCTGAGGTCGGTCGGGTAACCAAAAATTTAACTTCTTCTTTTTGGCCTTACAAGGTTCTTGCCCAGGCAAAGGCTGTCTTAGTTCTGTGAATAACATGAGAACATGAAAAGGGACTAAGAGTCCGGGGATAAGGGAGCATAACAATTTGTTTTAATGGTTCCTTAAGAGGATGAGGAATCCCTGTATATGTTACTTCAGCTGACGCTACAACTGAGCATGTTGCTATCGATGCTATAACTGGGCCATTAAAATTGTAGAAACTAAGAAGTGTACTGCTAAGACATATCCCATAAACCATATGTATGATAAGAAATTATGACCAAATTTTGATGCTGAATTTTGACCAGATTTGGCCCAGAGTGGCATGGTTAGTCCATGTTCCAGTATGTACCACACAAACAAGTCGACAGGATCATACTGTTTATACGACAATAATTACACTGTTTATTTAGAGAATAGACAACGATCTTCTTCACATCAAGACTGTCTGTTGTCCTATAATGCAAGAATGCATCTGAGTGCATTATAGGACAACAGGCAGTCGAGATGTGAAGAAGGAGTTGTCTATTGTCTATAAGATGTTGTACATTTCATTCCAATCACTTAAGTCCCCAATTAAGGTATGTCTAGACCAATTAATGGCCCTTGACTTGTTTCCATCTATGGTGACCTTGCTCACGTGTGCACTGTACTCCTATATAATGCACTCAAGGTCACTTCTATCATGCAGCAGAGCACTGCCAGCCGTTTTATAAACGACAATAATCACACTGTTTCTACGACAATAATCACACTGCTTATACATTAATGGTCTCCATATTAGGAGACAGTATCTCAGTTACATTTCAGCAATGTGCTATCAGCACGTATCACTATCAATCACGTCGGTCGAGGATTCCCAATCCTCTTTTTGTTGATCTGAAGATTGCATATTATCAGAGATCTTTGTTATGGTCAATTGTCTGACCCCTAAAACACAATATTATGCCAAAATAGCTCAGAGCAATTCTTTTCCAACCCAAGACCTGCTTGTGAAATGTCTGCGCTCTCTTTATACTTGCTTGGGCGTTGGGGACTTTGTCACAGCCCCCAGCTCAAAATAAATCAAGAAAAACACATTCCAAAACATAAGGGGTAAGTATCCCCATTGTCCAATTGATCTTAACCATAAAGTACTTTTACACATCTGAATGTCGTCTCAAAAATCTACATGTATATAGAAAGAGCAGATCAGGATCATCAGCATATTCACGGGAAATGCTTCACAAGGGTTCTTTCTTGGGAGCTGTAGGAAAATACCGTTTCAAGCCGAAAGAAAAGAATAGCAGGGAGGTCCTATGATATTTTATGGGAGAGCAACCACGTTCATCGACCTCTCCACTGTAATCGACCCCTGTTGTGATCAGAAAAAATGGTTTGCCCACCCAACCACCCCTGTCCCTCACTTGGGAGTCCTGGAGGGGGGCAAATGGAATACTCACATCTGGAGGGCATCAACACTCGCAAGTTCTTCACTGGATACTCCCAACCTGCAGAGAAAATAAATTTGGTAACACAATGAGTGGGATGAATTCTCTAGATGAGTTACAGCCTGAAGTGTTCTTCCTCCTCCTGAAGTACTCTTATTCAGTGCTGCTTTTGTTTAGGATATCGTCTAAGCTTTCTGTGGGTTTCCTTTATTCAGTGAGTAGATCTTATACTCTGTGATCTAAGATAGGAACTTTTACCATGTGAGTGGCTCGAAATAATTCATTATTTGTAGACATGAACAATCAAAACACTGCGAGACTGACCCAGTCATCTTTTACTCACACTTGCTCGAACGTGGGTGCAATGACAGGTACACCTTGCTGCAGGGGTGAAACAAGAAACTTGAAAAGGGGTACTCCACTAGACACAAAGGTACTGAAAAGAATTGCACTGGAAACTCTGTGGGATGAAAACTCATCATGTATACGATAACATATACTATATAGTCATCAAGAGCTACGCTATTCATGACAATCTTTTTTTTTTACCATTTGGTATCTAGAACGACGATCCCCAGATAGCTCTAAAATACATAAAACAAATTAACTGTTAAGTTAGAATCCTAGTGTATCCACTAAGTGTACGAACACCACGACATCCTCGATCCTCATGAAGATGACAGATTTCTGATACCTTCAGATGGTATATCAAATACACATGACAATAACTCATGTGTATTAATTTTTCTTAACACACTTCGACTGCTCACTTTCAAGTCGTAGTGAGGGCCCGTAAATGCTAGTACAGAGGCGTAGGAAGCAAATCTTAATTGGGGGGGCCCGGCGAGGGCACCGTCGCGACCACCTTGAATTGTCAGCTGATGCGTGATGGCGTCTATATAATGCTTATATAGAATTCATATAGAAAAGTAACTTTTGGTAAATTTTGGATCTGACTTTAGGCTCAGACCCCCATTTTCCCTATGACATCACCAAAATAATCTAATTTGAGATGTAAAGTTTTAGCTTCTTTTCCTTTGTGTTTATGAGTTCTTGGAAAATATTGGGGGGGCCCAGACATACTCTGGCCCCACCTCCTTCATGAATAGGGGGGGGGGGGCCCAGGCCCCCCTGGCCCCCCCTTTTCCTACGCCCCTGTAGTACTAAGTTTTGGGGTTTTTAAATCGTAGTGGCCGCATGCAGTCGTAGTGGCATAAGAAATGGTTCATCCTAGGATACACATGTTAGTTACTAAACGCTATGCCATAATTGATAATACCGTTTGGCAATGTTCATCATTATATTGATGTTTCACTTTATGCCTCATACCCATGCTACTGGATATGAACTTGAGGAGGAGTAGGTAAGGAGGGTCGGGGCTGGTGCACACTTGGCTCCGGTCGGGTGGAAACGTGTCTCCACTGAGGTACAGGAGGAGTGACACATGTCCCATGTGGCTCCCATATGAACAAATCATAATTCCTTTATCGCACCCTCTTCAGCAGCACTGGCTAGCGTCTCTAGTAGGACCACGTGTTTGGGTCTCAATTAGAGATAACATTAGTCTTTCCATTATCCTTATCTCCACTCCAAACTCCCCTCTCAACAGAGGCAAGCCTGCTAGGTTCTGTAATCTTTCAGATAATCGGGGCCGCTCTGTGGGTAAAACCTGGCCACGACAAATCTCCATTCTGTTCACAAATGATGGAATTCCCTCAAACATGGCGAGAGGAACAAACAACAAAGGTATAATTGGAAACAAAAGAGCTGAAATACAAAGTTGACATAATGAATTGTGGCTAATGCAATATGTGGGCATTATGCACATGCAATTCAAGCCATGAACTTAGGTATTGTTTAATCTCCTGATCTACTGAAATTGCACGCTTCAGCATTATACATTAAATGAATATGGTTTTCTTTTCTTTATCATGCTTCTTTTGGAAGAAATGCCTGCCCTCTTGAGAAAAATTGTAAACGTTTTAATGACCTACAAAAGGAGAAACTTTTTTTTTTCTCAAGGGGAAATTGAATTTATTCATTTTCTGTATAACAACAGGGAGTGATACTTTTTTCAAACTTCCATCTATGTAAAAAGAACCACCAAGAGTGTGGCCACATTGAACCTTTACAAACTCTTGTTTAACTGTACTCCGTGTCTGGCCGTCAGATGGCGTTAGTGGTGCCAACAGCAGAACCCGGATCACACAAAGTGGCCATACCGCCAGGAGGCGCCGTGATAGGGGTCAAGGGGAGGCTATTGGTAACTGGTAAAGTTCTAATTAATTGAACAAGACTTGTTGGGTCACGCCGATACAAAACAACCCCCGCCTCCACAAAGGTTAAAATCAAACATAGAGCGGCAGAGAGTCTGGGTGTGCACGGAATACCCTAAAGGCGACCAAAGTGATGGGAAGGTTACGGTGTAGCTGCTGAGTAAAATGATAATGTGAAATAAAAGAAAAAGGGATATCTAAGTAAACTACGCTTCAATATTATCCTTAAATCCTTAATTATTATACAGTAGTTAAACCGTGAGTCGACCACATAACTTGAGATGTCCACTCATAATGGGGTGGAAGTCCCGAGGTATGTGGACCATTGGCCATAAAGGTCATATCAACATTGCAAATTGGTTAAATCAATGCTGGTCAACCAGATTTCGAAGTTGAATAGGCTCCAAACTCCATCTTAAAGCCACGTGAGGTGAAGGTGTATGGACGGCTCAAGGTTTATCTACCATTTACAAGTAAGTTAAGGGGTGTTTATCTAGATTCAATCCTATAGATAATAACAAATCAACACCATCTAGCATGGACCTCACTAAGTTATGAACGCCCGTTGGTATGCCATCAGTCAGCCTTTTTATGTGTAACATACCTTTGATCTCCCAACCAACTTATCCTGTGATAATCCAGCCTTAGATCAGGAGACGCCCACTGCCCATAGGCTCCTGGGCTCCCTGGTGGGATCTGCCTAAACCAATCTTACAAGGGTATATCCCAACCAGGAAGCCACAATTATGTAAATGGGCTCGAGTCATTGGCTCGTTTCACGATCGTTACGTTCAATAAGCAGTCTATCTCTGGTGGTATGAGATGTATGGTGGATGTTATGGTTATGACAAATGAGGGCTAGCAAAGCTGTGATTTTCTGTAGGGAGTGCATTCCATCCTCCTTAGTTTGTTGGAACAGGGGCCTTTTTCTGTTCTGAAAACGAAGATTCTATATAATCTTTAGATGTCTCAAGATTATAAAACGAATTTGTTTGATCTTAAAAGAGTAGGCCTTTCTGAATGGATTTCCGTTTGACACTCTTTAGAGAATTCTAAATGGAGAAATGGTTTATACAAAACAGAAATAGATTACAAAAGATTATTTGAAATAATCTTGAACCTCAAATAATCTAGAGGTTTTCTTTGAGAATTTCGGTGCAAAGAAATTTGTGCCAAATTATATATAATTGATGGGGATATACCCTTGTGACATCATAAAAGGAAGGGAATTCCCTGGTCATGTGATCTTTGTAAGATTATCTTTCAGAATTTTCTAGAATCTGTAATGATTATTCTTTCCAGAATGCCGTAGAAAATAAACTACAGTAAAATATAGTTAACTACAAACTTATGATGGCATTGAAATCTAATATCTTACAATTATTAAACTATGATCATGTGATACCTCAAGATTTTCTTTTAAACGTGTTTCCATTTCCCAACAGGATTCCCCATAATATACATTCACAATCATGCTAATTTGGCTAAAAGAATTTAAAACAATTATTGTCCAGTATTCTTTAAAACACAAATAATAGTGAACTTGATAAAAGCGTAATGAATGAATACATTTTTCATTTCAGCACTTATATGGACTTAAATCAAAACATACTTTTACCCTGAACTGTTATGTCTAAGAAATATACATTTTTAAGCATTTTGATATATTTAGTCCCACCTATTTTGCTCTGACCAAAACAGCCTTAAGAAAGACTTTTTAGCCAAATGAAGATTGGTAAAGATTATCTTAGATCATACCGAAAATTCAAAGATAATCTTGAAAACCTATTTAGAAATGCCAAAAATCGTTTACCAAAAGGACATTTTGAATAATATTTTGCACAAACGGATAGATTATTATATTTCCCTGACAACACATTAAGAAACACAAAATCAAAACAAATTCGTTTATAATTCTCGTTTTCAAAACAGAAAAAGGCCCCAGGTAACACATTTAGTATAGTGGTGATCTCTATATTTGAATTAAGAGTGGTTTGTAGTTTCCAATGAGATTCAGCAATTGGAGGATATCTAGGTAGGCATTATGATTATTTAATGGCGGGGTGTACTGTAAAGAACGCATGATCTATATAAAGGCTATGAGTCATAGAATTCAAAAAGGATGGAAAATGAGCTTTGACAAAAGATAAAAGATGGGGTTAATAGTGATAATAATAGAATAAAACTAGAGGGGTTGTACAAAAACAGTCAATCCATGTGATATCAGCCAACAGTTGTACTATATATAAACCACATTATAAAGAACCTATGTAAGAATTGCATGAAAGGGAAATGTCAGACCAGCCGCCCTCCATAGGTGCAACTTCAAAGAGGGGGCCTAGCAGATGTGTCAGGATAGATATTGGATGGAAGCTGAAAACAAGATAGGACTTAACTATGTAGAATGTATGAAGACTGGCTGATATAAGTAGGAGGATAATGTAGGTACATGCATGCGGTGAAGCAATGATATATCAAGTAGCAAAACACAATAAACAGCACCATAAAGTGTTGATGGATTCCAGCTCAAGACTGTCCCCCGATATCTTTGATTTTCTATGAGATTCAAAGTAAAGACGAACATAGGAATGTCCCTTTTGTGGCAGGGACATTTTCCTTTATAAATAAGTATACCATTGATAGCATTTTGAAGTCTTTTTTTTTATTTCCACTATCTTACTATATTATGTGCCGTTAGGCCGGGTAGTCTTGTCATTTGACCAACAAATCCACAGCTTGTATATGACACTAATCTAACAGTTCTTGGGTGTTGATGAGATTTAGACCCAACTATAAACTATCAGTATTAGAAACATAACTCCCTGCCCAATGTTAGACCCTAGTGTACTAGAACATAAACACTGCAACCAACCCCAGGAGGCGTGGCTTCATGGTATGACGTCATTACCTTGTCAGCTATGACGTGACTATGACGTCATGTTTAGTAAGTGTTTACTGACTCTGGGTTTTCAATTAGGACAGCAAGTGTTGGCGAGTTTGAGCCCAGAGAAACACGTGTCATGGCTTCTGTACGGGCTTCTGTAGCAAGGTCATAAGGTTATCAGGTCATTGGTCGTGCTATTGGTGTGTTGTTCTTATTCAGAATCATATTTCATCAAAGGTCATTCAAATAATGCAGTTAACAGTATATGGGGTCTCAGCGATTGGGTATGGCATAACATTGCTAATCATGACTAACCGTATCCATGGCATGGACATGACTCTCCATGGCATGGATATGGTATGAAATGATCCCACATCATATACATATATAGTTTCATGTATCTAGTGTAGATTGACATACTGTATGTTGTTTTAAAGGACATGGGAAGCTTTTAATTCTGTCTCATATCCTAAAGTAATTTCACAATTTCATTGCATGTTCAGAGAGATAGGAATGGAATTGATACCATGCGTACATCGGTAAGCAATTGGTATGATGTAACAAATTATGGTTCCTTCTTTCCATTTTTTTTTCATACATATACAGTGAAAGGACTATCGTATTCAGAGTTCTAATCATAATTCTTAACATGGGCAATTGTTGTAGCAAAGTTATAACAGACCTTCTGTTTCCATATAGAATATACCATCTGTTTACTGAAATCGACTACTGATGTGATTAATGGGTCTATGACAGGTCTGTCAAATGGGAATGTTTTTTGTCAATTGACTGATGGGCTAACATTTTACATTGCCCTTTTGCTGTAAAGTTAGGATAAAACCCAATTTGATTGAAAAATAGAAATTAATACAGACAATGAACATGGGGATTATTGTCAATTAATGCCAGACGGCACTGGTATTTTTCTGGTGACGTTGTAAAATCGATGTTTAAGTTAAAAGGGTAGTCATTTATCTGTTTTAAACAATACCAGGATCATGCTGATGAGCCAATAAAAACCCAATCACTACTATTAAATTACCGACAGTGTCTTTTACACTCCCAATATTATAGAACTAATGGATATATGTTTTTGGAGAAGCTCAAATGAAAATAGTTTTATAATGACATGAGAAATGCTCGGGGTATATTGATACTGCACAAAGGCTGTGGAGTTTAATAAAATTGAAATGAACAATTATAACATCATCAATGGGAACAAACACTCCTGTGGAAAATGAACCTAGATCAAAAGGTTTTATTTTTCACAAAACAACCTCCATCACATCTCTCCCATCTCCCTCCTACCCCCCCCCCCAACCTCCATACTTTACTCTTTTTCTTCTAATCCGGATTTTATGACTTCTTTGTACCAATCACCATCGAGGAGCACTTTTATCGGGTAGGGAGGCCGTCGTCAAATTCAATTACTTCGCATAGGGTCTGGGGCTCCGTACTCTCTGCAGTGGAGGAGTAATTAAAAACGCCCCATCAAACATTTATTAAATGCTGTTTTCAATTTGCTGATACACCATGCACTATCTCATTACCTCCACGAGCCCACGGCCATGGAGACAGGGTGCGTCCTGGAGGATGGGGCCCTATCCTATAGACCGTCCACAGCCATCTCCTACAGTGGCTACAGAACTCAGTTTTAAATCAACATTGATAAGTGACTGATCAACGTTGATTCATCAGTCTATTCAAAGATTCGTGTCCACTTTCTTCTTTGAAATTCTCACATGATAGCAATACATTGAGATGAAATAAGCCCCGATATCAGAAGGTTGGCTAAAATTCAAAAAGATATCTTAGATTTTGCAATCATAGAACGAAAGATCTGCAATTGAAATTCTCGAAGTATCTAGGACCAATGATATAGTCTACATGGCTCAAGTTGTTAATAACTTATAAAATATTTCTTATTTTATATCATGTCTATCATTAAACTTTTGATGGACTATAGTCCAGTCTCAAAACACCCCCCCCCCAACCCTTCCCTGATGGGGACTCTGACACGGCCGATGCTATACGGCAAACAACCCGATATGGAATCATAACTCAATTACATGCTTGGATTACTTGATGCTATCTGTGGTCTGTGTGGACACATACTACTTCACCTTCTGTTAATGATGAGCAGAAGCCACAGAGCAGCTTACAGCCACTCCCTTATCAGGCCTGGGCCTTTTGATTTATAGATTGACTATACAGATGTTCATGTAGTACTATCACATATTGAACTTATGATATCTCTCTGCAGACAACTATTGAAATAAACCCCAACGTTATAAATTGATTCACTATATGAAAACAATGATGTTTTTATTATTATTTATTTGCGCCGTGTAATGTAGGTATGGTGATGTGCACTTATGTTTTATCAAAGATGTTTTTCTCTCTAATTTAATGGATTTACAATTATCTTTGTATAGGCGTATGCTATTGATGGGCATACATATACTTCTATGGAAGCCAATGATAGCCAATCTAAAAACAATTCAACATCGCATTACTTTAATCAGAACCCTAGACATGAAGACATTCGAGTTTATTGGGCTAATAAATAAATCAAAGGGATCACGGCAACTATCACCATAGCGGCCCATCCTATTAAATCCCGTGCTATTCCCTGATATCATTCTCAGTGAAATATCATACGCCATAAGTTGGCCGCTAACATGGCTCAGAAATTTCCCATCAGATTGAAAGAAATTTCCGCCGAGGCATATAGCAAGCAGACAGGAGATATCTACCACCCAAAGCCACCCCCTGCCCGCACCCCTTACCCACTAACTACCCCCTGCCCTCGGCCCATACCTCCCTCACTACCCCCCGCCCACCGAGGTCTTAGGGCGGCGCTGTCTGTCTGAAGAATAAGCAGATTCATAATTTTTCCGATTGGCCCCCCGGAAGGCCCCTGCCTGCCCGTGCCGGCCCCGGGCCCTTCATAGCGGGGTGTGGAGCCGCAAACCCTGGAGGTACAGATAGCGCGTATTAACCCTTTAAGGACGGCATGATGTCTTAGGATTTATTTCATGGTAAATACAGTGGAATAGGCAGGCCCATAGGCTTAATTAATAAGAGCTCCGTATTCAACACCCCCGTGGAATAACCTGGTGCCGTATTCCACGGCCTTTAACAGTATGTAAAATCTTCATATAATCATATCAAAATATACTTTTCTGGGGAGATTTTGCAAATATCTAACAATGATACCATGAAATAAACTGATAAATACAAAGGTTCACTAAACATGAACCTTTGTCTATTTATACATTTTGTATCAGGAAGTAACTCATTGATACTGCAAAAGTGCATCCTGAATACTTCGGGGATGCAATAAACTCTTTTAATATAGTCGGAATGACGAATGGGTGCATTCAAATTTAATTATAAATGAACCATACTCGTCCAGGACATAGATGGCTGTACCAGGTTAATCTGTATCACAACAAAATGGCACCAATTGGCCCCTTAAATGGTTGACTAGCAATGAAATTCGTGACTGCTAGCAATTTTCACCGACCTGAACACAGAAGGAAATATCGTTCTTCTTGTTTATGAAAAGAAAAGTGTAGTTTTCTTTTCAGAACTTTATGTGAATTGTTTAAACTCTAACAGGGCTTACATTTCGCGAAAATGATTATCTTTCTGAAATAATGAAAACTTTTGCACAGCTTAGCATCGTTAAGTCCACCCCCCTCCTGGGTCGACCTGAGTGCTGGAATAGGCGGGGTCAGAGTTGAGGGGTCTGGAGAAGTCGTTACTGGAGGCGAGGCAAGTCGACATGTCGTCTCTGGATGTGTAGGCTCAGTTTGAAGGTGGCAAAAAGAGAGAACTTGTACTATGTCCTGGCAGTTAGACCTGCATGTTGCACATACTTAGCCATCCCAAAATTAAAACGCAACTTTGTAATGGCAGCACTGCCTTTACTGCAATCAGTTCCTATCACAGGTAGGCCTACTCAGTCTACTGATGAAATTGCACTGTAAAAAAGAGCTGTCGAATCTACCAGGGATTGGCGTAAAACTAAACAGTGGACCACCATAATTAAAAAGCGCTGAGCCAGGGGGCCATCCACAAATGACGTGCGTGTGTAGGGTGTCTCCTAGACTGGCTGCAGTCCATTGATTTTATTATGAGATAATTGAAATAAAATGGGAAAATGAAAACATTTCTAGTGAATCTATTTCTATAGTGAATCAATGAGCCCAGAAGCCAGAGGAGGAGAGGCATGGGGAGGGGGGTATAGTGGGGTTGGGAGGAGAGCTCCTGAGGGACTGCAGCCAGTCTAGGTGTCTACGTACAATTATAACGTAGAAATGGCCCTTCCCACGTTCTCTAACGTATCATATTCCCCTGGCTTAATGACTTAACCCACAACTTTTTCCTTCAATTGACACTGAGGTGCACATCTTTACTATACACTGTATAAACTATATACTGCATATTACAGGGGCGGATCCAGGATTTTCAGAAAGGGGGGGGCGTGAATCTGCCCATGGGCAGCAAACATAGATGTGAGGTACAAGTGGAAACCTGTGATGTTGCGAGTGCAGCGCAGCGAGCTTGTTGGGGTATCTGGGGGCATGCTCCCTCAGGAAAATTTTGAATTTTAGAATGCAAATGGTGCATTCTGAGAGCTCTGTTGACTGAAGTATTTGAGGGTTCACTTAGGGTTTCATCCAGGTTTCTTTTTAAAGAAGGAGGGACTTCTTAGGGGTGGATCCAGGATTTTCAGAAAGGAGGCATAATTTGGGTCCTGGACATCAGGGGAGGAACAATTACAGCACTGTGATGTTGCAAGTGCAACATAGTATCCCCTCCAGGAAATTTCTGAAATATTGAAGGGGGATAGTGCATTCTGGTGGAGTCTGAGGGCTCTCCTGACTAAGCTATCTACAGCCATAAGTAAGGATTCCCCCCTCTAGGTTTCAAAGATGTCTTGTGGAGGCAAGCCCCCAGAAGATTTTGAAATCTAGAGGGGAAAAGATGGATTCTGATGGTTCTTTTTTTTAAGTTGTTTATTGGGATAATTACATTTACAAAGTAAGTGCAATTGAAACCTGGTGCCCACGCGTTGTGGTAATTATACCAAGCCCCCTGACTAAATATACCTACAGCTATAAGTGAGGCTTTTCCCCTTTCCCATTTCAAAAAAGAAATTGAAATCTAGAGGAGAAACAGAGCACTTTAGTGGATTCTAAGGGTTCCACAAACATGGATAAACATGAATAACCATTCAAACCCATATGAAAATGCTTTTTGCCTCATGAATTTATTTAAAAAAAAGACATTAAAAAAAGGTACCAGCTCTCCTATTTTACAGCCCCCTCCCCCTCTTCTCTTGTCATATCCCTATCTGGATTCCTTTTTATCCTGATGGACCACTTATTTTCATTCTCTGGTGCCCTGGTGGATCTTTAAAAACTGGGGAAAAGACTGAGTGGTTTGCAGATATGCATACTCTTTTGTCAGCATCCAATATGTACCACACCCTGTCACAGTCCCAAGTGTCACATTCCCTACCCATGCCCCCAGTATCATGTACTATACCCTATCCATTCCCTCAAGCTTACATAACCTGTCCATGTCCCCTGTATCATGTACCATGCCCTGTCTATGCCCCCAAGCTTACACACCCTGTCTATGTCCCTAGTATCATGTACCATATCCTGCCTCATGTTCCCTGTCCACGCCCCCAGTATCATGTAGCAGACCCAATATCATGTAGCACACCCTGTCTATGCCCCCAATATCAACTAGCAGTCCCTGTCTGCGCCCCCAGTATCACGTAGCATAACCTGTCTATGCCCCCAATAAAGAATATTATGTAGCAGACCCTGTCTACGCCCCCAATATCATCTAGCAGACCCTGTCTATGCCCCCAATATCATCTAGCAGTCCCTGTCCAAGCCTCCAATATCATGTAGCAGACACTGTCCACGCCCCCAGTATCATATACCCTGCCTAATACAATTCCACTTTCATTTATATTTTAAGCTGTAGAATCCTTAATAATAGTCCGATTTGAAAACCGTAAAAACTGGCATGTAGCTGAGAATTCACTGATTTCAAAACTTCCCTTGGGGGCTCAAAAGGGGGGGCGTACGCCGCGTCCGCCCCCCCTTGAATCCGCGCCTGTATTACTCAAGTATTAGGTGATAGAAATACACCTAGTATGGACCAAGATTTCAGGCCTGCCAGTGCCACTTCATAGTTTATTGAATTTCACACAACACTTGATGACGTTCTCCACAAATAACCTGCGTCTACGTCATAATGCAAGCGTACGTAGTGACTGCTTAACTTCCCTAATAACTATACTGTTACACAAATTTGACCCTTACTCAAAATTCAATATCAAAAGTATACGACGAGGATGGGATTCGAACCCACGCGGGCAGAGCCCAATGGATTAGCAGTCCATCGCCTTAACCACTCGGCCACCTCGTCCTCGTATGGTATGATATCAATCATTGTTATCAATTTTTATTGCTTGTGGTGTGATTGCATGTGTAGGCTATAGTGTCCAGCATATACTTTTTTTTTATTTCCATTTTAAATCCTAAAGGAATGC
Organism: Acholoe squamosa; assembly: GCA_949317995.1. Lineage (NCBI taxonomy): Eukaryota > Metazoa > Annelida > Polychaeta > Phyllodocida > Polynoidae > Acholoe > Acholoe squamosa. The sequence continues at coordinate 56,019,053 of OX439038.1, forward strand.
AGAGAGCATAATAAAACTGTATACACATACTAAGATCTTAATTGTTAAACCAGTCTCCCAGCTGACACAACTGAAAGTCATGTTTTATTGATCCCTCGCTGGAGTTGAACATACTAACGATGATACCCTTTATATATTACAATACACTTATTGGCCTATGCAATTTATTTATTTTTTTCTGTTGGCGTTACAAAGGTCATATCCTTGTCAATGCGAATGTATGACGGATGTACATGACACCTTCCACAAGTAACATGATACATGTATCTACCTGCCCTCCTCACCTGGGTACCTACCCTTGTTATCAATGCCCAGGTGAGGGAACAGCTCATGACGAGGTGTCCAGGGGGTGAGCAGATAACAGCCCTCAGGGGTGGTGAGAGGAATGTGTCCAACATGTTAACAAATGTAAGCAGATAAGCAGCTAGACGGCAGCACCAATTTACACATTCTTTGTACATTATAATGCATCTTGTTACAGATCCCCAAGCATATCACTACTTCAACTGTAATTTAATTGGTGGTTACTAGTAACTGAGAAAAAAAAAGAATCAGACTGTAATGGGAAATATTAAAGAAAATAGAAGAAGAAATGTGGTAACATTGGAAAGAAAATGATATAATTTTGCATCCTTTATATCATGGTGGGAAGCTATATAAACACAAGACTATAACACTGCAATCTGTACTTATATTGCCACAGCGCCTCTATGGCGCTGTTGCCGACCACCCACCTATACCTGCCTCCAACCTACCCACCCGCCCACACATCCACCCATCTTACCTCGGCACTGATCCAGGGGGCGCTGCGAACGGCGTGCAATCGATCACCACCTAGCGGCGTCTTCTTGTATTAAAAGCCTCAGGTCTGACACGGGAATAAAGAGCTTAAACCAATTAATTACCGGCCTGGGCCAATTAGCCTCTCAGATTAGCCTTGGCTTGGCGCAGGTCAGCCAACCAATCAATTGTTTTAAAGGGGTCTTTGTGAGAGGTAGGGGTGGGGTGGCTCTGCACCTTGGGGGCATGGCTCTGATCCTCTCCTCCAGGGCGAGCGCGGCGTTTTTACCTCAGCTGCCTATTCCTCCAGGTGATTTATGGTGTGGGAATAACCCAGGTCTGCAAACAAATAGGATGATAAATAAGGAGCTGGTATTAGGCCGGAGGGTGCGGGTTAGGGGCCGCCTCCGGACCAGTGAAGGGGCAATTGGCTCCTCGGGTGCTGATCGGGGAGGGTTGTGTGTGTGTGCGGTGGGGGGGGGGATCTTAATGTAGGGCTGGATACAAGGGGAATAGAACTAAAGCAGTAGAACCAAGTGTGTCCAATGGAGCTTGAATTTGGCCACCATCATCCTACCAGGAGCCTGTGGCATGGACCAAGATCATACTTTGTAGACCAATTGGTTTCGATTAGAAAATCCGAATCACCAGTGCAATGTACTTTCCAATCAACATTGTGCTTGGAACCCATGGATGATATTCGTATAAACCTTCATGGTACTGCTTATGGTAGGCTACAGAATGGTTTTGCTAATTGATTGACTTTCCTAGGCAAACATTGAATGAAATAAAACTTTCAAATCAACATACTTGCCCATAAACCCTTGCATAAATATCTTAGAATGCCACCATCTGAACATGAAGATCAGCCTTCCGCCAGGCAATCCATAGCTCTATGCAAACTGGTTAATGGTAATCCCTGAGTGGGATCCATCGCTGGCAGTAAAGGGGACATGGGGGCACCCTGCTTCCTCCATACACCATACAGCCACCTTGGTTGGCATATGCATTCATTCATTGATGTCGTTATTATGCTACACAGGCAACCATGTCAGGCAATAGAGGCCGGGGACGGCGACATAATCAAGATGCCTGCAGTATTTGTAATATTTTATGCGTCACATAAAGGATGGGGAGAGGGAGGAGGAATGGGGATGAGAAGGAGGGGTGGGGGAAGGTCTTAAGGCAGGAAAATTAGGCGACAGATTGCGGTGTGGAGTGAGGGCAGGGGTGTGATATGGGGCCAAATCTTCAGCCCCCCCCCCTTTTTTTATATACATCCCCTCTCCATAACCCTTCTGGTTAAAGAAACTATCGTCGGACTGTAGATACATGTAGTATAGTTGTAGTAGGAGGACATTTGAAATTCCCCGTCACAAAACAGGATTGGTTGTTGGAAAGGGCGGGTGGGTTGGAGGAGGGGTAGGAGGGTGGGTGGGTGGGGTGGTGCAAGGCCAGCCAGTGAAACAAGTAAGAACATAATATAGTGCGAGTAGAGATGGAGAAATGGAGAAATATCAATCAGGGGCTGATCCAAGTGGGGTCTAGGGGGCACGTGCCCCCCCCCCGCCCTTGACCCCCTGAAAATTGGCCAAGCTATGACTCCTAACTATAGGAAACCGGGTCCAGGACCCTGGGTTTGCCCCCCTAGACCAAATTTTCCTGGTTGTGACCCCCGGCTTGTGCCCCCCCTAGACCACCCCTTTTGGATCCGCCCCTGATTGCGATGGAGAAAAGGGAAATAACGGTCTTGTAGTAGTGACATTTTCCTTTAAATAGCTGCATGCCGCTGTGTGCTATGATAATCGCCGTGCTGTTAAACTTAAAGTATGCCTGCTGAGAGTGAAAGGGTGTGAATGTGTAAATCTGTATTGCTAACAGAATGCTAAGAGTCGGGGTGCTGCCTCTCATGATCATAAACACAAGCAATTACTTTGGCTTCATTAGCGTCCTTATCGGAATGAATAATCAAAATCCGAGTAGGATTAGTGGCGGGTTTGATATTGGTAAGCGCCGACGAGCGGTGGATTTATGCCCAGGAGGAAAAGAGTCTCAAACCGCCATAACTCACCCCAGCACTCCCCCACCCCAGGAGGAAAACGCCTCACCCACACCCCTCCTAATCCCCTTTTAGTCCCACCCTCCGCCCGCCGCCTTTCTCGCCTCATGCAATATCCCAATTCCTCCAGCAAACACGGCAGCGAGTCAATCTCCTCGCAAACTGTCGGGTATTAATTCAGCCAGATAGTTTTCAATTACTCATGTTTTTGATCGGAATACGAAGCGTCGAATCCCTTATCCTCCCCCTCCTCCATTCAGCCTTCACCCATCCATACACACATCTTCTTATTGACACCGTCTCTCCTCCTGTGTCCCCCTACTCACTTATTTTATCCACTTCTTCTGTTCCACTCCCCACTTCTGCACCGCTGTATGCAGGCTACATTTTACACTCTGTCCTTTGTGTGTCTCATCCACCCATATCTTCTATCCTTGTATACCGGTCCTATCTTGTCCTATCCAGGGTTTAAATATCAGGTCTCAGGCATGTCATGTACAGTATAGCTAATGGCTACCACCCACCAAAGACCACAAGGTCTTTTGTAAAACACCTTTTGATATAACCCCCAGAGGGAGTAATCCGTGTTTGGGTTATAGGAGAGCTGCTAGTGGTCATATTTAAAGAGCAGTTCATTTTTCTCTATGATAACCCAACAATTTGCTCGACGAGGAACTCCTCTGGTCGACAAGGGTAGGTTTATTTGTGTCAATGTGTAATGGACCTGGCTCCCAGCTTCCTCTGCCTCCTCTGCCCACACTATAACACATTGACATGCTTTATCACCAATCCACCATCCTCTGCCCTCCTATGCGACTGCCACCTGATGGCAAGGCACTCACAGATCAATTGCTACCTAAAAGGTCTACATGCAGCCAATATCATTGTATGACTGCCACCTGATGGCAAGGCACTCACAGATCAATTGCTACCTAAAAGGTCTACATGCAGCCAATATCATTGTACATGTATGATCCCTTTCCCTTCCATTTCTCTGCTGGTTTGTTACATGTATATATCGGTTACTTGGGATCGCATGGATGCAAGTTCAGCGTATTACATCACAAATGTATAATGTGTTTTGTAATGCAAAGAAGCTAGATCATAATAAAAATACATGAGGCCATGTACTCTGCACAGTGAATCTGCCGCGTTCTAAGTGAAGTCAGTCCCCTATTCCTAAAATGATTCTTGACTCAAAGCTTTTGAATGATTGATGGTATGTATAGCATGCATATAGCAGAATTTGAATAAGAGTGTAATGGTTCGTATTGACTTATATGTTGGGTGGCTCTTTGGCTCGCTTGCCACTAGATGTACCAACACAACACGAGTAGTTCGGGTTGGGCAAAGCCCCAGAAACCCCTACCTCTCGGGTAGGACTTTATTTAATCTCTCTGATGACAAAGTATTAGCGTCTGGACTGGACCATGTCCAGTCCCCTTCTGCCGCTCGTCCGGCTCCTTAGTAGGAGCTGGACGCGAGGCATGGTGCTGCCCCCTCTTGTACCAACGAGGTATCGCAAAGCGACACCTAGCTAGCATAGAAGGAACAAGCACCACACGAACACGTCTCTCGGATGAACGGCACTAATATATATACAATGATGCCGGCCCCTACACCACCCCCACTAGACTTTACCTAGGGTTGGGTGTAATTAACAAGTAACTATTGTTGACTTTATACAGTGGTGTTATAAATAAATAGGTAAGTCTATATATACACAGTTCGTATTAAATATAGAACATTTAAGGGGCATTATAAGTTATATGTACACAATAAGGCATCATCGTATATAACCCGAAGTGTTTATAAATAATAACAAAAATAGGAAGTGGCCCCTTATGGACCATCGACCTATGGTGATAATGTTACACGTGTGTTATTATTAAACATGAGACGCGACGAAGAATATTCGATGTGTAGTAAGGTGATATTGATAAATTTTTACAATGTTTTTACCGACCCGAGGTGGGGTAAATAACCCGAAAAAATTTTGACTTTTACTTACAAGAATATAATATACGATATAAAAATAGATTTATACAAAATATGAAATATAGGTGTCCTACCAGGGTAGCAGGATCACCCTTACAATATACCGGACTTCCGGCGAACCTGGAACGACTGGTTTCTGCAGCTCCACCCGGCGACATATGTGTGGTGGCAAACCACGTTGCTGTTATGATGTGCCCTGATGAAGATGGGAAGATGGAGACCCGGTTAGATGTTGTAGTCCTTTGGGTGTTCGGGTTAGCGTCCATCCTCGCTGCAGGTTACGATCCAGGTATCAGGAGTCCAGCGTAAGGAACAGTGCCTCTGGCATACTAAATGCATTTACCCTCGGGTACAAGGAGACACCAACAGATGGACACTCAAAGATCTTCAGGATCTGTGTCCATCTTCTCAGCCGGCTCCACTGAGGCAGATGGAGCCGAGTTGCTACAGCTGCTCGTAGAGAGCGCCGCTGAAGCCTCGCTGGGAGTCTCGCTCCCCAAGCTCAAGGCCCTCATCACTGCGGACGGACTGTCCATTGCCTCGGATGCTGGTGCAGCAACCGTGGCAGTTGGGACAGCCCGGTTCCAAGTGGGGGGCGGGAGCAAGAGAGCTGCCGGAATCGGCGGAGCAGCCGGGACCGGTGGAGTGGCCAGAACCGGTGGAGTAGCCGGGGCTGGCGGGGCATCCGGGGGTATCTCTGGTACGAAGATGAGAGACGACGGTAAGCCGTCCCACTCCTCCAGATGTTTCCCGAATGCCAGGAAAAACTTGAGGTCAGCCTCCTTAAATCGATGGATATATCTGGAGTTTTCAGCTTCGTGAAACTCTTTAAGCTTTTCGGCTTCCTTCTGTTTCCGCCGGCAGGACTCGAGGGCTTCCTCGACCTTCTTCCTTTCCAGCTCCCTGATTTTCTCTTCCTCCCGCCTCTGGATCTCGTAGACCAGATTGACGGTGGCTTCAGTCATCACACGCCAGTAGTCAACAGACTTCTGGCGGTGCAATGCTTGCCATTCTGCCATCAGGTCATTCTGGATCTGAACCGTTCGGACATCGCGGTGGTCGACGAACGTATTCGGATCCTGAAGACCTGACAGGGTACCGGAGATTAGTTCCATTAGGGGTACCCGAGGACCCGTCGGTGGAACTATCACTGGTGGTGGCGCTGGGGCCTCCACTGAGACAGGCGGGGTGCCTGTTGGAGGAGCAGACGGGCCCTCCACCGTGATGCCTCCTCGGCCTCGGCCACCACCCGGGGAGCCTCGGGTGGACTCCAGCCCACCGCGGCCCCTACCACGAGCTTTGGCCCGGCCCAAGGAGGTAAGGACCTGCGACTCGGGTCCAGCCGGTCCCATTGAAGGGAACTTCGCCGCGTACTCACTGTACGTGGGGCGCTTGCCGGAGGATCCCTCTCCAGCCCACCAAGTAGAATACCCGGATGGGGGAGCGAACAGTTCGCCCCCATCATCCAGGCCGCCAGAGGCTTCGCCCGGGCGTTGTTCCGCGGGTGCAGGTGTGGAGGTGGCTGGAGTCGCCGGTGCGGTCGCCTGGCTACCCGACCTGCGGGCCTGGTTGCCAGGCATCTCTAGAGCCGAGACCTGTTGTCCCGACTCGCGACGATCAGCTGGGTTGGCTGGTCTTGGCTGGTCCTTGCCACCCGAAGGGCTCACGGACCGGTCTGCTCGGGTCCTCTTGGAAGCAGTAGTCGTGACTGTGCCTCCGTTTGGACCTTTAGAGCGGGCTTTGGCCTTCTCTCGCTTGTCGTCTCCTCGCCACTTTTTCACCTTCAGGTGCACCTCGCTGGGCATCCCGAATTTTGTGGACGAGGAGTTCGTCTGGAAGTAAGTCAGCAAGTTGCCGCTCTTCCACGAGCAGAATCCGGTCTCGAATGCCTGCTCTTTCACTTCCTTGATGCTCAGCGCGGACCAATTAGCAAGGAGCTCGCTGAAGCACTTGATGGCTCGTTTCCTGGTCTTCTCCAGGCCGATGCCATGGGCCTTCTGCAAATGCAGAGCCATGTCTCGGCGCCGGTGAGTGCTGAACGAGCCATCACAATGTTTACTCGGGCGGTCCCCGAGCACACACATCATCACAGGCTTGTGATGCATATGATACTCGACGATGTGTCGAGCGAAGCGGGGCTTCGTCTCGAACATCTTCTCACCCGTGAGAGCCAGCTGGCAAGACTCAAACGGGCACCTTCGGCGGTTGCCGGTTGGTCCCCATTGGGTCATTGCCCACTGGACTTTCGTCCGGGCCTCGTAGCTGTAGATCGAGCCTAATTTGGACTTGAGCTGGTCAATCCAAATCAGCTAGAACTTGCCTACTGGCGTATCCGAGGGGCCGGACTTCATCCACTCCTCGTCATCGCTGTCACCGTCCTTATTGACGGCGCTCGGACACATATAGTGGACTGTGTCGTAAGCACAGTCCGCGAAGCAGCGGGGAGTCCGTTCCTTGAACCCCTCGGCTGCATTCTTCCACATCCACTTCTGATTGTCGTCCTTGGGAACATCCGTGGTCATTTCTTCCCACGTTGTCACGGACTCCAAATCAGATTTGGCAGACTCGGGCAGCTCTGGATCGCTTTCGCTTTCCTCGCTGTCCGTGTATATGTCAGCTCCCCTACGGCTGGCTCGGCTGGAGGTGGTAGTACCAGTCGGAGCCTTCGTCTTTGCACCCGACGTGCTGGCTGCAGAAGATGCAGTAACCGAGGTGGCTACCGTGGTGGTTGTAGTGGTGGGAGCGGGCGTCTTCGGTTTGCCCTTACCCCTCGGCTTGGTGGGGGGCGTGGGCTCTGCCGGAGACGCTTTCGCTCCATTCTTCTTCTTCCGGCGCACAACCTTAGTCGGTTGGGCCGGAACTTCGGGACTGGAATCCGACTCGCGTCGGCTCCTGTCCCCTGTCCGAGGGCTCCTCCTTCCGCTGACCGGGGAGTCAGAGTCGGAAGAGATCTCAGCTTTTCGTTGGGCCTGCTGCTTGCGATGGGCCCGGCGAGCTGCGGTGAGCTCCTTCTGCTGCTTGGCAAGCTCGGTTCGCTTTGCCTCTACAGCAGCCTGCTGGCGCGAGATGTCCTCTTCCGAGATCTCGCCAGGTGCCTCCGGGATGTCGGCAGCTGGGTCGGTCTCGGTCGTGGACCTCTCGACGGCGATGCGGACATCCTCAGCCTCCAGATCGCTCTCAGTGAGAGGACCCTTGGGCGCAGGTTTACGGGTCAATCGCTTGACCCGGTCGGTTTCCACCGACGACAAGGTTACTGTGGAGTCTGTATCCATGTCGGATTCGGACTCCCTTAACTCCGTGGCCTTCTGGATGATGCCCGCAGAGATCAAGACGGCTCGAGCTAAATTCTCGTTAGTCGCCATATTCTCCGCCAACTTTAGGTAGTTGCGGAGCCAAGAAACTGGCATGTTGTCAGCCAGCTCGTCACTACACGAGTCCATTACCATAGTTTTAAGTTCATCTGGTATGGGCTCGGGCACGCCCTGCTCCACCGCCATGGGCCCGCATCCGAACATGGAGGCGTGCATAGGGATGTACGTACCCCAGGAGGTATACACGATACCTTCCTGGCGATCAACGTGTGCTAGACGTCTGATCTGAGTCCTGAATCCCGGAGGATACATTGGAATGTCCAGGACATCCACTTTGCTACCCGAAGCGGCTGTTGTAGACGGGCGCTCCGGGCGTGGCGGGGGTGGAGGTGGCATCCTCTCCCGGTCGGTTGCCTCGGCCATAGCCGAGAGCGTCCGGGCGGCCTCCTCTGTCGAAGAATCCATAGATTCCTCGACCCGAGACGGGACCTTCGGGTCCTCGTCTTGTTCCAACGGAATGTTGGCTGTTTGACGCGCAGCGTCAATCGTTCCCTGTGCCATGGCACCGGGTTCGACTTCCAAAATTAATTGGCAAGTTTTGTTGGACTCCTCCCGGAGGATTCGTCCAACAGAGAGGCTTTTGGGTTAGCTAGGCTAACACGACAGCTACAGGCTGTATAACCGCCGACAAATAACTAGAGCAAAAACGGGTGGCGTCTAACCACCACGAGTCCGCTCTAGTTATGACCAGTATGACGTCAGACCTCTCGTCTCGCGAGATCCCGCCATGGCTATCCGGTGACCTAGTTCCGCGCTTTCCCGCCACACCAGCAGCGCCACCTAGGGAACTAGATCCGAACCAACATTCGACTCGACATGTGAGACGCGGCCTACTACCCGAGTGCTATCGTCTGGAGCTTGGCGGTGTATACAACGCTTCAAAGCGAATGTACCGGTTAATCCGACCGCCACTCACGGGATACAGCCACCCGGGGAGGGCGCGTTCGACATCTCTGGCCGTGGAACGTATGTTGCCTGCCTATGGCGGACAACACGCAGCAGCTCGTTGTGTACTGAGTTAGGTTACAGCAGACCTCAACCGGGGGCTGCGTCTAACGCCTTCGGTTAGCATTTTATTTTTCCCGGCTTTACGTACGGCCTTTTCTGGATCTCGCTTAGTCAGAGCGGGACCCTTCCCATACGTAATGCCTTCACTCAGCGAGACTTTCTTCCATTTCTTACGATTAGGTCGTTTCCTGGCCTTCGTCTTCTTTTTTACTATAACCTCGTCTCCCGGCGTCTTTCTCGGCCGGCCTCTAGGGCGCTTCCTCGGTACTACCACGCTCGGTCCGCTAGGGACAGATACAGGTGGTTTGTAGCCGAACTCCCTCTCCGCCTCTTCGCGCCCCTTCCAGGGCCGAAGTTTTCCGACATTTGTCTTCCATTTCCTACCCGTCAGGCAGTCCTCTATCATCACCGTGGACTCGGAGATGACACGAACGATTTTAAATGGACCTTCCCAAGGCGTTACGAGCTTCAGCTTATCCAGCGGCTCGTAGTACCTTAGTACTTTGTCCCCAACATTAAAACGAATTCGTTTAGCATTGGTGTCATAGCCCACCTTCTGCCACTTCGCACTCTTCAGCAGTTCTTTCCGAACGGCCTCGTATGCCTGTTTGAACCGGTCCCTTAATGACTCTACAAACAGCACCGTGCAGGGCGCCTCCGGGTCTATTCCAACCACTCCATACACTAAGTCGGCGGGCATTATGATGTCCTCGCCGAACACTAGCATGTTTGGGGTGCAGTTAGTTGATGAATGGACAGTGTTGTTGTAGGCATGTACTACAAACTCGCACTGTTCATCCCAGTCATCCTGGTGGGTATTAACCAGGGGCTTTAGTACTTGTATGAGGGTTCTATTGAAGCGCTCTACCTGCCCATCCGACTGTGGTCGGTACGGGTTTGTTCGGGTCTTACAAATGGCTAGGTAATGGCACATTTCCTGCCAAAGTTCTGACTCGAACTCCCTTCCCTGGTCACTGTGCATCATAAGGGGAACACCCAAATGCAGCACCCAGCCTTTCACAAATGCCTCCGCGCATGTGGCGGCTTTGTGGTTGGGAAGGGGGAACACCCGAGTGTACTTAGTATAATAGTCGGTTACGACCATCATACAAGTATTGTCTCGCGGCGTCGTCTTAATCCCACTGATGATGTCTATCGCTACTCGAGCAAATCTGACACCAAACAATTCCTGTGATAAGGGTTGCTTACCCAGGCCGGGTCCCGGTTTGTTTTTACAACAATCCGGGCAAGTGGCGATCCACCGGAGCAGGTCGCCTCTCATACCGGGCCAGTAGTAACGCCTTTGTAGACGCTCTATCGACCTTCTCTTACCGAAATGGCCACTCGTTTGGTGGCCATGGCAATAATACATGATATCCCTCCTCATCGGGGCGGGTATCACTATTTGCAACAGCCTACCGTTGGTGGGAGTTGTCTTCCACCTACATAGTATGCTGTCTCGGATCTCTAGCTCGGCCCATTGAGCCAGCAACCGCCTCGCTTCCCTATCCTCCAGGGAAACTAGAGGCCTTGCCGGTTTAATGCCTGACCGTAGGTATTCCATTATGCGCGCAGTGGTGGGGTCTGACTGTTGAAACTTCTTGATGGTCTCCGGGGACCAATCGAGATAGCTGCATACAGCCTCCTCCCAGGGGATACGGGGGGTGGTATAATTAAATACCAGCCCGGCTACCACAGCATTGTGGGCCCCGCAGTCTTCACATGTGGCATTTTGGCACCTTCGGATAGGCCGTCTTGACAAGGCATCCGCATTGATGTGTTTAGCACCGGGTCGGTGCTCTATTTGTTTATGCTCTAATCCGAATTCGGATAGGTGAGCTAACCAACGTCCAATCATCCCCCCGGCGTCCTTAAAGTTAAGGAGCCACCTAAGAGACGAATGGTCTGTTCTTAAAGTAAAGTCACTTCCCCAAAGGAAATGCTTAAACTTCTTCGTATACACCACCACAGCGAGGAGTTCTCGCTTGGTGGTACAATAATTTCGCTGTGTCTTGCTTAACGTGTTGCTAGCAAATGCTATTGGCACTTCGACTCCCTCTTGGACCTGAGAGAGAGCTGCCCCAATCGCATCATTGCTCGCATCGGTGTCTAAGATGAAATGTCCCTCGGGAGTGGGATATTTCAACACGGGTGTATTCCTAAATAAATCTTTTATTTTATTAAAAGACTCTTCTTGCTCGCTGGTCCATAGGAATGGGTCCCGTGCCCTACCCGGGGTCCAGTGAGCTAAGCACTGCATGGGGAAGCTGACACGAGAGTAATTCGGTATGAAATCACGATAATAGGAACAAAATCCTAAAAATGATCTCACCTCCTTAGCACTCGTGGGTCTTTCCCAATTTTCTACAGCTTCTAATTTTTCCGGATCCGCACTTACCCCGTTAGGAGTAATGATCCTTCCCAAGTATGTAATGGTTTTCTTAAACAAATTACATTTCTTGGGTTTAAGTTTAAGACCGTTTGATAGTATCCGGTCGAGGACTAATTGCAGATTCGCCAGGCATTCCTTGAATGACTTGCCGAACACGACCACATCATCCAAGTAAACCAGGCATTTCTTCCACAAAAGGTCACTCAGTAAGGATTCCATCATAGCCTCGAATGTAGCGGGGGCGTTACACAATCCGAAGGGTAGGACATTATACTCAAACAGCCCCATATGACTGGAGAATGCTGTCTTCTCCTTGTCTTTGGGGTGCATTGGTATTTGCCAATATCCGGACTGTAAATCCAAGGTACAGAACCATTGGTTTCCGCCCAAGCTATCTAAAGTCTCGTCTATCCTTGGTAAAGGATACGAGTTCTTCTTTGTTATACCGTTCAATTTCCGGTAGTCGACACAAAAGCGGATTGTACCGTCTTTCTTAGTAGTCATACAAACAGGGCTGGACCAGGGACTTGTGCTAGGCACGATTACCCCTAGGTCCAACTGTTTTTGTATTTGCTCTTCACAGATTAACTTCTTCTTAAGGGGAAGTCTACGATACGGGATTTTAAAAGGTTTCTCGCTGCCCACATCTATGGTGTGCAACACCTTATCGGATCTACCCACCGGGCCTCCTTCCCTACCAAAAGCACCTTCGTACTTTTGTAGAAGTCTCGCTAGGCAATCCTTATCGTCCGTATTCTTTAAATCTGACTGATCAATCAGCTTTTGGAATTCTTCATCCATAGGATGCTGACTAACTGGGTTTAGTGGTTTGTTAAATTTAGCCTCGGCGACATGTTCTACCGAACTCATCCTTCCAACACTGTCGCCTCGCCTCAAATAAACCACCGAACCACTTCGGTTAGTTATGGGTAATACAGACCAATCTGCATTAGCCACTAATGTATCCACTGAGTCTAACCCGATGCTTGACAAATACACCGTGTCGGGTTCGTAGACTCCAGTTTCATTCCTCTGAGCCATGGATCCGCCACAAAGGACATCGCAAGTGGTACCCGGTGGGATCTTCACCGTATGTACCACTGCTGCGACCGAAGACACCTGTCTCAATACGCATTGGACATGCAAGCCATACGGGCTCCGTATACCCATCGTACCGTCCCTCGGGTCCAAGACGGCCCCGTATAAGCTTGCAAAATCCAATCCGAGGATTCCGTCATCACTAACCTCTGCTATAGTTGGCGAAAGAACAAACTCTTTGCCTCCTATATGGATAGGCATAAACGTCCTACCAAATGTACGCATACTGCTTCCGTCGGCCGTGCAAGCATTTACCCCCGTTTTGAGGTTCTCATGGCTGCCGGCCACCGAATCGAAGAATCTTTTGGACACACATGAATGACTAGCTCCAGTATCCACCAAGAATTCCCCCACCCGGCCTTCCACAGATATGGGTACATACCACCGTCTCCCCCCTAAAGGCGAGGGGTTACTGGTAAACTGGTGAAAGTCTCCCGAATCACCAAGATTCAATCCGAGTCCTCTCAGGAATTCCAGACACGGATGACTTGGGGGAAGGCGTGTCCCACACACTCGAATCAACTCTTTGATCCATCCTTCCTCTCCCCTAGTGCGGCCACTCGCCTCCATATGATCGCTCCTGCACATATCAACACTAGGGTCCCTGGCCCCGGCCGAGGTGCAGGGGTGCGCACCCTCAGCCACCCGGCCTCCAGGTGTAATTGACTCGAAATCTTCCACCGGGATACCCCCGGTAGCATTTTGGCATTCGTTCCCACTCGGGGCCATGTCAGATGCCGTTGACACAACCCCCACTAGTTTTCCACATCTGTGGAATCCGTAGCATTCTCCCTTTCTACGCCGTCGTCTTCGGCTTCATAGAAGGCAGCCATTACCGGCTTAGTAGCGGTACATTCAGATGAGTAGTGTCCCATGCGCTGGCACCTGAAACACTTAACCGTTCGGCGATCCACCCGGGGTCTTTGCCGATTGGCTTGGATGGCATCTGTAATTTTCTTACACATGTCTTCCAGAAGTTTGGTCATGTCCAGGGACTGAGTCTTCACTTTGTCAGTGCTTACAGTGGACTTGACCGCCTTCTCGACAGCCTTCGGGTCACTCTTGACCTCGGATGAAGGTCTAGAGTCCCTTTGTTTATTGAAAGATTTCCTGGGAATATACTTCCTACCTGAAGTATTCTTCCTTAATTGCATCGAACAGAAGGTGCCGTCTTCCTGTTCGATATCAATCAATTCGAAGTCGTCTGAGGGAGTATTGACCTCCGACTGCTGGGTCACCGATGCCAGGGGTACCAAGCCGCTGGCATTAGGTATGTCCCCAGCTAACATAGCTCGCTTCTTCACGGCCATATCTATACCATTAAATATGCCGTGTAGTGTTATGCCCTCCTTCCAGGCATCCCTCGCTGCTAATTGTTCATCTCGGTCTCTTAGACCCTTGACGAATTGTGTGATCAAATCGTCCATATACCAGTCCTGGTTTTCAGTACCGGGTCTGGCCTTACTTAGCAGGGCATGGAGTTCCATACTGTATGCTCTGAAAGCTTCATTCGGCTTCTGTGTGCGTTTCTTAAAACGGACCATCGGGTCTTCCTTGACCATGTTGCATAACAGTCCACTAGCAGTTTCTACTAACTGCTCAAAACTCCCAACGAGGCCGTACCAGGTTCGCCATTGCTCTACAGCCATGCGACCCGGCCCGCCTTTCAGACATCTCACCAGATGTGGCTTGGCCTCGTATGGGGTCCATCCATTACAATTCATCACATCGATGAAATCTTCAAACCACTCTTTCCATGGTCGAGTACCGTCATATTCTCTAGGAATAACGGCTACCCTTCGGGCAGAATTGTGAGCATACATCAATCTAGTGCATTGCTGTTTGCTCCATTCAATCGCCTTGGTTTCATTCAAAGTCCGATTGCCCCCTATACCACCGAAGCTCGAATTGCCCGGTGGAGGCGGTGGTGGAGGTTGTGTATACGTCCACTGTGTACCACTGTGGTTCGTATAGCTCGCACCACCCTGGTTGGGGCCGGTACCCGAGGTACCGCTATAGCCTGTGGCACCCGAAGCACCGCCCCCCCCTTGCGCGCCTTGGTAACCGCCGTCGGATGGCTGGTTTCCCGTTGACTGGCCGCCATCGTTTGATGGATTCGGTTGGGTGTTGTCATTACCAGCACCCAGCCCCGGGTCGTTACTAGGATCCACATGAATGTGGAACCCACTGGTCTCCGCACTACTATCGGAAGCCTCTCTAGGGGTATAGTCCGGGTCAAGGTTGTGGACTATGGGCACCTCACTTATCCGGACTCTACTAGTTCGGCCATGCTTATCCTGGGTTCTGATGTAAACGCCCCCTTGATCTACGTTCCGCGAAGCATTATCATTTACAAAAGGATTATACTGCGGATTCTTCGGTGTAGAACAGGAGACCGGGTCGCCCTGTTTCACGAACGTCGAGTTCGGGTTTGTATCCCTACTCGCCGGAGGGGCATGTGTTTGCTCTTGCTCCTGTAAATAACTCTCCATAGCGGACTTATTTATTGTGAGGGTAGCTACGTCTGTAGTCAGGTTTCGCTGTTCCTCCCTAAGCTGTGCGTTTTCTGCCAAGATTTCGGATCGAATCTTTTCATTTTCAGCCACAGCTCGGTTTCTTTCTTCTTGGGCGATAATTGCCTCTCGCTTAAAAGTATCCTTAAGTAGGCGGTACTTTTCACCCTTCTCTTTCTGAGACCTGTTATATTCACTGGTCTCCTTCCTGATCTCGGCTTGTTCCGAGACCATCTTGGCTTCTGTCTCAGCCTTCCGGAGTTGAAGTTTCTTAAGCTTCTCCTCCATTGCGTGCAACTCAGTTTGTAATTTATTTACATCCCGAGCCTTAGCAACCTCCTCGGCCCTAGCCTTGTCGATTGCTCTAAGTTTATTGGCTTCCTCGATTTCCAACTCAGCCAGCCTCTTTTCTTTTTCCTGTGCGTCTCTTTCCTTCCGCTCCAACCGATGGGATACGGAGGATAGACGATATTTGAGGTCGGATTCTTTTAGAATCGCCTCCTGCTCAACGGATCGTAATTTTCCGATCCGAGACTTAGCTTCCTCCTCTATTTTGGATTGGGCTAACATGAATTGTTCATGTTGCCTCTTTGCCTGTAACTCTACCTGTTCCTTGGCTTTCAAATAGGCCTGAGTATTTTTATACCCGGGACCCATCCGACGTCCGTAGATAGACTTGCGACTGCCTCCAGGGTAAAACATGGAGTCAGACAAGCCTTCGTCTAGAGATCGGCCTAGGTGATGCCTTTCCGAGCTTTTCGGTCCGGTACCACTAGGCTTATCTTTTGATTTCGCGTCTGGGACTATTGCGTCCCTTTTGGTTTTACCATCGTCGCTGTCATGATCCGACGATGTCATTAGTGGGGCTACTTCGGTTCCACCACCTGGTGCTGAACCCTGGGGGGTTGCAGTACGCTGCATAGGGCTTTGTGCAATTGGTGTACCCAAGCCGCTAGCCGAGCCTGTTGGTACCATAGGACCTAGCTGGCGTCTGCTAGTTATAACTTGGGACCAATCGCTCAAGTCTAAAGTTGGGGGTCTTAACACACCCCTAAACAATCCGGTATCCGGTACTCCTGTCTGGGGTGTAGCCGGATACAATTTTACGATGCCATCTCTGGTGGCATTGTCCCTAAGGTCGGGTGTAGAAAAAATATTTCGTACACCCTCCTGATTAAACATTTGTTGTTGACCGGGTTTCCAGTCTAACAACAGATGCTGGGATGTGTAATCATCCTCTTCGAATCCCTCTAGCCCAGGGCTGGGGGGATCCGCTTCGGGTTTCCCGAGGCTTTCGGCCAATGTGGCCGCGCACCACCCCCGAACCAACTGGTCACGGCACCAGTGTAATGGTTCGTATTGACTTATATGTTGGGTGGCTCTTTGGCTCGCTTGCCACTAGATGTACCAACACAACACGAGTAGTTCGGGTTGGGCAAAGCCCCAGAAACCCCTACCTCTCGGGTAGGACTTTATTTAATCTCTCTGATGACAAAGTATTAGCGTCTGGACTGGACCATGTCCAGTCCCCTTCTGCCGCTCGTCCGGCTCCTTAGTAGGAGCTGGACGCGAGGCATGGTGCTGCCCCCTCTTGTACCAACGAGGTATCGCAAAGCGACACCTAGCTAGCATAGAAGGAACAAGCACCACACGAACACGTCTCTCGGATGAACGGCACTAATATATATACAATGATGCCGGCCCCTACAAGAGTAAAATATGACTATATAGGTAATGTGTTGACACGAGAATTGACTTTGTCAATATCAATCACATACATGCCTTTATTAAATTAAATAAGACAATAATTTCACAACACAATAATAACAATATAAATACATATAATCACAATATAATACAATAATAATTAAAGTTTAAAATTTCCAGCACCACCCAGCATGGTGTATGCTGTCCGAGTATATGAAGCCAATTGACTGTTAGTTCAACTGCTGGAGCTTATATACTGGAGGAAAGGTTATGTGTGACGTCATAGATAATCATGCGTGGAAATAGTACCAACGTATCACTCATTAATTATATATATATATATATATATATATATATATATATATATATATATACCTGGGAGTATATAGTCCCATAAACACCATTGTGAAAAGGCAAATTCACTTCCATATTTGGTACACACAATCTTTCTACATTTGCTCCTTTAGTATGTGTTATGAATAGCCTCTCCCCTACTCTGAGCAATAAAGAAAGGTAAGCCTTCTACATACTAAAAGATGTAGTGGGAGATAATTCTAGGCCTACCTAATAACAGATCAGCTAGCTACAAAGTATATCTATATCTATGAGAAAAAGATAAAATCCTGGAAATAATGACGGTCTTGAATGGTTATCAATCAAATCTTGTGGATATTAAAATTGTATCTAAGTAGGGACAAATGACCTCATCAAGGATTTAATGCCTAGTTTGAATAGATAATGTTGCCTCTCCACTGGTAATTCATTCCAACATATTGCCCTACAGTTTTCAACACTTTTCCTATATGCCACACAATTTCCTCGTGGAACTGTCATTACTGTCCCATCAAAGGCCCTTGTAGATAAATCCCTAGTATCTAAATATTCTGCATTCAGAGACCTGGTGTACATATAGTTCATTAAGTGATATGTTCTCGTGTCTTTCAGTAGTGGTATTGCTGCTAGAGTATGAATATAATTGGTGTCTGTCATTTGATGGGCTCATAGGCATATCTTGATACATCGATTCTGGGCAGTTTGTAAAGGATTTATATATTTATCTGCACTGTTAATAAACAATATATCACCATAATCAAAATATGGTAAGATTGTGGACCTTAGTACCTTCAGTGCTGCACTTTGGGTTAGAAAAGATCTCATGTAAGATAGTTGGTACATCCTGAAATTAACTTTTTTACAGATATTATTCAAGTGAACATCATGTTTCAAGTAAGGGTCCAATGTTACCCCAAGGTATTTGTATGACATAACAGTATCAAGAATTGTGTTGTTTATAGACAGATTGACATTTCTATTCTCTAGTTTCTCTTTTGTTGAGGTAAACACCATTGCTTTGGTTTTGGTAGCATTGACTGACAACTTATTTTGCAGACACCATAGAGAAAACATATCTAATGAGTCTTGGAGATTACTCTCAGCAATCTTTGAATTTCTATGAGCTCGATAAATAACAGTGTCATCTGCATACAGTCTTGCTTTGCATGATCCTAAACAATAGGTGATATCATTTACATACAACAAGAATAACAATGGTCCAAGGACTGAACCCTGAGGGACACCGCAGACCACCCTCCTACTCTTAGATTCAAGGTTATTTACAATTGTCTTTTGTGAGTGGTTGGTCAGATAGTTTCGCAACCAACTGTGGGTCTTTCCACTGATTCCAAAGTACCTTATTTTCTGTAGGAGTAGATCAATGAATGCAGCAATAGTCATATTTCCCAAGTTCCTTTCCCTGAGGATGTCATCAGTGAAAAGGACAAGAGAATCTATTGCTGATTTTTTTTTTCTAAAGCTGCCCTGAAGTGGGGTGAGTACATCAT
Organism: Acholoe squamosa; assembly: GCA_949317995.1. Classification (NCBI taxonomy): domain Eukaryota; kingdom Metazoa; phylum Annelida; class Polychaeta; order Phyllodocida; family Polynoidae; genus Acholoe; species Acholoe squamosa. The sequence continues at coordinate 56,037,820 of OX439038.1, forward strand.
TCTTATTTGTGACTCAATATAGCAGAGTGGAACTTATGTTGCACCTTAGACATTTCTAGTTAGCTATACCATGTTATACAGCGAATCAATACCTTTCTATAGAACGCTTGCATTAGTCGTTACCCAAATTCTAAGTATTTTATTCTATTTTTCTAATTTAAAAATTTCTCTGAGTACTACTTTGAGCTACGCATAATCAAAGTGGGGCGAGCGACTTGTGAGCAGTTGGTGAGCACATCAGTCACTGCTCACCCTAGCAATGGGTACTTGTATTTGAGATATCAATCTGAAATCTTCAGCAATTGTTCCAAACATAGATCTCGTACATAGTCAAAAACCGGGTATTTTATTGGAGAAATAGTTTTATTCATGCAACATCATCAAATAACATGCACAATTTCCTGAAAAAATGACTGAGTTAGTGGTTTAATCGAATAGTCTGTGGGCACAATACCTGTTCCTTGTGTAGTTTAGAGACAGCTCACACATTCTGAAGGTATATCAGCATTGTCTTTTGAATTTTTACACCTCATAATAGCAATTAAAGGTAGAATCCAAGTGTTGAGTGGGCTCCTCCATGTTAAATGTTCACACCAATTTAGATCCAAGTGGTGGGTGTGCTCCATGTGTTCAATGTTTGCACCAAATGAAATGATAATAAAATAAATACATCCAAAATGTTGAGTCTATAATGTTCAAAGTTGAGATTGGCACCATAGTGTGCAGTGCATATGATTCTAACTAGAATCACTTGCACATGCAGACACAAGTGCAAGTGATTTTAGTCAGAATCACTTGCACTCGTCAGTTGAGTCATCTTCTGATGAAGGGCTCCTGGCCTGTTTCCGTGATGTGGCACCTTTAGGTCGTCCTCTTGATCTCGGCTCCTGTTCTTGGCTTTGAGCACTGCCTCTGCCTCTGCCTCTACCCCTGCCGTGCCTCTGTCCCTGCCTCTACCAGTACTAACAGGTGCCTCCTGCTCTGCTTGTTCACCATTACCTCTGCCCCTTCCTCTAGCCCTGGCCCTGCCTCTGGCCCTACCCCTTCCACGCCCTCTGAGTGACTCTTGTTCTGGCTGTTGGCCCGCGGTTTCATTATCTCTTTGTCCTGAGCTCGCCCCTGGCTTTTCTACTGTTGGCTTAGGACAGGTGAAGTCTCTGGTTGAACTGGTACAGAAGTCCCTAATGTTCTCAAACAAGTACCATTGCCTGAAATGTGGGAGACCTGGAGGTGGGATGATGGCAGGCATGCCCTGCTGAACCTCTCCTACTTCCTTTGTCAAGATGTTACAGAAGGCAGTGTTTTCATCCACCACCTTCTTCATGGCAACCTGTCTCGGGGGCTCATGAATGAACTCAAAGTGGTGGTACGGTTTAATGCCAGTCACTGCCTTGCTGAAAGGGGAGAGAAAGGTTTGCTAGTCATGAAATGTTGACACCTTCCAGGGTGCTTCTCTGGACAACGACCTTCATGTCATCACACTTTCTGAACTTCTGCTGGTGCAAATTTTGTGTGCCCTGTGATGAGAAAGTTCAGAGTTATGGTGATGTTTAGCCTAGTCAGACACCGCCACATCAAGTAGGCCAACATGTATTTGTTTTTATTTTGTCCGCTGCAATTGTCACAATGTAAATCCAAGTGATTGGCACCCAGGGAATACTGTTCAAAATAATGGTGGAGATATGAGATCACAGTGTTAGAACCCTTACAACTGCAATGGGATTAGTCTGTCAGGTAGTTCACCTGCCTTGGTCCTGCTTCTATACAGACACCAAAGATGCCACACTTCCTAGGCACTAGAAAGTACAGTGGACCAGGTTGCATAGGGTATGATGGTAGATGCACCTGCTGGGCATAGTCGAAACTTAAATGTACCCGGAAATCTGTGCTGCATGGAGGATGAGGGCCAAGAGGAGGTGAACCTGCTTCCCTGTATTATGCCTTAGCCTTGGCTACTAAGTCCTGGTAATATGCCCTTTCCTTTGCTAGTACCTGTAGATGTTCTGTCTGCTTCCGAAGCTTTGCTTCCTTGACTTCCTCAGAGGTCAGCCATTGGCCTAACACACACTATACCTTGGAGAAGCTTGCGCCACAAACTCCTGAAAGTAGACAGGGCAACAGCTCTTTGCTCAACATCCACCATGGCCTTCTCATACAGCCTGTATATGTCAGCTTTGGTGGTAGAATAGGGGAGAAGTAAGATGTGATCCCTCTTGTGCAACAGTATTCTCCCTAGTAGAGCAATGGCATGTGTCTCAGCATGATTGATGAAAGCAATGACACTTTGAACATCACTCAGTTCCAGTGACCTGGCGGTCTTCCGTAAACCTCCAGCACGCAGTCGAAGCATGACCACACCATTGGCCATATACCATTTGATGATACATTTCAGCTTTCCTGTGCTGATACTGAAAATAAAATAAAATTTCAAAATTGTAATTATTGAAGATTTAAAAAATCATTTATTTTGTTTGGAAAAACTGCATACATTATGGTGAACCTGACCTGTCATCTAAACAATTTAGAAAATAATATTGACACTGCACTTACCCATAGAAAAAAGCAAAGGTGTGCTGGCAGACATGCTTATTGCCTAGTCTGTAGGATGTCCTAGTGCGCCTGCGGTCCTTCTTCCCTTTATCACCCTTCTTGCATGTAGAAAGCCTTGCACTATTGTCTGTTGATGCAGCCAGCACCCCCAGTAACAGCATGTCGAGCTCATCTGTTACATTGACATGAAAAAACATTATTTTCACAATTCTTGCCATAATAATAGATAAAGATCTCTAGACCCAAAGTGCATTTAAAATAATTATCAATTGAATAAACTGAATCATAAAAATTATTTGAATTTTCAAGTTAAATTTCAATGATTTTAATAAGATATTGAAAATCAAGTAGTAAGGAGAATTTAATACAGTTATTGTAGAAAAGCTTACCTCTGTTAAGCTGGGTAACTTCCTCACGTCTCTCTCTCTCTCTGAACTCATCAGATGTAAACATGGTACTACAGGGTTTATTGTCATCCCCATGCTGACAGCGACACCTGAAAGTTATAGTAAAATAATAGCTAGTCTATTTATAAAATGAAAGTGATAGTCAAATCCTATATCAGACAGGCACTAGATAACAATTTGTGAAAGAAAATGTGGCATCCCCTGAATAAATTCATATCTATGTGATGAAATAATAGCACTTTTGTATATTCTTACAGTCATAGACATGCATAAAGGTGTTGTGAACACAATGGTTCATTTTGAGGATCTAAACACAGGAGAATAAAACCACTTGCTTCAGAAAGTTCGCCATGCAAAACTCGCCACTCACCTGAAGTTGTCACTCAACGCCTTCTCTTTATCATACCACTCCTGCACTGGATCAGTTATAAGTAGAGCTATGTCTTCCATATCAGATGATTCCTCAACATCCTCCCCATTATTTTCCTCAGTCTCGGAGTAACTATCAGAGTCAGAATCCTCAGAATTGTCAAACTCGTCAGGGAATAAAAAATAATCATTGACAACCTGACGCCATTGTTCCTGGTCGGCCACAGTTGATCATAAGTTTGCCCATTTTATGGCATTTAGAGTATTTGCCACCTTGTCCAGCTCTGCCATACTTTGTTCTCCAATGTGTAAGGATCCAAAGTACATGTACACTGTTTAGGACAATCCTTGATGATAATACAGTTAAAACAGGTAAATCACTGCAGAGTGAAATTCCAACTTGCAGCCAACATGTGACAACAACACAAACTGGAAGACGATGCTGGGCGCTCAGCCAATCACAGTGCTGCATTCGCATCATGTGGGCCCTTGACAACAAATGTTTGGGTCGTGTCAGTCCAAAAGGCACTTGAAAAATGGCCTGTGATTGGGCATGGGGCTCCAGATGGGGGATATGAAAGTCTGGGGTTAGGTTGTCAACACTATTAATTAAAGGAATCCGCTGTAAACAAAATTTCGTGAAAAAATTCATTTTCCCCTTCAGACCCCATTTCTGAGGTTCGCACTGATGGGACTTAAGGTCCACTCTGCTATATTGAGTCACATTTAAGAAGTCTGTGATTCTTTTATAGATAATCTTCTCAAGCAGTTTACAAGGGGATGGGATTTGAGAAACTGGTCTATAGTTGGATACTATCTTAGGGTCACCTGACTTGGGAAGCGGGGTGATAGTAGCAGCTTTCCATTTGTTAGGAATTGAGCATTCAGACAGCAAGACATTAAACATTTTGGCTACCCTTTCAGGCATATGCAAGAAGGAATCCTTTAAAACCTTTGTTGAAATACCCTCAATGGAAGAACCCTTTTTGGTTAATTTAATTAATCTTTTAACATCTTCTGTATTAGTTTGGATGTCGGCAATTTCATCATTGAGCTCATTACCATAAAAGTTCCAAGGGACTGTCATGTTCTGAGCCAGCTTAGGGCAAATTTCACTGTAATAGTCATTGATATAGTCAGGCATATTCTTCGCTTCAACATTAATATTTGTGGATGTGTCAACCAGGTTTATTTACCTTTTTGTACTCTAAAGCTTTGTGTCCACAGAGCGATATAATTGGTAGTGACAAAATTTCCCGATGACAAAACGACTTTTGTTGCCCATTCCCAGCGACAAAAATCAAACTTGTTAGATATTATCGTCAGAAATGGACGAGAAAAGTGGTTTTGTTGTTGGGAATGGAAAAGCGATTTTGTCGTCGGAAATTTGTCGGCACCTATTTTTATCACTGTGTGGAATTATATTACTCATTATACACCAAAACCGTTTGTGGTCTTTTTCGTGTGCTTTTACTTCATCCAGAACATTCCTTTGTCTGGCAGACTTGGCCAACCTTATACCTTTCATTCTTGCATCTACAACAATATGCCAATCAGCTTCAGATTTAGACTTTTTGGCTTTTGCTAGTAAGTCTAAATTTGTATCTGTATCTCAATGTCCTTGCCATGATTCCATGAGCTAAAAGAAACTACTTCTAATTCTTTTTAATGCACTGGATATGGAAAGATCAAACAGAGGTAAGCGGTCGCCTCTCCTACACTTTACCCATCACAGTCCTTTGAATTGTTTGTATATATCCTAGATCCCACATCCTTCATGTGTCCTCTTCCTGAACTACTCTCCGGCTGCCAGGTACCTACTCGAGGAGCAGTTGGGAGCACATTTCATGTATATGGGTTGAAGTAGCTCTACAAGGCGTTGACACATGTTCTACTGCTAAGATGGTCTTGTATTAAAACTCTAGAGGCGACATGATAAACTCAATGCTGGCGAGTAAATCAGAAACAGCTGCTTGGATATTCTATGCTGAACCTGGTAAGGTCGGCTTGATGCTAGAGTATAACACTGGAAAGTTACCTTCCAGAGTTGCAATCCCACATTATGATTATGACGGCAACAGACCATACTCTATTGGTGCACGATGTTATCCTTAATGGGTTAAACTAGGACCCTCGGCCAGGATCAAAGACTTTACCTCAGTAGACGAAGGGGGCTGAGGCTGGCACCGCTGGTGTGAGCTGAGCACCACCTGTCAACACCTCTCTGAGGGACTCCTGAGCATTTCGTGAGTTGCTCACCATGATGTAGAGGTGTAGTTGTCTCATTGTAAATAACATGGGAACACAGAGAGGGAAGCAGGGTATGGAATGCAGTTGATGAAAATGACCACTTCAACATCAAGGGAGGACATGAACCATTCTGGTGATTTCAGGGAACGTAACAAAATATGAATACTGTACTGGAGACCATTTCCTAATGTACTACGACTGTGCTTTCCAAGTCGTACCAAAATTCCCATAGAATCAACATTGAGATTTCAAGTCGTAGGCTGTATGCGATCGTAGTGCATTTGAATAACACCTGAATAACAGCTGGAATCTTTCCAAGGACAGTGAGGGTGATCATATATGAGGTGAATTATATACAGATACACTACAGGTAGGTGAAGAGGTATTAGTCCACTCTTTTACCGATCATGGGTACTTTACTATTCCATAACACATTGAAATAGTGTGATAAGGCCAGAAAAAAAAGAAGAAAAAGGTTTCCGGTCACCCGGCCGACCTCAGCCAAAAGGGGCCGACCTCAGATTTATTTTGGAATTTTTTCCATTTTTTTTTTGCCAATTTCTGAACATTTTTTCATTTTTTTTTCAAAGTTTTCTAAGTTTTTGTCACAAAACTTTTATTTGGTAGATTTACATGTATTTTTCCATCACTTTCTCATAATTCATACAGGAAACGATCCTTTTTTATTATAACCACCGAAAACCTGGCAAAATATGATTATATGAAGCCTTGGTTGCAAAAAAAAAACTAGAAAAAAAAAATCCGACCCACCTACCTCAACTTTTTGGACAGTGTTACCGGAAACACAGCTTTTTTTTTGACTAAGTAATTATCCATTGAGAAGATATTGATGCTTGTTAAATGGATATGGCTTTAGCAACATGACAGGTACCGGTATCCCAAAGACTAGTAAACTGCATTCTGACTTAGCAAGTCTAAGCTACTTGATGCAGTGACTAATGATTTTATCCCGACCCTTTTTTTACTATCTTGTTCTAAGTTTGTTTCTAGACGAACTCAACACGGGTCATGTCAATTAGACATAAACACACTGGGTGGTGGCTGGCAGGGGAGGTGTGTGATGTGACGGTGGAGCTGTTCTCCAGGGTCTGAGGCTTTCCAGACTTTATACCATGTGGAAGCCCACCTACACCACCCCCGCCACCATATTCAGAAAGGTGAGGAGATCCAAACTTTTTTTGATACATGTATACATATATATCTAAATGTAGGAAACATAGGTGTTGAAATAGTCTCCCTTGAATCTCCACCTATCCTATATTCTCACTCTGTCCCTATGCAGGTATATGTGGACTCTCTAAGTGTTTAGGCCTATAATGGTATTTGAGTGAACCATTATGGCATACATGACAAAAGTCAACTTTGAAAGGTTAAATTGCACAGCTGATGTTATTGAAGGATTGCCACATAAGTGTGGAGCTTTGGACCAATTTTACTCATCAAGTTTAAGATGATCACAGCTGGACAGATCTCCTAAAACTAAAGGATAATAATCTGTCTGGAATTCTACAGCCATATCTGGTTTTAAACCATGGATTGGCTCAGTATTGCAAAACAAAAGGTACCATGGTCACGATCACTCTTCAGAAAATGGCATTATATCAATTAAACAGTTTTCTTTGGTGGAGGTAACTGTTCCCTATAGTAGGTTCTGTGGTACCTTGTGTTTGAGATCTCAAGAACATAAATTCATAATGAAGATACTTGCTACGTTTGTTTACCCATTCCTGAGTTCTGTTCTAAGTTTCTTGGTTTTAGTCTTGGTGAAAAACTAAAGTTAGGTTCCTAACACACATACAGGCATGTTTCTTGTCGGGTAATCAGCGCCAGGTGGTATATTCACCGCGGAGCTGCCGAACAGACATTTTTGCTGCGGCGCAGTTGTCGCCACACTTCCGGTCTATGGAACGCACCCGGAAGCCGACAAGTCCCCGCCCGCCGCGCAGAGAATGTCGGCATCTCCCTCCACGGCGCTCACTGGAGCGTCAGTCATCTTGTAAACATGGCCACTGCTCGAACGCTGATGGACCCCGTGGAGGTGTGATGTTTGGGGTTTGCCCATTACTTCGCACGACTCCAGATTACCCTACTGTGGTCTGGCATGGGCAAATGTCTTCTAGAAGTAACCAAGATGTATAGAGATCCTTACAGATCACCCCCCCCCTTCTTCATCCCTATAGTCTACTCTGCCCCCCCCCCCTCCACACACACTCATTGCCTGTACTTTCTGCTATTATAAACAACATTTCTTCTCACCTTCTGACAGCTCCATTGCGGCAGGAGACAACTCCAGGGTTACCCCACACCATGGAGATGGCATACTTTGTTAGTGTAACAGATGCAGGAGGGGCTAACAGCATGTAGTCTTTTCACTTACAATTACTGCTAACCTCTGGGAAAGCCGTTGATCCCCCACCCTGGAACAACCTGAAGCATGGTCAGCAGATTGGGTGGGCAGTCGCTGCTCTAGGTCAGCCTTGGAGGGAATGTGTGTTTGTGTGGGGGGGGGGTGGAATGAGGGGGGGGGGTATTCACTATACTATATACGTGTGCATGTCTAATGCTGATAACCTACAACATATATTAAATGATATCCTCACTGTTATACGGATTGGATTTTTCTTCAATCAGTGACTTTTATTGGAATAGAAATAAATGTTTAAAGATGGGGTAAATTCAGACAAATCCAGTCTTTTGAAATACACGTGGCACCACTCTACCTTCTATGCAATGACGAAAATACAACCCAATCAGATCCGAATTACCAGGTAGCACCGGTCAGTTGACATTTGGGCTTCCCTAGCCCACTTAAAAGGGCCTATATCTCCTCTTTGCTATCCCCTCAGATGTGTGTGGTGCACCTATGCGTGGCCACCGACACATTCCTCTGTGAAATTGTGTAATATAGCTCTCGCCATGAAATGAACTTAGCTGTCGGAATGGTGTTACTCACTCATTCATTTGACATTTCACGTGAGAGATTTTCTTTCCTTCAGTTTAAAAGTAGCTCTGAAATTTGGGATACATAATTACAAAGAGAAGTAAATGGTGGTAACCACATATACATAATAAGCAATTGCCTGTGTTGCTTGTATATTCACCTAGATAAATGTCTATGTCCATGAGTTGATAGGTACACTGTGTATATGTGTCCAAGATATCAGACATGTCATGTATTATCACACAACATAACTCTCCTGTTTTACCATGCTCTCACCTCCATGACATATCAATCACACAGCATGCTACAGCGCCAACTACCGGTGTCTATATGATAACTACCTACTCAGGTGGACCCCCTCCCTAATGATGCCACCCCCTCCCTACCTCCTGGGCACTCCTACGTCGTCTCCTGTCCATACCATGATCCTAGCGCATTATTTATGCTGGGTGATAATTGGGGAAGTTAAACACTTAGGGACCATGGGGGCCAGGGCTTGAGGTGAGAGGGCATGTGTTATAGTGGAGTAGGCTGGGTGTATCAGTGTTAGTAAAGGTTTTACCCTTTAGGGTGGCATGGGGCCTCATAATTTAATGTATATGTTTCTTTATGATATTGGTGCACCATTTCGATTTGTAAGTTTAGTACACTGTAAAAAATAACTGTTGAATCTACCAGGGATCCTTATAAAACTGGACAGTGAACCACCATAAATATACAACAGGGAACCAGTGTAGCCAGTGTAGTGAAAATAGTCACATCTCTGTGAAAATACCGACAGGTCCCTGGCAACTTTGGGACGCGGAATCCTTTGTTATTTCGAGGACATCTTTCTTTACAGTGCATAAAACCTGAATGCAGCACTGGTGAAGCATCTCACAAAAGTAGATTAATGCATCATGGCAACAAAGACATCTTACGTGTACTGGCTTTAAAGGTTTCAGTAGAGTGTCTGGAGGAAACACCTGGAGAATGTCCTCCATGGGGCAGCTGTGTAGGGGTATAGACTGAGGGGTGGGAGGAGGGAGGTGGGTTCTGGTGGAAAACAGGAGTTTGTGTCCATCAGAAGGGCATGCATATAACGTGTAGACAGGCTGGCAATTAGCACTTCATCGGTGCAGCTCGCCAACTCAGCACAGACCCCTGGGATGCCTCCTGGACTGTGTCAGAATATTGAGTAAGGCTGAAAATATTCAAAACTATGTGTATGTAGATCTTCTGCTTCACAGGCTCCATAAATATGTGGAAAGAGTATGAGTAAACTGTACGTCATACATACATCCATTACTACTTCATACTTCACAAATGTGCCTATATACCAATCATAACACAATAATGCTTAGTTAGATTTCAGATACCCAACATTTCTTCACTCAATGATGACTTCCTCAAACATATGGTATTTATTGTCTCCGCTTAATGCCCATAAGATAAAGTACACAGAAACTGCTTCCCTTAGATTCAATAGTCCACAGTTATCGGCATCAATGATGGCCTACTCAAAAAAATGATGACTTATTCAAAAAATCTCTCTCGTTATTACATTTGGTAGGATAAAAAGAGACTTTGCTGTGTCTGTATTGATGTGTCTATGCTAATTGAATTATCGCCAGCTATGATAGACTATGGAGAACCTTCAGCAACACACCTAGATCTTAATACCTTTGGAGAAGTGAAGGCCTAAGATACAGAACCTGTCAGTAAGCTTCAACACCTACAGTATATCCCCTATCAACACAACATCCCCTACACCTCCTTAAACGTATCCTAAGCAGTATTGAAGCCAGTGGTCGTGTCTTCAACCGCTTAATTAACATTTAAATACACCAAGCCATTCCCACCCATAACAAGGGCCTTTCACTCCAGGTGGGATCATTTGGTTAACCTGTGGGAGTGTGGGGCTTTGAAGGTGCCGCCTGTGTCATGGATACTTTCTGTCTATGCCAGGATTAACCCTTTCATATCGCATGATGGCTTAGGGTCTCATGTCCATTTGTCTCTATGCTGCATAGATTCAAAGCAGCACTGGCGAGTTACCCACTGGCACCGTGTAGTTGCATCATGCCACCCTGTCAGTGGTGTGTACCTATACTGTAGGTTTGGTATGATGAATGAATGCATCATTTCATTAGTAAGCAACTTTACAGGACTGGATGTATCCTAATGCATCACAACAACAAAAGGGCATGGTGTATTAATGCAATATATGACCCTTAAATGGTTAGCAACATCCAATTTCATCCAGGTGAAAGGATCAAAGTGGATCTCAGCTCTACTCAGGTAAGAAGCCTACAAAGGCCAGGTGGAGTACACTTCAAAGTCACTGGAGGTGGCCAGGGTGGAGGAGATTATCTTTTTGTGGGAGTATCTAAGAAATTGGACTGATCCTATGCATATCAATACAATTACCAGTTGGTCACAGTAGACCTAGTGGGAGATACAGGTGTAAACACGGATCTAAATGGAAATAATCTGTGTTGGGGTATGAAGTACCCTATGGTTTACCAAGCTCTGCTGCTCTTGGCACCCCTGAATCCCCTAGACCACATTGACATAGTAGTGCTGGATGGTTGTGGACTGGGGGTAAACTGATGTTTCCTCAGTGGCCACACCATGGAGCAGCATGTAGGCAAATATAGATCTACAATCTTGACAAGCTATATTCTCCTAGACCAAGGCGGCTAATCTGACTACAGTGCCTGCCTTGTGTCATAATCCTGTATACATGTGCTCTGAATCCATGGTGCTTTGAAAGGGGAATGTCTATTATTGTAGGATACGCCTGCGATGATGTACTCTTTCTTTTATATCTACTAGGGCACTAAGCCAGATAATTCATAAATGGCATTCCAAATGCATCCTTATGATGACCAACTGGGCAATATCGTATGTACTTTGCCATAAATTCTAATGGTGAGTGTCAAATACAAAGCATGAAAAAATGGTAATCGATATCTGATTGTTAGCCTCAATATTCAAAATATAATACTGAATATTTGACCATTGGCTACCATAGGATGAAGCCCTGCACATGCTATAAAAAGACCCCTAGACCAAAAGTATTGCGTTGGTATTTCACTCTACGCCAGAGACTGGTTCCTTAGTGTAACTGAGGGAAATGAAACTTGTTGAGGCTGTGAGTGAAATTTACATAAGTATACAGAATAATAGTGAGATAACTTTCACAGGTGAATTCATCTATTTAGGAATTAAGGTAATATACCATTTCTATCAAGTGGAACTTCTTGTGATGTGAGTATCTAATGAATAAAGATAGAAGTCAAGTATTTCTTGTACAGTTGATACCTGGACGAGTGAAATGGCCATCTGATCTTGTACGTAACCATAGATTTGATAGAAGAAATCGGGACCACTTGAACCATCCCCTTTTCCAGGTGTACAACCTCACCTGGATTCCTGCCCCCAGGGTTACCCCACCTGACAATGACCAGCCCTTACCTGTTCAGATAACAGTGGGGTCTTTGAGCCCACCTGTAGCAACCTATTAGCAAGCTAATCACCTGTGGCCAAACTCGAATCCCAAATTTGTTTGAAATTCAAATTACATCCCTTTCCCAGGCTATAGACGGGGGTGCTATGCCTTTACCCCCTTCAGGGCTATGACCTTTAGTTAGCCCTCCCCCCATCCCTACCTGTAGTATAGGAAGTTGTTTGATTGCCATGGCAACTCATTCTGGTACACAGAGTGGAGTGTTACCAAGTAGGTGTCCATTTCACTCTCCCAGGTGAGAAACCTTCCCCCTCGTGCCATTGTATGCACAGCTTCGTATCAACACAGCTAAGGGTGACTATGAGGGAACTGTGTAGGGATTATAGGAGGATTTCCCAGGTGAGTGGTCAATTTGATGACTTATTCAGTCAAGCACAAACCAAAAGAGCATCAAATGTTCGGCGCCCTATTCAGGGATCCCTTACAAGTCTTTTATAGAGGTGGCGGGATCCCTTTTCCTCTAGCCCCCTCCTCTGAAATCCGATCAGGCAGTGGGTGTTTGATGCAGGTAAGAAGAAAAATAAAGTCGAATTGATAATTAGATTCTCGCCGACAAAATTGTGGGGTTTGTTGCTGGTGGTGCCTTTTGAGAGGATGACAGTGTGGTGTCGTGCGACAATGTGGCCCCACGTTCATTATGTGACAAAGCCGACTGTCGCCAAGGGGGACATTGCATTGTGTAGGTGTTGGTCTTGTAGCACCATTGAGGAAAGGTACAGGTAAACTGCAGGTATCCACAGGTACTGGAGATCAAAGGCAATTGGATCTGCCGCCACGACCCATCCTGACCAGGTATCAACATCTTGTTACAACAGGTGTAAACCAACCAACAGCTACCTGAGGGAAATACAGGATGAAATAGGACATTGGACACCTTCTGTGCTCCCAGGGAAACAGTGGTGGGTTCTAAAGCAAGGTAACAGTTAATTTACACTAAACTACAACGTCTTTTAGTGAGAGTAGTTGATGTAAATGTGGATTTGGTGACAAGAGTTATTCAACACAAGCACATGAATAATAGTCACCTGAGACGCTATGGGTTAGCTTCAGTGGAGATGCATGGAGAGTTCATCCTGTTTCACTCACACAATTCCCTTTGAGGTGATAAAGTTCTGAATATGGCATAAATTTGTAAGAGGTAATTTACTGTGGATATGGATGTCATATGATATATCGGTATAGTTCACATGCCCATCCTTTCCCCTTTGACCAGTGAGACCTAAAGGTGTTAGATTGTCATAAAACATGGAGAACCACTACACTATCAAGCACCTGATTTGTATGAGTAGTAAAACAGGTACTCCAGAATAACCCGCACCAATAACAACCATGTATATAAACACTCCAACATCAAAGGCTAACCGCCTTTGATCAGTGCCGCGTTGTTGCCTTAAGACGCTATGGGTGCACACCTAACCCTTTAAGAATGGCATGATGCCTCAATGCATGAATGCTCATTAGTCCTCATGATACACCATGGAAATACTGGTGAGTAACTCACTGGCATTGTATTGATAACACCAGCCATTTTGGAGTTAATCGCTCCAATAGGATTCACATGAGTGTTGGCCAGTTGAGTCAGTCGCAAGCGTTCCACTACTGCATCAAGATGCTAAAGGAAATGTATCATGCGACAATTAAATGGTTTTGGGATCCAACGGTTCAATATGGATCCTCAACTGTGTACCGTCCCATTGATACAGTGGATTAAAGTCTGACAAAAATGGTCAGAAAAAATAACTTACGTCTTCGCTGTGGGAGAGTAAATTCATTCTAAGTTTGTAAAACTGTATATTCACCTCGTTAATCAGAAAAGATTTCTGATACATGCATACGTATCCTTTTAATGCAGCAAAGATCGCTCCCTTGTCAAAGACAGTGTTCGTGCATTTTTACAAATCACTTCCGTAGCCGGTACATTACTTCCCCTGTAAGATTGTAGATTAACACATCCTAATTCCAATCTGATATCTGATAACAAGTACCTTCAGTATTCTTGTATTTTTATTCAATAGATCATACACTAGTGATACCGTCTTACAATATCATTTTTTCTCCCCTTGGTCTATACTTCAAACTCATGTGAAGATGATTAGATAGTGGAGATAATAAATCCTCTTTTTTTCCTTATGGCAGTAAGCCACTGCTTGTATTGATAGAGAATTTTGTTACTAAAACTAGAAAAGAACCTATCATTTCTTAGGCCAAAAAAAATAAATTGTAAGTTTCCGGTAACATGGTACAAAAAGTTGAGGTAGGTAGGTCGGATTTTTTTTTTTAATTTTTTTTTTTTTTTGCTGATAAATATGTTGGCCGAAATAGTGAGTTTTTATCATCGATAATGATCAATGTTAGCTATTATACCTGCCAAAATGTATAAAGCTTCAGTATAAATCTAGGATTCCTTGCTTGGATGGAAGGGAAATCTTAAGATACTAAAAATATGAAATTGATGTGAAAAATTATGAATAATATTGAAAAAATTATGAAAAATATGAAAAATTTTGAAAAAATTATGAAAAATTTCTTCAAAAATTCTGAGGTCGGCCTTGTTTGGCTGAGGTAGGTCGGGTTACCGGAAACCAACCTTTTTTTTGGCCTTAGTTATCCTCCTGTCAAACCTTGACTGTTTTACCTCTGGGGTTCAGTGTTATATTGCTGACGATGTTTTTGTTTGTGCCTCTTCTGGTTAGAAAGAAGGTTTACCCAGTCATTTATTACCAAAGGAAATATTTTGATGTGTATATATTGTATGGGTGGCACACTTTTTACAATGTAGTACTGGAATGTATGATCAGATGTAACAATGTTACATGTCATGTTGAAACCACACGCACTTCCGTTCATCCAAGTTATGAAAATGACTACCTAATCAGAATTAACCTTTTATTCTGTGTGGGCAGTATTTGAAATCTCGAATTTAAAAAGACAAAAATCTAACTTAGGAATGCAATTTGATTCAATTCAAACGGCACTCGCCCATATATTACTATGTATTCCTTTGTCTTATGTAAGTAAAGAGAAGAGGCACAAAAAGTGTTTGTTAAGAGCAGCTCGCGTGGCGATAGAGCTGCTCAGCTGAGTCCTATTCATGTGTAAAATGAGTAAATAAGACGCCGATGCATAATTCAACGACACACGGGCATCATGGGGAGGGTGATTGCCAGGCGGAAGAGCCAGCTGTCTCTAGCTGGTTGCCGACGAGCTGCTCTCTATTGGGATGTGTCCACGGTTGCCTTGGTGATTAAATTAATCAAACTTAACACGGGCAGCGCCCAAGTGCTCATTCACGTGCCGCCGACCATTCTTTTGATGTGACTGTCTGCTTATCTTGCCGCCGAGCCCAGGCCCCGGTATCAGCTCACCAAAAGGCACCGTTAACCCTTTGCGGTCTACATAGTGCTTTTGATATCATTTTGCCGCCATGATGCTAGGGTTATGGCGAGTAACTCATCAGAGGGTTATTCAAGCATTATGCCGGCTCATCGTGTTGATACACTTCTGAAGAGCCGGAATGATGCACCAATGCAATGGTGGAGAGTTACTCGCCGTTCAGAACATCTTAACCCTGGAGCCGCTCACCCCTCCCGCCACCCAGTGAGCTGCTCTCACCATAACTGGGACAACACGCTCAAAAAAATCACCCCACCGGGTCACAACTCAATTATGATTTTTGCTGCTTTAGCCGATGAGTAGCTCGGATTCGGCCGTTATCGATGCGGTGAGAGGCGAGCTGCTCGCGGTGGGGATATTAGAGCCAGGCTTGGTGGATGAGCAGTTGGGCGAGCGACTCAAAAGGGTTAAACCAATTGAATCAGTGAGAGTGAACCGGGCGGGCCGACTCATCTGCGGCATCTTGTTCGGGCGCCGAGCTGCTCTTTTTAGTAAAAGAAAGGCTAGGCCAGAGGGAGCTGCTCAGGGAAATTCATGAGTGGGCGACCGTGTCCAACAGGCCTGTTGATGGTTAATTGAAATGCTGACATATGCATTATCCACCGGCTGATTGGCTGCCACAAAGGGGACAAAGGAACTGGGTGATTGGGACGGCCTCCTCCCGGGGAGAAAGTGTACTCCAGAGGGGGAGGAACGCTGCCTGCATGGGCGGCACATCCTCTGTATACACAATCTCTATAGTACAACCTTTATTCAATGTACTAATATCTCTCTGCACTTTACACTGCAGTCCTTTTGAAGTTACATATGTCCATATTTGATATTAGAATACCTTTATTCTTAGATTGAATGTTATAATGATGCTTCAAGGTAAAATGTATATCTTAACCCTTTGATTACGGTACAATGCCTAAGCACCATGATGCATCAACATAGGGGTCAAGGTTAAAGTGCTTTGTGGCTCATGAAGGGTTAAAGGACGTTTTTGGCATAAAGCTACACGTCACGATCCCTTCTTCATTATCAGCATCACTATCTATGGTTGAACCACTACTATATCCTCCAAAACATGCACGTCGTGAGTTCCACCCTCTCTATCAAATGTCTTATTTTTTGTACTTCATGTGTACGCGCACAGATTGCCAGTCAGCTAAATTGTTTCTGCCTTTTCAAATTTCCCTTCACTGAAGTTAGTTGGACTCATTGACACACACTCAACCGACACTCCGCTACACTTGTAATTGAACCTATAAGGCTATAGATAAATTTGTATACGTGGATTTCTTCCCCATTGTTATCAACAAAAGCAGCACTTCCCTATCAACGCTGGAATTTAATCTTTTTAAAGACCAGATACCTCTTCAATAACCATTTATATTCATGACTACCATGTCCCCATTTTATGTCGGATATACATGGTTATACCACTATTCTGGCAATTCCGGTGGTTTTATATGCGATATATACGTGGTATATTCTGCATATACCACCCTTGTGCGTTTTTAGAATTTTTGGTATATACTTTTTCGGGGTCAAGTTGGACTTAGAATATTTTTGGAAATTATGGCAGCTATACAAAGTTAATCTAGCCATTTTCCATATTGAAAAATTGTGCCAACTCGTATGAGAATCGAACCCCGGCCGCAGTGGTGGTAGGCGAAGGCCTTAGCCATAGCGCCACACTGAACGGTGATGAAATCCAATGCGAAAATAAATAAGTTCTAACCTGCTATGTTTCCAGTCAGTTTTCATATGGAATCCAACCATGCCATGTTATAATATTGAAATCCCAAGAAGTTTTCGATCCATAGAAGAGGAATGCGTGCTAATTTTCTCCATTTTCTTCGATATAAATAAGAATCCATAGATTTTTCGATCGTACGCGAGTCGCGGTCCGGCCATTCCCACCCGCCTCCTTGTCCGGCGAAAGTGAAAGTGAAAGTTCCCCGGATGTAGATATAGGTCATCCGCTCGCTGTACGAGGAAGACGGCGAAAATTTCAGACCGTGTTGGAAAATCAATGGATTCTTATTTATTTCGAATATATCGGACATATCAAGCATGGAGTACTCATCTAGAATGTCTAAGGATATGTATGTATTAATTTGAAGACGTGTCATGGTTGGATTCAATACGAAAATTGACTGTATACACAGCGGTACCTCTCCCGGCAAGGAACAAAAACAATGGCTTCGCGCAGAGCGGACACGGGCCGTGTCGCTTGCACTTACAAAATGTATTCTCCTGGCTATAATCTTTGGATATCAGGTAAGAAATTAATACAAAATGGAGGAAATCGTGGTATAAACCTATTAGTTCATGGATGTTGGAGCCCACGGGGAGTCTATGCTGGATATACCCTCGCCGCTCCGCGGCTCGGGTATATCCAGCATAGACTCCCCTAGGGCTCCAACATCCATGATCTATTAGCTTAATACACTCCCAACCCACATTACGAGGTATATATACTTTGTTATTTCTGGTTTTTACTCTGGTGAGAAGAAAACTCATTTTACATCATTTCTGTTGGTACACAGCAGGTAACCTGAAGGCTTAGGGTAGGTTAACCTAAAGACGACCACATACCTTGGGTTTACCACCTGCCACCTTGTTTTTCTCACGTTTACATCTACTGTATGGGACTGTACCTCTAATATTCCTGAAATAGAGGTGTTATAGTATCCCGTGGACTGGCCACCTATAATATGTTGAGTAGTTATCATTGTATAACAATACACCAAATTACCCATGTTTGACTGGTTTTTATCATGGCCAACTGGCCATTTCTTCAGAAATCTTTAACTTTGGTTGCAGATTCTGAACATTGAGATTGTTCACTGTACCAAATATTGATTCTAGACATAGATATACATCATAAGTAAATAATGACATAAACAAATGTTCAGAAATGCTAAATACTTTCAGTTTAGGACTCATTTTCCCAGGCATGCCAATTTCACCTTGAGATGACCACCATTTCACCTTGAGTCGACCACCACTCACAGAGAGAGTTATGCATTTAATTGAGTAGAAACCACTGATTATGTAGGATTAGATCAAAAGATTCATATCCATAATATCTTGGGACATTGCATTCTCTAGATGATATCTCTATGCATGGGTTTCAGACTTTGCTGTTTTCCTATTATTAGTAGTATGCAAAGGAACCATATGACATCAAGAACATAAATGCTAAGTCAAGCAAAGTGTTACTGTGGTGGATATTGATAGATAATCATAAACAAAACCTTTGTAATCCAGGGCTAGGATTATTACTTCTAATTGGATAGGAATGGCAACTACAATGAGCATAATCTTTACTGAAATATCCCTTTCAATTTAGCTGCTGCAAAACATATATTTTCATTACAATACAGCACCATCAACAGTAACATTACATTGTATATTTGTGTAAGAAACTTTTTCTTTTTTGAAATTATGGCTTAATGAAAATGGCCCCATTCATAGGCTGTGTATCAGATGTTCGTCTCAAGGTGCAAAGTGGTCATGTCAAGGTGAACATGAACTAAATAGAATGTTTTTAGTAAGCATGATAAACTAGATATATATCATACACATGGATTTGCAAGATATAGCAGGTAAAAAAGCCTAAACAATTATCTTTCATTCAGTGCCTTTTGGAAGTCTGAGGACCTAAAACTCTCAGCGATATTACCCACTACAAATCCCTCATTGAAGGCCTGCACAGGAACGGTCGTCTTTAGGTTAACCTACCCTAAGGTGGGCAGGTAACCTACAGACTGGAGGTGGACAGGTCACCTGTAGGCTTGAGGTGGACAGGTTACCTGTAGGCTTGAGGTGGACAGGTTACCTGTAGGGTGGAGGTGGTCAGGTTTCCTGTAGGATGGAGGTGGGCAGGTAAACTGTAGGTTGGATGTGGACATGTTACCTGTAGGCTGGAGGTGGACAGGTTACCTGTAGGCTTGGGGTGGGCAGGATACCTGTAGGCTGGAGGTGGGCAGGTTACCTGTTGGTTGGAGGTGGGCAGGTTACCTGTAGGCTTGAGGTGGGCAGGTTAACTGTAGGCTAGAGGTGGGCATGTAACCTGTAGGCTGGAGAGGGCAGGTTACCTGTAGATTGGAGGTTATCTCACCAGGAGCTTAATTCGAAAGATCCTGGGATCACGACCCCAGCGATCTTAGGAATAAATCAGCCTTATCCTATTTAGCGATCTTAAGAGTTGACTGGGTTCACATATCCTAGCCAGCACTAAGATCGCATCGATCTTAGCCTCAGCCCTCCTACACTATTCCAAGAAGTACTGACTAGGCACAGGGGTAAGAGTCCCAAAATAAAGGAATAGCTGTGGAGTCACTCTTCTTCACAAGAGTGCTTATACCATTGTTCCCCGTCCCCATATGGGCTAACAAAAGAGCACAGGGTGCAGTTGACCCCCATACAGTATTCAAGAGTTGTTCCCATGAATGTATGATTTATGCTTGCCTATTAGAAGCATTGTGCCCCCCCCCCCCGGACAAAGAGAGAAGGGAAGAATTACCTTACAGTGCACTTAACGCATGAGTAGCCCTAAGAGCCCTCAAGGACACTCAGCAAACGTCCTACCTCCCCTCTTTATGTATGCAGCAGGCTATTCACTCTTTCAATCAGGAGTGCTCTCTGTAAGTGCTCTTGTACCCTGGTGAAACCACTATGCATTTCTTTCACTAAGATTGCAGTGATCTTAGTGGTGGAAATGGAATAGTGAAGTGATCCCAGGACTAGCTATTCTGGACAGGCCTGCAACCACTGCATTACATAGGGTAGACCAGCCAGGTCTTATGATATGTGCCTACACTAAGATCGCTGGGGTTGGGATCCCAGGATCTTTTGAATTAAGCTCCTGGTGGGGTGCAGCTCGGCTGGTGCCATCTGCACACGGCGTGCTGCACGGATAATGGGTGCTGGAACAGGGCCACGTTAATGGACCGGGCGGGGTGGGTATGGAGGGGGGTCCATCTGCCCACCTGGGGGAGATGGTTGAGGAGGGGGTGGTGTTCAGGTAACGAGTAGGACGGTTTGGGTTGATTCAAACATTATTTTTAAAGAGCTAATACGTTAAAAATTCCAAACTCAATACCAAGGTAGAACAAGGAAACCATAATATATTTCTTTCTTTTTTTTACTTTGACAGCTACTTTTGATCACTATCTAAAAAATAACAGAGGAGAGGAGCATCCTTCAGATAGCAAAGAGATGACTGTACAAATGGAATTGGCGAAAGCATTGCATTTATGGAGCGATCGGAGTAGTTTAGCTGTTTAGGGTTCATTTCTATCTATATGTGTACATATTAGAATAACTGAAAATACATTTCTATCATATAATACATTTGTACATAAATCTTCCCCATAATCTGGGCTCAAAATAATCTCATAAATAGAACAGAGACCAGGGAGGAAATCCCATGTACATTTACTACCTGCATATATGAGGTAAGAGGGATGTGTGTGTGGGGGGCAGGGGGGCTACAAATAAAGATCATGCCATTTAAACAAGCACCTTTTCGTGCCGAGTTAGCAGTTGAAAGGCCCGTTAAGTGGTGTTGGGAAGTGTCCAAGCCCGCCGGCTGGTTTTTGTACGTGCGTGGCACGTGCACGTCTCGTGGGAGTACGTGTAGGTGAGGGCGTGAGGGCCAGGGGTCTGTTACTCAGAAGTACCTAAAATATGTAGGTACCTGCACCATCTGTTCTGTGATCTTAGGGGATCTGTTTTACTCTCAGGTGCTCTTAGGTGATCTTACAGGGCTGATGAGAGCAAGATTGGTGCTCTTAGGTGATCTTACAGGGCTGATGAGAGCAAGATTGGTGCTCTTAGGTGATCTTACAGGGCTGATGAGAGCAAGATTGGTGCTCTTAGGTGATCTTACAGGGCTGATGAGAGCAAGATTGGTGCTCTTAGGTGATCTTACAGGGCTGATGAGAGCAAGATTGGTGCTCTTAGGTGATCTTACAGGGCTGATGAAAGCAAGATTGGTGCTCTTAGGTGATCTTACAGGGCTGATGAGAGCAAGATTGGTGCTCTTAGGTGATCTTACAGGGCTAGTGAGAGCAAGATCAGTGTTCTTAGGTGATCTTACAGGGCTGATCAGACTATGAGTACCCAGATTCTTGGTCCCATTCATGATCCCACTCGTTTCTTGATCTTATCTGTAATCACATCTTTTTTTTACATTGTGGAGGATTATGTTTACCTGGGAGCACCAAGCAAGGCCCCCACAGAGTTCCTAAATTCATTTTGCGTGCATGATCAGGGTTTAAGTAACAAACCCCAGAAGTATCACTTGGAATAATGGCAATGGAAACTGGTGTCTCAAATACTCTTGTAGCTAATTGATAACTGGTGTGGAATACGCTAGTGTGATTTTCGTGGGTTAGAATCGTGAATTTTGTTTGTTGGATGGTACACATGTCGATTTGTGTGCAGAAAACAGTG
This sequence comes from Acholoe squamosa, assembly GCA_949317995.1. NCBI lineage: Eukaryota > Metazoa > Annelida > Polychaeta > Phyllodocida > Polynoidae > Acholoe > Acholoe squamosa. Next base: position 56,059,715 of record OX439038.1, read on the forward strand.
TCTGAGAGCATTAAAAATCCTGATAGGCTGTTTCTGACGATGGAAAATGGATGCAGGATGCTAAAAGTAATACACCTAATACCTTAATGTTGAGCACCTCAGTAGGTAAACTGCATAGAACATTTTTATGCGGACTTTTAGAGGGACCATATCAAGATGGCAATAGTGCAATTTTATGATAATAAAGATTGTTCTTAATTAGATATTAATCTAGAACATCTTATAGGCATGGGAGTGAAATAAGAGAATTTACAACAGGTCATACAGACATCAAGATTCAATCTTGACTCAAAAAAAAGACAGAATGGAGAGTTATTTATGTGAAGAGAAAAAAACGTAGCAGAAGGAGTAAACCTGACCCTTTCATCAAGCTCACACCACAATAATGGAATAGGACATTAAAAATTCACAAAACAAACAATACAGGCAGGGGTCATTTCACTTTCTCTGTGAAAACTGTTATAAATCCCCATAAAAAATAACAATAAGGACGGCAGAAAGTGTCAGAGTGTTGACAATATGGCCGCCTTGGGACTATTCAGACCCAGTTCACATGGAACACAGCGTTTGGGTTCGTTTTGCCCAGGGCTTGACCCCCCTCACGCCATCGGCCCATCGTCATGGAGGAGCCATATGGGAGCTGGAGGAGGAAAGAAGGGCAGCATGGATGTGTTGGGGGAGGCTGGGCTGGGTCTAGTGTTTGAAGTGTGAATTGGTCTTAATGACTTATAATTAGGCCTGGCTGTGAACCATCTGGGAAGGGAAATGTAGACATGACACCAAGCCCTGCTGTCACTCATAATATACTCCACTACAGGCAATATGGGAGCTACTCGGTGTCAGGGGTCTTACATGGCTTACTACGTGGGGTGCTTAGAACTATAGATACATTTATACTACAAAGAAACCCACTGCCAAATCCAGGGAAAAGAATGCTTGTAGTAATGCACACACCCTCATGAAGATCTCATAGGAAATTTAATTTTTAACCCGCCTGCACTGTATTCTCATCTGGTATAAAGCTTCGATTATCTATCTTCGAGATCTTAATTGATACTCATAAATGATATTGTTCCAGTCTGTTGGTAACATTCTGACTAGTCGACCCCCGATGTTTAATACGTCAAATGAAATGGCCTGTTGACGTTGGCTGGTGAAGCGATGGTTGTGAGTAGTACATGGAGTTGGCCATTGTTTCAGGAAGGCATTTCTCAAGATGGTACGACTGAGCATGGCTACTAGGATTTGAAACCCTTAGAATTAGAGTGGGTGATCGTAGGTAATGCACTACAACTGCTCTGTACGATCAGCACATAAGGTAGTATTTACATAGGGTTTTGTAGGGCAGTCGTACCACTGCAATCATTAATGACCACTAGGTACAGGGCTGTAATGCGTATTTTCAATATATCAAAATAGTTATTGTTTAAATAAAGTATACCTATGCAGATACTCATATAGATGAACAATTAATGAACTTTGTATGCAATTAACATGGTGTTAGTCTCTTTTATTTGATTTTAATTCCCCCGTACGTCTGTCAGTTTTAGCCCTGCAGCAGGTGGTAGGAGAGGTAGTACAGCTAGCCCCTGGAGAGTGTTGCTCCTATCCTAAAATAAGTCATGCTCTGCTTCACCATTCAACTTGCACTCACCACATTAGTCTGAAAAGTCACCTGCCTTTTTTAAAATAGAGAGAGCTGCATTATCAGGTACCTACTCATGTCACACACTCTATACTATACTATACTGACTGTGAGCAACAAAAGGGACAAGTTATAGCTACATGAAAAGAAAGGACTGGAAACAAGGGCATTTTTAGCCAGCTCTTCCTTTTACTATAGGAACAACACTCTCCAGGTATACAGGGCCGGCCTGACCACTCACACCTGACGGGAGGTACTGCCCCGGGTGTGGGTGAGCCCCCTAGCCCTGGTCCAAAATGGACTATTATAGGGTATACATCATCTCTATGCGCCAAAAATGCGTGTATACTTGTGGAAAATCCATAAATGGAGATGATAAAAGCTATGTCACATGTAAATGCTGTAGTAGTCCTGGGTCATACCAGCGGTAATTTAATAACTGGCACATCATCAAAGTCTGGCTGTATTAGCACTGTATCATGCCATGTAGTCATGAGAAAACAAAGGAATATTGATACCATTGGAAAGCCCCACTTTTTGCTATCAGTCTATATAATATCATCCACATATAACAACTTTAGACTCATATTTCACCCCAGGATGCACCCCATGTCTCTCAATTGCATTACGTAGAGCACACAACACAGGGATTGTCGTCCTTTGAAGAAAGTAAATGGGATGATAAATAAATTTTAGATGTTATTTGAAAAAATTTGTGATCAAATCCAATAAGGTATCACACATACTGGTTGCTTTCAGATAACAGACCATAAAGACCTAGATCTAAGAGAACGTCTTCTTTAACACTGTAACAGGTGGGAAGTCGCGAAAGTGCGTGACCACCGAACATGCTACTGAAATGGTATTGAAGTGAGGAATACCCCTACGACTTGAACGGGGTGTAGTCGTGCCATCTTGAGAAATGCCTTCCTGGTCATGGACAGCGCGTACCGAAGAGACCATAGACAAGTACCAAGTACGTTCAGAGGGCTAAAGGTATCAGCCAATATGCACAATGCACATTAAAAACAGTGCTAAAAACGTATCCAAAATTGTACAAAATATTTTTCAGGATCTTGGCATGTGCATTATGTTTCAAAATTCAATTCAACCCTGCAGCCCTCATCCTAAATCAAAGGACTCATATATCATACTCCAACCCACTGATTTCACTTCTTAGTCCGTTTGAATGCTTTCCCTACCCAATGGGCCTCGGTGGGTAATTTCAGTAGGTAACATGGTCAAAATTTGTCGCCTCGATTAGAAATTATCCTGCGTGTCTTTGGTGGCCATGTCACTAGTGCTCAGGACCCATGCTTGCTCAGTGTTATCCGCTGTTTACACGTGGCCGGTGGCGGCATTATTCGTGTTTGCACGTTGTTAATTTTCTCTAACCCCAAGGGTGACTTGTAGGGACCCTAGCAGCAGACACTGAAAATACACCCCTCCCCCCAACCACCAGCGTTTTCATTATGTCCGTTCGCCATGTTAATTAGAAATAATGAAGCTTAATTGGCGCAACGAGCCTGACGTTTACCACATGAGTGATCATCCCGTTCCAGCCATCAAAAGCCCCTTTCTACTCTCTCCCCCTGCTCACCTCTACCCCGAAAACAATCAAATGGAAATTAATGTGAATAAACACCAAGGCGTGCATGGAGAGTCAAGAAATGAAAAGGGGAGTGGGACTCACCGTCAGTAGCGCGTGTAATTTGGGTGAGCAATTACAGTATTGTGATGTTGGGGTATCAGATGGCCCACCTGGATGACTCTGGGCATAAATAAGAGGTAATTTACCTGGGGGCACACCTGTGCTTAACCATCAGGTATAGGGACACGGGAGGGGTTAGGGTGGTGCATGTGCTGTACGGTATATGGGTACTGAGATGGTAATTGTGGTGATGAATGCAAAACATATAAAACCCATGTTTCCTAACTATATCAGCTATATATGAACTCAGCATTGGGGCCTATAGTGGAGCCGCCTTTTTGGATTTCACTGGTTGAGGTAAAACCCACAGATAAGATATATTATGATGGGTACCTTGTCCCTGGTTGACACTCACTTCCAGGGATATGCTGGTCTCATCTTATCAGTGTGTGTCACCCGGAACCAGCTCCAGTGGCCAATAGGATCCTTGCACCTACAGGAGGACAGGTTTTGATATGCCATTTAACATTATTGGGAAATGCCCTCCAGAGGAAGAATGTATCCAATGACTACATATAAGGCGCCACAGTAACGATCATGCCGGCTGGTTTTAGTTCAAATAGATTAAATTAAAACTGGGAAATGGAACCTTATTCCCCTTGAAATAAGGTTCCTTTTCGCAGATCCTGTCACCATACAATATCAGTAGGGTTTATGATGTTGTGCCAGGTAGGCTAAAGTTGACCCCGGGATTGACCTCATGGGGTTGGAAGCTACTGATTTTAGGAAGCTATGTACATTGTACTCTCTTTGCAGATATTCTCAGTCCAATATGCAACAGCTTCAAACCCACTCGGTTCTCACACATTTAGTAGACCGGTCTAATATAGTAGATATAAGTTAGAAGAGTTTTATTCTTGAAGTTTTATTTGAATACATACAGCTAGGATTACATTGTTTTCAGAGGTAAAGTATCGGCCAGATCTACTGAACTTATCTTTCTTTTCAGACTTGGTTCAATTTAGTTCTAAGGTCACTTCTAATGGCAGGAAAACACGAGAGGTTTGCATATTCTCATAATGATTTCATACGGCCGTGCACGTTTGCGTTATTGTAATGAAGTGATGTAATGATCTCTATTAAGAACAATCAATTTACACTACATTATGTATTACAGTAGGGTTAGGTATAAAGTATATTATGATGTGTTGTGCGTTTTTTACCTTTGGTCAGAGTAGGATTTAACCTATAGCTATCAAAAGACCGTATCATGCCATGGTTATTGGTTGAAACCGTTAACAAAATTTGTTAATGGTTTTATGCGAAAGGTGAAAAGAAGGAACCATATGTATTGTTATTCTTTTTACTAATGTGGCAGTTGATTAAATCTTTGAACTGCTACTGTAAGGTACGTACATGTACTTACACCATTTTGCAGGTCATGCGATAAATTATTCTCTGTGTACATTGGGATAATGTTATAAAATCGATGTGCATTATCCGCATATAGAACAAATATTTCCTTGGTCTTGTTCCATTCTGTTGGAAGCTGTATGAAGCAAAGATAAAATGCACTTTTTAGAGGTTATGTGTGAAACGGAGTGCCAAAGAAGATCCATCCCTCAAAATCACAGAAATCCAGGAATTATCAAACTGGCAGAAACAAGGGACCCCATAGAACGTCTAGATTTCAGAGTGGTCCGGGAGGAAGTGGCGGTGAACAGGGGGGAGAGGTAGGGTGGGAGGGGAGTTTACTGGAAGCGATTGTACCTCCCATATGTGGCAGCTTGGATCCAGGAGGGTGGATGGGCGGGTGGTATGGTGTGCATGGATGGATGGGATGGGGCGTCATATGGCCAAAGAGAAAAGAGAGGTGGGGTGATTAATTTGGCTGGAGCTGTGAGATGGGTCTGGAATTTCATCCCCCCCCCCACTCCCAGTTCCCTTTTCCCTTTAACCCCCACCCCTACACTCACCATAATATTGCCCGCGGTGAATATGCTCCGGCAATCTCCCTTGACATGGACGCCTTGATTATGAATGCTTGTACCCGGCGCGCCGCGTCCGCTGGGACCGCGCGTGCTCCGGTCATTTTCTACTGGGGCCGCTGACAAGTTGTCATCAGCGACACACGAGGCGGGAACCAGCCGCGAGAGTTCACGGCAAAAGAGGAGCCGTGGAGGTGGCGGCTGGGGTGGGGGGGAGGGGGTGTCAGATTGGCCGCTTGTCGCCGCTTCAGAATGATGTGCTTAGGTCGGTGGGGCGGACACGCTGGTGTCAGGCGTGTGTCAAAGAAAGGATGAGATTTGGCCTCTTCGTATGCTTTACCCTAAGTACGCAATATGTTGGTGGTTATTAGGTATATACAGTGGGACCTGTGTTAGAAAGGCACGAGCCAACAGTCCATGGGTACTTAAGATGGCGATCACCAAAGATATAGTAAGATATGGTAAATGAAAAATTTTGTTTCCTGGAAAGTTAATCTAAATTACAGCAACATTAACGATAGAATATTTCAGTTACATATTGAGAAATGATTACTTATCCTGCCCTTAAAGCTCAAAGCAGTCATGCTGGTCTCTTGAAGATGAAGTTTAAAAGTGATGCCCATTTGTATAAAGCTGAACATGACACATGAAAGGTCGCCTGATGCAAAATGACAATGCAATATACTACTGACTGACACAATGAAAACAATATATCAAAGATCGCCTGGCTAACCCCGCGCCTGACCCAAAGTGACCATGCCGTATGCTACTACCGTAAGCTTCTAAACAGACTCACGTCGTGTCATGCATGTTGTATTGTTAATGTTAGTATTTCAGTAGATTTTAGAAAGGGGAAATGAAAAGTAAATGGATAGGAAACCAACAAAAATTTCTGATGAGGGAGAAGGGCAAAGAATGAAGGTAGAGAAATGCCATAGAACCTTAATTATGGATCTCATAACCACTGGAGACGAGCTAGGTGGGGATGGGTTTCACTTAAGGTTGTCGGGAGCAGGGGGCGCGCATCCATAACCCCACAAAATGAGAAAAACCTCACATTTGAGCTTTTTATCTCGTCTTATTTTATCCGGACTCATCCAATTACGTGCAGGAGCCAAACATTGACTAGGGTCGACAGGGGCCAAGTCCTTTCCGGACCCCTTCCCCCCAATCTCCCACCCACCACGCAAAATGGAACCTTCTTCTTCCTTCTCATCCTCCTTGTTACAAGAGAAGACAGACTCAGTTTATCATCTAAGTAAACCAACTAAACCCGGATGTGAATTCTCAACATTTTGCCCAACATATGACTAAAAAAACTATCTGGAGCTTTAGGCATTAGTATACTTAGACTCAAGCCAAGCCAATGTTATGTGATTTAGTTCGATATGGAAAATTTGGAGGGGTGCATTAAATAATTTGAATATCTAGTTCCCCTGACAATCAGATTCCCTAGGATAATTTAGATAACCGATCTGGCTGGATGCTTTCCCTGATATTTCTAAACTAGACACAACACATTCAATTTAAAATAGGAAAATTATGCCATTTGTGAACCAAACAAATTCCAACTTTCTGATCACGTCTGAACAATGCAGTCGGTTTCACATTGTAAACTTCTTTACTGGATAGCAGTGACCTCTCCAGAACAAAACAGGAAGTGAGAAAAATGTCGTCTGCATTTCGATTGACAGCAGTTGACATTTAATTAGGAGAACCGTCTGCTTGTAAAACACAAGGGTGCTCATCAAAGCGAGGCCCTTAACCTGTGTCCAACAAGAATCTGAAAAAAAACCTCCCCAAGTCGAAATTAAAATTAAATGAGAGAGGCGCGTCCGGTCAAGCGGCACCAACAAGGGGCCCCTTTGATTCAGCATCGGGTGACTGGAGGAGTGTGTTCTAAGGTAGTTTATCATAGTAGTCACAAACTCAAATTCCTAAATATGGGTATGGATATAAGGATAACATAGTTGGTATCATATTTAGGAGTTGGTCCATTGGGAATTATCGTCTGCCTTTTGTCTGAATTATGACGTCACAGTTGGGGCAGCCGAGGTGGCCAAGTTTTGACAAGGGAGGGATTCTGACGTCTTCTGATGTTGCAAAATGTCGTCTGCAACTTCCTCATTTTCCCGCCATTTACTTCATTCTACGCCACCCCGAGGTCAGCCAAGCTTATTAGTCTATGATCTTTATGAATATCCCGCCCATTGTCCTTTGGCATACCCAAAATTCTTTACTTTCCATGTAGAGCTAATTGTCTTGAGAGAGTACGCCTTTGTTCTTGATCGACATAACTGTATATCACCCCTGAATGCTTCACATCAAATCACCTCTCGACCTGATTGTAAAGCAGATGCTACTACAAAGCTAATATGAATTACCTACATGAAAGAAGCCGTTTCATATATATGTAAAACGAATCAGTAGAAAGGGTAATTTGATAATCGGTCTCTTTGGTGAGATATCAAAACCTATACTGCATACATACCCCATTCACCAGCCAAGCGTGACGTCACAGGACGCCTTCCATGACGTTGCCGCTGGAGTCTGGTACGTCATGCTTCAGTTGGAAAAACGTCATACCCCAAACTCCATCCAACAAGATTGAAGGAAGATGAATAGCCTCCACTCAGAGACATCTCCAATTAACTACTGTAAATGACACAACCCCTTTAATGATTCATAACCCTCCAAATAACACCTTTGAATTGTTCCACAAAGAGAGGTGGAAGGATAAGGGGTTGGCGTTTGGGTAAAGAGACCTATGCTTAGCCAAGCTCTTACTGTCCAATTACTACTCTTAGAGCATTGCCAATATAATTAATTACCGATTGGATATTGGGCAATTACCACGCACCGGTTGAAATGATGGGAAGCAGGAGAGTGGGGAGCTAATGGTAAGGGGTAGGGAGGGGGGAGGGGGAGGGGGGCATGCCAATAGGCTTGTTTCTGAGTGGCAAACTTGTGAGAGGGGAACACTAACTTGAGGCATGCAATGAAGAAACAGATGTCATCCTTGCCAAATCAAGATGAAAGCTGCCAAGGGTCTCTATAATGGCCAGAGGCTATTTGGGAGAGTTAAGAGGGGAGGGAGTAGATTTGGGGTGGAGGCAAGGGGAGGGTGATTTGAAGGTAGAGGTACTCCTGCTCTTTCCACGTGCTCTTGCCAATGCTAGATCATTTCTTTTCAGTGCCAAAATGGATCTCACACGGTATGATAATCAAATAAGTTGTTTTTGACAAAATAAATTTCTTAGCCCAGTTTTGGAGTTGGTCCCAAATTGAAATGGGATTGGAAGGTAAAAATCATAAAAAGGTGATAAAGACTTAAGTAAACGGTTTAGAACCAGCAGGGGTGCAAACATGCAGATCAGCTCTACAGCATGAAGTGGGAGGATTCTTAATGTGTAGAAAACTGCTTACCAGGAAACGTTCGCCCAAAACACATAGATACACGATGTAGGACATTAGTCTGATTAGAACTGTATTATTGCATAGCATGGAAATAGAATTGATTGACACAATGCATACACTGGAAATATATTACAGCATTAGGCCCCGGCCATTAGGCTGTCTTTTGGCCCTTCACTATAAGTAGATGACAATAAGTGAAGATCATTCCAATTTAAAAGTTATTTGATGAATTTAGGTGGGGTTCAGATATCAAGTGCAGATAAGAGTAGAAGATGATGACAGTGAGTGTGTGAGGATGTGATATGGGGGTGTAGGGCTGTAGATCCATGCTGTACTACAACAGGAAGGGATGTACCAGGGGGTGTAGCAAGGTGCACACAGGGTGTAGGGGTTGTCCTTCACCCTGCACTACCTGTGTCCCACACCCAGACCCCCTGTCCCCCTCCACCACAGACATGGCTCCCCGCCCCTACACGCGATCCCTCCCTCACCAAAGCCTCTCCTCCAGGCGCCACACAGCACCCAATTAATGTCTAATTAGGGAAAACATAGGTCCCTGGAAGCCAGCCATGTGGAGGGGGTTGGGAGAGGGCTGATGATGTCCCCCAGTACTTACTGGAGGAACCTCCTGTTTGCAGTGTACAGGTGAGAAAGACAACACCTGAGGGCATGGAGTTTTCACCTGATTAGTTTGGGCTGATCCCCCTGGTTACAACACCAGATTGGCCTGATCAGCAGCGACCCTGGAGTTAATTATACATGTAAAGCACTAAAACAGGTTGCCTGCATCAAGTCCTCCTGTGTTTATCTGATATCTAACTTCTGATAGTGTTTTACCTCCATTTCACTGTGGGCTACATGGATATTACATTTGAGAGGTGCAGATGTGTAAAGTCAACGGTTCTTTGCAGTGCTAAATGTAATGATTACAAATGCTGTTTATTATTGTTCTTTTTCATTTACAAAGAATGTGACTCGTCCACTTCTGCATTTATTTGCATCGGAATTTGGATATATGAGAGAGTTCTTTTTTCTTTTACATAATGACCATATCTAGCTGATACTAACAGATAACAACCGTGTGTTCTCTTATGAAGAATGCAATAAAGATATTTTTTGCATTATCTAAGAGATTACTCTGTCAGCTCTTCTCTTCGCATTTCATATAGTAATATGCGAGACTACCTCTACGGCTGTGATAATTTATATGTATTATATATTATGCTACAATTTATAAAGAATTGATTCCCTTGTCATTGGAGACAAATGATGGACCACTTGTCAATAAATCCGATTCAGCTTAAAAGGGACCATTGAATGCATTCGTGTTCAACTCCGCACCACTCAATAGGATAAATGTTAACAGGGGTGGCAGGCATGCCGCCCATTGAGTCTCATCCTCTATATAGAAAGCCAGACAAACTTTTATGGGAGTTCAGAGAAAAGAAAAGATTAATGCCCTCCCATTGAGAGAAGTGCAGTCATGAGCATTTACATAATGGGAGAGAGTTGTGAAGTAAGGGTGAGAGTTGTAGAGGCGACATAGTGCTAAGAGTGGGGTTGGGGGCAAAAAATTCTCACGATATTGTTCAAAATTAGACATGACATAAAAGATTGCGGTAGCGGAGTCTTGTACTGAGTAATGCATCATTCTACGATATCATTTGATCAATGGACTATGGGGCGGAATCATGTTTACTTAAAGTTTATTTTTCTTGCTATTTTTATTTATTTTCTGCCACATTTTGGATAAACTCGTGAGAATCGTTCAGAAGCTGTTAGAGGCAGGGTAAAGAGGGTATGGATGTTATTGATGGCACAACTATAAGTAAAGCATGCAGGTAGGGGAGCACACATGGCGACCAGTGTATCAAGATAAGACAGGGGCTTGTACCTGGGCCCTCAGACAAGACGGCGACCAGGTACTCTTAGGCCTTACCTGTCTGTCCGCCCGCCTTTATAGCGGCCACGTTACCTGGTCGATCCCTGGGTCTGATAGGGGCGGGATCCAGGCGTGCAGTCTACCCTGCCCAATGTCACCTGACAATGCCCACCTGTCCAGGTTCATTCCCTCTGTGCGCCCCTGTCTACCTGGCCATCTGGGGCAGGCATCTCCTACCTGCCCACCTTTAGCCTCCACCCTTTATAGGCGTCATGTTATCTGACTTTATCTTGGCTCCTAATGGCGTCGGGGTAGAGAAGATGCCTGTAGCTGACAGCATGTTGAGTCAGATGCTATCTGACTACGACTAATCATGTGTCCAGGCTATTGAACAGCCACAAGGGTATGTGAGGAGGGAATAGTCAGGGAGGGGTATAAGTATCCATATGTGAGCTACATGATGAGGGGGATAACATAGTACCTTCTCCTTAAAACATGAACCACTATTCAGCTGTGTACAGGGACAGGGTTGCTCTACAGGTATTGGGTGTAATTGCAACCTGTGTGGTTGGAGAGTTTAGGTGTGGAACATGCACAGTATAGGGAAAGTCATTCAGATTATATATCGTAGGATCTGGTGTAGAATCACAGATGTAAATCATAAGATTGTAATGTTCAGCAATAATAGTATCAGCATATTCACTTACCGAAGAAAATGCCCATCCCTGTTCCAAGGAGAAGAATGAATTTCCTTTGTGTTTTTTTTTTATACTATAAAAAATCATTTGTCTTTTTAAATAGATTTAAAATAAAGTTGACATAACTCACATACCCCTTCTTCTCCTCTGAGAGAGAGGCAATAATCTTTTGTACCGTCTAGCTCTTCTTTTTTTAAACACATTTAAACTTTATCAGCCACAAGAATTTCGACATCAATAATACATGATACAATTAACTTGCGGAATATATCAAAATATGAGTATAAAATTATAATAAAAAGATCCAGGTAAAATGTGGCTAATCAGTTAATGGGATCTGCCTGTCAGAAGACCGTTGTATGGCAGTCCCATGTAAATTTTCCAAATATAATTGTACGAGCCATCATGAGACAAACAATGAAGGTAAATATTGATAAATCTAATAATGAACAGGCGACAGCTGTTTTACTTTAAGGTCTGTATAGTGAAATCCCCCCTCATTTCCCTAATTATGAAACCCCAGAAGTTGAAACCTATGTGTACCGGTAGACAAATTAGCACCCTTATATGTCATCATTTATACATTTTTCACACAAAAGTAATCACTCAAAAATCATACAACGCCCTTTTCATCAGATCTTTAATCTGACTGAACTGTTTTATGCTCCTTAATTCTATTGAAAGGTTATTCCAAGCCTGAGCACACAGTATCCAGAGTAATATGTGGAGGATAGTAGAAAGCCCCTTAAAGGAGGTAGAAATCTTTGTCAACTCTTCTCCATTACTCCCCTATTTCCTGAGAATGAATGAATGTAAAATAACAAAAAGAAGAAGAATAAGAGAAAAAAAATATGAAGAAAACACCCCTTTGACACAGACTTTCTACCCATTGAACCAGAAACATAGTTTGTTTGGTCTAAGCTCTTTAGTACACAGGACATACATGTATACATAAGCCCTAAACAATTCACCCACAGATCAAAGTAGAGTAGCACAAATGTATCAAGGTTTAGTCTGAATTCTCCCTTGTCTCATCAGACATACCAGCTTGCACAGTCTATGTCCCTAAGTGCTGGGCTGTTCAATTTGTGTCTGCTCAATCAGTCCATTCCCATCCAGACGGTCCTATCTCACATGGACTATCTCAGCTGTAGATCAGACTCCTTTTTACTCACCTGTAGGCCCACCTGTACAAGGTCCCCCTACCTGGCGCCTTAGGCCCTGCCCATCAACCCCTCAGGGGTTTGGGCGGCGCCAAGAGCACTCTGTGCCTTGATCTTATCCCCTGCAAGGGACCAAGCTGGTCTCCCCATCTTAGCTTTGTTTAAGGCACCCCTTAACGACCAAATTACAGATAGTCTGCTTAATCCGCTAATAACTCACCTGTAGGACAGGTATAGGGGTGAGGGGTAGGCAGAGGGGAGGGGTAGAAGGCAGGTGTTTACTGTGGAAAGGCCTGTATCCTGCTCTGATGTGACAAGGTAGTAGGCTGCTCTACAACCCTGTATATAAGGGGTAGTCACCTATCTAGCCTTAAGCTATGCTGCCCTTACCTTTCCCTGGTCACAAGGTCAAAGGTCAATACACATTGACCAGTTGAATGAGACTTATTTTAACTTTCGTGTCTTTGTTTGCTTTGAACCCAGTTTTTAAAGCATAGTCCTTTCTATTCGTTGCTAATTACGTTTGAGCTGTGTTTGGAGGGACAATGGATAACTGACCGCTGGAATTGACTTCCCATTTTCAACATCTTCATTTAAAGGCCAACTTTATGAATGAAGCCATTGAGGATATCGACAATATTCAGCCACATGTCATAAGACAGGGAAGTTAGATTTCTTAAGATGATTGCAATATCCATGGAAGATCATTCAGTATCTTTGAGAATAGTCAGTAGGAGGCCTGTGAGGGTATAGGTATAAAGTTGTAAGAGATGATTTGAGACTAGTCGGTGAGAATTGTGTAATGGTCTGTAAGAGATCAATAAGCAAACATTATGACAAAAGAGAGATTATTCAGCATGTGGAAGAGATAATAGTTGTATCTGTATCTATAGGCATAAGAAGTCAGTTCACAAAATGTTATTTTAGACCAGTCAGCATCGAATGGATCAGTGAGAGATCTGTCACCACGGGAGAGATTAATATGCCATCAGTAAGATATCAGTCAGCATCTTTGAGATATTAGTGGACCTCCATTGAGTATTCACCAAAAGCGTTGACCGTCGATCCCTCCTTCACTGTTGCTACCGGACAAGACCCTCATGGAAGCTAACAGGAGGTTCATAAATGAATACAATAGATTATGTTTTGGAAAACCTCCGCGGAGGATTTCTCACTTACATTCCGTCCTTTATCAATAACTAACACTCATAATTATTAAGTATTCAGATTTTTTTTAAGTGGTATCCTTGGGATTCGAACCTTCATCTTCCAGGATGGATCTGAAACAGAACTCAGGATGTCTCAAAGCACCATAACATTCCAACTATTTCTGTAGTTTGGATACTGGCTTCATGATTCAACTTTGTGAGTTCAAGCACCTCGCAATTGCTTGGTGTCCTTTGTCCTCTAGAAATAGGGGGCTCTTGTGTATGGTATCCTAAGTCTACATCATCTGTCGTTTTCTCTTTCTTAAAAACCTATAATTATTCCAATACCCACCAATTTGATAGATAGTACGTTATAACTGTAGAAAAGGGAGGTATACAAGTGTAGCTAACGTGTGGAAAGCCAATGTTATGGTAAGCCCTTGGAACATTCAATAAAAAATTCAGTTCGAATCCTAAGCCTGTCAATTTAGTTTTGTTTGTTTTTCTTTCCCTTTCTTGTGTATTTAATATGACCATACGAATGGTATATTGGTTGTATCCTTATGGATTACATTGAGGAGTTATGGAGAAAGGTATGAGAAAGAAAATGCACTCCAGGAGCAGAAGGTGTGGGTGTGGCCAGGTCGTCAGCAGAAAATGGTGCAGTCTTGTAGGGTAAAGATACAGGGCTATCGGTGGCCCTTGCAGCCATTTTGTGGGGATGGACTGGTCAGTCTGGGCCGCACACCTCGCGTGCCGCCTGATGACCATTTACTGGTCACAGGCGGCAGGAGTAGATGGTGTACAGTGAGGCTGGATTGGGAGGTGCCCCTTATTTAAGGGGTCAGGAGCTAGCCTCGCCTTATTATAGGTGTCGCTACGATCAAAGTGTCAACAGTCCTCCCTAATCAGCGTGATTTCTCCCACCCCTTCAAAGCCCCAACTGACGCCACCCCTGACACACGGACGCTGACATTTGAACTTCTCGTTCTTCCCGCGCTCACTTGGGGGCGCCCCGAGGTGATGATCTCTGTGCATGCGTGCCCTGTCCAGATGGACATGCGCAAGCCAGGTCATATGCCGTGACCCAGGAGTGACCCCAAGTAACCCCCTCCTTTGGCGTCGGGCATATGAAGCCGTGGCGTCATTTGGCGTCATTTTGGCGTCGGTGACTCTTTGATGGCGCCACTGAAGCGCCTTGAAGCTGCAATCTCAGTGCCCAGCACACTGACCGCGACAGGCTCATATCTCACAGGCACGACAACGTAATTTCATGGAAAATCATGTTGTCAATGGCAATTGTTAGGTTGGGAATGGGGGGGGGGGTTCTATTTATTCGGTGGTGCACTGGGGGAAGGGGTGGTAATCGAGGGAATTGAGTGCGAAGGGTGTGACTGTGAAGGAACCATCAACAAGATTGAGAGAATAGGCCTATGTAGGGGTGAGATAGATAGTGATGGAGGAAGGGAAGAGGGGTTGGAAGAAAAGGTGCCTTGAAGCTGCAATCTCAGTGCCCAGCACACTGACCGCGACAGGCTCATATCTCACAGGCACGACAACGTAAAAGGTGGGGAGAGGGGATGGGGTGGACACTGAATGAAGGGAGACACTTCTTACTTTAGAGCCAAGCTTCCTATTCGATTGGTGAGGAAGTTATCTCGCCATTTAGGGCGTCTACAGGGTCAGCGAGAAGACAGTGCAATGTTGAAATGAAACAAAAAGACTATGATTTAGATAATGCCGACATTTAGATAATGTCGAAAATGTAAGGAGGATTTAAGGTGAATCTGCCTCTAGAATCTTGCAAAGAACACTTGCTTGGAATTCAGGGCAATGGATGGAGCAGCTCGAGAAACATGTAATGGCTGCTTTAAGAAACATGCAATGGCTGCTTTAATCTGAGCGTGTTGTATTCAGGATAGGAGAGTTGAATTCCTGTAGAATCTCTGATGCTGTCCTATTTCTCAGCAGATTTAATTCTATTGGGTTCACAGTACATGACAAGGAACTTTAAGGATTCATAAATGGGTTCTTTGAGATTCTAACAGTGGCATTTCAAAACGGCAATAATAATGTCAGCATGAAGGGGGTGAAAATTACACGTGGCAGTAGACTGTAGGATAGGGGGATTTACAGGTTGTTTTATTACCTCTACTGGCGTGTGAATGGAGCTGCACCTAGTAATAACACTGATGAAAATTCCATCTCACTGTGCACAAACTAAAATAGATTAAACATAAGAAAGTCAATAACAATGCAGGGTAATATTTTAATGTTTGATTGATATGGCCGTCTTGCAGCTGCAATCAGCATCAAGAGAGGGCTGCCTCCTGTGAAGATTAGAAATATGGCTTTGAGTTTTCAAACTCTAATCTCATCCTGTGACTGTTTAAAAGGCTTTCCTTGTTCGGGTTGGAGGGAGGCTTCCTTGTAGCATGCACCACCCGGCTACAGGCGTTAACGACGTGACATCACTAGAGGAGAAAAACAACAAATGTAAAGTTTGTCACAAGCCAGGCGAAAAGTCGTCTGCGCAACTGGTAAACAACCTGTCGGTTCCCACCAAAACACGAGCTAAAGCTGGCCGACACCAGGGGCCGCTTTCAACCTGACGTACTTCCGGTGCTGTTGCGCCTGCGCACATACGAGCACAACATCCTGTGATGTCATCCAAGCGTGAGCTCATTTTCCGATGACGACGCCGTTTGGCGGCTCGCCACGCGCAAGGCATTGTGGGGCTCGAACTCTCGCCACCTCTCGGAGCCAGATTTTTCGCGTGACGTCTTCAGCTGGGGCCATGCAGGCCGGGCAATCATCGTGAAGCGCCGCTAAATACGCCAGTTTTTACTCCATTAAAATTATATAGACCAAGAGAGAAATGAACTGATGTGGGGAAGGGGGTGCAGGGGTGGGGTGTAGCTGATGCGGTTTGGTGGATGCTGCTTGGAAGAGGGATGGATAGGTTGATTGTGGGAGTGTCTATCACCAGCTAATTCTGTTACTATCAATCCCAATACCTGCATATAGTTCCAGTCCTGATACACACTTTTTATTACTAAAAAGATCATTTCAAAACAATATAGGATGTCTCCTATAACAGGCCCCCAATATCATAAGAATATAGGCCTAACATAGACGAGCCAGGAGGAACAAAGATGAGCTGACACACCTGAGGAGCCAAGGCATAATGCCCGGGCATAATGTCTACCCCTAGCCTCTGCTAGATCTGTACGTTTTCTTTCTTTATTCCCGCATGTACACGTAAAAGATGAATGATAAAAAGTTTTAAAAAGGGAGGTAGGTAATAGAATTGACTCAACCCACTGCTGCCACCTACTGGATGTGGGGGAGGTAGGGAGGGATGGCCCGATCACGAGAGTCGTCCGACTGAACTGTTTAATCGCGGGGTCCAGGGTCAGGCCCTGCACGCATGGCTTTAATCTTTACCGTTTATTCTCCACTGCATGCACACGAAGCGGCACGAAAGCATCAAAAATTCATTCCCCACACCACACCCACCTCGGTATAGGGCCCCAGTTTGCCGACAGTAACGGCCCACATCTAACCCTATGGCGTGTTGTCAAACTGTGGAGGAAGATATTATGAGCTTTGTGTGTGTGTGTGTAGGGGGGGGGGTTAATATCAACCCCCCCCCCTCCATCGCGCCAGCACACTCAAGGGAATCGCACCTTTTCCCCCGAGCACTCTTTGCTACTCAGTGGCCCTCCTATATAGCAGATATGTATTTTGTTATGGTTCAGGATCAAAAGGCATCATGGTGTCAACAAAGGCAAGAAATTCAAGTTATTCTGGGTGGTTACAGACACTCTGATGGTGGTGTTTCAAGAAAGTGGTTTTGATCCTTTCCACTACACTTCAGATACCTGACACAGGCTACATTGAAATCAAAAACCCATCAAAAGCCATAAGAGAGCGTCTCTCGCAACAAAAATACATCCATGTCAACACTGATATCAACTTTGGTGAACAAAAAAGTCGGACCTCCAAAAAAGATATTGCCATTGTCCACATACATGTATATAGGTACTGACACGCCTGAAGAAAAAGGGAAAATGAGGAAGAAAGAAAACTAGAAATGACAGTCAAACCACCGTGTGTATTCTACTCCCACGAAAACAAACCCTGACACTTTGACATGAGCAGACGACATCTGACCGCGGTCTCGCGCCTACTCTCGCAGCGTCCGAGATGGGACCGCCATCTTGTCATTGTGACACTTGGCGCACTGGAAAGTGTCAATGTCACTACAACAATGATAAATGTACCACTCCTTGGATCTCACAACTGAGACAAGTTTACTCCAGATCCTTCTACACAAGGCGCACCAAAAAGCAGTCAATGACAGCTATTTCTGCACCCAGGGACCTTTGTATGGGAATGTAAAGGGGTGTTCTTTCTGCCCCTTATGTTGTAGAGCACCGTGTTCTAACAAGTAGTTCTGTGGTTCCTGCTGCTTAACTTTGTCTTTCAGGGCCAGTTAAGGCTGGGGTTAATGTATATTTTAGTGTTCAGGGCATGCCCCTTTGTGTTACTACCCCCTGGAGCGCAACAATAATTGACATACATTGTACATGTCTATTGTCTTGTTTTTTTTTCACCATATCCTCAGACTATGTATTTCAAGGTCAAATCCCACGATGCAATTTTGGCTGAAAAGTTTCTGCAATTTAGTCATCTGTTGCAATTTGGGGCTCTCTCCTTATATTGCAAGACCTATAATGGCTATGGGGGGCTTTAATCGCAAGGAATCCCTTGTAGATTTGCACTGAAGTTACAATCTTTATATTTAGATATTTTCCATCGCTTAAGTGAAAAGTTTCTGCAATTTACAGAATTCGCTTGCAATTTACAGAAATGTGGATAAAGTCATTGACAAATAGGGATGTGTGTTCACTTCAACTTGCAACCCAAGTCCCACTATGCAATGTAAACTTGCCCCATACCCTGCAATTTGTATGCAAAATGTCTGTATAAATTACACACAGAGTTCAATTTTGGTCTCATTCTGCACTGTGCTTACTTACAACAACTTGCAAATTCAATGTCAAGGAGAATGGCATTGCAATTAAATGCAGCTTACAGATCTACATTGCAAGGGTGAGGGGTCAGTTTAATTGCAACAGTCGGATTTGTAAAATGCAATGGCATGTTAGAAGCCTTGCAATTTGCAGTAAAGGCAAGTCCCCCTATCTGCAAGAGTTCCCGAATTGCAAGAACTTTCCAGGGTTAGATTGCATTGTGGGATTCGACCTTTAGGATGTTATTTTACTACATCTTAACATTACACCCTCTGCAGTGTTATATCTCTCTCAGTTTTGCCATTTTATGGAGCAATGTTGGTACAATCTTTAAGTAGCGACAGCAACACCTTGATAATACCACCTCTGTTAGACCTTCACATACATGTATGTTACAGTGGTTTAGCTGCTGCAAGCTACAGTAAGGCAGCTACCACAGGTGGTTGTGGTAGTTTGGAGTACTACCATTGGTGACTATTACAAAGAGAGTGCAAGAACAGTGTATTCCATGAGATGGGTAGGCCGGAGCTGTAGCAGAAGATTTGCAGAGATCCTCTACCACAGCTCCCTAGCATAGACAACTAAGTTTATAATTACAGAAGTGTACAGTTCGGGTACAGTCAATTTGCTACATACCATCCCGTGCTATGGATAACTACATGTACATGGAGTGCAACAAAACTAAGCAAAGCTAATTTTGTAAGATTTCATCCAATTGTCCCAATTCGCCCTTTCCTGTCAGGTTTGAATATATTTATAGTTTTCGAGTAAGTTCTGTTGTAGGTTCTTTACTTATAAGTAAGAGTGCATGGGCCATCATGTACTTAGCCCATTGTATGCATAACCTAACATTGTAATCAGAACCTGACAACAATGGCATTCCTGTGAGTCTGTTTTCATTTCCCTCATGCATAAACTTTCTTCATTATTATGTTCTATTCAGGAGACAGTAGAGTCTGCTATCTGTGTGACTCCATATTTTGCAGCAAAGATTATTTATAGTGACTTTGTTAAGTGCACATTGGATATGTAATGCGTTGTTTCCTCAAAGCTACCATAGTGAACAAGTAATTAATGGATATGTCATGACGCATGACTGTTATCCAACATTATACCACGATTTCTGGATTACACAGTGCTTTTTGGTGTCTATTCCCATCCACATATCTGTCGATATTGCACACCCTGTATGCTTTAACATCAATTTTCTAAGGCGTGCGGTTATCCATGGATAACAGTAACCGCATGCCTCTCATGTCCTTACATGTCATATGTTACATGTTAAAACCCACAAAATTTTCCAGGCCAGGGTAGGGATCGAACCTGCAGTCTCACATCCTAAATCCAACTCCCTATGCACTGCGCCACAGGGACTGACGAGAAATGCTCGGTTCGAACCAGGTCTTGCTATGATACAAAGCCGTGTGCACTGTCGCTGTCCGCTGCCGGGCGATGAGGTGTATTATACACAAACATAACCGCGAGAAGCATCTTTTTTCGCCGTGTGCGCTGTCGCTGTCCGCTGCCGGGCGATGAGGTGTATTATACACAAACATAACCGCGAGAAGCATCTTTTTTCACCGTGTGCGCTGTCGCTGTCCGCTGCCGGGCGAGGAGGTGTATTATACACAAACATAACCGTGAGAAGCATCTTTTTTCGTCGTGTGCGCTGTCGCTGTCTGCTGCCGGGCATACAAACATAACCGCGAGACGCACTAAATGTAGAAGACGCGGTGGTCTAGCGGTTAGCGCTTTGCGCTCAGCGGTCAGAGGTCCGCGGATCATGTCCCGGTCTGGGTGAATCTTTTTTGTGCCGTGTGCGCTGTCGCTGTCCGCTGCCGGGCGACGAGGTGTATTATACACAAACATAACAGCGAGACGCATTCAAAGCAAGCCAAGCCATGAGGAGGTGTATTATACACAAACATAACCACGAGACGCATTGAAATCTTTAGCCGTGTGCCGCTGCCTGTCCGACCCGAGCCGGCTGCTGTCGCTGTCCGCTGCCGGGCACCGAGGTGTATGTACCTGTGTACACACACAATGGCTGGCATCGAGTCCCGGGGAGGGGGAATAATTTTTGTTTTCAAATTGAATTTATTGGTATTCTATTGATTATTTATTGGTTTTGTGGTATAAAATAAGTAGTCAATGGATAACTCATGACTTGTGTGTGTTAGCAAAGGCTAATAACACTCGGCCTACGGCCTCGTGTCATTATCCTTCACTAACACACACTCGTCATGAGTTATCCATTGGTTACTTGTTCAATAACATGCAACAAGGGGGGCTTCGTCCCCCGAGTTGCATGTTATTGTTGGATAACAGTCACAAGTCATGACAAATAAATTAACTACTTATTTTATTACATGATTAATCAATAGATATTCAATAGAAAATCAATAAATATAATTTGAAAACAAAAATATTTCCCTCCCCGGTACTCGAAGCCAGCCATAGTGTGTGTACACACGGCAAAAAAACGTTCGCTGGGACCGGGACTCGTCCCGCCTACCTGTAGAAGCTGAGCGCAATGCGCTACCCACTAGACCACCGGGTCTCACACTTCAGCGCCCGTCTCAGCTTGGCTTTGTTTGAATGCGTCCCGTGGTTATGGTAGCGGACAGCCCGCACTCGTTGCCTACCCGGGCTTTGTATCAGATCAAGACCTGGTTCTAGCCAACCACTTCTCGTCAGTCCCTGTGGCGCACTGCATAGGGAGTTGGATTTGGGATCTGAGACTGCAGCTTCGAGCCCTACCCTGGCCATGAAAATTCAGTGGGTTTTAACATGTAACATATGACATGTGACATGGTGTGCAGGTTATCCATGGATAACTGCACTGGGTGCCTGTTATCTATGGATAACCGCACGCCTTACAAAAGTCATGATGCAGGCCTCATGCCATGCAATATCGACAGGTATGTGCATGGGAATATCCAGGAAAAGCACTCAGAATCCCAGAAATCGTGTGATAAACCAATATATATAGTAGAGTTCTGTTGCGCTCTTTAAGACATGTAATTGACCCTAAATAAAAGAAAGGTAAGTACCCAGGAATTGACGCACGGATCTCCACATTTACCTGAACAATATCATATTAATTGTAAACATATGGGCCCAGTTTATCTATGCTGTATACTGTGAAATTGACTATGGAACATTGAAGTTTCCATAGGGTAAATCATTACAGACCCCTTCAATCCTATGTGGCTCCAGGACAGTTCTGGTTCTAGCCTCAGGGGGTAGATTACTGGAGGAATGCTGGAGGGCGTGCACCCTCTGCAGTAGATTATAGTATGACTGAGATAAAGACTGCTATCTCATTATCCAATTTGTGGGAGCCGCACGCGTCTGGAGGAAACACATGGGGTGAGTTGTGTCTGTCGGAGGGAATGAGGCTACATGCTGGAGGAGGTCTATACACGAGGGTATACAGGGTGTACCCATGTGTAAGACATACCAAGACACTTGTTCCAGGTGTGGGGTTCGGTATGACACTCCGGGGTTTGACCTGAATAGTGCATTATTGTGGAGAGAGGGAAGCATGGATATGATTTATGAAATGACAAAAACTTGTTAGGGGAGAAGGATATAATTATCTGTTTCTATCTCTCTCGTGAAGACCTTTATTTGATAGGGCGTATTATATAGATTGATTTTACTTCTTGCAGTGTAATTTATATAAAATAGGATGCACTTTCCACCAGTCTATGCAACTGCTGTCTACCCAAAATTGCTAATTCGTTTTGCTGTCTTCTCAAATTGCCAATTCTTATTGCAAGTTTAGGATAACACGTGTATGCATTGAAATACAGTAACTACATCGGAGATCATCCCCAGGACACCAAGTTATTCTACTGACATAAGGTCTGATACGGCTGTTATGTCAAGAAGTCACTTACGTCATAGTCTACGATCTCACCTTGCCAGCTGACGTAATTCTGCCAGGGGCTATCTCAGAAAAGATAGCAGGTCGGAAATGGGAAAGTAAAGCCTCTGTCAGTGCATATAAAGCACATTGTAAGGTGGAAGCACCTTAGAGCATATTGGATTAGCAATGAATTGTACCTCCATCCATTCACGTTATTAAACGTTTTGATACAATTCTCTTTGAAGTAGAATGAATAGGACACGGACACTATTACCCTGAGCAATTTATTGGCCTCCGAAAACATAGTAGACATAAAATTTATTTTGTAGCAAAGTGTACTTGTCAAGTGGCAACATCCTTGTTCTATTCTTATTCTCCTCCTTAATCACCCAGTCGCCAGCATCCCACCAGATCCCCTTGTCTTATCGCCCCTGGCTGCTGTTAACTGTCGTGTTCTCCTATTATCGCCCAATAATGAATCGTCTAGTCACAAATCTCGCCACTAGAAAGCCAACGAGAGAAGGCGAGATTTACTGTCTAGAGGTCAGGGTCATGGCCCACTCACAGAAACACTCCTTGTTCAACACAATCTGTGTGGGTTTTGTTTCTTCAAAAGACTAACATTACCTTCTTGTTTAAGTAACTATTTATAGCCGAACTGACCCATTTTCTTTTTGTTTCTTGTAAACATTGTATAGTTACAGTTCTAAGTCTAGAATGGAAGCGATAATCTTTCTTGTGTAATTTTTGTCTAAGGCAGGATTAATGGAAAAGGAAATAGTTGTCAGTGTGGGAGCTGATTTGGGTCTGAGTCAAAGTGTTTGAAGGCAACCGAAGCTTGATCAGTGGCTCCGAAATCCTCGTTTATCATAAAGGATTAGATAACAGGCACTTAGCAAGTGAAGGATGTTTGTGTAAAAATGTTACTTTAGTCTCTACGCTCCTCTAGTCTTTTTTACGGATATACAGGGATCAACAAGGTATTTCTTAGAAAGCACGACAACACACGAGCAACTAACTCTTGCCATTGGCAGTAATATTGATTTTCACTTGTTTACGTCAACTCATACCTCATTCTTTTGAATGTCAATCCCTCTCCCCCAACAATACAGCGTAGGTTTGACTGTGTCAAGTTTAAACTGTCCATTGAAAAAAAGACACAAAGTGATACAGAAATTGTCCCTATATCCTATTCTGAAACTCCTTGTTGACATGCTCGGTATTACCGAGGTAGCGGATTGTCCTATGGGCGCGGCCATTGCTGAAGCTGATTACCTGTGCTTACCACTGATAACAGCTATCTGATGGGTACCAACTGCCCCCCCCCCCCGAAAGGACCGCAGAGATTATTAAATTGGCTGATAATCAAACCAGCTAATTCGGTTATACCGACAAACAACAAACATTGCTGCCCCCCCCCCCCCCCCGTCTAACACACCATCCCAGGGTGTTCCCAGGACTAAACACGAGTAAAGTTCTCCGTGCATGCCTGAGGGTTTGGCTTTGAGTTGCTCATGAGTGGTTACTGAGCCCGGGCTCCTGAGTAGATGGGGACGGTTGTACCAGGACCGTGGAGGAAGATGCTGGAGGAGGTGGTCATGTACATTTGTGTAGTGTGACCACTGGGATACTTCTCTTCTCCCACACCAGTTGTCACTAAGCCACCCACATACCATTTAGATCTACAGGGTGTTGTATGGTTTTATTGCTTTCTAGATTTGATGAAGATACCATCAGACAATATGAATAGTTGAAAGCTCTAATTTGACTTTGACTTCTCATGGTTCCTTGCATATGGCCCAGGAGGAGATTTGCAACTTCTTTGATATTTCTGATTCTACTTCTATCTATCATTCTTACTCTCACTCTGCTAGATCTATGGTTTCATACATAGTAATACTAGTACTAATATTTTGTGTCAATATCAATGACAATGTAAGGTCCATATAGATGGACACATATTTCTATACATGTAACTTGTTAGTGTAGAATATACATGACAGTACGACAGTACACACGATCCTATCTATCCTATGTCGACTTGTCCTCATAAAAAGTGGTTAACAGGAGGCCCATGTCACACGCAGTAGCTAAGATCGAACCATGACATATTTCCTGTGATACAATGTCTGTGTTTGTTTACTTAAGGACCAGGATCAGTGCCTCTAGTGTGTTTACAGTCTTACTGTAGCCAGTTTGGACGTGTCTCAAACCTCCTCCAGGGCGCGACCTTTCTCCTGCCTCCGTCTCCACCAGTCTCCAGTGAGTCTGCGGCGGCCTAATGGGTGCTGGAGTAGTGTATCCTGCTTCCAGTGCCGCTCTGTCATCACTACCAACGGCCCTGGAGGAATATGTGCCCCACCCCCATACACAAACCATTAAGTGCTGAACATTGCATCAGTGCACTTAACGTACTTTTGTCGCCATGATGCACGAAGGAAGCACTTATCAGTAACCCACCTGTCCTCGATTCAAGTATCATGCTGACCCACAAGATTGATACACTCGGCGAGTTACTCGCCTGATAGAGTACCAACAATATAAAGTATGAGGCATCATAACAGTTCATATGCCGGTAATGGGGTTATGATACACATCACACTTTCCCCTAACTATACAACCTCCTACAATGCTGGAACCAGTAGGATTCTACAAGTACAGAGGTGCTACATCATACAAATATATCATACGCACATTGCATTCCCTCTTGTGTACTTCCCATTCTAACCACGTTATGAGTTTGCCTATCCAATGCATTTAGTCAGTGGCGGATGTTGGAAAGGGAGTGGCTGATGGAAAAGAAATCTTTCCTTTATCACTTCCTACTATTATTTCTTTTTAGTAAAATCTGTATAAAAAAAAAACACAAAAAAAAACCGCAAGTTCATAGTACTACATGTGGCGGTATATGATATGCGGATTTGCAGTTACACATAAATATATTACCAATTAATTTACTTCCATGTCCTCCTGCACACGTGTAAACCACCTGTTTGTTGAAACATGTCAAACTATATTTTCTCTCACGTCTCTGACACATAAATCTATGTTCCATATGTCAACAGTTCCTGGTTTGGGATCAGCAAGTGACGCTCTATATCCTCATTTTGATCACAAATCTATCCGTTATCACGGTTTCATGAAGAAAATGGTAATGGAAAGAATTGCGAATGTTGACAAATCATTTTTTGCCACGGCAAGTTAAATATATCGGAGTATGGGGTTCTGTTCATGAATTCCAAGACCATGCCTACCACCCCTACCCCCTCTCTGTCTCTGTCTGCCTATCTGTCTCTCTGGTTCTCCAACCCTCCCTCTCTCTCTCTCTCTCTCTCTCTCTCTCTCTCTCTCTCTCTCTCTCTCCCTCAGGCTCTCTCTCTATTCACTAAATCCCTCTGCAATGACTCAGACCCAATGAACACACTTCACTATGGTCCCCTTCAGTACATGCACCAAGATATCACAGGATAGATATTCACTAATGCTGACTTGTAGCCTTCTCAGAACCGCACATAGAGTGACTCAGTGGTCAGTGTTGACAGTACATTGACACTGGCATACATTACCATAGTATGTGACCGTGAGTAGTATGGAGAAATGACACCTTGTCTATGGCTGTCATAAGGCACTGGGGGTCTGCAGTACGGACTAGTGGAAAAGGCGTGTGGGGTGTAGGGGTGGGGTGTGGGGGGGGGTCGGAAAGGCATAAATCTCACGCCTCCCTCACCCTATCGGCCGTCGAGTTGACCTGGGTCACGTGAAATATACTAGAGTCCACGTGAATATTTGCTACAACGAAAGAGGTTACAGACGGGGCATTTTATTTTAGATAATGGCGGGTAGGAGAATGGGAACTAGCATGCCATGGTTGTGTTGAGATTAGAGAGATATGCTAAGGATAATGAAAATAGTTTAGTAAAATATTTGAGAGAGCAAATAAATCAAACCTATGCATTTGCTCTGCCCCCCCCCCCCAACTTGACCAAACCCATTTGCATTTGAAGGTTCATTGTCTTTGCTGCGACACATTTTACTTACTTTTTAGGAATGTGGACGATATCATTCAACCCTCAACAATATGGCCCCCTCCTCCCCCCCCCACACACACAACCAACACTAATCGTGTACATGTATATACAATCTCTATATCTCTATATCCCCTTCTTCCATTGTACAACAGAGTTGAAAATGTCTCTACATTTTACTCCTTCTTTCTTTAGCCAAAATGACTGTTTCTTTTCCTCCTCCACCACATATCCCCCCTTCCTACTCAACCTTCACCCTGGCTGCCTAGAGGTAGCGTTATCGCCGCTGTCATCTGGCCCCGCCCGCCCGGCGGCCGGTGGCGCTGATGGCAACTCCCGGCAGACCGTGGAGGAGGGTGGGCAGGCTGATTGATGGCAGCCTGTTTCGAACTAGAGGAGGAGGGGGCAGAAGGGGTAGATGTGGGGCTCCTCCAGGGCGTGCCCACAGGACGGACGGGCCCTGTCGGGGAGCAGAGAGCAGATAACACGGACGACTTCCAGATTGCCACCCCCCAAATTACGACTCAGTAATGAGATAGCTACCGACCTCATCCCCCAGCCCTCCAACTCCCCCATACTCCCTCCCACCCACCTACCTACCCACCCCACCAACCTCCACACGATGATCCACAACGTCCTACTACTAACCCATGTTTGCACCCCGCTAACCCATGCCTGAAATAAAATATCAAAGTTCCATTTTCAATTTCCCAAGGACATTGGGGATTTGTTCAGGTCTATTTTCAGCTTCGCCCCCTCCCCCGTCCACGTACAGAGTACATGCCAACTCCAGTGGCCCCACGTCATTCTGAGTCTCTCAGGCTGTTGATGTAAGACTTGAGTAACTCGCTGAGCTCGTTGAGCTCCCGAGTTGAGCTACTCAGTGGTACCTATTACCGACTCACATCGACTCAGCCCTGATAACTCCATGGCTAATTTTACTACGTCCCTCCCCTTCCTCCTGTGGCCTATAGCCCTCACTGCAGTTCTCTTGCTACTGATTTAGCCCGGATTTAACTTGATCTATATAATATCCTCATGAATTTCTCTCAACTACCCATTGTCATAAATAAAGACAGGGAACTGCTCAGATCTGTTTACAAACATGGGAGTTGCCTATGAGCAGTTGAAAGAATCACTCTACAGCAGACGACAAATTGAAATTGCTTGACTCCACAGGGAACATTACTTTGACATCTAGTGTACATGTACACCCATATCGAGAATGCAAACGCACCCTACACCTGGAGGCTTTTGGTATTTGGTTCTCGACCTGGGGGAGGGGAGAGGAGGAGGGCGTGCCTTGGGGAGGTTCTGGGGATAGAATATCGTCTGCTAAGGTAATTAGTGGTGGTCATTATCATCATTAGGTGTCAACTAAAGTTTATCTTTGGTGTGAGGGAACATGCGCGTGGTGAGATAAAGAAAGAACCAGGTTTAACAAGCAGACCCAATCAGCAATGGAGCATTTGACCATGCTAATCCATGCTTTGTCCAATATAAGCCGACATTGGCCCAATATAAGCCGACATTGGCCCAATATAAGCCGACATTGGCCCAATGTACCCTTGCTACCTGGGGACGACTTTAATGAAAATTCTTCCTGCACCCTCCAAAAAGGGCGGGAAATTCAAGACACTTTCCTGATCCTAGCAGACGACACACACCCAATGTGTGCCGTGTCTGACGTTTGGATCCTCCTCAAATCAAAACAATGCCTTTTTACACTATAACCCTGACAAGTTCAGGATTATAAATAATAATGTATTTCAGTATATCTCTTAGGGAGAAACTATAAGGCCATTGGAGCTGGAGATTATGGGTGATACAGGCAGCATCTGGGCAGCATGCTACAGGAGGCGCGTGGTTATCAGCTACTGTAGGGTTTGGTGGCAGGAGAAGGGACATGTCTCTGATAGTGTCTGGTATGTGTCTAGAGACCCCTGATATCGCTTACAGACGGCCAAGGGCCAGCCCTAACCAGATTTGTCGTACCAGTTGACTGTAATCTAAGCTGATCCCGGGTGTTACGGGCGGGAAATACACAGGCGATTGGGTATCACTTCCACTCCAGCACGAGGAGCGCCGATCAAGAGGGGAGGGGTGGGCTATGGGGGAGGGGGGTTATTGCCAGAATCACATAGAGGCATGTTACAATTCGAATGCACATCAATATTTTTTTACAATGGCTCCTGGTTTCTTTCCTTTCTAATTATTGCTGGTTTTTCAAACTATTATTATTCATTTTCTTTATGGAAAGGGGAGGGGATTATTATTCTTTTATAGTAATGGTCCAAGTACGTTGTTATGTAGATACTACAGTGGTCTTTATAGCCCATTTACAATTAGGGCTGAGAGTGTATCAATACTATAGGACCGGGCTATAGGGCCACAGACAAAAGGTATATTACATGAAAACACTATATGGCAAAGGGTAGTAACCATTTCAATAACTTGCTTTTTATTTCTCTAATGAATTACACAGTAGAAATAGTCCCACACAAGTGCAAGTGATAACATCAGAACATAGACATGAGCACATATAATCCAGCCATATAACACACACATGTAAATCTATACTCATGTATCAGTCAAGGATCCAACAAAGACAATGTGTCAGACGGAAAATGTGTGGTTGGCCACCTGATGCCTATTAGTCCTGTAACATGTTTATCTAATGCTGCCAAGGAATCAGGTCTTACCGTGTCAGAGTGTTGTGATTCTGTCTATAAATAAATATATACACGTCTGGGATGCCATGGGTGGGCGTCTCCAGGAAACCATCCTCATTGACACAGTTATTTCTGTCCACACCCATGGGATGCACACATCTGGGCTATACATGTGCATTAAACAATGAGACAAAAAGTGTCAACCTACTCTCTATTCAGAGCCAGATGTGCGCCAAGATACCTCTCTTTGGAGTGTGTGAGGGAAGAGTCCAGCATTTATTGACCCTCTTTCAAAACCGAACCGTCCTTCCAGAGTCAGGTCATTTCTTTTGGAGCCTTGCCTTCCAAGTTTAAGCAACTCTGTTTCAAAGGGACTCTGGCAAAACTGGACTCCTAGAGCAAGAGAGTTATTTATGTGAAATTTTGAGGAACCTCACTCTCCAGGGTGGTCCTCTTTTCCATCCATCCGTGTCATGTGTATACCTTCATTGGTGTACATTTTGCTACAAGATATGATATACATGTACTGTGGAATGGCAATGGGATCAGGATCTATGCATGCTGTCCGAAGTAACTCATGTCCTAATAAATAGTTTAGATAGCATTCGGTTATACAAACACAGTCATGAATATTGAAATAATATCAATACAGATAGAGTCTTCAAAACATGAGGCTGCAAGGGAGTAAAGCCAGGCTGAAAACTCTCCAGTAAATATCTTTACCAGTGGACCCTAGGTCATGGTGGCTTGCATGTGGGAGAAGAGCGCAACCAGCAGGACTCATCCATGTTTAACCAGCAGTCTGTCCACTCCCTCCCTACCCCTCCTCCTGTACTCTATCCTCCATGACCAGTCTCGTGAGGGATCCTCATCTAATAGTGATCTTATGCTCTAAGACCGCTAGTCACCATGGTGGGGCATAGCTACCATGTCGAGTAACTCGCCAGTCATGCATTTTTGCATCAGTCAGTTGCACGAGGTTGAAAGACCCCAGCAATGGTCGGTATGATTCGCCAGCGAGAGGAACTGCTACATGTATATCTGGAGGCTGTTGCTCCTATAGTAAAAGGAAGAGCTGGCTAAAATGCCCTCATTTCCAGTCCTTTCTTTTCATGTAGCTATAACTTGTCACACAGGGGGATTTGAGTAGGTGCCTAGTTGGGAGAAGTCAGTCAGTACTATAAACTATAAATAAACTATAGAGCGTGTGACATCAGTAGGTACCTGGTAGTGCAGCTCTATCTATTTTAAACAAGGCAGTTGACTTTTCAGACTAATGTGGTGAGTGCAAGTACTTAGGTGAAGCAGTGCACGACTTGTTTAGAAAAGAGGGCATATACTCACAGCTCTTTTTACAATAGGAGCAACAGCCTACTGCATGGCATGGCGATCTCCTATGGCATTACCCCTCCCCCCCGCCCACACGCCCAGGTAAAAACCCATACAAACGACTGGCGAAGTATGATAGTGGACTTGGATTAACCCCGTGTTGATGACTGTTGACACGCAGGATCGCCATTTTACACACATTTGTTTTGATCAGAGCCTACCCCTTTAAGTTTACCCACCCATACCAAGTTAAGGTGGAACTTGAACCTATATTTGAAAAAAGGACTCTCATCCTAGAGGGAAGAAATGGGGTTCCCTCTAGTTTTGCATCATGCGAAGGCACTGAGAGTGTCCCATCTCTTTAGAACATGATAGTTTGAACTGACCAATGAGAAGACGGGATTTGAGGTTGTCTATATGCTGTAGAACCCTGGGCAATAAAAGTATCGTGTTCTAAGTCGGATAGAGACCTTTATGGGGTTCCTATGGGCTATAGACCCCCTCCTGAATCGGGGGGTCTATAGCCCATAGAAACCCCATAAAAGTTTTTATCCTATACTTAGAATTTCCGTTGTTGAGGGATGCAGCATT
Organism: Acholoe squamosa; assembly: GCA_949317995.1. Lineage (NCBI taxonomy): Eukaryota > Metazoa > Annelida > Polychaeta > Phyllodocida > Polynoidae > Acholoe > Acholoe squamosa. The sequence continues at coordinate 56,090,837 of OX439038.1, forward strand.
GGAACAATTACCTAAAAGCATTTGAATATTGATAATGGTCACCCACCCACACCCCAGGGGGGGGGGGGGGAAAGTGAGAGAAAAAACCTACATCAGCCATCCACGGTTAGGTGTTCGTAGTGTGGTGGCTGTGTGCAGTCCTAGACACAGGAGGAGTATGGTGATAAGGGAGGGAGAGGGGGAGATACTGGAGAAGGGGCTCAGTGGCGGGAAGGGAGATATATGGCCTAGTGGAAAGGCGGGAGGGTGCGACGATAGCGGTGAATTGGATGGTTGTGATCGGTGAAATGTACAAGATTGAATCCATCAAGAATCTATAAATCAACTCACTGTAGTGGAAGTAGCATGAATGGGAGGGGTGAGCTCTGAGGAGGCCTTATTGTATCGTACGTACAACTTGGGGACTTTCGTATTGAACATCCATCTATAGAGTATAACCAAAGGTAAAGTATAGTTTTGATAGTTCTTTTACACATGTGTATCAATTTAGTTGTAGACAGGGGTCTGCCATCTATAGGATCGTCTGTAAGTTTTATGCAGCTACCATGTTTGGTTTTAAGTCTTATACATATTGCGGGGTCGGTGAATCTACTCTTCTCATAAGTGTTCAAATTAACAATATGAAATAGATCCATAAGATAATTGAAATAAGCTAGAATTAGGATTGAAAACCCTGTGACGATTAATTCCCCCCCCCAAAAAAAAAAAAAAAAAAAAAAAAAAAAAAACATCTTCTACCAAGAGTTACTGTCAAGTCTCTCAGGGTGAAACATGGATTTAACGTGACATGGTTGACATGTATAAATGACTGCCCTGGTAGTTAAGCTGGTGTCGATGAGCACTTAGGTCTACCTGCATGCTCATTGGACCCACGCCCTCATTTAGAGTTACTGGCTCCTTCCGGAGGGACATGAAACCTACCTAAGACATTGGTGACGTCGCGTGCGGCCAAGTGACGTCCAGGCTTTGGTTTGGGGATCTAGAAAGTGGAGGAAGTCTGGGTGTCACATGTCGAGCCTGAAGTGAAGGTGGGCGTGATGGAGGCAAGGGGAACGTGAGGGTAAAAGAGGGTGGAGGAGGAGTTGCAAAGGTTGTAGGAAGTTGTGAGGCTGTCAAGGTGGCGGAAACAAGATGGCGGACCGGAAATGACCAGAGTATGAGGTTGCCCTAAAAGTTAGAGGACAGAGAGAACCACTTGAGGAAAGGACATGAATTTACCATTTATTTGATCAATACATGGACATGTGGAAAAATACAAGTGACATAGTAAACCGATAAACTTTACACATATATTCACACATAACATGGTCTGGATTCTCTCTCACCAAGCATGTAAAAAGCATGTAAGAATAATATCCCACTCTAAGCCATAAAACGGCAAAACCATTCCATGCATATAAAACTGCATCACCCACTTTCTCTGCAGATACACTCTGAACCTGCATTTTGATAGCTTCATGTTTGGTGTCTGTCTGTAGACTTGCTGAAGACCCTGATTGTGATATATTATCAGGATATGGTGCCAGAAAATAATACATATACTTAAATTGAGTGAATGAGAGTTGAATCCCTCTACTCTATACCCCCATCAACCCTACCCTGCCTATGGCCGATATATAAAATGGACGTAAATTAATAAAGTGGAGGGCACTGCAGCCAGTCTTGGAAGCTCTGGCCTAATCTAGAGAGTTGTTATTTCATATAAGACACAGCCTGTAGTGTTAGAACACTACCATACATCTATCTATTCCATCAACAAATTCCAACTGTGACACAAGCACTACTCTGAACCATCCACCCTCCCCCACACCTCACTACGACCTGGAGGTCCATAGTTCTGGAGGTTATCGTGCTGGAGTGCCAGCTAAAGCAGCCAGTCTAGCCCCTTAATGTAGCCATCCGTCATGGTCCATCGGCGCCCACATTGGCCTGGAGACAGCTTCTTATCTCGGACAACACTTGACGAGATCCCGGCTGGCCTTCTCCAATCGTAGTACAGGACAAATTAAGTCCTGTTTTCTTGTAGTCCAACCAGTCACGTGACAGCCTCTTTCGTCAGGGGTCCACAAACTAGCGCGCAAACGGTCCCTGAAATCGCCCCTTGTCGGAGTCAGACTTGTTTGGGTTGGAATCGTCAAAAACAAAGGCAGTTCTTTTGGAGTAAATGTCCTTAACACTTATGGTGCTTTTAACGTGAACTAAGTATGCTCTCTGTTAGGTCTGACATTAGTCTGCTTTGATGACATTTATATACCAGTAGAAAGCTATACCTCCCATGCTCTGAGTCAATTCTCGAGAGGAACAATTTTAGAAAGGGAACATAATTTCACAACATGTGTAGGCTGGCGCTAGTACACGTGAACCGATTTTGCAACATTTCAGAGAATAGATCAAAGCCCTGGCAATTTTTCAGTGATAGATAGAATTTTCAACAGCAACAAATAATGTATAGATGCTTTTTTTAACATAAACTATTAGCCAGTGGGATACAGACTTCATTTTATTTGTCTTCATGCAGATTATGTATAGAATACTAGTGGGCGCTGTGCATTGAAGCACAGAAGGCTCAGTGTGCTGCACCATTGCTGCATCCACACTCACCGGTGCTGCATCCATGTTGCATCACTACTGCACCCAGTTTGCACCATTGCTTGACCCGTGCTACATTCATACTTCACCCATACTTCATAATATGGCACCTATGCTGCATTTATGTTGCACCATTGAAACATCCATGATACACCATTGCTGCATCCATGATACAAAATTGCTGCATCCATGGTGCACGATAGCTTCATCCATGGTGCACCATGTGCCGGGACCATGTGCCCAACGTCAGTACCATAGTGAGAATTTCAAGGTGGCTCCCAAAGATGGTCCCTAGAATCTCTCCATCAGTGGCATCAAGACCTTGATCATTTACACCAGGTGGCAGCACTATACAATTAGCATAGAACTTTGTAAAGATGTGCTTTTGATAACTCATAAAATGAAGTTTTGAATAATGCATAAATGATGCAATATTTTTTGTGCATTCTCTAACATTCCACATCATTGCTGTAATGTTCACAGAGAGAGAGAAGAAATTATAATATAATGTCAAAGTAAAGATCTATTATTGTGCACACCTCATCCCATATTCTGTATATGTTAACCCCCTGCTCTTCAGTCAAAGACATCTCAGAGCAGGGTCCAAACCGGAAGTGGATCACTTGAAAAGCGTCTCACTTTTAGCTGCCAAGCGAGGTGCTTGCAACACTCTATATAAAACTATATAAGAACAAAGAGAGAAGTCTTGGGATCAGAAGTCCTGTTCGTAGTAGAGCCTATGGAGAAGTCTCGCAGAGGAAAATCAGCAATTTCTGAAAGGGCTTTTGAAAACAGGGTGTATAATGGTCAAATATGGACTTTTCTTAATAAAAATTACAATTGTAGGTAATATGAAGTCTGGTGAAGATGCACATATGACTAGTTTGGGGTTGGAGATTTTGATTTTGATGAATAATTGGAAAAGAAAAATGGACAACATTTTTGGGGGGAACCACCCCGCCTACCTACCTAGACTCAGGGAGGTCCCTGAGCCAAAAATAAGTTATCATAATGGCAGTTGGGTATGAGGAATACCAAACCATGCCACTAAACATCTTAAGTTTCAAGGTGCCTTTGTCGGGCTAGTGGCAGTGGAAATAAACACGTCATGTAGCTGTCGTCTATACTTGTCTATAGATAACGGTCAGGCTGATTGCCCTGTGTAGGGTGTGTGTAGAGTGTCGACACACACCATCCTCCTGTTCACCTTATTCAACCCTTCACACCACCTCCTTCTCACATGTGTAAATGCCCTTGTTGTACAGGAGGAGGAATGGGGCTCACTCTGTTTTATTATTTTACCAAAACATGTTTTATTGGAGTGTGTGTGTGTGTGTGTGGGGGGGGGGGTCCAAATTCAAATCTAGAATGTAAATTGGACATTATTGGCTCTGACTTCCAAATGTGCAGTTACCTCCATGTAATGGTATTTTCTGATAAACTGCAGTGAGAACTATACCTGTGTATGCGGTTCAGCTCTCATGGCAATGAACTGATGGATTGAAGAGTATGCTTAGGCCTACATATCTGCTTAGGCCTACATAATCATATTCATGTCTTTTAGCATTGCCTACTGAGATATGTGTACACGTCATCACTTCTAGTGCAGGCTACACCATAGACACTAAACATTAATCTATCCATCCACACATCTGCATTGCATGTACACTGCACACTTCTGGTCACTTGGAACATTTCAAATGCCACTGCATGCCTCAAAACAACCTGAAGGACTTTTGTGAGGGTGAAAAGTATTGTGTGCAATTGACATCAATTAATTTGTCACATATTACATTGTACTTCGTTGTGTGTATTGTTTGAAATGACCATTTAACTACCATCAAGGACATAAGTCAAATCAATAGTCTTGCTAATTTACATGACATGTACATGGCGTTGAAATATTAAGGTAAATCATTTGAATTAGCAAATGTTGCTATTCAATAACAAAATAACAAAAGCCATTGATAGCTGTTTTCATAGATTAGTATTTTGGGTGAATGTAAACGGCATGTTGTGCTACCTATAGAATACATTTTATATGACATGTCTGCAGGGCATTTCAAAACCATACCTATAGGTATGGTTTTGAAATGCCCTCCTGACAGAGGAATTCTGTTAATCTCTTTTCTTTGATAATGTTAAAATAATCCAGTTTAGCTCCAGGTGTATGATAGTTATGATCTTCTTTGACAAGTTGTGTGATACATCATGATCTGTAACAAAGATCCTTTATGTATCCCACATATCAATATGGTTTCTTTTTTTTCTTTGAATTGAGAACACATAATTAATTAATATAATGTTGTATTTTAGATTTATTTTGAATGTAAAAAGCATTCCCCTATCCCCCCATTTAAGATAATAGGTAAATAATATGAGCTATAATGGCATTATAGTGTGGCATCTGTAGATATTTATATTCATTTCTATTTCATGCACATTAGTGATACTTGAATGTAATATAAAAACCTTTTTTTTTCTTTAGAAATATCCAGAGTCTGTTTAGTAAATATTTCATCAAGATAGCACTAGAATTAACTTCAGGGGAGCACTTAGAAAATGGTTACATGCTGAAAATCTGGAATGGACTTATTGCGTTTTGGAACCAAACCCTTCTTATGTAGCTCGTAGACACTACAATTTGAAAACAGGGTGATCATATTGGTAATGCTCAATGGCTGATCTCAGGGGCGGATCCAGGGGGGGGAGTCCTGGGGGTCAGGACCCCCCCCCCGGGACCCCCCTTTTGGTCCAGCCATAACATGTCAGAATAGGGGTCCCCGAAAGGGGACCCCCCCTTTTGGACCCACCCAAGATGTCCACTTTGTATGCCCCCATTCATGACCCCCATCTCTCTTTGATATAGTTTTTTTTGTGTTTACAAATGACTCTACCATATCTAGAATACATAAAAATTTCTCAAAATTTTCTAACATGAGCCAACCCAGAAAAAAGCACTGTCATATCATACATATAGATAATGCTTGGTTTAGGCTCTTAAACCCATCCCGGGTGAGCCTTATATGTTGTGTTTGAGTGGTATAGGTCATGGTATAGGAATGGGTCAGGGATGTAGGGTATAATTATATTAGATTAGGGGTACTCTACTAAAAATCATCTCCAGTATTAATGTGCACCATGCAGTGACCGCATCTGCATCTAGGCATTCTGTGTGCCTTATGCATGGGATACTAAAGGTTATCTGGGAGGATCTGGCGGGCCCCCTGACTGTGAGGGTCATTAGCACATTTATTAGCTTTAGATTCAACACTTACTGGAGGATGCAGGAGGAGGTCAACCCCATCTCTTCGAAAGTATCATTTTAGACAATGAAACTTCACAACTGTAGTGACAGATTCCATTCACACTCAAATAATTATTAATAACCCTGGAGGAAGGAGTCATGGGATGAAATGTCTGGTGTATTCTTATACCTTGGTGTAACCACTGACCACAGCTATAACACTCCCACTGAGAAGACATTAGCCAGGCCCTTTGTCGGCCTCGCCAGGTTATGGTGGACAACCTTTATGTGAGGTTACCCAGGTAATTTTCTATTAGATTAACATACCTCAAAATACCCTAAACAATAAGTTGACATCTTTTCTTTCTTTTTATTTTGAATCCAAAAGTTTTATTGAGGGCAGGCTCCAAATCACTTTCAAATGAAACTATTAGATTCACACCCAATGATCTTCTTTAGGCATGACCCGAAACTCCCTTAATCACGAGTGCATAGACATACTCCTGAGGGTACACCAAAATTCTTAAAACTTCAAAGTTTGACATTAATTCTTCACAAAATTTTCCCAGGGGTGGGGCAGGTCCCCACACCTACTTGGACAACAAATCTAAAAATACTAGATTCACATCTGAGGCTAGTTGAGTCCCTTAAACTAGAGAGTCTGGCATCTATATTTCAAACATTTTCTTGAGGGACCAGCCCCCAAAAACCTCACAAAGGACAAAGCATTACCACATAGGCCTAAGATTTGCATCCCCTTCATGGAAAACCTGCCCAGCCCAATTCTACATCAAAATGCTTTAAAATTTGGTGTTTGATATTTATATTTCTGAAATTTTCTAGGGGACATGCCCCCAAGCCTCCCTCAAACACCATTGTGCAATCAAAATTTTCATTCCCTGTTCTCATGGTCCTTGGTTTACTCCTGATGGTACACCAAGATGCTTTACTGAATTGGGGTCTAGAAACACATCAGAATGCACCATTTGATATCTAGATTTCAAAATTTTCTTGGGGGGCATGCCCCAAAACCCCCCTAGATATGTCGCGACACTGCGCTTGCGATGTCGCGACGCTGCGCTTGCAACATCATGCAAATACCCCACCCCAGGGTTGGACCCCCCCTTTCCAAAATCCTGGATCCACCCCTGTATCTGTGCGATCGACCTTTGCCATATTCACATTGAGTAAGGTAGGGCTGACAAACATGTAGCAGTGATGCAATTTCATATGAGATCATTTGACCAAAAAAGGCTATGTCATTTCAGATGCAAAATTTCATCTTTGCCTAATACATAATATAGAACCTCAATGTGATAATTATAAAGATCATAGCATTCAATGTGCATAGTCCAACAGAAACAATTGTACTATGTAGAGCCTTTATGCATGGTCGATACTGCCATAGGTTCTGGCTGCTGTCACATATGTGAGAGCCATCAGATTCCTCCAGTTAAATAATGAGGAGGTGACAAGTAGTACTTACCCACCCCACTAATATAGTCACACACTTCGTCGCCTTGTCTCCTCCACCCTACCCCATCAATCATGTTCCCTCTAGCCAACTGAATCCTGCTACACAGTACTCCATTGTTTAAAAACAGGAAATATTTACTGAAACTAATGTTTGCCTATGAAAGGACTTTCATTTACTTCCCACCCACTTCCACCCACGCCACCCCAAAGGACATACACATAATCATTTGAGATACATACTTCAGTTTTATATTTGCATGTACTGTTTTTTTTCTCTCTCTCAAATCATCCAATTTATTTTCACAGACGTTATTTCATTCTGACATGCATATTGCCTAAATACAAAATGAATTTGATTATGATAAGAAGAAAAAAAGTTAATTATGTGTGCAGTATTTATAGTCTATGTTTGTCTCTTTTGGTCATATAGATCTATGTTTAAAAATTTGGAAAGCAAATTTGAACTTGTCAATCTATTTAGAGGTGTATGATATGCATGCCTGATGCAGACTGCTTCTCAAATATGGCTCTGCTTGGCTGTCTGTCATATTCATTGACAGCAGGTTGACAGTGGGTGACGCCCATGTTGACAGCGATAGATTAGGTATTGAGAGGGCAGTGGTTGACACCTGTTATTTCCGAGCTGGCAAATTGATGTGAAGTTAATTGGTGACACCATTCCCACACCCATCTACTCATCATCCTATCCACCTAGTCCCAACTATAACGACAATGCACACAACTCTGAAGGACTCTGATGCCCTCAGCTTGTGTGGGACATTGCAATGCATTAAAATGTCCGCTCGTCTTTTCTTCTATTCACTTATCATTAATTTTTTCTACTTCTTTTTTTCAATTAATTGAATCTCCAAACCAAACCCATATTTACAGGAAGTGCCAGGCGTTACATTTAGAAGAAAAGATGCACCAAGAGGTACTTCATATATGTAGCTAATTGTTTTAGTCTGCAATCCATATGCATGTGCTATATATTGGATATTTCATGGCATTACGTACAATCTAAATATAGAATCGCTAGCATTGCTAATGGATAAGACAAATCAATGAGATTCCCATTTTTCATTGGAGTGCTTCATATGGTATACCATGCATCATACATTTACTCAAAATACAGATTATGCCTATACAATAATTATCATTTGTTTGCATGAACTTAGGTGAAATTTCAGAAATATATATGGCTGTAGAATTATAGATAAACTGTTGCTTCTTCTTTTAGTACATAATTATATAGATAATGTTGTCTTTTTATATCCTAACCTCATTGTTAATCAACTTCAACCAAGCATATTAGAGACCTGTTTCAAAGGCTGAGTAACAAGACAAAGTGTGGCAAAAGATCCCGGCAAAAGAGCCTCTAGAAGGCCATTGCGAAAAGATTGGGAATTCAATTTTCACTGTAGCTAACGCACGTTCAAGTTCCTGCAGATTCTCCAGCCAGAGACACCAATCCCACTTTATGCTGTAAGGGAATTGACTTGCTCTGAATTAGACTGCGTTGTGAAAAGTCAGGGGAACTAGTTCTGTGACTGGTTCCACCTGAATGCGTCCAATAGTATGTAAGCCAAGGAATAATAGGATGGAACTAGCTGGAAATTGGTTCTTACTTGGGAAGCATTCATCAATTCCCAACCACTCTTAAACCACTTCTATGACCAATTGCTTTTGGCAACCCAACAGGAAATTGACACCCTGGGGTCAGTCAGTTCCGTTTTGGGAATAGCACTGGGAATAGCACCTCCGACACACCCATCTCCCAATCTTTTCACAAACAAATGCATCCAGTGTAGCTAAGGGAATCATAATACACTTATGGTCAGGATCTCAGAGGTTATAATGCTGATTTTCAAATATTTAAACGACTTCTGGAGATGCCATTTGAAAAACAACAACTATGCCCTTAATGTATACCATATGGGATGTGGTAGAGTGCATGGGTAGTGTCCAAATTATGCAGATACACCTTAGTATATAAAAATCACCCTATCATAAGTGGACTGGATCCTTCTATTGAAACATTTTTCTGGAGGTTATTTCAGAACGACCCATGCTAACAACCATCAAAATCTCACTGGAACCCCTTGATATATGATGCCATTACAATGCTAGGCCACAGTTGGCAATACGACCATGGGTACTAGGATCACTCTATCAAGCCATGTGTCTATTTTGCCCTTTTGAGATTTTGTACAATCACAGTCGTAAGATTTGTACAATATGATTCTTGTTTTTAATTGCGCAAAATCGTACAGATTCCTGGATACACGAGTCTGTAGCACTGTCGTACATTGCGTAGACCTATTTCCTGGACCTATTTGTACAATCAATTTGCACGATTTGATTTCTATGTGATTGTTGGTGATCATTAAGAGGGGTTATTTGGGGTTATTTCTACAAGAGTCTAAAATTTCTAATTGTAGGCTTATTTTTGCTGATCACCAAGCATGTCGTGGTGAGCAGTCGAAGGGCACTCACTGCGATAGCATGGCCCATAGCACATTTTACATGCCATATATCTATAGTAGTATGTTCCATTTACTTCTCAGACTAGTCGTTGGAGATGTATATTACTAGTACATATGTATGTCCACCATACCCTAGCCCCCGCCCCCACCTACAACCAGCGCCACCATGTTTACCTTTTTTTCTGTGCATCCTCTCTTGAAGGCGCTGCAGCATCTAAGTACCAAGCCAAACAGGCCTTGTTTACCCACTCCCTGGAGGATGTTTTGATACCTCACCACCCTGGAGACATCAGGGAAAGGACTAAGGAGCAGTGTGGGCTGAGCCAGCAGAATAATTAATATTATCTGGAATAAAACAAGAACGTGTTGTGTCAAGGAGCAGAGGCTGGCCCTATGGGAGGGAGAGTTTATTTAGTGATGTGAAGGGGTGGGTGGGAGTTGATACAGGGATTTGTGGTTTGCTTATGTGTCAGAGATAGGAGTTCTAGGAGGATCGTGAATACAGTAGCAGAATGAAAACAGCACATCTTACTTTTAGGTCAACTTGAACCAATTCTAAAATGAATGTGGCAACAGTTCTTCTAATAACTTGGGATTATACCTTTATATGATATGTATCTACAGTTTGAAATAGAGCATGGCCACATTTAGGAATCCCTCATATTTTTCAACATATCATCATAAACATAATCATACAATTTTATGTAAAAAAAAAAACGATTGGCAATATTCTAACTGACCTCCTCATATATGCAGTAGACCACAAAAAAATCTGCCAGCAATTTGTAAGCCAGAATTTGCATGGATCAAAATTGCAATCCCTTTTCAGGATAAGAATTAGAAGGTTATCGGTAATTTTATGAAAATATCTTTTTGTTAAGTGCCATGATACAGAGGATGCTAAGTATTCTACAGGTTGATAGAGATGAGTTTGAGTACATAAAGAAAATGGAATTTTCATGACTTTAGGTAGTTACACTTACATTATATCTAAGATAGTACCATATACTAGTAGATAACTGATGTATATATCAAGGATACCTAACTTAAGATCTGACAGAAAGGATGTAATCATGTCAAAATATTACGGAGCCCTGGAGATGACATTTCTTATATCTATGATACCCAAGTATCATTATTTATAAACCATAAAATGTAATTTGTTTTCCCTCTTATGTACAAAATGTATAACCACTTCTCATATAATGATAGCACTATGGACAAACAAGTTATTGTGTTGGTTATGTATTTATATGCCTACATATATAAGGATAAGCAGACTTTTTATTGTGAGCTGGATGTGGGCCTTAAAGAGAAGTAGGCCTATATACATAACAGACACTAAAACTGTTACTAAAAATAGCCTTCACTGGGAGCACCTACAGCATGGGAAAGTTCATTCCTACAGGAAGTCTGCCCCCCTTTGGCACCCTGTCCTGCACCTTGGCTTTGGATTCCTGGGTGTGATCTCCGCCCTTTCTGTCTCTGGCTCTCTTTGTCTGTCTTTGTCTGTCTGTCTGTCTCTGACTCTCTTAACACCATAAATTCTCTCGTCTAAGCCGCATTCCTCATATAAGCTGCATCCTGAGTTAGAGAGGAAGCTACATGACACACCTAAGGACTGAAAATTGATGATTTAGTACTGTTCTATAAAATTAAATACCCCCTATAAGCAGCACCCTGATTTTGGGCAATTCTATAAGCCTCTTTTTAATTTGGGTTCTGGTATAAGCTGTGGCTTATACGAGAGAATTTACGGTACTACTATTTCTCTGAATGATTCGCCATGGATAAGGTGGAGTTAGGGAGAGAGTGAATGAAAGGTGAGAGGAACAAGAGGGAGGGAGTGAGACAGGAAGCAGAGCACAGAGGAAGGGTGCAAGGAGCATAGAGCACCATGGGACATGGAGCACCATGAAACTCTGGAACATGGACCACTATTTAGCTTACAGTACATTTTGTTTGTACTTTTGAGCATAGAGCTCAATGGACTATGAAGTACCATGGAGCTGTATTTCTATTTTATACCATGTAACAACGAGCACTATTCTGCATGGAGCACTATATAGCATGGATCTCCATGGAACATGCAACATGCAGCTATATGGACCATTGAGCTCTATAAGTCTAGCAACAGAAAGCGTGTAGCACTATTGAGGTTGGGACACCATGGAACTTGAAGCACCATGGAGCTCTATGCAACATGGAGCACCATAGAGCTCCTTGCAACATGGAGCACCATAGAACTTTATGCAACATGGAGCACCATTTAGCTCCATGAGGCATGAAGGACCATGGAGCTCTATGGAACATGGCACACCATGAACCTTGCCTTCCTCCCTCCTACTGTTTCCTTCCCCTGTAACTTATAGCATCGCCTCCAGATGCCATAAGTTACTTGGTCTATTTATAGTAACATTTAGGTCTGTTTTATGTATATAGCTCCAGTTATTCATAATAAAAATGCCAAGCAGAGAGATTGTTCTGTCTTATGTATATAGCTCCACTTAAACATTGGAAAACACTGAGCAGAGAGAAAAGTTATGCTTATGTGTCCCTATATACATAATTAACACAGTGATGGAGAGAGGGAAGATGAGAAAGGAAGGAAGGATGGAAAGAAGAAGGACGGGTAAGGAAGGAGAGGGTAGGGTGAGAGAAGAAAATGGCAGGAGGGATGGAAGTACAGAAGGGGGAAAGGATAGATGAATGCACCCTTCCTCTCCCTCTCTCTCTCCCTTTGTCCCTAAGCTCTAGTCGTTCCTGTGCCTCCCCCCCTCTCTCTCTTTCTCTCTTTGCCTGGATCCTCCCTGCCTGTTTTCCTGGCAACCTGCTTGTTGGACTGCCTCCCGCTCCTTCTTCATATTGCCTCACTACTTCCTACCTACCTCCCCTCAATTCACCATGACTGACTGCTGCCAGTTTGCTACCTGTCTATCTCCCTAAGTATGTCTGCCTACTTGTTTGTCTCCTAACCTGTCTCCCTCACCCTGACAGTCTGCCTGTCAAGCCTTTCCCTACATGCATGTCTCCCACTTTCCCTCCCTCCCTCCCTCCCTCCCACCCTCCCTCTTTCCCTCCCACCCTCCCTCTTTCCCTCCCTCCCTTTGCCCTCCCTGGCTACTTTCTGCCTGCAGGCATGCCTATTTGCTGCCCCCTCTATCCTCCCTTCCTTCCTGCTCTCTTTTTGCCCTCTCTCTAACTCTCTCTCTTTTTCTTGCTCTCCCCTCTCCCTTTTCATCTGTCTCCATGTGTTTACTGATGTCCTGCATTGTTTAATGGCCTCCCTCTACCCATCCTTCACCTATTTCTTCCAAAGCTTCCTCTTCTCTCTCACCAGCATCATCCCATCCTTCCTCCCTGCTGCCTTTATTCTTTCCTCCCTCTCTTGATTCAATCAATGCCTCCCTCCTTTCTATCTACCCGTTTGCATCTCTCCCTATAGCTGCCTATCCTTTGTCTCTCCTTTATCCCCCTGTCCCCACAGATAGAAGTGGGGAGAGCATTGCGGGGATGAAGAAATAGAAAAAGAAAGACAGAGGGAGAGAGGGCAAAAGAAAGAGTGAGGAAGAGAGGGGCATGTGAAGAGGAAAAGTTCACACAGTGGCAGTTGAACAGAGTGGGAAAGAGGGTCAGATTTCCTGGCTGGATGGACTTTCCCATACACGCTTCCACACTGGGCTATTTATAGAAACATTTTAGTGTCTCTTATGTATATACCTCTGCTGGTTATACATAAGACACACATCCAGACAGAACAGAAGTCTGTTTATGCTTATGCACCTGGGTATTATATATATATATATATATATATATATATATATATATATATATATATATATAAAATGTCACCTCCAGGGCTCCGTAATACGTAGACAACCAGGACCTAGTTAGATCATGTTCCTCTCACACAATGTGTACATATCCTTACAAACCCGCTCTCCATGTTACAAACACAATGAGGGGATGGTGTCATTGGTGTCAGGTTACGACACCAACTTAGTGACAAGGATTTAGAAGATGTTTATAGTTTCAGCCTGCCTTCAATGACATATTGCTCTGTGCTCTCTAACGGTGGCCCTCTCCCTTCCCCCCCCCCTCCCCTTTCTCATCCTCTCTCTCTCTCTCTCTCTCTCTCTCTCTCTCTCTCTCTCTCTCTCTCCCCCCTCTCTCTCTTTCACACATCCTCCTTACCTGTCCCCGTTGGTTCCCGGTCACACGATCTACCTTAGCAATCAGGGCCGACATTAGATTTTTTGAAGAAAATTTTCATATTCTTCAACTTTTTTTCCCAAAACGCTTTCATTTTTCCCCATATCGCTAAAATATTTCTGAGAATTATTTGTGTTTCTAGTAGCATTTGTACCCAAGCTCTTGCCTTCTGCCTGGTATGATATATCTTCGACTCACCTATTAATGATAACAATTCAATAAATAGGTGAAACTATAAAAAGGCCCAGTAAAAAAAAAAGAGAAAAGAGAAGAGATAAAAGTCCGACCTACCTACCTCAACCTTTCGGAGCATGTTACCAGAAACTTACAACATTGTTTTTGGTCATTGTGGTACATTGTATATATATATATATATATATATATATATATATATATATATATATATATATATATATATATATATATATATATATATGATACATGTATATAAATGAACAGTTTCAGAACCAAAAGAAAGAGAAAGAAATGAAGTGAAATATCAGGATAAGAAAGGCCAATGGAAAAAAATGACGATGATGAGAGTATATGTGAATCTAACTTCTAAGGCAAGAGGTTCACTTTGATGGTAACCATGGCTCGTGCCATGCACATCCTCCCGTCCCCTAGGTAATCAGTTAGGGGTGGCATGACACGTGATACGTAAATTAGCCTATCAGTGACGAGATGCCATCTTGACCAAACATGACTGCCCTCTGCCCCGACGCGCTTGTTGACATTGTCGGTGGAGTCCGATAGGGGGCGCGATCAGTTACCTACATATGCTTACCGTTATCGGAGAAATGCGTATAGGGGGTCAGTGCTAGTTTGGACGCTGGTAAGGCTTAGGATACATGCAAGGAGGGTTGTGGGTAGTAGGTTGGGGGAGGTTCTACTGTCATACAGCCCTTGTGCTTGTCACAGGGGAGCTTCTGTGTGTCCACGAAGAGCTATGTATATAGGATGATTGTTTAGGGATGGAAATACATTTAAGATATGAATATAAGAAAAAAATACATTGCAGAGACTCCCTTTTTCCAAAACAGTCATTATTAACTGATACTGTATATTGTGGTTGTTTTAATGATCCTAGTGCAATAAAAAATATATATCTAATAGAAATATGCCCGGAGACTATATTCCAAGTAGCTGTTATAAGTTAACCCACGAAGATACCTTTATGGGGGTATTCCACCAAAACCGGCAGAATTGTCGGCCCGATAGTGGGTTTTTGCTATCGGCGACGGTCGTCGGGCGCCTGTCGGGCCGACAATTTTGTCGGCCCGATAGTCAAATTTTATCGGGGACAGTGAAATCGGGTCTCAAAATCACCAAAAAATTCACTCTTCCACCGAGGACAAAATTGTCGGATTGTCATCGCCGACAGTCATCGCGGATGGTTCCACCCTCTTCCACCAGAGGCCTCTTCATCGGCGATGACCTAGTATCAACCATATGACCTACATACTGAGCAAATCCAAGATGGAGCCCACAGATGTGCTCGTGGTCGCTCACGCCACTTTAATGCTCATGAAACTGGATGAGGAAGATGCTGACATACTTCAGGGCAAGAAGAGGAAGCACAAGTACCACGTGGCTCCATACTTGAAGGACCGGACAGACAATCTGCAGCGAAACACCTTCACTAAACTGCACAGGGACCTACTGGAAGTAAGTACTACTCTGTCTTCTTTGTTTACTTGGGGGGTAGGAGTCAAGGGGTACCGGTCTGTGGCTTCATGTTCCCCTGACAGGAGTAGAGCTCTGTGGGGTGGTGGTATTTTCACTTATTTTAAAGAGATCAAGAGGAGAAGAGCAGCTCGTGGTCATAAAAAACAGATGTGAGTCCTTATTTGTCCAAGATAAAATTTATCAGAGATAAAAATATTATAAAATAATTTCAGATGGACGAGGTGAATGAGTTTCGCCACACTCTGAGGATGGGCCCTGGAGAATACAAAGAGCTCCTGAGCAAGGTCTACCCCCTGATATACAGGCGTGACACAAACTTCAGAGAGTCTATTAAGCCAGAGGAACGCCTAGACATAACCCTACGGTATTTGGCTTTAGGTGAGCTTTTGTTTTATTTTCTATAAAATGTATGATATATAAAAAGTATCCCGTGAAATTTACAAAGGTAGAATATCAATGATAAAATGTGTGTTTTAAATATAGCGTATTTTTTATTGGGATTTCAACTATCTGAGACACCTGACTTAATTTCCTTTTTATTTTGTAGGAGACAGCAGTCAAACTCTACACCACGGTCATTTAGTGGGGGGGTCAACAGTCTACCCTATAATAAGAGACACCTGCATTGCCCTGACTGCCGTACTTAAAGATTTCTTGAAGGTTTGTTTCTTTGTTTTCTTTTCTATTTATCAAGTGTTTCAAATATAAAATCTTGGATTTCACCTAGCCGAAGGTCTTGTCTGCTACAAAAAAATCTGGGATATATACAAGAAACATATATTAAATAATTTACATCAATTATTATATGCTTTCCTTTCCTCCCTCCAGGTCCCACAAACCGAAGTGGAATGGAAGGAAATCGCAGATGGATTTTGGAAGGAGTGGCAAGTCCCTCACATGATCGGGGCAGTGGACGGGAAGCACATTCGTATTCGCCAACCCCGGAAGAGTGGAACCACCTTCTACAATTACAAGAAGTATTTTAGTGTAGTGTTAATGGCTGTCGTAGACGCCTACTACCGGTTCATATATGTAGACATAGGGTCAGAAGGCAAGGCAGGTGATTCCCGCATATGGAAGGAAGGGCCCCTCTACGCTGACCTTAATGACCCAACGAACCCTCTCAACATACCACCAGCGTCTAAGATAAATGGCATGCGGGACTTGCTACCTTACTTCATGGTAGGGGATGATGCGTTCTCACTAGCAACCAATCTCATGAAGCCGTATGCGGTAAAAGACCAGGGAGATGAGCAGATAGTGTACAACTACAGAGTATCTCGGGGCCGTCTCATGTCTGAGAATGCTTTCGGAATTTTTGCTACCAGATTCCGCCTCTTCCTGCGTACACAGGACATGGAACCGAAGGGAGTTAAAATGGTAACCATGGCAGCAGTTTCCCTGCACAACTTCCTTCGCACTCGAGCACCATCAGAGTACATCCCAGCAGGATCCGTCGACTATGAAGGGCCAGAGCTCGAGGTCCATCCTGGACAGTGGCGGGATGAAGATCATGGCCTGGATGGCCTTGACAGGTCTCATCATGGGAGGAACATGCCTCAGAGTGCGAAAGCCATGCGGGAAAGCCTGTGCCGCTGGTTCAACTCCAGGCACGGTAAGGTACCATGGCAAGACAAGTACATGCGCAAAAGGCGGATGGAGGCTGTAGCAGAAGTTGAGGAAGAGGAGGATGACTAATAATCTCTGACAAAAAATGTCCAAGATAATTTTATTGGGGAAAAACAAATCTGGGAAGAGGACTTTTGGGTTTATGAGCGACATGTATTGTTTCTGTTATATATATATGGAGATTATAAATGTTTTCAAAGTCATTGAAGGGAAGAATTAATTATAAAAGTAGAAACCTCTTTTTATTGAACACACAACAGTGGATGAACTTTTAACTTTTATGATCTCTTTCAGACGAAGCAACTTTTAACTTGATATAAAACCATGTAGTAAACTAGAAATAAAGTCGTCTAGTCTGTTTCCATGATAACCAGAAGGCTTTTTACTTCTCCTTGAAATAAAAAAAAATATTTTCCTTTTCCATGAGGTAATCGCCTACTACAAGAAGTACAAAGCAGGATTATACAAGCCTTGTCTTCAGTCCTTGATAGATAATAACAGCGACAGCAACAACAATAGCAACAACAAATATTATCATACACTTCCCTCAATCTCTGCGATCCTGAAAAATTGTTGTGTCATATTGTTTTTTTATGCACTAGAACAGAACATATAGCAATCCTCAAGTCTTTTGAGTCAAGTGCACTAACAGTAAGAATATTGGTTGAGATCATCGCTCGGATCCTATATAAAAAATGTCTGGGATATATAACTTTTAACTACAAATCTGGGATAATTCGTCGCGAGCAAAACAGTTTTTTATGTCTTTTATGGGACCCAGTCCCCATTCACAGCGTCTAAAGCCAAGCTGTGCACGTGTAGCTTAAACTTTTCTCGTACTCTCTGGTTCATTCTCTGACACTGGAACAAGATCATCTTACTCCAGTGGGAGTCCTCCGTCTCAGGTTCTGCCACAGGAGGAGGTGGAGGGGGCTGAGCATGGCGTGCTGCAGCAAGCTGGGTCAGCTCTACCACAGAGTTGGTGCACTTCTCAAAATATTGCTCTCGATTTTCAAGGACCTCGGCGACAGTCTTGTTTTTTTTCTCTCGGAGATGCTGAGGCTCCTTGTTCCTGAAATATTCAGTGGAAACCTCCTCATTATTCGTATAGAATTTATCTTTGTCAGCCAGGTAATCTGTCCTGTATTTCCTCCTACCTTCAGAGGAGGAGGGTCGCTGTACCGTCGAACTGCCTGTGCTGCCAGCCCTTCTGGGGGGGGGTTTAGTGGTAGCCTCAGGAGTTGGCTTTTTGGAAGAGCTTTTACCTGAACCTTTGCCCTTGCCAGAAGAGGGGGGGGTCTTAGATTTACCAATGTTCTGTTTGTTGGGAGAACTACGCGTCCTGGATGAAACAGCTTCTTCTTCGTATTCATCTGGGATTACATGAGCTTCCTCCAACCCTCCTTCATCAGGCTCCAAGTTTTCCTCCTCACTACGGCCCTTGTCCTGGTCCTCGTTGTCGACCTCCTGTTCTGGTGATTCCTCCTCTACCTGGGTTTGCTTGAAAAAACAAGAAAGGGGGAAAAGTGAATGAGCAGAGAAGATAGCCTGGTAGTCTATTAATCAGGGTAATAGCAAGCAAAAATTATCCAAGATGCATTACTTTATAATTGTCGTTGATTGATTAATTGATCAAGGTAGCAGGCAAATAGATAATCAAATTTTATATTGGGGTATTTTGTTTGTGATTATTTTATATATTTGGGATTTTTTTTTTGGGGATTATTTTATTTCAGATAATTTTTTGTTGGGGATTATTTTATTTGGGATTTTTAATCCATTGCGAGCATCATTGGCCTGTTAAAAATCAAGAAAGGGGAGAACTTACCTTCCTGTAGTTAGTTATGCTTGCTTCCTTCTTGCAATACGGATCCAAGAAGAAGCAAAGCCGCTTAATTAACTCCTTCTTGTATGGGAGCTTCCCGTCTGCTGCAGAAGAGCCCGACTTGACCTTGCCTGAGACTATTTTTTGATAGTCTGTCCTCAGCGAATTCATCCTTGTGTTCACAAAGAAGGCTGAAAAAAATAGAATTTTTTTTTATTTTCATAGTAATTCAGATTTTTTTTAAACACAAGAGCAAGTAGAAATGAAAGAAAGCTGTTTTTAATAATAATCAGAATTATTTCTCTCTTTTTTATCTTGGATTTTTTCTGTTGTCTAGGACGATTTGAAATATGTGGGTCTAGGATAAAATATATTTTCTTGAAAATCTTGAATAAATTACCTGGTATCCCTAAGTCGTCGCCAATTTTTCCTAAGGCGGCCCACCTTGCTGTCGGGTCCTTATACAGCTTGTGATTTTTGTCATACAGGTATGGAACAGCCTCCCATAGCTCACACAACCTTTCCAACACCGCATTGTCTTTGAAGTACTGTCGGCCACTTCCAGGGGCATCTGGTCTGGACTTTAACTGACCTATAGTTTTTTTAGGAGTAACCTGGGTCTTTTTAACCTCACTAACAGTCTTCTTAGGAGTGACCTTGGTGACCTTGGCCTCCTCCTGGTTTCTTTTAGTCATGTCAAAGTTTGTGGGGGCTACAGGTCTTTTCTTTTTGGGTGGCTTTATGGTAGGGAGGGGATCGTCTTCTTCTTCTTCTTCGTCTTCATTGTCCAAAGAAAATTCCTGTGAATCATAATCGGGGTCCATATACCAGGGATCATCCTCGTCGTGATCAATAATGATTTCTGTACCTGCAGAGGTAGGGGGGCTCTTAAAAGACTTGGCAGGACGAGGACTGCCTTCTTCCTCTTCATCTTCATTGTTTTCATCGTAATCGGGGATGAGTTTTCTCTTGGTCAGGCGGCTGCCACCCATACCTAGCCGTGAGTAGGGACCTTTGGAGTCAGAATAGCCTCCCCTGGAACGGGAGGAAGGTGTGCAACTTAGGTCTTGGGGCTCGTCATTGTCGTCGTCTTCATTGTACTCCTCCACTGCCCCAGATTTACTACCGGTAGTACGGTCGAGAAGACGTCGAGCAGATTCTTCATCTTCCTTTGTTATTTCAAGCCTAGGCCTACCTCTTGCCGTGAAACGTGTTCCCTGGCCCTTCCTCGAGGTATCCTCAGGCGGTTGGCCCTCATTCCCCTCGTCATTTGTTGTATTTACTGGTTTTCTTTGCGTCTTGCGCTTAGTTGCACGCCGTGGAGCCATCTTGGATGTTTTCCTCTAGTACGGACGAAGTGCAGGTCACGTGATTTCCATGTGATCGGCGACGCGTACGCCCCCCTACCGCCTTCCCCGGAAACTAAAATTGCCGGGCCGACAAAAAATAGAAACGATTCCTGGCCGATTTTTTCTGTCTGAACAGAAAAAATCGGGTCCAAAGTGAAACCGTCGGCGATCATTCCCGATGCGTTCCCGACGTGATTCCGATGGTCTCCGATTTTTTTCACGACCTCTTCCACTGGACCCGATTCTTGGCCGATGATACCCGATTTCCACCCGATAAGGGTCCGATTCTCTATTTCTGTCGCCGATGCATCGGAAATGCATCGGAGATGGACTATCGGCCAAGAATCGGTTTCGGTGGAATATCCCATAAAATATTTCACCTATGATATGCTTGGTGTAAATTAAAGCAGCATAGGGACGTGTCTTCCAAGAACCTATCATAATGACCTAAGCTTGGCCCTATCCCAATGGCCAAGCCCATCCCTGCAAATAGACAGATGCCTCCGCCCATATGAGATAGCCAAGGAAAACTTTCCCGCCCACACTGTCTCCAGTAACAGATAGATTATCGACTGGCGATTATTCCCCATATTTTATAATCATGTAAATTGGTTGATGGACATGGAGGATGGTACTTGGGGAATGTCCTTGGCACCCTTGGCAGGCGTCAACTCTTAATGGTGACAGTATATCTCTGGGAAATGTCATCATTATAGCAAGAGAACGCAGCTATGGTGAATACACTGTGTAATTGAAAAGAGTATATTTCTTGTCTTAAAGTTAGTCAAAATGATCTTATAGTTGTGATTATGCACATATATTGTAGGTACAATGTAATAACAACCGACAATATATAGTTAGACGACATTTTCTTGATTTTGAATGTAATATCCATAGAAGATATTATAAGTTATAGCCGGAATTATAGTCAAATTAAGATGTTGATATAACATACATGCCATAGCAATAGATAAAATGTGACTAGATCTATTCACAACTGATGCAAGGTTCAAATATACAGCTGAATTTGAAAGTCTACAAAACATAATCAAAACATCTGTGATTTAACATCTACATATGAGTGCTCATTCAACATTATATATATTGTGTCTATAAGTAGATGATTTATTGTTATCTTGACATTGTTTCAACATTGATGTTATTTAATTCAATGCTGATAATTATATCAGCATGTGGAATCGACAATAAAATTAGGTGTTGATTCAATGGTTGTCAAAATCAATATTGAATGAATATTGAGAATAATATTTCAATGTTGATTTGTCTTCTATTGATCAGATGTTGATAAATATGATGGTGGACAAGATTGGAATGCCATCATTGAAACAGCAATGAAAAAAGGTTGATGAATATTGTCATCACATCAAGCAGTTATCAACGTTTTGTGCCAACTGGAATAATTATAAAGAAAGTGTGTATGTGTATCCCATAGGATCCAATCACTCATACCTTTACAAAAGGGGCACCTCATGAGATGTCCCTTAAGTACAAAGATTAAACCCCAAAATTGTGCCTTTTGACATTTGCTGCAATTTAGCGACTTGTATGTGAGGTGCGCCATATACTCGAGGTATTTATTAGGGTAGTCTGTAATGCATCAATCCCAAACAGGGCCTGTGAGAGCAGTGCAGTCTCTCACCTGGAGGCACCGTGCGGTGCTGCCCCCTAGGTGGTGGTCGTGGTGGAGGAGGAGGGTGGGTGGTGGTGGCAGGCCCAGTCGGCCAGGTAGACAGCTCCCGGCCACCACCGCCACCATCGCCGTCACACTCACTGTCCGTTTCACCTGAAATCTACACAGCCCGCATCCGCCTAGCGACACAATACTGATATGTACCAGCAAGATTCTCAGGTAAGGCATTAATATTTGTCTGTGTTTTTTTTTCTTTTCTTTCACCACCCCTTGTTTCAATGGAAGGTGACATTATCTATTATAGGAGGTATTGGGGGTGGGATGGGTGCATGGGGACCAGTAAGGTTGGGTACTTTGGCGGGTTCTTTTAAAGCACCTTTTGGGTGTCCGGGTACATTTTCTGTGAAATCAGGATGGAAATTATACTATCTTTTATGACGGTATAAATTTGTTTATGTTAACTTGTGAAAAATTGTGAAAAATCGTTCCTTCGTATTATCAGAGAGAAATGTCATTGAGCGCATGTTGATGATTATGATCGTGAGTGCGTTAATTTCTTTATCTTCCAACCACTGTAGAAAATGTTTTTTGCATAAAACATTTTTCCCATATCTGTCATTCCGGAATTATTGGGTATTTTTCATGGTTTTCCAATGTAGCTTGTAGCAGTAAATTATTGTTACAGTTATCTCCGATTCCAATTCCATGCTTGGCCCCAGGTGTGAGGAGATACAGGTGTTGAGACGCATGGTGCCAATTGGTGCTGTTTGGCAAAACACATGTTTTGGGAGTTTCCCAAGAGACAGAATAGAAATACCTACAACGATATATACGATCTATTTCCGTCCAACCTATTGGGGTGTATATTATTCCATATGATATTGTCAGTTGTCTTGAAATCAGAAACCACAAAACGGTTTACTTATCAGATTGACATACGTGTAATACGATCCGTTCTGCGGGTCGAAAGGGAAGATGAAATTTTATTTTAAGTAAATTACCAACAGCCAAGACTATCTAAACATGAATTGTATGGACGTTTTTTTTTTTGTAGATCGATTAGTTATAAACGTGATAACGGATGCAGGTAAAAGCTAAATGAATATTTGACACCATTCACCCAGATGAAAATATCTCCAAAATTGATCAGCACTATGGTCCCCATATGGATTGTTTTTCTTTTTTTTCAAGTCATTACTATTCATGCCATGATCATTTTTTCTGTTGATATAATTTTATCGCCTGATATTCATGTTAAACGCGTCATGTATACCCAAACATCAGAGAACACAACCAAGTCAGACAGCCTGAGACGCAAATCGACAACCTTATGGCGCCGGAGTTGTTTATAGTTTGATTACAGGTTATCAGCTTTATCTACAGACAGACATGGGGAGAAATCACTCTAGATTTCTTTGAATTGGCTCCGGCCGCTGAGATAATTGCACTAAATTAATTTCAGCATCTGCCGACGTTCCTAACCGCGTGCCCGGCGTTGCCCCGTGTCGATTTCACCGATGCACATGTTGCTGGTCGTGGGGCGGACCAATCACCCTATTGTTCTGTCACAATCATCAGCACTCAGAATCTGTTAATTTCTGCCGACGTTTGAAAAGGGCTGTCAAGGCCCACTGCAGATGTCAATTTCATATCCAAATTCTGGTGGTGGTGGGGGGAGGTGATCTTTGGAAATCCATAGTAATCCAAAACTATGAAGCATCTATATTAAGGCCTGCCTGACTGTTTACAAACTGTTTCCAAGGTTATAACTGCATCTCCCTTCACAGGGTTTTATTACCTTCATTTGAATTAACGTGGTTGTTTCCACACTGAATATGACAACAAAGAAATAGAACTCTTTCAGAAGGGTCTAAGTTGTCAGTGGACATTTGATATCTACATGTGTACAACAGTTGTCTGTATAGGCCAGGCGGATATCCTCTATTGTGGTTTAATCTGCCGTTACAAAGTATGCACATATCCCTTCCTGATAGTCATAAATATGTCTTGATTGTACAACACTTGTATATACTAGGTCAGTAACTTCTTGATGTAGAACCAATATTACTACATGTATCACTATAGTTTTACATGTGTTATACATGTCATAGAGAAAAATATACCACGCACATATTACCATTACAGTCCATGTTACGGATATCTACATAACATCATGTACATATCAGCATCATAGAACATATTTTTTGGCTCTAAAATATCATGAGGAGAAAAGAAAAGAGAAATAATGAAATCAATTTTGTCTTATTAATACGATATTATACGATGTTATATTAGTACCATATATAACACGTATAATATCACAATTATCGGCTATACATTATTGTAAAGATCTTCAACCAATAATTATGATCCTCAAAACTAGATAAGGTTTACTTGATATAGGGGTAAGAGGTACTATTTGTTTTGTTGTACATGTGCACAGAGATATCAAGTTTTCCTTTCAAATACACTGTAAAACTAAGGAAATAATACTTAACGGACTTAGCAGGATTAATTATAAGCCAATGGGGTGATCCCAACTATTCACTGCGATCCTCTCGGTGGCCAACTGGTACCCATCTAATAGCTCTTATCAGTAGAACTCGCTGGTAACAAGCTCCAGCAATGGCCGCGCCCATGGGACAACCTGCTATCTCGGAATAGATAGATCTACATGTATACCTTTACTGTGTACCTCAGCTTATATACATATAAACGTAAATATTCATGGTAACATCATGTTAATTATGTTCATCTGAACTGTATATCCTCTATGGGTTAGTTATGAACAAGACACACATACAAAACTATCACATGATGTATGATCCCCTTAGCACCCCAATACACAGCCACCAACACCACCCAGTACATACACCCACAGGCATTACTTAATGAACCAACTCACTATTCCACCTTGACATTTCCGCTCATTTTACCTAACCCTTCAATGGCAACATAATGCTTAAATGCAGTATGGCATTTGGTCGGCATGGTTCGTGGATGCAGCCTTGGTGAGTAACTCGCCATGGCTGCATTCATGCATCATGCTGACCCTATGGGGTGGATACACTCCCAGGGCCAAATTATGATGCACCAATGCATGATACTGGCGAGTTGCATACCAGTGTTTCATTGGTGCATCAATTCAACCAATGATGATGAAGTCTTGAGATTTCAGCTACCCTTAAAGGGTTATTACACCCCCCCCCCCAGTTTCCCATTTTCGACGCCAACCATTTTTGGCGTCTGACATAAAATGGACATCCATAAGATAAATGTGTATTGTATATCAGGAGAGGGTGGCAGGGGTGGCGACATGGGAGGGCCCGGTAATAGGGATAAACAATCTCCTGTGGGTCGTCTGCTGGATTATGGGGCTAATTGTAAGGGGGTATAGGGGTCAGGGTTAGGGAAGCCCCAGGGGAGGCTGGGATGAGGAGGGTATCTATGGGTCCCATACACGTACTGGAGAAGTGGGGTAGAGTATCATGGTGTGCCTATCTTCTGCAGAACTATGTTCCCTTTACAAATGCTACTGGTATAGTTACTTTTGACTTCTGAACTAGATTGTAACTGTGGGAAAGGGAAATAGAGTTTGTTTCTGTGACAGAGATTAATGATCGTAGATGTATACGACATTTGAAATTATGCATACATGGGAAAGAGTTCACAAATTGTTTTATGTCCTCCATTGACAACTATTAAACACAATTACGGATATGATCCAGAGATATAATAACTTCTTTTTTGGGTGTGTTTGAAAGTGCTGCTTACATATACAATACACCCTACTCTTTCCAGCCGACGCTTTCTTTGTTCAAAATGCATAGAATATGGTTAGTTCAGGCCCAAAACCCAGGCAGCTCCTGTATGGGTTGTAATTTTCATAGGTAAAATCAATATTTGTTATAAATAGTTTGAAATGAACGCAGGTTTATAGCAGTGCTCAGGAGAAAGTTAGTTGATTCTAGAAGTCCCTACAGAAAGGGTTTTCGACCTGAAGTGTTGCATGTTCATGCTGACCCTCAGTTAAGAGGCGTGCTGGAGAGAAGGGTTCATGTCTCTTCGTGCAGTACTTGCTACATAATATACACTAAGTATACAATTTATTCTAAGTCAATCAAACACAAAGAGAGCACAGGGAAAAATCCATAATTATGTTATTTGATACTGAAAAAAAGTATTACTGTCGGTACCGATTGAAGGAGCTATGTTATCTTGACGTCAATATTGACCTTTTTTTTAAATGTTGCAAAACTCAATCAGATTCTGGCACTGGCATATTATTAAAGCGAGAAGATATGTAGGGAATTGGACTTGTAAAAGGGTTATAAAACTATATTTTATCCCAGTCTCAAAGAACACACTACACAGGACGAGCTAGCTACCGATTATATAGACCACGCAGATATAGCTGATTCATTCCCGACAAATATCTCTCTGGCATCCTGTTTCTTTCACCAGTCATTCCCTAATAAATATTCATGAGCGACGCACATTGTTTTTCCAAAGCAAAGATACACCTTTGAAACAGTAGGTATGAACCAACAAACATTCCGAGTACATACATGCATTCAAACTCCGCCCCTGGCTTACGAGTGTTATTCTAGTTCGCGGTTTGGCCGTAGAGGGCGGTAGTGGGTCTTCGCTGGGCCACAGACGCGCTTGGCAGTAGGAAAAAACACATTCCGGACTGATTGTAAAACTGACAGGTCTTCACAGAGATGGAGACCTGTTTGCGAAAAGGGCCTTAGGCTCTCTGGCATGCCCAATAAAGACAGGAGACTGTAGCCACAGGCAAGACAGATCCGTATGTATCTATATACAACATGGAGTCATTTTCCCGCCGACTTTTTATGGGTTCTTTGCTCTAGGTTCTGGAGGGGGGCTGTTGGAGGATTCAGGGGAAGCTAGAATGGAACTTATTCCTGAAAAAGTGACTTTTTTGCCTTAATTGATTTGAGATGGACATTTTTGGATAGGACATGTATACTTTTGAAAGGATTAAACAACAATTTATTGATTATGGCTATAGGCAAGAGATATAAAGCGACTGGTTAATCTAAAAAAAAAGTCCCAAGAGAGGCTTCAGCTCCTTTGCAGTTTTTATCCAGTCACTCTGCCACTTTCTATTACAAATTTCTTCTTTGAATGAATGTGCAATTTCTGGATATTTTTGGCTTCTGTGTCACATCGACCAACGGTGTTAACAGTCTAGGAGGGACATTTGTGTGAAAACAAGGGGGAAGTATGTGAGTGTTTCCTTTTTCTTTTCAACAATATCAAAATTGTCGTCTGCCAGAGTGGCACACATGCATGAACAAGTTGATGCCAGCCTGCCTAGCCCAGGTGGCTACGGCAGTTCATTCGGAGAAAGCATGGAGGTAGGGGTGAAGGAGGGGGGGGGGGGTAGAGAGGCGTGGTCTAGCATTTGATTGACATCTGTCAGCCCAGAGGCAATATCCTAGCTTCAGAGCGGCTGACCAATCAGAAAAGGCCTTGCTTGGAGCCTGCCTGTGGTGGGCGAGGTCAGTGATTGGTTGGAGGCGGGAACCTCATCACGTCAAGCCGTGGAGGGGGCGTGGTCTGTGCCGGGAGCACGGGAGGCCGAATAAATACACTGTCTGGTCGGTGGTGGGGCTCCACAGTTACAGACTGGCTCAGTGCAGCGGCCGAGTAATACACGGCTGTACAGTGTTAGAGGGTGGAGGAGGAGAATCATAGGGAAAACCTATCCCTGCTGTTGTCACTACACTTACTCTCCTGTTCTTCATCCCTCCTTGTGTACTGTGAGAGACTCAGGATAATAGAGACTAACACCGCCCGTCATACATGCTGGCCGCCCTTTTTGTACGCCCTGCACGCGCGGCCCCATCCACGGCTTAGCTTAAGCCGGGTGAGGAGGGACAGAGGAATAAGAGACAGGAGGAAGAGGGGTGTGTCAGTTATCTGGATTGTTCATCATCACCTCCCTCAACTCATCCATGCACACACTGGAGGTGTTATTGTTTATACCCATGTCAATACGGAACTCTAGTATCCACCAGTGTCTCACTGCAGTAGTATTAACGCCTCGAAGGGCGTCTGGACAGTCCGCCCTGGAGGGCCCTTGAAGGGCCTGTACGTACAGCTCTGTATAGGTCACTGCTATACCTACACGACCTCCATATCGTCCACCACCACTCCAGGGGAGAGGTCATTGTCACTGGTCTCCAGATCACATTTTGGACATCCTGTATTCACCAGTCTCACCACCACTACACACACTCTCTCCATGGTAGGGGATCTCATCCTGGCCTACCTTGTGTTATAATAAAACTTTTAGGTTTTTTTATGGACTATGGCTTATCCACAATTTGGATATCCAAGTGCTGCCTCGTCACTGGCTTCAACCCAGGTAGGTGAAATGAACAACGTCGTCACTTTGAGTGAAACCGACATGGTGGTGACATGCTGACCCCATGGCAGCCATGTGCGTGTATATTTATGTGTGTCACGGTGGTAGAAGGGGAAGCATGTGATATTAGTCTTGCACATCGCTGCTACCATGTATGGACATTTCAGGGCCTGTGCTGGCCTGCTCATGTCACATCTGACTATTAATATGTCGCTATAAAGTACCCCATAAGGGCTTCTTGGGTATTGATGGGTCCAGTGTGAGTGAAAAGGGTGGGTGAGAAGTGACGATACTTACATCAGTGACACAGTTAGCAATGTTGTCATGGGGACGTGCCCATAAGGATGCCAGTGTCAGTTGTTTGCTCTATCATGTCTACTGTGTCATACTGTATGCTAGAAAACAGTGTCACAGTTCAATCGTTACCTGTCATACATAGGTGTCTCATAAGTACCCTCCAAGATATTACAGTAGTCAATGGTTACTTTATGTATGATATTTCTGGTGACCTCTTAAAACCTTTAAATAAAACTGAAGAAAATATTGCCTCTTTCAGAGCTATTGTCAGTTCAGAAACAAATGATCAGTGTTGTGAGCTGTGTGAATGATTGACAGGCTGGAAAGGTCAGAAATCAATTTGGGTGAATCACACCACTTGTTCAGCCAATCACTGGAGAGGCTATCGATGGAAATTGGGGGTATCTTGGTTGAGGTCTTATCAGGTTGACAGCTGTTGATGTCAATTTCGTGGCTGTCAGTGTCAGTGTCATTGGACGCCAGATTGTCAGGTCCTACATAAACTATGGGGCCTCTTGGATGTGTGTTGGATCAGATAAATAAAATCACATGGGCTTTGGACATTTGTTGTACAAAGGATGACCCATATTTGAATTACTCTTTTACACTCCTCAGACAATCTTGAATGCTTCATGTAGTTGACTCAATTGAGCTTTGGGTTAATTGTGGTCGGGGAAGTAATATTGTACATTTCAGTGGGTGACATGTCTGATGTCTGGACACAACCTGATATTCAGTAATTCACATAACATGAAATGTATCAGTAGACTCTGATTGGGTTGTCAGAATCTGGATATGACCATGTACAGTGGTCAGAAGCTACTGATATAGCATGTAGATATCATCTTGATATCTATATATTGGTCGTTTGGACATGTCTATGGCTTATAAGCTTTACTTTATATATCAGTAACTTAGTATAGGCCACCACAAGTACCGTAGGCATAATATTAGAATATACAGGTGGTTATTACTTGTAGGAAAGATCATATATATGCATAGCTTTACACATCTCACCAGGAAAATGTTTAAAAAGATCTGTAGCTTTTGTGTATATGCATTGGCAATGACAAGTTTGTGTGTGTTTGCTATTAATCAGTGTTTACATGGACATGATAGTCTATATTGTATATTTTATGACATGTCATCAAATTTGGCAAAATAACAGGAATTTATATAAACCTACCACCTCCAACCCTTTAAATACATTAAACTGACACTGTTCCACACTATAGACGATAGGAGAATAAAGGCTATTAATTATTCACACATTAAACATTTAACACGAGCCACTTCTCATGGTGCTCGAGAGGGGCTAAACACGCAACCACTTCACTCACACATAATCACTCTCTCAAACTCTTTTTTTTTTCAATATAGGTTTTAAATATTGAAAAAGGGAAAAAGCTTTACACTTGGATGATAAAGTAAAGGATGTGTGCACAGTCTAAATCAATCTGCTTTTTTACATTCAAACCAACTTGGCAAATCCTGAAGTATAACACTATAGTATAAGAAAAAATATATGAAAAGGCTAGAACATTTTGAATTGCTTATTAAAGATAATTGAATCTAACTAATGGTCTGTGTATTCTAACGGCATGTGTATTTAAGACACAGTTAACATCTTACAAATATAGTCCACACTGTTAAAAAAAAATCATAGTTTAAGCAAATTAAATTCCTATGTACACAAATTTTCAATTTTCTTCATTTGTATTCTCAAAATGCATTTCCCTAAATATGGATTGACACTAATATTGTCCACTTCTGAAATAGATTTGGGCCAACTATTCTACTTCTGTTGGGTGACACGTGTCTTTCTTTTTGTGTTTGGCGTCTTCATGTATCATTTATTATTATCTTTCATACAATTCATGTTTTCTCTCTTTTTGATAAACAGATGCATAGTGGATAGTAACATTTCAATACGTGGTTTACATACTTTTTAGATGGCATGATACCATATTGTCAATAATATTTTAAGTTGAAGTATTATACTGACAAAAAAAACATACCATCATGCTACATCACAGTTAACCCTTTGTCAGGTCATGAGTTCATTTTACTGTGAATTAACCATGTCCATTTCTGCTTGTCCATTTCAGTTGTTAAGCATGTCGGCTGGGACGACGCCTCAGACGTCAGTGCCGTCGTCATGTTGTGAGACAGGTCGGCCTATCATGACTGACCCCCAGACTGGACAGACGATCTGTTCATGCCAGTATAGTTCCTCTCTGCTATCCTACCCTCGGGTAGCCTCCCTTTCTGAGACCGTCTACGGATCCGCCTATGCCTCCCAAGGCTATGTGCCCTTTGGTACTGATCCGTCCGCCTTCTACTCGCCACTGGTAAGTGTGCCTTCTTAATTTGACAGACACATGTCGGGGTACTAGATTATCATTTTATTGGTGTGGGATCAATTTCATTGCTGTGATGTATGGGTGAGGGAAGGGCTGAAATGGAATACGATAAAAATGTATTGTGTAGTTATTGAGAATGGCATTTCATCACTATAGGGATAAGGCTAGTTCACATATATATATATATATATATATATATATATATATATATATATATATATATATATATATATATATATATATATATATATATACATGTAACAGGAAAATACATGTTGCATATTTTCTTTATTATCAAAATGGTGTACCATTTTTCAGTACTTGATTCAATACATTGCACATATGGGGACCTATGGCTATGTATGATCCCTTGACATATTAATCTTACCATATCAATTATGATGGGTGTGTATTATATATGACCTAGTCAATTGTTTAGACTAAATAGCCTCATTCTGCACCCCATCTATCCAATACACAAAGGTGCCCCGTTAATAATCATCCCCCTCAATTACCATAATTTGAGAGGCTGTGAATGGCCACTGGTGACCTCATTAATGCTAATGGTGTGATTGCTTATAACAGTTGCTTTGAATGGGCCCTTCACACAACACAGGTGGGCTTTGGTTGGTGGAACACTTCTACCATATTTGTTGTTATTATGGGGTAAGGACCTCGCACCTTGGGAGAGTGGGGCTGTTTTTGTTGGGTGAAGGGAAATAAACTGTGTGTAACAGTTTGACTCGCCCAACCCAAAACAAAGAGGCTCTTTCTGACTATATAAAGTGGAGTGGGTGGGTGAGGGGGTAGGGGGTAGGGTAAGATACTGGTTTACTGAACCACGCGACTGGAATCTCCCTAAAGCTACAGACCCCCTGTGTGAGTGAAGTGATGGTGGTCGGTGGGTTTTGGAGGTTGGAGGTGTGTGGGGATGAGGAGCAGGAGGAGGGAGGGGTGATGGGGGTAACCCGCCTGGAGGGGTGAGTTGTTTCCCCCGCCTGGGGCTAGGGGTCAGCACTGGCGCCGCGTCACACTTATGAGCGACGTCGTCAGCGCCTCGCGTGATTCATTTCCCTTCTTCTGCCTCCCCACCCACCCCACTCCCACTCTCTCTTCATTCCCTCCATTCCTCCCACCTTCACAGTAGATTATGGGGTACGGGTTGGGTTTGGAATAGGATGAGGGTGGCAAGAGGGTGCAGGAGGACAAGGCAGGGAGTGTATTCTGCATGGGTGGGAGAGAATAGAGTGAGGAGAGAGTTTTTTTAGGTAAGTGCCCCCCCCCCCATTTTCACCCCCAATTCTGCCCCCGCTGAGGGAAAAGGAGACCGGCACGTGGAGAGTTGGTGACCGGGAGTCCACACGGGGTCCCGGTCAGGGGAGGTCAGTGATGGCCAGTCTCTTGTTGAACATTGCCTTGGGTCTTGTATACGTTTCGTTTAGAGCTCCAGGGAAAGGAAAGATGGTAACATTGGCACACGTGCAGTTCTAATGTTCAGAGGGAGATAGCTCTAAAGATAGGGTAAGGAAATATGGGGCATATAACGTAACCTATGTTATAAACTCAGAAATTCACAAGAAAATATCAAACTAAAATCTGATTGTGTTGTCATGTACTGTGTGCTGAATTCTGGACTTTCTACCCGCTTTCCATTCAGTGTGCCACATATTTCAAATTCTCCGTGGTATAATTCTTGGTAAATACAAATCTATATATCTGATTTCCTGTTCTATTCAATGGTAGAAGCCTAGCACCTGGACGTGTGTATAATGCTACACTTATAACTCTAAATGTCCTCTCACCGGGTCAGTAGTGGGTGCTCGTGGTGTGGTGTTGACAGTAGGGACCGGCCACCCGATCTCTCTAAGACCAAGTTCCTGTCTGTAATCGGACAATGTCAATTTCTCTGATCTGAAATGTACACAGTCGGCACCCACATTGGGGCTACAGCCGCCTAACAGCCTCAAATCCGGCCTAAAGGCTCGCCTATAGGCTTGCCCTTTGGCCCTGAAAATCTCCGGTTGGGGGGTCATCGGTGTTTTCAGAGCCCAAAGAGATAATGCTGGCCCACTGAATATAAGATCTCACTGCTATTGTGTTTTTGAGCCTGGATAAAGATTGGGCTTCTTTGGTTAAGAAATTGCCATATTTTGCAGTGCTAAATGAATGTATTGAATTGGAAGGTTGCTAAAGAAAAGATTGATACTGGGGAGTGAGAGAAAAAAAACGTCTTTGTGCATGCATTCATAGAGAGCATACACAGACTGATTTAGTTTATGATATTATGAAGGGGGTTGACAACAAAGATTGACTAAATAGGGGCTAATTAGATTTAGCCCTGATGTAAAGAATTACCCCTCTCACCTCCATATTTTAACACTGCCCATTAAAAATGAAAAGCCTATTTGGGTTAATAAATAGTTGATGCATGGCTTGCTGACAGGGGAAATGAATGCTAGGTGTGATCAGCTGTGCATAGTCTCCAACATAAATCAAAGGAAGAATAGTCTATAGTCAGGTATGGAGGACAGGGTGGGGCGTGGGATTTTATTATAGGGTTGATCGATTGTTAAAATGGTGGTGGTTAGAAGGTGACAAGTGGGGTGTTTAAAACATGGATGCTACTGCTCCACTGTACATACATCCCTATACGTGCTAGTTGGCCCTTTAATGACGACAGGTTGCATTAAGCTCCAATATTCTTTGTCACCATGATGCAGTACAAGCATGTACTTCATTTGCGCATCATGGTGACCTTTCAAGAGTGCATCAACTCATAAGGGTCAGACTGAAGCATTCATGTGGGACTGGCGAGGTATACTCTCCACTGCTGTATTTTAATAATGTATACCCTGACAAATGGTCATTGAATCCTTAATGGTATCATGTAGAGCTTAAGGGGATATTAAGCTGTTGTTTTCAGGCCACCATGGAGGAAGTATATATGTTATATACCTTACCTCCATGGTAGCATGCTCCATGGTTGTCCGGCCCACTGCTGTGAGTGTGGCGCGGTGTTGGACCCGACTTGTCAGTCTTTATCATGACTAGGAACGTCGCCTCACATTCCAACCCCTCCCAACCCCACTATTTAACCTCACTACCAATGTACCCCTCAGAGCATCACACCAACCCTGGAGCAGGGGGTCATTGGAGGGTGGGGGATCCAACTCCAGCGGGAAGGGATCATCAGGGGTGGGATACAACGTTCAGGTATGGTTGGATGCTGGGCTGGAGACAGCAGGAGGTAGACTCCTACCTCTGTTCAATACACAAGACCGGGCAGGTTAGAGACCGGGTAGAATCCTCGTGAGTTGACGGCACCTGGGGCGGTTAGAGCCGGGAAGAGGAGAGACCCGCGGCCGGTCTCTTAGTGTCTACGGTCGGAACTCGCTGGGTGGCGGGAGGGCTAGGGTTGTCAGTTTGATGTTTGGACAAAACGTGTACATTTCGCCACACGTGGAGAAGGTCATTTTCCCTTGTGGCACATGTGTTGTTCTAGCCACGTGAGACTATGCGGCATGTTTCATAGGGCTCTCAGAAGCACTGTGTGGTTTATAGGTAAGCCAAAAGATACAGTCAGTGGAGCAGCCATTGCCTTTTAGTGTTTCATGGGTGTATAGATTGATGCTTGTGTTATGATTTTGGAAATGACTCAGTAATAATGTTGGTAATGTATTACCGCTGACATCGACTTTTCTTCATTCATCTAGCTTTGGAATCTGTCAAGACAAAAGCTAAATACAATGCAGAGGAAGTTATGATCGACACAACTCCATGCTAGCTTGTTTTAATGTATACATCATATAGAAGATGATTCAAAGTCATGTTAAAATATATGAAACTATACAAGCAAAGGCTAAAAAAAATGAAATATTATATGATTTTAAACTTTGGGCAGCACCGATCCCAAAGTGTGTGTGATTGGTAAGCACTACCTATGAATGTCACTTGCTATAGCCTAGGCTCCCTAACAAGTAACCTTTACTGCGGGCCTTAGCTCTACGGCTTGGTTATTTACATTTCCATCCTATGGGGTAGGCTGCTACTCCGTTTGTGCAGTTTGGATTGAAAAGGTTAAATCCCAATTTAGGTCTGAGACGGGCCCCAGGCAGTGATTATAAATTAACCACTCACTAAGCGTGGCTGTGTCGATTTCACGCGGCCATCGTTAATGTTCATTTCAGTGCCTGATCGCAAAGCACTGAGCCTGCCAGGTTTCACTCTCCTCTCTGTCTCAATCTCCTGGCACAGGCTTTGAATGTTACAGGGCTGCTAGAGAGCACAGTCAGTATATATGGGCTAAATTTGCCGGGATTTTGAGCTACCAGTCCCGAGGTTGAATACTGGTGTGCAATGCAACAGTAGGAGTGAAATGACCAAAATTGGATCGATGGGAGAAGGGGGCATATTGTCGTAATCTACTAAATCACAATGTTGAGATACCTCGGTCCTGAACTTAATGGCCTACAGTCATGTCATCACAAGACATAGATGAATAATAAGAAATAAATCACGAATAAAACATTCTTGAATGGTTTACACCCACGTAAAAAGAACAACTAGTAGTCTTTTTACATCTCCTGGTGTTATTTTCTTTATCTGATACGCTTCACAGGAGGGTGCCAATATATAGTATTCCAGGGGTCTTTTCTTTCTCTGACCCCCACTTAATTCGTTGTACATATAGTTAGTCGGGTTGGCGCCGTCCTATGACAGTTGATAGTCTCGCTGATTTAATCTAGTCACACTCGTGGTCATACATAATTTAGACCGGCCTGCCCGCCACCCAGTCACCCGGCTAAGGGCTCGCCCAGTGCCGCCAAGCTAATGATGCACGAGGCGGTCTCCCCACCACCACAACCCCCTCTCTCAGTCTCAGTGCCAAGTCAATGAAACAAAAACCAATTTCATTATTTCCCTCTGAAAAGCTAATTAGATGATCCGTTGTTGCGCGAATGAGTTATTGGTCGACCCCGTTTAGCTCGCCTCTTTCCTCCACAGCTTCTATACCCCATTTCCTACTACCTCCCCCCCCCACACACACACATACACCCACATCCCCTCGGTGAAATCCCCGGTGAAATCCATACCCAATGTCTATAGTAGTAACACCAAAGCACCCTTTGCCTCCCGTAAGGTCCCTATACATCCCTGTGACATCAATCATATTCATAATATGTGTATAATATAGTAATATTAAAAATGTCTATTTTGTCTTTGACTTGAATCTTCTTTATTCCCTTCAGGCTTAAAAATAAGAAAGGCTCCAGATTCTTTCTACGAATATCTCAGTAACACATGGGGGGAGGGGTTGATTTTGCTTTTTTCAGGTAATTTGATAGTCTAGAAATCCCTCACGTGTCTGATATTGAGGGCATGTGAATGAAATGTACTAAGGTCTCACAAAAGAAATACAAAAATATGAAAATCATTATAATATTATGGAGTGTGTGTGATGGTCATGACTCGTCTAATGAACTGCTTGATGTCATGATTTTATGTGCACAAAGTCCTTAAATAACATTGTTCTCGTTTTTCTTTCTTGCAGACTCCTGCCTACGATATTAAGGATGGTAACGAAGCCTGGAGGAGTCTGGCCCACCCCACAGCCTGCTATCCTTACGACCCTACAGGCATGGCGGGCGGCTACCCCTACGGCCAGAGGTACGACCCCTACATGCCCACGTCGTCACTGTCAGTGACACACTGGGCTATGTGTAGAGTTATATATATATATATATATATATATATATATATATATATATATATATATATATATATATATATATATATATATATATTGTAGTGTAATTTATGTATGGTCTGCCTGATAAGCTGGTATGGTTATCTATATAGCTGAAAGGGACAACCAGTAACAGGTATATTATAAGGGGAAAAGTCACCTGTACAATGTAATCAGTAGGTCTTTGGGTGGATGTGGGAGGGGTAGAAGGTTTGGTGGGGGGGGGGGGGTGACCTGAAAAAAGGAGGCAAATTGAGGAAGTATATTTTTGAGATATGCCTGGAAAGAAGTGAACATGGATTACACTTTATTAAATCTATTCTAAGTTCAAATAAAATGGTCTGAAATTAAGCATGGGGGTTTTCCATTGCAATGTTTCTCTGACATCTATTTTTAATATTAATATGGAAACTGTCGCATATTTGTCTGTCATGTCATATGTGCTATAGGAACACAGAAATAATCGCCCTGCATACTGTCCACCCCATCGACACAATTGCATAAACATGTCATGTTTATGCAATTGAAACAATATCGACTGACCCATTAATGAAAAGAAAAAACAATGCTAAAATGTGTGGAAGGGCAAATCGATAGAATCAAATCGTTGAATTACGTATCACCGTGTGAAAATCGATCAGGGAACCTAAAATAATGTAATTTTTCTCACCCTATCTCCAATACTAACGCCAGTCCAAACTATGCATGTGCATATAGGACATGAGGCAGGTGAGGGTGGAGGTGCCATTGTTTTATTTATTTTGCCCTGCTAAGTGTAATTCGCCATCGATTGGCAGAGCAGACGAGAACGACTAAAAAGGCGGGAAAGCTGCGGCTTGAAATGTATTTGTGGACGGCTTAGGCTGGATGAGCCGGAGCACGTGGCCTAATGGACCAACTTTACTCACCCACAATACACATTGTAGAAACTGTTTGGTTTATGAACAACTGGGATAGAAGAGGGAGGGGTGGAAAAGAGGAAATTGAAAAAAAGTGTGCGAAGGGGATGGGTAGCGATTGTGGCTTTCATGGGCAAGTATAAGATTTTACAGAGACGGATGCATCTTTTTGCGTATGTGGATGGGTATCTCTTTTTTTCTGCAAGATTTTATGTTTTATTTATTTTTACCATCTCCGGCATGTTTTTAATCTGCCTCTTTTTCCACTCTCCAACATTTGGGATTACAGTGTGGCATATCCGGTGGGGAGGAAGAGTAGGTGATGTCGGAGTTATATCTCTTCAGTATTCACGTCTCGATCCGCCCAAGACTCTATCCATTCTACAAGGTTGTTGACATAAAACCGGCGCGGCACGCTTTTCATAGCCCACTAAGTCGTCTGCTAATATAATATAATATGTATACACATCCAACCGATGTGCTCCTATATTCTGCATAATCCGTTCATCATCTGGCCCAAACGTTTTGGAGGGTGCCAAATCCGTATTGACGAGTTGTTAAAATCCAATTTTGTCTCGACACAAATCACTCTTTGATTGAAATTAGCGCCCATTTTCAGTAGTGCCTCCGCAGAATGAAAACAATCAATGGCGCTTCAGAAATTGGGCTTTTATTCCCGCCATGAGTGCAATTGTCGTCTGCTGGGCCGCGTGCCCATGGCGTGGCGCTGGCGCCCATTGTCTGACTGGAGTATTTTTCAATATTGTTCAGAAGCATGTCCTTTTCAGGCCTTGTTCATTTCGAGGCTCAAATCGCATTCATTTCACCCCTGAAGTAAACATGGCGGATCATGGAGGCTGCGGACATGTTGATTTCTCTGGGTAAAATGCATTAGCTCGGTGGTCCCAAACCGAACGGTGTGTGTATAAAGACTAAACCTACAACCTAGTACAGGTAAAGTTAGCAACAATACCCTCCCGGATTCCCAAGTGGGGAACGGAATGGGGTGTCCCTATGTCCCTCTGTAAATATTTGGTCGAAATGAAACTACGTAGCTTGGGAGAAAGGTATAGATGGGAGTATAGAGGTTGTGAAGATACAGAAACTTGAGAAAGAAACTGTGAACACCTGCGCTGCATGGGTCTAACATAATTCATAGGATTATTAAATATACTATGATTATGGTATTTCAAATCATAGATACCAATGCCCATTTTATAAGACACGTAATAACTCTCTTATCCTTTTCTCCTACAGTGCCCTAGCACAACGGAAAAATGCCACTCGGGAAGCCACAAGCACATTAAAAGCATGGCTGCAAGAACACATCAAGAACCCCTACCCCACCAAGGGGGAGAAGATCATGTTGGCCATTATCACCAAAATGACACTTACCCAGGTGTCCACCTGGTTTGCCAATGCAAGGCGCCGACTTAAGAAGGAGAACAAAATGACATGGTCACCCCGTAATAGGAGTGATGAGGATGGCAATAAACTAGACTCTGATGATGAAGATGGGGATGGCGACAAAGATGCTAACGGCAATGATGATTCTAAGGAGCGTAAGGATCATCTTGATAAGTCCAAGGACGACGATTCTGTCGGCGATGGTGAGTTTTGTCTTTTTGTCGGATACATGTAGATCTCCAGCATGTCAAAATTAAATAATAATAATTCAACATTCATCAATTTTTAAAGCTATAAACAGCAGAGGATGTGCATAAATGTTATATTGAGTTGAGCAAAGAAGCTTAAAGAGCAAGTGCCTATTTGGAATTGGTCAATATATAAATTATGTTTCTTCAAATAAATGTAGATATGTGCATGTTTTTGATTGACAAGATGGAACTAGCTATAATTCAATATAAAGAAATATCAAGTAGACCCCTAATGTATACTGACAGGTTTTAGTATGACCTACACAGGGCCTCTAATGTTAGACTTTGCCTCTGACATCAAAAGAAAAAGGAAAATATCCAGACCATATAGGCTATATCCCCGGTATATATCCAGTCCATCCATCTGTAGTAGGACAGGACATGTATCGGTGAATTGACCCTGCCTGCTCACCTATATAAAGGAGAGTGCTGATCTGACATCTCTCTCCCCAAATAGATCCAATTCTAGGTGAAAGCCTTGATATTCCCTTTGGTGAGTTCAGTAGACACTGGGAACCTGGAAACCATGAAAAGGCATGCAATGGCATTCAGCCTGAAAGCTGGTCTCTTGGCTGTGGGATTTGGTGAGAGGAGGTGACTCGCTAGGGGCCTTCTCTCTCCTTTCTGTGGTGGGCCAGTGGCTATGAAACGACCGCTACGGCGTGATTGACAATGTCGATTGGGGCCACTTCATTTGGCTGGCTGACTGGGTTTAGGTGGGCGGGTTGAGAGGTTTGAGGAGGGGGGGGGGTAGGTGATGGGGAAGGGTTGAGGTGCC
Source organism: Acholoe squamosa (assembly GCA_949317995.1). Lineage (NCBI taxonomy): Eukaryota > Metazoa > Annelida > Polychaeta > Phyllodocida > Polynoidae > Acholoe > Acholoe squamosa. The sequence goes on from OX439038.1 coordinate 56,131,128, forward strand.
TTAGCCAGGCACGAGCGTAGCCCCCCCCCCCTCTCCCCATTCTACCTTCTTCTCTCACAAGTAGCCTTTCCATCAGGGGTGGGCAAATAGAGGTTTGGCAGAGAGGGGGGGGGGTAGCAGAGCACTTGGCCAATGAATTACCCAGACACTACCGGTGCTTGGCCCCAAACCACTGATGTCAAATCATTTCTCATTGGCTGAAGGCCCAAATGTTTTCAAGTGCTGACAAATTTCAAAATATCTGATGATGAAATATTTCTGTTCAAGTCATTTTTAAATAAGGCCAAAAAAAAAGTTGTGTTTCCAGTAACATGGTCCAAAAAGTTGAGGTCGGTAGGTCAGATTTTTTTTTTTTTTTTTTTTTTTTGGTCCAAGGTCTGATATAGTCATTTTTGGCTGGTGGGTGTTGGAAATGTTCATTTCCTGCATGGGATATTAGAATACAATTCAATTTTTTTAAAATAAATCTTTAAAAATCAGGAAAAAATCAGGAAAAAAATTGAGGTCGGCCCTCTTTAGCTGAGGTCACAGTGACCGTAAACAAACCTTTTTTTGTCTAACGTTAGCAATTATGAAATAAAAACAATAAAAAAAACACCAGGAAATACTGGCATTTACATTATTTGGTCTCCTGACCACATTTGTGATCAGTGTTTAGAGGTTATCTCTTATCTATTGTAAGATTGCATTGTAATTAATCCAGCAGAGATTCTATTATTGTCGACCATGGGTTGATAGCCTATGGGCACGGGGTGGTGGACTCTGTGGCGCCGGACCCACTCCCCTTCTATAGACCGCGACCACTTTAGATAGAAACGGTGATAGATTTCGGTCCGCCCAACTCCTCCTCTGACGCAGGACGATGTAGGGGCAGGGTGGGAGGAGGAAAGTACATTTGTCGATTTCTATCTGACAGATGTGTCAATTACAATGGTCATGGGGGCGGGGGTTGGCGCACTACATGCCCCGCCCTGGTCAGTTTCACATCTCCAGAATACATTTCATTGAGTAATCAACAACACACCTTCAGCTTTAATGCCGGTGGCTATATTTGGGGTGTCTATGTCTGCTTGATAGATAGTTTAGCAATACATGTAATACATTTAGTATACATTTGGTTTTGTGTAAGCAACATCACCATGGCAGACCCACCGTCCATATTTTGGCCACGTTTTCTAACATAAAATCAAAGCAAACAGTTTACACATATAAAATAGACAATTTCCAACAACAAACAACAATCATGCATACCCGGTAATCATTGACAAAGTATAACATATGTAAAGGCGCTGAGAGAGAGAGAGAGGGTTAAGGAAATTACAAAGTATTCAATGTTAGACACTATATGCTTTGCAGCTTGAGTCATTCTGGCACGTAGCCCTTTAATAGCCTCGGCTACGTCTAGAATATGAAGGATCGTCAATGGGTGAAACTGACAGACAATTGGCTGATCGATTTCACCAGGGGTCAGGCAAAACAGGTGTGCAGTAGTCACGTGACGAAATGGACACCCATTTCAAACCAATCCTTTATAGCCCAGGGGAAATCGACATCAGAATAACCCCACTACACACTTGGTCAGTTGGGTGAAATTAATCTCACATAGATGGAAAATCTGACGGAGGACATATGTAAAATGTGAATTTTATCCAATCTTTTTTATGTTGCCATGAAAAAAAGAAATGATGTAATCACTTGGATACTCTGCATCTTTTTTTGACAATGTTACGATGATGGCCTTGATCGGAGGGTTTCTTTGTATATAAGCCCCATCGAGAGTCACTCCCAATGAAGCATAGACAATAAATATTATACTAATTAGGGTTAATAATACAAAAAGAAAATACAACTTGTGGGACATTAACATTTGTCTGTATAGATGGATGTAATGGAATTCAGCTGTCAGAAGTTTGTCAAGTGGGCATATATCATAGGGGCCGTTGACAGGAGGGGGTTCCCTTATAATTCAGAAAATAGTTTAGGGCGGTGCCTTTGGGTTCTTTGGCTGCCTTTTTCAAGGGGGCTGGGCCCCCGGGGGCTGGCAGTGTGATTAAAAACGGGCCGGGTGGCGGCCCTCAATCCCCGGCGGAGGCTTCATCGACGGCTGGCTGGCAATTGTCGCCGACCACGAGTGGCCATTAAATAATTGAGCGTATTTAGACAGCGGCCGCAGCCTCCCCCCCCCCCACCCACTTTCCATCGAGCCTCCATCCTCTCCACACCCCTAACCCCTTACCAGTCGCCAAAGCGTTTATCCCCGAAACGGAGCACCGTAATCCTACAGTACTCTAGGGGGTTAGCGAAAGAATGGGGTTTGGGAAAAGGGGAAAGGGGTGATACCGTACACTGTAAAAAATGAGCTTAGGTTTTAAACATGTTTAGGTCTAAACATGTTTAAAGTCTAAACATATTGGATAGGTAGGTGTACTCTTGGCTATCTATTTAGGATTTAAACACTTTTATCCTAAACATCTAAACACCTGTGCTAAACATGTTTAGGTGTTTAGTATTGAGACAGTCTGAAGTTTAGGTGTTTAGGATATCAACAGGTATATGTTTAGGCGTTTAGGTATGAAAGACTCACTAGGTGGCAGCTCTGTGCTTGAATGAAGTTTCTAAAAAGAGTTATACTGTCTTCTTATCAAAAATATGTTAAAACCCCTTTTTAAATCATTGATGAGAAATGTCATATGAAAGAACCTATATTCTATGATTAAACATTTTGGATTGGTCATCTAGATCCTATATTGTTTGGATCAATGGTCAATCCTTTCCATAGACACCTTAACTGTGTAGTCAAAAAATAGATAAGGCTATCTTCTCTCATCCATTCTGTTGTAATCTACATACATGGGGTTACTCCCTAATGTGGATAATGGATGTGATGATATTCCTTCAGAGTATGCTCCTTAGAGTATGATGCTCTCTCTGCCCTTACTATAGCTAGGATAAAATAATTGAGATGATCTACAAAAGATCAATATCTACAGATATATCTAAACACAATATCATAATACTAAACACTATAACATTGAAACATCATCTCAGCATGTCATGTCTAAACACATGGGCAAACCTAAACATAAACAAAGTAAACACTTTATAAAGCTATAAACACATTGAAATCTAAACACAAAGGCTAAGCACATTATGAGGCTAAACATGTTTAGGTTTATAAAGTTCCTCAAAAACGGGACAAGAAAATGTTTAGCAATGTGTTTAGACTCTAAACACCTTTTTTTTTTACAGTGCATGGAGCCTTTAATGTGTATTTATAACCGAACCCAAGTTGGCACCGGGGAAAAAAGCACAACCAACTTCATTTGCTTTTTTTTGCCTCCCACTAATTATCCAACCCAAAAGAAAATCTCTCTGGTTTCCACGTGAAAAAAATGCCTGGCTTTCATGTGAACAAAAAAGATATGGGTTCAGATAAACTTCCAGATATGGATAATATGCCCCCAACCACCTCCGTAAATTCAGAATGTACCCAGTCATGGCAAGAACAGTGACCTCTTGGCAAAGGTCCAGCTGGCTTCAATGTGGGTTGATGTTGTTTTTATACGTGTGGTTCACAACTAAACCGTTAACTGAAAAAATGCTGAAATAACCTGCAACATATAATATATGTTCACGTTTGATATTCAATGGACGAAATATACCAATGGAGAAGGGGTCCACAAATACACACATTTATCAATCGAAAAGGGACAGGAAGTCTATAGGGCTTCAAATCACCAATTAATACATTAAAATACAACATATGTCGCTGGCTGAGATGGTTAAGTCTATGGGCATATGGTGAATTCTGAGAAATGAACATGGACTGTATTAGTTTACAAGCCACATAGCCATGTATGACATGTGTTGTACATATCATCTGTCATGAAAGCATGTACAGTCCCCAACACTCCTGTGCTTAAATACTATATACATTACCTACACCCCCATCCCCATTCTCTCTCTCTCTCTCTCTCTCTCTCTCTCTCTCTCTCTCTCTCTCTCTCTCTCTCTCTCTCTCCATTCCTCTCTTGCATCTCTCTCAGACTTATGATCCTACTTGAAATATACCAAAATTAATTTGATGTGGTTAATGCAGTTATGCCTATATTTATGGGAACGCTATCCATGAGTTCATTATAGTGCATCTAAATATTATTTTAATGTTACCAACCTCCATTTATAAATGTGAATTATCCATTTGATACATGTTGCTCATTTGTCTCCCTATATAGAGTATATTCCCCCATAGCAGAGAGAGCTCATAATAGAGAATCTACTGGCAGTGTCTCATATCTGACATCATCTGATGACACTACAAGTGTGCTGCTTCTATAGACGACACAGCTCACACAATGGCACATTAGCATTTATGAAGGACAGTGATTTGCAAAGCACTAGACCCCCCCCCCCCTCTACACTAGAAATGGGTAGTTTTCAAAAGGCATGACACTTCAAAAAAGGCTTATATATAGACAGCACAATAAGCCCCTATGTTAGACCCAGATGGAGATCACGGTTGAAATGTATCAGTCTGTATAATACGTGGACATTTCACTTTGAAATTAACATCACAACTGTCTCACCCCCACCCTGTTACCCTCTAGGTGACAGTGAGGCCACTGGTGGCAGGTTCCACCGAGTATATTGGCCAGGCAGGGACAAAGGCCCCCTTTTAGGTTTTAAAGACCCATCTCCTATGGTGATGCGCGGGGTGATTGTCATGTTGATTTCACTAATCCCGCTAGCACATCCTACAGCGACGACTCTTGAAACTGATGTTCATTTCACCACCATGCATGTACATTTCACAGTGCTGCACATTTTGCAGTAGATTTGGCAGTGGGTAACAGTTCCTTTAGCTTTGCTTGCCAGGCAAGGTGTACTGGAAGGCTTTTTTGCGACTGGAGAAGGGGGGGGGGGGTAGATGGGAAGATAACCTAATATGGTATAGAGTATACCACATAGTAGCAGACACTTGGGTGGTCGTAGCACAGAGCCTTCAGCATAGCCAAAATCCCTAGGGCCATCAGGTAAATAGTTTTTAGTAAGAAACAGGGCCTTAAATGAACACTAAAAGACGTACTTGTATGACCCCCTTAAGGTAGCTATGGTTATTATGAGTGAGAAAAAAAAAGACAAGAAAATCAGGAGCTGTGACAATTATTTACACGATAATCATCCCTCACATATAGTTCCAGACCCAATTTCTTTCACCTCTGTCTTTTGTGTGCAACAACTGATAGTTTCAAACTCTATATTTTGATGAATTTGGACTAAATTCAATCTTCCGTCAGAAAGCTGAGGGATACTACTAAGGCTGTATGAGGATTTGCAACTGTTGATTCATTTTGAAAATTCACATTGTTTCCAGAGAAAGATTCCATGTTGGCTCAAAGCATGTGCTGTGTGTTTACATTAGATATAAGATAAATGGATAACCCATTGGAAATTGATTAAGAGACTCATTTTGAAAATGTGTCATAAAATAGGAAATCTATATAGAGAACATTTATTGGCTGACACCCTTTTCGAATCAATGTGATATACAAGTGTACCAATAGTCAATTGGATAAGTGCATAATGTTATAAAGTGGTGTTTTTGAACTGTGATGCCATTAATGTTGTTTTTTTCATGATTGTGGGTTCTGTTTGGTATTGTGACTCCTAATGGTACCTAACATATGGTACACATCTACCACAGTTAACCCTCCTTATCTCCATATATAGGCACTGGAGGGTGGGGAGGCCTAGGGTAATCTGTTCTCTAGATAGATCCCAGTGAGGTCGTGTGTCGGGAGGGTGATGCAGTAGCTAATGATACAGCTACCACCCCATACACCCACCCACACGGCAGCAGCCTTAAAAGCCTTTCCATGTCGCGCCAGACGCCTGCCCCACATATTGTATTGACCCAGTGATGTGAGCTCAGTTTTCTCTTCTTTCTCTCCCTCCCAGATCGTGACCAGGACCTGAACGTCTGCGGGGACGACCCCGACGACCTTTCCGACCTCAAGGTTGACGTCGACGACCATGACGTCGTCGGCGGCGGAAGTGTGCTATCTGACCGCCTCCCCAAGCCTGTCCTACCGGGGTTAGGGTCGCTGCACGGAAGTGGGACAGCACCCACTCTAGGACAACAATCGTCGTGTATGAACGCCAATAATAACAACACCTCCAAGCCGCGCATCTGGAGCATCGCCGACGTCGCAACTTCCGGTAACTCGCCGCCGGGTCGGGCAGGCAGCGCGCTCACTGGAAGCGCGTCGCCCGCGGCCGGCGGCGGTGTCGGAGGCAGTGGCGGCGGCTTAGCGGGGGGTCTGGGCACCACAGGACCCCACCTGGGCTCGCACCTGATGGGGGGCGGCGCTTCCCATCATAAACTCTCACCCGGCGCCGACACGGACTCTTACCGGCCGCTCATCAACGGCTTCCGGCCATGGGTGAACGGCACTTCCGGTGTTGGTCTAGGGTCATCGGTCTACCCCGGAAGTCACCATCCGCACCACGCTACAGCGCTGAGCCCGGCGCACGGACAGTCTAGTAGCGGTGGCTCCCTGCCATTGTCGGGTAGCGGTGGCGGCGGTGCTGGTGGCGCTAATACGTCAGGAATATCGCCGGTCACTAACGGCCCTTTGGTGCCCCAACCCACGTCAGGCCTCCTGCGGCCGTACGCACTGACGCCGCGCACCGAGGTGCACTGACAACTAACCCCGTCCTACGGGGCGGCGCTACACAACAACACGACGACAACATCATCATCAGGCTACGGCCTCCAGGGTGTTAACAACGCCCTCAACACCCCACACCTTAATAATCAACACCATCACCAGCTGCACAGTCTCCAACAACAACAGCAACAACATCACCAGCAACATCCATTGACTCTGTCCACTATTCACCACCACAACAACAACACCACCTCACAACAACAACATCATCAACAACACTCCAGCAACAACTCGCTGTCCACACCATCACCCCCGTCCTCCCCTGACTATTTATAGCAGCTGCTGACGTCACGACCTACGTCAGAGATCCATGACGTCACGGCGACGTCGTCATGACGTACCGTGGACGACGTGAGGTTCTAGTCAGCCGTGGAGGAGAGGGTGGTTGTGGTGGTGTTGGTGTTTGGGGTGGCCACACTACTCCTGGCGCCCTCTGCATGTCGTCATCAGTACTCTCTACTCGTCATCATTACGTCATCATCAATTCATCATTATTGTCGTCGTCGTGACTGTGGTCGTCGCCGCCGTCGTGGACATTCCTGCCGCCTACCTATCTGGTGAGTACTCTAAAAATGAATGCCTAGATTATATTCGCGCACCTGTCAGATAAGGTTCAACATTTCAAATCTATAGCTAGACGTGTACATGACATAATATAATGAAGGATGATATCATAACGTTAGCACAATGTAACAATTAAGTATTAAAACAGGTCTATATGGCATTTGGAAATTTTACTCTGAACCCCCTCTGAACTTGACAACCCCCATCCTCCACCCCACCTTGACTGAGTCAGTCCCTTTTTATCCAACCCATTCCCAAACCCTGTTCAAGCATCTGTCCATCTCAGCTGAAAAGTAGACGAGATACAGGAAAAGAGTTACCAATAAGTGTGGGTATGTGGAGGGACCAGGCAAAAGGAGAGTGCATGGGTGAAAGGGAAACTGTCAATCTCATCAGCTCGCCCGCCCGTCTATTTTTAGCGTGAGCAGGGTCTAGTCCGGGGGTCTAGTGCTTCTGAAAAGATAGCTTTAGTAGAAATTGACAGTGATATTGACAGAAATGTAGGTGTAGAGTGATGTAGACGGACAGGGAATGTAGAATCGATGGACACTATAAAAAAAAACAATCTGTACTGATGCAGGCACGGATGTAAATGGTCATAGAAAGACTTCAGGAAATTGAGAATGACATAGAAAAGATCTCTTGAAAGCAGATGGATTTGGAACGGTACAACATTAACCGACATTCTATGTATAAAGCCATTAAGTGCCCAACAATGCCCCTTACTCTCCGAGTCACTGGATTTCTAGTAAAAGTGAGTTTTTTGTCCAGAAATTGCATGCTTTATAGAATGTCGACCCGAACAAATGTTCCCCAGTTATTTTACCCCTTTCCCCTATTACCACTAAGAGGCCATGATGGGAGATCTCAAGCGAAATTAACGACATAATAGACAGGGACTCCGCTTGTAATCTTCGCTTGTCAATCACATGTTTTATGTATTTTGGTAATGGAGGCATTTCTTGCTGTTTTGGCTGTGTTCGCCCACATTGGCAGACATACAGTCCACTGGTTATGTGTGTGATTACTACCAAAGCAGAAATGAAAGATTCACTTAAGCACGGTTATTTTGAGGGACAAAAATGCCATTACTGCGACTTTGCCACCTAGAAAACTTGTCTGGTATTCAGTCAGGAGGGGAGGGATTTCATAGTAATAAGTTAATTCAAGTGGTTGTTAACAATGTAGTGAACTTCACAGAGGGAAAATATAGATGCAATGGTTCGCCTCTCATGCAATAATTGTTTCAATTTAAAAAAAAAAAAAAAATGGCTGACTGCCTGTTGTTAATGAAATTGCAAAACGATTATGTCAATCGTCGACAATGATGGCCTTTTTAGACTGCACTGTTGACTAATGATTGATGCCTATGCCTGAATGGAATAGACACATGTATTTAACATGGAGTACAGCAAGTTTGCACACTCAATAAAAGAAACCCCATCCCACTTCCAGCATCCCACTACTCATACACCCCCATACAGAAGCACACAATTCCAGGGAATACTACTGGGATACCACCCCGGGGATACCACCCCTCTCTTTGCCAACCTCATTGCCACACTCCCAAGGTGGTAAAATCCACTATGGACAAAAAGAGGAAAATAATCATAATACTCCCAGCCTCCCAACATTTGGTCCCGGGAGTGGAAATCGACACGTAATTCCTTTGAGAGTCTGGAAATGAAGCACTATGGTAGAGACACTATAACACATGTATTGTACTTTAGGTTTGTTTGTGTTGGGGGAGGAGGGGGGTTAAACTATAGGGGGGCTGTATGATGAAGAGGTGTAGCATGCCAGTTAGAACATGGAAGAGACATAAAGACATTTCTTAGCATTTTTATCAGGTCATCATGTAGTATCACCCTACATATATACTTTATGTTATATTTGTTTTACACTCCACTCAAAAAATACTAGACCTGCAACCTCATTCCTATGCTCCTCCACCAGGCCCCTGATGCACCATCGAGGGATCCACGGTCCCTATGAGCCTCATAATGCACCAGACATGATTTTCTGCTGGCATGAGAACTCATTTTCCCTTGTCCCTCAGAGGACCAAAATGTTGGCCAGAGCTGCGCTACCTATCCACTGGAGGATGCTTCTCATGATGTAGAGTGTTGTTGATTTCAACATTAGTGGACTGGTTTTGTGCTCTCTATTTCTCTTTAGTCACAGAGGTATTTTATAAATTGATGGAATAGTTAGGGTTCTTCTTGCTTATCTCCAAAGTGTATGCATCAGTGTTGTATTCTATTGCTCCTCTGACTTATTGTGGTACAACATGTACTCTCTTTTCTTGAATTAGGCATCTCTCCGTTACCACAAGTCGATATGAGAGTAACGTCAGAGACAATGGCCCCTCCAGGCCCCTTTCCCTAGACCCCTCCACCTCCTCCCCTAGACCACACACATGGTTGCTTGAACCAATGCGTGTATCAAAGAGAGGTGTACTTCCTTACGAAGCTATAACTATACCAAGACTCCATTCCACATCCATCCTCTATCCCTCAACCAGGCTCAATCTCTTCTCAACCCATTGGCTTCCAACCTCCCTGGAGGAGCTCCAGGGGAGGGGCTCCTGTGCGGGGCTGGGTAAACACTATCTGGCCCCTGATGGACCCTTCCCTCTCCAGCTTGGGCTTTTTTGGTGGGTCCTTGGAGATAGATGAATAGTCCTCCTAGTTTATGAGCTACCAATCTTTGGTGATTAGAGTGAAGAATTGCATCCATACTTATGTGGTTGGAATAGAAGGTGCAATCCAATAGAGTGATAATATGCACAGAAATGAAAGGAGAGATTCAGCTTATACAGTAATAGTAATGCATGTTATGCAATAACACACAAATGTGTAGCCATTATCCTATAGAATCATGTATATTTATATAGTCAGAGAGTGACAAGTTTCAATTTTTTACATTACATTATTATGTTGCTATGTCTCACTAAACTTAATTCAAGTTGCTCATATCCTTTTCCCTTTTGTATTTGCAGAATCCCTGGTTAGCTAAGGACAGGAGGTCGAAGTCACAGTCCAAGGTCAAGGTCATCTGAGGGTCCAGGCCGTGGCACCTTTAGAACATTACTTTCTGTGACCTCTGTCATCCAGCTGTCACGTGGTCAGTGGGCGCCCTGTGTATATGACCAAATATGGACAAAGGGGGCGTGGCGGTGGGATCTAGGATGTTTTACATACAAAACACATCAACTAATGACTCTGGGCGTGGTCTCAATCAAACACTGGATCCCCTGTCAATATAGGATGGGTGGCTCTCCAAAGCAATTGTATATGTATAGTTATTTATATCGCGCTATGTTGCAATCAATGAAATGAAGGGTATAATTGATGATTACTGTATATATCTATAATATATAATTGGAAATGTACATGGTCACGTACTCTCCATTGTGCCATATATTCAATGGCGGAGCTGTTTTTCCGGGTAAAAAAAAATGATGTTTATTATTTCCTGCATACATATTATAAATATTTAATATATACCAGAAATTACAAGAAAGTGAATGGCAGTGTCATCCCACATTAAAAAAATGCTAGAAGAAATACAGGCCCATTGCTAATATAAACAACAAATGTTTGGTCTTGAATAATGATAATGTTTTAGTTGTGTGTCAAATATGGAATTGCTAATAAAGAGATGTTTATTATTTAACTATAAACCACAATGGGATGAAATGATTCTGTATTGTAAACGTTATGGCATATGTCTTAATCATTATGTACTATGTACGAAACCCTGTTGCTCTATATATTTATGATAATTTCTCTGTGATATTTATTGGAAGAAATGGATATGGCAATATACTACATGGGAACACAGAAATCCTTTATGTTCTAGCTGTGGCGAGCCTGTGGCTTTCAAACCCATGGCATGAATCTGAAAAAGGTGTTTTGAGTGTCTAGTGCTCGCCAAACTGTTTGGAACAGTCCTCAATATATTGTATTGGTTTCTGAGTTTTCATATTGAAATACACACACCTACCCAAAAGTATGAACTGTGTCTTTGTTTTATATACAACTAAATGTGTTATGATTGCTGAAAACCTCAAAGTCATAGAGATAAAAAAAAAGGCAGGTGTCAACCAATCCATGTGTTTTATTTAAAACAAAATGGAATGCTTCTCTAAATCTTTCGGCATGTCGGTAGTATAAGGTTGTTGTGAGAAACACAGAAATGACATTTGAACGTTTCACTAATGATCAATCACAAAGCAAAATCTAGAGTAAGTCCTTTTATTTTCAAACACATTAAGGTTAAACCTGTAGCTAATAAACAAGAAGAAAAACCACTAGAGAAAATGAAAAGCCAAATGCCCCTCATTGTTCATTGATAATTGCAAAATGGACCCCTATCCTGGGGGATGATTTCACCCGGAGCAGCCTTTGATATGACACACTTCTTAAATAAGGCATATGGAGGAGGAAAATGAGGGTAGTGAATTCTATTTACATGCATTCTATGAGAATAGCCATCAAAAGGAGAACACACTACAGTTGCAAATAGACAAGGGTTAAAGTAAATTAACATTCATAAATTGGGTATCACTAGGTAAATTGCATTTGGCAGGTGAGGGGTGAGGTAGCTCTTGGTAGGCTTACCTGGGTCATGGTCTACCGATTCTCACATAATACTGGCAGTCGTAATTGTAACTTGATGTCACCTGTCCTGGAAATACCCCTCCCCCCAACCACACACCTCCAGCCTTCACAAGTCCCTACTATCTCTTTCTAGGGATGACACAATTTTCCCACATGGAGTAATAATAATACAGTTTTATTTGAACACAGGAGATTGCATTTTTGGAGAGTCTCCAAAGATGTCCTTTAAAATTGATGAGCAATGAAAAGAACCCTATAAAAATGAGAGTATTTAATTGAATATTGGCAAAGCATGTGCACAACACCTCGGACAATGGCACAAAAGACAGGGAAAGTCCTTTTCATCAGGAGAGTGGGATTTTCCCATGGACTGGTGTGCTGTGTGCATATTGTTAACCATGTAAGGATAGTATGTCACTTCATAGCTTCTGCCATGATGCATAGCTTCTGTCATGATACACTAGTGAACTGCATTGGTGCATCATGCTGAGCAGCTATGGAGGGTCGAACAGATGCATCTAGTTCTGCTTAGGCCAAAAAAAGAATAAATTGTATGTTTCAGGTAACCCCGCCCTATCTAGAAAAACAGGGATGACCCTAAGTTTTTATCTCCATTTTTAAAGAAAATATAGGTTTTTGGACATGTTTTCACTCAATTCAGTCATCCCCAAGTCACCGTGACTCGCAGCGAGTCTTTGAGGCAGTTAAAATGTTACCTAAAACACAATTTTTTTGGGCCTTATTTACACACCATGGCAAAATTGTTACATGTAACATTAATTAGTACATGCTGTATGAAAACAGCATGCAGCCATTGAGGGGTTAACAATGTGTACATTGCACCAATAAATACATGTCTAAAATTGAAATCAACACAGGTATTGGGTAAGCTGGAGGGTGTTGCTCCTATTGTGAAAAAAGCTGTGAGTATTTGCCCTCTTTTCTAAATAATTCATGCACTGCTTCACCTAAGTACTTGCATTCACCACATTAATCTGAAAAGTCACCGCCTTGTTTAAAATAGAGAGAGAGCTGCACTACTAGGTACCTACTCATGTCACATGCTCTATAGTTTATTATACTTACTGATTTCTCCCAACTAGGTACCTATTCAAATCCCCCTTTTTTAGCACCGTACTTGAATGACCACTTGTGAGCAACAAAAAGGACAAGTTATAGCCACATAAAAAGAAAGGACTGGAAACAAGGGCATTTTTAGCCAGCTCTTCCTTTTACTATAGGAGCAACACCCTCCAGGTTCCACACCGTTGAACCAGATGGCTGAAAGGAACATTGCCCTGTGTCAACGTCATAAATAATTCAACAATTACATATAGGCCAAATTGCTAAGGTCAAGGGTCATGGAGATGACATGGGAAACGGTTAGGGTAACAATAGATTGACACGAAATTACCGTCGGTAACACATAGATTGGCAATGCTATATTGAATTTGAATCAGTGTTTATACTGTTTGATAGTTCACTTAGTTTTGGGAAATTGCTTGTAAGCATGGGTATTTACATTTCATAGGAAACCAAGTTATTGTTATTTGATATGTAACTATCAATTGAACTTGACATAATCTGGGAGCTAATAGAGACCCAATCTAGTAATGACGTCGTTCTTAGTGTGGTGGTTTGATATCATTAACAATGAATTAGAATTAACATCATTCAGAGATTCGGGATGAAGGGGACTTTTCACTGTTGGAGTGGCGGATTTAGACGGGGACCAGTACTTAGAGTTTGATTGCCGTCTTTGAACCCAAGATTTAGACCAAAATTGGGCATTACACAAGGGACGCACCCCCTTCCTTTTCAAAATCCTGGATCCACCACTGTGTTATGGCTGGACCTGAAGCTCAGATGTTTTGGGAAAAGGTTCTGCCCCATCAGTGAAACCTTGTAAATGCATAACACAGTAGGCACTGTATGTTACTTATTTGCATACACCCCGCCCCCTTCGGTACATCGAGCAGTCAAATTCCAGGAAGTCATTTCTCAGACGCTAAGTTTTGGGCACTCTCAAATCGTACCAGGCTGACCTGGATGGGAAGGAGAGGGGTAGGATCGTAGCTTCTGAGAAATGGCTAGCAGAAGCACTGAAAGGAGGGACTGTAGGGTATAGCAGTTCAAATCACGAGCTGTACACGACACGGTGTGCATTTTGTATGTAAGAAGTATAGGAGAAGTCTACTCAGGCAGCTAGTTCAGAAAGTTTGACATCCTTTGTTGAGTTTTATGAATATAAACATATTTTTTTTTCTAAAGAGAGAATTTGAAGGGAGTATTCTCTGGCATGTATGTCTAGACTTGAAGACAGAGTAAATCTTGGTGAGAATTGCAGTTTTCACTCTCTTCATGAATTTTGACTCTCTTTGATTTTGTAAATTACCATCCAGTACATGTAATCAATTTGGTGTTTCTGAAAACATTAACCTGGCCCTTAGTATAGAAGCTTTCTAAATTTTCTGTCAGATCAAGGGCAGCGTGGCCTTTTGTCAGCTTTGAATGGAGTGACTGACAATTTAACTTTTTTCTTAGCAGAAACGGGACTAAACTACAGTGTCGTGCAGGGGATTTAAGGAGACACGGAAATTCTTCTGAAAAGTTAGGCCATCCACAAATGACGTAATGCTGCAGGTGGGGATCATGCAGGCCCGGCATGACGGGATTAATTTTCCATATACCTTCAGCATTGTAAAATTGGCAACAAAAAAAAACAGGGCGAGGGGGATGGGCAAAAATAGTCAGATTTGGTATGACGTAACCCAGCAAATTGTTGTGAGTCCTCGTCACCCTGTGTGAAGTGGCTCACACATGTCGTTAGATGGAACACGACGCCGTTATAGCACAAGATCACCAGGAATAACAATTGCTATGCCACATGAGTCTAACACACAGTGGCGAAAGATGACGGAATGAGTTATCACTCAAAAAGGAGTCACCATTGATGGCCAATCATGGCTACAGATGACGACAATTTGCTGGGAATTTATGGATGGCCCCATGGCATCCATATACGTTCGCGACTTTATACGTGTATTGAAATGGGTGCCCTTTGTATACATGTAGCTGAACTATTGTTGTTATCTATCAATATAATTTTATCTTTTTATTTTTCTCTCTTTTCTTTGGAGGGGGGGGGGTCAAAAGTAGGAGAGAAAAGGGACAGTCCCAGCATCAGCCCTCCCTGTGCACCGTGTCCGGGGCACCGTGCCCTCCATGCCTACTTTTACACACTTGCAATTTCAGTATAGATATGAAGTATCCCAGTAAGAGCAGCACCTTTTCAATATTCAACCCTTCAGTGCTGTTGCCCATATAGAGGAGCAGCACAGGGGGCCCTCTGGGGTCATTTAATTCGTAAGATTACTGATAGCTATAAGTTGTTTTTTTATGTTGTCCAATGTCTCTGGGTATGGAAAAGTGATGTTTGACCAATGAAAGCTCGTGCAGTCACTGAGAAATCTGCAATTCTTTACAACCATCTTATGAAATTTTAGCCTCATTTTTTGAGAGCTAAAATACACATTGGTCTACTTGTTCTGGCACTAATATTCATCTTACAACAATTCCAATGGTAGCTACCCCCCCCTAAATTGGACCCAATGATCACATTGCAGCTAACCATTTGTTGCTAGGACAGACAGTTACCTAGAAACAGCTGATTTTAGCTAGCAACTGACCCTTTCCGAGACAAAGAAAGACCTTTCCTAGGAATGATTTACAGAATGGAGATCATGGCTATTGCTTCTCATTTTGGTATTGAGAAGGTCCATGCCATTGTAGAAAATGCAATATTGTACCAAAACACAGTGTGCTAATCAGGGAATGTAGAAAAAAAATGATATAGCAAGTATGATGAAAACATGCAACTTCAGCATTATCTTCTATTGGAAAAATTGGGTGTCTTCTATGTCTGTATGTCAATGCCCTTGTGTCTATCATTTGTCATAATTGCCTACTCACGTACCTCATTGTCCTTGTGTGTCTCATGTGCATATATAAAATTCTATTGTTTGATGTAATGAATATCAAGTAACAGCTGATGTGATGGTTTATATAGTTAAATTTGGAACTAGTTGTAATATTAAGATTATGCTGCAAGCTGGACTTCGATTATCCACATTGTAATTTTGTGAGAAGTTCAAATAAACACTTTTACAAACCTAAGAAAATTGAGAAGTATATTCATAAAAAGACATTTGGATTTGATGAGAATTAAGCATCCATGGACTCAATGTATTTGAAAACAATTATACCTCAAAATACCCCCCAAAATAGGAAATAATTATATTTAACAATTGTGCAGTTAGTTATTGTTTAGAAAGTACTAGCTTTTGCATAGCAAGTAGCCTACCAACTGACACACAGATGCTCCAGATATGAAAAGATATCCGCCAGGTATTCTAGTTATCACAGATTTTTTTTTACTAAAGATGTCTATTGCTGGGCAAGAGACATCATGAGTGTATTGTTTGTAAACCAACCACATTCCAAGGACCATGTGATAGCCAAGTTCACGTATATGTGTATATGTAGATCCAATGAGATGAGATTCAAATATTAGTCAGCTATATTTGCTTGAAATATATGATCCTATCATAAAATGTCCCCATAGAAAAAAAAATCACCCAGCAACTCATTTCTATTTGGGAAAAAATTATTAACCATACCTAGCGGCCTACAAATATTCAGATTACTACTATTCTATAGTATGGTACTTTGAGTAATATACTTTGAGCTACAGCCAGAGCCTGAAATGACCTATAAGCCACACCTTATACAGGGGCTTCATACAGGTTCTGCAGACTTAAATACAAAATCAACTGTCACTACTTTGGCTAAAGATAACATCAGCAAAGTATCATTGAAAGCAGTTTATGTATCAGGTTGAGGTGACAGGTCAGTCTGTGATTTATGTACATCTCATGTGAGTCTCAGAACACAGATGATATCCTAATATTTCATTGGGTGTCATTTGGTAACCTGCCATACCTTAGTAATTGCTGTTATAATGAGTGTGACATAAAGCCTATGTGCTTAATTACCCACTATCAGTGATATCATTCCATTCCTGTCAAGGAGAAGTCAAGGAATGCTACCAACATTAACGTGATAAGTCAAGTCACTATCAAGATTTATATTAACCATAGATTCAATCAACCACAAGGCATATACCTGTCTATACAAAGTCATATCAAATATACAGACTGATTCAAATTACCTACTGATAATGATCAAAGCTCTCCCACCAAAATGGTAAGGCTAAAATTGAAAATTGCCCCTGTGTGATGTTACATGCCATCATACAGAACACATAATCACCATCTTGAACTCTCTCATTCTAAAGCATACAAAGAATATCTTGGGTAATCCGAGGCTTGGTAAGTACCTTGCTTCCAGTATGTATCTACCTATCAATTAATCCTTTTGAGTGATATTTAGCAACATTATTAGAATCAATTAACAACCAAGGATTAGAATTATAGTAACTGTAACAAGAAGGGACCTATGTACCTAATACTACTATAGAATCATGTGTAAATGGCATGGCTTCTACATGAATCCAACCCTTGTCTTGTCATATACAATGTAGGATGCCCCTGTGCCTCGTAGCCTTTGCCTCAAATCAATTACCTTAGGCCAATGCTTACAGTATTGGTCTGTGACTTTGGGTGTGTGTAGAGGGTGATGAAATTACCTCCTTATGGTCATTCAATGCCTTCATATGTCATTCTTCTCCAATGAAATGCTGGTCAGTCCTTTAGCAAATGCTGCATCAATGTATCATGCCAACCCTTCCAAGTACCTCAGTACCAACTGAGAAGGTGGAGTGTAAAAATGAATATTTAAATGCTAAAGCATATTATGAATTTACATGTGGCAATGCCCTGAAATATGTAGGCTATAGTAGTTCCATCACTTCACTTTGAACATATCTAGATAGAATGTTAATTGTTATATGGATGTTTCCATCATGTAGATGATGATCACTGGTGACAGACAGATGGTCTATGTCTTTTTAACTCTTTCCAGTCAGCTAGCGCATTAATGCACTACCAGGTCAAATATGGCTAGTACATTAATGCACTATGAGGAGAGCATTTAAAGTATCTAATAACATTATTCTGGGCCCCATCAATAATTATTTTCAATAAGTAATGCCAGGTATCATGGTATCATATGAAAGGAAATTACATACAGATTACAAATCAGTCATTTTTGTATACATTTCACAAACATTGGTTCTATTCCTGAGGTCACCCTTACACCATGTATCAATATATATTTGCCCGGGACCTCAATCTGCTGTATTTTAGGGACTTTTAACAATGATAGAGCTGGCTGGAAAGAGTTAAGAACATATCTATGGCCTAAAATAAAGTCCTAGCTAATGTCTTGTAACATGACCTTCCAGCAAGGAGAATGATCACAGGTAGGGTCTTTTAGTACTTGTGGCCTAATCAATATTCCTAAATTTATTTGATCCTTCTCAATTTAACAAGAATTATAGGAAGATCTCTAAAATCACATTAAAATGCTTGTAAATTGTCAAATTTAGCCATGTGATGTATTCCTCATTTTTATCATGTAATAATTGGGCAGACCCCCCTCCCTCTGTAACAAAGTGTAACAAACTTCATGACCCCCCTCCCCTACTGTGTTACATAATATTTGAATGGCCCCTTAGCAAATATCTAATTGCTAAGATGTAAACAGGTCTAGCAATAAGGCTTTGGCAGCACATCTTCAGATTTATTTTCTTTATAAATCGATGGGTTCCATAATCATGTTTTCATATCTGAGTAGAGCAGTTGTCTGTTGGTAAGCCACTTGCTAAACAAAAGCTAGCAAGGTTTCACAACTTGCTAAACAAAAGCTAGCAAGGTTTAAGCAAGTGCCAACTCTTTCAGTATTAAACAACTATCTGACACATTTCCTATTTTACATTAGGGATATTTCTAACAAGATCTACTCAGTTCTGAATAAATTGAGTCCAATGATGGTTAACTTTCTTCACAATAATACATATTTGTCTATGAACAAGTTCCTCTGTAAAAGTTGCTATGTAAATTTGTTGCTAAGGAATCACTGCCCCACAAGTAGAGTAAAACCTCAGATGTATTCTCATTTCATCATTTTCAGGACATAAGACACACTACAATTGTCTAGTAAAGAATATTTTGCCAATAGAGGATAATGCTGAAGTCGCATGTTTTCATCATACTTGCTATAGGTCTATCTTTGTTTTCTATTTTCTGATCAGCACACTGTATTTTGGTACAATATTGCTTTTTTTACAACTGCATGGAGCTTCTGAATAGCAAAATGAGAAACAGTATCCATGATCTCCATTCTGTAAGTCCCCAGCAAAT
This sequence comes from Acholoe squamosa, assembly GCA_949317995.1. Classification (NCBI taxonomy): domain Eukaryota; kingdom Metazoa; phylum Annelida; class Polychaeta; order Phyllodocida; family Polynoidae; genus Acholoe; species Acholoe squamosa. Next base: position 56,150,430 of record OX439038.1, read on the forward strand.
TGTTGTCATCTGTCGCCATGATTGGTCATCAATGGTGACTCCTTTTTGAGTGATAACTCATTCCGTCATCTTTCGCCACTGTGTGTTAGACTCACGTGGCATAGCAATTGCTATTCCTGGTGATCTTGTGCTATAACGACGTCGTGTTTCATCTAGCGACATGTGTGAGCCACTTCACACAGGTTGACGAGGACTCACGACAATTTGCTGGGTCATTCCTAGGAATGGTCTTTTTTATCTCGGAAAGGGTCCGTTGCTAGCTAAAATCAGCTGTTGCTAGGTAACCGCTTGTCCTAGCAACAAATGGTTGGCTCCAATGCAATTGTTAGGTCCAATGTAGGTGGGGTAGGTACCTTTGGAATTGTTGTAAGATGAATATTAGTGCTAGAACAGGGTGATCAATATTTATTTTAGGTCTTAAAAACGAGGCTAAAATTTCAAGAGATGGTTGTATAGAATTGCAGATTTCTCAGTGACTGCACAAGCTTTCATTGGTCAAACATCACTTTTCCATACCTGGAGACATTGGACAACATAAAAAAACAACTTATAGCTATCAGTAATCTTAAGAATTAAACTCCTAAAATATGGCTCTTTTGAAGGACTTGCTGCTCTACTAATAGTGTAGTGGCGTCGTTGGGGGTCGCGGTTGTAATGTCTGATTGTTTGGTGTTGCAGTCTGATGTTCATTTCACCAACACAGACAGAGAAAGTTACAACATGACAACACGCCTTCACCCAGCCCCATCCGGTCTCACTGCGCACCCGGCACGGCGCAGTCCGATTGTCGTCTGCTGAACAACTCAAAAACAACCAGCCACAAGACCACCCACCGCCTCAGCTCTTCCCAATTAATAAAACGGTTTGGATCAAGGGAAAAAGCAGGAAAATCAACGAGATGTGAGCACGTGTGTGAAAACAAACATCACACGATAGAATAAGACACAGGCAGGTAGATGGTTCGAGTGTAAACATGGTTTAATAAGATACATTCGGTATGGGGTGGGGGCCACTGCTGGGTTGGAGATGCACGAGACGTTGCCCCGACAACATGTTCATCATGCAGGGAGAGCTGTTCTTCACAAAATAAATGTTTCAATGCTTCAGCTTCATTGAAACTACATGACACAAAATGTTTCAGTTCTTGACACAAAATACTTCATTGAGGGATAGGTCACCCACTAGAATATTTGAAAAGACGCGGTCATTGTGGCATGAAGTAAAATTAGACTACAAATACAACCACAAGATAAGTAGACAAGATGCGAATAGTGATATTTTGTCTGCGATTTGGGAAAATCATTCAAATCTTTGGACCATTTCTTTATTGCTTTGCCTTTAAGTTGAAAATGTATATGTATGCTCCATGCACATGTAATTCAATAAACACAGGCCTATGTTTGAAATGATCACTTTAGAAATTCATAGATATTTTCATATATGTATATACATGCTCCATGCACGTGTTGTGCAATTTACATCTGTTTGAAAATGATCGCTTTTGAAATCTGAAAAAAGTGTTCCCATTATTATCACGAAAAGTACTACGAAGTAAGTCGGGTTGATATGGGGATTATTAAACAGGGAAATAATATCAATAAAACTGCATGAAAAGAAAAAAAACTCACTATGGGATCTATACGATATTATAGATCATTAATATCTTCAAACCTATGCCATCATAACACTTCAATTGGAATACTGTGAACAGAACTATCAGGAGAAAATTCAGCTCTTTTTCTCCTTTATCCCTCACTTGGCACTTTGATGACAATCGCCAAATACAATATACCGTGAAATAACCACCTCTATCTAATTGAATAACCAGTGGCTAAAATATATTCATAACAATTGACTCAGAATAGGGGAGGATTGAAAAAGAGGGAGATAATATTCTTTTTGCTACTGGTAGGCTGATGACTCCCCTATAATTTTTGACACCAGAGTGGAAGAGATCACACGCCTGGATAGACACATTATTATGGGACACACCCCTCACAGCTTGGTATCAGCTTACTGGTATCCAACCTGAGCACATGCTGGTTTCTCTGTACTGTAACACTGTCAGTGATGATATGTAGGTATAGGTATCCTTACTATTAAAATAATGTAAAACCTCACAAATTCATATTGATTTGAAAGCAAAGCCAGTATTTCTGTACTGTAGCCTAATATCTATATGTATAACATTTTTCTCCAATAATAGTTCAAGTACAGAATAAAAAAGTTAAATGAGGAGAGCAAGATGTTTGGTAATATTGTTCTTGTTATTGAGGACTTATAACTAAACTCTGGGATCGGACCATGGAATTCACATTTACACAACCAGATATAAATTTATAACAATATGTAAAACACAGAGCTTGACAAATTGCATGCTCCTTATCAGTGGAAGTTCATCTATGAGATAAGACATTCACATTTCACCAAGAGGAAAAATTTCAAAATCTGACCACATTAAGATGGGTGACTGAGTGAATAGACACACTACTGACAACTGCAAATCATGGATGGTTAGGCAACATCATTGTGTGTCAACACCGGGAACAGATGTTTGACACAATGACAGTTATGGTATGGATTACACGTACAACATAGTTTACCTTCATGGCCCCGCTAATAACCCATGTAACTCTAAACCTCCATACATATAGGTACATGAGTCCAGACTGTGTATATTACCCATAGCAATCGATGTAATGCCACTGAATAAAATGTGTGAATCACTGTTGACATAGAGCAAGTTCTTAACCCCACAAAGTCCTCAACTTTAATATGATGTGCATGAAAATCTATTTTCATTATTGTGGGCCAGACTTTTCCGCTCAGAAAGGCATTGTGTTTTGTATATTTTTTTTTAAATTCTGTCACTTACTAAATGGGCTGACAATCTAAGTGTCTTTAATCAACATTCATTGCAAATTACAATAAAAAAAAACTCTTTTCAAGCATATCCAATATGTTCCCTGTCAGAAGGCTATTACTTTTGACCCGATGGCATATTAGAGATAAAAGCACTTCCATGTTAGATACATACGACCTGTTGGTCTCCTCGCCATGTTCCCTATTAACTAGACTTGTCAGGAGGCATGTTGAGCATGGCTATTTAACATGTCGACCCAGTCTCCCATGTCCAAACAGCATGTACTAGGCATAGAGTGTTTGATGTTCATACCATCCAGGACCATTGTGATGCTCATTTCCCTTATACATAAACACAGGCGCCTGCTGGTACCATCCACATGGCTACAGAGAAACCCAGGCTATACAAGCTTTCCTACCAGCCACCACCTCCCACCTCGAGCTCTGAATAATTGGCTCGGCCGTTCAGAGCAATTTATTGTCAGTTGCCTCTCTCCTGGAGGCTCTATGGTCAGTGGCCATTGCCAAAACTGAGGGCGCCCAAGCCCGGGTATCCCGCTGTGGAGTAATAATAGGTTGGCCCGAGGGGCCACTTTACTAAGAGCCTCCCTCCCATCTCACATCTCTTTGGAAATTAACCCACTGATTGGGATCTGAAATCATGAGTGCTTCAAAATGGGACTGGTGAAATAGGCCTACAGACAGGCGCCAATAAGGCATGCAAGCCGTTTCTCCTGCGCCACCGTTATAGGATGAAAATAATTGACTTTTTATGATTTTCTTCTTATCCTTTATATGGGAAATATGATGTGTCATGCATCCGGAAGTCACCAACACGTATGCGCGGTGTCAGGGTTGACAGCTGCGCCCTCAGGCGGCTTGAGAAGGTGACAGGGTGGGCGGAAAAGGCCAGACGACATTTGAATGTTTTTGATTGACAAATGCTAATAGGAAGCCAATAGGGGCACGGGACATGTACAATGGTACCAGCAAGGGACGCATGGGAACCTGCAATATGCCCTGATAAGAAACAACGGCGCATTGTTTATATTCAAAATAAACTGGAAATCGATATCATTTTGGACTCTAACTTATTCTGGATATTTTGGTGTGTTGAGAATCACAAAACAGAAAGCTATAAATCAACACGAAGGACAGGAAGCTTGGTAATGCATGCATTGTTCTGGCGTTTCTTTCTACATGCACTGGCATGTGTAATACCAATTCGGTGCACTAAAATACTGCCACAAAACATATATTTACAACTGATATTTACAAATCGACAAACAGTAAACAAATTCTGGTGGCCTTTGGCTGTATTCTCACTATACTTAATTGGCCATTGCCTTGGCTCCCATCAAGTCATTAGTTCAACAGTTTGATCAGTGTTCATAATTGATCCACACACGGGCACCCTACCAATACGCAGTTCACAACATGCTAGTATCTCTGAATTATTTATACACAACTCCTACAGTCCTATCAGAAATATTGCTGATGCTGCTGATAAGATAATATTGATTTGTATTGTTAGTGCTGGAGATGAACCTTGTTATAGAAGTAAACACAGGTACTTTGAATAGAGCAATTCAGTTCACTGAAGATAAATTTGTCATGTCATTATGAGTCATAAATAGCATTTATGTTTGAAATTGTTCATACTTCACAACGGCATGTTTATTGATAAGTATGTTCATTCCCTCTATACCCGTTTATTTGGGACAAATACAGCTCATTTAGTATTTACATTGTAAATATTAATGTGTATTATTTTGTGCAACTTTTTCAGAGTCATAGTCCTTGTGAGGTCGAGTTGTGGATGAATATATTCTTGAGTAAGTTGTCTATATCCGCCTTCTAGATTTAGATAATATTCAATACTGCATGTGTTTCCCCAACACATGTCTTTTTCCTTTACAGTCGGATCCCTCTGCTTAGGAAGAAAGTTACTGGCCAGCCTTATCCAAGCCCATAAATTCTGTGCACACGTGTGGGGAAAGACGATTAATTAGGCAAGATGCTAGTCTGTTGACTCCCTGATGCTGGGGTCAGGCCTAGCCATCCGGAGACACGTCTACAGGACCAAAGCAGTGATGAAATTTACATGAGTTTCACTAATGAAATCTACACCAGGTGAAAAGCCCTTGTACAAATGGACAGCCCTTAATTAGGTATCTACAAATAGGAGCCATGCAGGGAAAGTGAGCTGATGGGGTGGGAGGGGGGAAGGGGTGCACATCCTCCTTCATCCCCACCCCTCTCCCTTCCCTTATTTAGCTACAAAACTCACTTGGCAGCAGACTCCAAATAAGGCAGTATCTTTGTTGCTTGATCAATTGGCCACACGTGAATTGGTTAGGGATCCAAATTGTGGTTTCTTGTTCCGATTGAATTGGTTGTGGCTCTACCATGTACTAGTAGATTAATGTTTTAAACCAAACTGTAGCTGCAGATGGATGGGATTGGGACTAATTAAGAAGACTATAGATTATACTTGGGGTTAAGTATGAGTGGGAATTTTAATCTGAATAATGAAACTTTTCAGGTGGTTCTTGATAGCTTTCTTGAAAACATTTTCGGCATAGGGCAATATCTTGTCATAGAATTAAGATAAGTATTCAAGAACCATCCAGTATATTTGGGGGAATTTTGTCTTGAAGCTTTTGATTTGAACAAGGTCAACCTCCATCATGCATGTCCATAAGCTAGCTCTCTGTGAGGTGTGAGTGGTGGTCTAGGGATGGCCATACTGGCCAATTACAGGTGACCAATAGCAATTCCCTCCTCCTGCACCTCTCACCCCCCCCCCCAATAACATGCTGACACACCTTCGTACACCTTCGTTCACCTGAACCTTTTTTAGCAACGTCCATTAACCTTGACCAAAGCATTATAGGGTGGAATTCTAAGCTTCTGACTCGCATGTGTGTGTTCTACTTGTTTGTTGTCTGTTGGTTTTTTTTGTTTTGTTTTGTTGTTGTTGCTTTTAAATCTTTAAGTGAAATTGGGAGTTTATAGTATATTTCTTTCTGAAAAAAATAAAAGTTTTATCTCATAAAACATGTAGATGATTTACTGGGATTCTAAAAATATCCTGGTTTGAAATAGTTCAAATTGCGAGGAGGTTTGGTGAGTTAAAATGTGTGGGAGTTGGGTCTGGAAAAGCTTCACATGTTGGTAATGGAATACCTTGGCCTGGTCTAATGAAAGCTGACACTGGACATGCAACGCAGGAACGACTCACCTTGTAGGAATGCTCACAAATTCTGGCTGTTTTTTGGAACCAAACGTATCAAGGGTTGACGACGGAACTTTCCCAATCAGCAATGACACATTGGGCCATGCTTGTCCATGCTTGGCCCTATATAAGCCGACATTGGCCCAATGTAAGCCGACATTGGCCCAATGTATCCTTGCTACCTGGGTTTATGCCCAATCTTCCCCTCCTCGGCCACTGGAATAATACTAAAATTCAATCATATGATTTGCAAATTTCCTAGCGAAGTAAGTAGATTCATCTGAATTTGGTTTATAGTTTATAGTTTTCCTCTAGTTGACGCTTCCTATACACATTATATCAGGGTAAACGTAAAGGTATTGAAAAGGAATATAATCTGTGAGATTGACTTTTATTACTCATTCGATTTAAACAAAAGCCATGATGTAAGGGGGATTTCTGACTATGATTTCACTCTTAGGGTACATGCCTCCCCACTATTATAAAGAAAAGGATGACCCAGTATTCAGTGATTTAATGTAGCTAAATTGATATATAATGTGACACCTCTCTAGTCCATCCTTTGTCTAGTGACGAGCATTCAGGTATGGCTATAGCTGTCCAGGGCTCCAGGTGAGCTGGCCGATGGTCAGTGAATGGCCAGAAGTCAGGCACAGCCTCAGGTGAGCCATACCAGTGGCGGCCATAGCTGCCAGCAGCCATACAGGTATTGGCTGCGATATGGGTCATATCTCAGGCCATTAACTCCCTCCTGGGCCATTATAGTGGTTCAGCAGACCACGCCCACTTACACGTCAATCAACATGGCTTCTCCTGAATACATGACTTAATGTAATTGCCAAGGTAGGTTCATGTTATGAATATAATTCATAGCGTCCTCTGAGTGAGCCATTGGATAAGTATAATTTACCTTTACCTTGCCCACATATCAAGAACGTTAAAGGAGATACTGGACAAATGGGTCGTATACGTAGAGGCTTAGCTGACATTCAACCAGTCAAGGTTCTCCTACCTACACTGCATATATGATGAAGCCTATGCCAGTTCATAGTAGATGCATTTTTGTCAGAATCAGTTTCTTCTGAACTCCCTGTTATCATAGTTTGTAGTTTTTGTTTCATTCCCATAAAGAGTCGTGTTGTTGTAAATGAAAAAAAAATGATTACAACCCATGCATCAATGTCTCAAAGCTTTATTATAATCAAAGTTTCAAAGCTTTATCCTAATACGTCAATGTCGCTTCATCCTGACCACTGGCATGTTAACTGAGAGCATAGCTGAAGATGCCTTCTTGGTGCAAGGCACCAAAAAAGTTGGGCAAGGTTATGTGTTTTCTGAAAGAGTTAAGTTGTTACAGATTAATACCTGGTCTATATACACCTCCAGTACTATAAAGCCATACGACCAGGTATGCAGGCTGGCTTGGCAGAGCCCTGTCCCCAGGTGCTCCTCCTACATTAGCTATATTGTTCTCACAGGTGTGACACGTATATACCAGGTGTAAATTTCCTGTTTGACAAGATAGCCACAGGCGGCTGTTCAACCAGGTAGGGATCAATAATCCATTCTAACCCATTAAGGACATAATGATGTCTCCATGTCTCATTTTGTGGTGATGGACTGCGGAGAAGTAGAACACCAATGGTGCAAAATGCAGGGCCATCCCTTGAACAGAGAGTAATCCTGAACGTTTTCCCTTAAAATATCTACTGGAGAATCCATGTTTTGTTTTCATATCAGCATGAAAAGCAAATCCTTGTTGGAGGGGACATTTTAGGGCCCCACTTACCTGAGATTTTCAAAATCGAAACACAAATCTTTCTCTTCATGGCCCAATAAGATTGTGGTCAAAATGACAGTCTGTGATCAAATAAGTAACAACAATATCTAAAATTCTGTGCGTTTTTGTGTATCTGTATATACAATGTTATTTTGATGACATCAAAGATCATAATTGGTCTACTCTATATGGGATAGATAGAATATTTGTGGACCAAAGGAAACAGAAGTTGATCTAGCACTATAATGTCTTTAGCTGTCTGACATGTGAGTAAATCAGGTCCATGCAGTCTGAATAGCATGGCATTTAATGTTCCCTATCACATGTCTAGAACCCATGTCACCATTTTGGTCACCGTGTTTACCTGTCATGGTCCTATCAGTCTGTTTCCAATCATGTTGAACAAATCTCTCCTGAATCTTCTACTACATGAGTACAAGGTTACTACATGGTTAGGAGGTGGGTGAGCACTCTCCATAACTCACTGGAACAGCTATATTGTATCTCAGCTGGTGTGGTCTAATTCAATTTATGAAAACTTTATGGGTTATAAACGAAATTTTGCACTTGATATTTTGCAACAAAATGAAACCACGAGGGACTGCACATTTAAAGTAGAGACGGTTCTTATTTCAAACGTGTTTTGTCATTTTTAGACTACTAGGGCTTACGCTTCATAAAAAATATACTTTTCGACTCTAAGCTGGCTGGGACGGTTCTCTGTTATGACATTCATTACAATTATAAACCTCGGTCTGTCTGAAAAGTGTGATGGCGTAGCGCCAGTGGAACATTATTTAAGATATTATTTAAGATACGTTAACTTTGTTTGGCTTTATGTGTCTTGATTCAGAGAGCCTTTCTCATGCCTCTGCCATCACCTAAGTTATGAACACCTCATAGTGATTGTGGTCTGCGTGTTAGGGTATTGGGAGATGTAGGGGAAGGGAGCAGCTCAGGGAAGGAGTAGGGTGGGGGTAATTGTAGAGGGTGGGGTTTGATCCTCGACTCATTAGTCGTTGGTCCACCCTCTGATCTCCTGACGTAACGTCACCCTGCAATCACCTTCTAACGACACCAGGGGGAGTTGACGACGTCCATGACACGCCTTGCTTAGGCACCTGTAATACTTCTCAGTAACATTTCTATGACCAGATACAGATGTGAAATAATGAAAAATATCTTTGTGCACACATAATTGCTGGACCCGGCCCCAGATAATCATGAATGCCTACGAACTTTTAATGACTTTGAATGTGCTGTGTGTCACCCTGAATTCTCCCATTGGATGAGTATAATGTACTGGCAATATTAATATTGCCAAATGAAAAAAATAGCATCCACGAAAAATGGTATGGATACATGCAAACTATTGTAATATCTTACCTACCAAGATATTCATAACAGTATATGTCAGACAGTCTTAGTACACGTCTACACGGCCTGGAGGAGGGAGCTGCATGGTGGGCATTGTTTCTGTGCCTGACTGATTACACGCCCCCAGGGGGCTCTTACCAGCCTTCCGTCGCCTCCACTAATACCTCCCTCCTGCCTTTGTGTGCCGCAATTATACTCCAGCGGGAGGAGGCTGGGGCCTGAGACCAAGACAAAGCTCCATCCTTCAGCCACCCCCCACTGGAGGAACCGACGCCCGCCCAGGAGGAAGCGGCCACGGAAGGACGCCCTGCTTGCATCCAGTGCCCCCTGGCGGTTGTAGGGGTGGGGGTGTTGTTAGCAGGTATTGTTCTACACGTGTAACCATAGCAATCAACGCTGGAGGGGAGGTAAGGGAGTGGAGGGTAGCTGGTGGATGAGTGCTTACCTCCTGGGCAGGTTCTGAAGGGTGTGAGGGGTGGATGGGGGACTGGGCGAGAGTAGGGGGTTATGATCTATTGATCTATTGTAGCTTTCTCGGCAGTGGAGTGGTGTTTGGTGGTTGGAAACAGCAACTAATTTTGCACCAAGCGAGTCCAATATGTGCATGTGGGCAGAAAGTGTGATCATATCTATCATCATAACACAAGCATAACCATCGAAATGATTATTTTAGAGAATTAAATGTTCTATAATAACTTTCCGTCATACGTTACTACACACAGAAGAACGCTCGGCACTTCAACATGGCTTCACTTGACACGGAGGGCTTCAGAACCGATAGGTAGTAGTATACGGAAAGTGGAGTTTCAATCAGGAACCATTAACCATGTCAGACCTGGTTTGATGTTTGATTTGACAAACAGTGTACACACAGACAAATCTCGTCGATTATCATAATGACAAAGTTCAGAGCTTGCCCAATGAGCTGAATCATGCATGCTTTCATAAACTCACAGATACCTGGAGGAAAGAGTTGATTGAAAAAAAGAAGAAAAAAACAACAAAATAAAACCCCTCAAATGACTCATTAAAACAAATCCCAGAGAAAATTTTAAATGAATACCATATACTTTGCATTACCGCTATGTATACACTTCGTTTCACCTCACATTGGCTCACTCCAACCCTGGTTTCCAACAGTCACACTCTCTCAATTCTCCTACCATTGGGCTATTACAGGTGGAGGGGAAAGAGGGTTTTATGTGCTAATGTCGAGTCCTAGGTAATCATTAAATATAGTTATCAGTCCGGATTTCCACCATTAAATTAACAATCTTCTTTCGAACCTCCACTCCCGTTTAAATAACTAGATTAGGGGAATCTTTAACTAGCGTCAAGTGGCCCAGCCATGTCTAAATTCCACAGCCCATTTGGGAAAGAAGACATGAATGGGTAATTCATCTCCAAGGGTTTTTATTGACTCCAATCCTCAATTTCAACTCTCCACCGTATCAATAATTGTTCAATAATTTCAATTCTAAACATCACCCCAGGTCTCAATCACAAATCCACCAAATTCCAAAATGACAGCAGGACTCCGACAAACATAATTAACAAATTCCATGATAGGTGATAAACAGTTCAAGTCCACACTGATATTCAACAATTGAGCGTCTAAGCAGGGTATCCAATAATTACAATCAATGATGGAAGAATAATCGCCAGATTTTATTTATGATGCATCCTCGTAACCAGGTAGTGAGAGGGAGAGAGAGCTAATGGCAATGAGCAAGGATGGGTGGATCTTTTCTATCCTTAAGATTCCCAATCATCAAGTGGTGCCTCTATGGGCTTCATTTGATTTAAGATCCCTAGAGAGCACTCCAGGAGGGGTAACCATCTGCATGAAACAGGTCTTTATAGTTTTCAATCTATTCCAGTTGCAAGCTGCCGAATATAAATATCTTCCCCTTTTGATTCCAGGTCGAACTGCTAATCCCGATGCCTTGAGCACAATTCACACTCCCCCACCTCTATACAGGCCTTATATACTCACTGGCTACTGGCTGTTTTGGCTTTTTCTCAACCGAACACCATTTGGACTTTCACCCCTGACGTTGCTCTTGTTGATCAGTTAGAGTGGGATATATGCCACACCCCATAAGGCCATAATCTTGGCTACCAGTGTGATCAGCCTCCCAGGCCCTCAAACCTATAGGGACTTAATCTACCCAGGAACATACTCAGGTCGACACTCCCATGGAACCACAAAAACTCGATATTCTACAGGAGTGTAACATGTCACTGGTGACTTGGAGCCCCATAGGAATGTGTAATCTTTCCCTGTGTATACCTGACACTCCATAGGATCATATCCAGTCATTGATTATTTACTAGTTCTATAGGGGTGTAACTCCCACGGCTCTTATGCTGCCAAACATTCATCCAATCTGCTTATAGGAGTCTGTCCCTTTACTGATCAGTTAGTGCAGACACTGGATACTGAGTGTACTCTGCTCCTCCAGGCTGCTAGTCGCACTGCATAAGCTCACGTGTTATTTCTAACCTTTTACTCATACTGTTGGCCTAAGGGCCCCAGTGCCCTAACGCATTCTCTAGGATGGTCTGTTCTTAATACATACTGTGATGCCGGCTTCTCTTAAATATATTCACAGTCGCGCATCCTTATATCCACTTGTTATTTTCACGCTAGCTATTAAAACTCATTTACCTATCGTCTTTATATCAAATATAATCTCGTTTTCCCTGAATTCCCTCTAACTCACCATCTCATCCTACCCTGGCTCCCCTACCGTTACCCTTGGCCCTCACCCCATCATCACCTGATACACAAATACCGAGTATCATTTTCTTTGCCACACTTCTACTTAACCCCGCCTTATACCCCCCCCAAACCCTATTTCTATCCCATTCCCAACCCTACCGTCACCCCAACACCCTATTCCCAGCCCTTCCCCCACGCTATAGGTCTCAGTATGGATGCCTAGTGGATCCACAATTTAGCTGGTTGAGGTAAAACCCACTGATAAGACATACCATGATGGGTACTCTGTCCCTGGTTAACACTCACCTCCAAGGACATACTGGTCCCATCTTATCAACAATCATCAGTTTATGTCGCCAAATTAACCAGCGTCAGACCCGCTTGTAGCCAATACCAAATTAGCAGGATCAATTGTCAGCCATTATAATAATAATCCCAATTATTCACTGCTGTCATGTGGTACCCATCTGATAACTATTATCAGTGATAACCGCTGGTACCCAGCTTCAGCAATGGCCGCGCCCATTTAACAATCTGCTACCTCGGTATAGCCCCATCATATGCCCCACCCTACTCCTGCCCCACCTCCATCCTGTAGTCCCAGAGACTGAGTATGGTGACTGTGTCCTCGTGATTTCTTGTGTATCGCTTGATACCGGACTGCTCCGACTGCTTCAGTGCAGTCAACCTGCATACAAGATTATATAAGATGTTCTGCAAGATGGCCCCATACACTGATCATCCAAAATCATCCCCATCATCATGTATCATCCTGCTATAAAACCTGCCGTATATACCAGATCATTGCACTAGATCCAACTCCTAATTTCCATCCTCACCCTCCCGGCTCACCTAGACAGTATAAACCTAGCTCACTCTTTAGTATCAGCTTCACCTTACCACAACCCACCATATATCCACTCCCTTACTCTTACCCCACCCTCACATATACTCCTCAGGCCAGGATCCGTGGCAGGGTATCATGACTAGTGGAGCGTGAGCGCAGGGTATTTGGCGCATCGTTACGCTTCATTTGGCATGTTGGAGGGGGAGGGTAGCTGGCCAACAGATGTCCAGGCTTGTTAGGGGAGGATTCTTAACAAGCTCTACCCCCCCCCCCACAGTAGATGGGAGTTACCTTGTTCTAGTTAACCATTTAATTTGTGGATTCTGCTGGCAAATTGGGTATAGGAAGGATTTGGCAAGTTCTCAGCATGGCTGATGGAGGAAATGTTAATTTTATGGAGGTCTATTGGAGTGGTTATGTTAAACAGTAAATATACTGAAAACTTTATGTTTTCACATTCAACGTGTTTATAAGCATCACATAACCACTGGATGATAATAAAAAGCTTGCCCATCAACATTACTTAACTGTGTGTGTGTGTGTGTGTGTGTGTGTGTGTGTGTGTGTGTGAGTGTGTGTGTGTGTGTGTGTGTGTGAGTGTGTGTGTGTGTGTGTGTGTGTGTGTGTGTGTGTGTGTGTGTGTGTGTATTTTGTGTGAAGTCTTTTGTAATAATCATTGATCCATTTAATGTTTTCTAATCCAAATGAACTAAAAAGCGGCGCATTTTGGACCGTGCTGTCTGGCTTTGATATGATGGCGTCAGACTGTCTCAGCCATAATTATACCTTTGATTGTTTACTGAGAGAAAGCTCGTACGTTTCACCTGCGACCAAGAGAAGAACCAGATCAGTTGGGTGTTTCACAAGGCAAAGATAATAGTAGTCATAAATTTTCTGTTTCTGTGACTGGAGAGGGCTGGTAGTAAAATTATGATCATTATTACCTCCGGTCAGTCATTAGTAGGATAAAACTGGTAATAACTATCTGTTTCACAAGGAGATATAACTGCTTTGTGAATGCAGTCATAAATTTTTACAACCGGTCTTATGACTACTTTTTGGTGTTTCTAGGGGTCAAAATGTGTAGAGGTATTTGATGGTCATGTTTATCAAAAATGAGTGCAAATCTAATTTCTCAAAATGCCATCACGTCATATATGGTTCCTACATGTCATGGGCATTTTCTGGTTAAATTTGACATATTTTTTCAATGTTGAAACATCATTTGACTGCACATGGATACCTGTTAAAATCATGACCATTCTTGATCAAAAGTCTTCCTATAATTGAGTTGTACAACTGAGAGTTGAAGACAGGTCACAATTTATGCTGTTATATAATGTACTTTAGGGTAGAGTGCAGGGATCGGGGCACTGACCAGTTAAAGTAATCATAATCTTAGCTAAAAGTAGTTAGGGAGTGATCATTCTTTTAAGAACATAGCAGGCAGTAGGTTTGCATGTGGACCAGGAGTGTCATTGATACCTGCCAAATCCCAATTATCCCATTGATAAAACCATTATATCGATACAGTCATTTATCCCCTAAATGCAAAGGATCTGGGCTTTCCAAATTTGAAAGAACTTTGCAAAAATGTCTATTAGAATCGAAGTTATGGTCAAAAGTGTATTGGAATTCAAGTATATTTTGAATTAGCCATGTCCGACAATTTTTTTCTGGTGATGAAATCTATTTGTAATACATCATTATATTGTTGCATTTTACCATTATGTCATTACATTTTAACCTAATATACCTAGTAATTGGAGTATTTGAAAAATTCTTTAACTGCTAGAAAGCTTAGACCATAGTTATTATGGTCCTTTTAGTTAGCAATAATCGATATAATTGAAATATCAAGACAAAAATGATGATATTCATCATCGATATAAATTGGATGTCAATGGCACTCCTAAATTGTGAACGCACAAAAAAATTGCCATTCACCTTGAGAGTAAAAAATTTCATTCCCCATGGAGGGGAAAAATCACACGGGAACATGTCCTTTTACCCTCTAGTAATGTGCTGTCCATGCGTTATAACCAGTTGTGACTTTTGCAGATTTACACACCTCCAAATGACGTCAAAGGGGTAATTTCCCCTGTTCAGAATGACGACAGAGGTGTATTTTCCCAGTTTTACACTGGTTTCCTGCCATCTATTACTGAAACTATAACTGATGATAAACTTATAACTGAACCAGTCATAAGTATGTAGTTATGACTGGTAAGTGTTTCTAAACAGGCAGCAAAATAAGACTAGTCATAAGAAAAATATGACTAAAGATAATAAAGCCCTTCTAGAAACACCATCAGTCATAACCCTATGACCACTCTTAAAATTACAATAATATTTTCCAATGACTGATAACAAGTATAGACGCCTTGTGAAACACCCAACACGCTGGCTATTTGCGAGACCGAAGCAGTTAAGTCTAGACATGCGACTCTCGTTTGGCAAGAGCAGTGGAAATGAAGTGCTGCCATGCAGGTAGGTTTGTTTCATATCTCTCCCTCCCTCCCTCCCTCCCTCCCTCTCTCTCTCTCTCTCTCTCTCTCTCTCTCTCTCTCTCTCTCTCTCTCTCACTCTCTGTTTATTGCCAAGTCGTGATGTGTGTATATCCGGTTGTGTATAGCATGTATCCAGCCTTTCCTTCGCCCTATCTTCCTTTTGACAGGCGTGTGGCAGAGTTGCAGAGACCTACGTAACCAGAGGCCGAGAGGCTATCTTAGCGTCTGACAGCCGCAAAATGTCGTCTGCCTAATTGCTTACATGGTGTAGGAGCAAATGGCGAATGTCCCGGGAAATGTGGGGCCACGTGACCAGGGAATGTGTTCATGATAAGGAGGAACTTGTTATGTAGGCAGGGAATCTTATGTATAGTTAGTGTTTCAGTTTATGTCTGTAATAGAGATTACATATACCAACCCATGGGGATGTTATTACCTGACGATTGCGATATTAAAAATGTACTGGAACTCGGTCTCTGGGACATTGTAGGGAATGAAAACATCTAATTATTTAAGACAGTGGACATACAATTTCAATACAAAGCCCTATTACCAGATTTGGGGAATTAGGCCTCGTCTTTCAAACATTTCTTTTAACCTTTAGGCTATGGAAAACATATTTTGCACTCAGTCCAAATCAATGCATAGATTTTTGATGGCTTCTTTACTGACTAAGCTAAGAATAGCAATCTACATTTTACTTAGCCATACATCTAGCTATCGGGCCTTGAGCCAGGGACAGGGAGAAGTATTTAGGGACATCTGGATACACAGGAGGAGTGAGGAAGGAGAGGTAGGATGCAGTAGGCGGGGTTTGGTATGGGTACATTCCAACCGTGGAGGAGATAGTCACGGGCAGTGCCCCCGCCGCCATACATAACTCCAGGTGGTGAGATAGGCAGCATACCTGGTACCCATGGAAGGATGCAGGAGTAATGGGCAGAGGGTTAGGGGGTGGCTGAGTGCTTGGGTGCTACCTAGGGAGGGCCTTTGTTCAGGTCAGGATAGGCTTTGATCAGACAAACAAGCCTACAAGTAGATAAAGAGATAGGCATATAGACAAAAAGGCAAGCCTACACGTAGATAAAGAGATAGTTTTGTAGACAGAGAGTTGATACACAGAAGTGGTGAAAGATTGATGTATGTACCAGTGTATATATGGAGCAGGGTGGGGTAGGGGTACTGTGTATATTACAAACCGAGAGGGTGGTTTGTGTAACTCTTTTCTAGTTGAGTTTGTAACAGTTTTCTTTGTATCAGAGATATTCTGTAAATAAAAGCACAAAATCTCAGGCACACTTAACCAGAGAAAGGCTACCACAGCTACTAGTCTGGTAATGCACTACCCTTTAGAAATATCCCTCAATAGGAGCACGTGTACCTGAAATGCACTCAGTGAAAGTCAATAAAAACCAATCAAAAAGTCCGAATTAAACTTCCATATTGTTAATCACACTGCTGCCGACCAAATATTATTCCTCCTGGTGCCTTGGGCTTGTCAATAACTGAAACAAGGATCATGCTGTTGCCACTACACTATGGAGCCCTTAATAGACCCCCTGCCAGCCCCTCTCACTAGCACCCTCCTCCCAGGGGGGCCAAGGCCCAGGGGGGAGTGGGGTGAACCCGGGGGAAATCAGGGCCAGTCCCCCCTGGTAGAGGTCAAATCCAGGGGGCGCACGAGGAGGGAGTATTGAAGTATTCAAAAATACATCCCTTCGTGATTAAGGTGTAAAAATGTATTTCAATTGCCACAGAATCACCTGTGGAATAGCCAGTAATAATTGCGCTCTGCATTTCATATGATAAAGGTGCATTCATTTTGTAAATGATATGCTACAAGCAATAGCTTCAATAGATAACTTTAATGTTATCGAAACGATACCTGTCTAGGTTGTAGAACATAGCCTTTTTGCATCACGCGTATCGCGTCGCTAGTGGTGAAGACGCGATCCTCTGCCCAGTCCGGGTCTGTAAGTAGTATAGTGAAAGTAGGGTGGAATCGCATTGTTTTTTCTGAGCATTGTTTTTACTTGTGAATATATTGCGCCAGGAAACCTGGGAGTTTATTCAGCTACCAGTAATAATATGCTATCCTACTGCTGTTCAGTCTGCTGCTTCTATTGATGATAACACATTTTCTATGAATCAAGCAGGTGTATTTTCTTTTAATAATTATTGTAGCAGATATCATCCTGTAGAAGGAAAATACTACATGTGTACATTTGTAGAGAATTCCCTGCCATTATGAACCTTGCAGGGTAGGCATTGTATAGGAGAGGATATGAATGAATTACGAGCCCCCACCCACCCCACCCCCCACCACCGATACTCTCCCCAAATGAACATAGCTCCTCTCTATTTGAAATACTCCACATAAAAGTCCCTGGGGTATACAATACAGTTTTACAACGCCACAGAGTCGGAAACAAAGACAGACAGTCTGGGCTATGTGCTGAAAGGCTGGTTGCAGTCATTAATATGACCTCCTGGATGATGTATGGAGTGACAGGAGGAAAATTAGACTTGCACATAGACCTGTTAGATGGGCTCCTCCATGTGGCTCCCCGACTCCTCCGCCGGCCTCACCGCCGGCCCTGCATGGTGGTGGGCGGGCGCCCTTCGCCGATGCCTATCACCCCCAGACCTGCCTCCCCAGGTCTGCAGATAGCATCGGTCTGTCCCTACCCCACATTGCCACCAACAACTAACCTCACCCCGGCCCTTTCTGTTATCTGCCTTTAGCTTTACCCCCTCAGCCCCACACCACAGGCCGCCCCTTGGCCGTCTCCCATTGCATCCAATGTAACCCTACTACCCCTAGCTCCCACACATCCAAGCCTCGTGCAAACCTGCCCTCCTCACTTCCCCACCCTGCCCTGATAACCTATCAGCTCTTATCAGCACCTCACCATGAACAGGTCCTCTCTGGGATAAGTAGGCAAATCCTTATTGTTTTTCATAGAGGTCCATACCCCCACATACATATATGTAGACAGCGGTAGACAGGCTCTTTGTCCGTTCATATTTGTAATTACAGGGAAAGACCTTTTTGTTCAGTCTGTTGACAAATGGATATCAACAGTTCATTTGGGAGGAATGTTGAAGTTGTGGACGAATGGCTATAACCTTTGGTAACCTGATATATAGAAAAAAAGGGGAAAAAAGAAGCTATATATTTGAAAAAAAAACAAAAAAAACTCGCACACCTATGCTATATTAGGTGGTGGTTCGACCATGGCCTCAACTTGGCGTGGGCACATGCCGTATGGGTTTGAGGGGGGGGGGGGGCAAGATGGCTGGCTATAAAAGATACATTTGGGAGGCAGACAGAGGGACCACATTCGGCCTGTGTGTTTCATTAAAGACGACATAGGTGGGACGGACGGTGTCAACGGGACACGACCACAATCACGGATCACCATTGAAACTCTCCGTCACGCCGATAGGGGGTACGGCGTCTTATCAACCCGTTGTAATGGGTTCTAATGATGGTCGGCGTTTCAGCCGGCTGCAAAGTGGCATCAAGCGTCGGCGGCGTCTGATATGACCATTATGTGGTGTAGAGATAGGCGTCGGAGGGCCCACCACAGAGACGCCAGACCATGGATGTCCTTCTAACCAGATACTTTTTATTTCATTGCCTTAACTCTTTGCTTGCATTCATGCCCCACTTCAAGTGAATCAAGTAAATAAAAAGATCTACAATAATCTTTTTATCTTATTCACCCGCTACCGCTACATAATATAGGATGCCGCACCTAATAGACCTATGATATATATTCATTGTAAGTAATATAGCAATCTAGGAATCATAGCCTACACATTCCTTGTTTAGACAAATACATTGAATTCTTGTATGCTTTGGGACGAATTGAACAAAATTCAGGAGATGGAGATTTATCTTCCCCCGGTGGGCTCTAAGGCCCCACTTGTTGAGCCCGCCCCCTAGTGACCTTTGACCTAATCACATAAACACGGAGACTGCGGGCAGACGACATTTGGCGAGAACGTCTCATTACCGCCACTTATCAATACGACTCCTGTTTGGCGCCTTAACCCCCTAAGCACAACTAGATGCCTTCGTGTTCATTTCTCGAATAAATCACTGGCGCCTATAGCTGGGATATCATGGTGACGTTTTGGATATCCATAAAACCCACGGAATTGTCTTGATGAAATAAAGAGGCAGCACCCGCAAGTCACAGGCAAGTTCCTCACTATATACAGTGCGACCATGACTCTTTATGATACTAAAAGAGCAAGGTACATAAAATTATAATGCACTCCATTAAGGGTTAACTAAAATCGGAGAATAGAAGCGCCACCCTCTGAGTAACCCCCAACCCCCCTTCATTCATCTGCACTTGATGTAGACACGTCTCTAACTCAAAGGGATTGTAGACCTCACCGACGTCCCTCACAGGTCTAAAAAAGAAGATAGAATAGAGGAGAGATGGAAGATATAGCAGAGGGGGATGTAAGTCTGGGAGGGCACAGATGATGATAAGTACCTGGTGTGATTTATGTTCATGAAGATTTATACAACACTAGGGGCGGATCCAGAAAATACACAACATAGGGGGTCACCCTCACTCCCATTCATATAACTCAGCTTCCGGATTCAAGGGCATTTCTCTATTAAGGTAGTTTCTCTATTTTTCTATTTCGTCTCCCAGTTTTTTTTCTTCATACGTACCGGTGGATACATTATATACACCATAGTACATAATCTACTGAGTATGATAATTAACTTTACACCCCAGTAGAACACAGATAATTAAACATATATATACCCTGCTCATAATACCTTATGTCATACCAAAGTTATCATGAGATACTATATATCGTAAAATCAAAGACCAGGGTATCTAATAGCCTCCCTTTTTGAGGCCAAGGGGCAGCAGGTCGGAGAGTGTTGGTGCTGACAGGTGTAACCCCACAGGTATAGTCTGTCTCCAGGGCTGCCTGTCAGTGGGTAACAGCTCACCTGAGGTCCACAATGTTACCTGGATCCAGACAAGCAGGGCCAACAGGTGTAACCAAAGAATGGTGTGAGTGAACAGGGGTTAGGGTCAGGCGTAAAGGTTCTGTACTTGTTCTTTTGCTGGCCGTCCTTTTTCATACTTTGTCCTTGTTAACTCCACTTCTCTCTCCCCCCCTCTCTCTCTCTCTCTCTCTCTCTCTCTCTCTCTCTCTCTCTCTCTCTCTCTCTCATTATTTCAATGGGTTTCCTAAACATCACTGCATGTCTTGTTAATATATTTATTCCCATCAACGCTTCAAAAAATACCATGTAATATAAAGAAAATCTCTCTCTGTATTCCTTTTATGCATGATTATATAATCCTGGAAATTCCATGCCACCGACACAACTCAGGTTCTGCCAGGCCCCCATCATCCAGGGTCCATACCCAAGAGAGAAAAACCAATCTGACCCTGGAGTTCATATCTCAGTGGTATCAACAAGTACATGGAAAATATTAGTCTCATGTGCAAAGAAAAAAAGTTTAAAAAAATCTGGAATGAACAAATTTACTATGAAATCAATAACCTCGTGCAATATTAATCTCTCATCTGGCAATGCATTGGAAATCTCTGTTTCCGGCCTTTGTTCCAATCCCTAGGCTGGATTGCAAACTACGATGCACCTAAAATCATTTCTAGCACTCTTAGCTGGCAAAAGGACAATTTTGCCACCTATTTAGTGATTGCTCTTGAAGTGAAGATGCACACAGACACAAAAAGGATCACTGCAGTGCCGCAATGCCCGATGAATGGGTCCAATTCTTGATTGATAATTCCTTTTTTCTATTGTAATAGTAAAGACAATCGGTACATATATATCAGACACTTCATTATATATATATATATATATATATATATATATATATATATATATATATATATATATTCTGTATTATGTTTATAACACATTTCAAAGACCCTTTAGCTATAAAGCTCTCACATCAACCAGCTACTATGGGCCCTGTACCACCCCACCCGACCAGATATCCCCACCCACCCAGCCCACACACCTTGTGACAGGTGACACATTGTATAGTAGATAGAGACAGGTTCCAGAGACCTGAATGCTCTTGTAACATCAAGGTGATCTGAGGTGTTTGCTCGTTCCTGCACCAATTGACATCTATGATGATGTGTATCTGGCCTTCATTGTCTCTGTGTCCATTATAGTGCTGCTACCTGAACGTACGTCTACAGCTAGGTAATTCTATATTGTGACAGGTATTTAGGTTCCAGACTCCAGGTGCGGACCTGGGGACCTTATCACACCCCTGTAATGGTCGTTAATGGCCGACCTCCCAGTGGACAGTGGTCAGTGGTGGTTGCAACAATAATACCTGTCTGTTAAACATTTGAACAACGCACATCGCTTTTATTTTAATGCCCACTGGTCACCATGATAATTGAGTATAGCTCCTGCAAATAACATATCAGGTTTGCTTTATGTGTAATTATTGCTGACCAGAAGTGTATGAGAGAAACAGCGATGGTTTGACAAGATGCACCCATGAACTTGATGATGAAGCGTTGGCGAGTTACTTGTATTAGTGATTTAAACTAGTCTTGTGTGCCATAGCATCCTCACGGGGTTAAGGGACCAGTGACTGGCTCCTGAGAAAAGACTACAATGGGAAATAAATAAAAGACGACTGGTGAAATTGATAATAAGTAGCTGGTGGTCTCATCCAGGGCGGACATCAAAGGGGTGGGGAGTGCAGCCAGATGGCACTGATTACAGGTGCATGTCACTGTGGGTTAGGGCACGCGTCCTCACAGGTAAAAAAGGTAGGGGTCTATAAACACACCTGTGTCTCACACTCCAGGTAGGCGACCCTTTAGTAGGGTATAGATCTTACCTTAAGGATAACACATATAGGGGTGCTAAATATGCAGGTGGGTGGTAGCCCACCCCAAACAAAGGGCCTTATAAGTGGAGCCCTGCTTCTCACCTGTTCAATAGGATGTACGTACAGGAGGTCGTGCAGGGAAGAGTGAAGACACTTTCCTTCAAAGGGCCCATCGTTAACCCTTTGAGGATAGCATGACACCTTAGTGCTGCATTCTAATTTGCTCTCATAATGCATCAAAGAAGTAGCTCACCTGTACCCTTGGGTAACATATTGGCTGCATAGATTTAGCAAACTACTAAGTAATACATATTTATAGCATTTGCTACTCACTAGCATTGATAACAAATTGGCATAGTGAATTTAAGTCTCAACTGCCACTTAAAGGGTTAACAGATGAGAAGACACCCACAGGAGAGCTAGGTGATGCCCACCTGTTGGAGGTGTGAGGCTAATTAGATGAGCTATTATGAATCACACCAAACCCTTTCAAATAATGATAATTCATCTTAAATACCTCTATTTCCGCCTCAGGATACTAAGACCCTACTTGGGCCAAAGTAGCTGCCTTTGTTGACTTTAATTGAAACCAATGCTTTGATTATCAATTGATGGTACATAGCCATCCTGAGTAGATTTTCCTGACCAGGTTGATCTCGTTGCTGATTCCAAGGCAAATAATCAGATATTCAGAAAGACTCATGTACATTTAAATTTATAGAATATAATGTCTCATCTCATCTCTCTCTCTCTCCCTCTCTCTCTCTCTCTCTCTCTCTCTCTCTCTCTCTCTCTCTCCATCTATACCCTTTTCTTAAGATTTCTCTCGTTGTGTATTTGCCATAGATATTTTTCTCTCAGCAGTATGCAATTCATATGTATCATCAACAATATCCAGCCATATAGGACTTCTTTCCCATGTCACCTAGATAATCTCATCTGCCTATCAGCTTATCTTACAGCAACCTTTAAACATTCCTATAACCATCTCAACAACTGCACCTGTTCCATCCACCCCTCCTCCTCCCTCACACTCGTTGCATCCTCCCATAGGACTCTCTCCCCACTCTTGTTTATCATAGCATCCACGAGCGTGGAAGGAGCCGAGCTGGCAGAGCATTTGATCTTATCTGGTATACAGAAGGCTTTGGCATTAATGAATTGTGTTCTCTCAGTCGGCGCTCACTACTGTGGTGGATCCAGCATATCACAGGCATGTCCAGCTTATACTGTGCATCGGGCAGTGCCACCCGTGCATTAACACTGCTTTGGGGTAACCCTTCTACCTTGACCTCACCTTGTAGATTATTGCATCATCCTTATCTCAACGCTGCTCTTAAAAAAAACACCTTATCCGGGGTGCAAATCAACGTCTACAATTTAGAAATGAATGGTATCTTGGGATACCTGATATTACTCAGGGACATGAACCTGGAATGTTTGTACTCTTGTTCTAAAGACCCCTCTTTCTAACCCCACCCAGGAATAAGAGTCTGGGATACTTGTACGTGTGTATGTACACCCCAGTCACTGATTCTACCTCTATGTACACCCAGTCACTGCTTCTACCTCTAACACTTGTCTAACCCAGGAGCATGGACCATGAATACTTGTACACTTGTTCTAACCCGCCCCTACCTCTACCTGCAACACCTCCTACACACAGCAGCATGGCCTCCTGTGTCCCACTCCTTGTAAACACAGGAGGAACAAGTCTGCCCCTCGTGTCACTACACCCTCCTGCTCTCCTCACTCCTTCCAACATCCCCATACCTACACCCCACCCAGCAGATCTCACAGCGGATCCTCACACTTATATCATGTGGGACATATAGTGAGGGTTGTGTCTGAAGAGTGGGCCCCTATACCAGTCTGTCAGCGTCCCATCACAAGTGAGGATTGGCCGGATGTGACCTAGCCGCCATTACTCCCCCTGCCGACGACTGCCTTATCGCCCGCCGAACGGCGCTGCTGTCGCTGCCTCCGGGTGGGTACTGGAGGGCAGGGTACGAGCTACACCCCTCCCTATTCACCCTCATAGAAACCGTCAGCATGACAGGCCTCATACCACCATGACGTAGTGATGACGTACACGCCACCCGTCACGTCAAGGATTGCCATGGAGAAGTCTTGTAGATCATATGTAGGCCATCCAGGACTATCTGAGAGGCAAAAAAGGACGTGTTCTCAACTTAAAAAATAGAAATAAATATATTATGTGTTCTACATGTAAACAAAAAAAAAATCTATTTGGAGGGGATGTGATGGAAGATGTACGAAGATGATAGCACGGTATTATGGACATTTGTTACCATTCAATACAATGTTAAACTAAATATCTTAGAATAGATTTTATCATCATTTGGTCATATGGATATGGAATAAATGGCTTGTTTTTCGAGTGGACCACCACTCTTAAGGTTGAGAGCTCGACATTAAGGCGTTGACGTAGAATGACGTGTACGTCAGCTTAAGGTCAGGGTGGTGACTCGGGTTATCTTGGTCAGGTGGGTATGTGGGTGGTACGGGATATGAGTTGGGTGGGGAAAGGGGGCACATATGTTGTAGGGAATCTCTGTCTATTCCAGTTTAACCTTAGATGTCATTATCATCTCCATATCTTATCATATCTCTGTTTATCCTACCCCAAGTACTTTTCTTCACATAATTGTTTGAATGGATCACCCTGTTCCTAAGACCCTACAGTCCCTACTGTTACCTGCAAGGCGTTTGCCAATGATCATTTTCAGGAAGGTGTTTTGCCAATGGAATTTGATCACAATGATAACTATGCATAGTTTATGTCTACGGATTGTGAAAAAGGCTTCAACTACGACATGGGATAATATACATTGTACCTCTATTTCCTCACTGAA
The DNA here is from genome assembly GCA_949317995.1 of Acholoe squamosa. Lineage (NCBI taxonomy): Eukaryota > Metazoa > Annelida > Polychaeta > Phyllodocida > Polynoidae > Acholoe > Acholoe squamosa. The sequence continues at coordinate 56,175,520 of OX439038.1, forward strand.
GACCTGGAGGGCCTTTCAAAACGATATCTATTGCTATGGTTTTGAAATTCCCTCCTGATCTACTGCTACTGTAGTACGATGCATACGTTTCCCACGCCCATGCCAGTGTTTTACCTTTAAAGTCTGGGTTGGCCTTTGGGGCTTCAGTTCATCAGATGCCAGGGTGTCTCTTTATGGTATTTTCATTCGCCACTCGGGACTCCCAAAGGTACATTTTACAATGAAGTGCCTCTGACTGCTCGCCCAGGGAGACAGTCAGCCGCCCACAATGCCTAGACTTGTCTAGTAGCACTACCACAAATGCATAACTCAAGTCCCTCTTTAGGTTTGCTTTGTTTAGCCCCCTTTATATTAGAACAGAGTTCTCAATTTTCTTTCTTTTTTTTCAATAATGAAAAGGGGGGAAAACACATTCAAAATTTCAACTCCAAATTTGAGTAGTGTCCATGTCAGGTCTTACTAGACCAACTTCACCAGGTAATTATTTGGCTGGTTGAGTCTAGCCAGAGTCAGATACAAAGGGCAGAAACATTCAGGTGGGAGAAGACCTGGACGGGTGAGCTGCTCGTGGGAATGGGTGGGAGCAGCTCAAACTCAAGGGAGCCGCACCCATGCAGCTATAGGCTCCTATAGAGGCTATGGGGGAGTGCTGGGGTGCTGGTTGATGCCCTGGTGGCAGCGGGTCTGCAGTCTTGTAATGTGTTCTGTAGTTTCACACCGGGGCTTGGGAGGAGCTCGGAGCAACTTGCCGGATGAATTATAAAGGAGCATGTAGCGAGCAAAAGCCACGTAGGAGACGTAAACGATGGGGATTTGTCCGACAGGGGAGCTTACAAGTTCCCACATGCCATGACTGAGAAATCACAATCGAAACCTAATTATGTATTGATAAGAGAGCCCACCAGCCCTGGCCCAGGTACACTGATTGTGTTCACATTAACAAGCATGCAGCATGTACCACTGACATGATGAGCCGACAAGCTTATCATTAATACATGTCAAACATCGATCAGCCTAAATTGTTGTTTCTGCCACGACCTGAGGCTTTAGGGGTATAAAAAGCAGTTGAATCACAATGCCTGGTAGTAAAATAGAGTGAGTAACAGGGTGCTGGAGTGGTGTTGGGTCCATCTGCCAAGATTGGTTATCTGGCCCCCTGTGCTAATGCCAACCCAACTGAAAGGCAGACAAAGGTTCACTGGTAAACACTTTTAACAAGTAGGGCATCTTAAAGATAGTGAAAGTGATGGGTCATTCCTCGACTGATGTGAGATCTTGTCAGCTAATTGGAATTGATCAAATGGCAAATGTATAGTCCCCACATTACATAAGATTTTCAACATTTGGCATTAAAACAATTGTGTGACTGCAGAAGCAGGTTGCATTGTTGTATCTGCTCTATATAATAATTAGCATCATAAAAATGTATACTTCTATAGACTGACTGCCCCGGGGGCACTGACTATATGTAGGTCACCCTCAACTGCCGCCCTACCGCCATATCTCCCAGTGATCTTGAAATATGACCCCCCTACTTGATTGATAAGCTAGACATTGACCGTCCCCCTTTTTGACAATCCCAAATATTGACTGGACCGTCCCCCCTTTCAAGCCTACACCCTATTGTACTCATGTCTTTGTATGGATCAAATTTTTTCACTGTCCAGCACTGTGTCTTTTTATCACTTTCATGCCCTCATATGTATGGTGTATTAAATAATACAGTCCTTTTGTGATCTAATGGAATTCCACCCCCCTGCTATTAGAGATACCACTTCAGCCCCCCTTTTTCGGATCGCGTGGGAATCCACTGCCACCCCTCTCGAGAGTCGGGCTGCAGTCGATATCCATTTCATTGGCAAGTGCCCCCCCCCCTGGATCTGCCTGCCATGACAGTGTAACTGGTTAGATACAATAGCCTGTAATGTTGTTGATGTTGTTGATTTTGTTTCTGGCGAAAAAGATTGATCATAAGGATAGTATGAATCTGTGGAGATCAAAACGGAATAAGGAAACCTCTTATCTAAATAGGTTCAGGTTCTCAGAAGTACATGTTCAGAGCCCCTTCAGTGAATCCCAAAGTCTCTCAGAATTTTAGTATCCTAAGTGGATGCACGTACATGTTGGTCAGCAAGACCAAGAGCATCCCAATGAATGTTTGCACCCAAATGAATGAAGACTGGACACTCGCAGGAGGTAATTGCCGCTTTTCGATGCAAAGCTTAAACAATAGAAAAGTGCCTCGGCAGGAAAAATGCCTTTTGATCAAAAGTATGATATTTCCATTGAAATAGTATGGCCAGTTAGACTATAAATACTGCTAGATACCTGTGAGTAATACAATGTACTGTTTACTGTTAGACCTTGGCTTGCATGGTCAGTTGCTGTACAGGGGGCCTGCTGCCTGCAGGTGTCCCTAGTGGCCCTGGGGCGGTCAGTATGGACTGACATTGTGAATTATTCACACTGACCACAAACTAATTAGTGTCAAGAGCAGCTCATCCCAGGTGAGCAGCTCAAACTATTTGAATGCGTTCACGGCTTAACCCTCTTATGGTAGCACAATGCTTTAATGTGGTCTGATGTCTCGGTGTCATCATGATGCATGAGGGTAGCACTGGCGTGTAACTCGCCAGTTAAACATTTCTGCATCATGCCAGGTCTTGATACACTGCCAAAGGGTTGGCTTGAAAGGGGTCTATTGATTCATTATGAGGACAAATAAACTGGTAGCCTGAGGCACTTTGCCCTCCTATAATAAGGGTTAACTCCACCTACACATCTGTTATTTTTTGTGTGTACCCATTCTTTTGCGGTTACATATAAACGAAATTAGAAGATATAAAGTGAGAACGTAATATGCATTTGCTTTATAGCTATGTCAGTAGTACAGTCTACATGGACATGAATGAAGATACAAGTGTGGTGAAGCTAATGTCTGCAACCTGCACAAAGAAAGGATTGTTCTATATTTCTTGTCCGTTTTTGAAGCCCAGGGGATACTCACTATTATATGATGGTATCACCCCACTACCAAACAACCGACCCCGAAAGTCCAGGTGATATGACCGCTCCCAGATTCCTGAAATAATCCACCGCCCCCTAATTTGAAGGGACTGTACTTGAGATTTGCAGAAATATCTGCAGCATGTACCCTAATATGTACAGTATATTTTTCATGTAAAGAGAAGATATTTAGCACCCCCTATATTTGAGGTGTACACACAGTTACCCCCCCCCCCGATTTTGGAGGGCCACACAGGCACCGCCCCCTAAATTTCCATATGACCGCCTCCGCTTCTGTAGCCCGTTTGGCAGTCGGTAGCCATTTCTGACCTGAGTACCCCCCCTGGTTCTGAAGTTCCATCACAGGCCATTGATATAATTCAGATCTATTCTGCCCCTCATAATATATCATATCTAAAATGGCACTAGTGCACTATACATGTACAGGTGATAATAGTAGAGGCTATACATTACCTGACCCGAGGAAAGGCCAAGTCTCTAAGGTATTGCTATCGGGGAAGATAATGATCTACTCATGTCGTGACCTAATTTCCCTGATGAGTCTCTCATTGTCAGCCAATTAACCTGACCTGGTGATCACCCCATTCTTCACTTGGCCTGGCCTAAAGTTATGGCCTTATGCTGATAGCCTAAATAGACCTATTTTCTCCGTGCCACTATTATTTTGATACCAATAAGTTACATTCTCACATCAATTTCAACTCATATCACAGCAAGCTCAATTAGCCTTTTGTGCAGTTCAGAAATAGGATTAACAGCGGTCAAATAAATATAAAGAAGAGGAACAAATGGAAGGAGGTATGAAAGAGAAATAATTATATAACAAAAGAAGGAGTCAGAGGAAATGGAGGAGACTGACAGAAAAGGGAAGCAGCAAAGGAGGAAGGCGGGGGGGGGGTGAGCTTGAGGATCAAAGAGGGACAGAAAAAGGGAAATAAAAGGTAGCAGAGGGAAGACAGAAGGAGGAAGCAAGGAAACAGAAATGTGACACCTGTGGTATCTTGCAGCCAAGCCATACATGCTAAACATGTGCACTTATTTTTATACCCCATCATACCATTACCTTACTATAGATAGATACTTTACATCCCAGGGACAGATGCACTGCTGGTATCCACCTGCCAGCAGAGATACAGCCTCAAAAAATAAAAGAAGAAAACTATTTCATGACTAAAACAAAGAAAATAAAGTAGGAACGTGTGGCTCAAGTATAACAACAACAGCAGGAGAAATCCTCCTTGACAGAGATATCCTAAAATAAACAAAAAGAACAAAAATTCTTTATGGCCAAAATAAAGAGAATTAAATAGGCAAAGGGGAATTTAGGATATAGCAGGAGAAGCAGTAGAAATCATCGAGCGGTCGGCGTCCGGGACGAGTTGGTGAGCAGCTCCAGCTGTCATTGCCGAGCTGCTCGTGAGCTGCTCCTGGTGTCCCTGGTGCTGTAAGCGGGGAGCAGCTCAATGTTTTACAGCTCCTGTATTAATGGGGCAGACCTGTTAACCCTTTAATGTCAGCATGAGGGTTCAAGGCTTTATAAATGTCCAACTGTAGGCATGATGCAGGACATAATAACAACGCCCTGCCGGTAACCTTCAAACACCCATGGGGTAGGTTAACTAAAGCTGAATGCATTAATATAGCTCGTTTCTTGTCATTGCTATATCCATACATCAGAACGAAAAGGGCCTAGTGCATTAAAACATCATGTTGTGCTTAAAGGGTTAATGGGGCAGATCTGCAGCGGGAGGGCAGTCTGTCGACGGCCGCGACGGATCGCTGAGAGACGCGCAAGCTGCCAACAGCACACGTCGTCAAGGCGATACGTCATTGAGGCCTAAAGAACTTCCGGGACCAGGGAGTGCCAGCCCAAATGGATTCCCATAGGTTAAAAAGTCCATGAATAATGAGTGATATTCACATATGTTTTAGTATGATTCGCTTACAGCTGAAGATTGACGGGGAATTTTTTTTAAATTGCCATGTCCCCCATACCTACATTGCCAAAGAGGTTAGAAACATGTGCCATTTGTATATTGCTTGTAAAACGTGTCGTAGGCGCGGTAGAAATGCCAATCCACAGCTAACCAATAACAGCCTACTTTAGAAAAGTGGTACCTCTTTGGCAAAGTAGATACAGCAGAAAACACCATATATCTGTAATTCCACTGATACCGGAAACGTGAGAATTCTCCAGTGTGTAGCTGGAATGCTTATGACCCACCTAAACCTCTCACTCGAGTCCTCTATCTACATGTCTATGCTCTTCTTATCTCAGCCATAGCAGCAGATGTGTCTTTCAAACCACATCCCCTGCCATGGTTATACATGTAATAGAACCTATTTACACTCCCTTCCAGACAGTGATGGAATGTGCTGGTCCTTAATTAGGTCACAAAAGTGGCTTCCAAGATAAGTCCTCGGAAGCCACCTCCCTGTTTATCCCTGACTCCACTGACTTTTACCCTAGAGTCATGATTGTCTAGTTCCTCCAGGCCCATTAAGGTAGCAGTGAGTGGGGTGCCAGAGCAGAGCACCCAGATGGACTGTTAACATTCACTCTACCAAGTACACTGTCTAGAGAAACCAACGGATGACCAAATTTACGACACAGCACCCTGTACCCCCACCTCCCCCCTATCCCCAGCTCACGACCCCAGATCCATCCAACTTGGCCCCCAACTTTGTCGAGGTGTCCTAGGGCCTGCCTTAAACATGTGCGAACACGCGCAGTTTAGTAAATACGGTCACTGAGGAGGCTCCTGTGTTTGGGCCGAGCTGCTTGCCCAAGCCCAAGCTCTAATTTATGAGCTGCTTATCGCGTCCTGTTTGTTGTGAAGTCGGGGCGGGAGTTTTGCTGGGACGAGAACCACGTGGAGACCTGGAGGGTGCTAGGGCCTGTTGCTACATGCTATAAAAGCCCAGCAAGGCTTGTCTATTTGATCTGGAGTCTAGAATCCCATTTACCATGAGCTGCTCAGCACCTTGCCGGTGAGCTGCTCGTTGTAGGTGAGACTTTACATCGGTCCTCTGGTGTATACATCGTGTATACATGGTTAAGCAGATGTTAGCAGCAGCATTTGCCCTCTTTCTGTCACGCGATTTGTCTAAATCTTTCTGGGATCAACAGAGCATCCTTCAGAGTATTGGGAGGGCGTCTGGAATAATTATTTTCAACTCAGTGAGGGACAGGACAGCCTTGTGGCATAAAATACATACAGGTAAATTTGGAACTAAAATGTTTACTCTCTCTGATTTCTCTGTTTTACTTCAATATGACAGGGCGGCGGAACATGAGTGAAGTAGGGGGGCAGGGCCCAGAAATTTAGGGGTGATAGTTTAGTGGAGCTATGAATTTGCATCTTGGGGCCTTCGGCCCCAGAAATATTTGGAATTTTAATTTTTAAATTGCTGTATTCTGCATGGATTTTGGCTTGTGTCAGGGAAAATTTATTAATTGTACCATGATTTTGTTGTTTTTTAGGGCAATCTGAATCCAAATTCCTTAGTTCTCTAAAAGGTTGGGGGGGTCAGGCCCCCTGCCCCCCCCCGTTCCGCCACCTATGAATATGTACTGAGACTCTGTACCGTTTTTTTGGTATACTTCGTGTTTACTGAAAGCTCTTTTCTTCAATTCATCATCAGTATACCATTTGGAATGCATAATGAATTTGTGGAAAACACAAATTTGAATGATATGACTTTTGTGGAGACACTCATATTGATTTGTGGAAAACACAATTTTGAATGATATGACACTCATACACTGAAACGTCGTGAATACAATTCGAGTAGCGAGAGGATGGAAGAACGATTATAATATTAGTTCTGGGAGAAACAACCATTATTGGGACATTGCCAGCTGCTCAGAAACAATGGAGCAGGCCAGGTCAAGGTTTTTCCAAATCTGAATACAGCATGATCATCTCACTCGAATAGAAGGGAGGCCAGAGATGTGCAATGCGCAGAAGTCGTGATTTATAAGCAGCTCGGAAAAATACAAATGCCCAGAAATCATGGCCAGTGAGCAGCTCGTGAGAAAGAATCTTGTCTAAACGCATGGAGGTGCCGGAAGGAAGACACATGAGGCGTTTGTCAGGCTCACCATTAGAAGCCGCACCTAACATGTGGTAGCCGACGACGGACAGGTCCCACACGCCCTCCCCAGGCCTCCCCCATGCCTCCATCCCTTCACCTCACATACAGCAGCCTAGCTCTTTAAGGATCACGTGATTCTCCAGGTCATTGCTCCTTGTTGAACAGTGTAATATTGGTGAATCTACTACCGCACATTAATTGTGTTGGTGCAGCATGCTGACCCCCTCAGGACTGTAAGCGTCCTTTTGGGTCGCCATGATGCTTAAGTGGAGCACTGGTGAGTTACTCATCACACAGTGCTGCATATATGCATTCTGATTGCAAAAATATACTCAGTGTATCAAATGCACTGTGCAGGCCTGAAAGGGTTAAACAGCCAAAGTGGGGCCAGGAAATACCCCTCAGCTCCTGGAAGACCTCCAGAAGTCACCAGATCCATTTGCCTTGACCTGCCGGTTGCAGGGTGGGGCTATGGATAATGGTGGTAGCTTTTTGTAAAACTTAACCAGCGCCTTCGGCGCTGGGATAATGGACAAAATGGAAGGACTGGTATTGTACATTGTTAACAACAGGTTGAGGGGGGAGTCTGAAAATTGCCCATCTCCCAATTAGGGAGTGATCATTATTTATCAACAGGGTGGTCTGGGTTTTTGTACAGACATGAAAAATCTTTTTACGCCCCCCCCCCTTTGACAGTAGTCAAAATTATTTGTGCCCCCCCCTGCGCCAGAGGCAAGGAGAACTTTCTTGCCCCTCTTTGATCGATAGCGTACAGGCTTTTTTTTACTAAAAAGAGGGTAAATAATTTTAGCCCCCCCCCCCAAACGGACTCTGACGTGCAGGCTTGGGGGGGGGGGCAGAGTGCATAGAACTCAGATGTAGGGTGGGCGGAGTGCATAGAACTCAGACATAGGGTGTGCGGAGTGCATAGAACTCAGACACAGGGTGTGCGGTGTGCATAGAACTCAGACATAGGGTGGGCGGAGTACATAGAACTCAGACGTAGGGTGGGCGGTGTGCATAGAACTCAGACATAGGGTGGGCAGAGTGCATAGAACTCAGACGCAGGGTGTGCGGTGTGCATAGAACTCAGACCTAGGGTGGGCGGTGTGCATAGAACTCAGACGCAGTGTGTGCAGTGTGCGTAGAACTCAGACGCAGGGTGGGCAGAGTGCATAGATCTCTGCCAAAAAAACATTTAGTAGGCCTATAGGATTGGCCTATCCACATATGGCAAATTCACTGTCACTGTCATACCCCCAGGTGTCAGACTGTTGCCACTATGGAGTAGGTCTATGCGTATGGAAGCTATGTCACTGTGAAACTGCTGTTGACAGTAGGGGAGGCCTAAGGCTATGCCTATGGCGAATTCACTGTCACTGCCCACTCAACAACAAAAAAGAAACTTATAAAATATTTGACGTGAAAAAACCTTTTTTAACATTTCAAAACATTTTGCCATGATAAGGAGCCATAGGGAAACGTTCTGAAATGTTTTGCTACGTTTTTTAGTTGACTGGGTGTCAATCTGCTGAAAAACATAAACAAACTCGTCATTGCAACAATTGAAACATCTAATCAAAATTCTAAAGTGACAGAATGTTTTTAAATGATTTTTTACCCCTATGTTACCCCACATAGGGGTATATTTACCATTTCTATGTCAACTTTTTAAATGGCCGAATTTGGCCATGTTTTTTCCCACAATATATGATGGGAGACCATAACCTGATTCCTGACATGGTCATTTCAAGGCTCCCGCACAATCTTCATTGGATTCTGTACTTAAATCCGAGTTGGGGCCAGCATACAGTGTTATGATGTAACCCATAGCTTATGATGTCACAGCTGGCCCTATAACTTTAAAAGAGTAGTCTAATCATGTACTAAGAACTCAAGCAATTTCTGATATGACATTGCTCGGTCTGACCTCTTACATGTTAAATTTGAATTTAGGAAGAAATCTCACAATATTGTTGTGTGCACAATTTCTAGAAATCCCTAGAGGGAACACACCCTTGGAATCCTTTCAGCCTCTTTCAAATATTGCAATTCATGTATGTACATGTACTTGAGTCCCACACAGACCGCCCCTCTTCCATGTTGACATCTCAGAGTCAAATTTACCATTCCAAATACAAATTAGGTTGGTAGATTAGAGTTCTATTATTGATAAAGGATATACAAAAATATACAAGATACCATGAAGTAAATCACGCTGATCTTCCTGTGTAGAATGGAAAGCACTGTGATTAGAAGGAAGCTAGTTAATGTTCTACACCCGGGGTTCTACATGTACCGGAGGAATGAGCTCTGCCTGGAGGCGCTGTGGCTCTCGCCGCCCGGAGGCTGACAATGTACAGGACCCCAGCCCAGGAGGACGTTATCTCGGACCCTTCACTCCTCCATGTCACTTTGCTATCTGGTATTTGACCGCTGTGTGAACAAGCCAGGCGGCCATTCCACTCCCCATTATAGCCTAGTAAATCCCGTCACTCCCCACCACTAGGGGAGCTCCTCTTAGAATTGGGGTCTGTTATAGAACTCGGTATGCGGCTGGGTATTGTTATTTTGAACAATTCAATATGTTGGTGAATGAGTTATGGCAAAGTTAATCCTCTGTAGAAAGGAAGGCCCTTCCTCAGTCATTAGTCACTCGAAATCTGAATCAGATTGATTATAATCGCCTTTAGATATTTCTCACCTTCTGATTAGTGAACAGGATTCTATTATAAGCAATGATTTCACCAGAGCACCTATATCTATCTGATACGACACTAATCAATCTGTAATCACGTTGTACCAGACTAAATCGTGGTAATTGTTATCTTTCATTGATGTGGCTTCACCTGTGGCTTCCACTCTTTCTCAAAACTGGACATGATACACATGTCTCCACGAGAATTTGTTCCCGGATTTATTCAAACCTAAGTCTTCGGGCATATCGGCAATCAAAAAGGAAGGTAAGCTTGCAACGTGCCTCCTTTTATCTGGTATATAATGTGAACATCTTGGGGAGTAGCTGAATGATTTTCCTTTTTCCAAAGAAACTATTTGAACATTGCCACTTTCTATAATGATTTCCTTTGGACAATGTAGGTGGTTAGCCCTTAATTCGAACTATAGTTCGAAGCCACATTGTTTGCTGCCTGATGCGCATGTGGTAGTCTAAGGTTTACAACCTGTGGCACTAAAACAAACGCACTATACTGCCTAATGGTTTTCTGCATTATCAGGACGACACATTGCACATGCAGTCGGCCCTCGTACCCTACAGCCACCTCAATAGTCAACCTGCAGATCTCAAGTCAATGGGGCAAACACACAAATCATATTAGCCCAGTACTATAAGGCCTTATACAAGCACTCAGAACGGCCCAACCTTTTTCACCCACACCCCAGTTCTACATAATCCACCACTGTACCTTCTTGTTCCACAACTTAACCAATACGGCAGGCGAGCGATTGGTCGGCGACGATGTAGGATGTTCCCGTAGTTGGCTATGTGCTCTTATGAGAAAAACAGTGTGGAACCAGCGAAACACACCCAGGGCAAACTGCAACATCATGCAAGTGCTGTCACAGAACACAATGCCTAACTGATAGCTGTAAGAAAATGCAATATTGCATGGCCTGAGACTGAACTGTCCCAAGTTGAACAATTTAGTGTCATCTCATTTGTTGCCTCTCTGTCTACTTGAAGTAGGCTTTGCTGAAGCCTACTACAAGCCCTTGAAGTAGGCTTTGCTGAAGCCTACTACAAGCCTGCCCATGCTAACCAATCAGACTGTCATCTGAACTCTCTTAGGGATGGGGAAGGGTGTGCACATGATACGCAGGATGGGGGAGGGTGTGCATAAGATATGCAGGGTGGGGGAGGGTGTGCGCATGATACGCAGGATGGGGGGAGGGTGTGCACAAGATATGCAGGGTGGGGGAGGGTGTGCGCATGATACGCAGGGTGGGCCAGGGTGTGCGCAAGATACGCAGGGTGGGCCAGGGTGTGCGAGGGTGTGCGCATGATACGCAGGATGGGGGGAGGGTGTGCACAAGATAAGCAAGTTGGGGGAGGGTGTGCGCATGACACGCAGGATGGGGGGAAGGTGTGCGCAAGATACGCAGGGTGGGGGAGGGTTTGCGCATGATACGCAGGGTGGGGGAGGGTGTGCACATGATACGCAGGATGGGGGAGGGTGTGCACAAGATATGCAGGGTGGGGGAGGGTGTGCGCATGATACGCAGGGTGGGCCAGGGTGTGCGCAAGATACGCAGGGTGGGCGAGGGTGTGCGAGGGTGTGCGCATGATACGCAGGATGGGGGGAGGGTGTGCACAAGATAATTTACCCTCTTTTTAGCAAAAAAGCCCGCGCGCTACTATAGATCAAAGAGGGGGTGCGAAAACTCTCCGCGCCTCCGGCGCAGGGGGGGGCACAAATTTTTTTTACTGCCGTCGAGGGGGGGGCGTAATAGCCTATAAAATGTGCCATTCCACGTCCAAAGACGACTGCTGAACTCCCCCCTCCTACTTTTCCGATTTCCCCCTCATTGAAGATGTGAGAATTCCCTTTATTCCACAACTTAACCAATACGGCAGGCGAGCGATTGGTCGGCGACGATGTAGGATGTTCCCATAGTTGGCTATGTGCTCTTATGAGAAAAACAGTGTGGAACCAGCGAAACACACCCAGGGCAAACTGCAACATCATGCAAGTGCTGTCACAGAACACAATGCCTAACTGATAGCTGTAAGAAAATGCAATATTGCATGGCCTGAGACTGAACTGTCCCAAGTTGAACAATTTAGTGTCATCTCATTTGTTGCCTCTCTGTCTACTTGAAGTAGGCTTTGCTGAAGCCTACTACAAGTAGCCTGCCCATGCTAACCAATCAGACTGTCATCTGAACTCTCTTAGGGATAGGGAAGGGTGTGCACATGATACGCAGGATGGGGGAGGGTGTGCATAAGATATGCAGGGTGGGGGAGGGTGTGCACAAGATATGCAGGGTGGGGGAGGGTGTGCGCATGATACGCAGGGTGGGCCAGGGTGTGCGCAAGATACGCAGGGTGGGCCAGGGTGTGCGAGGGTGTGCGCATGATACGCAGGATGGGGGGAGGGTGTGCACAAGATAAGCAGGGTGGGGGAGGGTGTGCGCATGACACGCAGGATGGGGGGAAGGTGTGCGCAAGATACGCAGGGTGGGGGAGGGTTTGCGCATGATACGCAGGGTGGGGGAGGGTGTGCACATGATACGCAGGATGGGGGGAGGGTGTGCACAAGATATGCAGGGTGGGGGAGGGTGTGCGCATGATACGCAGGGTGGGCCAGGGTGTGCGCAAGATACGCAGGGTGGGCGAGGGTGTGCGAGGGTGTGCGCATGATACGCAGGATGGGGGGAGGGTGTGCACAAGATAAGCAGGGTGGGGGAGGGTGTGCGCATGACACGCAGGATGGGGGGAAGGTGTGCGCAAGATACGCAGGGTGGGGGAGGGTTTGCGCATGATACACAGGGTGGGGGAGGGTGTGCACATGATACGCAGGATGGGGGAGGGTGTGCGCAAGATACGCAGGGTGGGGGAGGGTGTGCCCATGATACGCAGGGTGGGGGGAGGGTGTGCACAAGATATGCAGGGTGGGGGAGAGTGTGCGCAAGATATGCAGGATGGGGGGAGGGTCCCTAACATTTATACATGGGCCATTTACACTATCCCAGCGCCGAAGGCGCTGGTAACCTGTAAATAGCTTGTAGGACAGGTGTCGTATGCAAAATCTGGTCCATGCAAAATCTGGTCGCCAAAAGTTTAATTATTTCTAAAATCCCACTTTGTCCAAATGATACTGTCCCTACGTAGGCGTAGGGACAGTATCATAAGGGTTAGGTATTAATCAAATTCTATTAGATCTTGGAGGATGTTATCATGGTTCTTAACTTTCAAAAGTTAAAATGATCCGTTTTGAGGCTATCAAAAAAGTATCACTCTTCAACCAGATAACTCTATCTGTTTGCATTGGTTTATATGGTAAGGGATATGCTTGGAGAATGAGCAACCATATTTCTCACAGACCAGAAAACGAATGCGACACCTGTCGCACATGGTGGTACCACCCTAAATATGCGCTGCGACCCGAAAAAATCCACTATCGCTGACGCTTGACAAAATATTTCAAATACTTAAAATTTCCTCAGAACTAAGCCAAATATACCAGATTGTAGCTTTTGAAATGGCAAAAATCATACACTAGGTCTGTCATAACAAAGTGCAATCAGATATTCTCCAAGCCTCCAGGAAAATTTTAATGCCAATATATACACAGACAGCCTGTTTAGAACCCATTTTATAGCCCTAGAAGTGAAAAATTGACTATTTAGTGCAGGACTTTTACCATTCTACCCGGAAGTGACCTGATTTAGGGTGGTACCACCACATGCGAAAACTGGTCTGTGAGAAATATTGTCGCTCACTCTTCTAACAGACTCCTTACAGTAGAATCCAATGCCAACCAATTTAGTTATCTGTTTGGAGAGTGATACATCTTTGATAGCCTCAAAACGAATCACATTTATTTTTTTGAAGGGAAAGAACCATGATTACATCCTTCAAGATCTAATACTGTAGGAGTGTCTCTTGAAAAGAGGTTTAGCTAACTTATGTGTAAAAGGGTAGGGCCTGAGTTAATTCATCTAGGAGTAAAGTGAATTTTCGTAGGAATTTCCCTTTCTAAAACACTCCTCAAAACCGTGTCTGATTTTTGAGCAGGTATGATGATTTCCTACTAGGGAAATTCATCTTTGACATTGAATTGAAACTGAAATTTACACAAAAAATCCTTGTTAGGTACGAAAATTATGTACCACAAAGATGAAAATGACAACTATAATTGCTGGGACATTATGAAAGGGGATTTAACATACTTTTTCATTTTCATCGGTGGTTTTCTTTATGAAAGACCACCCAGGAGAAGGGGCGGTGATTTCCTCGTCACTGCCACAGTGTCATTCACTTCCCCGACCGAAGTAATAGAATTTGAATGCACAACAACCCTAAGGATACTGTCCCTATTTATAGAACTAGGATTTGGGAAAAGTGGGATTTTAGAAATAATTGAATTCCGGCGACCAGATTTTGCATGGACCAGATTTTGCATGCCACACCGGTGTCACATGCGAAAACTGGTCCGTGAGAAATATGGTCGCTCACTCTTTTTTACAGGAGAATCCAATGCCAACCAACCCAGTTATCTGTTTGGAGAGTGATACATCTTTGATAGCCTCAAAACGAATCACATTTATTTTTTTGAAGGGAAAGAACCATGATTACATCCTCCAAGATCTAATAGAATTTGAATGCACAACAACCCTAAGGATACTGTCCCTATTCCTAGAACTAGGATTTGGGCAAAGTGGGATTTTAATTTTTAGAAATAATTGAATTTCGGCAACCAAAATCTAGGCACAGTCACAAAATTTTCAAATACATTAAATGTGTAAACTGATGTTATGGCTGGATAGATCTAATTGAAATAGATCTAGGTATTCAGTGAAAATTTCAAGTCAATATCTTGTCCTATACAAGACCAATATTTAGGAGCCTGCACCTCTGCACTGCTCTTGTAGCACTTTATTTCCGGGCTGCCTGTTGCTTGTTCCGGCCTGCCACGGTTGGCCATTATCAGGTCTGTGAGGTACCAGCAACGTCGCCCCGTCAGGCCCTAGGACCAAGTGTATCGCCGCCATTAGCCTGGAATTTCCTGGCATCGCCTCGAAGTCTGCACTTTGTACATCATCCGTCACCCCAGCCAGACTCGGCCGTCACTTCTAGGAGGGGCAAGGGTACCAGGGAAACAGTTCATGGCACCACTTGGCCATTCTCTGGTCGTGTATACCACCGACGGCGACATGACTTCTTCTGTTATATATCGACACATAATAAGTATTAATTTGTTATCTTAATTTGAAAACGTGTAGGGATCCGATAAGAGGCATGTTGTTGTATGTTGAAGACACTTTATATACATTTAATGCTGAATCAGGCTATTGCGTCCTCCTGTTGTAGCCTAGATAAAGAATTGAGTGGAATTGAATTGTATTGTCGGTGTTTGGGGATCAAGTTGAATGAATATGATAAGCATGCAAGCATTACACTTGTGTGGAAGTTTCAATTTGAAATGTTTCCTTGTGTTATGACTTTCCTCATTTCAAAGGTGACTTGGGTCAGGTGTTGTTCTTCTTTTCATTGCTAGATCTATATTGCAATCAAAGGTTCGCCAACTTTCGTTAGATTTGCATGTTAAAGATTACTTTTTAATTACCAATATATCTGGACATCGACCACGACCTTTGTAATTCACTTGCTCCCTACAAATTATACTCAGTGAGGTAATAGGCATTCTATTCAATATCAAACGTTTATGGAGCAGCTCCATAGTTAGATCTACAGTATACAGGAGCTGGTATATACAGTGTCAACCTGGTCACGATTACACCTAAATAGTTACGTGTGTGGTTTAGTTTTGTCATGTTCCGGCTTAACCTTACAACGATTAATGAACGTCCAACAAGAGGGGATCGACACCGTGGGGTGCTGGCTGTTAATCCATCTTCACTCCACCCATGACACACCACCACTCAGATAAATCCTTCCTGCTCTTAATCCAAGTGGACTTCTCTGAGGAGCAGCTCTGAGCATATGGATTATATCACTCTCTGTAGGAGCGTTACTCGAGGCATGGGTGGATTTTGAGAGGGTGGGGGATGGGGTAAGAGGCATAACTTTGGAAAATGATAACGTATGGGTCCATGTGTTGTTTGTAGGAAATCATCTGGAAATGCATACGCCAGTGGCAAATGGTCCAAGGTGTATGGTGGTCGACGATGGATAGGAATCAGGCAGATCGTCTGAGTTTGATTTTTAGATATAGAGCAGATTTTGGATGAGTCATACTTGATGAAATGAATAGAGTCTTCTCAGCATGAAATTTAGATACGCTCGAGCAGAAGTTATAGTAACACATGTGAAGGTAGTGATTCTGTCCACTATCCAGTCCCATCCCTCACTTAGCGATAAGATATGGTGTCTTCAGGCGGAGATGGATATCTTCCCTGTCTCAGCACAATTGGCGAGCAGCTCACGCTGGGGAGCAGATCACTTGTTCTGCCTTGGACATCGACCACGACCTTTGTAATTCACTTGTCAGCTGAGCTTTTACTCGCCAATTACTCTTGCCGTCGGCAGAAAAACACCTCAAAGTTGAACATAGAGGTTAGCTAACGAGTACCCTCCGCGCTGTCCTGTCGTGTTGGAGGACAAACATGTTAGCCCATGTTAGCCGCGCACACATCGGCTACATTGGTAACTGATAAAAGTGAAACTACTGGAGCAGGATAGGCTAGAGTTTAACCCCGTCGAGACGGTCTTAAGATTGTGGTCAGTGGTCGCCATGATGCACTACTGACGGGCTGGTGCGTGACGAGCCGACCATGCATTGATGCAGTGGCGAGTTACTCGCTACAGTCGCATTGTGACAAATGTGCTTATTTCATTAGAGCAGTATGTGATATCTAGATGGTTAATAGAGTTCAGTCTGCGCTGTTTTAGTGGACTAATGAAGCGTCTGTCTGGTAGACCATGTGGCTTGGCTCCACAGCTATCAGCACTTGTCTTTAGACCCTCACCCCTATAACTTCAGCCAACCCCTTCCTTGGCCTCTTCAACTTGAGCTCAAACGAGGGTATGCTAAATCCCCAGGCAAAATTGATGTCCCTTTAGTAATTTTCCCCCTAAATATCATTAAGTTTGAGAACCAGGTTATTCAGAGATTATAGATACAAAAACTAAGAGAACCTAAATCTTTCAAAGGGAACTAACTGCACCCATGCATGCATGGTTAAACTCGTTTTTTTTTTTTTTTACAGCATTGATAAACAGTTTTTGAATAAAATGCATTAAAATAGTTAACTAAATGAGTTGATGAGTATGCTTTTTTTTTTGGTTTAATGACTGTATAGAACACTCGTTTATTTCGAAAATTATCACATTTGAGATGTGGAACATTTCTGATTCAAGTAACAATTCAACAAAAAGTGCGTAATTCAGGTTTTACACTGCAGTTCCTGGGTATTATTAATGCAAGTTTTTAAATGCAGCATACATTTATACTTTGACCATAATGTTTCACAACATCGGGAATGTAGTAACATGATACAGATGCAATGCAGGTAGGGATGGTAGATGAGATAGAGGAGTAAAGCTAGAATGTGAGCCTTAATTCTCAATTATATGATTTCCGTCGTAATACCATAAGCATGCTTCAATTTATGGTTGAAAGTTAGGCTGCTATCAGAAAATTTCTAATACATACATGGAAATGTCCAACAATTATGTAACTGCTTAGGGGGTGGGGGGGGGGGTCTTTGGGTTCCTCTATATGTTCCCTACAAAAACAGTGATACTTAAGGGGGTGGGTGGGTCCTGAAAAATGCCTAAATACCGGTGACATAATTGTTGAACGTTCCCCATATTAAACTGGTGACAGTACTGTGCAGTGTATGTGACCTTACTTAATCTAATAATAAATGTCTTAAATCTATCGATACAATATGTCATATGCAATCACAAGTCAATCAATATTTGGCAATACAGAAATGTGCATGTTTTATTTTTTTCAAGGATAGTATAGTGTCTAGGCTTCTTGTTTATTTCTTCATTTTTGCTCTCTTTCCTTTTTGGCAAGGCCGCCCTGATGATTGTAGGGTCTATGGAACACATTCAAGAGATCGCACAGAGAAGTGATTCCTTGTTGAACTCTTCAGGTTTTGTTTGGTTCAGGATTTCAGTTAATGAACAGATAATGATTATGTATGGACCAAGGTCCATTAGGTTTCCTTGTTGTTTCTCACGGTTTAGGTGTTTTAATTCAGTTCAATTTTCTCAAAGTGTTTGAGATTCAGGTGCCTAGTGTCATTACCTGGTTAATGTAACTGGAGCCACCTACAATGGCTGCCAGAGGCCCCTAATTAGACTCATGATGAAAACATTAGACTCTCCCTAGTGGACAATTACCACAATCCTACGTGTCCTTGATTAGGCCCAGGGCTTCAGGTTCCACCCTAGACTTGCTCATGGTCATCTCTGTAAAATATGCTATTTTAGCAATAAAAATATTTGAGAATTCAGGGAGGTGATACACCTCGGTCTGGAAAGGGGAGGGGGATTTGGTTCTTAGTCCAGGGAATACTAGTACCATTGCAATGTGAAATTAGAATCTGATATTAGCCGTCTGAACAATATGACACAGTAAACGCTCTAGAAATTGTTAGCTCTATGAGAAAAGATTAATGAGTCTAAACAAGTCTAGTGGCCACTAACAATGCTGGGAAGGTTTGATGCTAACCACGTTGGTTGCTAGCTGGTCCCACAGCCCACGCTAACTGACCACTGGGGTGGATCGAGCGGACATTCCCCATTGTTGAGTCACCACAGAGGCTCTCACGGGGATTGGGGATGGGGATTGGGATGAGGTTGGGTTTGGGGGGATTCTCAGGGGACGGTTTAGAGCTAATGTATGACCCCTGATGGTTAGTTAACATTACCAGAAGGTGCCTAGAAATGGCCTGTTCCCAGCCACCATTGAAGTCACTTTACTGAGAGTAATCCCTAAATTAGTGATAATGGAGCAGAGACAATGGACCTAATTTAGAGCTTTCAGTCACTTTAATTGTATTGTGGGATGTTTTAGTAGACCTAAATGCAAGGTAGTTAATCCTTCTCTAGATTTGAAATGTGTTAGAAGTGGGTTTACACAGGTCTATGTACTGTTTTTATTTTCATGGTGAAGTGTTCCAACTCTAATGTAATCATCTATTGAATCTATTAAAGAATTATAGCCTAGACCTTTACTAGCATTTGCACAGAGGAGGAGGAACGTGAACGGGGAACAGGATAGATTACTTCTGTGATTAAGAGGTGAAATAACTGATAACTGGAAGCTTTCATCACTTAAAGTCTGAAATATAGCCCAACAGTGGAGAAGGCCCACCGAGAAATGGAAGAGACTTTTAGAGAGCTCATTTTGTTGATACTCGCTCACAAGTTTCAGTGTCTTTTTGCTGGGATATGTTTTTATGACCATTATTATTGATCACAACAACCTCCCCTACACATGTTCTACACCTGGTTAACAATGAATATTTCTCTTAAATAATCAATCTACCTGTTAACCATGCATAGACCTCTGCATCAGGAGAACATGATTAACAGTGTCTAATTACTAAAGCATTAGCCACACCTTATTTTTCCCTACACCACAATGAAAAAAGACACAAAACTAACAAAAAGCAGAAAGCCCCACCTATTGTGAGTGAGCAGAGCTGGGCGATAATAGAGTTGTTAGCCCCCTTTGCATTGCTCCAGGGTGCTTCCTGTCACGTGATCAGGAACCGGAACCGATGCCATTGATCAGCGGTGATTGATTGGAAAACGATTAATATTCATGTATTAATTGTCATTCATGGGATTCCTGGGGTGTTTGGCATAGCAGGTGTGGTGTGGAAAGTAGTGACAGAGTGTATGTATTGGGAGGGGGGTGATACATGCAGTGTGGGGGTGGGTGAGCTATGGGTAGCAGTGTCTAGTTGGTGTGACTCTATAATCCTTTAAAGATGGCATGACACCAGAGGGATTCTTGTTTATTTGGTATCATTTTGCCAACACTGAATCAAGAAATGCAGCGCTGGGGTGAACCTCGCTGAAAATGTATGAGTAGGGGAGAAATTCAGCCCTGGTGAGAACCTCGCTGAAACTGCATTGGTACTATTGGCACTAAAAGGAGAAATGCAGCCCTGGTGAGAACCTCCATGGAAACTGAATTGGTACTAAGAGGAGAAATGCAGCCCTGGTGAGAACCTCGCTAAAACTGCATTGGTAGGGGAGAAATGCAGCCCTGGTGAGAACCTCGCTGAAACTATATCGGTAAGGGAGAAAAGCAGCCCTGGGGAGAACCTCGCTGACACTGCATTGGTAGGGGTATGCCATTGGTTTTATTAAGCCTATTGCTACCCTTATTAAGGGTCGGCCTGAATGCAAAACTGCCCATCCTTGCTGCATTCAAGTATTGTTAGAACAAAAGCCCCAATGCAGTGCTAGAAGGGTTAATGCTGAGTGGGTGGTTGGGGCAGGGGCCCACTGGGTGTGACTGCATTATTACACGACTCACCAGTTGTATAATTAGGTCATCATTAATCTGCATCCCTTTACAATGTCAGAATTTCACCTGAATCAAGCACATTAAACCACAAGCAAAAACTGGCGGCACAAAAATAAACTCTTAATGCACAACATCACGTAGGGCTATTTAATAAGCTTACTATGGCCGTGACTCAGTCTCAGCCTCAGGCTCCTGTCCTGACCATAGTTTTTACCTTCAAAAACATACCAGTTATGTTTGTATTTTGTTTTATTTGAAACCTTTTGCGAGAAGACAACGTACATGAGTTGGTTACTATGGCCAAGACTGCAAACTTTGAGAATCTGACCAATGACAATGGGAGCTAACTACATAATGTATTACTGTCGTACACATACAGAAACAAAAACGTTCGCAGTCGGCAGGGTTCGAACCTACGCGGGCAGTGCCCATTGGATTTCAAGTCCAACGCCTTAACCACTCGGCCACGACTGCACCTGCGCAGTAGGTAAATGCACACCTCTCTGATCCGTGCTCATTTCTTTGCCCAATAATTGATAGACTGGTAATTATTTTACGTATACATACACACCATGCTAGTATCATTTATAGTACTTTCAAAATACATGTGCCCATTAAAGAACAGGTCCCCGCGGTTTGTTTTTGTGTGTGTGTGTGTTTTTTGTGGGGTTTTTTTTCAAATGTCAGTCACCGACTTCAAAATGAGATATACTAGTGTTGATGTAAAACATTCCTGATGGTTTTGTAGCAGTCCCACAGGTAATTAATCGGCATGCGTCCAGGTGAGAACTCAGGTGTGCACTGCCAGGGCTACAGCGTCTGGAGGCACCCCCCCCCCCACCCTACAGTCAACGGGGAATCCCAGCAACGACAGGCTCGCTTACATGACGTGATGTACGGATGGTGTGCCTGCGAGTTCCCCCGCGATTTCCTCATCGACAAAGAATTGTTGCATCATGAAAACATGAATATTTTCATTCTGAGCCAATTTATCATTTCGCCCCGAGGAGATACCTAGGAAATTCAAGCATTGGTACCAAGGAACGTCTCCTTGAGTTCAGACACCATCTAGAGTGTCCCTCCTATCTAAGCATGTACATGTACACACTATATTTAGCCACGACTAACCAGTAATACCAGCCCGGCAAGTGTCTAACTTTCCCAGGGTATACTTAAGGAGGAGAGGCCTGCTGTACCTGTTCTCCCCATCAGGACACCCAGGTGTAGCACCACTTAGACCCGCTCACCTGTGTATTGACTCCCACTGGAGGAAGGTAGATGGAGGACGACCACGACATCCTGCACATGTACACTGTACATTTATAGTAGACTACAATGTATTATACCACGATTTCGGCACTTCCGGTGGGTTTATATGCAGTTTAGCCGTGCATTATTCTGCATATACCACCCTTGTGCATTTTTGAAATTTTTGGTATATACTTTTTCGAGGTCACGTTGGACTTAGAATATTTTTGGAGACGCTGGCGGACATAGAAATTTAGCCTCGCCATTGTTTCAATGTGAAAAATCGTCCCAACTCATATGAGGATTGAACCCCGGCCGCAGTGGTGGTAGGCGAAGGCCTTAGCCATAGCGCCACACTGAACGGTGATGAAATCCAATGCGAAGGTAAATAAGTTCTAACCTGCTATGTTTCCAGTCAGTTTTCGTATGGAATCCAACCATCACATGTTATAATATTGAAATCCCAAGAAGTTTTCGATCCATAGACGAGGAATGCGTGCTAATTTTCTCCATTTTCTTCGATATAAATAAGAATCCATTGATTTTTCCATCGTACGCCCGTGGCCGCTCTGCGCGAAGCCATTGTTTTTGTTCCTTGCCGGGAGAGGTACCGCCGTGTTCACACTCACTTTTCGTATTGAATCCAACCATGACACGTCTTCAAATTAATACATACACATCCTTAGATAGTCTAGATGATCCCTCCATACGTATTATGTCCAATATATTCAAAATAAATAAGAATCCATTGATTTTCCAAACCGGTCCGAAATTTTCGGCGTCTTCCTTGCACAACGAGCGGATGACCTATATCCACATCCGGGCCACTGACACACTTTCGCCGAACAAGGAGGTGGGTGGGAATGGCAGACCGCGACTCGCTTATGATGGAAAAATCAATGGATTCTTATTTATTTCGAATATATCGGACATATCAAGCATGGAGTACTCATCTAGAATGTCTAAGGATATGTATGTATTAATTTGAAGACGTGTCATGGTTGGATTCCATACGAAAAGTGAGTGTGAACACGGCGGTACCCCTCCCGGCAAGGAACAAAAACAAAGGCTTCGCGCAGAGCGGACATGGGCCGTGTCGCTTGCACTTACAAAATGTCTTCGCCTGGCTATATTCTTTGGATTTCAGGTAAGAAATTGATACAAAATGGAGGAAATGGTGGTATAAACCTATTAGGTGATGCTGTATATGCTGTATATACCCTCGCCGCTCCGCGGCTCGGGCTCCGCGGCTCGGGTATATACAGCATATACAGCCCTAGGGCCCCGATATGCATCATCTATTAGCTTACTATATATATGTACAGTGTGTACTTATGTGTTATATGTATGTGCTGCGTGTAAGTAGTAAATTAGTACTAGTACACAGTTTTATGTGCTGCTATACTATAGAACAGTACTAAACTTCTCAAAAGCCCCACACTGAAACCCCACCGCTATTGGAAGGTCGTCATAGCTGACGAGTTTAGAGTCGTCAGGCCCTTGTGATGACCTAAAGTCGTCATTCTGACTACCCTGTATGGTTAACTATATAGTGCGCAGATATCGCGTATAAGAGGGCCCCACTATCCAATGTTATACCACGATTCTAGCTTTTGAGTGCTTTTTTGGCTCATTTTGAGGATATCAAGCGTGCATTATCCAGGATATACCCGCACGATTTTTTATTTTGAGTGTTTTTTTTTATATACCAGTACTTCTAAGTTTTAAAAATATTATCTAAGTTTTTTCGTATTAAAACTGAGCAGAAATACATTGCCAATATTTGAAAATTTCACACAAAAGAGAGACAATATGTGCTTACTGCATGTAGAATGAAAAAACGGAAATATCTAGCCAAAGTGACGTCTTCATATATGACTACCCAATGAAAGTATAGATTTAGGCGATTCATAAAAAGTGAAATCCCATCTAGAAGTAAACGATGAATTCAGAAACGATCCTCCTAGAAAAATATTTTTGCAATCATTTGCAGAAAGTGCACATCATTTATAATCTTTCAAGTCATAAAGGATATTGATTGAATCAATAATCATTGTGAATGGTGTGTCCCAAAGGCTGTAATTCTATTATTTCCATGAAGTATCAGTATTGACGATTTTCACAATTCTCTGGTCGTCTTCCCCTGCTGATATCGTGAGTTTTTAATGAATTGCCCTCCTGAGGACCTAACCTCGTCATTGCTGACGAGTTTTTGACTATCGAAGGTTTTGAGTGTAGATGGGCCCTATATATTATATGCCTGGTATAAACTCACGGTAGTATAAGTGTATGTAGAGTAATCCATATAGGGATGATTATCTTACCATTAGGTACTGTATGCCCGGGCTGCGCGTAAGTAGCATGCATGTCTTGTGTAAAAGTAGTACATATATATGTTTTATGAACTACGTGTGAGCAGTATATGAAAAGGTACTGCACCAAAGCACGAACAGCATACGTGTCACTACTGCGTGTAAGTATAGTGTACATTGTAGTGCACTGTGTGCAAGTTGTAGGATTGGGCGCGGTATCCTGTACGATACCACGGACCTCAATCCACCGAGTACATCGTCCACTACACCCGATCCACTCATAACTCCCACATCTAGTCCCCCAACCCGTCGACACCGGACCGGAAGTAGCGGCGTGCCGACCACCCCAGTACATCCATTACCGCTCGGCAGAAGGCGCACTGGGCGTTGGGCGCCAACGGGCGGGCGTCGGCGGGCGTTGTAAACGGGCGCCATTACTAGCGGCGGCGGCCCATGACGGCACGGCATGCGACGATGCATCAGGCGTCACGCTTCATTACTCGCCCACTGCGCAGGCGCGCGCTGCCGTCGGTCGGCTCTCAGCTTCCGGCTAATGTCGCACGCGTTGTCGCGGCAATGGTGCAGCCACAGGGGTGACGGTCGTGAAAGCCAACTCATAAAGGGGCTATAGTGAGTGTGTATAGGCTCTCCTCCAGGGCAGAATTGATAATGGATGCTAAGTATGTTATATCTGTAGATCATGCATATATGTAGGTGTGATATTACCACATGGTGTACAGTAGGGGGTGGGGACAAGGTCACATGCCTGGCGATTTTGTATCAAAGCCCTTATAGGCTTATAGAAAAATGAACTTTTGGTTCCAGGGTGGTGATCCTATATACATGTATTTCAAAGGCATTATGACAAATTATTTTCTGGATATTCAATCAATATGTGTCACGATTGCATGGAGGCCCGGCTATCAAGGTTATTGATACTGAAATAGAATTATCAGCATGTAAAACATGATGTATTCCTCTGTCGTTATGTCCTTCATTGTCTCTGTAGTGCTCTGTGGTTTGCCACAAATAAAGGACTATTTTTTTAACCATGGTGTAATATTGACTAGAATAGAAGCATATTTGCCCATTTTCAAATCAGTCCAATACATCATGGCGTGTGTACCTGGCATTCTCCCTGAATAACACGCATTGCCTGTAGTTGATTCATCCAAACATGCCACGTCTGAAGTCAAACACATTGCCGACACCCAATGTAATATGCTAAAAGTAGTGGTTCATTGGACTGAACCCACATTTTAACACCAAACCAGGGCAGTGAATAAAGAAACAAGCATAAACAAAGAGTCATCAATAATCACCGATGAATACTAATAGAATTAGCTAGAGAATGACAATGGCTGCAATAGGCCACACAGGAGTTTGCAGGTGTAGGGCTTATCTTGACCGATCTCCCCTTTTCAATACACTTAAATTTCTAGAATTTGAAGCAATATTGAAACACCACTACATTATTATCTAATACAGACATTACTATATACGTGTGCTATATTAATGAAGAAAATAATAGATTTGTCAGATACTTTTGCATTTCTGATAATTACTATTAGAACTTTGGTTATTTTGAAAATCATCAAAATATAGTGACTAATACACCCAGGCTAATACATAGCACTTTGAAAAGGCATTTACCGGGGGCATTTATAATCATGCTCACCCACTTTCTAAATATGGGGGTTCAAAAACCAATAGTGTTACGAGCTGACAATGCAAAAAATCATACTTTGCAGCGAAACTGCCAGCGCATAATTATAAAAGACTATTCTCATGACTCCAACAAGGCATTAAATACCTAAAATGTGAGTCATTTTGAATACGGCAGATGGGACAAGTCAGGAAGACACCCGTTATAGGGACTCATGTAGGCAAATAACAAGACTGTAATCAGTCTCTATGAAATTGGATCTGGGCGCATTAAGCTGCACAAATGCGATTAGGTTCACTCTCATTTGGGTCCTCTTTTGTTCCAGTTATGTCATCAGAGTAAAACTAAACGGTACCACCAGTAACCATCTTAGGTCGACAGGACGGTGCAATGCTTCTTGATAACTCCTCCTCTTGGTGTAGCAATACGATGTTGCTCGCTAGACTTGCATCAGTGCAACGCAGGGGCGGATCCAGAAGGAATGGTCAAGGGGGGGCACAGCCAAGAAAATTTGGTCTAGGAGGACACAAGCGGGTTTTTTGGCCATATTTTCTATAGTTAAGAGTCACTCACTGGCCCAATTTCAGGGGGTCTTGGGGGGGGGGCACGTGCCCCCTAGCCCCCCCCCCGCGGATCCGCCCCTGCAACATGCTTACAATGCAGCTAGAGTTTAGCCTTTGGAGGAACAGACTCATGCATGAATGTAGCTTAGAAGACTTACTCGCTAGGGCTGTATTTATTAATGGCATGGCCACTCATAGAGCGTCCTAAAGCACCATGCCCTCCTCGAAGGGTTAAGGTGCTTGTTTCAGCGATGAAGAAAAGCATGCCAGGGGAGCATACGTTATTTGGTGGTGTTCAGAGTAATCATCGAAATGTTACAGAAATGTACCTATTATAATAAAGGCAATGTTATTTACTCAATCACGTTATAGGCATCTAGGTTTTGGAATTAGCGCTGGCTAGAACCTATAATCCCCATCTCCTCGCACTTCAAGCCGAGGTTTCCTCTCCTTTCACCCTTTACTCTGTGACCTTAGCAATGAGGTCAAGGTCAGTGGGTGACCCCTGGGGCCGGGCCTACAGCGCCTTATGACTGGTACTTCAAGGCGGCACCCTGGAGGATCCATCATGTGACCCCTCCATGGTGGGTGGCCGGGAGCAGGCGGTCAGGGCCCGGGTTCTATTGCCCTTCTCATTGAAGTCTGCCTTGGTTCTTCACAGAGGCTGAAACTGCCTCAGCAGCGCTGCAGGCGACACAAAAAGACTGTGTGAAGCACCAGATGATGTGGAATGAAAGAGTGAGAGACACAGATTTATCCCTATCACCTTACTCCTCCTCACATCCATTCGGCCATACACTGCATTATCTTTCTTAGTCTACACCTAACTGAAATGGCGGCTTTGTCATCAAATATTCACCATGACCCCACTGACCATTACAAATTTTCAACTTATCTTGGAGCCGACTTCAAACCATGCCCTGGTTCTTATATTTGCTGATCTGTACATTTTGTAAAATAATCAAGGATCGGGGCTTCTTGATATAATTCTTTGAAATCAGTATGGGTAAACTGCAATCAGACATTCCTTCCCTCTCCCATCCCATGGCTATTCTCATTTTGTCACCCACTTCTCCTCCTTACCCCATACATCCCTATGGTGTCCCAATCCTTCAATCCTCACCCTTTCCATGTAGTACCCTTGTCGCTCACTCTCACCCCCTACTACAATAGGAAGGTCCCTTGTCAGCCCTCACAATGACCCTTCTAGGCGTCCTAAGACCCCGGAGTAGCTCAAATTGCTCCCGGTCTGGAGTTGAATGTGGCCAGTCAACGCCCCAACGACAGGACTGCCCATTGCCGGTCATGAGAACCAATTTCCCATTGAGCCAGCGCCGTCGGCTATTCTAAATTTGCCCAGGACTCAAGGCTCGG
This sequence comes from Acholoe squamosa, assembly GCA_949317995.1. NCBI lineage: Eukaryota > Metazoa > Annelida > Polychaeta > Phyllodocida > Polynoidae > Acholoe > Acholoe squamosa. The sequence continues at coordinate 56,203,010 of OX439038.1, forward strand.
TCTCGAGTCGGTCGCATTTCGCTGCCAAGGGGTCGCTCTCGTCCGCGTGAGTCGGCCACGACAAGTTGGGGGCAAATATTGTCGCACTCATTCAGAGTATAATAACCAAAGACATTCGGCCAGGCCGCCAAAAAGTGCCGCCAATGGAAACCGCGTATCCTCTCCTCGAAAAGTCCAGCAATTTTGCTAATAGGGTTGCGGTGTGTCAGTATGGGATGCACTGTCTGTTAACACAAGTATACAGTGCATTCTGCACTGAGAAAATATTCTTACTCACATGAGTCTAGATCCAGACTCAGGCAATGTCGCCAAAATGAGTATTGTTTGAGACTCAGCCTGATCCTTGAATGATACTCAGGCAGATTCTGAGTCTGATCCTGGGATGATACTCTGGCTTTGCCTGAGTCCCGGCCTGAGTATCATAGGAGGATCAGGCTGAGTCTCAAACAGTACTCATTTTTTGCGACATTGCCTGAGTCTGGATCTAGACTCATGTGAGTAAGAATATTTTCTCAGTGTGAGGACCAGTTAAATTGGTTTAGGGTCAGCTAGAATAAGATTTAAAATTACTATTAGGTCTAGTATGAATTCACTTTAAACCGACATTTTGGTGCCAGGAGTGACAATATGTATGAAAAGAATCCAATCACGGGTATGGTGACCACATGGAATCTTATAAAGAGTAGACCCTTCGCGTCTAAGATCTTTTTCAATTAATGACAGAAATGAATAAATAGATAATTAAATGATAATAAGAGTCCATATGCAGTCGGGTGCATCATTTCAACAGGTTAGGTCAAACCATGAATTTTTACAGCTCTGTGATATTTTGCAGTACCTGTGGAATATGGCATGTGCCCGAGATATAGCAGGTACTGCCAAATATGGCGTATATCCTGAAATACAGCAGGTTTCCATTGCAAAATATGGCATGTATCCTAGATATGACAGGTACTGCCAAATATGGCGTATGTCCCTACACACAGTAGGTCTTCCTTGCAAAATATGACATGTACCCTAGATATAGCATGTACTGCCAAATATGGCGTATGCCCCTATATTTAGCAGATTATATGAAAATTATTGATTATTTATTGATGTTCATATCAAATGATTGAGATTTTCTTGCTAATGTACTGAGTTAGATACCTGAGAACCTGTATGGGTGTAGATAGGATAATGACCTTGCACATATTACTCTCAAATTTGACCACAAATTGTGATTAAGACACCACAAATTGCCTACACTTTTGGATCACTGAAACTTACCCAGATTTCCATCACAAAAGCTGAATTTATAGAGTGATGATAGATATCATAATGAATGAATATGTACAAAAAATTTTAGGTCTTTGGAGGATCTTCAGAATACACATGCTTAGAAAATGTTTTTTTAATATAAGTTCATATAAATAGCAATTTAAAATGCCTACTGCAGAATCTAGCACCTACTGCTAAAAATGGCAGTAGGTGTAGATCACCTACTGCCATTTTTGGCAGTAGGTGCTAGATTATGCATGTGACGTGAAAAAGTAAGCTTTTACCAAACCTGTTCAACATTATTAACAGTACTTGAATTGTAATAATTGTATATATATATATATATATATATATATATATATATATATATATATATATATATATATATATATGCATTGACCCCCTGTTTTAGTTATGTGCATAGAACTCTCTGATTTTAGTACATTGCATGAATACATTTATGTCAATATAACACAGAGGTCCATGCATACATCATGCAAGACACATGTAGGAGTTGGCAGCCCTATACATAGAGGTGTTAAATCAATGCCACAGGAAGGCATATAGAGAGGCCTGGGCTGTGAGTTGTTACCTGCCACTCTCCTCCTGCATTCCTACCATTTGTGATCCTTAGCCAAACATGGCCACTCACAGCCACAGCATGCCACTTTCCATGTTGACCAAACGCTGACATGCTTTTGTTTTCGCTGGGAGCTTAGTAAGCGAACTTTTGCAACCCACACACAAGATGTGTGTCCATGTTTTGTCGACCTATAGTTCAGTGTATACCCGTGTTAGGCCCTACCATTGCACTCTGCATGTGAGAGTGGTGTTGTTGCTTGTCTCAGGGTATTTTTGTTTTCATGTGAATTTTGCAGAAACACACCCCATGCATGGTGGCTTAGAGACTAATGTAGGAAGCGTGTTGTTTTCTTGTCCTTCTATCCACAACTACAGTGGTAGATGGTGTATGTGTGTTCCCACCATTCGTCTACTATGTACACCCCCTGCTCAACAACCCACCCTTCATAGCATAAGCAAAGGATACATTTTACAGCTTGCTCATTTACATAATGGACGCATGGAATTTTAAACAAAAAGTTCTTTCTCCACGCCCAGGCACAAAGAATTGCTGCATCATAAATGCAGGCAGTCTGGTGTGGATATCGCTTTTACATCTAGTCATAAGGTTTAATAATATCATTAGAACATAATTTTGTAACAGTCAGGATTTAACCCTAAAGGACTGCAACATAAAAAGAGATTGATTGAGAGCAAGGGCTTTAACAGAGTAGAATGTAACAAAAGCCTGTGGTCCACAGGTTTAACACTCACCCCAACATTGATACCCAGCTTTGGGCACCCCAAGAGTCCTCCTGAGTATGTTTTGACAAACATCAGGTAACAAGGCTGAAGGTGCTGGAGACTTTCTCACCTTTCTGTTGACCAATCCATCAGCACAACCCCCAGGTGGCCTAACGACCGGATATATTACTTAGCCAATGCGCTCTCGGAGACTAAGTCAACATTATTTTACCCCAATAGGTGTGAATGTGTTGATAGAGCCGCGGTAGAGCCGCTTATGGGTGGGCTATGCAGTGGGAACAGTATTGCACCTATAGATTATAAGCAGAAAGCACAGTCCCTAGATCTGCTATGCAGCATTGCCTAACACAAATTGAATTGCATGTAAAAGTAAACAGGGGTGATTAAAATAACACTCTCTTATATGGGTTCTGACAACTCACCACTGACAGGCTTGGACATGGGGGAGAAATTCCTTTCAGCATTATTGGGGCGAGGTAGAGACGTTTTTATTTATTTATGAACTTTATGTTATACTCTGCAGGTGACCACTTCGATGTAACTGTAAGGTGGGGATGTAAAATCATACATTGACTTTGTTGAAGGTCAGTGAGTGTGGAATCTTAGATATTTTGTCTCTGTGATATTTCAAACAATCCTGTGGAGATCTTATATGCAAAAGGTATGCTAGTTCCAAATGCCCATGTCAGATATCATTTTAATTTGGATGAAATACACAAATGTGTGGTACTCATATAATGTTTGCTTTATCAGTGACCAAAGTGATTGTATTTTAAAGGATGATTCAAACAATGGGCACACAAACTGAACATGTATCATGAAATAAGTATATGCAATGTAATTCTGACAATGTATTTCATATTGTAGTTGTACAGACATGTGAATATCAATGCCTAGAAGTATATATCCTGCTCTTTCCATCAACATTTTTCTCTTCCTTGTAACAAGACTACAAGATATACCCTCCCTCCCTAATCCCCCACACTCCTCCATTTAAATTCCAATCCCCTCTTGGTTGATATCTCCTCCATTTCTTACGTGAATTCGCCACTTCACATCTCTTACTTTTTTCTCTCACTCTTTTTCTCTCAGAATCTCAACGGTCGCCGGAAGCTGTCAGGGCGTGCCTGTTGCAGTGTGTGTACCTTCAGGTCAGCTTTTATTATAATGTGTCAGGTTTGTTTCTGTTTTGACAGCGTCCTAACAAGGTCGACTCAAGTCTGAAGTGGCCACTGTCTGCTTGACAGATGAGCTGGTCTCTAAGTGCTGGCTTACCCCCCTGGATGCACCTGGCTGCCCTTAAGCCCTGCTGCTGAGGTTCCCCCTGTTTACCTTTGCCCTGTGTCAGTAGCCTACCAAAGGTGTCTAACCTTCTGTTCTACAACCCCCTACTCCCCACTCCTCTCCCAGCTTATCCTTCTTGTAAAACGTCCAGTTTCATGAAATATGGTCTGAATTATAACTACATGTAAAGGCGTTGCAAATATTCTTCCATAGATTTGTTCACAAAATGAAACCCGAGCATGACTATGCATTACAGCAGCAGGGTCTCCATATTTCAATGATAAAGTACATGTATAACTGGACTACTTTTCTCTAAAACTCAGTTTTTTCATGTCCCTATCCATATCGTGGAATTGCTACACCTCCTACTCCATCTACCACCATCATATGGACCCTTTCAAGTCACATCTTGTGATTCAGAACAAATTTACTGTGGTGAGTTATGTGATTCATGGCAATAAGTTGTGGTGTGAAGTTCTCACACTGTGATCCCAGCGACCCAGTTTACAGTGGACTGGCTATTATTCAAGTCTATTGGGGGAGTTGCTGTTAATACAAATCTAATGACCCTACAGTAGATTGCCCTGTACAGGGCAATCTACTGCCTATTTACAATCCGGGCAATCTACTGCCTATTTACAATCCGGGCAATCTACTGCCTATTTACAATCCAGGCTGAGAATGCATCTAATACAGAACAATCGCAGTCTGGTACACTGGGAGGCATTCATAGGCTTTATGTTATATTGGATGTATGAACTTTACTGGACGTATCAGAATCTTTATAATGGTTTGAATTCTTAAAAAAAAGAAAATAGACCATGCAGGAGGACAGGGCCAAAGTTGGACCCAATTCGCGTGTTGGACCCACGGTTTTAGAGTGACATGTAACAACATGTCGGGAATCTAATACTCCACGTCACCTATATATCATTGCTCATAATGTCTCTTCCCCCTCTGCAGCAAATCACCATATGGACACGACGTCATGTTGTACATGACGTAGAAATGGTCAGCATGGGGTCGGTGGCTGCGACCTTCAAGGGGTCAGAGGCAGGTGTGGGCATGGTCAGGAGAGGGAAGGAGTGGTGGGGTTATGATACACCTGGTAACACACTCAGTCAAGGGCCACTCTAGATACATGTAACATGTATACAGAACTGAGTTGAGAAGGTCAATGTGTGAGGTGAGGGCTGGAATAAAGATATGATTTATATGAATAGGATCATGACTTTTTCAACTCTTGAACGTCATCTAAGAAAGTGCATTTTGATTGAAATATAATCCAATCCTGTTTAGTAAAATGTATGGTTCACTATAACAGTTATTGTATGGGCCTATGCGTGCTGAGGAATTGCAAGTCTGTTCTACGACTCTCCCATTCTTTAGTGTTAAATTTTGTATATATGCAACTACTTTCTAAGCAGCTGAATTATCCCACTATACAAATGGTCTATGACGTCTGCATACCGGAAGGCATAACAGATGTATAGACGTCTCCAGGCATGCAAAACATAACGAGACTGTGGATGTACATACTTTTCAGTAAATAGATAGAGGTTGTTCTCTTAAGACAGAAAGTAGTTTTTAAAACTTTATTCAAATATGGTGCCTAGTGTCATATTTAAAATCATGTAGACTCCAAGCTTTGTTTGTATGTGTACTTAATCCGGACACCTTCACAATATGAGGGTAGAGTCAGGATGGCAGTTCGCAGCGTCAAAGAGAGTGAAAATTCATGGAGAGATTGCAAATTTTAATTCTCCCCAAAATTTATTTTCTCTTCGAGACTGTTCATGCATGCCTGAGAATACTTCCTTCAAGAGCTCTCCTCAGGAAAGATGGTGTAATTCATATATCTCATTTAGGCAACATGTATTTTTTATACCCTCTAAAAAGGACTTCTCAGACAGAACGTTTGCCAGGGTTCAAGTCTGATAAGTATTTATGTCAGAAATACACCACGTCTTCACACCCAGGAAACTTGCCTTAAAATTCATTCACTTCAAACAAAAATCAAGAATAATCACTTAACTTTCTGAATTGGCTTCCAGAGAAGGCACGTGGGTTGACGGTGGCGTAGTCCAAAGGGGCGGGAATACAGGAAGGTCTCTGGTTGCAATTAAGTGATGCAAATAGATTTAACCGTGCCCCAGTGGTGCTGCCATGAACAGCAATGCTACGATTTTCAATGAAGACCTGTTTGAAATATTCAAATCAAAATTGCGGTACATGTGCTATCACCACTAGAAGTGCATGATGCATATGACATGTACTAACATATCCCCTATAGGCCTACTGCATTGTATTGGATTGTTCTAAGCTTCTTTCTTGATAGACAGCTGCATAATTGTATGTCTCTTTTATATGAAGTTTCTAAGGCTGAAGGCTGAATATGCAATGCATCATTGTGGGAACTCAATTGTCAAAGTAAACCAGTATTACTCTATCAGATCATGTGCACATACCAAAAAGCTCTCAAACGAATTGACCAGTGACATTGTTCTACTGTCTTTGTATTATCTTTATACCGACCTATAGTTTAAGTAATGATTGCCTGTTCAATGTAGTACATTGTTTAACTAAATGAATAGTATTGCACTGAGTATTCATTCTGTCTATATAAACGTGACTGGTCTTGGGACACCTCACATTTTTGCATGGAGATTTACTGGCCAATAAATGTAAATCAAGCAATCAACCAATGAATGTAATTAATTTAGCATGTATAAATTGCAATGTAGTCATTGTAATGAATGAGATAAATGAACACTGGGTTTGATATAGGTATTTAGTATTTAAAATCAGAGTTTAATGACATATCATATCACGTTTAGACATGACTTGAAAATACATGCTAGCAATTGTTTATGGTATCATTAATTGTACATGTATTATTGTCGCTATATATGTATTAATTGTTGAAGAGGTCTTACTTAAATCCTGACATTGCCTTTGGTGATACACTACATGCATTCATACGAGCGAACAACAATAACAATCAAATATAAACTCAACCTCTTTATCTAAACTTGTGCCACTCCTCAGGTTTAATAAAAAAAAAAAAAAAGAGGTGGTCCATTAATAACATTCCCATGGATTTCAAATTGTCTAATTATAAATTACGTGTAAAACGTTACCAGAGTTAGGGCCATATATTGGGGTACCTACATCCATGTTTACATTTATTTTTATCATGTTGTCCGATGCAGATAAATCCACATTGTACCTGTTATTTCAGAGAAATACATACCTCCACCTAGAGAGAAAGAATTTCCATTCAGAAATAAAGCGAGACAACTTTTGAAAATCATGGATTTTCTTTTTTACTATAAAAGACAAAAGAAAAGTCAGCCCGACCCCTCTCCTTGCCTGCGATGGGGGTGGCGCTATCATGCCCGTCACGGTTGACTGATTACCGGTCCTTTAACCACTCGAGACAGCTCCGTATTGTTTGCCAGTCTAAGCTCTAATCCCTACATTAGGGGATTAACGGATTACCATCAGCATGGGTTAGGCGAGGCAGAGTAGAGAGGGAGGTAGGGGTTGAACTGGGATGGGATGATGGGTGAGGGAAAAGAGGGGGCGTAATGTTTAAGGTTTGCATCACGCATTCATTGTTTAATGCGCGTCTCAATTGTTTGAGCAGGCGCCGCTGGGCGGCTCTGGCGTCGGGTCAGCTGACACTGAAGCCACCAATCAGCATGCGTTTTATAGCGACCACTGTCACCTGGCCTAATTAAGCTAAAGGCGATGGTGATGATTTGGGGCGGGCTGAGAGAGGGATTTGTTGTTATTAGGCCTTTGTCTTTGTAAAACATCCCGTTGTGACATTGAGTGGGGCCACCCAAACAGAGGTCTCTGGGGAGGATGGCACCAAGAGACAGCCAGATTAAAAATGCTGACAGAATGAGAAACAGGACGTCTATCTCAGGTAATTGATCTGTCTACTGACTGTACTTAATACTTGGTTGGCGTACCTTTTTTTCAGAATACACAAAGGTGTCATGTAGACATCATAGGGCACTTCTTACTTTACCCTCTTTCCTTTACTTCTCATTATTTACTGGCTTTGAATTATATATCATCTAGAGCAATCACGATACTTAAACGAGTAAAATAAAATGATATACACAGCAGTTCAAAAGAAAAAAAATATCCAAAATTCAGTGCAATGACTAGAGGATTTGATATTCAAGAAAATCCAACAAGAAAGTACTATGTACATTATATTTCTAACTATATATTTAATATGTCTTATGATATGCATATGTGATATCATTATTCATAGAATCTACCAGTCGATAATGTATCTGCTTCCACATCCCCCACCTGTAAAGATATATCAGGCAGCGTCAAACCCTTCCACATACAAAAATCAATCACCCTCCCCTTCTCGCCCCCATACCGATCAACACACCTTGGCTTAGCCTTCTTAATCCTTGAATTGCACCGAAACCCCACTCCACCAGGTGCCGCCGTGTCTGCAAACTGTCCCATCAGGCCCTTCGGTCCGCGACCCCAGCGTTCCTTCCACTTCCGGTCTCGCGGGTCGACGAGATCTCGAGACGCGGTGTGCGGCGGAAGACGGTAAACACGCTGTATACATTCATGTATAAAAGATGAGTTTGCAGAGTCCCATGCTCGTCCGTTCAAGACATTATGTTACTTTTGGGGTGGCGGCGACGCTGAGGGAGGAGGAAGCAGGTGGAGTGGCGCAGACGTCAATCAGACACGATGTTTTGAGCGGGAAAAAACACAGGCGGATTGGGCTTAGAGTCGTGTAGCTACAGCGTTGGAGTGCCTGTCAAAGATGTAGCCCACTATTTAGGTTGTGTAAGATATTAGCAGCAAACAGACTCGAAACAAGCGGATTTTGTTCCCGGCGGGAGGGTAGAGTCAAACGAGTTCGTGTACACACTATATATTGAGACTATCAGGTTCATGCATGTACATGTATTGGTGTATACATAAATGTACCTACTCCTACAACAAGTGAACATACCAGAAATTCATTTAAATAGCCCCTAAGGTTCTTTAGTCTATATAATGTAAATACCGGTTTTGTCAACCGTTTTATATATCCTTAAATGAGTTCATATGTCGGTATTTAGGCTGAAATCATGTGCTCCTTCAGGTAAAGGTAAACCCATTTTATGATGAGAAATGTGGCTAGACCAAAATGACCAAGACCCGCCTGTTCACAAATCAGCTATGACAAAGTCGTACAAATAATGACAAATAAGTTCGAGAAACAGCTCTCAGGCGAATCTTTTTGTTTTATTCATACATGTATTTTTGACATACCCGGTATATGGGCATAATTTGAGGAAAACTTATGCCAACCTTTCAAGTCTTCTCCTGGGTTTAAAGTTGAATAGTCCTATACTACTTACACCACAGCTGTCGTACAGAACTGTAGTGTTGGTGGTAAATGACCAGTGAGTGGTCAGGGTCCGTGTCTACCTGTGTATCTAGGGGTCTGTGAGAGGTGTCAACACCAGGACATACAAGCCCTGGACATGGCAAACCAGGGGTAGGGACACATCTTACCTCCTCCTCCCCCTCTCTCCTACAACCACTCCTCCAGGGCGGAACCACTGCCTCTCCAGGTTGAAGGAGGAGCAGGACAGTGTTTGTCGTCGTTGACAATTAAGGGGCTGCTAATGCCTCTAATCCTCCAGGTTCTGTGTGTCAGGGGCGCCAAGCTGAGGGGTAGCTGGGGACTTAAGACCTTGGGTAATCAAAGAACAGGTGTTTGGAAGGGAATGTGAGACACCCTGGAGGACAGGTGTGGGATGAGGTGCCTGTGCGTTTTAGGAAATTGGTGAAAATGTGAAGGTTGAAAATTTTTATTAAGATAAACACAATCTAGTATGATATAGATGGGCAAAGGGGAGGATGAGTATTGATATGGGGAGCGTTAAATGAGACTGGCACAACTCGTAGGCATAGAATGCTGTTTTCATTTACAAGCACATTGATTTTGAAAATCGCATTGTAATGAAAGGAAGAAGTGAACTAAGCGAATTTACTGTTCTTGGATATGGGTAAAGCACACAACTGTTTTATTCTTATTCTTATTATTATTCTTATTATTATTCTTATTATTGTCAGAGAGCAGCTCATGGAGTCTTTGCCTGAGCCGCTCCGCTTGAGTGCCTCCATCAACTCCCTGGAGGCTGAGTGTATTTGCCCTGCTGCCCATCCCACCGCCTTCAGTAATGAATCCCTCCTCCAGGGCCGGCCTCAGCTCTAGGCTGGGTATGGACAGTGTCCAGGTGGACTGGCGGTCAGGGGAGGGCCTCCTGTGATCCCTGTTTGGTCATGGCTTGATCCTGTGGCGGTTTGTGAAGACTCAGTCAACACCAGTGGCCGTGGAGTGGACAGTGGTCATTAGGGCTGGTCAACACGGAGGGAATGAAGGGTGACAGAGGTATGCAGGCACCACTGGTCAAGTCACTGCCTGCCTGTAGGTTTACCCCCAGGGGATTTGTAGGAGTGGAGGGCCAGCAGACTGACCGCTTGGATCTGGCCGCTTTTCTAAATTCAACATGTCTCTGGCGCCCACCTTGTTGAAAAAAGACTTAAGAGCGAATTGTGGGTTTGATCTGAGGGAGTCTGAATGTCTAGGTAAACCTGGGTGTAAACTTGAGACCCACTGCTGAATGTTTAAAATATTGAATCACATACCATACTAAAACGGGGGTGGTTTGTATCAATGGAGTTTTGGTTACAGCAGAAATTCACACACTGGAGTTAGCAAGCAGGTTGTATATTATACAACACAGCATGGGAAACACACGTTAAAAAATTCAAAGGCTTTTTTTTGTCTATAGAACACGCAAATCAATAAATTGTTGAATTTGGCTATGATTTCAAAGTTGTTTTTTTTTGTCTATAGCACACATGAATCAATGAATGTTGAATTTGTATAAGAAAATATAATAGTCATGCTTTACTCTCCAGATATGTTTTAATGCATTGAAGAAGAACTCTTGCAAATTGTTTGGGCCAATTGATTCACAGCAAATTGTCGTGAGTCCTCGTCAACCTGTGTGAAGTGGCTCACACATGTCTCTAGATGGAACACGACGTTGTTATAGCACAAGATAACCAGGAATAGCAATTGCTATGCCACGTGAGTCTAACACACAGTGGCGAAAGATGACGGAATGAGTTATCACTCAAAAAGAAGTCACCATTGATGACCAATCATGGCGACAGATGATGACAATTTGCTAGCATAGAAGGGCAAAGCTCTTGTGGTCTTGGATATCAGTTAAACATATTTTCAACCGTTGGTTTTTCAAACGTTTGGTCCTTTACTCGACATTAGCTTTCGTAGAGCATCTTTCCCTGTACCTTTTTTTCTACTTTGTTTTCTTTATTGTGTGTATGAAATAATGGTGTTACATACCTCGGCCACTCACTCACTGGTTACCATTATGTATACAGGTGTGAATAAGTGATGTATGTAAAATCAATGACACAGGTAACTGGTTACCATTATGTATACAGGTGTGTACAAGAGATGTATGCAAAATCAACAACACAGGTAACTGGTTACCATTATGTATACAGGTGTGAACAAGAGATGTATGTAAAATCAATGACACAGGTAACTGGTTACCATTATGTATACAGGTGTGAACAAGAGATGTAAAATCAACAACACAGGTAACTGGCTACCATTATGTATACAGGTGTGAACAAGAGATGTAAAATCAACGACACAGGTAACTGGCTACCATTATGTATACAGGTGTGAACAAGAGATGTATGAAAAATCAATGACACAGGTAACTGGTTATCATTATGTATACACGAGTGAACAAGAGATGTAAAATCAACAACACAGGTAACTGGCTACCATTATGTATACAGGGGTGAACAAGAGATGTAATATCAATGACACAGGTAACTGGTTACCATTATGTATACAGGTGTGAACAAGAGATGTATGTAAAATCAACGACACAGGTACATGTAACTGGTTACCATTATGTATACAGGTGTGAACAAGAGATCTAAAATCAACGGCACAGGTAAGACTGCATCCTCATCACGGGAACCTAATCTAAAGCAGTGGATAAACATGTATTATACAACCATCTTAACACATCAGACACCAGTCCATTACACACCTATCAGCCTAGTTACTGCTGTCAATCCAGATAGATAGTATATCTGGCTTGTGTGTGAAAAGAGAGTTAATGTAGGGGAGGGGGTTTGGCTAAAACTAACTTCAGCCAAACCAAAGGCTAATACCTTTAGTGTGGGTTATACTACTATAGTCTCCTTATCTGGGTGTTATCAGTAATTCCTACCTTATTTTGTTTGACTAGACCCAAGGGGGCACATCTAGGTGTCATAGAAAGGCCAGTGGTGGACTGATAATCCTGATCCTCTTAGACTGGATTAGGAATGACTGACATGTGTTAGCGGTCACCTGGTGGTCGGTTCAGGGGCCTACCAGTCAGAGTTGGACACAGAAGGACAGGTATACACAGGTGGTTATCTGTTCCCTGGCCATTGTGGCTCTTATCTACATGTACAGCCCCCCTTTTAGTAGTGAGTGATAATAGGGGATCTAAAAAGATCCTGGCAACCATCCAGGACGACTTACACGATGCACAGGAATGTCTCTGTTGTTTAAGATGGTATTTACCGTAGCTATTTCTAAGGGGTAATTTGGATAGTATCCCATGGTGACTTCCATAGAAAGCCTTAGGTTTCTCATAATGATTCTAGAATCTATGTACATCGTAAATTTATACAACTTCAGAGGGAATCATGATATAGCGTTATTTTGAGGAAGTGAAAAATTGTACATCTTTGACATGTACTGTGAATAGGGACCTTAATGTACCATGCACTAAGGGCCCCTTTCGCAGATCCTGTTATTCTATTGTCTTTTACTGTGTCATCCATCTAACAACGGGACATCAGTATAGAAGTATACAGCAGATAGAAGGATAGAAAGGACAATATACCTTGAACACCTATCCTCTCAAGATTTCTCATTCTAAATGACAGTCACTTGATAACACAAAGAAACAGTAGGTCCCTCAATTTCTATGTTCCTGAGGTAACAGTACCTGCAGGACACAGTCTCACATTGCACACATCTAAGTGTAGTCCTTTGGTATCTCACCACCTAGCTAGAGGAGTACAGTTGTAGCTTCTGCCAACTACATTGTAGGTACAGGAGCTCACCACATGCTACACCTGGGTCATGGCTCAATGCACCTCATGGAGCTACCCCATCTGGGTAGGTATGGTGTGTATTCTTTGTCAGATCGATCTTTTGGATGTGGTAACAAATGGATATTTTTTGAAATATTTGAAATTTCCCTAATAGTCTGATGATAATCACTTGTTGTTCTGATGCTGCAATTTAGGAGTGAACACTTTCTAGGCTGGCTTCCTATTATGATCATTACATATGGTGGATAGATATTGCTGTTTGGATTATCATAATTATTTTTCTTGTGCATTGAGACACATAACTGTGCATTTCATTGAATTTAGAGCTAGTCCCGAAATTATTGTTAATTAAGACCTTTTCCCCCTGAAGTGTATGCTGAAACAGTTGTATTCATTCCGTGGACTGTGAATTTAACAGGATTGGCCCATCATACATGCGGCATATGGAATAGAGTCTGCATTGTGATGGTGTACAGGAGCTGGAAAGGATAGAGCTTTACCAGTAGAGGACCTGGAGGAGTGTATCCATGGGGGTATACATGTGTGGTTGGAGCAGGTTGACGGCTGGATCATGGTCTGTAGTGGGAATGTTGTGTCAATCTGGATCCAGTTAGAGTACAAGCGTTATCACACCCAACCAACAACAATCATTCCACTTTGATGTCATTCACCAGCCCCCCTGACCAACCTTCTCCTGGTCACTAATGGTTTTTGTTTGTCCTCTTTTTAACTGTAGCCAGATTCACTGGAGAGCTGAACTTAGTCTTGTAATGGGGTTGAGGCCGTCAGTTGTCGACCCATCACTGTAGGCAACCCCCAGGATTAACAGCTTAGTGTGTGCAGTGCAGAAATATGCCCATGGTGTCAGGAATTTCAGGTGAATTAAACATCATGTGAGTAAAGATTAGCACTTTTAGAGGTGTTGTACAAAACAATGTACGGCAATGTGTTCCTTCGTCGTTCTACTGCTCTATAGTGTTCAAAGTACCATTCTAGGGAGCAGAACTGTGGTTGCTAGGGACCGGGCAAAGGGTCAAATTACATAGGCAATGTACTAGAAAAAGTAACCTTTTTGGTGATTTCTCTTCCAATATTGCAATTAGAAAATAATGCATCAAGTATGTTATGTAAATTTTGAATATCTTTCAAATTCTGTAATGCATTTTGCCGAAAGTGGTCTAGATCTTCTCCGATAAGAGTTTTAACACCTTTTGCTAGTACATTTCCTATTTAATTTGACCCTTCATGAGTACGTGTATTGTTATCAGTAGGGAGATAAGACTGATAAGGGCCGCACCGGTTGCTATGACGTCACTGCTGCTCCCAAGAATGCTGACCCAGGGTGATGATAGTCTCAAAGGGCTAGTATGATACACTAATGTGATAGAGGCAAGTTACTCACCAGAGCCGCATTGCTGCATCATGAAGACCCATATGCTTACATGGACCAAGGAACCATGTTATTTTAGAGGTTTTATTGTTGAAGGGGGGACAGGTTAGAATTCTGAGAATAATTCGGGGATAATTCAGTATGAATATAATCCATGTATAATTATAGTACTTAAGAACTACACTGTAAAAAGATGTTGTCGAAATAATTAAGGATCTCTCCTCCCAAAGTTGCCAGTGATCCTTCATTATTTTCACATATTTTTCACAGAGATTCCTTGTACCACCACACTGCCACCTAGAGATTATACACTGGCTCCCTGTTGTAATTACGGTGGTTCATTATTCAGTTTTTACAAGGACCCCTTGTAGATTCAACAGTTATTTCTTACAGTGTATCCAAGATGTCTAAGCCTCATATTCCTAAGCCAAACAATTTCTCACATTTACAGTGACATCTAAGACCTAGTTCATGCTGTCTGTAAACACCATGCTATTCCTGTAAACTGAAAGATCCTGTTTCCAGACAACCAGAGACAAGATGAACAGAAAATAGGTAGACATCGTGGTAAATTCGGAACGTGTCTTAGCCGCCAAATATCAGTGTTCAAACAAGGCTGGACTGATAGGAAAGGTCTCAGTTACTCTCTATGTGAAACAGATCTAAGGTTGTTATTTTTAGCCATCCTTTCTTATCTGGACTCTTCCTGACTTTTCCCACGAGACTCCTGTAGTTGGCCCTTGCTGGGAGCAGCGCCCAAATCTGGAACGGCCATCACATATTGAGGAGGAGGTTGGTACCCTGCATAATGTTTTTTTCCTTCTTGTTTTTTTATATATATAATTTCTTTTAGAATTTTTAGAAATTTCACCTTCCTACCTGGCTTTTGACCAACTCAACCTGCTGTTGTAATTTGCTTAGATAGAGACATATCAAATTGCCATGGTGGTGTAATGCACTATAGTAGTATAGGTTCAGAGGAGGATTCCCCTATCTATGCATGTCCCTAATCCCCATTGCTGTACATGTGTATAAGAGCTACAGGCAAGGCTGGATACAGAAGGGGTTTGTGTAGGGCGACAGGGAGTGGTAGGGGTTTGTGTAGATGAAGAACAAGTGTACAAATAGTCCCCCTGGAACACCCACTGTGGTAGGTCCTTGTTAAGGCTGTTTGATCACATTCTAAACACTGACTGGGACAAGGTTTGCTACCACAGAAAGCTGACAGCTTCAAAATGTCTAAATCTTCAGGGAATTCTTGAATACCAGCTGTAACGACAGCTTCATACAGACCCACAAGAGTTTTAGTCCTAAATGACAGCACTTGATAGCACAATATTCCATAGTTCAATCTATTTCTTTTTTTGGCATCTGTTCATCTGTGTTCCAAAATCATGTGAACCAGATAATTACTTGGTAAACTATGGTAAACTGGGGTACCATAAAAATACACTGTGGTTAACTGGAGGGAATAAATAACCATCGCAATGTGATTTCTTTTGCAATATCATTTATTTATCTATATTTTTGTGACGCAGGCAGGGGATGCAGATATATCTTTATCAAAGTGCCCTCTTATATATCCCTCCTTCCATTATATCAACAATGTTAGTTCCCTCATAGAGGCAGGTTGGCTTTGAACCAGCGGACTGGGCGGCGGGAATGCCTTGTTTTTCCAGAACCCAAGTTCCCGAATGAATTCTACAAGTTATAACTGATACAGTACTCTCCCATTTCCTCTATCACAACATCGAGCGCTGCGTAAGGCATCACTTCAAATGTAGCCCATGGAGATAACTGCTCAGGGTGTAACTGCTCAGTGAGCTGCTTCGATAAAAAGCCAGCAATCCCGGGCAGGGTTTCATTTCACAATCACCTGCTCTGAGATATCCTACCCCTTCAGATTCAGAGCCGCCTATAATTCTAACCCAACGATAACATAACTTTACACTTGTAGGTCACGCTAGTGACTCTTGTGCCAATGGAAGCTGGTCCTCTAGGATATCACCAACTGGTGATGGAGGAGTGTCTGTCTCCTTGTGATCTTCAGATCTTGTTCAACACTTGTAGCATTTTGGGGGTTGGAGGAAGGTGTGAGATTTTACAGGCGTCTCTTACAGCCTTCCCGTCAGTCCCTGGGGCATATCCCTCCCTGAATACCCCCTGGTGTCAACAATCGAAAGCTGAATGATACCAGTCTGCCGTGGAATATACAGTCTACCTCTATCTGATGTAGAGCTCTTATCAATAATAAGCTTTTTGTGTGGTGATCCATTATACTTGTTGTACTGCCTAAAATTGGTGATTATTTTCTTTTTGTATGAATTAAAAATTGTGTCTGGTTTTCTGGGCAAGTAATTAAACAGATTTTATGGTGGCTCTACCTAAGCATTGGAAGCTGACGATTTGTTTCTTGAAGGTGTGGGCAGTGGCTTTTTGGCAATGTTTATGTGAGTATGAGTGAGAGATACATGGTGGTGGAAGGGGGTGGGAGCTAGTAGATCTGGATACTGTGTTTCGGATCAGTGCAATTCGCCCACCAACAAAGAAAACAGCAGTAGTCACACCCGCACAGCACCTCCTGAAATTCGACCAATCATCAAAGGCACTGGCCGCCATCTGCGGGACAGTCCCAGCGGCAGCCAATGGCAGCCAGCTGGGGAGTTAGGTGCGGGACTGCGGACAGATACCTGGCAGGCGTGTAGGGATCAGGTTGGATTTGCCAGGAACCAGCACGTAGAGTGTAAGGGAGGTGTTTCATCTACATCCTTCCTATTCCCCAAGGACCTACAGTAACAGCACCAGAAGATGTTTGCTCAGGGCTGGTGTCATAATGACTAAATCTTTCCACCTTCTGGTATGGAATATGGCTCTCTGTTGGAGCTGAAAAAGAGGAAAGGAGAAAAGACATGAGAGAAACGTGTAATGTAATTCCCAAGAATGGTGTTAGGATATATGGCGAGTAAATGGCGAATTTGCATGTGATGTCTGACATCCCAAAAACAACACTGTTTTGAAGTTTAATCCTGCTACAAATGTCAAACCTTGGACTGGGTGAGATAGATAATACATGTAGATAGGTAGGTAGGGAGAGAAACAGAGGGTGGGCCCTAGAAACCAGTAATAATTTAAAAGTAAGGAAGAAGGCAATGGAATTCAGTTAGCACAGTTAGTGTGTTATGGGTCTATATCGTTGCACAGTAATTTATATTTTTCTTTTTTGTGTACATTTTTACTTATGTTGGTGGCTTCTCTAGGGTGAGTGTCCTGTTCCTCCTGGCAGCAGACGGAGACCTGCTGGCTGATATTAACAGCCCCTACACCCTGACAACACCACCTCTGGTTCTGACTCTGTTGAAAACACAAACAGTGTCAACCCGATGCTGTCACCGCTGAGTCACCCCGGCGAGTCACCCTCCAGATCCCAACACAAAAAAGACACAGATCAAACCAAGCTACAACTCAAAAGTCTTATAAACAGTCCTTTTGATATACAGAAAAAAAAATATAATTATACATGAATACAGCTCTCATATTCGACCCAGTACCAGAATTTGATTTGGAAAAAGTAAATGATTTGGAAATATCAACCTGTAGATAATCATCAAATCTATAAAAAGTGAATTAAAAAGTGTTATCTAAGTGTTAAAGATGGTGTCCTTGCCAGGCTATGTGCTCCCAGGTGGTGCCACATGTCCTTTAACCCCTCCAGGGTGTAGGATCAGGTTCTATCAGGAGTGAACAGTAAACCACCTTAACGACCAAAGCCTATACAAACACTGATATGTTGGACTCCCTGTAGAGTATATTTACACGAGACATAACAATATGTTAGTGGGATACAGTATTTTGCCATACCAGTTTCCTATCTGTTAGGTACTGGAAAGATTTATCAGCTCTACCCCGTCAAAAGGTGGGGATATTATTTTGGTGAGTGAGTTAGTGAGTGAGTAATAGATGTTTAACGCCATTTCGACAGCTAAGGTCATATTCATGGCGAGAACTACATTACACAATTTCACAGAGGAATGTATCGGTGCCCGCGCATATGTGCACCACATACATCCGAGGGGATAGGAAAGAGGAGATATAGACCCTTTTAAGTGGGCTCGGGAGGCCCGTATTATTTTGGTAACATCATCCCTCACCAGGGCAGGTTTTTATAGTACAGTAATGCACGATGCTGCTTTGTTAGTATGAGATGAATCCAGTCCTGAGGTTTGCGACTTCTCCATGCATTGATTCAGTTATGGAGATTAACAGACCTGGAGGGTCTTGCCAAAAGATAACGAGAAAAAACCCTGTAAATTTTCTCAGAGAGTAGTGAGGAAAATGTGTATGGCCTGACTCGTTTTCATTGTATTAACAAAAAAAATACAGCAGAATGCATGGAAAACTTTGAGGTGTCAGAAAAAAAATGTGCCCCTTTTATCTAAACCATTATCAAGACAATGTTTTAGCAATACAAAAACGTGCACGTTTTATTTTTTGGTTCAAGTTTCTTTTTTGGCAAGACCCTCCTGATGACTATCTCACTCTACCTACGGTACTTCAGTTTGAAGGGTTAGCCGAGTTGGCAGAGCCTGCGAAAAATAATCTACATGGATTTGTTGGTGTGGGTTCGAATCCTCACGGAAGGGTGTCATCAGCTGACCTCTTCACAGTTTACTCCCTGCTTCTTGGCAACATTTCACCTCATGCTACCTCTGTGAAGTATGTTATATAAAGTAGCCCTATTCTCAGTAATGTTTTAGAGGCAGGTTTTCTACCCCATAATTTCTCTATTTTTCTACTATTTTGACCTAGTTTAAGACCAAATAAGGTGAAAATAAACTCTCAACTACAGCCAAAATGGTGGGGGCACGAGCCCCGCACCCCTCGTATAAACCCGCCACTGCTCTCTTTAACAGGGCTTCCCTGACCCATCTCAAAAGGGGCTGGATCCTATATTCTACATTTGTATTTTCTGTCGCTTCTGAGTCTGATGCGCGAGCATGCATGGACACACATTTCTCCCTTAATTGTCTCATGTATAGTGTTCTCGCAATGAATGGAAATGATATGGAACAGTCATTACTCACTCACTGCTGCTCTTATTAAATTCCAAGCAACATAGGTTGCATACTACACAACCTACGGCACTCCACATCACACCTCACCTTACCCCTACCCCGGGCCCTGAGGGCCGTTTTCCACCATCCGACAGGGTACCTCTTTCAGCCGACAGCTGCCACACTCAACCACCTCGGCCGACAGGGCTGCCATAGGGTTCAATGGTGGGGCATGGTCTCTGTCGGCCGAATATAGCATCTACTATGGGTCTAGCGGCCGACAGAGGGGACATATCGGGTGGTGGAAAATGGCCCTTACCACACCCATCGCCCATACTTTCTTCATCTTCCCCCTTTTGCTCGCGGTGGGTTTAAAACCCCAGCATCACTGTCTACCGGCGGCACTAAAAGCATACATATGTTGTACTTCCGTGTGCCGCACCAACACTTTAATCTGTTTTCGTGGCTAATACTCAGTGTTTTATACACTTACAGACCGTCTGAGTCTCAACCACACCCAAAACTGCAGCTCTAATCGATGGTAGAGGAAGTTCTATTTAGACATGGTGTATATAGTTGGGATCTGGGGATAGGCGTTGGTAATGGTATTGGCAGTGGTGGATTGGTTTTGATAGTCTGGCTGTGGTGGTGATGGTCATGATAATAACCTACAACTGCTATCAATTCATGCTGATAATGGACAACTCCATTAGATACATGTACTAGTATATGAACAATAACAGCATGCATTTGTCGTAGTAAGTCAGGACATCATTCATGGGTAGGTGCATATCCGATCAATACTGGGACAATACCGATAAGCAGGAAGCAACTCTTTCCATATGAACTTCAGCACATGAAACAGGAGCTGTGGAGGATTTGGTTATCAATGTGCATGTAATTCTATAGCTTTTATGATGGTATGAGTATCTAAGATGGCATGTGATGGCATAATACGTAGACGTAGTATTTGTGGATAAGACATTGCTGGTGCTAGATAATAGTAGTGGCTATACTAAAGGGTCGGGGGAGTTGCGATGCTATGGGGTAACGGGTGCAGCAGTGAGCTATAGGGTGTCAAAAGTAACTTATCAACCCTGGGTGGCAATGGGCCTTGTCCGACATGCCCCGACTCCCCCTGCGGCTCCAGGGCTCCACCCGCCTGCATGCCGATCACTGCTGCCTCCAACAAAGATAACCAAGGAATGGAGGGTAGAAGGGGGGTGCTTGGGTTGGGAATGAGTGGATGGGAGGCAGGGCATACTAATGTGTAATGAGCAGCCCATAGATAACCCTCCAAGACTTCATCTTCAATGGTCGTTATCATTCACTAATGCAGCACCATCACTAATGCATTTCCATCAAATATTGCACTGCTGATATTACTTTTCTTTTGAGAGTTTATCAACCCTATGGCAACAAAAAGCAATCTGATGCAAACGAGTTTCTGTATATATTCATGGAGTCTAACTGACTCCCACTTTCTGTGTATATACGATAGACTTTGTAATGGAGGGCAGTGTGGAATTCTGAGGCAGTATTTGGGCAGCAAGAGGCAGACAGAAGACTTATGTTGTCAGCAGGAGTGTGGCAGCTTCAGGTAGGCGGTGGGAGGCGGGCACCAGAAGACAAGCTGTAAACAATAAGAGGAAGAGAGTCTGAGGTGGATAATAGAAAGCAGGCAGGAAGAGAGAGGCAGCATGTTGCAGGCACCAGCAGTAAGAGGCACAGAACTGAAGACTGGTAGTACAGGTGAGCAGCACTAGCAGTCTAGATTAGGAGATAGGTAGCGGGACGTAGACAAAAGGATATAGGAGGCAGGAGAATTCAAGTTGGGTAATAGGTGGGCAAGGCAGGCAGCAGGGTGGGTAGTAGCGGTCAGGCAGCAAGAAATGGGCAGCAGCAGCAGTGGAAGGTAGGAGGCAGGTGGCATGAGGTAAATCAGGGAGCAGGTACGTGTATGTATAGGCAGAAGTATGAGTGAGCAGCAGGAGGTAGGCAGTAGAAATGGGCAACAGGAGACGGGCAGTAACAGCAGCAGGACAGAAGAGATGGCAGGCAATTGTAGGTGAGCAAAGGAAAATAGACAGTCGGAGGTAAACATACGGCAGAGGGACTTGGGAGTTGGCCTGTTGGGAGTAAAGTATGCCGTATATTGACCACTAAGACAATTCCCTTCATTCACTGCAGACTGTTTAGGGTGCATTACATAACAACTGGTACCCATCATGCTGGTTGTTATCAGGGCATATCCCTCCGGTACCAGATCAAGCAATGGTACCCCCTACAAAGGAACCTGCAACCTTTGTATACATCTTTCCTGACCAGTGTGGAAGCAGTGTGTGCAGTGTCCAGCAGGGGCTACCCCATAGTCTGCAGCAGCCTAATGTACTGGGTGTGGAATGTGGGGCGCGCCCCAGGGCCGCCGTATAATTCCTGATTAGTGCTGACGGGACTGGCAGCTAGGCAATCTAAATGTTGTTCCATATTCAACAAGAGGTGTACTTAGACCTGCATTAACTTGACGGACAATTAATGACAACTGTGCATTACCCCTGCCTGTTTGAAGAAGCCACATGGCTTCCAGCGGGGTTGACCTGCATAGTCAGGGACACTCTACCAGCTGCAGGGAATAAGTGACAACGCATTCTTATCAACGATTGGATATAACAATTGAAAACGTTGAGGACATCACTCTACCCTCTGTAATCATTTTTCTGTGAAAAATATCAGAGCCTGTTTGCCTTCCTTTTCAGAATTATAAGTATTTGTGTATTGACAATACTGGTCTCAATGTTCTGCATCTTAAGTTCCATTTAAATGTCACGGTCCTCTGATTTCTACCATGAAGATATGCCATCAACCATCTTCATTCTCTAACTTTATCCCATTCCTTGGATCTTTACCATCCGACCTACCTGCCAGTACCTTATAACGGTGGTAGTAACAGCCACTGACGTGCTACAGAAATACTGAAATATTGCCACTCGCGTGCCCATCGCCAGAGGCACTCCCCCACCTATGCCCTACCCCCTCAACCTCCACCACCTCTAGGGCAGGCCCCTCACCATCCTATCCTACACCCTTCACACTCACCCCCTGAAAACGCCACTTTGCGGCCAGCGAATCTTTCAAGAAGCGCACCAATTTGCTGACCCTGTGAAGCCATCCATCGCGGGGTCGGCGAGCCGTGAAGGGGCCGATCAGCGCCCGCTGGCGCCTCACCCTGCCTCCAGGGTCAGCAGGGGTCAGCAAGGTCTAAGCCCCGCCCTGGAGGGGGTCTGTGGCCCCTCCAGTGGTCCTTGATCCCTGAGCTGCCCTCCAACCCTCAGTCTAACCCTCTCTCTTCAGAGCAGAGAGCGAGCAGCAGCTCCTCCCACTTGTGATCTTTTCAGGGGCCCTGAGGGGTGACCATTGTAGTGGACAGTGGTCAGTGAGATGGATGAAGGGTGGAGACATGGTAAAGGGCGCTCAACTGTCTTCTCATAACCCTGCACCACTGAGCGGCAACAAAAGACTCCCACTAACCTCTCAAGGAGCGATGAGCTCCCCCTCTGCTTCTTTTACCGTACCCCCTCTCTGCCCCAACTTTGTCCTTTTCTGGGATAGCCTCCCCATGCTCTGCCATTTCCCTCTATGAACAGTTCAAAGCCTCACTGGTTGTGGGGCATGCAGCCTTTGGTAGACTCATATCATGGATGTGGGTTCTTGGTACGGTAGGTTATAGTACTTGTGAGGACAATGTTAACTGGTGGTTAGTAGGACAAAATGGCAAATCCTGGAGACGATGTAGCCTGCACTGTCAGCCCGCCACAAGGGTTTTACAGTAGAGTACTTCCTATTCTGGAATATAGTTTTAGCTGCTGTATGTATAAAACCAATGGCCCATAGTGGATCCTGCTGTATTAATAGCCAATTTACAATTGCGACTGAGAGTGTGGGGACAGAGCAGGTAGCAACAGAGCAACTGGCAACTTCAACTTTCAGGAGTAATTGCTCGCAGCTGCTCTTCTCCTCATCACTTTCTCAGCACCTCCTGCACTCAAACTTTTAACCCTCAAATATTTTACACATTTCATTAGAAAGAAATACCAATTGGTTTGGCTACATTATCCTTCTTGGGAATTCTATCGACTGGTGCTCAGTATTGAGACATCAGCCATATATGCCTGGCTGCCCCCCCCCATCAGTCCCTTATATGCCATTCTCCATCACCCCTTACCAATCTGCTGTCATAACTCACAGACGGGGATCAACGTCCTGACCCTGACCTACAAAGGTCATCACAAGGTCACCTAAAAGGTCAGCACCACCCCTGTGTGGGGTCATCTGTGGTGACCTTGGCATCTTCTGACATAATAAAGCAGTGAGGTGACATCACTGCACTCTTAAACTGTCAGTTTAGTCAAGCACCATCGCCCACACCCAGCCGTGCATTCTCACACAATATTTCTGCGGATATCAAAATCAGGCTATTTACTAGCTATTTACCCTTTCAGCTAGATCATGTCAGCACATTCCTGACATGAATACTGTGTGAAAGGAGAACGCCGAAATATTGATTTATGATACACAGTTTGTAGACAAGAGTCTTTCGTTGTAAGTTGATAACAATCTCTGGATAATCAGTATTAACGTTTGTGGACATGTTACCCTTTCCCATCATTATTTATTTCTCATATCTTCTCTCACCTATCAGTTTTAAGGAGGTTACGTCAATGCTTTTTGTAGGTTATATTAGACTCACTATATAATTATATAGGAGCCATATCTATGCGTCTGGATTGAGGATTCTGGAGTGAGGTGGGGAGTATTCCCTGGAGAAGTTTCCGGCTTGATGACCATTGGCTATCTAGGGATGACCACAGTACATCACTGACAAGGCCTACTGACCACTGCCCGCCTTGCTGGACAAGGGGCCTGGACATGGGGGTCAGGGGGGGTCAGCATGGGTGACCAGACTCTGACCAAAGGCAGGGGAAGGGACTTAGACCTTTTAGGCAAGTTTCCTGCTTTTATGACCTGTGCCCTATTTCTTCATGATGGATGAATGCAAACCTGGTGGGTAAATTTCCAAGGGTTGATATACGTGTACTCCCAAAGACTCATCATGATGCACTGATGCATACTGGCACTGCATCATTGCATCAAGAACTACAAATGATAACTTGAGGCATCAGTCCGTTTTCAGGGGGTTAGGGTGCTGGGCATGGGATCGAAGGGCACTCCACCAAATGGACATCACTCCATTGGCAAGTTTTCTAATCTTACGCCATGTCCGCTGGTGACACAGAGTTTTCTAATCTCTTGTGATGTCCAGTGCTGACAAGGGGTGGTCAGTGGAGCGGGGTTAGAGGGGTTGATAGATGACCACTGGCCGCATGACTAACATATTTCTACATAATACGCTGCTGCTGCCCAATACACATCAGCCAACTGACCAGATATTACATGTCAACGTTGGCTTTCTTATTTCCCAACTGCCAATCAGGCATATTAGCTGGTCAATAGGTCCGTATCATGTTCAGCCAGGAGACAGCTCAATCTGGACAATGTCTGAGCAGCTCATGCTCGTATAAACCATAACTTGAGCTGCTCACAACAATGGAAGCAAAATGCTTTTAGCTAAATACAAATTGTACCCATATAGATAATGTATAATAAAAGAAATGAAAATCAATAAACTAGATTACCGTTGTTTGTCCTTGCTGTCTTTGTTATTTTTGTTCTTGTCTGTCTTTTTGGAAGATAGAATTGCATGGAATTGAAGCTAACGCAATGTTAAATGTTTTATGTGTGTATTGTTACCTTATACACATGTATTTAACTGAGTGTGATATATTTTTTACGCCGTGGACCGTGTACATACAATAGTACACGTGGCACAGGTGATCGAGCTATGTTTGCCCTAAGAGGGCTATAAATACAATATATTACGTAACTTCAATCATTATAGTGAAGTGTTTGGGCCTTTGCTGAAATGACACCAATCTCTCAGTCTATTGCGCTGGTTGCCAAAACTAGCCATGCAAAAAGGCACAGTCAGCCAGGTCGTACAGGGACAGAGTCGTTCACAAGACCTTGTACAGGAGTACAAGAAAGTTGTACAGCGAATATACAGTCAATTATTGAATTATGAGGGGATTCCTAGTGTACAGGAGACAGGGGGAAACGTATTGTGGACAATAATACAAATGAGACAGTCGTGTGTTCATATTTCTGACCGTCAACATTGGATTCTAGGCGTACATTCAACATGTCTACTCCTAAGGACCGGCGGTATTATCAGGGGCTACGATAGCCACAGGTGAGGAATCTCGTAGTTTCTATACAATAATACATTCCATAATCACCACTGATACCTAACAGTTTTTTTTATCTGTGTTGAATGCAAGAAAACTGTTGCCTGAAGGATGACAAGGGCTCCGAGAGCCAACAGGTAGGACTTGCTTTTTCAAGCGTGTGTAGCACAAGTTAAATTACCAATTATTTCTAATCATAGCCCTCCGCGGGCAAACAGACACAATGCACTGACTGACCTTAGGTGTTTGTAGGGTGACGTGAAAATGTCTCACTCCTTTGCAACTAATAACACATTTTGATTACGCTATCAAGTCCTGCTCTATAGACTTGACCATAATGATATCACCTATTTAATATGTGGTTATAACCATAGAGAGTGTGCAAGTGTTTCATAACTATTTGAGTTTGTGTCATTAAAAATCAAATATTCATGAGTGCCTCCACCACGCTGTGAAGTAGCAGTTAATTAGATTTAACTTATGCTCTACATGGCATATAGATTCCAGTTTGTAACGCCCTTGTCCCTTGTCCTATAACCCCTCAAGTCTGTCAAATATGGTTGCCAGTGTATAGGGCCTCTCTTTTCAACAACTTACAAAACATACACTGGGCTATATTGTAGACGTCTAGGTCTTTATGGTACATGTCAGTAATGCTCAATTCATCAAATGTAGGCATAAGTATGTATGCTAGGTAGTAGATCTCTTTCAGTTTACACTGCCGGTAAGTTGGTCAAATCTGAGTTGTGACAAGCGCTGTGATAGCCAAGAGGTGAGGTGCATGGTTCCCATCTTAGAAGTAAGTACTAATAAACTAATGACGCTCAACAGAGCGATATCAGATATTATTGTCTAGATGTCTCATTAGGCCAAAGTCCACTGTGACACTAAACCCTTTTGCAACTAGAGATTGCACTGGGTCTGCAGTTGTATCAGACGAACTCATGGATGATAATCATGTGACATGTAGTGGGACAGTGGGTCTTATTGTACTCTGCACTTTTCAAGCGATTGCAGGACTGATCATTTTGATAGTGGGGACAACTATGAAATAGACCATACAACTCCCTCCATGTGCATCTATTTTTATGCAACTAGCTCAAGATCGCACACTATGTTGTATAGTGGACCCTTGGCTATGGGACTGCTCTTCGTGCGTGTATGAGTTAGTGATATGAGATTAGGTATAATAATTATAATCAATGGGATTAGCTGCAGTGGGATATGTGGCGCGTTAGAAATGCCCTGCAGAATTACTATAAGACCTCTTGATATAACCTGCTAAATAATAGATTCTTATGGAAATAATTCATACCATGTATGTGTGCATGATATTGGTATAGGGAAATGGATAGCAACTTTTGATAGAATAAATGAGCATATTTTGATTCACGTACACTTGCGAGTTGTTACGTGTAGGGTTAGTGAAGGTACATTTGTTTCAGTCTCATGTATTCAAGCTGGAAAGGGATCAATAATTTGTCAATACAGCTAAAAAATAATTATTGTACACTCTGTCTACGGGCGCTTGTGAAAAGGCCCTGTATGTGTAATGCCCCCACAAACACGAGTCACAGACCTGTAATTGTGAAACACTCATCTCTGTATTTAATATGTCCTGATGAGGGACAAATTGAATTGTTCACCTCGGCATGGCTCTAACTCCTACTCTGTGCAATGGACCGTGATGGCTTAGCCTGAACCCTTCTACAGTGTGGATGTGTAGGAGGATGGGGGGCACTGTCAGGTCAGTAGTGAGCCTTAATTAAGTTGACCACCTCCAGCAGTGATGAATGGGGCTGATTAGTGCTGCAGCCAGGGTCAAATCTCCAGCCCCCCCCCTACTCTTATAAACCCATCTCAGTCTGTTCTCTCCTTTTTATTTCTACCTACAAATATATAGTGATGGGATCATCCTCTCCAATGCATTATAATATGTCGTCCCGTAGCACGTGGAAACCCTCCGCTAATCTTAATGATTAAAGTGTCATTGAAAATGATCCCCACCTACTGATTTATGTGGTCTGAAAAATACATGTAAACCCAGGCCCACTTTGTTGATAAGCAGATCAGCAGACCTGAACCGATGTAACGGACTCTCATTGAGAATAGGCCTTTTACACATATCTTTTCAAGGTGACGCACATTTAAATACAAAGTCCCCCACATCATTGGAACTATACAGGTTTGTACCAAACCGCAATTTGTATTAATCATTCTTACTGTTGGAGTAGCATAACGCACCCCTTGAGACCAGGCTCTCTCCTGGGACGGCCCAGGAGGAAACTGCTCCTCCTGTGTGTGTACTGGGCGATGTGGTGAAATAATTCGGGGGTAGGTCTTAGGGCTTTATATGTTATCACATGTACAAATCTATGTCCATACTATTGCTCTAAAAATGTTTAGGATGATATACCCCAAGCTGCCCGCTTTTGTATAGTGTGGGGTTTCATGAGAATTCTGCCTTCCTATAAGAGTGTTTTAGTTGTCCAATTAAATAGTGACCTAGAATATAATTCTCACGAGTTAACCCCTTTGTTGATATTAGTGAATGGCCAAATGAACAAAGCAGAAAGAAAACTAAGGAATTGGAGAAAACGTAATGCATGGGCATGGCATTCATTTTTGAAATAGAGGATAGAGATCGAGGGGGTATATGAGGTTTTCGTTCGTTTTACACATATCTTTTAAAACATTATTTTAAGGCTGATCCCGCTTGTGATTGACTTCCAGGTCTAAACCTCTGCGACGTCCGATTAATCTACTCAAACTGTCCGCTCCTCTTATGTAGATGGCCCGGGGTAGATGGGTTCTCGTGTTGATAGTAGCATATGAAGGATAACAGTTGGGGGTTTGCCCCAGGCACCTTGAGAGCCTAACCATGGGTCTAGGTAACCTGGAATCCTTAGTCGTCTCGCAGAGCGTATACTCAGTGTAGGTACAAACACGGCCAGCTAGTCAGCCTAGGGTCTAGGGCTCTAGGGACAAGGTAAGAGAATGAAGTCTTATTATATAGTAAATCTCATCTTTAGATTATACTCACAATTCGATGTTCACGATGCACCACAGCTACATGTGTGTATGGTTATTTAATGGCGTAGCCATCAGCCCAAGACTTAGTTCAGAGTGTGATGCATCTAGTACAGACTCTTTAAAGAGGCCATGGCACGTCCCTGACTACTAACAGATCGCTAATAGTAAATAAATTTGTGAACAACATGTCACAATTGAAACCGCTGACAAATACACACACCAGTAGCTAAGCTAAAATAAAGCTGGCTGCCTGCAAGTTTAGGCAGTAGAGGTGCGAAATTGGCTATTTGGGGAATGAGCAGGATGTTACGTCTTCGACAGTAGAGGTGCAAGGCATTGTGGGATGTGGGCATCTGTCACTCCCTATCTTTTCTATAATAACTAATGTGTCTACATAGCCCTAACTATATGTTATGTTTAATAGGGCATAAAAAAGTAACTTGATGAATCCAAATGAAATTAGACTAGGGATGTCATAGATATCCCCAATATCGAAGTATCAGCATAATTAAGATAGTGAATATTATATCAACATTAATTTTATATTGATTCATGATGAAAGTGTCTCATTTGAAAGATAGGTAAAAAATTCACTGGAATCCCTGACACCCTGTGACATGTATGGGCATGTATCAAATTAAACTACAGTGTAATTAATGCAATGATCTATAGGTAGCTGTCTATAGGTAACTTATATTACGGTTTGACAATACATGTATATTTTTCTGAGTTCTTTCTCAAATGTATAATGATTGTTTGGGTGATGTTACTGAGCCCTGCCTTCCGCTGGGCCTAAGCCCAAAGAGATATACCATTAAGTCAAGACCTTACTTGGGCTATGTTATTCTAATAACTTGGATAACAGACCTTTTCACTCAAGATCTTGGGTGGCCAGAGGTTAAAAAAAGATCCAATTTTAGAGCAGATTTCCCCAGCACCCAGAGGCAAAAAAGGGGGCAGAAATAGTCAAAAAGAACTATCACGTTTTTTACCATTAAGTGGTAATTCTTATCAATTAAGGGCAAAGTTTTGGTGAATCAATCCTTGGCAAGTCAATCAATGATGAATTTTTATTAATCACAATGGAAATTTTCCGCTTTTTACTTCATAGACTTGACACAAATTACTGTTACCCAATACTCCATAATATATATTCTGGTTTAAATATATGCTTAATAGCTTAGCCATTTTAGATCACACTGAGGTTACCTTCTAAAAGTGACTCATTTATACCTCTCTCTCTCTCTCTCTCTGTCTCTCTCTCTCTGTCTCTCTCTCTCTCTCTCTCTCTCTCTCTCTCTCTCCCTCTCTCTCTTCTTTACTACAGCAACTGACACTTATGCCTGATTTGGGTAGGTGGATGGTAAACCTTCAATTCCCCAGTAGCTTAGTTAGCTGCAAGTCAGCCTCTACACCTGTAGGTGTGAACACTCCACACCCTGATATGTGATGAGTGATATCCCATGCTAATCTGCACCTTTCATGTTTACTTCTGAGCCACATATTGTGAGATAGCAGATTGGGAATGAGGGGTTAGATAGGTATTCAAGTGAACAGTCATTACAACCACATGTATGTAGTTATATTGCCTGTTGAATTCCTTCCATAATATGATGACCTTCAATACCTTCTACAGAAATATGATACTCACCCATAAATCACACAAAAAGTTCAGATACATTTGATAGGATGCATCTATGGGACTGGGAGGCTATAAGTTGTATATAGTCTCCCTGCTGATACATACTACCTATCTCCCCTTACTGTCGATGACGTCAGAACATGGCGAGGTGTATGGTGAAGGCTGATGGGGGTCTCCAGCCAACCCACAGGAGTCAGTCTGGTTATGTGGGGTGTGTGCTCGTTTGGGGGACTCAATATCAGCACGAGCATGGATTTTTGACTCAGCCATACACGATTTATGACAAATATAGATAGGTAAAATATCGTGACACTGCCTCTTTAAATCCCTCATCATCATTGACTCGTCTCCTTCAGGTTCTAAGCTATTATAATATTGCTGTGTATTTATACCTATCATGTTCTATGTGATGGCATGTGCATCCAGGCACATTCAGGCCCTGGCTCAGCCCCCTGCGACATGTTGACACTAAGACAGGCAGACGGGTGGTGACCACGTAGACAGACAGACGGGTGGTGACCATATAGACATGTAGGCAGACAGACGGGTGGTGACCATGTAGACATGAAGACAGACAGACAGGTGGTGACCATGTAGACATGTAGACAGAAAGATGGGTGGTGACCATGTAGACAGACAGACAGACAGACAGACAGACAGACAGACAGACGGGTGGTGACCATGTAGACAGACAGACGGGTGGTGACCATGTAGACATGTAGACAGACAGACGGTGGTGACCATGTAGACAGACAGACGGGTGGTGACCATGTAGACATGTAGACAGACAGATGGGTGGTGACCATGAAGACATGTAGACAGACAGACGGGTGGTGACCATGTAGACATGTAGACAGACAGACGGGTGGTGACCATGTAGACATGTAGACAGACAGATGGGTGGTGACCATGTAGACATGTAGACAGACAGACGGGTGGTGACCATGTAGACATGTAGACAGACAGACGGGTGGTGACCATGTAGACATGTAGACAGAAAGACGGGTGGTGACCATGTAGACAGACAGACGGGTGGTGACCATGTAGACATGTAGACAGACAGACGGGTGGTGACCATGTAGACATGTAGACAGACAGACGGGTGGTGACCATGTAGACAGACAGACGGGTGGTGACCATGTAGACATGTAGACAGACAGACGGGTGGTGACCATGTAGACATGTAGACAGACAGACGGGTGGTGACCATGTAGACATGCAGGGGTGACAGTGTCAACCCTTGTAGGACCAGCCGGGGACAACCAAACACCTCCCTGATTCAATTTACTCTGATTGATGAAGATGGCAAAATTAAATAATTAGCGGCGGGGGTTGCCGTCACCAGCGGCCGACAGGGTTGGGGGAGGGGGGGTCTATAGAAGGGGAGGGGGGGGGTTCTCGGGTAGTGATTTACCGGCTCCGGCGCACTCTCCCGCGCAGGGCGCTGTTTAATACAATCAGGGCCCGATGATGGAGGTTGGCTCCGGCCACCGCCGACACCCGACCCCACCCCGCGTCCGGCGCAGATTCGATTTCCCACCATTTGGCGACGTTTTATGGGGGTTCCGCCTCGCTGTGGTCCATTTATTGGGGGCCGTCCAATCGGGTTAAGAGACCCCCACCCCATCCTACCTGCACACCCTGGTCCTATGCTCTACCCCAAGCTACCTGGTATATATTGCTCGCCTATACCAACGTTTGTAATACAAGCATTGTGCATCAAATGATCCATCTTATCTTTCTGTCATGATGCACCAACATCCGGCTTGATTCCATTGGAAACAATATCAGCCTTCTCACCTCATGTGAGCTTTAAAGGTTCATCATCGTCATCATCATAATGCACCAACCCGCTGTCAAACAATTACTCCCTGTCACAGCATTGGAGCAGGATAACTCTTACAATGGCCCAGATTTGTGGGGCAGCATTGATTGTTATCTTCTATAGCTGTACTACATGACAGGACAGCTTGGCAATGGCCAGCTTTCTGACTGTGTTCTATATTGTTCGCTTCAACCAGGTGAGACTGTACGTGGAATACGCCCAACGCCCGTCGCTACACGTCGTGCGCCGCCCTCACCTCCGTTGCTTCGTCCCTCAGTCTCCCTGACCGAGTTACGTCGGGAACGTAATCGCGTTTCCGGCCACGTTTAGACGCGGACATGTGTACGAGACGCCAGGCTGGGGCCCTAAAAAATGGCGTCGTGGCCGGCGTACGGCCCATGATTAGTAGTATTAATGTGGACGTAACATGTTGTAAAGGGACAGGAGCACCTCATAGGGAGGCAGTCTGGGAGCAGGGACGGGAGGGGGGGGGGGTGGGTGGGAAGAGGTGTTGCCTGGTACCGGCCATCTAACATGATCGCTGGTTACCGTCAAACATCTGTTTCCGGACGCCCATGGCGCCTTCTAGTGGTAGCGTCTCAGACTAGCCACTGTAGTACATAGTCCCAAAGTGTAGAACACCTAATGTCTGCCACTGAGGATCTGTTTAACCATCTTCTTAACTCCCCTTGTGTTTATTCGTATACAGAGTGGCATATTAAAACTAAATCTACCATACAGGCTATAACATTTGCATTTAACTGCTTAGAACACAGCCAATCCTTATGTGTCTATTCTATTTATTCTGCCCAAGAGGTTATAGAACCTCTATGTATTCCTCGCTGTTTCTATACTGAAAACACATGCCACATTCGCCAACCTTGGTATAGTCAGCAACCTTGCACACCTTGTTGCACAACCCGTTAGTGGTCACTACATCCTATCTGTCGACCTTAGACCAAGTTAATTTCCTGTGGTCAAAGCCTGGCTGTGGGGAGTGGACGGCCAACCTATGGCTGCCAAGATAAGCTTCAGTGCTGACCAAACCAGCTCATGGTCATGGACTGGCAATTTCTCAGTCTTGTAGAGCCCACCTCATGACCACTACTTGCATGCATTTCTCAGTCATGTAGACACCAGCTTATGGCCATTGCTTGCATTTCTCAGTCATGTAGAGCCCACCTCATGACCATTACTTGCATGCATTTCTCAGTCATGTAGACCCCAGCTTATGGCCATTGCTTGCATTTCTCAGTCATGTAGAGCCCAAATCATGACCATTACTTGCATGCGTTTCTCAGTCATGTAGACCCCAGCTTATGGCCATTGCTTGCATTTCTCAGTCATGTAGAGCCCAAATCATGACCATTACTTGCATGCGTTTCTCAGTCATGTAGACCCCAGCTTATGGTCATTGCTTGTACTTCTTAGTCATGTAGAGCCCACCTCATGGTCATTACTTGCATGCATTTCTCGGTCATGTAGAATTCACCTCATGACCATTACTTGCATGCATTTCTCAGTCATGTAGAGCCCACCTCATGACAATTACTTGCATGCATTTCTCAATCATGTAGAGCCCACCTCATGACCATTACTTGCATGCATTTCTCAGTCATGTAGATCCCAGTTTATGGCCATTGCTTGCATTTCTCAGTCATGTAGAGCCCACCTCATTACCATTACTTGCATGCATTTCTGAGTCATGTAGATCCCAGTTTATGGCCATTGCTTGCATTTCTCAGTCATGTAGAGCCCAGTCTATCTTAAAAGGGTCTTAATCGCAGCTGTCGCCTCTGCGTGTGGGTGCATATTATGCGCAAGAATTGGCACATTTATCTACCCATTGATGTCTTATATGGTGTTCTCGCTATGAATATGTCCATAATTGTTACAATGGTGTTAAACAATCATTACTCAGTCACTTAGTCATGGCGCACCTGAGGATGATACAATTAGTTAGGGCAAATGGCCAAGCACGTAGTATTAGTTCTGTTTGTCCCTTACCACTAGGAAACAATAATTAAGCGCATTACATTGTCGTTGTAAATGTACCTACTATACAGCCAAGTCCTAGAATCACAATGTCTGTATCATGGTGTTTATCACGCATCGGACACGGGAATTATACCATCACGGAAGATAAATGCATTAATTATATTATGCAGACATACTTTATTATTGTGCATCTCCCATGTGCCATTGTTCAATCTAATGGGCTTCACCTCCATCACCCAGTACTCATGATGTAGAAGGACAAGCAAAGCAACTGTCCCTAGCTAATTAGTCTAGAATAAAATACAGGCTATATAGAGCTAGGGCAATGTAGTCCTCATGTGTCTGACAGCAGAAAGTCACCATGGTCAAAGTCTACTTTGCGTGTACTACTTACAGTTGGTCACTTTGATTCTAGGCCCCTGTGTGCACACACGACACCCTAACAGACTGCTAATCACCCTGCTCTCTATTAACCCGTTAAGGGCTGGATAATGCTTTAATGCAGAAAGACTATTGGTCGCCACGATGCATGAATGTAGCCCTGGCGAGTCTACTCGCCAGGGCTACATTCATGCATCATGCAGACCCTCCGGGGTTGGTACACCCCCATAGATTCAAAATGATGCATACAGTAAGCAACAGGGGCTTAATGCATGTGTCATGATAACTGATATGTATAAACATTATGTGGACCTCCCTTTCAGAGTTAACACACCTTGTATTGGGTGAACAGGAACCATGCAGCCTCCCCTGTACTGCCATTGTCATGGTTTCTGACGGTAACGCGCTCCCTGAAGGATGAAAACACAAGGTGTGTGTCACGCACGTGGAGGCTGGCTGGTGTGGAGGCTTTTGTATTGGCCACCCACCGCCCCAGGGCACCCCAATATGGCGACTTATACTACGGGGTACTGTGGTTAACATGGGGTAGCACGTGCAGGTTGGAAATGAAACGGTAATGGGGCCTTATAGGATATTCTCTTTTATTCAAGCACTGTCATTGAAAAATGATTAGACACAATGTCTATGTTGGGAATACATGGTAATATCACATAGAGACATATTTGGATCAGTGGCGGATCCAGGGGGTGATCTAGGGGGCCTGCCCCCACCCCCCAAAAAAAAGGAGAGGGAAAAGGGAGAAAGAGATGTAAAAAGAGGGGAAGGAAAAGTGTAGAGGGGCCCCAAACAGGGGGCTTTCGGTGCTCTGGGCCACATACAGTAACTCATCAGCTTTCACTAAGTCTTGCCCCCCTTCTAGATAATCCTGGATCCGCCACTGTGGATGGCAGTAGATCATTTAACCCTTTAGTATGGAGATAGTCTCGTTCATTAATCTGTGTTTGTCTTCATGGTGCACATAGGCATTTAAGACACAGTTGAAGGCACTATATTAATGTATCATCTCGACATCTGGAAGTGTCTCAATCTCATAGGTTCACCATGTTGCATGAATACTGTGCTGGTGATTTTTTTTTCATCTAGTACTGCCTTCATGCACCATGACGCAAAAAAAAATGATATTTTAAAACCTGTCGGATGTAACTTGTCATACCTCCATAGTCTCTTCACATTGATGACTCCAGGGCATGTTACATACGTATCGAGAATATGAAGTATCTAAAGTATGAAGGATGTTCAGTTGTCAACATGAATTCCCTGAATCAGGACTGAAAAACTAAATCTGATAGGTTTCAACTAACGGTATCTTTTCTTTGCTTCTCACTTAGAATACCCTACCAATCCTACATTTTTAAGTGTACAAAGAATATAGTATATTCAGATGATACCTTCCTTGATACTGCGGTGCCTGTCATCATTTATTGACCGTGTCATACATCACATCATAATTTCATTAAAATCATAGCAAGTGTGTTCTCAAATTGCAGTAGAGTAAACATTGATTAGAGTCTACTGAATATAAGTAGTTGAATTAATGAATTAGACTGTCAGAAGGTTGGAGTGAGCACATGGCGTCATTATGTAACTCTCATTGTCTAATTCTAACGAGTCATGTTAAATTAGCCTTTTATACTGGCTTTTATTCATGTCCAATAAAGGGTCAACACATCAATGAATACCAATCAATAAAACTCCGACCTGACATGAATCCTTTGTAAAGGAAACAGTTTGTGGGGTGTGTTTCTTTTTTTTTATATTACTTTTGACCTGTTTTGGTCATGTGGTTATGTACTTGATCTTTCCCTTTTTTTAAAGTTCCACCTTTATGAAGGTACAAGTTTCGACTTGAAACTATTTTGTTTCTTCCTACCTTTAAGTCAGACTAATTCTGGGTGGAGCATCCTCCCACAAGGTCCTCACGTAATCAAGGTTATAGATTGATGAACAGGTAACCCTAATTACCCACTGGCCAGGTGGGCACCCCCTCCCCTACCTCCAACCAAGCCCACCATTCCCCTGCGCCTAGTATAGCTGGCAACATCCCAGACCCAGCAGTACCATACCCCACCAAACCAACCCAGCCCATATGGCTATAAGCATGGCAGTGCAATTACTTTTTCAATTTTTTTTCTCAAAGTTTTTTTTTCACTCTCTCCCAAACTATCAAATCAGATTTATGAGTTAATGAGCGCATGAGATGAAATATTGATAAGTTGGGGAAGTCTAGGGGGAGGCCTGACAGGCAATGGTGTGTGACCTCGCCAGCCCAGCCACGCCAAATTGGGCGGATAAGGATCTAGGTTTTAATTAGAAGTGATTTGTTCCCCAGTTTTCTGAAAAACCTACAGATGTAGATAGAGATAGTGCTTGTTCTGACCCTATAGGGCCGGCCGAATTGAAGCTTTGCCATGGCAGACTTTGGCTGTCGGATCCAATTAAAGCCCAGTATAATAGAAAATTCATCAGGAACTGAGAGTAGCCGATAGGGAGGGGAGATAAGGAGATAAGACTCGAATCAAACTATTGTTTTATAGTCATGTAAGGTTTAGATCGTTGTTTAGAAATGTCACGATGGATAGTGAATAAAATACTTTTTTTTACCTCAGTACAAACATAAATGAATTAATGTAAATTCGCATGTAAAAAATGTTCATACAAATCATAAAGAAGGTTCACCAGGAAGTCTAAAATTGTATATATATATGCATGTTGTCATTAACTATTCGATATCTACATACACCCAACTAATGTACTCTTTCACATTAGTGCACGTCCAAAAGTATGTCATGTTCTAAAGGCTTTGATCTTATTTGAAAAGAATTGTGACTAGGTCCTACACATGTCCAAAGTCTTTTCTGAACTGCATTGCTCCAATGACAGCTAAATAATTCTGACACATATATATTTGTACATGGCACATGCAGGCAGGAATTGGCATGAAATGGTGCCCAAGATTGCTTATATATGTCATAGATGGACGCAAGTTCCCACCTAGTCAACTAATCTAAGGAGGGTTACTTAGAGGATAAACAAATATAAGTGGATACGTATATATAGCACAATGTGTTTAGAGGAAAACAAGTTAAAATGAGAAAGGAATGCAAGGGGCTTTTAAGGTATTATTTATAAGGCAGAGACTGCTTACCCTTGTAGTTTCCCATCTCCAATACCAGAGGGCGTCAGGGGACAAAACTGGGCCACTTTAATTACAATGCTCATGCTTGTAGAGTGAATAATTCATACAGCCTCAAGTTAGCGAAGATTCTGTTCCTGCCGTGGGGGTAATGCTGCTTTGGCCTGCTCTGCCCTGTACCATTGTAAGATAGAAGAATAGGCCTGTCCAAATGAAGCATGGCAGAGCCGGCCACAGGCTAATTACTGCTGATGTCGGAGGCTGACACCACCCCCATCACGGAGTGGGCTTTCTATAGCATGAAAAGAAGTCATGTCAAGATCATGTAAGCTACATGCTGATATGTGGTGGGTGGGCGTGGTGGTAGGGTTGGAGGGAGGCGAAGGGTAGGAGGGATGGGATGTGGGGTTGGGGATGCACAGTGGTCGGATGCCTTATAGGGGCAGGTATGGTTATGAAAGATGCATGTAGGTGCCAATTTAGACATGTGTCGAGCATGGTAATTACATGTAACAGACAGGCTTGTTGATTAACAAGGCCTTCCATGTTCAGGTGAACACTGTGTAGCTGCCTTGTCCACCCCACCCCCATCTCAAAGCCCCCATCCCACCCCAACAGTCGCTTTAGGCAATGGCACAGGCTATCCCTAGCGCTTTCCATGTTGGACAAAACTAGCTACAAAACGCTAATTTATTGGGGGCAGCTCCCAACAAGATCTGTATCTTTCTAATTAAGTTGATGTTGGCCAGTGTACAAGAGGTTTCTTCCTGTCGTGCATGAGATGACATGTCTTTTGGCCCCAGGCAAAGTTTCGTCTGAACAAAACCTTCATTGTGTATTATGTAACCCAGGTGTTCTGGTCTTTGTTTAAATTCACCTCAAAGAGGTATTGCTTTGTGGTCTCATAAAATATGCAAAGTACACATTGATTACTCTACTATAAAAATGTAGTTTGTATTTTTCTCAATGAACATACCCTGTACCTTACTCAAATTGATGCCAGACATTATTCAAAACACAAAGCTAATTAATTCCTCAATGAAACTGCTCATATAACTTAGGCATTATTGTAGAATAACTTGAATCTGCTGAAGATAAGTTTTGGACTCATGAGTCACTATTTTGCTGATCTGTAGTAGTTTGTATGGCCACCCTCTCCACCAGGAAGTCCCCAAGAATTCATTATTTTCCTCCAAGCTCTCCATCCCTTACACGCCCCCCCCCCATCCACAATATTCATTCAGCCCCACCCCGACCTCCTCCACTCTGAATGGTCATCCACTGTCCATTAGGGTCAGCGCGTGTCCTAGCCCTCCTTCAAGTCCTCTTGTGTCCAAAAAAATGCAGGCTTATTTTGTCCTTTCTCGGCCAAAGAGCAAATTTACAGAGATTTCCAGCCCCAAAGCAGGCGGCATTATTACCGGTGATTACACCCCCTAAGGGGCCCCCGCCCCTTGCGGCCAGCGCCCCCGCTGTGTCCTAACAAGACCTCTCAGGGACTGGAGTGGCCCTATTGAAGTGATACCTTTCTGTGAGATGGGAAGTTGGCCTCCTTGGAATGGTCATTTCGTAGGGCTTTATTGGAAATGTTGGGCCCTAGGCCTGGCCCCTGCTTTCCCTCCTGCCCCTTCAGATTTCACCCAGTGGTCACCAAGCGGTCAGTGGGAGAGGAGGCAATGCTAGAGGGAGTGGGTGGGTGGGTGCTAGTGTGTTGAAGGCTACCTTGAGTGTCGCTGCAGTCGGGGATGGTTAACCCTTTAGGGAGTGTAGTCCTTTAATGAATTATGAATCAATGCAACCCTTGTGAAACCCTTACCATGGCTGCATTCAAGCATCTTGTTAACCCTACAGGGTGGGCTCACACCAAAAGAGTCAGAGTGAAGCACCAAAGTAGTGTCAGCGATTATTAGCATTGGTAAGTCTTTCCTTGAGGCATCATGTCATCCTCAAAGGGTAAGGTATGAAGTCATGATATGAGGGTCGCAAGGGCTGGAATGAGGCTGGTAACAGAATGAGTTTTCTTTCCCTTTCTTTTGAAAACCCTAAGACTGCCTTTACAATAAAAGGTTGAATCAAAGGATAAGATTCCACTCGGTGTTTCCCCTTCGCTTCCAACAGATAACAATCCCTAAGTCTCGACATCTCAGCTCCATTTCCTCCTTCAATACAATGTCCCTGCTCCCTGGTATCCAGCGCCATTCGACGCCACTTTACACGTACATTTTATCTGTGTTAACATGTAACACCTGCTGTCCACCAACCTTAAACACACTCTGAACATTTCAAACAACCTTTCCCTCAGCCAAAACCAGATCCTATTGAGATAGGGCCGACTGAAGACCCCCAATAAAACAGTCACCATGGAATCATGTCTAAACTGAGTGGAATTCTTGTGTAAACACACTATTATGTCTATTTAGTTTCTTTTGTTTCTGAGCAGACGACACTGTAACATTTACAATGTGCTACCAGTAGTAGCAGACGACAATTCTTAGTACTCACATTCAGGATAGCTCCACAATGAGCACTCATAGAAACTCCTTCTCCACAATGTGTGTAATCTATACACCTTCTTAGGGGTTACTCCCAAACAACCTAACCCCACTGTACCAACATGACTGTCCCTTGGGGGTGGTTGAGCATAGGTTTCACATAACTGGAATATCAGAGTGATGAGTAGGTGTACACATGTTTGACATCATGTCAGTCAGGGTGACATGATGTCGGTGGGATCAGACATGAGCACTGCTCACGACAGGCCCCTTACACCTCAGGGTATTGTGAGGCAGGGGGAGATGAGGTGTATGGTGCTATTGGGTGGGGTGACACTTTGGTTGTTACCACTGACAAGTATAATGCCTGGATAGAAAACTAGCCACCCTATATACAATACCCAGAGGGTATACAATACTATAGGGAACACAATAGTCTTTAACCAGTTCTTTTATAAACTGTCAATGTCAAATAATTTCTGTCTTGGTCACCTTCTGGAGTGGTAGTCTATCTTACTGTATATTTACAACCTATGGTCATTTTAAAGTAAAGTACATGTATAAGAAGTAGCCATTTGTCCCATGATATCCATTTTGTAGTACCAATAGATTTACAACCTATGATCATTTTAAAGTAGTGTATAACAAGTAGCTCTGTGTCCCGTGATATCCATTTGGTAGTACCAATAGATCTCATATCATCCCAGTGTGTTAGTTCACTTTTTAACAAATTAGATAAGGTTTTTTTTTACTATTCCCTGTACAAATTCTGAAGAAGTCATGCAGGATGGTTGGCAGAATTAGTTGGTGGTGATTGAACTGGGATTATAGTTTTTGTCAGTGGCAATATCACTATAGAATTACGTAGGGTGTAGAGGAAACATAATCTGGAGGTTTCTGAGGTCAAAGGGGCCTCCTATTGGAGTAAGTGATCCAAACTTTGGATCACCTCCAGGGTTGGCGCTGTGTGTCAGAACCTCAACCTGATAGCATCGAACGCCTGAAGGGATGTGATACATTCACATTCCTAGTATATACTAGAGTCACTTGCGTTGTCAATGCAGAAAGTGCCAGGGCACACAAAGATACTGCCACACCGCTTGAATCCTATAGGATGGAGGGAGGGAGTAAGGTGGAGAGTACTTGTATTGGTTGGGGGATTTTCTTTTTTTTTTCTTTTTTTTTTTTTGGGGGGGGGCTACATGTACGGCATATTAGTGATATCATGTATATCTGTCTCATCTAAGAAACTTAACTTAACTCCCTTATTCCTATTCCTTAATTTTCTATCATTTCGTTGGCAAGTATCATCTCCTACGTTCAGTGTGCATTTCTTCTAGGATTTAAGCCAATATAATTTTCTTTGGTCCTTATTCAAAAATACTTATGACTGTTATTATCAACATTCCTATTGCATTACAACCCTCACACATTTCATTAAAAGTTGTGGCAATCAGTGGAAATTCATAAACAGGAAATGCCAGAGGGTCAGGGCTTCCCCTTTGGATAATGATGATATTTCGGTATCCTTGTCTCTGAGCATCAATCATAGCCAAAGGTGTCTGTCAGTGTCACTGTCAGTGTCAAGGTAGAGAATAATCGTGAATGCCACAAGTGAGTCGTCATGAGACACCTCAGAGTATCCTCAGGGTATCCACACAGACTGGTTTTCTTCTCCCATCCCCTCAACAAATACCAAGACGCATAAGCAATAAACATGTCTTCTAAATGTCCTCTGGAGGGAGATTCAGAAAAAACTCACGATATCAACACGGTAAAACGACCAGAGAATTATGTAATTTGTCAATGCTGATACTTCATGGTGGTAATAAAAATTACTGCATTTGGGACACACAATTTCATTCACAGTAATTATTAACTTAATCAATATCTTTTAGGACATGAAAGGTTGTAAAAGCTTTGTATTTTCTACAAATACTTCCAGAAATACTTTTCCAGAAGGATCTTTCTAAATTCATCGTTTAATTCTAGATGGGTCGTCACTTTTTATGAATCACCTTGCAGTAGCAATATCCGGCCTCCCAAATTGAAAAGGGCCTAATTCATTTTTGTGTTCTATATTTTTTCCTGGTGTTGTAGTACACTTGCTGAGCCCATCGTCTGGGGATGATCTTCTAGTGTCAGTATTTCCGTTTGGCAACTTGCGTAGGAGTTGAAATCAAGTGGTTTGTGTAGGTCCTCAGGCTAGATCAGTCTGTGATTGTCAAGCTATTTTTTGTCTATACCATAGTCTGCTGGGTCACATAGCTTCTGAAATCTAGATTTGAATTATGATGATGGGGAGTTAAGAATACATTAATCACTGTGTCATAGAAGAAAATGCATTACATACTAAACCGTGAAAAGACCTCAATTATCTCTACATCGGGGTTATTGTCAACAATAGTAGTTAATTCATATACAAACGTTTCATTTATACCATCGAAACTAAACTGCCCTGAAGAGAATTTGTTTTTCATTTTGTGTCCATTTATGACATTGTCTGAATCACCAAATGTACAATCTCTTCTGCAAGCACCATGGTGTTTAGCGAACGTCAAGGTTTGTTCAGTTGAGTATAAACCTGAATTCACTGATTCCTTCCCACTATTTCCAGTTTTAAAGTGTCTTGGTGCTTTAGTTCTCTATATTTGTGTACAGGCTCAGTTGGCTCTAAGTACTCACAGGCAGGTCTATCCCATCGAGTGTCTATGGAAACTTGTAGGGTGTCCACTCTTGCCTCCTGACCCATCCCAAATACCTAATTGTCCAGCTGATTTCTCTATTGACCTATAAATTCAAAAAGTGCTTCTCTACCTCCCATTCCCAGGCCCTCCCTTCATTGAGCTCCCCTCCACAAACACATACCACCTTTTTGCCACCTCCCCACTCCTTTCCCTCACCCACCCTCTTTCAGCCAATTTGTCAGAAAGTCTACAAATCACACCCCTACTAGACCATGCATGGAGGCTGGAGGAGCTGGTAGTCTCTTGGTGTCAGGTGAGATTATTGTAGGTGTTCACCAGAGGGGAGCCTAATGAGAGTGGGGTCTTGAATGAATGTCTCCATAAATTAGGGCTGCTTAGAGGTGTCTAGGCCTGTGGTCTGAGGAGATGTGGGGAATGTTGGTCTAGGGGAGGG
Source organism: Acholoe squamosa (assembly GCA_949317995.1). Classification (NCBI taxonomy): domain Eukaryota; kingdom Metazoa; phylum Annelida; class Polychaeta; order Phyllodocida; family Polynoidae; genus Acholoe; species Acholoe squamosa. The sequence continues at coordinate 56,246,499 of OX439038.1, forward strand.
GCAGGGTTGACAAGGTATGATCCTGGTTAGTGAAGGTGATGTCTTTGGTATGTTTATGAAGCAGACCTGTCCTGACAACGATGCTGAGATCGCATATCACAAATTGCCTTTCAAAGATGTCACATGTAGCAAATATTCTGATGATTGGGAATACCTCTTTCATTGCTACCAGGAGCATGTGAAGCAATTTCTCATGGGGTCGAAGGTTAGAATACCTAAACGCAGCAAACTTTATGTCTTTAGCGTAACTCTGAATATGATGGTTATTATCAACCGTGGACAGTCAGTAAAATCATCAGGATCACAAGTTTTTACCTCTTTATGAAGTCAGTGTTCATCTAACTATGTGAAATTGGCTCTACCTGCATTCCACTTCGTGGATTTATGTGAGGTCAAAAAGATATTGTAATACTACCATTCCCTATTACCTTTACAGTGTACTTGTAAAATCTTTGGATTTTTCCTCCTTTTTATCATTTTAGAACTTGAAAGTCATACTTAGCTATTAATGGGATTGTATGGTCATAAATATTGACTCGTTTACCACTAGATATCATCTGAAAGTGATTCAACATGAAATACTACACTGAGAATAGAGGACATACACAGGAACAAGATCTTTTATCACGGTTACAGATTTCACGCAGCAATGACTATCAGTGGAGTTCCTATTTAATCTATTTGATCTCAAGTGGTCTGGATCATATTACAGACGGGCCAAGATTTAAGGGATAGAGGGAATTATATAGAACTGGTGTATCCTTTGTTTGACAAAGGAGGAACAGGTACTTCAAGACATCAGCTAATAAATATATTCGAATATAATCATGATCTTTAATACATTGTATAGATCCCACATTTTGGAAAGTTTTAGTAATACCTTTACGAAATAACCAAATACCTGTACCAATAAAATAAGTTTGCAGTGTTGAAATGGGCATATTGAACATTATTTTAGATGTAGCTCCCCATGTATAAACCCTCATGACTTTGTTCCCAAGGTAAATGCACAATTGAGAAGATCTTGGGGAGGTGTAGGAACATCTAGAACCACAGTACCACAGGGGTACACCAGGTGTCCAGTATGTCTGTACAGAGGGGTACATTTGTCATGGAGCTGTGCTGCTTTATATGTATCATGCATGCAACACCTCAACACCACATGTACCATGTACCACCTGGCTATTGTATGCAGATCATGCAGCCCCACAGACAAGGAGTCCAATATTGCTGTTTATACCAAGGGGATGGTGGGGCCCTGTCTGCTATATAAACTCAACCAGTCAGGAATGTTTTTTTTTCTATTTATCCATCTGTTTCTTCATGAATTCAGTTCATCTGTATATTAGATTTAACCTCTTTTTTTTAACTGGCAATCGGCTCCATGGGAAATTTTGTCTCATATGTATAGTCTACTCCCATTATGTAGAACACCCTTACCTTCCACGAACACTACCTTGCTTAGGTCTCTACAAGTGGCTTCAGCACTATGGGGGAGGGGATATTTTCGTGGCACACTGGGGTCTATCTTCACGGCAAACTGTGGTCTATCTTCATGGCAAACTGGGGTCTATCTTCATGGCAAACTGGGGCTTGTTTCACGACGCTACTGACGTTGCCCAGTGATGTGACGTTGCTAAGTTACATTACGTTGCTATGTGACATGATCTTGCGCCACAAAATCCTACATTCTCCCAGCAGATACTCTCGGAGGTTTAAATTGAAGAGAATAGGTTCTATCTCTGGAACAGTACATCAGATTTTGACATATGACCCATCAAATCGTAATACCGAGCCCCTAATAGGACATACCAAAGATAATTTATTTTCACCAGAAAAAAATATTCTTGCGGATACTGGACAATTCTTGTGGAAACTGAACAATTCTTGCGGATACTGGAGTATTTTTGCGGATACTGAACAATTCTTGCAGGAACTGAACAATTCTTGCGGGAACTGATCAATTCTTGTGGGCACAGGAACAATTTTTGTGGGACAGAAACTTTCTTGCGGGTAGGCCTACAGATACTATTTCTGGGTATACAGAAACGATTTTTGCGGGTACAGAAACATTTATATTCTGGTGGGTACACAAACGATCTAACAAATGCACAAATCATCCTGTATCCACAGAAATCATCCTGCACCTCAGGGTCAGTCCTGGGCAAAAATCAGGAAGCCATGCATTTACTTGATATAAAAGCCTTCTGTTTTTTTTCTCCCAAAAAGCCTTCCTTACCACTGGTATAGGGAAAATATGTCATTCAAAATTTTCGGAAATCAGGAAATCCTGATAAAACCTTACATCCTTACATCCCTGGACTACTACCTGCAGGAATCCTCCTGTACTTGCAGGAATCCTCCTGTACCCGCAGGAATCCCCCAGTGCCTGCAGGAATCCTCCAGTACCCGCAGGAATATTTTTTGCATGAAAAAAACTTTTTTGGTATGTCCTATTAGGGGCTCCGTAAATCGAAGCTCTTGATACATGAAATGCAGATAAATTGAGACAGAGAAGTTTCCTCAAACGAACATGTATGCAGGGAAATGCTTCGACCTTTTTTTTTATCAAGATCCAAGATGGGGGAAATTGCACTTTGCCTGACGATTTTTTGAGGCTAGAGGATTCTCTTCCCTGAAGTAATTAACTCTAGGAAATTCAACTCTAGAAATTAGGATGGCAGGAAGCCATGAATTAGTCTAAAACACTCTGAAACTATTACTGTTAGTAAATTTGGGGAGAAAAATCGAGTTAATTTTGATAAAAGTACACACTTCTATCTAGCCTCTTTTGGTTTATTTTAATGGGGTGGGAACCAGCGATGAACTAATGCCTTTTTTATATATAGGGTAATAAATCTATTTAAATACATGTATCTTAGATTTTACTGATCCAGAATACATCGCCATCTTCTCTAATTGATGTGTGTATGACAGCAACCAAAGTACTCATACATTCCTTACTAAGAGTGATGTGTGATCTATGACCAGGATATTTTCCAAAGTTTTGTCGACCACAAAATAAACATTCTGTAGCTTCGCTGGTGGTAACAAAAAAAAACCTGCTCCATAAACCAGCTTCATGTCACTACACACAAAACCCCACTATCCTATAGACTCTGTATTATATTATATACATTCAGGAACCCATCCTCTTCTCACTACCTCCTCATATATACCACTTCTATTTAGCCGAACTCCTAAATGTGAACCATATATTCAACCCAGAGTCTTAAAGTTAAATTCAGGAACATCTCCTGAGGCTGTGACAATTTGTCAGACAGCCAGGTAGCGCGATGGGGTGGGAGATAAGCACACCTTGACAGTGTTACCTGGGTGAAGGCTCCTCCAGGGCATGTCCACCTGCTGGGCTCCTATCTGACCAGGTGCGACAAGCAGTAGGCCTACCCAGATAGGTATACCCTGGAAGGTAATGCAATGAAGATGTAGGAGATGTTGGAGGTATAGTACATGAGGTATAGGTCTATGACACCTCCCAGGGCTAGTTATATAAGATAAATGTACTTTCATAAAACTAGGTCTGTTATATCTTAGACAATGTAAAGAAAGCAGTGACCTATATCAATTTCGACATGTTTCCTCTGTAAAACTTTTGGAAAAAAGATCATTCTGGGAAAATCAATGTACAACATAATCATTTATATTAAAAAAATCATTACAATATAGCATAAGGTTCACATACGTTATTTTGTTTCCTCTTAGCTGCTGATTATCCTGTTTCTCTTTACAATTATTTTATCAGTGACTTACTATGGCCTTCCTCACTAAATTCAAAAGAATCCTCGTTCAACGCTTACGCAAGTTTTGGTTCAAAATGACATGGTAGAAATAGGTGCACTGCATGGGGAATATGCTTTCCCCCCATGCCCTTCCAGGGTTAGGACCTTCTAATTGTAAACGTAAGCGAGCCCACCAAAGGAATATAGAAGTGTGAACATTCTGTTTCGTTTTGCTTGCATCGTTTATGTCATTTCTTAAAGGGTGTTGTTTATCAAATTCATGCAAAGGATTATACTTATATTACACACAACACGAAAAGAAATCCTCTGTGGGAATTCATCGTCCACCCTTTCCTGATATAAATTTGATTAGTAAAGTTTACAAGGAAAATTTATTCATGTAAATACCGTGGTGCTCTAGATATCTTAAATCTGTCTTCCAGATACATCTGGCTGCCCTTTTAGGTATCAAACTTCACGACGATTACTTAAAATCTTCAAGTTGAAACAACTTGTCGGGAATCACACTAATGCTACACAACAATGGATCTGGGTCTCCAGTCTCCACGTCCTAGCTGGTTTCCCCTTGAATATTTGACAATGTATCTCCCACCAAGGAGGGATCCTTAAAAAACAAATAGACAAAGCCTTGCCTCCCTACTCCCACAGGAGGAGGTCTACTCCCTCACCTGGTGGTGGACACTAACAAGGTAACTGACCAGTGGGTAGTCAGGTGTGAAGGTTCATGCTGTGTTAACCCTCCAAAGACAGGATGATGTGCAACAATTTGATTTGCTATCACGTGCACCAATGCAGTGCTGGACATCTCCGAGCATGTTAGCACGACACATAAATGCAGCGCTGGTAAATGACGCACCAGAGCTACATTTCAGTGTCATGATAACAAAGGGGAAGACTGCATTAAGGCACCATGTTGTTGTCAAAGGGTTAATGACCCAGCCCCCTGTGGTGGTCAATCAGTCTCCACTGACCACCAGGTGCCCTGACCACCAGGTGCGCCGACCTCAGGTAATGGGTTGTTTTATCTGTAGGTGTGGCCTGGAGCAATGTCCACGCCGCCCGTGTCAGGCACCCCCATCCTGAGCCACCACCATAGCTTAACCCTTTATGGCCTCAAGACATCATGTTTGACAAATTTCACCAGGAAACACCAAATTATATGTACAGCTGGTATGCATTGTAGTATCATGCAAAAACTACGGAGCTGTACAAGACCCAAGACGCCGGCATGATGCACGAGGGCTACACTCTACTAGGTGGCAAAGCCCTGCACTTCTTCATAAAGACCAAGGACATCTAAGATACAAATGTGGCACAGAAAGGGTTTATAGACCTCCACTTACCTATACCCACCTGGGCCACCCCAGGGCAACTTTACCCTACCCCAACACCCCTTATGAACATGGATACTAGGTATCACTATAGTATAGGTTAAATCACCACTATGCCCCACCCCAGGGTGGCCAATGCCTGCTACCTGGGGTGCCCTTCAATTACCCTTACGCCATGTAGATAAAGGGGAGAAACGGAAGGTTTTTTCATTAGCCTGTCATAAGTATGTCATCTCTCAAAGGTGGGCGTTTCCTTTCCCCTCCTACATTTCCACCATCTGTAGAAACTGCTGAAAAATGACACAAGAACAATATGTTGGACTGGAGATGATGAGGTAATTTATTACACCATCACAGCTTGTTACAAGACAATCACAATGGTAAACAGCATGGGTATGTCTAGTATTTTATGAACAGTCTGACTCGTTCCTTTACCAGATACCTGTCAGAGGTGTCAAAAGACTTTGCTCTCCCTCTGTCAAACACTATTGTAAACGCTTCGTGAAATGCATATATACATGAGGTGATAGTAAAGATCATGCCATATACCGCTGAATAATATTATAGCCTATTCATATGCCCGTTATATGCCTACCGGTGTATATTATTGTTGAGATGTCTAGTGCACTCCACGTGACAGGCTTCAACAAATCCAACATGGCACCTGAGTGATTGAAGCTTATTATAGAGTCTGAGCTATGCCATGTTGCACCGATGCACCACTGGTGACTATAATGTGGTCAGCATTGCGTTGATGCATCATGCATGTCATCCTGTCACATGCATGTCAGCCATGTATGCATCCCTGATGCGTCACCTGCCAGAGCTGCACCCATGCATCATGAAATCAGCATCAAGTCTTAAGGTGAAATGGGGTCCTGGAAGATTTACAGACGAGGGTTGAACAGGAGACTACCTGTCTCTCATAGTATTCACACCAAGCCCTCCCTCCTTTGTGACACCTCTACCATCCTACCTGTCCCTCCATTGTGACACCTCTACCATCCTACCTGTCCCTCCATTGTGACACCTCTACCATCCTACCTGTCCCTCCATTGTGACACCTCTACCATCCTACCTGTCCCTCCATTGTGACACCTCTACCGTCCTACCTGTCCCTCCATTGTGACACCTCTACCGTCCTACCTGTCCCTCCATTGTGACACCTCTACCATCCTACCTGTCCCTCCATTGTGACACCTCTACCATCCTACCTGTCCCTCCATTGTGACACCTCTACCATCCTACCTGTCCCTCCATTGTGACACCTCTACCATCCTACCTGTCCCTCCATTGTGACACCTCTACCATCCTACCTGTCCCTCCATTGTGACACCTCTACCATCCTACCTGTCCCTCCATTGTGACACCTCTACCATCCTACCTGTCTCCCATCCACCGCTCACCTGACATCAGCTTCTGGTGGCCTCTAATGGGTTAATCACTTTAACCCTTTTAGAACGATATAATTACAGTCATTTCTTGTCATATTGATGCATCAACTTGATTTCGGCAGCTAACTGAATGGCATTGCATTAGGGAAGTGTGTCTACTGTTTTGGGGAGTTTATCCAAGCTGAGGAGTTATCCCGAAACAATGTAGTAGTAGTATACTGGCGAGTTGCTCACAATAGCAACAGTTATGTACCATGATGACAGCGGGACATCTACGTGCAATGCATGTGGGCGCATTATGAAACCCTCAGGGTTAATCATTGGTACGCACTTAATCTTGGCAAAGGAAAACGCATATATCTAAAGCGAAAATTCTCTCTCTTTATAAATTTCATTGTATACTGAAGCACCAATGCCATAAACAGGCATTAGTGAAAATGGCACTCTGCCATAAGCATACAAAAGGTGTAATAATGTATAGCACTAATGAGGTCACACAAATGCTTGTTGGTGTGAAACACACTTTAGCTAATTGTGGTGGTTATTGGACATTATAGATCGTTAAGTGTTTAATGCTATATGGTCACATCATCCCCAGAGAAGGATAACCACCAGGGTTTCAAACCTCATGGATGATGGCATAGATCAATTCTACAAGCGACCAGTACCCGACTTACCGCTTAAATATTTCCACATTGAGCTCTGCCTCACACTGAACACCCATATATGAATGGCAGTTGCTACAACAGACTTATCTCCTCACCCTACGACCATGGGAGTAGCCATTTTCCGTGAATCATGGGATTCGCTATAGGGGTGGATTTCTTCGATGTTTGAATTCATCTCTGCTATCTCTCCCCGCGTAGTGCCACCCCCCCCCCCCCCCCCAATACAAGCTACCTTGTGATGGTTTTGCTAATATCAGTATGATTGAGCCCAGTCACTATAGGTCGGAATTTAATTTGACACCCAAAAGGGGATCAAGACTTAACTTCTCCTTACCTAGCTTCCCCATCACAGTTGTTTAAAAAATGACCCCACTCCCTATAAACTGACCGTGGAGGAGGGCAGCAGGTGCTGAGCCTGTTGGAACAAATTGACGTCGGTGTCAATACGGACTAAGTGGCAAATCCCTGCGCTTCCTCATACTACACGTACCCCATAGGGCCCTAAGCCCCTGAAGGTCATTAGCGTCCCTACCCCACACCCTGGAGGACCTCTGGAAGCCCCTGCAGGCTCAGGACCCTGATCCACCAGGTCTAAATTAACACGTGTTCCCAGCTTAGGGTGACAAGGAATGGGCCTGCGCTAACACTAGGTGGACAACTGGATGGGAAACTGGCACTCTATATATTGAGGAACTCATTGGATCACTCCAGGGTTAGACTACCAAGCCAGTCCCTATCCCCTGTTTTGGTGATATTAGAAGAGGTAGGGTTAGAGGAGGACTGAGTCACTCTAGGTCACACTGACTAGGATAGGGTTAGTATTACAAGGGAGGTTGGTCATACTGACTACAGGGTAGTAGCACAGTAGGGCTTTTATCAATAATGCTTATCAACGTTAATGAGAAATGCTCCCTAGTTGGGTATAGTTTCACTGATGAGAGCATAGGAACAAGTACATTAGCATTTGTTGGTTCACTCACTGGCAAGGAGAAAACTACAATCATGTTTTAACGCTGTCCAGGGTATAGCCATCAAGTCATTTTAACCTTGAAACGTTTTATCCCACCATCACGAGTTTTATACTGGTAAAATAAGACAATTAAATAAATGAATCACGAGGGTGAATCCTTTCATTTCTTAACTGTCACATTGGTGTATCTGGTAGTAAGGTGCTTGGTCATACTAGATAGATTCAGCTGTAATATTGGTGTCTGGCTCTACTGACTTGTTGGATTTAAGGTCAGTGGTGCACTGATGGACAATCATGACCATAGGTTAGAGTCAGCAAACCACGGGTGTCTGGCTAAGCTGACTAGGCTAGAGGCAGTAATGCAATGGTGTCTGGCCAAACTGACTAGACTATAAAGGGCAGTAATGCAATGGTGTCTGACTAAACTGACTAGGTTAGAGGCAGTGATGCAATGGTGTCTGGCTAAACTGACTAGACTATAGAGGCAGTAATGCAATGGTGTCTGGCTAAACTGACTAGTCTAGAGGCAGTAATGCAATGGTGTCTGGCTAAACTGACTAGGCTAGAGACAGTAGTGCAATGGTGTCTAGCTAAACTGACAAGGCTAGAGGCAGTAGTGCAATTGTGTCTGGCTAAACTGACTAGGCTAGAGGCAGTAATGCAATGGTGTCTGGCTGAACTAACTAGTCTAGAGGCAGCATTGCAATGGTGTCTGGCTAAACTGACTAGACTAGAGGCAGTAATGCAATGGTGTCTGGCTAGTCTAGAGGCCGTAATGCAATGGTGTCTGACTAAGCTGACTAGGCTAGAGGCAGTAATGCAATGGTGTCTGGCAAAACTGACTAGGCTATAGAGACAGTAGTGCAATGGTGTCTAGCTAAACTGACTAGGCTAGAGGCAGTAATGCAATGGTGTCTGGCCAAACTGACTAGACTATAGAGGCAGTAATACAATGGTGTCTGACTAAACTGACTAGGTTAGAGGCAGTAATGCAATGGTGTCTGGCTAAACTGACTAGGCTAGAGGCAGTAATGCAATGGTGTCTGGCTAAACTGACTAGGCTAGAGGCAGTAATGCAATGGTGTCTGGCTAAACTGACTAGGCTAGAGGCAGTAATGCAATGGTGTCTGGCTAAACTGACTAGGCTAGAGGCAGTAATGCAATGGTGTCTGGCTAGTCTAGAGGCAGTAATGCAATGGTGTCTGGCTAAACTGACTAGACTATAGAGGCAGTAATGCAATGGTGTCTGGCTAAACTGACTAGGCTATAGAGGCAGTTATGCAATGGTGTCTGGCCAAACTGACTAGGCTATAGAGGCAGTAATGCAATGGTGTCTGGCCAAACTGACTAGACTATAGAGGCAGTGATGCAATGGTGTCTGACTAAACTGACTAGGCTAGAGGCAGTAATGCAATGGTGTCTGGCTAAACTGACTAGGTTATAGAGGCAGTAATGCAATGGTGTCTGGCCAAACTGATTAGACTATAGAGGTAGTAATGCAATGGTGTCTGACTAAACTGACTAGGCTAGAGGCAGTAATGCAATGGTGTCTGGCTAAACTAACTAGTCTAGAGGCAGTAATGCAATGGTGTCTGGCTAAACTGACTAGGGTAGAGGCAGTAATGCAATGGTGTCTGGCTAAACTGACTAGGCTAGAGGCAGTAATGCAATGGTGTCTGGCTAGTCTAGAGGCAGTAATACAATGGTGTCTGACTAAACTGACTAGGCTAGAGGCAGTAATGCAATGGTGTCTGGCCAAACTGACTAGACTATAGAGGCAGTAATGCAATGGTGTCTGACTAAACTGACTAGGCTAGAGGCAGTAATGCAATGGTGTCTGGCCAAACTGACTAGACTTTAGAGGCAGTAATGCAATGGTGTCTGACTAAACTGACTAGGCTAGAGGCAGTAATGCAATGGTGTCTGGCTAAACTGACTAGGCTATAGAGGCAGTAATGCAATGGTGTCTGGCCAAACTGACTAGACTATAGAGTCAGTAATGCAATGGTGTCTGACTAAACTGACTAGGTTAGAGGTAGTAATGCAATGATGTCTGGCTAAACTGACTAGGCTATAGAGACAGTAGTGCAATGGTGTCTAGCTAAACTGACTAGGCTAGAGGCAGTACTGCAATGATGTCTGGCTAAACTGACTAGGCTAGAGGCAGTAATGCAATGGTGTCTGGCTAAACTAACTAGTCTAGAGGCAGTAATGCTATGGTGTCTGGCTAAACTGACTAGGGTAGAGGCAGTAGTGCAATGGTGTCTGGCTAAACTGACTAGGTTAGAGTCAGTCCTTAAATATACATGTGGCTGGTCATGTGGTCAAACTGATCAGGATAGCTCTGGTGGAATATCCACTTTAGGAAAAATGAGAGCAATGACAACCTTGAATGTCTTTTGTTAGCACAACATTGCACTTAAACCAAAATGTGACATAATAATGCCAGATTTTGTTGTATATGCAGTTTCGCCGACATCACCCCTACATCCCCGCTGGTTAGCACTATGATGTACACCCTGTGATGTGTTCAATGATAAGTACTACACGTGTGGTGAGGTGTATACCACGATAAGGTGGTGTGTGGTCCTGCTGCCCTGACAGACCCATCACCCTACCTGACACCCCCCTGATTGATGTTCTCACCTGGGTGGGCTCTACCCACACCACCTCTACACTTACCTGTATAACCCCCACCTGGAGGAAGGAGGATCCATCTCACCTGTATCCTCTGGGTTAGGTCATCTGGTGACTTGTTCCCCGCCCCCTTCCTCCCACTTCCAAGTGCCTTAATCTAATGAGGACCCATAGATTTACCCTTTAGTCTACAGGTGTTTGATAGATGTTAACCCTTCAGCCTTTGAAGGAATGTGTTGGGTTGTAATGCACTATGCCCTTTCGTCGACTTGGTGCATGAATGCTTCCCTTCATAAACCGCACACAAATTTATATACATACCTCTATACCTTATATTGTCATCATCCACCCACCTCCATGAACCACACACAAACCTCTATATACCTCACATTGACAACATCCACCCACCTCCATGAACCACACACACACACCTCATATTGTTATCATTCACCCACCTCCATGAACCACGCACAAACCTCTATATACCTCACATTGACAACATCCACCCACCTCCATGAACCACACACACACCTCCATACCTCATATTGTCATCATCCACCCACCTCCATGAACCACACACACACCTCCATACCTCATATTGTCATCATCCACCCACCTCCATGAACTACACACAAACCTCTATATACCTCACATTGACAACATCCACCCACCTCCATGAACCACACACACACACCTCATATTGTCATCATTCACCCACCTCCATGAACCACGCACAAACCTCTATTTATTTTATGTGAATAACTTCTTCCCATAGAGATAGCATTAGGGAGCCGATCCGCACACCCCCAGTGGCGTAACGTGTGCAGATCCACCACAGCGGCCGATCCACCACTGCAGCCTCCTTCTGGGTGCATGTAAACATTCAAAATGGCGGATCGGCGCTTTTACGGGGAACTACGGTACCGGATTTTGATAATTTTTCCTTATTAAAACATCTAAAAACATAAAATAAATATAGAACTAAACTCCCCTGGTGTCCTCGGTGGCCGATCCACCCCTCGGGAGTTGTCTCCCCCGAGGGCGTTAGCCCTCGGGGGAGACAACTCCCTCGTGGTGGATCGGCCACCTCGTACACCACGGTCGTTTAGTTCTATCTATATACCTCACATTGACAACATCCACCCACCTCCATGAACCACACACACACCTCCATACCTCATATTGTCATCATCCACCCACCTCCATGAACCACACACACACCTCCATACCTCATATTGTCATCATTCACCCACCTCCATGAACCACACACACACCTCCACACCTCATATTGTCATCATTCAACCACCTCCATGAACCACACACACACCTCCATACCTTATATTGTCATCATTCACCCACCTCCATGAACCACACACAAACCTCTATATACCTCACATTGACAACATCCACCCACCTCCATGAACCACACACACACCTCCACACCTCATATTGTCATCATCCACCCACCTCCATGAACCACACACACACCTCCATACCTCATATTGTCATCATTCACCCAACTCCATGAACCACACACAAACCTCTATATACCTCACATTGACAACATCCACCCACCCCCATGAACCACACACACACCTCATATTGTCATCATTCACCCACCTCCATGAACCACGCACAAACCTCTATATATATACCTCACATTGACAACATCCACCCACCTCTATGAACCACACATAAACCTATATACGTCACATTTACACCATCAATCCACCTCCACGAACCACACACAAACGTCTATACCTCACATTGACAACATCTACCCACCTCAAGGAACCACCCACAGACATCTATACCCCACATTGACAACATCTGTCCACCTCCAAGTACAACCAAAAAACCTCAGAACCTCACATCACATTCACATTCCTACCCTCTCCATGAACCACCCACACACCTCTATACCTCACATTGAAATCGTCCTCAAGTGCCCCTGCCCTGGGGGGACAGCGGGCTGCAGGCGGCGACCAACTGTTGTAGTCAATTTGTTGTCATTTTGCCAACAAGCCTGAACACCTCGCGTCTGTGGGGAGGACACCGTTGAACGACTCCCTGCCGTGCCCGTCCCTCCCCCCTTACAGGCGGCCCACACTGTGACCTGGCCCGGCCTGTCACCGTCCCCTGTCCCCCATCCCTCTGTCTCCTCACTCAAAACGTTTAGGCCCCACTCAAGATGAGAAACCGCTCACTTTCAATCGAAGCTACTTACTATAGTGATAAATGGGAAGGGGGAGTTGATTCAAATGGCCCCGGCGGCTGTCTGAGAAGGGGTGAGAGAGGGGCACAGAGTGAGGCTTGATTTGTTGGTAGTGGGGGTTGGGCTCTCACAGTGAACGAAACAAAAGGCGTTCCACCCTGGTAAGCAATTCACAATATTTTATACAGACCAACTGAAAAAGGTGATTCTCACATGTACCCCCTGATACTCATAGAGATGTGACAGGAACATTTTAGCTGTCGAGAAGATAATAGAGTGTTATTTTCAAAGGCAGAAACTAGACTATAGTATTCCGAGCTAGCAGGTTGTCGCATGGGCGCGGCCATTGCTGGAGCTTGTTACCAGTGAGTTCTACTGATAACTCCTATCAGGTGGGTACTAGTTGGCCCCCGAGAGGGCCACAATGAATAGTTGGGATTATCTCATTGGCTAATAATTAATCCTACTAAGTCAGTATAGGCTTGAACATATTATCACAAGACTATGCAGTTCTAACTGTTCAACAGAAAATTGATATACGCTCTCTAATAACAGCTTACCAGAGAGACTGCATAAAGATCCCCCTCCTCTCCAACCCCACCTTCCCCAACCCCCCCCCCCCCTTGCACGCCCCACCATCAGCCGTCCATGACATGTTTTTACTGCTTGGACAAGAAGGAAATTAGAAATCAAGCACACTCACACCATGGGCGATGTTGCACACCAGGGCTGAGTTTTAGACGTGTACACTACAGACGCTGCAAAGTGAGACTGTCAGACCCCACGTTCACCTTCCATCCCGACCCCGCGTCAATATAAAACGCCGGCGGGAGGGGATGGTGGGTCGGACCGGAAGTGGGCGCACTGGCGGCCAACGTCGATGGAGGCCGAGTTCATTTTCTGGCTTCCTCCAGCAGGGCGGCTTTAAGGGAGGGTTGGGGAGCGCCGCAGGAGGCATGTCAAACATGGCTAGGGCGCTGTACACGGCGCGGCCTCCAGTGTAATATCCCTAGACCCTGCCCCTCACCCCCATCCCGTTGTCCAACATGCCCCACCCTCCCTGCTATAGACCCTACTCCCACACCCACAGACTTCCCATGTCCAACTTCATCTGCCCTCTACATAGAACATGCTCCTATTCCCACCCTCCCACTGTCCAACCTATCCCCTCCCCCACTGCCAACCTGCTCCACCCTCCCACTGTCTAACCTATCTCCTCTCCCACTGCCAACCTGCTCCACCCTCCTACTGTCCAACCTATCTCCTCTCCAACTGCCAACCTGCTCCACCCTCCCACTGTCCAACCTATCCCCTCCCCCACTGCCAACCTGCTCCACCCTCCCACTGTCCAACCTATCCCCTCCCCCACTGCCAACCTGCTCCACCCTCCCACTGTCCAACCTATCCCCTCCCCCACTGCCAACCTGCTCCACCCTCCCACTCTCTAACCTATCTCCTCTCCCACTGCCAACCTGCTCCACCCTCCCACTGTCCAACCTATCCCCTCCCCCACTACCAACCTGCTCCACCCTCCCACTGTCCAACCTATCCCCTCCCCCACTGCCAACCTGCTCCACCCTCCCACTGTCTAACCTATCTCCTCTCCCACTGCCAACCTGCTCCACCCTCCCACTGTCCAACCTATCTCCTCTCCCACAGCCAACCTGCTCCACCCTCTCACTGTCCAACCTATCCCCTCCCCCAAGCCAACCTGCTCCACCCTCCCACTGTCCAACCTATCTCCTCTCCAACTGCCAACCTGCTCCACCCTCCCACTGTCCAACCTATCTCCTCTCCAACTGCCAACCTGCTCCACCCTCCCACTGTCCAACCTATCCCCTCCCCCACTACCAACCTGCTCCACCCTCCCACTGTCCAACCTATCTCCTCTCCCACTGCCAACCTGCCCCATCCTCCCTCTGGCCAACCTATCACTTCCCCACTGTCCAATCTACCCATCATCCCACTGCCCAAGCTATCCCTTCCACCACTGTCCAACCTATACCCACCCTCCACTATCCAACATGTCCCACCCTCCCACTGCTCAACTTGCCCTACCATCATGCTATATTTACCTCATTGAGATTGTCTTCTACGTTACATGTATTCCACAGTCCCCCTAGCATTCAAAGGCAATTTTGATTGCATGTAATCCACCTTATCCTTTTTACGTCCATGTCGTGATATATATCTAACCTAAATCTACAGGCAATGGGGATTATGTGAGTGACGTGCAGCATCTGTGTGAACGTCACGTCATGACGTGCTAAAAGCCATGTCGCCGGTCTATTTGCCACTTCTGGCCGTGATCCCCTATGTTTCACCGGTTCGTACTTGGCAGTGTCTACTACCACTGATTGGCACCTGGATGTGTGGTAGCTGAGAGAAGGGGCGAGTGATTCAAGCGGCTCGATCGGGAGGGTGGGAGGGAGAGATCGAGGTGAAATAACGGGGTGGAGAGAAGCAGGCGAAGGAAAGAGTGAGGGAAGGACGAAAGGAGAAAAAGGGACTGAGAATTGGAAGGGGGTGAAGGTGAGAGAGAGGGTGAGAGGCAACGATAAAGGAGATGAGGGGGGTGCAAGGCAAGAACCATTTGAGGCGGGGGCATGTTATGACTCTGAATGGTTCTGTAGACACATTGCTAGTGCCTTGGATGAAGGATGAGAGGAGCAGGGGCCACCCATGTAAGTGCTCCTGTACCTGATGACGTTAATAGGACGCTGGTGATCAGGGGACACTAAACCATGAGTAGACATCCCCCTGGGTGCATACTGAAGGGACGGGTTGGTAAAAGACACATAAGGGGTATAGTGGTACTACTACATGTATATACAATGTATAGAGATAGTACACTTATATAAATAGGTAAAGAGGGGTGAAGACGGAGGGAGAGGGATAGACATAGACATGCGGAGAAAGAGAGAGAGAGAGAGAGAGAGAGAGAGAGAGAGAGAGAGAGAGAGAGAGAGAGAGAGAGAGAGACATAGAGACAGACAGACAGAGACAGACAGACAGAGAGACAGAGACAGAGACAGAGACATACAGACAGAGACAGACAGACAGAGACAGACAGAGACAGACAGAGACAGACACACACACTCACACACAGAGGCACACAGACAGAGACACACAGAGAGCGAGCAGAAAGTGGCAGATAGATGAAGATGGAAGATGGGTCAGAATTTTAAAAAAAGCACATGAATAGAAAGGTAATTCAAGCACCATGGAGGTTGGAACAGAGAAAGCAACAAATCAAGTGAGAGAGAATGACAATTCAAAGCGATGTATCTAACAATAGAAGCTAGAAAATATCGTCAATATAGCCGTAACATAACCACTTGATTCCACAAGAGATAAACTAACACCTTCCACTCACTTCCATCAGCACCACCAATAGTGTTGGTGAAGGAGGATATCCAAATACACTAAAGCCGCAGCTAATCGGTGCAAATCACTTTAGATCTAATGTAGCGATGACAGCCAAAAATCAAGACCTCAACAGAACTCCACAATCTATGCATCAACTGAAAGGGCTTAATATTTGCGTTTAAAGGCTTTTTGAATTAAGTTGATATTCCCAATAGAGACATTTTTATGGCAAGCTAAAAAATCTAAATATTAATTTCTTTCTGTTAAATAATACCTCTAGATGTTTAAAAATCGCCAAAAATCGCTAAAATCAATTTCTATGACACCAGATGATTCTTAAACAAAAATTCAAGAAGAATTACTCTGTATATTCATCCTGCTTGGCAAAAACAATATGACTTCTTCATGTGCTCAAACAGGGTTGTCTGACAGAATCAACAAAATCACTTAAATGTTCACTCTCTGAATGGGTAAAAAATATAAAATGCAGTAAACTATAGTGTACCAGTGAGTTAGAGCTATATTTCCCCTTTAATTTGGTGTAAATTTGGTGTAATTCTGTCAAATAGAACCCTCAGAATTGAATTTGCAGTACCAGGTGTTTTGCACTGTGACAGATATAGGGAGTGTTGAGCTGTATTTGGCTGTCATCGCTATCTAATGGGTACTTGTCACATCTCTATCTTTGGATGGTTGGAACTCTTCTTGGACCCACATCAGCTTTACACATGTACATTGTATATACCTCTTGTGCAATTGCAACATAAATATTGTCTCTGTTTCTGACCCATTTCCACCTTAATGGTTATGACCCATATGAAGAGCTAAAATGTATCTTTGGGTCCATAATGCTCAATCTCCACCTCCAGAGCCTAAGTACACAGCACCTTCCACCCTCCCAGTCCCTACATGCCCCCTCACCCACCCATCTCCTATGCCACCCTGGAGGTCATTTTTCTCCAGTGCCCTTCTGGTAATTCCCATCAGCCTCATCAACATGCTCTGCGCATGCCTAATCCAGCCTAGTGGCCACCACCAGTAACTGGTTCCTGGCCTGACAAACGTAGTGGTGGTGGAGATCCATCAGGGGGCTGATAGGAGGCGACATGGGCTGGAGATGGCGGTGAGATGATGGTCCCTATGTCAGGTGTTAATAATAGATGGGGACGGATGATGACTTGGTCCAGCCTCCCCCTCTACTCAGCCCCACAGCCCACACTCACCCTGGGTCACCGTTGGGCATACATAGCTCCCTTAACTATTGCATCCCTCAGATGGCCACGTAACTACTACCCTATTTGGGTACCATATGATATAATAATAATCATGCCAATTATTACTAAAAGTAAAACAAAACAAAAATGATGTAGTTGATGTCCATGTGTCATGTACCATTGTCAAATAACACTGTCGCAGTAATATCGTCTAGGATAGAAATGCTCTCATTTAATTAATGTGTGAGTAAACACATTACATGCATGGTATCACATGTATATCCAGTAGGACCTACGTGTGAATTTGTATGTACACATGTATAATATTGTATGTCTGGTAAATCAAGCGTGCATGCTCCATATTAAATATGGAGCTGCATACCAGAAAACCTGTGCAGTGCAGTGTTGCAGTGCTTCTTTTGTCATGAGAAAAAAAGAGCACTCTCCTTTGTTAAAAATGATCACCATCAGTCTTCAGTCTAGTCTCTATCCTTCCTACCGATAGTGCATGCCCCGGGACTGATTACCATTTCCATATACTACTTACAGTGTCTACTACAGTGGCGCAGAGTACCTAACTGGTTCCTCTTGTACTGAAGCCTCCAGAGCTCTCACATTTAGGTACCTTGTAGAATTTGGTCACTAAGTGGCAAATGGAGGTTAATGTGGGTGATTAAGCATTGGTCACTACTGTTATACATTGGTACCGAGGGCTAGAGGCTGCAGGTGGAAGCTCCCAGCTGCTTAATCGTCCATGGACTGGATAATGTTTTAATGCACCTTTTGGCGTCATGATACATGTGTGCATCCCTGGTGAGTACAGTGCTACCCTCATGCATCAGGTTGATGCTATGACGCCGATACACTCTCGGAAAGGGGCGATGGCATGATGCACGAATGAAGTTTCAGCGAGTTACTTTTCAGTGCTGCTCTGTTGCATCGTGACGACCAATGACCATGACACCTTGAGGTAACCTGCTGTCCTTAAAGGGTTAAATCCTCTTACACCGACATCAGCCTACCCCGTATACCACCCCATCATACCCCCAGTACCCACTCTCCCTGATTCCTGCTGGTAACCAGTGTTAGCCTGGCCTATTCCCACACTCCCCTGACATACCCCAGTTCGTCCCAGTGCCACACTCCCGCTCTACCCCTAATCCTTTATAAAGGCAGCGTGGTGTTTCAACGTTTTATGTTTGCCAGGGGTCATGGTGAATTATTGTATCACTGACAAGTGATTCGATGGCACTGCATCGGTGCATCATGCATACTCCATTAAACCATATCGATAGCATAGATGATGAATGCAGTCCTGGCGAGTAACTCACGAGGGCTGCATTCATACATCATATTGAATGAAGGCCAGAATGCATTTAAGCTCTCTGCCCTCTCTACCCCGTTAACATTCAGACCCACCCTGGAGGCAGTGTCTGGGTTTTAACGGCGGAGATTACACCAAACATTTGTTCGGGATCGATACTCTGCAGCCTATGGCCTGGAGGGAGAAGGGGACCTAGCAACCCATTCCCACCCCTCCAAACTGTCCAGCTTCCTCCCTCACCCTAACCCCACCCCCCCCACACACACACACGCACACGTACCCTGCCCTAGTCTAACTCACCCCTCTGCCTCTAAACCCCCACTTCAATACAGTAATGCCCGTCAGAGTTGTCCGGCTCGGATCCCGTTCCGACCGTCCGTCCGCTAATCCGTTAACTGAGTGGTAGGCTTTGGGTAGAGGGTTTGGAGGACTTGGGAGATGGAGGAGGGGGAGGGAGGGGGCCCAGGATGCCCCATTCCTCTGGGCGGGAGTGGCATCTATAAAGGTCGGTACAGCAGCCAGGGGTGGGGAGGGACTGGGCTGGGAGAGCGGGGCTGGAGGGCTTCAGGAGGTGGTTGAGTGGGGGTAGGAAGGGACAGCAAGGCCCCGACCCACTAAAAGCTTGTATTTGTATGTAAAACAAGCGTTAAACCATCTACTTACAAGGGGAGAACACATCTCCCTCCCGGGATGAACTTAGCACAAGCCACTGCTGCCTGGAGTACAGCCCAGGGTAGAGGTGAGAGTAGGTATAGAGATGAGATGCATCTGACATATTGCCCAATGCTTATCATGGTTTAGGATGAGAGCAGGGTAGGGAAAAATTGGAATGTGAAGGACTCAAGGTAGACTTGTTGTCTTTTTTATGGGGGAAGTACAGGACAGGAAGTACTGTGTATTAAAGTACTAATGACTTTTGAGTGCTATTGTCTCAAATATACTTCCTTACTTCCTTTATCTCTCTCTCTCTCTCTCTCTCTCTCTCTCTCTCTCTCTCTCTCTCTCTCTCTCTCTCTCTCTCTCTTCTATCCCCCTCCTTTCTCTTTTCTCTTAGTATCTTCCTCCTTCCTTCCTCCTCTACCCACTCTCCTGTTCCTCTGGCCCCTTCTTCATTCCTCCCTTCCCACTCTTACTCCCCCCTTCCCCTTTCCTTGTCGCTCCTACTTCTACACCATCCCCTCTCCTTCCCTCCCCAACCCACCTACACTATAATCTCTGATGGGAGAAGTGCAATGCGGTAGAAGATGGGCCCACGAGGGAGAGGATGTAGACTTAAGTGCCTGTATGTGGGGGAGGAGGGAAGGGAGCGGGTGATAGAGGGTAGGAGGGTTAGACGATCTTCCGTCGGGAACGGCCACCATTTCCCGCGCAGATTATGTCATTGGCTGCGGATCGGGAGCGGCTTGGGAGCGACTCACTTAACGGCGGGCTTAACGAGCTGCTCGGCCGTCGGGGGTAATGACGGGGGCCGAGATACAATTGTCATGGAAATACCCCAGCAGTGCTCTAGAAATATGGAGCGTGGGAAGGGGATGTGAGAGAGGGCGAAGGAGGGAGAGGGGCGGTTTGCATCAAAGACCAGAGGGCGGTGGTTAACATCATAATGACAGAGGTGCAGAAAAAGCCATGGCCGCTTGGGCCGTGGCCTTTGTAAGAGCTGCTCATTAGGGTAATGCTGGGGTTAGAGAGCTGCTCTCTAGCTACTCTGACTACTGTTAGCGACACACCAGGAGCCGCTCTAAGGCTACTGCCGAGGGCCATCGCCTCCTGTGTAGAGACTATGGCTTATGGGATGGCTTCTGTCTGGTAATGCATGTGGCTTATGGGAGCCACTCTGTGGCTTCCAACAGATGCCATGGCTTCCAGTGAGTGCCTTTACAATATTAACTGCCTTCAGCTCTAATGATACATATTGCTTTCATGGTTGCTGATGTGAGTTGACAACTATAACTAATCAGGTCTACTCATGTTGTTCCAGTTGATGTACCAATAGGTTACCAAATAAATACATGATTATTTTAATAGAATAGGACATTAAGTGTCTTCAAAAGTTCAAGGTCAAGATCAAAAATGGCGAGTCTCGGACATATTAAGCACAGTTCCAACGGTATTGCATGTGTAATTGGGTTGTGACATATGTGATGATGACGTGACTGATTTTGTATCAAAGCCTTTTCACCAAGTCGAATTTCCAGTTGAATAAACCTCTGCTCTAAACCACATGTCAACCCAATACCCTCAATCATGTCTAGCTCACCTGCAGGCCACCAGGGCAGCGCTACAAGCACCTCGGGCGACTGATTCCTGGCAAGTCCCTGCATCCACAAATACACGTTTATTGTCCACATTATCTGCTGCAATTCGGTGATTTTCCTCTCCCTATTTCACATCCTCCCTTTTTCCAAATTGCTATAAAGTTGTTTGACTGATCGACCCTCAATAGCCCTTCCCCATGTCGAGGTATCGGGTAATGACTGGTTTCAGCCGGTGCTGACAAATAGAAAAGGCCGGGTTTTGTACCCAGAACACGCGGGAACCAGCGGCTTGTCGATACCACTGGTGCCAGACAGGCATTGTAGGACA
This sequence comes from Acholoe squamosa, assembly GCA_949317995.1. Classification (NCBI taxonomy): domain Eukaryota; kingdom Metazoa; phylum Annelida; class Polychaeta; order Phyllodocida; family Polynoidae; genus Acholoe; species Acholoe squamosa. Next base: position 56,267,965 of record OX439038.1, read on the forward strand.
TGGAAATAAACTGTAATTCGCACGCCGGGTACCAGTTTGGTCCCACCCACTGGGCGCTAGCCAGTGCACGGCGTGGGTGCCATCATCGTGCCTGTTGAAATAAGAGAGAAAAATGACATGCTATAAAATAAGGAAGAAAAAGTCCCCCTGTTTAAATGTATTGGTAGCGATTCCCGAGCTGTTACATTGAAATAAAGGGTGTCGTCAGGGACAGGGTAAGGTTGTTTTAGTTCTGTTGGACTCCATAGATTACTTTACAAGAAGGGGTAAGGGTCAACAATCATGCTAGAGTTATCTAGCTTGCATTACCATCGTTATTTAGGAGAACCATCGTTATTTGGGAGAGTGAGTTCGGGGTTACTACGCCTCTGGGTATACATATAGGGTGTGGGTTTGGCCACTGATGTAGTGTGTGAGGTGGATATATTTAGTAACCATAAGGGTGATATGTGAGTGTTTTACCTACCAAAGGGGCTAAGATTTAATATAGGCGATAATAAGTGATTTCTGTATCTAAGCCGGGCGGGCTGCAGCAATGTGTTATAGCTGATAATAGGTGGACTGTGTGCCTCTTATTGCAGCGTGAGATCGGCAGGGTTGTGAGTGGGCTATCATGGTGTCATGCCCCGGGTGCTACTGTGAGCTTATTGAGAGCAGCTCAGTGTTTGAGCTGATGTAGAGGGTGGAGTTATAAAACAATGAATGCCTCATCAATGTCCTCAGGGCTGCAGTTAAGGGAGCCATCATCCTGGCTTCTCTGCTGAATGGATAGCCTCTCAGAATGGGTTCGGTAAACGTGGGAGCAGGCTCGTAAACAGGACAAAAGTGGCATCATTTCATATAATAGTGGATAATCGACTTACAGTTCTTTCTTTTTTTAACTTTTATCTACTTATCTATTTTCTTTGAACAGATGAATGAGGAAAATATTCATCTTTTCCCACGATCTATCAGGTATTGATGGGCCACCCTTTTTCATTAATGCAATATCCGGTCTCTACAGGCCCTATTCTGTTCGAGTTGATGTAGTCGGAGTGGGAATTGTTTCTGCTGAAATAAGTTTTTATCAACATTGTTAACACTGAGAGGGGTAAATGGGGGTCAGATATCTAGGGCAAATAGAGCAGCTCTGTACGATCACAGCTTACATGAATAGCCAGGTAGCTAGACTTGTTTGTATGCACTCACCCCGGGCACTCACCTCACACCTGAACTCTGCATAGACAGCCCCCCCCCACCCCCGATCCTGCAGTCGCCTGTCTGTATTGAATTCATCCAGCTCCGATAAGGTCAACAGCAGCCACAGATAAGGTTACATTCACACCGGTAATGAAAACATCGAGTAACCCCCTCTCCTCCATTTCCACCACCCCACCCCTCGCTCCATGGTCTGTAGGTGGGTCTCTGTTACCGTCCACCCATGCGTGACGGCTCCCTTTCCTCCCAGTACCACCCCACCTTCCGCCCGCCCGCTGTGCGTTTATGGATCCCCGTGCGTTTTGGCACAATGCGCCGCGCCGCGCCCGTCGTCAATACGCGCTGCCTCCTGCCGCGCGCCACAATAGGCGTGTTTACACTGGGCGCGGCACCGTGACAGGTTGAGCTTATTGGGCGTTGGGCGTCAATGGAGTGGCCGCTCCCGACACCCTGCTGACAAGTGACCTAATTTGGAAAGTATCCAACATCGAAGGGGAAAATGTTATAAAGAAGACTATGATAATTGCAATTAAGTTGCACTCCTGGGGACCAGACAGGTTTGAGGCCGATCTTTGCCTCTTGCTGTAGGTTTCATTAGCAGAATCGTACAGAACAATCTCCTTAGGCAGTAGTTATTCATTTATGTGCCACACAAAAATGGAGCATTAGATCTATTGGCCTGTTAAATTATCATTTAATAAACAAAAAATAAAGGGTCAGTATAATCATGCATGGGTAGCCTAGATCTAGATATTTAACAAAGGTACATGTACCAGTATGAGAGTTATGCAGATACTGATAGAGATTACAGAATACAAACAGCAAGATGTAATCCATCGCCGTCTCTAAGATGACACAGCTTAAGCAGCATGTAGCAGCAACCAATCAACATCCAAGATAGAAAACAGAAGCTGCATGGCAGGTCCTAGCGGCCCTAGTCTTATCCTTACAGACTAGACCATACAGCAACTTCAGATCTAACCCTCTAATAGACATATGTGGCTTCATTTCTACTTTGTTTTTATTTGCACTCAGCACCAGTAAATCTTTAGTAGATGCCTTAATCACGACCGTGCATTAGAATACCCCTTCAACGGTGTATCAACCTTTAGTGTAAGGTTGACATGCTGCAAGAATGAAGTATTCCTCAGTGGTGCATTAATGAACATGGAGGTTTAACAAAAATATCATCCTTAAGGGGTTAAATAGGACCTGACTGCAATTGTGTCAGCCCCCACCAACACTAACAAGGGCACCCGACTGTGAGGCGGGCGCCGGACGATGGCTAATGGCGGCCATTCTGATACATCGTTGTCAGTAAGCCGTGAGAGATAATGCCTCCTACAGGGTGGCGTGAGCACTGGGGTGGGGCCAGGGTAGGGGGGACTGGGGAGGAGGAGAGCTGAGCTGATGTGCATGAAAAGGGAGCAGAGCGGTGGCTTATCAGCCTATGGGCCCACAAGGTTGCTTGCAAAATTTGGCAATGGGGACAAACTGACTGGATATCAAGCAGAAAAAAAATACATTTTGCATTCCTGGATAGACAGCATGATCCATAACGTATATCTTAAATCACATGATTAGAAAAATATGATTTTAAGCATCTAACTTGTATCCTATTCCAGACTAAAGAACTCACTCTACGATGAGTAACACATATACAATGTAATATAGGGTCTATCTCTCGGTGCAAATACATGCATTAGTTGAATCAACTGCATTTTGCCCTGGTTAGCAAATCGGTACAATATGCTTGCATTTTAGTATTTGTAGACAAGACAAATTCATTACAGATTAAGTGAATTAAGAGGGTGGTCGTGTGGAGTTACAGGGGACTACAGCAGGAAGGAAGTGCACTGATGAGGGGGGGGTGAGCAGTGAAGTGAGCAACCCCCCTTCCACTGAGCTGCTCCCTACTCCATAGCCGAGGCCGTTCCACTTCCATTACCCTGAAATGAGAAGGTAACAAAGCGTTCATCCCATCACAGATTACATTAACTACTGTTACCAGCCTTGGTCTGCTGTTCTAACTATAAACAGTACACGCCTACCTGGCACAAACAACTGAAGATGCTACATATTTCATCAATACAATACTGCTGATGCAATATCCATCTAATCCAGAAAATCTTGGCTGACCTAAAATCTGAGCTTTTCGAGTGGTGGATATACAAAACAGCCTGTACATGTAGATGGGGGAATGGAGTGATGTACACCAAATAAAAGTCTGTGTTGGTGAGGGAGGAAAGGGACTTAGGGGTCAGTTGTTGGTTTGTAGTTGTAGGTGAATTGTTAAGAATAGTACACAACCTGTTAAGATGACACAAGGGGTTCAGGGGTGATTGGTGGGACAGTGAGTAGTGGACACACAATACACAGCCTGTCAAGATGAGGGAGGGGGTTCAAGGGTGGGTGGTGGGACAGTGAGTGGTGGACACACAGTACACAACCTGTTAAGATGAGGGGAGGGGGGGTTCAGTGGTGGGTGGTGGGACAGTGAGTGGTGGACACACAATACACAGCCTGTCAAGATGAGGGAGGAGGTTCAGGGGTGAGTGGTAGGACAGTAAGTGGTGGACACGCAATACACAGCCTGTTAAGATGAGGGAGGGGGTTCAGGGGTGAGTGGTGGGAGAGTGAGTGGTGGACACACAATACACAGCCTGTTAAGATGAGGGAGGGGGTTCAGGGGTGAGTGGTGGGACATGTGATGAGTGGTGGACACACAGTACACAACCTGTTAGGATGAGGGAGGGGGTTCAGGGGTGAGTGGTAGGACAGTAAGTGGTGGACACACAGTACACAGCCTGTTAAGATGAGGGAGGGGGTTCAGTGGTGAGTGGTGGGAGAGTGAGTGGTGGACACACAATACACAGCCTGTTTAGATGAGGGAGGGGGTTCAGGGGTGAGTGGTGGGAGAGTGAGTGGTGGACACACAATACACAGCCTGTTAAGATGAGGGAGGGGGTTCAGGGGTGAGTGGTGGGACATGTGATGAGTGGTGGACACACAATACACATCCTGTTAGGATGAGGGAGGGGGTTCAGGGGTGAGTGGTAGGACAGTAAGTGGTGGACACGCAATACACAGCCTGTTTAGATGAGGGAGGGGGTTCAGGGGTGAGTGGTGGGAGCGGATCGGAGCTGCTCCCCTCAGTAGGGCCAGCTCACCCAGCACCTCCCTGATAGAGATCCATCGGTCGTCAGTCAGGCGTGGCTGGCTCCGTGTAGGACAAAATGACTCACATGTTCGACATTACAAAAACAGGCCGCCAACAAATTCTCGGCTTTTCCAGCGTCCATCAGCGGCCAGCTGCCCGCTGAGAGATAACAGGGAATCTACGTGTGTACACTTGACCAGGGTGGTCTTGCTACTGCAGGCTTTATGGTAGATAGCATGGTTCTAGTTTATTATTGTTTTGTTTTTCTCTTTTTCATTATTTTTGGCAATATATTAAGGAGTGTCCCTGTATCTGACGTTCGTCCCATAGTTAGGGTAGAATTCGCATATTTCTTTTCAATTCTATTCACGGACAAAAAGAACTCTTGGTTTTCATGTCTCTGGTTTTAGTGTTAGTGCCCAGCACATGTTTCACTGTACACAAAATATGGTGCTCTCCCACAGTAGCTATCCAATATTCCATTGACGTTTCTGCACGAAGGCTTCTTTCTAAATCATGGGGAAGTGTAACATGAACGTAATGTTTGGAATAAGTGGATGATTAAGTATAATTGATACTCTTTGTAAAGGAAAAGCTTTCCCTACTCAAGGCCCTTACAGCAAAGGTCATCTCGTGGATTATCGCGAGATTTACACGTGATTCCCCGAGACAATAAATCATCAATGGCTGACATTTCCTGCTCGAGGAATGGACATAAAAGTACCCAGGTTACACGACCTTCGACGCCAGCCACGCGACCTTCGACGTCCACGATCTGACCTTGAAAGCTCACAGGTCACAGCTGTGACCTTGTCTCTTACCTACACGTGGCGCCATTGCTGTAGGGATATAATGAAGTATGCACCTCCTGCTCCCGGCACTGTTCAATAATAGATGGGTCATATAGTATGGAGATGATAACAAGGCTTTTGTTATCAGTTCATCTAAGGGTACAGGACCACCAGGTTGTGGTCATGCCTATCTATACACAGGCGAGTATACAATAGGAGTGTGTGAGGGCCCAATGGGGAACCCCAGCAGAGACAATGAACCTGTTCCCTTTTAATGAAAGACCAATCACCGACGTCACCACCCACCATAGGGCACCTCGGCCACGTTTGACCCTTGTCCACTACAGAGGTCAAATGTCAGAGGTCATCAGCACTGCAGGCAGAGGGCAGGGCCCGATGGAGGCCTCTATGAGCAGAAATCAGAACCCCCTGAACGATAAATGGTCAACGCTGGGCTGACCACTGCAGCAGGCCTTGACCATTGTCCATTGGGCAGTAACTGCTCTGTTCAATGCTGGTCATTTCGCGTCAACACTGGACAATGGAGGGGTGGTCATCAGCCTGCCCTATCAGCGGTCAGATTTATTTGCTGACCGGCTGGGTGGGGAGCCTGGTGGGCCTTTAGAGGGTGTTTAGGGTTTGGGGGTCATTGGTCAGCCTGACCCCTGCACGAGTGGAGCCCAGCAGCAATGGTCAGTTCATGAATCAAGGTGGATATCAGCTACGTGTCTGACATTATGACAAGCGTCAGCCAAATTTATGTTTGGTCATAACGCACGTGTACACATTGTTAATAACAGTTTAGAAACTGTCTCCTCTTATCTAGGACAATCTGAATGGTTTACAAATATTTTCAATTCAATCAACATGAAATATTGTACATTTGTATTGTGAGAAGTGGCAGTCAGATCTCATATTGCAATCAATACACTTTGATCCCATTAGAGCAGAAAACGTGGTTAGCAATGTACAAATAATGAATTTAAAAGACACTATCAAATGACACTATCGAATTGCTGCAAAATCAGACAACAAATCTAATTGAATTAGTACACTATATTTGTTGGTGAATATTTTCATTTAGCAATCCACCAGAGCATCTTATCAGATTCTAAGACAACTTCATTGAAAAGGAGAACTGATCTAGTGGCTGATAGCATTTGTAGCTACTAATAAGAACAAATGTTATCTACTCTGAAGCCTGTCAGGACCTCCTTGGTCCACAAAGAAGCCAGTATGAAGTAAATGACCACCTGTAACCACTATAGTGATGGCTCTACCTAGATAACTCAGCCAAATTATACACTCAGGTTAACTGCTTCCGGGGCAGAGGCGAAACACTGACCAAACCGGAAGTGAGCCTACAGAGGCAGCGTTTCAGTGACCTACTTCAGAGGAAGCAAACAGTGGAAGCGTCTCCTTTAATTTGCCTGTCATATTCTGTTAATGTGCGGTGATGGATACATAGAGGTCGTCATATTTCATTCAGCCTGCTTTTAGCGGGGTAGTAGTGTGGTTAGGTTAAGAGACAAATCTGTCAAACAACTCACTATTTTCCTGCCTGCAAACTGGGCACACCAGCCTCATAAATTTCTGCGGTAATGCATGGCTAATGGCGGTTATTTTGCTGTGTGTTGAGGCTGAGGCGGCCCACCAGTCCATAATGTGGGGGATATTTGGTTGTCATAATATTGATGTTATGGAGGACCAGATCTGGTCCTAGCAGGGCAATCTAGGGTTTAAGTATACTTGATTGCTCCCAATTCTATTGGCTGGTCATGGTTGATGATTTCGTGAATTCCCGATTTTCAAAATATATGTTATTACAATCTTTGCAGTCCCTCATTGATGCTATCTTAACATGAGATATTACGTGAAGTAACAAGCAGTATTATAATAGTAAGACTAGTAAGACTAGTAAATGTAGTCTACAACACCTCAGCATTTGCAAAACAGTTTGAAATCCTCCAGATTACAATAGTGATTGAGTAACAGGACTAATCTAAAGACCCCACTTTACAATGACTGACGTGTGACACATGCTAAAAGCTACTCGAAACCTTTGTCTATATTGGGCCTCCGACCCGCTGTGCCATGTACAAGATTAGACTGAACATGTTCTGAAACAGAAGTCAGCTTATCTCCAGACATGTGTAAATAAATGGAGCTACTATCGGTTTGTAGGAGTCTAGTCCCTGCTCACTGAGCACCTGCTATCACACTGAAAGGGCGGGGCTGTTTCCACAAAGGCAAAGCAGGATTGTCTTTCTCAAAACACAAGTTAGAATTAGATCTAGGTGATGATGGTCTATAACTTGATGATGTATTACATTCCCTTATGCTACCTGTGTGTCTTCTGCATAATAAAGTGTAAAAGTCATATACATTTGCTTTGTGCGGTAATTGGTGTGGGTACGTATACAAATATATGATTTACAGTTTTATTGGTGCGTGACTTATTCCCCCCACCCCCCACCAAAGAAAAGGGAAAAAAATCTACCCCAAAGACTGCTCAGCACAGTACGCCCATCAAGGTGTTCCTCAGGTGATGATGAACATACCCATTCATTCTACTGAGTTACATGCGTTAAACCACCATCCCCGGGGGGGGCACTCACTATAGGATGGTATCTCCCCACTGCCAAACTACCGACCTTCTAAATCCAGGCGATATGACCGCTTCCAGATTCCTCAAGGAAGCCACCCCCCCCCCCTGATTTTAGGGCATTTGGAGTTACCACCCCTAGTTCCAGGGCATTTGAAGGGACTGTACCTGAGATTTGCAGAAATATGTGCAGCATGGACCCTGATATGTGCAGTAATCTTTTTTTGGAGTAGAGAAGATATTTATCACCCCCTATTTTTGAGTTGCGCACACAGGTACTGCACCCTATATTAGAGGTGTACATACAGTTACTGCCCCCCCCCCATTTTTGAGGGGTGCACAGTTACCGCCCCCTAAAAATTCGTCTGACCGCCTTCACTTCTGGCACCCGTTTGGCAGTCGGTAGCATATTTCAACCTGAGTACCCCCCCCCCCCCGGGCCACCATCACCCCACCCCCACTTCACATATTTATAGGCACGTGGGTATCCGTCAATATACAACAACAAAAAATAAAAAAAGTTTAAAAATGCACATTGGTAAAGCGAGAGGGCGATTTGAAGCTGATACAACCTCCTAGACGTGAGAGACTCAGCCCCATATACGTCATGGCTACATCCTGAGGGTAGAGAGGGATGCATTAAGACCTCCAGTATCTGGACATGTGCCACTTGGTGAAACATTAGCGACCTCACTGAGACTTTCACACAACAACTCCACACCAACCCTCCTCTACTAATGCTGCCTACCCTTCCACTCACAGTCTTCTGTGTTTTCCCCAAGTCCTCATGGGTTGGTAGTCAACCTACTTGATGTAGAATTATGTGTCTACTTTGTCCGTATCAGACCCGTCTATGTCAGCAAATGTCCTCGTTCTTTACGTTACTTGCAGACCGACGGTAGCGCCACCTTAAGGCTGGGGATCACTTTGTGTCACATAATCTAGTGGTTCTACTACATGTGTTAGGGTACGTGGGCCTTTCTGGTAGGTGGTTTTATGGATGGGCTCTGCTTGTTAGAATCTAGTGGTGCCATTACATTTGTTAGGATATATGTGGTCCCTTTCTGGTAAATTGTATCAAATATAGAAGACTTGAAGTGCTATGGTTAAATATCACATTTTGGCGGTCCTACAAAACTACATGTATAGGCCTATGTTCGGGTATATATATATATATATATATATATATATATATATATATATATATATATATATATATATATATATATATATATATATATATATATAAGGGATTTCTGCAGCATAGTTGGCCTTATAGATGGACTATGGTTACATACACTCTAGAAAATGTGTTTTGTTTTTAAACACTTTTACCTGTATTTAAAACACTTTCTTGTAACACTTTGTTAAACACTTTTTTGGGCAAAACACAAAACACTTTTTCGAAAAGTGTTTAAAAATTCAAAAGTGTTCTGATTAAAATGTGTTTTAGATGAGAAAACGTTTAAATGATTCTAAGAATAAAGTTCAGGTTCAGAAAGTGTTTAAAATAAGCTTTAGGCAAATTTATGCCCTGGCTATTATTTCATTTTCCTTATAAACCCATGGTCCCAGTTTTAAGATTAGCGAGTCCTTCCTACTGCATATTGCTCTCTCTCTGCAGGTAGAGAATATTAGTTATGTTGATAGCAAGTTGATAAATGTTGATCATCCAGTTATCAACATTGATTCTGTGCTAACCAGGCTTGGCCTACAGTCAGGATGAGTTGAAACACATTGATGCACAGAGTTAGTCAGAGAGTGAGTGAGTGACGAATTTTATCTCACCTCGTGCCTTCCTTGCGGCCGACACTCAAGGGTGAGAGGTCCCGCGGGTTGTATCCACACCGAAGTGGGATTACCCTTGTGGCGTTGCATGCCCGGACCCTAGTCTAATGGGGAGGGGGGATGATGGTGACCGCATCTATGGGAAGGTAGAAATCACGCCCCTACACATTTACCGAGGCAATGGTTCTTTAACATCCGACACTACATAGGCATAGTGAGAGATGGACAGGCCTGTTTCAAGTCATTTGTCTGCCATGACCGCCACGAGACTTTCCAGCACAGCCTAGCCAGATCAGGGAGGAACTCAAACGACACCTTACGGCGACATTTGGAACCACCACTATGCCCCGGCCGGGCCGGGAACCGAACCCACGACCTTACGGCCTGTGAGCGGACGCGCTACCGACAGCGCCACGCCTCCCGGCTAGTCAGAGAGTTTAGGACTGAGATATATGTATTAATCCTGAATGTTACAAATGGGGTGTTTATCATGGGTTACATTGGAATCAATGTATTGAGAAGGTAATTTTTAGATATTTCTTTTACAAATCCATTCTAAGATAAAGTGTCATTGTTATGTTCTATCAGGATGCAGTGTATCATTATCATTTATACTTCAATTCAGGCATTTGTGTCCATATGAATGTTACAATAGTGCCATCATAGGTGGCCCCTGCCACCTGGTGAGTTGGATTGGAACCAAGTATTAAAACACTTTTATAAACCTAAACACTTTTGTGAAGTGTTTTAGGAAAAGTGTTTAGATGATGAAAATGTGTTTTACCAAAAAGTGTTTTGGTAAAAAATGTTTTAGTTAAAACACATTTTTTAGAGTGTACACTGTATTTTAAGAACACCCCAATAAAAAAAAAGAGGATTCAACCGAAGTATCAAAACATTAGCCATTTGAGTATATCATGCTTCCTTACCCCACTTTTAGTATCATTAGCCTCATTTTATCTTCATAAGATATATATCAAGCAGTGAGGATTAATTCACCAGTGTGTATTCGTGAGCTGCATTCATGTGTCATGATTCTGACAATTTGTTGGTACACTATACCGAAGGCTCGACATGGTGCTTGGCGGACCACTCGTCACCCATGGTACAATAAACATGATGAGTTTGAGTTGAGTTTAACAAGTTTATTGGCAGAAATCATACATGTACGTTTTTCAGATCGGCCAAAACACGGCAACAGGAAAGAAATAGTGTAGCGCTCAATCAGGTTGTACAAAGTTACATCAGGCAGGCATCATTTTGGGTGTAGATCATTACGATATTACTAAAGACATAACTAAAGCCTCTTAGGGGCTGTATGTATCACCATGATTTGCACAAGTCGATTATCCGCAGGCAGCATGTATATTACATCTTTCAAAAATAATTGCGTAGTCTATCAAGTGACGGTTATACACCAAATACATTCAGATTTTGTTCATGAATTCTTTCTTACTGCCTATCTGCTGAGTATTTGCATCCAATTTGTCCCAAAGGACACATCCCCTGTACAGTGGTGACTTATCATACGTCAAACACCTAGATCTGGATACCTTTAACTGTTTTTTAACATTGCCGCGCAAGTTCCTGGCAGGGAGTTTGACACAGTTTGGATCACAAGAAACATCATACATCATAGATAATAAGTTCTTATCACGTCTAACCTTTAGCATTTTCATGTAAGTTCTAACATGGAGATCGTATATAGATATATCCCGAGTATTAAAGATTCGAAGACATAACCGTAGGCAATGATTCTGCATAAGTTGTAAGTGGCCAACACTGGATTTAGGACCACTTTCATGTAGAAAACTTGCATGTTCCAGCACAGGTAGAACCATTTGTTTGTATAAAGTCAGACACAGCTTATTATCGACAAATTTCCTTAACTGTCTTAATTGGTACATCTTGTGGCGGAAACTAGATATTATTTTTTCGTTGTTTCTCCGAAAATTAAGACCACGATCAATGATAACACCAAGGTAATTGAATTCATCAACCACTTCAAGGCGCTTACCATCCAGTTCAGCACTCATTATACTCAAATTGTGTCTGGCATTAAGTAAATCACTTGCACACCATAACAACTTTGTTTTTTCATTATTGATAGTAAGCTTGAACAATTTACACCATTTACTGATACTATCCAGATCAGACTGTAATTTCCTTAGTACATGATTGGGGTCGGTATCATTGACATAGATAGCGAGATCATCAGCGTACAAACAGAATTTGCAGGATTTTATAACCGATACTATACTATCAATATATATTATAAATAATAATTCAACCTGCCTACAAACGACGGAAAGTTGAAGATATTGAACCATATGTTCCCACAAACCTAGTGAGATCAAAAGTCGTAGTACCAAATTATGTACCAACTCCTATAACCCGTACAGTAAACAGCTCAACCCAAACTGATCATAACCCAATATTCTATCAACGCGCAGTATTGGCAAAGGATGTACTCAAAGACTTGTATTATTCTATCAACAATATAGATCAAAATATGGGAAGCTACTTGCGCCAACGCATGGAACGCGTTGGCATTCTCCGCCCTAAGTAATTATAGATATTCATACGTGTATGTGAATTTTATATATGGACACCGCATAAAACTGATTTATTATTTAACTTTACCGGTACATGAATTATTGTATTCTTATGTAGAACAAGACTCTATATCAAATAACCATAAAATGTGACCTTGACCTCATATGACCTTGATTGTAATATATGACCCTAACCTTGACCCTAACTAGTAACCATAGTAACCAGGTCAAATTGCCTGCTCTTTGCCCTACCTCAGTACTAAAAATGAATGAATTTACATCACCTGATGAAGAACGCCTAAGTTCGAAACGTTGTGATCATTTGTAAATACTACTACAGTAATAAAAATGACTTAACTCCATGTCTGTCGTCCTAGTTGTGCCTATTATTTAATAATAATATTATAAATAATAACGGACCTAACACGGACCCTTGCGGGACGCCACACGTTACAGCCTCTTCAGCAGATACACGCCCATTGGCAGTAGCATATTGCTTTCTGTCCTTAAGATAAGAATTAAACCAGGATACACACTGTACAGATAAATGCAAATTCCTAAGTCTTCCTAGGAGGAGGGAGTGGTCGACCGTATCAAAAGCCTTTCTCAGATCTAGGAAGACTACAGCCGAGCACTCCCCCCTGTTAAATCCTTCAAATAGATCTTGAGTCAAAATATAAATAGCACCATTAGTAGATCTACCTGGAACAAAGCCAAACTGTCTTTTAGATATAAAATCATTATCCAGTAAATACCTAATTAACTGGCGGTGGATTGACTTCTCAATTAGTTTCGAGACAATATTGAGTTGACTCACTGGGCGCCAGTTTGAGATATTCAACAAATCGCCTGACTTTGGCAACGGTATTACATTAGCTATTTTGAACATCTCCGGTATGACACTATTAGTGATTGAACCATTAATTATTTGAAGTAGTATATGTGGGATATGTAACAACACGTTTTTCACCACATTTGCTCTGATGTGTTGAATACTCGATGATTTTGCAGAGTTGATACCGTTAATAATATTAGTGCAGGTTAATAAATCAATAGGCAACAATTCAAACAACTGGTCACGTTCAGGGACATGGGAAAGTATAAGGTCAGTAATCCATCGATGGTCGGTGTTACTGACAACTGGTATCAGATTCGCAAGGTTAGGACCAATACAAGTATAATATTTATTTACAAAGTCAGGAATCTCAAGGTCAGGGATGCCAGTACCATGCTCATTTATTAATGACATTTTTATCTCAGTGCGAGGTCCCTTCCATAAACTACTTATTACATTCCAAAAACGCCTTGGGTCAGTTTTGTATTTATTAAGATTCCTGGTTATCTCTTTTTGTCTGTTCAAGACCAGCTTATTTTTTATTTGTTTGTCCAGGTCTCTAATTTTGGCTCTGAATGGATTAGCATCCTGACCTCTGTAACCCCGGAGTTTCTTAAGAAATCTTTTTTTCTTAGCAGTCAAAAAAGACAGATTCTGATTAAAACCAGTAGGTGCATCCATATTAATGGCCATTTCCTTAACTGGGTGATGTCTATCCAGGTACACACGGATGCAATTTACAAATTCACTATAAAGTTCACCTGGGGAAAGCATAAGGTTTTCAGTGAGGGCAGCATTATTCACATAATTATTCAAAGCATTTTGATCAAAATTCTTATATGATCTACCAGTAATTGAACGAGTTTGACACCTCTCTATTCTTCTTTGTTTCTTTATAGCAAATACAGGGAAATGATCACCAAATTTGTAGTCAAGCAGACCATTTGTGGAAATATGCGGAGAGTTACAATAAATATGGTCCAAAGTAGATCTGCCCCTGGTATGATAATACGTTGATCTAGTACGTAAATATTTCAACTTGTTTTTCCTTAGAAAAGATGTTAGACTTTTATATTTATTACTTGTTCTAACTGCAGAATTAACATTAAAATCCCCAAGGATCCAGACCTCCATCCTGCGTATGTCTGGATGCTTTAACATTTCACTCAATTTTTTATAACATAACCTTACATTACCATTAGGGGGGCGGTATACAGACAATATCACACGGTGCTTCTGATTTGGAAATTTAGTTATTAATCCAATACATTCTATGTCTTTATTGCTTACATCGTTCTTATTAAGCCATACAGACACCGGTATGTGGTATACCCCTGTCCATCGTCCATTGGTGATCCTCCCATGTGCATCTTCTTAGATACCATACTTAGATATACCATATGTATACCAACACCCAAACTGCATGCCCTTTTCAGCCACTATCCCCATAATATACACGGCGCCCCACACCCTCACCACTAGCCATCTCCGCAACTCACACCCAATTCCCCACACCCACCCAGTCCCCCATATACAGATTGCTTGATGGCGAACCTTGGCCTCCTGTATGTCGGACATAACGGCGGCGCCCTGGAGGATAGCTGGCCTGGAGGAAGGCTTCCATTGGCGGCCGGCTCCTCCTGTCGTGACCCCTTTTTGTCCACCAAACTGCTAACACGCCCAGGTCCTCCAGGGCCGTGCAGAAAAAATGGCCCTCTCAGTGGGAGATGGGGTGGGGGCACATAGATGCCTGTCAACACACCATTGCAGGTGTGTGTTGGTGTGTGGGGGTGTAGTGGTGGATGTGCAGTGGGTAGATGCGGAGGGGGAGGGGTTCTCCTGGGGGCCGACGCGCTTCGCACCCATGCAGTGGAGGAACACTGGCAGAAATCTGGACAGCTGCAAAGTGGTTTCCACAAGAAAAGAAATGTTGGCACCCTCATATTTCTGCACACCTCCTTCTGAGCACTGATTTCCCGGAGGTTTAATCGCAATGCCAGAATCATATGTAAATGCATATCATGTTGTGAGTAGTATAGCGACATGGGAGTTTGATGCTGGTCTCGTATTAACCATTTTGCAATCTGCATCAACTCATAGTGAAAATATCCTTGGTACAAATATCTGTCTCTCTGGGGCTAAAGGGGAAAGACATTATGTTCTTGTCTAACACATTGGATATCTTGTCCGACTGCTTCTGGCTATATTCGCTATGTGGTAAAGATGCGGCCGAACAATGTTTACAGAGACGCGTAACCCCCCCATCCTCCCTATCCAAATACTCCCAGAACCACCCTACCCCTTGCCCCCCTCAACCCTCAGACTTCCCAATTGGTATCCCGTAATGCCTTTGATCAGACAAAAGATGATAGGAAAGAGATCGGAGAGATTTGTGAATCTCCATTTCAAAAGCAATGAAAAACAAAGTGAAGAGGGGAGGAAGGATGAGACGACGGAAAGGGGGGAATCACAGATAATCTAAAATCCATTTACAAAAGAACATGCACACACAGCCGATCACAACAATCAAAGATTATCTCTCCCTGTGCGTTTTGCACGATAATCCCACCCAAAAGCGATCCGCGCCACAGAAAAGCCGAAGACTGGGGTAAATAGAAAACAAGCTGGGCTTTGATTTGACTTTTTTTCCTCTTCTCTATCTGAGCATCTTGCAGCACTCTCAGTTGTATTTCCCTTTTCTTCATGGCTGGGATCGGATCGGAGAAAATATGCGCTGCCATAATCCCCGCCTCTGGTACTTATCCCAATGAGCCTTCCAGTAGGTGAGAGGTGGGGGGGGGGAGGTGCAGAGACAGATGTATAGAGGCCCCTGAGTCGGTGCTTTTACTGTTACTGCTGCTGGTATTGGTATTCATGAAAATGTATGAACAGAGAAAGAATAAAATACTCCAAGGAGATGACTGGAATCGGCTGGAGGCGGTTGGGGATTGGATTGGGGGAGGGAGTTGTTGGTGTGAGTGGGTGGATGGAGGATTGGACGAGAGTCGAACACGATGATGGAGATAGGAGGCAAGTAGAGTATATAGAGGAATGGGTACGTGTGTATTGATATGGGTTGAAAATTCTGTCTGAGTAGAGATTGAAGCAAGAGATAGAGATGGCAAGACTAGTAGGGAGACGGGCATTGAGGGATATACAATACAGACCTCAGAGAATAAGAAGGAGTAAAAATAAAGAGGATGGTGTGTAGGAGAGACTATTATAGATACTGAGAGATGTCTGAGAGTGAGTGAGGGAGAGCGAGAGAGACAGAGACATGCAGAGAGAGACACACACAGAGAGACACAGAGACAGACAGATAGAGATAGAGAGAGAGAGAGACACACACACACACACATAGAGAGAGACGGAGAGAGAGACAGAGAGAGAGACAGAGAGACAGAGACAGAGAGACAGCCAGAGAGACAGAGAGAGGGAGAGAGGAGGAAGAGGAGTGGAGCTCTAGAAATGTACATTATAGATATAAAGATGTAGACATCTAGATCCATGTACATTGAGAAAGACACTGGAGCTGCTTGTTCTTGTGAGTGGAAGACGGGGGTGTGTGCGTGGTGTGGGTGCAAGTGGGAGAGGGGGACGAAGATGCGCTCCGACAGAGGTGGGAATGTGTCTCAGTGGTTTTTCACTGCGCGTATTATCACTAAGCCATATCCCGGCCTGGGGCGGCTCTGTTAACACACTTTGTTGGCCGCCTCGGCCGCCGCCGCCATGGTCGCTGTCTTTGTTTTATTCAGCCACACTTGAGATGGTTTTCGTGTATCAATCCCGGCACAAAGGACTGGGCATTTCCGCCGTCCGTAATGGGGAGCTGGTCCCTTTTGTGAGCTGCTCCCGCCCCTTTGTGAGCCGCTCCTTGTCTCCGTGTAGCCGCATTAGCATCCGACACAACTCACATGTGTCGGACAACTCGTGCCGCCCAACGCTACATCGACGCAATTTCCATCCAACTGGGAGAAACTGGGCCAACTTGGAAGGTTGAGTTGGGATGATTTGGGATCGGAGGAAGTGGTCTGGCTTGGAAGATGTGAGTTGAGTTGATATAATACTAGACTAAGGGCTGGATTAGGTTTGTGACTGAGGTATTGATCGAGTTTGGAGGAGGTGCACTGCTTAGAGCTTGAATGGGTGTGCTGAGTTGGGAGTTAGAAATGGGTGGACTTTGAATATGTTAGGTCACTTTGGAGGGAGCTTGGTTAAGTTGGGAGATGGTTTGAGTGTTTTGAGGAGGAGTATATTTAGGCTAAGTTTCAGATGGATTCAGTCTGGAGGTTCCGTTGTAGAATGCCATGGGGTTAGTTCGAAGAAAGTACCATATATGGGAGGGATAAGGATGGATCCAGGGATAAGGGGTGGTCTATAGTAGGGCACAGTCTTAAAAATTTAATCTAGTTGGCACTGTTGGTCCTCCGCTGACCTCCTGCGTCACATTTCTGCCGCAGACCAAAACGTGGATCAGCTAAGTATTGAGCTGATCCACGTTGCAGGGGACACTGGTAGGGGTTACTAGTACTTTAAATTGGGTTGGGAAGGGTATGATTGAGGTGGTAGGTGCATGGACAAAACTGGAGGGAGTTGGATTGAGTTGCAGGGTTGGTTTACTTGAAAGAAATCAGGCTCGGTTACGGATGGCATGGTTTGTAAAGGCATTCATATTAAAGAGGGCAGTTTCAGATGGAGGGGTTACTATTGGGTGTAAGCGGGAGAGGAGCTGGTTCTGGCAACCTGCACTGGTAAGCCGATAGGATGGCAACCAGCATGTCCCTGGAAGTGGATGTTATCCAGGGACAAGATACCCATCATAACAATGCCGTATCAGTGTGTTTTGCCACCTCTGGCATAACCAGCAAAATTCAAAATGGTGGACCCACAGGATATGGTTCCAGGCTCCTATAGGGTTGACCTGGGTTGCATTATTGACCAATCAGATAAGTCCCTGTATTCACTGCAGAATTTTTTGGGTACATTATGTAATACCTGGTACCCATCATGCTAGTTGTTATCAGTGCTTATCTCGCCCAGTGCTGGATCAAACAATGGCGGAACCACAAGGCCTCAGTACTGAGCCCTATACGTTGGGTTGAGAGAGGTTATGTTCAGTGAGAAGGGGTTGGGGTTGTGGCAGACTGTGTGCGAAAGTCTGGACGGTGGAAGTGGGATGAGTTGAGGCATGGAATAGCACAATGTTTGGGTTGGGAGGTTGGGATATGAGTTCACTAGGGACTAGTGCGAGTTAGGGAGAATGTGGGGTTGGAAATGGGCGAAGTGAGTTGGTACCAAATGGGAAAGAAGGGTGCACGGACGCAAGGGTGGGTGTTTCAATCCGCCTGAATCCACAGACACACTGTCTTTACATCCTCTCTCTAATTCTACCAACAAAATTATATCAAATCTACCTAGTCTCTTATTTAACGATGTGACAAACACTAATTTCCGTGGTTGTAGCTGATGCGCCTTGTTCTAGACATCTCTAGTACCCTAGACCTACTTCGTGTCCTGCCGCGGTCAGTCCCCTGAGGTACCTTACCACCGTGGAGGCGTCGTGAAGAGCTGCTGCCCTCTCTTATTGGTTGTGGGAATTACCCTCTCCAGGCGCGCCCAGGGTGTACAGCTCCATGTCTAGGCAGAGGTGTGAGTGACTCACTTTGGCTCACTCATACTCATAGATCTAATATTGAGACCAAGCGTTGATGCCCCTGTAGTTGATATTCGGTTTGATTATATGATAGCCATGAATGTCATGAAATTAAATAGGTCCATATCATGCACTCCACAATGTCATATCTTCATGTACATAATATTAGGATTTTGTGTTTAATCATGCTAAAATAGTATCACAAGGACTGTGTGTTTAAGATGACTTGTGTAGAGTAATGCCTAATAATAGTCTACACGTTTTGCACCCGTTACAAGTACGCATATTTTAAACTCATTTTCATTTTGACGTTGTATATAGATTTATCAGGAAAATTTCCAGGGAAAACGTTTTTTATCATTACGTTGTTGTTTTATTTCGGCTGTGTAAATGGGCATTGTAGTGCTTCTCCCTTTGTGAGGTGCCATTCGTATACAATACCTAACTGTTGCCAATGCGCCCCACCATATACATGCTGATTGTGAACTTTTGACATTTAAACACATATGGCAGTGTGTCCCTTCTGACCTTCCCCTTCCCTCCCTCAATGGCATCTTGCCTTGCTCCTGGGTGGGGCATCTCGCTTACAACATGTCCATGTGTCCTTACCAATATTCTTTGTATGTGGCAACTACCCCATGTCGTGGTCACTGATGTGTTAGGAGGCATGTCCCTCCAGGACTGTCACTGGCCATTGGCCTGACCCCACAAATTCACCGATGTCTGATCAATGTTGTTTGGGTTGTTGCTTTTTTTTCCTAGGATAGGGGGCAGTGAGGTAAGGGGTGTACGATATATATGATATGTATAGTCCAAGTCTGGGCCAGGAAAGGGACTCGTTCTGGTCCTTACTACTTGAATATATCTATAGATATTTAAATCACATAGGGATCAAAAGAGATAAGAGTAAATTTGTTTCCTCACTGATACGTCCACTTTCTACAAAACACACATGATGTCATGTACATGTAAGCACTCATGTATGTGACATGTGATGTGACCCCCGGCCTATGTAGTCTGTAAAGTTCCAGCAGTGTCTCATCCCGACAGTGCCCCGCCCTGGAGCAGACCCCTCCCTTGTCCCTAGGCCCCTAGTTAGGGCCTCCTGGTGTCACCGTGGAGACAAAATTCCATCTGTCATACAGAGGATCGGGCGAGGCCGGCCGATTGGGGATGACATGGTGGCCATGTTTGGTGGGTCAGGCTTGCCCTCCAGAGGGTAAGAGTTGGTCTGGGTGTCAGGAGGAAGGCACTATAAAGATGTCCTCCAGGATGTACATACAGGGACAAGGGTTGTGTGTATAGGACCACCGGAAGAATATCCTCTATTCTTAAGATCACTATAACCACTATAAGCCCTTACATGATTGCAGCAATTAATCCAGGGATGGGTTGGGGAAATGGAGACAGTGATTCTCATGCACGTAGAAATTGACCCTTCCTTATATGCAGCTTGCAGAATTTCATGCTTCTTCAATATCAAAATAAACAAGCTCGAGACCCCATGTTTGCAGGAGTTCTCGATCTCCTTTTGAGCATATGACATGAAGACTATATCTAAAAGAAAAAGAAGCTCATTCACTTGGGAGGTGTGTCCCTTTTGTGCTACCGTACTAATGATACGTGCAAGGTAAATGCCTTCTATGTTGTGGGGTATATAAGCTGTCCGCCAGGCGGCATTCTGCCCACAGATCACGCTGACCCCTGACGGTCGGACAGCACGGGACTTTGTCCTGACAACATTGACGTGTTTCTATGACAACCCTGACAGCGAGCTATGCCAAAGACGGTGTCTACCTGTCAGACTGCACCCTCAACAGGTGATGATGGAAGTACGTGTACGTGTGTTGGGTGGGTCGGGGGCTACTAGTGGACCATCTTTTCTACAGGAGCATACTCTTCACCATCTTCGATACAAACCAAACAAAGATTTTGAGAAGCGAAATTCGGTATGTCCATAACATGGATTCACTATTATCAGATCCAGGGGCGGATCCAGAGGGTGTGGTCCAGGGGGCCACAGCCAAGAAAAGTTGGTCTGGGGGCGGGGGCACAACCATGCAGGGTTAGGCACCACATTTCCCATACTACATGTAGTAGTTCCCCTAGACTAAAGTCTTAGTTTCCCCTGGATCTGGGGGCTGGGTATCAGATTCAGAGTTATTTAATTTTTGCTACATACATATTGTCTAATGTGCATGTCTGTGACTTTGATGTTGCCCTTGACGTGATTTTATGTCTATGTGTCATAAATAAATGTGAGTTTAGCAAATGGTAGATCTGAAGATTGAGACATCATCATACGTATACATGTAGAGCCATAACAAGTCCTATGGAATGTATATCCCAGACAACTCAGATTCAAAATGGCGGGCGGAAGTAGCTACAGCAGCGCCACCAAGACATTATCAGTTGGTATCAGTGGGGCTCTGATGTTCCCTCCTGCTCCGACAGATGTCAGCATTTTTCATGGCACACTACCCGCTCCGTGTGCCACTACCCGACTCTACTGCGCATGCTCACAGACAATGATCCCCATCGTCGCCGCCAGGAGCCTAGAGGGTGCTAGCGTCGCCCGATATGTGGCAGCACCGGAGAGTCTCTTGGGGAATTGAGTTATGCGCGAGTTGGCGAGAGTATGGGCGGCGGAGAAGGAACCGGAAGCCAAGGAGAAAAGATAAGCCGTGGTTAGGGTTCACCTGTCTGGTTCTGGCGTTTGGCAGTGTGCCCTTGGCCATGTAACGATAGTATACATGTACATAGCTTCATACATGTAGAATCTAACTGCATATGATTGAGAATAGCATCAATTTGTTTCATACACAATATGAGAAATAACAGTAGCGGATCAAGGGGGCGGCCTGGGGGCACGTGCCCCCACTAGACCCCCTAAAATTGGGCCCTGGTTAAACTCTAAACTGTATAGGAAATATGGTGCCAAACACTGGCTGTGCCCCCCCTCAGACCAAATTTTCTTGACTGTGCCCCCCCTAGACCACCCCTTCTGGATCCGCCCCTGTGAAATATGTATAAAAAGTGATGAATAAGAGAGACATGGTACCTATGTTCTTTTAGTTGTTGTTTTTTTTTCACTGTAGGGCTTACATGGAAGCACTATGACAGTTAGTGAGTTAATCGCATTTGTTATTAAAAGCTGTGTAGCCTACAAATAATAGTTGTTGTTTGGTAAGAAACTAGATGTATATCTGTTCCATATCCAAGCTATTGCATCACCACCCCTTTTGGAGCACGGCCGGCGAGCACTGTGGACGTACAGTTATAAGAAGTTTATGGCCCCCTTGTACATGCCGCGCATGCGTAGCTAACTATGTCCACACCGGAAACGGAAACATTCATGTTGAAGTGGCTGAGGGCGGGGTGTTTACAGCATTGCGGGGGTCTGTGAGGGGTGTATCTGTGGACATAGCTCTGTTGCAATGGGTGTAACGTGCGGCGCCGGAGCACCTCGAGCATCTGTTGGCTGTCCATCCTTGATTTATCCCTGGTTTCCATGGCAATAATGACGCTATGCCAGCAACGTCTCCACCACTACACCCCTGACCCTGCCTGACCGGCTGTCTAGTCTCTATTTGTTTTAATTAGGCGTACAGAGCCTGGTGGGCCGTTACTAGTCTCCCGCAAGTCCTTTGACTATACCCCCATGGCCGGGCCTGATATTTGTAAGTAGTGCTGCCGACTAATTCTTTGTGATCGCTAACAGCATTGTTGACAAGCGATGTTGACAGGAGCAGCTCGCCCCACCAGACATGGGGATATACATTAGGGAGCTTGTCGCCAGACTGAGGGTGAGCTGCTCATAGATTGTAGGTCTATACTCTACTACTGGCCACTCAGCGAGCAGCTCTCAACATGTAACTCTGCACAGCTAATTTTACTGCATGTGCTAGAAGTGTCGATGTCCACTCACATTTGGACTGTTGAAGGTCATATACGGCACATGGCTATTGTATTATTGACCAATGGGAGGCATCCCTGGCATATACTGCGGAGTCGGGGGCTGAAGGTGTTAGTCATAGTGCCGTCGGGGTCTAATGGCGGCCCCCAGCTGATAATGGCTATGTGACCTATAGTGACGCATGGACTGAGTGCTGGATGTAATTGAGCTTAAGCAAATTTCGGGGGTAGACTTACACGCCCCCCCCTCAAAAATGTTAGGGGGGGGCGTACCCCTCCCCTCCCAAGGTCCCAAGATTTCCAATGTCTTTAACATAGACCAAAATAATTTTGGGTAATTATAGTGACCTTCACACGTCGATTTTTTCACCCATTCCTAGCCCTATCAATGAGTTTCTCAGAGCTCACGGGGTCAGCACAACGACAAACTGTTCCTGACATACATGCTCACAAAATTAACCTTTCCCTGCCACAGACATGAAGAACAGGGGCGCCGACATTCTCTACCTTTATTTCTCATGTACACCCTCCCTCTCTCCTCCAGACCTTGACCCCCCCCCCCCCACACACACACACCTCTACCCTTTAAGGACGATATGACAATTTGTCGCCATAGCCCCCCCCCCCATAGCCCACAGAAAAAAAAACAGTAGCCATGACTATGCCTATGACTATGACAGGGTTTATGACATGATCGACATGATGCTCGATTTCAGAATTGGCGAGTTACTCGCCAAATTTTGATTTTTGAATCATGCCAACAAAGGAGTGCGTAGCAGTGTGAGGCTCTTGAATGGTTAGGGAAAATGTTGGCCGTCATTGTAATGGTTATAAGTTACATGCTCACCGCTTTTTATCTTAAAGAAAGCGACCAATTACTTCAATTTCTACCTCTGCTTGACGCATAGTGGGATCCATGTGTATTAAGAGAAATCAATAGTGACAAGGGAGTTTCTCAGAGCAGACTATCGCCCTGGGCTTTGCTTTTGTACTTTTAGGAGGCCAAATCCACGTGAGCCTTCATAAACAATGTCCAAAGGGCTTAAAAAGAACAGAAATTTATGGATGTAAAATAGTATCATCTTGTTTCAAGTGTTTGCATTACTAGCAATGTAGTACCAAATATACAGTGGAATATTTCTTAGTTTTTGGATGGGATAACAACTACACGAACCTATAAAATATCTTTGACTTGGGGGACGTGGACAAAATACGCAGATGTAGAGTGTCAGATTAAATAAAAATGTATTTTGTCTTTTCATGACTTAGATGCTTTTGCCAGGGACGGGTCGAGTTTGGGATTTGCAGTCCTCCCCTTGATAACCCCGAATTCCCTTGGACCATTTCCCTGATGGGATGAACAGAAAAGAACTGTAATTTGCCCCACTGTATACCCCTTCCCCTCCTCCCCCTACCCCTCCCCTTTCCCGCCCACCACTCAGTGGCACGTACCAGCGTCCCACCAGCGTCCCTCCACCCTGTAGGAGATGACATGGCCGCGGGGACCACATGTTGCATTGGGGGAAATCAATTTCACACGTTAATTAGGACAGGAAACAGGCATGACGACGTCAGCAGACGATATTTCGCTGAATGACTGACATATACACTAAAGCACCAGTGCTTCATTCAGTTCTGGGCGTTCCTCCGTGCTAGATGCACGATTTGCAAAATGAGGGGACGCATGTGCAAAACATTGGGCGCGCCCTCTGTTTCAAATTGGAAATGAAGCACTGTATTTTTAAGAAGCAAATAACCTTTATGCAAAACGAGATTCAGTTCTGCCTCCGTCTTTCATTTCACTGTGCCTGCCATGCTCTGCACACTCGCCTGTGCACAGTGTGTACCAAGATTGCTCCTTCAAAATCAACAACCAAGTGCAATGGCCAGAAGTCATTATCAAGTCATGTCAAGTTTCTTTCTAACTAATAAACCTTCAAATCTAAGTTTTATTTACAGTGATAGTTTCTGTATACAGGGTCTAGTATTCTGACACATCCTCTGTCCCTAAAGGATCCAGAACCTGAACATTGCTAGTGCCCACACGGGGCCCACACAACCATGTATCCCTACGCCAATTCGCAGTGGCAGACTATGTTTACTCGCTCAGGGACACGCGGATGGACGCGCGGTGAATGGGCTGCGTTTCACGGCGCGTAGACTACCAACAAACATAGCTACCTGGGCAAATAAACGCTGGGTACAGTGTGTATTGACCAGTGGTCAGTTTTCTAATGAGGCCAATTCCAGAGTCTGGACACCCTGCACTCCTCCTAACATAAGCCGATCATCTACTCCAGTGGGTGGTATGGAGCAACTGCATGACGTCTGATGCTGCAAAAGGGGGGAAAAGAAAAAGAGAACAAGTCTTGTTGCAGGATACATAATTCAATAGTGCGATAAGCCCTCTAATTTCCATTTTAAACAAAATGCAAATAGACACTATGTACCTTATATGAACTAGAGGAAAGCGTTGAAACGCTGATAACTCGGAAAGGCCATCTATTTCTTATATATTTTGGGGGAACTTCCCCTTTTATACCTTGAGTCACGCACTGTATTGCATATGTGCAGTGAACGTACATATGACGTCAGCAGCTACAATTGTGCCCCTAAGCCTTCCACACTCACATTGGTATACAAGTTCTCACTGTGGTGGACACACCATACTAAAAGAGCGGGGAAAAAAGGTTTCCCAATGGAATGTGTATGCTTCACCATTGGACACCCAAAGCGTCGCCTTTCTGATGGTTATAGACAACATTTTGTAATCTATCAATTCTTCAGGCATCACACATTTATTCATTCACCAATGACCATATTTATGATCACAACATATTATTCTAGCCATGTATGAATACATTTTTATACAATTACTCTTTTCTGGTTTATTTCCACAAAGTTTGGCAAGATGTGCCTCTTTTTGGGGACACCCAAAACCGTCTTAATCCATGGTGGTGCCTATAACTCTTTCCGAGTTAATAATAAAGATAAATGACAAAATATCGGCCAGTTATTTTAGCAGGAACAGTTTCAAATATATTGTATCTTTTCTTCTATAATTCGCAGTGTATTATTTACACAAGGAGATTTCTGGGTGCACGTTTAAGTTAAGAAGTCAATAAGAAAATCCCTAGAAATATTTGCAGGATAAATACTCTCTGCCTCTCTGGCACTAAGGGTGTATGTCATTTGAGGCAAAATACGAGAATAAAAAAAAGTGAAATATGAGTACAATTTACATTTTGTATACTTAATGAGTTCTAGTCAACAATGAGACATATGTGACAGGACCTGCGAAAAGGGCCCTTAGTGCAGGGTGCATTAAGGTCCCTATTCCCAGTACATGTCACATATGCATCAATGAGTAGAATGTCATAGTAGCACATATAAGTTATAAGCGAACACCCACAATAAGGTGTGAGTGATATTGAGGGCCTTAACGGGATCAATGTACCCACCAGGAGAAGATAAACACACTGGAGGGGGTGTCTAATTGGACAGTGTGTAACGGTGACAATGTCAGGAGGAGCAAACCTGGAGTCTACATTCCTCCAGGGACCCCAGCTTATACAACGGTCAGGGATAAACGGTAGGGGTCCTTATACAGGGTCATGCCAACTGTATACAGATTGGCACGCTAGGGAGGGGTGTAGGGTGGGTGTGGTCTGCTGATCAACCATGTTATACTTTACATATCTATATAAATCCCTGTAAGTGGCAGGCTAGATTTTGCACAATGCATACACCCCCCCCCCCTCACCAATGGGGTATATTTTAGTGCAGCAACTCCCTTCCTTCCTTCCATTAAGTATATTTTCGTGTAGAAAAACTAACCGTTGGAGTTTGTTCACGTCGAACCATTCCGTATGAGTAGATGTGATTGTCATGAAAAATGAGGTACTAGTATCGTCTTCTGTTGAGAAAGATATGATATTTTGTTTTGTTTTCTTTGTAGGTATCATAGATATTGATAATATAGCGAAAGGGAACATACACAAATAAAATAGCTAAAGCGCCAAAGTTATTAGTCAATTTGGCCAATGTATCACATGGGTTAGGTACGATGGTTTTATGCCAAAATTACTCAGTTCTTTTGAAACTGCTTCCATTGAGAGCCTTCTGACAAACCTTTGTACATGTACCACTCGAGCCACGATTCATTTTATCATTATATCTCCCACCCCACCGTGGAGGAGTAGGGGTGAGATGGGGCGATAATTGGGGTAATTAATCATGATGCCTCCTGGCTTACGTTGGCCTTCTCAGTGTTTATTATACTTACCTAACCTTGTCACCATGACAACAGAGGATGCTAAGATTGATGACCTCCATGTAGTGACCAGTACACATTGAGTGGCACCCTGCTCCGTCCTTGTGTCCCTCCAGACCACCCAAGCCTGTATCCCTTTAATGTCAGCATAGTGCTTTGAACAGGGTTTCATCTTTGCCCATGATGCACCAAAGCATTGGATGTAACCAACTCATGGTGTATGAATGTAGTCCTGGAGAGTTACTCACCAAAAACTGTATTAGCACTACCATCACGACAAGGGGACGGAATACATATTAAGGGACTCTACAGCACTTAAAGTGTTATTAATGGACACGACTTAGCACCTCTATGGACTGGAGGCATCTGGAGGAGGTTCTTGAGCTGGTTCTCATCGACCTCCTCCAGTGTTTACATTATGAGGGGTGAGGTACACGTGTAGCGCTGGTATCAAGCATTTGAGGTACATCAATCAAGGCTGCTGGAGGAATCCCCCATCCTGTCATGACTGATGGATTCCTCACCCTGCCTAATGAGCAGTAAATGTCTAATTCAGGTCTGTTCTCTCAAGTTTTCATCAAGATTTGTTAAAATTGATTTAGTTTCAAAATATATTTTCGAAATGGATTCCCATGTCCCAGCAAGTTCAATTTCAGATCTCTAAAATCCAGTCCACCAGAATTTGATAATGCTGAATCCCAGGCTGAATCCCCGGCTGAATCATAGCACCACCCCGACAGTTATAAAACTCTGGATAGTGATGTGAACTTTATAAACCTATCGGTTTATTTGTGATTTTATTGTCTAAGGGATGCAGAATAGTGAACACTTATAAATGTTACCAATTGTTTGAAATGAAGAAAGAGTTCAGAAATTCCACATGTTTTGAAAGACTCGATACTTAAGTCGTAGAGCTCCCATCTGAGTGGCCACCGTCATTCATGGGTGGGTAAATCTGTGATCAACTACCCTATTTACATTGCTTCCTCTTGTCTTCAACACCCTGTAAATGGAGTCTCTAAAAGCAGATGAACCACCACAACCCTCTCCATGCTGTCCATGCTCTCCATGGTACTTTACCTCTCTAGGGGCGGCACGATGCCCAAAGTTTAATGTTGATGTGTCATCATTGCAACAACAGTGAATAATTCACTGGCATTGCATTGATGCATCATCCTGATGCACTTCGCATGATGCATGTATCGCTGGCGAGTTAATCACGTGTGCTGTTATCATTGATCTATGCCCCGGGATGATAAAAGCACTACATAAAGGGTTAATACCCTGGAGGAAGGCTATCTGCCGTCCAGTGTTTTCGTACGTGACGTAGAACCGGAGTGACACCAACTTGTCTTCTCCATGCCAAATATGGAACGCATCAGTTGAAACTTAAGTCCAGTGAGCTGACCAGAGGGCTTCTCTTCAGTAGTATATTCAATTTTATACAAGATGAAACCGTTTCTGTAATGCTGATTTACAATACCTTCCTACTAGCTGAACAACATTACCGTACTTTTCGATACATCATGATATTGAGGGAGTCTTTTCATTGCATCATTAACAAGGGGCATAATCTCTGTCGGAGAAAACTATTACACTTTACTGAAAATTCTTGTGACAAGATTTGAAAGCAGGTGGAAACGGTCAATCTGATGCCCCTGCTTCTATACAGTTCTCGAGTGACCTTTTCTATTCAATTAATCCATGGAGGACGGCAGAGTGCTAAATGGATTTAAGTCCCCTTTGTCATGACAAGCATACATACACCATTGGTGAGCAACTCACAAGGCCTGAATCCCCGCGTAGGGATTGCATCAGACTCAAGAGACATTATGATGCATTGCATGAACTTCACCAGTGCTGCATTGGTGCATCATGGACACAGATAATCACATTGGGGCATCATGCTATCCTACAATGTTCCAATGTTCCATCTTGATGAGATAAACATCCCCTGTCACTGCTGCCAGTGTACAGCACATGTGTACAGCTCGTTAGTGCTCCACCCCCTGTCACCATCAGCCCACTGTCTTGACACTAATCCTATCAGGATATATACACTGGTAAATTCTACTCCCCAGCTCCTCCAGGCGAAACTATATACCAGGCTCAATTAATTGCTGTGTCAAGACAAAGCACGTGGTCACGGAATCTAATTAGTGAAATTGATTTAGAAATGGTAGAGTTATTCTTATGCCCCCCATCTGGAATTTAGATTCTATTTAAATTCTATGGTATAGGGAAGTCCATGGATGTAGAGTTGAGATTTATTTTTTGCTAATATATATTCTTAAAATGTACTGCGTAATTTGTTTAGCTTTTCTTTGTAAGCTGAACGTGCACTTGTCATAAAAATCCTTCTTTCTTCAATTGCATAACTTATGTCTGTACATACTACATTCAACCGTATTTCAAAAATGCTGCAATACAAGTTTACACCATTCCCCATTTGTTTATCTATTCATAAATCTAAACTATCCATTACGATTTATTTGTGTAAGAGCACTTGACATGGTTACCAAACACAGTGTGAAAGATGACAAACACTATACATACGGAAAGCTGAATGTGTGTGAGCGGAGAAAGGAAAAAAATAAACGCAGCTGCAAGTGATCAAATTAGCTCCATATTAAGAAAAGGTCATCTAAGAAACTCTCGCTATTACCAGGATCTCTCCCACGTAAATTACATTTCTCCTCGTCTCATCTTTCCCTTCTCCTCCTTGCCTCCCCCCTGTGGTCAGGCCATTGGTCCTAGGCTGCCACTTGGGGAGACATTAATGTGGACTTGGGTCGGTTTCCAGCTTCCTGCTGGGCCCTGTTTTGTGCACCTGAATATGAATTCTGAAGTGCATTTTCAGTGTACTGTCCCTGGTTTAGGTATAACTCTCTTTTCATATGAAGCATTGCTACAACTGTAGCACCCCTTTGCTCTGCTCAGGTAGCTGATAGGCTTTAGTTGTGAACAACATTCCACCATTCCAGATTTCCAATACTGCATAAATACAGCCATAATTGTGAAAACCCTTTTGGGGTATCCAGTAAATATTTGAAAATTATAAAGACGTTTTTGACTCCAAAATGTGAAGATGACGATACACCCATCCACATTACAATAGTCACATTGATTGCATGTGACTATTGACTTGCATATGTATAAGTAAATAAACAGTAACATATGAATGTGGACTGTAGATACGTGTATAAGATTCGTCTCTTCTCTAGTTAGTCAGGTGACATTTTGTATTGTGAAAATTTTACTCTCTGACAGTATTTTCATTGTTTCTGTAAGTAGCTGTACTATATTTATATGCACATTACCTAAACCATTTATTATTCTTTGATTTTTCTCCTTCCAGAATCTGCGTTTAGATTATATAGTAGTTAATTCATTGGCATGACATGTGAGGTCCTAAAACATAACCGCATCGTGTTTTACCAATAGTGGCAACACCCTTACAAACCACTGAAATAACTGCCTTGTGTCATTGTACAGGAGAGTACACACTTTTGGGCATAAAGAAGTCAGGCTTTCCTGTTCCCAGTAAAATGATATGGTCAGAGATAATGAATGACCCACAGATAACCAAGAGTGGGAGAATAAAACAGAATAAAAGCCCCTTTTTGCCCTGGGGACTGCAGGCAATGTGCCTAGTAGACAGGCTCCTGTGCAGCCTCAGCATCATCAGCAATACTCGAGTTAGACACTACCAATAGCCAAATTGAGGGGTGTAGGCTTTCACTGCCTAGAGGGACAACAGTTACTGTAGGACCACTTTCTGTCACCCCACTCCCACTACCAACAACCACCAGTGCCAACACCGGGACCTCAGAGTTCTGACCATCATGGACAGTGTGTATGTTGTTAGCATCACTTCTGGAGAAAACACTTTGGAAGTTTAGATGATTTACCTTCTGATGGTGAATTTATCACTGTTGATTTCCCCTTGAGTCTTTGTCCATTGTAGATAAATTAATTTATCCTAGCATGAATCTACATCCATGCATACATGTACATAATGCCATATAAGTAAGTTTGCTGGTTCTGGCATCTTGTGCATTTATAAATTCTCTAGTACTGCCACTCATGTAGCCTCCATATAATCTATACAAGATGTACAGAGAGAGATGCAACCAGATATGCCAATATTACATGAGTTCAGATATTGTGTGTCTAGACATATTCAATAGATGAATAGATGATGACATAAACCTTGTGCCTTTTATTTGCAGATCTCTGTGGCTATGTTTGTGCATCGACCAAGAATCCATAATATCCCCTTAGGATAGGTGTATATACCACACACGGTTATTCTCCCACAGTCATCCATATACATATATCTGTATATAGCCAAACGTAACCCTTTAAAGATGGCAAGAGCTCTCAAGGTCCATGTCCCTTGTACTCGTTATGCATCAATGGGGGGGGGGCAGTGCACACGTTATGCATCATGTCAGCCTCTTGGTATTAGTGTATCAGTCCTGTAGAATCAGCATAATGTGTGTATGGGGTCGGCAAGGCTACTCACCACTGGTTGATTCATATATCAAGACAACATGAGTGCACAGCTTCGCTGATTAAAACTCTATTAAACCATCCTTAAAGGGCTAATATCAGCCACCATCCCTGTTCCTACCTACCCTTAGACTTAGTACCCACACCCCCTGGAGGTGATGGATGAGCGGCCTTTGTGTGGGCCGTCTTGCTGCCTCCATGTCCCCTCAAACAGACAAGGTGGTAACAAGCCTGAGAAATATGTCTCTTACCTGCTTGGTAATCCTAGCCGTGTTCCTAGCCGCTACCTCACCCCCTCTGGCAAGGCCTCCCCTAAAACTTTCCCACCCTCCACGCCCCATAACTCCCACCCTACAGACTGGGCCTAATCTCAGGTAACACTGTCAGTCCTACCTTGTGTCACCCACCAACCCCTTACCCCACCTTCCCCACCCTCCAACTCAAATCACCTTTACCTAAAGCCTTTTGCCACCACCACTACCACCTCCCCCTGGAGCTGTCATTTCTTTTTGCACATGGTTGTAAGATAATAACAGGTTTGGAAATGGACAGGAGGGTGATAAGTAGGCAGGCAGGGTGGTGTAATTTCCCTTACAATTAACCCCCACCCTGCCCCCTGTGCCTCCCCTAGCCCTCAACAGGCAGAGGGGACCAGTGTTACAAGTCAGACTCAGCCTCAGATTGATGGCCCCACACCCGGTGTCCTCATTCATCTTCACCTAACGAGACTTGAACCATTTTGCCAATATTTTTATTATTTATCTATTTTTTTCTCATTCCTATTTCCCTATATATAGTCACTGCTGTAGCTGTTATGTATACCTAAAATACAATCAGGGACAATTTGGTTCCCCTTAGATTCTCCCCTGATTCTTCTGCTTACTGATTCACTAATGATCATTTACAATATCTTAGAGAGAATCTAACTTTTAACAAAATTAATGCACAAAAAGTATGCCTTGCTTCCGGGGGCTTGATCGCCAGTGAAAAGAATTGACACTTTTCTCTACAGAACGATCAAACTTTTAAAAACTGCACATCATAACGGTAAGTTGACCCCAATGTTCAATGTAAAGAAGTAATGAAGACAACTATTTTTTTTTTTTTTTTTTTGTCCTTTCACATCATCCCAGTTTGTTTTGATTAGATTTGATAAAGTACGTGGAAACCACCTAAATTCCGTCTGCTACAATTAACTCTTTGTAGATAGCATCGTTATTTCAATTCACAAGCGTTGCACTTTTGCCATCGAGCTGTTTGAATACTGCTCTTGGGTAGGCATGATGCATTAACCTTGTGTTGGCGATTTACCCACAAGCACTAAATCGATGCCTTCAGGAAATCTATCGTCAAAGGGTACGAGCGGAACCAGCGGGCAGGATATTGTAGTTCGTGACGCTGCAGCCCGCGTTAACCGTAACTAATCTGTATGCAGAATAGGGTGGCGGGAAAAATGACAGAATAACAGACGACTTCGCGAATAGCAGACGACATTTGATATCCTGTTATTAGCTGCCGGCAACAATTGATAAAAACGTCATCTATCTCATTCCCACTCCACCGGACAGAAGATTAAAAACAGACAGAAAAAAAATACTGCACGCAGAAGCCTATAATTTGTGTCTATAAAAATAACGATGAGCTGGCTGCAACTTGGCGGCCATTTTGTTTACTTAGTATGGATGCTGGCTCTATATGGGCCTCTGTATACATGTTCGTGATGGCTATAGGGCGACCAGTGTGGGTAAATAAGAGCTCGTGGAGATTAATATGATGACTGTGTACAGTGGCCCTTGTGTCACGAATAAACACCACATTTACAAAGTCTTGTGTTTATTGTGGCGAAACAAGTTGGTGGATAGTAGATGAGGATGAACATGGGGTAAATAAAGTCACTGAGTACGTTCATGGGGGCGGGGTATTTGGTCATTATGTGGTATTGTGTGTCACCACAAGGGATTATCATAAATTTACTATATCTTTTTGACTTGTTAGTATGGAATACAAGTGGGGTGTCTTTTTGCTTCTCCAGCCCCACAAAAGCCTTTTCAACTGTTCAAGTGATTTGAACCAGGAAATAAATAATTTGCAGGTGTGGGATTCCCAGAAGTATCAGTACGCAGCTTGTGGATCCTGTTGTCAAAGGTCCTTGAACTTTTGTAATCCTCAATAAATTGAACAATCAATTATTGTTTGAGGTTTTCGCTCTTATCACGATTCTTCAAATAAACATTGCTGATGAGACATTTACATTGTAGTTCACTTAAAGATGATCATTTCATGTATAAAACTATATGAAATTAAGCAAAGCCGAAGGTGGCGCAAGATTCCTTTGATTAAAAGTGCAGCTGGAAGACACTTGAAATATTTTTAAAAAGAAAAGAAAGAAAAATGAATGAGAACTTTTCAGAAGACATCACTAGAGTGAATCTTATTTCTAATCACACTGCCAAATAATACTGTCAAATACAAATCATACTGTCCCATAACTTCAGAGGACTTAGCCCATAAATCCCAAACAGCTATTTCTTTTAGAAATGCCTTAACCCCTATATCACATTGACATGATATACCATGGTTACCCTGACATTCTATCCCTGAATAAGGCAGCCAGCACCTGGAGGAGTAGAAGTGTGCAGCATGTTAGAGGGTGTGTGTACTCATAGCACACTCATTGACAATGTATATTTGGTTGTGTATCCATCCAGTGACCACACCAGACGATGTGTATTTGGTTTTAGAACAAGCCCTGGGCTCAAGTCCCTACATGCTACTCCTGTGTTTGTTGACTCTGCCAGCTCCTCCAGGGTTTAACCACTGTTCCAGTACCGCTCAACAGGAGGACAATATCACATTGATGGATTTTAACACCCACACTGATACCCTCTATGTATGATGTTACATATGCCATGGATGTGTTTGTTTGGTATCTGGACATGTAATATCTAGATTCTGGGGGCTTTGGATCTTGCTCAGTTCAAAGAGTGGGCACGTGCTCCTGTTTGTAACTGGATTATAGGTTTGTTTTGATGTTACCCTGGAGGAATATAGAGTTGGAGTGGTGGTGACATACCATACGTGCCATCAGGTTCACATAAAGCACAATGAATGTTTGCATTTATAGACTCATGTTGGACAGGATTATCTAATCTTAGATACATCTAAGCTGAATTTAGTATTCATGTCAAGGATATCAAAAATCAAAGGGCTATATTAGAAATGAGGACGGGCTTTATCCATATCTCGCAGAAGCCTATCATGTTTTTGAAATAACTTTCATTCATAACAGGATTTTGAAGTTCCCTAGAGTGCTTATAAATATTGTGTTTTATGTAGACTTTATACGCATACGGAGAGACAGAAGCTGTGATATAATTTGAGATAAGAAATTATGATGCAGATAGTGAGTATATTATATAAAAATAATTCTTTCCATTTTGAGATGCTATGCATTTTACCCGATCCCATGCTGTTTGCCTACCAGCATCCCTTTTCTATATTTGAACACCAATTCCACATGGCTATTTAATGTATACAAGGAGAGTATCTATCAAAATATTGACATTTTGTGATTCTACACTGTAAAAAAGGAGCTTAGACTTTAACCATGTTTAGGTCTAAACATGTTTGAAGTCTAAACATATTGGATAGGTAGGTGTACTCTTGGGTATCTATTTAGGATTTAAACGCTTTAATTCTAAATGCCTAAACACCTATGCTAAACATGTTTAGATGTTTAGCATTAAAACAGTTTGATGTTTAGGTGTTTACGATATCAACATGTATATGTTCAGGTGTTTAGGTAAGAAAGATTCACTAGGTGGCAGCTCTGTGCTCAAATGAATTTCTAGAAAGAGGTATGCTCTCTTCTCATCAAAAATATGTCAGAAATCCATTGTAAATCATTAATCAGGAATTTCATATGAAAGGACATAAATGTTATGATTTAACATTTTGGATTGGTCATTTAAATCCTATATTGATTGGATCAATGAGTGATTCTTTCCAAGGACACCTTAACTCTATAGTCCAAGAATAGACAAAGCTTTCTTCAATCAGCCATTCTGTTGTAATCTACAAACAGGGGTTACTCCCTATGTTGGATAATATATGTGATGATAATCCTTGGGAGTATGATGTACTCTCTGCCTACTGTACATATAGTAGAATAATTGAGATGATCTACAAAGTTCAATATCTGTGGATACTATATCTAAACACAATATCATAATGCTAAACACTATAACTTTGAAACAAGATCTAAGCATGTCATATCTAAACACATGGACAAACCTAAACATAAACACAGTAAACACTTTACATGCCTAACCATAGACCTAAACACATTGAAATCTAAACACAAAGGCTAATCACATTATGAGGCTAAACATGTTTAGGTTTATAAAGTGTCCTCAAAAACAGGACAAGAAAATGTTTAGCAATGTGTTTAGATTCTAAACACGTTTTTTACAGTGTACAGAAAAGGTACTCAATGCTGATACCAAAACCCCTAAATTTAGCCCAAAGAAAGCAGCCAGAGAAGCAGCCCAAGGTGTCAGTAGACATAATCCATCAGTTTAGCCTTGATACCCATGTGTACTTTTCAGAACGCTGACATATGTTCCATCCGCCACTACTGCCACCTCCTGGGCATTAAGTGAACTGGTACAAGCCTGGGGAATCATTCTCTGGCGTATGTGACGTATATACATGACGTGTACGTGACGTACGTGTGACGGGAATAGAAGGTTGAGCCCGAGGTTGAGCCAGGTGAGAATAGAAATAAAGGTATAGCTGTGTGAGGGGTGTGATGGAATAGGGGATGTGGAGAGACTGTGGTGAGGGTGAGGTGAAGAATTACCCTGTTCCTTGAGGGGTGGCCATCAATCAAGGCCTGGTTATTATCCGGAATGTGTCCCCGACCTTAAACAGATGTAATTTTTCTAGTTTCATCGCCGGAGGCAGAAACAACAGCCCCCACCATCTTTGCCCATATCATCGTAGGGAGGAGGAGGGGGTGGGATTCGCTCACCTGTGTCTGGCCCCCAATCTCTCACTCCAAACCACCCTCCCCTATCTCCCCACTGTGCCACACCTATCTAACTCTCAAGGTAAGCATAGGCCTACATGGAGTCTACTCAGACACCATTCGTGTGTGGATCAGACCATGGGGTACCGGACACCATGCACTAACATGTACCACCCAAGTGCACCCCCTCCTCCGTCACAGGTAACTCAGCTACTGAGGCCATTTTGGTACTCCCCCCCCCCCTCCACCGTGACGCCTTTTACCTGATGACGTAGCCTAGGGGCGCTGCTGGTGCGGCGAAAAACGTCATGGTGGCCCAGCGACGTAACGACGCCTCCTGACAGCAGCGACGATTGTTTGACACCGCCGTTTGGATTGGTTCACAGCAGGAGGTCGTCAGCCAATGACAGGGCTCGACACATTGCTGCGAATGGGGGGGGGGGCATTTAGTAGCGCCCCGTGCGGATGACGAGTACACTAAAAGGTAGGGCTCTCAGCAAAACCCCCTGTGTGGCCAAAATACCTGCATTTGGACTCCAGCAAAGGGGAGGGGACGGAAACACCGTAAAAGCACTATTCTGGACAAATGTGTGTCAAAATTAGAAGCCCTCCCTTGAATGAACCAATCAAATCGTGATTGTAATTGGAATCAGGCGTCCCGCCTTTAAACCGTCCGTCCCCAGCCTCTTTGCTGGAATCAGCGGGTGGTAGATGCGTGCTGTACAGAGTGTGGGTGTAAGGGAGGAGGGGAGATCGTAGAACACCTAGTTAGGGGCCATTTTCAGCCCTATTGTGGTGGGTAGGATCGCCAGACAGGGATCACCTTTCCTATATGGGACACTAACGGGGTTGTAAAGACCAGGTCAACAAATCATGGAGCAACCGACTGGAACACCCAGGTAGAGGTGTTACTATGGTAACCAACTATTATTCTGGATAGTGCCCCTGATGGCAGGCTACCTGTTGGGGATCACCTGGCCGGCTCAATACTACCTGCAATAGATTTACACATGTTTACCTGGGCGACCAACCGCAGTAAACAAGTTCACATAGGTCCCTTATACAAGTCCCAACTCAAGGGGTTTCTGTTCTCTCCGCAAGTGCTCCTCAAACCTTTATAACCTCACTCCTAGCATGCCATGTTGAGATGTTAATGGGGGCTACTTTAGTGGAAATTTATTCCTGGAGGACAGTTTGGCGTTTATGTAAGATAGCGATTCTTTGAAGTAAGAGTGCTGCAGGTGAATACATTCAACACGTCCATTCTTGGTTTTATCTATTACCCCACATTTTATTACTTCGGGGTCTTTTTCACATGACATTCCTAGTCATTGACTAGGTGTAGAACCAACTTCCGCTCATATATTTCAGACTAATGGGACTTGCTTCTTTTCAACTTCTTTTTCCAAAGTTCCTTCTGTAGCACCATGATTTCCTACCATATATAAAATCAAGATTTCTGAAAGCGATCTTTACAATACCAAGAGTGTGGTAGGATAACGTTTGTCTACTCACATGTATTTCATATTTTAAATAAATATTTACCATCAAAATGGAATGAAAGACTTTAAATGATATATTTTTGTATAAAAAAAAATGTATTTTATGGTTTTTATCTTTAGACATGTACCATCAGCAGTGTTCAGCCAGCCATACCTGTCACCAATGTGTTAATGTGGTCACGGTCAGTGAGATCGACCCACCTCTCTCACCTGTAGTTAGCCTAAAGACCCACCTGTGGATGGCCTGCCTGTGCCATACCTGGTCGTGGCAATCACAGATACGATCCATCACCTTACCTGTATCCAGGTAGGCGGGGCAGGTGTGACAGGCCAACATTGTCCCCCCACTAATTGATCCTTTAACCCCCTCCTCACCATCTTCCACCCAGTCTCACCTCTCCACAATGTAGATGTAGCTGAAGCTTGTTTACAGCCACTCTGTCAATGTGTGATTAATTGGGCCTACAGCAGCACTGGACCCAACTCCTGTGGGAAAGCATATATATGCAAATATGGCTGTTGGAGACGTATATAGACTGCCCCCAATAATACCATCAATCTTGTGGTAACAGCTGATTTGCATACATGGGGCCCTTAATTTGTAATGCCTCATGTTAGTTGTGAGTTTAGCTTGGCTTGCATCATGTAGATCTGCACTTAACCAAATTATTGGTCCCCGGGTTATTGGTGCTGTATTTCTAAAGTGATGCTTCCTCTTGTAGCACTTTAGCTAATGACAGCTGCAGTCTCTGATGCTCCATAATCATAATATCATCTTAGCAATACATAGAAAGCCAATGCTTGGTCAAGCAAATGATTGAGATATATGTGCATAATATATATGGACTACTGAAATTGGGTGGGGATATTTTCCCAGCTGTTTACATTTGTTTATAATAATTGTTATCATCATTCGATGGATCTAAAATGGAAAAAAACATGTCTCAATCTCCCAACACTATAGAACAGTTCACATTGTAAAATAAATGAATTCAGTGGGTCCCAACAGGAGAGTTAGTCCCAATTTGGGCGTCTTCGTTGTATATGTAGACTGCACTCGGGGACTGCACTGTCACATAACATGTATTCATAAACTATTAATATATTTCTTTGTGCTTCGGTGTGTGTATGAATTATATGATATATCTTTCTTTGCCTCGCTGAGATAATATTTCAAAATCTATTGATGCAATGCATGATGATTATATGTAATTTAACATGTCCCACAACAATTTGATTTATCAAAAGAGTGTCAACTTTGTCTGCCAATATCTTTGTGGTGTCTCATGACATATTCACCCCTGTATAACTTCCTCCAGGGCCTGCAGTGAATGTCACATGTTTCTCCTCTTGTATATTTGTCCAGGACGCTTGCGGCCATGTCGGAAGTCTGCTTGAAGGGGCTCGTAAATAATGGTAACATAACCATGCCTAGTTGACCTTTGGTACCCATTTACACTTTTCTTAATTCATCATCCTTAACTGTCTGTCTAAAAGTGTATTCATATTTGAGGTTGGCAAAATGTAAAGTTCTATGGCGTGTTTTGTCTATGTCATTTGCATCTGTTTGATTATGTTGTATACCCTGAATTACAAAAACAATTTAGTGATAGACATGGTAGAATTAATACCATGCATAGAAGTAATGCTACAGCGGAATGAATAGACAGAGAAAAGGAAAAGAATTGGGAAAATGAATCAGCTCATAAGCAAACCCATGCACTTAAGTATCAATTATAACTCTCTGATAAAGAAGACTCCTTGGACAAGGAGTAGGATATTGAAATATGTTCTATACTAATTGTGGTACTTGAAGGTACCCAGTTGAAGATACCAGACCTGTATTCCCAACCCTTTATCACCCTCACCTTTCAATCAGCTGCACCGCCTGGCAGTTAGATCAATTACTGCTTGTACCTGAGGCTAAGTCCTGCCCTGATTATCTCTGCCCATCCTCCTGTGCCTAGTCCATCAGTGACCAGGGCTATAGCTTACTGCCTCCAGGCGGGGGCTGCCTAGGTGGGCCAAAACAACAAGTGTACATTTCCTAATGGATGGCCGACCCTTTCACCCCTAACAAACCATAGCCTGTTACCCCACCCACACCCACACACCCCCACCACCACCACTGCAATCCACACTGCATCCTTTCTGAATATTCTTCTGTATCTTGGCTATTCACGCCCAACTATTTGCATGTACCCATGCCTCTTTTCTACAGAGTTGCAGTCTCTCTTATCATCACATCACATATTCCTTACTGGCCTTGTCTTGCCATGTCTTTCAGCTGGGAATTGTACCCCCACACCCCCTCCAACATTTGCTTTTCTTGAGATTCTTCTTCATACTCTGGGTTTAGCCATGATGAATGCTCACTATAAAACTATTATCTCTTTTGCACTATCCTACACCATGCGGTCTCATTATCATCTATCCCATGCTGTTTCATTTCCATCTGTTCTTCGAGTCATATCCCCTTCATTACCCATACAACCCTGTAGGGACAGCATGATGTCTAAGTGGCATATGTTGCAGTCCAGGCCAAGAAAAATGTTTGTGTCCAGTAAACCGACCGACCCTATAGCAAAACAGGGCCTAGGGCAGATTTTCTTCTTCTTTCTTTTTGACAGGAAAATAGTAACAATACCAATAGAGGTACAAAAATGGCAGACCACATTTTGGAAAGATCTCTATCTGCTGATTAAGCCAATATACCAATGTTCACAATACACTTTTTATTTATTTTATTTGGCTTGTTATTGTAATAACTTGGATTACAGAGTCTTTAACCTCAGAATTTGGGTGGCCAGAGGCAAAAAGAAAAAAGAATTGCCATCCCCATTAACTGCTTGTATTCCATGCCCTGGCACCATGACCTGGTGTTAACCAATTTTTTTTTTTTTTGCGCTCCCCTTTGAACCATAGCAGCATGCAGGCTTTTTTTTGCTAAGGGAGTGATCATATTTTTAGCAACAGGGGATGGGCTGGTGGGCTTGAGGGGGTCAGAATTTTTTGGCCCCTTGACTGGAGGGGGGTTGAATGAGAGGATGTGGGCAAAGAAATTTCACCTGTTTTCAGTGAAAAGGCCAGCGCATAACTATAGGCTAAAAGGGTGCATTTGCAAGCGATTTTCCTCACCTGGGGCTCAAAAAATTTACCCTTGAAGCTTTTTTACACGCCCATGCCCCCCTCTCAAGAGAGGTCCACATTTTTTACACCCCCCTCAAACCCACAACCCCTGTTGATAAATAATGACAACTCATATATATGACATGCCTATATTGGACAGGAGGAAGACTCCTCTCACCCCCCCCCCCCCAAAAAAAAATAAATAAATAAATAAATAAATAAATTTTTTAAAAAAATCCGACCTATCGACCCTAGCATTTCAGTTCATGTTACTGGAAACACACCTTTTTTTCTTGCCCCCATTTGTTTGGGTCATCTTTTGAGAATGCATCAACCAAGTAAAGTGTCTGCATGATACATGAAAGCAGCACAGGCGAGTTACTCACTATGTCAGGGTTCATACATCATAACAAAACAAAAAGTACATAATGATTAAAGGACAATTTAAAGCATTATACGGCCACTAAAGGGTTAGTGTGACAATGCTCCGTAGGGGTTGCAGTAGGCGGGGCTGGGGGTGGAACGGGGTGGAGACCGTTTCCGAACTTGCTCCTGGGCATTTCTCGCCGTCATAGCCTGTGACCGTGTCCTGTATTATTTAATGACCTCTGTACCACCCTTGTTTGACTCCTTTTCTCCACATGTGTACAATCAGTGTTTTTTTTCACATATCAAAAAGCCATTATGTTATACAGGCGTTTGAATATCTGAGAGTTCAAATGTGCTTTAAAATAATACGAATGTGTGTTCCAGTCTTGTTCAAGCAACACATTTGTGAATTCAAAAAAAATGTATAAAGCTTATACTAATATTTATTTCTCTGTAGTGCTACTTGATATGCTGCTAGACTTATAGGCTTTGCCGTAATCAGACACATGAACTGAAAATGAGACTTTGATTTCCATGGCATATCAACCCCTCCTTGTTCGTTTTGGTATGTATGATACTTAAATTGTACAGTATAATATATCTAACAAATAGAATACCCAGCAAAACTAAAAATTTAATTCTTTCTTGCACCCAAGTTGTACAATACATGTCGTGGGTACTTGTCTGACTTGTGCTGAATTTACCCCTTACCCCTATCATCAACCACCTGCCTCAACCCACAGTCCATCAAAAAGCCGCCCTCGGCGAGGGTTTCATTTACCATAAATACACAGCTGGGCAGTATACTACTATCCTTTGTTCTCCCCCTACAACATACACACGTACAGTTGTACCAATATTGTGGTACAAAATTAATAATACCCACCAGATATTGTGGTCAACATGGAAAGGTCATGATTATGCACATGGGCAGGGGTTCAACTCTGGGTTGCATCATAGGATTTTCTCCTTTTTTTTTGCCTGGCTTTTTACCATCTCCATCGATATTTGGACAGCAACACTTGAACAGAAAAATCTCTTATTGTCGTAAAGTTTACAGGCCCTATTTCTAGTGCTGAAATCCTGAGCACCACCCAACTCCCTGCCACATTGTTTGATAGGTGGTGGAGTTTAAAACTAGTCCCCCTCATTTCAAATTCTCACGAATACCAAGGGACTCAATTAGTTATGATCGGTACTTACATAGCGCATGTACATATGTTACGCAATGATAAATGGTGTTGTGGTGTTGTAATATATTATATGCAACACTTGATCACATAACCCTACAACATCAATCTTCAAAATGTCAAAATAAAATGCCTCCTAAATCTCAGAGTATTGCCCCAAAATGGCACCAATGCATTATTTAGGCTCTGTGTCGGCCCATGTCCTTGTGTGGTACAGGTTAGATCACGGCAGCCTGGGAGGTTCTACCTTCGATTAGCGAGCGACAATAGGGGTCAGGTGTCAATTTATCGCCAGGTGGCAGGGCGGGCGGC
Organism: Acholoe squamosa; assembly: GCA_949317995.1. Classification (NCBI taxonomy): domain Eukaryota; kingdom Metazoa; phylum Annelida; class Polychaeta; order Phyllodocida; family Polynoidae; genus Acholoe; species Acholoe squamosa. The sequence continues at coordinate 56,310,783 of OX439038.1, forward strand.
CACCCGGGGCGCATCCTCCCTTCCGGAATCAGGGCCCGCCCGACCGCCAATTCCAGCCGCAGCAGGCGGCCTGATTGACAAACTGTCAGCTCGGCTCAGGTTTCCTCCGTTTGGTAACAGACCCGACACTTCTATGTACTACCTTGCCTGGCCTTCCATCCCTGATTCCCTTCACCTGCCTTCTTGAAGAGCACCACAACACGGCCCTGCGCTACCTTACCCTGCATTGCCCTGTTCTGGCCTAGGCTATGTAAAGTCACCTAGCCTGGCCTGGCCTGGCCTAGCCTGGCCTGGCCTAGCCTAGCCTGGCCCAGCCCAGGCCGGGAGCCCAGGCCAGTCCAGGCCAGCCCTGACTTTTCAAACCATGCCCTGTCTATAAAGTACCTTTTTCTGTACCAGGGATTACTACATAGAGGTAGTCCTCAGGGGAGTCATCCCTGTCCATACCCAGCATTGCAACGCCACACCTTGCCTTGCCCAGGGCCTCCCTGTAATACCTTTCCTGTTTTACCTCGCCGTCTTTGTTTGTCTTGTCCAGATCACCCACCTTCCTTCATTTCACCCCCCCCCCCCATGCGCCATATCTTCCCTCCCCTTCCCCACCCTATCCCACCTACCTTGTCCCTCTACTTCTCTCTGTATATGCACCCCTCTTCATGTAACCACGCTACATCGTTAGAACAGACAAACAGACCAATCTGAAATGTCTCTAAGCCAAATTCTTACCCCGTACTCACTTGTCTACCACCAGGGTAAGGGTGGGTCAATCACGCCTTATTTTACAATGATATATGGAAGTGTTTGAGTGATTTCCTCTCACGAAACCACCACCCCACCTGCTTTATAACGCTCACAGTTCTGTACTTTTTAACTATTCTATGAATTGGTTCTTATAATGAATAGAAAAGCCAGTATAGGTACAAAATCTCTCACTATACAGTCGTTATTACACCGTGGTATCCCCCTGAGCGTTCTCTCAGACCGGAAATGCACAAGCCATTTTAATTACCCAGCTATGTATATAGAAAGTCTGAATTAGGGGTGGTGTGATTGAGTTGGTTTTTCCCATTCAGGTGGGTCAAGGGGAGGTAGCTACACAGGTGATGATTCTAGTACCTATGATGCTTTATACCAGGGAAGTTGCTGATGCGGGGGCGTTGGAGTCATCATTGCAAATCGCCTTTTCAAAGCACTGTGGTCATTTGGGACTGTCCACAGGGGCATTACCAAACCAATTGGGTTCACATTTCAGAGGCAATGAAATAGCATTGAGTATAAGACTCTCTCTAGTGTCGGCCCAAGTCGTATGATGTGCTGTGGTAGACCCCTTCTCACTAGCACAAGTAGCAGACCCCCCAAGTCAATCCCAGGGTGTAAATCTTGAGAGCGACATCAGTCTTTTTGTCGATCATTTGTAGCCGTTTGCTGACAAGGGGAATTAACAAGATGGGGTAGTGATACCCTCACCTCCTCCCCACCAGGCTGTCAGTCTTATACCACCCCATGCCAGGCTGAAAATGCAGGACCTCCCATACTGAGGATTGCTGTACATCAGGAGGTCCCCCTGCCACCTATATACACCCCTCAACATACCAGATAGATCTTATAAACAGGTTAAAGGAATCTAGTATGTCTATATATTTGCTATGACCTGTCATTTGTTATTTATTTCCCCTCCCTGTGGATCAAAATTCAAATACAAAGAATTGTTCAACATTTTGATTTACACTTCAATATATCAGCTCCATACCAAGTACATGTATATAAACTTATACCTGACTTTATCATCTATGCCCAACATGTACGTAAGAATAATTCTCAGGACATTAGGTATGGACAAAATGTTGACATGATACATGTAATGTTAGCCTTAAACACCTGGTTTTCATCTAGCAGGTTCACCCAACGGGCACCCTAGACTGTCTACTATATCAGCCTTTAGGGTAAGTCGCCCCTGACTCGACCACTAGGCATTTTACAGTACATTAAGTCGACCACCTATTTATTATAGTTCATATTCAAATGTATGAATAATGCTTGAGGTACGTTCAAGGTTTACCTATTGTAATCACTCAGGTATGATCAATTAGTACCTATATCCCTATATGTCACATTAAAGACGTTAGTCTAGGTTGGTCGACATAAGGTATCAATGTGCCTAGTGGTCGAGTCAGGGGCGACTTACCCTATACCGATCACTATGTCAAGGGGTGGCGCTTAATAAGCATGTATGTAAACATGTGTATGACCCTGTACCTACCAATGTCTAACACTAAGTGTCTACTGCAGAGGACCTTGTAAACATGTTTATTCATCAACTATAATCAAGATCGATACTGAATGTTATATGTAGCAGACATGAAATATCATATTCAGATATTCAGAAAATAAAAAGCAGACATCGTGATATCATATTCAGTTTATAGTTTTGTCCATTTTATGACGTGTTTTCTACACAAATATGCATCTAATGGGCCCAAGTCAGTGGGTTGCTCTGCAATATCTTAAAAGAAAACAGTAAAAGTGGTTCAATCCTTTAGCGATTGTATGTTGCCTCGAGGCAATCTTTTTCACTGTAATGTATGGAACATTACACTGCATGATACATTTTGTATTGTACATCATGCCGAAACTTAAATGGGGGAATTTCAGCCTTGAAGGGTATGACAATTTCTCCAGACAACCTGGCTTTTCTCGGTGAGGAAATCAGCCAGGTTTACCTTGCTTTCCCATACTGAAGATATGCATAGATCCGATTTATTCAGAATTTACCAGATTTTGTCTAGCTGCTTTCATACTACACATGACATTCACAATGGTCATGCGAGGTTGTCATAATGCAAATCAATGGGGAAAAATGTCCTTTAAGCATCAAATACATACTGTGCCAGTGAACCGGCACTATCCCCGCACATTTATACACATCAAGAAAAATCAGCAAATATGGCAACGCCCATTGCATCCAGCTCATCCATGGACGCGCCCAGTCATCGGCATTTCTCGCGTGACCCCACGAGGAAATGAGATGGAAAGGAGACGCTGCATGGCATGGGTAGAGGATGCAGGACGAATGACGTGTGGGTCAGGGGTGACGTATGTATGACATGTTTCTCAGCACGACATGATAAACATGACAAATGCTGGCGTTGACGTGACGTCGCCGAGACGTCAGGATGTGATACTAATCATTATGATGAATCTGTGGTTCTGAAATGGATCCCTGTACGTTCTGACAGCTCTGGTAGATGCCTAGTGGTGGCCAGGGTACATGTATATATTATGTAAGCCTTGGCCATGTCAGGGGTCAAGGCAAAGCCATGTCTGTTGATGTTGACACCATAAGGTGATACCCTCAGGAATGTATCATATTTGGACAAAGTTTTCAAAACTTGGGCCCAGAGTACATGTTGTATATAATATATGTCCTCTGGGTTCTTCTTTTTTGTTTTAATAAGGGAGAGAAGTTTTTTTCTTCGTAATTTTCCCATAGCTCGTCTTGACACTTTGAAATTGAAGGCCCATCATAAAGCGTGGCAGCCTGGTTGTTTATGTCCCTTAAAGATTATAGCCTCCTGAGTTATGGCTCCACCTGGTGGGATCCGCAAACGCTGAGGATCCAATGTCACAGGGAAAATTGCCCTACAGCTTAAAGTGACAAAAACCTATTTCCTAAATGGTATTTACTATGTTCTTTTTCTCTAAAACTATTATTTTGACACGTCTCATGCGCTGATGCAAGAAAACGTGTCTGGGAATCTTTCTTTTGCTAGAAGATAGAAAGTAAGAGTTTGTATTGAATTTTTTCCATATTCGAGTCGGTGCAATTCTTTACCGCATGTTTTTTTTAATTTTCATAAATTATATTCATGCTTACATACATGTACATGTATCACCGAGTGGACTTGTTTAAATAGTATTGCATTTTCCAATCGTAGTGGGCTTCCTTAGCCATCTTAAAATGGTCTTTATCTTATCTTTCCTACCCATTTTGTGTCTCGTGCACATATATGCATGGGCATCGGCATGTACATTCACCTGTTAAAGTGATGTCTAATGCAGTTTCCTTGCCATGGATGTGAACTTAGCTGCCAAAATGTCATTAAATAACATTTACTCACTCACTCACTTCCAATCGTAGTGTATAAACCCACAACCTCACTCAGATGCTTCATAATCAGTCTCCAAACAAAATTAAAAATGGCTCAGAAATCTCACAATGACCACACTTAGTGACACATGCACTCACCTTTCTGCCTATTACAAATTCAATTAGATTATGATCAATTCTCTAAATATGACATTGCAATTGTCTGCGGATTAAAGTAAGACATGGTTCCTTCTTTTTTATTCCTCTTCTGTCCATATGTGTTCCTTTGAAAGGGAAATCATTCGCTCGCACCTGAGTTGGATAACAGTCATGTAGGTAGGAATACCACTATTGCACCTCCTCCTCCATTTGCAATGTCCCAATAATCAGTCACACGTGAGTTTCTCACACGAACTCTCTTCACCCCATCCTGGGGTCCACACCCTTCAGTCACTTATCCATTTTTTTCATTGATTTATACTCTAAGTCTGTGTGAATAGCTGTGTGACAGAACAAACTAGGAGCCATGTACAACAATGGCTGTTCAATCAGCCTCAGCCCTGGCTCCTGCTGAGGGGTGGGATCAGGGGCCAGGGGTCGGTAGTAACTATGTCTCGGGTGGATAGTGTTTATGATATGTTTTAATATAGGAACCCCCACTCTACATACCTACATCATGTAGTCGTGATAAATGGCAAACTCTACTGCCAGAAAAATATGTGTGTATGTAACTAGATGTGTTTTTAGAACAAAGGTTTTGTTTGCTTTTGTAGACGTATACCAAGGTAGCGGATTGTACAATGGGCACGGCCATTGCTGAAGCTGGCTCCCAGAACTTATCACTGATCATAGTTATCTGATGGGTACCACTGTCCCCCGAGAGGACCGCAGTGAATAGTTGGTGTTATTTCATTGACTGATAATTAAACCAGCTTAGTCGGTATATATAAAGGATGTACATGTATCTCACTGAGTAAATCCAAACAATTGTGGTTTATACAAAAATGTATGTGTTATTACCTGACAGGGCTTTTATAGAATTATACATAATATGTCTGTGGTGCTGGCTACCTGGACACAAAATTTGTACCTGGGGATATGAATTAGATCACCAGCATTTTGAATTCTTGTTTCCTTTTACACATGGGCTTGATTTTCTCATTTCAAGCTATGTTCTCATCTCACACGTATTATGTTGGCCCTGGACAGGAAATTAATATGATTATTATCAATTAACCCTTTTATTCCAAGCATTGTGTTGCTATGTCATCGCAGATCTATGCATTGTTAGTCTCACTTCATAAACAACCCTAGGATTCAAATAACAATATATCTCTTATCAATGCCCACGGTGCAATTATTTTTATCAAGTTATATCTAGATTTGATTTCTATTTATAACACAAAAATTATAATTAATTTGTAATTTTTAGACGGAGATAAAACAGACAATGTTACTGAATCAACACCTTGTGAGTCAATGAAGTGGCCTGCAGCAGCTCATGGAAAATTGCATCACAAGCTCACTGACAAGGAAATGATTTTTCTCTAGAGGCTTGTCTGTTATTAGACCCTTGATGTGGAATTAAACTGGTACTTTTTACATAGACATGATGATAACAATACCTAAGAAAAAAAATAGACAATCAATAAATTATGACTAAACCTGTTCACATGGCACTTTTGGATAGATGTTTAATAAGTATACACTGTTTATTTTCGGTTCTACAGCGTTCTTATTAGGCGAAGTGGCGGGTTCATCCCTCAAATTCCTGTGATAATTACTAAGATATACGAAGAATACCATCCCCTACTAAAGGGTAATGTTTTATAATGAAACTGAACATTATAGAAACTGATATTAAATACATCGGATGTTATTAAATGGAAAATATTCAAATTAGTTTGGATCTACATAACCCTCACCCCTCATCCTATCTTACATCCATACATCTTTTATATTATACATAGTTGTACATGTATTTCTCTGAGGAATTCAGAACAATTGTGGTTTACATTGTGTTGTTACAGTCAATTGTTGTGTAATACGATTCATATTCTGTCTGAGGTACAGACTACTTGGGCATATATGGCATGTTATCAATTGCACTGAAAAAAAGGTCTTACTTACTTGAGGGTGGATCAAGACTCAGGCAATGTCGCCAAAATGAGTATTATCTGAGACTCAGCCTGATCCAGGGATTATAATCTGGCACACCCATAGAATAACCCGAAGATCAGCCTCAGGATCTGCTAGAGTATCACCCCAGGATCAGAGTCTCAAATCATACTCATTTTAGCAGCATTCCCTGAGTCTGGATCCAGCCTAACATGAGTAAGAAATGTTTTTCAGTGTAGATCTACATCATTTTGAATTCTCTTTTTCTCTTAATTCTCTCCTACTCTGCCCATGTAAGCAAACTCTATGATGATTTGCAAATAGGATTATTCGTATTCCTTTCAAGCCATGTTCTCAATCTGCAAGTATCATGTATATAATTCTTAGACAGGAAATCAATCAAATTATGATTAACCCTTTTGTTACAAGTATATTTTACTATGTCATCGCGATCTATATAAGGTCTAACTTCATAAACAACCCTGAGATTCAAATGACAGCATGCAGATCTCTTATCAATGCCCTTGGGCTTATTCTTTTTATCAAGTTATTTCTAGATCTGATTTCTAGTTATCACACAAAAATTATAATCAATAATTACTCGCTTTTTAGAAGAAGATGAAACAGACACTGTTACTGAATCAATACGTTGTGAGCCAATAAACTGGCTTGCGGCTGCTCATGGAAAATCGCATCAGAAGCTCACTGACGAGGAAATGATTTTTCTCTAGAGGCTTGTCTGTTATTAGAAGCTTGATGTGGAATTAACTGGTAATTTTTACATAGACATGATAATGAAAATGCCTAGAAAAAAAATAGACAATCAATATGACTAAACCTGTCAATGTGGCACTTTTGGATAGGTGTTCAACATGTAAAAGCTGTTTATTTTGGGTCATTTATCTAGCTTCTACAGAGTTCTTATTAGGCAAAGGGGTGGGCTCATCCCTCTAATTCCTGTGATAATAACTAAGATGTCTGAAGAATACCATTCCCTATTTAGGGGCCGCGTTTTACAATGAAACTGAATATGGTTATAGAATGTTATTAAGTGGAAAATATTTAAATTAATTTGGAGCTACATTACCCTTACCCCTCATCCCATCCCACATCTGCCCTTGGTTGGTACCCACGACCACACTGTCAATATTCTGCCTGACAGCAAGCATTTAAAGACGCCAGTAACATCAGCCATCAAGCTATACCCCATCCACAAAACACGGTGTAGATTTGTCAGATCGGTCCACCTCAATCCCCACCCCCTCCTCCACACCCCATCTCCCACGCCAGCCAGGAGAAGTACTGGAGGGGATTATCTCACTCCCTGCCAGTCTCTCCCCCTCCAACTGCCTGACGTTAATCCGCTTCGATTGCTAAAAGCAAGAATGGGAATTTGAGAAAATGCACCAAGCCTGGTGCCAGCTGTTGTGATTCCTTGTTGTGAGCAGGGACTGGTGGGACAGCTTGGTGTGTGGACAAGAATGGCGTGATGGGGGTGTAGGAGATTTAATCATTTAAGGGTTATATAATGTAATACACCCTGTCCTATCTTGTCATGATACAGAATGCAGTTGTGGTAAAATAACTCGACAGGGCTGCATTTATGCATCATGCTAATCCTTAAGCACCTGGCTCAAGATGCATCGTTGGAATAGAAGTGAGTGACCTAATGATTCAACTTTTGCAGCTCCAACAATGATGGCAGTGGGCACTTTCAAAATAGGAGTGTATATATCCTTAACATAAACTCAGTGTTATACTGAAATTTGTGTTCACAAAGAAATTCTTGGCCATATCCCTTTATTATGCCGCAGGCTTTAAATTTGAAGAAGAAGAAGAAGAAGAAGAAGAAGAAGAAGAAGAAGAAGAAGAAGAAGACGAAGACGAAGACGAAGACGAAGACGAAGACGAAGACGAAGACGAAGACGAAGACGAAGACGAAGACGAAGACGAAGACGAAGACGAAGACGAAGACGAAGACGAAGACGAAGACGAAGACGAAGACGAAGACGAAGACGAAGACGAAGACGAAGACGAAGACGAAGACGAAGACGAAGACGAAGACGAAGACGAAGACGAAGACGAAGACGAAGACGAAGACGAAGACGAAGACGAAGACGAAGACGAAGACGAAGACGAAGACGAAGACGAAGACGAAGACGAAGAAAATCATCTTCGGTTTCCTGAGATTCCAGAGATGTCACTGGCCGACTTTTGCACATTCAAAATATTAGCCGGTCAAGATGAATAATTCTGAAAAGACTACTTATCCCCTCGTGCACCGATGGAACCGAGCCTGCACATATACTCAACGATGCCGCGTTGATGTCAGACGACCAGTGAACTACTTCGTTCTTGAATTGTTATCAAACCAATGAGATTTGATAGTAAAACTGATAGTAAAAAATGTAACTCTCTGTATGGAAAAGGGCACTTTTTATGATAAGAAAAAAAACGATAAGAAAAGCCATAGCTGAATCATAAATACACATACTACTGAAATTGATAAGAACAATACACTAAAATAAAGCGAGCAATTGCCTCTGCCTAACTACTGCCTTCCTCTGGTGTAAGCAGCAGGGATTTAGCCTCCTACTGGAGGGCTTATCCCTTGCTGTCCTCACCACCCTGGAGGACGTTAATCCGCCGTCACCGTGTGTGGTACTGATGAGTCCTCCTCCAAGATTCACATCAATTTGGGGTACCTAAATTCACATTGGGGCACCTCACCCTATAAGGACGACATGATGCCTTGAGGCTTGAGGCATAAATGTTCTGGGTAGCACTGATGTGCAGCATCTCACCAATAGGGCCAAAAAAAGGTTTGTTTCCAGTTATGTAGGGACATATTTCCCAATGGTTTTCTAATATTCCATGCAGGAAATGAACTGGCCAGTGAAAACTCAGGAAAGAATGACTATATGAGACCTTGGACCAACAAATTTTTTTTTTTTTAAATCCGACCTACCTACCTCAACTTTTTGGACCATGTTACCGGAAACACGGCTTTTCTTTTTTTGGCCTAGTGTAATGGTGAATCCTGCTGACCCTTCGGGGGTGTACCAGCGCCCATACCTCTCACACTAGTACATTTAATATACAGTTATGTCAGCATGGTGCACACACACAGCATCAGTGAGTGTACTAAATATAAAGTATGAGTAAATACATGTATAAATGTTCTTAGTTTTTTTTTGTTTTTTTTTTTTTTGAAGAACAAAATAAAACACTCTCCGGTGCTGCATTGGACGTGTGGTAGATTATACCAAAAGACGACCACATAACTTGAGACGTCCACCCGACATATTTGTCATGGAAAATAGACTTACTCCTGCATCAACATTATGAAAACGTTGATGAGCATTGAACATACCATTTGGTAATGTCCATTCAGTAGCAAACCGAATTTTATGGTATGAAGCTATAGGGTTGATTGCAGACATAGGAGTGTGACTGTGAGGTGGTTAAGTGGCTGTAATCGAGTCATTCCTTTCTGCCTTCTCCTGATTGTCCACCCATGTGTACCCTTAGCCGATGCACTGAAATAAAACGAAATGATATAGCATTGACAATGTTTATGCAGAAACCTCAGCGATACAATATCAAAAACAACAAATTATCTACATTAGCAGTGATTAGACATGCATGAATATGTCGTGTCAGACACAGTAGTGTACTTGTGAAATTCCTGTACGAGTCCAGTGCTGCTTTTCTCACCGGTTACACGTCTGATACTGATATCAGAGGTGTCATGAATATAATCCTCGACTTCCGTTCTTACACACATAGAGTAACCTATGTGATAGCAACCTGACCTTTGTGTGTCTCATCCTGTATGATGTTAGAAAAGGATGCATATTGGTATCCCTAAAAGAGACTGTCAATCTCAAAGATAAAATGGCAATTTATAAGTGATGTTCTAGAGCTCTTTCATATCATTAGTTTGTAGGGATGATAGTCTATTTTCCCAAATAGAAATTTATTAGATTATTACATCAAGGTATCACCATGATATCAATATCATTGAAACATATTTTCTCCGTAGTTTCCTGGGGATGCGAGACAGGGGATATGATTTATTAGGCTATGAAGAACTGAATTGACTTTCACAAGTACATGTATAGCACTTAGTGGTCTTCAGTCATTCACACAACCAGCTATAAATGGGACTTGGAATAACGCCTATTGTCTGTGATTACTACTGGTTCCCATAGGTACAGTTACCACTTTTGATGTATACAAAAGAGTCAGTTCATCAAACAGATATCATGCAGATATCTACGTCACGTGTTGTAGACTATACCTAGAAGGGGATATCTAGTGAACAGGCTATCTGAGTACTACATATCACAAAAGTATCACCTTATCACTGTCACCCAAGGCAATCACCCCCTCACTATCACTCAGGACATGACCAATAACCTACTGGAGTAGCCACAGTGGACATTGGGCCCCGCCCACCTTGCCACGTCCACATGATAAACTGATAAGGACCAAGGCCTAAAATCATATTACTATCTCCACTATGGACATCGGTTGACAAGGAGAGGATCTGCTAGTGGGGTAGAGATGTGTGGTTATTTGATAGGGAGGTTGATAAGGATGTATTGTCTGTAAGGTGGGCGTGGCTAAGGGTTGCTATGCTGGATACATCAATCATGTAGTGATTGACAGGTAGATCCCTGCTGTCCCGCTTTTAGGTGACTGATGAGGTGAATGGATCAGTGTATTAACCCTTGAAATGATGGCATGATGCCTCAATGCTTTAATTAATTAGCATTAGGTGTGATTAGTTAGTACTTCGCTGCATGGTACTGCATTGATGCATCATGCCATCCCCTAAGGAGTGTATCAATCCCAGAAGATTGGCATAATGTATGAATGCAGCACTGGTGAGTTACTCGCCAGTGCTGCATTCATGCACCATGTGAAGTAGTGCACTCTGCTGCCCTAGGAGGATTAAGTTGTATCATTTATTTTGTGGATAGCTCCCTGTGATATTCATTCAGTTGCACAATGAAATGAGTCGATAAATAGTAATTATAAAGGCTCATATATTTTACTTTGGAGATGAAGAGAGGAACTGAAATCATATTGTGCATATTGCGGGTTGATGCATTTGTAAAATGTGAAGGACTAACAATTTGACACCTTCACCCTGTAATGTGGGGACCTTCGTGAAGAGCACAGGAAGAAGCAGAACAGCTTCTGCGAAGGGGAAAAGCCTTCGATATAAACTATGGGCATGGCAGTTTATTTTTCTTGTGGCATGTGGCAATCATGTGGGAAGCCAGTGTCCATATGCACTGACCTGGGACTGTCATGCTTGTTGTCTGCTATGCGATTCCTCCTCAGAGAACCATATCTGAGTGATTAAAAATCACGGTTTCTGTGGCCATGTCTATGTGACCAGGCAAATAAAAGAACACTTTCAAAAAGTGTAAAAGACGTGCTCCGTTAGTGGTTCTCTCCCTCACAAATAGATTCAACCATTCATAACATACTAGTAGATCCAATCATCGATAGATGTGAATATTGCTATTTTGGTGGGCTCATTTTGGCTAGGCAGCAGGATAGTCGTCCAGGATTTAATGTACGATCAAACTTGAGGCAGCCTCGTAAAATACTTCATGTGTGCTGAGATGCTATACTAATCGATTAATCAATCAATCAAGTTGATATATTTCTACCTCGGTATTGGTCAAAACTACTGAGACGAACCGTCATCAAAAACCAAAGGTAAACCAGTTCATATGACCTCTGTCCTTGTTTGTTTTGCATGCATGCATGCTATACTTAAATAGTTCTATGTTGCACTCGAACTTTTTGACAGACGTAATATCCAAGAAACTAAATACACTCATGATGTATTTAGTTTCTTGGATATAACGTCTGAATGTGTTTCTTAGCTTTGATTGGAATGTATCTCTAAAGTCTGAGGGCTTCCTTATGTTAGTCCATCTTAAAATTGTCTTTAATTCATTTTTAGGCCTCCTCTGTATATCTGATGTACATATAACAATTTATGTGCGAACACATTTATCCATTAATAGCTTTCAACTGTGGATTTCATGCCATTTTTTATAACCTTAGCTGTCGAAATGGCGATAGAAAATATCCACTATAAAGTACGATCATTTAGAAATCGAAAAAATAGAAGTTATTGCAATGTTAAACCTCTCAGGTAGGTGTTGGCCCCTGGTTACTCAAGTCATTAACCTATATAGAAAATTTGAACTAGAGACTAGAGGCAGGGTCAGTTGGCTCATGTCCACTAATCCCTAATTCATTACACACTGTTTACATTTCTTACCTGGTCAGCTACTCTGCCTTTACCTGGCCCTCCATGACACATTGCAGAGACCTAACATTCGTTTTCCAGAATTTGGATAAACGTCTCTAGGGCCAGCCCTGGTAGCATTGTGTAAACCAAAACATACCTTTTCTCCCACTATTTCATCTCACAGTAACAGCCTGATCATGTGTGGACAGTCCATGTATGAGACATTTTATCAGTGCTTAAACTAAGTCAACATCTTTGCATGGACATCAGCAAAAAGTGAAATGATGGTTTTTCATTCTCATCACCAATATTGTGTGTGCAGAAAATATCATCATATTTTCTTTCTATTGACATGAGTAACTAAAGTTAATGCCTTTGATTCCTTTGACTGTAAACCACCATAATGGGCATAGTGCATAATTCTATCAAAAGAAATAGCTTTCATATACTAAACTGTAGTCCAATCCCTTCCACAAAACATTTGGGGAGGGGTATATTTAGAAACTAATATTTTGCAAAGCCAACAAGATGAACAGCATTCAAATGCCAGCTTTAGCTAATGCCAACTGAGACTTGCTAATTACATGTCACCATTTGCTAGAAATAGCATGTTATTCTGCTATCACAAATACCTGTGACATGCTGTCACTTCCTGCACTATGGGAACAGGGAGGCTGGGTCACACCCTGGACGAGGTGAAGAAGATCCCTAATTATTACACCTGTGGGATGGATCTTCTCACACTACCTGTGTGGTAAGCACACCTTTATCTTAGTGTCCAGGTAGGTGGAGGTGGGGTTCTCAGGGATTAGGGATTATCTCAGCCTTGTTGTTATAGGGACTGCATCATAAGCACTGACATCCTGTGCTACATACAGAGGACACATAGATTACCCATCTTAGTAGACTTGCCCTGCACTGTCTACTGTGCAATATGACATTGTATAAATTGGCTGTGAACAATTAGCATAATCTTATATTGCTAATAAAGTATCACAGAAATACCAAGATTAAATTCAAATAGATCAATTGACGTGACTTTTTGCATGAATACATGCGATTTACACAATACATAGGTGATTCATGGTGTGATATGCCATAATGGACTTGATGACCTTGAGCAAAACCAAAAATAGACAAAAATCTGCTGAGCATCTCTGCAAGTGCTTCTACTGGCCCCATATATAAGTCTTTTCTCTGTAGGAATAATGGTAAATACAAACATGTAGAGCCAAGGTATTATCATTATTGTGTTCATCAACTTCCTTATACCGTGGTATCCATTCACTTCTGACCATGAATTCCCCTGTGAAGTGAGGACCTTCATCAGAGGGCATGAAGGGGCAGAAAACTTCATTGGAAGTCCCAGAAAAAGTAGTCCCTTTCCATACTAAATGTGGGCATATCGGATTCGTAAAAGGCATCAAACTTGAGGTTTCTTATGACGTGATGTGAGCTTGTGGACAGTTGGTGTCCATATGCATGGGCCCAGGCTTACAATGCTTGTCTTTTGCCAGGGGCTTCCCCCTCATTGAACGATGTCTGAGTAATCAAAGGCCATGGTTTGTCTGGCCCTGCCTATGCCACCAGACCAATAAAAAGACACTTGCTATCCTTTGAGAAGAGTAGGGGAATGAAGCCACGGTAGCCCACTCACCCTCCTCATAGATTTCATCATTCATCTCATAGATTCAGTCATCCATAGATGCAGTCACCACTGTGATGGACAAGCAGCACATAAATACCTGTCTAACTATATGGACAAACAGCTTTTAGAAACCTGCCCAATTTGAGAAAGAATGGACTTCCATGTCCGTAAACTAATGAGGCAGTCACATGAAGTGGGGATCCCACTCTTGGATGTTAAACAAATCAATAAATCAATCTGGTCATGAATTTGAAAGGACTGTTTCATTGAGTCTCTGCTACAGTCACAGAGGGGAAAAACATCCTACATAAAAGTTGCTTTTGATTCAACTCAATGACATTGTAGTCTTCATAGCTATGTGTCATTGCTCCCTTTACCCAAGGTATGTGTATTATCTGCAGGTCTCACTGACAGGACCACGCTAATGAACCAGCCTATCAAAATGAAAATACGAGAATTCAGAGCAAGGTTAGTGTATTCATTCATTATCATCACCATTAACATGTGCCTTTCGTGTTATCCGGTACCATCCGTCCGGTTAATAGTTATCTATTTGTAATCTGTAGGCCAGGGGATCGTCCGAGCAGTAATACCTACATACTGGGAGGGCAGGTGGGTGGGATTATCTTCCATTATCTATGGGGGACCAGTTGTAATAAGATAGCTACACATCAGGAGGGATCAGGAGGACGTCGTACTTGCCCCACAATCTCTATAATGTCAGGATAGGAGAGATATTCAATGGACAGATAATGTCCTCCACGAGCTAAAATGTATTACTATCATAGGTTATTTTGCTCTCCAACACTGTAACAGTCACAGAGAATGCACAAATGACATAATTTTGCTATTAAAATGATTGTTTGTTTGATACATTTCACTTTTTCCCCATGTGGTGTAATTAAGTAAGACATAAGTTTTCCCCACATGACTGTTACTACCAAATGCAGGCTTACCTGGGATTATATATCATTCTTGGGCAAGGAACAATAGTGAGATATCAGAATGCTATTATACCAAACGTCTACATCCCCTCTACAGTTAACCTAAAGGTACACTATTTTCAACCATGTGAGACAACTGTCAATATTTCAATGGCTCTTACATGTGAGGGGTATGAGTGAAAGCCAGACAGGTGAGTACAGGTAAGTACAGGTGAGTACAGGTAAGTACAGGTGAGTACAGGTGAGTACACAGGAGGCCTGACTACCTGTGCATGTTGTTGTAATAGGTGTAAGACATGATGGACCTGAGTAGGCAGCTACTGATAACACCTACTGATAAGGGCTACCTAGTTGACACCTGAGTACCTTTCCGCTGTCATACCTATCTCACCTGATACAATATTACTGTATTATTGTAAGACTTGTAAGAACTGATGCTAATAGTATACTTAAATTGTTATACAAATACAAACAATTATTTTGAGGTTTTTTATTTAGCATCTAAAGCATCTGCATACCTGAATTGTTCAGTATAAACCCTGTGTACTGATACCACAATTACATTTCTAATTCATAGAATTAATTATGATAAATCTATTGTATACTGTCATAAAATTGTATCCTGAATGCTGAAATGCTGCTGATGAAATCAATGTCTTGGACTGCAAGGCTTTGGTAAACTTAAAATTACAATCATACATATTTCAATTTTGTCTTGCTTGATGGCTGGGGGATGTTTTGGCAATTCATGATGAAAGATATTTGACTGTCAGAAATGTTTATTGTTATCAGTCGGCTGTCATCCAAGGATCATCGTAGTAATGGCCTGAACACATGCTGCACTCACAGAGACACCATTGTAGCTGATATGGTGATCCTCTTATCAGTGTCGTTGGGATCTCTCTAGTATAGACCTGTCCCTCAATATCGGATGTATGCGATAGTACACCCCTCTGTTTACTCCGATTGTGTGCAGAGATGTCACAGATAATAGTCTGTCTACTTTTCAATGTCTATATTTAGAATAGCTACTAAATCGGGTCCTCCTCTCTAGCTGATTTTGCCCTAATTTTGGCACCAGCTTATATCACAAGTCGTATTTGAATTGTGCACAAATTATGCATAAATCATGTGGAAGATCTCTGAAGTTTCACAGAAATTGCAATCTGATCTATTCCTTTTTTTAACAAAAACGTTCTTTTTAGCTTTTTTTTCCCTAAGAATTACATTGTCGGATATTAAAATAAGGTATTTATCATCCCTGATGATTGGAGAGCAAAATTGATGTCATTTCCTAGGGCACCTTTTTTTTCTTTTGTTGATATTCCAAATATGAAGGTCTCCAGAGCTGTTCAAAGTCACCTAGTTGCTTAAAAGCAGTAACCTTTTAGGAGAAAAGGGCGATGGTGGGGGTAAATCTCGATTTTGCACTGTTTTGTAGCAAGTAGATTCAGATAAAACTACAGGTAGTCAGATGAGTGCATGCTTACTAATTGTACATGCTAGTTGTTGTGGTTATGTGTGGTTTGTGTACACTAACATCTGTACATTGACATGGGGTGGTCCATGGGGTCAGATCGCCTGTGTGTGGTCGCCCCCAGGGCTATCACATACTGTTTTTTATAATGCTAAACATTGCAATAATACTATATAACAGTATGCATATAAGCGCATGCAATGGTCCTTATGTCAATTATCATTATGATAGATGTGGAATAGTTGCAAGATAAGTTATTATAATTATGCACCAACGGTTCAGGATATTAATTTGTGTTTCCATGTTCAATTGTTCTGTCGGTTTTGTCTGTTGCCATGTGTGTCATATATGTCAGGGTTGACAGCATGTCAGTGTTGACTGGCCTGTGGTGTGTAGTCATTTGACAGCATTTGAAGTTGGTGATTGGTCGTGTTTTCTTTTAACTATGAGGTGGGGGGTCGACCCCTCTATGTAGCTCAGGTTGAATGACTCTAGGCCAGGTGAGTCAAATTGTTAAAGAATCTATTTCATAATTCTCAAGCCTTAAAACTGCCCTGGAATCGCTACATGATATGTGCTGGCGACTCACGAGTCACTTACTGCAACTAGTAAATGACTAAATTATCATATCTGTCAAAATTGAACAGGTGATATGAACGTAATATCCTTGTGATATCATATGGCGCATGTGGCAATAATGTATGTCCAGGATAGCAATGTTTGTATTAACATAAAATTTGTACATATTCTAATACAAGTACATGCATATGCAATAGAATAGATACGTTATACATGCCACGACTAGCATGCTATTACGATGTAGGCTAGACATCCTGACAGCTCTTTCCGTTCAGAGTTTTGGGCAATAAGGATGTGACGATATTCTCCGATAATATTTCAACCTTTCTGTCCTTGCAAACTTACGTGTGCCAAGTCAAATACACACCGGTATTTACACATTTTCCCTTGATTCTATCATGTCACATTGAGATCATTATATTATATGTGTTTGATAATCGTTCATCTTATATCATGATAATAGGTTGTATGATGTAAAATGGCAAACATAGAGAATATTACAATTACCATATCTTAAGCACTGCAATAAATCACTAAATTCCTCAAAGGGGGGCGAGTTTCATTTCTAGATAAAGGGGTGTTACATTTATTAAGTAATTGATAGATTATAAAACGAAGGTAATAGTAAGCAGACGACATTTGGCTAAGTTTGAGTGACAGGGCAGACGATGGTGCCGATCTGTGTTACATAAGGCCTCCTTGTCTCACCCTTCAATGTCTGACCCTTTAGATCCCCTGGAGCAAAGAGCTGTCATAGATATCCCTCTAACCATACTCCAGAGCAGAGATAGACAGCACTGGCCTCTGCTATTCCAGTGTCAAGAGGGACGTGACAGGCATGACCTGCAAAGTGTCAACTTAACATAAATTTACATTTAAATTGGGGGCTGAACTGCGACATGATTTTTCATACACATTTTATAGCATGTTTTGATCAGTTTGAAATCGAGCATGAAATCATGTGAAGTGATGATTTTATCATATCCTTTCATAATTTTCTTTTTCTTTTATGATATAAAGTGCAAATAGTGCATTTCCAGTCTATGATACGCACATTCCTACTAGTTATAAGGAAATAAGCCCATTCAAAGTTAAAACTATAAAGCAAGGACTGCATTACATTGCATGACACAATGACCCATAGTTCACACCCTAAACACACCACACACTTGGCGCCCCATCATGTGGCTTCCGTTCTAAGGGCCACCACACTGGCCCCCTCCGCCTGCTTCCAATCTCTATCAGCAAAATTTGTTTTAATGTTAATCAGCATGGCGTCAGTCGCCGTCCGCCAGGGGCAGGGCTGGCGCGGGGCACAGGCGGCGGCAAGCCTCAGATCGTGGGGCAGAGTCGGGAAAACTACACTAATTCAATTACCGATCACCATCAATTGCAGCTAATTTGGCCTGACATGCCGCCATCGGATCCTCTATACAAGTGGCGGCCACATGGAGGGAAAAGGCTATCGACCCTTTACGTACGGCACCACAACTCAAGACTAATGGCTTCAAATTCAATTGTTACCATGATGCACCAATACAGACCCTGTGAGTAACTCGCTAGCACTGCATTGGTGCACCAGGCCAATCTTTTGGGTGTGAGTCAGCTCTGTGTGGATGACATAGCGCAGGAATGCAGTACTTGCTAATTACCCATTAGAACTGCATCTGTGCATATTGATATAAAAAGAACATGATGTATTAATGCACTGTACAGCCCTTGAGGGGTTAGGGTGCTGGAGAAGTGGCTTAGGATGTGGGGGTCGGCTAGTGCTGTGGTTATATACATGTAAAAGATGTAGAAGACATGTGCTGTTCTGCAGTTTATACTGTGTTTACGAGTGCCTGTTAGATTCAAAGTGTCAAACTAGTGATCCAAGAAGTGTAAAGGATAGCCCTGGAGGGAATTTCTCAATTGTGTTGATTGATATCATTGTGAATTATACCATCCAGTGATCTAGGTCCAGGGAACTAGGATTGATCTGGCCTGTGTCGTTCATTTCTGACACTTATGTAGCTGGTATTGTAGCACTATACAGGTCTGAATTTAGTTTTTCGTCATTATTACATTAATATCTAGACAGAGACTTTCACCAGCCAAGCCTGAGACCACCATAGTTAGCATACTGGCATGTGTTGCTCGGCCTTAACCCATGTGATTCTCCCATATCTCCAAGGCTAATGCTGCAGGTGATGAATAGAGAGGGGATGTGTAGGGCTTGTAGGTGTGTTGTGGAACATCAGGTATAACAGGGGTTCAAAGACACCATTGACCCATTAATGGTAGCAAAGTGCATTATTGCATTACACCCAGTTAGCCTCATGATGCATGAATGCAGCCCTGGTAAGTCAAGTCAGCAGCACTGCATTCATTCATTATATTAACCCTACGGGGTCGATACACTCCTGAAGGCTTGGTATGATACAGGTGAATCTACTCACCAGCTCTACATTGGTGCATCCTGACGAGCAGGGGAGATAAACCTGGAGGTACTAAGAAGGTAGTTCTTAAAGAGTAACAGTTTGTACAGGTGATGTGCAGGTGTGTAGGACAGAGGGTCAGACAAGGAGATACCATGTTATGCACAGCCTCTTCATGCTACTGAAGATAACATAACTTGAACTTTGTGAAAGAAAAACCTAGCCGTGTCAAGAAAAGTGTATTGTTTATCATTTTTTATACCGACTTTGTTGTTCTTAGCTTGGTTTTATCTAAATTCACGTAGGTGTGAATCATACACATTTCCAATGTTGGTATTCATTATAAATGCTATAGCTAGGATACTTTGCCTCCTTACCCTCTATCTAATAGTTTTATTTCCTCAATGAAAACTTAGGCAATCAAGAACTGTCCCCCTTTTATGGCCTTTTATGTTAATGCATATGCAATACTGCTATTCCTATAAATACTCATAAGTATACCCTAGACCCTAGACAGAGACTGCCCTGGAACAGTCAAGAACCATACATACATTGTACTTGCCTGGACTGTCACTTCTGCTAATTTGTAAAATGGGCACTTCTTCTACTTGCATTGCAAGCCATGTGGTACTGGGGAAGTAGTGACACTGGTGACTTATCACTCAGCTCAATATCAAAGGAAGTTTTCTTGTGCTGAACCACACTGTATGTAACTACTACAATGTTGTGGGCCTGTGTAGAGGGTGTAGCTGGTGTGGTTGGAGGGAGAGGGAGGGGATGGAGAGGGGTAGGGTCTATGTACCAAGTGTTAACCCCAGTCAGCTCCTCCTACAGACCGGGATGGATGGCTTCCACCCTGACCTGAGGCTCTGACAAACCATTTGTCATAAGACAACCATCCCTCTATGATATACTGCCCTCAACTTGCTCTCAACCTCACACAACCTAAGTCAAACAGATCATGGCAATATGTTTTGATACCGCATTTATATGTACCTCTATGATAGTCAAGGAGTAGTCTAGGGGCAAAGTGTATATGTATACAATTAATGTATAATGATAAAACGTCATTATTTACTTTGTCTTCTTGGATGTACTCTCTGAGGAGCCTTTTTCCATTCTACTGGGGCTGTTAACAAGGTCACATGGAATTAAAGGCTCCTTGGTGTTTTCATTTATATCAGTTAAATAAAATAAGTGATAATTAGTCAAGGGAATCAAACAAGTCTAGGGTTGTCAGCAGGATCGCACCAAACCGACCTAGTGGTATGGGTGACAGGTAAGGGGAGGGGGAGCAGTCACGCCTGCTAGGCCTGTTGCTGATAACCACAAAAATTATGCATAAAATTATGACAAGCAGAGTTGCCCCTGGGCACTGTTATTGACGCCGGATGGTGGCGTTGTGAGAACTGTGGTACTCTCTACTCTAACTGTTGCTAGATGTACTAGTCGTGAATTTGAATGGGGGTGAACAGTGAGCAAGATGCAAGGAAGGAATTGTAATCGATGTCTGCTGTAAATATCACGCTATACTTTCACTAAGCAGGGTTAGGAAATACTAGTGTATGCACAATGACCCTCACATTACCCGACACATTAAAAGATACTTGTGATACTTGCAGGTTACCTTTGGCTTGCTGCATGTCCTTATGATACAAACTTCCATTACAACTGTTGTTGTGGTCGTATAATAGTCGTATAATTCTTTCAAGAAAACAGTAATTATGTAGTCTCTATGTAGATGACCGGTATATATCTGTCTGATTATGATGATATCATAATCAGGCTGATTATGCTAATGTCATGATAATCAGATAGATGACTGATTTATGGTTTTCTCTTAGAGTGTACTGCTTTGAAGGATTCATAATGATGAGAGCATAATAAATAACGTCTCTGATAGTCGACCGTAAATCCGGCCCATCAACTAACGACAGTGACATTGAGATATAAAAGTCCAATAAGCAAGGGCAGAAAAAAGAGAGAAAATACTAGTAGTAGATCAACCTGTTTTGTGGGCTCTTTCCGACAGCCCACCCCGGAGCAGCCCCTCCACAATTGGAGTCGGTGAGGATTAACTCAAACAATGTCATTTCCAGCCCGAGCTACTCGCCCCTTTACCACCCACTGCTACAGTCACAAAAAATAGTCCCCATCCGCAAAGTAGTCCCTACCCCCTATTCCTCCCCATCATCACCAGATTGCAACAAATCACACGCCGTCTAGATCAAAGCCCCAGCAGGCTATTGACCCCCGACCTCCTCCCCCCATGATGACTCTAGCCCCCTATGGCAGACACACCCCTCTTTGGATCCTAAATGATCCAGATCCGGATTGGGCCAGGCCCAATCAAGACTTGACAGACTGACGTAAACAGAACAATTGCCCAGAGCCCCCTTCCTGCTCCCCAACCCCCATCCCATACCCTAGTACATCCAACTACTACTGTGGGACTTTTTCAGTCTGCCAACTTGTTCTGACATGTTGAGCATGTGTATGACATGAGTTGCTCGGCAATGTGACCCTCAGAGCAACTCATGGTGGAGAATATATCCTATATATAGAACAATGTGGATATGGTTAACTCAGCCAGGAGTGTTAAACATACATGGATATGTAGGGTGTAGCTGTGCCCGTGTTTCTATCAAAGTGTAGGCACATGTATATCTAATGTCCTCTTAGTTATATATAGCCTGATTTGATACTTTCACATACCCAGTATTCATATCAAAGAAGGTGGGGGAAATGAGGGTAATTTTATATCAAACTACGTTTCATATTATAGTTCTTTAATGCACCGGGCGCTTACCTTGTTGCAATAGACTGCCCAGGTTGGGCATGATTTGCCAACAGACCGAGTAAATCAACAGCACACCCTTGTCACATCATGATCCTGACGACAAATGAGATGGAGCAGCTCACCACCAACAGAACTTTCCAAGTTCAAACTCTTGAAATTATGACTTTGGAGAGGAACGTGGTTCTAATAAAGTACAAAGGGAATCATAGCTAGTTGCTCTCATTGTATAATATATGATAAAAAAAAAGACTCCCACATACCATACAAGATGTCTATTGTCAATTAGCCTGTTGTAGTACTTTTATTTCATCTATTTCTTTTTTTTTAAAATTCTTTTATTATTTATATTTCTTCTTTTCTTTTTTTCGGGGGGGGGTGCATGTATATAATCGTAATATAGATATTTATAAATGCAAAGATGAAAATTCGGTCATAAACAAGCTTGAGTCGAAATAAAAACAAGTTAAGAAGGTCTATGCTTCCAAGGAGCGCACTATTAGTTATCATGAATCGGCTTTTTAAAGTTCACCAAGGATGCACTCCAACATACCAAACTAATAAAACAACAACATTCTTAAAATGATAGAAAAAAAAGAAACAGAGGCCCACATCCATGAAATCATTCTTCATTATAGAAGTGCCTCACACAACTCCAGTACTCTAACACTGCACGCAACCTGCACCACCCTGGAGAACCTCCTCCAGGCTCTACTGACTCCACTTCTGGCACTTCTCCCCATCCCACCGCCTCCCCCAGGCCCTGGAAGGGATCTAACCGGCCTCCATGGGCCTTTTGCTGGCAGGGGCGTGGGATCCTTGATAACTTAAATTGTCTAAAAACTCCAGCTCATTGGGATCAATATTTAAAGGCAGTCTGTTATGGTGGACAGCAATGGTGGGGATCTCAATAAGGTTTAACAATGTCTCTGCCATAGGGAATTGTACTCCAGGAGCCAGAGCCTTGGAGGGTGTTAATGATTAATTAGGTATCGCCCTTTATAGGAACACCTCGTTGAATAGCTTCATTTGAATTCACCTGACAAAGCTTTTTTCTCCCTCTTTCATATGAACAATGTGGAATGCATGGTTGTATCGTGCCTCATTCTTTGAGGGGCATATGTTAGGATCTTCTGTTGTGATGAATTTGCACTAAATGTATGCTATTTCCTAGCCTGTGGCCTAAAGTTTGAAAAGAAATGAATTCTTACATTGCCTGACCATTTAGATTGTAACAGAAATAGCTAGCTTGATATCAGGGGAACATGCTCGTTGTTGATTCTACAATTTATAGGCTTTTAATCCTGACATTCGGATGATGCCACGCAAGGTTCAGATTAGACTACGTGAACCTAGTGTCTCATACAAGATGTAGAAGCCTCCAGTCCTTATCAGTACCTTATCAGATAGAGATATTGCCCAAGATAAATGTGATCACCTAACATGTTGATCCAGCTCCTCCTGAGAGGGTGGGGCCCTAAGCTTATAGCCTACCTTATCCAATATACCCTATGGAATTGAGCCCTGTGTTGTTTGCGTGGTAGTTGAGACTTGGTGAAAGGTTTGGACCTGATAAGAAGTAGTTGTACAAGTTGTATACAAGAAGCAACATCAAAGCAGGACAAAAATAGGACAAACTCCAAGTGAATATTGGAGTATTGATTCTTAACAGGGGAGTCTGTTATAGAGACGCAATACGCTTGAGGTACAATGCTATTTAGATATTGAAGTCATTCACAGAACCTCTATAGACTACAAATATAACTGATATTGGATTACTTTGAATTCACGATGCAAATAAATTTTTGATCAGTGATGTCATGTCCACTTGAAATGCCTCGAGATACGGCCTTTGACCTCCGAACATGATTACTACTACAGCAGGCATATTGGACAAGGTTCATGATATTGAATGCTTTTGTAATTACAGTGTATATTTACATATAATTATGTACATGTAGAATGTAAAAATTGGCTGATGCCAGGAAGCGTTAGAGCTGTACAGATTCCCACCGTCCAATTCTCATTCCCACTGATCTAATCATAATGTCACATGACCCTCACTGTCACATGACCCCTGCTGTCATGTGACCGCCGAACAACAGCTGCCTACTCTGCTCCCTGGAGGCTCTGGGGTCATGACCTCCGTCATCTTTCTAAACTCCCAAGACTGCCCTCCTCTCTCGGTGACGTCACCGACTGGCAGGTGCTGCCCCTTGCGCTGGTGTACATGTCGTCGATTTGTTGGCATAGGTTCGGTAGGAAAGGGCCAGCCGTCGCCGACGATGCCCGGGACGATGCGCAGGATCCTCCCGACATCCTTTCCGTCGTCGCAGCGACCTCCTGATCTGCTTTTGTCCTAGACCGCGGTGTGGCGCATTGGAGCCCAATGCGCACAAGACGGATATAGCGATGTCCGTCGGCCGGAAGTCAGCGAGGGATCGGGATGCACCCGTATTTCCGGTCCACCTGGAACGCGGTAGGGTGGCTGACGCCGAGCTTTAATTTCCGACACGACACCTAGGGGGGGCGCGGTGAGAGCGATGAGCATCCGTTGCCTTGGCGACGACGATGCCGGCCCTTCCGGCAAGGGTTGAGGGATCGGCGCGCCAGGTCCCCGGGCGATGACCGATCGGCGAGGGTGCATGCTTTGATGCCGGGATGGTAGTGACGCTGACACTGACAGTGACACTGACACTGCGTCATACTAGGGTCGGGCACTCTCAGGGCGCAGGACATGTGTTGATGTTACAGGAAGGGTCCCTCCCAATCTCCATTCTCTCCACGTTCCTTTTGTTTGTCTATTACATATTCTACTTATACATACCCAGGACTCAAGCAAAACATCTTTGCGAGTCTCAAGCAGGTTATCTCAAAGATACATGAGAAGTACAATAACTGATAGTAAAAAATGCATAAGCAGTGTATCTGCCTGATAAACTTTCCATAATTGCCTCAGTGCCAATGGATCCATTAAAGTAACCTCCATGGGTCATTAGTGGAGTGTCGAGCTCTCCGCGGGACGAAGATGACCGGAAGTGAGAGTACCGTCAGTGGTGACGCCCCCCTGATGGATGAGTAGAGCAGCAGACAGTTGTGTTTTCCTATCCAGAAGTCATCAGTCGTCATGTCTGACAGGCTGACCAGAGTGATGATGGTGGGGCCTGAATTATTCAACTTCTACAATTGCCTAAGGGGCAGGGTGTCAAGTTTGCAAAACTTTACACTCGCCAACTCTGAGGAGGGATGTACTGGGGGGGGGGGGGAGAAACTAAGAGTAGTCCTGCAGAAAGGTGCACTTCGACCTGAAGAAATTCAGACTTTTCTTATACTACTTACACGTGAAGGGTCAGCGCGGCTGTATTTGTGAAACATCTGTCACTGATGGCTGATGGCCTTTGCTCACATTTTCTTTTCTTTTCTCATTTTTGTTTTTTTGGGGGGAGTGGTTCTTTCTCATCTTTCTTTCTACTTTTTTTTTAATGGGGGGGGGTCATAGATTTAGGGATTCAAAGTCCATATCACTGCCCATTACTCAGAACGAGGATCATCCTTCTCTGATAAGGGCAGACGACATTTCGACCCCTGCTTCTGAAAAAGGCGCGAATAGCATCGCACACAGCATCGAGTGGGGTAGATTTGAGAATCTGGAGCATGAGGACGTCTGGTCGGAAGTGTGAGCGATAATCGGGGATATCAGGGTACTGGGGGTAGAGGGCCAGGAGGTACCATCATACACCATTCCTGGAAGCGCGAGGCGCGCCCTGGCGGCCATTGGGTGAAAGGTTGGCGCGTGATCCTCGCCAGGCGGACAATCTGTGATGGGTACGAGCACACGCCGTGTGGGCGATGATGGGAGAAGACTCGTCACCGGGGGATCTGCAGTCCGTGTTATCTTTCCGGTCTGAGGCATTCTGGGAGCTGTTGTAAAATGGCCCTGCCTGATAGATGGCTGTGCCCTAGGACAGCTGAGATGTACCAACAACGGTTTGAAAAAGAAGTGGGAATATGTCTTCCTGGTCTGAGGAATAGTGGTGGTGGCCTGGGCGTGCCTATATCATTGGTCATTCCTATACTGGCTATTCCTCAGCAGTTCCAACATATAACGCCAGGGAGCTCCACTCCCGATTCCCGCTGGTTTCGGCGACTTTGCAGGGCATTACGTCATAGTAATAATAATTCCTCACAAATATTGCTGTAAATATCTTAATATTGGTCGTATTGATTAAATAAGCACACCTATGGATTTGTATTGACGGGCTCTATTGAATGGTTAAAAATAGACTTCAATGTGAATACAAGTAGATTTGCTACCCACATTGGTAAGGAATAAAAAAAATGCCCACCGGAAGTCCCCTGTGTTGGGGTTAGTGCGTGATAAAAAAAAAATCTGTACTAAAATAATGGGTGCCCTGTATAGGGCTTACCTTTTTAACACGGCTTTATGAGTGTATCTACCCCATATACAAAATGTCATATCTATCCTGTGACCTTTAATACACCCTCCCTATCCACTAGCCTCCAGGACAAACCGCTCAGCACCCGCTGTCAACGTTGCAAAAAACATGGCCGCGACATCACTTCCGGTATTGTCAGACATGCGCAGTCATGTCAGGTCGTGTTGCCCGCGCAGTGTTGTCAAACAAAGACATCTCATAATCCCCTATCTTCTCCAAACCCCACCCACCCCCGACAACCCCCCCCCCCACACACACACACACACACCCACCCCACCTCCTCCACTGGTTACCCCACTCTGAAAATGTCAAGGCAGTTTCTTTCCTCCCTGCGCGGAACGATCTAGAATACCCCGATCGATTAGATTTCCTGTGCACTGTGCGCAGCGAAGCGTGTCGAAGGAGAGATAAGAAGCCGACAGAGTCTGTAGCTGAGGGCAAGCTGTGGTGTTCTACAGCGATAAGTACCTGAAAGGATTTAGCTCTCAGAAAGCGGTTTTATGATAACGTCGCCATGCCTGTCCGAACGGCCTGGGCGAACTGTTATCAGTTTGTATCTCGTGTCGGGCCCTGTAGAAAACAACCCCCTCTACATGCCGGACAGATAACTCTCCTGTGTCCTTATCCATACCACTTGTTACCATGGAAACCTCTGGGACGCCATGACTATGAGAAAACAGGCTTAAAGACTGCAGGTTTACAGCAATGGTGCCATGTTCGAACATCACTTTCTTTATACTACTTACGATGTGTATTTGAGGCAATCGGCTCCCTCTTCGCTGGTTATACCCATTGCTGGTCATTAAATCATTGTTTGTAGGCATGATGCATGAATGCAGAGCTGGCGAGTAACTCGCTAGAACTACGTAACTCGCTAAGGGTGGGCACCTGGGGGTAGGCAACAGTCAGATTGCCCAGGAGGATCTCCCGGCCTGCATGTGGACACGTGGAAACGCCATGCATTATACATGTACATTAATACGGTAATAATAACTCAAACTCTAACTTGATAACAGACCCCCCTGCAACCCTCATAACCCTGTTATCTCTGTCCCTGGAGTCTTCGGTTCACGTGAACATTGTACCGACACCCAGGGGCAGAGTTGGGACCCTTAACGAGCCTGTTTGTCCCTGGAGGAGGCCCAGTCCTTTATGCACGGCATGATGCTTCAAGACTTACCATTTTTAGTCACATACATAACACTGATGGATCCGAGGATGAGGAGATTCTCTGTCTCAGGGAGGGAGAGGTCGCCCATGGCTGCAGAATGGAAATCCTGGAGAAAACCACTAGGCTGCTAGAGAATGGGAGAGACATGTCTGATCTCCACACCCAGACAGATGCTGAAGAAGCAGAACAGCACAGTGAGCATGAGGATCAGAATGAGCTCGTTGTGGAGGAGGAGGAGTAGGAGGAGGAGGAGGAGGAGGAGGAGGAGGAGGAGGAGGAGGAGGATTAGATGCAGAACTTTGCTGAGAGGGATGATGGTTATTAAAATGTCCTCTTTACATTTACAGAAACGAAATGAATAAAATGTTAGTAAATGCTATTTTCCTTCCATGGTTGTTAATAACTGTATATCATAGGTCTGTTTTCTACATCATGGTATAGGTCTTCTATGCACTACTATGAAGTTCCCTCCAATGAAGCTATGCCAGACCCCCCCCCCCCCACCCTACCTATACCTTCTCCCACCCTGCGGTCTTTTGACAACCTGCGGTCTTTGATCTCAGTAGCTTCTTTGCCCTGCACTAAAACGGGACCTGCGGTTTTTTGAGACCCCTGCGGTTTATCAAACCACTTCGGTAGGCAGAAGAGGTGGTCGGTGGGGGGGGGGGACGGCCAGCAGAATTTTAGTCACTACGGGGGCACAGACAAGGGGACAGATTTTTAGGGGGTTTAGGGGACATGTGCCCAATGGCCACCCCCTTGATCCGCTACAGCAGGCAAATAGCTCACCAGAAATGCATTACTTCACGATGCCTACCAAATAGCATAATCTTAAATTCAATATGTGTGACATGTACTGGGAATAGGGACCTTATTGCACCCCGCACTAAGGCCCTTTTCGCAGATCCTGTCACATGTAGTCATAGATCTATGTGTACCAACTCTTACGCCAGTGTTCACTGACCATTCAAAGATCTATGTAGATCTAATTTATGTTTTCTTTGAATAACTCGGATCATAAAGCAGGTACAACTGAAATTAGAATATTTGAATTGATTTTCGGGACTCTGTTCGTGTAATATGACCACTCACCCCGGGCCACTCACGCATATATGCACGGATATAGGAATACACTTCCAGCGTGCCTGTATAGGGTTAACAATCTTGCTTGCCCTGGAGGAGGCTGGAGAGGCTTGTAGAGCCCTATGGGAGGCTGTGACATTGTTTCACGGGTCGGGGCGCCATGTCCGGCGGCCGTGGTAAGCAGGATGGACGGTGTCCGACCACACTCTAATTACCCCCTCATCAAGACAGATGACCACTCCGGGACAGGCCAGGCGGCCACCATCCTCTCCTCCAGGGCGCCTCCGGGGGGCGCCAATTACCCCTGGTGCCGTGCAGGGAGAGGCACAATACAGGCACGTGGGGAACGTCACACGGACAGGAGGGAAAATGGGATGGGGGAAATTAGACAGATAAAAAAGAAAATTAAAAGAAAAAGAGAATCTGACCTACCGACCCTACTACCTTTGATTTCAAACCATGTTACTGAAAACAAACAATTATTTTCTTTTGACCCAGTCTGAAAAAAAATAAAGAATTTTTTAACCTAAGTATGAGCTAGTCACTAGAAGACTAAATATTTTTCTCTCGTTTTATACTTTTCTTACATGAGTCAACATTATGAATGTGTATGTACATGTTCATATATATATATATATATATATATATATATATATATATATATATATATATATATATACACCCACCTGATCGTTGGATTTCCTGAGGGGGCGTGGATACACAGACCACTATAGATGTGAAATGAGTGATTGTGAAATCAAATACCACACACCTTTAACTGTCAACACTGTAACATTAACTTCATGATTAAGAACACCTCAGACCCTGATAATCAGTACCCGTCAAGATTAAGCCTCCTGTACTGCCTTCCTCCAGTGCGTATGGTCAGCACATTGGGCTGTCAGCAAGTGGGTGCTAACTGCTGTCAGTATACATCACTGTTGTGACACGTGCCGTCCTTAAGTACACCTACAACACCTGGAGGTGTGTACAACTAAAGCCGTTATATACTTCACACCAAATTAACAAAATAGAAATTCTTAGCTCACAGCAATCAATGTAGAAGTATGTGTGAATGGCACGTGCCCTGCCCCACCCCCAACCCCGGCCTCCCAACCCCTTACTGCGATTCAACCCTATTCAACTGACGCCACCACTCTTCATCAAGTCTTCCAATGCCCATGTTCTAAAGAGTTCTTCTTGTACCTCTACATCTAAGCATAAACGCTTAACATGGCTCTGTTCACTTTGTCTTTGTTATTGGACATAATGCACATGACCTGCAAGGACCATTCATTCATTCATTTCTTCATTAGTCAATTAATTAATTAATTTATTATTCATTCATCCATGTATCTATTTATATATACGTTTCTCTTTATTTTTTAAAAAGGGATGAATGATGAAAGATGAATCAGTTGGAAATAACAACTGATGCAAAAAACATAAAAAGATCATGTATGGGTGATGTTAAAGTCCTACCCCCCCCCACACACACACACAGAGACACAGACAAACATCTACCCCCCCCCCCCAACCCACCCCTGAACTACCGATATACCATCTACCCATCCCATCACATCATATCTCCCCTGCTCCACCCAGCCCAGGTCTTCTCTTATCAGGCTCCCAATGCCTGTGCATAGCTGACAGCCTGGTAGGACGCTGGGCGATCAAAGGTACGGATCCCACCCTCCTGGGACCCTGGAGGAGGCTTGTAAGGAGTGATGTAGGCCTGGTAGATGCAGCTTCTCACCGAGGAGAGGGACATATTGCTTACATTGTCAAATAACCCTGGGTTATTGTCCTCCAGTGAAAATCAGTGTGGGTTGTGGAACTCTGATGTATATATGGTTTGTAGTAGGAAGTGCATGCTTTGTGAAGGGTGCGAACATTTGAAAGTTATACTTACAATACAAGGGGGTTATGGTGGGGAACAGCCTGTGCAATTCTTAAATAAATGAAGTGCATTATTGTGTTTAAATCTATAGGAATATCTAGCTTCAATGATATAGATTTATAAAAAAAAAAATCAACAGGATTCATTGACTCACTGCTCTGAAACCTAGGTACATTCAGACGCTTAGGTAATATTTTCCTTAGAAATTCACTTTGTGGGCAGTGAAGATGTGATGCTCTGTATGCTGAAGCATGAACAAATGGGCTTCTGAATATGGTATGACCTACATTATGTAAACAACCTGGAGGAGGCTCACCCTGGAGCATGTCCTGACAACTCTGACCCGTGTAGTCCTGGCTGTAACACCTGCTAGGGCTAGAAAGGACCGGACAAGGGGTATAAATCTCCCCCTCCCCTTCCCACCCATATATGCTTCTGTTGGTTACAACTCACACTGACAGTCTGTATTTTGTACTCTCTGGTCTATTTCTATCCAGATTTTCAATCTTGGTTCTGTTGTTTATTTTCTTACCTTAAAACCCCGCGTATAAGCAGCCCCCGCGTATAAGCCGCACCCTGAGTTTGTGAATTAATCTCAAAATATAAAAAAATTCATAACTTTTTTTCTAACCAATGGATTTTCAAAATTTAAAAACCTATATGCCCCTGAGGTGTACCCCTACCCTCCTAGACCAATGAAAAAGTTGAGAGAAGGTATGAGGAGGAGCTGCAGCTATCTACCCCCACCCTGCCTCTCCTCCCCCTGTGCTTGAAATGGTCTAAAAGCCGCGGCTTATACGCGAGGTTTTACGGTAGTTGGGGGGGGGGCTTTTGATTCTTTTGTGATTCAGCTTTTACAATGCAATGCATTGGCTTTTTAAAAGGTCTTTTCCTTGATGCATGATTTATTTATTGTCCATAAAGCCAATAACCAAAAGGAAGTCAGTTTTCTCAGCAGTTTCCTCTTCACATGACATAATTGATATTTTTCCACCATGCCAACTGTGCCACACCCCAACTCGAGAATGATGCATACATTGCATGTAATAATGCTAAATGTATAACATCTGACATGGTATTGAATCAATGCACTTAATACAGTATTATCCATATACCCTCTCCCCAGTGTCCTCAACTGACACATCTTCACATTACACTCCCACACACATCCACCATACTCTTATGTTGCCATGGAAACAGTGTGGCACTTCCTGTAAACTAAGTATATGTTGTTATAAACCAGCTATCTCCTTCTGGACGTCCTGAAATGATTGGGGGTAATATCTAAATAAACATGGCCAATCACCAGGAGCAGCCTAAGTAAATTACCATGTGCTACTTATAGTATGCCATGATTAGCTGATAAGTGGATATACCGTTAACTGCCATTCCAGATATTGGGAATTATTTTCATTAATGGCTAAGGGACACCTAAGTCTGAGTGAAAAAAAGTAATAAATTCTCAAACATCATTGTATTTTTTATGTAACCATGGTGAGTATGAATAGGTCTAAAGTAGCAATCTTTGAAAAGGCAATTTCACCATGAAACCTTGCACCAATGTGTATAACATCTGACATATTTACATCCAGAATTTACATCTTCTGCCACTCCAAACAGCTATAAGTGAGATTTGCCTCAGGACGCTGGAAGAGGGATACACAATCCCTCCTCCAGTGCCCTGAGATCTCCATCTGCCACCCTCCGTGACACCCCTCCCTGTGTTTACATTCAGCTTGGTTGGAGGGTAACTAACTGGGGCGCTACCTACCGAGAGCTTCCGACACTCCTGATGCAGCAAGATTATTACCCTACACCTCTAACTCTAACCCCAAGAGACTCCAAATTAAACCCAACAAAAGTACCAAGGACAGGATCCCCTTGGGACAGCCCCCATCATCTTAGTCCTCCAGTACCTGTCATGCAATGCATTGATAGTGGCACATGGAAGCCACAAGCGACAGGACACAATGGTGACGCCGGGAAGATTAGTGCCTGTACAGGAACCCAGAGTAGATTAGTGAGTAGCATGGGGAATAGCAGATAGGGGTTAGCTCTGGCCAGCGCCAAGAGAGGGCAGGCCAGTCGGGGTAACTGGGGTGGAGGGACGCAGGGGGTGGTAGGCTGGTCGTCAGACGGGATTAGCAGGTTAGGGAAAACAACGAGCAATTGGCACACCCTGCCCTGATTGAAATGGATTACCTTGGATTGGCAGTGTTGGTTCCAATTGCCTACTGTATGGATGATGCCTGGAGGGGAAGGGGGTCGAAGCGGGGGGAGGGGGTCATCGACAGACAAGTAGGGGATCAAGCAGTGACCATGATGTTTCAGTGTGCGATATCAGATTGATATCTCATAACGGACGGTGCATATAACTGCAAGGCTGTAGACCTAACCCGAAAGAAAAGAAAAAAAACACAAGATTATGAATGTATCTACATTGGTCTTTTGTAGTAAATCGACCCTCTTTGGGAACGTTCAACAATTATGTCACTGTTTTTTATGTTTATTTGTTTGTGTTTTTACAGGACCCACCCACCCTTGTCGCGGTTTTTGCATGGAACATAATAGCCTTGTCATCAGAACCCAAAGACCCCACCCCCTAAGCAATGACGTAATTGTTGAACGTTCCCTTTTACCCGTCGTGTGAGAGGAATCAT
Organism: Acholoe squamosa; assembly: GCA_949317995.1. Lineage (NCBI taxonomy): Eukaryota > Metazoa > Annelida > Polychaeta > Phyllodocida > Polynoidae > Acholoe > Acholoe squamosa. Next base: position 56,344,407 of record OX439038.1, read on the forward strand.
AGCTAATTTAGGGCCTATATCTTCTCCAAGAGTTCACATCCTTCATTTTGGATTTGGATGCCAAATGTCTCAGGGGAGGCCCATGCCCATCAGATGTCCATGTGTCACTGGCGCCCCACAGAGTTAGTGACATGAAGAATAAACACTAAATTCCAACAGAGCTACATACATTGTATAGTGTCTATAGTGTTTACATACGTGATGCATCTTCCTGTCTGCTTTGCTGACATGCTTTGGGGAGCAAACTATACTTTTACAGAATAATGTTATATCTGTCTGCATTTGATAAATGAGTATTCATGCAGTGCAAATATAAATAGCAAATCCCCTATCCTGACAAGCCTAAAGAAATATTGTATCCCAATTCTCTATCTATATACAGCAAATTGATTTTAATATTTATATCTACTGTTTACATACATTCTGATACTACAGGGGCGTAGGAAAAGGGGGGGGCAGCCTGCCCCCCCCCAATCATGAAGGAGGTGGGGCCCGAATATGTCTGGGCCCCCCCCCCAATATTGGCCAAGAACTCAAACACAAAATGGAAAAGAAGGACAAACCTTGCATCTCAAATTAGATTTATATGGTGATGGGATAGGGAAAGTAGGAGTGTGAGCCTAAGTCAGATCCAAGATTCAACAAAAATTACTTTTCTATACAAATTCTATATATATATATATATATATATATATATATATATATATATATATATATATATATATATATATATATATATATAACTTTCGACAAGGCTAGGGGGTATGGACGACCGGTCAGCACGATGCTACCACTCAGAATGAAAAAAAAATTCTATATATATATGTATATGTATAGACGTCATCGAGCTTCAGCCGATAACTCAAGGTGGTCACGATGGGGCACTGGCTGCCCCCCCCCCCCAATGAAGATTTGCTTCCTACGCCTCTGTACTAAAGACATGTGTCATACCCACTGTACGAGTCATGCTATGTATGTTATCGGTCTGGAAATGGAGTGAATTCATGCAGATATCACTACATATATACAGAATCCTCTTCCTGTTGCCTCCTTTGATCCATGATAAGTAGCATTAGGTTAGGTTATATATAGGCCACATATTATAAACAAATCTTCAAACATAAACCTCAACCATGTGCACTGCATACAGTTCTAATTAGCTGTGAACTGAAACACCTGTGTTGCAGATATTTCGGTAGCAGGATGGGAGCAGGTACTGGCTGCATCCAAAGTATGCCGTGACCATATGGTGACCACTATAGGGATGACCAGTATCAGTATATTTCCAGTGTGAGACCGACCAGTGATTGAGAGAATTTTATGTATGATATATACCGGTAGTTATGCATCGATCACTGTATGCATGAAAGCACTGTTCAATTTATACTGAAATGGGTATTGGGCAAAGTGTCACTGTGGAGCACACTATATATATAGTCGTTAGCAGACAATGTAAAACTTGGTCTTGTATTTACTTTTCAGAACCCAGAAGCCATTTGTGCACATTCCACAAGGGGAAATTGTGTTTTTCAAGCATTTCTTTCAAGTTGCATACTGTTCTGGTGTGCTGTATACTTCCATATTAGTTGTAATTCACTGATTCGGAATTTGTTTCTTTCACAAACAGATCCACACATTAAATTTAGGCCAAATAAAAAAAGGTGTAACCCGACCGACCCTAGAAAAACAGGGGCAAAAAAAAACCTTCTTTTTTTGTGATTTTGAAGAATTTTGTCTAATTTTTTCATATTTTAAAGAAATTTTCATTACTTTTTGAGGATTTTTCCTGTATCCTTTTCGTGTTCTTCCCCTCTCTCATAGCTGCCATTTTCTCATCATTATTTTACAATGAAATCAAAGAATTTGATACATCCATTGATATGTGCCCCAACATTTCCAATATAAATGTAAAAAAAAAAATCAAAAAAAAATCCGACCTACCGACCCTAGCACTTTGAGCTATGTTACTGGAAACACAGCTTTTATTTTTCTTGGCCTGGTTACGATTCTTTTTTCTACCAAATACAGTTCATCTCCACCCTACTGATGCCCATTTTGTATGGCACTGGAGCTTGTCAGTTTATTAACGGAAATCCCTGTAGACCTGACTATGACCCCATCATACCACCCCTTTGCCACACACCCTCATCCTCCTCCCCCTCCCCTTGGCCTCCGCGCACACACTGCCACCGACGCCTCTGACGCCCGGCGCCGAGGGCCGGACTTGTAACGAGTGGGCGTGGCCACGCCGTGCCACGAGTGAATGTTAACACGCTCCTGCCTGTCAATCACGCACCGCCGCCGGCCAATGTTTGCGCTGGTTTCATCGGCAAGCGATCGCACGAAGAGGGTTTCACCCCTGTCGTCGGGTACCCGAGGGTGTCCGATACCCAGGGAGGGGTGGATTGAGGGAGCCGGCTTCTGGAGGGGTGCAGGCCGGTTGTTGAGGCCTGAAGGAGGCGGGGTGTGCTGTCCGGGACATGGCGAGCCCATGGCTCCATGGTTGTAAGCATGAGACAACATGGCTTCTTTCTGTAACTCTAGCTGCCAGTTCACATCTATACCTAACTCCTCAACCTTTATGGCCCTAACTCAAACTCGTAGCCTTGACATGAAACTGTCCGGAACATTGAACAAAGAAATGTTCCTATATTGCATAATATTCAAGTATATACATTTGAAGAAACCATAAATTATTATGCTTATGTCACCCGGTTATAGCAACAATAAAGCCACGATGTCCTGTTGAAAATTAAAAAAATAACATTTATATTAAATTATTAACTGTTGATCAAGGTTCACGCTTTCCAGAATTAATCATTGTACATGTTTTGTAGCAATATATCATGACACATGTAGTTTTACCCAAGCATGGGGGTTTCAAACCATTTACTATTGTTTCTGGGCCTGCTAGAAAAAATCTACACCGTAGACAATTTTATATTGCTTCATTCTTAACAACATGCTCACTGTAGGGTACATACAGTGTGAAGTCAAAAGACATGTTATTGAGCAGTTTTCTCTGTAACTGCCTATGTGCCTTCTTCTATGATTCCTCTCTAGCCTGCCAGCATCACCCATTTCTACTGGGTGGTAATAATATTGATACTGACTGGTGTTGAAGTGGCCTGATCAATAGGCGGGAATTAATGACACAGGCTCAGGGCTCGTCGGTCGTCATTTCTGCTGCAGTCGTAGAGCAGACGACATCGACGCACCCCATGTTGGCGCCGAGCTCACGGTGCGACGACAAGCTCTGAGGCGCCCTCGGTGGCAGAATCTTGTACTATTGGCGTGTGGAGCCAGCGGGTGTGTGTATGTGTGCGTGGATGGGAGGGAGGGGCGTGTAGGGCTCCTGGACTGGATTGAGGTTGAAGGTGGGTGGGCGGGAGGTGTTGGGGAGGTGTCAGGACCCCCCATCCCCCTCCTCCTCTAGTACTATGCTCTAAATGCCCCAGTGGCTAAGTTCGGACATCGTAGCGGGAACAGGGTTGTCTTGTTGTTCGGTCGACCCTAGCAAGCTCTCAACAAGTCTTATCCAGAGCTGACCTATCGCCAAGCAGCCCACTGTTAGGACTCTGGGTCGTGGCCCCCTCCAGCCCCTGCCCTACTCCAGCCGGGAGGCCTTGGGATCGCTACCTACATATACAGATACACACAGGAGTCGGTGTCGACACGTCTAACCTCTAGATGCGCGTGTCGGTGGGCGGGAGTGGTGTTGTGGGCGCTTAGTGCACAACCATCAGCTAGTATGAACCACTACTACTGATACTCGTTCTACAACAGTATCCACATCACCCTGGAGAACATTACAAGGGCCTACCACCCCTGTAGTCGGCACTGCCTCTGTGTGGGGTGTACAAGTAGCACGACTCTAGCTACTCACTGGAGCTACCATACATACTAGTTAACCCCCTGGAGCAACAAGCCACAAACGACGATCAGGGACCAAGGAGCTATGTCCTATACTACGGCTGGACTCCCCCTCCAGCCTAACCACCACGTCACTGCACGGCCTTCCCAGGTAAGCCCACACCCCAAACCACTCCAGGGTCTTTTTTATACACTCTCTGTCCCTCCAGCATTGATTTTTTTTTCTGTGCGTTGGTCTACTCAAGTTTAGAGGGGGTCCCTAGGATCGTGGTAGTTCTAAACTCTCTCGTGACGCAGGGGAAGTTCGCGTGACGTCGGAAGTGGGCATATTTAGTGGTCGGGAGGGTTGTCCGGTGCCTTTTCGCCAATCGACGACTGAGGGGTAACTGCCCCGAGCAAAATGGAGTTCTGATTTGTTGCCATCACTGCCTATTTGGAGCTGACCTGCCTCCCCCACTCACATCCGACCGACCTGCAAACATTCCCCTTTGTCTAATCATGCCTAGTATGATGTATAATATGTAACTATATGCAATAATATGGAATAAAGTAAACCGTATTAGGGAGAATCTTTATATCTAACCTAATATCATGTGTTCACTTGTGCATGTGTCCTATCTGTTTACATGTAATTAACTGACTTGGTACATGAATGTCTTTGTTCCTATATACATGTAAGCCACATTGTTTTGTGATTTGATTTAATGCTGATATAATACTATGCAGATGTAAACTCCATGGTTGTGGCTATGCATACTTTGAATTTTGACTTGAAAGATATTTTCAAATATTTTTGACAATTTTTTATCTATTTATTTATTCATTGTTTTTATGTGACGATTTGTATTTTGTTTTATAATCTTTCATGCAAATGAATCATAAGATGTCACATATTTGATAATTTTACATGCACCATCTTATGCTTATTTTCTTCAACTTTGCACTTTTTAGTGGATTATAAATGTGTGTTGTGCCACACAGCCTTTGCATTATGAATATAACTAATTTCTATTTCTTATATTTATACCTTCGAACATATTTTTCTACTTTTTCATTTATTGATACTGTTGTGTTGATTTGGTAATTTATCTTGAATTTCCTCAAACTTTCACCTTCACTGCGAGAAAAATATAAGTAGTTCTAAAGCTCTACTTTCCAAAATATTAATTGTTCTTTATAGTTTTTTGAATGCTATTGTGTCATAGAAAATGAAGAAGCCCCATGGAGTCTATATGTATAAACATGTATGTGTGAGAAGTAGATCGGACATTTAATTGTTTCTCAAGTTGTGTACAGGCTAGGTGTGATGTACTTAGCCCTGAGGGCATCACACGGTAGCAGCACCATCCATCCCAGGGCCTGCTAGGTGGTGCTGATAGTAGTCAGTGATGTGGTGTGTGGTGGTGCTGGTGGTGCTATAGCGGTGGTGGGTATAGCTTGCCCCCAGGGTGGGTGGTGGGTAACAAGGCACGACCAATGCAGCCTCCCCTGCTGCTGCTGCTGCTGTTACTGAGCACGGATTGGGGTCGGCTACTACCGATCAGCACTCCCCTCCTACATCAAGCGCCATTTAATTTATGACCGCCCTGGGTCTCTGTGTCCCCTCCGTTCCTGCTGCTGCTACTACTACTACTGGCATTACTATACTGCTGCTACTGCGGTTCCTCCAGGGGAAGGGGGTGTGAAGATCTTAATGCCAGCACCTCCTCCTGGGCTGCGGTAGCGGTGTGCGGGTGTGAGGGAGGCAGGATGGGAGGGTGGGTCGGGGGTGGAGGCAAAGGAGTGAGTACTATACACAATCGACACCCCCAGCTCCTACACACCACACCCCCTCCCACCCTCCTGTGTGTGCCCGGAGAGACTGCCTGCTTTCCGTGATCGCTATGCAGGGTGGGAGGGATGATGATTATGATGGCATTCTGATCTTACTACTACGACTGCTCGCTGCCTGCCTACCCTACCCCCCCCCCCCACCACCCTTACCCCCTCCAGGCGGTGGTGTTGCTGGTGATGCCTGGTCTCCGGGGCGGGTCCCAACCATAGGGACATCCCAATGCTGCCATCGGCTCCCGCCGTCGTCGATGGCGTCGGCGCGGCCCCATGTTATTGACTCTTGTCGATTGGCGGCTCTGCCGTGTACATCACACGTTGTACATTTCTTATTGTAACCGCGGCCTGACGCCACGTCACCGCGTCACGCCGCGCACCGCGTCCGCCATCGTCGACTTAGCCTCCTCCAAGGCCGCCTGGACGCCCTCCACACCCGGCCCGACACCGCGCCTCTCCCCGCCCCAACCACTACATCCTCAGTACTCAGAGATCACCACCCGGCACATTGTAGCTTATCCCACTACTACCGGTAGTATCACTATTACTACTAGCAACTCCTCCCGCACCCTACTAACCCTTTCTCCCGACCCTCCACCCTCCACCCTCCGCCCCACCCCGTCGACATACCGTACCGCACAGGCACCGGGTGGCTGCCGTGGTGATCAGCCTGCATCCCGCCCACCTTCACCGACCCCCTCCCACCCCACACCAAGACTCCCTGGAGGAATCACACCCTGTCTGCTACTACTACTAGTAGTACAACATCCAGCTCCTACCAGCACCGACCCTGGCGGCACGGGGGCAGTGGCAGGAGGAGGAGGGGTGCTGCTTAGTATTGATTAATTAACGAGTTGTTGATTTCTCGAGAGCGTCGCTGGGATTGATTGCTCGCTGGAGTGGTCGCGGCGACGATCGACGTGTGTGAGAGCGAGCTCCTGGGGCTGTGTGGTTGATATAGAGGGTGGGAGATTATAGCTTAAGGCTATTATAGTTGGTAGCAGGGGTATGTGATACCATTTCTAACAGGACTGGTGCTTGGGGAAGCTGCTACTACTACTGCTCCCTAGCGACCCCCATGTCCGGTGTGGCGTACTACACGACCACTACAAGTTACAACTACTACCACTAACACACTAGTTGTGCACACACAGGGGATTCCTCCTACCACGGGATCACTACTATTGAGCGGCAGCCACACCCCTACCTGCTCCCATGAGTGACTCGCTGATGTGCTGTGGACGAGCTGAGTAACTCGGTCTATAGGTCAACACTTGGGTATAGACCATATAGGGCCAACAGACACTATATATTACTCCACCCAATGCTGCTAGGAGTTGTCAGACTTTGAACTACTGTGGACATGTGTGTATTCTTTAATATCCAGAACTATTGATACAGCGATTGATTGACTGAACCATTCTTCTCATCTGTGTCTTCTTGTCTCTTCTTCCTGTTCTTGCGTCCTCCTGTGTGGTGGAACACTACTACCACTACATCTACATCTACGACAACAGCGTCCGGTCATGTCGGCCACACTGTCCGGGTCTCCGCCCGGTGCGTCCCCGGGGACGTCGTGCTGTCAGACGGGACGGCCGGTGATGACGGACCCTATGACGGGACAGACGGTGTGTTCATGTCAGCTGACGCCGTCCCTGGCCGCCGTCTCCTACCCCCGGCTCAGCTCCCTCCCCGAGTCTCTGTACGGGTCGGCGGCCGCCTACTCCGCACAGGCTCTCTACGCAGCCGCCGCAGCCTCCAACGGGGCCGCTGATGCCTCCTCCATGTACTCGCCATTCACACCGGTAAGTTGGATTCTTCTCCTGTCTATAAATCGAGGTTCTTTATGTGAATATGTGTTAAATTGTGGATGTGTGGATGCAAAATCATACATCCAGATTTTAAGACACCAAAACAAAATGTAAGAGAATGTCAAGGGTAATCTTTTTTTTTAAAAAAAAAAGAAAGAAAAGAAAGAAGGAACTCATTATCAATTGGACTATAGTATAACCTCAGAAAATATTTTGAAATCATTATACGTTGTACAGGAAATAATGTGAACAAGTTCACTTAACAATTATTTGGAATGGGATTTTGAAGTTAATCAGTGAGGCAGGTAAAGCGTATGTACCATATTTGGTTTATTATAATTGCCATATATGCCATGTTAGTAATGATAGGATTTATTGCTCAGCTTTAAAGAGAACACCCGCCCTTAGATTCAAGAATTCAATTTTAACTCTTTTTTAAGAATATCGGGGGGGGGGCAGAGATTCTCTCTGAAAATACTCACTCTTCCTCTACCTGTCCCCTCCTGATCCCTTCTCTGTGGTCCTCCAGACTTCCTCCAGGTGCCTCCCTCTCCAGGCGCAGACTGCCTGATGTACAGGTGAACTATAGGGGTCCATTCTCGGCCTTATACCTAGCCATCCAATGCCGTTCCTCTCCTGTGGGTTAACCACAGGGGTTGAGAGGAGAGAGTGTTTATATGGGGCTAACTATAGTAGAACTTTTAAGGGCGTGTGGGATCAAGCCTGTCCGTCTCCTCTCTATCCCCACCCAGCCCGATCAGTGACATTTTACTCTCCCATCAAGAGCCGTGTAATTTTTGGTAAAATATTAGGGTGGCCTGCTTGGCCCTGATTAGCCCTAGGGACAGGAGGGGTTGTCTGGTGGATGACAGATCTCTACTTGGCATGACTATGATGCTGGTAGGAGGAGGAGGAGGAGGGAGGGATGGAGGTCCTCCTGTGAGGGGTGGGGTAAATAATTAAGGCTGTGGGTGGACTGTCCGAGCAGGGCTGTTCGTTAGGGGTGCATGGGGCAGTGGCTGTGGACAGGTCAGTGATTATAACGGGGTACCTGCACACCACACCCTGTCATTACCTGTGTGGACACCCTCCTCACCCCTCCCACTCTGCTCTCCTATTTACCCCTTGGTCACCCATGGAGCAGTCTCTCATTCCCATAGCTGCACCAAATCATGTATCTGATGAGTCGATGTCTTAATCATTTCAGGGGAAAAGTGTGTAAAGAATTATTCAAGCTAAAAAGTGGTCAACGTGGTGCACTGTAATAATAACCTCACTTCTTGAAGTTAATCTTTAGTGCAACCCCATAGCGTACACTAATGTCCTGCGAAATCCATCAGAAGCTCAAATTCAGATATCATATGGGGAAATTAAGTTTAAGACAGAGGAACACACATTCGAATACACTAAGGTTCTTGAATACTAAATCTGAGAACATATGATATACCTATCAGCTAGACAACATATTAATTATCTTTATCACACTTGTATATTTTGACCCATTGGATCTCACATAGCAATATTTCTATCTTATTTTCACAGATGAGTCCCTATGAGCTTAAGGACGCTGCAGAAGTGTACCGAGGACTGGCCCAGCAGACCCCCGCGGGACTGCTAGCCTACGACCCTACGGCCATGTTTACGTACCCCTTCGGTGCCGGGTAAGTTTGGCTACGGTCAATAATTAATTAGGTGATAATTGGTGTAATTATGGAGAATAACGGGCCCCCTGGCCACCGGCGGGGGTGAGCACAGTACTGTCATTACCGTTAGGGGAGTGGTGGAAAAGGATGGGGTGCTGGGATGAGAAATGGTCTCTCAGATTGGCAGGCTGGGAAAGTGGGCCGATAACAGGGGGGACTGGAGGGAGGGAAGTTAGTCAGGGTATGGTGTGGCCTGCATTAGAATACATGTTTAATAGTCACACTACTATATGGATACTGACTGAATTGAATGAAATGAACTTTATCACAAGGGAGAAATGTCTTATGACATGATTTAAAATGTCAATCTTGACTACAGAAGGATATCTACTGAAAATTTACTGAAATACAACTGAAACTATAGGGCAAGTAACGAGCTCTGAATTTACAATTCCACTTGGTCATTCATTTATACCACACATTTTAGCAAGAGTACTTTAGTGGATCTAGTTGGCAATCTGATGTTGAATACAATGAGATATGTGATGAGAACAGAACACAGTCTTTACTCGCAAAATATTATGGGATATAGGACAAAGAATGTAACACTTAGAAACATCTCACTCATACTGTGTCAATGCTATGAATAAAACAATGGAACAAAGACTGTTTGGCCGCTAAATCACGCCTGAAGTTCAGAGGGGTGCATCGCTGAATGTGTGCTAAATGTACAGTCAGATGTGTGACTGTGAGATGCGCCATGGAGGAGTGGATCATGTATATTTCATAACGCGGGGCGCCCTGTGATCTAGTGACCATGGCGACACAATTGGCCGACGATGACCTCTGCCCAAATTAGACCTGAATCTACACGCACCGATTACACACTGTCGGCAAAACGTTCCATGATGTGAAATGAATCAGCTCCGGCGCCATCCACATGCTGAAATATACACGGCGCGGCGTCCATGCGGCGCGCTACCGCCTCCACGCGGGAAAACCGGGAACTAAAGTTTCCGTGCTGGAGTAGCCGTCATGGCGGCCCCGTGCACCGGGGCCACGGCGAGTCAAACGCCAGAAACGAATTACGTGCCGGCAAGGCATCAATTTTTGAGGACCCTGGCTCAGAGTCTGACAGGCCAAGCCTTTAATCATTTAGCGATTATTGTAGTATCATTTGACGGCGCGGGTATTATCCCCGGCCCTAGGGCAGCAAGACGGTTAGGTGGCGGATTTATGAGTTTATTGGGGCGGGGATTTGGGTTATAAGCTCTTGGAATTCCATGCGAAGGGAGCCAATGAAAAACATTTGAAAAAAAAGTAGAAGCTGCCCTCTATATTTTCCAGATTAATCATTTCAAATGGACATTGAATTAAATGCTCAGTGCCGGCGCCCTGCTAGCAACAGATATCGTCAAGCAAAACACGAAACGTTGCCGCCACACAATACCAACGACACCCATTTAATAAACTCTAGGTGATTTACAATACTGAACAAATTGTAAAAGGGAAATATTTTACAATTACTTTCGTTCCACTGCACTGGTCTTACCAATGTGTCACGGGTTTAAAATGAGATAAGTGCCAATGTACATGTGCTATGCATGGTCCTGTGTATATATTACACCAAATGCTAGAATTCCCAGATAAATCTTCACGGTGGAACCAGGCAAGGAAAAAGAAGAAACTATTTTGAGCTGACACACTTTGGCAGTGAGATTGTTTACCTTTCACAGCAGGTAGGCTTTCGACTGGTGGGGTAGGGGTGCCTATCCCCCTGGAGGGTATAATCTCAATACGACGTAACGGTTTAGCGGCTAGATGCAGGAGAGAGCAGTGCTCAAAGAGACCTAGCGTTAATGTTACACAACCATAGACCGCAGATACTTTCACCTGTCTAAACCACCATGCAGAATTAGCCTAAATCAACCATCAATAGCAACCTTGGTAGTAACTCATAGAGAGTCCCATTTCACTATGAACAGAAAAGTCTATCTCTATCATTCATTTCTATCCTAGACGATTCAGGCAGGGTTTTCCTTTTCTAAATAAGTCCTTTAATTCATTTCTAGACTTTTCTTATATATTTTATTCAAAAATCAATATTGGGTCAGTTAAATTGAATTCAACATTCCAGGTTTCTGTGGATGATTATCATTTATCTATCCATTTATTCATTCATTTATTTGCAAAAAGAAAAATCATAGCACAATATTGAGCAGTATACCGCTGGAGTTATGGCAAGTACCGTCAGTACTGTGCCGGACGGAGTCAGGTCGAGGAGCGGGTGGGACATCAGGTCGGCCCACTGTTGCCCTTAATAATTCAAACTATAGTTTCTTAAATTCACAGTTCATGAACATATCTTGTCATCTATAATCCCTCCAACTCATGTGCCGCACCCAGAATTTACCTAAAGTAATTACCATTAGATGCATGTACATATAATTATTGTACCGTAGGGCATATCTATCTCCTTTAAAAGAAAGGCATCTGAATAATTCACCCATTACATTACGATTCACATGCATAACAACAAATCTCAGGCAAAGTGAACTTTAGACTGAATAGCTTTCCCATAGTTCCACTATATTCATTCCGTTACAAACACCTTGATTTTTGGTGTGGGCCTCTTGTTGTCAAGATTCATTTCAAACACTCCGTCTCCAGGTTCAATAGCTTGCCTGTTGTATGGCTCGATGCTAATTTCGCTCCCGTCGCACTAGATCGGTTTGCGGTATTGTAACGCATCGATCCACAAACGGCGGCCGGGCCCTCAGTCAGGTTCAAAACGATGTTATATAGATGTTAAAATGAGTTGGAGTGGGAGTGTGGAGCTTTTGACGTCTTGTGGACAAATCTATACGGTTGTATAGACCCCCGTGAACCCACAGCCCCTTCCCCCTGTCCATACAGGCCCGCTCAAGTCAGGCCTGTAAGCGTAACACTTGATCGATTCCACAGTCGATAGTACACGAGTTAAAGTCTGATTTCAACATAAATGAGTTTGTAGGATCGATGGAATATCTGTGGGCAGGAGGAATTGATTTCCCGTCCACTGGAGGCACTGGAGGCTCGCCTGGAGGAAGGCCATCTTTTTGCCTGCTCCTGTTCCGTCCACCCTCCAGTGTTTAAAAAGACATCTCTTCACACTAGGCTGCACGCGGGCAGCTCCAACGATCAAAGATTGCAAAGTCACAATTGCCATAATAACACTTAAATGTACAATTACTCTCCAATTATCCATAATCAACGTGTTTATTTTGCCCCTATACACACTCGCTTTTGCAGCCTGCATTGGCTCAGCGTTTCTAGTCGTCAATGTAGGGTTGATATTTAATCAATAAAGTGCGATGGACGTCATTATTATTATATGTGAATCATGCCCTCCCTGGGAAGTCAATAAAATTATATGTTTTGCTAATTTCAATTGGGATTCTGATATCCTTGTTTGGAAATGACAAAATCAGTTTTGTGCTTGTTTGGAAATGACAAAATCAGTTTTGTGTCAGAAATATATTTCAATATGCCATCTAAATAGGTTATGACAATATCTGGCAGCAGTTGTGCTCCAATTGTAACAACATTGCAACAATACTGTCAGATCAGATATGTTTCTTGTATACATCAAATGGGGCAGCGCTGGGTACTGTATAAGATTTATCAGTAATACTGCATGTCTTTCTTCATTCTCCCTATAACCGATTTAATTTCAACGTTGGATGTTCAATCTTTTCAGATATGGAGGTATGGATCTTTCCGCTGCCAGACGTAACAAAAATGCCACCAGGGAGACGACTAGCACCTTGAAAGCCTGGCTTTACGAGCATCGTAAGAACCCCTACCCCACCAAGGGGGAGAAGATCATGTTGGCCATCATCACCAAAATGACACTTACCCAGGTGTCCACCTGGTTTGCCAATGCACGGCGCCGACTTAAGAAGGACAATAAGATGACATGGACGCCCAAAAATGGTTCTGGGGCAGAGAGTGATAACGATGATGATGACACCAATAACAATGATAACCGTGATGGAGATGATAAGGAGCTGGATGTTGGAAGTACCAGTGATAATGCTAACCATGACACTGATCACAGACTCCTGGATGATTCCAGAGACAGTATAGACATTGATACCCTTTCTGATAAGGACCCTAGTGAATCTCTACGTGGAAACGATGGTAAGTTGAAGGGCCTTATTTGACATATAATTTCATTGTATGATTATCTATATATGTATATGGAAAATCTGTTATATCTACAACGGTATAGATAAGAAAGTTCACGATACTGTTTTTCAAAAAATATACTTGAGACATTATGATCTTGATGTCATTGAATGAAATAAGAAACTACCTGATTTTTTTTTCTTTTCTTATGAAAATATAGGGCATGTTGTGTTTCTCTACAAGTATATATGGGAAAACAAATCACTCATTTTGGCTTCATGCATACGCTGCTGTACATACACTCGTTTGGGAGAGATTTGGCCAAGGTGCCCCAAACCATGTGTGACAGGATCTGCGAAAAGGGCCCTTAGTGCAGGGCGCATTAAGGTCCCTATCCCCGGTCCATGTAACATATTCTAAAAGGGCTTGACGTGTTACTGTGGCTGCAAACGCTCTTGGATATGGGCCTTTTTTTGTATATATACTCATATTTCCCGTGACTCACGTATATAGTCTACTGTCTTTTAGGAAAATGGGATTTTTAACCGCCGTGGTTGTAGGGCATGGGCTGGAGTAGAGGGCTTTCCTATGACAGTCCATATAACATTGTAACATTGGCTTGGTGACCTGCACCACGGTCGGTAAACGTGGGTGTGCTTTCAGTTTGTTATGTTACTGCCACAACAGCCCAATGGAGGCAATGCACATTGTGCAATCGGGAGCAATCAGACATAAAACAATGCCTCAGGATCAGAAGGGCATGGCCCCACAAGTCCTGTCCACCCCAGCAGAGGTCAGCAACCCTGCACGTGTAAGCCCCACTCAGTCACCCTGAATATTGCTACTTTCCCGTCCTGAAGCCAACGAAATGGCCTCCTTTAGGTGCTGAGACTGAACAAAGTGGGTAATGGAATGGAAACCACCATGCCCACCCCTGTCAGACTTGGTCGCACTCTGTGGCACCTTCTCCTGGGTCCCCCCTTGAGACTCTGACTCAGACCAATGCAAAATATTGTCTCTGCAATGAAGTAATCTGTAGCGATGACACCGGATTAGGTCACTGCCAAGACAATGGGATTAGAGCGGTGACAGATCTCGGTCCGGGACGCAGCCGAATGGACAGGACCCGGATGACCCTGGGGAAATGAAGCAGAAAGTCTCGCGGGACTGGTCTGAGAGTTTGGAAGGGACGCTGGCCATTTTACATTTCACGGCGCCGCACAGACGGCATTTCGTCCGAAATGAATTAAAGGCGTCGTCGACAAAATGGGCGGGAAAATGAAGGTGGATTGTCGTCTGCTTCAGTCCCCAGAAGTTGTTTATAGACTTGTTCGGCCATGTTGGTGGCCTTGTAGTATCAGGTGTGATTGATGCCACGTCAAATGGGCTCAATACCCCATGGCTACAGTAGAACTAAAAGCGGACATGTGCTCTCTGGTTGGGACTTCTGTAACACAGACATTGTTTTGGTGTTGATTGTTTTTTGGGTTTTGTTTTTTTTTTGTTTTTTTTTTTTGTTGTTGTTTCTTTTGTTTGTTTTTTTTGTGAGTGATTCTGGTATGTTCAGAGATAGGGCACGCAATATCAACGGTTGACCTTCCACGACATCAAGTCTGTCATTGCGTATAAGACTCACCCGGACTTCATCATGGCAGACCCATAAGGTGCACACTGGGCCTGTTTTTTAGCAGTTTTATACCGATTTAACATCTTTACATCGCCTATAAGGTGCCCTCTGAAGTCAATGATACCCTATAAACCACAATTGGACCCCTCGATTTCTGTATAAGCCGCGGCTTGCGCACATGTACTGTATACCACTTAGGTTGACTATAAGGTACTTAGATTCAGAATATGCTCATGTGCTGGCACATAATGCATATATATATGTGTGTAGGCTACAGGGTAAAACTGAATTGGAATCCCTTTCAAGAGTTTCAGGTTTTTTTTATGTGAAGTATGATTATTGTCTACTAAACACGCAAACTCGCAGACGACATTTGTCAGCCGTCGCCCTGTATTCATACTGCGCATGGGTTTGGGATGCATGTTCATTTCTGGCGGCCAACATTAAGGAAATGCCCCTAGATTCCGTCGCCGTTAATTACCGTTTGCCACCGGTAAGCACCCCAAATTGGGGATTGCGTGTCCATTTGGACGGGAAACATTATGCCTTGGCGTCTTAGGCCGCTAAGAATCCGCCTTTCAATTACCATTTTATCTCGCTTGATTCCTCGGCCTCCTGAAGCCCCCCTTTCGCCGCACGCGCCCGGCTAAATCGACAATGAAATCGGCACATGCGCCAAATGTCTAATTTCCTTTTCGTTTCCTCCCAGTGGCCATAGGTACTAGGACCGACGGCCTGTTGAGATAATTTCGGGGATTGCCAAAAGTGGATGGAAAAATTATTTCGCGTCTGCTCAAGGGAATGGGAGCCAGGGAGAACAGTAGCCATGACTGGTTTGAGTCAATGGGGACATGGGGTGGAATGGAGAGGAGGGAATAAGGGTTGGGGTGGGGATGGGGGTTCGGCTACAGTGGGTATTTTTTTTTTTTTTTTTGAAAGGGGTGCTCGCTGTTTTATGCTAATTCTACCAGCTGATCCAAGACGCTTGATTAAATGCAGTGTGAAAACAAAAGAATGAAGTGCTCGCCTCACTAAGATGAAATGGTTTCCACTCGCCAGGCTTCAACGAGAGCAAATTGCAGTTTTGCCACAGTGATTATTCCAGCCCTTTTCCAATGTTGTAACAGCAACCAGAAGAGTCTATTCACGTTCCTTTGTTTATTTTTTTCACAAACCTTAAAGTATTCATACTGTAGTGCAATTTACATTGCCCTAATAACTTTTTTATTTGTTTTATTTTCATGCATATATGCTGTGTTGTTTATCATGTCTTCAGTCGTGACTATCATTATGAAACCACGATGCTATTGTATAATTGATATTCAAATATTGTCAGATATACTTTTCTAATTATGTATATCATTTCCTTGTCTTTCCTACAGGCGTCGATGATACCAGCAGACTACGAACCTCCACTCCTGACGGGGAACACCACCAAAACTCTATGGACCATCACCACCACCACCAACCTCATCATTTTTCATCTCATCCCCACCATCACCACCACTCTGCCAACAACACCACCACAATCTCTGCTGACCACCACCACAGTCAACAACATCAACAACAACAACAGCGGACTGACCACAACAAGAGCCCTGTCCATGGAGGAGGTGGGGGTGGAGGGGGTCTTGGACCTCGTGTACACCCTTATACCACTCCCGTTTCCTCCATGGCGGCTCTACAAAGGACACCTGGGCCATACCACTTACCCTACCCAGCAAGTATGGCCCCACACCGAATGGCCCTTCCAGGGGCAATGACCTCAGCCACAGAACTCCCAGGGCTGCGGCCCAGCCACGCCTTCAGCTCCCCATCCTCCAGTTCTTTCTCATCACCAACGACCACCTCCAGTACACGGAGTACCTCCCCTGGTGAAACCAGCACAACTTCCTCCAGTACATCCACTACCACCAAAGACTCTATGAACAATAATAACAAACCCAAAATATGGTCATTGGCTGATATAGTGACCCCGTCCTCTAGTAGTAACAGCAGCTCTGCCCCTGTTGTAACCTCCAGCTCAAGTCAAACACAAGGCAAGACGCCTCTAGTGCGGCCTAGCCCTGGAGGAGTTCCAATGCCCCATACATCAGCTCTAGGGTCACTAAGAGCATGGACTGAAGCCACAGGAGGGCCATATGGACTAGCAGCAGCCATGGCTGCCGCACAGCACGGCCTGCCTCATCCATACTCCAGAGGCCCCCCACCCCCGCACGGAGTAGCAGGTATCCCTACCATGCCTGGTGGCTTCCCAGGCCTGCCTGGAGGAATCCCTGGAGGACTGTCCCTTATGCCGCACCAGAATGGCTTCTATCCACCTAGACCAGGTAAGCTGTTAGTTGTATTATACTTGATGTCACTACACATATTCAAATATCATGACCACTGTCAAGTCTACTCAAGTCTTAATTGCCGAGATTATTGATAGATATTTAAGGATCTGCTCATTAAGAATTGAGCCCCCTTCACTGTTGAAAATGTAAGACTGAAAGAATGTTCCAGAATAAAGCAAAGAAAGTCCTGACTACATTTGACAGAATTATTCACCCCTGAGCAGAATTAATTAGAAAATATAGTTTTCTTGTAATAGATGATAAATCGGCAGTATACCATGATATACTGTTACTATCACGAAAGTGAAATATCGTTTAAAAATGACAGTTGTATGTTAAATACGTGAATGTAGGAGCGAGGTGGTAAGAGAGGATTTTGTATACCCATATTCTTTTCATGTGGCTTCAACGTATTGGGTTCAAAATGTCTATCAAAACCACTATCAGTGTCATTATATTGTCATCATATAATTTTCCAAAATTTTCATGAATTAACAAATTTCTCTATTCTCACCACCCAGCTGACCGCTTGAGTGTAACAAGCGATGGGTTCCGATCCGACTCCCCTACGTCGTCGGAGGACAACAAGACCGCCTTCAAACCCGTCACCAAAAGGTACGTCCTAATGGCCCCCAGTGTTTTACTTGGCGCGGCTCCTGTGTGCCGCCCCAACACTTAGCACCATAAGCACCTTATGTTCTTTTCATCCTCCAGGGTGGGGGTTTTACCTCCAGTACTGATCGGCCAAGCTTTGATTGTTGATAAAGGGTGCAATGTACACACCTAATAATTGAGGTCGGGGTAGATTTCGCATTAGTGGCGCACACCTTAGGGTGGTAACCTACCCCATTAGGCATGAGTGGATTGCCATTGTTAAATGGTACATCAAAGACTGGGTTAATACAATCCATAACAGGAGAAAAGGAGACTGTAAAAAAGAGCATGTGGCACAAGTCTGTAGAGCTTTGATAGGAGATTTGATAGGACAGCCTTATTTCAGTAAATTGGCCTTGTATGTTAATTATACCCTGTCTTTGAGCCCAGTGAAATCTGCTTCTGAAAATCCGCGTGTGAAATGTATAATACAGCGAACATATGTTTGGGCGCTGCTGCAACCTTGGATTAATAACAAAGGGATATTTCTGTGTCCAAATGTAATCAGTGTATCTATATCAAGAATAATCCGCTATTTGTAATAATTTCGTGTTTGTGTGAACTTAATGTTTTTGGATACTTATCAAGTGTTATTTTTTGCTTATTACAGTAAACCAGCAGCCGAGGTACACGCGTAGGAAGTAGTGACGTCATTAGGGTAAATGACGTTATGGACTGACTATATCCTATGACGTCATCCCGGAGACTATTTGGAACAAAGAAGACGGCCTGCAAACTTATACTATACTGTCCTTACTATAACATTTATTGTGTAAATTAATAATAATAATAATATTTTGAGTGCCAACAAGGATGCAGAGGTGGACGATCATGATGGTACATATGTTATCATGAGAAAATAAAATGTACACAGACTCATAACGCAGTGTATCACATTTTGCTGACTTTTCTTTTTTAATGCAACAACATGAAAGACGCTATATTTATTTTCCCTATACATATGTATATCATCATAGAACGTGCAAGGGTCATTAGGAAATGTATGATTAATTGTTAATATTAATGTATTATAATTCATCGGTACAGT
This sequence comes from Acholoe squamosa, assembly GCA_949317995.1. Classification (NCBI taxonomy): domain Eukaryota; kingdom Metazoa; phylum Annelida; class Polychaeta; order Phyllodocida; family Polynoidae; genus Acholoe; species Acholoe squamosa. The sequence goes on from OX439038.1 coordinate 56,363,396, forward strand.
TAATAGAGTACCTACTGCCCTTTATGTTTTTTTTTTGTTTTTTTTACATTTGTTTTGTTGTTGGTGACTTAAAGTTAATGATACCCAGAGCCAGCTGGTCTTATTATTATTATTATCACTGACAATATCTAGCATAATATGTACATAAAACTTAATTATTATAGTGGTATTTGTCAGGTGATTATATCGCTATGGGAATTCATTAACAAACACTTTAGTTGGATATAGATCTCTGAAAACGTTTGATATCACTATCATCATACATTTGTAAATGTGTCTGTATTCATTATAAAGGTTTACGACTGAGCAAATCTGCCGGGAATGTGATCTAAACAGGAGTTACTTTTAGATAAAAAAAAAACAAAAAAACTCAAATATTATTTCATTGAATGCTGAAGCTTCACTTTGAAGTACAGAATTTGAATGTAATTCTCTATACAGCTCTTTTACTCCAAGCGAATAAAATGTATTTTAATGTGATTAAAGTTTATGTGTCATTTTTACCTTAACTGATTAAACAAATTTCTAATCCTCAATCAAAAATCAAATATAGCCCATATTTAATTTCTATTTAGTAGAATAAAATCCATCAAAGGGAACTTCTTTGATGTACAATTAGATCACCTACAAACAATGACCCAAAAAAAAGTATTAGACCAATTACCTCTACACAAAAACCAGATACAGATCTCAGCCTTCTGTCCTCTTCTTTTTAAAACACCTTTTTTTTCAGCTGGGTATTAACCCCTATAACGCCTTTGTTGTCGTAGCTCCCCTGCAAATTAAATTGCGATAAGGAGAACAATGATGTAGATGTCTTTGTTAACAATGCCCATTGGTGGTGATTACATCACCTGCCTACTTTCCTACTCTCTGTTAACCCTTTAAAGACTATATTGGTTTTATATGCACTATATCCTTTTTGTTTTTATCATACCTAAATTCAGCCCTGTCAAAGAGATTTTCTAGTCCTGCATTTATGCACCTGGCCAGAACTATATGTCTGATATACTTCCAAAAGAGTTGACATCATGCAATAAAGTAGTTTTAGCAAATTACATGTGTATTTGCAACTGGTGACCCAGAGTCACAGATGGACATGAAACTTGTGGCATTAAAGGGTTAAAGATGGGGAGAAACACATAGAAGCATTGAGACGTATGAGATAACCCACTGGGTTGCCTCACCTCTGTACCCCCAATCTGGGAGCATGTGAGTCGAGGGGGGTCCTTTGTGTCGCCCCAGGGGGTCTATTTGCTAGTGTTTGGCCTCACGCAGCGTCTAAATAAATGTCATCATTTCAAAGTGAAAGTAGTGCTTAGGGGATCTTATGTATACCTCAGTAAGAGCAGGAGTAAAGGTTGCCATTCATGGGTATTCTATTCTTGAGATTGTTGCTGAAAGTTGCCCCAACCACCATCAGAGAATATGGATACTATCGAAGTGAAAATTGGAAATGCATACATACACTGTAAAAAAGGTGTTTAGAATCTAAACACATTGCTAAACATTTTCTTGTCCCGTTTTTGAGGACACTTTATAAACCTAAACATGTTTAGCCTCATAATGTGATTAGCCTTTGTGTTTAGATTTCAATGTGTTTAGGTCTATGGGTAGGCTAGTAAAGTGTTTACTGTGTTTATGTTTAGGTTTGTCCATGTGTTTAGATATGAAATGCTTAGATCATGTTTCAGAGTTATAGTGTTTAGCATTATGATATTGTGTTTAGATATAGTATCCATAGATATTGAACTTTGTAGATCATTTCAATTATTCTACTATATGTACAGTAGGCAGAGAGTACCTCATACTCCCAAGGATTATCATCACATCTATTATCCAACATAGGGAGTAACCCCTCTTTGTAGATTACAACAGAATGGCTGAATGAAGAAAGCTTTGTCTATTCTTGGACTACAGAGTAAAGGTGTCTATGGAAAGAATTGCTCATTGATCCAATCATTATAGGATTTAAATGAGCAATCCAAAATGTTTAATCATAACATTTATGTCCTTTCATATGAAATTCCTGATTAATGATTTACAATGGATTTTTGACATATTTTTGACGAGAAGAGAGTATACCTCTTTCTAGAAATTCATGTGAGCACAGAGCTGCCACCTAGTGAATCTTTCTTACCTAAACACCTAAACATATACATGTTGATATCCTAAACACCTAAACATCAAACTGTTTTAATGCTAAACATCTAAACATGTTTAGCATAGGTGTTTAGGCATTTAGAATTAAAGCGTTTAAATCCTAAATAGATACCCAAGAGTACACCTACCTATCCAATATGTTTAGACTTCAAACATGTTTAGACCTAAACATGTTTAAAGTCTAAGCTCCTTTTTTACAGTGTATATGAAGCTCCGTGAAAACCACCACATGACTATATGAAGTATATTTTCAGTAAACTTGGACTATACTACTTTTGAACGGTTGGCTTGACTATCTTATCATCTATTTCCACTTTTTTTAATTGGGTCTTTCCCCGGGGTCCTTCAAACTTTTCACTCTCCCCTTGGCTCTCAAAATAATAAAAGGATCTAAAATGGATTTTAATTTCCAAGTTACTTCTAAAACGTGGGCGTTGTCATAAAGGTATAAAGGATTTCTTATAAGCTATTATATTAAAGCATCTCCCCTGTCTATTGCAGTCATATTTTAGTAAAATGATTCCCATGTTACATTTTAGAGTTCTAGGTTTATTCCATATATATATATATATATATATATATATATATATATATATATATATATATATATATATCGTTCAGAATGGCAAATGTTTGGAGTAGCCTATCATAATCTGTATAAAGGCAATCAATAGCACAAGTGCGCCCATGGTCGATATATTATATATAAAAGTGTGGTGCTAGTATATACGTGGCTGAGAACGCTTAGCGACACTCGGAGAAACATGGCAAAGTGTAGACCAACATGTCCGACATCTTGTCTGCTCGGTGTGCGCCAACCAGGGACTAATGAATTCTCCGTGTAGGTGGCGGGATTATTGCGAACAAATATTTCTAGCAGGTAAACAGAAGGTTGGCTGTGCCTTAGGTGTGGTAACGAGAAGCTAGAGCCGCCTTTATCAGTCCACTAATGGCTAAATCATGTCGAGTTGCAGCCACAGTAAACATGCGGCCTGATCAGAGTCCGTCCGCAGCTGCGACGCGCCAAAAATGAACAGAAAGCAAAATGTCGTCTGCTGGTAGAATTCAGCGCGAAACACGTTCACAACTGTAGGTAAATACATCCAAATAACCAGCAATGTTCAGTGGTATTTCCTACTGTGGACTGTCCAAATGGCAGACGACATTGAGGTTTTAGGGCATCGGGGGAGGTAATTCATTTACTCAGCTCCATTTTAACTCATCAAAGGCTGCGGGGGAATGCGTGAAATGAGTGAAATGTACAAATATGTACCTATCGTGGTGGTGGGCGAGGTTTAACAGGCGTCTCGGTAATGTACACACAAGTAACTCTATACCCTTTAACGCGGGATAGGGATCTAGGAAAACAAGCCAATTGGGGCTTGTATTAGCACTGGCAGCGGTTAGAACCACACTCCTATATCCCACACACCACCAAGTCCTTTCTCTGCGCCACCCTTGTTTCTAACCATTGCTACAAAAAGTACACAAGGTAATGCGAGGCGCAAAGACTATTTCAAAACATTGGTAGCGGCGGGCCAAAGTCTGTTGTGTGGAGGGTAGCGCTTTTGTGGGGCTCACCACGCCTATCTGAAAGCCAGCACTTACTTCACTAAATGCCCGCCCCAGGGCAAACGGGCTAGAGCCCTGGTGAGAAACTACAGGGCATTTCTCCCATAGAGCTTTAAACCTGGGTTGACATCATTGAAATGAAATTGTATGATTCTATTACTGGGAAATAATTGGAAAATCAGTTGCACAGAGAATTGTATGTTATAAATTAACTGCAGAGCCGCGAGAACATAGCGTAATATTTTAGTGGAACAAAAAATAGATATAGTCTAACGCCGGTGATCGCATTACACTTACAATAGTCACTGATTGATAATACTATCAGAATATTAGTTAGTCAATCAGAATATTAGATTAACTGACTTCTCATACAGAAAGAAATACTCAAATGATCACCTCATTGTTTAGAAGCATGATTGAACTGAATTCAATTTACCGTCTCTTTTCATTTACACTCAAGACATCCAGTGTTAAGGGACGGTCACAGTCGGGGTCATAGTGCTCACAGAATAAGTAAATAGTTCATTCTAAGGTGTAATAAATCAATTAGATTTACATGCCTTCATTTATCATACCCTTAACACAAATTGTCAAGCTGGCATGTAAACCATTCGTTGTCCAATATAGAAGACCTAGAGCAACCCCAATCATCCAAGTACATGTACAAATTTTGGAGGTCTCTCCACCAGCCGCTAAATCAGCCACCACTTTGTGGTTTAAAGCCCCTGTGGCAAGGATTGTGCAATATTTCATTTTTACATATATGGAGTAGCTTGAATAACCCACCATTGTGGGGCCTTAGTAGGTAGACCATGCCCTTGATGTTAAGTGCAGGTTATGTTTTCGTATACAATGGGAAAGACTCATTTCATGGGCAGGCTATTTCGCAGGTAGAAACGCACACAACACAACTAAACATCCTGTAGCCTTGTGTGATGTCAATGTACAGCCTGAGGCCTACCTGAGAACAACTGCCGCATGGCTGCACAACAGACTACTTCATCCTCTTTCCTAAACCAACCTTGTACTTTCTACATATACCACCAAAATAGCCTAACCTACCATTGAACTCCCGAACATAACTCGTACTGCTAAAATCAGCAACTTTATACTTATATTCGCCAGCTAGATTATCATTCTATTGCCTCAGTTTGGGCAGCAAAGAAAGCAGCCATACACGTACATATTATTATAGAGATACAACATGCAGGTCTGGGCCATTCCGACGGTGCTTTATCCGGGATTAATTTCAGTGTAAACATATTGATTAATTAATGGAAATCAGCATGAATAAGAGAGGGTAAATTCGCCTATTATCGCTCATTACTTGGCACATGGCTGCACCCCCACTTCTCTTTGCACCCTCCCCCGTTCACAGTCCTTGGCCGCCCACCAAAAGCTCTCAATACAATGTTCAGTATGGGAGACGCAAAGGGTGGCAGAATCGATAGCCATATTATTCCATCCTGACTCTGGGCTGAGTATACTGGCTTGATTATTTATGTATGCGTCGCCTCTCTTGTCTCTATGTGCCAGCCCATGTCCCTACTGCACAGTGAGTGCCGTCACCATAGCAACCAGGCCCTACTTCCTACCTGAGAAGCATGGCAAAGGATCCAGACCCCCCCCCCCCCGACACACACACACCGACAGGCACACATCATCCACTCCAGACTCCTTCTGCCCCTATACAGACTTAGCAGGTTTAATTATTAGCCAATAAGAGAACCCCAATCTATTCACTGCAGTCCTTCGGGGGCCAACTGGTACCCATCTGGTAGGTGTTATCAGTAGAACTTGCTGGTAATAAGCTCCAGCAATGGCCGCACCCATGTGACAACCTGCTAACTCGGAATAGATCCCAGACTCAATAAGTATCGTCCCATATCACAGATGGCGTGAGATATACAGTTATACTTTGGCAGTGTCCCTTGCAGTGCCATGCCCGGGGGTTGATGATTGGTGTGCTGGAGGTTGATGTACTGGTGGTTGGTGGTTGGTATACTGGAGGTTGGTGGTTGGTATACTGGGAGTTAGTGGTCTGTATACTGGTGGATGCTATACTGGACGTCGGTAGTTGGTATACTGGTGTTTGGTATACTGGGCATTGGTGGGCGGTATACTAGTGGTTGGTATACTGCAGGTTGGTGGTCAGTATACTGGAGGTTGGTGGTTGGTATACTGGGGGTTGGTGTACTGGAGTCAGTGGTTGGTATACTGGGTGTTGGTGTACTGGAGGTTTATGTGTGGTGTATTGGGGGTTGATGTGTGGTATACTGGAGGTTTATGTGTGGTGTATTGGGGGTTGATATGTGGTATACTGGAGGTTTATGTGTGGTGTATTGAAGGTTGATGTGTGGTATACTGGAGGTTTATGTGTGGTGTATTGGGGGTTGATGTGTGGTATACTGGAGGTTTATGTGTGGTGTATTGGGGGTTGATGTGTGGTATACTGGAGGTTTATGTGTGGTGTATTGAAGGTTGATGTGTGGTATACTGGAGGTTTATGTGTGGTGTATTGGGGGTTGGTGCAGAGGTTGGTGGCTGGTGTCCTGGAGGATAGCAGGTGTTGTACTGGAGGATGATGATGTGTTGTGTATTGTTGGTTGATGTGTGGTATACTGGAGGTTTATGTGTTGTGTATTGTTGGTTGATGTGTGGTATACTGGAGGTTTATGTGTGGTGTATTGGGGGTTGGTGCAGAGGTTGGTGGCTGGTGTCCTGGAGGATAGCAGGTGTTGTACTGGAGGATGATGACGTGTGGTGTATTGGGGGTTGATGTGTGGTATACTGGAGGTTATGTGTGGTGTATTGGGGGTTGATGTGTGGTATACTGGAGGTTTATGTGTGGTGTATTGGGGGTTGATGTGTGGTATACTGGAGGTTTATGTGTGGTGTATTGTTGGTTGATGTGTGGTATACTGGAGGTTTATGTGTTGTGTATTGTCGGTTGATGTGTGGTATACTGGAGGTTTATGTGTGGTGTATTGGGGGTTGATGTGTGGTATACTGGAGGTTTATGTGTGGTGTATTGGGGGTTGATGTGTGGTATACTGGAGGTTTATGTGTGGTGTATTGGGGGTTGATGTGTGGTATACTGGAGGTTTATGTGTTGTGTATTGGAGGTTGATGTTTGGTATACTGGAGGTTTATGTGTTGTGTATTGGAGGTTGATGTGTGGTATACTGGAGGTTTATGTGTGGTGTATTGGGGGTTGATGTGTGGTATACTGGAGGTTTATGTGTGGTGTATTGTTGGTTGATGTGTGGTATACTGGAGGTTTATGTGTTGTGTATTGGAGGTTGATGTGTGGTATACTGGAGGTTTATGTGTGGTGTATTGGGGGTTGGTGCAGAGGTTGGTGGCTGGTGTCCTGGAGGATAGCAGGTGTTGTACTGGAGGATGATGATGTGTTGTGTATTGTTGGTTGATGTGTGGTATACTGGAGGTTTATGTGTTGTGTATTGGAGGTTGATGTGTGGTACACTGGAGGTTTATATGTGGTGTATTGGAGGTTGATGTGTGGTATACTGGAGGTTTATGTGTTGTGTATTGGAGGTTGATGTGTGGTATACTGGAGGTTTATGTGTGGTGTATTGGGGGTTGGTGCAGAGGTTGGTGGCTGGTGTCCTATTCCGAGTTAGCAGGTTGTCCCATGGGCGTCGCCATTGCTGGAGCTTGTTATTAGCGAGTTGTACTGATAACACCTATCAGATGGCTACCAGTTGGCCCGGCAGTTGGCCCCCGAAAGGACCGCAGTGAATAGATAGTGTCATTTCATTAGCTGATAATCAAACCAGCTAAGTCCGTATAGGATAGCAGGTGTTGTACTGGAGGATGACGTGTGTTGGAGGTTGATGTGTGGTATACTGGGGGATAGTATGTGGGGTCTATTTCATAACGTTTTACGATCACTAAATCACTGTACTATCAGTATATCGTACAACAATCGCATAATCTGGGTAAATTGTATATACAGCATTGTACCAAGCACTAGCACCGTTTCTACACCTGGGATATTTCTACTATAGTTATGAACAGTCTGATGCCATTTTCCTTGCATTTCAATGATTCTTTGTGGTCTGAAAGGCAGCATTATGATTATTAACCAATTGTACAATTTCTGATCGTTTGAGATACAAAATGTGGGGCAAATCGTTGCCTGTTCTGAAACATACCCCTGGTGTACTGGAAGATGATGCATGGTACATTGGAGGTTCGTGTAGGGTGAGCTGTAGGTGGATAGTATATTGGTGGCATATTCTTTATACTAGAGGTTTGTGGGTGTTTGGTATACTTGGATCGATGGGTGGTACACTAGGGGTGCGGTTGGGGATTGACGGGTGCATGGTGTTCTTTTTTTTGTCTGGTAATGTGGTACATGTATCCTGGCGATTGGTGGATGGTCTACTGGTTTGGAGGCATCGACTAGTTTACTACAAGGTAGTTGGGAGCCTGCATGGTAATAAATAATAATTATTACCTACAATTTATACAATGTATCATAAATTATCATTTTGTAGTGTTGTGTACATCAGGATCCACAGGAATCATATACCAAACATTAGGAATTCACAGCAGTTATAAATCAGATAATTGAAACATGTCCACCCTGTTATCCTCTACATCCACGGTCATACATTCAAACCTCTCACTCTGGAAGTCGTTTCGCAAGTTGGTACGACGAGGCCCCCTTCAAATCGTAGTGGGATCCTTTCATCTAATACCATTACAGCCCTGCACCTCGTGGTCACTAATGATTGCACTGGTACGACTGCCCTACCAAACCCTATGTAATTACTACATTTAGTGCTAAACGTACAGAGCAGTCGTAGTGCGTTGCCTACGATCATCCACTTTAACTTTGAGATTTTCAAATCATAGTGGTTGTGCTCATGAAGTCGTACCATCTTGAGAAATGCCTTCCAGATGCTAACATGAGTTAACATCGTGTGCCATCACACAGTAGGGGCCATGTGCCAGCTTCCCTATGTCAATTCTCAGCACATGGTGCAGCCCCCGAAATCAACACGCTGCGTTCGTGACGTCAGTCGCTACGTTTATTATCGTCACGCTTGGCGAGAAATAAACATGTCTGCCGAGAGTGAGAGTTTACTGGTGACAGAAGTCGCAGGGTATTTTGGCGTATGGACTACCCATAGTAATCATGTAGCAGTGTCAGTGATTTATACTATTTCTAAACAGACGTCCTTCCAACTGCGTCCATTATGTACTATATATACCGGTAGTATGTGTGTGAAAGCCTGGGTTTATTAAGGTGAAGTGCTGTCATTTTCCCCTCATTATTTTACAATGAAACCACAGAATTTGATACATCCATTGATATGTGCCCTGACATTTCCTATATAAATGTAAAAAAAAAATCGACCTACTGACGCTACCTTTTCAATTCATGTTACTAGAAACACACCTTTATTTTTTTTTTTTTTTGCCTAAGAAACTTTTTTTTTCAATGGAATTTCCTTTTGATGAAATTCTTAATCTATTCAGAATGTGAAAATGAGTTTGTAATGTCAAACCTTACTTTTGCCATACCCCTACTCTTGTCCCACGACAAACGTGTGGGTTGGGGGATTGTCATGTTCTGGTGGTGAGGAACATCCTACCCTAATACAAGACTGTAACATGGTCATGGCTTGTTCTACTATACGAAGACTTAAAGCTGACAACCCATTTGGCGGGAAAATACCAGCTAATCTTATTCCTACTCCTAACCGCGTGTCAACTCAATGAATACCCCTTGGTCAGAATTTGTGCAAGCCTGGGGGATGGGGGTCATTCACTGGAATAAGCCATAGACAACAGGACAGGTGGCAGCGGCGGCGCTGTTTACAAACTTTCAGCAATTCTCAACAGATTGTCGTCTGCTAGGACTGCCGCGTCACTCTCCATTCAAGCTCCATTCAGAGTAGCAACCATGGGTGGCGTCGCCGCTCGATTAAACATGAATACTAACGCTGGAACCGCGAATTAAAGCCCCCTTTTATTAGAGGTATCACCTGGGGCCCTCTTGTTATGATTTGCTAATAACCGAAAAGGGGAATTAAGTCAAGGTTGATACAGAAGACCCCAGGCCGCGATCCTTGCCGGTATTGTTGCCTGTGGCGACCGATGACAATAAGGCCAACCCAAGCTGGGCCGTCTGGATTGGATAAGTTATGCAACGCTATTAATTCAGTTAAATAATAACCGTGTGCGCCCACATTATGCCTCTCTCAGAAGGGGCAATGGTCATGAAATTGACAGTAATCACTAATACCAACATTGGTTCTCCCTTCTAGTCACGCCATGTTAGTTTGGGTATAGCACGACTAGCGTTGACACCTTTGTGGGTAGGATGACGACCAACGCTTATTGAGCATCTCAGAGATAATCACACATTACAGAATTAGCATGTCAACAGGAGTAGTGAAATTGTGGCTGACATCACTGAAATTAATTCTGCAAGCAGGAAAATCTGATGTAGTATTAAGTGTATAGGATTTGGGGAGGGAACCTGCAAAGCAATTAGTCCTGCAGTTGCTACAGCATGTTCAAAAAGAAGAGTACCACCCTTCCCTGATAAAACCCTCATTTATATGCATTAATTAAACAATCTGTGGCTCATTAAATGAATGGGGAATCTATATCATTTTGTGTCATTTCTTGTGACTCATATCTTTTCGAGTTGATGAACAAAGGCCATTCCAAAGATCACGACTTCATGCCATGAATAGCATGGACACACGGACACGTCAATTGTGGGATGGTTATTTTTGAGTCCTTTGTGCTTTCTATCCCTTTTGCCCCTGAGGTGATCAACCCCACACCCCATCACACCACGGGTAGGTACTGGAACACGACCCCAACACCTTGGTAAGCGCCTGGCGCTGTGCTGGAGCTGTTTCTCATAAGGACGAAGGTCGGCGAGAGAAAAAGTGTGCTTTGCCAGCACTAAATGGTCGGCTGTTTATACCTATTCCTACCCCCCGCAACGCCAGGGACAAATGCCAGAGACTTAGCTTATAGTAATGATAGGAGGCACTCTACGGAATAATCTATAACCTTCCATGACAAATACCATTATGTATAATGCAAAATTATAACAATCAACAATCAATGATTTACTGTAAATATTGGGTGGAAATAAGTGGTGAAAGTGAAAGCCTAATTGTTGCAGCATATGATGTGACAATTCTCCAAATACAAACATCAAAGTAGGACCTCCACAGGGCTAATAGGTCTATAATGTTCTGGACTTATTTCTTTTGGTAATCAGGACTTGATACTCTAGTGATTTGTCCTAGTTTTTATTATCACATTTTCCAGTTCACTATTCCAATTGAAATATGTTTTCCGCAGCCTCCTAGCTTGAAAATGCTCCACCTGCGTCTTTATTTGAATTGTGACGTCATACACTGCATCACATATGCCCGTGTTTCCAGCTTACAGTGTAACTGAGTAAGTAAAACCTTGTTAATTGATTTTAAAATTATGGGATTCATTTGTTTTCATAAACTCTTTTACATTATCATTATGTTCATAACTTTTTTTATTGATTGATTGATTGATACGTTTATTGCACAGGATCGCCCTTATAAGTGGCGTTCTTCCGTGTACACTTGGCCAAGAGACGGAAGATATATTATTAGTTACCAGCCACGGTATATAGTGCTAGTCTTTTGGAAATTTTGAATAGTACACAGGGTAATTGGTTAGCGTTATCAGACATGTTGAATGGATTGGTCCGGAACAGCTAAGTAGATGTAGAGAGAATAGGCTCAATTAAGTTATCTATGGTCGTTGTAAGTGTCTTTTGAGACCATGTTTAAAACTTAGGCGAGTGGCACTCTTTTGTAATTCTGCAGGTAACTCATCCCAGGCTTTGACACCTCTGTAGAAGGGACTTCTATGGTAACAAGCTGTTCTGGCTCGTCTTATTCTGAAGCGTAATTTCCTGTCTCCTCTTGTTCTAACCTCTCTCACCAAGAGTTGAGCATCGTCTTTGGATCTCTTCCACATTATCAATAGTAGCTGCTGTTTTCTTCAAGAATCTAGCATCTCAATATTATCATGTTCATGCAGATTTTCAATACTATTCCCTCTAATTTGTAGCTTACAGCAGATCCGTATCGCTTGGTTTTGAAGCCTCTGTAGTTTGACGAGTTCAGTAGCATTGGCTCCGCCCGTGTAGAAGCTACAGTAGTCAAGAGTAGGACAAATCATACTCTTATAAATCATTAGACAGTCATCTTTTCCTGTGAATTTCCGAATTTTGGCCCGTTTGAAGAGTTTGTTACCCATACTTTTCTTTATTTTGTTAATGTGGGGTTGTATAGTTAGAGGTCCATCCAATTCTACACCTAAATAGCTATAGCTGGTCGTGACAGGTAGCAATTCATTTCCTATGTATAGGTCAGCTACCATTAGCCGGGTCAAGGCTAATCTAGTGCCAAAATTCATAATCATGGTTTTTTCAGTGTTGATGGTCATATAGTTTTGTAGACACCAGTTATGCAGGGCATTCAAATCCAGTTGCATGCGTGCGTTCACTTCATTATAGTCTGGTCCAGAGGCATAAAGTACTATGTCATCTGCATAAAGGACATAATCAGGGTTATTTAACATATCACAGAGGTCATTAATATAATATGCAAATAATAAGGGACCGATAGTTGAGCCCTGTGGCACACCGAAGTTCACTGATTGCGGGTCTGATAGGGTGTTGTTGGCCTTTGTGCAGTGCTTCCGATTTGACAGGTATGATTTTAACCATTTTTTTATCAATGTTGGTAAATTTAACATATTTATCTTATTAAGTAGCTTGGGGTGATGTATGGAATCAAACGCTTTGGAATAGTCGACAAAACATGCTATGGTCACATGGCTGCTGTCTCTAGCTGTATAAAGGTCATTGACTACATGCATTACTGCATCTCCAGTACTCTTGCCCGGTCTGAAGCCATATTGATTTCTGTTCAACAGTAGGTTGTCTTCCAGGTGCTTGCTCAAAAGATCATGAACTAATTTCTCAATCAATTTCCCTGGTAGAGGGAGAAGCGTGATGGGTCTCCAGTTTTTTATTTGTGTCAGATCACCCTTCTTAGGTATTGGAACAAGTGTGCCTACAGCCCAAGCATCCGGGAAGATACCACTTCTGATGGAGCACTTAAACATATGCACTAGTTGCTCATTTAGGAGCAGGAAAGCATCCTTTAAAGGCCTGCTGCTGATGTTAGGAATACCCGAGGACTTGTCCACACATATATGCTTCACTAACTTGGATACGTTTTCATGTGTAATATATCTGTCTAAGTCCAGTTCCAATAAATTACCAATTTCATCTGCATCCATTGGTTCCACATTTAGATCGTCTGGGTGCAAATCATGTTTAGATACAAGAGAGTCAAATAATTTGCTGCCAATTGTGGCGAAGTATCTATTAATGTAATCAGCAGTGTTTTGGTGGTCCACAATAGTACCTTCATCAACCAATGATATTGATGTGTTTTTTGATTGAGGATTGATGATAGAATTGAGTGTTTTCCAAAATAATTTAGGATCACCTCTGCTTGCATCAAGTGATCTCATGGTGCCTTCGGCCTTGGCGTGCATTTGCTGTCGACGTATTTTATGTGTTAGCCGACGGGCACTCATCAAATAATTAATATTACCAGTAATGTCATGATTGTAGAGCATAGTATATCTGTCATTAATGCTTTCAACGATTTCTCTAGTGATGTAACTACATTCTTTCTTTCTTAATGTGAAGTCTTTAACAGGACAAGTAACATCAAGATACGAGAGTATAGCTGTTTGCATTAAGTCCCAATGGTCATTTGGATCATTGGACTCATAGAACGGGACCCAATCAAAATTAGCTAGGCAGTCATAAAACTCATCGACATTGTAATGTCTATATGATCGGCCTCTGAATTTTTCGAGTATAGTGGCCTCGCGATCCTTTTTCCTTACAGCATATAATGGATAATGGTCAGAAATTAACGCGAAAATGACCTCCTTTTTTGAAACCATTTCACAATCTGTGAGAATATAGTCGATACAGCTGCCAGGTCCACCTCTAGGATTTGGTCTGGTTACATTTTTATTCAGGGATCTCAGTCCTGTTTCACGGAGGAGATCAATTAAACCAATAGTATCATTTTCATTCCTCTTCCTCATATTGATATTAAAATCACCAAGCACCCAGATTTCATGCTGCAACTCTTTTAAGGCATTTATAGTGGTTCTTAATAGATCTAGGAAAGTCGGTACACATGTGTTATTTGGTGGGCGATATACATTTACAATATGCATATTTCTATATTGCGGCTTTTCTATGGAAAGTACCATAAGTTCAATATCATTCTCCATTAAACTGAAGTTGTGTAGGATTTTACAATAGGGGCTGAACTGATTACTGACATATGTGATTAGTCCACCAGCTTTGTTGGTGGCTCTGTCTAGGCGATAGGAGGTTTTGTCAGTCATGTAGGTTAAGCTAGCATCAGATCTATCATCCAGCCAGCTTTCACAAAAGCAGATAATGTCTGCATCCTTAAAATTTACCCGAACCTCTTCAATATTAGCTAATAGGCTACGTATATTATAGCATAGGATCTTGACCCCTTTTTCAGACGCCAGTTTATTGCCTACATAATTAATAATATTAGCCGCGCCTGTCACATTTATTTATATGGGAACCACTTGACTGAAGTACTGTACAATGTAGGGTTTTGGCAGTCATACACCATTGATTGCAACCGAAAACTTTAGTTGTGATAACAGACTCAGAAAACCTATCATTTTCGAATTGTAATAACAAGATTCCATTTACCAGTAATATCTGTACATAGTGAATGATATACAGCCTAAGTAACACAATGATAAATATATTCATGTCGTAGAATCGCTGCTTCATAGGAGACCCCCGAGTTACCTTACTGGGGGGAGTCCAAGGACTCAAGCTCAGAGGAGCTACCTCAACTCTCGTCGAATCCCACACTTTAACACAATGTGAAACTGAAGAGAATACTAGGCATATGGAGGGCACATATACCTGGGTCAAGTATTAGACCAATTAATGTAAGCGATATTTTAGCATTGTCTTTATCCATATATGTAGCTTTCTTAAGACTAAAGCAAGGTCAGTGTGGCAGATCACTCCCAATTTGATTAACTTAATCATGTGTGTAAGTGCAACCGAAATAATATACCATGGTTCGGTGGGAGAAAAAAAAAAAAAAAAAGGGTATCTCCTACCTTAAATTGTGCTACATCTAATATTGGTGAGTTACAAACACTATATATAAAGTAATCTGCACACATCTGTAAGTCTCTCGTATGTCGGTAGGTAACATCCCACTGATTGTCCCCTATAGTGGTGATGGAACTCATCTTTGCATAGAGATTAGAGTTGGGCAATACGTCTTGACGTTGGACGTCCAGTGTAAGAAGGCAGCCTGTATTAAGATCAGAGACCTTGTAAGGAGCATCTGATGGAGGTACAGGACCTGCTGCTTATTATGGAGACTTAGGTAGTGCTTCAGGGCAGAGACCTTGTAAGGACCGTCTGCAGTAGCATTACATGTATAGTGATGATTATATATTTATGTCAGCTTAAAAGGTGCCTGAGCAATGAATAACCTGGCGCGTGGTCCTTACTACTCGTGCCGGAGGTTCTCTAGGGCGATTATTGTTCACTTGCATGATATTACCAATGTTCCTGCAGATGGACAATAAGGTACGACCATTTGGGTGTGTGCCGTCAAATAGACGCCTGTAGTTGGTTATGTAGTCACGTGTTCTGACTGAATGTGCATGGAGATAATGGTCGGTGCGGGGGGTCAGTACACCAGCAAAGACATTTAATCGTACAATTTCAGAATTTACTATACGAATCATCCGATCCAATTTTTCTTGATCCGGGTGGAGGTCAAGGTCTACACACTTTTTTGCCATGTCCAATCCATACAGGGTGCATATGACAATCTGTATGCCAGGGTATCTCCTCCTTAAGACATTAACTGACCTCTCAATAATGTCGATAAGATGAAGGACAGAATCCGTCACACTGTTCTGTCGTAGATGAATTTCTTTGGTATTAATGTCTTTGCTTACCAAGTCACAAATGCCGGCTGAGAGGTAGACCGCATCCACATAATGGTGTTTATCCAGGTACATACAAGTTTCAAGGCACACTCTTTCAAAGCCCTTACCTGGGTAAGTGCGGACAGCAGTAAGACCTGGGTAATATCTTGTGATTTTCCTTGCCATGTACCGTGTACGGGAGTCACCTGACACAAGAGTGTTTAGTAGGCGATGACGAACTAGGCGCTCCATGGTTACATTACTTATTACAATGTGCAATTTTTGGATTCGATTGATCAAGGAAAAGACACATTTATCAAGCTGCTTCCTGTCGTAGGCGCTCCTCAATGCTGCCTTGTTGTCTATCTCCACTAGGTTTCTCCTGCCTGCTAATTAGCAATTGTCGCTGCCTCATAAGTATTTGACCCATGTGATTATTGCCTGGAAATTGACCGGAGCTATAGCTCTCATCATCAAATAACAGGCCTGTTCCCCAATGCATTGACTTTGTACTCTCCAGGAGCGTCTGCGGGTGACTAGCCACTAAACGGTCAGCTAATTCTGGTCGTTAAGTGAACTTAGCGTCAACTATTCTGGTGGCAATTGTCATACGGTCAGTCCACCAACTATGTCCGACAGGGAATTTGACTGTGTTGCCCTCCATCTTAATCCTATACTGACTGGTTTCATTCAGTATTTTCTCTGCAGTGTCCCGTCTATCTCCATATATGGCCTTATTATAGGCAAATGCCTGCTCCGCACTATTGAAGTCAATTTCCTCCAGTTCAGTACCATCACGAAGTAATGGTTTGTAAATAAAATTTACTGGGAACATATTGCTCAGAAAGGCCTTAGGTCCGTTAAAAACTGTGCCAGCAATTGTGACCCTGATTCGTTCTCGCGGTCTATAGCCGTGCTCGTCAGTGGGTTCTGCATCATTGGCCTCTGAATTGCTTTCACGCACACGCTCCGATTCAGCTATACTTGATTTCAGTGTATCCGGCAATATCTCAGGTGGCAGGTTTTCAATATTGGCAAAGGCGTAATATTCATTGTCAATGGTTATACCATCATCACCCATTACTGCGGTTCTGCCATGTTCTTTGTGGTAGCGCCCGATCTCCCTGAACACCCAACGGCTTCTTCTTACAGCGAATTCCTCATCATAGTTGAACCATATTTTTTGAGGACCATTATCAGGTTTGAGTGAGGAACGGACTCGCATAGCCAGTTCAAGAGCTCTTCTGTTTGAGAAACATACCATGATTTAAATGTGGGCGTTCCTTACTCATTGGTACACCCGGCGCTCTCATACGATAGGATTTAATAATGTCCTGTGACTTCGATTCACTTCCTAATTTATTCAGCAGGTCTCTAACAACATCAAAAGTGTTCTCGTTCTCAACTTCAGCTATCCCAGAAATGACAAGATTTCTGTTTTTTGCAGCTGTGGCATAGACTATACTGTAGGAAATTGATTCCTCGGCTGCAGTGGCACTGGATTTATAGGCTTCGCCCGGAGTTGGGTTAAGCTGCCTTAATTCCTGTATTGCTTTCCATTGTGCATCTAGACTATTCTGTACTGTAGTTTTAAATTTGGCATGTTCAGTCTCCCTTAAGTCGTTACTATCTCGCACATCTTTTATCTCATCTCTCAGTTCATCTTTAAGATTACAAAGTTCACCCGATAATTTGTGTTGTAGATTTTGGAGCTGGAGGTCCATGTCTACCGTAGTGGCTACATGTGCCAATTTGTCATTAATCGAGTTTAGTGTCTTAGCCAAGTCAAACCCTGCGTTAGTAGTGGCGTTCTGTGGAGGTACCTGTGCTTGGTATTGAGCATTGGTAACAGCTTGACCTTGATATTGACTGTTGGGTGCCATACTCACGCCCGACTGGTATTGATATGCTGGGTGGTTAACCATGGGAGTATAGTTAGCAATCATCTGCCCAGGGTGAGGTACCTGGGAGTTTGAATGGTTAATCATGGTAGGTTGTTGTGGTACTGCGAGGGCAGGATCAATGATTGGTTGGCCTATATTAGCCATGGCTTTTGTTGAGATTTCAAAATTATTATCTATGGGTTCAACAGGAACTGCCCTTTTCTTTTGCTGTTTTACCTTCTTTGGCTTGTCGTCAGAACTGTTATTATCTGTAGACTGATCTAGGGGTGAACTTTTCCTCTTTTTACCTTTGGCAGTTGGTTTGGGTGTGGGTTCAACGGTCGCCGGTTTCTCTGTTGTTGTCCGCCTACCTCTCCCTGTCATGATAGTACAGTAATAAAGTTAATAATATCCACGATATACGGCTGTACTTGATCCAATTGGGGGTGTAGATCCAAAGTATATATGTTTATAGATAAGTTGAGCATATATTTGCAGCCGTTCTTTAGGTTTAGAATCCCTGTCGATCACATGAACCAGGAGCCCTCCACTGGTACGTGTTTACTCCTCTCCGGCCATTACTCCTTTATTTTCATCTCCTTCTAGTAATTTCAACACCTCAGCTAGGTATTTCTCAAACGCCGCTCAAACGCTGCGATCTGGGCCTTCCCACTACGTACTGTCCACCCCCTACGATCTTGTCAGTTCGAAGTAAGGGGGAGTGAGGGACCCTGCAATTCCTACGATTGCCTATACAGCTAGCCATTTCTCAAACACTACGATCCTACCCCTCTCCCTCCGATTCCAACCACCCCTATGATCCAGTCCAATCGTAGTGATTGACCCTAGGTGATCATGTATTACCTATGATTGCCTATTCAGGTGCATGCCTTTTCTCTCTGTATCTGCTGTAATCATAGTGATTGACCCTGTACAATGAAGAATTCCCTTCCGATCCTAGCTAGGTCAGTACGATTTCAGCTAGCTATTTCTCAAATGCTAGGATCCTACCCCTGTCCCTCCAATTTCAACCTCCCCTACGATCCAGTCCAATCGTAGTGATTGACCCTGGGTGATTATGTATTACCTACGATTGCCTATTCGAATGCATGCCCTTTACCTCTATATCTGCACCAGTCATAGTGATTGACCCTGTAAAATCAAGAATTCCCTTCCGATCCAGGCCAGGTCAGTACGATTTGGGGATGCTCAAAACTTAGCTTCTGAGAAATGACTTCCAGGGTGCCCAAAACTTAGTGTCTGAGAAATGACTTCCTGGGGCATGCCCTTTCCCTCTATATATGCACCAGTTATAGTGATTGACCCTGTATACTCAAGAATTCCCTTCCGATCCAGGCAGTACGATTTGGGACGATCATAAACGTAGCGTTTGAGAAATGACTTCCAGCACTTACTTTATATCGGTGCTTATTTTAGACTCCCGTTGCTTAAACTGCATTGGACAAGTAACGTCACACAGTGTTTTCTAGGACCTGGAGTAGAAAACCACAATACACATGTACCTACCCATGCTAATTGTGAATGTCAGTGTACTCAAAATAGTTACAATTTGACCAGTTGAATTCCAGGTACATAAATTTAAACAAAAAGTATTTTTCAATGACAGGACTAGCTACATATCACCATAAAAGCTGGTCACATCCCACTAAGTCTGCCTCGTTGGTAATTCGTGTGGGAACATCGTAGAAAATATGCGTGTGTCTTGTTGCCAAATCAAACTCTGCTTTTGCCAAACTAAACTCTATGGGCCATTAGTCTATTCTATAGTGACACAAATCATGATCAATTTTGGCTCCTGAAATTAAGCCACGTATTAAATCATAGAACACAAATGTACCTGTATAAAGAAAAAAGAAAAAAAAGTAATGAATTATGAGCCCATATACATTCATAGGCCTATCTCAAGTTGTTGTTGTTGTCGTTGTTCTTGTTGTTGTTTTGCATTTCACATAGTTTCCCTTAAGAGAAAAGGTGCAGTACCTAGCTTGTATGCCACACATCCTCACCTAAGCTGCATTCCTTTAGACTTACAAGTTACAGATAGATACTTCCCTCAGGGTTCATACCTGTGGTATTTGTCCAGGTGTAACACCCCTACACCTCACCTGTATAGGTAGGTGGTCTGCACTGGATGCAGGTGCTCGCCTTGTATACATTTGGAACTAACTGATATTTGTCTATACTTTTATTACTTTATAATTTATTCAGATCA
Source organism: Acholoe squamosa (assembly GCA_949317995.1). Taxonomy (NCBI): domain Eukaryota; kingdom Metazoa; phylum Annelida; class Polychaeta; order Phyllodocida; family Polynoidae; genus Acholoe; species Acholoe squamosa. The sequence goes on from OX439038.1 coordinate 56,383,337, forward strand.
GGTACTTTTTTACAGACAAGTTCTGATTAGCCTTAACACTTAAAAGGCCTCAGAGTACTTTGATGACCTATGCCATTTTGTGGCCATGAGCCGTTTAGGAAGTAAGACCTGGTACGTAACTGACTAAAACTATACATGTATATTAATGCACCATACAGGACCTTCAATGGTGATGTATTCCAGAAGGTTCGGCTTGATAAACCAATACAACAGCAGCGAGTTACGGGTCAGCATTGCATCAGGACAAAAATGAGGATGCCACTTTAAAGTGTCCTAGTTAAAAGGCTAATTGGGCATACAAGGGAAACCCACCCATAGGCTTATCATATCCCTGTTAGAGGGTCACGGTTGCAAGGTCTACCTTGAAAAAATGGTGCGAGCGAGCGATTTTTTTTTTTTTTTTTTTTTTTGGCGTCCAATGGATTCCTTGGTGGGAAAGTGAGGCGAGCGAACAAATCTTTTTTTTGCCAAACATCACAAAGAGAAGACTTGTAGAAACTGAAGCAAGTGTAATCCGTAGACAAGATTTTTTTCAAAGAAAAAAAAATGGTATTTCCGAAAATATGAAGAGGGCAATTTTTTTGGTGTGGCCTTAAAGTTGTTTTTTTTATTTATCAGCAAGATATTTTGATTAGTGTACCCATGGCATTTGTCACCCTTATAAGGGAACATTATGTACAAGTAGCACGCGTATAGTAGCCCTGATACCTATATCTAGAGGATGTACAGAGAGGGACAGGATATTCATCAAAATGCAGTGGCACTTGAATTACATTGAATTGCTATACAGTGTAGTATATTGCCATCGGGTCATATATAGGATACAATACACCCTTTCTCAATTCGATACTCTAATCATCATAGAAAACATTGTTGACCTATCTTGAAGTGCTCAATGAAAATGGAGTGTTACTGGTACTTTTATTTTCATGGTTGTGCCACTGATCAATAGTGACTCAATTGCTGACACTCCCATGACCTATAAAACCTCCTGTGCCCGCTGACCTGTGCACCCTCCCCCATCCCACCATTCTCCATATTGGTGTGTTATGAGGTGGTGTGGTGGGGTGTCAGAGGGTGTTAGGGTGTGTAACTGGGTGCGCCCACATCAAAGACCTCCCCACCCTTTGATCCCTAACGCCGACACGTGAGGATCAAACTCCAGACAAGGCACCACCAGAGGGGGCAAGTGTCACACAGGGGGGGCTTTTGTCTCACATCCCTCCAGGCGCCCTATTAGATGCCCTCCACCCAGCCACCAACCCCACCAAGGGATCAATCCTTTACGCCTTTCTCCCCCTGTGAGTGACCACTGCCACCCTGGAGGCATGGTCTTGTGTGGTACAGAGGTGTGGGGTGGTGCTTGATAGCCCCTTAAGGACGGGGTGGTGTTTAATGCGCTGTGCCCCTTTGCCATGATGGTGTCCTAGTGAGTAACTCGCTAGGCCTGGATTCAGTGATCATGCGTACTGACCCTATATACAGGGTTAATATATCCTGCTCAAAATAATCACTGGCAGGTTACTATACTAGCTCTACATTGTTGCAACCTACCAAATGACAGGGTCTTAAGAAAACATGCCACCCCTAAAAGGTTAATAGTGGTGAATCCCTTCTATGACTATGGATTGACGGAGTACTCCCAATCCCTTACCCCTGCCCACTGCCTTGTCCAGCGTGGTCTCACCCCGGGCTAGGACACTATAGGACACGGGTCACCTCTATGGCCACCTTTGTAGTAAGCAGACCATTGCCTCCAGCAACCTGCCAAGGACCCGAGTGCTGGAGCTGAGAAATGGAGAAAAGAAAATAAGAAGGAGAGGCAGCCAAAAGGTGGAGAAGAGATTGTGAATGTCCATGCATGCCCGGTGGTCAGTGCCCTTTGGCTGGAGGGATAGGATGGAGGTTCTAGTGGTTGAAAATGGGACTGGAGGGGGGGGGGGTAGCTGGAGGGGATTCAAAGATGGAGCAGTAAAATTGGCAAAGGGTCACCAAGGTCTAGGTGTAGATGACCAATCAGGACATCACGGTGACAGGTGAGGTGCTGATATGATGTATGAGATAATTGCTACAGACTATATAGAAGATGCATAATCAGCATTTGGACATTTTAAGTATTAGGAATGATAAAGTGGCTGATAGATGCAAGTATCCAGAGGTATGGTGTATAAATTACCAAAATGCAAACTGTTCATGACACAAGAAACACTATGGAACAATTAGCATATTTTACATGTATAATACACCTCAATACGCGTGGAAAGGAATCACTTGTGGGAGTACTGTCAGGAGCATTCCGTGATGTCCAGCTGTTAGCAGGGGATGTGGGAGGAGGGGAAAGGATGAGTCTCAATCAATGCTATATCTGGGTCAGTGTGTAAGGCTGGAGTGAGTTGCGGGCTGGAGGAAGAGTGGGTGTTGGAGGAAGAGGGGGTGTTATCACCATTACACAGGAGACAGGGGGCAGCCCCCGGACCTCCCGACCCCAGAAAATATTCACTCTGCACGGCCATTAAGGTGGGCGTGCCCTGCAACAAGAAAAAACGAGATCACTCTCTTCCGCTTTTTTTCTCTTGAGGTGATGGTGAGTGGATGCGATAAGCTGCCAATGCCCGCGGCGACTTTTTCTAATTAGGGGTGTTGGGGCTCATGGGCGTTTTTTGTGTGTGAAAACTGCATAATGAGCCTGATTTAGGGGCTGTCTCCAGGACCAGCCCCTACGGCCTAACGTCACTCGCCCCGACGTTTTGACATGCGGCTTAAGGACCCGGCAAAACAGTGCCGCCCGCCCGGTGTCACCAGCGCATGCGCAGCAGTGACATCCGGGGCCATATGGACACGTTGAAATTGACAGACGCCAATCGCGGAGACTTGAGACACTCGCGAACGCGTGTCTGTTTGGATTGCGGATAAAAATTGACAACTATTTACATTCATAGCCGACGCGCTCCTTCAAGCAGATGACCTTCATATTCTGATACTTCTCGGTAACATCTACTCCACAATACTGTGCCTGTGAGCATTGCCTACTTCACTGTTTATGTAGTATGAGGTACTATTTAACCCTCACCTTGGTGAAATTGGTCAGCCCCCCCCATCCCATTCTCTCCCTCTCCCCACCTCCCTCCTCTCTTGCTTGCTCTCTCTCCTCTCCTCTCCTCTCTCTCTCTCTCTCTCTCTCTCTCTCTCTCTCTCTCTCTCTCCATCTATCCATCTTCCTCCCCATCTTTCACAATGCTTCATTCGCCACACACTATATTCCCCTTTATGCTGAGGTTCTCACTCTCAGTTCCTTTTATCAACCCCACTGTTCACTGCATCGACCATCCTATTTAGCACATTTTCATGACCGACCACCAACATATCTTCATCACAGCAACATGTTGTCAATTATTAGTCCTCTCCCAGTTGACCTCTCACCCCAGTGTATTTAACATATAATTGCCATGCTAGATTAAGATATTTGGGGATTAATTTTGCGCCAATTCACTCGCAGTACCCATTAATCCCTAGGGGGTGACAGGGGGTGCGAGGGCATTTAACGCCTGGGACAAAGGCGATGATGAAAGGTATGGAATCTAGGGGTGGGGTTGTTAGCTTGGAATGATCTCCTGGTGGTTTGCAGGACTGGCTGTGTGTTGGGAGGGGGAGGGAAGTAGGTTGACGTTTTGCATTCATACCCTGAGACCGGGTATCACCCAGCACGTCAACACGACGATTTCCCGAGTGTGTTGAAGGCACCAACCGGCCAATAACAGTCCCAACCACAGACAGACAATAGTCAGCTGATCTCGATTACAGAGGCTTTTACTAAGTAGTTTATCATGCTGCATACACGTGTATATAATTGCGAATGTGCCATACTAAAACCCAATATCCCTATACTACTCACATACTTGTAGCCAGTATTTTGCTCCATTACAACTCATTTTCCCTGTACTTCTAACATGAAACCAATGTGTATTTTGTAGATGTGCCTGACTATACATACGCATGGCCATAGGATATTTCTGCATTGTATTCTCATTATTCCTAAGCTACACACATGAAGGCATTGTGTACCATACACAGGTGCCATACTACAAGTCACTTTTCCTATACTACTTACAAGAAGCCATTGAGTATTATGCACAGGTGCCAAACTATAAGTCACTATTCCTCTACTACATGTACTTACATGAAGCCAGTGTGTATTATATATGGGCACCATATTACAAGTCACTATTCCTATACTACTCATGTGAAGCCATTGTGTATTATGCACAGGCACCATATTACAAGTCACTATTCCTATACTACTCATGTGAAGCCATTGTGTATTATGCACAGGCACCATATTACAAGTCACTATTCCTATAATACTCACGTGAAGCCATTGTATGTTATGCACAGGCACCATATTACAAGTCACAATTCCTATACTACTTACATGAAGCCATTGTGTATTATGCACAGGCACCATATTACAAGTCACTATTCCTATACTGCTTACATGAAGCCATTGTGTATTATGCACAGGCACCATATTACAAGTCACTATTCCTATACTACTCATCTGAAGCCATTGTGTATTATGCACAGGCACCATATTACAAGTCACTATTCCTATACTACTTACATGAAGCCATTGTGTATTTTGCACAGGCCCCATATTACAAGTCACTATTCCTATACTACTTACATGAAGCCATTGTGTATTATGCACAGGCACCATATTACAAGTCACTATTCCTATACTACTCATGTGAAGCCATTGTGTATTATGCACAGGCACCATATTACAAGTCACTATTCCTATACTACTCATGTGAAGCCATTGTGTATTATGCACAGGCACCATATTACAAGTCACTATTCCTATACTACTTACATTGTGTATTATATACCGGTACCATACTACAACCTACTAATCTGATATGATTTCTACTCTACATGTGCCTGTGCCATATCACAACCCACTGTTCCTATACTACTTCCATGAAGCCACTCTCTATTATGTACCTGTGTCTGATACAACCCATTTTTTCCTATACTACTTAGGTATACCCAGTATGTAATCACCCGGAAAAGGCCAATACATACGCCGAAACGATGTAATCAATGTAAATATTCGGCAAAATAAAATATTCAACTTGAAATGAAAAGTTGTCTATTATGAGATATTATATGTATTTTTTTTTCCTTTACACGAAGCCACTCTGTATCATGAATTATGTCAAGCCTATGCATATATTATAATGTTTTATATTATAATGTTTTTAAGCTGTAGTTCTCGCCATGAATATGACCTTAGCTGTCGAAATGGCGTTAAACCACTATTACTCATTCACTCACTCACTCTACCAGGCTGTCCGTCAGGGCCCGACAAGCGTCCCCCGGCCATAGACCCCTGTCTGACATGAGCGCGCCGCCATTTTTCTTTGATTAACCCCTTATTAAATAATGAGCGACCAAGTGAAAGCGCCAACTCCCGCCGACGAAACCATATAATCGTCTGGAAATTGACACGCGGACGCTGCTCACACAATATGGCGGCATTACTGGGTGTCGATTTCGCCGAGCGTCCCCATTGTCCGCGCCTAATCAGATGAGGACGGAATGAGCGTCGGTGCGAAGCCGATTTTCCCTGCCCTGCCTTTCACGACAAAACTCGACCGACGTGGACGTGGATGGCAGCTTGGTGGTGGGCCGCTCACGATGCGGATTTGTCAATTCGCTGACAATTAACGGCCGCCGCCGCAAAGGCAGCCTTTTGTCGCTTGTCGATTTCATTTGTCGTTTATTGGATGAACGCCCGGGTAGTGAGCGGCGTCGGACGCCGGCGGAACCGGAACCGACCTCGCGTAGCGAGCAGTGTTAATTTGATATATAACACAAATATGCAGATAGGGGGTGGTGGGTGTGGGAGGGTAGGGGGTGTTTATTACTGATAGATATAGAGCGAGGGGGGGCCTCGTAAACATGACTGTAGACTCCGCTACTGCTGGTTCATCAATAGGATATGGACCCATGAAGAGGATGTGGCTGAGCTAGCGCCAAGGGCAATGGTGGGGAGGGGGGAGTAGGGGGAGGGGGTGGTGATGACCATAGGCCTACCAGTAATGTCTGTTCTGTCCCATCACCGATACGCTGCACAGCACCCAAAGTGACTGACTGTACTGGGTATAACCAGCACCGACGCCGACCTACATCATCCCACGAGCAGCTCTGAGCAGATCTCCTCCAGGGTGTAGTTACTAATCTGCTGATCTCAGCAGAAATCTGTCACCAAATGGTAGCTGGGGTGAGGTGTTTTACTCTTCTGTCAGCAGGTGGCAGCCATGTCAACACTATGTTGTATTATCATGGCACTGCTGTGATAATGTTCTGTACTTTGGTTAGCCAATATGTGTGTAATTGTACACGACAAGTGTATAGGGCATTATACTTTGATACCAATTCTCATCAGAAGCACATGAGACCATCACCCCGACAATTTCCCCACTTTGCCATCCAAGCCACATATAATGCCCTCCCCCACACATATCACACTCTACCACATCAAATCCCATTAAAATATTATGCCACATTACACGCCTATGTGCCATACAACATCACATCTGCATTACGATATTCAGACACCACAACATGCCACATCACACCCCTATCCACACACTGTACCTTATAACACCATACAAATTCACACATTACACTTTACCAAAATCAATACACCTCTACCCACACATCATACTTCATGGTGCCCAACATTATGCCCAACACACCACACTTCCAAACACATCCCAAATCACAGCCCTCCCACAATGCACACCAACCCTATATATACATAGACCATCTTCCACACTTCACTCCCACATATCACACCATGCTACATCACACCCCCACCCACTCACCAAATCACAGCCCTCCCACAATGCACACCAACCCTATATACATAGACCATCTTCCACACTTCACTCCCACATATCACACCATGCTAAATCACACACCCACCCACTCACCAAATCACAGCCCTCCCACAATGCACACCAACCCTATATATACATAGACCATCTTCCACACTTCACTCCCACATATCACAACATGCTAAATCACACCCCCACCCACTCACCAAATCACACCCCTCCCACAACGCACACCAACCCTATATATACATAGACCATCTTCCACACCTTACTCCTACATATCACACCATGCTACATCATACCCCCACCCACTCACCAAATCACAGCCCTCCCACAATGCACACCAACCCTATATATACATAGACCATCTTCCACACTTCACTCCCACATATCACAACATGCTAAATCACACCCCCACCCACTCACCAAATCACACCCCTCCCACAACGCACACCAACCCTATATATACATAGACCATCTTCCACACCTTACTCCCACATATCACACCATGCTACATCATACCCCCACCCACTCACCAAATCACAGCCCTCCCACAATGTACACCAACCCTATATACATAGACCATCTTCCACACTTCACTCCCACATATCACACCATGCTACATCACACCACCTCCCACTCACCAAATCACAGCCCTCCCACAATGCACACCAACCCTATATACATAGACCATCTTCCACACCAAATCACAGCCCACAATACACACCAACCACAGCTTCATAGACCTTCACCCACACACCACACTCCCACATATTGCACCATACTACATCACACCCCACTCACTAACCCACCAAATCACAGCCCACAATACACACCAACCACAGCTTCATAAACCCTCACCCACACACCACACTCCCACATATTGCACCATACTACATCACACCACACTCACTAACCCACCAAATCACAGCCCACAATACACACCAACCACAGCTTCATAGACCTTCACCCACACACCACACTCCCACATATATAGATAGAACTAAACGACCGTGGTGTACGAGGTGGCCGATCCACCACGAGGGGGGGTCTCTACGGGAAGAAGTTATTCACATAAAATAATGCACCATACTACATCACACCCCACTCACTAACCCACCAAATCACAGCCCCCAATACACACCAACCACAGCTTCATAAACCCTCACCCACACACCACACTCACACATATTGCACCATACTGCATCACACCCCCTCCCACTCACCAAATCACAGCCCTCCCACAATGCACACCAACCCTATATACATAGACCATCTTCCACACCAAATCACAGCCCACAATACACACCAACCACAGCTTCATAGACCTTCACCCACACACCACACTCCCACATATTGCACCATACTACACCACATCCCCACTCACTAACCCACCAAATCACAGCCCACAATACACACCAACCACAGCTTCATAGACCTTCACCCACACACCACACTCCCACATATTGCACCATACTACGCCACATCCCCACTCACTAACCCACCAAATCACAGCCCCCAATACACACCAACCACAGCTTCATAAACCCTCACCCACACACCACACTCCCACATATTGCACCATACTACATCACACCCCACTCACTAACCCACCAAATCACAGCCCACAATACACACCAACCACAGCTTCACCCACACACCACACTCCCACATATCGCACCATACTGCATCACACCCCACTCACTAACCCACCAAATCACAGCCCACAATACACACCAACCATAGCTTCACCCACACACCACACTCCCACATATTGCACCATACTGCATCACACCCCCACCCACTCACAACACACACCAACCTACTCCCATCAACCTTCACTCATACATCACATTCCCACCCACCCACCCCCAGGATATTCCCAGCCCCCACCCCCAGAATCAGCAATCCATATCTCATAGTGCGTAAATACGAAAAGAAAATCTCCCTACTTCTATTCTCACGCCACAAAAGTAAGCACACTACAGCCACCTAAAAGCCATACCATTGTGCCTCCTTCCATCTCCAGCCACATCCCAGGACGTTCACTCTCCACTACCACAACCACCACCACCCTTCCCACAGGCCCCGACCCTGCCGACTGCTCGTCAATGCGATTAGAATAAGGGGCCATCGGGGGAGGGCGTGATTCAATTTACTCGCGTTAATCATCGCTCATATTCGTAAATTTGTCAATAGATCCAGTTTCGCCTCCCGCCCGCTAAGTGTTTCGCGCACGGATCCATTTGCGACGATCGATCGGCGACCGGAAGCGGGCTGCTGGGTGGTGAGGGCGGGTGGCGTCGGACGCCTGTTTGCCGTGTAATACACGCGCAGGGACAGATCGGGGCCTGTACACAGTGGGAGGGGTTGGCGCCCTGGAGGACGGCCATGTGAGCTGCCTGCTGCTGCCTTAATGCTAACAGTTGAGAACTGTTCATCATCAATATCATGAGCATGGGACTTCATTGGTAAGGGGTGTATGGACTGGTGGGGAGTGGTTTTAATTGTGAGTGGTTTGGGGGTGATTTTGTTGATTCAAGTTCCAGTAGGTGCATGCCATTCCTGGGAGGTAGTGATTCTTTTCTTTATTCAATCTGATAATCTGGAACTTAGTATTTGGTTGTGTTTTTTTTTTTATTATTCAATGGACAGTTTCACAAAATGTGTATTATGTGATCTATTGATTTATCCCCCCCCCCCATACCGCTCAAGTAGAGATCTTTTGTGATGAAACTCTCTCTGAACTCAACATAGGATGAAAAGACTATCATTGATTGAATTAATCTTTTCTCTTCAGGATCGTATGATATAAATCCAATCCTCAAAGCAACAATTTTTAGTTAAATGTAGAAAGCATAATGTACATTCAGGGCAGGACAGACATGTGACCAAACTCGATTGCAAACGTTATATTCTGGTAATAGCAAAGTTTAGATGTTACTACATATACTTGTGACAGTGCATAACAAGCAGAAGATCCTCTTTGACGACACTGTTTATTCAGGTTAGCCCTGGCTGAACAGTACTCAAGGAGAGTGCCCAATTCAATTCCATACCGGAGAAACATGAATTGTGCATGTAAGAAAAGATAAAGGTTACAATAATAGTGCAGCTGTCTACCCTGACAGACATATACATACAAGGGTACCAAACTAATCGGCGAGCTAATACACCAATTCTAAAACCAGACTAACAACACGACGCTAAGCCCCAGCCCAGGCCAATGGAGTCCAGTATTATTCCAAGCCTGTTAGTCCTGATGGATAGGTAGTTCATAATCAGCCAAAATTCTATCTCCCAATCACCTTAAGCATGGGTGAGATACATTTAGGGGCGACACCCTGGAGTTGTCCATGGCGCCTCCAGGGCTGCCAAACTGCATGTTTTGATACATACCTGTGATTTTTACCACTCAGGTGGGGAGGAGGGGGTGTCTTCCTTTTAGATTAGGGTAGGCTTCCTCTGTAGGCTTCCTCTGTTTATCATTGGTCAATTACCACAAGGGGCTCCATTTTCTGGTGGCCCAAGTGGCGTGGGTTTAGTAAACAGACACAGCATAGCTGCTGTCATTAGCTGCTAGCCCACAAAACCTACAAGCACACACCACCCCCTCCAATCTACTCCTCCCACCTCCACACAACACCCACTGCCAAGGTTTTCTCTCCCTTTTTTACAGGGTGGCAGTGAACAAACCTGCATCTGCAAAGGCAATCTTCTGGACAAACATTACAGAACTCAACAGAATGGACAGTGCATAGAGAAGAAGAGGATTACTCTCCAACATTCCAGAGCTCCGCCTACGCTTGGAGAGTGTTTAGTTTAGTTTAGCTGGTTCCTGAGAGTGTATACATTTCACAGTGGACTGGTGACGCGTGAATACATCCTTGTCAGTGTAGCCGCCAACTAAGTGACATTATATATGACAATGTGTCTAAATTGTGTAGCACTGGACGGTACCTCTCTCAGGTTGTAAAATAAACTACAATGAATCATGCAAAATATGATTTAAAAAAAAGTATTATAGAATATTAGAATAGTATCAATCAATAAACTAGTATCTCAATGCTAACATAATATACTGTTATTAGGCCTAAGTATATTATTTAAATCAAACCCAATTTTCTATAATGATTGTAGATCAGTTTTACGTAGGCTGATACAGTAACAGATCCAGGCAACTGATGGACACTTTATAATCGATATTATGTTTTAAAGTTAACATTGTGAGATGACTTTTTGTGGTCCCCTACATCGGCTTTCCTCAACCCCCACCCCACCACACACACGATTCAACATTCACTTTACTTTCATACAGTCAGACGCCTCCAACCCCTACAATTCTACCACTAGTTGAGGATGTGAAGCAAGCCCCCAGGGCACAGAGAGGACATTTGAATTGTATCTTTTGACATTATAAGATGTGGAGGCAGAGAGGGAGTGACTGACAATTACAGAGCATTGCTGGAGGCTAGACGCAGGGTTGAAGGGTGTTCTTTATGTATACATTGTAGTATACACCTACTCGGCCCAGAACGTGAAATAACGTCATTTTAAAATCAGAGTTCCTCTGCAGTACTGAATCATATCTAAATCAGTTGATTTTATGTAAAACTTGAATCTATAAGTTCATGTAGTCTTTGGCAGAGCTGATAACTTCAACTTAAGTTCAATAAACGCTAAGTATAGTGGAGACTCCATTCAGCGATTTTTTCAGTTTGATTTTTACAGCACAAGACCCTGTGTTCTGTGTGACTGCTGTGCTGTTATTTATATGTTGCTGTGATGATGTTTATATATTGAACTCCCACCCATTGACAGAGTCGATGCAGGTGCAGGTTAGTTTATACATATGGCACACAAGGAGAGAGATCACCCATGAAATAACCCTTGAAATCTCATGTTTACAATTTTGAATCTCATGTTTACAATATAGCCTATTGAGGACTAGCATCGACTATAGTCGACACCATGGTAGGCCTAGCGTTGACTATAGTCGACACCATGGTAGGCCTAGCGTCGACTATAGTCGATGCCCATTATATAGGATTAGCATAGGAATTGAAAATGGGCTTGTCCTCTAGGAACTATACTTTTTTCAGAGGCCCTCCCCATGGCCGGGGTGACCAATTTTGGTCTGTCCTTAAAGGGATAGGAATAGTGAGGTTTAGCAAACACTACAAACATCACCCGTAGCTCATTTAACGCAAACGTACCAAGGCTGTAGGTATACTGTACGTCTGTGTTAGATTGCCCATGTAGTCACCACTAAACCTCCATATTATCAACACCCTATACCTTAGGCACCATAGGGGTAACATTAGGTGAGAATGTACCAAAAAATCGTGGAGTGGAGCGTCCACTGTTAGTGCACTCCCAAATCGTAACAACCTGGCCTGGATCGGAAGGCAATTCCTAGGTATACAGGGTCAATCATTACGACTGGTGCATATATAGATGGAAAAGGCATGCATGTGTATAGGCAATCGTAGGCAATACAGGGTTACTGACTCCACCTGCCTACAAATGGACTGGATCGTAGGGGGTGTGCAATACGTAGTGGAGAGACCCAGATCGTAGGGTTTGAGAAATACCTGGTAGTAATTATATTAGATATGATTTTAGGACAAAAAGTTCGTCTCTACATATCGTATCTAATCTTTATACTCATGGCATTTTTTTCCAAATTAGTTATAGATCTATTGAAATAAAGTGGCATACCTTTATAGATCTGTATCCGCCTGTGCCTAAAGGACGGAGGTAGGGAGGAAGTTGTGGTGGAAGTTGCATCACCGTGTGACAATCGTTCAATATATGTAACCATGTACATTGTAAATTTATTAGTAGAGACTCCACTCTGCGATTTTTGCCGAGAATCGGAGCTATTCTCACAAAAACAGGCACAAACATGGCTTATACAGTCCTTTTTTTTATTACTGCAGGGTAGAAATAGAATGTTGAGAGAGCTATTTGTTTATATGGGAAAGGGTTTATGTGAAATCTCAGGCAATTTTTTGTTGTCAAAAGATGTTTTTGTTTACTAAATCAAGTTGACCTAATGTAAATATTGCCGACTTTCACACTGATGACTCTCTGTAATTCAATATCAGACAGGTTTGATTTTTACAGCACAAGACCCTGCGATCTGTGTGACTGCTGTGTTGTTGTTTATATTTTGCTGTGTTTATATATTGAACTCCCACCCAATCACAGAGTCTATGCAGGTGCAGGTTAGTATGCAAATCTGGCACACAAGGAAAGAACATCCATGAAAATGACCCCTGCAATCTCATGTTTACAATTTTGAATCCCATGTTTACAATATAGGAATGTCAACACCCTATACCTTAGGCACTGTATGGATAACATTATGTGAGAAAGTACCAAAACATCGCATAGTGGAGCCTCCACTATTATTGACTTTTGCCCTTGAGAAAGGTAGGCCTGTAGAATAAAACTAGGCTTCCGTAGTTCTTTTTTTCCCGCGCCCGTTATGTTGTGTGTATGGCGCACATACCGGCGGGCCCAAACACACACATATTCCTAAGGCATAAACAAAAAAAAAAAGCTGCGTTTCCGGTAACATGGTAAAAAAAAAGTTGAGGTCAGATTTGTTTTTTCAATTTTCTTTTTGTACCCAAGGTCTCACATAGTCATATATTGCTGGTTTTTCACTGATGATTGTTTTAAACGTTGATTTCGTGTTTGGAATATGGAAAACCATGGGGAAATGTGTGCATATAATGTCAAATAACAATTTTGGAAGAGAATCTTTAAAAATTTTGAAAAAAAATTAAAAAATGGTCAAAAAAGAGGTAAAAAAAATAAAAACGAACTGTAGTTTCACAGTATTTAATATGATATAAGAAGGTTTGGCAAGCCGTACGTTTGCATACAGACTGACGCAGAGATAAATATTTTATGTACTACATTTTGGTCATCATCAAGGGCGTTGTAAATCTCAATCTATGATGACCTGCAGTAGGCCCTGACTCTGCATGCTTTTCCCCTCAGATATGTTTTAGGAGAATGGCATTTAGAAGAGGAAATTGATAGGATATTGATCTAAAATCACACAGTTAACATATGCACCTATAAACTGCAATTGTAATGGACATACCCAACTATAGGAGATTCCCTTCAAGAGAGTCCTATGTATACGTATTCATGACGCAGAAAAGGTCATTGGGGAGGTTTAGCGGCGACTACGTGGGCAATCTGACGCAGACGCGCAGCATACCTACAGCCTTAGTACGTCTGCGTTAAATGAGCTACGGGTGACGTACGTAGTCCTTGCTAAACCTCCCTAGTTTCACGTTAGGAACGTACGTCCTACCCCTATAAGCGGCTCCACGTCCACGTTGGTCGTTCCGGGGGGTGGGGGGCAAAAGTTTCTCACGTCTGGGACGTGAAATTCACGTTCAAACGTGAGATTTGTTACACCCCCACGTTTGAAACGTAGGAGTCACGTTTGGTCCACGTTTAGGAGTTAAGATATCTCAAATCACAGTTATTTCATTGCATTTATCTGAGATGGGACCAGAAAGAATCCCAATCATACAGGGAACATTCCCCAACATTTTCCATCGAAAGAAAATAAAAATCATATTTCTTGATCAAAGTAAAATATTTTGCTTGGGATTTGAACCTCCACGTTTCAAACGTGAATAAAACGTGATAGCCACGTTAGAAACGTGGGATTTTTCTATGGGTAAGCTAATTCTCACGTTTGGAACGTACTAAACCTCCCTAATAGGGAGGTTTAGCAACCACGACGTACTTCGGACGTAGCTCAATTAACGCAGACATACCAGTGTTGTAGGTATGCTGTACGTCTGCGTTTTATTGCCTACGCACTGGGCGCTAAACCTGCCTATTATGTAGCTGTCAAAATGGCATTTAACAATTGTCAAAATGGCATTTGACAATCATTAATCACTGAAGATTGCGGTTTGTCCAGATGAGGCACTTTGTCCCATCCCATCGGCCTTATGGCCTAATGGATAAGGCGTCGGTTTCCGGAGCCGAAGATTGTGGGTTCGAGTCCCACCAAGGTCGGTACGCATTTTACTCAACGGCAAAGAATTTTTGGGAACATTCAATATTTACGACCCTGCTTAGGGGGTGTCATTTTTCAACAACAGGGGGGGGACGGATTGGTGAAAGTCCGTGTGTGCACGGCGAAAATTTTCCGTTCCCCCCTCTGAGGGGTCTGAAATTTTTCCGTCCCCCCTTAATTTTATAGTCGCACACAGGCTTTTTCACTCAAAAGGGGCGAAATTTTTCTTGCCCCCTCCCCAAACCCACCAACCCCCCCCCCCCCCCGCCCTGTTGTAAAAAAATATACCAGTCCCTTAGGGAGTTGGGGTCTTTAGGTTTCGGTGGTAAGGCTATAATATGTGCCATACAAAAAAAACAATGACAAGGAGTGGGGGGGTCCTTATTAGGATCAAGAATGTTGTTAGTCTTGCTCTTATCAGTCCTGAAAAATCACCTAAGATAAAACGCTATAAAAGGAATAAAAGGCCTACTAGTTTCAATATGATCATTTTGAATGTCCATTTTGAATCCTAGTCTCCACTAGTTTTTGCTAGGTTTAATTCAATAGGTGGGTCAACATTCATGTCACAGGGGCGCATCCCACAATCCCTTTGAGGTAAACCTTGGATCCTCTCCAACCAAACACACGCAGAAAATGTACTCTCAATGAAGGGAATGTGGGTGGAAAAAGGTGGAAAATAAGAAGATAAAAAGTAGGCTTGATGAACACAATGACAAAAGAAACTCATTCAGGAGCTGGTGGAGGATGCGGGTGATGATTGAAAACCACCACTTCACTTTTTAAAAAATAATCCAAAGCTTTTTCATCAACCTGTTAAAATCCAAAACTAACAGATCGCCTGTTAAAATGTGCCCAGAAATTAAAGCCATTGTGGCTGTTGATATGGGAGAATTATTACCGTATTTGTTCTAATTCATCAATCACCTTATCAGCAGATTTATCATTCGTAAAACATGAGCCCACTTATTGAGTTTCTGCAAACTCTGTTTTGCAATTTCATTTTTCATCATTTATTTATTTATTTTCTTTGGTGATTTGGGCGGGCGCGGACGTGCTTCCAATGGTAAGGTTTGTCCACTGAAACAACGGCCATTTTACACCCGGCTTGGAAAGCATTGTTCGCTGGGCCAATCAACAAATGAATGATAACCCATGGGGCCGATTTTCATATTTAAAATATAATCACTCCTGGGGGTGCCTTTTTTTCAACTGAGATTGAACGAGCAGTGAGAAATAGCGATCATATCTCAAACACCCCTCAACAAAAAGCCTGGAAACTGTGGGGCAGTTTGTTTCATTCTGTCTAGGTGGTGGTGATTGGTAGTGGGTGTGATGGTGATATATCCACTCTGATTTATGAAGGAATAGGCAGCACAAAACACCAATGGAACATCATTTATCTTGTCTAAACAATGCCGCACAAAGACCCCTGTGTTATCTCCCAGTTATATCATTCATCCTCCATGGAGGCAGTGTCCAGGAGCACCACTACCCCTGGGCACCCCTCAATACATCCCGGACTGATAAGGATAACCACTGCAGGCAGTGTTGAGGAAAGCATCTAGATAACAGAACTACCCCCGCCTCCATGAAAAGCCCAGCCCAGCCCCCACACCTGGCTGGCCTGCCCCGGAAACCTTATCAAAATACACCAATTACGACAAATTGAAACTGTAAAGTGCTCTTTTAGAGGCGTGCATTCATTGAGCATGGAGTCCTCGTGTGTTTTTAGTCTCCACCTGTTGTTAGCGGAGTTTTATTTCCCTGATTCTATATAGGGCCTGGTACGAGAACTCATCCAATCCCATTCCGGTCCCCATCAGTGCAGCGGCTTCCTTTGTAAGTAGTGTATGAAAAACGGACATTGCAGATGGCGACAAGGGAACCTGGGAGGATGGCCCTGGAGCACCTGTCAAACTTTTTCAGATATTGTAATCACCTATAGGCTAAGTGAAGTCCCTTAATGGATATGGTACGATGGGAGGCCATTACATATGGAGTCAGTGTTGCACATTGGATACAATCTAAGAGCAATATCTCTTGGTATCTTTTCATCTAAATAAGAGGTAGGCAACAGCGGTCTCTGCTTAATTCAATTAGTCTTTACCTACAATTCCACAAACCCCCACCCCTCACCCCCGACCTCACCCCAGACCTACCAGGCTTGTATACACGTAAATGATAGGTTAATGATGATTGGAGTCTCGTGCCGCACGACATCTCGTCGCGCCCTCGAAACAAAGTGTGTCAACTCACCAAATCACGTGGGTCACGTGGCTTACCACGAGATCTCGCTTTATCGGCGTTCCGCACGAGACCCCGTGAGTTGGCATATTTGGCGAGGAACCGTGCCGTGCTGGGAAAATATGGGACAGCGTTTGTTACTGCGTCTATTCCACCCTCGACCCCTGACCCTTGCCGACACGCTATCACTTCCGGTGACGCCTGTCAGGTCGCGGCCTAAATCGGCGACAAAGCAAGGACGTGGTTTGTGGACATAGGTCGGCACTGGGTGCGGATTGTAGGGTCAGCTGAAGCGGTGTTGTAACTTGTGACATGTAACCAGTTAGGACGTACCCCCGGGCTAGGTCCTGGGCACTGGTAGTGGACGAGGGGGGGGGGGGGTAAATCTACCTGTATTTCTAGAAATTGAAGGGGGGGGGGTAAAAGAGAAAGAAGGGATCTGCAGCAATGCAACACGATAGTCATTATACTAGTCCGGTCACTCATGTTACAGATATGCAGGCCCTCTATACTTTTATATAATCCCTTATATAGGCTTACGACATGAGACATTCCCATTATTGTAGGGATATCCTTTTAGTTACAGAGCTTTCACGAGACACACTTTAAAACACCTTGTCTTTATCTTGTCCCATTTTTTTCCGTTCGTATAGCCTACCTCTGTATGCGATTACCATAGGGTATATTGAAGGTACAAGCAAGGATACTAGTATCTGAACTCCTTGGTACAAGAGGGGCTAGCTGTATGGGCCAACATGGTTGAGTGTTTTTTGAACTGCCTTTAGTGACACGAGGTTTTGCTCTGCATTTGGTAACGTTCTACACTGAACAACTCCGTCTTAGTCTGCGTTGGTCAGTACGCGTACACCCGAGTTTCTAAACCTCCCTCTTCACCAAAAAGAAGATAAAAAAAAAGATATCAGAAAAAAACAGACCCCTGTTTAATAAATATAAGTTATAACGCCACATCGTCCGTCGCAGCCTCGATAGCTCAGTTGGGAGAGCGTTAGACTGAAGATCTAAAGGTCCCCGGTTCGATCCCGGGTCTGGGCAGCTTTTATGGATAAGGGGATACATGTATGTACACATTATAGTAAAGGATATGGTTATTTGTAGTTAATCATCATGTGAAGGTTAGAAAAATCCATGAAAAATACGAGACAGAAAAAGAGTCTTAAAAAATTTGGAGAATTTAAAGATTTTTCTTTTAATACGAGAGAGAAAAAGAGTCTTAAAAAATCTGCTGAATTTAAAGATTTTTCTTTTAAAATCGATATAGGGTAAAGTTGCCTTATTTGGACCTGCTCCTAAATCGGACCTCCCTAGTGGCAGTGATAGGAACTAGGTTCCAATTCTGCCATTTTCAGTCAATATCACTAAAGTTCCTACTAACTTCAAAAAATGTAATTTTATGCACATTTTCTGTGAAAAATGTTTTTTGGACCTCTTGATCTTAGTTGTGTCACTGCTTACTTAAGCCCTCCTGTTTGCTGGGAAACCTTTTTTTTTTTTGCTCAAAATCTTTTCAGATTTTTAGATGTGATATTATTCTTTTAGACTAAAGTAAAATTTGATTAAATCGATTGTCATATTTTAGTAAAACAAACTATCAATGAGAAAGATGAAAAATTACCTAAATTGGACCAGCTTTCAAGAGTTGCCTAAATTGGACCATAGTTGTAATATTGGGTCCAAATTAGTTGCCTAAATTGGACCACTCAGTGAGGCCTAGGCCTAGTTTTCTAAATTGCATCAAAGTGTAACCTTTTTCTTACTCTAGTATGACACAAATTCACATGATATTGATGGACATAACAAGAGGACATGTGATATCATATATCAAAAGTTCCTATATAGGTTTATATATTTTTTGATATCATAAGTGTATAAGGAGATAGAGAACAATAGTGCACATTGATCCAAATTAGGATACCGACTGGTCCAATTTAGGCACCTGGTTGCCTACGTTGGACTATCAGGCTCTGATTTTTAATTGCACACCCTGACTAGACAAATTCAAATTCCTAGATTTTTATGCTATCACCATAAAGGTACCCTCACAACTCTCCCCTGGTATGGTAGAAACATTGCCACTCTGTTGGAAAAACGCACAGAAGATAAATAGATAGATTTAAAAAAACAACAACACAGATCTACTTTTTTCTTCTTTATTTTACTTAGAAAATTATCATTACTCAAGAGTTTGACAATGCATCCAATGGTATGAGAAGTAGGCCTACTCAAAATTGTTGCTTGACTGCTGTGCCCCTTATCCCAGCAAAGAAATGCCATTTGTCCCTTGTCCTTTTGCACCCATGTCCCTTGTCGATTTTAAGAAGTAGCCATGTCCCCTTGTCGGTTTTATCCGCCTGGGGACATATTTTTTTCTCTGGCATGTATTCAAACAACATCGAGACAGAAAAAGCATGTATTTTGGATCAGGAGAAATTTTCCAAGTCATTTAATGATTCACTTCAGACTCCCAGGTGGTCTAGTGGTTAGGATTCCGCGCTTTCACCGCGGCGGCCGGGGTTCGATTCCCCGTCTGGGAAGGTACACTTTTCACTGCTTCACAATGAAGATTCCCCAATCCCGGTACGCCCAGTCGACGTATGCCGTGTTTGCTAAAATGTGAGCAGGCAAGCAAAAATTATCATCCATGCAGCCTAGGATGGATGTCCCTTTCCGCTTGTCTGCTCACAACTATGAAAATATAAGTGTAGAACAATAAAAATAGGGAAGTTTAGCACCTATTGCGTGGGCAATAAAACGCAGACGTACAGCATAGCTACAGCACTGGTACGTCTGCGTTAGATGAGGCACGGGGGACGTACGTTGTGATTGCTAAACCTCCCTATTATATGTGTAGAACGATAAACAATGAAAGTGGTCTTTATCTCTATGCCTTCATTTTGGCCTTTCTATGCCTCAATATCTGAATTGCCTGGAATCTAGTGGTTCAGTCATGTCTAAGACTCCCTGTCTGAGTTTCAGTCCCTGTGAGATGAATACTAACGAGGACGGCCTGAAGATGAAGATAGCCAGAGGGATTTCTTAATGAATTAATTTCATCTTACCCCCTGGGTCAGCCCCCACCCACCCCCACGTCCAACGTCGCATTCGGCGATGCGCGTCGCAGAGACGGACGGCGACTTCCGACCTCTAGGGGCGCCCGAGGTGTTGGCCTCTGCCACCAGGGGGCTCTCATTAGGCCCGACCCTGGGGGCACTCGGCGTCCGGCGGAACCGGCAGCCGCACGAGGTCGGCTTTTGTCCGGCCAGGTACAGTATCGGTGCCACAGGAGGAATTGGGGTGGAGGTGGGGGTTCAGGGAGCGTCCTGGGGTTGGGGTAGGGCTGGCTTCCTCCAGAGCCTCAAAACAGGCGCCGCAGGGGGTGACCGGAGGCCACGTGATCGGTGAGCGATAATAGAGCGCTCAGGGTCGTTAAGCCGCTAGATGGCGTGGCCACCCCCTGCAGAGATGGTGCCCCCAGTGCCTCCAGGGTCTGTAAGTTCACACCTGGGCAGGTGTGAAGTCATGGGTGGTTAGAGAGCACCTGGGAGGGACATGATGAGGACGAGAAGAGAAAAGGGAGGGAGCTGTTCAATCTTCTAGTTCTACTGTCAACCCTGAAGGAGATGCGGCATCCAAAATACAATAGGCCAACTATTAGCCATTAACACACTCCAACATATGTGTATATCCTCTACGAAACAACAGCTGTCATGACGATTCTGAGGTAGCACCTAGCGCAAGTTATCATCTTTATTCAATAGCACAGAATTAAATCGACCATAGTCGAACCTCACTATATAGGATTTATATAGGATAGGAATTGCAAATAGGCTAAACTCCGGGGGCTGAACAGCACTTTAAATATTTAGTGGCCGCCCCATGGCCAGATAACTCATGTTGACTCTGTCCTTAAAGGGTTAAGATGGCTTTGCGGCAAGTACAAATGTATTGTCTCTCATGGACCATGCACTTGTGGTGTTAAAAGATGCAACCACTATTTCTTCAAATTGTCGTGTTTTGTTTTCTTAGATAATTATGAATTATGAAATAGGTTTTGTAATTACTTCACCAATTTATATAAATGAATTTTATGTATTTCACCTATATGTGAAGACTATTGTTGGATTAAGAAAAGAAATAAACGGGAAAAAAAGTAGAATAGAATATCCTATAGATATGGAGTGACCAGTATGGTACCGTAAAACATGTAGTGGACCACATGGTGAGGGCCTAGACTCTGGTAGCTGGAAGTGTTGGGGGTTGTCCTGGCAGCAGTGGTGACGAGCACCGACATGGCAGGGCGCCTGTACTGACCGCGTCCCCCCGCGCCCTGCCCCGTGTCCGGCAAGTGTCAGCCTGACCGGACAATACGGCATTGTTGTGATCCGCGTCGCCGCCCTCCCTCGCCGCCCAACAATGGTCGACACGGAACGCGCATTAGGGACGCGCGGCTTCACGGGGTGTTCACGGGGCGCGCCGCGACGACCTCCTCAGCTGGCGACGTTAGGTACTGGAGCTAGGAATGAAGACAAGGGCTGAGGTATGATGACATGTGTGGGCAATGGTTGGGTGGAGGGATGGGTGAAAAGGAATTGGGATCCATGGGGGTGAGGGAATGGGTAGAGGTTATCATGGAGCTCGGGCTGGTTGCCTAGAGAAAGAGTGACTTGTGCTCCACGGGTGATGGAAGGTAAAGAAGGGCATGCAGGTGGAAAACTTGCATTTATAGAGGGAATGAGAAAGTGGATCGGTAGGGCAAGGAATAGAAATGAGCGGGGTCAACACGAGGGTCTGTATAGAAACAGAGAGTGAGTAGTATATGGAAATGACCAAGGCTATCATATACCACCCTGCCACTGGTGCCCTATCACCCTCACCTCCCATAACTAACATGTTGTACTCTTCCACCTCACACTTCACCCTCGTAACCTTACATTTCACCCTCTCACTGCTCCCACCTCATACAGCTCACACTTCGCCCTCTCACCCTCTCACACCTCACTTTTCATCATCTCACACTTCACCCTCTCGCACTTCATCCTCTCACACCTCACACTTTATCCTCTCACACTTCATCCTCTCACACCTCACTCTTCATCCTCTCACACCTCACACTTCACCCTCTTACACTTCATCCACTCACATCTCACACTTCATCCACTCACACCTCAAACTTCATCATCTCACACCTTACACTTCATCATCTCACTCATCTCACACCTCACACTTCATCATCTCACATCTCACACTTCATCATCTCACATCTCACACTTCACCCTTTCACACTTCATCCACCCACAACTCACACTTCATCCACTCACATCTCACACTTCATCCACTCACACCTCACACTTCATCATCTCACACCTCACACTTCATCATCTCACATCTCACACTTCATCATCTCACATCTCACACTTCACCCTCTCACACTTAACCCTCCCACACCTCACACTTCATCCTCTCACATCTCACACTTCATCCACTCACACCTCACACTTCATCATCTCACACCTCACACTTCATCATCTCACATCTCACACTTCATCATCTCACATCTCACACTTCACCCTCTCACACTTAACCCTCCCACACCTCACACTTCATCCTCTCACATCTCACTCTTCATCCTCTCACACTTCATTCTCGCACACCTCACACTCTCAAACCTCACACTTCTTCTTCTCACGCCTCGCAATTCATCTTCTAAAACCTTTACTTCACCCTATCGCACCTCACGCCTGCAGAAGGGATTATTAGAGGGGCTGAGGTCAGATGAAGTTCATGTAGATGTGAGTTATATATATTTTCATGGCCAAGATGTATGGTCAAAAGAGATGTCATTATGTATTGGTATCACAAATGCAACAGGCAGTTGTCTGTTTGCAATGGGCATTTACTAAAGAAAGGTCATTAGCTATCTACAGTTCCATCAGCTAGCTACCTCTTGAATGTCCACTTTGTCCCGATATGCCATGCAGGAAAAATAAAAATTTAGATCATCCATGTGGGTGCGCCTTGGTCAGGTCACTACACGTCGCCTGCTATTGCCAGACCAGTCAAGTCACCTTCTACCAACTGCTCACCCCTCCTCCATCTCTACCTCCCACCCACCCACCACATCATCCACTCACCCTGGAGGATCAATACTGTCACCGTCCAGGGATTATACGGCCAGGACTGTGCTAATGTGACCGTCTTTGTCCTCCTGGCCCTCTTAGGCGTTAAAGCCACACGCATTTCCTCCAGTGTTAGATATGGGAAATAGAAAATTACCAATCAATTATTATTGACGACGGAAAGGCTTGTGAGACATTGTTGACTTTGCATTTGGTGTTAATAGCCCTAGGTGTGAGACTTTATATGTGATTATATAGTTGGCAATGAAGTAATGAAAGACATTCATTATGGAAAATATAATTTCATTCGCCTGATTTTGCCCTTGTGCTGGTTTATGTGTATATAGATGGGGACCAAGCTGAAGATATATATTGATTTTATATTCTTTTTGGAAGGCCTGGTGGTATAGATCACATCCTCGTTCTCTGCAGCTCGCCAATGGAAATACAATAATCATATTATTGTGGACTGGTGTGTGCCATATAAAGGAAGCAATGGCCATAGATTCGCCATGAATGCGCCACTTTACTGCCTTCCGCGCACTTCCTGCCAAGAGGCTGGTCAGAGCCGAACCCCTACCTCTTCCTCCTCCAACCTCACGCCCACACACCCCTCACCTAGCATTATCTACATTAAAGATATAGATTGTTGGACCGGATGTAATCTTTAGATTGTTGATGAGCCAGTTCGGATTTCGAAGAAATTTACCTGAAGACAAATTAAGAGTGAAACGTCCATGGGATGAAAATGGCCGAAGGTGTTTCAGATGTATACATGGGTAAGAAAGGCGAATAATCATTATGAACCACAAGATAGATAAAAGAAAACTGGTAACACAAAGGTAACGTGTACATGTGAGAATTTGTGACAGTAATAATATACATTGATGTTTGATACAGTATTAAGGCAAGATTCCACTCGAGCTGATTTTTCACCCAACGATATTACTAAAGGTATGAGAAGCCTGAGATGGGGTACAATCTGTTCCAGTGGGCTGAATTAAAGTTAAAGTTTGAAGATGTGAGTCAAATGCAAGGTGTATTTGGACCATTTGGGGCTACATGTATTATCCTCTATCTGCTATACAAAAATAAAGTGCAATCATTCACCAGTATAGGAGCGCCCAGTTGGTCTTTAGAGAAGGGATAAGGTGGGAGGGAGAAGCCCGGGGGAGAAGTCCATCGGCGCCATTGGCCATAGTAAGGTCGGCACCATGTGTTTATGTGGCCAGCGATCGATCGATGCCCTCATGCATGGTCCAGGCAGGGCTGACTCCGGATGGAGGTGGTGCCCTCATTCAACGAGCGGCTATTATCAGCACTATGCATGTGGGACTACATTGTGACTGTGTGGGGTGAGTGAAGGTGGGAGTTTGTCCTGGTAGATTTAGTAATGAAAAGGTCGAATGGTAAGACCTTTGTCAAACAAAGAGGCAACATGAAGGAGGGCGATGTTTGGGAGGGAAGATCAGGGCACTTTGTTCCAACTTAAATAGTGGCTCTATCATCTACATTGTATATGGGGAGGGGTTAATGCAGAAAATGGGATGTAGTGTTGAGAAAAGGGGGGACACTTCTCTAGACTCGTTTTGAACCCTGTTCACGGCCTCCACTTCCGGCCTGGCGCCCTAACAATAGTCGGGTCACGTGATGGTGCGCCCCTATCGCGGCAGGGTCGGACACGACGCGATTAGCCTGCCCGATCTCTCCGCTTTCTCGGGAGATCTCGTCCTTCGCAAGAAGACACACTGCACCCGGCTGGGGCGTATTTACCGACGTTTTTCAGGCCCGACAACGCCGCTCGATCTTGGACAGGGCGGGGCGGAAGAGGGACGGCGGTGGAGAGGGGGTAGGCTAGGAGCATGACGGAAATTACAAAGATATTTGCCGACGATCTATTAGCGTCTTATCGCACGTCGCACGAAGCAGTGACGCCGCCCTAATCGCTGACAGTCATCGCTGACGCTAAATAAGTTTACAAATTTATTTTAATAAATCCCCCGGCCCCTCGTCGCCATCAATAACTTGTCGCTGGGCCGTGCCGTTTAATTTGCATTCAGAGTGCGCCAAGCCGCTAAGCCGGCGCGATATAATAGCCGATAGCGCAGCCGCACCGCCCCTCATAATCAATTGTTTAATTTGGACAGCGCCACGTCGTGAGTCCATGCCGAACCCCTTTAGGCCTCCACAACAGCCGCTCACACTCGCTCACACTCGCTCACACCCACTCACAATCCGAAGCCCTTATCCCCCCCCCCCCACACACACACACACACTGCTCATGATGTAAACTGTCTCGCAGGGTGTCCTTGCTATGTTGGGCAGTGTTTGACCTTTTCAGCTCGATCGTTCACGGCGTAGGAAGTAAAGAGTAGGGGCAGTCATTGGTCCATATGGCTACACCAACTCCATTGTTCTAAGCTGTGCATTTGGACCGTTGTAAATGACAAGATGAAATTGGTAAGTGATGTGCAATGTAGCAAGTACTGGGTATATAGGTCGACCCAGGTCGACCATCACCTGCCTGCTGTATAGCCTATAGGGCACATAGCTATCCCTCTATGGACGTCGCCATCTTTGTTTTTATTCCCCGACGCCATCTTGGATTCTGTCAGGGAATTCTGGGTAATCTCTTATCTTGACCCTCATCCACCACAAAACAATGGTCACTGATAAGACTGATAGGGGAGATAAGCTGCACCCTGCCCCTATCTTAATCACCCTAAGTGCCTCACTATTGCTTCAGGTGTGAGGGGAGAGGATTAGCTTGATAATGAGACAATGGCCTGGGTGTACACAATGTGGGTGACATGTTTTCTCTTATTTAAATCTTAAAGTTGTATTTCTCTTGTATTTAAAGTATTAGATTTATATATGCTTATCTAGTAGAAGTTGAAGGTTTTTGCTATCAATAGATATAAATTTTACAGAATATCTACAGATAGTACATGACTATGAGACCATCAAAGTAAACTATATGAAGAGGTTTATTGTAGGGTTAGCCCCCGACTACTTGAGCCACCTGGCTGATTTTCTTAACACTAGCAATGTGCTAGTCCCGTATAGGATCAACTTGTTGCTGTGCGATTTTACAAATCTCGGCTATGTTCAGGCCAAATTCACACTAGGTTCTGCATCAATTGCTTGTATTAATACTCGTAGGTGGGTCAATCAAACAGTTGGTGATGCGGACAGTGGGTGTGTGGTGAAGACATTGGGTGAGTGACGTCGGCAGTGGGTGATGATGCAGACAGTGGTTTGGGTGATGCAGAAAGTGGCTGGGTGATGCAGACGGGGGAGGGTGTGATGTCGGCAGTGGGTAATGTTGCAGACAGTGGCTGGGTGATATGGGTGGTGGCTGGGTGATGCAGACAGTGGCTAGGTGATGCGGACAGTGGCTGGGTGATGCAGACAGTGGAGAAGTGATGTCAGCAGTGGGTGATATTGCAAACTATGGCTGGTTGATGGAGACAGTGGATAACTTACGAGTGTAGATACATTTGATGTAGACAGTGGGTGGGTGATGTAAACAATGGGTGATTCTATGTGTCAGTGATTTGAAAGTAGGCAACACCACAGAGAATGCAGACAGAGGGTGGGTGATATGGACGGTCAATTGTTGATGTAGACAGTGGATGGATAAATCAGACAGTTTTTATCTTGAAAAGTGGGTAGGTGATGACGACATTGCCCCTACTTAAGAAAAATATTCAGATTTTTTTTTTTTTTTGGTTATTTTCATCCCAACTTTCTTCAAACACCCCTTTCCTTGGAAACATAGAACTGTGATTTTAGAAAATGACCCTACTGAACAGGAAAGTTAAGCCCATGGTAAAATGCACCCCATTTTCTCATTTTCGGGGATATCTTAAAATATCTCTATCTGTAACAAGCCGATTTTGACATAAATAAAACACCACTTTTCTCTAATATTACATTGAAACACCGCATTGACGTCCTGAATTGAAAATATAGGCGTGCTACTGAGAAGAGCTACTGAGAAGAGACTGTTCAGGAGACCTAGTGGTGAGCCTGCCCATCAAGGCATGATGCAGTGATGGGCAGTGGGGGCCGGCCCCAGGCCCCCAGTCTGCAGGTCGATTTCACGGCGGTCAGATTGGGTGCAGCTGGTCAGCTGGACGCGGCCCAGCGAATATATTAACTGGTCAATTTCACCGCCGCATCGCAGAGTGGAAATAAAACGGGTTCGATTTGGTGTTGGTCACCGGCGTGCAAAGGGGGTCGCTGTGGGCACACGTGGAGACGTGTCATGTTTATGAGTGGGATTGGGGGGGGGGGAGGGATCACTTGTCGGGGTGGTCAGTGACCAATGCTGACCAGGGGTCAAGGCGCTGCACTTACTGTGTTTCTACCCTTGAAGGGCAGCGTATTGGCCACAAGCTGGTCTGGACCTGGTTTCGACAACACACCCTGATAAGAACTGGTAAGATGGGACCAGCATGTCCCTGGAAGTGGGTGTTAACCAGGGACAAGGTCCCGGGGACAAGGTACACATCATGGTTTGTCTTATCGTGGGTTTTACCTCAACCAGCGAAATTCAATATGGCTGCTCCACTAGGCCTCCATACTGAGTCCTATTCCGAGTTAGCAGGTTGTCCCGTGGGCTCCGCCATTACTGGAGCTTGTTATCAGCGAGTTCTACTGATACCACCTATCAGATAGGTACACAGAGAGAATAAACGGAGTCACAAACGGAGTCTGGGGTATAAAAAGGGAGTCAATGCTTCCCTGACTCCCTACTCAGGTTATCTGACTCCCTTTTTTATTCAGAGTCACAAGATCCTGACTCCCTTTTGACAACGTCTGAGAGAGTCAGAGGTGAATAAGGGAGTCATTGGTGAGCTGGACTCACAAAGGGAGTCAGGGTAAGCCAGAGGGAGTCAAGCAAGTGATTTCCACTAGGTGGAGGCACTATCTCCAAAGAGGATTTATCTCGATGCACTAATCTTTGTTTTGATTGGAATTAAGACAATGGAATTTACATCGAAAAAAAAATTCAATTATTATAGGATCAATACATACCCTCCAAATAAGATACATTAGAATAATACAAACTACTTGATATATCGGCAATTTAATAACATTAAAAAGCCTTAGACACCCATTTTGTACCGATATCAGAAAGCTAAAGCCAAAATGAGTGAACTGCTTTGTCATGTCAACTTATGTACCTTGAGGGAAGTTCAGTATCCCTGCTATGTCTTTCATCATGCAAAGCAGAAGTGTACAAGATGAAGTTTGACTGGCATTACACTTGATATCTAGAGGCTTTGGTCTAGATATAACTGTTATTTAAGATAAGTATACCTTCTCGAAAGGGAGTCAATGATTGGCCAGACTCCCTTTTGGAAGGGAGTCAAAGGTGACCTGGACTCTCTTTTGGAGAAAAGGGGAGTCAATTTGAAGGCAAAACCTGGACTCCCTTAAGAGAGTCAGTTGACTCCCTTTCATCAGAAAGGGGAGTCAATCTGAAGGCAAGCCTGGACTCTCCTTTTGACTCCCTTTATTTTCTCTGTGTACCAGTTGGCCCCCGAGAGGACCACAGTGAATAGTTGGTGTCATTTCACTGGCTGATAATCAAACCAGCTAAGGACACCCTTTCTGTAGACATGATGTACCCTGGAAAGAAATTTCCCAGTGATGCATACTGAATTTACAGCGTACATGCATTTCGTGATACATATGGCATTATGCAGTACCAGCGAGTTACTCACCAGCATTGCATTGGGGTATCATGACAAATATTAATATGGCATATCAAGACATCATTCCGCCCATAAAGAACTATATAGTCTCACATTGAGCAGTAACTGCGACTGGACAAAAGTGAAAAGTCTGTAAACGTCTGTAGACCAAACAATAGTATGTGGTTACATGTTTGAAATATTTGTGAGAGTGCATTGATCAGATTTGTGTTTGTTCAGGAAATGGAATAAATCAAAGTGAGCCGCAGTGGAACTCAAATGTTATCTTACCGGTGTAATGGTATTAGGTAACGATATTCATGGTCGTGTTCGCCTGCACCCCTACCATTGCCTCTGATATCCATTACCAAGAACAGCAAGTATATGTAGATGATTATGGCACCTAACAATGAAGTAGTACTGGAGCTGAATATGTAGCTGTTATAAATTCTTCTTAAGAAAATGTGTCGTTCCTTACACAGAAACATCATTCTATAGGCTTATAGGCAATTTCTCTTCTTCTGCTATAGAACCATGTTGTTTTCAGAATACAATATAGTAACAGTAAATCTATATGCAGATGGAGAACAAATACTTCACTTTGAATATTCAGAGGAAATTATAAATATTTTCTGCAGAAAAGTCACGACCTGGTCTTAGTGAAGCATTCTCAACCGACACTATACATACAAAGAAAGTTGTCTTATCAGCCTTTTGATAGACTGAAAGGAATTATTCTAAAAGGAAATCCAGATTCTTCTATTCGATATTACACTTACGCAAACGGCACATATATGTGAAAAGTTATGAAAAGTTCCTTTCACCTTTCTGCAATCAGGGTGGTCCGTTATCTATCTCACCAGTTGAAAGCTTTAGCCTGAGGGGTTAGGGGCCTCCCACCAGAACATGCATGGCCCAAGTCTACTCTCAAAGTCGTCCCTCAAAACGGTTTCTCCAGAAACTAAAATAAAAACATTAGTCATAATTCACACCGTGTTGACAACGAGAAGGTCACCTTGGGTTAGAGACGCGCCGACAGCGTTCTCTTCAAAGGGCGACTGGTGACATACATCCACGGGGAATAAATGATCATGAAAACAAGTCTGATAGAAGTTTATAGGATGTTCAGTGATCCAAAATACAAATGGATATGGATACAAATACATTTTTTTCTATGGAAGTTAGGAATCATATGTGACATGTACTGGGAATAGGGACCTTAAACTTAAAGCACCCTGCACTAAGGGCCTTTTTCGCAAGTTGTGTCACATATAAATACAACTTGCTAAACGTATATTTGATGTATGTACATCATGGGGAGTTAAATTGCAACAGATGAGTATCAAAAAAGCTCATATGATGCAAATGAAAAACTCCCGGCCCCCGCACTTACATCACAGAGGGTATGTCACCTGCATTCTAAAAACGTGGAAAAAGGGTCCTTTTTCTCATACATCCTATGTCCTCTGATTTAAGAAAAAGGGGTCTTTTTCTTCAATTAAGTCCGGGGAATTCAAGAAAAGGGGTATTTTGGCAGAGAAGAGTCCATGCATTTCAAGAAAATGGGGGTTGTTTGATGGGTGCATGGCCTTGAAGATACCTTCGCTATCTACTTAGATATTCTGATACAATGAGTAAATTTAGTACTTTTTACTCCCTTGAGCCTGAACCTAAATAATATGGACATATAACATGTGCCAACTGCAAATTCAGAAAGTTACCAAAGATGTCTGTGCTGGTGGAGAAAGTAGAGGGAATAGGGGTGTATTTGAAACCACAAAAGTCCACTGTTTTCACAAAAAAGGGGGGTTTTCGGGCCTGAAAATCAGTGGATTAGGGGCTGTTTTCCAAAATGGAGAACGCAGGTGACGTCCCCTTTGGATACTGAGTGCAGGGACCGGGGAAAAACTTCTATATATGCTGATCATGTGCTATTAAGGTAAAATCCAGGGATATACCAATTTTGTATATACGAATAATCTTTACAGGTGATACATGTGGCATGATTGATAGGCTATCGACATATTTTTCGTCTGGCTCTTCAAACAAATATCTACGGAGTACCCTCTAAGGGAGCGTTCAACAATTACTTCACCGCTTATGGGCAGGTGG
The DNA here is from genome assembly GCA_949317995.1 of Acholoe squamosa. NCBI lineage: Eukaryota > Metazoa > Annelida > Polychaeta > Phyllodocida > Polynoidae > Acholoe > Acholoe squamosa. The sequence continues at coordinate 56,414,496 of OX439038.1, forward strand.
GGGGAGGCTTTGGGTCCCCCCATATGTTCCATACAAAAACAGTGACAAGGGGGTGGGTGGATCCTAAAAATACCTAAATACCGGTGACATAATTGTTGAACGCTACCTAAGTATATTTTGTAGTTTCTTCATGTATGTATATATACATGTATATGTTTTTCCACTTTAAGTTGTTATTTGTTCACCTGGCAATATACCTGTATGTAGCCTAGCCATGGCTAATCACCTCCATGCACACACATGATTATACCACGATTTCGGGACTTCCGGTGGGTTTATATGCAGTTTAGCCGTGCATTATTTTGCATATACCACCCTTGTGCATTTTTGAAATTTTTGGTATATACTTTTTTGGTGTCAAGTTGGACTTAGAATATTTTTGGAGACGCTGGCGGACATAGAAATTTGGTCTCGCCAATGTTTCAATGCGAAAAATCGTCCAAACTCGTATCAGGATTGAACCCCGCCCGCAGTGGTGGTAGGCGAAGGCCTTAGCCATTGCGCCACACTGAACGGTGATGAAATCAAATGCGAATATAAATAAGACCTTGACCGGAGAGGTACCGAATGTTCACACTCACTTTTCGTATGGAATCCAGCCATGACATGTTATAATATTAAAATCCCAAGAAGTATTTGATCCATAGACGAGGAATGCGTGCTAATTGTCTCCATTTTCTTCGATATAAATAAGAATCCATTGATTTTCCCGTGGCCGCTCTGCGCGAAGCCATTGTTTCGGCGTCTTTCTTGTACGACGAGCAGTTGACCTATATCTACATCCGGGCCACTGACACACTTTCGCCGGACAAGGAGGCGGGTGGGAATGGCCGGACCGCGACTCGCGTACTTTGGGAAAATCAATGGATTCTTATTTATATTGAAGAAAATGGAGAAAATTAGCACGCATTCCTCGTCTATGGATCAAATACTTCTTGGGATTTTAATATTATAACATGTCATGGCTGGATTCCATACGAAAAGTGAGTGTAAACACGGCGGTACCTCTCCCGGCCAGAACAAAAACAATGGCTTCGCGCAGAGCGGTGACCCGGGCCGTATCGCTTGCTTTTACAAAATGTCTTCTCCTGGCTATATTCTTTGGATCTCAGGTAAGAAATTGATACAAAATGGAGGAAATGGTGGTATAAACCTATTAGGTCATGGATATGGGGGCCCCACGGGCTGTATATGCTGTATATACCCTCGCCGCTTCGCGGCTCAGGTATATACAGCATATACAGCCCTAGGGCCCCCATATCCATGATCTATTAGCTTAATATTGCTGATCCTATACCCTATTAACACCCCCGCCCCCTTTGAACCTTTACCGCCCCATGCCGTATCCATATCTATTAACCCTTTCATGACGATATGATGTTTAAAAGCTATGAATGTTTTCTTGCCATGGTGCGAGATAGCAGAGTTGGTGGCCTGGCAGTATTAGTTATTAATAATTGATAGTGATACCTCAATTGATATTCACTCCCGAAGTGTCCACATGATGTAGAGCATTGCACTGTAATCAGCGTGTTCAGTGCCAGAACTGGAGTTAGGCATCATGCTGAAAATACACCATGGTGATATGTGCCTCCCTCCATGGTTAACCCAGGAGGAGTTGGACGGGGAGTCCTTAGTGGGCGCGGCGCCCTGGAGGAGCCGGACACGGGAGCAGGCAGACCCCGGTAGTGCTCCAGACGTGAAGGTGATCCACCATCAAAGCTGGCCGCCCGTAACCATGGAGACTGACCCTGGAGGTGGTCTCCTCCAGGGCTGTCAGCTGCAATCATAGCGGGGCAGTTCATAACGAGGGCTGTTGACATGGGGAGGTATAGGGTATGTGTGTGTGTGTGTGTGTGTGTGTGTGTGTGTGTGTGTGTGTGTGTTTCGGGGGGGGGGGTATCCTTGGATGTAGACGTTTACTCCACTACTTGCTACTACATTTATTCCATCTATATAGTTCCTATTCCCTTTTGAGAAAAAAAGAAGAAAAGTAAAACAACTTTAACATGATGCCAATCTCGCCTATGACATGGTGGGGCAATGCAAATGTATGTATCAAAGCCACCACACTATGTCACGAAGCCATATCAATTATTGAACATTAGATGTTCTATAGGGGGCTTATACCTACACTGTTAGTAGTAGCCAGGGTTATTTTACAGCAAAAACCCTTGGCAACTTTGGTTCCAATACATTTTGCTGTAAATCTATAGGAGGTGAATTGCTGTAATTCTACAATACAATCCACAGTAATCATACAGTAACAACCACTGTAACCATACAGCAAGATTATTCAGATCTACAGAAACATATGTTGTAAATTAACAGGAAAGTATGTTGTAGAATTACAAAAGTATATCTTGTAAAATAACAGTGATATTTTCTGTAAATAAACAGCAAGTTTTGCTGTAAATTAACAGCAGAAAACACTGTAAATTTATAGAAACCTTTGCTGGCAACTGAGGTTCCAGTAACTATTGCTGTACATTTACAGAAACTATGAGGGTAGAATTACAGCTAGAGGTGCTGTTAATCTACAAGAACTGTATTGTATAGTATGTATAGGCATTGCTTTATATACTCTACCAGTGAGGTGAGTCCATGACATAGTCCCCATAATATTTTTTATGTGTGCACTCTGTGAGAGAATTGATACTATAAACCATGCATGCCTGATGAAGACAAGAAAGTTTCCAATCTCAGTGAAATGCCATCACTGAGAGTGACAGAAGTAGACAACTCTCTTCCAAACCATTTCATGGTCAGTCAGTTTTAACACTGGACTAACCGAAAGGCAGGTAGGCCTATGTTAGCTTCAAGTTCAGAGTCCAGGCACTTGTATATACAATTTAGACACAGATGTGGTGTCGTTGGTGTATATTACTGGTTGTTCCTAGTTTCTTCTCAGATAACTCTATACATTATCTATTGTGCACAATGTTAGATTGAACCCATTGAGGTTATTATTGTATAACAATTAATTGATAAGCTCTGGGAACATTATTGGCTTGTCATGGCACTATAAGCATATACTTTCTTAACAAATGGTGGATACCGCTGCCCCCCAGTAGCAGGACCTAGAGGTAAGGCTATTTTGGTAAAGCCTTCATGGGTCAGACTGGTGCAGAGTGACTGGCTGGCCTAGGGTATGCAAGAGTAATTATTCAGGACAACTCACAGTACATATGTGTCTACAGGTAGAAGCTTGTCACTAAACAGTGACACTCAGTGTATTTGAGAATACTGCTCTTTCCCCTGTTGATTTAGATGGAACAACCCTGTTATATAACCCCAACTCTTTACAGTGTAGTATGAGGTAGGCCCTACACGGGGTGTGACAGGATGTTTTCCCATGTCTCACCCTGTGCCCTCCGTGTCAGACAACCTGGAGCAGCGTTCCCACCCTAGAGCAGGCCTCATGTTATATTTACACTCTGTGTGTATAGGTACATATAACCAAGCACCAGACTCCAGTGCATGAGGGGACATTATTTCAGGATATATTTCACGGCAGACTTATCTATATGTATACACAGTTAGAGGCATTTTGTTTTGAAAGGTAATGCCAAAATGATGTTCCAATGGTAAAGCTATATAAATTACTAAAAGTATAACACGATACCAATAACATAAATGGAAGTGTATCGTTATAAAATTTATGAAAGAGAAAGCATCCCTTGAATTTGAAGATAGAGGTGAAAAATACACACATTTCCTAACTTTTCTTGTCCTTTTTTGTAAATGTTGTTTCCTCCTAACCTTGCATCGTCTACACAATCGTATCACCATGCTCTATATTCTACTTGAAAAAAAGGAATAGGTCGTTGTTGGTCATAAGTAGGGCATAGAGAAAAATAGTACATCCATAAATGTAGTTATACATGTATTGCATCTAGTGTAAAGAACATTGTGCATTTCAGTAAACTGTCACATCCCTCCAAATCTATTCTCTATCTACTCATGGTCAGTGGCTTCCCTTTCTATGCTGACATGTAAACAAAACGGTCGGTGGTCAATTTGCACGTCCACCCTGATTAACTAGCCTTCAATAGACGCACATGCATGCCTTCCACTGTCTGCACATGCGTGCCGACAACCACTCCATTGTTTTAGCAGACAAGAGGAGGTGTGGTCAGCACGGGGAAATTGAGGTAAGGGCGGAGGTTGAGACTGAGAGAATTGTTCTGTGGGGGTGGGGGGTGGGGGTTGGAGAGGGCAAGGGGGAGGGGGGTCTTTATAGTGACCTCATGCGCCTCTCTCTCCATCCCCGACCCCGCACACGCGCCGACGCCGTCGCCGACCGAACGAGTGTCGATTTCCGGGGTCGCCGGCTGAAATGAGCAGGGGCAGGGGCGGGTGGGAGGCAGGGGGCGATAATGGAGGAGGGAGAGGGGTGTAGGGGGCGCTGTGAGCTGCTCGCGAGCCGCTCGGCGACACGCTAACGACTCGGCTCCCAATCATGTTCATTTCCATTGCGCTCCTCAATTTGACCCATTGTCTCTAAATTCACGCTGATGATAGGGTGGGGACGCCACGGGCCGCGACCCAGCAGCAATTGCGGTCAGCTCGCCGCTCCTCCCCTCCACACCCGTCTTGGTGACCCTCACAGGGGGCGGATCCAACCTCTTGCCGCCAGGGGGAGCTAGGTGACCCAGTGGCAATTTCTCTTTTCTGCCTTTGTACATAATGGTATGGATCTACACAAAAGCCTTCAGCATCCTTTTAGTGCTCTACTCTCTTCTGCAACTCTTACAAACGATCCAAACGGTATCTTTGGATGTGCATGTCTACCAGACAAGAAGGCAGTGTATAATGGCAATGCTGGATGCGATTGGTTTAGATTTTATTATGAGAGATTTGTCCTAATCCCTCTGGTGAAGCTGGTTACTGCCAATTTATGCAGTGTATAAGAGCAACAATAGCATAAACTCATGAAATCAGGACCACAATACCTTACATGATTCATGGCCACTATGCAATACACTGATAATTAATAATCTTATTGCAAAATGCAACATGGTGAGGCATGCTCGTCAGAGCTGCAGTGATACTAAGGTACAGTATGAGTTGTTGGGCTTGTATCATTATTGACTGGTCATTCTACTAGTCAGCACTGGTCAGTATGGGCTGCTGCAGGGTGCTCAAGCACACCATCAAGTAGCTAGCCGACCCTGATGGATGGCCCAAGCCTCTAAAACACTGGTGATGATTATGGTGATACTTCAGGTTTTCCTTTAATCAGGTAGCCAGGCTCAGGCTATGGCCCGCCCTAACTGCCCCCGACCCAGCTCCAATCAGTGGTCGCTGTCTATAATAGGCTGAATAATGACCCAACCGATGACCACCTATCGGCAGGCGCTTGCCGCTCGCCGCCATCTCCTTGCTGCATGCCGCTTGGCATTCACCACAGGGCTAGCCATCGCTGTACATTACTGCCCTCATAATGGTCTCCCATCCTTCATCCCCCCCCCCCCACAGGATCACTCTATACATGGCAGTGTGATGTGGATGTGGGGGATGGGTGGTCTCTATTGAGGTTGTACATATAGGTATATGAATGCATGTCTACATGTACTCACCTGTATTTTGTATTACATACCTTCCCACCCTCACCTTCATTAGCTTCATTATTAAAGGTTTACATGTAAAGTGTTTAAAACTCTAGACTGAAAACTGAACGTATCTATATAGTATGTGTTATTGGTATCGGTAAGCATCGGTCCTGTATAAAACACCTGACTCAGTGAGATAGAATGTAGGGCCTTCAGATATAGATGTTCAGGTACCTTTCACTACAGTTGTACACTGAATGTTTCACATTTCATTTATAATAGCGGTGTGGCTTCACCACCTTCGGATCGCCTCATATCACTGCAGTAAGTGGTGGGCAACTGCTGCCCACTCTATTTGCCCCCGACCGCCCAACAGCCACTGCCACCCACCCTTAGCCCTCTTCATCAAGTCAGTGTCTTCTTCTCCGCCCGGCGGTGATGCGAACTTGGTCGGCGGTCGGCACCACAGCTTTATTAGGCCACAATCCCCAGCCCACTGGCCCGCGGGCTTAACCCCCAATCATATTTCTCTTTAATATGGGCCACCACGCTTGACCCTGCCGTCGCTTCCCGTCGCCTGTCGTAAGGAGGTGAGGGGAGCCGGGAGGGAGCGGTCTGTTTTGTTAAGTAGTAGTGTGGACCTGAAAGGAAGCAGGCTGTTCTTACACTAGGAGAGGAGGGGTGCATGCACAGCAGCAGAGCAGCCAGAGACCCTGCACCCTGCCCTCTTATGAATTGAAAATGTAATTTTCCCAAAGGGTCCTTAAAAATCCATACCCGTGGCATGACCATACTGGGGACGAAGGCCAGGAGGAAGGAACCTTGATGATGAATGAGCAAGACGTAGAAAGATGGGAAACAGGGGTTAGGGGCATGCATGGGAGTGAGAGTGAAGTTTGGTGTGTGTATAGGATGGTCGGGAGGGGGGTGCAAAAAGGGCAGGGGCGGCGAAATTCGAATCACCGATTCATTGATTGAATTATTCCGCCTGGTTTGCAGAGGGCGCTTCGTGCTGCATGGAAAGAACCCCGGCAACGATTTATGCTCAGCATTTTACTTTTTGGGTGAAAAAAAAAAAATACAAATTTCCCTTTCAAAAACTTCTTTCTCTTCTCCTGTGCTTCCATCCACTTCATATTTTCCTCCAGCCCCACTCAATTTCCTTCTCCATCCTCTTGTAATTTCGAATAGAGGTGGTTAATTTGTTGAAGAGCTTGTTTGGCTTAATGAGACACTGCCGTAGCTGGCCGATTATAAGGCCGACGTCGCGCGTTGACCCTTCGTCGCCGCCCGCTCCCCCGACGCTTCCGGTCCGACGCTCTGTGATCCCGCTACGATTCATCTTCTCGCGAGACTTTCTTGTCGGGATAAATGAAAGAGCGGGTTGCAGCGCGGATCGACGCGGGACTCTCTCTAAATAAACCCCTCTGTCCGGTCGTGGCGACAAGCCCTCATTAGGTGCGTTTTTAGGCCAAAAACAACTCTCAATCTGCCTTCCCTGACGTCCCCTCCCGAGCAAATTCCCCAGCTCTCCTCCTCTCCATCCTTCCTGTCCAGCGCATGGAAAATCTGCAAGAGCCACAAGCCGCTGTTGCTGCAGTATACGATGGCAACAATGCCAATGTGATTTGGAATAACAGTGAGTTTATTCTATTTAGCATGATTTCTTAACACGGCGTTCATATGTTATGTTCTAAGACCCGAGCGCGCATATAAACATCCCATTTGATAGGTATATACATCTATTGATTTCAAATGAACGTTTAACTCCTAGCGTGAACACAGTTAACATATATACACTTTGGCAATACAGTGGCGCACTTGCACTGTTTTAGTTGATCATTGTTGCCACGGTTGATTTACAGTGGTGGCAATGACGCGACTGTGTATGTTTGGGGATTGGCGACACGAGCCGGGACGCTGACAATGCTTCTCGCTAATTAACACAGTGACGAGAACACGGCCGAGATTTGCCATCAGGCAGCGACAGATTGAGAGGCGTTGCACGGGGAAAAAGACCGCATCACGCCGCTTTTGAAATCGATGTCGATTTTAATTAAACCAGCCAGTCATCCGCCTCTAATAACCACCACCACGCGCCTTTAGTGCTGGGCATCCCACTTTGTTGAACAGAGGAAGCATCAAGTAGGGCCTGGAAGCATCTGTGCCGCTCCATGTGCTAATACATACAGATACACTGCAAAAATGGTGTTTAGGTCTAAACATGTTTAAACCCTAAACATATATGTCAGCTAGGTGTCTCATTAACTACACATTTAGGAAATAATTACTTTTATTTTAAATACATAAACATTTTTGCTAACATGCTTAGATGTTTAGAGTTTAAACACATTGAATACTAGATGCTTAGAGTTAAACATCAACATGTTTAGACACATGTATGTCAGACACACACCAGGTAGCAGCACTAACTGTGAATGGACTATAAGCATACAATCACAATCAATTGTTGTGAAAAATGTCCCCAAATCCCATATTGATCTTGGTTTCCTTTATAGAATGTCAAGAGAATAGAAATGACAATAGAAAAATGACTGAATTCATCTTACATCACCATCATTGGCATAGAAAATCAGTAGGTTTCATGACTAACACCTTTTTCATGTTACTTCGTAAAGGCCAAAGCAATGTCCATCCTGCCAAACTATTGTACTTTCTCATTCTGATGCAGTATGCACATAGGTGTATGAATGTATATCCCTGGTTGACATCTGTGGAGACTTCTAAATACATGATGTCCCCCACCAGATAAATGAGAAAACAAATAAAAGATAATCATTTATTTTCTTAATGCAAATGTCTGTTACCCCTCAATTTCCATCAAATGATTTAGACATCTAAACATAAAATTTCATAAAAACCTAAACACAAAATTTCATAGATATCTAAACACAACATACCAAACCTAAACACCTAGATTTCTAAACACCAGAGCCAAACACATTGTTTGGCTAAACATGTTTAGGAACCTTAAGCGATTAGAAAAATGGGTCAAGAATATGTTTAGAATTGTGTTTAGGATCTAAACACCATTTTTGCTGTGATATGGTTACATTTATATTTTCGTATATACATTTATGAAGCTGCATCATTTCTTCACAAACTTGGACTTTCCATTAAAGTCATGAGGTCGGCCACAGTTGAGACAAAATTTTTTTCTGTAATAATGATAATGATTCGACTTAGATTTACTGATTTACTCGTGAGCAGAACGTCCATGGGAACCCTGAAGGTTAAGTTGCTCATTTGCTCCTGTGTGTACTTACCCCCGACCCCCGTCTGACCCCCCCCCCACACACACACACTTCCACCCTATGAGTAACTCTCGGGTGTCCTGGCCCCGGGGTCGACGCCCAAATTACCGACTTCCGGCCCGCCCCGCTGCCACCCGATGAAAAGATGGCGTCGATCGATGGTGCCGACCCCTTATTTAATACGCGTGCACTTTGGCACGAAAATTCTCATCGATGTGTCAACATTTTAGGAGAAGATCACAGTGATTCCCCATTAAGACGCGAAAGGCGGGGGTCTGCAGGCCCCTGACACGGTCTGACATTAAAAACAACCTGCTCCCTGTTAGCAGATTAACCTCAGGCGAGCAGCTCGACACTTCAACAACTCCTTTAATGCATTTTATACTTCATTCCCACTTACCTCGTTATATTGAGCTCCTTGTGGTATTTTTTTTTCAGATACCAAACGAGCTTTTTTTTAAATTCATCGTCTCACATCTGATATCACGTATTCCCCATTTTCATATCAGTAATGTAGTCAAACTATACCTATTCATACTTGCCCAATCGTGCATCCCTAATTTCATAGAAATGTGGATGAAAATAATATTTTTGCTACTGGCTATCATGCTCACGAAAAGCCACAAAAAACGTCTTGAGTGATAAAATGGAAAAGAAAGAAAGAAACCCAGATGAAAATGAAAATACATCATGCAATGTTATTTTCAAATATACCCTTCAATTCGCAAATGAAAGAAAATTGGACTTTTGAGTTCACTGTTGTACAAGACAGGATTGGCAAATTGCATGATGTTCAATAGTAGTGAGACGGCTTGCTGAACTAACTCGCTCTGGACACAGATTTTAATCCGTTCATGAACGCATACCGTTGCAATACACCATGTTCTGTGTCGTCATGATGCACAAATGCAGCCTGAGAAGTGCATCATGACGACAACACAGATTTGACACACTCCGAAATAATCACTTTTGTAAGGGAGTGGTTATTATTTATCAACAGGGGGGTGGGTTTACGTCACCCCTCGACAGCAGTCAAAATTTTTTGCGCCCCCCGCGCCAGAGGCGCGGAGAGTTTTTGCACCCCTCTTTCATCTATAGTAGCGTGCAGGCTTTTTTGGTAAAAAGCGGGTGAATTTTTTTAGCACCCCCCTCAAGAGGGGTCAACATTTTTTTAGCCCCCCCCCTCAGGAGGGGTCTGAAAATTTTACGCCCCCCCCCCTCAAACCCACCATCCCCCCTGTTGATAAATAATGACCACTCCCTAAGCGATACATGTTACTCGTCAGCACTACATCTACCATGCATGGTGGTAGTTATCCTGCGGGCTTCCCTGACCCTTAAAGGTCTAAGTCTCATCTTTTCTGTCCCCACTTTGTGTGTGGTGGCCGTGCACATATGCGCGGGCAATGGCACATTCATCTGTGAAATCGTGTAATGTAGTTTTATCACCATGAATATGACCGTAGCAGTCGAAATGTCGATAAATATCTATTACTCACTCACTCCATCCATCCTGGGAGGGTTAACCATAGTTGAATTCCAGCGTGTTGAGTGGACATGTTTGCCTGGATAGGTACATTGTACAATGAGAAGTGTGTCATACATGGCCTGGAGACACCTTGGTGGTACTCCTCCATGGTTTGTATATACTGGCGTCATATGTTTGTATACACTGTTAAAAATTTCCGTAGATTTTACAGAGAATCATTGTTAAATTTTACAGGTTTTCACCGTTATTTTTATTACAATGAAACACCCTTAGATTAGGTGATGTTACAGTGAATCTGTGTAAAACACTACGGAAAAGTACAGCTATTTTATTTACGGTGAATCTTTGTCCTTTCGGAAGTTTCACATCTTCCCACTAGGTGGCCTTGGGGCTCACTTTGAGACATTCTTCAATGTCCTACACCTTAAACAGCTCAAATTGTCACAAAATTCAAAGTATATCCACTTTGGTTTATGCACCATGTCATCAAAATGCAAGTCTACATTGTAGTTTCATAGATTTCAGATATTCAAAAAATAATCCAACTTTGTGTGGCAAAGGGAGTAGCAGGGATGTCATAAACACCCATTATGTGGTAATAGAAAAAAATACATAGGCATATCACTGCAGTTTTAATTCAACACAATTCTGAAGTAATCTATGTACTTAGATTATTCCTCCAAAGTTATAAAGGGCATGATGTGCCTCTCAGTGACTAATTTATAATTATAATGATTAGAATGTCCTTACAATAGGATGTCCAGATGAACTGTACATGCAACCAAATCATGTATTAAGATAACCTAGTCCATTGTGAATTTACAGTGGAATTTCTAAAATGTCAAGCCAGAGGCTGAATATTGCTATGAACAGTTAATGGTGTATGGCATTGAAACCAAAACAATGTGTAATTAATTACCTTTAATCATTGTTTAGAAATAACGGTGAAATTCCGTAAAAATTACGGTGAAATTAAGATTGGCAGCCATTGTTGCCAATGATTCTTCGTTTTTTCTACGGAAAATGTTTAACAGTGTAGCTCTGTGTTCCTCCAATAAGGGCACAGCTCTGTACTTAAAAGTTAGTGTTAGGAATGGCAGCATTAACTCTTCCATGGCGGTATGATGCATCGAGTTAATTGCCATGATACGCTGATGCTTCACTGGCGCTGCATAGTATACCGCCACATCACTGATAATCTCCCCCAGTGAATCATGCAAGTGTCGGTATAACACATGTTATATGCGTAAGGAAAGAAAACATTGCCCCTATTGTTAAGGCTTCATATTGAATTGTTATCATGCATTACTGTACTCTCGACCCTACGGGACGAAGATCGGTTTGTGTGTGCGTTGGAGGGGAGGGGTCAGTAAATGAGGAGAATGGGGACCCTGAGGGCTCAGCACAGATCAGTCTTGCCTCCAGGCTTTGGTCAGGTGGCAAAGTTAGGAGTGGATGGCAGGGGCATGGCTCTGGTCAGCTGAGAGAGATGGGTGAGGTTGAGTGGGTGGCAGGGGTAGCTACGATGTGCTGAGAGAGGGGGCAGGTATGGGTGGGTGGCAGTGAGATGACCATGGTCAGGTAACAGAGGTAACATGTAACAGGGAAGAGGTAGAATCGTTGGCAGTAGGATGGGTCTGAGAGAGGAATGGGGGGGGGGCATATAGGGGTGGGCAACTCCTGTCAGGTGAGCGAGAGAGAGAGGGGTCGATAGGTGTAGGTGATGGCTCTGGGACACCTGAAGGAATTGCATTCAGCATGAACAGAATATACAACAACAAGGATGAGCCTGTTTTCTTGAATGACTAAGCCTCACTGTCCACTATATCTTTTTTAAGTAGGCTACATGTATCATCATTTCTACTGTGCAAACGTGTTTGTTAATATTGGAGTAACCTTAATTGGTTTCTTTGTCATGAATATGAACTACATGCATATACTTCAGGAGCAAACCAACATGCCCCATGATCTTCATGTGCTTGAACATCCCCACCAGCAGATTGGTTAAATAGAGGATATAAATCAAATCATGAGAACCATCGACGTCATCTGAGCGCCAGATTGTTTAGAATGAAGCCACACGGAAATACTCATAGGAGTAGTAGTTCACTGTAAATAGTAAGTGCTGTACATCTACAGCAAAAGTTGCTGGCAGCTGTGGTTCCAGTAGATTTTGCTGTAGGTCTACAGCAGCTGACTTGCTGTAGGTCTACAGCAAACTGACTTACTGTAGGTCTACAGCAACTGACATGCTGTAAAGGTACAGCAACATCTGTTGATCTACAGTACCTTCTAATTTTAATCATGCTACTGTTTTAGTACAGCAAAAGTTGCTGGCAGCTATGGTTCCAGTAGAATTTGCTGTAGATATACAGTAGATTGGAATTTGCTGTAAATATACAGTAGATTTTAATGTTACAGTCATTGCATTTTGGTTGGCCTGACCATTTTGAGATATGTAGTTGGGTCAGCTTGATAGCCACCCATGTAACATCATTTATGGCTAAATGGGTTTAAAACTAGCCATTGAGTATCACACTTAGGTCACAATGGGCAAGTGTGACAACAGATACATTAGTTGATACCCAAGGAACTTGCTTTGAATTTAAACCTCACCTATGTGCCTCAAGGACACGTCGAGGGTGAGAGGTCCCGTGGCGTGAAACCCGGACCCGTACACTAGAGGGAGCTAAGGTAGAAATCACGCCCCTACACATTTACCGAGGCAATGGTTCTTTAACATCCGTCACTACATAGGCATAGTGAGAGATGGACAGGCCTGTTTCAAGTCATTTGTCTGCCATGACCGCCGAGAGACTTTCCAGCACAGCCTAGCCAGAGCAGGGAGGAACTCAAACGACACCTTACGGCGACGTTTGGAACCACCACTATGCCCCGGCCGGGCCGGGAACCGAACCCACGACCTTACGGCCTGTGAGCGGACGCGCTACCGACTGCGCCACGCCTCCCGACGATACCCAAGGAAGCTGGGTATCCATACTCATATTTAATTCCATGCCACAGGAAAGGTGTGTGTGGCAGAACATGGAAGTTTCTGCCTGAGTTTACATAGATGAATGAAGAGTTCCACATATTATCAAACTAAAATGTAACATGGTCACTATTGTGCATTATTCAATTATATCACACATTTCAGCTCTTTTTCATAAATGAAAATATATCCAGCATTGAGGAAAATTCTCTCCCTAAGAGATGCTAAGGACACCTGGTGTCAAGGGATAGAACCACAGTGTCTACAGCAATACTTGCTGTAATCCTGCATCTACAGTAATACATTCAGTAACTGAACAGTAGGTGTTGCTGTATTTGGGGCTACAGCAAATATAAGAATGAAAACTGCTGTAAGCCCACAGCAGCACTTGCTGTAATGTTGTATATACAGCAACAAAGTTGGTACTTGTACAGCAAAACTTGCTGTTTGTTAGACTACAGCAACTTCTACTGTATGATAACAGCAAAATTTGCTGTATGTATACATTAACTTTTTACAGTGTTATATACGCAAAATCGTGGATATCTCCACCATTGGACATTGTATTTTCGTCTATTCCTACCAGATAACATTGGTTTTTATCTTGTAACCTATCAACTCTTTCCTTTATGACCTCTTTCCCTGGAGGGGGTGGTGATTGGCAGCACCTGGAGGCCATCTCCAGGTGGTGCTGCATTGTTAACATACTCTGTACAGGGTCTAGGACCAGGTTTGACCACAGGTCTGACACCAAGGTCCTGTCCACAAACACTCTCATCACTATAGACTTACCTTGGTCTAAGATTTACCCATTTAGCATAATCAATGTTTAACATGTAATAGCCATTATACAGATGAGCCAGATGGAGAAATATTAAGAAAGACAGTCCTGTTCAATAGGACAGTCAATTAGTTCAAACTATGGTTGCATTGTATAATTGTGATAATGCGCTATCAATGTGTGAAGACATTAGCTGATATTTAGGAGTTGTTGCTCCTGAGGCAGAGCCCGCAGATAAGCCAATACCTCACCAAATTAAGTAAACATTTACAATGTACTTATGAAAATTTCCCAATTAATCATGCTTTGTTTTGTTCTAGGTCCAATGCATATGAACGTGGCATTAGGGATACCTTTGACCTACTGGCTCATCGCCGTTTGTTTTTGGCCATAAAAAGTGGGAATTAAATCTCTGATGAAGCTGTAAAGAAGGCATAACTATAGGCTCAGTGAACGCGAAGAGTGGAACGAAGGAATTAAGCAAGTCCTTATTGTGGAATGCATGATGGAAGGGTTTTGAATGAACGACACTCCACACATGACTCTCCTCACTGTCCTGGAGTAATTGTAAAAGAAACGATATATTAGTTCCATATCCATTACTAGAGCAGACATTGGTATCGGAAAGAATTGGAATGATTAACTTAGATATCTGGAAGCAGTAAGAAGACCGGAAAGCCCCACAGGAGCAGGAACAGTATTGTACATGTAATATCATGAGTATTAACCCATATACACACTTGTTAGGGGGAGGTTGAAACCACCCACTCTGGATAGATTTGGAATAGGGGGCAGAATCAAGTCCTTTCCCCTTAACATTTAAATTACTCTTTATACTATATTCCAGTTACTAATAACTATCAAAATCCTTGGGATCTAAATGTATTACTGCATATCAAAAGGGAGCTAGAATGCGGTTTCATAATAATTTATTGATGTTATTCACTATCTCGAGAGATATCTTTATCAATATGTCACAAATTATTCTCAATAGTTTCAATTATGTACAACTCTCAATTTACATTCCAAATGTCAAACAATATCTCCATAGCACATAGCTATATCACTCAGATTACAACAATCTGCACCTACAAAACCATTAGCACAGTGGATGTACAACAACGGTTCCAACACCATAGAGCAAGGATACAATACAAAGCAGAATCAATGTAAAGATCACAATACCTTTTTGGGCAAAATGCCTTCCTAGCACCTCACCCACCCGAGACAGTCCAGGCTGGCCTCCACAGTTCCAAGGTGTAACTCAACCTCATACCTGCCTAAGGTCCTTTTGTTGGGACTACTGCACCTATGTAACTGTTCCTGGCCCAGGACAGAGCTACAACCAAACCTCAACCATGCCTCCTCCATGGTGCTCTTGGCTGCTGTGTGCTGTCCTGATATCCTGTCCTGACTCTGGTAAGGGGTGTGTCTCTCCACTGAGAAATCAACTCTATATGTACTCCTCCTCTAGGAGATTTCACACATTGCTATTGCACCTTCCATTATACCTAGCTTCCCACACCCTGGAGTAAGTCCCAGCTTGCACCACTACAGCCTGTATGGATTATGGCTAAATCTGACAAGTTTTCACACCTTTTCCTAACTCCACCTCCAAGTAGTCTGTAGTAACCACAGGCTACCACAAACATTTCAAAGTAAGCAAACAAATGTGCATTAAAATACAGTATTCTTAGAATATCATAGATGATTCCACATATATAAGTTTCAATTTATATAATGTTACATCATTATAATGAATCCACGCACATATATCCCAATACACTGCAGGCATTGGTGTTGCTACAATGTTACCATGCAGTGTGCACCCAATAACCCGGAAGTAGTTGGTTTAAGCAGATCACGCATTCACTGTGGTTAGTTAACGTGAGAACTGACCACACCTGTTAGAGATCAAAGGAGGATTGGATCCAAGTCAGCACCTCACCTGACCCCCTCCCATCCTCCATCAACCCCCGCCCCCTCCTTGCACTCTTCACCTCCCCTCCCTGCACCCAATATGGCTAAATGACCATTCGTCGACTCTACACATGCAATGTGGTCGGCGTGGTGGATAGTGATCATGGATGGAGAGACGGAAGAAGGAGGGTAGTGGACGAGTCGTTGACAATGCGCAATCAGCGCTGTCATGCCACCTGATGGTCAATGGGGCAAATGTCACGTGAATCATGCCAGCGTTTCCGCTTCCGGTCAGATATTATGTCCGCTAAAAATGAAGCCAGATACAGTTTTGTAGAATAGTATTGTCGCTATGCTTACTTTGATTCAGAAAGTGATATGCTGGTGCATATTTATCTATTAAACTGAATCTTTGTTCCAAACAGTTGATAAATCAAATATCTATAGCATTATATATCCAGTACAGCACACTATTTTATTTGCCACTTCTCGAACTATCAAAAATGCAGAATATGAACCCTAAAGTATAAGTGCAAATATCCCAATATTGGTCATGGATACATGTACCAATATTTTCACACCAATTATCAAGTGGCTGTTCAAAATGCACATAATTGCCCCATGTAGCCGGATTAGGTTCCACCAGTCCCACCTCTCAAATTCCAATAGTTCCTGACGGCTTATTAAGGTAAAGCATGGAGGCATAAGGTATGAGACCAATTAATTGGCGAGGGGGTTGAGGATCATTACTCTCAGCTCTGTAAGTAAGCCGTCACCTGCAACTGGCTGCCACCCACAACATCTGTGTCTCCATGGCAACATATTTCACATACCAGTCCCAATCTTGTTCCTGGCAGCTTCGCAGCTTGTGGGTTTAATCACTACTCGCAGGCCTGACACGCTGGAACCTTCGCTCGTTTGTTATGGCGAGACACTAAATAAACTGTATTATTATAGGGAAAGTGAGTCAGGCTCCTGGAGAATAACCATTTGTTATATTGCTTCTGCATAAATCTGCTTGCTGTTGGAAGGAAGAATGATGTGGGAGTTATACAAAGCACGAGGGGAAGTTAAGGTTGTGGTAATTGGAGAACATCTGGTGAACGTTTTAAACAACAAACTGGTTTACACTTGGTAAATAGTGCTTTTAAATTCATCTTTTGTCAAAACTCCAAATGTGCTAAAGCTAACCCCAGAATGATTTCAATATCGAGAAAAAGTATGATCAACTAAAATAGAAGAGGCGATTTCCAATGTCGTGAGCATTGAAACCATGAGCAGAAAAGGCATGTTAATAAATAATCACTGTCTCATATACTCCTTCCTAGCACTACAACATTGTTTGATATGTTATCAAATCAATGTCGGCTGGCTTAGAGAAGATGTGTCCTTGAGCAACATGGATCAAATCTACCGTTGCATGTATATATAAGGCCTAATTGGATCCTATTTTCTAATTCTATGAAATCATATTTTCAACAGAAAAGAAATAACGTCATTAATTATATTCATGCATTGACTACCAAGTAATAATTCTTTTAAAAACACTTAAGAATCGCCTCTGGCCCTGGAGAGATTATTGTGTTGGATGAATCACTTTATTGCTGTCCCCTCTTTGCAGGGTATCTCTGGCCCGAGTTCGCCTAGTCATAATAATAACCAGGGATCATTAAGGGGTGAAGAAGGTGAGATGGGCAGAGTTTGGAGGCGGGTTGAAGCGTTTACCCTGGGAACCTTTTTACCCCTGAACTCAAGGACTGACTCCAGGGCGGGGTCGGAGGGCGCGGCTGGGGTGTGGATAAGACTTGGTGAGAGGGGCGTGGGGTGGTGTGGAGCAGGGGAGGGGTACCGAGAAACAGATCGACGCAGAGAAATGGAGGGGATAGAGCACATAGACAGATACGTTGTCTCTATGATGGGTTATATAATGCAGTAACATGAATGGTAGCGAGTTTTTTTTTCCATGTAGCCGGAACAGAGAGGTCTCTGAGCTGCTCTTTACCAGTAGAGCTGCTCGTGATTTGCTCATGCACCTGACATGAACTGCTCCGAGCTTCTAGACATGGACGAGTTACTCCCATGTCGCGTTTGACACCTGACCCGTCCACCCCCACTCCTCCCATCTCTGTAACCGTCGCAGTAGAACCCCAAATTCCCTTACCCTACACCCCCCGGAGCCGCCGTGATCCTGGGCGTCGTCGACAATGGCCGACGCTATCTGAAGCCTGTAGGAGGAGTCGGGCGTGTTTTTTAGGGCGATCGGCGCTGATCGGTTTGCCGCATGGCCGCGCTTCGTATTTGAACAGTGCTTTATCGGGGACGACCAGGCGGTCAGCGCCCAGCCCGACCAGGCCCTGCAGGGTAAGGGACTGCCGGATAGAAGAGGAATGGGGGAGGTGAGAAAAGAAGAGGATAGAGAGGGTGGGTGATGAGGGGATGAGGTGTCGTGCTGAGGAGATAGTGACACCGACCTCAGCTAACCGGCTCTCACATCGACCTTGCGTCTCTTTCCTGCAGGTCGACAAAATGTGCTTGTGATGCAGGGTTAGCTGATCGGATGAGGGGTGGATATAGGTGGTTTGTGTTGAGGTGGGGGTTGGGGGTGGGGAGCTGGGCGGACGGCTGCTTCGAGACACACGACGTTGAAATGCCTTCGGTGAAGATGCTGAAGGTTGAAATGCCAGTGATGAAGGCATTTCTATATCCTAAACCCCGTGTCCCCTCAGGTATCACATTTCCGAGCAAAGGTACAATAATTTTGTACCAATCCAATACCCCCCTCAGGAGGAAAAGAGTTTAGGATGGCTCCAATCCTGCCGAGCAGTCATACCAAATAGAGGATGAGCCCAGAGGAGAGTGGGCAAAACACACCGCATGCCTACGACTGTTTAGTACGACTAGACAATAATGCTTAAAATTGGTACGACTTAAAAGACCCAAATCGTATCATTTATTCATTTATTTTACAGAACATAGATTTTCAGGGAACGTTCAGTGCGGAAAACAGTGCTCCAGTTCCAGGAATATACATTAGAGTAGAAAATACAATATACCACCATGCAAAATGGTGAATAGATAGCCACATACCTTGAGACGTTCACCCAACATATTTGTCATTAAAAACAGACCTATACTCCTGCATCAACATTATGAAGTCGTTGATGAGCATTGAATCTACCAGTTTGTAATGTTGATTCAGTAGCAAACCCAGTTTTATAGCTACTAGTATTTTCTGGGGGTGGACGTCTTAAGGTATGTGGGCGTGTTTAGGTTAATCTACCCTATGTAGTCGTGAGTCGATCAGTCGTCCCAATGTGTATATCGACGTGATACCCGCGGTGTGAGCAGCGGCGGGCAGGCTGTAATACAAACTTATGAAATTATACTAATATTGAATTATTGGGAAGCAGGGCGGCGCATGGGGTGGCGTATGCTGGGGGGCTGGGGGCGGCGTGTGCCGGGCCGGGTAATTGAGTGGATGAGGCGGCTTACGGCGCGTTACGCGGCGCAGATTGCTCGCGTGTCGCGCGCCGCCCGACGTCGTGTGGCCGCTGAACGCCTCCCTAATCCCGACCCGGCCGTGCACGTATTACCGCCGCCGCCCCGCACCTTTGACACCTCTGATCCAACGGGGATCAAGGCAAAATTCAATTAAACGCCTCGCCCGTGGATTGAATGTAAAATAGGCCTCCCCGAATCCACAGCGCCTACTTTCGACATCTGTCTTTCCTCTATTCCCGCGTCCACCACCTTCGTGCATGACAGTCCTTATAGATACACCCAAATGCTGTACTTCCGGCCCGACCCCCACACATTTGTACCTCTAGACCTTTATACCACGTGTTCTCTATGCCCTGAACAATCATAGCATGACGTCCTCTCAGATGCTACTATATAGGATCTCCTAACTAACCTTCATTGTCAATGGATGTATATAGCAACTTGTGGGCGACATGCCTACATTATATAACGTAAACAGTGTATACAAATTCCTATACTACCGTAAACCCCCGCGTATAAGCCGCATTTTATAGACCATTTCAGACACAAGGGAAAGGATAGAGAGAGTATAGTAGCTGCATCACATTACCAAGCTTCCCCAATATCACCCTTTCCATATCCCCGAGTGATGGCCGCGCACACATGGGGATCTACACCATAGGAATATAATATGTCCTTTCGCCGCTCTTTGCCTTCCTCCAGCTCCTCCTCCTCCTCCTTCACCTTCCTTATAGTTACACCGCCTCCATCCCCCACCACCCCTCGCCCTGCTGCGTTATTAGATGCCCCACAATAGGCAACGCTGTAATAGATGGAAAACGGCACATGCGCCCGTCACACACCGGAACCGGAACCGACGCAGCGACTCAATTCATTCCGATAGGTGTCGCTCCATGCAGGGGAGCCCGTGGCGGCTGAAAGGACCGCCCCGTGTCAGACCGATCGGGCGTTTTTGCCAATCGTCGTGAGTACATTGGTATTCTTTGGCGGGCGTGATTTGTAAAGTAATTGTGTAAGGTGAGGCTGAGTGGTGTCAGTTTCCATCAGCCTCCTCCTACACACACAGAGGGTCTACAACCCCCCCCCCCTCCACATCCTCCCCATCCTGTATACAGCTTTAATTTACATCACTCCCATACAGCTTGTGGATGCTTTGCCGCGAATAGGTCTAAGGATACATGCAGGATTTTTAGTCTTTTTGTAACATTTCAATTTCTAGAATTTCCAACCGAGCACAAAAAAAAAAAGATTAATAGGGTTATCATATAATTATCATAACATGACGATTGTATTTAATGAATAACAAATGTGGATGATACATAACCATCAATGGTGAGATCTACTGCCTTCGACCCGGGCTTCCACCTCAACTCCCTCCGACGCCCCATGATGAATTTTACTATTCTTATAAAAAAAAAGGTGGACGTTGGTTGCCATGGCAACGGGACCCCCCTAGCATCCTCTTCTCAAGAAACTCCCACTCACTCAGATCGACATCGATCCACACGACCGGAAACACGTGTTCCATCGTCGGCTACTTCCGGTACCCTTTCGGGGGACGCATGCGCGGATCGACTTGCTCGTCGTGTCAGGTGGTATGTGTAGGTTGGCGGCTTAGGACGTGGGTGTGGTATGTTAGGGGTGAGGAGGAGGGCTGCTAGACTAGGTATTGGTCACTCCATATTGACTAGTGCTCACAGGGATCGAAGGGGACCTTGGAACACGCCCTGGAGTGGTCGGCCATGTTGGACGGTCGCTGGTCAAGCGGGGAAAACAAGGTTCTGGACATGGGCTACATCGGGCTGGGGCATGTCGGCCGATGGTCACTGGTCTGGGCAAGGAGGGCGTCTACAGGAGGAATTGGGACTGGAGGGATTGGAGGTGGTCTGCTGGTGTTCATGTGTTCACGTGGGAGTGCTGGTCAGACTTTGTGGTACTTATTGATTCCTTTATTGACCATGGAGAGGCCAGTGCTGGTTTATATGTGCCAGGTCTGAGTGTAGAAGAGGGTCACATATTAATGCCAATAAAACAAATTCTTGTTACATGTACATGTAATTGGTGTATAATTCTGTTTGTGACAATATATGATTATATTTGATCGGAAAAGGCGTTTGGACAAAAAATAAATAAATTAAAAATCTTACATTCGTTTTGTCTTCTAAAAGTCGATTCAGTCACTGCCAACAGGGTCCTCGAGGCCACTCTAAAGGTGTTATATCCATAAAGCACATAAAAAGCCATAAAACATTTGCGTATGTCTGTATGGATAAAATATGTAGTATGTATGAAAACATCTGCATGCAGTGCTTTCAAATAGGTACTGCCTTCGTGTACATCCTGTATACCCATTCAGTCACTTTGTCAGGACAAAAAAAGCCGGTGGCCTATAACTGTGAATTTACCTCAGAAGATTTGATTTTGCATCTCCTCTCATACTGCATGCTCAATGCTACAAGCAAACATTCATTGAATTAAGGCCTTGCTCATTGTCCTACAAAACCATGGCTTTTCATATGCAGTCTACTTCTCCAATGCCTGTGTATTAAGACCCTGGACTGTGTTTACCCCTAAGCGACTTCTTAAATTACCAAGTCTGCAAACATCAGTGGTAAACAATAGATGACTAAGTTGACACTGCCGCTAACAATGCAGCCTGCTGATCTGAGGCAGTGTGACAGCTATGTGACGGCGTTGTGACAGCAATGCGACCACGACCAGTCAGTGTCGGTTTGCAAGTGACACCCAATGTAAACACAGCCAAGAATTGATGAAGGACATGAGCAGTTCTCCAAGCTGAACCTTGGTCGCCCAGAAGCTCTATGTCCTTGAGTGCAGCCACTGTGATTGTGTTTGGTGATTGACTATGAGCCACTCGTGGTCGATGAGTAACTCAAGGGGAACGCTGATGGCAGGATGGAGGAGATGCTCTCTGCCCTGGAGGAGTGGAGGAGCATTATGAGTGTTGGAGATGGTCTGGACATGGCTGAGTGACATGTTTCCATACTAAGGCCATGACATGTGATCCCAATCATGTTGAAGTTTTGGTTTTAGGGGATCATGACTGATGTCTCCCCAAGGACAGACATTTCCTGTATACAATAGGTCCGCCTGTAAAAGTAGAGGATTATAGCCATAGTAGACCTCTTTCTGTGTAACATTGTTCATGTCATTGTCTGCCATGTGATATCCCCCAATGATCACAAACAATATGTATATTGATATGGTAATATACATGCGCCGACAACAGAGTTATATAAAAAAAAACATTTGGACATTACTCAACCGTAGGAACGAGGATAGGGGGTCCCCCTTGTTTTGATTTAAAACATCACGTGCACATGTACCAATATCCCACAGAATTACCACAAAGTTGAGGGAGTGATCATTATTTAAAAAATTGGGGGGTCTGGATGGGGGGACCAAAAATTCACCCCCTGGGGGCACAAAACCACCCCTTTTAGCAAAAGAAAATCCCAAAAAGAAATGGATGCCTTCATAACCTTGACCTCGGAGAGTATGCTTGAACTGAGCAACCCCTGGAGGCGTCTCTTGTTCCCCAGGGCTTGCCATCGCTCCTGGTTAATTGTAATGAATTTCTCACTTATCTCCCGTCAGCGTCTCCGCAGGGGGCGGTCCACCAAAGATGCCGCCATATTGGTAATTGATTAATTGAGTGATTGACTCCTCCTAGGTAGCCTCCGGGGTGTTGTGGACAGAGGATGTTTTAAGTACCCTCGCCACAGATAATGTTAACATAGCCTTAGAAGCATTGTTAAGGATTCGCACTGTTGATGTGGGGTTGGAGGAGTACGGCAGGACGGTTAGATGGGACACAGAGCAGCGACATGGGGAGCGCAGAGAAGGGAGGAGATAGCCAGAAAGAGAGATCTAGAAAGAGAAAGAGAGAGAGAGAGAGAGAGAGAGAGAGAGAGAGAGAGAGAGAGAGAGAGAGAGAGACTGAGATAGAGAGAGACCAAGAGGGCTAGACGGACCAGAAGGAGGAAGAGAAAAGGAAAGACAGAGAGCACTCTGTCTGACCAGTGGCGGAATTTTGACGCAGGGGAGGGAGTTCCTCATTTCTGTCTTTACTTGACTCCCTTCATTTGGACCCAAATAATCCCTCAAAACAGGGGGTCTCTGCCCCATCCCTGCTGACCGCATCCCGGACCGCACCCCCCTCCTTTTTCAAATCGTAGATCCGCCACTGGATGTTCGCTACTGTGGTTGCTATGGATGTTTACGCCGTGCACCTGGTTTTTGTATTACGATAACATAATTCACAGTACAATATAAAATGAGGTTTGATGAAGAAAATATTTTAAAGATGTACAAAAATAATATTCAAAATAATGAGAAGTCTTTATAGACACGCCTAACCCAGAGTTAGTACCTCAATGCACATTTCCAAATGTCTGCCTATCTCCCAATTTGACAAGTATTCTAATTGCATTACTCTGCCTATCTCACATACTGCCTATCCCTTAGTCTACTTATCACTCATACTGCCTATCTTTTAAATCCAAAGCATCTTGAAGTAAGGCTATCTCCCAAAAGACCTATAGATACTAAAGCTTACTCCTTACTTTAGCTAATCTTCTCTGGTCCTAGTTTCCCATAGCATACCTATCCTCAATCTTCCTATCATTCATTTTACCTATCGCTCATGGAGACTATCCCTAAGACCATCATGTTCAAACTGTATTGTTCATCTGTTTATTTAGGCCCTAATGGTTAACAGTACATTGCTTATCATGTCTATCATTTTGTTCCTACCTATCCTTAACAATGCCTATCATAAAGCATACCTATTCTTCATTATACCTATCCCCCAACTCTGCATATCCTTCATATTTGACTTGCCCATCTGTCACTACCACCCATATTTTCTTGTTTTACATTTGCTCATCTTACAAGGTACTCTCTGTGCCTATCCCTCAAACTAGATATTGCACATGCTACCTATCCCCCTTGTTACCAATCCTTTTGAATACCTATCCCTCATGCTCTCCATTATGGTTTTCTTACCATGTCAGCTCAGTCAATCTAACCCGCTCTCTCTATACATATCTCAGCTTGTGTTCAATTTCTTCCACCTGTCTCCAGGTCTATGCCTTGTGAAATATACCTATCCCCCATTATGCCTATCCTCCATTCATATAATTATATAGGTAAACTGAAAGATATGCAGCATGAATGATAGGTAGATGTATGAATAAGGTGGACTGTAACCAGTATGTTAGGTGATAGGGTGACTAAGAAATGGTCATGATAATGAAGGTTGGTTGTTACATAGGTAGGTAAAGAGAGATGAGATGGGTAAGAGAGCTGTATAGAGTGCATGGGGGATAGGCAAGGATGGGTAGCAAGAGGGATAGGCAGTATGAGCAATTAGCAATTTAAGGAATAGGCACAGAGTACCTTGTAAGATGAGCATAAAAAAGAAAACATGCATCCTAGGGACAGATATGCAAGTCATATATCAGGGATGTGCAGAGTTGGGGCATAGGCACAATGAGGGATAGGTAGGCTACATGATAGGCATTATCAGGGATATGTAAAATTGAAATAGTAGACATGGTAAGGAATGTACCATTAAACAATAAAGGCTTATATAGCAGACAAATAGTGCAGATTAAACATGATGGTCTGAGGGATAGTCACCATGAGGGATAGGTAAAATGAATGATAGGCAGATTGAGGATAGGCAGACTAAAGGAAAGAAGGAACAAACGAGATAAGGTAAGGTGAGGGGTAAGCATTATAAATTAGGCCTTTTAGTTTTAAGAGATAACCAGATTGAACTGTAGATGTTTCGGATTGAAGAGATAGGCAGGATGAGTGATAGGTACACAATTGATATGCTGTATGTGGGATATGCAGAATAATGCACAGGCCCAGACTTTGCCTGACCGAGAGATAGGCAGACATTTGGGTGTGTGGATTGAGGTATTTACTCTGATTTATGTGTTCTATATTTAAAGATTTGCAATCATTTTCAATATTATTTTTGTACATCTTCAAAATATTTCCCTCATCAAACATCATTTTCGGGTACTTTTGGTAAAATTCTGATAATAAAGACCAACATTTTTGGATTCAGCAGGATTTTTTGGCTTAGATGGTCTCTTCATTTCATTTGGTATCCCTTTCATGAAGTTACATGATAGCTCCATAAACCCCGTTATCCTATATAGGGCCCAATACTGAACACACAAAGTCACCTAGTTTCATGGGGGGGGGGGGGGGTAGAGGGGGGTTGGCCTTCACTATAGGACTGTATGGACTGACCTATCCTATACTGTACAATCCTTGATTATATTATAAGAAGTGCATGCATGCATGCAGCAGCAGTCATATAACACATGTATAACGAGGTGACAAATGGAGGAAGCAATGTAGAAACATGGACATCATGTCAGGTGTCAAGGTCAAACTCTTATTTATCATATATATTCTTGTCCATGTATTCCATACTTTACCTCATACTATAGGACGCCATGCACTACAATGTCCTTTTCTTTTCAAATAATGGATATTTATGATAGGGAACGTTCAACAATTACGTCACTGCTTAGGGGGTAGGGGGGTCTTTGAGTTCCTCTATATGTTCCATACAAAAACAGTGACAAGGTGGTGGGTGGATCCTGAAAAATGCCTAAATAACAGTGACATAATTGATGAACGTTCCCATATATGGGTCAGAATGGGTAGATTTTGGACCAATGAAATAAATCACTCCACTCACTGCTGAACCCATGCACATTGCACCAGGTAGATAATTGATATCCATCGTGATAGCTGCTATCAGCTCTTATGCGGGCACCAGGCATTTTGTGTTATATACTACTCACACCGTACATACATGTACATGGCATGCTGCTCATATCATGCATCACATACTTTATTGTTGTAATGCTGTTTTTTAACCTTTCTAGTCCATTCACCATTACTGTCGGGGCGTCGTTACAAGTTAAATTCTCCATTCATCTGAAGGACCCACTCACACACCATAACTCCAGGGGGGCATACTAAGGTGTCATGGCCCTCCATGGTACACAGCAGGCACACCAGCCCCTGGAGCCGTGCTGACCCGGGTGGCCCTGTTCAGGAGGATGTGTGATAGGCAGGTGTGAGGGAAGGATACAATGGAGGAAATGTTGGAAAACATTGGATTTTTGTCAATGAGAAGAGAGCAAGGCATGGGATCAATGAGAAGAGAGCAAGCCCGGGAGAGCAAGGCATGGGATCAATGAGAAGAGAGTAGGGCATGGGATCAATGAGAAGAGATCAAGTCATAGGATCAATGACAAGAGAGCAAGGCATGAGATCAATGTAACCGGCAATGTAACGTGAGCAAGAGACCAGGTAGGGCCAAACATGGATGTCAGGATGAATGGAAGCAGTGTGGAGAGTCAGAGTCATAGACTCTCAGATGTAGCTCATACTGGATACACAGGACCACCGACATTACATATCAGCATCGTTATGAAAAAAAGTAACATGCAATGACGGTATTGCACCATCAGAATAAAAAGTGAAGCTAATCTCGAACTCTAGCTGTCTTCGATGGAATTCAGTTCTCATCCTCTTGTTCTACATGTACTTGTATATCTACGGACCATGCATGGGCCCTACCATCACCCTTCCCATTACCTCCTCCTTCTCCTGTACCCCCCCCCCTCCCTTCCAATCCTACCACTGCCGCACACCACACATACATGTTTTTACACAGACCCAATGAGCTGTGACACCACCTAGGGGTGTCTGCCACTCTCTGGGGGTGCCTACAGCAGGCTGGAGGTGTGGGGAGATATCTCCAGGAGGAACTGACTCCTCCAGTGCTGGCGCCAGACCCACGTCCACCCTCCTGGGTTTTCATATCGCATTAGCCTTAACTACTACCCTTGTTTAGACCCCATGCACCCATTGTACCCCAAAGCCCCCCCCCCCCACCAACCACTAACTGCCTGGAGTTGCTGTCATCAACGTGCCTATAATCCTGGCTGCTGACAGAGTGAACTCAACGGTGTACTTGTGATTTATTATTTCATTTGGCACTTGAAATAAACACTTATCAAGAATGAATGATCATGGCCCAGAAGTGTCATATACCCAATGTCCATGCGTCGGTACACATGTCTACATGCACTACACCTGCAGCGTGGAAGCACAGGTGGAAAATTGATGATTTGGTTTTATTATTTCCCTGAATTTCAATTAATGCACATTGTATATTCAAGCACATACCTTTTACAGTAGATAAGTGTATGTCTCCTTCACCCCCCACCGTGCCTTTAGATATAAACCTACGAGTGGAGGACCTAGACTTGGTTAAGTCTACTGATTAGATAATGGATCCGGTACTGGAAGAGAGGACCCATAGCTTAGGGGTTGTAGCCAGACTATGGAGGACCGTTCCTGGGGACGATATCACCACTTGTCAACACATAGTCGTTGTCAACGATGCGACCACAGCATGAGAGAAGGGAGGACTTAGAAGGGCGTCTTGGTGCGACAATTAGGGGTGAAGTCGATAATTCAGCCATTATCTAGGAGTAGGCGCCGACATACGTCGCCAGGAAGTCGCCGACGACGTCGTCCGCCACGTCGTGGGTCGGGTTGCGTGGGAAACGCGGTTAGGACGTCCTGCCACAGTCGCCAGTAGTCCACATGGGAAGGTGGATTGGTGGGAGGGTGTATGAGGGCTATAGGGAAGGGGAATGTAGAAGTTGAGACCAGGGGGCTTTAAGTTGTAAGCGGATGAATTTATAGTTTCTATGACACTTGTCTAGGTACAGGGAGCTTATTCTTCTTTTGGTATACATGTTAAGTCTGAGGGTAACCGACATTTTACGTTAGAAATCCTCCAGTTGCTACCCCTGGTTGCTAATGCTATTTTCCCCATCAGACAGGGTCCTTTTACCTTGTGCTAACTTTGAAGAACACCTGGAGGGCATTGAACTATAACGCTAATTGACTTTTTCTTAATATAACCATAAACTGAAATCTGCTCAGCCCCCTTTTAATGGTTGTCTGTCTAGATATACACAACCCAGATAGAGCAACACCTCTGATAGTCCCTGGAGGGTCTTGCCAAAAGATGAGGAAGAACCTATAGCCTGCTGTTACATGTAATTATTCTCAGATAGTACTGATAGAAGCGTGCATGGCCTAACAGTAACACGGTTTCACAGTGTTGCCAAATAATTCTTCAATGGACAGATTGTGAAAACAGAAACGGAATATACACTGTAAAAAAGGTGTTTAGGTTTTAAACATAATCCTAAACACATTCTTGTCCCGTTATAATTGAACACACTTTAGAAACCTAAACATGTTTAGCCTCATAATGTGATTAGATTTTGTGCTTAGATTTCCATGTGTTAAGGTCAGTGTTTATATTCATATAGTGTTTACTATTTTTATGCTTATGCCTGTTATGTGTTTACATCTGACATGTTTAGATAGTGGTTCAAGTTTCTTGTGTTTAGCCTTATGATATTATGTTTAGATATGGTGTCCATGGATATTAAACTTATGTACATGTAGATCATATGACTGTATCTATGGTAGGTAGAGAGAACTTCATACCTCCAGGGAACATCATCACATACATTATCCACCATAAGGAGTAATCCTATATAGACTAAGTATAACAGAATGACTGAGAGAAGATACATTATACCTTTATATTTTCTTGTACTACATAGTGCAGGTGTCTATGGTGGGTATTGCCCATTGACCCAAATTATATATGATCCAAGTGACCAATCTAATATGTTGATTTATCTATATTAATTACCTTAAACTTAGAATTACTCAATATTAATTTACATAGTTCTTTTAGCATATTTTAGATGAGAAAAGACTCTACCTGTTTTTTTTTAAAGTACATTTGAACAGTGTTGCCACCTAGGTGTCTTTTGTATCTAAACACCTAAACATAATATATGTTTATATCCTAAACACCGAAACATTAGACTGTTTAAATGCTAAATATCTAAACATGTTTAGTATTGAAGTTTAAGCATTTAGAATAAAGGTGTTTAAATCCTAAACAGATGGCCAAGAATGCAACTACCTAGTCTATATGTTTAGACTTTAAACATGTTTAGACCTCAACATGTTTAAAACCTAAGCCCCCTTTTTACAGTGTACAGGTTAAACATCTACCCCTTTTCTTATGTCTATTATCAATGGTTGATTCATCTAATTCACTGGATTTATTATTTGGATGTCATAATTCTATTGGCAATGTAAAAACGTGCACGTTTTTTTTTCAATCCTCGTTTCCATGATTCTCCAGGATAGTTAATATACCGGTAGAACAAATCACTGTCTTGCGTTCTCTAATGCCGTGGCGGGGGGGGGGGGGTCTGCTGCGCTGAAGTCCCCTATAACAAATACACAAATCCCACACTCTCCTGATGCCTACCGCTACAGCCTTCCATTTGTTTTCGACCAAACCAGCACCGCGCTCATAGATAGCTGATTGAGTAGGGTGCTCTAGAGGAGCTGCAGCGCATGCCCCAAGGAAGTGGATCAATACCCTTCCCATCATGTACCGTGTTGGACGATCAATCCCGACAAGTCGTCGTCGGCACGCCGTACCTCCGATCCGGCCGCGTCCCCTCCTGTGTCTGTCGGTCTGAGAGCGGCGTTTGCCGTGGTCGGTATATACCTATGACTGTTACAAGCCAGCCATTTATTCTGTACCTCTATGTGTAACTGACCTAGAATTAGTCCATTATGACAATGTCTAAATTCAGCGGTGGTTGTTTTGTATCTCATGATTTACGACCAACAGATTCACTAGATATAGGGACTACGACCTCTATGCCCGGCGTTGTCATAAAGGGTATTGTGTGAATCTACTTCCGGTTTGGACTAGCGTAGTCGCTGACCCATGCATATGGATAACGCCATCAGTCGGTGGTCTGTTTTAGATTAACAGCATCAAAGCTATAGCCTGCCCTCTTGGATCGTAAGAGTGCGGGAGGATGGCGAGATAGATGTTGGTGCTAGATGGTGTCAGTGAACAATGTATGTGCAATAAGCCATCAGAGCAGCAGGAATATGGTGTTGCCCAATTCAGGCAGTAGGTTTAATATATGATTACAGGGAATTGACAGTATAGGGAACAGAGCCATTGCTAGTCCCAAACAAATTAGCTAGGTGGCTCATGTAGGCGGGGCTAGATCAGCAGTTGGCCTCTTTGTACAGTTTACTTTGGTTGGCCCTTCCTAATAGTCTATATGAAGCTATATTCTAAAAGATCTATACCTTTGGATAGCAAATACTTTAAACTTAAACAATATAAGCTTTATATAGACTTAGTACTTTAAATACAAGAGAAATTAAACTTTAAACGTCTTCTAAGAAGGCACATATAATCCAGGCTGAGTAAAATCAAGCCATTGTCTTCCTATCAGGCTAATCCCCTCCATTCACACCTAAAGCAATGGACAGGTACTTAAGGTGATTAAGATAGAGGCAGGGGCAGCTTATCAGTCTTATCAATTCCCATTGTTTTCTGTGGGTGGGTGGAGGGGAAGATAAGAGATTACCCACAACTCTCTGACAGATCCAAAATGGCCGTCGGGGGCCAGTTACATAAATGATTTCAAGATGGCCACCTCCATACAGGAATGGCTCTGTTCCCTATATAGGAGCAGTCGATTATGCTGACAGTATATCAACAATGTAAGAAGTGGAGAATTTCTGGCAGAATCAGCAATTGCTGCATATAGGCAATATTGTCCCACAAAAGAGAAATTCATGCATTTGACATGCAGGCAATCAGCAATTGGGGCATGATGCAATGCTGATAGGAAATCAGCTATTGAGGTAGTAAGTAGCAGCTAGTAGTAAGGAATAAAGGCTGACAATCAATGATTAGGGCAAAGGCAATGGTCTTGGGCAATCAGCAATGGGACAGTAGGCAATAGTACTTGGCAAATAGCAATTGTGGTATAGTAGGCAATATAAACCGGCAATCAGCAAACAGGGCAGTAGGCAATGGTAAATGGCAGTCAGTATTTTGGGCACTATGCAATGGTGGCATACAATCAGAATTTCTGGCAATAATTATAGACAGTGATTGCTTTCAAGTAGTAGTTAGATTCTAAAAGGCAATGGGGATAGCAATCAGCAATAATGGCAGAAGGCAATAAGCAATTGCAGCAATGGGCAATGGTGACAGTCAATCAGCCATTGGGACAGTAGGCAATGGTAAGTTTCAAAAAGTACCGTAATTGGAGTATTAGGCAATTGTGGTAGCCAATCATCAACTAAGGCAGTTGGCAATGGTAGCTGGCAAACAGTAGAGCAATTCGGGAAATTGGAGAATCAATTGGGTCAGTAGGCCGTGGTGACGGATCACTGGGAACAATTCAGCATTTTTGGCAGTAAACAATGGTGACTGTTAAACAGGAATGTGTGTAATGGGCAATGGCTGATTGATGGTAGGCAATCATTGGGCCATTAGACATTGTTGGCAAATAAACAACAATAGAGCCAGAAAAAAAAGATGAATTCATAACGCAAGAAATAATCATTAATGGAAGCAAGCAATAAGTAATTAGGTCAAGGCGTTACTTTGATGCCGTAAAACAGTGTAGTGGGCAGTTTGTGCTATAGTTGGGCAATTGCAAATTCATTGTGCAGTTGGAATCTCTACAAAGTGGTAAAGGCTGCCCTAAGAGGAAAGCGGCCAGTGATGGTCGGTGACTGGCCTGCCGTGATATCAGTGCCGACAAATTTGCTTGCACAAGCTGAGTGGGAGCGATAATAGATTCCCTTTGTCACTTTGCTAAAAGCCCATCGCTTAGTCAGTACGCCAGGCAGGGCAGTTGTATAGTTGGTAAGAAACATGATCTATATATGGGGCAACAATTGTATTTCGCTGGTCCCCGCAGGTATTTGAGGGCATGATACCCGCTGGCTACACTGAAAACTTAAGCTTATACGAAAGTCCTCTGTGCAAAGGACCTTAGGTCCTCTTTCAGAATTGATGACCTCAAGTCATCAATTTGAAGATGGGGTCATCATTTTGAAGACAATACTTTTTTTCCACCAGGGGGCCCCACTAAGCTGTAGTGTAATCTATATTTCATACTGTAGGTCATCATATAGATAATTTTGTTAGTTTATATTGTACTTATCTACATCACGAATGCTGCAATAGCCATTTATATTTATGCTGGATTGGAAATACAGCAAGAAATTTTGCTAAAGTATTTTGAAGGGAGTTATGGGGTCTCTATGTGCTTAAACACCTTTTATGTGTCTGTGTTAGAAGTGCACAGACTGGCTAGAAACTGTTGTTTACATATAATACCAATCACTTGGCCTACCAGAAGGACAATACATCTAATAAAGGTCTGGCTATGGTGGGGGTGGGGGATTCTAAAGTTAATCTACTTACTTTTTCATAGTTAATGGAAATTAAAAATGAATGTCGTTGAATTGACTACCCAAACTCATCATATTGATTGCAAAGCTTCATCATAAAAGGTCCTCAAATTGAGGACACTATAGGTCCTCAAATTGAGGACTTTAGTGAGGACCTAGTACTCCCCCCAGGACCCATCAATTTGAGGGTCCAAAGTCCTCAAATTGAGGACCTATTTCACTAACAGGTTTTCAGTGTATGTCTGATGACATTCTCCCCAGATCATGGGGAGAAGTACTCTTGAACTCCACTAGATCTGAGTATTTATATTCTCCAATCACAGACTATATCCAAACATCTGTATAGGAGAGATAGGTTGACCATTGGGGTGTTAGGGTGCCATCTTGTGAGTAAGGGTTAAACCAAGGGATGATTGACTGGTAACTTATTAGACATGGCCTGCCTCTATGATGTTCCCAACATAGAGACAGGTCGCCAGCCAACAATTGTATACAATGTATTGCGAGGATTAATGGACAGTGTAACAGTTTTTGGCTAAAATGATAGTCATTGAGGGCCTCTAAGTATAGTGGTCAGATTAGATTCTCCAATGTTCTTGAAATAATCCCAATGAAAAGGAAATTACACCGTCTGATTAAAAGATTCGTCGAATACACATTCAGATATAACTTATTGCTATTGTACTCACTGAATTAAATATATTTCTCTGGACGAATTAATGGGGGATCTTTTTTGTTCCATGCACTACACAGGTTCTGAGGTGTGCTAATTTCGAGCCTACAGGGACGAGGCGCTTCAGGGAATGCAAATGAATTTACTTCTATCAAATTTCATCAAACTTTGCTCCTACCGGAACTTATCTTGAAAACAAAATAAGAGAGGAACAAGGACGTTAGTCGCTGACTACGCATAGAGGTGTGCGCAGGCCTGGTCACGTGACAACGACGTCTAATTCAAGACGCGCGTTAATCTCGTCGGCAGATTTCCGGTCTCGTCGTTTCTCGCAGATCACGAGCGCATTGTGTTTCCCGGTTTATCGCTACATGATACCTCTGCGCCGCGCATATCGCCGGAACTCGAACAGAGAAGCCACCAATATTTGATTTCCTGTTCCTGTCGATACCCGGCTGCATGGGCGCTGCACCGGAAGTGCATGGATTTGATCGTCGTTATCTGAAAACGAAAGGAAAAATGTGTCATTTCTTCATTTACCTCTACAAGATCACATAGCTGGTTACATGTATACTCTTCAACGTTTCTGGCACTTTACGAATGCGCATCTGTCTGCAAGAGGGCAAGGCTATGTGCAGTTCGCCATATCATGGAAAACTATATAACGGTGAAACACGGAAATTGCATATATATGTTGGCCAAATGTTTTACTTTTTGCAGCAATAGACGCACTAATGGTTTGGGCTGGAGGGGGGGGGGGTGTACGATCCCCTCCAGGGAGACATCCTGTAGGTAATACAAATGAAGTTTAGCAGGTCAGCTGCTCAGGTCAGAGAGCACAGAGAGAAATGTCAAGACTTTACAGGGTTTATGAGATCCTTTCTTGATGTTAACAAATGCACATACATGTCTACACGTAACCCACATTTGTATACTCAAAACACTCATTTGCATATGCATTCCTCGTTAAAAGTAGCATCCATATTGGCTGGACATGATATTGATGTATTCTCTTGCTTATCTTTGCATGAACAGAAGCAGTCAAGACTCAACTGTCCCACTGCACAGTGAAATTGGAATTGCTTGCTTGCATGTCCTAACGCAAATATAAAGGCAATGTGCTAGCAGACGACATTTCGTTTCTTGTAAACATTTCAGTCTAACAAAGGTACCAGAGCTGCTGAGACATGGGTAATTTTGGAAATATAATGGGACGTCATTAATCACCACAACTGACCCTGGAGTCATACATATACAATAGGCCCTCCAGGGCTGTACAGACCCCGCCCCTCTCTCCGACCCTCACGACCTCTGTGTCCATCCATGGCTTCCTCTCACTGTGACCTGTGACCTGATCGACCTCTGGCTGACCTTGTAGGTCACATGAGGACGCGGCATGCGCAGACGACATCTGTTGGCCGCTGGTTCTCGGTGACCAGCCCTGCTTTACCTAATTTCTGGACAATGGTATTGTGGTGTGACTCCATGTTAGGACAATCAGTCCGAGTACCCATACTATGGCTTCAAGCAATACGACCGAGAAAATACCGTAGACATGGACAGGGCTTAACTTTCCATTCAAATATAGGCTGGACTCTACTTAATCACTTAAGCAGCCATGTCCAGTGTACTTCAATATACAAACCCCTAAATAGATGAAGAGAATTAAGGAGGTCAGTTATGGCCAACAGAAGAAGGACGTAGAAGCAACAATCTTTTATTGTACATTTTTTTTTAATTACAATTTATTCAATTTCAATGTCAGATGTTAATTATAACCAAAGGCAGGAGCAAGTCTATTATAGTTTATAGATGACCATGCACAGCCGGTTTGGGCTTTGGTACATGGTGAGGCTGACCATCGGTTGTCCTGATTTATGATGGGTATGACCGGATTGCCATGGTTGTATATCACTGGTCACGAACCCATTCCCTGACAGTTTTATTGCAGGACTAGCGGCATACCTGTGTGAGAAGAGCAGTGTACATGGATCTCACCGGTATGTCGACAATTAGCTTGTAAGCCTATGCCACACATGTCCAACCCTTGGACATCTCCATTCCTCTGTTTGTGAACTTGTTCTCTCAGCTGGGCATTCTAGTTTATGTCAATCTTCTCAAGTTCAGTCAATAAATGTTGTCACCATCAAAATAAAATTATCATGTAGTTTATGGTGAGGGATAGATTGGGATGGGGAGAGAAGTTGATGTAGATATAATATGTTTGTATACGTGTATATAAATGTTATTGACAGGATCTTTGCCTGTCATAGTATGTCTCTTTAAACGTTCTAGGAGAGGAAACCCAGAGACCATTAGACCATTCTAAAGGGACCATTATAAAGGGATCATTATAGATATATTTGATATTTTGTATGAAAAACGGAAATATTTCAAATATGTCTGATAAATTGTATATAGAGATTATTCATCATATTTATAACTGTTCCTTTTTGATAGCTGTTTATGTGCATTACATAATATACGCACGTGCCAGGTAGGACGAGAAAATTGTAGATGCATAAGTACTTGAGTATGTCTTCAATGTGAGTTGGATCCCTGCACCAATAAAGAAGTGGATGATTTATAATACAATCCTTTTTCTCAACGTACAGTTTGGCCTATAAGCTTTACAGAAAGTAGGAAGGGACTATTTCATCAAAATCCATCACTCTGAAACTGATAGGAAATAAAGGGACAAGGGGAAGGACAAGCTAATACATGTAACATAACTGGAAAATAAACAAAATTTTCATTTATTCTACAGCAGGTTATGGCCACCAACGAACAGTAAATTTATACTCTGAGGTATATGTCTAGTTGCCTTATAATATGTTTGAACCGTTAAGACCCTCGTGCACTTACAATACTCAGTATTTCACCTGGAGGGAAACAGGAAGTAGCGGCATCTGCTTCAGGTAATCATCACACCTGCCTTATTCTTTCTCCCAGTGCTAACGCCTGGAAATCCCCCCCAAAATCCCCATACCCCTGCTTACCCTTCTCCTCCACATTCCATCCCCCAGGTCTACGTAAAACCTCACAGGAGGAAGATCAAATAACGCCGCTACCAGCAGACTAACCCTTGAAGTGTCATATTACATCTCTAGATGCATGTTACATGGCCGTCATGATGCACTGATGCAGGGCTGTGGAGTCTCATTGCCAGCATTATATACTAGTGCATCATGGTGAGCCTTCAGGGGTGCATCAGCTTTGTAGGGTCAGCATCATGCATTAACCCTAGACTTATCTTAGCTGCACCATGGCAACCAAAGGACATAGTGTATAAAGCAGTATGCACCTTAAAGGACTAAGCTCTTGCCGACAAGGTGTGTAACAGAGACGAAGGGCAAGGCTCTCCCCCAGGTAAGATACCTGAAGGTGTTGTCTTACCCCCTACCCTTACATAATCAGGTGTGAGGCGGGGCTCAGGTGGGCCACACAGGTAAGTGCTACCTGAGGCAGGGATTGGGACAGGAGATGCCCACCTGTGAGGGAAAACAATGCCAGGTGAGAGAGGCAAGTTCAGAGCGGGCCAACTGGAAAATCAGCAGCGCCTTAAAGATTTAGGAACATCAGAGAACATGGCTCGAGATGTGTTACCTGAGTTTTCCGGCCATGTGGATGATCCCTGTATATACAGGGGTAAACAAGGCACTTGGCGGTACAATTAGCTCTATTGATGTACAGACAATGACGTCTTTTGTAGAATTATGCCATAATTTCGAACTTTCATAGATAGAAAATTCATGGGAACAGGCAAATTCTAAGCATGCAGGTATATATCAAAGAAAGAAAGCAGCATGTTATTATTTGTAATACTATAGAAGGCACTCAGGGAAGTAGAAAAAGAGCTGAGATGGAGATTTCCAAGCCCTCATTATAAGAGATCAGTCTAGCAAAATTTCAACTTTTATCTAATTAATTACTTTTATTTGATTGGCGTATGTGTGGTTCTTCCAGTGACACAGGGAACCACTTATAAATCAACTTAAGACACGTATGTATCTAAAGCTTCCTTTCCACGTGAAATGATCCTTAGCATGTCTATAATACTCCTACAACTTCCCATATTTTTTTTTCAAGAAGGGCACAACTGAACTTCCTTCTTAATAGAAATTGACAAAATGTCTCTCAGTGTAAACCTTACACTGTGGATCACACGCTACACTTACCAGGCATGGAAACAAGTGTTAGAGGTACCGAGGCATGAGAGTCTCCCCCAGACATCTTTAATCTTTAGCCCAAGTCTTCCTCAGAGAAGGCAGCCCACAAAAGGGGATCTAAATGAAGAGATCATGAGGCCTGCACCTCCAGTGACCCTCTCTAGAAGGTCCCCACCTCCAGTGAACCTTGTTAGAAGGCCTCCAGGGCCCGGCTCCAGGGAAAGCATGCAGTTAGTCCAGTGGCGGATCCAGGATTCTCTAGAGGGGGGGCCAAGACCTGGTGAAAGTGTTAGGGGTGTTACATGTCTCGGAGCACCGCAAGCGAAGCGCAGCGGTCAAGCTAGGGGGGTTTGGGGGCATGCCCCCCCAAGAAAATTTTGAGGGTTTAGACTTGAAATGGTGCATTCTTATGCATTCTAACTGAACATATTAAGTCTCAGGTCTTGTAAAATTTAAGTGAGAAATCAGTTTTTATGTTAACAATTCTTGATGAATAGGTGGCCTGT
Organism: Acholoe squamosa; assembly: GCA_949317995.1. NCBI lineage: Eukaryota > Metazoa > Annelida > Polychaeta > Phyllodocida > Polynoidae > Acholoe > Acholoe squamosa. The sequence continues at coordinate 56,452,773 of OX439038.1, forward strand.
ATATCTCCTTCCCTACACAAACAGAATGCATTGAAGATCTCTACAAGAAATATTCCATTCTGGTACATCATTGAACACCATATGAAATAGGGCATTTGTATTAAGCTTCTGATAATTGAAATGATGGGGGTTTGGGGGCTTAGCCCCCAAGAGAAAGTTGAAATCCAAGAGTTGAAATGGTGCAATCTGAGGCATTTTGGCACTATATATAGATTGGTATTACCCCTACTCCCCTAAAGAAATTAAGGGCTCTGGAACCATTTGAAGTTTGAAAAAAAAAAGGTTCGGGGAAAGAGAATGGGGGAGAGGATATTTTTGTGTTACATCAAGAGGGAAAAGGGTAATTTCTTTAGTGTATAATGATCTGTACTGGAATATGAAGTGCTGGCTGGGTATATTGTTATGACGATGGAAGTAGTGGGGTATAGGGGAACCCCAGGAATATTTTTGAAAAATGCCAGGACAAAAGGTGCATTCTGGTGCTTTTTAAAAATAGATGACACATTTTCTAGACCCTGATAAGATTTTGTTTTAAGGGCAAGACCTCCCCTGATATGTGATCCTAGGGCTTAAGTAATAAAACATGTTGAGGGGGGATGGAGGAGATATGACCCTGGTGGGCTGGAAGGTGTTTTTTGAATATTGGAGGACAGAAATAATTATTTCAAAATCATGAAAGAAATTCAGTTTGTATTGCACTTATAAGAGAACCCAACAGGTCATTTCCTGATGATCAAAGCTTTCTAATGGTATATGGAACCCTATATTCAAATAACTGCCTCCCTCTCCTTTCCCCTCTCCCTCTCTCTTCTCTTCCTCCTCCTCCTCCTTTTTTTTTTTTTTTGGGGGGGGGGGCCAAGGCCCGTTCGGCCCCCCCCCCTGTATCCGCCACTGAAGTTAGTTGGGGAAGGCATGAGATGGTTGTTTATTCTACCGGGTATCTGTATTAAAGCAACTCGACCGAACCCTGGGGGGCAATTCTGAAAAAGAACATGTTACTTGTGATCATCAACCATGTTCAGTCCCATATGTAGGGCGGGAAATCTTCTAGATTCAAAAGAGTTAAGTATGTACTGGCTTTGCTAGTTATCGGTCAAGAATTCAATGGATCAAGAGAAAGTAACCAAGATTCCAATTGAATGCAGAGGGCTATTTGTATCATCGTGGTGTGACCAAAATAATTTCTTGAAGAAAAATGAATAAATTTGATAATGACATTTTTGAAAGAAGTAGAAAACATACTGTCATCACAAAACATCATATCTACGCTCATCGCCACTATACATGTAGTACCAAACGTCAGCATCCTTCATCCAAGGTGCTTTTTTAGCAGAGCTAGCCTACAGGCAATCCTTCTGTTGAACCCCTATACTATATACAAGCCTCCCAGCGGCAAATGTCAGGCAATCAGTGCAGGAGGTTGGGCAGGTTAACCCCGTGTTTGACCACCTAAATGAGGGCTGTCCGCTAGGAAGCCAAGCAGCGGAAGTACAACAATGCCACACCGGAAATGAACCAGTGCGCATGTGCACCACAGCCTGTAGTGCCCCCAGTTCTTCCATCCCACACTCTCCAATCATCCTGTAGACAACCGCCTACCTCCTTACACCAGTTAGAAGGTACCGGTATAGTAAATAGGTAGGATGTTAGACGCACGAGGAGGAGCAGATGGAGGAAAGAGCACCAGCAATGTTACAGGAAAGGCAGAAATTTAGATTAATTTGGGCACTTTATTGCTTCATTTTCTTCGGCAGGTGGGGGGGGGGGTTAAAAAGTCATGTTGTTGGGCCAAAGTGCATATAGTTTTGAGCCCAAATGTATCAGTATTGGATCTAAGCGGAGCTGGTTTTTGGCGACATACACTGATAAGAGCTGATAAGATGGAACATCCTTGTCTCTGAAAGAATTTTAAAAACTATTAAAATGTAGGGTCCTCTAGAGGAATGCCAGTGTAGGCATAGTGATTTGAGAGTTGAATTTGGATGCCAGAGATAGAGTCAGAAAGGCAGAGGTGACGATGGAGAGATTCAATGGATAGGATATACATTGTGTTTTGGTAAAATGTGTTTTCAGTTAGTGGTCAGTCGGGAGTAGTTTTGAGAAGATCGGAGATAAGAGATAAGATAAGGGTCTAATTGAGGCTTCCTACTTCTTACCCATGGGTTACAAATCTCTCTATTTTTCTTAAAGGAGTTATTTCTTTTACTTAATTGGCTGCATTTTTTTCTACATATCCTCAGGTTTAAAAAGTCCTGTTTATTTTCGATTTTTCTGTTCATTTTCTTTCTAACCTTTAAATGATTTTGTGATTTTAAGAAATGTCTCTCTCATACTCTATGGCCCAAAAGTTTAGAGCCCCACTGTCCCTGCCCGCATCACCCTCCCGGCTGGGGAGGTTTCAAAAACGACTGACGACTGACTGTTTTAGTTAAAACACATTTTTTAGAGTGTAGGATAGGGTGTGTGTAGACAGGTAAGCAGTGGGGGAGGCGCAGGAGGAGGGGCTGTAGTCCTTGTCTTGGCTTGGGTAAGAGGCGGAGGAGTGTGGCACTACAGTGGTTGTGCTTGTTACCGGTGGCTGGCAAATTAGCAGAGCCGTTTCCAGTGGGTGTAGGGCGTATAGGCTAAGGACCAGTGGTAATTCGGAGCTTTGTTCTACCAGCAGGACATGGCCCCTTAATGAAGGAGGCTCCCTCCTCCAGGGCATTGAACTGAGGCTATACCACCATGGAAGGTCTACTAGGGCAAAGCGTTTTCTCTTTATAGTGGGGAATTGGATATCCCATACAGACACTAATGGTGAGTTCTTTATTCATTTAATTATTTATTTATTTGTGTATTTATTTATTTATAAAGCAATTTTCTCACGTCAATAGATATCAGACACTTGCTCGTTTTAATGCATATCTTAGCGATTTAGTCATTCGATTTCATACTTTTCCCAGTATATGCCTAGGTTTCCACATGACAGATATCTTACACCGAGATAACCCAAGTCTCCCCCATGACAAACAATATTAAGGACTTGGTCTTGTCCCAGAGATCAGACAGATGATTGGCTAGGGAAGGATCACGTGGACAACTTAATCATACTTAGCTGTGGTTGGATGAGCCATGGTTGACCCTGCCATCATGAGACAAGGACACAATGAGCCTGGGCCAGCTTCTCATTGTAACCTATCCAAATAAGGACATTCATGGGCCACTCCAGGGGATAATTGAAAAGGAGAAAATTACTCCCAAAAAAATATTTTTTGTGTCTTCAATGAGTACTATTGTTCAACATATATGCCAAGTAGACTACATGTGTAGAGGCAAGCAGAAAGGGTGCTCCGTGCTAAAAGTGAACTTTAAAATTCAGATCACTAGCTTTACAGTGATATTTTGCAAGAGAAGATACTCCTGTTAGTCTTAGAGGAATGGCTTGCTAAATATGGGTAGTTATGACCATTTCCTGAATGGCAATAAGCTCTAGATCTAATTGGTCATGAGATACATCTAAAATTAGCATAATTTATGCTAATTAGCTAAATTAGCATAATTTTTTAATTCTTTTGCCCATAACTTTTGAACTAGAAATGGTATTTTCATTCTGTTTTCACCATAATAAACCTGGTGAAACATACCTTCAAATGAGATCATTGATTTTCTTATTTAGAATGAAAATCATGTTTCCATGGCAACAGAAATCAACAAAAATGCCTATTTAGGCCCAAAAACATTCTTTTTACATGCCTTGTTTGGAACCTTTCCACCCAAAATAGAATGTTTTATCAAAAATCATTGAATTCTCCATGAAAAAGTACCCTTAAACAGTTTTAGGCATATTTTTCCTATTCTAGCCCATAGTGAATTCCCCTGGTGGCTAAAACAGGTACTAAATCCCGCAGGAACCCCCATTTCTGCTTGCTGGCTCACACATGTACAAATATGGCTTAACCCTGAGATCCCTGATTCGATAATGATGCTTGCGTACACTGGCCTGCTATTACTTTGGGAACAACATTCAGATATCATTAGACTATGCGGTGTGGAGTAGAATACAGAATAACTTCAAACACTAGCTTGTCCCCCATTTGTATCATAGCCTGCACCAAACATGGTTATGGACAGATGTTTCATTATTGTGTGGATAACTGAGAGCATTCTGACTTCTACACAACTACCACGCCCCTTCACTCATTATTTTTTAAATCTCATTCTGGTGGAAAGAATAGCGACGTGTCCCTTGTATCCTTTACAGGTGATATCATTTCAAAATATATGGAATGTGATACATCGTTAATCATGACAACTGCACAGGTGTCGTCAACAGATAAATGGAAACAATAGAAACAAATAGAATAGTAAAATAATGGTAGGTAATAAAAATCCCTATCTTTGAAACCTCTCTAGAAATCATACGTTTAACACCCCCCCCCCCCCTTCCCTCATTAACTATACCTTATCAGATATTGTCTCATTCAATAAGCACCATAGAGAATATCAGGTTTTTGTGATAAATTAATGTCAATTGATTTGTGAAATGATAATGACTCCGCCCAGGAATTGAATTTCTGCAAATTGAATGCTCCACAAATATAAATCATAATGGCTGATTCTCCTGAGTTGGAGTACATTTTTTTCTGGCGAAAATACCAAGTTTCCTGTACAAAAGAAAGGGCCAAATAAAACCGAACTATACCCTCCTGCCTACTGTTGAAAAATTATGTTTTACCTATGATACCTGTGGGACAGATTCCTACCCTCCCCCCTTCCTCCAATGTTGGCCTGTTTGTGGCCTGTCACCTGATGGCAGGTGACCAGCACCCGACCACTTACCTGTGCAGGTGAGGCAGATAAAGGTGAGTGGAACACCACTACTCCCTCTAGTGACAGAGTACTGAAGGACCTGTCATTGAGTATAGGTCCATCGAGTATCTTAGTTCATCCTCTCCCTTTAGTATTGTGTCTGGGTTGAGGCATAAAGTATTGACAGACGGTTATCTATATTGATATTCCTTTTACCTCTGGTGACGTTTCTACCTGAATATAATTATCCCCCTTTCACCCTTTGTTTTTTAATTCTTGGCAGCTTTGATTTTATGTTAAATTTATCAAGGGTAATTTCTTCCCCATGGTGTCTTTCGTTCCATGTATGTTATGTAGAGTTGTTGGTATTTCACAGAAAACCGATAAACCACTTCAGAGTATAACATATACATTCCTTGTTTCCTTATCAAAGGTTGTGGATTACCGTCACCGATCCCTCTATCATACATTATCAAGCACTTATCTGTTTGCTATGTGTCGATTATAGCATGCCAAAATTACTTCAATATCAATTCACAGGAACACAACAAAAAGTAAAAATAGAACATCTAAAACACCATTGAAACATTAATCAATATAGACAGCATAGGACTGTATTTATCCCTCTAATGACGACATGACCCTAATGATAATCATGTCGTCGTCATGATGGCATTATTGTGCATATATATACATGGGTAAAAAGTGATGGAGTGACGCAGGGGTTTTAAAACGGATCGAGACAGTTTCAAAGGTTCTCGGTAAATTCAGGTGACGGAGTGACACTCTGTGCTTCCTAAAAAGTGACGGAGTGACAGCCTGTGAAAAAATGTGGGCACCCAGGTATAGGCATAGTAATTCTCTGGCGTTGTACTAATGAAGCATCCCGATCCTTAAGAAGTACATTTACCCATATGGCATCATGATCTACTAATGAGTTACTCGCCAAGGTTGCGTTCCCGCATCATAAATTCAAAACGCTAGACGGCCATTTATAATATAGTGCTTGGAGGATCTTGAAGTAAGCCCTCTTGTTTATGGTATAACTGCAGCCTTGTTCGACACGTGTTTGCGAAATGTCGTCTGCGAAGAAGTGCCAGTCTAGACATTATGACAGGCCTGTCGGTTATTCATCATCCTTTTATCTATTAACAAGGTCGTGGGTCATCAAAGCTAGGCCCCTCAGATCTACTTCTATTGACAGCATATGGGCTGTTGGCACCAAACTTAAGTACAAAGTCACGGGCCGAGACACTACTCGAACCAAAATGGCGGCGAATTAAGGAGATTTCCAAAATGGCTGCTCTCTATGGGGGCGGCCATGTGAGGAGATGGTTTAGGTGTTGGGGATGTTGGAGATGTATGATGACTGCAGGAAGTGATTTATTAACGTGAAAGTCATGTAGCATAGAACAAAGGCTGACCTGTGTTTGGTGGTTATACAGATTATGACTATTGATTGTGCATTCTGAGACATTCTGAGGACGTCCGCCATGGACATGTGACTCTGGTGACCTGGACATTAGAACTACGTCCTTCAAAGCTTGTAAACACAATGTCAAATCGATGCAGTGAAATTGTATTGAAATGCATGGAAATAGTAGAATCACGGTAGTAATCCGCCCTGGTAAGCCTAGGACAGCTAAATAGTCCCAACTAAAAACAGTGTTTTGCTTGGTATAATCAGTGCCAAGGGACCTTATTTTTATCGCAGATTAATAATTTTGGTACCAGAGGAAAGGTAACGATTTGGGGAAAAAAGTTGCAAAAAATTTTTGGTCACCATGGAAACCTATTTTGTCAGAGAGGGGTCCAAGGTCACATTTGTGACTTGTCAGGGGCGCCTGTATCATTTAATTTATTCAACATGGTGGTTTCCATGGCAACTGGTGCAAAAAACAATCTATGCTAAAAAAATCAAGAATGACTTCAGCTTTAATTTAAGCCTTTATTTATGAACACCATCAAATTAGAACCCGATTGATGCCAGTTTTATGGTGGAAGATGGGGGGGGGGGGGAATCAGAATGTCCTTGGCCCTATTAGTACCGTGACACCTAGAGGTATTTGGGAAAATGGCTTAAATCGGTGACTTATTTTTTTATGGCTAAAGTTATGAGGATCTTGTCCTGTAATATCTACATGCATTCATATTGAGATACCTGGGTAAATTAATTTAAAGCATGCATGACGGTACTTTGCGTGGTCTTTGAGGGTCAAATGTTAGGGCTAAACATCCAGCCTGAATATGGTAAAGTGGGGTATATATAACATTACAAAAATAAGATAGAATGACCACATCAAAGCCTATCAGCTTACCCCTACCCAAGGATGATGTATGGACCCGGGTTCCCTGCTGTGACATACTGGAGGGGAGATCAGAGGCTCCTGTGATGCCCATCCATGGGATGAATATGGCAGCAAAGGGTCAGACCGTCAACCTAGGGAGTATGGGCTAACTGACAAATTGAGCGGATTCGGGTTGAATAGGTAGAATACGTATTCATAGTGTGTGCATATTTTCAAAAAGAAAAAAAACTGATTTTTTTTCTGTCATGTCTGCTATTCTTTTACAAAGTGCATTCACTTTAGTTCCGGGCTTTAGGTACATTAGTTTTCTAGTGTACATCATGTAGGCATAACTGCCCTGCAGGTAGACATGTTTTTGGATTGTTCATGTTGTAATTATATACATATATTATAATATACCCAAATGACCAAAGATCCCTTTTCACATGGGTTGAACATCTGTATGATATAATAATCTTGATGTATTAATGTGCTATCTATTGACCATATTTGTTCCATTGTATACCCCCTATTCCGAGGTAGCAGGTTGTCACATGGGCGCGGCCATTGCTGGAGCTTGTTACCAGCGACTTCTACTGATAAGACCTATTAGATGGGTACCAGTTGGCCCCCGAATCCTATCCTTCACTGCCGACTTTTCAGGGTGCATTACGTAATACCTGGTACCCATCAGCTCGCTGTTATCAGTCCTTATCTCGCAAGGTATCTCGCAAGGTATCGGCCCACTAAGTAACATGCTAAGGCCATATATTGGGGTTCTCTCATTGGCTAATAATTAAACCTGCTAAGTCCGTATCCTGTCTGTTACAGTGCACTATAAGGTGGTATGTTGTGCCCTGAGTGTAAACACCCCGGATCCTTCCGGCCCTCCTCCATGGCTGGTACCGTCGTTCACCCACAGGGGGCAGGGTCGTTATCCGGGGAAACCCTGGAGGCGGCGCGAGTTTTGATGGCTCGGGTTCCGGCCGCCTGGAGAGTCCGACTCCATGGTGTGGAGGAGATCGGCGACCTAGAGTCGGAAGTCCCGCAGTTGCCGCGTCTGTACATACTGGAGAAGATGGTGTTGGGACCTGGAGGAGCCTGGGGGAACCTGGCCCCGCCCGGCTCCTTAAGAGCCCTTCAGTGAAACCCCTGACCCAACACACCACACAAAAACCAGCTGGTCCTTCCAGGAGGGTACAACTGTAGCGTTTACCTCCTGGGTGTCTTGAGTCGACACCATGGAGAAGGGAATAGGTTGTGCCGCAAGGGGTCATTAAATCTTTATGGCCATGGGGTGCTTCAATCGCCATGTTCTTTGTAGTGATGATACAAGTACAGAGGTGGCGAATCACTCGCTATGCATCCAAGTATCGTGCCGATCCAACACGGTTGCCACACTCCTTGAGATTCAAGGGGATCCACCATTGCTGGCGAGCTGCTTTGGTGTACAATGATGACAGATAACTGTTCAAAGCACTTGAGCCGCCATGTTGTTCTCAATATGATAATGGTCAGCTCCTGCTGTGTCCTCAGGTGAATCTGGTTGTATATATTTGAAGACATTGATTACTATGCCTGTGTTTAGCATTAAATAAACGATTCATTTCTATTTACTAATGCTAAGTGTCTTTTTTTCATAAACAATACACTGCTAAAAAAGTGTTTAGCTTCTAAACACTTTTAGCCTATTTTCTAAACGCTTTCTTGCAACACTTTTCTAAACACTTTTTTCTTTCTAAACACTAAACACTTTTGCCAAAAGTGTTTAGAATAAAAAGTGTCTAACCATAAAAAGTGTTTAAAATATCAAGTGTTTAGAAAAGAATGTGTTTAGTGATACGAAGTGTTTAGATGTTTTTGAAAATAAAGTGTTTAGGGTTAAAAGTGTTTAGATTGTAGATGTGTTTAGGGTTATTCTCATGTTTAGGGTTGGGATGGTTTTTATTTCTTTTCATCATTTTTTATCATTTTCCTTTATCTGGATGTGGTGCATGCTGATTTTCATGGCATCAATAGAGGCCTCTGAAAAAGAGAAAAAAAAGAATTTATTAATGCACACTGTACAGAAAAAAGTATGTCATGGGGATGTGTTGAGGGTATGATGGGGTGTGAGTGGGATACTGGGGGGTGTTGGCAAGACTGGGTGTGAGGGCAGACTGGGTGTGAGGGGAATGACTGGGTATGAGGGGGATGACTGGGTGTTAGGAGAAACTAGGTGTGAGGGGGAGACTGGGTGTGAGAGGGTGACTGAGTGTGAGAGGGGTGACTGGGTGTGAAGGGAGATTAGATGTGAGGGGATGACTGGGTACTAGGGCAGACTGTGTGTGAGGGGATGACTGTGTGAGGGAGAGACTGGGTGAGAGGGAGAGGCTGGTTATGATGGGAGACTAAGTGTGAGGGAGGACTCGGTGTGAGGGGGGACTGGGTGTGAGAGGGGTGACTGGGTGTGAGGGGGAGACTGGGTGAGAGGGGAGAGACTGGGTGAGAGGGGAGACTGGGTGAGAGGGAGAGACTGGGTGTAAAGGAAGACTGGGTGTGAGGCGGAGACTGGGTGTGAGAGGGAGAGACTGGGTGTGAGGGAAAGACTGGGTGTGAGGAGAAACTGGGTGAGAGGTAAAGACTGGGGCCTAGGGATATCATTGATATGCACAATATCTAGATATTGGCAATATTGTAATGATGAATATCGTATCCACATTGTCATTATATCGATATATATATTATTTCATTTTTCCATAATTTGTCTTTGTAAGTAATGCATATCAGAGATTATGGACATGCTTGGTACCAAATTAAAGTTTAATGTGTCAACAATGCAATGCACTAGATGTAACGTTCATCTTCATTAGTTCCTAAGAAGCATTGGCTATGGAAACGTGGGAAAGTATGTTGACATCCACATCTATTATGCCCGAACTAAGAAAGATTCCCCATTAAGAAAGATTCAGGTCAGATTCAGGGGTCGGAGAAAAGATAAGTATTTCCTTTTTTAGTTGGCCTAATCATTCACATTTTGCTTTTATTCTATGTCAATAAGGTCAGATTTTTTTCTAAATTAAATGTAAATGATGAATATGGTTAAATGGTCTACTGTTTAAATACACGTATATATGCATATATATCATTAGATAAAAATATTCCAAGAATGGAGCGGAAATGCCAAGGCAGGATTATAACCTTAAAGATAATGTTAGCCTTAGGGAATGAGACATACCCATTTGAATGTTGTCTATGTTGTCCAAATCGACCAGCCCCATTATCCTGGGCACATTGTTGGGGTTCCTGTAGATGATAATGTGTATGATAAAAATGTGTTTAACAACCATTCTCATAGATATATACTTTTGGTTGTGAATTATATTGAATCCGAATGGGAATATTCCATTTTAGATGTATAATTATGTGCATGTGTACTTACCTGCATGGCCATTATGATTTGAACCTCCTCTGCCTGCTGTGGCTGCTGCATTACTGAGTGTACACACAGGTGGGCCTGCACTGACTGGCCGAGGCCAGCATGCGGGCGTCGTTATCAGTGAGTTATGTAATGTTCTGATAAGGCTAACGGCCAAGACCGGGTGAACGTGGGAATACAACTTGTCTACCCAGACTGTCTGCATAATTATGTGCACTAGCAGAGGGGGAGGGGTAGAGGATTTGCTATTAATCTTGTGTATCTTATACATGGCTTTTAGTTTTAGTTTAACATGCTCACGAAATTTCCTCATGTAAACATGTAAAGAATTCTGTGGACAAGAATATGCAAAGAAGATGGGTGAAGATGGATGTGGCTATTTTCCTTGTTATTTATAAGCCAGGCCCCATGTATATGCTTGTCCTATAATCTGATTTCTTTCAGGTGTGTAGACCTCATCAATCTCCCTTTTGCCTCTAAATATTCTGAATGAAAACAAAGAATATATTATTTGGTTAGAAAATTATTGAAAATATCAAACCAAGGGCGTTAGATTAATAGACACATCTGGAAATTAATAGATTATGACAGAGTTTCTTCTTGTGGTGGATTTCCCACTTGGTATTTGCTCAAGCCCAGGCTAATGGCCAATAAAAATGTCCTAAAAGAAAACATTTTCGAAAAATTCTTGAAATAATATGAAACATTCTTCAATATCTGAGGGCAGCACTGATTTGCTTAGGCAGGTCACTAGACAGAAATCAAATATTTCAAATAGCCAAAACTAAAATATTGTGGATTTTGATACATCGTTCTCTGGTTATAAATAAATTATGAGGTACTATTTCCATATTCAGTGGCGGATTCAGGATTTTGAAAAGGAGGGGCACACATTTGGTTTAGTTTATACTTTCAGTTTTGAGGCCTAAAAGAGGAAAATAAACTCTATACTACTGGCAAAAGGGAGAGGGCATGATCCCCATGGTAAATACCTCATGTCTTAATCTTCCACTGAATATTGGAGTAGGCCTTCAGAAGTAATGCCAAGTTGTCATCAACCTATTCAGAACAAACTCTTTCATAAAAGCAATGTGTAGCTGATTAGGCATCTAAACAAAACAAATTGGCATACTTATTTCACCTTCCCTAAACACTTTTTTTCAAAAAGTGGTTAGTGTCTAAACACTTTTATAACCTGAACACTTTACTAAAAAAAAGTGTTAAAGTGTTTAGGAAAAAGTGTTTAGTTACCCAAAATGTGTTTAGTATGGATAAATGCGTTCAGGATTTTAAAGTGTTTAGATATAATGTGTTGAGTAGCTAAACACTTTTTTTGCAGTGTATGTATGATTAGGACTATTTTTTGTTTTTACCCCCAGCCCGTAAAGTCGAAGGTCACTATAATTAAGAAAAACGGCAAGAACAAAATGCATGAATCCTACCTATATTGATTGTTTAATATATACATACTTGTTGAGAGATTAGATGAAAATGTAATCCATTTCAAATCAAATGATGAATATATTGAAGGCAATAAGAATTTCCTAGATATAACACGCACGCGGCAATAGAATTCAAAGGCGATTTCCATAATTTGCTCATTTAAAAGATTTTGATATGAATTACATATCCCTTTGAACAGTGCTTTGAAGACAAAATGCATGTTATTTCACGCTACGTTATACAATGAGAAATCTTATCTAGTAGCCCCCAGCAGCCTAGACCCTGTACCTACAGTAACGGCCACACACATTTCACCTAATACTTTCATTTGTAACTTTCATCCTTTTTAGTTCAAGTACATGGTTTAAATGTGACATATGCATTGAAAAGTTGGTGATGCTATGAATGGGGGCTGGGGTTAGATATTGGGGGGGGGGGTAGACATTAATCCCTGTTGTACATCCCTCTGGTCCGACACCCCCTAACCCTGTACTTACCAGAGTGTTAAGGCGGAAACGGCCCCGTTAATCTCCCACCTTAAGGTACCGTAAATCCTCGCATATAAGACACAGCTTATAAACCAGAATTACATCCTCTGCGTCCTATAGGACTCACCCTAACTCAGGGTGCGTCCTATAGGTGAGGATTTTCCACTATATAACAGTACTAAAATCACTAAAATTTGACCCTAGGTGTATCCTATGGGCTTCAGCTGAAGTCAGTGTGCGTCCTATACGCGAGGAATTACGGTAGGGTTAATACTGCCCCGGTGAGCTGAACACCATGGAGATGTATGGTGGTCAGTGTGCAGGTGAGACTGGACAATGCCCTGGTCAGTACGGACACTGTCACTACCGTGTATCCACTTATACTGGGGTTAATCCTTCAGGGGCAGTGCTCTGCACCATGCCCTTTTGTTATCATGATGTATAATTAATGTAGTCATGGTGAGTAACTCGCCAGGGCTGCATTGATGCAAGCACCATTTGATTCTACAGTGTTGATAATCTGGTAAATGTTCTGCATTCGTGAACGCCCAATGTGTTCCCGACGAGCAGTAGAACCTTAATATGTATTATAACCAAAGAAGGCATCAAATCTTGAGACCTCCTGTGGTTCCCAAAGGGTTAAGAAACCCCTGTATAGGGTAGCTGACCACTGTACATCTGTACTTAACACACCTATAGAGTATTAGAGTGAGGACACACTCTACCCCCAGGGGAAAATGTGGTGAATGGAGATAGAGTGATAAATCTTTGTGTCCAAAATTTTCAAAAGTCTTTTATTCAAATTTGCATCTACATGTAATGTTGAGTGCGTTTGAAGTTCTCAAGAAATTTTGCATGCTAATCTAGGTTTATCTTAAAATTGTCAGGTGAACCTAGTGGAGTAAGCCATCATCACTGATAATAAAAACTGATAGTATAGACATGTCTAACTTAGTAACCCGCGTATGCAATTGTCCGAACATAAAGGATGAATGGGTATTTGGCGATTAAAAAACTTTTCTTACCATGGCCTTCATTTGTATTTTGCAGGTGGGCTGGCTTATCTCCTATTCAACTTATCCCATTTCTGTTCGAGTTTTGTGTACAGATAAAAAGTGAACTTAAATTTGAAGTATATTAATCTATCATCAGTAAGAAGGATTGGACCGTCGACATGGGTTTTTATTAGGAACTTGTGTTCACATAGTTTCACAATGGGATGGATTGTGAGGTATAGGCCTATATTGAGATTTGATTTAGAGCTTACATCACAGAATGTACGTCACCTGCGTTCTAAAAGCATGGAGAAAGGGTGCTTTTTCTCATACATCCTATGTCCTCTGATTTCAGAAAAAGGGGTCTTTTTCTTCAATTAAATCCGTGGAATTCAAGAAAAGAGGTATTTTGGCAAAGAAGAGTCCATGCATTTCAAGAAAATGGGGTTTGTTTGATGGGTGCATGACCTTGGAGACACCTTCACTATCTAATTAAATATTCTGATCCATAAATAAATTTAGTACTTTTTACTCCCTTGAGTCTGAACCTAATTAATATGGACATGTGCCAACTGCAAATTCAGAAAGTTACCAAGGATGTCTGTGCTTGTTTGTTTTTGAACAGAAGAATTGAAGAATTGTGGCTGGGTTGGCTCCATACTGGATTAGTCCAACAGATTGAGCCCTTTGGGTGTTATGCTACTTAGTCTGTGCATCCAACTTCTTTCTTCCTCGTCTCTCTCCATATCTCCTTCCCGAGTTTTGGGAGGGTGTTTGATAAAGCTGATGTCTGTGCTGGTGGAGAAAGAGGAAATAGGGGGTGTTTTTGAAACCACTGTTTTCACAAAAAAGGGGGGTTTTCGGGCCTGAAAATCAGTGGATTAGGGCCTGTTTTCCAAAATGGAGAACGCAGGTGACGTCCCCTTTGGATACTGAGTGCAGGGACCGGGTTTAGAGCACAGAGTTTTAATCTAAAAGTAACTCGCTGGGACAGAATACACAGCTTCACGATCACCTGCATATTCTCTTGGTATATTACATATACAGACACCATACTTTCATATACATTTTTACTGAATTACTTCTTCAGTCAGTCGTACAAAATGTTAAGTTAGTAAGAAATATCCTAAAATCACAGGACATTCAAATTTTGCCTTTGGCAACGTTGGAATGGAATACTACCTTAATACTAGTATCCTAATGTGCCCGAGTATTTGAGTTACGTATTACCTGGTATATTTACTGAGCGCATCTATTTAGTATCCTACACCCCCCCCCCTTCCTCACCACCCCTCTTCCATTTTCTACTCCACCCCCTCCCCCATCTCAATGCCCAAGTGACAGCTGTTCAGAGAGTTAAAGTGACAGAGCACGGGCGGGGCAAACATTGATTTCACGGTAGGCAACCCGCGTAGAAATTGCTGTTTGTTTGTCTGAGCGATTAGAACTCTTCTCCTCCTCCTCTGGCCACCAAAAGCCCCATGGTCTCTCCGGCCCCGAGCCCTGGCCCATTATTGTGACCGGCCGCGCGCAGGTGGAGGCCCGATGGAGAGGGCTTTGTGTGTCGGTCTGATGCTGTCGGGGCATCCATGCAACTTGACAGTGGTGAAGGATGAACTTAGAGAGGGACTTCCAGAGGATAGCTGGGAGGGGGAGGGAGAGGGTAGGTTAGAGGAAAATCCGGATCATTCAATGGTATGGAGGTCCATGGTGTGGATAGTGCTATGATGAGTCTGTGTCAGGGGGCCTAGTTCCTTCATTTAGAGGTGGGGTGAAATCCTCTTTGCGAATTGGACACTATTTGACACTATCCCTCCCCCCCCAGGTCTTTTGTGAACTTGACAGTATTACCAGTGTGACTAACCCTTAACATAGCCCTGACTCATCAATATAGAACATATTAATGCTGTGCTTAATTTTATCTGCATGAGGACAGCTGTGCAGTGTATTCAACTTCACTTCATTGTACCATACTATACTTGTGTACAACAAGTGAAACTTAATCCACCAGTTTACCATTACCCCTCCTGACATAGACAGGGACATAGTACCTGTGTCAGACTTAGAAACCACCAACACCTAAAATCTAAATACACTAGCCCTTTTATGTACCATCACCTGTCACTACACCAAATTCTTTTTTCATGCATTTTAGCAAATTTCACACCAGACTCTATAATTTTAGGAATCCATCAAAAGGACCTTGCTCCCTCTTCCAAATTCATAAAAGACGGTGGTGGTATTGCGTTGCATAGCCATAGTGCATTATATGTACTTTAAATTTTATGTTCATATCAATATTTACAGGAAGGGGAGTTATACTGGTGGGAGTGAATTACAGTAGCTCTCATTGTAATAGTGTTAGATTAAGAAGGGTAAGAAGGATTGTTCATATAGATCTGTAAAGGTGGCTTAGGTATGCATGGCGAGGCTAGATGCAGGAGGGGGTTCAGTTAGGGTAATTTTGTATCCTCCTGTGTGTTTTCCTTGCTACAACAGAGCGGGGAGCAGGGCCAAGGGTTATGATGGCTTTGGCTGGGGGGAGTTTGACAAGAAAACACATGCCTACTTGAGTGTGATTAGCGGTAGAGGCAGTGTCAGTCATCCTGTGTATTATAAGCCAGGGACAATCCTGCTACTAACGCCTCTCCATCGTCTCTAGTGCTAATACCTTCCTTCATGCACACCCAATTGCCTACAGGAGGACATGAGAGGCTTTTGCGGCTGAATTGAATGGATGTGGATGAAACCAGCTAAGAATTGGGTTGAAACCGTTTGTGAAACATCCCATGGAGGCCACTAGAAGAGTGTATTATGTTGCAGTGACACGGTTTATTTTGGGGGTTCTTCTGTGACATTCACTCAAATACTTGATGTTTTGTCACATCGAACGTGTTCCGGGGATGAGTCAACCTCTGTTTCAATTTGTATCTATTCTGCTATGAATACTTTCTGAATACCCCATTGATGTATACATCTGCAGTCTGGTTGTGAAATACCCAGGGGATTTAGCATTTGGTATAAACTGATCTATGGTCACCATCAGCCCTTTGAAAATTTGAATATTTCCCTCTGTGTGCATCAAACAAACCAGTGGTTGCTGAAATAAAGCAGTTTGAATATTGCTTGCTGGAGGAGACAAAAAAATGTAATACACTGTAAAAAAATGTAATACGATTGTGGTGGTTCACTCATCAGTTTAATGGGGATTCCTGGTAGATTTAACAGGTTTTTTTTGTTGTTTTTTTTTTTTACAGTGCAAGTCGAGTTGGATAAAATCTATCATAGCTCATAAAAGGTCAATGGATGGAAGCGGATTGCAAGGACTCCGAGTCTGATTGGAAAAAGGGGTATACATTTCGATCAGACAGGAATTGAATTGGTTGCCAAAGGCAAAAATCTTTTTGGAGATGTCAAAAAATCAGTTCATCCTCGTTGAGGTGCGAAGTTTGACCTATGCCATACAAATGAAGAGAAAGCATATCAAATGCGTTTTCAAGAGTATGTACCTGGCATGTTTGCTCGGTGGGCAAAATCAAGTCATGGAATTGTGCCCTATAATGTTAACATGCCCTTTCATAAATAAAGACCCTCCTCCTGCATCCCCACTACACTTTCTCCATTTCTCCAGATGGTTCTAGTTAACCTGTAGTTTAACTGTATGACGTTAATAACTGAGCGTCCCGACAGGCGGCGCAACCACAGACGCAGGCCACTAGGTGGGGCTGTGACCTCGGAAGCCGCCAGTTTGATATTTTTACCCTTCATATCCTGATCTGTTGCTGTAGGGTCCGTGTAGGGTAGGTCCACGACACCATCATTCCCCCTGCTAACTAATCGTCACCAGAAAACTTACACCTTTTGAACTAGTCTCATATTGGTCCCCCAGCCGACTAACCGGCGCTCAACGTGTTATACTGGCCTATGAAGATCATTCGTTACCCCCTCCCTTGGCCGACATCATATGTGAGAGCTGGTACATTGATATTAATGCATTATGCTGCTCTGGGTGTCAGGGAGGTATGCAAACTGGGGTGACTAGTGGAAGGTTGTATCTAAAGCTGTTTAGTCTGTTATAAGATCGATTTCTTGATTCGGAAAGTGCTAGCTTCACCATAAGATCTTTAGATTTTGTTTCCGGTAACACTTTATTCTGATTTTTATGACTCTTAATCCCAGCGATAAGCAAATTACTGCCTCACTGCCGAAAAAATGGTAGTGTTGCAACAAATTTAACCCTTGAAATTTCCTCTCCGACATTTCCTTATGCCCCCATGTACAGTATTATTTTCAAAATAATTCATCCTCATGAACACACACGAAGTGGTCTATCTCTGAATTCTTAATTTTTGTACCATCCCCTGCACTTATCATATTAAGAATATCATTATCATAAAAAATAGATTTCTACCTGATCCACCACCTACGGTTCCTCACAACAAAGGCATGTAACCATGTCGGTCCGCCTCGACGGAAGTGTCACCTGACGCTGGCGTCTGCGCAGAGACCACCACCTTGGTGACCTTGACCTTGATTGGGGCTCACGTGGCGCCCCTGGCGGCCACATCACGCTCAATTTCCCCGCTTGGCTTCAGGTCGGTGCGGCCCGTTGCCCCCGTCGGCATCAATTTCACGCTGTTTGTGTTGTCTCTTAATAATCCCCTCTCACTCAAGTCAAGGACCTCCAATGCAGCTACTCACAGCTCTGTATCAGTGCACTGTCAGGGAGGTCAGGAGGGCATTCCATAACAATGTTGATTAAGAATATTGTGAAATGCCCTCTTGGTTTAGCAAACCTTGGTGATAATTTATCATTCACACGTAAATGTTATGTTTCTTTGGTCGGTTTGTCTCTCGGGTTATCTAGAGGCTTTTATTTTCTACATTACTTGTGATTAAAAAGGGACACTAAAGATCCCAAGCATTGGGCATGCTTGTTGGGATAATCTACTATAGATAGGAATATATTGAAAATCAAGCACTATAACGATCCTGTATATATGTTTACTATCCTTGATGAAGATGACCATATTTGGCAATTAAGGATAGAAAGCAATTCCATACATCATCTGATATCATGAAAACCGCTTGCCCTCATTCTACCAAGCACATAACAAACTCTTTCATTTCTCCATCAAAGGTGTACTTACACTGTAAAAAAGGTGTTTAGAGTCTAAACACATTGCTAAACATTTTCTTCTCCCGTTTTTGAGGTCACTTAATAAACCTAAACATGTTTAGCCACATAATGTGATTAGCCTTTGTGTTTAGATTTCAATGTGTTTAGGTCTATCTTTAGCTTTATAAAGTGTTTACTTTGTTCATGTTTAGGTTTGCCCATGTGTTCAAATATGACATGCTCAGATGATGTTTCAAGGTTATAGTGTTTAGCATTATGATAATTGTGTTTAGATATATCAATAGACTTGATCTTTGTAGATCATCTCAATTATTCCACTATAGCTATAGTATAGTGAACAAGTAATCAATGGATAATTCATGACGAGTGTGTGTTAGTGAGAGGATAATTACACGAGGCCGTAGGCCGAGTGTAATTAGCCTTCGCTAACACACACGAGTCATGAATTATCCATTGACTACTTATTTTATACCACGAAACCAATAAATAATCAATAGAATACCAATAAATTCAAGTTGAAAACAAAAATTATTCCCCCTCCCCGGGACTCGAAGCCAGCCATAGTGTGTGTACACAGGTACATACACCTCCTCGTCACCCAGCAGCGGACAGCGACAGCGCCCGTCTCGGCTAGACTTGGCAGCGGCACACAGCGAAAAATAGTGTACATACACCTCGTCGCCCGGCAGCGGACAGCTAAAGATTTGAATGTGTCTCACGGTTATGTTTGTGTATAATCCACCTCGTCACCCGGCAGCGGACAACGTCTAGGCTTGGCTTTGTTTGAATGCATCTCACAGTTATGTTTGTGTATAATACGCAGTTATGGTAGCGGACAGCGACAGCGCACATGGTGAAGAAAACATGTGCCCGGACCGGGGCTCGACCCGCGTACCTCTGACGGCTGAGCGCAATGCGCTAACCACTAGACCAACGCGTCTCCTCCTTCAGCGGCCGTCTCGGCTTGGCTATGTTTGAATGCGTCCCGCGGTTATGGTAGCGGACAGCCCGCAGTCATCACCTTCCCGGGCTTTGTATCATATCGAGAGGTGGTTCGAAACGAGCGTTTCTCGTCAGTCCCTGTGGCGTAGTGCATAGGGAGTTGGATTTGGGATGTGAGACTGTAGGTTCGAGCCCTGCCCTGGCCTTGAAAATTTCGTGGGTTTTAACATGTAACATATGACATGGAAGGACATGAGAGGCGTGCGGGTTATCCATGGATAACTGCACGGGGTGCGGGTTATCCATGGATAACCGCACGCCTTACAAAATTGATGTTACAGCCTACAGGGTGTGCAATATCGACAGGTATGTGCATGGGAATATCCACCAAAAAGCACTGAGTAACCCAGAAATCGTGGTATAGCAGAGAGAGCATCATACTCTGAAGGAATATCATCACATCCATTATCCACAATAGGGAGTAACCCTATGTATGTAGATTACAACAAAATGGATAAAAGAAGATAGCTTTATCTATTCTTTGAATGCACAGTTAAGGTGTCTATGGAAAGAATTGTCCATTGATCCGAACAATATAGGATCTAGATGACCAATCCAAAATGTTTAATCATAGCATATATAGAATGTTCTCTCATAAGAAATTTCTCATCAATGATTTAGAAAGGGTTTTCAACATACTTTTGATTAGAAGACAGTATGACTCTTTTTAGAAATTTCATTCAAGCACAGAGCTGTCACCTAGTGAGTCTTTCATACCTAAACACCTAAACATAGACATGTTGATATCCTAAACACCTAAACTTCAGACTGTCTCAATGCTAAACACCTAAACATGTTTAGCACATGTGTTTAGGTGTTTAGGATAAAGTGTTTAAATAGATAGCCAAGAGTACACATACCTATCCAATATGTTTAGAATTTAAACATGTTTAGACCTAAACATGTTTAAAACCTAAGCTACTTTATAGTAGCCATCCCTTTGTAGCAAAGTGTGCTACACCAGAGACAATTCACTATAACATCCTTAGGTGCCAGAGGCCTTTATGACTTCTGAACCCCCATGATTCTTCACTAACTCTCAGTCATTTCATTTAACATTGGAATCAGAAGAACAATGTGAGGTCCTGACAGCCATCAAGATGGGTCTCTTTTGTAAGAAGTTTCAGTGAAGAAGTCCAAGCCCCTTGGGCTGCTGACCAGCCTGTTTACCCACAAAGGTCTACAAAGGGCCTTTATGTGCAATGACCTACTGCCGTTATGACGCATAAATGGGGACCCGGTGAGCTGCTCAGCAAGAGCTGCTGGCCCTACAGGGTTGCTACAAACCGAAAGGGTCGGTTGATGTATATAGCGCTGTGCTGGCTAGTTACTCACCGGCGTTGCATTGGAGCAGCATGAGAAATAAAGCGTTGTGGGTTGTGCTGCCATTGAAGGGTGCACTATCCATCATTGGTATAAGGTGTGAGACTGGTGATGAGTGACTGACGGGTTCCTGCCCTCAGGCTCCTGCCCTTTCTTCTCAACTTGTCCACCTCAAGCTAACTCTGCCTTAGGTCACCACCAACCTGCTGCCCTCCAGTTAGCCCTCACGTCTTCTTCCCACAATGTGCCCCAGGGCAGTCATTTTTCCCTACACGACAGACAGATTGAGAGGAGTTGAAACAATCGCAGTTGTGTTGTGAGTTTGTAGGCACAATTTCGGCCACCCCAGGTGTGGGCAGATTTCTACAGATGGTGGCAGTGGTGCTGGTTTTTCTGATGGCCGCATGGGTGGGCAAAGGGCTCACAGGTAAAGCCAGCACGTGCGGCTGTCATGGCGCGCGCCAAGGGTGGTCCTGTAGCGTCCGCAATCATAAAGCAGACGACAATTCAGTAGGGCAGACGACAATTCAACCAGGCGCGTTCTGGGCGTTCCAGCCCAGTCGCTGCGTGTAGATTTCACTGGAAATTGACACAAATCATATTTACCATTCATCCAGACACATAAAAACAATATGAACGACTCCCTCTACCAAAACACCCAGGCAGATGACATTGCGCTTGGGAAAGTGATACATTGCTTTGCTGCCAATTTTGAAAACCTGAGCTGCCCACCTCCCGGGCGCCCATCTGAAAACCATCCACATGCTGATGGGCCGATGCTAGCGTTCATTTGGTGAATTTTGAGTGGTGATATTAAGGCCAGATGTAGAGAACATCCCATGGTCTTATCTAGCGGGGAGGCAGAGCTCAGGGTCATTTTTCTCAATGCAGACGACACTATCAAAGTGGTGAATTAACGCCCCCTGCCTCCATTAAACGAGTGATGTGAATGGGTGGAGAGGAAAGCTGATGCGTCCAGAGAGCGTTATCAAAACAATTTGGGAAGTGGAAGTGCATGAAATAAACATGGAGCCTATCGGCAGCTGTCGGCACCATGCTACAGCTGTCACATGGGCATACTTTGACACTGTGAAATCCCTACAATACTCTCACCACTCTTTTTTTCTGACAAGTGTACAAAAACAATCTGTATCTTTGCAAGACAGTGTACACACTGATATCAAATGTGCACGTATACAACTTTGGGTACAGATAGCAGTGGATATTGAGGGGGGGGGGTATTTGGAGGGGGTCTTTCCTTGCTAACATTTGGCCAGAATGCTTCGCACACAAAAAAAAACAGTTGACAAAAACAAAACACGATTATCCAATGAATAGATAAAACGTACAACATGTAATGCCAAAGCCTATTCATTTTATGGGATCGGGGGGGGGGGTGGAAAATTTTCCCCAGCTCCAGGGTTTACCCCCCCCCCTTGATTCGCCTCCGCACTGATTACTATAATTGCCTTATTATGTTTATAATGTTAATATGTATTTCAACATGAAGATATTCTATTAAACGTGTAAGTCCTATAGAGCTGAGCTGTAGCTACAAGTGAGCTATATTTATAACGATGAGAAAGTTTACAAATTGACTGTATATTTTTCTATTCTGCTTGATATCAGTTATCTTAATCGCTTCTCCTTTTTGTATGTCTGCCATTTAGAACTATGTTGTATTTTTCGATTTCTTTTCTTTAATCTGTGTCTGCTTTGTAGACAAAGAGCAACTGTTCTATGCGGTGCACAATGTAAAACAGCTAGGGGCACCAAAGGAATAAATCTACATGATCACCTGTCATATTCTGTGACACCAAACTACACAGAGACTCTAACCTCGGAAGAGGCTTTCTACACACAGGCTTTATACATGTACATATCTGGCTGACTTAATATCAGCTGCTTAATATAATAAATTCATTAATTTTTGCATATGTATACTTTCTGCACAACAATTTTGAGCGTTACAATATCAAGAAGTTTAGATACTATAGGAGGACCACTGAGAGCATAGTCTGTGGGTAGAGTGTGACAGGTCAACCCCCTCTACCCCCCCCCCATGAAACTAGGTGCTCTTGTGTCTTCATTGTTGATTTCTATAGAGGATTAGGTGGTTTATGGAGCTGTGGTATTCCTTTATCAGGGTGATACTAAAGGGTAAGAAGGGACTACCTAGACCAGAAAATCCTGCTGAATCCAAATTTTGTGATTATGATTCTCAGAAATTGACTAAAAGTACCCATAAATGAGGTTTGATGAAGAAAATATTTTAAAATTGTACAAAAATAATATTCAAAATGATGAGAAGTCTTTGTAGACACAACATGTAAACCAGAGTTAGTACCTCAAGGCACATATCTCAAGGCACATATCCAAATGTCTGCCCATCTCCTAATCTAACAAGTATTCTAACTGTGCATTACTCTGCCTATCTCACATACTGCCTATCCTTTAGTCTACCTATCACTCATACTGCCTATCGCTTGAATCCGAAGCATCTTGAGTTAAGTAAGGCTATCTCCCAAAAGGCCTAAATACTAAT
Organism: Acholoe squamosa; assembly: GCA_949317995.1. Lineage (NCBI taxonomy): Eukaryota > Metazoa > Annelida > Polychaeta > Phyllodocida > Polynoidae > Acholoe > Acholoe squamosa. Next base: position 56,476,206 of record OX439038.1, read on the forward strand.
GATTACTCCTCACTTCACCTAATCTTCTCTGGTCCTAGTTTCCAATAGTTTACCTATCCTCATTCTGCCTATCATTCATTTTACCTATCCCCCATGGTGACTATCCCTCAGACCATTACATTTAAACTGTATTGTTTATCTGTTTATTTAGGCCCTAATGGTTAACAGTACAATGCTTATCATATCTACCATTTTGATCCTACCTATCCTTAATGATGTCTATCATAAAGCCTACCTATCCTTCATTATACCTATCCCCCAACTCTGCATATCCCTCATATTTGACTTGCACATCTGTCCCTAGGACCCATGTTTTCTTTTTTTTACATTTTCTCATCTTACAAGGTACTCTCTGCCTATCCCTCAAACTACCTATCCCCCTTGCTACCAATCCTTTTGAATGCCTATCCCTCATACTCTCCATATGGCTTTCTTACCATCTCAGCTCAGTCAGTCTAGCCCGCTCTCTCTATACATATCTCAGCTTGTGTTCTATTTCTTCCACCTATCTCCATGTCTATGCCTTGTGAAACAGGTATACCTATCCCCCATTATGCCTATCCTCCACTCATATCATTATATAGGTACACTGAAAGATATGCAGCATGAATGATAGGTAGATGTATGAATAAGGTAGACTGTAACCAGTATGTTAGGTGATAGGTTGAGTAATATCATAATGAAGGTTGGTTGTGTGTGACATAGGTAGGTTAAGAGCATGGGAAATAGGTAAGGATGGGTAGCAAGAGCAAATAGAGTATGAGCAATTAGCAATTTGAGAAATAGGCACAGAGTACCTTGTAAGATGAGCAAACATAAAAAAATGAAAATATGGGTACTAGGGACAGATATGCAAGTCAAATATGAGGGATAGGCACAATGAGTGATAGGTAGGCTTCATGATAGGCGTTATTAGATATACAGTAGGTAAATTTGAAATAGTAGACATGGTAAGGAATGTACTGAAAACCAATAAAGGCTTATATGGGCAGGATGAGTGATAGGCACACAATTGATATGCTGTATATGGGATAGGCAGAGCAATGGACAGGCACAGAACTTGTCTGACTGAGAGATAGGCAGGCATTTGGGTATGTGGATTGAGATATTAACTCTGATTCACATGTTCTACATTTAAAGATTTCCAATTATTTTCAATATCATTTTTGTACATTTTCAAAATATTTCCCTCATGAAACATCATTTTTGCATACTGAGAATAAAGACCATCATATTTGGATTTAGCAGGATTTCTTTTGGTTTAGATGGTCCCTTTATTTCATTTGGTATCCCTTTCATGAAGATACATGATAGCTCCATAAACCCCCTTATCCTACATAGGGACCAATACTGAACACACAAGGTCACCTAGTTTCATGGGGGGGGGGGGGGTAGAAGGGGGTTGGCCTTCACTATGGGACTGTATGGAGTAACCTATCCTATACTGTACAATCCTTGACAATATGGAATCCCAAAGTAAGGAATCAGCTGGTATGCATTTACATTATAGGAAAAGCCACATATACATACATTGACAATGTGGTAACATGCAATTCCCCCATCACCTTTAAAGTCAGCCAATTATTCAGGTGGGCGATAATAAATGCAACTGTCCCATCCCGTTCCCACACCCACACTGTTAATGCCAAACCCCCATCACCATCCGCCTCTGGTTCTCAGAAATAAAAATGAGCTTGTCCATTTTCCTTTGCTCTGGGCGATGTCACCTACAACATTGATATGGAAATGGTGTCATGGCGGACATGGCAGGAGTCGTGTACGGTTAACCACTGTCCCTTTTGTCCTTGTAGAACGCACAGGGCGGGACAAGGTGGCACCATGTCCAACAAGATCGTCTCCTACCACATTGAGTCAATATTTAGGTGGCGAATACCAATGAGACACTGTAGGATCTGTCGACGCGCATTTCATCACTGCTTGAACTGTTATTGGTGTGCTTCTCATATTGCGTGAGGCCAGGATAATTGTTTTAATTCCATTAAGGCGGATGATTTTGGTAAATATTATTTAAGTCATGCATAGATCATGGTCGATGAATTTTGTGAATGACATTGAATGTTGAACATTTCGGAAATTTAAAGAGTTTGTGTTTATTGCGAGGCATGTATAGATAATATATGCGCCATAACAAAGTGGGATGGCTGATGGTCATATATTCCCAAGATGTAAAAAAGGTGTTTAGAATCTAAACACATTGCTAAACATTTTCTTGTCCCGTTTTTGAGGACACTTTATAAACCTAAACATGTTTAGCCTCATAATATAGGGAGTTTAACCCTATGTGTGTAGATTACAACAGAATGGATGAATGAAGATAGCTTTGTCTATTCTTGGACTACAGAGTAAAGGTGTCTATGGAAAGAATTGCTTATTGATCCAAATAATATAGGATATAAATGACCAATCCCAAATGCTTAATTATAACATTGATGTTCTTTCATATGAAATTCCTGATTAAGGATTTACAAAGGTTTTTTTAGCATATTTTGATGAGAAGTACAGAGCTGCCACCTAGTGCGTCTTTCATATCTAAACACCTAAACATATACATGTTGATATCCTAAACACCTAAACTTCAGATTGTTTCAATGCTAAACATTTAAACATGTTTAGCATAGGTGTTTAGGCATTTAGAATTAACATGTTTAAATCCTAAATACATAGCCAATAGAACACCTACCTATCCAATATGTTTAGACTTTAAACATGTTTAGACCTTAACATGTTTAAAACCTAAGCTCCTTTTATGCCACGGTGATTGCATCTTCTACAGTATTGTACAACAGAGTCTTATTCACCACACTGTGGAAAAAAAAACATTCTGGTATCAACGATGATTCAATCAAATCAATCATATGTCGCACATTTTGAATTGTGCGTAGACCCAATTTTACCAAAGAACAATGTGGTCCATACATGCAGTTAGGGGTTATTCTGGAAACACTCTATAGTTTGTACAATTTATCAGTTGGTTTACATTGCATTAATATGCTTTGAGCTGTCATTGCCCTTTATTTGACCTCAGTCATATTTCAATGCTAATTGTAATGATGATGAACCTATCAAATCGTGTGTGGACCAATATTTTTAAAGTTCAAATATGAGGAAGAAATGTCTATATATATATATATATATATATAGGTATACAGAGTGGGTTTCTCTAATTAGGTAGTGCAATCATATATGGTTCCAGAGCTACTGTCTGTTCTGGATGGACTTGAATGCAGGCATGGTGCATATAGCATTAGGTCTATGGGCCACATTTGGAAGGGGGTAGATCTACTGTTTGTAGAAAATGCTTGAATACTTTGGGTAAAGGAAAATTAGTCTATTTAGGGTTAGTACCTCTTGAATAATTATTATAACCAGCTTAAAAGCTGCCAGATTTGAGCAGTAGTTCACAATATGGCCATTTTAGGTGCCTGTAGCACTTGGCCTTAACGGAAACCTGTACTATTAAAGATGTTGCTGTTCCACGAGACAGCAGCATTTATTGTCCACCAAAGTCCACTTTTCTATTAATATCCATTATGATCTGTAGCAAATATCGGACAACAGGGTGGGCTGTCAGTATCATTATTATGATTTATATCATACAAATATTCTTTATATTTATAGTCATAACAAATATCCAGCTTTCTGGTCAGGGCTAATATAGTTTACCCAGAACAGCAACACGTCAAAACCACAACGTCAAAGCGTCACACATGACGTACAGACACAAGTCACGCAGACAACCAGCTCTAGCAAGATATTAACTTCATCCCTTTGATGATTTTCCTGCAGAATACCAATATTTATAGTTGACGTTCTTAGAGTTCTGTTCATGCTGGTCTTCAAGCCTCTGTCTCACTAATCCGGTCAACCTTGGTAACCATAACAACGGGACGCCAGTCTGGTGGCCATGTCTTTGCCCTGCGTCTCTCACTAAACACTAGGTGGAGCTAGCACAGATTTTCCCCCTCCCATTTCTAAAACAACCAAACTATAAACCCTTGCACTCCACCTCATTCTCACCCTCAGACCTTCTTAACATGCCCTTCAGCCTGGAGCCTTCAAGGAATGAGACCGTTTCACTCATAGAAAAGTGTTTATATGGCTGAGCTCTTTATTTGGAATGTGAAGCAAAGATGCCCCAGACTCAGAATTTAGGGACTACATCTTTTGCACATTGTATTCATTATCAGGCAAAGCTCGATACTTTTTTTTTAATCTGAGCTACACAACTTTCATTTTTGCATTATCATGACATTCCATTGAAATCTAGAAGAGAAAACTCTTGGTTGTGTGGTACAATTTATATGGGTTTAGGTTATGTGACTATCACAGCAGCTAAAAAAAAATGCACACAAAAATATTATGATGACAATGCCTAACCACTCCACATGTTATAGTTAAGTATCTTGTGAATGTCTGGGAGGTATGTGTATAGCCTATGGTATGGATAGTTTGGTAAGCTTGTTCCCTCCAGGGCTTGGGTATAGGGTTCTCTGTAGGTACCCGGGGGAGCAGAGGTGTGGGGGAATGTCTTGTAGAGCTCCTGGAGGAGGCTGCACCAGTCATTGTCTCAGACACCGGAGGAACACGCGTGAAACTGTTGTTATACATGAAAGGTGGGAAATGCGAGACCGACCCATGGTACAAATACTGACGCCTGGTGGCTGGTATAAAAACTTCTTATACAAACACTATCTGGGGCTCCATGCACATGCACTGATCGACGTAAGGGTAAAAAGTACTCAACATTATTTGATATTGTTTTAAGTAATATAAAGGTTTTAATCCAGGGTAGTTTGGCTGCCGTATGGGCCGTATTGATATACTATTGGTATGGATTCCAGCACATATATACAATTCATATCTAGATTTTTATATGTGGCAGTGCCAATCCTCCGAAATTTTACAGGTTCTAAACTGGACTGAGTATCACCCTACAGATATGTAGTTTGTGTATATACTTGGAACAGTAGCAGTGCAGACCTAACAGCTTGTGAAGTGCACTCCAGGGTTGGGATGCCTCCCTGCTGACTCAGGCCCGCACTGGGGATACATACCGCCATGTCTCATCATCTTTATACGGCTGATTTACTGCCCTTTCCCCCCATCATGAGTTCTATGGAGCTTTTCAAATTTCAGGCATGAACGGCTGGTTTGTGTCGTCAAGGAGGGCGTCTGTGATACTCCAAGGGTGGATGAAAAGGGGACAGGATTGGAAAGTACATGGGTGGTGGTGTTATTGAATACATGGGGCATACATATGGAGGTAGGAGAGAGACGCGTGCTTAATGCTGTGTCATGGTGCAGGGTGGCGATAATGGGGAAAGTAAAGGACCAGACATGATTTTCAATGGAATCAGATATGACATGCATGGTGTAGGGCCATATGTATGGCTACACCACAAGTGGGGGAAAGTGCAGTATTCTGGCGCCACACTTGCTGTGGTGGGTCCTCTCCTGTGTCTCTTTTTGACTTATCATTGTGAAATCATTCTAACAAGACTATAAATTTATCATACAGATAAAAGAATTCTATGAGAGTATGAGATTTCTTTTTTGAACAGTGGACGTGAGGTTATTCTTCAAATGTTTCAAGATGGGTCGGAATCGTCTTTAATAGTTTAAGAGAGAAAAGAAAAGATCATCTGTGAAAGAATAGACACCTCCTTGTGTATGTGTAGACAGGATAATGCGTTCTCATGCCTCTGGGTTTTTGGGAAAAGAAAATGTCTCATTCTAGCTCAAACTGAATAGAATCTCCTCTCTGTAATCAAACAGGTACATCCTGTTGATACAAGATTCTTTATGTTACTTTTTTTTCATATCTCATAGTCCACACAACCAAACATAAAAAAATACACAGATCCATAATGACAGAACGCGTCTGGTGCAGACGACTTTCGGACCAGCAGACGACAAGTTGACATTTCGTCAACGAGCGTCCTACGTGTTTTCCCGCTGCGAATACCAGCGTTCTTCAAACAATGGCGGCCATCTTTGATGTCTGACGCGAACACGGCGTCCACTTGGCAGCGTTCCCGTCCTGCTCTGCGGCGGATGTCCGCTTCCGGCGCGTCTGAGGTTGTGTATCCATGGCCGGGAGCGGGAATACCTCAGGTGTGGGGTGGCAGATATAGGTAAATGACCATGCAGGATGGCGAGGAGTGCTGCCAGGTTAGCGGAGAGTGGGGGGGGGGGGCAGTGCTACATTTGTTATTGGTCTGTGGTCAGTGCTGAAGCCCCTCAGGCTGAGACGGAGAGAGCGGGAAGGGGGTGGACATCATGGAGCACAATGAGCAATTTGTCATGGCTGTGTCAAAGTCGGCTGCATCCGGTGGTGGCCATGGTGGTGGTGGTATAATGGCACAGGAGGAAGCAGGGGGACAGGGACATGGGCCGTAAATTGAATTATAAACCGTTCTGGTTGTGTGCACACCTCGTCTGAGATAAACACTTACCTGTAGCGCCTGCAGGGAAGAGCCTTCCTCACCTGAACTGACATCCACTTCAGTAACGCCTACGCGTTCCAAGGCTAGAGTATAAGGGTTTTTTGGTGGTGAACAGCAAAATGTTCCATCACATATGATGTGACCTCATTAAATTTTAGTGTTGCATTGCTGATTCCTGATCCGCAAAAGTTCGTATTACAAAACTGGGGCGAAATGTTAATGAGAACGTTGAAAGTCGTACCAGTATACTATAGTCAATATATATGTGGGTGAGATAATTTTGGCATGCATGTGGCATGAGAATTTTTTATATGAAACAATGGAAAAATTTATTTCCTGGAATATTTGAACGTTTTATACATCATAACAGTGAAGATACAGTTTTCTGTGTGTGTGTCTCTCTCTCTCTCTCTCTCTCTCTCTCTCTCTCTCTCTCTCTCTCTCTCTCTTCTACCCTGTATAGGGTCTAGCTGAATTTGGGAAAATGCGCTGACGTTGGAAGGGGTTCGCAGTGCTAAAGCGGTCATGCAGCATTGCCTGACTCTGTCGCTCCCTCAACGAGAGTCAGGCTGTTCATGTTCACGGCTCTTCATCGTCTCCCTCTTAAGAGACATCTCTGGCTCTGAAACAGAATAACAATCAGATTGACTCTGCTTCTCTGAGTCAATATCTGTTCCCTTCACCTCCCCTGTCCGCCTCCTTATCACCGATTCATCTGCACACCTCTCAGTATCAGTAAGTATGGCGGTGATAAGATCAAGAGTTGGGGTCTCAGGTGCATGAGTCCTGCTGTCTCTGTTCCCACACCCTGGAGGGTCTGGCCGTTGGCAGCTTAACACTGGAGATGCTATCACTCCAGGTGATAATTGATAGCCCTGTCTGCAGGCAACGGAGGTCATTAGGGACCTGAGAGAGTGACCTTCTCAGCCCCGATGCCCTCAGCCACCCAGGAAAGGCCATCCCAGAAGCCCATAGGTCACTTGAAAAGGGCCTTTTAAAAAGTGGTCCTCAGGGGTGGCACGTGGACCTATTTATAGTGAAATCGATTTTTTTGTGCCTAAATATTACCCCTGTTTTAGGAAAATGCTGACATGAAAAATATTCCATCCCCTTTATCAAAGAAAACACTGACAGGTTCAGTAATGTAATCTTTAATTATTTATTGAATATATAACAAATGTAGATAATAGAATCAGATTGCCTTACCTAAGTGACAATTTGCAGTGTCTAGGGTCTTGATGTCATTTTACTTTCATTTCTATGCAAAGGTTGTATGATCCCTCTCAAAAACACCCCTATTTTCAATTCAAAGGAATGTTTCTTGGGGAAAATGACCCCTAATTTTGAGAAAACGCAGACATGGTGACCTTGAGAAATACGTCCCTAAATCAGTGCTTTTGGTAACGAGGATGGTGTCAAAAGGACATGCAAGTGCGGGGGCCGGGCTCCAGGACTGATTAAGACCACACGCAGATATCAGCATAGGGATTCACTATGAGTTATGAGTTTCAACAAAAGGTGCAGGAATGTGTCTGAGTAGGGGTACAGAGGCCCAGGGAATTAGCCATTGTGCACAGGGGTGTACCTCGTGTGCCCTGACTGACTGCTGTGTAATATAGACACAACTGGTTAGACAATATATTAGTGTCTAACACAGGTGATTTATCCATGTGGGATAAAAGGAGGAGATAAGCACACATAGAGGTACATAGGTAAACACTCTATACATATTTTCAGACTATTTGGCGCCAAGATAAAATTATCATCTTCCAATGTGTATGCAGAAAGCTGGTAACATATCTTTCTGGTGTATGTATAGTGGGTGTATGGATATAACATGATCAGAACTTTTAGGTTATCATTGGAAGGCGTGACTTGTCACTGTATACATGTGTATGTCATTCCAGCAGATCGCTTTAGCCACCTTAAGTACCGGGTACATGTGAGAATACCCTTTTCTATAATCATAAATGTTGGCCTAATTGAAGTCTAAATTCATTTATTTCCAGCGAATATCTATAAAGAAAAACACGTCAAGTTTTGCCAAATTTATGACGTGAGCAGCCACGTAGTAATTCTAGACTACTGAAGCTAAATTTGCCTTGACGATTTGTAATATGGGCCGCCTACAAAACTGACATCTCCTATTTAACCTAACTTATCCCACACATAGCCAAAAACGTGTTCTTTGATGTGAAACATTTGTTTACTACTGTAACCAACGCAACTGTGTGCAAAGCAAGAAGCAAACAAAAAGGGCAGAACTCCCACGAAGTAGACGACTTTGATTCTGCGGACGACTTTTGGAGTCAGCCTTGATTTGGGACGCTGCCCTGTGGCCGCGCTCGTCGGTGTGGTTTGCGGACGCAGACGAAGATGGAAGGTAACATCCTCACACCTAGAACCACGTGGCCCTGCGTCTTCCTGTCGGGAATCACGGGAAATTTGCCGTCGTTCCCGCGCGGAAGAGTCTGTTCGCGCCAGCTTCGTGGATTCTGTCGATTTATGGCTTAAGCTCCGTGTGTGGTACACGGTGGATACAGGAGCTTTTGGAGGTGCAGAAAGAGGAAAACAGAGGAAGGGGTCATGTCGACTGGAAATGACTCCTAAAAATATAGGCAATGGACCATTTCAGATGAGAATTGTGGGTGTTTGATTGGGTAAACGAGCGTAATGGAAGCACAGAGAGACAGAAAAAATGTGAAAGTGTGGGTTTAGTAATACAGATGAAATAGGTAAGCAAAAATAAAAACAGAAACGAGACAAATTGTAACAAAGAAAATAAGAAAAAGGTAGGAAGGAAGGAAGGAAGGAAGGAAGGAAGGAAGGAAGGAAGGAAGGAAGGAAGGAAGGAAGGAAGGAAGGAAGGTCAACCTCCGTCTACGCCCACTCGTTTTGATATCCTACGATACAAGCAATTCGGTGCCTGTTAGCTCATACATTACTTAGTTAATATTTGTAATGGAGGCAGGGTAGCAGGTGGAGGGGTGACAGGGTATGTAACTCTACATGATGTAAGGATGAGTAGTGAGGGTGTCTCTTGGATGGCGTCGGACGCCCTGGAGGAGGTTTAACCCTTTAAGGATCGCATGGCGTTGTGCTGCCCTATGCCCTTTCACCATAATGATGTATAAATAAGATCATGATGAGTATTTGACCATGGCTATTTCAGTGTCCACCCTGACGTTATGGTATTGACACTCATGTAAAGTTCTGGGATGATTCACCAATGCAGTGTCAATAAGTTACTGTCGGCTGTGTTGAGGCATCGTGTCACCTTTAAAGGGTTAAGGACATTGGCAGTAGCCGAGCTGGTCTTGTAAACTCGTGTTGGCATCGTTTTGTGATCTACGTTACGTGGGGCCTGAGCTGGAGGTGGCCAACCTCCGTCCCGTCCCACCACTCGAGCCATTCATCGTCTTGCTCGGAGTAACTCAAACCATACGTGCCCATGCAGCGCCCTGCCCCACCGAGCTGCTCTCCGCGAGACCCCCCCCCCCCCCAGTCTACACTTGGAACTCACAAAGGCATATCTCCCAATTTTATATGAATTATTGCCAGAATTTGCTGCTTGAGATCTCGATTCTTTAAAAGAGTTCTAGAAGCGAAAATGGTATCTAATCTCACATTCTCTCCTAAGTTGTATAATTTCGTCTGTAATGACCTGAGGCCCCCAAGAAATTGACTGGTCTAAATATGTGTATTTTCTCAAATCTTTTTTCTTTTTGTCTGTGTGTGTTTCATGATAACTGTAATTGATTGAGAGACTTTTTTTAAAGTCAGCATTTAATATACACAGTTCCAGGTTCATCATTTTTATTGGGCTGCACGCCCATTTTCCCTATCTAACCCAAGTCTGTCCCAATCATCCATTCTCCACGTCTTGTATCCAACCCCTGCGCTTAATACTCTCAGTATGAGTCTTACTCACTCTCTTTCATATAATCATGGATCGGTGCAAAAAGTAGTGATTTCTTGAATGAGACCCACCATGACTCCATGACCCCTCCTGGCTACATCTCTTACTCTCCACCCCAGTTATCTCTTCTCCCAGTCGAAGCGTTTCATTGGCGGAATTCACCACTGGTCCAACATCTGTCATGAGGGTAGGCAATAGAGATAAGGCCTATCTGGTCCCGCTGAGGGGTGTGAGGTCGATATACTTGGTGATAACCCCGGCCCCTGCATTCTATATGTAGTATGTACACCACCTGCGTTCCCTCCTTCAAAAAAGTGCCCTATTTCCATGGAATTTTATGCAAAAAAGACCCCTTTTTTGTGGGAAAACATTGACTTTTCAAGGTAGAAAAACACCCCTTTTTCTCACAAAATGCTGACATTATTTTTAGCACCCCCCATTTTCCCACTTTGAAAATAATTTGAGATATTTTCTCAATTAAACAGCATAAATTTTATACCTGTGTGTGAATATTTATTGGTAAAATAAAGGAGGGAAATCCTCTAAACTACAGAAGCATCCATGTTCTTCAAATTCCATGGAGTCAGCCCATAAAAACACCCCATTTTTCTCTAAACCATGGAGGTTATTTGAGAAAAATCCCCCCTTTTTCTTGATTCCAGGGACATTGGAATGAGATGGAAAATCACCCTTTCCCCCTGCTTTTGGGAACGCAGGTGGTGTACTTCTACCATAGAAAGTGCAGGGGCCGGGGTGATAACCCCTAGAGGAGTCAGCTTAGATCAAAGAGGCGGATCATATTCATATCTGTAAGTACGCCATGGGCGATATTAAGGGTTTGCATGTGTTGGTTCTGATCCAACCGTGTACTGGTGCCACAAGGAGACATGGTGTCAGGAGTTGACGCAGTGTACCTGTTTTTAAGGCTACATGTCGTCAGCATGTTTTGAGGACGGTATTTTCTACTTTCTCTTCTTATTTCCTTGGCAGGATCCGAGATACAGGGTATACAGATAGATTTTTGTGCTTAACTTCATTGATACATACCCGGGATACATACCTAGCCATGTCTAAGTTGTTTTTTTTTTGTTTTTTTTTTATTTATTTACTGACTTTTATACGCATTATATCGTGAACGTGGAAGCCCCCGCCCTCTACATGTATATCTTACTGGACAGTACATGTACAATGTATATAAACGTATACATGTACAACATGTACATAGGTGTAAAAAGAGTGAGTAATGACCTCTTATTCTACGTCTGAAAACATTGCTTCTTTGCTCATTTACAAGGCACTGTTGCCGCTGGTAATCAGACAGTCGCTACATCAGACGCACCTGTCTCCGGCAACCAGCCGCTGAACCTTCTCATGTTTATTGGTTGTGATCCGGGTCTTTAGAGGATCGTTTTACAGCGCCACCTTCACTAACCAATACCTCCCGTGCATAGGGGTTTGAGTAAGCGACAGTAGCGCCATAGTTAGAGAGGAAGTGGCAGAGATAGGAACTTCTGGTAAATTCTACCGTAAAATGTATTTTACGAGAGAGCTATTTTCCACTGTACTTCAATTACGTCTGTCCTGTCCAACTACTGAAATAGATCCATGGAGTGCATGGTCGTACAGGAACCAGTAGCATCATACCTCGAGCGGGGGCAAGATGTCTGCCTCCTTGGGGGAGCACTTTCAGTGTTATAGAACCCAAATGAGCTTTCTCTTACCCTCACTAGTGTCTGTCAGCGCCTGCAGGGTAGGAATCACGAAACTGTTGATGTTTTTGAGACCAAGAGAAGAGCGGCCACATATTGAAGTAGCAGACGACATTTTCAAACCGAGCAGACGACATCTCCGAGTGGAGCGGTGCTGAGCAGTTGCTGACTGCTCGTTGTGGTACATACATGTCGGGTCTCAATAGCCTATGGTGATGGCATAATCGAGACAGACCCAGTGCCTTGGGTCCATTGACCGACGCAGAGTGAAGGGCACATGAAGATAATTTAGTTGACTACAACAATTTGGGTAAATTGCCTTTGTCTGCGTGTGGACAATGTCTCTCATCGCTTCTTAACTTTGTTGTTCTTAAATCCCCATTATTGCCTGTTGTCACCTATGAACATGCCTTTAAAACAAGATTTTTTTAATTGCTTTATTCATCATAGAACCAATAGACACTGCTTGGAAAGTTGTTTTCATATCGGGACAGATAAAGTTCTGATATAGGCTATCTGCAGCTCAGGCAACCTGTTGAAATCAAGATATTGAAATAATTGGCAATAATCACCCCTATTTCGGACTAGATTAATGAGCAAGCAGTTACAAGATAAGAATCTCGGTAAATTCATATTTTTCTGATTTTTCCCCACGGTATGTGGTTACCTGAGGGGCTCCTCGGATGCCGCCATTAGAGGTGGCTGACGACGGCTGTCAATTACCCAGTCTCGTCTGCTCGTCTCTTTCCCGCCAAAATGGCCACGCCCCCTCCCGGCCTTCCTTGTCATCACGTCATGAAATTTACACCCGTCGTGACAGCATGCTGTGGTGCCGGGAGGCTTGCAGACGACATTCCGCGCCAATTATGAATGACGACCTTGGAGAAACCGAAGGCGAGGTGGTAAAAGCTAAGCCAAAATATGGCCGCGGCAACAGTTGTATTTCATAGGATGGCATATGTAAGCCGACCGGCACATGTGTAGTTGGACGTCCCCTACCGAGTTTTGGAGCTGAACCCTGACCATGAATCCAGGAGGTGGAGATAAATATTGTAGTTTAGAGGTTGTAAGTGGCGCTAGTTAACCTTTAAAAAGCTTGCCTTTTCGGATCGTGAAAAATGACGATGGAAAAATATAGACCTACATGTGTATGACTATTTGAGTGAATTAATCTGTCACCATTTTGATGTTCTTTCTTTTTCCTTTTTTCTCTTTAGTATTTTGTGTGTGTATGACTAGTTTATTTGTAAAAACTAGGAAGTGAATAAGTATGTTTAAGCACCTGCTCATGCTTAGAATGTACATAAAAGATTTGAGAAACATATAATTATTTAATACTTTACACATTCATTTCAGTCAGAAGACGTTGATTAAAACTATATTTGATTGAGGGACAAGGTTGTAAAACATTCATTAAAAGTGTACAGAAGAGGTAGACATCATTGCTTAAAACCTTTTTGTATATGTACACCTGCGTTTTAACCAACATACATACATGTATGCTCCATTACTAAACCATGCCTCCCAAAACGTCTGCCTAACGGTTTCCTCTGGGAAAGAAAGGCCGGAACACGACAAAAGGTGGTGGAGCAGACGATAATCTGACAGAGCATGGACAGGCGCTGGTAGAGAACAATACGAGTCAGCTCAGGACGCGCCAACTGACGCACCACTCTATGTTTTCATTTGATTCTGTCCCTCCGACATGTCGCCATGACGGCGGTGACGTGTTTGTCGCCTTTCATTGCTTGAATGGCAGCGTATAATCTCGTATTGTCTCGCATTGGTCTCGCAGGCAGATCACGTACGTTATCCCAGCGTTCCCCATGGCGGAAGTGCAGCAACGTGGATGAACGGGGTTGACAGGTTGTTTGGCACGGGTGGCGGGGTGTGTGGGCGAACCATTGATTCGTGGACGTGGAATGGAATTGTGTAGAAATGGTAGTTTTGTGTTTCTTTCCTTTCCTTTCTGATGGCTCTTCCTATTCTCTTTGGGTTGCTCCAAATTCTACTCCAGACCATCTTCCTGTCTCCATGTTTCATTTATACCCGTCGTTAGTAGGAAAATCGATGAATTCGTAGGTATACACTGGAATATTTGGTTAATTGGTAGATGTATACTAACTAAGTCTCTTGTATTTGGGTTTCTTCTTTGAGAACTCATTGGAATGATACCCATCTATGAACATGGAAATATAATATTTCGGACATAGAAAGCAATAGTTTGTGGCCCTTAGTTCGAGGGGGGGGGGGGCGCTCCGACTTTTGCTATACCATAAAAGGGTTAAAGATCGTGGTCTCCGCCATTTTGAAAAGAACATCACAATTCGAATTACCCACCACCTGTTGGCGAAGGAAAAAAATACTAAATACCTATACAAGATGGCGCCTATACCCATTCAATAACAAGCACCAATTGACATACCAGCCTATGAGATGACTCAGAGAATGTTGCCTGCAGGAACACTTCAATTGAAATCGTGAGAGGCATTTCCTATCATATGTGGTACGAGTGGAATAGAATTTTGGACAATAGATGGAGGAGTGTCCATTGGAATTCGACATAATGTGTTTCTTGAGTAGTCACAGCATATGTATACATGTTAGGTGATTTAAGTTTACAGAAGAAGTGGACAAGCGGTCTCATGTTGTACAAAAATATGTTTTTATTCCACAGGATCAAACATCAGTCGTTCATACCATAGCAAGTGAATAATGACTTAAACGTGAAAACATCCAGCAATGCGAACTTTGAATTCCATTTGGAACAGTAGTTAGATCCAACATACTCACCGAATTTATATGCGCAGAAATATTTCAGAATACTTCAGATGTACCTAGACCACTGGAGAGAAGTACATACACTGCATTTATAGACGCAACCATTGAAAGTAATACCCATCTTTAAAACTCTTTGAGGTCAAGACATCCTTCACGTTGTTTCATCCTATAGCTTGGAAATACTTAGTTCTTATCATCAGCATTACCTCGATTTTTGTAGAGTACAACGTTTATTATATGATATTATATTTTCCCTTGGTCCTACTGCAAATGTAAATAGTACTTATAATTTTGATGTAAGCAATACATATTCATGTGATGGAAAACTGTCACATTGGAACCTAGAGTGATGAAAAGGGGTTTTAGGTGTAAGAAGTTGCATTCTCTTACACTATTATTTAGATTATATGAACTGTTATTAAGGCTTAAAGTGGTGTTATACTGGCAAGATATGATAATATGAAAAAAAACTCATAAGTGCTGACAGACTCAAAATGACTATAGCCGGGTCAACAATTTTCTCCTCGCATTATTCCAAAAAGGGCAATTATTCTGAGGCCTTAATCCATGATATATGCCCCAAAGCGCATCATCTAAACCCTAAAACAGTCGGCATGGTGTATGAATACAACACTGGCAAATTACGCAGTTGTCAGGGATATATTTATGCCTCATGGTGACAAGAAGAGGTGTTAGTGCGTTAAAGCGATATACCAAATATATAATATACTTTTACTGAAATGAAGCTCTGACAGTCCTGTCATTAAGGGGTTGTGTGGCTCTGAAGTTGTCCACAAGGGGTCCGTCCTCACAGTCAGGGGGCTCCTCACCCTTGTAATGCGTGCGCAGTCGTCGGAACTCTTCTATCTGAAAGGACGGAAAGTTTGACGTATAGATTCGCGTCTATTTTAGCTATTATATACATGCAGGGTGTCTTATCTAGTAAGGTCATAGCGAATATGTTCGGTAATTTTTACTCCAATTGATATAATCAGACTGAAATTTCTTATTGGCTATAATATGGCCAATAAGTAATTTCAGTCTGATATATAATATAGCCAATAAGTAATTTCAGTCTGATAATTGAAGTCTTCTGTGAATAAAATCTAAACATATATCATATCTTTAGGTCTTATTCACAAAAGACTTCAATCATCTATTTCAGAAAAAAAGACGTATCTTTACATGATTGATAAAAAGAAATTTTTAGGTCATAATCATTCCAAAAATATTTGGCGAATTTCTTTCTTTCTTTCTTGCTGCTGAGCAAAACGAAAACGAAGAAAATGTATCTTATCCTGATTACAACAAATTATTTGCTCTATATATAATACATTGTTAATCTTGATGAAAACCTAAATACAGCTATAGCAGATAATCCTCATAATATTCAGCCCATGCACCTCTACATCTGCTATTTACAGAGCTTCACAGCTGCGAGTGTAATCACCAAATCACTTATTGTACATAATAGTTTTCTAATCAATAGACCAGTCTAACACCCAGTCTGTTGATCTATAATAGATGTTGCAGTGTTGCTCGCCAAAAGGCTACGGTACATGAGTGGTATATATAAGATCCGATGATCTGAAGCCTTGGATCTTTTCAGCACCCTGGAGGCCTAGTCAGTGCCAGAAGTGGACTGGTATCCAAAAAGGTAACCTTTGATCCTTTGTTATTGGGTTATCAATATATATTTAGTCCTTTCAGGACAACATAGTGCACCATATCTTTATGCATCCATGGAATATGAATGTACACTCTTTAGTTACTGATCAGTAATTTAAACACACATCATGATGACCTTGAGTTACTGATCAGTAATTTAAACACACATCATGATGACCTTGAGTTACTGATCAGTAATTTAAACAGACATCATGATGACCTTGAGTTACTGATCAGTAATTTAAACACACATCATGATGACCTTGAGATACTGATCAGTAATTTAAACACACATCATGATGACCTTGAGTTACTGATCAGTAATTTAAACACACATCATGATGACCTTGAGTTACTAATCAGTAATTTAAACACACATCATGATGACCTTGTGTTACTGATCAGTAATTTAAACACGCAACATGATGACCTTACCTGATAGGTTTATATTCTCCCTAAAGCCGCCATGATACATCGATGCAGTTCCCATGACTTACCCCTTCATCAGCCCTGCATCGATGTCTCGGGATGAGAATTGAACATTGATTGCACCTAAGCTTGAGGCATCGTAGGGCTAAGAAAGACACCTCAATAACAAGTGTATATGTATACAGAGTCTAGTAAGTTAGGGTGTGAGGGTGGATGGGGGCAAACCTAAAGTAGCTGATTGGTTCTAGTAATGGGAGGGGGTTGACGAGATAATTGGTAACCCTACTTTTTAAATAACTTCCCCCTGAGGCAAACACCAATCATATCGATCTCTCCAGTTTCACCCACCCCCACTCCACCTCTATAACCTCAGTAAATTGTTGAAACAATATTTATTTGTACATAAGAGTTCACATTATTTCTACCCCACGCCCACCAACACACATCCTTTTCCTATGTTGACGGGCTTCCCCTTCTCCTCTTTCCAATCCCCTCGGATGTGTGTGGTGCACATATGCGCAGGCACTGACACATTCCTCTGTGAAATTGTGTAATGTAGTTCTTGCCATGAATATGACCTTAGCTGTAGAAATGGCGTTAAACATATATTACTCACTCCCTCCCTCCCTATGTTGACAGGAATAATATTAAGGTTCAAAGAATTCCATAAAAAGGCTGGAAACCCCATCCTGCTTAGGGAATTTAAGTATGCGCACACCCAACATCACCATTTTGTGTTTTTCCTTTCCTTTCTATTCATTATCTTTCTCTTTCTCTCTTTTTTGAGGGGGAGGGGGCTGTTTCTGCATTCCAACCATATACTCCTATAGGGCATTAGCATATTAGGCTATGGAGGCCGCCATATTGGGGGCATATTGGTTAGGCCCCCGACTCCAGAGCAGAGCATTCTGGGTAAATTTCAGCCCCCAGAATAATGGTCAGTGATAACACTGATAAGCTGTCCCCTACCCCTTATCTTAATCACCCAAAGTACCTCTCTATTGTTTCAGGTGTGAAGTAAGGTGATAATCCTGATAGGGAGACCATGCCCTGATTGGCTTACCTGTGGTATCAAACAGAAATTTCAATGATCTATTGGTCTTTAATTCTAAATATTTGATCTATTTCTAGATTATCTACTTGATATGGTGAATCCACACATATGCTTTACAGAAAAATCCCATGGATAGTAAGTAATTGGCAGGTTGTCAAATTAGACTATACAAAGAGGCCAAATGATTATCTAGCCCCCGACTACATGAGCCACCTAGCTGATTTCCTTAGTACCAGCAGTGTGCTAGTCCCGTATATACTATGATACATTGGTTGTGCTTCATGTAATACTGGTCATCGCATCAGTCGGAGAGCACCATGTGCACTCACACAGAGTGACCCTCATGTTGACTTATGACTAGAAATAATGTATTTGGTATCAATGTCATGCAAGGGAGCCATGGTAGATTCAACAGCTATTTTTTTACAGTGTATGAGTGCCTTCACATAGTTCTGCATAGTTCATATATAGTGTTATGCTATTAGTTAGATACCCTCTGACCTTTCCAACATTGACACCTTTATACCCATAAACGGGGTGCATCCAGTAATACTATTACATGTACCATCCAGCTTGCCTGCTCACCCTCCTCTAGTATTACTCCTCCAACCCCCCATACCCTCATTATTACTCCAGGGGGACACTTTTCACCTATTTAGCACTGCTCCTGTGCCTACACACATTGACATTTGTAGGTCAGGTAGATCGAACTGAGGGTGGATACCCAAAGGCCTGTACCCCACCCCTGGGAGGGGGGCACCTCCAAACCTTCTCCAAACTCCCCCAATCCACACACACACTCATCTACTACCCCTATTATCACTACCCCATCCACACTGCCCTGGCGTCATTTTTGAGCTGCTCTCGCGCCAGCTCCCCCATCGACATGTGAAAATTTGCTCAGATTGCCCGCCACCGTCGTACCTATCAAACGCCGACCGTCACGCTTCATTGCACAGCATCGATCCCCACTACGCTCCACTGGTCGGGGAGACGGAGGGTGATCGAGAGGCCTGGGTAGGGCACAACTTGGGGTGGGGTATGAACAGGTAGTGAGTGGAATAAAGCACCCGGTATTTACTTTGTTTATGCCCCGGTTGATGTGTTTTGTTTGCGATGATTTTGTTATGGTGTGGATTACAAAATTCTCTGAAGAAAAAAGAAAAATCCACAAAGAGATCTGGAACAGTCGGATATATTGACTGAAGGGATTGTGTGGATCTGTTTCTGTTTGTTTTGTACCTGAAGAAAAATAAATCTTGACCCCCCCCCCCTCCACCAAGGTTACCATAAAATCTCTTCCCATCTGACGGCATTAAATAAAATCTTGAGCAGCCCATGCCCTATGCTCCTAAACTTATCTATATATATATATATATATATATATATATATATATATATGACACAATTGATGACCTAGGTGCCCAAGCGCGAATTTACGCGCTGTTTTGGGCTTAAATGCATGTATATTGAATGGCAGTTTCACCCAGAAACTTCTACTGGTCCAATCTGCAAAGTTAGACCCTCTTTGGAATGTTTATGACTTCCTAGTTAGGATACAATCATCCATTTGGCACTATCTCTATTATACCAGGAACAGGGAGTCAAAAACTGAAAATGAGCTGTCATTTTTTGTGATTTATCCAGGGAGCTAACATCTGACATGTTACCAAAATGATGATGGGTCATACACACACAATTTCCCATACTCCCATTAGATTGTACAAGAACTGATCATATCAGTAATGATATGCCATGCAGTGTTACTAACACATTATGTTCCCTAATTGGCAGTACCCATGCAGGCAGAATTTGCTTTGCAAGTTCTCTAAGCTCTCAGGATTGTAGGGATTATTGCTATAATATATGATTATATAGCACAAGAGAGACCATGTACTAGAAAATAACAACAAATGGAAGGGTTTGGTAACTATGGTTACCAGACCTGACCAGAAATACCCTGCCCTTAACAGAAAGTCTTCAGCATTGTTCACTGGGTTATGAGTATTGGGAAAAGGTACTGCAGAGCCCATATCAGAGGAGAAGATCAAAGTAACACATAGTCTTATCAACAAGGTGATACAATTGTGAAATAATGTAAAAACTTCAAATAATTCTGGGCACAAAAAGGTTAAGTCCGTATCCGTATGTGCAATTAAGGACCACATTTCAGACATAACATTGTTCTTTGTCATCATATGAATACGTAGTTCCCCAAGCCCTAAAGCACACTGCAAGAGCTCAGTAGCAATGCCAATGGCTTTGTATATCTATCCCTCATGATTGATTTATGACTGAAGAGGGGTGTTATATGCCGGAACATACGCCGATACAGGTGTATTGACCTGACGACTCAGGTGTGATGATCTTTGTCCACTACCAACTTCGATCATAGAATCGATCCCTAGGCCGGTCGAACACTTTGAAATTATCCACATAGGCCTCAGATGTTGGTAAATTGCAAGTAAATTACCTCTGGTTGTGTTTGTGTATCAAGTACAGCGGAAATTTGATTTAGGAATCGCAGGCTGCTGAGTCATGGTGCTTGACGTTGTATTGTTGTAGTATTCTGGTGGATGCTGTCTGTACGTGTTTTTTTTTTCTGAACAAATGGGCCATTGGGGACTGTGGGGAGCCCATGTAGCAAGCCCGCTCGGGGCCAAATTGGTTTTACCCGGGATAAGGTGGTTCAAAGCGGGCAGTATTCAGTACATGGGTTTTAGGTTCGGCAGATGCTGGGTTTCCAGTCAGGGCCACACAGGGCAGCCCAAATCGGGCAAACCCACTTGAGCCCGTTGGGCTCCCAACGGGTTTTGTCCTCAGCATACGGTCTGGGCCACATTGGGCCGCCCGATTTGGGCACTGGTCAGCTTTAAAATGGGCAACCACATTGGGCCCAGGATGGTTTCAAAATGGGCATCCCAAGATGGGTACTTAGCTGCATAAAGTCTTCCCAGTCTGGGGTGAGAGTGGGTTTGGACAGGGCAGCCTCATCTTCTGAACTGTTCTAAACTCTGTGATGAGTGTTCCCCCTCCCTCTCTCTTTTTTGTTCATCCCTCCTCTATCCATCCCCTACCCCTTCCATCTCCTCCTCATTCCACTCAACCTGCCCTGCCCTTTCCCCCTCTCACCCCGCTCTGCCCTGCCCTTCTGTCACCCTGCCCTCCCTGGGCCTCCCTAGGCCACTTAAAAGGGTCTATTTCTCCTCTTTCCTATCCCCTCAGGATGTGTGTGGTGCACATATGCACAGGCACTGACACATTCCTCTGTGAATTTGTGTAATGAGGATCTCACCATGAATATGACCTTAGCTTTCAAAATGGCATTAAACATCAATTACTCACTCACTCTCACTCCCAGCCCTCACCCTGCCTTGCCCTGCCCTGCTCTCGCCCTGCCCTGCCCTGCTCTCGCCCTGCCATGCCCTGCACTCTCCCTGCCATGCCCTACTCTCATATTGCCCTGCCCTCCTCTCACCCTGCCCTGCCCTGCTCTCACCCTTGCCCTGCCCTGCTCTCACCCTGCCCTGACCTGCTCTCTCCCTGCCATGCCCAGCTCTCACCCTGCCATGCCCTACTCTCACCCTGCACTGCCCTGGCATCTCCTTTGCTCACATGCCCTGCCCTGCCCTGCTCTCACCCTGCCCTGCCCTACTCTCACCCTGCACTGCCCTGGCATCTCCTTCGCTCACATGCCCTGCCCTGCCCTGCTCTCACCCTGCCTTGCCCTGCTCTTACCCTGCCCTGCCCTGCCCTCTTCTCACCCTGCCCTGCCCTCCTCTCACCCTGCCCTGCCCTCCCCCCTCCCTTCCCTCCACCACTGCTGTAGGACACTTTCCCTATACCATTAATACACAGGTAGGTTCATAGTAGGGATCCAGATATTTCATGTAAAAGGCAGCACTGACTAGTCCTGGAAAGAACAGCTTCATATCTTTCTTTGTACTAGTAGGCTTGCAAGGTGTATTTGTGGTGTGGGGGCAAACAGGTCCCACACCTGGCTGGGTATAAGAGGACTATATATAGAGGCAATTGAGAAACCAAAAATATCCCCTGCCCCTGTAGGCCAGTCCATGGCAGACTCACTACAAAGTGGTTTCACAGCACTCCAGGCAGAATTCTACTACCCATACCAAACTTATTTCTTTTAGACATAGGACAACTGGAATAGACTACTAAATCAGATATGAAGTAATAATGTGCAGACTTTCTCATAGTCTGGAAATACTTAGATGTTTCTAGTCAAAAGTGCAAATCAAGGTCATCTGAGTGGTAGTGGAATGGCAACACCATTTCTATTGCATGGAACTTTGAACAAGAGCAGATATGCAGAGGTACAGTCATTATGAACTTGAAGGCTCTCTTCTCTACTCCTACATAGGGAATTAGTGGGGGAAGATTGAGGCCAGAATGTCACTTTAATGAATCAAAGTGCCTTGTGTTGGCTGAATGAGTTTGATTCAAATGAATGGTACTGCTCTGCCTTTCCACTTGGGTAGACATTGCATTTACTGCTTTGGTGATGGGGGGGGGGGGGTAGATTAGCTCAAGGATTTGTTGCTTATTGACTTTTTAAAAAAAAAAAAGATTTTGGACAAATTTCTCAAAAAGAATTTTTAACATGTCACCACTAATTTTTCATCAAATCGGCCAGCCCACTTTAGGCCACACCAAAAACCCATGTTAAACGCACTTTGAGCACAAATCGGTGAGCCCAATTTCAAACAGATCTGTGCCCGAATCGGTTAGCCCAGTGTGGCCCAGACCCTTTGCTGAGGACAAAACCCATCGGGCGCCCACTGTGTTAACCCAGTGTGGCCCACATCAGGAGCCCGCTCTGGCCCAGACTCGGGCCACACTATGTTTGCTACCTGGGAGATTTGCTAAGAGGTCATCTCTTTGGTTTTGAGCATATCATAAGTATTAAGTGAGTTGGATGTACTATCTTTTAGCAAAGCTGTCATATTCTGACGGCCCTGATACACAGAGAAAAGAAATGGAGTCACCTTAACTCCCAATTGGGAGTCCAGCTTCTATCACTGAGGCGACCCCCTCTGTGACTCCTTTGTGACTCCTTATATGTAGGGACTCAATTATTGACTCCTTACAGAGTCAAGCTTATTGGACTCTGCACTATGACTACATTGGGAAGTGGAGTTAGAGTTAGTTGCATTTTATATTGAAACAGCAGATCATTTCTGGGGTATTTTCCTTTTGGGGTCTTGATCATTTATTCCATTAAAATGCACCATATTACAAGATGCTGAGATGCATCAATTTACATTGGCTAGATGCATCTATCTGCATCAATCATCAACTTTTCTCATGAAATAACCTAGCACTGAGAATACTTTGAAGTAACACCATAACACAGGAAATGGTGTCTACGCTGCATTTAGACTTTTGTTGGGATATTTCAGGGAGTTGGGCATACCACCTTATTGTTCAGTTGTGTACAATTGCTGGTTTTTGTATTCATATAAGACCGCCATCTCTAGAAGATTAGAAATACCCACAATTAAACTAGATGAAACATGTTCTAATGTGCAATACCCTCGAAACTGTATTGTGTGGCCCTCTGGTGAAAGTAATGAGAAGCATCAGCCACCTGTGTTATAGAGTCAACAGTGAAGTAGAGAGTCAACCATGATTGACTATATAGTAGAGAGTCAACCACATTTGACTCTGTATAGAGTCTGACTCCACACAGGGAGTCCGCCAGGCTGGAACTCCCCTCCTACAGGAGTCAAGCTGTAACGACTGCTTAGGGGTAGTCAAACAGAGAATAGAAGAGAGTCAGTCATCTTGGACTTCTGTCTTACTAGAGTCACTATAGAGTCCAGATCCACTGACTCCTTTCTTGACTCTATTTCTATTGGGTTGACTCCATTTCTTTTCTATGTGTAGTCTGCTAGATTAAAAGGAAAATGTGCCTGTATTTTGTGTCGAGGTCAGCTCACTTAGTTTGACATGTACAATCTTCATTTCAATATGATGTTTTGGTAAAGGATGCATGCAATTAATACATGTATAATGTAACAGCAGGGAGAACCAAAAACAAAAAGAAAATCTAGAAACCCTACTCTACAGAGTTCATATCCATTCCATCCAATGAAAATCAGTATTACCAGCCGAAGGCAGTTCTGCAGCAACTGTGGGGCGCTGTTCCCCGGCGAGTCTCTAATGTAAGCAGTGATTTCGCTGGTATTACTAGCTGTCTGCCGTGCCCTGAGTGGTCGGTGACACGCGCTGGTCCCCGGCCTGGCAGGCCTGTGAGATGTATGACAGGCCGGCAACCTCCCACCTTGTCATTTAGCCCTCAGTCCCACGCCAAACCCATTGACGTTCGCTTTTCCACAGGCAATCACCAATTTCGCCCCAAAGGCCAGCGGGCGTGAGGAGAAATTGTTTCAAATGCGGGAGGTCATCTAGTGTAATGCCGAGTTATTGTAATGCCTGCAAATCAGCCTAATCGGGCGCGAATCACTAAAAGGTTCGCCTTTTTCACTGAGTTCCCATTACCAATATTGTTCCCTTTAACTGCCGTCATTGGCTGTTCTCACACGCATGCGCATGCCTTTCTTGTTTCAAAGAAAAGAGCTAGGAAGGATATTAAAGATCGAGAATGGATTTGAATGGCCTCCAAGGTGTTCAGCATGTGAATGAATTTGATTCAATTTCATTGCATTTCAATTTACTTTCATTTCTCTCCTTAACACACCCTGACATGAATGTAATGTATATACACAATAAAGTACCACCTCACTCTGAAATCTAGCTTTGCCTGATTTAAATACTCGTTATCATGAACATAATGTGTATACACAATAAAGTATCATCTCACTCTGAAATCTAGCTTTGCCTAATTTATACTCGTTATCATGAACATAATGTGTATACACAATAAAGTACCATCTCACTCTGAAATCTAGCTTTGCCTGATTTATACTCGTTATCATGAACATAATTTGTATACACAATAAAGTACCACCTCACTCTGAAATCTAGCTTTGCCTGATTTAAATACTCTTTATCATGAACATAATGTGTATACACAATAAAGTATCATCTCACTCTGAAATCTAGCTTTGCCTAATTTATACTCGTTATCATGAACATAATGTGTAGACACAATAAAGTGCACTCTGAAATCTAGCTTTGCCTGATTTATACTCGTTATCATGAACATAATGTGTATACACGAAAGTATCATCTCACTCTGAAATCTAGCTTTGCCTGATTTATACTAATTATCATGAACATAATGTGTATACACAATAAAGTGTCATCTCACTCTGAAATCTAGCTTTGCCTGATTTATACTCATTATCATGAACATAATGTGTATACACAATAAAGTGTCATCTCACTCTGAAATCTAGCTTTGCTTGATTTATACTCGTTATCATTGCCTCGTTATCATTGACAAAAAGCTGCATTCTATCATGTCCACAGTAGTCTGTATATAGACGTGTGGGGGCTTGTAGAACAATTGATTCCTGAGGCTGTAGACTGTTGTTATGGTTGGCCTTTGGTGTCAAGCGGCGGTCACGGTCATGTGACACGAGAATAGGGACGAGATCTCCCATCGACGAGAGTCGTCTGCTTACTCTCAGCAGTTTTTAAAAGCAGCCGTAGTCTTGGCCCAGACCTGTCATTTCCCATACTGTGATAGTGTATCCGCTATGCATATTGCATTATTATATGTATGTTTCGAAAAAAATATGACTGTGTTCTCCATTGCAATCTTTAAGACACTACTTCGATGGACAGGCAGGAGGGTCTTGCCAAAAGATGACGAGGAAGAACCTTTAAAAAGATTTTCAGAGAGTACTGATGAAAACGTGTATGGCCTAACTCGTTTCATGGCATTGACAAAAAAAAATCAAAGCATAATGCATGGTACATTATATGTAAACACTTTTTTAGTTGTAAACAAACCTGCGCGTTTCACCTAAACGAGTTTGTGGAAATCTTTTTAGCAATACCAAAACGTGCACCTTTTATTTTTTGGTTCTCGTTTCCTTTTTTGGCAACACCCTCCAGATTGAAATATTATGATAAATTGGAACTGAATGTTGCAATGCCTCTTATTTTGGTTATTCGAGTTCTCGCACCTCCATGCCTGAAAACGACAAGGAAAGAATCGCTGAAAAGGCAGTTGAAAATAGTGGGCAAGTCATTTGAGCACCCTGGGCACACAAATCGTTGGGAAACTATGGCTGCATGTTGTTTGAGTTAGACGCCTACAGCTCAGGCCGTGTTTTTAAACGACGCAGATCGGATGGACCCGCCTTCGAGAGTGACATAATGCAGTCGGACGCCACCTCTCCAAGCACTCCTCAGTCTCCAGGGCGGGCCAGCCATGGCAACAGCTTGGGCAATTCCGAGCAGCTAACGGCGAGGATTTGGGAGCAGATCGAGAATGTCAATGAGGAGATTATCCCCACGTGTGAGCATTCGAAGCCCCACGTGCCTCGGCTGACGGGCCCAGCAGGGCCCCATCAGGAGCTGTCTATCTGCTCGCCAACCACCCTTTATATGCTCAGTATCTGCTCACAGTGACTGTCTGTGTGGCTTATCTGCACGCCTTATCTGGTTTGCAATATTCTCATTGTGTACGAATTCTCTCTGCGTGGCTCAGTCTGAAACATATAGGGTGTTTTCTAGATGCAGTGAGTTGACCTGGGGCATTGTTTCATTCTGAGTTTGATCAACTGATTTCTGTATTGCTTAAAGACCTGCTGCACCTTTCCTCATAAGTTATATTGAGATTAGCCCTGATCTTTCAATAGTATGGTGAGAACGATTCTCTCACGTTGGATTCAACTTTGCTAAAACCTTGTCTGTGAGAGAGTGCCTGAGACCCTACCTTCTATTATACATATAGATAATTACAGGCACACATAAGCCCTAACTACCTGGATGTCATAAACACATAATATCATTCCTACACAGGTGTTACAGCTAATAATGCACACATACCTGGGTGTAACATAGATAAACACACAGTGTTACAGACATTCATACACCTACCTGGGTGCTACCTGGGTGTTACAGGTATTCCAGGGTATAACAGAAACACAGAGGCATTCCTAACTCATCTCCAAAAATGGGTATATCGTAGTGGCCTGTATAAGCGCCCAGGCACTCATAGATTTCAACCTGCCTTTATTCAAGACCAGCGCTTATTCAAGACTTAGTTTATAGTGCATAATTCAATGTCAATGCTGCAGTACCCCCGGCGCTTATTCAAGACCTGCGCTTATTCAAAGACCCGGCGCTTATACAGGCCACTACGGTACACAGACACAACCATGTGTATTTATCTATCAAGCTGGTGTCCAGTTTTGTTCTCTGTCCACAGCTGTCAGAATGATGTGAAACTGCCATGACTTCCTTCCATCTATGCCTCAGAGTTACACCCACCTACCTGAGTGTTAGAGTGTTACAAGCATACACACACCTACCTGGGTGTTACAGGCATACACACACCTACCTGAGTGTTAGAGTGTTACAAGCATACACACACCTACCTGGGTGTTACAGGCATACACACACCTACCTGAGTGTTAGAGTGTTACAAGCATACACACACCTACCTGGGTGTTACAGGCATACACACACCTACCTGGGTGTTAGAGTGTTACAAGCATACACATACCTACCTGGGTGTTACAGGCATACACACACCTACCTGAGTGTTAGAGTGTTACAAGCATACACACACCTACCTGGGTGTTACAGGCATACACACACCTACCTGAGTGTTAGAGTGTTACAAGCATACACATACCTACCTGGGTGTTACAGGCATACACACACCTACCTGAGTGTTAGAGTGTTACAAGCATACACACACCTACCTGGGTGTTACAGGCATACACATACCTACCTGGGTGTTACAGACATACACATGCACCTAGACCTGGTTGTTACAGACATACACACACCTACCTGGGTGTCACAGACATACACACCTACCTGGGTGTCACAGACATACACATTTTACAGATATACAATCACACCTACAGTTCTGGGTGGTACCCAGGGATGTACAGGCGTACACACACCTGCATGAGTGTTACAGACATACACATGCACCTAGACCTGGGTGTTACAGACATACACATGCACCTAGACCTGGGTGTTACAGACATACACATGCACCTAGACCTGGGTGTTACAGACATACACACACCTACCTGGGTGTTACAGACGGTGAGGGGGTACCTGAAGATGATCCACGTGACCTTCTCTGAGCAGGGTGGGCTGGTCAAAGACCCTTCATACGTCCAGTAGTCTCTCAACATTGGATCTAAACGTAGAGAAATGTCAGAATGATCTAACTGATCATAATTATTGTGCGTTAATCCTACTAATGAACTTGCAATTCTATTCGGGTATTGTTGACTTATTCAGTAGAATGTGCAATAGTTGGTCTTATTTTTGAAATTTTAGAAGCAAATTCTACGTTGCAAGCTAGTATACTTCAGTTTATAACCTAGATATGATATAATTACATGACCATTTTGGAATTTCATTAAAAGGGATTTGGTCTTTACCTGGTAGTAAGCAGTTCGGATTGAATGCCGTGGTTATTGTCTTTTGGCGCCCCTGGTCAACATAGATGAATACATCAATACATAATAATCTTGGTACAGATTGATTAAAATAAGTTCAAGTAGAATATTCAGATCTCCATTATTTAGTATCATAAAAATGCCCCATGTTGTCCTTTCGTCACATCAGTGCATCTGCAATATGAGGCCATCTTGTAATTCAATGGGTAATTTTTTTTAACCACAGACATAAACGTTTATACTAAACTAGTCAGCACCTTATGGTGCCCTCTAACCCCCAAAGATGGTCACTTGTGACTACCTGCATAGAAATGCAGGCATCTGCCGTGGGTGGTCAAGTGGATTTGGTGATATATAGCCAAAGGGGATGGCCAGTCAAAATAGTAGGCCGCTAAGTAGCCTCTCCGCCGTTACACCAATTTCCCGCCTTGACACACACTGCACACACAAGTATCTTCTCCTATTGTCACCCACAAATGGAGCGTGCTGTGTCCTCTATCGGCTACTCTTGGCCTTCCCATTAGACTCCTCCACTCCCACTTCCGCTTGCTCATTTGAATACCATCACTGCGCGTGCGTTAAACAAATGGCGGGCGGAAGTCGCCATGGCAACAGCAGATGAGGGGCTGAGACACTAGGCTGAGGTTATTAAAGGAGCATTGTGTGTACTTCGGGCGGTTGGGCATGGGATTTATGGATTCCTTCGGGGTAGTGACAGAAATGGGGACGATACAGGTGTAGGGGTGATGATACAGGTGTAGTACCACTGGTACCACCAGCACAGGTGTTAGTCAGGTGAGACACACTGTAACACCTGTGGTGCTTCTGGTGAACACTAGTAAGGGCTGGTTAAGGTGGTTGTGCAGCCTCTGGTATGACCTGTGGTCAACAGGAGTGGACACCCATCACCTGTGTAGGTATACAATGGGGGACACATGCTCCCCTACTGCTGGACACCCCTAGCAGGATGTTGGACACTTTAATACTTAGCCAGGTAGAGGAGTATGGAAATGATGACATATGATAAAGCGGGGTGTAAATGGAAGAGAGAAAGTGTTAGCTGTACCCAAATAGAAATTGCAAATCCATCTTAATCCATATCTTCCCATATCATAGGTGTGTAAATATATAAATCTCATATAGTTGGTATAGATATCTTTCCCAATATTTGAAGATGGTATAACGATAATATCACTGAAATGTTTTTGCTCTCTATGGACTAATGTGATTAATGTGTATGTATCTGAGGGTAGTCACAAGCCAGCGTTGTGAACATAGATTTGCTTGCAAATGTAATTTATAAATTCATGTGTTTAGAAAATATGTCATTTAAATTGACAGTAATCAAAACTTGCCTCAGCCACCATCAATTTAACCAGAAAAAAAAACAGTTGCTTATGTTATGTCTATCTGGAAGCTGTTCCACACATGGACGTTCAGCATGGGCCTCCTGCAATATGCCTCCACAGGGGGTTCATATCCAGTAACCTTGGGCCGGCCTCAAGCTGGTATTAATTCACCCTAAGTGCCCTATTCCCACCTTCCTCCATAACCTCCCATTGACCCCTGGGCCACACCCTGGAGTGGTGCCTGAGTTCCTGCACCCCTCAGGTGTCACATACCTGCTCCAGGGTGGTATGGGTTCCCTCCATTCACACCTGTGCCATGGAGGACCCCATCCATGGTACTGTGTATAAATATTTTGGGTCCCCAGGGTCTGGGGCTCAGGGTCAAAGAGTGGCCCTACATCATTGCACCTGTCTCGGGGATTAATGTGATATTTCGTAGACTGTTCGTGAGTCTTGATTATTGAGCTATTCCATTTCCAAGATGTGCTTTATTAAACTGATTATCAACCTAGTGCAGAACAAGATTTGCTAAGATCAGAAGAATAACTTAAAATGAATACGAAAAATGTAAAAAGAAGAGAGAAAGGAAAAATACGGAAACGGGATACCTACTCCGAATGCTAGATCCTACACTTGAAAAAAATACACATATATTATAGTTCTTTATTTTAGTTATGACAATTTTCTGTAAATAGATTGAAGCCCCGGGTTAGGGGTATTGTTTATGGAGAGGGAATTGTTGGAAGAGGTGATCATTATCCCGATAAATGCAATAAACTAGGATGTGGATTTGGACATCCATTTCTGGTAAGTCAAGAGTTATTTGTTTAATTGAAAGAGTTGGATACTCCTTGGGGCCATGGAGCAAGTCTACTCTTCTTACAGGTAGACCCCCACCACGTGGCGGCGGTGTCTTATGGGACCGTGGAGTAGGAGGCGGCTCTGTTGGTGCTGGAGAAGAAGACACTTGCCGCTGTTTGGGCACCTGGAGTCTCCGGGAGGCCCCCGGAGACGGCCCCACCACCTCCCCTACAGGAGGGACACCTCCAGGGTCGGCTTCACTCAAAGGGCATGTGTCTGTCTCTGGACTGTCTTATCATTGACATTGGAAGATACACAGGAGGAGGCCACAAAGTGGTGTAGTGTGACGCTTAACCCTTTAAAGGCAATGTCATGTCCGCCTGTTGCCTTGATGTACATATGCAGCCATGGTCAGCAGCTTACAGCACTGGTGAAATATTGCTACCCATTTGATAGTGTATTATCCCATTAGGATCGATATGGCAAATGGGTGTAACGCTGAATAGTGTGCATCAAGAGAAAGTCGTGCTTTAAAGCACTACGCGGCCTCAGAACTATGGAGAGGTGGACCGGTAGTAGGGTGTGGATACTGGGGAGAGAATGGTGCTATTTCGTAGGTACCACTTGAGGAATTTGTGTGAAGATGTGATCCAGGGTCAGTCAGGTGCAGTCAGGTATTTGTTTAATCGAGGGGTGTGTATGGGCGAACAGAGAGAAGCTATAGAATAATGATTATTTGCTAAAATGCTGTCTTCGTTCTAGAGTGGATGTTGAGTGATATGGGGAGGGCTGGTAATTTCTTCAATCATTATTAGAGCCTTCACTTCTTTATTAATTCCCATGGATCTATAGTCGAATCGTCATTGAGAAATGACTGTGTATGCTGTCTTTGTGTGTGTGTGTGTGTTTTTTGTATACTTACTTTGTACTGAATGTCTTCTAAATGCTCAGCCAATAGTTTGATTCCGGGGTGTGCTCGACCTATCTGAAAAACAGAAAAAAATTCTACAAGTGTCAAAGAGATTGTGGGCGGTTTATGGTATATTCCACACCACACGACCAATAAGTACATTTTTTGTGAGTTTATGTACTTATATAACGAACTGATGCCAACGGGCAATGGTAAAATCATAAAGCAGGGCATAATTGCAGATATAATACCCTGGATGAATAACTGTCGCTTACCATTGCCTTGCAATGTGCCCAGGCTAGAGAAAAAGTGTCACGGGGATAGAAATGGCGTGGTGCTTGGGCGGGTGGTTTGATTTCATCTAAGACGAAACATTTAGGGGAGTCAATTAGATCAAGCCCTTTTGGACCAGATATTGTTTGACTGTGATCCGCAGAGCGGTGGTCTTGATCCGGCCTCTGTTGGGCCGCTCTGACAGCTCTGAGCAACTCCTGGATCCTCTCCTGACAGCCGGGGGAGCTGCTCAATCCTCACCACGAGGGGGATCCCAGGACCACCTGTCAACAGCTCCAGAGCAGCTCAGGGCCTGGGGTGAGCTGCTCTCAATGACACTGACCACAAGGTCTTACAGCATTGGTTGGCCACTGGTCAGTTCTAAGGGAGGCTGCGTAAGGCTAGTATTGGATGCTAAGGGGAGGGTGGAGGGAGGGTGGTATGGTTTCTCGTCAGCCCTCAGCTTTGACCATTTGGCTGCATCTGCCAAGCACCCTGACATACACCCCATACCAACCCTTACGTGGAAACAGTGAGCAGTACCCGTTGGTTATTTATTTAATTGGGGCCTGGGAAATGCTAGCCAGCTTATCAGTGTCTATCACTGGATTAGCAAGGGTCTTTAGGCCACCCAGTCTTCGCGTGAATGAAAATCAAAGGGTTAAGCCGCCAGATCTGCGGGGTTAAGTCGGTGGGATCTAAGGCTAGATCTCCGCCTGTCACCCTCTGACAGCTGGTACTGAGGTCCTGAATTAGCCTTTACTGCCATTTTGGGGCATTGAAAGTGGGGATTTAGGACCAGGCATTTGTCAGCGAGTGACAGTAGAGTGGGGAGCAATGCGGGGCAGGAAAGGGGCAATAGAGGGAGCTGAGTTCAGAAGAGCAGGTTTAAGGGAGGCTGGGGAAGGGCAAAGACTGCGAGCACAGTTTTCTGTGGTATGGCAAATTTATAAGGAAATTTGGAATGGTTCAACGTCGGACAAATATGCAGACAAAGTGAAATTCCACTTTCTGATAAGCCAGAGAAAATGGGAGCGATCAGGGATCCACAAAGCATTGCGCTTTACACTGAAAACATACTACCAATTTTCATATGGCTTGGCATTCAAAAATCCTTATACATTCCTTGTTTTTCAGGAATGTAATACTGCTCTCTGCTTCACTGACGTGACCCAAAATTGCAAATTCACCAATATCCCAAGAGCTACCAAGGTTATTGTAACCCCCCCACACACACACACACACACCCTCCACGCGCACACATACATACCGAGGCTGGCTTATGTATTGGCAACCAAAAACAAGCCAAATGGTGGTCGTGACATTGGAGCCGACACTAAGCAGCTAGAGTGAGGGTGGTGGATAGAGGACAATGAGCAAGAGGCAGAATAAGGAGGAAGAAAGCTAGAGCTCCAAGGACAACCAAAACACAACTTTGTTTGAGCAACTGCTCTTTGCAGGGCCAAGTCATGTTCGACACATGGTCGTACTGGCGGCTGAAGTAGGCAAGGCAAACGTAACAAATGTACAAACGATGTTTCACCCCTGCGCCTTTGTGCAGGCTTCCCGCAAGCCGTGTCGAGCTCAATTTCTCAGCTGTATTATTCTGTGAGCTGCTCTGTTCTAGTGTTCAGCGAGCGACTCGACGCGCCACCTAGTGAGGGCTGCTGGAACTGTAGGGTTCAGACAAAATGGCGATGAATTACTCTGAGTGCAGCCTTCTACTGTAGCTGCGGGAAATGACATTATTCTATTTTCCCTCTTTCTTGCTCTCCCACTCTGATGCTGCATTAGAACTGCTAAGTGACATTGATTTGAGTGGTATGTTAAGGGACAGAAGGGTGTAGTGAAGCCAGGCACTGGAGGGAGAAGGGAGGGCCCATGGGAGCTGCTCATGGGAATGGTATTGGGTGAATAGTGTAAGTATAGTGTGGTGTGGGGGTTTAGTCCATTCAGCATTTTATCCTCAATTTATTTCTACCTACACATTTCCCTTATACTGACAATTGGGCTTCAGCGATGTAAGCATATCAATAATGATCAGAGGCGTAGGAAGCAAATCATCATGGGGGGAGGGGGCAGCGGGGGCTCCACCGGGGCCACCTTGAATTGTGTGCCTATACATACCCATATAAAATTTGTATAGAAAAGTAATTTTTGGTGAATTTCAGATCTGATTTGAGGCTCAGAGCCACATTTTCCCTATCCTATTACAATCTCAATCTTAATTGAGTTTTAGCTTAATATTCAATTAATTATGAATTCTTGGCAAATTTTGGGGGGCCCAGACATACTAGGGCCCCACCTCCTTTATGATTGGGGGCTTGGGGGGCCCAGGCCCCCCTGCCCCCCCTTTTCCCACGTCCCTGTAATGCAGAAAAAAATGTGCAGAGGGTCTATGCAGTCAAAGTATCGGAGGGAGGGTGAGACAGTATACATTACTGGCACTACGTGTACATTGTATACAGGTACAAAACATGTAAATCTGTATTCGCATAGTTGAAATGACCTGTTATCCGAAATAGCCCTTGTCTTGACTCTACAAAAGTCGAAACTATATAGCTAGAAGAATAAGCTATGCATCAATTGTCAGAATGAATTCTTCGTGTGAGTCAATAAGACAACATGATATAGCCTACTCATATTTACAGTCAATATTTACTGGAAGATGAATTCATACATACAATATAGTTGAATTTGTCAGCAAGGTAGAGATCATTTTCTCATTGTCAGTTTCTATCCTCAAATCTAAAGTCTCTGATAGTGTTTTATATTTGGAATACTATGCTACATGAGAAATCAGGAGCTTATTTCAATGGATCCAACTATCCCACATATCCGTCTATACGGTTTGGAAATCCTACCCTGTAGCTTCACTGTCGTATAAGGTGCACTCTCCCCAAGACTGAATGCTGCGCCTTCATCACCACTAAAAGCAGTGATGAATGCCTATAATTATTTCAAGAGTATTAGTGCCCTTCTCATAGATTTGAAGGATTGGGGTGCCATTAGATCTGTTGAAATGCCCCCTGTGTTTACCATTATCACAAGAATAAGGACTTTTTGCTCTATATGACAATTAAATAGGATATACCTACTTGTATGAATAATGTGATGATGGCCACACCTTCGGATTTCCCTAAGGCGTCCTCTAGACAGCCATAGAGCGATGAATTCCAGTGAATCAAGTGCAACTGAAATCAGAAGTTCATAAAAAGTTATCAGAGAGAAGGACTGTGAAGATTCATCAAAACACAAGACGACACTGACAAAATGTGCATTATAGTGTCACAAGGACAACTTCTGACAAGGTATGCATAGTTTGGTAAACAATCACAGAATTTATGTCCTGTAGGGATTTTATGAGATAGCAGGTGCAATGCAATTTTCACCTGCTTTAAGCACAAAGGGCCTGCATTTTATTGATGTTTTAAATAATCAATCCCTCAAGCCTCTCATTGTCATTGCCTCGCATAAATGCAGGGGACCTATTCGTGTATACCTCTCAATTTCCTTTCTCTTAAATCCCTTCCTTTGAATTCAGGCTGTCCTTTCCCTTTCTGTCTGTCTCCCTTTGCCTGCCCCCCCCCCCATCCCATTCCACCCTCACACTCCACTACTCTGTGAACCAACACCCGGCCTTGTAGGCTCTGTGGGCTCAGCGGCCGGTGGCAGACCGTGTGAAGTCATGTCTGAAGATAAGGGGGAACAACGAGCAACTCAGTCCTGCTCTCTACAGCTCACTGACGCCCTCAACTGCTCACCAGGGGTGGGCGAGCTGCTCACGCCAATGTAGGCTAATGTAGAACAAGTGGCCTTGTTGTCGCCCACCGCACACGGCTTGTTGTCTACTGATTTCTCAACGTTAGACTTGGTATGTGTTTACAATGGGAATGGGCTTTGGATGTTTGTGGCCTCTTCTCTATTTGTTGTGTATCGATTGTTTGGTAAAGGTTGAGGTTTGAGTGTGTTTGTGGTGGAGTCTGGCTCCCGTGGGATAAGTATTGGTGTTGTCAGGTGGAGTTGTGACTTTATGTGTGGTGTATGGATTTGCTAGCAAGCAAACAGGAAGGAGTATCATTGCGCTGCTGCATTGGTGATCTTTTTTTCTATTTGCTTCACTTATAAAAAAAAGAAAGACTTTAGTATCTGATAGTAGTATTGGATTTAAGACTGGGAGGAACTAATTAAGTCAGATCTTTGCTTTTCCACATATCCATACCTAGTAATTGAAGCTGAGACATCCTATAGTCCAAATGGTGTTCAATTTCATACTCATATAGGGCGCTCTGACAGTGTCTCTGTGATGCCAGCGTGGCCATGATGAGAACCATAGACCTCCAATTCCATTAGACTTTTTTTTTTCCATTCGATAATTTTTTTTTCTATTGAACACAGCATAATGTTGGGAAAAAAACAGTTTGGTCTATGGAAATTATCTTGAGTACTGTACTGATAATACCTATATATCATATATGTTTATCAGCGGTATTAGAACCAATTAACTACTGGCCTATTTTTAACACAATAATGTACCCATGCATTTGCGATTTATCATTTAATTATCTTTACAATTCAATGGATAATTTGTAATTAGATATGCTGGCTTTGTCTTGCATGAACATGTATTTCATTACCGTAGTGGCATGTTTAAGCGGCCCTTTTTTAAGACGGGTGCTTATTAAAGACTTAGTTTATAGTGGGTTTTTTTTTCACTTTCAATGTTCCTGTATCATGGTGTTTATTTAAGACCGGTGCTCATTCAAAGGCAGGCGCTTTGGAATTTTCCCCATATTCCGGCATAATATATAGGCTAGAGGAATCATTTAACTTAATGCATCCCATTTATTAGACCCGAGTTCCGAACTCGGGTCTACTTCTAGTGTACAGGT
Source organism: Acholoe squamosa (assembly GCA_949317995.1). NCBI lineage: Eukaryota > Metazoa > Annelida > Polychaeta > Phyllodocida > Polynoidae > Acholoe > Acholoe squamosa. Next base: position 56,513,041 of record OX439038.1, read on the forward strand.
TTTCGCCGAAGCTTTTTGCGTATAGGGGTAATGTGCACCATAAATCGACCATTGCAAATTGGTATAGAATAATTTGTAAATTGTATTGGTATCAGATATATTGTAGGACTATTTATGGTAGGTCTACCCATGCCACAAGTGGATTGCCTGCACGCAATGCTCCCTATAAGACTGTGGATGCCTTCCCCTTCACACAGTGTCCAGCCGGTCTCTGTGTGTGTGTGAGGGGGAGGGGGTACATATAGGTCCTCTATATACCAATATTGCAGGATGTAGAATGTGTGCAGCCATTTCTTGAGCTGATTTCCAGCATGCTACACTGATAGCTATCAGAGAGCACTTGTACCCAAATAACTCAGGACTGAATCTATCAAGGCCTTTTCACCTCTCCGTTCTATGGTGTTTAATTGAAAATGTTGACGTCATTCTGTGTTTTAAATTGTGTTTTAATGTGTGTTTTTATTATTCTATGGTCTTAGACATGCATGTAGCATTGATGCACAGTTAACCCTTTATGGATAGCAAGATGCATTGATGCACCTTTAACCCTCTATGAATGGCATGATGCATCGATTCACTTTAACCCTTTATGAATGGCATGATGCATTGATTCACTTTAAGCCTTTATGAATGGCATGATGCAGTGATGCACTTTTACCCTTTTTTGGTGGCATGATGGATTGATGCACAGTTAACCCTTTATGAATGGCATGATGCATTGATACACAGTTAACCCTTTAAGGGCAGAGCAATAATTGTTGCCCTGGCCATGGGGACGGCCTCTGAAAAAAGTACAGTTCCTAGAGGACGAGCCCATTTTCAATTCCTATACTAATCCTATATAACTGGCATCGACTATAGTCGACGCTAGGCCTGCCATGGTGTCGACTATAGTCGATGCTAGGCCTACCATGGTGTCGACTATAGTCGATGCTAGCCCTCAATGGGTTAACCCTTTATGAATGGCATGATGCATTGATGCACATTTAACCCTTTATGAATGGCATGATGCATTGATTCACTTTAAGCCTTTATGAATGGAATGTAGCATTGATGCACAGTTAACCCTTTATGGATAGCATGATGCATTGATGCACAGTTAACCCTTTATGGATAGCATGATGCATTGATGCATATTTAACCCTTTATGAATGGCATGATGCATTGATGCACATTTAACCCTTTATGAATGGCATGATGCATTGATGCACATTTAACCCTTTATGAATGGCATGATGCATTGATTCACCTTAAGCCTTTATGAATGGCATGTAGCATTGATGCACAGTTAACCCTTTATGGATAGCATGATGCATTGATGCACAGTTAACCCTTTATGGATGTTACAAAGCATTGATGCACATTTAACCCCTCATGGATAACATGATGCATCGATGCACTTTAACCCTTTATGAATGGCATGATGCATTGATGTACTTTAACCCTTTATTGGTGGCATGATGCATTGATACACAGTTAACCCTTTATGAATGGCATGATGCATTGATGCACATTTAACCCTTCATGGATAACCTGATGCATTGATGCACTTAACCCTTTATGGATGGCATGATGCATTGATACACAGTTAACCCCATAGGGATAGCATGATGCATTGATGCATAGTCAACCCTTTATTGATAGACAAGGCATTGATGTGCAGTTAACCCTTTTATGGATGTCATGATGCATTGTCAGCAAATATGTCAGTAATAATGCACTATTTGTCAGCAATTAGTCAATTTATGTTAGTAATTACTCACTTTTTGTCAGTAATTACTCACTTTTTGGTAATTAGTCCAAATATGTCAGTAATAATGCACTATTTGTCAGCAATTAGTCAATATATGTGACATGTACTGGGAAAGGGGGACTTATTGCCCCCTGCACTAAGACCCCTTTTCGCAGATCGTTTGTTAGTTATTACTCACTATTTGTCAAAATATATCAGTAATAATGCACTATTTGTCAGCAATTAGTCAATACATGTTAGTAATTGCTCATTATTGGTCAGCAGTTCATCAACATATGTCAGTAATCACTCACTATTTGTCAATATCTGATTGAATATTGAAAATTGAATTGAAAATAGCATTGAAAATTGCATTAAAAACTCGGGTCTTTTAGGTCTTAGACCTAACCTGCTCCATCTTTTATTTATTTATTTATTTATTTAATTCAACTCTTGTATTAAGTGCCTTTCATAGAGAATAATATCTGTTTCAACATGTGACACAAGTTAGACCAGGAGAGGCGGTGTATGTACCTAGTGTGACTATCAGGACGCTAGCTAGACTTGTGAGTAGTATACTGAACTGTCGGATAGAGCATGGCCACCCACTATAGCGGCCTCTGGCAAACTTAATGCATCAAACTATCATGCTGACTGTTATCAGTACTTATCTCGCCAGGTAGGAGACCAGACAATATAAGATTCGTATGAAATAATTTAGAACAGATGATTAAATCGATAGATTCAACATCTTACGTCCAGAAATTGAAAAAAAAAAAAACAATGAATAATAAACACAGCAGCATTAGAGCTCTTAGTGAAATTCAAAAGTTTAGTGATTCAATTTGCATTCGCCAAAACCATGGGAACCTTGTGAGACGGCCATTAGGTATTAGGGATATGGCGTGTTTGTCAACAAATTAAGGACCACTTTTTTGGAATGTTGTCGTGGGTTAATGTTTCCCACGCTTTGGGCGCGTGAATGTGAATACATCGTAGTGGGGGCGTGGGGGGGGGGGGGGTGCCCATGAGGTGGTGGTGAAGGGGGGGGGGTATTAGTTGTGTATGTAGGCTGACACTGTCATTACAAGCAGATCGACATCATGGCGCTCATTACCATGCCAATTGTGAGTATAAATAAATTATTGTTGTGCTCAGGCCAAAGGCTGGTCACTACACGTTTCACTTCATGTGTCTATAGTCATTACTATGAATGCATATATTTTGGTATATTTTAAAGTAACTGAATGTACGCACCTACATTTCTTTATGTTTTGGATTATTAGATGTTTCGCAATGTTATAGATTACTGTTTTACTTAAGACTCTCTAAGAAAATAGTTAGTGAATCTACCAGGCAGTCCTTTTAAAATTGAAAGGCGAACCACCTTAATTGCAATGCAGAGAAGTAGTTAAAAATAACAGATGTCATGGATATAGAAACGTTGAAAATATTCTTGAAATACAAACACTCTGTTTTGTTATTCTGCAGTTTATAAGTCGTATGGGTCTTTACTGGTGTATTTTGTTTTTTATTTGGTATTTCTTTCGAGCATGGTTTGTCTGTGTATTTTCTACACACCCCTGGACACAGTGACAAAGCTCTCCGTGTACAATCAATGTAACTACGAGTTGTGTAACAACAACAACGAGGGACGCGCTATGGACGCTACCCTATTATCGCCCATTGCCAGGAGCAGACGACAATCGACCGGTCGATATTGCAGACCGTGTATCATTAGAAAACACGCTCCGTTATGCACGTGATGCTTGCTAAAACGCCCGGCGGGGCCCACTGCCGCCCCTGATTGCAGGTTGTCCGTCTCGTTTCCACAGCAGCCGACAATTTGCTCGACGAGGTTGTGAATTAACCGCGGGACATCGCATTTTGAGCTGCCTTCACGCACATGGCCACGCGCCCGCGACGCCACCCTTGTATATTAGTCAGCAAAACGGTGAGAAATTACACCCGGCTGAAACCAATACATACAATGACATGCAAAAGTTCGTGTACCTGTCGTAACGCCTGGGTGAGTGAGAAGGGATATGTTGTAAGTGGTTCTGTCCGTTGGCCTACCTTCGGTTTGACTATTCTTTTCACAGATTGGGGGGTGAGGCCAAAAATGGACATCTATTCCATCCTTTATGTAATAGCAGTAGATCTTATAAAAGTTAATGATGACCTCAAGATAAACATGAATTTTTCCATTTCCGCCTTTTAGACCTACTTGGTACCGGCTATGAGCCTTTTGTTTCATTGAAATCTCTCAAATAATCATCCTAATTACATGGCCTAACTATCATACTACAATTAAATACATGTACAAGTACACGTAAATAGGCCGACTACCGTCTGCTGTGACCATTGCCACGCGAGCTTCAGTTTGTCACAACACATTCTGAGTCTACACATACCGTTATATGGAACTTAAATTGAATAGAGATTGTCGTCTGCCTAGAGCTGTTGGTGGGATTTTGGCGGGAACTCGGATACGGACAACCATTTCCGGGTTTCTGCCACGTCAATATAAGATCATCGAATCCGAGACTAGGGGCCCTGTCTACTATTTGCCCTTATCAGGGGGTGTGGGTGTCGAGATCGGCAGAGTTAGGAGTGGGAGGGCGGATATCTGCAATGGCCCCCATAAAGCCAGGTCATACTTAATCAAACCAGCCACCCGAACGTTAAATCTGTTCGCCGTCTAGGGGCGAACGCGAACTTGAGTCGGAGGGGGGGGGGGTATTCTGGGGTGGGAGGGGAGTGGATGTATTACTATGATTAAAAAAATATTAGCAGATTTGATGGCAGGCAGATCCCGTGGGGGGCACATGTGCTTGACCCTCTGGAGGATCCTTGCTATCATTCTTAGCTGGGCCGGGAAACTCCCCGAAAGCGGGAAAAGTAATTTCCATCGCACAAATAAACCGCCAGCGCCTTGCGTAAAGAATGCTGAGACCTGTGGGTGGGAGGGGCCGGCAGGAGTCTGGGGTGGATATCATCTGCCCCCAGGGAGACGCTGCTTCACTACTACTCCCACCCCCTGGAGGCCCCATCCTTACTCTGACCCCCACCCCGACCTCCAACACCGCTTAAGCCTTTTGGGATGGAACAATGCGTTAATGTTTTATGTACATGTATATGCGTGCATCACGCCGATCCTTCAGGAGTGTACAAATGTATCAACCATATCGCGTTGTTACGATGCATGGATGCAATACAGAAGGAGTTAGTTACCAGGGCTGTATTTATGCATGGTAGAGACACAGGGAAATGTTGCATTGAATCGCCTTGCTGCCCTTAAAGTGTTTGACAACCACCCACACCTACCAGAGGTTGTAGGCGTCGCTTTCAAAGCCGACCCCGTATCTCATCCGCCGTCGCCAATTTTACTGCCCCCCAAAAAGAGGCCGCGCGCGGTCAAAGCAGACGACTTTTTTCAATGGCCGCCATTTTGATTGCTGCCGGTTTGTCAGCGCAGATTACCGGAGGCGCACGTCGGCCGGGATCTCATTTAATGCACCAGTTGTAGACACAACCACCCGCCACTCCTGTCCCCATCCCTTCAACCCCCTCTTCACTGGCCGTGTTTTGATCAGAGCGCTTCGTGTATGGCCCCAGTCGCCGACACCGAGGAGACGTTAGCTACAAATTTCATCTGGATCTCGACAGCGAGCGGTGTAATTATGTTATCAATGGCAGCAGACGATAAGGCCTGCACGCGCGTAATAACGTCAACGTCACGGGTCAGACTGGGTGACCTCCTTTCTGAGTTTACATAATGTACAGTGGGCGGATGGTGTCACGCATCACTGAACAGCAGGGATGTGATCAGTAGAGATGTTACTATGGGGACGAGGCATACACCCTTCTGAATTCGCTTCTCTCTCTCTCTCTCTCTCTCTCTCTCTCTCTCTCTCTCTCTCTCTCTCTCTCTCTCTCTAGTGGCTGCGTCTGAAAGTGCAACTCAGTGTTCCCCAGGTTCTTATGGGGTGCTCTATTGCTCTGCAACAGTAATGTTAAGCCTGTATTCCACCAAAATGGAATCGTGCACGATTTTGGCATCGGTTTGCATCAGCGATGACTTTTGACCATCGGACACAAATCGGCCACAAATCGTTCAACAATCTTTCAACAATTGGCTTCAGTGGAAGAGGTCAAAGTTGGCCATCGTTTTGCATCATCTGCCTATCGTTTTGCATCGACGAGGCTCCCGATAGCTGGCCGATAATATTAAATCAGTTTAATATTATCGGCTTCCCATCGGCCTCTATGCAAAATTGGCAAAATTTTTTCCTTGGTGGAAGAGGTCAAAAGAGTGAGATTTGAGGCTGAAAATTCTCCCATCGGGCTGCTATCGGCCTGACAAAATGATCGGGCCGATAGGGAGCTGATACCCTAAAACGATGCTATCGGCCCACTATCGGCCCAACAAAATCGAGGGTTTGGTGGAAGGCCCGCTTATAGCATCACTGGGACTACGTCCTAATGTTTGTTCTGGTCTAGTAAAAAGGAAATTTATATATGGAAGGCGATGCTGTTGCTTAGCCTACTCCCATGATGTCCCTTCTTGGTAGTGCCTGACCCAACCGACTATCCCTTATACTACTCACATATCAAAATCGTGTGTAAGTAGTATAGGCTAAGTGATTGGGAGCAGCGCTCTCTAATTCTCTCTCTCCCCCCCCCCCCCCAACCCCTCTCTCTGTTCTCAACTGTTCGATAGACTATGATTTCTTTTATCGTGGTCTGTTACTTATTGTACCCGAAAGGTTATTAGGACATAAGATGTATAGTCCACTGGGCCTATTCGGCTGACTTTTGTGTAGAAAATGTATGACATAAGTCGGGCGAAGGTGCCAAGTGGAATATTGACCTTACAATGTATGTACCCCGTAACCTATAAGTTTCACATGGACTCCTTTTTGAGCATCCCCTTTTCCCAGAACGAGTGGTAAATTGCACCCATATTACGACGATTACTCGCCTTAGCGACCTGACCGCAAAACGTACATCCGGACATTTGACTTGTGGTCAGATTACCGGAAGACGATCTCCGGTCCATCGTCTGAAATGGGAACCCTCTCTCTGCCCTCCTTAACAGTCTCCGCCCAGAGCTTTTGCCAATAGGCAATAGGCCTATGCATTTGGACACGAGATGTGTGAGGATGTGTGTTCGGAGAGTGCAGTGCCAAATGTCGTCTGGTGGTCGTTCGGCCCAAGACCGGTGTCGTGAAAGCCTTTTACGTCATTATCATCTGGACTGCTCGCTGCAGAATTGACGCTTGTCGGACAAATTGTAGTCTGGTTAGTGGACAGCGTATGCTTTCCCGCCAAGAACGAGGTCAGGGCATCTGGACTCCTCTGAATAGATGTCGTCTGGAACACTGCAAAAATAGAGCCTACTGGTAAAGAGCAGACGTCATTCATGAAATGTGCTTCAAGAAATGTCGGAACTTTTACTAACTCGATGTTTTGCAATACAGTTTGTCTGATATGTGGATAATTGACAGGACGTGCAAGAAGTAAAAACTATCAGAGTCAAAAGCTGAACATTGTGCAGCCCTTTTCACAACCAACCGTGTGTTTTTTAATCAGCAAAATGTCCTTTGAAACCTTCATATTGGAAAGATTTCTGCTGAATAGGTTCAGACCATCCTGGTTGTAATAGACCCAAAGGCAGTACTGCAACCCGGTGCATATTTCCTCATTGGTTGAGCCTGGCTCCAAAATGACACTGCACTCAAATGAGTCATTAAGAGCCATTACGAGCCGTTTAGAGCCATTAAGGACCCGTGGAGGTCCTACCAAACATGATTCATTACTGTGTGAATAGTACACAGTGAGTACGACTTAACTGATAGTGTTAACAGTGCTGTTCACATGCATGGATTTAGAATGGAACCTTTTATTTATATAATTCCACCTTTAGTGTTTCACATCAACGCCCTGGTGTATGGTACATAAATGCAGCATGGCCTAAGGACACATGTACATTATTTTGTAACTTATCCAGCAATAGTCGCGCACTAACAGCAGCCCGGCACTTAGAAACCCTACACGATGTTCCTATAGCAGCCTCCAATACACTCCTCAAAACCAACAGTTCTAGGCTAGGAGAGTATTTCAGGACGGACCAATGTAGCTCAACTCACTTCTACCACCAGAACTAGTATGGTGCCATAGTGAACCACAGGCTCTCATGAGGTTATACATAGGGTAGAGCAATCATAGTAGCCACTACTGAAGGTCTGTAATGACATCATAGAGAGAGTTTTGCTAACAATGCCTGCGGTATCAGTTCCTTTTGAAACACCCTACAGGTCTAGACAAGTGATAAGAGAGACTTACTGACCGAACAACGGTTAGATCTGCTCCCTGGTGAAGAATAACACGACAAACAGTGATTGTTACATGAACATGGGCCCCCATGCGTCACTCGAAGTCTGGTCCTCTTTTCACATTGATTCTTGTTTTTCAGTGTCTTGATACGACCTCCTAGCATCTTACAGTTGACCTCAAGTGTATACATGCTCTGTTATCCCTCACTTCTATGACGCTTTACCTAATTCATACTATGGATATTTTTGATCATTTGACGGCTGCATAGTGCATTATGTGGTCAGGAGTGTTGCAACCACATAGAGTAGGTATGAATCCAATCCTGGTGGGGAGTGCTGCATTAATGTATTATCAGAGTAAATGGACATGATGCTAAAATTTAATGCATCGTGTGGTATTTGTGGTACTCAGATGTTAAACAAATAAGTATATTGGGCTGTGTGGGTTGTGTTTATATGTATATCAATGTGGTATAAGTTGTGTAGTTATTATCAGCTCACTCCGCTATTCTCACGTATTTGGGAAGACTAACTCTAGTGGTATGATGTTGGCTCAGCCCATCCTTTTAACCAACACCAAGACGCCGATACAAGTCACCATTTATTGTTCATTGGTTATTCACAGTTACAGTTGATGATGAGTCCACTCATGGTTGTACAGCTTCAACGACATCAGTCTATTCATTCAAGCAGTTCATGTTTAACAATCCGATGCTACTGGAGAGGTATAAGTGCCATAGAGATCCTGTTCAATCCGTTCTTACATTGGCTAAGTGTAATACTAAATACTAAACAGCTTCATCCTCGTCTACTCCAGGAGTATGTGTTGCCTCCTCGGCTGCTCCCACAATACTGACTCCTCCCTATCTCTTACCAACCCCTCACACCTTTCAGACGCCGATGTTTGGCTCACCCGTATTCCCCCCTCCCCCTCTACAGAATCTACCTGACCAGATCTCGTCGACTCCCCTCCGTCTACACATTCCACAGCCTACCATAAACTCTATACTACCATAAACCCTATACAGGACTCCTATAGCACTCTCCCATATAGCATATAATAAATACACACATAATACAGCATACAATAAATACCTACATAAGTGTACCCTGTTATACCCGTTCATTATAATTATTGGCTATTGATGACAAAACAGGTGCGGGCGCTCCCCTCTTGTGACGCGAGTCACACCAATTGTCAAGCATAAATTATGCCTGAATACATCTTATGTATTGTTTTGTCACTAATACCTGAGGTAATCATCGTTATTATATTATACATTTCAATAGTTATTCATATACATACATATGCAACACACTTATATAATACCATGCATTATTACTATATATATTTTCCACACTGCATTGGTGACTTATTCTTAGCGCAAACTTGTCCTCTAACATATACTTTATTATTACAATTCTCTCATTCCTTGATTCTCAATTTGTTTTTCTTTCCTTTGTTATTCATTTTACTCATTCACTCGCCTTTACTAAGCACTTTGTCCCATACTATGTTTATATATTCTTTTTACCACCCTTACCCGGGAGTCGACACCAGTTACACCCAATCGGGCCAATAAATCTCCTTACATCTGTCAACTCCTTGTTCCGAAACGTTCCCCTCTATCTACCCTTTGCCCCAAGCATCACTCTAAAACACACTCTAACGCGTCTTGGGTTACACCTGGCAACCTCTTACTTAACTCACGCGTGCACAGCTTGTCAACGAGTATATACATCAGAAATCTTTTCACTTGCTACATTACGTCGTAGTTAGTGTCTCATTAGTTGGTCGTACATTTAAATTGCAGTTTCTTTTAGCTATATCATCTTACTTAATAATATACACTGGCACCATTCCCAGACATTATATCAATTCATTTGTAGATAGTCTTTTGTATTGTCTATTCCATCCTTTCGTCTCACGCCAGCTGCACGATATCTTTCTCCCCCCCCCTTTTTCTCATGTCCTGACACCGTCTATGTCAAGTCTCTATCATGATGGCGTTTTATTCATCACCTTCAGTCTCATTCATTCAGGTCCACGTACACCGATGACGATCCCGTCCTGGGCTCTTGACCTCGCAAAGCCACGTTCACCGACTCTTTATGACCCTTGTTTACTGAATATGATACAGCCGTAGCCCCATATGATTCTCCAGGTACTTCTGGTAACTGTCTTGATCTTCTTAACTGAGCCATGGCTCTGGCATGTCCCGTGTCAGATAACTGATGTGTATTTATCTCTCTGTTCCTTATTGGTGTCCAGCCCGCCGCTGATATCATAGGTATCTCTAGTGGTACACCTGTCGCCAGGCCCCCACTATACCTAATCAATCTTGTCATCACCGTAAATCCATAGTCACCGTTCAGTATCCCTGCTAACTTCTTTGACACCTTCACAGTGGCCGGTAATGGCAATGGCACTGCGTTTTCCGCCGTTGCCATCTCAGTGGAATATAACACTCGACCCCACTGCACTGTAGCTATGTACTTCGGGCACGAATAGCTTATTGCTACGTCTCTAATAAGAGCCTGTTCTGCTGGTCTTTGAAATACCTGGTCCAAAGGCATTAGACTCTCCCCCAATGGTATTATTTCTGTGATCTCTTTAGTTGCCACCTGTAGATACAGTCCATCCACTGGTTGAAGCCTCTTTAGTTGTCGCACTTTCCTCACCAGTAACGCTATTATTATTATCAGTACTATCAATATCAATGATAACATAGCTATTGTCGTTTTGTGTTCCGGATCTTCTTCCTCATAATTACCTCCGACATCTTCACCGTATTTTTCATAGTCCCAGGTTTCTAGACTCCTTATTCTCATAGGCATTCTTGCTAATATGTATGCCATTAATAGTCTTTTTAAACAAAAATATTGTACCACCATCAGAGTCATGACAATCACCCCTGCAATCATAATTGGTGAATAATCCCATAGTGATTCAGTGGGAAAATGGCCTCCACCACTCATGCCATCCAAATCAGGCAAAGCTGATCCGTCTTCCATTGCACTCACCAAATTCTTCAGATTGACAGCTGCTGGCGACTGTTGTATTCTAGCCTTATGCTTCATTTTGGTCTTTACTAATTTTGGCAACACTTCATCTTGCAATACCTCTACAGTTTCACCATTTAATACGGCCTTTATCCATGTCAATTTCTTAACGCTGTTCATTTGTAGCAAATCGTTATTTACAAAAGTCACATTAGTTTCCATGTTCACATGACCACATCCTGCCAAACTGTAAGGCATCCACGCCCCGGCAGTCATGAATGCGCAATCACACCCAATGTTCAATATGGCGTAATGATGCATGTTCACCTTAACAGGTGGGCTTGACTGACACATCAATTGACCTTGTATGTCGGGTCCCGATACCAAAGTACGACCCTTTCCCAGTGCTATCGCAAATGAAGGAAAATTTGGTTGCACTATATAGTTGATCTCACATGTTTCTGCTATGGCCACCTTGTCATTTCTTATTAGTGCCGCCATGCACCCTCGCTCGGCTATTTTTCTCATGTGTGGAATATCTGGGCATACTGCTATTGAGTTGCCATGGCAACGCGCCCAATTCACCACTGGCTCTGATATATAATACCGCCCATTCTTTGATATGGCTACTTCTGATGGCAATCCCTCTATTCTCGTCCCGTCAGCTTCTTTATTGGCCAGCCGCACTGGTACTGGAAACACCTTTACAGAGTATACACAAAATATGTGTTCCTCTGACACCACCGGAATCCTTATCTGCATTTTTACACGACCTTGGTGCTGATATACTCGCACCACACTATTATCATAGTAATATTCCGGATCAGTAAAAGCGACTCTAAATCGTGGGTACGTAGCCTTTAGATATACTTCAGTGTTGATTATAGCTTCTTTCAAATCTTCTCTAGTGACCAATTTTGAGGATAGTTTTCTTCGTGATGCCAATCTTACCTCAGCTGCCATATCCTTTATCTCAATGAGTTCATTTAATAAATGTATAATATACCCCCATTTGACCCTTGTCAGCAGGCTTTCATGGTTGTATACAATGGATAGTTCATATAATGCCACACTGTGCATAGTTTGAGTTCTTTCCAGCAACTTCCGTCTTTTCAATGATATCTTAGCCATTTCATACAATTGTAACTGTCTATCAGCCAACTCTCCCACTTCCGCCATGACGTCCTCCAAGCCATTGCTAGTACTTGTGGCCAATGTTTTAATAACATCACGCATCTTATAATATGATGTCTTCAGTAATTGAATATCCTTTTCATTTCTGGCTACATCATCAGCTCTTCCAGTGCCAAAAATATAGTACGACAACTCTCCTATAATATTTAGACCTGGTATACCTGCTCTCTTAGACCTTTTGACTTGTTGTTGTTCAGGTATGTTTTCCATTAGCTTTTCCACTTCCTCCTCTCTGGCCTGTATTAATTTTCTAATAATTTGATTCAGCCATTCTTCTTTCTGTTTGATGTTGTCACAGGTATCTTCAAATAATAAGGTTCTGTTATGATGTTGAATATCACACATAACCTGCATATTCTTCACACATTGTTCATAAATACTTTCCATTTCCGGCTCTGGTAATCTATCTGGTATCTCTAATACAAACACTTGTGACACATGATTGTGCTCAGCTGTAGAAATACGTCTACCAGGTTGCAAAATGACACCTAATTCGGCTCTCTCTAAAGTCTCGAAAGTGTGCCTTCCAGCATCTACCACACCCCACAAGGAACATAAGACACATAGTATAGTTAGCCACGCCATTTTCTTCTTATTATGGCTTCCGGTTACAGTTCGAGTTGGGTTACTACGACTCCTAACTGATCGCTCCTGGAAGTTTTTATGGATCTTGAACACTTAATAAGCCCTATCGTGTCAGATAGTTCACCAGTTCATGACCCTTTTACCCCTTCTTGTATATATTTTCCCGTCAATCTGAACACGTGTGCCTTCCTCTCCTATCTAGCTGTACGTCTCTTCCATCTGATAACACCAATTTATTGGATTGGAGTCTTTGTCTCAGCGACTCCTCCTAATGTGCCCTCAATTTTTTTTACTATAGTTTTCACTATATTTTTGTTTTTCTTATTTCAACTTCCCATCCCCTTTGGTTAGATACCTAGAATTAAATTCTCAGTCGATGCTTGACTTCCACCCTGTTCGCACTGAAGATGGCTAGCTATTCCAGCGTTTCTGTCAATGGCGCACTCGTCTATCTCCCGATAGATCGTCTCCAGCCCGGTTTTACCTACATCGTCGGCTGCAGAGACCTGTCCTCCACAGATGCTAACGTTACTCCGTGCATGCTAGTATGCACCGGACCGCAAGGCGCGACCATGCCCTCACACACCACCATTCGAGATCATCTACGCTTAGCTTGTAACATGACTGATATGACACTGCGCGTCATCCACCTGGATGGGATGCCCGATCCCAGTTACCGCCTGCAATCAACTGCTGCTGTTCCACCTATTCCTACTTCTGCTTATCAACCAGCTTATGTCGACATCACTCCGCCTCCAGTCAACCCTACCACTCCTTTCGTGCCACCTTGGAATCCCACTCTGATGTTGCCCATAGGTGCGCGTCCCACCTATAGCGCTATAGTGCCTGCTACCTCTGCTCCAAGCCTCGCATCCACCTTTACCTCCAATGCGCTACCAACTTGCACAGCGACCCTTCCTCTACGAGTGGACACCTCCCACCAATATTCTCTGCCTGCCAACTTCGCTGTGTCATCAACTTCTCGTCCATTGCCACCTCAGCATCACTCTTCATATGTAGACTACAATGTGTTTTCTCACCTTCCTGCTACTTCCGGTGTTTCGCCCTTACCATACACACCTTTGCTAACCACCACTGCACCTCTGACGTCCAGAACAACCCTAACATCCACATTTACCTATTCTGCCGCTGCTTCTCGTCCCTTTTCTACTACCAGCGCCACTACTTCCGGTCAGTTTCCTGCTGTATCTTCATTAAGGATGCCTCACATCACCATCCGATCTGCTCCAGCTGCAGATGCCCGCTCCACCTCGGCTTCTAGGTCTCCGCCTTCCTGTCTACATACGCCCGCTCTGGCCCTGACCTCTTCCACTTCCGGTCAGTTTACTTCATCTTCATCCACTGCAGCTTCACTTCCACACCTTCCAGTAATGTCGCCCTCGTTCTGGAGTACTCTGGCTATCTCACCTGGACATCCACCCTTCTCACCGTTGACCTGTCATTCCAGCACCATGGCCTCTTCCTCACGACTGACTCACAGTTCTTCTACCATCATATCTCTCTTGACATCTTCATCTGCTACCACTACGCGACATCATCCCTATCAGCTTTCTGCCAGACCACAAGCCTCCCGTTCTTCTAATCTTGGAGGTCCTATCCTTCCAACATTGGCTTCCCCAGTTTCTACCCTCTCGCAGAAGTAAGTATATTTCCCTAGTGATTCATACTTTGATTCCTAGAGACGCTCACTTCGTTCTTGTAATAAGATACTATACACATATTTTCTTTTAAAATATCTGCATAAGCTAACTCTATAAAGTCGCTGAGCTCCTCTGATTTGTGAGTAGTGGCGATCACATTCACAGTCTCAGGTGTATAACTGATCTCATTAATACACCCCTATGACTGAATTTTATGTGTCCTAATACCTTCTTAGAAAAGAATTTCACTCACACTTATTTTTGAATATATATCTACAGCTATAGACATCGTATTTCTTTTCTCAGAGTCTGGGCTTCCTAAATAATTAAACCATTATAGGCTCTGGTTCTTTAACAGAATGCCTTACTTCTGGACAAATATATCCTTTAAATTTAGGCCTCTTAATTATGGACCTTGTTACTGGAGTCATTCTATGTGTGTCGCGACTGTGGTCCTGCTGGTTCCGACTAGTGTTTCCATTCACCCTTAGACAACTTATAAGGTGCCCCATAGTGGTTGCCTCCTGTATGTGATGCACTTCTTTCTCTTTATCTCATATACCTGCTTTATTTACTATCTTCAGTTCTTCTCCCGCTTCATCTGCTGATGATGATGATGCCTCTACTCCTACTAGTCCTTAAATCTTCACTTCAGGTATGTATTTATATTAAATGCATCCAAAATGGATCCGACCTTTTACAATTTTCCACAAACTGTATTAAGTAGTTAAGTATTATCCATAGAGTAGGGTGTATCTGAGCCTTAATATCTCTACCCTCTCTACAGTGGGCGATGATTCCTTTCCTTCAGTAAATTATTACTGATCTCCATTAATTCATCTCAACCGCTATGAACCTTCCGTTGTCTATGATCCAGGCTTTTCCACTAGAACTCATGTTTATAGCTTATCTAAACTGCTGATTATGTTGTCTTGTCTTGGTTATGTCCACGTAGCATGCTGGTTGTTCTATCTTGTTAAACTTTTGAGTGTAGTCTGTATCTGTTGCTTGCCGATGTCTGTACAGCTGGAGTTCCACTCCTACACTGCCAACTGTCTTGCTTGTCATTGCATCTTATCTCTTTCTTTACCTGCGCATGTCTGCTCTCTTCCCCCCCCCCCCTTTTTTGTTACTGGGCTCTTAATATACATATGTCTGTCTCAGTGTCCGGCACTTCCCCCCCCCCCCCTTTTTCTCACTCTCGTGTTCATTCCCCCGCTGGCTCTGTTTCCGCGCCGTCATTCTCGCGCTGTCTTTTCTGTCTCTTTCCTCCTGTACCCCATTCTTTCCAGGCATCTGGAGCTGCAAATACTGCCATGGTTATTTGCTGTATTTTCCATGCAGTATTCTTACTTTCCTCAGGTAGTTTCCTAACCCAAGTTTTCACTTCACCTTTCATTCCCCACAATAATAATGCCACATATTCCATTTCCCCTAGATCATATATTCTCTTAATCAAATCCATGTCGTAGAAATATTCTTCTATCTTTTCTCCTGGTGCTCCTCTAAAGGTAGGTGGCGTTATACTGATACCTGCCATTTTGTACATTTCTTCAACCCCTCACAACGTTCCCTTAACAGGTATTGTATTTTATAACCATACAGTCCCTCTGTTCTTTCCTATCAACTCATATCCTTTCTAGTTATATTTATCAAAGTCTTCAATTACATCCTCCTCCTCCAGGGTCGTCTCATTGTCTTTAACCCCGGATGTTAATACTCCTTGGGTGATATGCTTTCCCTTTTGCTTCAGTTTGAACATTTCCCAAGTTTCATCTCTTTGTCTACACTGCCTGCATCGTTTCCCTCTACTAGTCTTGCGATGCCTCCTACACTTTCTTGAGAAAAAGAATGCATTAGTCACACTCCCTACTCCATATTTAAAGTGATGTCTGTTTACTTGTTCCCTTAAATATCTTGGCAATCTCGCGATGTCCAATTTCAGTTTTGATATTTTCTGCATTACTATGTCCTGTAACGTTGCCCCATTGTATCTGAATACCTTCGGCAATGAATATCCAAATCCATATATAGCATCCAGCGCGTCTTCTACCTGTTGTCCCCTATATCTCCCTGCCTTTACTATAGATGGTGCTCTCTTTCCCGCATCCTCACTAGTGGACATTATATGAGATGTTTTATCCCATGTACCTGTTCCAGGTGTTTGGCCGCTCCTGCCGCTGTTGCTGTTGTTCTGCCACAAATGTGACAGAGCCTTGAGGTCACTTGTCTTCTACTATAATACTCTTCTATCAATATGTCATCCAATCTGATTGATGTATCCAGCACAAATTCATCGTCTTTACTATAAAATATTGATGGTTCTGTCTGTGTCGCTGTTTCTGTGGTCTGAGTCTCTCTCTTAATTATACCACCGGTGCCTTGTAGAGTGGCATCCAACAGCCACTCCCATTCTGTCTGTCCCACGGTGATATCACGTATGCTATCCCATATGTTTCCCTGATGATTTACCAGGACCTCGGCTTGAGCTGCTTCCACCACCTGTATTGGCTCTTGCGCTGAGCTTGGTTGGCCTGACGTTGAAGTCGCACCAAATCCTTTTTCATTTGTTTCTGTTGTTGTTGAACTTGCTGCAGACACTGTGCTCCTTTCATTGTAAGTGCTATTGCAATAGTTGTCTTGAATCATCCACGTATTATAGTATTGTTGGTATTGCTGTTCTCCAACACTATCGTACCAGCTATCTGCCATCCGTCCATCAGCACCTGCTATTTACTGTGAGGTCTTATCTCGTCCCTCGTTGTGCGCGCACTGCCACCTCCTGATGCATCTCCTCCTGCATATACCTGTTGCGCTGGCCTCCCCCCCCCCTCCCCTCTTTTCCTACCTTGCCCTACTTTTCCCTTTTCTTTGTGTATCGCCCTCCTTTCCGTCTACCTGCATGAGTCATCTTGACCTGCTCCTCCGGGCGGCCCCTCCCCCTTCGGCACCTGCATCACCCCCCCTTCTCCCTCATAGCAACACACGTGAATACTACAGGATTATCGCCCATCCTGTAGCATCCCGTCTAAGCTCACCCTTATTCTCCATCGCTGGATGAGCTGAGCTCCTCTCTGCCTCTCCTGTGATGCTTACAAATCGGTCCCTTTGGAATGATATGTTCACTGCTAGATTCCTCACTCATAATAGCCCCTGCAGCCAATTGCGCTCTCCTGTCTCTTTGCCTCCGTCTCTTCTCAGCCCTATCCTCTCTTTCTTTTCTCTTCTGTCTTCTCTCCATTTCTTCTCTCTCTCTTTCTTCGTCCATCTGCCTCTTCACCTCGACATTTCTCACTCTACCCTTCCTTTTCTCTTCATTATCCTGTCTTCGGCCACCCTCGACCTTATCAATATCACTATCCTGTAACCCTTTCTTTTTACACCAATTATCGACCACAGCTTCCTGCCTGTGCTTCTCCCGGCTATCTCGCCGTACAACTCCATCTTTCTCATTATCAGATTCCTGTATAGGTGCGCGCGGTCCAGCTCCGGCCACCTCTCTCTTTTTCTCATGTGCACTTCTATCGTCGTCTGACGTATTCAATTTGTCCTCCTTATCAGCGTCCGCTAACGCTGTATCCTCCAGACCAGATGAAGGATGTTCCACCTCAGTCACCCCTCTCGGGTTCTCATGTCCTATGTCTTCTTTATCCACTTGTAATTCCACTTCTGACTTATCCACTTCCACCGCTCTCTCATCTTTGGCTTCTCCTTCGCCATTTTCACCCTCCCCTTTGTATGCTCTCTTCAGTTTATTCACATTTACTAAGTGAGGTATCTCTTTGCCCGTCTTCACTGCTCTCAACCTCACCCTGTTATCCCCCACCACCTCTATTATCCTGTGTGGCCCTGTGTATCTACCAGCAAACTTCGATGTATTATTCACCGCGCATTTCGGATCATAGTAATATACCCACTCCCCCTCTATAAAAGATACAGGTCGAGCCCGTCCATCCAATCTACGTCTGAGCTGCTCCTCATACCTAGCAGTATGAGCGTTGGCCGCCTCTTGTAATAACTGTATGCTATGATTTGTTCTAAGAAACCAATCCCTCTCAGATGGCACTTTAGGCAGTGGCCTTTCCTCAGCAAAGGACATAGCCACTGGATCCCTCCCGAATTGTAGCGCATATGGTGAGAACCCCGTCCTCATACTGATATTGGAGCGCACTGTCCACAATGCAATGGGTAACAGTTCTGGCCAGTGTTCATGATCCTCGGTCACATAGCATCCTATCGTATCCTCTAATGACTTATGCAATCTTTCAACCCTGGCATTTCCGGTCGGATTCCTAGAAGACGTAAACCTCTGTTTGGTTGATAATCTAGCTGTAACCTCACGAAAAACCTGACCCATATATGTAGACCCTCTGTCGCTGCACAGCACTTCCACCTTGCCGTACCTACACACGATCTCCCGTAGAAACACCCCAGCTGCCGTGTGCGCAGTTGTGTCTTTAGTACAGAATGCCTCCGGCCATCCCGTCAGAAGGTCTATGAAGGTCATGATATATTTATAACCTTCTTTGGATCTACGCAGTGGCCCAACAAAATCTGTCTGTATCACTTGCCATGGATAATCCGGCGTATCCCATGATCTTGCCTTGGCTCTAAAGTGAGGTGCTCTTTTTCTCAACGCGCACCTTTCACATAGCCGCACGTACCTAGCTATGTCCACCATCATATTTTTCCAATAAAACCGAGCCTGTACTTTTGTATTCAGCGCCACTGTTCCCACATGTCCTCCGCACATAATATCATCATGCATGAGATAGAGCACTCTATTCACCATAGCCTTAGGCACCACTATCCTTGGGTTTAAGTCAGCTATAGGCCCACCCCTCTTTCTAGCTGGTTTTATATACTTGCATAACAATCCATCCTTCATACCCATGAAATCAGCATTATGTAAAATCCCTCGCGCCTTTTCCTCATCCACTGGCAATTCATCTCCCGCCAAATATCTCATCATCCCCCTGCAGAATCCATCCTTCCACTGCTCCTGAATGAAGGTTTCCCTATCCAATTCCTCCCCTATCAGTTCCATCACGAGTAACTCACATCCCACCTCAGGCTCAAACTCCCCCGACTCCTCGCCAGGTGTATCCTGTCCCACTGCCAACGGCACTCTGGATATAAAATCCGGCAGGTAGTGAGTGGCTCCCGGCTCATACCTAATCTCATAGTCAAAGTCAGTCATTGCTAAACCCCATCTAGTCAACCTTTTGGATGGAGCCTTACTGGCTTGTTGAAGCAAAGGTATTAATGGTTGATGGTCTGTAATTATCGTGATCTTAGCTCCCGTCAGCATATCCTCAAATTTCTTCAATACTCTTATAACAGCTAGGCCTTCTTTCTCTGTTATAGTGTAGTTTCTTTCAGCCTTTGTAAATGTATACCCATAATATGTTACCGGTCTCAGCAATCCATCCCTTTTTATACAGATGGCCGCTCCACACGCGCCATCCGAAGCATCTGTTAAAACATAAAAGTGACCCCCGATCTCTGGATGTACCAATAACGGTGTGCTCGCTAATGCTGCTTGTATTTTCTTGAATGACACCTCACACTCATCTGTCCACTTAAATGGCACCTTGATTTTCAACAAATTATTCAGAGGCATCGACAAAACAGCATAGTTAGGAATAAAACTCCTGTAATAATTACAAAGCCCCAGAAAGGATCTAGTTGTATGTTCATTATACGGTCTGCCAAATTCCTGCACCTTTCTGATCACTTTAGATTGCGTCTGCACTCCTTCAGCATTAATAATGTGCCCCAAAAACTTGATTTCCGCTTTGCCCCACTCACACTTTTCTGGCTTGACTGTTAAACCTGCTTTACCTAAAGCTGCCAATACTCTGCCGACATTAGTAATATGGCTCTCCACATCCGGATCAAAGATAATGATATCGTCTAGGTAGGCTAGACAAGTACGTGGTATTAAGCCTCCTAGTGCTAATGACATAATCTTAGTAAATTGCCATGGGCTCTGCTTCATACCAAACGGCATCCTCGTCCATTGCCAAACTCCCGAGGGTGATTCAAATGCTGAATATTGCCTGCTGTCATGATGTAAATCGCACTGATGATACCCACTGAGCAAATCCATGGCTGTAAAGATTATAGGTTTTCTGTATGCCATATACAAAAACATGCTTCTGGCTGTGGGCATAGGATATGTGTCATCCGCCGTAATAAGATTCAACATGCGATAGTCTGTACATAATCTAGCCTTTCCATCCTTCTTCTGCACTACCACCAACGGACTTCTCCAGACGCTGTCACTGGGCTCAATAATTCCCAACTTTAACAATTCCCTCACCTGTTCATCAATAATATCCATTTTCTGAGGAGAATACCTGTATGGTCGTGCCATACACGGACCCTTGGACTCATCGACCCTTATTTTCATTGGAGCCAATGAACAATGACCCAACTCCTTCATAGAAAATGCTATAGTGTCCATGTTGACCACCAACATTTCTCTGAATACCTTCTGCTCCTCCAGCGTCATCATAGTGTCACCCAAATCAAGGCCCCTGATCTTCTTAATTTTATCCAGCCTCTCCTGCTCACTCAATGTAAAAACACCACATCCACCACCATTGTCCTGACGATCCTGCCGGTGTATTGATCCCCCTCTAGCATCTTGACCATTCTCCCGCCGTTCTTCAGTACATCTTGCCAAAATCTCACGAGCCTCATCCTTTCTATCCCTGCCAACATTAGCTGTATTAATTACCTCCAGCAAATTAAGTTCCGGTTCATCTATGTCTTCCGCGTATGCTATAACCTCAGTTGTATCCACATACACTTGCCTGTCAGAGAGATTAGCAATTTTCATATACCATTTCTTCCCCACATAGTTCACCGCACCATCCGCAGCTACCACCGCCAAATTAGATGGCCTCAACAAGACCGTTGTTCCAACCCTTTCAGCCGCAACATCCCATCCTTTCACCGTCACCAATCTTTCCTCCCATGGGTCCAAAATCGCCGCTACTTCAATTGAGACCGGATCCTCAGTAAAGATACGTACCTTTCCATCTATAGCTATAATCTGTGCCCGTGCGTCAATCAGAAAATTACGCCCCAGCACAATATCATAAGCCAGTGAATCCACCACATTAAAATCATAGTATATGCAAGCACCATCCATAAAACACTGCAGTCGCACCGTCTCATAAACTTGTAATGATGTTTTGTCCCCCAGACGCACCTTCCCCAATTGAGATGGCTGCCTGTCCCAAATTGCTGTCTCACTTATACTACTCACAATTGTTCGTGCTATAAAACAATCAGACGCGCCCGTGTCCACTAAACATCTGTATGTGTTCTCGTCAATAGTACACTGAACCAACCATGGCGCTTTGTCTTTTGATCCCCTGTTTCCCGACCCATCCCCTGATATCAAATTTAATTCTGGGGTAGGAATGAGCCGTTGTGCCCGTTTCCCGGCCTGCGAACATCATTTCCCTGACCTCGTTGGTCTCTGTTCTGCTGAGAGGATGACAGCTGATCCCTGTATTTCTTCAAAAACGTGCACTCCTCTGTAGAATGTGTAGTAGAGTCATGAATTAAGCAATAGATTGCCCCTCCTCCTTTCTGACTCTCTCCTGCATCTCCCATCATCCTAGCATATTCCTGTGCTCTTCTCTGACCTTTATCATCCCCCTGTTGACCCTGCCTGCTTCCTCCTGTGTATCTCTGTCCCTGAAACCTGTTATTGAAATACTGAGATGCGTTATACTGATTTCCACCGCGTCCCCCTTGATAATTCCATCCTCGGCCTCCACCGCCTGTAGCAAACTGCCTATTCTGACCATATGTTCCCGCTCCAGTCCCTCTGCCCGCCTGCGCCTGATACTGCCCTTGTGAGTTACCACCCCTTCCAGCATATTGTCCCTGCTGATTCTCCCGTCCATGTTCCATCTCCCTGAGCCCCCGTCTATATTCCATAGTGCACATCTCCACCACTGCTTTAGTTTGTTCTCTAGCATACTCTTTAGGATCGAATTGATCGTCCCCACATGCTCCATCCCGAGTCCCCTCAGACTCTAGCATGTGTAGCTGTGCCACACCTTTGGAGTTCCTGCCCTTCTCCACATTTTCCCAATAAGACGCCAGTCTGAGAGCCTCTTCAAAAGAATCAGCATTGTGTTTCATCAAGTCCTTATCAATGGGCGGAAGCAAACCCCCCACAAAGACTGACAGTTTGATGACATCAGGAACATCCAACTCGTCATATTCCTTTATTTTCAATGCGAAGTCCCAGACCGACTGTCCCTTTTCCTGCTTCAGACAGTGCAAATCCCTATGTTTCTGCCACAGTGGCCTTTTGTCTTCAAAAACCCTCTTCACTATAGCCACTACTTTGTCCAAAGTATCCTTTTCCCCCTCTGGAATACCATCCATCCATTTCGATGCCCCCTTCTTCAAGCCCAATTTTGCATACTCAAGATGTTGATCCGGAGACCATCCAAATAGCTTTTGCATTCCATTCAATTCCTTGAAATATCTCCGATAATCCTCCCCAGGTTCCCCATTGAAGGATGGTAGTTTAACATTCGGACTAGGCGCCATGTCGTCGTCTTCAGAACCAATAATAGGTGCAATATCCTCCTCCACCTGTTTCTCCGCATCCAAATCACCCACTGAGCTCTCTTCACTATCGTTCCCCTGTACACCAGTTCCAACACCTGCAGCCACAGAGCCCTCGGCGGCTTCCTCCCGGGCCTCCCTTTCTATCTGTCGTCTTCTCTCTTCATCCGCTCTCCGAACCCACCAATCCTCCCAGTCACCCGAAACATCAGTCTGAAGATGGCTTTTTAGAACATCATCTAAATGCCCCTCATCTGTAGTACGACCTGTACTATTGCCTGAGCGGATATTCGCAGTTACCTTCCTCCAATTTACTGTGTCGCTCAAAAATCTCTCCCTTCGTGCTACACGCTCCCGGTCTATCTCCGGCCTCGCGGGCGGCTCCTCCCCATCAATGGCCTGCCGATAGCTCAGCTCCTGTTCCAATATGGCTCTCCCCCTCTCTATGCTTCGTCGTACCCTAATATTAGTGTTCTGCAGACCTGCAATAACTTCATCCACCCTTGTTTTACTCACAGACTCTCCCAGACGACTGCCACTTTGATCACCTGTAACAACCGGTGTAGTACAGCTTGTCCAACCCTGTCCAACTCCACCACTCTCATCCTGACCCACCAAGTCCTTATCACTTAACTGTCTCCCATTCTCAACAACCACCAAGAAACCAGACGGTAGCAATCCTGCACTCCCCCTTTGTGAATCACCACAGGCCTCCGACCCCTGTTCCTGTATCCTCCCACCGACGTCCTCGCTTTGCCCTGGCACTGCCACCACTGTAGACGCCCCTTCTACTGAATCATTCTCCCCATGTGCGTCCCCCTCATCCTCATGACCATCCTTTGTTCCACTCTCATCCACCTGTCCGTCTTCATGTACTGGCTCAATTAACCCCAATGACGTTGCAATCGCTTCAAAATTCAAATCCTCATCACCAATATCCGCCACATCCCCCTCAGATGCGCGTCTAATTCGTCCCTGGTCCGCTGTACCCTCAAACTCAAGGCACCTAGGAGTAGCCTTACAGAAATTAATACTGGAGCTCCTAGCAATGGGCGTCGAAAAATACTTATAATTCACTAATCTGTCTCCTGTCGTCCATCCTTCGCAGAGATTATCAGGCCGTTCCCCTGCATCAGCACTCACTGTGTGCTCCTGAACCGCCGCCTGTTGCCCATCACTAGAAATATCAGCCCTGGTCTCCGACTCTGCCGCAGATGACTGATGCTCGTTCTCCACTCCCAATGCTGAGAATGGTCCAGAGGTATCGTCCACTACCACCGACCCTGCTGGTTCAGAATCAGCCGCAGTAGACAATTGTAGGCCAGACGTCCCCCCAGATTTGGGATCCCTTTGAGACGACGCCCGCTCCTCCTCTGACCGAGCCACGGGGAATCCAATCTCTCTAGACACCTCCTCTCCAGGCAAAAGCACCACTTGCGACCTGGGTCCTAATTGCACATGCACATGTGTGTGATCCGATCTAAGAGTGACACGTGATTGATCAGGTCCCGCTTCACTCACTCCGGATCTTCCACCCTGTCCCTCTGCTACACCACTATGTGCTACTGCTGCATTCCCAGGCAATGTGCGCGCTGCAGGTATGATAGTATAGACTTCCACACCGTCACTACTGTCAGTGTGTGGCGATGCCGCTGAGTCACATCCAGCGTCTGAGCTGTTAGGTATCGGGTACGGCGAGCCGCTCATCAGTACAATGATAAGCCCAACCACTAATTCTCCACCATCTGGGCTGTGTGGGTTGTGTTTATATGTATATCAATGTGGTATAAGTTGTGTAGTTATTATCAGCTCACTCCGCTATTCTCACGTATTTGGGAAGACTAACTCTAGTGGTATGATGTTGGCTCAGCCCATCCTTTTAACCAACACCAAGACGCCGATACAAGTCACCATTTATTGTTCATTGGTTATTCACAGTTACAGTTGATGATGAGTCCACTCATGGTTGTACAGCTTCAACGACATCAGTCTATTCATTCAAGCAGTTCATGTTTAACAATCCGATGCTACTGGAGAGGTATAAGTGCCATAGAGATCCTGTTCAATCCGTTCTTACATTGGCTAAGTGTAATACTAAATACTAAACAGCTTCATCCTCGTCTACTCCAGGAGTATGTGTTGCCTCCTCGGCTGCTCCCACAATACTGACTCCTCCCTATCTCTTACCAACCCCTCACACCTTTCAGACGCCGATGTTTGGCTCACCCGTATTCCCCCCTCCCCCTCTACAGAATCTACCTGACCAGATCTCGTCGACTCCCCTCCGTCTACACATTCCACAGCCTACCATAAACTCTATACTACCATAAACCCTATACAGGACTCCTATAGCACTCTCCCATATAGCATATAATAAATACACACATAATACAGCATACAATAAATACCTACATAAGTGTACCCTGTTATACCCGTTCATTATAATTATTGGCTATTGATGACAAAACAATATGTTACTACTATATGGATTAGCACTGACTCTAATCATTATGATACATCTTTACTTCCTTGTTACCATTCCCACACCCTCTCAAACTTTAAAATCCTACCCCTGCACTGGACTGATCCAGATGCAGAAATCCAACCTCGAGCATGCACTCAACCACCCAGAGACCTAAATCTGGGATTCCAAACAAGTGGTAGGGTACATCCATGCAGAAGGGACTGATAAGGTGGTGCCGAGACTGACCTGTGAGGTCATCATCACAGGGGTCAGTTGTAAGGTCAGACGGTCAATTCTGATAACAGAATAGGCAGAATGTGTTGTGTCTCAACCCAGGCGTCAGGTTCAATGTGGGTATATCAATTTACTTGCCAAGTAGTGTTCCGGGTACATTTGCAGGGGCGTAGGAAAAAGGGGGGGGGGCAGGGGGGCCTGGCCCCCCCAATAATGAGGAGGTTCCATATATAAGCCTATATAAAAATATAGCAGGCCCCCCCAACCGAGACCCCTGGGCCCCCAATAAAAATTTGCTTCCTACGCCCCTGATTTGTACAAGTGGTCAATATGTGTGTTAGATGGGGGCGTGTAGCGCGCACCCTTCCTTTTTGTCTCTACCTTTTTAGATATAAATTTTGCTTGAAAAAAAAGAGAATGCGCTCCCTCCTTTTGGGCCGCGCCCCCTCCTTTTCAAAATCTTGTATCTGCCACAGGTTTAGGGCTATACTGTGTGTATTAAGTGGTCTGATGATTATATATGTAGGCATATACTTATGACCTCGAGTAAAGACGACATAAGGTAAGGGCCTTTATGCATTAATCACATGTAACTCTCTGGCCATATATTGTAGGTTTCTCTGCGTTAGTAAACAATTTGCAAGCTTAGGTGAACCATTTGTGTAGCCCTGGATGACGACCTCCTGTCATGGCAGACA
The DNA here is from genome assembly GCA_949317995.1 of Acholoe squamosa. Classification (NCBI taxonomy): domain Eukaryota; kingdom Metazoa; phylum Annelida; class Polychaeta; order Phyllodocida; family Polynoidae; genus Acholoe; species Acholoe squamosa. The sequence goes on from OX439038.1 coordinate 56,539,554, forward strand.
TGTGTATGCTCAGGTTAGCCGACTTGCTCTTGCCCCAATGACCAGGAGACCCACTGAGAGTCGGTGAGAGAGGGAATGATGGTGGGTGGATGATGGGATACTCCCGAAGGACACTACAAACTGAATGCTGTGTTATCTAAGCTCATCTCCCCGTCCCTCCCCAGACACTATCCCACCAACTCCCAGTGTAGTCAGCAACCACTTAAAGCCTCCATCCCACTCTGACTCTGAAACCATTCCTCTCTCAGACTACTGACCTGTCCCAACTGACACCTCTCTCTCTCTCAACCAATAGTTCCCTATACTACTTACATATCAACAATGTACAGGAGTCTTGCCAAAAGAGGACGAGGAAGAACCTCTGAACGTGCACGTTTTATCTAAACGATTATCCAAACAATCGTTTAGCAGTACAAAAACGTGCACGTTTTCTTTTTGGGTTCACGTTTCTCTTTTGGCAAAACCCTCCTGTACATGTACATACAACTTTGTGGGTCAGGTCATCAGAAAGTGTAAGATTTTGCCCTTGATGGCCTTGAAAAACTAATTTTCTAATTACTTTATATAACCTTAACAAAATTGTCAAGGTACATCTCCTTAGCTCAGAAGACCAAAAAATACTGATCTAGGCCATCTTGTTCCATTTTTATTGCTTGTTTTGTGTCATGTAACGTCCGGTACCAAAATAATGAAATATGGAGGTAATTGAAGTTGCTCTCAGTAATATAAGAATGTCCCATTATGCATAACAAACACATGAAATAACAAGGCCAATATGTCTATTATTGACTTCAATTACAGAATGGAACAAAATTTGAGTTATGCATGTACAGTACATGATGATAAAAGTACCAGACGTACGTAACGTCCGGTACTTTTATCAGAATTATTTCACATAAGTTGCTCTCATATGGAGACAAATGCTGTTAGACACACAATTTCTTCACTAAAGTAGGGGATGATAGGGCCCTTCATATGGGTAATAACAGAGATTTTGAAGCTTCATTTTTTCCATGTTTTATAACCGATTTAGATTTAGGTACCGGACGTTACAAATTACAGATTTCCATTTTGAAAGACACATCATGAAAAATTCTCACTTAGTAACATGTCCAAACCTCATGGAAATGATACCTATGATCATATACAAAACAAAAAATAACTTTGGGATACTCTATAGTGTTTTTATTCAATACAGGACACTTGTAAAAAATACAATAAGTATAAAAAAAGAACAAATTTGGCAGTTTTTTCACTTCGGCAGGCTATAAGTCCTAAAGTTTTTGATGGATGACCACAACTTTACATTTTTCTGATAGCCCTAAGTGTTCTCTAGCAGATGAGTCTGTGTAAGACAAGATTGGTTCACGACTTCTTTCTCCAGAGCCATACAAGTCCAAAATGACCCAAAAACACAAAATCTACTGCTTTCTGGAGGCCTGACCTGACTGTAGTTGCTACTGGCTTTGTAAGTAGTATATGACTAAGGAGTTTGCAGCGGTAAAAAGGGGTACCATAGGCCTGCGCTGATTACTTTTAATTAACCACTTCTTTGGAATAAACAATTAGTCAGGAGCGAAGGGTGCTTTGTCATGTAGGCTATCTAAACTGGGGAAAGATAAGACATTCCTTGGTGCTAGGATGACGAATGAATGTTTAATCAAAATAATGCACATTTAGTAAAACTTCCATTTGTGCATGGGCTCACAAAAACCATTCTCCAAGTATACATTGACTATCTATCCTATTAGCTTAAGATTATTTAATAAGAGGGGAAAATAAACAACAAACTAGATGGGATAATCTACACTTCCCAGCGTTATTCTCTGGTGTGCAGTGCCCAATACTGAAGTACCATGTTGGAGAAACATTTCAACTCTTATAGCGAATGACCTCAGGCTGACCTCCCGGGTTTTTAAGGTCACCTATTTAAGCACGAGATCCGGACGTCCGAACAAGAGGCGAGGGAGGGGTGTTTGGATCATGATGTGGATGGAGGCTATATAAGGTGAAAAGAGATGAGCCTTTTTGGTAAGAGGAGGTGAGTGAGAGGAAAAGGCCGAGAGGCAGGAGAGCAAGGGCGACAGGGAAACAAGAAGGTCCGAGGCAGGGAGGTTTAAGGCTTCATCCACTGCCCACGGACGGACTATCCATGCCCCCTTCTTCTGTTTTCCCTATAGAAATAAATGATAGAAAGGATGAAGCCCACGCCCACGGATGGTCCACCCGTGGTCAGGGGAGGCGGCCCTTAAGGTAGGCCGGAGGGGGAGGGTCCGGGCGAAGGCAAGAGACACAGTTCCTGAATACTGCCCTGCAGTGCAAGTGACTGTCCCCCGAGGTGGCACGTGATCTTGTAGTGTGGAAATAATCCGCTAGGTGGCGATGTGTATGACGTAGGTGTACAGCAATGGAACAAGGAGGACAGTAGCTGTTGGAGGAATTGGATTGGGTGATTGGGGGGGGGGGGAGGTTGGTAGGTATAGAGACAGTGGAGGACTGGTGGTGACAGGCTCTTACCGGGCACAAAACCGCACCGGAAACATCGACGGCAGGCCTTATTCCAGCCACTGTCAAAACACAATAAAAATGGTTATGAGGAAATGAAAACAAATATTACCCCGCTGGCCGCATTCTTATTGAGTTTGACGGGCTCTATTTGGCCAATCTCAGCCCCCTGCTCCTCCCGCACTGGTGGGCGGCAGGCACTGGGCGGGCATTGCATTACAGCTCCGACGCGCGTCTATTTGGACAGTATTGTCTGACGGGAATAAAGGGAGGAGCGCCGCGGAGGGCCGTCGCTCCATTTCCAGTCAAATTGGAAGTCAAATTTATTCAGCAATTTGGCCGTGTTTTGCCTGTTCCCCGGCCAAACAAGACCCGCTGATCTGACGCCACTGTTTCAATAGTCCACGTCCAACACGCCGCCGACGCTTCCTCGCTGGGAATACACTGGCGGCGCCCTTCCCCCACTCTCGTTTTATTTGCTGTAAAACACAATTTCCTCCTTGTAAGAAAAGCGAGCTTACAAATTGACAATGCGGAATGGTTATTGATATGGAGGACGCAAACATGGCGCTGCTTCTGCGTCCGCATCGAGAGCGAGGCTTGGCCCGGGACAGTCCCGCAGCGACGGAGATCGAGTGTCCTCTTTGGCGCGCATGGGGATCATCAGGACTCTTTAGTCGCACGAGGCACAATACCCAGCAGCTTTTCAGCCAGTCTCAAATAATCATCAGTGAGATTACTATTTCACCCTCTCACGCCGGCCTCTCCACTCTCCCTCCCACCAATCTCCATTGACTTCGATTGCCATGCACTCATCTCGCGCGCGCGAGAAGAGCCTTTTCCCGCCTTCACGTCAATAGCAGACGACAATCAACTACCGAGAAACGAAGCAACCAGCGGCCGTCACCGGAAGATATGTGTAAACACCCGTCAACAGCAGCGCTGAAATCTAACCTCCCTGTAAAACTAAAATTAATTATCCTCGCTAATAGGCAGAGCTTCGAGCAGCGAGGAGGCCCCTCGGGGCCTTTTCCCGGCCGGCACTTCAGGTTTAATTTCCCCACAAGATGGTCATTAATCGTTATCTCATGTATCGTCGATTGTTCTGGATAAAAGCCTTGCGTCTGCTGGGACGTATTAAGTGACGTTCCCGCCGGGGGCGCCACCATCGTGGTCACCTTCCAGATTCAGTCGGACAGCAGCCGATATTTTGAAAAGGCGCCAAAACGAGTGGATCTGCGTCTCCGGGACCTAGTCGCCCTATTGTGAGTCAGTCGGTACTAGTAAGCTTCTTTCCCTGCGAGCTGTCAGAACACATGCTGCAAAGAGAAATCTCAGCGACTCACGAGGCGCCCGGGGGAGACACTCACCTGTTTTCTGATACATGTGTGTGGCTGGACCTATGACAACCCTTACCCTTGCTATAGGGGGATTTCACCTCCAAAACTGTACCCTTCTTAGCACACCTTTGCCCCCCCCCCCCCAAAAAAAAAACAAAAAAAAAACATGTTTTTTTAAAAGAAATCTTACTGATAAACTTTGCTGGTGCAAATTGACCAAGAATGTTCCCTTAGATTTGAGAAAATTCCCAAAAACCTGAAAAATTGTGGCCAAAATATGGGCATTTCCATGAAATTTCTGGTATTTTGGTTAAAGGTTGACCCTTGTTATGAGTATTTTGGTCAAAGTTGACCCTTGTTAGGGGGATTTTGGGCTAAAGATAGGACCCTTGTTAGAGGGATTTTGTGCCCGCCGCACACATGTGTCAGCAAAATATATGAAGTGTCCCCCCGGGACTAGGCGTCACGTCACACAGCGGAGAGCAGACGATACTTTGCGATGGCCACTGTGTCACATCCAACATAGTTCAGGACAAAACATTTTGATATTAAAAGACGGCTTGGAAGTGAGACATGGAGTGTGCTGCGGGTGTTTAAAATATCTAAAAACTATTTGTATTGACCAAAAGAATATCCGCGTAGGCGCCAGGATCGTCTGCTCTGGGCCAGACGTATACGCTGGGTTTCTGCGTCCGTATAACTACATGTACTATGTAGCAGGAGAGAAGCGGGCGGAGTGTGGGCAGGTTTCCAGTGTAGGCCAGATCGACGCTGCCAAAAATCGTGTTTGAAGGGAGTTTTATATGAGCGGTTTCACCTATGTGGATCCTCAGACTGCATTATTTTGATTAATTTAAATAAAAGTAGGCAGGCCTAACTTTTCTAAATTAATCTAAAGAAAATAAATAAAATATATGGGAGATCTTGATAAAAGATTCAGTTATGACCGATAAATGGGACGATAGGGGGCGGAATATACTTCCTTTTTTGTACGTTGGGTCCCATGCAATAGAAATAAAAGAAAAAGAAAACTTTGTATTACTCTTGTAGTCCAAAGGCACACAAAAAGGAAATAATGGTGCGATGCTTACCTCCATGGGGAATGCTTTAAAGTTGACGGTGTGTTCTGAACCCCGCTCATTCTCGCGCCCCCAGTGGAACCGGAACTCAGCCAATTCGTATTCCTGTCCTACTGACAGAGGCCCACCTCGGAGTGCTAAGTAAGGGAGACAATGAAAAAAAAGTACTATCACTATCATTTGTAGTTGGCATTTACGTTCATACATACATTGTATCAATGTCTCGATAAAGAACATTGTTTCACAACAACAAATTATGTCGTAATTCCAAACTGAATGTAAACAGACATAAACCCCATTTATTGAAGTCGAGTAGATTCTGAGCAGTTCCTGAGTAGCTTTCCCTCATTATTTCTCCTGCCTTTCACAAACCTGTCCAAACAAGCCTCCCTAAGTGACATTATTACCCTTGTTCTCACCTCAGCTACTCCCACCCAGATTACCCATCTTAATGCCCCCTCATTTTCACAGTCCACCTCATTTTTGTCACACCTGTCACACCTGCATTATCACACCTGTCAATGGTGGGTCATTAGCCTGTCCAGTGGCCGTGGCCAGGGTGGGGTCAATGAACCATGACCGTGTCAACGGGGTCTCACTGGGTCTGGATTCTGAATAATTACAAATTGAAAGGTTCCCCCAGGTGAAAAGGTGACTTGGGCAGGGCTATTTTCCGCATGGTGATGTTTAGTACTGAATTCAGACTTCAGTATTTGGCATTCAGCTGTAATTGTGTTCATCTCATGAGGGGTGATAAGGAGGTTTGGTCCTATTAAGGTAATTATGTGGGTTTACTTTTGCAACACTGGTATCATTGTATAAGGTGTGCTCAGATAATGTGCAACACTTTATATTGCAATTGAGTGTCTTTGTTAAAGGGATACTGTGAACACCTAAAGAATTCATTAAGATATACATCAGAGTATCCATGGTAGCTTGATGTAAGTAGCCAACAGAGCAGTCCATGGCCATATTTTCATCTCACACCTAAAGACAGCGACAATACTCTGATATGTATCTATGGGAATAAATAACTGCCACACACAAAAGTTGACATGAGTTTCTCTTCTACTATCCTCAAACAACACAACAAAACAATACATTTTGGTGCGTTCCATATAATCTATTCACATACCATCTTCGCACCATCACTCCATCCTATCCCATCTTCCTAGTACAGTGGCGGATCCAGGAATTGAAAAAGGAGGGGGCGCGGCCCTAAATCCGCCACTGAGTCTAATACCCCAAACACATAACCAGGCTGCCCTGCACCTACCCCAAACCTTACAGCAGCCCAGCAAAATTGATACTCCTTGATCCCTCATAGGCGAATACTGAGATATCTAGTCTGATAAATTGATTCAGTGGTATTTTTGATAGATTGTACTTACTGCATGCTTGTTTACATAAAAAGGTCTAGACAGCAGCCGGTCGATTATGCCAGGGGATGGGGGCTGTCCACTTCATCCTGGATGAACTGTAGCCTCTTGTCCTTGGCAACTCTGATCAGACGTCATTTGGGCAGTCTGCTGCTGATTGGAAATGTGAGTGTCCGCCCTATTTGGGCGGGAATCGGGATATCGTCTGCCTGACACATGTATGTGATGCCTGACTGGTGCGCGTCTTGTCGAAATAAGGCAAATAAAGTGCCCGGATGTGGCGAATACTGAGATATCTAGTCTGATAAATTGATTCAGTGGTATTTTTGATAGATTGTACTTACTGCATGCTTGTTTACATAAAAAGGTCTAGACAGCAGCCGGTCGATTATGCCACATGTCATAATGTGCGGAATTCTTTACACAAACCCAAATGAAAGTGTCAGAATTTGACCCTCGTTTCGTCGCCTTTTTATGGTTCTAGAAAACAATTTATGAATTATAATTAATTCAAAAGGGCACTGTAACATACAGCCTACTTGCAAGATCGACGATCCTGTCACAGGTTTGGCCACACCCTCATGGGGCATCCCAGGAGGCATCCTTTCTGGGTGGCTGCATACATTTACATGCTATAGTGACACGGCAGATTCTCATCACCCTCCCAGTAAATGTTCGCACGCTCACCAATATTTCCTGGTGATTAACCCACCTAATTACCCCCTCCACCCATTAGGCATGCGCACACCTTCACCCAAGCGTGACGTCACAGGCACGTCATCAACGTCACCTCGACGCCACATGGAGTTAATTCTGATTTCTGGATGCTATGATCTAGCGATATACGATGAAAAATCACATTGGACATTCAGTGTGGACGTGTGAAACTTCAGGTGCATTATAAATCTTAAATCTAGTTTGATAGGAGGGGGGGGGGGGTTTAGAAAAATGTAAACCACCAAATGTGCTATAGGATTTTCAATGGTGACCTAGGGGCAGGTCGTTTTGTAAGATAATCGGGGTCACAAGGGGTTAAATATGTGGAGAGGGGGTTAATTATGGCTGCACTGCATGTGTCAAGCTACCTTTGGCTGTAGGGGTGGGTGGGGGTGAGGGTGGAGGGGTAGGATTCCAGGGTCCCCATTTGCCACAACCCAGCCCACCTTACCTCACCACCTCCCACCCCAGCACATCACCCACGCTGTCTTTGTCAAGATTGACTCTAATTTGGACAGGTCAAACACCGTCAGGTGAATTAGCATTTCAGTGCTTTCAGCAAACTCTTCACATCGCTCCAAATGTCGGACAGAGAAAGGCTGGGGTGGCTTCTTCGATTTTTGCTCTTCTTTTTTCTTGTTTATACATGGACATGTTTGTACCTATATTAAATTTGTGACCGACACGGCTTTGTATATGTGACGTCTTGGTGGCATGGTATTAATGGCGGGGTATTATACTCGCATTGAGCAAGGAACCGTTTTATTTTGTTCCAGTGTGCATATATACAAATGTAATTGTGTATGGGGCTCTTAACGATGTTGATATTATGTATCAAATTACAAACAATCTCTTTGCACAAACTATGAATCAATTCTTCAACTAGGTCTATATGGTTTTAGTCACTGCATAGACCTATTTTATATGATTATAAGAAGAAGGGCAATTCTATGGGAAAATACATCCCGTTCATTTGCAAAATTTAAATTTAACAACAAAAAAGCAGAAACCTATCAAACAAATGGTGTAAAAATGGGGCGCTCTTCACCCAGAGTGCAGCCCACGTTTGCTGGTACCCAATGCCCATTAAGCAGATTCCATAATTAATTATGGCGGGTAACACTAGTAGACTGGAACCAGTGGAGGCTGGGTCGAACTGTGGGAAGGTGATGGGGTACCCTGGTCGGGTTCCATCGTCGACGATCTATTACACCATATTTGAGCTTGTCCTTCCGGTTGGGACGGTCTCCGCGCCCCTGAATTGGAAATAAGCAGGAGGAATACTAATGACGTCCGTCGAATATCAATCGACGTCAGCTCGCATGCATTGGAGATAATTTCTTGGGTAAACTCATTGAAAGAGTACCCGACTGCTCTTCCGTCGCCCCCTCCTTCCTTCCCTTCCATCTCTGGGACCCCTGCCTTCCATTTATAGGCGTTTGCAGACGGAAACGCAGCACTGAGCTGGCGCACGGGATTGTGGGGAGACGCACGTCAACAGCAGTGCGCATGCGTCCCGAGTGGTAACTTCCGCTCCTCTGCCGACTGTTGGCGCATTTCATTTTTCGCCGGTAGGTGGCCAACGTTTGACCGGAAGCTACATGGTTAGAAGGGCTTTGTTTGAGTTCTTTGAGCAAGGAGCGGAGATGGATGGGCGGGTTGGTCTTCACTCTAGACTTAGCATCTCCGTGTCACCTCGTCCCCTATAATCTATCCAAAGATATCTGCCGCTGCTGCTGCTGGTGATATGGGGGGACTCTCTGCAATGGTTTAAATGGAAAGGAAAATGCATTTATTATCTGATCACCATGCCCACATATACTGTGGATGAGGGGGGCAGCTTGCGGGGGGGGGGCGATGTGGATTGTCGTGGCTGGCTATTTGGTAAACTGAGGGACGATGATGTCAATGATTATGATTGTCTTACACTATACTATTTTCGTTAACAACCAGTTTCGATATCTGTGATATATCTTGCTTTCATTTTTTTTTCAATCCAACAACCTTTAACCTTAGTCAACACATAAATTATGGCATAAATTATGCAGGTTTGCATATGTAGGGGGGCTAGGCCCCCTATACAGGGGATGGGGGCTGTCCACTTCATCCTGGATGAACTGTAGCCTCTTGTCCTTGGCAACTCTGATCAGACGTCATTTGGGCAGTCTGCTGCTGATTGGAAATGTGAGTGTCCGCCCTATTTGGGCGGGAATCGGGATATCGTCTGCCTGACACATGTATGTGATGCCTGACTGGTGCGCGTCTTGTCGAAATAAGGCAAATAAAGTGCCCGGATGTGGCACGTCCCGGCGTTCCCTGCGCGTTCAAACACGGACACACGCCAGCAGCGTCTCACGCACACAGTGACGTACGTTGTCTGAACCCCATGAAATCACTTAGAGGCTGACCGTTGGCCTCTGTCACATGATCTGTCACAATGCTATTGTCCCTCTCTTTGTTCCATTTAAAAGGACCCCAGAAATGGAACTCCACTGTGAGGAGGACTATGGTACATTTTTACAGAGGCGTATAGGAAGCAAATCTTCAGTGCGGGGGGCCAGGGGCCCCCCACCCCAGCCACCATGAATTATCGGCTTCGGCATGCTGATGTTAATGCATACAGTTGTATGGGATTTATATAAAAGGTTATTCCTTGATGGCTTATCTTTGTCCAATGCTGCTATTTTCCCTATCTTAATGACATAACTGTCCACTTTGAGTGGTGAGCTGTGGAAATCTTGTACATTTTAGACTGAGGCTTGGCGCATTTCTTGGGGGGGGGGCAGACATATTCAGGCCCCACCTGCTGTGTGATTAGGGGGGGGGGGCTCTTTTCCTACGCCCCTGTTTTGTCTGCCAATTAAATATGACTTTTATCATTTGTTTTGGGGTGGTTAGGTCTTCACATTGCACATTTTTCTTTTTCTTTTCAATGTGCACATCATAAAATAGTTCAGACAATAGACCTTTATCTATAGGACACACGTAGACTGTCTATCAGCAGGTCTATATATATTGCTGTTATCAGTGAAACTGTTGACATTACACCTCTCACCCCTAAATATTGTTTTTCACATACACTTGATTGTAGGCTTACCATATATACGTTGTATCCACATACCATATACTACTAACAACATACCTTAAATCTGCACGCACAGAGTGGAGTAGGACTCTCTTTAGGTTCTATTTGTACTTCCAGTGCGTTACGCATGTACTTGCGGGTTTGCGTGACGTCATACGTATGTAACACATGCCATGTAGGATTCTCTTCTTTTGCTGAAGAGAGGTTTAGCAGCCTACAACTTGATTTGATTGAGGAGTTTCCAGACGACATTTTATTGATGCTCCACTCTCCCCCTACAGGTCAAGTAGGGGCTGTTGTCTGCCTTGTCACTAGCTGGCAACAACATGAACGCGCATGTCGCCAATTACTGCCAATTAAGTGCCATGTTTTATTTGTATTTTACCCGTGTAAATCCCAGCCATCGATGGTCACGCTCCAATGAGTCTGCTGAGAGCACATGATTGGCATCGCGTCTCGCCTAGTTTCACCTGATTGGGCAAGATAAAATGTGCCCTCATTCACTCTCCAAGAAGCCTCACCTAGGGAAGAATGACCTATTCATGCATGGTGATTTTATTCATGATTTAGGAAGCACAGAAATGCTGGGCCTGGTGCACCTGACTGAGTGAGATAATTAGACATGAATTCGCCTGGGGCATCTAATCAGTGCTTATGGGTTCTTATAACAGTCAAGGGCCACTGCGTCGACATAAAAAGTAATTGTTAACATTTCCCTCATGGTGAAATTGTATCAAAAATTGGCCTCGCATGTATGGCATCATGTACTTGCATGTGAATAGCGAGATATTAAGCGGGTGTTGGGGTAGGGGGGGGGGTAATAATGTTTAGGTAATACAGGTGTGTCAGGTCAGGTATTTCAGACAGATGCAGTGTCAAGATCATTTGTAAAATATGAATTCTTTCCCTGAATGGGTCATGGGATCAGTGCTAGCGTCATTGTAGGGATTTTGCGGTGGAAGTTTTCCAAAAAGTGAGACCTGCCTTTGTTCCCTATAACAAGAGAGAGGTCTAGATAATCTGATATTAGGTACTTGTATGATAGGTCGAGAATAATGCCAGACTTGGTAAATATAATTAGGTCAACAAAGTACAAATTGCACCTGGCCATATTTTGTAAATAAGTGAGTGGTTGGATTATTTTATGAAGTTTTTCTCTCATAGCGTTTGCCTTTTCCAAAAAGAAATATGTTTCAGATTGTATTCTATGTACTGAGTTTTGACGGGAAATTATCTCACGTTTCCAATTTTGTCTATTTTGTAATATGTGATATGCAATACATGTGTGTGGTGCACTAAAGTTTACATAATTCAATTACAAAATGAAAAACATTGGTGTATTTTCACTCATTTCCCTACAACTTACAGAATCTCCTCTTTTTTCTATTATATTTTTTTTCCAGAAAATTATCATATTATATGTTTGCGGCAGATGACAGACTTTAAACATGCCTGGAAACCATACAAAAACCGGAAGTAGATTGGTGTATTAATTACATTTCCCTAATACAGAAACAATTCTGAACCGGAAGTGGCAGCCATCTTGTATGTAGGCACTGCACGTCCGGCGGCCGTAAAACAATAGTCATTATGCAAATGTCGTCTGCTACAGTAACAGACTCTCCCACATCCCGCCCAAATGCTAATCACATATAGTGTGGGAAAAGTCGTCTGCCCTGTCATCCTGCCAAATCCAGTTGGCACCAAAACTTAGCATGCCTTACGTGCTGAGGTGAATAATCACTCCATATGTTGCAGAGGGGGTGGCCTCATGGTAGTCCAATTGAAGTTACCTTCATCCCTTCCCTTCAGATCCCACGCCCCTGACCCGCCAATCACCCATTTGTTAATCGGGGCAGTGTGGTAGGGTTAATTGTTTATGTAAACCAGGCACCAAAGTGTGGGAATAAACAAGGCACTGATTTAGGCCCATGGCTGATCTTTTTTTGGTGGTATCCATTGTTTTGATCGTCTGCCAGGGGTGACCACAACCCATGTTTGTGGCTTTGGTCGAGGTGCAACGCAAGGGGGTCATTCCAGCGTCCAGGGTGTTGGCCCCAGAGTTGGATACCTTATCAATAGGTTAGCTATCACAATAGATATCACCACCACAACAGTGGTGGGAGACCCAGCGAACGGGGTGGGGTGAATTATTGGGCATGCGCCATTGATGAATGACATTTCTGAGGTCGGTCAGGCGTCACCGAAACAACAGCCCCCGATATACCGGAAGTGATCAAGCACTATTTGGCCTTGTTCCAAAAACTTTGCTTGTTCCGGTTGGTTGCTCGCCTCCCAGCACTGACGTGGGGCTCGTGATCTGAATGGGGTCTACGGTGGGGGTATCATGCGATACGAGGTCATCAATTCCTGTGTTTATTGAGAAAATTATTATTTCACATCATGGCTGTATTTCTATGCCGTGTATCATATCTAACTGAACTTGACATGGAGTGACTATCAATTATTTCCCTTATTGATAGAGGGCAGGGATATTTCTGCTGATTGCTATATTGAAAATAATGTACCTAGTATAAGCACACTCATTACAAGCTAGAAACTGTCGCAAGTTGGGGATTACTACTTCAATATGATCTTTTAGATCGTTTAGATTTGAATACAAAACTTTCCTGGAACATAAATTATAAACGCAATTTTAGACATGGCATTTTCAAAGTTTCCTTATATTAGGTATTCGATGACCCATTAGTGAAAACTATAGGAAGGAATACAGGGTCATTGGTCATGCTTTCAAGCCACAATCAGAATTATAATTACTGAACACCACCCGAAAGTCCTCTTAGCTCCCACTGAAAAATCAGGAAGAAAATCGTTCTTAATTTTCTTTTTAAGAAATGGCATGAAAACCAGCTAGACATACACACACCTCAAGACCTGGTGCACCCTGCACCAATAGCATGAAAACCAGGTGCAAAGCTCCACATAGCACCTAGGGCACCCTACAGCCATAACACTATATATTCTGAGGTTGTATGCGGTATTGTGAATATAATATTGGATACAGTGACCAACTCGGTGTAATTCTACCACATATACATGTGTATTACATTATGGGAAAGGACCTGACCTCCCTTGCATCTTGAACTCAAGAATCATCATATAATAAGCAACTTGCAGCCTTATTTGCTCCCATATGTTTTCATGGGATTAAAAAAAGAATATTTCTCTCTAATTGAATGATTCTATTCGCCCACCCACAGTATCACCCATATCCCATATGGATATTCACACACAAATGATGTTGACAATATATGATTTTGCTCATATTTATGTACATTAAGTCCGTTATTCTTTCTATTTGTGAAAGTGTGTGGGTTCAGCAGCCTGTGCAACCCGACCGATCATGCAATTCCCACGCCAATATAAATTCATTTTATTCTCATTCATTCTCTAACCAATCCAATAACAAATGATCCAAAATTGCGTCATCCTGAACCGATAGCGGGCTTACTGATAATTGAATGGCACTAATACCCAAAGGTCACGGGTGATTGACTGCCTAATCTGCCATTTTGAATAAATTAACTCAGAGACCCCCAGATTTGCTCACAACGCTGTTAGGCCAGGATAATAGCTCGTTGGTTATCGGGGATTGAAACTGTCAACAAATTGAGTAAAATATTGGATATCAGAAGGTTAACTCTGTTTAATATGAGCTGTCAGGGTATTAGGTGATCCATATCAGTGCCATATTGGTTACTGAATTAGAGCCAGCAGAAGTACCATTATAATGCCAAATTGTCTTCTTTCACTATTGTGGTGTATACAATGATTTTCAAACCAGGATGCTTTTGTCAATGGGATGATGCAATTCTCAATCATGAATTATGCCCCACCCATGTATACCTTCTATAGATGTGTCAAAACCACAAGGATTGTCCGTGGGATTCCTACAACTACTATAGAGATACATAGACTCGTGTTTGAATGCCCAGCAACCATATTTATAACCGATTCATAGTATTATTCAGACATCAAATGACTGAGTCAAATTGTTCAAGTCTCAAACATAAGTATTATAGGAAATCTGAAGCACCACCTATTTGAGAAAATTATACTTTCCCACGCATATAGCCCAGCATGAATTTGACTTATTCGGGGCCCACTTTGCTTCCCATGTGCCTCGTTTACTCAAACTTACTTGATTTGGGCAGTGCATCGGACCTAAATCCAGCATCCCCTGTAATAGATAATAAATCAGGTCATTAAAGGTATATTCCAACATCTATGCCATCGCCACCTAGTGGCCAATATTGAAAGTACCTATACTCATGGTTTATGATCATTTCCCTTTATATATATATATATATATATATATATATATATATATATATATATATATATATATATATATATATATATATATATCCTAACTCATCACTATCAACCTGTTGAATGTAAGACTTTTGCATTCTTCATACCATATCAAGACACAGATGACGTCTACTAGCCACATGCGAAGTTTAGTTATGATATCCCTGTCAATTTTCTGAAAATTGATATACCGTAAAATCCTGTATACAAGCATACATACATTTCTAATTTATTTTCCCACTTTACTCAGTGAAATATATACAATACACAAAGTTATATAACTCATAGATGAACTAATGTGTAGTTTATATTAAAAGCAAACAAAGTGGTTTTTAGAATATCATTTTAACAACACTCCATGAATAGTGCAGGCTATTTGGATAGGTGCAGTCACATTTATGTACTAACAGAACCTACCGGCATAGATTTCACTAACATCACAGAGTCAGAGAGAGGGGGTGGGGTTGATGTTATGCTATTTTGAAAAAAAAAACTCTATGGTTCCCATAGACGCATTCACGCATTATGCCAACAGATTTGAGTCTACATGTGTATATTATGTGGTTATGCAAGACTGATCTACTGAGTCTAACCAAAGTGGGAGTTAATAGATATTGGCAATAGCTCTAGGAGCTAATGTTCAATGCAACTGCTAAATCGTGGATTCTCTCAAAAAGGTTGTCCAGAATACATTAGGGACACCCTGTGGCAGAACGGAGAACTAAACTAGGATGGTTGTCTCAAGGCAAAAATATGGGTTCCATGTAGATTTTTCATGGAATGAATTTTTCTGATAAACTTCATTTGATTAGAAAGTTGAGCATTGGCCACAATTCTTACGGACGTGATTCCACATGATAGTTCACGTCGGATTCGAAATTAGAGATAGCGTCATGTAGAATTAATGTAGTGCCTAATATAGTCTAATTTACTATATCATATTTTTGGTTATTGTATTCTCGTGTTATGATAATTATCATACACGTACTTATGTTTAAGACTGAGCCTAACAGCGCAGGTACTTAAATATGGGTTCACAGGCAGCCCAAGATTAATTTACACGTACTTATGTTTAAGACTAAGCCTAACAGCGCAGGTACTTAAACATGGGTTCACAGGCAGCCCAAGATTAATTTACACGTACTTATGTTTAAGACTAAGCCTAACAGCGCAGGTACTTAAACATGGGTTCACAGGCAGCCCAAGATTAATTTACACGTACTTATGTTTAAGACTAAGCCTAACAGCGCAGGTACTTAAACATGGGTTCACAGGCAGCCCAAGATTAATTTACACGTACTTATATTTAAGACTAAGCCTAACAGCGCAGGTACTTAAACATGGGTTCACAGGCAGCCCAAGATTAATTTACACGTACTTATGTTTAAGACTAAGCCTAACAGCGCAGGTACTTAAAGATGGGTTCACAGGTAGCCCAAGATTAATTTTCTGTTACACTCACAATGTCCATACAAGCTAGTAGGACTATAATTATTTGTTATCACCATTTATGATATGAATGAGGTGAGGAAATATCATCAATAATTTCATGCCAGTGAAGCCCAAATATAGCAACATAGATACTGGTATACCTGAGTTGCAATTCAATTCTCTATAGCCACCATTCGAGGATAGATGACTATGGTCCAAGAGCTCAGAGAAATGCAGAGGATTGAGCGAATGCTTTTACAGTGG
The DNA here is from genome assembly GCA_949317995.1 of Acholoe squamosa. Taxonomy (NCBI): domain Eukaryota; kingdom Metazoa; phylum Annelida; class Polychaeta; order Phyllodocida; family Polynoidae; genus Acholoe; species Acholoe squamosa. The sequence goes on from OX439038.1 coordinate 56,555,689, forward strand.
TGCCACCTATCGGGTTGTCAAGGTATGCATGCTGTTAGTACGATGGCAAGACACCATAGTGTCAATGGCGCTGTGGTATATACATGGCCTGATCATGGGCAGTTTGGATCATAAGGGACAGAAAAGTTGTAGGCAAGTTTGTTCAGACATGTGGGACTTAGTTGTTTAAATACATTGAAAAGAAAATCCTGCCTTCTAGCCACACGGTAGACTTACCAAACAGAGTCACTTTTGGTCAAGCACTAATCTGAGTTTAACAATTGTTTTCTTTCCTTCCCTGATAAAAGTTTGAAGACAAAACATCAGAGGTCATTCACTTTTTTGCCAAGATTTCTTTCCTTTTTTCACTTTCACTTAGGAATGAATATAGTCTCTGTCACCTCATGGTTTCTGCAAGATTCATTTAGCTGCTACATAATACTAAAGAATAATAAGTCAATTCTGCTCTAACATTGAATGCATTAATTAGAGAATAGACAACGATCAACAACACTCAGATGCATTCGTGCATTATAGGACAACAGACAGTCTCGATATGAAGAAGGAGTTGTCTATTGTCTTTATAAAACATTGTACATTTCATTCCAACCAATCAAGTACCCAATCAAGGTATTTTTAGACCAATTAATGATACTTGACTGGTTTACAGCTATGGTGACCTTGCTCAGGCGTGCACTGTACTCCTATAATGCACTCAAGGTCACTTCTATCGTGCAGCAGAGCACTGCCAGCCGTTTTATAATGTTTCATAAGCATATAATATCATATTATATTCTAGGTACCTAGCAGATGTCACTCATAGGGCACAGAAGCAGCACGTTCAGGTGTGTGCTTTATCACTCTGAATAGATTGATGATAATCACAATGAGATTGATGATAATCACAATGAGATATCAATAATGAATAGATACCAGTTCTTAGCAGTAGGCGCAGTTTGTTATGCAGAAGCAATTTCTTGTGCCAGAGATAGATGTATTATTCAGTTCATACTGAATCATACATGTATACGTCTACTGTAAAGAGCTAGCAGTGGGAATAGATGACTAATAGAAAATCAACATAATATAATTCAATAGTAAACCATAGATTACACCAGCATCGTCTATGTAAATTGGCATCATACTGTCTATAAAGGGTTGTATATGGATGAAAACATTTTTCAATTTCTTACCTGGTTTATACCTGGGAACTATGACCACCGTGTGTCCATTGTTACAAATGTCCGTCTCCCTAGATAACATGTAGTTAATGGAGAGTGGGTTATCCTTCAGGCTCTCATCGTACTCAGCCTCTCTAGAACTGATGTTGATAGGGGACTGGGCGTCGCCATTAGCCCCTGGGAAGTTCAAGCCCCATTCTGATGTACCTGTAAGGAAGATGTTAAAATAAAGTTAAAGCACAATTTGCTCAGAATTCACGCACAACAGCACACAATTGACTCCCTATATATACGGACAAGCTGATGCCAAAATCGGACCGAAATCTGTTATAGTGAGGGACCCACCTGATATATTTTAATATGGTGTGTAATATCAATGTATTACATGGTATGGCTGTACATGGAAAACTTATTTTTTTTATTTTTTGGAGGTTTTCTGGCCAGTAAATTATTGGCGAATAAATCATAAAACATTCAGTAACATTTACATGTTAGCATTTATCAGAATGCCTTTACCACAATTTCAAAGCTTTTAAGCCCTTGCAATGAAATCCTTAATAATTGTATGAGGTGTGTATTGGTCACATGACTGAATGTGTGGGTTGTATGAGTCATCAAAAATGTGACTTAAATTGAATAATAGTGAAATTGGTTTCACAGTCATAAACATTTGAGAAGTACATCCCTCTCCCATGAATGATGTTTGTGAAAACAAACGCAGTATACGAAGAATCCATACACATGGCATGGGATTCGATTTCACCAATCTGCTTTGAATGTTAGCGCAGCAAAGGACACAAATAAACATCCATTAGTGCTATCAGACAGCTTAGCCAATCAAAACGTGACTGCTAAATGACACAGAAAAGAGCATAGCAAATACATGGCACTTATGGACAGGACAAATGTTATCTCCCCACTGATAGGTCCATATCTATAGGACGTAGACTAAGGGGTTACTGTCGGTTGCCATGGTAATTTTACAACACAAGGTAAAAAAATGTCTGTTCCATCTACAGTGTCAAGGAGAACGGTGACTTCTTGTTGAGTGCACTCTTACAATAGTAGACAAAAATAGAGTATCCCCACCTTAACGGCATCAAATCGTAACCGCTCTCTCCCTTTTTTTTCTCAATATAAATTTAAGCAACCTGTTTCACCACCTGCCAAATTCAAAGCAACACCCATGCTATAACAGGTTCTTGCTTGGCTTATTCACTAGATGATTCTGACATCAACCTCATGTACACTGAACAATATTAGAGCCAAGATCCTTTTATAGGAGATCTCTTGGAACATTCTGAACCACGTAGCATGTCAGGTTCAGAGACAGTGGTTGGGGCAATCAGGATAATACAGGTTTAGGGGAAGCTTGATGGTGGGGGGGGGGGCATGAAATTACTGAGCCATTATTAGAATTTCCTATTGTGTTACACTAACACAATCTGGGTGTTAGAGGAGCCCTCAGAAGGAAATTTTCCACACACATTTATCAGTTTACATTACCAATATGAATCAATGGAAAATAGAAGATCGGCCCGTGTAAGTCTTGTCACATGAATGCATGTCCATGAATTTCCATGAAGGTCATTCCATTATAAATGGACAGATTTTTAGAACTTCCCCCATATGACCCCATCAGATCTGGATAATTTGCCTACTATATTGAGAGGCATATAGATTATGACCACATGCAAAATTGGAGCCTCCATCTCCCATTGGTTACAGTGATTTTGGCCCTTGTAATTATGTGAGAGGGTTTGAATATTAGTTTCAAAAGTCTCAATCTTGTGTCAGCTTCAGCATGTAATATTGTCAAGGCAAATTATCCAGATCTAAGGGGGACATGCATGGACAGCGTGTTAAAATACTGTGGAATGACCCACAACTAACTTCCACGCACCTTGAAAAGAGGACAAATTGTGGTGGACTGTATATGTCCGCCTAAACTTATTGGAGGGTACTATTTTGTGCTACTTGTACGGTATTTTGAATTTTACTATTACGGTTCCTAGGGGGATGAGGTAATGGAGGGTGACCTAAGTGGGATTGATCATATCCTTTTAGAACTAGTTTGGAACGTCTGTGCTAAACTGGGCCACTTGAAGTTGAATGAATTTTCGGCCTTATCTATAATATATAGATGTTCAAGAATTGATATCTATCAACATCCTATTACCTTCCCCACAGTAGCTCCAACCACAGTATTTATCATCCCACTTAGGGCTCGCCACGCCAACATTCATTCTCCAGTAGCTTTAAGGTCAGCTGTGCTGCCTGATCGTCGGGATGCACTGCCAATGTGGTACAGAACACCTTCATTCAAGTTAAGCTCTCATTCCAGCGTAGGTGATTTTATAATGTCTTTGAATTGGTGCATTGATATATTTTCATGAATAGCAGATACTTTTAAAAACAAGTCTATGTTCAATTCCAGAACATATCCAGTGTCCGATTACAGAACAGTTTCCAGAATTGCAAGGAATTAAATCCAGGGTGTAACTATAAGCCTGCAGAGAAATCCTCCTCCGGTCTTCTGGCCCACCCACCTGGAGGAGCTACCTGCTGTTTCTGTAAAGGAGTAGGCAATGGTGATGACCTGATGAAGCTTTCCTGTGATGGTGTCTGCTGGCAGACTACCTGCTTGGTGTCCTTTTACTGTGGACACTGGAGGAGGATTAGATCATACATTGCCCCCCCCCCACGCCACCACCCTAACAAGCTGCTCATTGCTCCACCTGGAGGCATTAGCATAAACTGATAATGGTTACTTGATGACAAACACTGCCGCCTTAACCACCACCACCACCACCACCACCCAGTAGCACCAACACTAGCACCACCAAGCAGAAGCACCACTACAAACACCATTAGTTGTAAGATTTTGCAGGATCACATGTCATTGAACTCAATGGGTTTGTTATTTGATTTGTTTGATTCTGCCATGCCATTTTCTTTTTAATTATAGTGAAAATTTTAGGATCCCGAGCATTAAATTGGGGTCAAAATGGACCTCTAAAATTAATCTCTTAAAATCTGTCCAACAAGCTCTTTAAGGATTCATGTTATGTTTCTCTCTGCCTGTCTTGGAGGCCACAGAAAGATTTTGCTTGAATTATGATTACCCTGTAGTTTAGATTGTTATTATTCCATCCTAATTAAGGACCCTTGCAAACTGTTTTCTTCATTTTGCACTATACCGCTAGTATATCCGAGGCTGGGTTATTCATATGCTGTCCCTATGGAAGCTCGGCTATCTCTTCATGAGCAGCTCCCCACTTAAAGGTCCTATTTATATGGAGCTACTTCCGGCTCAACCCAGTCCTGCCACTTTAGCAACAACCTCTGACCCTTGGATGGCATTTAACCAATTTCCCATCATACGGCGATGTTTCTAGCACCTTCAAATAGCATAACCATCTTTGGCTGTGACATTTGTGTTCAAACGCCAACCACTGTCCTCTGATGGTTTATAGAAGCCTTACTCAATTATTTACCTGTAGCCAACAGGAAGAGGTCTTTTTTAGTGCTATCTGTTTTACTGGAATTTTACTGGGATTGTAAGGTTAAATGTGGCACGCCTGTAGAGTGCTGAGGCTCGAATCCATAGCCCTCGGTTTAAGCCATATTGCTGAAAGTGGTCTACATGATATTTACATGTATCTGCTCGTTTAGAAAATACACCAAAAAGCTGTCCATCTCATATGATGCCTTTGTGTTACGGGACACCTTTATTGCCTAGGCAAATGTGTCAGGATAAGATGTCTAGTATCTTATTTCATAGATCCAATTATCATGACCCCCCCCCCCCCATGACAAGGCCTTAGCTATTATCGATAGGCTGTGAATCGAAGTATGAAAACAAGTAATGAATTTGGGCGGAATTTTGGGGATGAATAGGCTATGCAAATGTGAATTTTGAGGGTTTTGGGTTTTGAGGAGGTGTCCTTGAAAAGGGTCCAAAATATATGACATTTTAACAGCTTTTGCACCAATTTTCTGTAATCAACTCTTTTCTCAGAATGAAACTGAGTTAATCATGTTCCTCGATCCCCTACCATTGCAGCTGGTTTGGATCGAAAACAAAATAAATTAGCATACTTAGGAAGACGTTTAAAGTCGTTCTAGAAAAGAAGTGGGCCAATTACCGAGGTGTTTGTCTTGTCGCTATTGTTGAGTCCAATATAGTCAGAAATGCTATTGTGGGGAACGCCGAACGCACAAAATGTTTGTTTCCGGTTCGAAGTCTAAGCAAAATTAGATAGACGAGATCTTTTCTTGTTGATTATTGTAGTCTTCTTTGTTGTATTATTGCTATTGTTTTGACTGTCGCTCCTGATCGATTGTTTGTTTGTATGTTTGGTTTTTTGGTTGGGCTTTTCAGTTAGTGGTCAGTCGGGAGATAAGATAAGGGTCTAATTGAGGCCTCCTACTCCTGGCCCCTGGTTTACAAATCTCTCAATTTTTCTTAAACAAGTTGTTTTATTTTACTAAATTGGCTGTATTTTTCTCCACATCCTCATGTTTAATTATTCTGATCATTTTTCTTCTAACTTTTCAGTGATTTTGTAATTTTGAGAAATTTCTCCTCTCTATGGCCCAGATGTTAAGAGCCCCACTGTCCCTGCCCACATCACTCTCCCGGCTGGGGAGGTTTAAAAAACGACTGACCACTGACTGTTTTACCCTTTCCTCACATTTCGAAGTTAGCTTATGAAAATTTTAGAGATACAACCTTTACTATATCATGGATCCGATCAGGTTAATTTTTACATCAGGTCCTTGGGTTCGTAGGTAACCGAAGCTGTGGACATGAAGCTAGACTTCAGTAGAAGCGCTTTTCAATGAGAAATTCATATTTATCCAATGGGCCAATAATAAGGCAGGTAAGTAACGATTAATAACACATCCACACTCATTGTCGAAGAGTCGGATGGATGGAGATGACTGTATTGCAAAGGGAATTCAGGAGAACTATCTGCAAGCACGAGCAATATCTACTAGAAAATAGAAAATAGGATGAGTTCATATGGTATCTTATGCCAGTATAAAGGATGGTGGTGATTAAATTGATGAAAGGAGAACATCAGAGGAAGGAGATCAAGCTGAAAGATGTGGTGATACAACATATAATACTGCTTGAGGAGAGTGACTTCGGCTCGATACATAGTCCTTTCTCCTATAACTCTGACAAGTTCAATCTGTCAAGTCATTCCGCCACAAGGATTGCGGTTTCAGCCCGGAAGGAGCAAGACCTGAGCAACAGCCCTATCCAAGTAGAAACCCACGACTCACCAAGAGAGTGCTGTGGTCGGTCACTGGCTGTACGTGTATAAATACAGGAGCGTGTTGCTCCTATGGTAAAAAGAGCTGTCAGTAGGTACCCTCTTTTCAAAGTAAGTCATGCTCTGCTTCACCATTCAACTTGCACTCACCACATTAGCCTGAAAAGTCACCTGCCCTGTTTAAAACAGAGAGAGCTGCACTATCAGGTACCTACTCATGTCCCACACTCTAACGTATATTATACTGACTGACTTCTCCCAACTAGGTACCTACTCAAATCCCCCTTTTTTAGCACCATACTTGAATGCCCACTTGTGAGCAATAAAAGGGGCAAGTTATAGCTACATGAAAAGAAAGGACTGGAAATGAGGGCATTTTTAACCAGCTCTTCCTTTTACTATAGGAGCAACACCCTCCAGCTTCTCACCTTTCACAGTCTGCAACTGGTAGTCCTTCTGGGCTCTACACATATGCGCGGGCACCGACACATTCCTCTGTGAAATTGTGTAATGTCGTTCTCGCCAAGAATATGACCTTAGCTGTCGAAATGGCATTAAACATCTATTACTCACTCACTCGCTCACTCCTTCTGGTCTCTCCTTGAGTGATTACAGCTAGAATGCCATAGCATTCTCCCTCACTTACAATTACCTTCTGAACCCTGGTTGGTTTCTCACATAGTAGTCCATGCAGGCTCCTGGAGACTGCCTACACACAAAAAAACGTACCTAAGAAAACTTAGTCAAAGTGTCTTATTAATCTTACTTAGTACTTATGACTAACAAATGACCAAGGAGGTCTAAGTTTTCTTAGTCATATTGACTACCCAGATCAGTTTCACTCTCCGAGCACTATCTTGAACAGGGTATCTGCTGGGAGTTTCAGGCAAGCTAACATATCATAGTCACTTTCACTAAGAGATCTTAGTTATTTTGACCAAGGTCCGTTAGTGAATTTGACTAAGGGATAGACACATGGTGTTACCTTTACACACCAGATGGCACTGTGGTCTTAAACAGGATTTTTCTGATGGGTGGGTACAATGAATAGCTCCATAGATGTCAAAACAATGATGATTTTTCAGAAACGACATGTATTTGAGGCTTTCAAAATTCAATCTAACATTACACTTGGCAAAATGTACCAAATATGTTGATGCCTTGTCAAATGAAATAGGTAGTCAGAGAGGAACACCTATTCTGTGGTATTCTAGATAAATACAATATCCATATTTGAATTTGTTTCTTTGTTGGAAACCCAGAGTACTTTGGCTCAAGGTGTTCTAAATGAATATGGTGTGAGGCATTTCAAATGCTTCCTCAATGAGTAGACTCTGATCTGTCAGGTGTGAATCCTATATAGAGCTTAACACAATCACCAGTTGAATTGAATTAAAAATATCAAGAAGTGTACTTAGTCAAAACAACCAAGGAATCCTAGTCAAAATCAGGCAAGCCAAGGCAATTTGGCCACTTTGTCTAATGGTTAGTCATATTCGACTAAGAAAAAGAGGGACGTTTAAAGACGGCGGTTTGACTAACTATTGCTAGAAAGTTAGACAATTTGACTCGTATATGACTAACATTTGGAACTTATTTTTTTCTGTGTACTATTGAACTCCATCAGGCTTCCAGAATGGTAGTCCCCAACTCTAGGAATAAGGTGATTTATGTGCTGACACTGAACCAATCCCATGCTATCAGACTTCGTTCCTGAGTTTACTTTACGGGTAGAATGTTAAGTCACCAGTTACTATGCAATGGTTTAGGAGCTACTATGGGTCGATTTTTAGTTCTCCACACTTTCATACATGATAAGTATATAAATGTGTGTGTGTGTGTGTGTGTGTGTGTGTGTGTGTGTGTGTGTGTGTGTGTGTGTGTGTGACCTTCAGACTGTTTCTGACCAATAAAATGGGCGAAACTCAGAGGAAACCATGTGAACTCAGATTAATTCAGGGGACCCGCCAGTAATTCCCTCTGAGTGCTAGTCCAATCGAGATGGTGTTACACCATGTTCCCACTACAGACAATATCTGATAGTAGGTCGGTCACACCACCAGTGGCAGCCATAGAAACCACCTCACATGTCACTGATTTTCAGAACTCAAGGCATTTCTAGGGGTTAGGGTATATGTGATAAAGCGTTGCAAATTGCAGGAAGATTGAAAATTTCAACATTATCAAGTATTATTCACCATCTACATGTATAGCAATGATTGTTTGCCCAAATGTAAACTCCTAACCTATCTTTAAGTTGTCATCGATCAAATACACATGGCAAAATGTGCTATTTTCTATGGAATCAAAGATGTTTAAAGGTACATGTATTTGTAATCATAAACAGAGACAGAGGCTAGTACAAATGTAAAAAGATATATCAGTCATCGAAGGTACCTATACTATTAGTCAATTACACCATCGTCATCATTTTCAACTAGATGTCGCATGCACCACTTGATTCACATGGTATACTATCAGTTATAGCAGTACTTACGTTTGTAGATGTAGCCAGGAACGTCTAGCAGTTCCCTTATCTTCACAGACCGTATGGTGGAGATCATAGTCACACTTAACTGACGGTCCTTAAGAGCCTGGATCCTTTGTCGTGAGCTTTGACCTACTGCTCCCACCCCTGCTGCTGCCCCTCCTGCTGCTCCTCGATCTTGTGTCCCCTTTGTTGTTGGGTCATTAGAAATACATGTAGCAGATACCTCTCCTGTCACTGTCTCATCTTCAGCTCCCTCCTCCTTAAGGGCTCCTTCTCCTGAATGTTGTTTGTCTCCACACAAACGCTGGAGGAACCCTAAGGGTGGCTGCGCCTGCTTCCTATGGTCGTGCTGAGATGGAATATTGGGGTGTGGCCGTTCCTCCTGTACCTGAAGTGATGTGTGCACCTGCGCTTCCTCCTGGTGTAGCTGTGGCACTGGAGGTTGTATATCACCCTTTGACTCCTCCTGGGTTTGGTATCCCTGCACAGACTGGGGATGTGGCGTGGTAACTCCTGAGACTGTGAATTAAAAAAAGGTTTCTTAGTAATACGCCTAGTTGCATTCAATAACACCGGGAAGGCCCTCAAGTCCAGCTGGCCTCTCTGTAACAGTGGTGTCAGGTGCAAACATGGAATGGAGACACTGAGGCGTTTCATACTACGGTAATGTCTCAATTGACTTGTTATTCAATGTATAAATATCAATTCCAACAGAGGTGGCTACTCCCATGATATTATATTGAATAATAAGTCGTAAGGCCCACATTCAGTGTGAAATCGTGCCGACGTTTTGGAAATAAGAGACAATATGGATGTTAGCGGTGATATTTAAATTGAACCACTCCCAGATAATTCTAAGAAATCATTTAAACTTTTATGTAAGACCTGTTGTCAGAATGGGAATCGCGCTGGTATTACTCTTCGATTTAAAGCAACTGTTTAAAGTCATGTTAGAGCCTCAGCCCTGGTCATTGGAAGATACCAAGACTCTCCCCTCCCCCCATGGAGTATTTTAGATATAAACTGCATGAATCATTTTGATTTAAACCATGGTCACACCTTAGAACAAAAGAATCTCACTCTGAATATACCATGTAACCTGGTGTATAGAAATGTCTCCCATATACAATAGGTGTGACAAACCTGGACCATGGTTTAAAGCAGATAAACTATGGGTTTAACCAGGTTACGCAATATATACCCTGTGCTTCGCACCGGGTATATATTTACGTAACCTGGTTAACCCATTCTTTATCTACTACATACATGATAAAACTGTCGTGTAAAGGCATGAACAGGAATAAAAGAATAAAGCCCATTTTCAGTCCTTTCGGTCGTATTATCCCTATTGAGACAGTGTTTCAAAGTCACATTAGTTGTGCCTGCATGATGCCTGTTTGCAAATAATAGGTGTTTATAGACATCCTAATAAGGTGAGTCTATACTTCATTACCAGGTGTGCCTGTCTGTGGTTTACCTGTGTGTCTCTGTAGGCCTATACTTGTCGTACACCTGGTAGCCACACTTAATTCAGGTGCACAGGTGAAAAATACCAGCCACACCCACATTTGTGTGTTGTTTAGACATATACCCGATGGATCTGCTAAACCCCCTCATAAGACATACCATGGTGGTTACCTTGTCCCTGGGTAACGCCCACTTCCAGGGACATCTTATAAATTCTTAATAGTGCATGTAGCCAGAACCAGCTCCGGCCCCGCTTGTAGCCAATTGCATGTGTGATACTTAAGTTGCAGTCCTTTAACATAAAGAAAGCATACACGTACAGTGGTTGAGGTCGCCGGAAACCATCATATTTTGGGGTTTCAGACCCCAAAAAATTAAAGTCCTTTAAAGTTTCAGTGTAGAAAAAAAACTCTATTTTGTAAACATTTTATAATGACCATGATGTTTGGGTGTGGACTTATAAATACAACTGGTAGACACCTTGTGATCATTGAGAGTGGTCAACTTTCGTTTTGAGGACACACAGTAATGGTTATATGTGGACAAGCCATGTTTTGTGTATACTGTTGATTGATTTTTCCCTAACTGATTGATTTCCACATATTATTGGGAGAGTTCTCACTCGATCCCTTTAATTTAAATGCCGCATTGTGGGGAAACTGTTTTTGCATACTTTGGAATGCTAGGCTGTAGGCACACCCAACCAATGCTTCGTATATGAGAAAGGTATATTAGAGTTGTGATTTAGGCATCACAAATACCTCACCTGTTTGTTCAATATTGCATGTGAGGAGACCAAATAGATCTGAGGTAATTGGCTAATATCAATCTGAAGATAGGTGCATCAACGAAGTCACCTGTAAATAGCTAGATCCCTTACCCCTTTTTGTTTTCATATGCATGTCAGTTAAGTCAGAAGACGAAATATTGCCAATAAAAGGCTAAACTGCTTCCCACAGTCTCAAGTCTCCCCCTGCATGTGAGCTCAGTGGCCGATTAGTCATATCCATCTTGCCACTTACAAAATAACATGCATCCATATATGTGAGCCTTATTAATCATTACCACCACCTGCCACATAAACCTGGCTTTCTACAGAAGAGGGGAGCAATGAATTCTGTATGTCAGATTTCATTAAATTCTATCAATAAGAGTGAACATGAGCACTTTTGTTTTATATTCACACCCCCATCAGTATAGATCTATGCTTTGTAAAGGCATATAGATAGGATATCTCGCTATGATAGTAATTGTAGACAGACACTACAAATTGTCCATGGCGAATACAAGTCTAAAGGGCTGCATCCACTGTCCATATTTGGACCATCCGTCTCCCTTCATCCGTTTTTCCCCCATAGAAAACAATGATAAATAAAAGGCGTAAGCCAGTGAAAGCAGCCCTCAAGATTCGGACTCATAAAACTGTACCAAATATACCAAACTTTGTCAACCCCACCCATGATTTTAAATTGTTCACAGATACACTTTGTTGTCTGTTAGAAGTGGACATTACATGGATAAAATGTCTGCAAACATATTGTTGGATGTGGAGAAAATTTAACTTTGGGTAGAATTGATGAAGGTTAGGCAAGCTACATTTTCTGATGATTTAACTTTGGAAAAAAAATTGATGTATTGATACTTTGTAATTACTAGGTGTGGACAATGTCTCTTCTGCAGACATTATGTGATGGTTAGATGTGGAGAAACTGCATTTTGTGGTCACTTTGTGATGGTTAGGTGTGGACCCATTGCAGTTTGTTGAAACTTTGTGAACATTGAGGGTAGTTTAACCATGTTTTGCGGATACGATGTCAAGGTTGCCTGTGGACAGACCATGTTTTACGGATACTGTATTTGAGATAACATTTTGACAGTATCTTAGACTATAAAAACCCAAAGGTTTCTGTTTTCAGGTACAATTAAACCCTTAACAACTAGAAATGGAATTTACTGCATTTTTCCCTCTATGTTAGGGAAGAGTGCACAAAATGTAGCAACTTGGACATGTGGACAATTTGTAGCGTGTGGTTGAAATGAAGCACAGTGACTGTCACAAGCTTTCAGGTGTATTGCAATCCCACCATCTACCATTCCCTATCAGCAAAACTTCTAAATCAGGCTCCCAATTTCCCCCAATGTCGCATGTAGCTTGTCCTTCATACGTTTGTTTTGTTAACTATTCTCTTTGGTCCCATAAACAGCTATTGATGGATTTCTTTGATCTGTTTTCTTTTTTTTTTGCAAATCCACTGCATCAAAAGATTTCGTTGATAAGCAACAATTATGGTATGTATCCTAATTCATAATTTAGCACAGTGACTAATTCCTATTAACTGTCCCACTTTATATGACCAAGTGCCCCACTAAACCAAAACAGGTGCACCCCAGTAGATTTGACACAAATTTGTGGCATTAGCTATAAACCAACTCAAACATCTATTGTTAAGTGTGAAAGTGACACAAACAGCAAATTATATATGGTTGGAAGATTCGGGATCTACATGGCTGTGGTGCTTCCAAGCCCTGCAGATTCCTCACTCCATCTGGCTTTGTTCCCTCGCAGAACCTTTAGAAATGAATTCTCATTTTAAACAAAGATTAATGTCAAAGTGGAGTAGGACCTACCCAAGGGCCAGTTTCTATTTTCTATTGATTCATGTAGGTAATGTACCCATAAAGGCGTGTGAACAATTTTAGACCGCTCTGATGGTTATAAATATATATATGAAAACTAGTGAATACTGTGCAATAATTCTGGGGACCCTCCTTAGTTCCTTTTGAGGGCTCCTGGACAACTCAGGTGGTGTTATAGTATTTGGGAGCTACTGATAGTGGTTCAGTCGTGACACCTGTAGCCAACATTGGAACCTCCTCATATAAACATTATATGAGGTCTTTTCTTGGATTTGTATTTTGTTTTAAAAAGGAATCATCGAGATTATCTTTATGAATACAAATAAACTGTTTATGAAAATCATTATGTACATCTCAAAGCAGTAGCTCCTAACCCATCTTTACACAACTTGTCAAACTTCTTTAACAAATGCTGTCAAAAGTCAGAATTTAATAAAGAGAAACTTTGTAATTGTACCAGTAGTATCAATTCTAGAACAGTTACTGCAAAGTACTTCTAATCCATCATGTCAGATTACCCCAAAAAAAAAGAGGAATAACCATTGATATTAGGAGAAACATATAGGCCTACAAAGCTACACTGGAAGTGCACCACTTCCATGGATGATATACTGTCATTTCTAGACATACTTTAAATGACAGAAATCTCTAAATCCTTTTAGTGAATTTTGGCACTCACCTTTTCCATCAAACATGGTGTGTAGCTGGTGGTTGACAGGCACAAGTAGCTAGAAGTGGACCATTACTGACATCTTTATATCTACCCAGTGCTCATTTTTTACTCGTATAAACTGTTATATAACTTATCCAGGTCACCTCATGGTACAGGACCACGCCTTTAATAGCTACTTAATAGCTCATGAGTCACCGATAAAGCCACACTATAGATCAAACAGGGCCAATTAACCTCTTATTGCTGTCAGCATTGATTTAATTGTTGGATCATTCTGAGGCCTTTTAAAGAGAGTGCATATTCCTGGTATCCGACATAAAATGTCATTGATAGAAGCCAAGGTCGTAGGCCGTCGCTTCTATGATTCTTCCTTTTTCTCTGGATGCACTATATATATTTTTTACAGAGCATGAGGGATTGTATTGATAAGAATACAGAAAGATGGTAAAAAACTAAAAATGTGTAAAAATGTATTTATTTGCCTAACACCCAACAGATACTAATAGACTCTTTGAGCAAATATCCTAATTTGAACCGTGCTTATTTTACATGACAGATGAAAGCACACCATCAGCAACAGCTGAACAGCTATAATGATAATAACTACAGCTATATATCAGTACGATCACATTATGATATAAAGTACAATAAATACATGTAATCAGCAATTTGTATGTAAAGGTTTCATAAAAGTATCGACAACAGTACTGGTGTAGGTATGAAACTCCCTAAAACCAGCATAATAATCATCCTATAAAGTGATGAATACAATAAAAATGTATAGTAACAACACTTTGCATATATGGGTCAGGTCGTCAGAAACTGTAAGATTCTGCCATTGAAGGGCCTTTAAAATTAATTTTCTAATTCCTTTATATAACCTTAACACAACTGTGAAGGGACTTCCGCTCAACTCAGAAAACCAAAAAATACCGGTCTAGCCCATCCGGTTCCATTTTTATTGCTTGTTTTGTGTCATGTAACGTCCGGTACCAAAATAATGAAATATAGAGGTAATTGAAGTTGCTCTCAGTAATATAAGAATGTCCCATTATGCATAACAAACACATTAATTAACAAGGCCAATATGTCTATTATTGACTTCAATTACAGAATGGAACAGAACTTGAGTTATGCATGTACAGTAGACTGCCTCCTACATGATGATAAAAGTACCGGACGTTACGTAACGTCCGGTACTTTTATCAGAATTATTTCACATAAGCTGCTCTCACATGGAGACAAATGCTGCTGGACACACAATTTTTTCGCCAAAGTAGGGAATAATAAAGCCCTTCATATGGGTAATAACAAAGATTATGAAGATTAATTTTTTCCATGTTTTATAACTGATTTAGATTTTGGTATCGGACGTTACAAATTACAGATTTCCATCTTCAAAGACACACAATGAAAAATCCTCATTCAGTAACATGTTCAAACCTGATGGAAATGATACCTATGATCATATACAATACAAAAAATAACTTTGGGTTACTCCAGATGTTCTTTATTCAATACAGAACATTTGTAAAAAGTACAAAAAATCAAAAAAGAACAAATTTGACTGTTTTTCTCACTTCGGCAAGCTATAAGTCTGAGAGTTTTTGATGGATGGCCACAAATTTACATCTTTCTGATAGCCCTAAGTGTTATCTATCAAATGAGTCTATGTAAAACAAGATTGATTTGCAACTTCTTTCTCTAGAGCCATAAGAGTCCAAAATGACCCAAAAACACAAAATCTACTGCTTTCTGGCGACCTGACCCATATACATAACGAGCACATAATCACATACCCATCATACTAATTGCTTTCCTATAAAATCAGTTATATTATTCATTGCTAGGGTAGATATGTCAAATTTGAACAGCCCAGTGTCTAGTACACTGACAATACCATGCCAGCCCGTGGAGAAGTAATCATTAACCACCTCCACACCAGACTCCTCCAGGCGCTGAGCATACAGAAGACCATCATCTCTGATAGGGTCAAACTCTGCTGTCATCACATAGGAAGGGGGGAGGCCACTCAGGTCATCAGCCATCAGAGGGAAGTTGTATGGGTTGATGAGGTCATCTACAATACCCAGGTGCTCGTAGTACTCCTCGTGGTAAGGGAAAGGCTTAAAGTCTGGCTTTATAAGGCTCTTTGGAAGTTTCCTCCAGTCCACAAACTTCCCATATCTGCAATTGAGAAGGTATTAGAGGGATGGGGACTTAAGAAGTCAGTGTCGGATGCAGGATTTTGAAAAGGGGGGGGGCGCCCCTCATTTAGCCCCTAATTTTAGCTAAATTCTAGGGGGAAAAAAATAGCTAAACTCTTCAGTACTGGGAAAAAGCCCCCCCCCCTCTAAATCCGCTACTGGAAGTGTTCAGAGGTGAAGATTTAAATTAATTGCGTAACCCCCTTTATTCATGGATGATGCACTAGCGAGTTACTCACCAAGGCTGCATTCATGCATTTTAACGACAAAAAGGCACAATGCTGTAAAGCAGTGTTGTATGGTGCTCTGGTAGCGTTGATATTAAATTATGACAAAATCTCAATGACATCTCAATATGAAAGTATTGTCTCAGGTAGCCATTGGGGACAATTATAACCATACTTATTCATTGCGTTTTATTTCAATATATAACATGTAAAGGAGAACATAATGCAACCATATGATAAAGTACAACCAATAGAATATAAATGTAAAAATGAAATACAGCTGACCTTTTCTTAATTGCTGCTGGAATATGGGTTTCGTTGAGTTGGTAGGGGTAGTATAGGCGGTAGTTTTCATAGCCCCTAATGTACGTCCACACCACCCCGGCCACACACCACCTCTTGGTCCACACAACTGCGTGATAGTCGTTCTGCTGGTAGGAGGGCAGGTTCTGGGTCAGACCCTGGAGAAGTGGGTAGGCCAGAACCTGGAACCGGAAACGTAGGCCACTATCTTCCGGTGTCTTGAGCATGCGCCGTTCGTCCCTCACCTTAAGTGCCAGTGCGGCCGCTAGGTTTCCTCCTGCGCTATCTCCTGGTAGGACATAAAAAGGCAGGTTGCCAATTATCTTGTGGAAAAATATACATTTAAGATAAGCTTTCCCATGGAGGTACACACAGAGAGATAAACATGAGGTTCTAATGATTTATCTGATGAAGTTTGGTGAGGAGTGAGTGAGTAATAGGTGTTTAACGCCATTTCGACAGCTAAGGTCATATTCATAGCGAGAACGACATTACACAATTTCACAGAGGAATGTGTGGGTGCCCGCGCATATGTGCACCACACACATCCAAGGGGATAGGAAAGACGAGATATAGACCCTTTTAAGTGGGCTAGGGAAGCTAGCCTTTTATTCCCCTTTTCGTACGACACCCTTGATACTGACCACACAATGAACATCTGACGTTGACCTTTATATATAGAAACCATGATATCTTTAAGGCTAAAGAGGTTTCATGGTGAAACATGGGTATTTACCTGCCACACCAATGAGGCCCTGGTCGACGCCCCACCTGGCGGCGTGGGTGTGCAGGTAGCGAGCAGCAGTATGGGCGTCCGTCAGGGGGATGGGAGATGGGTGTTCTGGCAGCCGCCGGTAACTATTAAGGTCAAAATGCAGCCGTTATCAATCGCTATGTAACAAAAATGTCCCTCTTGTGAATGGAGGAGTCTCTTGCTTTATCAATGATGGTAGCGATTTCTGGTTTGTTATACATACCCATCGCATTGCTCTAAAATGGTTTATCTATTCTATACCACATGCTGGATACAAATGTAAAAGGTACCCTTTTTTGTTTTTTATGAGGTCTATAGCTAGGAAAGCATACCGGGGGGTGGGCGCTTAGCGTTATGTTTGTCTGGCGAGGGGGTCGTAATTTCAACAAAGACAAAAGAGGATCTACTGAACTGTTTAGGAACACTTACTGGACAGAAGCGATGACCAGATCCAGACGCCGTGCAAGCCATATGGAGAACGAATCGTAGGCCCCTGTGATTAGCAGAATATTATCGTTACATGCATTCCGTTCTATATGCAATGAATCTTCTGCCATTCTTTCTCGTCCTTTCTTTTCTAATCTCTCAGGCTGGATTGTTTATATCGACCCCCTTAAGATAATTTTACTTGAATTAGATAAAAGTATGTTTAATACCAATTGATGAGTCATACATACTTGGAGAGCCGGTTATGAAGCCCCCACCGTGGAGGTAGATGAGGCCACCCCTCCTGGAACTGGGTCTGTCTGGGACATATAGCCGTACCTCCACCCCATCAAACACCGTGTCACTCACCTGGAGGAGGGGAGGGGGTAAGATATCACAATCATCATAGAGATACAATGCTATATCATCTAAATTTCTTCACGTCCTAAAAGATTACATTTTAGTGCGTTGGTGCATTATGCGACTCTATGGAAAGTTATCAACCTTCCAAGGTATTGCTTTACATTTATCCACTCGTTATGGCTGCATCCTGCATAATAATTTTTTTTATTTATTTAATCGTTCATAACATGTACAGTGTCAAATGCCATGGTCTACCCGATTATTTCCTGCAAGGTCCTTCAAGAGATCGTATAATGCAACACCAATTCTTACTAGATACTCCTGGCTTACACTTGTGATTTGGCTGCCTAAGTGCAGACTGTTAATAATAACTACAACAGTAATAGATGAATTTGTACAGATGACGGCGAGTGGTACCAAAAGAAGGAATTAAAAGTACAATCTGAGCAAGACTTCAAAAGTCTTCATTGATTATGTAGGGAAGTGATATGTGTATCATATACAACAGAGCAAAGGGATATAAAATGACCTTGAATTATATCATGATATCATAATTCTGATGAATCATGAAGTGAAAATGTAGGACATGTGTGCTACTCCAGGCTATACTTACAATGACCCCTGTTGTGTTTGGAGGGAAGAGATTGTCGGTGGCTCCTACTACTTTCCTTAGACAGATCCGTTCATCAGCAATTCCAAGGATACCCCCAGCATGAGACTAGAAATACATGTAGTTAAAACACAAGGATGCAGAGTATTATTTATATACAACTGCTGTGAATTTTATGTTATTTTTACAGACGTAAATAGCCGTGGATACATGTTCATATGATGAGAAATTTGTGTTAGGGTTCGTGACCATAAGCATCACCATTGCCATGATAAAGTGAGTAGAAAGCGCCATTTGCCTTACAGGGACAGTCTCAGTATGTGTGTCTCCGGGCATGAACATCACATATTTCGCACTCATTGAACCAACAATTTCTAAGTTTTAGACTTCACTGTAGCAATACATTTTTGAACTTACCAAATCAGAGATAACCCTGACAGCCGTGACAAGGAAATTGTACGTCCAGGGTTGTTCCAGTCCCTCGGGTATGGGATTGTACAGGTACCAAGCTGCCACAGCCACCCAGCACACAAGTACAGTCCTCAGCACCCCTCCCATACCTACTGGAGGAGGTCAACAGGTCACCTGTAAAGGTGGTATTGACATGTTAATGATGCCGTAATAATATTTTTTGTCATATTATCTTTCTTCAATCTGCTCTGATGGAAAGTACATGTGCACTACTTTGACCCTATTCTATACCTTAACGAATGCTCGTTATCTATCCACAAGGGTTGGGTGGGGGCGGTGGATCTTTGCAAAGATGCGCTAACCCCCCACGCCCTAATAAATTGACTGGCCAAATCTTTCCGAGTTGATCCCCTAAGCTTGTTCTATATCAATTCGCAGTTTTTTTCACTGAAAATAGATGGAACTCTTACCCACACAGAACAATATCATATATGCAAGTACTGTATTGTATGGTATCGTAAGACCAAATGATTGTCATCTTCCATGCACAAAGTGTTGCCTCACAGGTATGGGTGGGTTTTATGCTAACCACAGAAGTCTTACCTTGGCTTATTAATCCTAGAATCTGGATCGTCTCTGGCACGGGACCAAATACAATGATTTACACGCACCTGCTACACTAAGATACTGATTGAGACAAGAGTCTTAGTTGTGGACTATGAACATCAGAACATTGTTGACTCTTTACCTGGATCTAGGGTTCACGTACATAGGTTACTGTGTGCACTATAGCACTTGGAAATCAGGTTATAAGCATCTACAGATGGGGGGGGGGGTATGCCACTGTATCATATCGCCTAGTGGACACTGGCCTTTATTACACTTACCTGAATCCACATTTGCTATAAGTAAATGAGAGTATTTTGAGATGGTTTGACTGATTCAGGTCTGGCTACATTTGCTATAAGTAAATGAGAGTATTTTGAGATGGTTTGACTGATTCAGGTCTGGCTACATTTGCTATAAGTAAATGAGAGTATTTTGAGATGGTTTGACTGATTCAGGTCTGGCTACATTTGCTATAAGTAAATGAGAGTATTTTTAAATGGTTTGACTGATTCAGGTCTGGCTACATTTGCTATAAGTAAATGAGAGTATTTTTAAATGGTTTGACTGATTCAGGTCTGGCTACATTTGCTATAAGTAAATGAGAGTATTTTGAGATGGTTTGACTGATTCAGGTCTGGCTACATTTGCTATAAGTAAATGAGAGTATTTTTAAATGGTTTGACTGATTCAGGTCTGGCTACATTTGCTATAAGTAAATGAGAGTATTTTTAAATGGTTTGACTGATTCAGGTCTGGCTACATTTGCTATAAGTAAATGAGAGTATTTTAAGATGGTTTGACTGATTTGGGTCTGGCTAGAATAACATGTATTTCATTTTTTTCTATCGGTAAGCCCCGAGATTTAGTATGGGGTATATTAGTAGACCTAGTAGGGCTCCGGTAGGCTTAGGTTGTATATAAATATGACATGTATGAATGATCTCCTTACCCTTTTATGATTCGATTTGTCTAGAATGAACGTAGACCCTATGTCTGGTGCGGTGTCCACTAAGTCTGTCTACCTTTGACCTGGGACCTCTTATCATATATATGCGCCTATCACTGATCATGTACATTTAGTTTTAGGCAGTGCTCGCTGTTGGCTTATCTACAGATATCTATATATCTATAGATAAGGTCTAACTAAAGTTGTTATTGTGAAGAGAAAGACACCGCTACCGCCATATGATAGTAATGCATGAGATTTATGCAGAAAGATATGTAGAGTTTGGCTTAAAATTACAGGCCTAATATAAAACTGAGTTTACATGTAAGGGCCGATTCATTCATTGACAGCTGTGGGGGGGGGGGGGGGCTTGGTGGATTATTGCTAACTGGAAATATGTTTTTATCTCCCTTTCACAAATACCCGGTATGGGGAAAGTTATCATGACCCCCCCCCCCCCGTGCCAAGTAGTGCTGACCCCCTCAGTGTGAAGGTTATTGCCCCCCCCCCTACCAAGGGGCTGTTCAACTATTACGTAAAACCATAGGAGGGGGGGGGGTCATGAAGTTTATTAAACTTTGTTACAGGGGGGGAGGGCTGCCAAAGTGTTACATAACAAAAATAAAGAATACATCACATGGCAAAATTCGACAATTTACAAGCATTTTAAGGTGAGTTTTAAATAGAGATCTTCCTGTATTTCTCATCAAATTAAGGGGGGTCAAATAAATTTAGGAGTATTGATTAGAAAAAAAAGCTGCCTATCGTCACTTGGAATCCAAAGATATCCGGATCATTATTGATGCGTGGGTGGGTGGGTGGGGGGTCCTGACCAGTGTAACATAATTAGGGAGTGGTCATTATTTATGAACGGTGGTGGTGGTTATTTAGCCCCCCTCAGAAGGGGTCTGAAATTTTTATGCCCCCCCCCCCACAAATCACCCCCCCCCCCGTTGATAAATACGGTAATGACCATAAGCCTAAGGGAGCGTTCATTATTTATGGCAGGGGGGGTGAGCAAATGAAGGGGGGGTCAAAATTTTTAGGGGTATTCAGAGGGGGGGAGTCATTTTTTTTCAGCCTATTGTGAGAGGGGGGGTCATTTTTTTTCAACCTATTCCTGAGGGGCGGCGCAATTCCTTTTTTTGGGGTATTCGCCAACACAATGTAAAATTTCACAACACAACACGATTTTTTTTCGCGACACGCCGCGAAGTTCACAATTCTCCACCAAGTAATAGTACTTGTTAATGATTGCCGCCACAATTTTGCCCAACATTTTCTTATTACCTATCATTCATATCCATTTAATCATGTTGGTGCAAACTATAAAAACAGATTAATTGGTCGTAATAACAAAGGGCGACGGTGCGTCTCTGTCCGGAGACCCAAGGCCCTCGGTCCGAGGGCTGGGCCAGTAGTACAGGAGAGAAAGAATCGTGCCAATGAAAGGAACTGAGTTCCCCAACCGTCCTTGGTCTCGAATTGCTGCTGACTTCTGTTATCATGTTGGAACAAACTACCTAGTAGTTGTTGACTACTATTTAAGGGATATTGAGACAAGCAAAGTCACTAAAGGAGTTGACGCCGCAGAGACTGTCGCCAAACTTAAGAAAATATTTGTTCATCAGGGCATCCCCGTTATACTTGTCACAGTCAATGGACCTCAGTTCAGTGCAAGAGACTTTGCAAACTTTGTAGATGAGTGGAAATTTGTGCATGTAACATCTTCGCTGAGATATCCACAGTCAAATGGTGAGGCCGAGCGAGCCGTACAGTCAGAGGTATTCTCAACAAAGCTACTGATGTGGACTTAGCATTATTAATGTACCGAAACACACCACTCCATAATGGCTTCTCACCAGCGCAACTAAATATGGGCAGGAAATTAAAGACCAGAGTCCCCTGCTATCCATCTGAACTCTTACCAAGCACACCAGACCCGGTTGTTGTACGAAAAAAGGAGAGGATGTACAGAGCCAGTATGAAATTGAACTATGACCAACGACAACGTGTGAAAGAAGCCGGAGAGTTATCAGCAGGTGACAAAGTGTGGCTCCCTGATCTCAAGACTCATGGCACAATTGTAGGCAAAGCCAATGGACCGAGATCATATGTCATCTCAACCCCAATAGGCCTCCTGAGGCAAAACCGCCGTATGACTAGAAATGTTGGACTACCACCTGCTACACTACCAATACCAGGTCCACCTAATACAGGACCTATTCCAGCAGTTCATCCTCCTACACCAAGACGTGATATACCATCACATGCAGTCACCCCTAGGGTTGACTCACCTACTCACCTGACAAACCAACACTGAGGATTGATCAGCCGGGTACCCCTTCATATGTGAATGAACCTGATGACCCGCCAGGGGCTGATATTACTGAGCCTCATAGGTCTGGGAGAGCCAGATCTGCACCTAAGCATCTGATTGAAACATGTGAAAGACTCAATGAGATATCAGTTTAGTTTAACTTGAGAGATAATTTCATAGCAAGATACTAGCTATAATCATGTTCTTATTTGGTTGATAAGTATTATTCATTCATGAACATTTCAAGACAAAGAGATTGATAAGTGAGCTACTCATTTTGATCGATAGGTATTATTTACTTATGAACATTTCAAGACAAAGAGACTAATAAGTGAACTTCTCATTTTCCAAAAAAAAGGGAGATGTGGTATGACCGGTATGCCTATATGGTGCTGCCACCTGTGACTGTGTGGGGAACTAAAAAGTAATGTGAGTGGGTTGAGTGGGACACAACTTTGGGGGTTCAGGAAGCGGAGATCAGCATGTCAAAATGTGGCTGAAACTGAATTTGTAACACTACAAGTCTACTCTACATTAAAGAACTTCAAGAACTAATCTTCTAAATGTTTGCTCAATAGAGTATCCAAAAATTGCCGAAGGCGATCAGCCCAGCCTGAGGACCGAGGGCCTTGGGTTTCTGGAACAGAGACAAACCGAGCCCTTTGTTTACGTTCTGACACGAGAAAAAGCTTTGATTTTCCTTAAAATAATTCACAAATAAGACAGAAAAGCCACAAACGGAAGTGAGACCGGAAGTGCTTTTATGGGTCCCCTGACCCAACATGCACTCTCAACCAATCAGATTGCAGAAAGGAGACCCACACTGCACTCGAGTGTTAGAACAACTTGCTTACATCACTAGACCTGGTGCTCCTTTAGACGTTGCTTAAAGGTGGTCATGATTATATTTTTAAAATTCAATAGTACCTCCCATATATAACATTGTGATTTGTGGATAAGGCACACTGTAGGAGCAAATTCAAAGATCAAATGAGAATATGAAGTTGGCTCCAGAAATTCCAAAAACTTTCTTGGGAGATACTCTCATCCTCCATTATTATTGCTCCCATGCTGTACTACTTAACTAATGTGGTACAGTAATAAAAATGTATTCTCTTGCATGAAGTTTGTATTTAGGAATGTTTTAGTCCTGACTACCATAATGTCTTGCATATAAGGCGTGTCTTAGGCCTATGTGCGAATCAGAGCCCAGGTGCGCCTTATAGGATCAGCCTGAGTTAAGGGTGCATCTTATACGTGGGGTTTATTCAAATATCATTTGATACATAAAATGATTTACCCTGAAAAACATTTAAATAGCCCCCCACCTCCATCAAACCTATGGGTAAAGCTAATGAATGCTGTAAAGGTGTTGGGCAGTATCAGCTCCCCTCCAACCCTACCAGTACTCTATGGTGGCCATAGCTTTTCACACCTTCCCATGTGACACTCACACCATCCAATGCCACCCTCACTCCATCCCATGCCGCCCTCACACCCTCCAATGTCGTCGTAAAACCTTAGCAAGGCTTTCCCCACAACTTAGGCCTATTCAATGTACATGTAGGTTGGCTTTTACCAAGGGAGGCTATGTCTTACAGCATATGTCAAAAGGTTGGGGTGCACCTTATACAAGGGTTTTTTAAAATATTAATCCAGAAGCAGTAGGTGTACCTTATATGCAAAACACACATCCCTGAGTTAGGGGTGCACCTTATACATGAGCTCCGCCTTATATATGTGGGAGATTACGGTAAACTTCATTTTCAATGATCTTGGTGGCCAAAAGAGATCGCAAAGCACATTTTTCTGTAATTCCAATTACCATTTTCTTATTCCATGTACCGGGTAATTAGTTCAGGGTGTCAGGAGCAGTGAACCATTATCAAATCACCTTATCATCTTATATCTGGCACAAGGGTCTTCTGTCAAGAAATAGAGAACGGTAAACATTCTCCAATCTGTTGTGGACCATCAGAGTAGATGACAGCAGTGGCTTCCTAGAAGTATACATAGAAAAGCATGTCTCTTGAGCTGAGAGGTGCCAGCAAAGTTCTCGGTGGTAAAAAAGTCACTTACTATAATCACAGCAACTACTGATCAGAACCTCCAGTTTCTAATCCTTAGTTTCACTTTTGAAATCAATGCTTTTGCAATTGATATCCATCACACCTACTAAATTAATGTTAAAAAATGAGATCAGAATGAAATTGAAACACTAGAAAAATCTCAAAAAGTTTGTCTTTGTATACGCAAATTTTGAAAAAGACAGCTGCAAGTGCTTCAATCACTACAGTTAGTCAGGAATAGATTGCATGATATAGCTGGCTAAGACATCCTGTATTTCCCTGTGTATTACTAAAAGCCTGTACGGGCTTGTAAACACACTTAAGTGGCAAATTTACCAGGATTATAAATAGGGCAGGCTTATACACAGGGCAGGCTTATATTTCTCTACATGAAATAATGAGGGAGTGGCAAACAGTTTGCTCAAGACTTATCTATGGTTTGTACATCATTCTTTA
The DNA here is from genome assembly GCA_949317995.1 of Acholoe squamosa. Taxonomy (NCBI): domain Eukaryota; kingdom Metazoa; phylum Annelida; class Polychaeta; order Phyllodocida; family Polynoidae; genus Acholoe; species Acholoe squamosa. The sequence goes on from OX439038.1 coordinate 56,581,103, forward strand.
GACATTTTCTATAATCCTTTATCTTTCTTTGCATGAAATATAAGGGTAGCGGAAATTGATATAGCTGAAAAAATATATAAATACCATATGTTGAAGTATGGGAATGGTCCAAAATGCTTTTTCATTGAGCACAGAGGCCATACACAGGGAAATATAGTACCCACTTAAAGTGCATCAGTAGTGGCCCATGCTAGTGCCCCCTATGGAGGAGCCTTCAAAATAGGTACTTTTTATACAGATGTCAATCAATCAATGGCAGGGTATTCACATTTCAATTTTTCAAAAGATCGGAACCATTTTGAAAAAGGCTTTGCATTTATACAAAATGAAAGCTGGCTAACGGCTGATAGCTTTTACGATATTCTACAACGGCCACCCCATTTTTAACATAATAATTGGAATGGTTTAAATTCAGGTAGAATACACTTTAGCTGGCGCACATCTTGCTGCACATTAGGATTAGCATAGGGTTAGCATTAGGGTAGCTAAAGGGTTCACTTAATTCAGCACCGGCCAAAGTGCATTAGTTTCTCAATTTCTCCTAATATGACAGGAATAAAGAGACCTGATGTACACAGACTTTGTTGAACATGGTTAAATGTATAAGGTAATGTGATGGGAATCATTTTCTTTCAATCAGTTCTAAGGGGGGGGGGGTCATTTTTTTTCAACCCATTCCTATGGAGGGGGGTCACGTTTTTTCAACCTATTCCCAGGGGGGGGGTAATTTTTTTTTGACGTATTGGTTCTGCCAGATTGGCACCCCCCCCTGCCATAAATAATGAACGGTCCCTAAGGGGGGGGGGGGCATATTGTTCCAATTTCAAGTGTTACAAGGGGGGAGGGGGTCAAAAAGTAACAAAATTTGTGTTTTGTAATATTTCAACGGCCCCCAAAGGGCTCATTTCGAAATCCTACCCAATCAAATAAGCCCCCCCCCCCCACCTAGCAAAATGACTTGGCCCTTATTAAAGTTATTGCCCCCTGGCCTGCATAGCCCCTACCGTACTAAAAACTAAAAGGTGGAGAGTGCTGGTGAAAATTGTCTACCACCACCCTCACCCTTTCATAAGAAGTATATACAAACTGCAGGTAACAAATCTGCAAACGGGCTTCAAGAAGTTGTCACCTTTGCCTTGAGCGACAACGCCAGCATCGCCTTGAGCCAATCCCCATTTCCCTGCACTACTTCACCTCGGGGCGGGAAACTCCCGTGAGCACGGGTTTGCTATGAAAGTTTCAGCCGGATTTCCACACTGGGTATTTCGGCGCTGTATCAAATATAGATGTGCACTCTCAAACGTTCTTAACCATTTCTATGGTGAGACTATTTACCTGTGTATGTTCAGAAAGGATAAAACCTCAATGGAATGCAATATTTACGGAGATAACGGGGATAAAGCGTGTCTGACAGCTCGTTTGTGTACTCTGTTTTGCCTTTTCCGGAATTCCTCAGCTACGGACAAGAACGCATGCGTCACCAATGTAAACTTTCGGACTGTTCGCGTTGTGGTTGTGTTTATCTCTGTTTATTTCCAATCTATGGTGAGTATGAAATATGTATATGATTAAGAACACAGGATATAGTGTTAAGTTCCATTTAGCTCATATATGTGTAGGTTTAGTTGCGAGTTGTTGCTTAGTTAAACCGATTACGGGGTGATTTCAGCCAGGCGGTAAAGCTCCCAAACAAGTTGCAGCAAGTTACGTACAGTCTGTACTGTAGTGTAGACTTGGTGTAGTGTACTCAGCCGGGGTACTCGTAGTTCCCTCGGTCAGTAGGCTGAGTAGCATCTTAAATGATCTTTCTCAGGTGCACAGGCATCACTACGCGAAATTCTGACACAGGCAAGAACTATACACTGTTATTTCAATAGAACTGTTCTTTTTTATCTATTGCCCTAAATATTTATGGAAAATGTTAATGAAGGTATTTGTTCATCTGAGTAAGGGAGTGATCAACAGCTTGAAGTTGAACAGGGTCAGGGGAGGGTGGTGGTTTTGGGGGAAGGGGCAAAAAAATTCAGACCCCTCTTAGACTTAGGGGGAGGGGGAAATAAATTTCACCCTTTCTTAGTGAAGTAGCCCGCGCATTGCTAAAGCACAAAGGGGGAGGGCCAAAAAAATGTTGACGTGCCCGGAGTGGTGATTTTTTAACAACGGGAGGGGTGGTGGATTTTCAGGCAGGAGTGTCAAAATTATTTTGGCCCTCCCCCTCGGTCCTGGAGGGGTCAGAAATTTTTGCGCCCTTCCCCCCCTTGTTCAATACTATAGTTATACGCTGGCTATTTCACTAAGAAGATGTGAAATTTGTTTCCCCATACCCCTAACTTGCCAAGAGGTGTCTGAATGTTTTTGCCCTGCTCCCCAGAAGCCACCAACCTGCCCCTGTTGTTAGCGCGGCGACTAGTGAGTACTACTCGTGAGATGAGTAGACTAGTGTATGGTTCACAGTCGCCACGGTGTAAGGGATAGGGAGGCCTTGCAATCTATTTTTGTTTGTGGCTCCTCTGCTATGGACTATTCCTGCTCACTATTCTAATCAGGGATGTAAGTCTTTAGGATTTATCAGGATTTCCTGATTTCTAGAATTTTGAATGACATTTATTTTCCTTACATGAGTGGTAAGGAGGGCTATTTGTGAAAAATAGAGGGCTTTTATATCAAGTAAATGTATGGCTTCCTGATTTTTGCCTATTCCTGACTTACGTCCCTGTCTAATGTAGTAACAACAGTGTGTGTACTTTACTTATCAGTGAAGGAATTTTCAGAATATATCTCATACTTTTGATTTTATTTGCAGATGAGACATTTCATCATTTGGAGCCCTATGGCAGATTAGCATTAGAGCATTTTAAGATTCAGAAATGCATCCCTGTAGCCTTTGTTTTAGAATTATTCGTTTTGAAACTACTATATATATGTAGTACAGGTTTTATCTCAGCGGGTTTTGGTACAGTTGGATCATATTTTCTGTATTTGAACAAAGTATTCACTGTTAAAGATCTCTATGGAGAAATCAGTGCTAAAGTGTGTGTTGCCATATGTGTATTTTTGTAAATCAGAGGAGGTTGAAGTGTAAGGCCACCTTGTGGAACTGCTACATTCTTTTCTGTGTAAAATCTTTAGTTTACATTGAAATAATGCTTTCTCAGAATATGTATCTGCTATTGGTGAGGAAAGATTAATTTAATTACTCCTTTCATTATATAAACGATTTTGTGGAATACTGAAAACATGTATGCACACCGAGGTACTTACTCTGTGCTCCCCCTCTACAGAGAGGTAGAGTGATCTGGCCGGTTTGCTGACCACTGGCCCGTAACAAGGTACAGACCTATTACAAGGTGATTGGCAGTTGGGTGTGGGGGGGGGGGGGTTGAGGCAGAGCAGGCTCCTGGTGATCTGAGACAGTGTACACTCATAATGACACACCTGTTGACTATGGCATTGAACATTGAATAAGACAGGTCCCTGTGGCAGCTGAGTGAGGTGCATGCAGAATGGACAGTCTACAGACTATTAGTACTTAGCTGCAGTGGGTATTTCAGGTTGAATTTGTGCTATATACTACCAAAAGTCCAGATGATAGTATGCCCTATCTGTCTTACCAACTGAAACTAGACACAAGATTACAAGTCGCCGCGCCATATCTCACAGGACTATTCTCTACTATTGTATTAAAATCTACAACACTATGGTTTTATTAAAAATGACCACTCCCTAAGTCATCTGAGACATCTGGGATGACTAATCTACATGCACCCCACCTACTCTGATCAGACATAAGGGAGTGGTCATTTATTATCAACAGGGAGGGGTCGGTGGGTTTGAGGGGGGGGCGTAAAAAATTCTGACCCCTCTCGAGGGGAGGCTAAAAAAATTTTGACCCCTCTTGAGGGGGGGGCTAAAAAATTTACCCTCTTTTTAGCAAAAAAGCCCACGCGCTACTATAGATCAAAGAGGGGGCGCGAAAACTCTCCGCGCCTCCGGCGGGGGGGGTGCAAAAGTTTTTTTCTGCCGTCAAGGGGGGCCTAAAAAATTTTGAAAACCCACCACCCCCCTTGTTGATAAATAATGACCACTCCCTAAGTTTAGTACTTCAGAAGAGAAAATCGTATCTAATCTAAAAATTTTTTACTGGTAGATAAAGATATATTGTATGTGATTCCAATGGTTGTTGACCATGATGAATGTTGTTGGTATAAATGGTAATCTAAAAATGTATCCTAAGGTACGGTAGGCCTAGAGCTACACTGTACCACACTAATTGCTGTATTTTTCATTGTATTGACAGTGATGCCTATGTCTGCAGTAACACAGTCTCAGTAGCTGTCAGATAGAGGAGACCACCATGGGGGATGACGCGGACATGATCCCCGTCCGGGATCACAACAGGCGTAATGACGATAGAGGTTTGTCTCCATTTAAACTCTTCACTATGTAGCGACTACGCCAACAATTTTTGCTTTGACACAGAGATTGGGTCACTTCAGCTACCGGGTAATATTAGAGATGTCAAGAATTTTTTCTTTTTTGCATGTCTTATTAAAACATTAGTATTGAGGGAATTAGAATAATTTTCAGTAATCAGTAAGTGACATCTCTCCAATACCTGGTAGGTAGGTTAGATTTTGTGCTTTAGACCCTCCACTATTGGCCAAATCGCGGCCGTTTTTCGTGATCTCTCATAGTATTCAGTCAGGTTCCAGTAATTTCTCCCTGTTATTGATGTTTACTTCTATTGCTTACCTGTTTAGGGATAACCCTAAAAGGGAAAACCAATTTTGTTCTATTCTATATGATAAACCTACTAAGGGAGTGATCATTTTTTAACAACGGGGGGGGGGGGTTGGTGGGTTTGCGCGCGGATGCGCAAAAAAATTTCAGCCCCCCTGTCGAGGGGGTAAAATTTTTTCGACCCCTCCCATAAGGGACCAAAATTGCGCGCGAAGGTCCCCTTTTAGCCTATAGTAACGCGCAGGGTTTTCCACTGAAAACAGGTGAGATGATTTTGACCCCCCCCCCCATCAGATGTATTGAAAAAATTCTGACCCCCCCGGTCAAGGGGTTGAAAAAATTCCGACCCCCCCTCAAACCCGCCAGCCCCCCTGTTGTTAAAAAATGATCACTCCCTAAGACTAAGTCTAGAATATTTTTCATGTTAGCACCATTTCTTATTCTAATTCCTACCTTGTACACAGATGGATTTGCAGCCCGTTCAGCACAGCAGCGCAGGATGGTGGCTAAATGGTCGCGAGATGACCTGGAAGATAAGTACCTTCGTATGTATGAAGAAAGCCTCATCCTGAAGAAACATGCTCGTAAACAAGAGGACAAAATTAAAAGGTATACTATCTTGCTTCACCTTCCACAAAATCTTGGTTGTCCACTCCCTTTGGTCTACAGTGATCTGGCCTTTTAGTTCCCGTATTAATCCCCATAGAGTCCTCTAAATATCCTCTGATATAAATAAAATAACATGAACATATATTTGATCCGATATAGAAAAAATGGACCATTTGTTTGATCTATGATGGCCACCAAACTCCTGCGCCTGGATAGCGACAAGAAGGAGAAAGGCGAAGGTGGAGGGAAGCGTGATATAAATAAAATAACATGAACATATATTTGATCCAATATAGAAAAAATGTACCATTTGTTTGATCTAGGATGGCCACCAAACTCCTGCGCCTGGTTAGCGACAAGAAGGAGAAAGGCGAAGGTGGAGGGAAGCGTGATATAAATAAAATAACATGAACATATATTTGATCCGATATAGAAAAAATGTACCATTTGTTTGATCTAGGATGGCCACCAAACTCCTGCGCCTGGTTAGCGACAAGAAGAAGGAGAAAGGCGAAGGTGGAGGGAAGCGAGATATTGAGACAGAGGAAATGCTGGAGGAACTCCAGTCAAAGATAAGAGACCTGGAGAAACAAAATGGCACCCTCAGAGAAAAGGTATACAAGTACTTAAAATTTTGGTGGTTTTCTTTTTATATATTAACTTTAGCCTTTTAAGGAAGGCATGATGTATCAAACATGACATTTGCATGTCATGACAATTTGGCAAGAGGACTACTGGTACATTTTTTTTAAAAAATTCATGACAAAGGAGCACTATGTAATGCTCAGATTTTTTGAAAATAGCAGCACTTTCTCTCTGTTATAGCTTTTAGATTGTAAATTGTTTGGGGACTGAAGCTTATTCTCTTCAATTTTGTTACATAAGCTGTTGGTGACGAAACAGCAAATGCAGACCAGCAGTAAGCGGAGCAATGCATACGGCCATGTGTCAGCCCGGATACACACAGTAAGATCCACTTCCTTGTAAAAGCCATACTCACTGATAGACCAGGTGTTTCAACTCTGGAAAAAACTAAAGTTACACCTTGGGTATGGAAATTGCTTGTTTAGTACTTCTTCGAACAAATGTACTTGGGTATAGGGTGCTTAGTAAAACACATTCTGTCTATGCCTTGTATGTTTTATTCTTGATGATAGATATCACAGTTGATAAAAAGAAAAGGCTTAGCATTCAAGTCTGAAATTGATAGAAGGAAAAACAACAGATGATTTTGTCATAATTGCGATTAGAAGATATACGTATAATGTATAATGCGTGTGTTCTTATAGGGGATTCCTCGTGCACCACCTGATCCCCGGATTGCAAAGAGCATGCGCGTCAGTGGACCTCCACCCATGTCACACAGGTAAAGACCTTGAATAGTGGTAGTACCATGATTTTAATAAAACTACTAGAAAAAAAAAACCTTGTATTTGAAGTCTCATATTAGTTCTTTAAAAGACTGCAGTGAGAATGCTCTACTTTAGGTATCAATACGGATACCTCATATTCAGTAGATATAATTGTAATGAAAGATTTGATTTCTCTTACATTCCCCTTAAACATATCCTTAGAAAAAGATGAATTAAAAAGAAAAAACGACTAAAGGACAGCAAAATTGGTCGGAAAGTCATTCTCTCTGATGGTGGTCACATGGTATTGGCTTTGTTATTTCAGACACACCCCGTCCAAAGATAGAAGGCCTCTTCATAGTACCCCAGATAAGAATTTAGAGATGTATGTTTACCCCCCATTTGCCATGGCTACCGTGTGCTGTGTCTATATAAGATGTGACAGTTATATGTATACATGTTGTATAGGAGTGACCAATTTGAACCACACTTGTGATGTTTTGAGTACAAACCTGAATTCTTGCAAGGTCAACGTTGGGTATTTTTATTGTGTATCACCGGCCTGAACTACATGTAATTATTTCTGCCCTGGCGGCTCCACTTGTGACGTTGTGAATTTTCACATTGAAGGAAATAAATTCACATTGTTTTCAGATTGAGCCTACGATTATCGAAATATGAATCAGCATTCAACACTTTGTAGTGATATTTTTTATTTGATTGGAGGTTTTAAGTTAACCGTATCTCAATTCCAGGAGCGTGCAGTGCATAATTTTTTCTTGTTCTATCATACCTGCAAATTTATCTCTATTTTAAAGTCTGTAGGTATGTTTTAATCTTAAGACATAACCATGTCGGGCTCATTGACTAACTTGCATGATATTGAATCATTTTTTGGTTCGGGCATTTCTTTCCAATAAAAAAAAGTTCTGATTTTATATTTTTTTATATTTATACAATCAATCTTTTATACAACCGAAATAGGATGTACTTAGTCGTAGACTTTCAAATATCTTATACTGTGTCGTGAGTCGGTATATAGAATAGTCGTCAGGCACAGCTGGTGGTGTTACGTGTCCTGCATATCGTTTGCGGAATGATGCTTAGGTACCCCGGTAGTTCTATTCACGAGCTGGGAAAAATCTGGTGGTCAGCTTAGTTACTGTAAAATCCCTGTGTATGTGTATAGCTGCACCTACTTATATGTTACATCCAGAGCTCAGGCGAGTCATATAAAGTACACTTGAAAATTTCCAGCTTAGTATTGGGTTAAACAGATTTAACCACTTAACCACGCATATTTATGACATTGAGTACAGGAAGACCCTATAAGCCACATGAAGTCTCTGACTTCTGTATAAGCTGCTTCAACACAAGCTTTGGTTTCATCTATCAATTCTTTCCTTTAGAAGCGGCATCGCATCAGGTAGTCAGCCACGCTATGGCCACAGCTTACTGGAGGAAACCCGCGCAGAAAACAGACACCTGTAAGTATGAAGGTTTTCTTTTTATCTAATGGTGGTATCCTTTTTCTATCCATAGCTGTGATGTTGGGATTATTGGGAGAGATGTCTGTTGTTTTTTCCCTTAAGTTGTATAAAGCTCCATAATTAACAGATTATGTTGGTGTCTTTCAGAGAGGGCGTCATAGAGCAACTCAACGAGCAGATGAACTTATATGAACAGGATATTGAGCTGCTCAAAGAACAGGTGAGTATTTCTTGAGTATGTCTAGACTGGTATTATTTGATGACATCAAAGAATATGGCTCCCTGAGGCTTACTGTCTCAACCATCCAAATCCATGGGTGTATCCCGCTGAGCCTCCAGGAATATCATATAGGTCAAAAGTGACCTTGATTTTACCATGTCATGTCCACTATTCTTGTGAATTTGGATGGGAAAACTCAGTTTTTCACAAAAAAATGGATGTTAGCCATCTCGGTACAGATATATCACCCAGTGTGCGGTGATTTAACATGGTCAGAGAGAAAAAAGCTAAAATGATAGCATTCACACACAAACCTTTTCTTTTTAACAGTGAGAACTTGCTTGTAACCAGCTTCAGCAATGGCTGCGCCCACTAGACATCCCACAACTTAATGTTTTCAGGTTGTGCCTATTATACAAACTGCTATGGCATTCTTGACCATGAAACCATTGGGATTTGTGACCCTTTTGCTTATAAAACCTTACATATAAAACTCACTTGCGTAGATAGCGCAGTGGAACATTGTAGCTTGACCCTCAACTTTGCTTTGGAAAGAGCTATAAGCCAACCAAGGGCTTGAAAATGCTGTTGTAATACTACTCGATAGTGTAAAAATAACGTTGAAACATGTGCAGACCCCTTTTTCATTGTGGAAGGTAGAATTGGGGGGATTCTTAAATGCAAATATCAAAGTGAGATATCCTTCACCAATTTATTTTAGATTGCTTATTGGATAGTAACCAGACTAGCGTGCACAGAGGGTAGCTGGCGGTAAAATGTATGCTTGTTTTTGCTGCTGTACATGCCATGATGCTTCACCAGCATGGATAAAGCATCAATTGATGAGACAGCAAAGTGTAAGCCGCACTCAGTACCGCATACTTTCCTCGGCTAACAACCATTTCAGACTCCCCTCCACTGCTACCATTCTGCAGGCTACAACCCCACCCTGCGCTCATATTCTGACTCTTAGTATGTTGGTGATGGACCGTCAGTATTTAATTGGCTGTTGGATTAGTGTCAGGGTGTGGGAGGGATTGCTTCATCGGCTCGCCATATCATGCTGTTACACGCGTAAAGCGAGGGGCGCCTGGCACTAGGAACAGCCCTTAATGGCTGTTTCTCCACCTACTCCCCTTCCCTTCCCTATAAACTGGCCCACCATGTAGGGAGACTGATAAGGTGTTGGGGTGTTAACAGCAGTGGGCTTGGTGCAAAGGGGGGCTGCTGATTTCCGGTATCTAAGCCTTGCGTCTGCATGCTCGTGCCTCCCTTGAGCGACACGCTGTACATGTGATGTAGCAACTTTATTTGGCTACATGCCCAATAAATCAGGATCAAGGGGGATTAGCTGTGTCAATGATGAAAGGATGGCATCGATTACAAGCGATTTGTTGTGTGTGATCGGGTGTTCAGGCATGTCATAAGTAGAGAGTTTATGGCAGGATTTACAATTCTAAATGCGAAATGGATGCAGTGTGGAATAAGACGAGTAGGTCGACTTCATTTATAAGTAAAGAACATGTGATTAGTCATCCGATCATTCTACAGTAGTCGTTAACAATTTCAAAGGCCGGCATAGTGCTTTAAGAAGCTATGACCCTTTGTCATTGTGAAGCAGGAATGCAGCCTTGGTGAGTAACTCGCCAGTGTTACATTCTTTGCTCACCTTACAGGGTCATGACCCATTGTCATTGTGAAGCAGGAATGTAGCCTTGGTGAGTAACTTGCCAGTGTTACATTTTTTGCTCACCTTACAGGGTCATGACCCATTGTCATTGTGAAGCAGGAATGCAGCCTTGGTGAGTAACTTGCCAGTGTTACATTCTTTGCTCACCTTACAGGGTCATGACCCATTGTCATTGTGAAGCAGGAATGTAGCCTTGGTGAGTAACTTGCCAGTGTTACATTCTTTGCTCACCTTACAGGGTCATGACTCTTTGTCATTGTGAAGCAGGAATGCAGCCTTGGTGAGTAACTCGCCAGTGTTACATTCTTTGCTCACCTTACAGGGTCATGACCCATTGTCATTGTGAAGCAGGAATGTAGCCTTGGTGAGTAACTCGCCAGTGTTACATTCTTTGCTCACCTTACAGGGTCATGACCCTTTGTCATTGTGAAGCAGGAATGCAGCCTTGGTGAGTAACTCGCCAGTGTTACATTCTTTGCTCACCTTACAGGGTCATGACCCATTGTCATTGTGAAGCAGGAATGCAGCCTTGGTGAGTAACTCACCAGTGTTACATTTTTTGCTGACCTTACAGGGTCAATGTATACACTCCTTAAGGGTCAGTCTGATGCAATGTATCAGTACTCGCCGGCACTGCATTGATGTATTGGTACTCACCGGCACTGCATTGATGTATCGGTACTCGCCGGCACTGCATTGATGTATCTTGGCCATAAATCATGCCTTGAGACAATATGCTTTTGTAAAATGATTAAGGTGTTACTTAGAAAATGAATATTAGAATTCCAGCCAGTATCAAGACCAAGGCTTCAATTAATAAACTCGGAACAAGAGCACAATTCGATTAAGGTCCCTGAGTCAATATGTTTGCCTTTAACTAAGTTTAGCTTAATTAGTCATCGGCTGTGATAGCCAAATGTGCAAAATGGAGATTATAAATGACGAGGGGGCATACTAATTATCCCCATGCTTAGTGTTGGGCGTAGAGATAATGCAAGGCCCCATGCAGAGGTCTTTATCTATTAATCCTTTGGGTGCCGCATTGTGCTTTGGCCCATCATACACTTCTGGTGCATGGGTGCAGCCCTTGGAGGAAATTTCCATAGCTGCATTAAAGTTCAGGTTGACCTCTGCTTTGGTTCACTCTTTAATTGCCGGAATGAAGCACCAGCTGGTGCGGCCTTTGGCCATCATGATGATAAATGAACGTGAAGCCTTAAGGCTTCATGCTTACTTATGGGGGACCAGGAATTAACAGCTTACCCTCCTGGTAATTTCATCCATTCTTCTAAATTGAATCAAATTAGTCCTTGCCGTCTTGCTAGCACATCCTCGGTGCATCATGCTGACGCTTCGGGAGTGTATTCTGCTCGGTAACACCAGGGGGCAGTTGCAGACTAGCACACAGGAGATGACGTCATCGCTTGGCCCCAGTTCCACGGCGCATGCGCAAGGTACCAAACCGTTTGTAGCTAACTGACGACGAATGGTGAGTAAAAAGCCTGTTTTTAGTACTTTTCTCCTTTTTTAGTCGTCATTATGAATCATTTTGACGAGTTGATACACTTTTCTTCGTCATTTTGACGATCGGAGCGGGAAAACTGTCAAATTCCTTGGATTTGACACGATACAGGCTAAGCCCTTATTATCGCTCAGATCGTTCTTGACGAACGCTGTTCAACTCACTTTACTCGTCAATCGATGGTCTATACAAACTTTCTTGTCGTTATAGACGATCTAATCCTTTAGTTTCTACCGTTTTTTCCATGTTTTAAAATAAATTATACTTTTACGACATCAACAAATTTTTTAAACGATTTACGGCACTTTTACGACATTCCAGCCTAGCCTAGAACCCATTTTCGGCAAACAAGATGGCGGCACCCATGCGGACGCGCGTCGAGCCGAGAATTGTTCTTTAAAAGGCTTTTTATTATATTTCAAACACTGGAATGTATGTAATTACTTTCATTATAGAAGTTCAAAGTTCCTTTGTTATGTTGGTGCTCTGTTTAACTGTTTTTACGGCCATTTGGCTACCCTCACTCCAAGTTAGAGTGATAATAAGTTAAACTAACTTGAACAGAGGGAGATGCTGTCACTACAGTGACACATCTACTAAGGTGAGTGAGTCCCTCTAGTTCCACTGAGAAGGTTCTTCTTATCAAATAGATTGTATTGTCACTACTATGCTTCCTTATGGAATTCAGGTAGTTGACCAAACCAGCTTGCTGGGGGTTACAATCTTAGATATTGGGAAGCCTCTCTAAGCCCAGTACATAAAAGTCTTCACCTACAGGCCAAGGGGCAAGGTTGGACTCTGCTATGCTTTCTTATGAAATTCAGGCAGTTATTCACATTTCTTATCATGCCAAGCAGGATGATAGAAATCACTGATAGTGTACAGGAAGGTTACTTACACACTGTGGCATATGGCACAGATATCACTGTTATTAACTTAACAGTTCCCTCCAAGTGACATTTCCAGACCTGCGGTTGGACTTGCAAACTTGTGGTCATTGACCTATAGAGGGAGTGTACAGTGACAAGACACTAAAAAGCACTAGATGCTTCTGCTTTGTAAGCCTTAGCAGTTATTCCGAGTCCTCCGTTTAACCATTTATGGGCAAATGATAGAACTTGTTGACTCTCCCAAGAGGGATGAAGTCTTAGAAAGTGTCATGGTTGGTTTTAGCTAAGACTGTGAATAGAAAAACAGCTATTACCTATACCTTATGCCGAAAATTTCTTCGGATACACCTCTTTTGGTTGTTAAGCGAAAACACCAAAAACCCACAATTTATGCCAAAATTCTTTGAATTTACATAGGAAAACAAGTAAGAAAGTGTGTCTACTTGTGTGGGAAGGTAACTTACTCATGTGCCAATAGCTGTGATAGCTGATGCCCTAAAATGCACATGTATGTATACTGTTTGTATAACAGTCTGAGATGCTTAAGTTGTACAACTTGTCTATCAAACTTAGACCTTGGGGGTTTTATACCTGTCCAGCTGTCATAGACTATCAGGAGATACAGCTAGCACTTATGCTTGCTAGCCTTGATTATACTGCACCGCTTGTGTATGCAACACACAATTAACAGTCACTCCTGCTTATGTTGTACAATATGCTTTCAAACTCACTTGGCTTTTAGCTATTCTGTTGAAAGCAGTCAGATAGTATACTACTCTGACAAATCATCTAGCAGTTTAGATTGCTAAACTGGTGCACATAACTTATTAAGCAAGTAGCTTAAAATGTTAAAAGTTATGCTTTTCTTTTCACACAATAGAGCAGCCTAGCTGTTTCTATTTTTACAGTGTGCACACACACAAATACCACCAGTTAATTCTTAGATTATACTACTTGAGTCCTACAATTGCCAGGCCATGGGGCTAGGCTGGACTCTGCTATGCTTCTTATGAAATCCAGGCAGTTATTCATATTTCTTATCATGCCAAGCTGGATGATAGAAATCACTGATAGTGTACAGGAAGGTTACTTATACACTGTGGCATATGGCACAGATATCACTGTTATTAACTTAACAGTTCCCTCCAATTGACATTTCCAGACCTGCGGTTGGACTTGCAAACTTGTGGTCTTTGACTTATAGAGGGAGTGTATAGTGACAAGACACTAAAAAGCACTAGATGCTTCTGCTTTGTAAGCCTAGCAGTTATTCCGGGTCCTCCGTCTAACCATTTATGGGCAAGCGGGAGAAAAACTTGTTGACTCCCCCAAAAGGGATGAAGCCTTAGAAAGTGTCAAGGTTGGTTTTAGCTAAGACTGTGAATAGAAAAACAGCTATTACCTATACCTTATGCCGAAATTTCCTTCGGATACACTTATCCTGGTTGTTTATTCGTAAAACGCCAAAAAACCCACAATTTATGCCAAAAATTACTTGAAACTGCATAAAAACAAGTATGAAATGTCAAAGATTAGTACTTGTGTGGAAAAGCAACTGATGCATGTGCTAATAGCTGTGATAGCTGATGTCCTAAAATGCACATGTATACTGTTTGTTTAACAGTCTGAGCTGCTCATGTTGTACAACTTGTCTGAAAATTAGACCTTAGAGGTTTATACCTGTCCAGCAGTCATAGACTATCTGAAGATACAGCTGGCAATTATGGCCTGCAAGTCTTGATTTTACTGTTCTACTTGTGTATATGTAATACACAGTTAACAGTCACTTATGTTGTACAATATACCTTTCAAACTTACTTGAATTTAGATGTTCTGTCGGAAAGCAGTCAGATACTACTCTGTTAAATAATCTAGCAGTATAGATTGCAAAACCGGTGTACATAACTGATTAAAGCAACACCTTAAGTATTAAAGTTATGTTTGTCTACAAAATAGAGCAGCTTAGCTGTCTTTATATTGTACAGTGTGTAAGCACACAGATACCACCCGTTAATTACTTAGATTATACTGCTTGAGTTCTACTTTCGACAGGCCAAGGGGTTAGACTGGACTCTGCCATGTTTTAATGATCCAGTCAGTCACTTATTTTCTTAACATGCCAAGCTGGATGCTAGAAATCACTATTAAAGTACAAAACCTACTTACCCACTAAAAAGCTGTGAATGGTTGCACTGATACCTCTGTTAATTTAACAAGATGCCTCCAAGTGACATTTCCAGACCTGAGGTTGGATTTGCAGACTTGTGGTCCATCAGACCTATAGAGGGAGAGTACAGTGACAAGACAATATAAGCAGGACATGCTTCTAATCCAGAAGCTTTAGGAGTTACCATAAATACACATGCATAAGACGCACCCTCAGTTGGCCTGGATCCTATAGGCCCCAGGTGATGAAATTTGGGTACATGAGCTGCGTCTTATATGCAAAGGTTTACGGTACTCTAAGCTCTCAGTCTCACTTCTTGGACAAATGTTAAAACCTGTTGACTTTCCCCAGTGGGATTGAGTGTTACAAAAGTGACAAGGTGGTTTAGCTAAGACTGTGACTAGGAATGCAGCTATTACCTATACCTTATGCCAAAAAACTTCCTCAAACAGACCTATGTTGAATTGCTTGCCTGAAAGCACCAAATACCACAATCTATGCCAAAAAATTCTGAGATTTTTCATATGAATGCAAGTTAAAAGGTGAGGAAACCTGTACTTGTGTGGGGAAGTGAACAGCTATCTGTGTAATAGCTATTCTAGCTGTTTCTAAGAAAGCACTAACAAATTGAACAACAGCCTGAGCTGATTATACAGTACAACTTGTCTTTGAAACTTAGATAATAGAGGTCTTCTTCCTGCTCAGCAAGACGAAGCCTTACTACTTACACAACTACTCTTGAGTAGTATGTATGCTGAACAGTTTGTGTATGTAACACACAGTATAGCAGGGTCAGCTGCTCACGCTAAAATATGCTTGTCTGACATAACTAAAACAATCTCAGTTGTACACCGGATGGATCTATCATTTGCATACTAGTACCCTCTGTTGCTTAACAATGATAGTTGCTTAAGCTGTAGAAATTGTGTATGTTTCACACAATAAGGCAGTCTTAGCTACTTAAGTACAACAAAAAAGTTCAGCCCTTAGACTATATTGCAAGAGTTCTACACTCAGCGGGCCAAGAAGCTAGTATGGACTCTGCTATGCTTTTGGATCTTAGACAGGATTCCTTTTGCTTATCATGCTTTGGGATGATAAAATCTCGGTTAAGTACAAGAAGGTTACTTACAAATCTAAAAGTTGAGCCTGGTTACACAGATAACTCCTGTTATTTACATAACAGTAACCTCCAAGTGACATTTCCAAACCTGAGGCTGGATTTGCAGACTTGTAGCCTACCAGACCCATAAAGGGAGAGCACAGTGACTAGACTTTTTAAAAAACACTTGATGCTTTCTGCGTTGATCAACTAAGCAGTCACGCCAAGCTCACAATGTTACTTAATTTTGACAAAGATACAATCGAACATTCTTCCACAGGGGGATTGAATACTGGGAAAAAGGGTAAAACTGTTTTCGTAAAGGAAAACTGTTACCAGATTTCCTATGAACTATACTTCTTGCTGGAGCTTCACTTGTACCATAAATGCCCTCTGTTAAGCTAAAGAGACAAAACCATTTTTGTACACTGAACAACTTGATTGTACCCTACACGATTAGCAGTCTCGACTGCTTTTGTCGTACAATATATAGTCTTGTTTGTATAGCAACAACAGCTGTTTATCTTGAGAAACTTGTTTCAAAATTGGAGGGACTTATTACTCGAAATGAATGACCCTGACACTACCAGAGCTGTAGACCTCAGGGGGAAAACACTAGTATAAAGCTGATTTCTTAATCAGCATTTATAATGTATCTAGTGTACTTATTAAATCCATGGAGCTTATGAGATACTCCTTATGGGTCTTTGACTACCACAGCAGTCTAACTGGACTTGTGTAGCAACTGTTGTTCATACTGTTACACAAAATGGTAGTCTAAAAGGTCCACATTAGTACTAAAGAATACTTTAGGATTTGAGTCAGACATAGCCACTGCCACTATGACTTTACAAAGAGCACATTTGCCTAAATACGTTCTGGTAATTTGCTAGGCAAATTGGGTCACCAAATTTGTCCTACTTACATATGTACCCTGCTAGAAGTAGCAGTCTCAGCTGTCTTTGAAACATGAAAGGTATATATACTATAACTTGTGTACACATCTTAAGGGAGTTTCCATAACCTACACGCTGTATTACTTGTGTAGGAAACATGTGAATACACCACAGATAAAATCCAAAGCTGTTCAATGAAATGTGAACTATTACCAATACTGTGTATTAAACTCCTTCAGCTCACATTATAATGTAGATGCTACTATCTAAATTGCAAATGTGGTCGCTGTTTCTAGCAGCTCAGTCATATATAAAACCTTTCAACACCCATTCATACAATACTATAGGGGCTGCCTATATTGTACATTTTGTTTTGTACCTTATGAGGATAGCAGTCATAGCTGCTTATGTTGTAAAAATAAGTGTCCTGCCTGTATAGCATCTACAGCTGTATATGTTGAGTAGCAGTGGGAAATTTATCCACACCTAAGGAGTTAACTGCTTATATTGTACAACATAGGTACTTGACAGAGCTGCAAATGTTGAATAACTTGTCCTTGTGCCTATGACCACATAACAATTATGCTGGTCAGTATGTTACATATCCTAGCAAGCTTAACTACTACTCTAGCCGAACCTTTCCGTATAAAGATTGGTTTAAATAAGCAGTCCGGATTGCTTATTTTTACCCAAGCAACCGTATATGAGTTGTAATTTGTGTGAACAATAATTACTTGTTTGTGTTGGCCATTTACTACGGACTTAAACTTGATCTGAGGCCACCAGCTAATGAATATATACTTCCTATAAATTCATGTTTGGGTTATGGCTGCACGAGAGTACTTTATGTTGGATATTACAAATGTCACCACATTTGTCATGATCTGACAACTGTCGGACTCATAAAATTATATATCTAGACATAAATTTATGTGCTAAGTCACAGTTGTGAGAGGGAGCTGGGATAATTGGAAAATTATCTAGAAAAAATCCAAAGTCACAGTATGATGTGTCATTGGATCAGACAGTGAACCTACTGAACTTTGAAGTCTCCTGTGTGCTAGTCTGCAACTGCCCCCTGGTGTTACCGAGCAGAATATAAAATTAATCGAGTACTTACTTGTAAGTGTGAAGATTAATTGTTGTTCTGCGAGGCAACACCAGGGGCGTTGCAGAGTACACAGGCCCTCCCATCCTCCCTATGATAAATAGATTACTGCATGGGCATAATCTACAATCAACAAATAATGAAATACGACTATAAGTATAAGGTATGTTTTCCTGTGTACTTTTAGTTTTCAGTACGATTCACTGTCCGCATGCTACGAACTGGCGCCAAGCGATGACGTCATCTCCTGTGTACTCTGCAACGCCCCTGGTGTTGCCTCGCAGAACAACAATTAATCTTCACACTTACAAGAAGTACTCGATTAATTAATTATATGGCTTTGTTTTGGGGAAAAAAAATTACTGATAACACTGCGCGTATAAGCCGCGGCTTTTAGACCATTTCAAGCCCCTGATGCGGCTTATAGCACCTCCAGGAACTTAGGGTGTGGCTTATATGCGGGGTTTACTCATATAGGCTTTCCGAAGGAATGGGCACCATTTCAGGCTTATAGCATTCTGCGGCTTATGCGCTGGTGCTGCTTATATGCTACTTCATGCGCACAAAACATCAAAATCCAAAATGGCGGACAACAAGACGATCGACTCACGCTGCCATGCAAACTGCTGGATTATAACAAAATGGAGGAGAATTACACTGTCTCATGCGTTTTTATGGTTAATATGGATCATTATTCAAGACCTGCTGGTATTGTGCAATGCTTAACTCGCCAAGAGAGGAGTTATTCGCCAATGAAACATATGAGCGATAATGGATGCATTCTCCATAGGCTTAACCATTGACAGTGATAACGCTCGAAGAAAACATGAGGTTAGTATCAGAAGGGGCCTCAAAGAAGAGATTAAGTGCCCTTTTGGGTTACTTGCATTGCAAAATGCTGTCCTATATTTATGTAACATGTTTTGTTTTAGATGCGTATGCGGGAGGCAGAGTATGAAGAAGACCTTCTGAAACTGAAACAACAAATGTCTGCGGGACAACGGTAAGTCAAATCTGTAATACAAATACCCAGATAAAGTAACAGGTTATAAAGTAAACTAAAATGATTGATGTGTCTGAATGTGAAATTAAAGATGTCTCTATAGAGTATAAAATATTCACCTCTCGATTCATGGTGACTTGTGTCTTAACAAAAAGATAAAAGGAAAAGGTCCAGAACGACAGAAAGTATTTCCTCCTATGTTTTATGGTTTACATATTTTCTTGATCTATTTCTATATAGGACAGCCATCCAGGAGAACATAGACGTGATCAAACTTCAGCGGGAGGTGAAGGAGAAGTCAACGCGCCTGACCCAGCTCCAGGGTCAGTACCAGAACCTGGAGGAGGTAAGAAATTCTGTAGACACCTCATCTTTAACCCTGAAAGAACTTGCCTCAAAGTCCATGCTCATCTTTTTCATTAGGCCTCAATATGTAATCAGTGGATTACTCGTCTGCACTGTATTGATACATCGCATGTCATCAATGCATAGTTACTGAGTTACTCAATGGGCTGGCCCAATCATATACCGGTAGCATATATATCTCCATATGTAAAAATATATTTTGTCTTATAGTGTCATATAGATATTTTATTCTGAGGTAAAACCTATGTTATCTAAATACATACAGTAAATTTTCTTAGTGAGCAGCTCATGTAATTGTTCCATTGTGTGAGCAGAAGCTGCGGGTGGTGCGGAGCAGTCATGACCAGGTGCTGGGTGAGATGGAGAAGCTCAACCTGCAGCTACAGGAGGAACAGAACAAGGTCCTTCAATTCAAGAACGAACTTGAGTCGCGCTCCGGGCATGCACGCAAAGTTGTCGAAGTAA
Source organism: Acholoe squamosa (assembly GCA_949317995.1). Lineage (NCBI taxonomy): Eukaryota > Metazoa > Annelida > Polychaeta > Phyllodocida > Polynoidae > Acholoe > Acholoe squamosa. Next base: position 56,600,723 of record OX439038.1, read on the forward strand.
GATCTTTGGTTTTGTAGCAAAAGACATTGAATGCTGTGAATATACTTCGATTTTGAATTCAATAAATTGCTATAGAGTCTTTTTCCTTCTTGATCTCCTTCAATAGGTTACTACTAATATCAATTAAGGAATTTTTCATCTATTTTTTTCTTGTACAGCTACAAGAGAGGATCACTGATCTTGAGAGAGAGTGTGAAATTCTTCGGGATGCAAATGAGAAGTTGGTAAGCAGTGCGTTCGACATGGAACATGAGAGAGAATGGCGTCAACGTGAAAATGCGCTCAAGGTACAGATTGCACAGCTTGAGGCCACTCTAAAATCAGACGTCGGCGAGAAAGGCTCCATCCTTGACAAACTTACCGAAGAAAGAGGTGAGAATCTACATTTATGGCACACAATTATAGTTATCACATTGACAATACCTGGGTACACAGTGTTTTTTCATCACTGAAGATTGAAGCTATCTTTGTATTTCACTTTGAGCATTATTATATAATGTATATAGCCTTTCAATCATTGTGTCTTTCCATTCCTCACGGTATACACTTTTTGTGATCCTTAGTAAAGCACTATGGTATGTATAAGATTCTACTATTAAATGTTGGTCGATGGTTACGGTCTTGGTCATACCTTTCTACATTGATATATAATTGTACCGTTTACATGGTTCATTTGTAGGCTTGTAGATATTTTTTGTATTTTTTTCCTACCAAAATAAACATGGGATTTCTGTACATGATTCATATTTAACTCGGAAGAGTTATAGGAGCCACCATGGATTAAGACATTTACGACACCTCAAAAATGGGGCAAAACTTCACATTCATCATCAAATAAAGGGGTATTCCTAGTGTATATTGATAAACATTTTGTGCTATCCATGTAGCCTGGAATGTATAGATTATAGAGGTATATGAAACAGTCCAGAATTTGGTTTAGATAAGCTGTTATCAGTGAGAAGCTGAAGGCATGTCTGTCATCACTGTAAGGCGATGCTTCTCTGCTACAATGTTAAAGTATATGCATTCCATTTGGAAACCTTTTTTTCCGCCTTTTTTGTGGTGTGTTAACCATGGCAGTGTGATGTCATTACAAGCCATCTCTCCTCTTCTGAGTTGGGTGCGACTTTGGCGCATTCCTCTAGTTTACTATGTCGGGGATCAAAAGGTTATATGTGGTATTTGTGCAGTCATTTCGATAGGAGGCCATTACTAGTATTAGGATTAAGATTATATGTGCTTGTTGTAAACATATTCATAGAGTTGTCTATATTCAAAAAGCTGTGTTTGTCATTAGATGTTTAGCTGTTCTAAATAAACCGTAATCATATTGAATATCCATGTCAAACGTGTGGAGACATGAAAGGTGACATGTTGCCAGAAACATGAAAGATGGCATGTTCCTGGAGTTCTTATTGTTCATTTACCCTCGGCATGGTGCTAGAACACGGAGATGTAGGCATCATGCCGCCCTTAAGGGGTTAATGTCATTGCTGTTGTGAAAAGGTGCAATATACATTTTCATATGATGGGTCTCTATCACAAAGAAACAGATCTGATTAATTAACTCGAAAAGCGAGTTATAAGAGCCGGGTAAAAAAAACAAGGTTTTCAGTGCCTCAGTAAAGGTGGGAAAAAAGGGAGGGGCAGGATTTCAAATTTGCAAATACACTGTTAAATGAAGCAATAAACTTCACAATTTTATATGGAATTGAAGCTTAGAATGTTATTATATGGAAAGAGTGAAGTTGTTTTCTTATTTACTTTCTTAATATCCTGTCATGAGTGCATACAAGTCATTCACAGTTTGTGTCCAGTCCATTTAAGACGCTTTTGGGACCCAGTGCTGAGCCTATAGGATGTTGATCCATGGATCAACATTCTCGCCTTTTTACACTGAGGTGGTGCGAATGGCAATTGGGGGTGCAGATATATGTAAATGAGGTTCAAAGGGAGGCTGGTGGTGCGAATAGTTCCCTGTTGTACAAAGTACATATTGTAGTGATGACTGATAAGAAAACAAAGAAAAAAAATCAGATTTTCGAGTTACCTGCAATGCACATTGCTATCCTATATTTCACCATTGGACTTTTTCCAAATCTCCCTTAGATATCTACTGTCTGCATCACTGGGTGGGGGGTCCACAATACTAAAAGTATAAGACGTGGTGTACTAATGTAGTGTCAGTGAGTTGTCCGCTACAGCTTTATGCGCATGAAGCCTAGAGGTGTTATGTTGTCTTTAAATGGTTAATTAAAAACATGATGGTTTTCTGACAGCCACATTTGACAAGATGGAGGACGAACATCGGGAGCTGAGGGTCAAGTACTTTGAAGTCAAACAGGAGGCTGACGACCTCAAGGAGAAGATGAAATTCTTCACCAAGGTTAGTTTCTTATGATGTACATAAGAGAGAAAAGAAACACATGGTCATTTTTTTGTCCCCGATTAGGAAGCCCTATCCGACTAAGTCCCCACCCCCATTTCCCCTTACCGTAATCTCCCGCGTATAAGGCGCAGCCCGCGTATAAGGCACACCCCCAACTCAGGGAGGCCTGTGCCACGTATAAGGCGCACCCCTAAGGGCAGATTTTTGTTAATTTAGTACTGTTCTATGGTAAAAATACCCCCCCCCCCTCTATAAGGCGCACCCCAAACTCAAGGCAATGTCCCTCCCACGTATAAGACTCAGCAGCATTTTGTTTGGCGTATAAGACGCGCCTTATACGCGGGAGATTACGGTATTAATTAACTTAAAAATTACAGTCATGATACACAACAAGATTAAAGACAAACTTTTTTCTATACAGGAGAGTGCGGTAGACTTTGGAGAGATCGAGGAGGCACTCATGCTGATCAAGTCTAGAAAAGCCAAGGATGACCAGGACCTGGAGTTCCTAGAGAAGGTGGACGAGGAGAAGGTCAAAGGTCAGTAGGTCATCGAGATAGGCGAATTGTTCTCATGAAAAATCACCTTTGTTTTCACATGATAGTGAGCCATATATAACTGTCTCCAAACATTTTGGTATTTTACTTTTTATTCCTTCTGTGCAATTCGATATCCGTTCATATTTTTCCTCCATGGAGTTTGTGTAAACCAGGCTTAGAAAGTACTGTACGCATCTTTTAGCATTAAAAAATCGTTTTTGGTCTAAATATTTCAGACTATGAGAAGTTGATTCGCGAGTTGCAGGCAGAGCACGCAGACACAATTCACGAGCTGGAAAAGACACGTAACATGCTTATTGTACAGCATAAGATCAACAAGGACTACCAGATGGAGGTGAGGACAGAGCCTCTTACATGTATACCTACATTCTCTCAGGCTCTATTAAATGGTTAAAAGTCTCTGGAGAACTAGTCTAGGGCTGAATAACTATTCTAGGGTAGCAGAACCGGTCAAGGACAATAGAATTGCCATATGGGAGTTAGCAAGAGGTGGGGGTAGCGCTCCCTCAGAAAGTATTGAATAAAAAAACGCCCATGTTTTAGACTTTTCTATGTCTTTTTTTTGTTTTCAATTTCTCTGGGCTCTGGTAACCCATCCAAATATTGCTGACACTTGTACAATGTATACCTACCTCTTTCAATCACTATGTACAACTCTGTCAAGTCCTGTCAGCAAAATCGGCATAAAAATTCAATTTTTTTGTTTCACAATCTTCATCTTGTCACTTCAGGTATCAGTTGTTTCAAAGAAGATGGAAGACAACAAGTCTGAGTATGAATCTAAGTTGGAGGAATATGCTCAACTGCTGGACATCCGAGCATCCCGCATCCGGGTATGTAACTACCGTAATCTCCCGTCTTATACGGGGGTTTTAGTTCTCATTGGATCCACAAGGGGGACACCAAGACCTTTCTTTTGATATCTTACATGCCCCCTTGGTCATAATAGGACAAAATGAGGCCCAAGGTGGCCCAAGCTACCCTTAGGTTTTTGAATTTTGAAAATTCATTCAGTGGAACCAAAGTTGTGAATTTTTCATTTTTTTTGAGAATTTTCCAAAACTCTAGGTGCGCCTTATACGCGGGCTGCGCCTTATACACAGGAGATTACGGTATGGTCACTAGGCTAAATAACCTAGTCAATAGTAGATACTTGGAATAGTTCATACATTTTCTTTTCACATCAAAGGGTTTATGTGTAATCCAGATAAACCTCATTATATATGATTTGCAGTGGAACTCAAAGTACCTTAATCAAATGAAGGAGATATAATTATAGTTGCTGTCCATCATTACAGAAACTCGAGTCACAACTACGAGACGTCGCTTACGGTACCAAACAGTACAAACTGCAACCAACAGATGCAGATGTAAGTTGTATTAGCAAATTAAAAGATTATAAAGAAGAAATATCGGCCAAAACAATAAACTAGATCATTATTCCTAATCTGTGTATTCAACTTAATGATAAAAGAAAAAAGAAGATATTTACCAGTTACTATTTTTCCAAAGTAAATTCTTATGATTCTCATGAATTCATGGGTAAAGATTCAAAATAAACCTGGCTTATTTTGTAGTTCTTATTTCATCAAAATAATCAGTGTAATGTTCATAAATGTGCGATTTCTGTTACATGAAGGCTTCGGATGAAGAAGTGATTGACGAGACCATTCACCTGGAGCGTGGACAGAACCTGTTCGAGATACATGTTAAGCGAGTGAGTTTAGCTTATTCGGTTTAAACATGTATTCAAGTCAGGATAGGGATATAGTTTTTCAAATCTCCAAGTATACACTAATGGGCTAACATTTCAAAAATACACTGAAGATTAAATTTACGGACTAGCATCATAGCATTTACGTTGTTGAATTATGGTTCTGTCGATGATTTGTAACCCTGTAGGTTGTGCAAGTAAAATAAAATATATGTGAAGATTAACAAATTAAATATACCGTAAACTTCCGCGTAGAAGACGCGCTGCGCGTATAAGACGCACCCCAAACTTAGCACATGCATTTTCGTGTATAAGACGCACATTTTAATGCTGATATTTGTAAGATTAGTACATTTCTATAGAAAAATTACCCCTCGTATAAGACGCACCCCCAACTTGAGAGAAAGCTATAAGACTCCCCAGCATTTTGTTTGGCGTAGAGGACGCGTCTTATACACGGGAGTTTACGGTACTTAAGATTAATGATATAATCTACATCATCCCAGATCGTACTGAGTGAGGATGGCCTAGAGCAGCTCGGGGACGATGAGCCGTCTGTGTTTGCAACATGGGAGTTCTATGAGTACGAGATCCAGGCCACACCTGTCATGAAGGGACCTCGTTCAGAATTCCAGTTCACTTCTCAATATCTGGTCAAAGTGGACGACTTCTTCCTGCATTACATACAGAAGGTAAAAGCTCCTTTAGTCTTTATTGTTCATATTTGAACATAGCCTTTAAAAGTTTGTAAGCAATAAGATATATTGCCAGTAAGTTTTTTTCCCTGAAGAAAGAGAGCAAAACTTCCGCCTGTATGGTGTTGATGTTATATTGCTACATATATCAGCAAATGTTGGATATTACAATGTTCTTTGTACCAATATCTTTCACAACCAAATAAAACTATATACTTGTTTAGGACTCTACAACACTTGAGTTGCACCAGTCGTTCGGCACAGACTACAAGACGGTGGCTGCGTGTCAGCTCAAGATGCGGGACTTACTGGACCAGTCATCAGGCAGGCTATACAGCACGGTGCAGCTGACAGGTGTTGAGGGTGCCGGTGTTGGGGTACATTATGGTACTGTAGAGTACTGGGTGCGCTTACGGGTCCCAATGGCCCAAGCTCTTCGTCTTTATAAGGTTAGTTTCCGAGATAAGATCGTCACCTGGTCCTCTTTGGTATAGGGCATGATTGCATCCAAATAATTGACATTTTTATAGAAATGAACATCTAATGAGCGACATCCAAGATTTTTTATTTTAGCCATCACATTTATTTCATGTCAATTGACGTAAACGGCAAAAAAGAAATGCACAGCATTTGAACTTAAATTACGGTAATATCTTACTCCTCAGACCCCAAGAAAAAATATAACAATCTGTAAAAACATTTTTCTATAGTTCTCAGATGAAATGAAACCAAACCGTATCATTCTATGACAAATCTATTTCACCCCAGGAGCGGGCCAAGGCATTGGGCTACCTACAGTCCAACCAGGCCGTAGCCGAGCAGGCTCTGGAAGCCATGGATGAGGCAGTTGCCAAGCGGCCACCTGACAATGTCAATCAACTCCACATCAAAATCATCCGCTCAGACAGTCTGGTCTCTCAACGTGAAGGTGAACTAGCTTGCTTTACTCTAGTATTGGATATGTGAACTGAAAAAGTCCTAGAATGACGCCAGAAGATGAATCCCTTGTATATTGTAATGTTTTGTTTCCCTGCTTATTATTCAAATCTAAGTGTAATAACAGTAATCACCAGAGATGCCAGAGTTTCAGATTTTCTCTGATTTCAGAGGTTCAAAGGTGATATTTACTACAGAAATAATAAGAAAAAAAATTGAAAATGAATATTTTATAATTCTGATATTTCTTAAAGATTCACCGAACCCTAAGTGATTAATTTTGAAGGTATTTGTCACTCTGATTAGGGTATAACCCCCCTTTTGAAGTGCCCCAAAATAATTTTCAGAGTTTCGCCAAATATCGAACTGACATCTCTGAATCACGAACACCCTTTCAAATCATATCTTGGTCTCCTTTTCAGATGAACAAAAATGTTCATTTATACAGCAAAGAAAAACAGCTTTTATCAAACCTTTACCCTAGCTTCCATTTTCCCCTCTATTTTCCAGGAATACAACCTTCACCTTTCGCTGTGTATAAGTTCTTTGATTTTAATGACCACGATACGACCATTGTACCGGGCAGTAACAACCCTCAGTTCAATGACCACAAGACATTCCCGGTGCCTATGACCATTGACGTAGATAAGTATCTCAAGTCGAGCAGTCTCCATGTCTATGTGTTTGATGACACTGACCCAGATGAGGCCTCGTACATCGGTGTCGCCAAGATCCCCCTACTACCACTAGCACATGACAAGTCAGTCAAGGGCATCTTCGAACTTCATCGGGTAGGTAGTCACTTATTGTAGAGGCGATAGACAATTGGTGCGGTTGGTAAAAATTGTGATGATTACTCTATATCATATACCATAGAAAATGTTTGTTGGCTAGCCGTCTAAATCTGTCTTTGACTGCACTCTCTCATTCTATCCCTGTCTTAAAATAGCGACCATGCCCTAGGCACTGAGTAGAAATGCTGGTGTTAGGAAGAAGAGTTGCCATGGCCCTGTTCAATTAGAACGGGTTAAGTTCATTCTTTATATATTGATTTTCCAGAAGGAGGGTGGAGTGAGTGGTAGTGTAGAAGTACACATGAAATGGCAGTACACCTACATGCCACCCAAGGCTTCAGCCAGAACACAGGCTCAACAGGTAATTCAGTTCAAGATAATAGAACTCATTGAGATAAGACAACTGTCAAGTAAAAGTCTAATCAAAATTCATTGTTAGCTTGTTTTGTAATGCAGATAATCACTGTATATCGTTGATTTAAGAACTAGCTCATTTTCTGAAAAGTGATAAAAAATTATCTTATAGATGTTGAGAGAGTCCATTGACGATCCTGAGAGACTAGTCATGATGAAAGGAGAGCAGCAGGCAATGGAAGAGAGCACGATTCTGGCTGCTGCACCAGGCCCGATGGCGCCAATGACCCCGGTTCCGCGAAAAAAGAAACCTGTACCAAAACTTGAAGGGGCTTCAGCTACCTCAACACCAACACGCCAACCGGAACCTCCGCGTCCTGTTGCACGAGCCCTCCGTACTGCCCCAGCTGTGGTGTCTGAGGTGCCACAGGTCAACATCATTCCAGTTAGTATCCATCACTGATAAAAATGAAAACAAAAATAGATATCAACAGTAGTAGTGACCGAAAAGCATATGCACAGCAGTAAGCTTTAGTAATTGTATGTTGGCTAATATAGAATGGGCTATAACATACATTGTTTATAAAAAGTTATTACAACCTTTTTCTTTTGTGTCAGGAAACCCCAAAAGCTGTAGAACCCAAGCCTGAGTCACCACTCACTAGTACGCAGGAAGAGGCCCCGGCACCATTTGCATCGCAATTGGAACCAGTCTTCACTAGTACAACTCCATCTGTTGTTCCAGTTGAGCCTGAGGCCAGTGACGATGAAGTGTCTGAGGTTTCCGAAGGCTCACATGTAACAGGTAAAATCTGTTTTCTGTAATTTCAGTCTGCATTTATTCAAAATGTACTACTATGATGTAAAATACATTTATTTATATTTCTTCTTTAATAAGAAATCCTTGGAATCCTGCTCAGCCTATGATTGTACATGTATAATACAGGACACCTTTAGGAAACCTAGACCTTATAATCGTTGGCACACCCCATTAATGCCATTGTCAATGTTATCTCTGCCCACAGGTGAATCAGAGCCAATATCAGAACTTGACGATGCTGATATGACTGGTTCTCTCGCAATCCCCACACCTCTAGACGTTTCAGTACGACAGCCACGTGGACCACACCTGGACAATTCAATCGAGACCGGTAAGATGACAGCCTTATTAATTAACTTCCTTTCTTTACAATTGAATATTTCATGTATGCCTATTTTTATAGACTTGTTCTGTTTTATGCTACCATCAAAATAATGTGTATTGGGCTTTAATACAAAGTGTAGATTGTGTACACTCATATCCCAAGTTGTGCTTTAATGATTACCGCCATTTAACCACAATGTAACCATGCTTTGTGTGCTTGTGGTGGCCCCCTACCTGCCCTTCCCAAACAAAGGTGGTGACATGCTAGCTACCGCAGAGGGCGGAGTGACCATGACAACTATGGGCGATTCAATAGCCGAGTCGATGGCGGAGGAGATTGCTGAAGATGAGGATGATGATATAGTAGAGGATCCATCAGCAGATGAGGAGAATGCTAATCGTATGCTTTACAGTGCTGCTGTTAAGGGACAACAACAGAAGCGGCCAACATCTGCTGGGGCCCCGCGCCCAGATCCCTCTGCATCTGAACCACATGGTATAGCAGCGTCATTTAGCCCATCACTGACTTCTTAACCTCACTGTTAATATGTGTGATGTTTCTTTCCCCCATCATTAACCAGTTTACTTTACTTTGTCAAAAAAGTTTGAATTCTGCTGTTTTTTCACGAGTGAATTTATCTACTGTAGAAATTATGTTCTTTCTGTTTTGCTGTTTGTTTGGTTTTTGGTGATGAAAGGTTCTTTATATTCTAAAAGACCTGATGTGATGCAGATCTGAATGCATTTTTATGTACAAACACATGCGTACTCAGAACAACGCTTATGCCATGCAGCATTTTATCAGTACATACTTTAATACATTACAAAATATCCTATGAAACTACCACACTTTTGTCATCAAATTTCTGACAGGCTAATCATCTAGATGTGATCATCTAGATGGCAGCTCCTTGACACATTTTTTGTTTAAACCTTTGAGGCTAGCATGATGCCTTAAGACATCCATGTTTATTTGTCTGCATGATGCTTCAAAGCATCGGTGTATCATGTAGACGCCATGCTGCAAGGTTGGCACGATGCATGAATGCAGCACTGATGAGGCACTCGCCGGGGTGGCATCCATCCATCATGTTGACAAAAGAGCATTGTGGTTTAAAGCACCATGTTGCCCTTATAGGGCTTTTAAATTAATATACCGTAATCTCCCGCGTAGAAGACGCGTTGCACATATAAGACGCACCCCAAACTCAGCAAAGGCATTTTCGCGTATAAGACGCACATTTTAAGGCTGAAATTTGTAAGATTAGTACATTTCTATAGTAAAATTACCCCTCGTATAAGACGCACAACACACTGTATGAAGAGTGCCCTTTGTGTGATCATTTTCTTTCAGGTTCATTTCTAAGTCACAGGACACGTGCATTAGCTTTGTTTTATCTTCTTGTGACAGATAGTCTAGAGGGTGATGGTATGTACGGTGTACTAGGAATCCATTAGGAAACTTTTAAATCGCACATAAGGAGAAAACATGCTTGGTAGAATTAATACTAAGGCTAAGTATTGAAATGCTTGATTTGATACGTGGTACCTCGTATTGAATCTCGTTATTTGCCGAAGTTTGCCCTTTCCTAGAATGATAAGCCCATAGAACTATCTCTACCTGGCATGTTTGATATAAGTTTAAAAATGACATCTTACTGTGCATGCATGTCTTTTTATTTTCTCCAGTCTTCCCGTATACCATAGATGAGGGTGGTTAAAATTCTGATTCCTTCAGGTCAAAGTGAAAATTGATAAATAAATAGGGAACTACATGTTCATAATATCTACTTTGAACAGTGAAGTTATACCCAATATCATTATATAACTAGCTAAAAACGATTTAAATTCTTATCCTTGAGGTTCTGTATATTGTATCAGTGCCATGCTTCGTCAACATTTTGTTATTCATGTCATAATGAATCATGTTGACTGCAAAGCTAGGTAGGGCAGACCATAGATAAGCTGCAGGCCTATTTTGATATTGCATAGGTTATATTTTAGTAATATCATTTTATCTTTATTCAATGACCTCAATCCCCATTACCCGGGTACTTTCTGAATCAGTAAAATGCTCGAATATGATGCACACTTCTCCTAACCCAAGGTAAATCTGTTGAGTTAGACGTCTTCTAATTGATGAACCTAAAAAAAATGGGGCTGTTTATTTAAAATACAGTTAAAATTTAACATGAATGAAAGATAGAAAATGGAGTCATAATGGTGCATGGTAACACTGATTCTTCAGAACACATGATGTCGTCTAAACCTCCTCCAGAGACCCACCTTAGTGCCACCCTGGAGGACGGTACGTCAGAAGACGAACAGGATGAAATAACAGAGGATGTCACAGAGAACCAAGGTTAGGGTCGGCGTAGACCAAGGTCACTAGATGTGTCGTGTTGTTGTGACCTAGAACATCACCGTTAGCTGTGAATCATCCATACGAGCACCGAATATGTGTGATACTAATTAATTATTTTGTAGTAGATTTCTTATTTTCAGATATGTAAGGATGCGTGTCTAACTACTTATGGGGTTTTGCAGTGGGAAATTTGTAGACTGTCCTGAATTTTCTTTGATCTTTTCAGCCATTAATGTGTCTTTTCCCTGTGTGAATGATATTATCACTTTAATAACAAAAGAAGTACATGTACCTGTAGTGTGACTTTTAGTTAGAACACTGTCTTACATTTAAGTAGACACACTTACCAACTCAAATGTATGAATGTGTGACAATGCCTTTCTAAAATTGATCAAATATTGGTTTGAGTTGGTAATATGTTACTCCAGTACATTATATGTACCCCACACATGTCCTGATATACTGCAAAACCGCTTGTCTAACCCAAACGATTTTTTTATTAACATCATTTAGGCTCTTAGATCGTTTATCAAGTAAAAAGCGGGTCATATTTTACACATGTCACCCATTTACACACAACGGGTTTCTTATACATGTACTTACTTGTACGGCATCAGAATTATGTGTATGTTTCCTACAATCAAAAGAAAAGATTCTCTACATAGAAGGAGCAATATACATATTCAACCCTGAAACGCCTACACACATTAACCTCTACATACATGTATATAATTTACAAGCATAAATTCGCACTGGAATTACTTTTTCTTCTGTGGTAGATCAGTTTTGTATTTTTTGCTGTTGTTGCAAGTATGTAGGAATTGATGTTTGTGTATACATTGTAATTGGCATGTATATGTGGACTTACTCAAATCTTTACCTTTAACAAAACAACTCAGAATGCATGTGTCATCAATTACCTTACAGTGACCCTTGCAGCCTCGATAGAACCAGATGTTTCTGAAGAGGTTAGCGCATCAGTCACAGAAGGGGTCGGTGAAAGTACAATGTACTCGGAAGGACAACTCGGGGCGACGGAATCAGAAATGGGGGCGACCACCGACATGGCAGCAACTGGTGAATTAGGAACAATGGAAGGTCCGAGACTAACTTTGATGTTACTCTTTACCTTTGTTTGACTTTCTAGATTTAAGATTGGACTGGGATGTTCGTGCCGACAAAAAACATTATCTTGGCATTTTGCGTTGCTGTTTTCCTTCTTCACGAGTGCAAAAAGATTGTTCACTTTGTTTTATTGAACTTGTCTCAATATCTTAGAACTCAGTAGAGCTCTTTGATTTTATGCACATAGGCCGGATAGTGATTCAATGCACCACTGCCCCTTGCAATCATGTTGAACAAATGCAGATTTGATTATTAACTTGTCAGTGCTCCATTCATACATCATGCCAATTATAGCTGACTACCCATGGGTCACCACGATATATCAGTGTGATTGTATTGGTGTACCATGCTTGGATCGACAAGTCCAGCAAGATATCCCAGTTTAAGTATATCTGAGATAGTGAATAATAGTTACATAAGTTAATAGAAAGATTGCATCTGGATTTGGATTAGAAATGCCAGTATATTCCAATGGAAAATTATTTTACAGAAAGAATTCATTCAGTTTTATAACATTGTCAGTTAAAAGTTGTCTATCATGATTGGGTACATATTACTTAGATCTGTAACATAACTAACATAAAGTGTGGAAAGATGAATAACATATAAATGTTAATAAGAATTGTATAGATTTGCGACTCTTTATCATGTTTGCTCCCATCTTTCTTGTGTTTTCCTCTATTTTTGTTAATCCATGTTTTTGTTGACACGTTATCACCAATGCCCTTTTGGAAATGGAATGTTCACCCTTTTAGTAAGCACAAACAAACGTTATGTTGCCTTCAGACTCGGATTACTCTCCACATGATTGGAGTCCAAAACCGCTGCCAAGGCGCAGCCTTTTGCGGAGCTTCGGTAACAGGGACGGTCATCATGATGAGGATTCCTTCGTATCGAATCCCCTCTTGATGCATACAGGTTATACCTTAACCCTTTCCGCATGCATGCTTGTAATCCACATGTAAAACCGTGCGTCATATGGTTGTAACCCTGGTATAGCGAGCTGGGCTATTGGCGGTATTAGTATCAAGAATAGCAGCTGCATTTACGGCAACGCTTCTTAATTATCTGATTAACTGTATCTGGGCCCTAATGCCTTATATTTAGTTTGTGCATTCAAAGATAGTGCAAGCACGAAGCAATGTCAATGTACATGCATAGCATTCTTCGCTTGCAGCTAGATTACTCATAAACCTCCTACGAATCTTTGGGAAAGATAAAAGATATATTTTGATTAAAGCCTGCTGATTATAGATGCATGGGTATTTGCGAGTAAGCGAATATATTAACTAACAACTAATTCATGCATTTTGACTTTGATGGCACCATGGTCATCAGAATAGCTTTTTATAGACATCTTAATAGTTCTCCTCTTATGTAAGGTTTGTGTATATCAACTAAGGTGCAATGTAACCACCCATTTCTCCCTTCTGCTTATCATCTTACTCAGGTCAACATTAACTCCAACTTAACCAGATCTAGTTTTTGAATTAACTTCGTGATTTTTTGCCTCCTCTAACATCTATTTCCCTTAAAAAATCTGTTACTAAACCTAACCATAGAAAATGATGCCCATGATCTGAAAATAAAACCTGTATTAGGCCAATAATTATGTAGGATTAAAGAGCAATTTAAAGTAGATGTTTGATGGATGTGTGTACTCTTGTGCAACTCTCCGTCCCCCGTGATAGAATATAGCCGTACTTTGTGATTCACATTGTCAAATATTCAAATATAATTAATTCAGCTATTGTTTCGTGAGTATTATGAGTTCACCTGTCTTAGAGATTAAATGTATTTGTGTAGTCAGGATTGTAATGAAACATTCATGTTTTCAGCACCTTCTGATGATGAGACAGAAATGACAGAGACTCAGACCACAGAGACAGATAAAACAGAGTCCCATTCTGACAAGAAGTCAGCAAAGGGAAAGAAAGACAAAGACAAGAAAGCAGATAAAAACAAAAGTCAGATTGAGGAAGAGAGTGAAGAGGAGGAATCCGAGGAGGAGGAAGAAGAGGAAGTTAAGCCAAAAGCTAGATTCTCTCTATTTAGTAGAAACAAGGATAAGACTAAGGAAAAGGAGAAGAAAGAGAAGGAGAAGAAGGAAAAGGAAAAGAAGGAAAAAGAAAAGAAAGAAAAGGAAAAGAAAGAGAAGGAAAAGAAAGAAAAGGAAAAGAAAGAAAAGGACAAGAAGAAGGGCAAAGGAAAAGACAAAGAAGATGAAGAGGTGGAGGACGAGGAAGACGATGAAGACAATGCCAGTCTTTTGGAAACTGAAAAGGGAAAAGATAAAGATAAGGGGAAGAAATCAAAAGACAAGCGGGATAAGTCGAAAGACAGAAAAGACAAATCCAAGAAGGATGATAAGGATGATGATGAAGAGCAGGAGGAGGAAGAAGATGAAGAAGAAGATGACTGCAAAAGTGAAAAGGAGAAGACCAAGGATAAGAAGAGCAAAGACAAAAACAAAGATAAATCAAAAGACAAGAGAGATAAGTCAAAAGACAGGGATGCCTCCAAGGGCAAAGATAAATCTAAGAAAGGGGATAAGGATGAAGAGGAAAGTGAGGAAGATGATGAAGAGGACGAGAAGGACAAGACAAAAGAAAAAAAGAGCAAAGATAAAGGCAAGGATAAATCGAAAGATAAACGTGACAAGTCAAAAGACCGAGATAAGTCAAAGGATAAAGAAGACGAGGAAGAGGAAGAAGGAAAGAAAACTAAATCCCGATTTTCACTGTTTGGCAGTAAAGGTATAGCCTACCACTTGGATAGATCTGCCTAGTTCTTTTAGTGACTGACGTGGTAGCTTAATCCGACTAATGTGTTGTGTGCATAGTGCACTGTTGTTACTGCTTCCTACTAACCCGATTTTCTCACCCTATGTGAACCAACCGCGCCTTGGTTCAGATGACAGTTGTCATCCAGAGAGTACCGTAGTCACTATTTATATGATAAATGCAAAATAGTTATTGTATGATGTATTTTCTTCTAATCTTAGAACTCTTGTAGCTGTTGTGATATTCAATGGTGGAGGTTCTATGTGAATGTCTTGCTATGTTTGTCTAGCTCCTTGAACTTGCTAAACTTTCAGTTTGCAAGTACTGGCGACATAACATAGTTTTAGTAGCTGTATAAATTCTTAAAAGTTAACTCTAATATTCTTAATATATTCTTTCTACACTTTTTTTAATTACCACTTGAACTGTTTAGAATGAAACGGATAACAAATCTTTAGACTTGTTTTTTTTTGCACTAGGTTAAGTACAATGTACAAAAAACATGGATGTTTTCGTAGATATAAGATTTTCCTCATGAAATTATAATACAATGTATGTCAATATATATTTCTTCCATGAAATGAAGGGTCTTATTATTTATCTAACAGACCATTGATAATATGTTCCTATGCAAACTCACAATGATAGATGACAGTAATTGAGCAAAAATGATGATTAATGTGCCCCTGCATGAAGCAACATTTCTGACACAGATGCTCTTGTCTGTTAACCATTTATGATTAAATTTAATCAAAATTAATAGTGGCTGATGCCCCATTATATCCTATCCAGCATTTAAATCAAAACATAATTTTGATTTCAGGTAAAGATAAAGATAAGAAAGAGAAGGAAAAGGAGAAAGACAAGAAAGAGAAGGACAAAAAAGACAAAAAGAAGAAAGGTGAGTCAGTCTTGAAGGATCTGACTCCTGTTGATACAAAATGCATATTTCGATTGTCCATTGAATACATATGCCTAAAAAGGAAATGATAAAATGTGGATGAGTTTGTTGGTTTTTTTTGTTTGCGAATTTCTTTATTTTATGAATCTATATATGTGATGATCCTCACATGTTGTGAAAATTCTACATTACTTGTTTCCTAGATGATGATTCCAAGGAAGACACAATAACAGAGGTCAGTCTATATCAGTCTCTATAACCTTATGAAACATGTACTCAAACTTTTAAATCATTGCCTTCTTAACAGATATTAACAATAGGAGTAAGATCATCAATGTGTAACTCCTCCAGGAGAAGGATTGTTTATTACATGTAGAGAAAAAGAAATGGAATGTGCATAAACTATTCTTTATAGTTACACCAGGAACAATTTTTTGACTTAACAGGATGATCCAGCACAGTCTACCATGTTTGGTGATGAAGATGATTCTGGTGCAGAGGAGGTGAGCCGTGTGACAAGTCCACGTGGTAATGAAAGTGAAGACAGTGACATTGTTGTGTCAAAGAATGACTCACGACCTGGCTCAAGGAGTGGTCAGGGCCATGGGGTAAGATGATGTTTGGTACCACCCTATAAATTGTGATACTGCTATATATGAAAATCTTTATATTTTTATATATGTGATAACTCTATACATATTTCTATCGCTATACATTATATATCATAGTACCAGATGTACACTGTGCGCACACCTCCCCCTTAATTACACATACCACTGGTAGGGGTCGCCCCAGTCACCACCATAGCTACCTGCTGCGTCCTACCTGTAACCTCAGACCAGCATAGGCCGCTAACCAATACACTAGTATCATTCAGACTCTGTACAATATGCTGGAATAAATACTACTGCATTATCAACTGACACAAGTTCTTGCTTTTTAGTCATGTATACTTGATAGCATTTATAGCACATCAAGATATGACAATACTAGAATGGAGAATGTTGAATATAATCCGTTTGTATTGCTGTTCTAATGACTCCATAAAGATTGATGTTAATCATATCAGTGACTTTTTTTCCATAATTCATAAATTCACTCTGTTCCTGTTAATTTTAGGTATTTGGCATCCTGTGACTCTTAAAAAAAGAAAAAAAAAGTTGAAAGTTGAGAGCTCAGGGGTAAGCATCAAACTGATTGTGACCTTCTTGTCTATATCACACAGAATGCTGACTCGGTGACCATTGCTATTGCCAAAGTGACAATCGATGAGGGTGCCTCGATTCTGAAGCGGAAAGACATCCAAATGCTGTTTGTTGAGTACCGCTTCCTGAATGTACCTCTAGAGGAGACAGAGACCCCATTCTCACTGCCCAAACCCAACGGTGGACAAAGCATTACCTTCAATTTCACTAAGGGTAGGTATTAGATTGACATGACTTCAATTAAGGTGATTTAGATTGATAAAGACGGGTTATAATTTCAGATATTGGACAGTACTGGATAGCTGTCTTTATATAAGTGTCAAGGTGTTTGTGTTAATTGCCATTTCCTGTTTTTTTGTGTTTTTTTTTTTTTTAATTTTTATGGCTAGTCAAACCTTATGCATTTATAGCCAAACCTAATGCATTCATAGTTCTTTGAATCTTTTTAATTCATTTTTCTTGAATGTCTGAGTTCCTCGATGGCCCCCGGACGTAAAACTAAACAAACAAACAAAAAAATTCATTTTTCTGCTTATCCTTAATATTACTAGATCATTAGCTGAGATGTACTTAATTGCTATAATTCAATTGTTCATAAAAGCTTTCTTTCTGTCTATAAGCTATTGATATATTTACTGCTCAATCATCTTCATTAATCACAAATTAAGGGCAATAATGCATGTTTTTATAGCCTTAAAATTAGCTAGTGAAAAAAAGAATGCTCCACACATCTGTTACCCACCATTTGTTATTTCACTTGGCGTGTATACTCTCTTACCGGTAGTGTCAACTCTTTAAAAGACACCCAAAACGAAATAAAATCTTAATTTCTTATTTTGGCCTTTGCTGTCATGCATTTCTGAAAATCTGCGGCCTTCCTTCACTTCAATTCTCCTGAGGTAACTTGATTTCACACCTCTGCACACGATACTCGGGGTTTGTGTTGAAGGATCGTTTATGCGTTAAGCTGTTCTCGTTTGTGCTTGTGATTCACCAACAATGTTGTATTACTGCTTCATGAGGTTAAAAAGGCATGATGCTCTGTGCTCAAAGGGTTAATGTCAAGAAGCTGAATTTACAGGGGATCTTTAGGGATGAGAAAGTTATATCTGCCATTAGATGGACTACCATCCAATGATGATCACTTTGATCCTTTTTACCCTTTTAAGGCCACATGTCATGTCCCCTCCTGGTTCATATTCCTGTCATTATGACACACCAGTGTCTTGGACACAAATAGATTCGCAAGCACTGCATCGGTGCATCATGCTGACTTTAAAGGAGAATATCGAAAAAGTGGGAATGCATTAAAGCATTATAATTCTCTTGAATGGTTAAGGAGTTGGACGAATGACAACGTAGGCTATGGTTTAGGCAATATCAAAATTTCTTCTCATCCCTGATATTACAAATGTCGCCCTTATGTATATACAAATGTATCATTAAGCAGCAGGTGTTGGAAATTATGCCCATTCATAAACACTTCTTTTTTTTTCTTGTGTCGTCCATGTATTGAAAATAATCATATGTATAAGAGAGTCATGAGTACATGTATTTGAAAACGACTGTACTGACTATTGGCTTGGTAAGACAATGAATCTCCAGAAGAAACTTCCCCGAATATATTGAAGTAACTTGATAATCCAGATACGTCCACTCAAAATCGCATTTGATGCACTTGATCCCTCTTGATTATGGGTGAAGATTCGGTGTAAATTATCCAAGGAATCGCAATGTAAAATTGATATCGTATGATTTCTTTCAGTTGTTGCTATAGATTTTGAGGCAAACTATGAGCGGCGTCAGTTCCTAGCTAGTATGCTACTGCCGAATGATCCCGAAAAAGGAAGGTAAGGCTTTTCCAATTCTCATATTGAAATGCACTTGGGTCTACATAGGTTTTGTGTAATATCGTAACCTGACTTCATTACACGTCGTATAAGGCGCATCTGGTCATGTTTTGGCCACTTTAGTATTGCCCTGTAGTGTAAAATTCATGAGTCTAAGGCACGCCCCTTAGGTTAGCTGATTCTATAAGGCATGCTGTGGGTCTATCCTTATTTTCAAAATGTATAAACCGCCTTTAGCATATATAGGTTGTTTATGTAGGTCTATAGTAGTTGCTGGTTTTGAATTGGCACATGATATCATGGAAGATTACTGCACACTTATTTTCTGATTGTGACAGAGTAAAGTTCACCATAGTGAGCGAGCCACCAGAAGATAACGAAGATGCTGACTGTGAGGATGTGGGTGTGGCATACGTCTCCTTACCCGACATATTGAAGAAAAGCAAAGATGTCATTGACGAGGATGTACCCAGTAAGTTTTATTTCATAAAACATTTTAATTTCCTATCTCCTTGAATCAAAATAACAGTAGAGGCAATAAGAGCAGTTGTTTGAATATGCCATCCTCTTTCTTAAACAAGACCTCCCCTGATCTTTTCTTTACCTCGATATTAATTTTTTCATTTCTCTATTTATTATATAAATGCATTTCATAGGCAAAAAATGAGGTTGTCCAAGTATACTAGTGTACATCTTACGTATTTTGTTGTATGTATATATATATATATATATATATATATATATATATATGTATATATATATATATATATGTATATATATATATATATATATATATATATATATATATATATATATATATATATATATATTATATATTTGCTGCTTTGCTTTTCCTTATAAACGATCATAGGTTTCTTAAATAAAAAAAGCTTTTGACTTTTTCAGTTCATGATGTGAGCAACCCAAAGAAAGTTATTGGACATATCCAGCTTACGTTTGAGTGCCTCGGGGCATTACAAGCCGTCAAAGCAGAGATGGAAGGGTAACTTGACAACGTCAGGACAGGAAGGGGGGGGGGGTATATATATAAATGATATTATAGATAATGTATATATTGTAAAACAATTGTGATGAGATACTGAACATGTGATACAAATATCTTTGTTGGTTCAGGTTGATGATGGATGGATTTTAACGATAATAACTTTTATCACAAAATCATTATTTCCTATTGTACAGAGTGATAATAGACATAAGGTTGAAAAGGGAATCTCTGAATTATATTTCTCTCTGTGTGTCACATTTGAGACATCTCCTTATACATAATTATATAACTTAAAAGAACTATATATTGGGATATTTTGTGGAAATCATATTGTCCGTCCTGTATTTAGAGAATACATCTCATATAATATATCTCACAATTCACAGCATTGAGAAATGCTATTTATTCATACAATTTTTCATCAAAATGTCCGTCCACATTCCTGAGTTATTAGAGTATCAAGAAAAAATGCAAGAGGAAATAAACTCTATGTTAAATGTTTACCAGATTATACTTAAAATTATAGAAATTATACCTCTTTAATGAATATGTGTATATACTTAATGGTCAACGGTTTTGTTTAACTCGTGTCGAGTGAAAAATTCACATAAATCTACACCTAATAGTTTAGCTATACATCCTTGTGTATATATTGAGGCCTTCACTTACGATTCTTTTACTCAAGATAGATACAGTATGACCAGTTATAAACCTTTACATAGACTTTCATTCATCATAAATTTGTTAATCTTTCAAACTGTAACGAATATGAAGCTTCTTTTCCTAGTGGTAAAACACCTTTCATAAGTCAAGAAAACTTTCAATTTTTTTGTTGAACGTGTATTGAATTCTCTATCAGACATGTATAATGAACGTAGCCATTTCTATAAAGTGTGAAGAAAATGTAATTATATTGGATGAAATAATCCTTCGCAAACAGTTTGAGGTATTTTACATATCAGAATTTCCGTCCCATATTGCAATGTAAATTATCTATATTTATATCACCTCAAATTCATGAATGTCTTGAGGCCTTATGAACATTCACTGATGTTTGTGTTTTTACACATATATTGAACTGTAAATAGACATTGTTCATTACTTATTTTAAATATGATGTGATACTAGCCAGACAGCAAATAAATGTATATCTGATTACATGTAAGTAAGCAGGAAATAAAACCTTGATATGTATCACGGAAGTGAAATTTTTTTTTATTTGCAATTTATTTCTTTTTCTTTCCGGACATTGATGTGAGCACAGTGCTCCAACTGTCGAGCTCTATATTAAGATGGGGGTGGTGCCAAACTTTTTTCGATCCCCTTGGAGGGGTCTGAAAGAGTTCGCCCCCTTTATTCTATACCTAGTAGTAATAACTTACAGACTTTTGTACTGAGAAATGGTGATTTCACCCCCACCCCCTCAAGAGAGGTCTGAAATTGTTTCTAATAATCTATCAATGCCTACATCAATTTCCAGTATTGGCGAAATATGTTGGGTAACTCCGGTAACATCACCACCCCCCTCCAATTACAACTTGCTGTGTGGTTTAATCCTTGACATAGATCTAAATTGGTTTGGGAGCCTTATCTTTGATACACACCCCTCCTCAAAAAGTTTTGCCACCCCCCTCTGGTTTATAACTATCGGGGGAAATTTAGGGTGTTTTAGCAGTAGGCCTACCATAATTCAGAAGACTGAGTTTCGTCTGTGTCACGGGTTGGCCGTTCTCTATGGTCTATGCAACCCCTCACCCCCACTCCACCCCTTGATTCCGAGGAACGTTGTGTGTGCCACGCCCCTTTCTTGAGCCGCGGGGCAACTAGACTCGTACCCGGCCCACTACGCTACTCTTCGGGGGGGTACCCATGTCACATGTCGATTTTAAGAAAAGGCCATGTCACATGTCACTAAATTTCTATTTCCCCATGTCTCTGTCACTAAGCTCCATGTCACATGTCGATTTTAAGGAAAGGTCATGTCTCATGTCACTAACTTTTTCATTCTCCATGTCCTTGTCACTAAGCTCCATGTCACATGTCGATTTTAAGAAATGGCCATGTCACTCTGTCGGATTTAGGGGTCTAGACCCATTTTCGGAGGTACGGAGGGCGCCTCGGCACAAGAGTACGGGGCAACATAACTCTTAAATAGTGCCACACCCCTTTTTCAGATTTTCAGCTACGTAGGCCTCTGAATGTCTAGAAATACAGTATGATATGAACATGTAAGGGAGAATATAATGAACTTGAACCGTGTTTGGTTAGAACTAGGCCGAGATTAAGGTTTGTAGGTAATGGAGAAAAACAAAATTTGTCCACAGGAATGCGTGTGTCACTATGACACTACGTCTACGCCCCGTTGCTGTGGCAACGTGCACCTGTTACTATCCAGTTAGCATGCGCAATATGATTGGACGAGAGGGATAATGACGTCATATGACATAGTCCTGTGACGTTTGGTTCGAAACGCGTTGAGATGTCATTCAACATGATACATTTCTGTGTTTAGAGTCAATTCTTTTAATAACCAAACCTATGCCTACGTTAGAAAGAACCACAAAGAACAAGAAACATGCCACGATGTATGATGAACTCGGTTCGTGGCTATCGCGAAAAGAAATATTGGGGATGTGAAGGTAAGTTTCCACTCCAGATTCGAAGCTGTAGAAAAGAAAACAATCTTGCGTGGGTGTGGTTTTGTTCCCCGTTTTTGTTCTCAAGCTTTGGTCCCAAAAACAGTTCTCATTCAGTTTCTTGAGTTATACGAACTGCTTTTGGGATTTGATCTAGTTAGGCGACCCTACACTCAGTATTTCTTCTTATACTTAACCCCTTGACGTGGGCCAGGGCCAGGGTCTGACGTGTGTGACGGGCACCTGTTGCACCCAACGTCATGACGCTACTTCTTCCAGTCTTGCATGTAGCCAGGACTACAGTACAGACGACAGCGACTCTTCCCTGCTGTGCATAATGACCATAATGTGTAGGAGGGTAGGGGTCTAGATCAGGATTTGAAATAGGGAGAACATGGAGCAAATTATAAAGCACACAAAGCGATAGGAAAATTAAATTCCCCAGAAAAAGTCCTAAAAACATGCTATACTGAAAAACACCTTACTACCGTGGTATAAATCATTGGAATGCCCTAAAATTGTCAGAACAAGTCATTGTTAACAAAGAAAGGTTTAAAACAATGCTAAAGAAGAAGTTAGGCACTAATCTTTAAGGCAAAAGACAGACACTTTTGAAAGCAAGGAGAGCAAACAGGACCAGACCACCTTGATTCATACCTCCCCCCCCCCCCCCCCTAGCCACTATAAGCAGCTCTGTCACGGAACAGAATGCCCACCATGGAGAGACGATACTCAGTCTACCCCCCCCCCCCCACTCCGCTCTAACTTGAGATTTTTTTTTTTTTTAACATTCTGGCTTGGAGGCCCCTGTTTAATATAAACATCCCAAGCAACCTTAACTCACTCATCTGTAAATACTCATTGTTGTACATATTGTCTGTTGAGTGTTGACAGTCTGCCTTTCTTTGCAGCTAAACTAAAGGACTTCTCTGTAACGCGACACTTATTAATTGTGAAAAAAAAAAAAAAAAACTCACAGGGTACGGCAAGACCCCGGGGGGACCACTCTCGATTTTATGGATACCATGTGTGTACACCACTCTGAATTGCCTACCCTTTTAGCGGGTGAAAATTCTTGAAAACATACCCCTTTTGGCGTGGAAACCCCCCAAGATTTTGCAAAAATAATACCCCTTTCCCGGTTTTTATAGGGATATTCTCAGCAGGTGATAAAAATGGTACCCCTTTTAGCGTGACATCTCCAATAACGCAAATATATCCCCTGAAATTCCACCAATTTTCACCCTATTTTACTGAAAATTTGATTGATCATTTGAGTCCAAAAAGCTACCCCTTTAGGCCAAAAATGGCCCGAAAAACACCCCTTTTAACGGATCCAGCAGGACCCGCCCCCATGCTCAAAAAGGTATCCCTTTCCCTCTAGTTTGTGTACACACATGGTAACTATAGATCACATAGGGAGTGCCCCCCCCCGGGGGCAAGACACAAGCCAAGACTACGGCAAGAGGGCAGACAAACATCGAGTAGCTTCAGTAGGCTTTGGTAGGGCTACGAGAGTGGCTAGGAGGCTGGCGCTTTTTGGCCATGAGAATTGAGATGTCTTTGGTAGAGCCTGCTAGAGGTTTAAATACAAGATTGCCAGTCTCGGTGCATTTAGGGGATGGTCATCATTTATCAACAATGGCCTGGCAATGAGGGTTTGTTTTAATCTTGAACCATTGGCATTGACTCCTCACTTTGAAGCCAGAAGGAAGTCAATCATAAGTAGCCTCCCACAGCACCACAGTCACACCTATCTGTCCCTGTCTATTATAGGGGGCCATCCATAAATGACGTCACGCAAAATTTGATCATTTTTGACCCCCCCCCCCTTTTTTTATGAAACTCATAACGCTTTATTGCTATGATTTTCCGTTACACGTTATGGATCTAGACCCCTTAAATCGACAGTGTGACATGGCCTTTTCTTAAAATCGACAAGGGACATGGAGTTCTAGTGACAATGACAGGCCAGAAAAAAAGATAGTGACATGGGACATGGGCTTTTCTTAAAATCGACACATCACATGGAGCTTATTGACAAGGACAGGGAAAATTGCAAATTTAGTGACATGGGCTTTTCTTAAAATCTACAAGTGACATGGGGACCCCCCATCTAGACCCCCCACATTGGCGACCGACCTATATATGGGGAAATGCTATGTATAGACTTTAATATATAGTATAACAATTGATTATGGTGGAAATACAGGAAATGGAATTCATTTAAAAGGTTTCTTAGGATAGTTAATTTTAACAAATCCGGTCACAATTTCGCCCCCCCCCCCATCACGTTTTTGCCAAATTTGCAATGCTGAAGGTATATGCAAAATTGATTCCGTCACGCCGAGCCTGACCCCCCCCCCTCCCCCTCCACCGTGACGTCATTTGTGGATAGCCCCTAGCCATAGCCTAGGTGTTTAGATAAAGCTGAACCCCCCAATATGGTACAACATGAGCAGCTCCCTGGATAGACCTGACTCGGCCTCAGTGATAGGTTGTTGAGTACACGATAGTATAGTACTCAGTCAATGCTGGCTACTCCCTGGAGTGCCCTCAATACAACACTATGATGAGAAAAGAAAAAGTTAGTGACATGAGACAAGGCCTTTCCTTAAAATTGACATGTGACATGAAGCCTAGTGACAAGGACATGGGAAAATAGAAATTTAGTGACAAGTGACATGGCCTTTTCTTAAAATTGACATGTGACATGGGGACCCCCCATCTAGACCCCCAATGATGTGAGGGAAAATTTAGATTTTTGTCAGGGAAAGTCATGGAAATGTCATGGAAGTTTGACTCAAGGATTTTGTGGGAAACTGAGCTAACGGAGGCTGAACTTATATAGCACTGCCATAATGAGCCTTGGAATAGTAGACTTAGAATGGGACACAGGAATCTTTACTTGAGAGCACTCGGATCATACCAGAGATGGCGGGCTTCCCTAACCCACTTAAAAGGGTCTATTTCTACTTCTTTCCCCCTCAGGATGTGTGTGGTGCACATATGCGTGGGCACCGACATATTCCTCTGTGAATCGTTTAATGTAGTTCCCGCCATGAATATGACCTTAGCTGTCGAAATGGCGTTAAACATCTATTACCGTACTCACTCACTCATACCAGAGACGGTATGCTTACTCCCCAAAGCGTCCCTATGCTAGATGCACGTTATACCCACAGCGAACCTTAATATCATCATAATTATGTGATTTTCTATTGCAGCTGACAGCCAGAATGTGATGAAAACCCGTTCTGGTCGAGTGATTAGTACAATTCCAAAGCTGAGACCCTCCACCTCAGCCTATCGCCAGACCTCAGTGGCTTCATCCTCAGCCCCAAACCTGACTGATAAATCTAAGGATCCATACAAGAACCCACCTGTCATGGACTACAAACCCATGAGCTGTCTGTCTTTTGTTACCCGCTTCGGTCTCATTAAAGATGGAATTCCCCTTAATTTCACCAGCGACCTGGTATGT
Source organism: Acholoe squamosa (assembly GCA_949317995.1). Classification (NCBI taxonomy): domain Eukaryota; kingdom Metazoa; phylum Annelida; class Polychaeta; order Phyllodocida; family Polynoidae; genus Acholoe; species Acholoe squamosa. The sequence goes on from OX439038.1 coordinate 56,626,664, forward strand.
AATGGTGATTGGACAGACCACAAGGTATCCAGCATTCTACAACAGAATCCTCGCTTTTCAAATGGCTCTTCTATAGAATTAGAAGAGTTGGCGCCTACTAGACGCGAGGATGAAGTTATGGATGTTGTGCAACATTCCTTGCAGTCAGAGGAAAAGGCATCAATGAAAACAGAAAAGAAACAGGAGGAAAAAGTCCCAGCGAAAGTTAACCTTATACAGCGTAAGAAGGAAGATCGTTTGCTTCGTCCAAACCAAGAATGCATAACTAACTCAGCAAATGATATTACATACATATACATTTCAACATCAAAGGAATCCTCATCTAATATGGGTGCTGTGGCCACCACAGCGAAACTCTCAGAGAAAAATAAGGAAGAAGGTATTAAGACTAACTCTTCAAAGCCAAGTCTGGCGGAGAGACACCCTGTCTTATTCCGATACATCTCGAGAGATGATCCCAAAAATGAGGCTAATATGGATCCCAAAAATAAGGCTAATATGGCCTCCATGGTTCTTCCACTGGCTGATACGCAAACACCAAAGGCAGCTAAGTCAGTACAGGTGCTGGCCAACAACAAACTAGTAACCCCAGGAACCACAACACATCTCATAATGTATAAAACCATCCCCACCAGTGCTAGCCCACAGAAAAACACTCCTACCAGCCCCAAAATTAAGGGACAGTCAGAAGATGTAAGGAGTGAGAGCACGGATATAAGCACTGAAGAGGATGATGATAATTCTAGTGTCACCTCACAGTCATCATCTGATGAGCTGTATGTCCAACGTGCCAGTGAAATAGATGCCACTTTCCAGCGCGACCTCAGTCGCTTTCAGATGGAATCCCATGCTTATACTCTTGATGCGGGTGGTAACCAGATCCATCGGTGTATGATCTGTGATAAGGTTTTCACTGTCCTTGCAGCTTTCTTAGCTCATGTCAACACCCATGTCCGCCCTAAGAACAGGTGTGGGGTCTGCGGTAAGATTTTCTCTCGCTCTTGGCTACTGAAGGGCCATATTCGCACTCACACAGGGGAACGCCCTTACACTTGTAAATATGCAGGATGCGATCGACGCTTTGCTGACAAGTCTAATCTACGATCACACATGCTCATCCACACAACAAAAGAGAAATCGTATATCTGTAGCAAGTGTAAGCGAGCCTTTGCACAGAAGCGCTACCTGCACAAGCACAAGTTGGAAGTGTGTAAAATCTGAATAGCAGTATTGTGAGGAGTTCAGAGCTGCATGAATGTATTTATAATCTGAGTGCTCTCTATTTGATGGGGAATGAATGACATACAGTATATAAAGATACAAAATTAATGGTATTATTTCTGCAATTAATCATCAATTCAACATTCAATCAAATGACTTTATCAATGTTAAAAACTGAAATCCAAAACAAATATATTTTGATATTTGATGTATTTTATTTTACTGATTCTATCTGTTGAAATATTTTGGTGCTGAATTGAAATATGTACAGTATAATTATTTGGCATATCTTTTCTCTTTTCAATATAATTATGTCACTGCGTGTGTGTGCTGGTAGGTGATTTGCTATATATTTAGTGATAGATGAGTTTTACATCTTTTTCTTATGTACCAGTCATCGTCACCACTGTTGTTATGTTTATGATAACCATCACAATATCACCAAGGAATGCCATTGTAATATAAAGACAGATCTTAGCATCCATGTGTATGATACTTAAGATATTTATTCAACAATGACTGCATGTAAATACGAATATACCTGTACTATATATTCAAATTCAATTACATTTACTGAAACAAACTCACCTTTTCGAGTTCATCTTTTTCAAGAATAAAGAAGATGACTATTTTCAAGTAATTGATGTTTCCTTTCCCTTGCCTTCATGTTTAGTCCCGTAATTAACATGATATTTGAATACCTGGATTATATTTGCATAAAATGCTTCAGACAGGATAATATAGCGAAGTGAACTAGAATGCTCTGATATCTTTTGAACAATTTTAAGCACGTGGTACCGTGTCCAAATCATAAACCAGATTTTATAGTTAGGTTATTGGCATAGCCTCTAGGACTAAATGTGGGAATGAAAAATCAAACTTTCCCCCAGGATCAAAAAAGAGAGATTTGACATCATTAACTTATGACCAAATACGGTAGCTCGCATGTATGGCGTGCGGCTCATACATTAAACTGACCCTAGCTGCGTCTTTTAGACCCTTCCTTCCCAAAGTCTGGCTTTGCCCGCTAGGCAGTATAATATTACTGTAGAACAGCGCTACGGCTTCCCAAATCAGCCCCCAGATGTGCTGATAACTTTCTATCAAAGTGGGCAGTGGTATAAAGGACATTATTATATGGCTAATATTGACGACACTATAGATTAGTACTACTTACTCCGTATTCAATGGGGGGGTGGAATACGATCCTCGCATATCCAGCGGCGCCATTTTGAAATTTATACAGAGCTAATTAGTTTCGTATTTAGGTATGGTTATTATAAGTTTTACGCCAAAAAAGAATGAACTAGTTAAATAATATGTTATGAATGGTTTAAGGTATATCTAAGTGTTAGCTCCATGTTAAAAAAGAAGATATTGCCCTGCGCAAGGAACATTTATATTGAAACTAAAAGTAGCGGCTAGATCCGTATCACGTGACCAATTTCGTCGAGCAAGGTGTCATGGCGGATCAAAACAAACTGGGACAAGTCTATGCCTTCAAAAACAGTAAATATTGTTGAAATCCTTTATTTAAAAGCAATTTAAACCCGTGGGCCATATAATAAATGCAAATGTCCACTCCCGTGAATAATTTTGCATCGTATTCACAGAGGTGAAGCTGTCTGCATTCAACGAAGCCGTGTATTATACATACCAAATTCGATGTAATAAGCGGCCGAGCGCGTGAAAAATTTTATTTTATGTGAATAACTTCTTCCCGTAGAGATAGCATTGCAGAGCCGATCGCCACACCCCCAGTGGCGTAATGTGTCTCGATCCACCACAGCGGCTGATCCACTACTGCAGCCTCGTTCTGGGTGCATGTAAACATTCAAAATGGCGGACCGGCACTTGTACGGGGAACTACGGTACCGGATTTTGATAATTTTTCCTTATTTAAACCTCTAAAAACATAAAATAAATATAGAACTAAACTCCCCTGGTATCCTCGGTGGCCTATCCACCCCTCGGGAGTCGTCTCCCCCGAGGGCGTTAGCCCGAGGGGGAGACAACTCCCTCGTGGTGGATCGACCACCTCGTACACCACGGTCATTTAGTTCTATCTATGTATTTATGGCCCTATAGTACTTACGTAATTGAAAAGCAGACAAAGCTGCAAGACTGTCTTTCCATTTTTTGAGCAATGGTACATGTCAAAATTTGAATGCTATATACATAAACAGAGTTCTACGTGAATACAATACAAAAAAGGAGACAGTAATACGTTTTATACATGTACATAGGAGAATTGCCGATTCCATGATATGCTAATTTGTCCAACTGTTCACAGAATGCTCAGTTATAGAATGATGAAAAGCAATGTGAAAAAGATATACAATACTGATCCTCACACCAATATGGCAGTTCATTCATGATTTAGCCTTACAAAGCTCAAGGGCCATCCACAAATGACCTCATGCTCGAGGGGGGGGGGGGCAGGCCTGGCATGTTGGGATCAATTTTCAATAAGCATTCAGCATTTCAAAATTGGCAAAAGACATGACAAGGGGGGGGGTCGAAAATTGTCAAATTTTGCATGATGCCATTTATTGATGGCCCCGAAGTGCTGTATAATGTTTGAATACACTATGCACGTTTGTTGGCACAATGCATAGATGCAGCATAGGTGAGTAATTCAACCTAATTCATCAATGCTGCATTTGTGAATCTTACACCTCTATAATCACTTCTTGATGTCACCTGCCACACATTCAGATTATCCAATACTCATCATGACCTTCCAAGTACATAAATTTCAATCCTGATTACTGTTAATAACAATACTAAGAAGGCTCAATTGTAATTTTCTTGTTTTCTCCTATGGAAACTGTGCCCACTGCAACTCCTATTAGTCTATTCATTGCTATTGGGGTCTTCTCTAGATGCATGTGGAATGATTCAGTTAGTTGTCTATAATGTCTTTTCACCTGGTGAGCTGGCTGTAGCGTCAGCTTCTCGAAGACCCGCGCTATGCTGCGGCCTGTTTACCAACTCGAGTAAGGCCTTAGCGCCCTGGTCCTTGTCTAAGATGCTAGTCGGCCGTTCATTCGAACCCTGTGATGTAATAAATGATCAAGCATATAACATTAGTTTTGATATGTTGAATAATATTAATGCAGCTAAGTTTACATTTTGCAAGAGTAAGTGAAGGGGGGGGGGAGAGGAGACTTCATATCCAGGTACTAGAGGAAGAGGGGTCAGTCACTCCAACATCTACCAGGTCTAAAATTCACTTGTTTTATACTTTATGGTCTCCAAAACAAGGGTTGTCTTTCGCCTATCATACCTACACTACAGTTCTAATTTACCTAGGTTCCAGGGAAGTATCTCTATAATTTAGACAATGCCGTATTTCATAAGGTGTGGCATGCAGCATTTGAGTGCTCTCGAAATTTAGGCTATAGGGAGGTTAAGTGTTTCCCAAATACCAGTACCGTAATCTCTCGCGTAGAAGGCGCAGCCCGCGTAGAAGGTGCACCCACAACTCAGGGAAGGCAGGTCCACGTAGAAGGCGCATCTGCTGAGCCTGAGTATAATATTTGAAAAACCCGCGTACAAGGCGCACCCCGAACTGAAGGAGCATGGTCCACAGAAGGGACCCAACCTAAAGGGGCATCTCAAGTATTGTCTGTAGATACCAACACCCCAACTGGTCATGTATTTTCTTTAACCAAAGAAAAGGTGTAGTCTAACCCATGGTGCTGTAAATACCCTTTAACTGCTGAATGAAGCATGCTATTCTGCTTACCATAAAAGTGTTTGGAAATATATGTATAACCCACTCACTGAGAGCTTTGTTAATTATATTTTTCACCTTTTAACCAAGAGAATCCATGCAGCATTGTAATCAATAATCCTGCCATAGTGTGTGCTGCCCCCTGGTGTTATTCTAGGAATCATTTAACTCATTAACTACTATTAATGCCAATTGTCTTTATATAGCCCACAACTGATGTTACTTGGCATCATTTTGAAAGGTACAATACTGTTCATTTTTTGAAAGAAATATTGCTCTGATTTGCATTATTTCTTAACAAGTTATAGATAAGATAGGTTCAAACAGAATTTGTAATTTGTTCATAGTATACCCTCCCATTGATTATCTAGACCCACACTGTTATAAAAGGGAAATAGGCCTGTCTTCTAGAGACATGGCATGCTGGGATACCAGTAGTTTGTAATATAGAGAATGACATACAGCTCATAACACCAGGTGGCAGCATACACTATGGCAGGATTATTGATTACAATGCTGCATGGATTCTCTTGGTTAAAAGGTCAATAATAAAATTAACAAAGGTCTCAGTGAGTGGGGTGTACATATATTTCCAAAACACTTTTATGGTGAGCAGAATAGCATGCTTCATTCAGCAGTTTAAGGGTATTTACAGCACCATGAGTTAGACTACACATTTTCTTTGCTTAAAGAAAATACATGACTCTGTGTACCTCAGGCTGATTTGGCATTAGAAGGTGCCCCGCGTATAAGGCGCACCCCCAACTCAAGGCAATAACCCTCCCGTGTATAAGACCCACTCACCATTTGATTCGCGTATAAGACGCGCCTTATACGCGGGAGATTACGGTAGTGCATAACCTGAGATAAAAAGAATTTCCAAGACAGGGTGTCAATGTTCCATGGAGAAGCGACAGTCAAAGCTTTCATGGAACCAAAATCAACCACATAATCTAATGGTATACGCTAGGCTACAAAATTCTGATCCTTTTTGGCGATAAAGTAAAAAACAGAGAACATTCCTGCAATCGAGTTTACAAGGATAATGAGTCTAGAGAGACGGGTGGTGGGACTTCCTCACACCTTGACACTACCTAATCAAATGAAGCAGGTTGGTAGACTGGCCCACTGGTTGCCATGTAGATTTCCCAACATGCAAAAAAAAATAAAATAAAATACAAGGATAATGACAGTCTGTCAAAATCTGAGTGAATATATGATTTGTAAACTATAAAGCAATGTAAAACAGATGTCTGAAAATTTCTAATTCTATCAAAAGGTTCAGTATGTCTTGATTTGGGAGTCGGCACGTAAAAACTTTTGACCCCTCCTGAGGGGGACGTAAAAACTTTTGACGCCTCTTGAGGGGGGTGTAAAATGATAAGCCTCTAATTAGCACTGTATTGAAGCACCATGCCGACCCCTGGGGACTGCTGTATCATCACCAGGCGGCAGCGTTACAGGTGGCACAGGTTTTCCTTGTATTGGGGTACCCTTTCTGCCTGCCAATTCAAGAATGCAGCGTTTCGTGTGAATGTCGCGGCAATATCGTGCCATTCACACAGAAAGGGTACCCCAATGCAAGGAAACCTGTGTCGCCTGTGACGCTGCTGCCCCGTGCCGCCTAGTGAAGCCCTGGCATATAGGGGTGAAGCATAAATCCAACCCTTGTGTGTTCCTGTCCAAGGCTGCATTCATGCATCATGAAAACTAAAGTGCATGATAATTTAAAGCAAACACCTGCTCTTAATTTGTTAAATATTGGACGCTCTTACCGAATCAGCAATCTGAAAGTGCAAGTATGTATCGAATAGCAATTTATAACATAGCATCCTACATCACAGTGCACACATCATATCACATTGAAGTAGGCTAGGGTTGCACATACAACATTAAATACAACACCAACCACATCTCACAACACCAAATACATCTCTGCCCACACACCCATGGCAGTGATATGAAGAGATGATAACTTGAAGTCGATAAGCCAGAGATTGCTACAACACACCTATTTAGTAGCTACAGCATGCAGAATACTGGTCATCTTTTGACGTGCAGGCAAAGGCTGCAGCGGAAGGATGGAGTATTTGCATAAGATCCACCTGACAGACCTAAAGTTGCTGACCTTGCACTTGGATTAAACCCCATATACCACCGCATACAACCACCTCACTTATAGATGTGACACAATCTGCTAAAAGGGACCTTATTTCAGGGGGAATAAGGCCACACCAAAAAAATAAGTTGGTCTACGGATTTTGGTTTTGAAAAAATGGTGTGAGCGAGCTAAATCTTTTTTTTTTAAGATTTGTTTTGGCGTCCAATGGATTCCTTGCTGGAAAAGTGAGGCGAGTGAAAAAATTTTATTTTAAAAATGAAATTTGCCAAACATCACAAAGAGAAAACTTGTAGAAAGTGAAGCGAGTGAAATCTGTAGACGAGATTTTTTTCAAAGAAAAAAGAAATTGTATTTCTGAAAATATGGAGAGGGAAATCCGTAGACCAACTTATTTTTTTGGTGTGGCCTAAGGTCCTTTTTCTCAGTTCAGGTAACAGATATCTTTGTGAAACATATTCCATGATCAGAAGCCTTTAATATGATATAACATTCAAATTTGATCACCAATCATAAAAACGAAGTCTTCTATAAAAGGCCATGATTATGTACTAAATATGGGACACTCTCAATTTTAACTTAAATACTCTGATCCAAATTTCCTTAATGTGATATTTCATAATTCAGCTTGATGACGTGCAACTTTTAACCCACCATGACATTATCAGTGAGACGTTTGCATGATCCAAATTTAATGACACCCTCTCTGAAACCTCTTTCCCCTCTCCCATGGTCTCTTACCATACTCTGATGGAGCAAGGAAAAAATCCTCAGTTTTTGTTCGGTGTAATCGCCTGTCTTTATTTGGACATTCCGTCGCCACCTATTAGCAGCTTTGATGACCACTGTTCTGTTATGCATCACATCCACGAGTCTCAACTTTGGTGGCTCTGGAGCAGGGTCCTAAAAGCCCAAACCCATTGTGAATATAATAATTTAATGTCAAAATCTATAGACCAATTTATATGAGGAACACAAAATGAGGTAGATCCATGGATTTCACACATCAGGATTTAGAACCTCTGAATTGCCACTGCAAATCAAAGTTTATGTTATCACAGGGTGGTTGATTCTTTTGTATAGGTAACCAAAGGAGAAAGGTAAATTGGTGAATTTGTTAATTGTGAAACTATTTTTCATGGAAAATACAAAAATTAGGGAGAGATGATAATGGTAGGGAAATCCCCCTGGCCTACATCTTTTTATATGGATTAAGTCTTCTAATATGAGGGGATTGCATCTAGTATTTATCAACCAAAGCGGAACAACAATAACATTTAATACAATGTGCACACTTATACTACCTACGTAAACCAACTTACATCGTCTTTCCTGAGTGGAGAGGGGTCTGGTCCTACGCCCCACACCTCCATGTGGCGAATGGTAAATTGGTAATTGGACGATAATTGGGGACTTCCATAGGTGGTGCATGTTGGTCTGGCCCAGCTGTGTCCTTTGCCATATAAAGCATCTATCCATAATCCAAAGTATTTAAACTGACCGCCCATTCCCTGTTAAAACAAGGTTTGATTTCTCATTAAATGTATGGGGAGGTGTAAGGCTTTCAACAAGTCAATGTACTTTGGAGGCTTAAAGTTTCTCCAACATCAGCGATCTCAACAAAAGAAAAAAACGTTATTTAACGTCAAAAACACGTTTTAAACGTTTTAAAACGTTTTGCCATGATAAGGAGCCATAGGGAAACGTTTTTTGTTGACTGAATCATGGGTTAGAAACTATTCATTAAAGTTGCAGAAAAGTCACTGCAGCTGCTGACAGTGTATGCCCTATATTTTCGGGACATTGAACATAGTGATGGATATTCAAAATCATAATTCTTGGAAAGAAACAGCCCTTCTTAAGTAAATGACAGATACGGGTAGTCGAATGAATGGGCCCCTATTCGCAATCCAACAACAAACTTACCAGTCCATTTGGCATGGTCTCCTGGCCTTTGTTTAAGTAGAGGTAGTTCTCGTTATAGCCTGTTATATTGTAAATCTGCATGGTTGGTTGGAGGCTGAATAAGAAACTTGTCTCATCACCTGAAATATTGAACTTGGGTTTTATCATGGGTAACAGGGGTCATAAGTCAAAAAGCATATAATGCGTGAGTAATAAGAATTAGGCAATTAAAAAATGTATTCTAGTTTCAAGCGCCGTTTACTTTTGATATCCCTACACTACTCACACTTCTCTAACCCCGTTTCCTATACTTTTCAAACATCTCTATCCCTGTTTCCTACACTACTCACAAATCTCTGTTTCCATACTACTCACAAATCTCTAACCCAGTTTCCTACAGTACTCCCAAACATCTAACCCTGTTTCCTACACTACTGACACATCTCTAATCCAGTTCCCTAGACTACTCACAAATCTCTGTTTCCTATACTACCCACATACACCTAAGTCTGATTCCTATACTACTCACAACCCTCTAACCCTTGTTTCCTACACTGCTCACAATACTCTGTTTCCTACACTACTCACAAACCTCTAACCCTGTTTCCTATACTACTCACAAACCTCTAACTCTGATTCCTATACTACTCACACACCTCTAACCCAGTTTCCTACACCACTCACAAATCTCTGTTTCCTATACTACCAGCACATCTGTAACTCTGGGCTTCCCTAGCCCACTTAAAAGGGTCTATATCTCCTCTTTTCTATCCACTTGAATGTGTGTGGTGCACATATGCGCAGGCACTGACACATTCCTCTGTGAAATTGTGTAATGTGGTTCTCGCCATGAATATGACCTTAGCTGTCGAAATGGCGTTAAACATCTATTACTCACTCACTCACTCTGTAACTCTTGATTCCTATACTACTTACAGATCTCTAACCCTGTTTCTATACTACGCACAAACCTCTAACCCTGATTCCTGTACTACTCACACACCTCTAACCCTGATTCCTATACTACTCACACATCTGTTACTCTGATTTATATACTACTCACAAACCTCTAACCCTGTTTCCTATACTACTTACAAATCTCTAACCCTGTTTTCTATACTACTCACAAACCTCTAACCCTGATTCCTATACTACTCACACACCTCTAACCCTGTTTCCTATACTACTTACAAATCTCTAACCCTGTTTTCTATACTACTCACAAACCTCTAACCCTTGTTTCCTATACTACTCACAAACCTCTAACCCTGATTCCTATACTACTCACAAACCTCTAACCCTGATTCCTTTACTACTCACACATCTGTTACTCTGATTTATATACTACTCACAAACCTCTAACCCTGATTCCTATACTACTCACACACCTCTAACCCTGTTTCCTATACTACTTACAAATCTCTAACCCTGTTTTCTATACTACTCACAAACCTCTAACCCTTGTTTCCTATACTACTCACAAACCTCTAACCCTGATTCCTATACTACTCACAAACCTCTAACCCTGATTCCTATACTACTCACACATCTGTTACTCTGATTTATATACTACTCACAAACCTCTAACCCTGATTCCTATACTACTCACAAACCTCTAACCCTGTTTCCTATACTACTTACAAATCTCTAACCCTGTTTTCTATACTACTCACAAACCTCTAACCCTTGTTTCCTATACTACTCACAAACCTCTAACCCTGATTCCTATACTACTCACAAACCTCTAACCCTGATTCCTATACTACTCACACATCTGTTACTCTGATTTATATACTACTCACAAACCCTTGTTTCCTATACTACTCACAAACCTCTAACCCTGATTCCTATACTACTCACACATCTGTTACTCTGATTTATATACTACTCACAAACCTCTAACCCTGATTCCTATACTACTTACAAATCTCTAACCCTGTTTTCTATACTACTCACAAACCTCTAACCCTGATTCCTATACTACTTACAAATCTCTAACCCTGTTTTCTATACTACTCACAAACCTCTAACCCTTGTTTCCTATACTACTCACAAACCTCTAACCCTGATTCCTATACTACTCACAAACCTCTAACCCTGATTCCTTTACTACTCACACATCTGTTACTCTGATTTATATACTACTCACAAACCTCTAACCCTGATTCCTATACTACTCACACACCTCTAACCCTGTTTCCTATACTACTTACAAATCTCTAACCCTGTTTTCTATACTACTCACAAACCTCTAACCCTTGTTTCCTATACTACTCACAAACCTCTAACCCTGATTCCTATACTACTCACAAACCTCTAACCCTGATTCCTATACTACTCACACATCTGTTACTCTGATTTATATACTACTCACAAACCTCTAACCCTGATTCCTATACTACTCACAAACCTCTAACCCTGTTTCCTATACTACTTACAAATCTCTAACCCTGTTTTCTATACTACTCACAAACCTCTAACCCTTGTTTCCTATACTACTCACAAACCTCTAACCCTGATTCCTATACTACTTACAAACCTCTAACCCTGATTCCTATACTACTCACACATCTGTTACTCTGATTTATATACTACCCACAAACCCTTGTTTCCTATACTACTCACAAACCTCTAACCCTGATTCCTATACTACTCACACATCTGTTACTCTGATTTATATACTACTCACAAACCTCTAACCCTGATTCCTATACTACTTACAAATCTCTAACCCTGTTTTCTATACTACTCACAAACCTCTAACCCTTGTTTCCTATACTACTCACAAACCTCCAACCCTGATACCTATACTACTCACAAACCTCTAACCCTGATTCCTATACTACTCACACATCTGTTACTCTGATTTATATACTACTCACAAACCCTTGTTTCCTATACTACTCACAAACCTCTAACCCTGATTCCTATACTACTCACAAACCTCTAACCCTGATTCCTATACTACTCACAAACCTCTAACCCTGATTCCTATACTACTCACACATCTGTTACTCTGATTTATATACTACTCACAAACCTCTAACCCTGATTCCTATACTACTCATAAACCTCTAACTCTGTTTGCTATACTACTCACACGTGCCTTATAAGCGAGGACGTAGAAAGTTAATTGTTTAAGTTTAACACACAGCACATTAATCAGTTCCTTGCCTTGTTATTATATACCTACCAGAAAATCGAGCCTTTAGTGCTAGTTCAGTGCCGGTAAATCCACCAAACACACTCCCTCCTGCATCTTGCAAAATTATGATGCATGGCCCCCGGTTGAGTGAATATTTGAGAAATGAGGAGAAACTCTCTCCATGGATACTGTCACTGAATAGTAATCTCCAGGGAGACCGACAAGCAGCGGGTAGGGAGTTGGTGAGAAGTACTAGAGATGGTAGATCCAATAACGTATGGAATTTTTCCCAGGGGGCCCCGACAGCTTGTGGGATCAGACTCGTTTTCAGATCACTTGATGCTCCTGCCACCTGGTGGGAGAAAATGGCAGATTCAATGAATATGTGAAGAGCTCTGAATTCGGTCTTTCAATAGATGAAGCTGCGATAATTTCAAATCCCTGAAACTAGTCATAAAGAGCATTGTTTTAAAGAACAGAGGATTAATTAATTATTGATTAAAACTGCAATCTCTATATTAAGGTGGTTCAAATAGTTATGGCAGTATGATTCTGACACCAATATATAACACCATATGGTGTATTATCTACAGTATGATCTTGTATGGGTATGATACTGGTCATCGTTTACCAATATGCTAAAAATAGGCCTATTTAGCGCCCTGGATTTTATCACTGCTACATATGACAGTCATAATATTTGTGTGTGTGTGTGTATGTGTGACATCAACGACTGAACATGACTTTTCAGTGAGTGTAGTCAGGGTGGTACAGGACAAATTCAATCAGTAAATTCTCAACGTTTAATATATATATTATATTTTGTTCACCCCGTGAATTATCAATACACAGTGCCCGGTGTGTGTATGGCATCTATTTTAACTGTCAATAAAATACAAAAGAAATTCCATGAATGCTATCGATCTTTATCACATGACATGATGTGGCCACATAATATATCCTATATATCTGTATTGCTGCTTTATATGAAGGTGTCCATACTGATAGTTTGATTTATTCTGTTGATGTGTGATCGGTCTGCAAAGGGACATTTATACAATTCAAAGTTATTTCCCCTCCGCCATGCCTGAACCAAATAGCTGACCATTGACAGGCTGACTAATAACTGCAAACCTTAATGCCTCCCAATGTAGGCATAAGTCATTAGCCAAAAAGGATAGTCAGTATGGTTGTTTTTTGTTGTTGTTTTTACAGCACTGTATTGGTACTACCGTAATACCCCGGTCATAAACCAGATTTTTTTTTCTATTTTGGGCCCAAACCGGCTTCTAAATTTTTCCCAAAGTCCCCCCCCCCCGGCTTATGACCGGGTTTTTTTACTATAGAATAAAGAGAAAATGGTAAAAATCTGACCCAAAAACCGGCTTTTATTTTTTTCCTGAACTCACCCCCTGGCTTATGACCAGGGCCGGCTTGTGACCAGGGATTTACGGTAGCCCTTAACGAGTGTATCAATCTCATTAAGGCCACACCAAATTACGGATTTTCTGTTTTAGAAAAAAAGGCGGGAAGGCGAAATTTTTATTTTTATTTTTCTAGGAAAATTTATTTGTCTATGGATTTTGCATAACCAAAACGTGGAGAGAGTGATTTTTTTTTTGTGGCAGGGGGTCCCCCACTCTTTTTTTCCTGAGTGCAGAATAGGCCTATATAATGAAAGCGATGGCATCTTTACCTATCCAATAAGTGGTCTGCCATTTCTGTACTTTTATTGACCGATCCTGTAAGCTCCTTAAAAAATTGTAATTTTCCAGAAAATGATGCGGGCAGAATCCATAGACCAATAAATTTTCTTAAAAAATTAAAATTTGTTTTTTTTGGAAAATAATGTGCGGGAAATCCATAGACCAATATTTCAATTTGGTGTGGCCTAGAGTATTATGTGGCAATTTATAGGGTTCAATTACCAACTGCACAATCAGAAATTGAGGCAATATTTGCAATGTCTGCGTCCTACTCCCACCTCTAACACTACCCAAAGTGAAGTACACGTGTAAGGACTCACAAGGGAGAAGCAGGAGTGGAAGACTGTGTCTAGGATATGTTGAAGTAGCGCGCAGGAGGACGTCCATCTCTCCAAGGTGTCTTCATCATAGCAAGTGTCCCCCTCCATTGCACCAGCTGCACATATAAGTCAACCAGGTTAAACAGATTTGTTTAAACTTTTTTTTTCATTAAAAATCATTGTTTGGATATAGAATTCAAGCTTCATGGACTTCAATGAAAAGACCTGATGAGCATGGAATGGAGGTCCAATGATGAACGACAGGAAGAAAGAACCAAATAGAGCCGGATTGGTGACCCAATTTTTGGGCAGTTAATGATAAAGGGTGCAAAAGCAGCAGCCTGGAAGGGAGAGGGGCGGTGAGGGATGGTGGGGGTGAGGGAGGATCTTATGGCGGGGAAGGGGGGATCCTAAAGGGGCAATGCTACAGGGTGCACATGTGTATTCCTCCTGCTTTCGGCCATTGTGGAAGTACAAAATATAAACATTACACCTGTGCATACTGCAGTGAAGTACTGTGAGTGCCTATTCCGCACGGAAAAACTGTCCTCTTCCACATTAGGTTTCCAGCACCTAATCTCCACCAATCTTAGCAATTAGGGTATCCTTTGATAGATACAATGTATTTCTATCTGAGGTTAAGAGGGTTTTTTGCTTTGTCCAGTAATTAGAGAGGAAATAAATATTTTGTACAGGATAATATTGAGCCACAGTGGCCAACGCTACTGCTGATCTTGCCGAGCAAAACTTTCCTGGTCCATATTAAGTGTCCAACACTTTTTTCTCCACCAATCTTAACAAATATGGTGTCTTCTGATACGTAGGACCTGTATCTATCTATGGTTGAAATGATTTTGTACAGTTCCTAGTGAATACAGAGAAAATAAGAATTATTTACAGGGCCACTGCCCTGCTTATACTGGGGATCTCATACGGCAACATTTTTCATATTCTACATAAGGTTTCCATCACTTATTCTCATTATCTATTATCTTTGGAATTAGGGTCGATTTCTATCTATGGTTAAGGTAGTCTGTCGTTTTGCCCACTAACCTTAGATAAATTGATGATTTTGTACAGTTAGTAGTTTGCCACAGTCAAGGCGTAACAATGGCACAAGGCTGAACACGCGTGGTGTGAGCGGAGCGCAGTATACAGCGGTTTAACAGCGAAACTTCATTGCTCCGGCTATATTTACACAAACCAACGACATGGGAAGGATATCTGATAGTGTCTACGGCATTTTTGAACTGTTCCTTACCCGTAATTTGGATATTTTGGTGTTTGTATGATCCATCTTCACGAGATTGAAAGGAAATCCAACATGGCGGCGCCCATGATTTGTCATCTATTACGGTTTGTAAACAATCTAAACTGATGTCTAACATCAACCACACCATATCGGACTGAGGAATTTTCTTTTTTACTAAGGAGTTGTGAGCACCTTATTAAATATATTTCCACAAATTTGTGTTCTACCAACGACCATACAAATCCGAAACTTATGTCGCAAAAAGCCACTAGAAGTACGAAACTTTCTCCGCACCTAGCTTTACCCAACCAAACCAGATCCAAGATGGCAGCTTCCGGTAGGACTAAACCTAGCGTATCACAACTTGAAAACTCTGATTCTGAAGGTGAAGAAAGGAGATATTTACCCAAATTGAATTATAAAGCTAGTACCAAGGATCTGGTTGATAAGGTAAACGAACTTGAAGCTCGCTTAAAATCCCAGGAATCTATAAATCAAAGCACAGCTCGGTTGCTACGAGGAATGGAACTTCGTTTGTTTGGTCCCGATGGATTCCCACCAAACGAGTCAATGACAATACCTAAGATTGAACAAAAGATCACTGAAATTGAGGAATCAGTATCAACTCATAGTGACAAAATTGAAAATAATGTATCTGAAACTGTGAAAATTCGTAGTATAACTGATAAACATGAAGACCAATTCTCACGTATCGAGGTAGATCGGAAGAAGAGAATTCTGATAATTGAAGGTCTGAGTGAAGATAAGCCTGCAAGCTTAAGAGAATCACTGGATCAGCTCCTAAATGACCTCTCACTTGACTTTAATAACACAGCTGCTGAAGCAATATACCGTAGAGGTAAAAGGAAAATTCCAACCCCTCAGCAGAAAAAGAATCCACACTTTAAACCACCAAACCGACCAGTAGTTGTAGTGTTCTCCTCTGCTCAATCAAAACTGAAAATGTTTGGTAATATCAAGAATCTCCAAGGAAACCCTACATGGAAGGGACTACACCTTGCTGATGACATTTCTCCCGAAGAGAAAAGAATGCAGAAGGACGTAAGGTCTATACAAGCTCTTGCCAGAAACAAAGGTATTGACTGTAATGCCAAAGGTACAAACCTAGTGATTGAAGGCAAGTTATTCTCATACAAAGAAATCAACAATCTACCACACGATCTGTCCCTGAGAAATGCAAAGACGATAGAAACCCCAGATGGACTAGCTTTCCAAGGAGAACATTCCATATTCTCTAACCTGTACAAATGCCCCATCACATTTGAAAACCAGCAATACGACTCAGTGGAAAGAGCATACCATGCGAAGAAATGCATAGCTAGTAATCAGATGAACGTCTTGAGAAGGGTCCTTGCTGCAAAAACTCCAATGGATAGTATGTACACAGCCAAACAATGCAACATCTCAAACGACTGGTATGATATTGAAGAGGATGTTATGAACAGACTACTTGAAATAAAGTTCGCCCAACCTACCCTCCTTCAAGCATTGGTCAATACCAAAGGAAAATATCTATACGAGGCCACCTACCACAGCACCTATGGTATAGGATTCCATCTTGGTCAACGAGATCAAATAACTATCAAAAATGTGGCCCACAATCAACACGAATGCTCCAATAGATTGGGAGAAATGCTGATGCAACTTAGATATAAGCATACAAATGAAGACCCACTACCTACATCAGAAGAAATTCGGCTACAGGACGCTAGAAGAAACTAATTATGATCTACAACTTTATATTGCCTTTGTACCCTGCCTATGTACTTATTTTCTAAACGATAGTATTTATGCTAAATTGCTGTTATGCTGCTGCTATGTTTCAACCCACCTGTACTAAGCTATGAAAATATACTATACCTGTAGAGGGTGCGGCATTAAGGCCTATGCCCCTTTTATGGTAGCAACTTTGAAATTTGATTATGGAGTCTGGGGGGGCTCTAATTGTAATTTTAAATGTAAACTCTATCTGTTAGCAATGTACCTTGTATTCTTTAACATGAAACAAATTATGTTATACAACACACGATATTGACTGATTTAAATGGTGCCAAGGGATTGCGTCTTATGCATATGAATGCTCGTAGCTTCAAATGTAATTATGCTAGTATTTGTGCCGAAATTTATCCTGCAAATTTTGAAATTTTTACTTTTTCTGAGACATGGTTTAAGAGTGAAGACGATGAATCGGAATACCTATTTTCAGGTTATACCCGCTACAGGTTAGATAGACAAGTCCTAGATGAAAAGGGTGATATCAAAATTGGTGGTGGCGTATGTATTTATATTAAAAACGGTCTGAAACATGACTACAATAAATTTTCTACACTCTTTCTTTCTGACTCCAACATTGAACTACAATGTATTACCCTGACTAAAGATCATATGAAACCGATTCTACTTTTCAATATATATAGACCCCCTGACGGGTCTAAATTAGCTTTTATTGATACTCTGATTGATACGATATCTACCATTGTTGATAAGGACCAATATGAAATTATAGCTATGGGAGACTTTAACTTCAATGTATCTGAGGATAATGACCTTGTTCACGACCTGTTGAATAAAATGAAGGGTTTAGGTCTAAATCAGGAAATCAAAACTGGTACAAGAAAAAAATCTATTTTAGATTTAATCTTTACCAACCTACGTGAGAATTATATTTATACTGGAGTCTGTAACAATACTATAACAGATCATCTACCAGTGTTCTTGGTAAGAAAGAAATGGAAAATAAAAAATGAAAAGACCTATATAACCGGTAGGTCATACTCTAAACTAGATAATGATACATTGTTGAGGGAATTCGATGCTTACGACTGGACGGAATTTAATAGCACTGATGATGTTAACCATGCCTGGTATCATATGGAATTAGCAATAAGGAAAATATTGGATAAATACTGTCCTGTTCATAAATTCCTGGTTAATAAATATAGGGATCCATGGATGTCCCAAAATGTGTATGAGGTTATACGTGATAAAAATGCCAAACTTTGTAAAGCAAGACGATCTGGTAAAGAGGAAGACTGGACTACCTTAAGGGAAGCACGTAACAAAGCTAATAAAATTATTGATAAAGCGAGAAAAAACTTCTTTATAGATCAGTTAGAAATTTATAAGAATGATCACAAAAAATTCTTGAGAACCATTAATAATATACTACCGGGCCAACCAAATCGCTCAAAGAAAATTTCACTGGTAGATCATGAAAACAATAATACCCCAATTGAAGATGAAAAAGTACCAGACTTTATTAACCAATACTTTGCCAACATTGGTCCCTTGCTTGCCAAAGACCTCTTTATACCATGGAAGCCTTATGACGAATATGTGATTAACAAGATCGATGATATTGAAACCAATGTTCAAGAGGTGATAAAATTGGTACAAGACATAAACACGATTAAATCCTCAGCCATTGAAAATATTTCCTCAACAATATTAAAAACTGTATTCAAACATGCTCCTATGAAATTAGTAAAATATTTAACTTGTCATTTAAACAAAATTGTATCCCAGATTCTTGGAAAATATCTAAAGTCACCCCGATCCCCAAAACGGGAGACCAGAAACTAGTAAACAATTATAGACCGATCTCACTCCTACCCCTACCATGTAAACTCATAGAGAAAATTGTACATAATCGTGTTTATGGTTTTTTGATTAAAGAAGGTATATTAACATCGAAACAGGGTGGATTCAGATCTGGTTTTAGTACAATAGATACACTAGCAAAATTTACCGATGATATTAAAAGAAATTTAAATGTGGGCAATTCAACAGTAGCTGCTTTTATAGATCTTAAGAAAGCATTTGACACTGTAGACCACTCAGTTCTATTAACCAAAATACACCACTATGGCATCCGTTCAAATACTTACCACTGGTTCAAAAATTATTTAGACAATAGGTACCAGACTACCTTTGCAAATGGAATACTATCGGATCGGGTTAAAGTGACATGTGGCGTACCCCAAGGCTCGATATTAGGTCCTCTACTATTTTTAATCTATGTTAATGATGTTATAAAATGTGTGAAAAATTGTGAGGTTAGACTATATGCGGATGATACTGTCATTTATTCATCACAAAATAATCTTGAAAATGCTAAATTAAATTTACAAACTGACCTAGAGGCTTACGAAACCTGGTGTATTCAAAACAAACTTTCTATTAACACCTCTAAAACAAAAATTATGTTCTTCTCATCTAGTACCAGAAGATTGAATACCTTAACTGCCAACATAAATCTTAACGACCAACTACTACAAGTTGTACCAAGCTATAAATACCTAGGTGTTATAATTGACCCTCTACTAAATTATAACCTTCATCTAAGTAACCAGGTGAAAACTATAGCTTATAAAACTTATAAATTATGTCTATTAAGAAGATACCTAGATGTCAAATTGGCTATTCAGCTTTATAAATCGACTATTTTACCTTACATGGAATATGCTGACATTTGTTTCATGTCCACCTATGATAAATATGTGGACCCTCTCCAATATGCCCAAAATAGATGTTTAAAAATTTGTCTGAAGGTTCCTCATTTAACTAACACCAAACATGTACATAATACTACTAGAGTAAATATGCTAGATGAAAGAAGAGATGCTCATCTACTAAATTATATGTACAACAGATCGAGATGTGACTTGTATATAGATAAGAGAGACTTAAATACTCGTCTACATGATGCTCCTATTGTAAAATGTCTTACCCCAAATTGTCTATCGTATGCTAGAAGTGTTGAATACCATGGTGCCATTGCTTGGAATGCCTTGTCAAAGGATCGAAGGAATACCCCTGAGATTGCCAAATTTAAAAGTGACACAAAAACCTATATGAGAAACTTACTGCCATATGTCCTTTGATGAGGAATTACCGATTAATAATTTTGATATGTGTATCTTGTGAACCATATTATATTAATGTGCATTGTTACAGATTTTCTACTCTCGAATATACCCCCCCTCGTATGTATATTTTTACTACTCCATTTACATCTAAATATTAATGTGTCATTTACTTCACCTATACTATATAAGTCAGGTAGGACCAGAAGTACCAACCCAACACTACTGTGGGGATGAGGTCCTCTGCCTTCTTTTTTGTCTAAATTGAAGCTTATATTACAATATTATTGTTCAGATTTGATTACGTGGTTGAAAACCTAAACACCTGTATATTTAACCAGTAATATATACGACTACCAATATTATTGACTCAAACAACAATAGTGTACGATGAAATATATTTTCTTTAGACAAATAAAGTGAATTCAAAAAAAAAAAAAAAAAAAAAAAAAAAAACAGTTCCTTAACTCCGCCTACTGCCGATCCCGCAAAGCAAAATGCTCAAATTCAACTTAAGTTTTCCATCACTTATTTTCAGTCAATCAAACTAAATAATATCTCATTTCATTTGATGCGTACCATATTCATGTATTTACGGTTAAGGGCATTAGTCATTCCCTCCAGTGAATCAAATGGAATCTGAAAAATGAACAGGGTAGAAAATGGCCATTGTACTGCCAGTGACCACTGCCTTCCATTCCTGACCTCGCACAGCAATACTTGGCTTCCACATTAAATTTCCATTACTTATTCTTGGTCAATGTAAACAAATATAGCCTCTATAGATGCGCCTGATCTTGATCTATCTTTACTTGAAGGGATTTTCCATTTAGCCCATTAGATTAGGAGAAAATAGCAATTTAGTAAGAGTAGTAGATCGTCACAGTGCATTCCATATGGGAGCATGGGTGGGGTTTCCAGTGGAGTACCTCCAACACTACCCTGCAGCATGAAATGACGTCATGTGGGCGCAGACTATGGTACAATTGGTGCCGGCATGGAGGTAGGATCCAATAGAGGGAGGGAGGCTCCAATGAGGCAGGCAGGGATGGAGAACCCAATAGCAGTGGGCGGATGGCTGAGTGGGGCAGTCAGGTGTGGACAATAAAATGTGAACCAAGGTACAAAGTTAACGTCAAATGAGAGCAGAGAGCTAGAACCAAATAAGGCCAGGTATGATTAAAAGTGGGAGGGTCCATTTAGTGCGCGAATCAATTATCCAATTGGGGGACAAAAAAAAAGTAGGATCTTAGAGGGACAGGATCAAATGTGGGCATTGAGGTGTATCTAATATTGACAGGATTTGAACAGACAGAGTATAAAATACAGAACAGTATATTTCTCTACCTTCATAGATTATTGAATAAGTAATCAATGGATAATTCATGACGCGTGTGTGTTAGTGAAGCATAATAACACGAGGGCATAGCCCGAGTGTAATTAGCCTTTGCTAACACACACAAGTCATGAATTATCCATTGACTACTTATTTTATTCCACGAAACCAATAAATAATCAATAGAATATCAATAAATTCAAGTTGAAAACAAAAATTATTCTATCTCCCCGGGACTCGAAGCCAGCCATAGTGTGTGTACAGGTACATACACCTCATCGCCCGGCAGCGGACAGCGACAGCGCCTGTCTCGGCTTGGCTTTGTTTGAATGCGTCTCGCGGTTATGGCAGTGGCATACGGCAAAAAATAGTGTTTATACATACAACTCGTCGCCCGGCAGCGGACAGCTACAGCGCACACGGCGAAAAAAAGATGCGTCTCGCGGTTATGTTTGTGTATAACACACCTCGTCGCCCAGCAGCGGACAGCTACAGCGCACACGACGAAAAAAAGACGCGCCCGGACCAGGACTCGACCGGCCTACCTCTGACGGCTGAGCGCAATGCGCTAACCACTAGACCACAGCGTCTCCTCCTTCAGTGCCCGTCTCTGCTTGGCTATCTTTGAATGCGTCCCACGGTTATGGTAGCGGACAGCCCGCAGTCGTCGCCTCCCCAGGCTTTGGAAGACGTGGTTCTAACTAAGCTTCTCTCGTCAGTCCCTGTGGCGCAATGCATAGGGAGTTGGACTAGGGATCTGAGACTGCAGGTTCGAGCCCTGTTCTGGCCTTGAAAATTAACATGTAACATATGACATGTAAGGACATGAGAGGCGTGCAGGTTATCCATGGATAACCGCATGGCGTGCAGGTTATCCATGGATAACCGCATGCCTTGCAAAAGTGATGTTACAGCCTTCAGGGTGTGCAATATCGACAGGTATGTGCATGGGAATATCCAGGAAAAGCACTGAAAATCCCAGAAATCGTGGAATAACTCAAGTTATAACATGGCTGGGCAAAGTCAAGCTACATTTAACATTATCCTCTATGCTGGGTTCTGATTGGCTGATTGCCAGTGGATCTAGATGAATAATGCACTCCTAGCACAAGAGGTTAACCTTATCTCACCTTTAGAATTCACAATTGATATTCCTGTGTTTTAATGTGGCTGATGGGTGTTTTTTCTTGGTCATAGCGGTGGTCATGCTCTAGACTGTATTGAGATGTCAAGGGTTCTTATAGGCCCCAAGCTTTATTCGCTAATTAGATAAGATGGCCCAATATGCTTAACACTACATCTCCGTAGCTCACACTCCCATGAGATAATACTTTCCCACATATCATGGCCAGTAAGAATATTCAAAATGATAAAGTTAATTATTCCCGCCAATTAGATGAAACACTAAAATAACGTGAGATAAATGTATAAGTTCCGGCTCATGAGATAACCCTAAGTCAGACCAATTCTCGTGAACCTCTGCCTATATATTCCTGCTATGGTTCCTGACACAAAATACAATCAACAAATTCTACACAAAGTGTATCTAATCACATGTCGGTTGAGTCACACACTAGTCATGTCATAGCTCGCCCAGATCCATTGATTTCATCACTTTTTCTGTCGTATGTGGCAATATTTTATTTTTTACTTTTAATTTTACATTACTGCTTCCTATTTTTGACAAACAGCTGCTCCCTGTGTACCTACAATATTGATGCTTTAATCGCATCATATTACAACACAGGTAGGGACAGGAATACGTATCGTAGCGGTAGCGCTAGGCTGCTGCGGGGCCCTGTGGGGCCAGTTGGTTTGGCCAGGTGCCACTAGGGGACGCGTCGGCCGCAGCCACTATATAACGTGACCGCGGGGCGGCAGCCCCTCAGTCGTGACTTAGGCTCCAAAAGGCACGGGTTGGACCAGCCTACCTCATTGAGCCACGGCTATAGGAAGGATGTTGTGCATTGATCCTAGACGCTAACTTGATGACTAATAGATGACCAATTGAAGTTTAATGAATGATTGTTTCACAGCCGTCTCTGTTTGTCAACCCTACTCGGGTAGCTGTCTTGTTGTCATTTCCCCCAGGCGACCAAATACCGTTACAGTATATATACATGTATATACTGTATGTGTTGAACATCTATGGTAGGGGCAAGTGGGTGGGTGGGGGGGGGATGAGGATCGACTAGTCAGCGCGAGTCTGACGCTAAACATACAGTTTATCGTCAGACCCACTTCCCTTGAACAACCCACTGAACCTCAGTACTGTCCGCGTATGGGCGGCTGAGACCGGAATGGTTTTGGGAAAGTGGCTGTAAAATTTTTTATTTTCAGCCATCTAATTTCAAAAAATGATGTGATAGAATGGCAACACATTACCCTTTCCGGGAAACTTTGAAAAATTGAGGAGTTCCAATTATTAGTGGGTGAAAAAGTGCAATCCTAAAGAGGTGAACACCCATTTTGTGCTTTCTTCCCACCAAGTGGGCCAGACTGTAAACAAGCCCCAGCGCCGTGATACAGTCTGGCACGTACAGACTAGGGATCGACATACTGCTGTTGAACACTACTGGAGTAATATAGATGTTTTACCTGTAGGTGTGAGACCCTGGAGGAGGATGTTAGTGAAGCCTACAAGAGTGTCTGGTTCTTCAGCAAGTTTCCATGTCTTGGAGTGCTCGTGGGTGCTGACTGTGTTACTGTAGGCCTCCATCAGGTCCTCTATCAACTATAGGGAAAGCAAACACACAGGTTTTAGACAATGATCCAATATGATTTGTATAAAATGGTGGCCATCTAGGGTTGCATGATTGATAAGGAGTTTCATTTTAATAAACCTTGTTACATGCAAAAGAGGACATAAATACTGATAAAATAAGGCAAGCCAGGTATCTGTTTTCAATTTTGAAAAAGATGATTTCGTATGTCTATATAGTCACTATTAGCCAATGCATTTGGTCACGAATAGACATGGTCCACTTGTCAAGATCAGAACAGACTTACCCTAATGAGTTGTGTTGTTGTGACATCACCAACCCCTCCACTAGCCAAAGATGCCAGCAGCCGTGTGCGTTCTGATGGGGTGCCCTTTAGTACGTGACTGAGTGCGACTACAAAGCTGTAGTAGTTGACTACAACAGGACGCTGTCCTCCAGTGCGTAGAACATTCAGCATGTAGGCGTATAGATGGTAGGCCAGACGCTGCGGTAATGTTGCAGTATAAGCCTGTAATAAAGTGGGTAAAACATTCAGCATGTAGGCGTATAGATGGTAGGCCAGACGCTGCGGTAATGTTGCAATATAAGCCTGTAATAAAATGGGTAGAAACATTCAGCATGTAGGCCTATAAATGGTAGGCCAGACTCTGTGGTAATGTTGCAGTATAAGCCTGTAATAAAATGGGTAGAACATTCAGCATGTAGGCCTATAAATGGTAGGCCAGACTCTGTGGTAATGTTGCAGTATAAGCCTGTAATAAAATGGGTAGAACATTCAGCATGTAGGCCTATAAATGGTAGGCCAGATGCTGCGGTAATGTTGCAATATAAGCCTGTAATAAAATGGGTAGAAACATTCAGCATGTAGGCCTATGAATGGTAGGCCAGACTCTGTGGTAATGTTGCAGTATAAGCCTGAAATAAAATGGGTAGAACATTCAGCATGTAGGCCTATAAATGGTAGGCCAGACGCTGCAGTAATGTTGCAGTAAAAGCCTGTAATAAAATGGGTAGAACATTGAGCATGTAGGTCTATAAATGGTAGGCCAGACTCTGTGGTAATGTTGCAGTATAAGCCTGTAATAAAATGGGTAGAACATTCAGCATGTAGGCCTATAAATGGTAGGCCAGACTCTGCGGTAATGTTGCAGTAAAAGCCTGTAATAAAGTGGGTATAACATTCAGCATGTAAAATGCCTAAGGCTATAGGGCCACGGCCCTATAAGATGTTATTCACCTCTATGTTCAAAGGGCAAATTTTAATACAACCTTCCTATAAGATGCTCCAAATATAATAATGCTACGTGACTGGGATCCTAATATGGGAATGGAATGCATGTTTACGGTCCCAATACTCCAAATTAACCAATGCCACGCCACTTAGAACTCCTAAAAAGGTGCATCATATTTATGTGTACATATATATATATATATATATATATATATATATATATATATATATATATATATATATATATATATATAATATATATATGTGTGTGTAGGTGTCCCTTAGGAGATTAATGGTCACTGGTTCATATAGGCTAGAAGAAATACACTAATCCTCTATTGTTCTACCTAATCAAGAGGATAAGAACTAGTATGGCGTGCATGGGCATAAACTGACTATACTGCCGAAATTATAAAGAGGCATGCACTGTAGACCTTTGTGCGTTCTCATTTTGTAATCTAAAAACAGTTCATGCCCATGACAGACACAACAAGGGTCCATCCAGGCACTTTAGACTTGCTAAGCCTACCCTATGTAATAGAATACAAAGGACAAGCTGTGTCACAGACTGAGGCAATTGAGGCAAGCAAGTCTATGTGCTGTGGCAAAAAAGTGGCGTATTCCTTTGCATTTCTTCCCCTATAATCAAATATGTTATTGGCTTCTGAAAGTTACAATATCATGCTATAAAACCATACAAGCAACACCCTACCTAACTGTCCCTATCCCACCATAGGTGATTCAAAGTGTTTTTCTCATTCAATTAGTGTCTTATACAGGCCATGTTCACTTAGCAACAGCTATTTTTATTGAATTTTGCCTAGCAACAAGCCATTACTTTGTGTCATCGGGGTTTTGGAAGGGAAAACTACTATATTCAAAAAGAACTATACATTTATGGAAAGCCTAGATGCCCTGAATTCACAAATAACTGTTCCCAAAATGATGGGACATTATTTGTTGCCATTTTACCTAGCAACACTAAGCTGAACAATATCACTTCGTAAGAAACCATACAAACAAATACACTACCTAAATCCCCTTATTTCACCATAAGTGTTTCACATTGTTTTCTTGATTTGGTTAGTTTCTTAAAGAAGTCATAGTTGCTAGGCAACAGTTATTTTTTATTTGCCTAGCAACAGAATATCACATCATACATGTGGTTGTGGTTTCAAAGGGAACACCACTATGTTTAAACTTAACTATACATTTTTGGAAAGCTCAGACCCCCTTGAATCCAAAAACCATTGTGATATTTTTGTTGCCCTGGCAATCATTTTCGTTGCCAACACTAAAAATCCCTAGAATCACACAGGCAAGGCATAAACCCCAATTAGAAAAATGTTTAAGGTTAGGGCTATTTCACAGCCCTAAGATGTTATTGGTTTCTATGTTCAAAGGGCTAGACTCTATATGAAATTACATGTACATGCAAAAGTGGTATGCTACATGCAAATATAATATAACACTTCACATCCTGCATCATAGCTACCATCAATATAATACATGTATCATATGTCTATACTATTATACATGTAGGTGGCCCTGAAGGGGTTAATGGTCACAGGTAAACAGTACAACCCACTCAACCACTTGTGCAGCAAGCTGGAACCTCTCCTTCCAATAAGCCAATGACATAATTACTACCTAATTAAGAGGATTATATCTGGTCCATCCAGATGTGTGAGCATGTACATGGCTATTTCTCTTAAGGCTAAACTCACCTTGAGACAATCTGTGCATTTTACTTTTTCATCCCAATACATGTATAACTTCCATCTAACAAAGGAGTTTTGTCATTATAATGACTAATGATTTTACCACATCCTGACATTTTAAAATCCTCTTGTAACATGACAAATACCTCTTTCAGATTTGAAATATTAAACTGAGTTTTGTCCTTAAAACTTTTAAGGAAGCTACCTCAACCCCTAGATCCAGGTACCTTAGACTTGTCCAAGCTACTTGTCTCAGTCTAATCCTATGTGAACACTAAGGACTTTTTTGTGGGCAAGTCTACCCATTTGGCCACATTCCATTGCATCGACTCCCCTTACGTGACTATGTTATTGGCTAGCCAATAACATAATAAAGGATTTAAGTATCCCAAACCACCATAAATAGTTTTTTTCCCGAACAATGGGTGTTTAATATAATTTTTCAATGCCACTTTATGCAACAGCCATTGACAAATGAGTTGCCATAGGAACAGAATTAGAGCAGGAACAGAGGTGGTATGAAACATATTCTTCCAGCTAAGGAAGCATGCTGATGAGACAAATCAATCTGCAGTTGGGATATCTTCTCATTGTCTTGAAAAGCATTTCTTCTCCAGTAACTCACTCAGTGCTAGGTTCGCGCTAGCCATTCGCCAAATCGCCAATGGCGAATCAAAGTGCATTTGGCGATTTATAATCAAAGAAAATTCGCCAAATTGGCGATTCACAAGTGCCAACAAAGGGGTACATGATCCCTAGTCTTTAAAGGACACAGTTTGATGCAATATAGGCATGTAATATATCATTGGAAAGGGAATTAATTGGGAGAATCTAATCACGGTATATTTGTGCATGTAGGTTCATGAAATAATAGTTTCAGCCTTTTTAAATCGTAGCTTTTAAATTTTCAACCTTCTCATTTACATAGGTTGAAAGTTCTACAACTTTAACAACTCAGTGCCTGTTTAGGAATGTTGTATTAGACAGTAGCGGGATCAATGTATGCATACCTAAAACTTTATCTAGATGGAGAATGTTAATGAAAAGTTGTATCGGATTTTTGCTATATTTCATACTAATATGATGGCTTAAAAAGGTTTTGAAACTTTGAGGGACATCTCACTGGTAACATAGGTAGCCCACTTTCGGCCCACCCACCTTAAACTACCGGTGAGATGTCAACATACTGATAATAAATCTATAATCTATCATTGGGAAGGGTAGCCATTGGCAAATTTCTAGCATAGGTCGGTGCATAGCTTATACATCGCTTATTGAGTCTCAAATAATTGTTCTTCTCTCTGTAGAAAATGATTAAGCAATCACAGTACCTGTGCAATCAATGTTAAAATTCAATTAAAAGAAAATATTTGGCAAATTGACAACGAATTTGGCTAACCAAAATCAATGCAAATTCGCCAAATTGGCTAATAGGAAAAGTGGCCTAGCGCTAACCTGGGTAAAAATGTACTCCAAATACCCTCCAAAGGTTTCTTTAGGTAGAATCTGATTCCCCCCTGGTAAAAGGGCTAATTTAACAAACATTTACTATGTTGCTGTGGGAACCTATTAGAAAGCCAGTGGCAAAAGAAAATTAATCCGTGAAATTAATTTTCTTCAATACTGCAATCTAATAGCCTGTTGCTAGGCAACAAAAGAATAGCTGTTGCTCAGCAACCTTGACCTCTATAAGAAACTAACTGAATGAAGAAAACAATATCTTTTTAATGTTTTTCTATAGAGTTTCATGGGTTTTTTGTACTGCAAGAGTAAATGGTTGCTATGGGAACAATACATTTCACATTATTTTGGGAAGAGTAATTTCTGCATACATAGGGATCTACCCTTAGTAGTTTTCTCTTCAAAACCTCGATGACACAACATGATGCCTTGTTGCTAGACAAAATGAATAGAAAATAGCTGTTGCTAAGCAACAATGACCTCTATAAGAAACTAACTGAATGAAGAAAACAATATGAATCACTTATGCTTGGATGGGGAGATTTAGATAGTGTTTTAATGTTGTTTGTATGGTTTCATGGGGTGATGTTGTTACTTACAGTACTGCAAGAGGAAATGGTTTCTATGGCAACAAAAGATGTTGCATAATTTTTGGAACAGAGATTTCTGGATACAGGTCTAGGCTTTCCAAAAATTTATAGTTTTGTTTGAACATAGTAGTTTTCCCTTTAAAACGGGCAATCACCATGCTGTAATAGGATACAGCTATAGCCTGAGACTGAGTATCCAGCTCTGATACTTTGTTCAGTGTAATGCAATGTACACAGACCAAACTGTGTCTTTGTCTGCTAGTGGTGGTAGTAGGGCCTATGGGTACTTTATGCTTCCGATGTTTGACCTAGACGAAAGAATTGTTCCACATGTGGGACCACATGTGTCCAAGCCTTAGCGATATGGGTCTATTCATAATGTAGACCCAGGAACCATTTCAGAGAAATGTTAACAGTAACCATTAGTAGGGTCCAGATATGTCAATTACGTCATATACCCCCATGAAGTGACACATCTGTGTGTCCTTCTACTGGTGTAAGATGGATGCTCGGATTTAAACTCTTTTATAGACAGCCTGCTAAAAGGACATTACCTTAAATTCTCTCACACCCTCGTATAAGCCGCACCCTCGACTTTAGAGGGAGCTATAAGCGGCATATATTGCCTGAAAATTGTAGGTTTAGTGTCAGGGACAGGATGTCTTGAGTCTTGACAGTCGTCCTCCTGGGTTAAGTACTGATCTATAGTGTCACATACCTTCCTATAAGCTCCACCCCTTCTTTGGGCCGATCCTATTAGCCACACTTTGGTTTTCGGCTCATCCAAGAGAATTTACGGTACACATGGTCACTTTTAATTCTGTTCAATTTATTGACCACATATCGGGTTGAAGCAGGTTATGGTAAAGGAGGTATACCTGGGTGATACTTGACTACCAGTATATATATATTGAAATGATCGCCAAATCGCCAATGGCAAATCAAAGTCCATTTTGGCTAATGGTATATGGCTTAGTATGGACGTCCTGTGTGTCCACCATTTTGAATTTCGCTGGTTGAGGTAAACCCAACTGATAAGAGCTATCATTATGGGTACCTTGTCCCTGGGTAACACCCACTTCCAGGGACATGCTGGTTCCATCCTATCAGCTCTTATCAGTGCCTGTCGCCAAGAACCAGCTCCAGTCCCGCTTACAGTCTATAGCTGTGTGTGTTAGCCAGACTTTAACCAGCGAACTATGATTTTGGGTAGCTAACACCTCTTACTGCCCGCTGCTGAAAGCTGACACCTTAGTACTACCAGGAAGGCAGTAACCATGGGTGGGTAAAGCTTACTGGGGGCGTTGGTCAGACACAGGAGGTGTTGGGCGGAGGCGGGGGGTGAAGATACAAATGCATGTGGGCAGTAATGGGTAGAACAACTCAAGTTTAATTGAATACAAACAATTGCATCTAACTGGGACTTTGATAATTGTAAGATGAGACAATCTGAGTAGATCTGTCATATACAGAATGATTAGACTTTTCCTTCTATTGTATTGACAAAAAAAAACTTTGCAGGGAGGGGGTGGTAGGAAATGCTCAGTTGTCTTTCTAATTTTGAAGAGTGGCCCACTCATCTTAGTTGGCATTTGTTTAGCATAAAAAGTATCCAGAACTGGGGTAATGGCTCTGAGCAAAATGGATTTCTTTCTGAAAAAAATCTCAAAAACAACCCCCAGATGACCCTTTAGACTCTGGACCAAGCAATATTCCATAAAACCTCATGGTCATGCTAACACCTTAGGCTGCAGCTATAGAGGGGATGGGGCGCAGGGTGTGTAGCTTTTAACTATAATGTCTGCGACTCCGAGATCGTTCTGTATAGGACATAGGAGTGCCATAGGCGAACATAGCCCCTTTCTTCAAATATGATCCTGATAGGTACAGAACAATAGTGGCAGACGGTGGACAGGACAGGCTGGGTCTGACTATGAGTGGCAGGGGGAGGGGGGTAAGCCTGAGTTAAGGTACGAATTATAAGTGAGCTGTGTTTTACATGCTATTAAAGGCAGAAAGTTTGATTGCTTATGTGAAAGGTTTTATAGTATCTAATGGAGAGAGTCTCTAAAATATATTTGGCTAATTGCTATTGACTTTTGCTAAAAGAAATTCTGTTAAATTAGCCAAATTGGCTAATAAAAAACCTCTCCTAGCTGAATCCCAGTCTTTATAGGGAAAAATGTCAGAACAAAAGGAACGCATCCACATTCAAGATTTAATCATGAAGTAGCATATCGCATGAGAATTACTAGTACCTGTTTGATTATGGACACTGATGAAGGTCTGATTTTATTCTGAAACGTTGTTCCATCATAAAAGGCACATCAATCATATTTCTCTGCTTGCAGCTGTGCCTTCATTTATTCTAAAACATGGTTATAATCGTGTTAGAGCACGGGGTTTGTGCTTGTGCACTGTGAAAGAAAAAAAAGGTTATATTTAATCATGGTTCACAATAAAGAAAAAAAAACACGTTTTCAATATGAGACTGAAAGGGGATTCGGTAGGCATCACATTTCTCCCACACCCTGACCGAACTCCATGTAGAACAAGACCTTAATGCTGAGTGGTGTCCTACATGGTTCACAAATGTAACTGTCAATATTGTTACTGGTCTACTGGTATAAACTTTATGCTTTCTTTGCCTTTTTTGTTGTTGTGTCATTCGACAGGCTCGTTTCAGTGGTCAAGTTTCATTTCTATTCTCTTTGTTTTTGGTGTATACGTCACCAGCTTTTATTCACTGTGGCTTCTTCGCACCATAGTAACTCAATGCTGCAAGGATAATACAAGTTTGAAGCACGTCTCACTAACGACCCCATTATACCAGGCATCTCAATACCTCTTCTTTATAGTGGATTGTACCTTAGAATATATTCAAGCAGATGGTAAAGAATGACGTTGGCAGTCCTGTCTAACTCTGCCCCCAATTTATGTTACTTTTTCACTGTTAAATAGTCTATCCTCACTTTTTCCTCAGCTAAGTCAGTTTGAAATGGATATTGGTAATCTGACTCTTAGAGGAGAGTAATAAAAACATATTTTGTCAGGTGGATCTTTGGTTTAGTTCCAACCTCCACATCACCCGTTACGCTCATTGAGGCAGTCCCACCATGCATCATTATCGTGAATATGGCGTAATTGAGGGGTCGGCAAAAGCAAACTTTCCCGTGGCTGTGTTAGACGCCACGATCACAGCGCCGTTGGCGCTGGTACATATATATGAAGGTGGCCTGTTAAAGGGTTAAGGATTACCCCGAGGTGTGACAACATCAATACTCTATTCCCATGTGTAAATAATCTGCTGGTAGCCCTCATAATATGCCTTGTCAGCACAATAGATTTATACAGGGTCCCTGTTCTATAAGGTAACAGCTTTGCAATGCTCATGGAGACACTGTATCTCCAAAATATGGTAAGGTTTAGATAGATGTAAATACTTGATTGACGTCTAGTCAATCAAGTAACTACTGTATCAGGCCCCAGCCATGGCATATACAAGCGTACCGGTATATGAAATATGATAAAAGTTATAATGAGCCCCCCCCCAACCAAGAACTGATTGTGCAAAATGGCCCCCCCCCCCTCAAAAAAAAAGAAGAAAAATTGGATGCGTGCATGTGGAATAATGTGTCGTACCGGGAGTGATCGAACACTTGAATCACAATTACCCATATTCAGTTTTGACCCCTCCCCCCTAACTGGCCTGAGTATCAAGTTTATTGTGTTTTCTCCACCCCCACCCCAACCAAAGAGCTCTTTTTCAGAATGCCAAGCCCTCTCCCCCTCCACCACTTGCAACCCGGACTTGCAATAAGGGGCTGTGTACAAATGACGTCATGCAAGAGGGGGGGTCCCACTTGCCATGACCAAGCATGACAAGGGGGGAGGGGGGTCATGGGCTGCATGACATCATGTCATCAAGAAATCACAATATGCTTTGGTTTTGGCAAAAACAAAAACTTTTGTAAAAAGATTTGTAAAGGTAGGGAAGTTTAATGCATTCATCTGACATAAATCTATTACCAATAGGCCCTACATGCATGCATTCCTCAGACATCTCACTCAGTGAGTGTCACTGCCATCAATGTCAGTGTAAAATCAAGGTGATGTCCTGCTGTTGCCTCAGGGCAGCATCCATAGTAATCCACAGGCTTCTTTTTGAAAAGGTGTGATATCCCCCCCCCCTCCTTGAGGTCTCAAAATGATTTTGCTCCTCCCCCAATCCACCCCCTCCTGGAGTCCCACTGTTGATAAATAATGAACACTCCCCTGGAGCTCTCCACCACCTGTTGCTATTTTCACTGAGGGGATGCTTGGGGAGATGTAAAGGGGACCTCCACCCAAACTTACTCTCCATATCTTTGTCTGAATGGAACTATCTGACTCACCTTATTTGCAGATTCTACAGTAAAATGCTGAGGTGACTTGATTGCTTTGTAAGATCACAAATTGGAACTATGATTGCAAGCGATGGTCTCCTGAGAATTTGTGATGCTTTCTGAGTTTGTTTTTTTTTTCCTATTAGGCCACTCACTAAATTCAGAGTGTTCTCCCTGAAACCTATTTCTAGTACACTTGTATATGGTTCAAGTTACAGATTAAATCAATATATCAATACATTCAAGCTCTTGAACTATATGATCCTTAATAATAACTGTTCTTGATTTTCTCTTCGCTGACAAGTGTACAACTTGCACTGTAAAGAAGGCAGACTATTAACTGTATTGGACTATTGATCTAGACAGTTTTAAGCCCTCTTGTGACAGGAAATACTTGTGTATGATCACTACCATAGTACTCTATGTATAACTATAAGGCACGGAAATGGTACATCCTGCATATAGGGACCCATACATTATATAAGGTGACAGTGTTTGGCATGTTTCTCTGTTCATTTGTTGATCAGTGCTAGTTCTTTCTTCACTTTGCATGCATGTTATCCTTTATTACCAATTCACACCGCCTATATGTCCCTTTGAACCATTTTTATTTGTTTATAGCCTATAGGCCTTCACTATTCATGCACTTTGGGGGGGGGGGATATCTCTCTGCATGACATCATGCTGAGGGGGGGGGGGATTAAGTGTTGTATGACGAAACATGACAAGGGGGGGGAGGGGGGGTCAAAAATGGTCCAAAAATGCATGACGTCATTTGTACACAGCCCCTAAATGACTTAGCTTTTTAATAACTCACCTGGAGTTGTGTACTGTCGAAACCAGTGGTGGCCTGTTTTTGTCCAGTGCCAGCTGACACCAAAGATGCTTTCTGTGCTGACGCATGGTCACCACCACAAATTTGATCAAAGATGATTTGAATCTGGATTTGCTCCTCTGGTGAAAAGACTGCCAAGGCGGCATCATGTTCAGGAGGTGGTTTGCTCTCTTGGCCACCCATTTTACTGTCAATGTTAGGCAGTTCTCTGCTTGGGTTATCCGTCAATAACTTGACCAATCAAATCAATTCAATATGTTGGTTTATATCATCAACAAGAGGTCCATCTGTCATGAATCCTGACCTCAGACTCAGCTGTCTGCGCTGTCTGCTACAGGACCGGATGTAAACATGTCTTCACTCAGCGCATGCGCGATGGCATTTCCGCCGCCATTTTCAAAACAAGCGGATGATCAGAATTGGCATTGGGCGACTGTCACCTTAAACATCTTGTGTATATTGAGAGAAATTGTCGAGGAATCAAGATGACACTCCCACCAGAGAAGATTTCGGAACTTAAGCAGATTATCCATTCTCATTTATCGCAGGTAAGGTCGTCATTAACGAGTAATCAGTGCCTCTGCCGAGCAACGTTTGTTCGTGCAGATGGTTCGTGGGATTGCAGTGGGAAGGAGCAGTGGACGGGAAGGGGCGGGTGGATCATTGTCGATGTTTGTGGAGGGACTGAGCATCTAATCAGGATCTTATCGCCTATTTCATCAACTGACGCTAATTCTCTTCAAAGGAATCAGTGTAGATAGCAAATCTAGTGAGTCTAAACGATGGAATAGCCGTGTTTCTGTGAACGATAATAGAAGAAAAGTTGGGCCATGGTGGACATGACTGAACATGATTTTGCAGTCACCTGTAACTTTAAGTGTAAGACTAAGAGTCTTCACCGGTCACACCTCTCTTACTAGTGTCTTAGTCAGGTTCCAGGTACATTTCCCTCTTTGTGATGTTTACTTCTAAAGCATCTAACAAATTAATCATGCATTTCTCATTTTATATCTGCATATATTTGTGTGTAAAATGACTTTCTTTAGTATATATATCAGAGGATAACAGTAAGGGAGTGGTCATTTTTTATCAACGGGGGGGGCGTAAAATTTTCAGACCCTTCCCGAGGGGGGGGGGCTAAAAAAATTGACCCCTCTTGAGGGGGGCTAACAAAATTCACCCTCTTTTTAGCATAAAAGCCTGTGCGCTACTATAGATCAAAGTGGGGCGCAAAAACTCTCAGCGCCTCTGGCGCGGGGTGGGCGCAAAAAATGTTGACCGCAGTCGAGGGGGGGGCATAAAAAACCTCTGTGCGTCCGTGCGAAAACCCACCACCCCCCCTGTTGATAAATAATGACCACTCCCTAAGATATGTCTGTTCATTGAGCTATGTAGTATGGGAGTTGGAATTAAACATCACAAAGAGGGAAAAATCCATGGAACCTGACTGAAGGGTGCATGAAACCACAAGATAAGGCCGTGATTTGACAACCGGTGGAGAATAGAGTCTCCTCCACTTACATGGGTGAAAAGTGATGGTCATGAAGCTTGTGACAGAGGGGCTTTAAAAAGTGACGGCCATGATGCAGGGAAGGGTTTTAGAAAATGACTGATGGCGACAATTTCAAAGCCTTTGACAGAGGTTCCCAATACATTGTCATATACATAAAAAGTGAGGGGTTGACATTGCATCCTTCATAAAAAGTGACAGCGTGACATCCTGAAAATTTTGAGTGCCCATGTATAGGCACAATAACTTGGTGGTAATCTAGTAGTGTACCGACACTATTAGTGGTGCCGTGTGAGTAGTATATAATACAGACATTGCACGTTGTTAAAGGACATAGGTCTACCGTTACTGGCTGGCTGGAGTCTATAAAGCTAACACGGACAAAGTCTATAATCATCAGTTCCGTAATTGGGGTATAAAATGGTTTTTTGAATCCAAATTTCAAAATCTGGTTAGGGAGTGGTCATTTCATAACAACTGGGATGGTTTGAGGAGAGAGTGTGTGTGTGGGGGGGGGGGGTAATGGCTATCCGGTGAGTAGGACTGGCAATTGAGTTGGGGGGTGGTACCTGTTTTCAGCTTGTGAAAACCCAGCTACCGCCCCCACCCTTGTCAAAAAAAAAAAACACAAAAAAAAAAAAAAAAAAAATCATCTCCTTATAAGACTATGTTTGCATCCTCATTGATTTCAAGATGGATATTCAAACTCACATAAAAGATGTCATCAAGGAAACAAGTCAGCATGGTCATCACCAGCCTCTACAAGAACAGGACCTCCTCCAAGCACTCAGGGAGAAGGGGGTTGTAGAAGATATAATGCAACAACTTCAGTTTGACACTGGGGGAGGACAGGCATCTACAGGGAGACCTGCTACACACTTTGTGGACAGAGATGACAAAATTAGCACTGCACCACAACTCAGACGAGGTGGGTAATCCCTTTCAGGACTGCATATAAACCGTTGCTTAAATACAATTTTAGAACCCTGGTGGGGCTTACAGGTTCACCCTGAACTTAAGATGTGGCTTAATATTATAGATATATAGAATATGGTAAGGAATGACGACCTTTTCAGACTCCAGGTGCGGCTTATAGTATTCTCCCAAAGTGAGGGTGTGGCCCATATTATGTATATTCGGGTGTGGCTAATATGCAGGTTATTGCGGTAGTCATGATCCGATAAATATTTTCTGAATCATCAAGCGACATTGTGAAATTAGGCCAAAGACGGAATCTTTTCCTGCTATGAATATACTAATCATCGCACACCGTATGTTTCAGCTAATGTTGACCCATCACGTCGGTACCTGTTCATACAGGTGCTCGGTGGACGTGCCTTTCTGGAACACATTCAGGATCCAGAACCACTTCCAGGTCAGGTCAGGTCATTTTTGACACTGCATGTTCACTTCCGCGGTCAACGATTCAAATCACGGCCCACACCTTGTGCCTGTGAACCAGACCTTCAGGAGGGCTTTCTACTTGAGTTGCACAAGGAAAGTGCAGGTGAGTCTTTATCTTTTATATTGGATTCAGATGGGATTAACCCAGGTCTTCTCATAAAGCTTGCCATTTAAATAAGAAAAAAAAGCTGATAGACACTTCTGTCAACCACAGGTATCTATGATAATATAGCAATCAGTTGATTTTGATTAATCTATAGTTGGTGACTAACAGGCAGAACAGAGCAGCAATGAATAGTATATATGAAAAGACTATCTGCAGCAACAAAATTAGTCATATGTCCTGAATTTACCAGGTGAAGCAGCACGGATGGCGAGCAGCTCGGTAATGCTAAGTCTGTGTGATCCGGTCCATCTGGTTCTCATCAAGACCGAACCAACTGGTGAAACAACACTTGTCTCCTCCCACTATCTGGAATGGCGGCCGGTGCTGGCCGCACCTAGCTCTCGCTGTACAATGACCGCAGAACTCATGGGTGTTGGTAAGTTTGCAATTGTGTGGGTAGCTTTAATATTTTAAGGACTGCATTGCTGCCACAGAGTTTTCATATTGTTTGTCAACATTCTGTACCAAGGCAAATGATTCTCCAGTACTTCATTCTGACTGTATCACAACCCAGAACAACCATCACAATTCATTTTCATGCATCATAACAACTAAAGAGCGTAGCTGCATTTGAAAGTCTATTGATTCACTATATTATGCGACGCAGGATACATATCTTCAATTCTAAATGACTTTTAATCTTTAGGAGCTGAAAACAAAGTGCCTGTTGGAATACTAGAGTTAAGAATGGAGCTGGTTCCACAGTCATCAGAGATGGTTGGTGAGGAGGTGGTCGCTGCACAGGTAGCACTGCAAAAAAACCGTCAGGCAGAGAGGGAGCGTCTCTTCTTGGTCTATGCCAAACAGTGGTGGAAGGAGTATCTACAGATCAGACCCTCACATAAGGAGCGCTTAGTAAAGATCTTTGCACAGGTATTGAATATGAATACATTGATCAAATTAATTTTTTGATTGAATGAAGTTCATCTATAACCTATGTATAAGTTGATGCCAAGTTCCAACTGGCCACTTGCTTAATACTCAGTAAAAGGTATCTGTGAATCCTCATTTTATGGAGTGTAGTTCTTTCTGATCGTACCAAACATGTCAAATCAAAAGTGGTATAAAGGAATGTCACACTATTTCTCTGCAGGATGAGAATTGCACGAATCGACCTGTCTCATCTTATGTACGGCCTCTCCGGGCAGGTCGTCTTCTAGATACACCTCGCCAAGCAGCACGCTTTGTCAGTCTAGTTGGTTATGAGAAGGTGGCAACACTTGGTGGTGGTGAGCGGGGCGAGCAGTGGACCAGCATGCATGGTTTCTTGTGTAGGAATAAAGGGGTAGGTCTAACTTGTACTTCAAAGAAGTTCTCTTTCTCTTTTTAGAATACAATAGTCTCTATTGACAAGCAACATTCATTTGGCATCATATTTTACTAAACCAACCAGTTATCACACAGTAGCATTGTGCTAGAGAGCCTAATATCCACTTGCTCTGTCTTGATTAAACTTCAAATATCTTGTTCTTATCGTGAGTTATGTCAAAATTGTCCACAGGACTGTGAAGACCACGCCAACCTGCTGTGTAGCTTACTGCTTGGTTTTGGACTGGAAGCCTATGTATGTGTGGGCACGAAACCTAAAGGATCACCTCACACCTGGGTCATGACAATCAACACTGAGGGTCAGGTCCTCTTCTGGGAGAGTCTCACTGGACACAGGTTAATTCACTACTGTATACTATAACTACCTTAAATGCTCTTGGACAAGGCGTGCATAACTTATCTACCAGCCCCCCTCCCTCCATCGAGGGTCCCCAACCCCTACAGCAGCATAGAGAAAAAAAATCATGACCTTCCCAAATTGCTCAGCAGATGTGAAAGGTCATGATGTGTCTCATGTGTGAGAGCGTCTTATACACAGGGATTTAATTTTGTGCTGGAACTAAAAGGGAAATGTCACATTACCACCATCTGGTTGGCCTGTTTACTCATTTCCTACCAGCACTCTATCAGATGGATTTACCAACATACTTACAAGATATAGATGTATACATTTGTAGTATCGTAGAGTGCTATGATAATGGAGCATCTTCTGTACCTATGAAGTAAATTATTTTCCTCTGTCTCAGACTAAGAGTGCTTCTCTTTCTATCCAATGAATAGATCATCTCAGTGATTTATACGAGCTTCACTTGTGAGGAATATTGTTAATTATGTTTATAAATATCTTGTTTTATCAGGTACATGCATCGGCCCATTAACCCAGAGGACCCACCGGGTGTGCCACAGCCCAAACCAGCTTACCCGTACAGGACAATCGGCTGCGTGTTTAACCATGAGAAGTTTTATGCCAATTCCCAGGTACATAATAGCGTTTACTAAATTGCTGATAAATCTTGAAGTGCTAATGCTCCTAACCGTTTAAATCAAATAATTCTATGATTCTGGGACGAAACATTTTTCAATATCATTTGATAAAATGAGTAGATTCAAGCATAGCTAATAACTCAAATGATAGGAACAGAGGTCTTGAACGGAACTTTACGTTTTCTATATTTCATGCCGCATTCCACTTAGAAAACTCAATTCTATTGCATAATGTAATAGGCATTTGGTTTTTCTTTCAGCCAACAGACATGGTTGAGACATGTCAGTTTTTACTAACAGATGAGTCCAAGTGGAAGGCCATGTCAGGAGATGCGTTAGACTCGGTGTGTGGGGACACCGTCATGGGTCCTGGGTATCCGGCTTTACCACCTCTCTGCGCCTCCGGCCTTGATTCAGCACTCGCGTCCAATGACCTAGAGCAGGAGCTGCGGTATCTGGTGACCCAACACAGACGAGTAAGGATGCTCACTATTGTTCAGTGGATATCTAATTTAATTGACCAGACTGTTAGATTTAGAATTACAATAATATCAAACTGACGATTCATACTCAGATAGAACCCATGCTGCAGAGTCCTATACCAATCTCAAATATGTAATCACCTATTGATGTTGCCCTATGAGGATGGTGGTTTTCCTCGGGGTTTCATGTTAATAGCTCATCATCAACCCACAATATAAATTTCGTGTACATCTTGTTAGTGCTATATTGGTTTGTCACGCTGAATTAATAATGTTTCCAACCCGCCAAGGTCGTCATTATGCATGAAATCAAAAGGGTAATAAACGATATGAGAAATACATATAACGACAACTACATGCTGAACACTAAAATGAATAATATACAATGCTTTACAGGACCGAGGGTTGAACACAATATGGGATGATGAACTGAGTTACTTCCTGACTCCAGCTTTGGCTGCCTATGAAACAGAGCGTGTCACAGGTAAGAGTTGAGACCAGTTTCTTAATACAGATGAATAATCTGATTATAATAGCCATAAATCAAATAGTGCACTGGTAAGAAGGCTATTTGCTCTAACCTCAACTTGATTAAGTGGGAAATGTATATCTTATTGGTTGTGTACGGCTTTAAATTCTGTTGCTGCAGGTATAATGGCGGGTAATGAGGAGTTCCAGCAGGCTATCCGACGCGCTGTGCCAGACGGTCACACCTTCAAAGGCTACCCTATCCAGTTTGTCCACAGGAATGGTCGGAGAGCCTTCTCTGCATGCCAGAAGTAAGTTTGCTGGAGTTATCCCAAGTCTAGACTTCCAATTAGATTTTACTTGTACATGACATTAACCCTAGCCGTGCCTCATAAAACCACCCCAAAGTCAAGGTGCGGCTTATATGAAGGGCCCATTTATATTAAATCAGTTAACTGGTCAAAATCAAGTCCCACTCGCACCTTGTATGTTTTAAGTCAGAATGTGCCTTACACATGGTGTCGCCTTATGTGCCAGCTACAATCTTACTTCAACATGCCTATCATTTAGGTCGTCTCAGACAATTTTCCATTGTGATTCACCAATTTAACAAATCTCTTTTTATCATGTTGTAGATCACCAGTCTGTGATGAGATAATCAACTGTCGAGGCGATCATGTGCGCCTAGCTGTCCGCGTCCGAGTCTTCACATATCCTGAATCAGCTTGTGCAACATGGCTCATGTTTGCATGT
Organism: Acholoe squamosa; assembly: GCA_949317995.1. Taxonomy (NCBI): domain Eukaryota; kingdom Metazoa; phylum Annelida; class Polychaeta; order Phyllodocida; family Polynoidae; genus Acholoe; species Acholoe squamosa. The sequence continues at coordinate 56,668,335 of OX439038.1, forward strand.
AAATACAAGTCTGTCTTGTAGTATAAATATATGTATATATCGTCTAATTTTAAAATGTTTTAAAGTTAATTACCCGATATGTTGCAGTAGAGAAATGACCTACAATATTGCTGGCACATATGTACTTGTGAGGATATATGCAGTTAATATGCCCTGTTCCTCTGGTGCGTGGATCATCTCTATTGTTTGTACTTTTAGAAACGAGCATGAAATTTGCATACTTTAATATTTAAGGCAATTAACCAGATTATGATTATGCCGTAAATTTTCGTGTACAGCCACATCTTGCATATCAATGTAAACTCTGAGCTAAAGAACATACTGGCATATGCACCTCGATTTTGAATTTATGGAATTCACGAAAATTTACGGTATCACAAATGCTTATAAATGGAGTTAACTATCACATTGACCTGAGGGAATTAAATGTAGTAATCCTCAAAAGATCAAATGTGAGTGGTTACGATACCAACTTAGTAGTTCCAGGACGGACACAACTATGTCTATGAGTATAGTGTAGCATTATCGTATCTAAATAAGTTGTTCTAGTGCCAAATATAGCATCCGTCCATACCCCAGGTTATTCATACCTCATGGTGAATACATGCTGTTTGACATAGTATCAAAACTACTGTAATCTCCCGCGTATAAGACGCAGTGCGCGTATAAGACGCACCTAGAGTAGAGTTTTGGAAAATTCTCAAAAAAATGAAAAATTAATAACTTTGGTTCTACTGAATGAATTTTCAAAATTCAAAAACCTATGTGTAGCTTGAGCCCCCCGGACCCCCCTGGGCCCCCTTATATCTTATTATGACTAAGGGGGCATGTAACATATCAAAAGAAAGGTCTTGATGTCCCCCTTGTGGATCCAATGAGAACTAAAACCCCACGTATAAGACGCGGCTTATACGCGGGAGATTACGGTAGTGAAAGAACTACTGTATGAAGTACCGGTATATATATATATATATATATATATATATATATATATATATATATATATATATATATATATATATATATATTCTTAGTACAGTGTTATTAGCTTTAAGGGGAAGCTTAAGGCAGTAATCAGAACATCGAATAGAATGTCACAAAAATGTGTTCTGGTTTACTTTTACCTCCACGTGAAATGTGTTGGAATACCAGTACATCTACAAAGCAAACATAGACAAAAGTAAACATAAAATGTATGACTTATTTGTATATTGGAATTCCTAGGCTTCAGTATCGTGGTATTGACATACGGTTAATGTACATGATTTGGTGTTTGAAATGTGCTACCTCCATTTGATTTTACTTGTATCATATTGGACATTCCACATTTTGTTCAAATTTTTAGATCTGACATGGTGTCCCTTCATATGCAATGTGTATATAATTAGATGATGAAATCAATAAAATGTATGATATTGTAAATATAAAACAGGATTCTCTCTTGTTGATCAAAAACCAGTCACAATATTCTCAAATTCATTTTATTTTTAGTACACATACTATTTACAGCATTATATATATATATATATATATATATATATATATATATATATATATATATATATTCTCAGTTAAATATGATAGATTCACAACATAGAAAATAAAGTTTTTTTTTCTCTTTTCATTACATTTCTCTTCATTCGCCCCCAAGAAACAACACGGTCTTGCATCCACGACCTCATTTCATGCATGACAAAAGCTGGCTACTAAAATTGTTCATCCATGTTTCACTCGATCAACTGCGATAAGAAATTCCTTCTTCACTTCAAGATTGTGGAATCCAATTGGTCCAATCTCACAGTCAGCACAAGTCAAGAATTTTATAGTACCCACAGTGTTGGAGAAGCCGACATTGTCGAAATCATACATGTCGCCCACCACCCAAAAATCTGTTAGCGTCTCCCCATCTTCAGGCTTCTGGTCTTCTGATTTCTTTTTTATGTGTGGTAGAAACATCTGTAATGAGTCAAGGGTGACAATTAGTTATTTGAAATGGTAGTGAATAAATGTTTTGATGCTGCGCTCACCCCCTTCAAACCAATCAACCCTCAAAGCCCTCGATGACAGATAATGAGTACCTTCTCACCATGATCAATAAATCACAACTCATGCAATTTTTACACCACTCTACTTCAAGGACTTAAATTGATGGAGTCAATTATCTACATGTACTGTTTTCTCCAGTTGGGACCACTCATCTTCCCTGTAGGCAGTACAGATTAGGGCCTCTATTCAATACTGAAGGTCCGAGTTATGGTGCCCCCATCAGAAACAGCCGCTTGTGGTGTTAGACGGTGGTGTAGGGTGGGGCTGGAGTAGAGACCGAGTCTCTGAAGATAATGTCCCCGTGGTTGCTGACCGTAGGCAGGGGGCTGGTCACCGGGAGACAGGGCAGTCATTCAATATAGGTCAGCGTGTCAGCATAAATGTGTTAATTTTCTATAGTTCTTTTTAATTTAAAAATGAATAATTCACACCATCCCAAGAGGAATACACTTGGGTCATGCTGATAAAATTTATCCCAGAATTCAAAGAAATCCACCCTTAAAGTAAGTACTTCCTGTACAGCTAATGCTATAAGACTAATAAGTATAGGCAGCCAGATCAGTGGCACCTACCTTAGGGTCCGAGGGACTGACCCATAGTGGTGGTCAGCGACAAAAAAAAAACGGCCGCCTACGGCTACTCATAACTCGGACCTCCTTTATATATACAGTACCTGCCTTGCTGGTGACTCATTTCTATATCTAGCCGGTGGCTAAACATGTATAGATGTGAGTTAAGTGACTCATTCATTGTTTTATGATGGGTATATTCTCAGAGGATAGAAGGAGCACCGGCTAGATTGGCCCTTTTTTTTAATACTGAAGATGTGAGTTATTTTAAATTGGTTGGAACGTCAGAACTATTAAATCTACCGATCCTAAGGAGAGGACAGATCTGACATCAGTACCAAAGTTATATATCACATAAAAAGCGCAGCCTGAGTAGAAGCAAATTGCTTTAACGTGAACCTAGGGTTAATTTCTTAACTTACCGGTACAGTACCGTTATATTTCGGATCTAACTTCCACCCTAAACTCCCACATATAAGCTTCACCCTGAGGATATTACTATAACTTAGTATACGCCACACGCCACGTGTAACTTGTGGCACCTTTAGAGCTCCTTATCAAATATGATAGTATCTAAATTAGTATCACACTGTTGTTAAACCATGCCCTGATTTAAAACCTTGGATTCAAACCAAATTGTCTCATGATAACTCGAGCTGTCCTTTAACCAAGGTACCGGTATCTGTAATCAAGAAGTCATTTTTTAACGCCAACGGGAGGGGGGGGGGGTTCAGATCCTCTTGGGGAGGGGGGTCACAAAAGAAAATCACCCCTTTGGAAGTTTTAGTTAAATCACAGCCAGCATACTACTGAAGAAAAAAGGTGGGGGTGGAAAAATTTGAGATCCCCTCCAGGTGGAAGGGGGGGAATTTGCCGTGCTCACGTAAAATTCCACTACCACTAAACAACCCGCCCACTCCCTAATCTACGAACCCAATCTACTACCTGCATCGTGTATGTTAAGGTACCAGTTCTTAGACTTAGGGGCCATCCATAAATTTATGAAGTAGCCTAGGTGAGGGGAGAGGTCCAACCCTCATTAAATTTAGGCTATATATACATTAAAGCTTAGTACTGGTATGTTTTTGTATACCAGTAGTAAGGGAGTGATCATTTTTTAACAACAGGGGGGTGGCTGGTAGGTTTGCGCGCGGACGCGTGAAAAAAGATTTAACCCCCCTCAAGGGGGTAAAATTTTTTTGACCCACCCATAATAACTTATTATGGGGGGTCAAAAAAATTTTACGGCATTTTATGGCATAAGGGCTGGAAATCACACCCGAACATGCCTTTTTAACCTAAAGTAACGCGCCGGGTTTTCCACTGAAAACATGTGAAATTATTTTGACCCCCTCCATCCGATTCAGAGGAGTTAAAAAAATTCTCAAACCCACTGCCCCCCCCCATGTTCTTAAATAATGATCAATCCCTAAAATGACGATTGACGAGGGGAGGTACTCCGTAGACGCTCTGAGGGAACCTCAGAGACCAAGTGTGTCTGTTGTAGTCTGTTTGGTCAGCCAGATTGGCTGAGTGCCCAGTTCTCACAGAAGTACTTACTGTCAGGTCCAATGCTTCCACCAACACTTCCCTCAATGTATATCCAAAGATTCACACTACACAAAGCACTTGAAATACTTGTAATAATTAATAATCCAGGTGATTTTCAAATCTCCCTCCCTAACTCCAAATCATTGTCGGCCATCTTGAAGCCATGTGTAGCCACCTAGTGCCAAAAAGACTACACTATTCTTGGTTGGTTAGCCCTTTGTTTCAAGAGCAGTCTACCACCAGGTAGCACCACATCATGTTGACAATGGAGGCCATTGAGGTAGTGATATCTAAACTCAAGATAAACATGTCAGATTTATTGGATATATTTCATGTTTCAGTCAATATAAGTTGATGTACATGAAAACTACATGTTTGTGAATAGGAGGGACAATTTCCAGGAACTGAAAGTGAGTACTTAGTTCAGACTAGCCATGTGTTTGTGCCACTATAGGCTTGTATACATCTTGGATCCTGCTTGTGAGCAGGCAGGTATTTCGGCCTAGGGGAGGGGGTTAAAAATTGTCAAGAAAGCATGAAGTCATTCATTTTATGGACGATCCCTGACCACTTACTGCTCGCTCAGCACACTAACTAAGTCAGAACTCCGAACCCACCCCCACTGCCAGTCACTGCCCAGGCCTCACCTCTCTCCTTTTGTACTGTGCCGACTTTGGGCTCAGGATCAGACTAGGGCACCTTTGGCAGTATATTTTAGTTGAGTTCCTGCCGTCTTCAGAAACATCCTGTATGTTCTTTGGTACATCCTGAGCAGTTTCAGTGTCTCCTGACATATTGGTTTGATGTGTATTGGGTGTGTATTGGTTTCACAAGTGATTTTTTGACGTGCTGTTTTTCATCACCGGCTCAGAAGCGGAAGTTGACTTAGTGAACGGAGTAAAATATTTACCCGTTCAAATATTCCAAACGTAACAGCTTTTTTATGACAAGTATTAAGGGTATTATTACTGAATTTCTTTGAATACATTAAATTGTACACATCTATGATTTTCTACTAGTAGTTTGTCAAGTTTCTCTCAATATGAAACCAACATTGTCATTAATCAAATTATTGCAACCCGCTACAACAGACTGACCAAACAAATATGGCGTCGAATGTGAGTTTCAAGTTAATTCCGGGATTGATAATTGCGATTATTGCTGTTATTTTTGGTAATATCTACGCTGCAACTAGTGTAGACAAAGACAGAAGAGCAACTTTCTTCCGATTCGAATTCATATGCATCTTAGAGACACTCATTTTCCTTGGTGCGAGGTATACATGGCAGAATGTAACCACTGCATTGAGCCTGCCAGCCGCCGTGACCGGGTCAAGGAGCGACCGGGCCGGCCCCAGACCAAGCTGGCAGACTGTGGCACTGGGAGCAATACTGACGTATTTGCTGATCGTACTACTGAGCTACCCCACTTCAATATTTGCTGTTGGAGATGAACCAAACTTACTTGGCATGTCATGCTTTATTGCTCTTGGGTCATTTATTCAGCTAAATTTCTGCATCTTCTTTATGAACAGAGTTCTTTGGTTTTGCTCATTCTTTCAAAGCAGACCCACCTCAAAGCAGAAGAAGGCATCATACAGTGTATGTCTCTCTCTGATATATGCCTCGATTATTTGCACCTATGGGGTTCATTTTGCATCCCAGCCACCTGTGATCAAACATGTTGAAATCCCTGTCAAGAAACTCCCTTCTTCGATGGATGGCTTCAAAGTTGTCATTGTTTCTGATGTTCATCTTGGTGCAACTGTTGGAAAGTACCAGCTGACCAGAATCGTTGAGATGGTCAATAAACTTGATGCAGGTAAGCTAATAGATTTTAATTTAAAGGGACCAATATTAAAATGCCCAAACCGCCAATGCAATACTCGGTTTGATCTTTCTTGATCAGATCGAAATAGACGTCCCTTGGTGATTATATCCCTTCAAGAGTCGCTGTCCTTTCTATCATCCATCAATACATTTAGATATCTATCATATAAATTAATATGTTTTGCTTTTTCAGATATTGTCGCGCTGGTTGGTGATTTTGTAGACGCTCGCGTCTCTAAGCTTGCTGGTGCTGCTGAGCCAATAAAGAATTTACGATCTAAAAAGGGCAGTTATTATGTTACAGGTATGTCGCTGTCAGTATAAAATAACTTTCTTGGACCATAAAATGATAAATACATACCTGTATAAATTCTGATGACCTTCCCCTATTGATACACTTTGCCTTTGGTACACTGTTCTATAACCATTTATTTCCCCTTTTTGATTTTATCTTTTTATCTTGAAACTCAATTTAGGTAACCACGAGTATTTCTCAGGTGGTGTTGATGAGTGGTTTGACTACTGGCGCTCACATGGAGTCAACGTTTTGCACAACCAACATACCAAGATACATTCAGACAAAGACCCATCAGCATTCTTCTGTCTAGCAGGTGTCGACGATACGGAAGCAAGCAAGATCATGTGAGTTCTTTCATGTACAGCATATGTTGAATGTCTTTTCTCATGATCAAAATGCGTGAAAACTATTCTTGATTGTAGATCTTTCTTGTTCAACTGTAGTGCCGAGTGTATAACTTAAGATGACCCTAGCTTGAGACCAGAGCATTCTATACCATTAAAGGTACACTTGTGGGCGCTTGTGGGTTGTTGCAGTTTATTACTGTTCTATACAATCTATATCTCGTCCATAAGGCGCATCCAGATTTGAGAAGGTCCTTCGAGATGGAGTAACCCAGGAGTAGGCCCTAGATTCACCTACAAGCCAATAAATAGTGTCACTTTCAAATGAAGGTATTATTATGAGCATGATGTATTAATTGATTGATTGTTTAGTGAGTGAGTGAGTGAGTAATTGATGTTTAACGCCATTTCGACAGCTAAGGTCATATTCATGGCGAGAACTACATTACACAATTTCACAGAGGAATGTGTCAGTGCCCATGCATATGTGCACCACACACATCCCGAGGGGATAGGAAAGAGGAGAAATAGACCCTTTTAAGTGGGCTAGGGAAGCCCGATTGATTGTTTAGTGCACAATAATCAATTATTTTCCCAAAAGGTATGACGGCCATGGGATGGATTTGGATAAAGCAGTCAGTGGCTGTGAGGAAGGGCATGCTATCGTTCTTCTAGCTCATCGGCCCCTGGCAGCCAAAGTAGCATTGGACTCGAAATACGATATACAACTAGTTCTTTCAGGTAGGCTATACACACCGTTTTAACCATGCCAAATACTTTACAATAGAAATCCATTTCTTTGTAACACCACGGACCTCAGGTCCGTGGTAACACGTTTTTGCTTGTTTCTCCTTCATTTTCATTTAAATCGCAAAAAGTATCTCTGAACTTCAATCGATCTTGACCCTTTGTTCTTGTAGGCCATACGCACGGTGGACAAATGTTCCCAGTGATGGTGGGTGCTTACCTCTTTAACCCCTTCTTTGCTGGTCTCTATACATATGGCGGTGGACATGTGTATGTGTCACAAGGCGCAGTCTACTGGGGAATCCCAATCCGTGTTGGCACACAGCATGAGCTTAGTCTCATTACACTCAGGGCAGTGCAATAGTATAGACAGAAACCCCAGGGATCCACGACCATCAATTAGCTGTGAATTTAAATTGGGCACAAGGAGACGACTGGATATTGCAGCAGCAAGAGTGTGGAAAAACGACACCGCTGAAAGTGACATCACTACGGAAGTATTGTTTAAGGGATTAACCAGGTTTGATATTTGGGCAGTGTATACACGGTCTCTTGCGCAATTCAGCCATTTGAAGCAAAGATGTAGGAATGGATCACCCAGTAAATATGGAGAAAGAAGAAGTCAGTGGTGCGTGTTTGATAAGTAAAAACACGTTTTGTCCTTTAAATGTCGGTCAATCGAATCAGGAAGATACTTATAGGTAAATATTCATATCACAGATCAATTTATGCAACCAGAATGAGGTCATCTATTGATTCCTTTTACCCATGAACATAACTGTTCCGGCCCCAATGATCTCAATGTTATTACTTGAACCAGAGGTATTATATCTTTAGCTATATTGGTAGACATCTTGTCTGGATGGTATTATTATGATAGCAGGTATTATTAGGCCTATTATTATGATAGCAAATTGTACCAAAGAATTTTAGTCCAAGATGAATCGAAGTAAAACAAACCCGGGTCAGAGAGGATTTGGTCACCCTAAGGACGTCCCCAGGGCCTTCTTACCCCTTCAGCTACAATGAAGCAGAAAGGTAAACATCAGATCACATTCCAAGTTAGAGGGTACTGTATCTGCATGGACAGATTGAGTGCTAAAGGAGCCTGGACCCATATCCAGTGTGTCCACCATTTTGAATTTCGCTGTTTTAATATGCCAAAGGTGGCAAAAAACACTGATAAGGCATTGTCTTGATGGGTACCTTGTCCCTGGATAACATGTACTTCCAGGGACATGCTGGTCCCCAGCTTATCAGTGCAAGTCGCCAGAACCAGCTCCACTCCCGCTTACACCGAATACTAGGGCTCCTCCCATACCTCCCCTCTGGGTTTGCTTCACCTATGGCTTATACAAGATTTAAACAAGTTTTACTTTTACAATAAAAGGGATTTTATATATTACTGGACCCCCCCCCCCTCGTTTCAAAAGGAATTGGATTTATTATTAGAGCCTTAAGGGATACTTTTGTACCTGTCCATTCACACAGCTGTATGAGATAAGGGGAAACGGGGGTTGGGGGTTTTCTTTTTCTTGCGAGCGCAGTTCATATGCTTACACAAACAACTCTTGGTTCCGAACTTGAAGTGCAGCTTGTTGCTGGCTAATGATGCAGTGTTGGAACATGTATTTCATCTCTGTCATGTCCTTTCTTGCGACTTTTAATAACATAGATTCACTCTATTATCCATGTTAAGCACGAGAACAAGGTATTGATTAGGAAAAAATCCGAGTATTGTTCTGCAATGTCTATTAGTCTGCTATCCTTCATATACGCTTTAAATACCAGTACATCTTTTCTTCTCATAATTTAACATGCACGGGTATCATGAGATGTGATGGTATTATTCCTGTTTGATATGTGGTCATACAATTAAACAAAAATAGGCCCAAAAGTATCTAAAATCATTATATCGGGATACTGACCTCTCAGGAAAAGCAGAATTGCATATCTGCATGATTGTTGTTGTTCAACTGTAGTTTGTGCCTATAAGGTACTTCATGAACTTAATCATGTTAATGCTAGTGTCTCACCATTGGAATCTTATATAAGTTATATAGATCTTATACATAAAGAAAGGTCTTTCCTGTGAAAAGGTTAATATGATATGTTACCACAATGCACCCATATAAATTCATTGAAATTTCTACTAAAATAAAGGATAAGAAGAAAGACTATTGTTTTGATTTGTATTACAGCTTTCACAATATATACACTTATCAACTATAACATCGTATAAATCGAACTCATTATTGATGTAATTACCCAAATAAACAAAAACATTATTGCACATAGAGTTCTAGCTATCACACTCATACTTTCTAAATGGGGCCATAAAATGTGTGGTTTATGATTTTAAATGACCCACAAATGTGCGAGGAAGCAGTTTCTTTCATAGAATTTGTCTGCTCGATGGGTTTCTCCAGTAAAAAGAAATCGACGAGTATACAAATCGTTTCACTTCTAAATATCTTGTCAATTGAAACTCCACAAGTGTGAAGTAGACAGACTTTTTTGGTGAAGCCTGAAGACGTAAAGTCAATATCATATGATAGTTCCTTGCGTATGAGGTAACCCACCTATAAGGTGCACCCTTACGTTATTAGACTCCTATAAGTACAAGGTGCACATACAGTTTGATTAAGACCAGTTAAGGATTGATTCAATGTGATTTTATATACCCATTACATTGGCATTAGTTTCATGTTAGATATCTTTGTCATTCATTGGCCTCTGGGAATTGATATTGCACTTACTAGTGGGACCTTATCTGTTTATTACACATCCTCAGCAAAAAGAAATACCATCTAGCTTATAACGACACATACGTATTCAGTTAACATGCTTAAACTATTTTTTCTTAATAATAAAAAAAAATTACACATATCAGGGAATTTTGATAGTACAATGAGTGATTTGATATGTATATTATTGGGACAATAAAGATCGAGCAGTCATTTTACATCTACCTTGGGTATAAAGTGCACCCCTACTCAGGTCCATCCGCTAAGGCGCAGCTATGGGATAATTTTGAAGCTTTAGTACTGAACTGTACAAATATAACCTAGTCTATAAGGTGCACCCCATCTTTTGCTGGCTCTTTAAGGCGCAATAGTACCCATCCTCGTGTATAAGCCGCACCTTATATGCAAGGTACTACATTAGCCACTGAGTGTATGGCGGATTTGGTTAATTATTTTCCCTCGTAAATTATCACTGAACCATTTATCCCACACACATGAATATGGTGCAAGTATTGAGATCACGACCTAATATGTTTCAATATATTCAAATTGGTCTTCTGCAATAATTGGGTATAGTATTTGTGATTGCCAAGTATCTACATCAGACAAATACAGAGCCTCTACCAGCGAGGCTAATTCTGCTTTGATATCCTTTATACACATACTCGGTTCACTAAAGAAGTGGAACAGTTTCTTCATGCAAGTTCAGCTACTCCCTTTGTACACTCTTAGCATATCAAAGACCGATTCCGTGTAGATGGGTTAGGTCGTCAGTGTGAGTCATGCTTTTACAAACCCTTTTCATTCATGAATTAATTTTGGATGGTATATATCAACATTTTCCTCTATACACATAATGTCCATATTGCAATATTGGCGCCGCAATATTCTGGATGAATAATGAAAAGTGGATTTCTGTCGCTATTGGCGGTTGTCCCAGTCCGGATCATCTGGCTCGGGTTGGAAGCACCAGGTGAGAACGTACATGCCGAGTATAACCGTTACAGCAACCAAGAACAGGTACATGTAGCCAGGCTTAGGCTGGATGCGCAGCCCTATGTGTCTGAAGTAAAGAATAAAATATCACAAAAGTTAGGTGAAGTTTTGACCATAAAATTGAGATTGAAGAGGTTGGATTTAAAAGGAATTCCTATTCCTATCAACAAGAATGCCACTTATTTTGTAGGTGAAAAGATTATAGGGTACCAACAGGTCGCGGAAAATATCAAAAGTGGTCAGGAAATTTTATGAAATTTTGTTGTCAGGCAGGGAAATGTGTAAAAATGTATCACCTGTGATTTATTTCAAGACAAGTCTTTCCGGGGCTTTCAAGAAATATTTCCAACAAGGGCAATATTTTTTTTAAAGTTTTGATTCACAGTTGATGACTTAGAGTAGCATTTGTAATTGATTTCTACTGAAGGTCTTTTATCAGCTCCAATTCGAAAAGCACATGTGAGGATATCAACATTTCCTCTCTGAGACACATGATCAGTATTTCACTCCTTTAAGGATCGTCAATTTATCAATGCATCAAAGCGACCCTATGGGGCTGATAATGGTGCTGCCGAAGGGTCGGCATGATGTTTCAATGTACCGGTAGTCCTGGATTCGCCAAGGCTGCATTAACAAATGTATCATGGTGACCAAATATTAAGATGCATCAATGTATGAGTGATTAAGGAGGTTACATTGTATTAATCTTACCCAGATGGACAGGAGATGATGAAATCTGTCCAGCCATCATTGTTGAAGTCACCCAGTGCGGGGCGAGTGTTGGGCTGGCACGGGAGCGAATGTTCACCGAGTAGATGACCGTCCCTCAGGTTGACTAATGCAAAGTGGTCCCAACCAACTACTAAAGCTGCAGTCTGTTAAATAAAACATTTATATGAGTTAAGTAAGTCAACTGTCGCAGCTCTTAAACATTTATGTTTAATTATAAACATTGATGTTTAATTACCACCGGCACCAATACAAAACCGAGTCTAATATCATTGGGCAAGATATTTTTAGGAGGTGTTATCATTGGCAGATACATGACATTAGCACACTTTTGATCACTGATTTATTCAACATTATGCAATATTACAAACAAACTCTATACTTTTTTGCCAAAGACGAGAGGTGAGTAGGAAGTGAGGGAGGGCTGGAAGGCGTTTTTGAGCTTGTCTGCCACATCGTTTGTGTCATCATGCCGCATACCGTGCAGCCGCACTGCGCTGTTCCATGCCGCTGGCACATGCACCTGTTAAATGGTACATGTTCAAAATGAATATGATGTAGTGAGGACAACAGCGCTTATTCAATATCATATGTCTTTAGGAGTGGAAATTTCAATCACATAAGGCAAGTACCGGTATTTGCATGTTTTTTGTTGTTGTTTTTTTCTCAAATCTTTATGCTATTGGAGTTAAGCATCCAGTAAGCGCATACATGTGAACGTTCAAATAATGAATCCTGGATTACATTCATATCATTCGTTATAGTCTTACCTGCCAGTTAAATTCTCCATATGGACCATAAGAGGATAGACGTCCAGAGCTCACAATGAAGACAGCATCATAACCAAGTCGTTGTGATGGCAATGACCGCCCCATCAGATGCTGTGCTGGGCTTGAGCGTATCGCAACACTGTCAACAGAAAAATGTACATCTACATATAGACAGTGTCATGGTCACTGAAATATTGTAATATATGGCGTACCAATGAATTTCTAGTATGTGCTACCCTACCATAACCTTATTTTGTTTCGTGTGCCATAGACTTAACCATTAGATTAATATATGAATTGCCCTAAAAGTTAGCAAGAGTTCAGTGCATACCTAAACTAAAGGATGTTGTCACAGCTCTCCCTGAACCCAGGCTACCATATGCCCTAATATTTATTTTATATCTTAGGCTTAGATCAAAACACTACTAAAGAATATAGAGTAGAATTCCTATCACTGGCTGGCGCTTGAAGTTAGTCACACCTCTCCCCCGTACCCCTAGACCCAACAGAGACTGCCCTAGACCCAACAGAGACATACCCAATAGTACATAGTATAGTATGTAGCCCATTGAGCATAGATTTTAATGACATCCTCAGGCATTGCCTGGGCCTTAACCTTTTTATTGTATGCCTTTGTATAGTTTTGAGAAAATTGTGTGAGATCTGACATGATGCATAGGACTAATTCTACATAGATACAGCTTACTTTTTGACAATGAGTGGTGGCTGTGCAACATTTGTTTCCTCTGACTCTGCAGCATCTGACAGAAAAACCGAGGAGAGCGCAGTCCAGCTGGGGGAGGAGCACAGGGGGCCAGTAAACAGCACCTAAACACAAAGTTAATTGTCTAAAGTCAATATGCAGCTGCTTTTCATGGACACTCTTGTATTTGTCAGTCGACTAATGTTACCCATACAGCAGTGAGTGATATCTCAGAAATGGAAGCTCTATTCAGATTAGATGATTTAGCAATATTCTGATAATATTCTGTAAGGTCTTGATGCTCGCTATGAACACTAAATATGCATACTAAAAGCTTGCCTAAAGAAGATTTAATATCAAATACATTGAAAATTTGCCTCACCTGAGCCACAGGCTGTAAAGTCACCACCTCAGCGCTGCAGTGTTCACCATCAAAGTTGGTTTTAACACGTTCAATATTACTGTCCTCATTAATATCTGCAAAGGCAGTTTTCTCTTCTGCCAGGTTGAGTCTGACAATGGGTGCACCTGACAGAAGGCTGAGCACCTCGATACCGTCATGAGAGTGGATGATGAGCGCGTTCGGATGCTGGACATGCTCGTGATGGCTGTGTGGGCGCTGACCACCGTATGCGTACCCCGCAATATGCTCACCTATGGAAGTATTGTAGACTTTATGGATGGAATGCTCATGAACAGTTTTGCACTGGTGCATCTTGATGACAATTCAATGACAGTTCATAAGTGTATCAACCCCATAACGTCAGCATGATGCATAGATGCACTTAGATTCTTAGACATTGTGGTTCAGTTATCTTTATATGTAGTTAATATAGAAATAGAACCGGATACTTCGTTTCAATACGATGCAGAATTTTATTAACTGTAAAAGCTACCTTTATAGATTGGCCTTACTTTCTTATTTCAACTCAAAATTTTACTCTCTACAGTATCTATTGTTATATTGGTCTCTCAGGACAAATAACTTTGAAAAGAACTTACCAAAGACATCAGCCACTGTGTTGACCTGAGTGCGCTGGATGTCTTGTGGTATCTGTGAGTTCTTCTTGAAGACACTCAGCTCTATCCGCGTGTCTTCGAGACTGCTCCACAGGTAGGGCTACACAGGTGGAAATGGGAACATGCGTTAGGCACCTTCAATCAGATGAAGAATGTATTGCTGACATCTAGATTTCTCAAAGCTATATCGTTGAGCTCAACATTCAGATTTGTCAATAAAGTGTTTGGCTTCTGGGATATATGACACAGCAATAAATGAAATCAGCTTTCAGCATGTTCTTTTACTCCAGGATGATAAAAGTACTGGTTTATCACATTATAATCTAACAAGAGTTATTGTATTAGATATATGAGAGTTGTCGGGTTTCTCTAGCCACAGTTGATCTTAAGAGGTCTTTGTCTCGTCCTTTCTGTCCGCAGACAGACACATGTGATCATGTATCAAGCTGATATCTATCAGAGTTTTCTGGCCATAAATATGGCCAGAGCTGCCACAATGCCGTGTTAAGCAGCCTTTACTCAAGGCTCAAGAAGGCTTTATATGTAAGTCTTACCAGTTGGGCATACAGGTCTTTCTTGTAGTTGGACCAGTGCTCCTCCCCAACATGACGCTGCTGTTTATGTAACTCAAGCTTCCAGTGAATAGGTGGAGGCTTCTCCTGTGGATGAAAAACACATCTCAGAGACCAGCTAAAGATATTTACAACCTACCATAGAATATGAATCATTGCTCATATAGTTACATTTTTTTACAAGGTTTTAGTAGGATTACAGGAATGTTTATAGTAAAACCAGCTCAGTTGAAATAAAACCGTGAGCTCTGCTTGTGTGCATGATCGTAGTGGGACACTTAATAGGGAATTTAGTTTTATGGTGTTATTCAGGCTTATATCGGTATGCATTATTTTATGAACTTACAACTTTGGGTTTCTTGATGAAGTCACCTGGAAGGTGGTGCCAGCGCATTGTGCCCTCCCCACTGAGACAGAATGTGGAGAAGTGAGTGAAGAGCGGGTCATGGAGCGGCTCGGTTGGAGCAGCAGGATTTGCCCGATCACGAATATTTTTCATTTTTGAGGGGTCAATACCTCCTGGTGACCTTTCTGTCTTGATTCCAAGTTCATCTTGCTCCCTGAAAAATAATCATCATACTGTAGGACTGCTTTTTTCACAAGCTCTGTAAAATGTTAATTCAATGATTAGCGGCAAGGCAAAGAGGACGGGGGTGAATCAAGTACAATAGATCAATGGCCCCTACTTTGTCCAAATGTTGCTTACAATACATTTTCTTTTTTTTTTTGTTGAGGTGAGGAGGTGCAGACAGCCGTCTCCCGAGACAATACATTTTCTATCACTAAAAGCATTAAGTCAGACTCCTAATTTCTATTTTCTGGAGTATTTCGGCCAAAGTGGTAGCAATGAAGGAAAGTGTGTGGAAAGTGAATTCATATCAAATTCTCTCTATGATACTAACCAGACTGGCTGTGCCTGTGTTTCATGTGCAAAGCTGCCACCAATGATGATGGATCCCCTGTCACCCTTTACAACACGATGCGGGCTGATGAGGATGGCGAAGGCCTTCGGTATGAAGTGAGGGTCCATAGTGTCAGTGTCCAGCAGAATCTGTTCCCATAGCAGTTGCAGGTGATGGTCGTAGCACTGGACCAGCCAGTTGGAGAAAACCACCACGACTACCTAGATATGTACGATATAATGGTGCATCATTTATAAAACTACTGGGTATTCTAAACATATGTATGTGCTAAATGAAGAACAAAAATGTGTACCAGTAGTTTTTTTTCTGAAAACTACTGAGCAGGGTCCTTTTTCAGTTAATGTTGAGTAAAGGTTCTTGGACAGTATCAGTACTGTTCAGTTCCTGGATATTTCACTAGTTCTGATAACCATAAAACAAAACAGCTAGGCACCTAAATATACTGCAAATACAAAAGCCTTCATAAATAATGATATCTAACTGCACTTTCACATAGATACACACTCACCTGCTTTCTAGATGGGCCATCTTTCTGGTATTGATCTACAAAACCAGTCTCTAATCGGACCGGGTGTGGCAACTTGCCAGACATCTTAACTCTCGTTGACAAGAGATAAGTCGAGTTCTTCACATAAAGGTGTGGAAGTACAATCTCTGGGTCCTCCCCTGGAAGGACAAGCAGTTCAAGGCGCAGATCATTTGTGATGAGCACTACCTCATTTTTGCCATCACTCTCGAGGTCTGTGATCACTGGCGAAGGAAGGTGTTCGCGTGGTCCCGGATACCGGCTATTGGCATAATGACTATGATTCAGCGAGTAACGCCACTGTGGAACCACATCATGAGTCTCCCTTCCACGAAGCAGGTAGATGGCCAGCGAACAAAGGACGACTAGAGTCAGGTCCTGTAAAGTGACCGACTTGAGACGAGTGGAGACGACATTCATCTTCAGGAAGGGTGGAGGTGACTGAATATCCATGATGGAGAACTTGCCTCATCTGCCACCCATGTATGTACGTTATCTTTCACTCAATGCTGGCATCCTGGATTAAAAGAACATTATCCATTGGCATTGACTTATTGAAAAATTGCTTAACTGTATCACTTAAATGTAACCCTAGGCTGTATCAAAACTATTCTTTTTTTTTCCTTTTAATATAAACAAACACTGAAACAGCTCTTTTAACCCTTCAAGGGCTGCTAATACATTGGTGCATCATGCCCATTTGTCAGCATGATGCACCAATGAAATGGTGGTGAGCACGCTCTGCTCGCCAGCACTTCATTGGAGCATCATGCCGACCCTCCAGGACTGTATCAATCCCATAGGGCCCGCGTGATGCTTGAATGCAGCCCTGGCAGGTTACTCATCAGAGCTGCAAAGTGTACCAGTAGGTCAATTTTACCATTTTATTTTTGACCCCCCCCCCCTCGTCATGTTCTATTTTGCCAAATTTACAATATAAGTATTGTACTGGTATATGCAGTAACCCTGCCATGCCATGTCATGCCGGACTAGTGTGGGGGTTTCCACACCGTCTGCCGCTCAGAGAGCTCTGTATGGTGTGGGATACTTATATTGGCAAATGTTTCAGTCCTGCGGGAGGACTCTCCGCGCACCTCTCATGCATTCAATACTTAATCAATCCTTCTAAGAATTTGGATATACATACATCCAACCCTCCTTTAGCTTTGCGGAAAGTTTGGGGGTCCTATGATTATTTTAAGATAGAAAAAATTGAAATTTATTAACCCAGGCCGAATTGTGCATGAACAGGATGCAGCACCAGTAGCTGAAAGGTCTCATAATAGAGAGGAGCCGGTCCCTAACATCATATGCCTAGGGACCGGTTGGCAGGTCTATAGATAGGCACTTACCTAGATTTTCAAGACTTTATCCCATTAAACTTATCTAAGGAGCAATGGATAGATCTTGAGAAAAGAAGTGGATTTGCTTTTTAAATGAAGTCTCTATGTCAATTTATAGTGGAATTATGACTGGTCAAAGGTACCAAATCAGACCCAGAATTCTGCCATAGTTAAGAGTTTAATTTAGGTCCAATTTTGTGATCAAGCAAGATGAATCCAAGGTAGACTAGTTCACTAAAATGATTATTTTGGACAATTTTCTTTTCAGACAAGCAAGATATACCCCCAAGAATGTGAAAAATGATACATTTTATCATAATCAAACAATGTAAAAGCAAATTTTTGATGTCATCTTTTCCCTTGATCTGTGCGCTCTGACAGAACCACAGCAGAATAGCGTCTTTGACTCAGGATGTTTGAATGATCATAACTTCCATTTAAATTGCCATAAAAACTTCATTTAAAAAGCAAAACCACTTATTTTTATCACAGCTATCAATTTCTCACCATATAAAATGCATACAATAAGGTCTTAATTGATAGGTAAGTGCCGAACATGGGGGAGGTTGGGACAAGTGTCCAGAGATAATCTCGCCTAAAAAGTTTGCAGGGCCTGTCTAACATACTGCAGCCCCTTAGAAAAAGAAAAACTAGACATTTTCTAGATGAATTTTATCCATAGAACAGGTGGGAACCATTTATTTTTAGGTGCTCAGTGATCTTCTCATCATAAAATGGTTCTAAACTTTTGGTTGAACTTCAATGGGGTCAAAGGCAAAATTCCCTGCATTCAACCTTGTACAAAAAATATTCATTTTAAAGGTCTAGCCAAGCCTGTTAAAATGAGCCCTTGTTTGTAAAGATCCACCAGTAAATAGTTTCAGAATAAGCTTGCAAAGAAAGGAGAGCTTAACACTACCCAGTTTCAGCTTTATCACAGTTTCACACCTCTACTGCAGCAGACTCACACACTGGAGGTATTTCAGTGCCTACTATAGAGCCTGTTGAGGTTCCCGAAAACGGAGCACTTTCTCGCCTCCGCTCTCCAATTTGGCAGAATTCCGGTCACATGACACATGCATTTTATGTTTGCTTCCACCAAGTATTACAATTTACCAGATAATATCTAAATCCTGCTGCACTTAAATTCGGTAAATGATAGTAATTTTTCACGATATCACCCAGTGTTTCACATAGAGGAAGGAAATTAAAGTTTTTATGACAATCGCAAACAAACATGAAATGCACGGGTCATGTACTCCGTAGACGCTCTGAGGGAACCTCAGAGACCAAGTGTGTCTGTTGTAGTATGTTTGGTCAGCCAGATTGGCTGAGTGCCCAGTTCTCACAGAAGTACTTACTGCCAGGTCCAATGCTTCCACCAACACTTCCCTCAATGTATATCCAAAGATTCACAATACACAAAGCACTTGAAATACTTGTAATAATTAATAATCCAGGTGATTTTCAAATCTCCCTCCCTAACTCCAAATCATTGTCGGCCATCTTGAAGCCAGGTGTAGCCACCTAGTGCCAAAAAGACTACACTATTCTTGGTTGGTTAGCCCTATGTTTCAAGAGCAGTCTAACACAAGGTAGCAGCACAAGATGTTGACAATGGAGGCCATTGAGGTAGTGATATCTAAGCTCAAGATAAACATGTCAGATTTATTGGATATATCTCATGTTTCAGTCAATATAAGCTGATGTACATGAAAACTACATGTTTGTGAATAGGAGGGACAATTTCCAGGAACTGACAGTGAGTACTTAGTTCAGACTAGCCATGTGTTTGTGCCACTATAGACTTGTATACATCTTGGATCCTGCCTGTGAGCAGGCAGGTATTTCGGCCTAGGGTCATGTGACCGGAATTCTGCCAAATTGAAGAGCGGAGGTGAGAAAGTGCTCCGTTTTCAGGAACCTCAACAGGCTCTATGACCACTCCCTAGCCTAGGCTAGGGCCAGGCTATTATTTAGGGTTCATTATTTAGACTAGTAAAAAAGTACTAGTATTAATAAGGACCCTAAATTCTAAACTATCTAAGCACCTGACTAATGCCTACCATAACCCATTTTTCATTCACCTAACACTTTCGTCGAATGTCTAGACTAATTCTAGGTGTACTAAAACATGTATTATTCGTCTAACTTCAGAGGAAATGCAAAATAAAAAGCCGGGTGGCTTTCTTTGGTTTGCTTCTTTGTATACACACTTATTATCGCTCAATGAGAGAGCCATGAAATGATAATTCACATATATTTTAATCACGCTGTATATCAAAAGATTACGTATATGAGTAATATATTTTTCATTTTTCCAGCTCTTGAAATGGTAAAAGACGTGAAATGGTGCAGAAAATAAGTTTATATAAGCCGAAAACATTTCACGTGCGACACCACCTTCGTCCTCCATCTTGTCCTTTGCGTGGGACAGGACGACAGATCTCGGAGAAGAAACAAAATGATTAGTGCCGTGGCAAGAACATCGGCGATTACGCCATGCCTAACGGCAGTTTCTCAGGTGGTCCCATCAGCCATGAGGCCGATGGCACCATTAGCTGTCCAGAAAACACAGAAATTCCTCGTCCAGGCACGACCGGATCAGAGCGGTAGCAACTTCTCTCTTTCGAAATCACTCCTGTCCCGCAACAGTATCGTTGCAAGCACAGGGTTGACAAGTAAGTTTTCTGTTTGTTAGTAAATAGCTATAGAAAACAGGCAGTTATATCATAGTGCGTAGTTTCTAGAAAAAAAAATTTCCATTCAGCTACTTGCTTACCTAGTGATCACGACCTTCAAGAAAATACCTAGTCCTAGATTTAGGTATGTGACTAAAAATTTTAAAATTAAACACATGAGTAGCGTTTTCAACTCGCAGCCGTGAGTCAGTGACAAACCGGGTCATGATCGCCGAGTGCCGATTTTCGCCAGTTTTTTGCTCAGAACAGGGTCTTATCTTTAGATTTCAGGGCTCAAATTACATCTATAGATTCGTGAGAATGTCCTCTATCTACCCTGTTAGTGAGAAGTATGAGGGTTGGTTACTGTGTCATGTACGACCTGAAACGTGCGGGAAGGTTGGGGAGTCTAGTACTTTGCTGGTATGGCACATTTGTTTCCAGTGTGGCCTGCCAGAAACCAGCTTCAGACCCTCCCAATAACATTAGTAAACTCTCTCCTGATTGGCTCATATCCAATTGACCAGTAAAATCCATTTTAACAAAAGTGGAACTTGCCGTCGGTTTTCTTGGCATGAAAATCGGCCAGTAACTCATGATCTCACGTGAAGCTGAACTTTGTGCATTTATAAACTAAGAAATCTGTAGAAAGTTGAATGATCAAGTATCTTAGAGAGGTAACAGATATTTCCCTCACTGATATCTGGATTCTTCATCTTCTTTGCTTCAATTCCATACATAAGTGTACCTGTACATTAGTCAATAAAGCCATCTTGAATCTTGAATCTACCATACAGAGAGTTGTGAGATAAATATTAATGTGTCGGAATTGAAAATCATAAGTTGGAAAGTTGGAATTCTGCACTCCCAGTGCTAACCCTATGGGGCGCAGCTCACTATGTGGCGTTTTTTCATCCTAGCTGTGCACAATATCCTCTTTACCATGAATATGTGTATTCCAGGCTTAATGCCTCACTGGTTTTTGAATTCTTTAATATATATACTTTCAAATGAGCCTATAAACAGACCTGTGTGATGAATTTTAGGGTGCCGGAATCGGGGATCAAAATTTGAAGAATTTTGCGATACACAGTGCCAAGTGTTATCCCTAGGGAAGGGTTTTCCCAATAAGGCATATGATAGCACTTGACAGTATATGAGAGTATTTTCACAATAGGGAGTGATCATTTTTTAACATCGGGGGAGGGCTGCTGGGTTTGAGGGGGGGGCAAATTTTTTTTGAACCCTTGACCAGGGGGGGGGCCAAAATGATATATTTGAAGATTTTTTGCTATACACAGCGCCAGTGTTATCCCTCTGTTATCCCTATCCCTAAAAATATTTACCCTCTTTTTAGCCAAAAGGCCCACGCGCTGCGAAAGATCAAAGAGGGGCGCAATTTCTCTGCGGGGCCACAGAATTTTTGGCTACTGTCAGGGTGGGGGGCATAAAACATTTCGAGCATCCGCGCGAAAAACCCACCACCCCCATGTTGATAAATAATGACCACTCCCTTAACTAGAGGAGTCTAATGTATAGGCCAAATTATATCGATATAATGACATCTTTATCGACACCAGTAATCGTGACGTAAACTGGCCAAGCTTGGCACTCTACGATAGTGACATGGTTTGTCATACCGCACAGTTCATTTCATATGGAATTTATGTCATTTTTTAGATATGCAGCAGATTCTTTAGCAAGCCAGCAGGTCTTATAGAGCTCACCTAAACGGTTTCGGTGCACTTGGAATCAAGTCTCTACTCCATATAGTTACAGAGATATTCATAATTGAAGATTTCTTTTTTTTTTTAAACAGTTTTATTTTAACCTGGTTTACAAAACTCGGTTTATCTCCGGTCTGCCGTTAAGTAACCAGATGACCTTGACCTGTGACCTCCATACTATAAAAAACATTGAAAGCTTTGCATCAGTTGTACACTAAACTATCAGGAAGTATTGTGTGTGAAAGTATTAGTTTTCTGATAAATGTATCAGTTTTCTGATAAATTCTTGCAAAACAAAGTCTCTGACCTTGACCTTGCCTATAATTTGACCTTGAATGGTGTTCAAGGTCATACAAACCCTGTGTTAAGTCTCCAGGTTTGTTTCTAATGATGGAAACATTATTGAGTACAATCAAGAGAAGTATAATGATTCTGGACCATTTGACCTTAAAAGCAATATATGGTGACCTTTACCCTTGAGCCAAGTTCAAGGTCAACCTCATGCACCCAGCTAGCATCAGGAACTTAGACGGACTGTCCCCAAAAATTTCATGCCAAAATATTGGACTGTTTTTTAAATATACCAATATTAAGATCCTTACATTTTGCTATTCTGGCTGGTTCCAATGGATGTGATCCCTCAGAACCAGGAAATGTGCCACATTTGAGGTTCCTTAACTATTGGGTGGTTGTCACCAAATAAGGCCAAATCTGTGACTTTCAAATGCAAATATCTCAGCGAATAATAGGAGTAGAGACTTGATTCTTGGTGCATTGGAATCCTCTGACCAAGCTCTATCAGATCTGCTGGTTGGCTAAAGGGTCTGGGCCATATTTAAAAATCACATGAACTCCCTAAGTCATGAGAGCTCTTGGTTTTTGGCACAGTCTTTTCCGCACATATGTGAGAAGCAACATGCTTTTTGAATTGTAATTTTAAGGTCATTTTTGGGTGAGTTATTGAGGTTTTTGTGAGACAAGGTTGGCCAAATTTTCGTCATGAAATTAAACTCTACAAAGAGGAATTGTCTGTGACCCTTAGCTACATTATTGCCATAATTTGAAAAGAGATATATCATAGCAAACCATATATTTCCTGAAAGCCAATGACTTTACGGATACAATGCAGTTTAAATGAAGCTGATACGACCACTAGGGTCAGAGATATGAATTTATGAATATAAAAAGTTGAGAAAAACCATCAAAATTAGCTGAAATTTAAGTTGGCTGATCCTAGAAACCTATGTGCTCGTCGATAGAATTCCTTCATATTTGGTAGAGATGAGGTTAAGACTATGTACTTGCTGTTCTATATGTTTTTGTTCGACTTCCTAAGTTCTATCATATAATGAATGAGAGATTACTAAAACATTGACCTAATTAAGGTGGTAATTAATTAACTAATTAGAGTTCATACAAAACTGAAACACTAAATCAAAGGAAATCTTGTCTTCTTGGCAGATAAAATATCAGGAACCTTATTCATCAACTATTTCTATAATTTTAAAGCTAATCACTGAGACCTATCCCTGCACACACCTCCCAAACCTGTCACAGTTTTCTAGGACATGGTCCGCGCTCATAGCAGCCCTTTCATTCACGTACCTACTAGATTAGAGCTCTCACAACACAAACTTACTCACTTGATCAGTACATAGTTATGTAATTATGTAATGCAGGGTTGCATTTAAATCAAAGTAGCGATGACAGCCAAATACAGCTCAACACTTCCTATATCTGTCACAGTGCAAAACACCTGGTACTGCAAATTCAATTCTGAGAGTTCTATTGGACAGAATTACACCAAATTAAAGGGGGCTCTAATTCACTGGTACACTATTTTACTGCATTTTATATTTGTTTACCCCTTCAGAGAGTGAACATTTAAGTGATTTTGGTGATTCTGTCAGACAACCCTGTTTGAGTCACATGAAGAAGTCATATTGCTTTTTGCCAAGCAGCATGAATAGACTACAATAATACAGAGTAATTCTTCTTGACTTTTTTTATTAAGAATGATTTGGTGTTATAAAAATTTATGTTGGCGATTTTTAAACATCTAGAGGTATTATTTAACAGAAAGAAATTAATATTTAGATTTTTAGCTTGCCATAAAAATGTCTATTGGGAATATCAACTTAATTCTAAAAGCCTTTGAACGCAAATATTAAGCCCTTTCAGTTGTTATATAGATTGTGGAATTCCGTTGAGGTCCTGATTTTTGGCTGTCATCGCTAATCAAAGGCATGTATGTAGAGTGGTTAAAATGTCTAGCAAGTCGACCAATGACCAAGCATGTAGGCCCTACGGAGCAAATCAAACCTCTAATTACAGACTAATAGTATTGATGAATTAGTGGAAATACCACTGTAGTACCGGAAAGCAAAAGACAAACATGAGGTGACCTTAGACAGGCCGGCTGATCATTGGTTTGGGGGTTTCAGATCAGTTCAGATCAGGAATATCAAACTTGTTTGATATTGACCGACTGGATCAGACATTCCCCGCAGATGTCCGCGCCGTCATGATCGGGCGACCCAGTTGGCTCCGTCTGTGGTTAGATTGAGCATAGTCTGTGTCATGGTACTGGGGTTCACAGACTGACTGCAACATATTGGCTTTTTGGGGGCAAGGAAGATATTACCATGGCAACTAATAGTTATGTCATAAACACATCAAAATGGCTGCCGTTGTGTTTCTTACTGCAGGTATCATCAGAAATGTGATAATTACACTTGCATTTAATGTTTCAATGTAATCCATCCTTTTGAAAAATTTCCCTTCAAAATGAATGGGGGTCGCCCAGTAGCCATACTTTAGACTTAGGAGGGCTACGAGAGTGGCTATCTGCAGTCCCCTATAGCAAGTTCCCGTTGCACAGACCACCCATGCACGTGTCGGAATACACTTGATAAGGGATTTCTGCCCTCCTGCATACATACCGGTAGGCATGGTCACAACCCTCTGCGTGCATGCAACGTTTTCTGCTGAACTCCTAATCCTTGTGCACAAGACGCGGCTTCAGCAATGGATGCGCCCTCTGAACAAGTGGGAGAGGCCTATATGCGAGGGATGTCTTACATGCAAGGATTTACAGTACAATGGTTTCGCATAAATCCCAGGCTTGATCCACCAACCCAACATACTGCGGGCTTGACCCAGTCCCAAACCTTATTTTGATATTTGTTCCAGCCTGGTGGTCCAAACTTGTGTATTGCAAATTTGGACCACCATCACAGAGCCCAATACACATCCACTTTCCCACAGATTCTTATCTAGGTCCAGATCAAAGGGGTCAATTGAGATTCATTACATAATAGACTGGATTACACGTGGCTGAGTTAAAACCCTGTACAAAATCCACATCTTGTCACTTGTGTTAAATAAGGAACTATAATGCACTACTCCGAAAGAGGCTATGTTTCTTGTGGTTGGAAATCGCACAGGAAGTCACAGCAGCAGATCCACTGCTGTGACAAAACAGCCAACAAGATTCACAGAGATCAATAATCAATCAATCAACCCCTCCCTCCAATATTTGGTAGCAATTTGGATATGTCTACACTGACATTTGATAGGCTAACAGCAGACTAGCCCAGTTCGGTTGGTTTCTACAGAGGTGCTGAGGACTTGTATTCTAATATTTCTGTTCCTTCATCAGGAGAGTTATCTCTGTTCAGTTCAGGTTCAAAATGTTGTAAATCGTAAAAATTTGGATTGACGCGCAGCCCTCTTCTCTTCCTCAGACAGGTTGGAAAAAATTTACACATTCGAAGTC
Organism: Acholoe squamosa; assembly: GCA_949317995.1. NCBI lineage: Eukaryota > Metazoa > Annelida > Polychaeta > Phyllodocida > Polynoidae > Acholoe > Acholoe squamosa. Next base: position 56,694,234 of record OX439038.1, read on the forward strand.
CCCTTTTGACTGAGAGATATGTAAAAAGAATTGGTATAACTAAACATTGCAGAAAACATGCAAGGCACATCACTTTATCCGTTAGTTTGGTATATGAACTTTGAATAGGATCAGTCAAATTAAAGATCCCAAAATTTAGATAGTGGACGAAACAAGATGAATTACTTGGTGAAGTCATAATTGATATTACGCATCAACTTTAATCAAGCATTTCTGTTTATTTCTGCAGGTGGCAGTCAGATTCGCATGGCACACACAGATGTGCAGGTCCCAGATTTCTCAGAATACCGACGGGATGCCGTAAAGGATGCTACATCTAACGCACAGACCAGCCATGCCAGCCGGAAAGGTTTCACCTACCTTATAGTTGCCGGTAAGCAAAAACATGTAGTTAAAACTACAATTAAATACTACCTCTGTTAACTTTTGATAACTTGAAAAGAAATGGACTTGGCCCAGTGACGGTGGAGCCGTGGTTTTTCAGATTATATTGTAGTATAGGAGGATTTACGCAGCCCATCCCCAACACCCTTTTAGCTGCTCCGCCCTTACTGTTAATTCATGAATACTTGTAGACATTCTCATGTAACCGTGGTGCTATGTACTGGTATGGAGTGATAAACCTGATCAAATGGATTACCTTATACAGTGTTGTTAGAAAATGCATTTCTTGCAATTAATTGGTCTTCAAACGGGAAATTGTCGGTCATGTAAAATTACTCAAATGGCATGTTTAAAATTTCACATACAGCTTGAGAAAGATTATGTTTTTATTTAAACCGTTCCTTTGTGTTGTCTTTTTTTAGGTGGCTCAATGGCAGCTGCCTATGGTGGCAAGACACTTGCCCAGGAGTTCATCTCCACAATGAGCGCATCAGCTGATGTGCTCGCTCTTGCCAAGATTGAGATCAACTTGGGCGACATCCCTGAGGGCAAGAGTGCCACATTCAAATGGAGGAACAAGCCCCTGTTTGTGCGTCACCGGACTGCCGATGAAATTGCCAAGGAAGAGGCTGTAGACGTATCCTCACTGCGGGACCAGCAACACGATAGTGAGCGTGTACAGAAGCCAGAGTGGCTCGTTCTGCTTGGTGTCTGCACTCATTTAGGTAAATCAAATAGCTTGTATATACAGTGACGGAGGTCTTCGGGGTTTTTCCATTATACCGGTGTTTAGAGGAATTTCTAATAATTCATGTGGTAGATAATCTAAGTGACACAATAGTCTTTTCAGAAGGTGTTAATGACATTTTCTTGGAGAATTAAGATAAAAAAAAAAGGTTACTATCGAAAATTGTCCTTCTCTAATCTCAAATTAAATCCTGTATCTGTCCTCTCTATCTCCATGTAAAATACGATTTTAGATGTGAATTTTTGTAGCTTTCTGTGGAATGCTGAAATGAATTCCCCTGGACTCTCCATATCTCATAGTATCACAGTTGTGATTGTTATATTTTACTGTCCCTTAGCTATTTTTGAATATTACTGTTCAAAAGCAGTTGTATAGACACAGATTCTTTTGTTTTTCCCACAGGATGTGTACCTGTTAACGGCCTGGGCGACTATGGAGGATACTACTGCCCGTGCCACGGATCTCACTACGACGCCTCTGGCCGCATCCGTAAGGGACCAGCACCGCTCAATCTAGAGATACCAGAATACGTATTTACGACCGAAACAACCCTGGTTGTTGGATGAGCGAGCAGCAATTCTAGGAAAATACATACCACACACGTTAAACGAAAAGACTGCCCATCCTCACATCACATGGATCATTAGATCGAAACCGATAACACTGGTTTAGAGCAGTTGTCTTTATGTGTATTCCATATTTATGGATAACTGAGGAACCCGGTAAAATTGTGTTGGTGATGCCGGAGAACAGCACAATTGAGTAACAAGTGGAGCGGTTTTAACTGAATGTACAGAATTTATTGACATTTGTCACATGAAATAAACTTATTCAAATAGCCCTCATGAGTCCAATGTGGTCATCTCAATTGGTATGTGTTTGCATATACATTGTATCATAAAATTCTATGTATAAGCCGACCCCTACTTTTGGGAATTATCCTGTGTTGTTTTTCTCAAAAATATGTCGGAATAAATTTCTAGTTATAAGCAAGGATGACTGGCGAAAATGCCTTTAGAAAAAAAAGTGGTCGGTTTGTAGGTAGAGTTTTAGGGTATCACCTGATTTAACGTCACAGCAACAGATACATAGCTGCTCGTAATCAATGAAGAATCTAGATATGATTGGCATTTTAGTCATCTGAAATGGAGCATCGCAGATAAATGTTGCGGTACTCGTTAGAAATAAACTATAACCATTATAACTCAGAAAGGAACAACCCTTGACTCTTAAAAGTTTTGTTAAATTGCAACGCTAAGGTCACACTTTTTCCCTCAAATTAGTAGTATCCCCATTAATGTTGGTACATTTTGCGTTGTTGGCAGACAGTGTAGTCTTGTACATATAATGGATGTCAAAATATAAAATCTGTGACTGTGAGGGAAGTTTTTCTTTGCACAAACATCCATACATAGGGCCACTTTATTAAATGAGAGCCAGCAACGTAGTCATGCGATAGGAGTGAGTGAGTAATAGATGTTTAACGCCATTTCGACAGCTAAGGTCATATTCATGGCAAGAACTACATTACACAATTTCACAGAGGAATGTGTCAGTGTCCGCGCATATGTGCACCACTCACATCCTGAGGGGATAGGAAAGATGAGAAATAGACCCTTTTAAGTGGGCTAGGGAAGCCCCATGCGATAGGAATGCCTCTTTCAACAAACAAGTGCTATGTGTATATGGACCTCCTACTAGCCCAGGAGATTTCCACTGATTCCATTAAAGTTGCTTCACCAGGCTTCTGTTGTCCATGCCATAGACGGTTGTGTCTGGTTGCATAACACCTTACATTAAAATATTTGTATCTTTATGAAAAGGGAATTGTGTATCCCATCAACAACAGGAAGGGAAGTCATTTGGGCTAAGGATCCACAAAGCTGCATTTTGTTCACCCTAGGCCCTATTTACCATCAGAGCTACCGGGTGCCTGTTTCTAAGAGGTCTCCTTTCGAAGCCAGTCAAATAATAATTCTTTATTTGGGGACCGCCATGCCAGATTAGCCTTTGTAGTTTCCACTGCATTCCTAAAGCTGGCAGTAGCAGTACTCTGATCCGGATGTGCTTTCAAGAAGGCTCTCAGCTGAAATTATTGAACATGGTGGGTGTGTATGACAGGCCAGCTCTGGGGGTTCCAGTTATGGGGCGTGTTCAAACAAGGGCCAATTAGATAAACATATGGGACGTTTGTTACATGACTGCCTCTACTAAATGGTTGGGGGGGGGGGGGGGGTGAATATATATGAGGTATGTACATGTATAATGAAATAGGTTCCAGCTTCATACTGTTTGATTTTAACAAAATATAGAATTAAGGGCCGTACCTTATCCAATTGTCTCCGAGTAGAAAATGTTGCTGTAATACTTTCAGCCAAGGAACCTAAAGTGAACGATGATCCACCAAACCTGACAAGACATTAAATAGTATTTGTTAAATTTTCTGAATTAACAATCCAGGTAGCTTGTTCATTTGAAGTCATGCCAAGAAACTATGCATAGGAACTACGTTATAAGCCTGAAACACTATGTTATGTTTAAATCACAGCTGACTAAAGACTTTGTGTCAACATTCTTTTTATAGGAGATCTATTGAATTCTGTAAGTGCTAGCACATTAAAAACCCTTTAGGCCATACACACAAAAAATAAGTTGGTCTACGGATCACCCTCTCCATATTTTCGGAAATACAATTTTTTTTTCTTTAAGAAAAATATTGTCTATGGATTTTGCTCGCTTCACTTTCTACAAGTTTTCTCTTTGTGATGTTTGGCAATTTCTTTTTTAAATAGATTTTTTTCGCTCGCCTCACTTTTCCAGGAAGGAATCCATTGGAAACCAAAAAATTATTTTAAAAAAAAATTCGCTCACTTGCACCATTTTTCCAAACTAAAATCTGTAGACCAACTTATTTTTTTGGTGTGGCCTTAGCATATCAGTGTGGAATTTAACATTATGATTTCCCATTAACCCGTAGGTGGATGCTCTGCCTTATATGGTCATGCAGAGTGGTGTTCTGCAGACATTGGATTGGTGTGCTGTGATTAACTTATAATTCCACTACTTTTACTACTAAGGAATTTTAAGGGTGAAACTGGTGCCCATCCTAATAACTCCTACCGTAATGCCCCGCCTTTAAGGTGCACACCTGGGCTTCCCTAGCCCACTTAAAAGGGTCTATGTCTCCTCTTTTTTATCCCCTCGGATGTGTGTGGTGCACATAAGCGCGGGCACCAACACATTTCTCTGTGAAATAGTAATGCAGTTCTCGCCATGAATATGACCTTAGCTGTCGAAATGGCGTTAAACACCTATTACTCACTCACTCTCACTAAGGTGCACACCGTGTATAAGACGCACCCTAACTCTATGTAGAAAGCTATAAGGTGCATCTTGGGGTAAATTTCGATCGCTTGAGTTCTATTCTATATCCTCGCATACAAAGCGCACCCCAAACTTTTTCTAATGTTATTCGGTGCAGTAGGGACATATCCCGATATCCTCGTGTATAAGACGTGCCTTATACACGGGGTATTACCATAGTAGTAAAACATGGGCTTCCTTAACCCACTTAGAAGGGTCTGTATCTCCTTTTTCCCGGCCCTTTTCCTACCCCTCAGATGTGTGTGGTGCAAATATGTGGGCACCGACACCCCAGGACTTACACATTCCTCTCTGAAATTGTGTAATGTAGTTCTCGCTATGAATATGACCTTAGCTGTCAAAGTGGCGTGAAACATCTATCAATCACTCACTAGTAGTGAACACTCGCAGGTAACCATGCAGTTCAGATAATGGCTGCACCCAATCCAAAAAATCATTATATCTCGGTCTTGAAATCTAAATGTCACTTTTTGGTTATTATGCAATCTTGAAAAATTGGCAAAGTTGTTACGCTCCATACTTTTGCAGGGTCTCATACATGCCAAACCTTAATTGGGTGGTATCTCTCTATCATTATGTTTTCTTATAGAAAGTACCTTTTGAAGATGATATCCCAATTTGTGACAAAGAAGTCCCAGACCATTTCCCTGGCCAGTGGAAATCGTGGATTTCTCGCCACAGCTTCCACCACTATTTCAAAGTCCTGGCGGCGTATGTCAACCTCATCCAGGGCAAGGGTCAAGTGCCTGGTGAACAGAATTCTTTTCATAATACGATCGTTTACGAATTTTTTTATAGTGATAATGTCTATTTCACTATATTTCTACCGCATTTGGCAGCTATAACAATCAAACTCCTTTCTATCCTGGGCGAAGGACTCGTGCCTGTCGCTAGAAGAAACTTGTTTTTTTTTATATAGCGCAGGTTCACTACGCATAGCGATCCTTGTGATTACACAGTCTTATCAAGGGCGGCAGAACTGGGTGACTGAGTGAGATTTGAAAATAGTGAGAATAAGTGGCATTTACATTTAGTCATTCAGTCGCTGGGAAATTATTATGTTGGAAAAAGGGGCAATGTATTGTTAAGCCAAGTGAGAGTACCAAATCATCAGGTGAATGAGAAATAGGCTGGCAACAGCAGTCCACTTATTACTTCTCTCAGAGCCTCTGTGGTAAAATTCAAAGTTATATAAATACAAGAATAAAAAACTTACCTTTTTAATATGAAATATTCTCGTGAACAGGCCAAAGCCTGAAGGAACGTCTTTTTCTCAGCCCCTGATTGAGAATGTCTGTACTTATCAAAAACAAAATCCCATTCTTTGTCAGCCCCTTTTCTGATTCCTTGACAGTATACCAACGGTTGAATTCCTGAAGGTATGCTGAAAATCCAACGTACACGTATGTACATAATATAATCTTTTAAAGGTCTTTTGTTGAGCAGGCTTTTGTATATATGTGCAATCAGTTTACCAAATCTCTCTCTCTCTCTCTCTCTCTCTCTCTCTCTCTCTCCCTATAGGTCTCTCTCTCTCTCTCTCTCTTGAGATTTTCATAGATAGATAGTTAGCTATATCTATATCTAGGGAATCTCTGGATTTATCTATCTCTATCTCCAATCCTTCGTTTTTTTTTTAAATTGCAAGATCGTAAATCAATTTAACGGTGACCTTTAACTTAATTGCATACCTTTCTCCATTTGTCCATAACCACAAGCCATTTCCAACACAGTCGATGTAAGGAGTCTGGTTAATATACACAAACAGAGGTGATTGACATTAAAGCTATAAATGTGGCCGCAAAAATAATTCCTAAATTCTACTAAAATTGGTCAACAGAGCAGTACACATTAAGAGATATCTTAAGGAAACAACTCAGAAAATTGATAAAATGAGATCATATTAGGTGCCTCTTTGACGTATGTATATTCAATGGGTCAAATGAAATCATACTCTCTAAAGTAGGAAGTTATACACATTGGGGCCTAATATACTATAGGAGTAAATGTCAATAAGATATAACAAAGATGAAAGAAATATATATATGTATACAAGGAAGCACTTCGTTAACATCTATGATTATTCACAAGGAGATTGACATTTTTTTTCGCAGTTATCAGATACAGATATTTGTTAGGTCCTCTCTATTCGGAACATGATTATAACCATACAACTATGAAAATTTACCTTTGAAGGTGGGGCTGTTTTAGGCTATCCTCCCGTCCCAATTCTGTGTGCAAGTTTTCTACTAGTCCTTGGACAAATGACCTTAGAAGCCCATAGTTTGGTTCCAGCATATCAGAGATATAGGCGAACCCTGTCTGCGCTCCTATCCAGGGTAGATAGTCCTTTTCTCTCTTCAGATATTTTGTTATTTTGAGGGCTGTCAACTGACTAGTCCCCCCCCCCCTGTAAAAATTATGAAAAGTCAGGGAATGTAGTGATTATGTTGCACATATGTATATAGGCATGTGCTGTACAGGTCTTAGCAAAACAGCAGCCCATGCACTACTGCACGATAGAAGTGAATTTGAGTATATCAGGAGTGTATTAAGAGTGTATTGCACACCCGAACAAGATCACGGCTTGTCCATCATTTATGCATGGGCGTGGAAAGCAGGGGGGACAGGTCACAGGGGGGACATGTCCCCCCCCCCCCCACTTTTGGCCAACTCTTCAAAAGGTCAAAACTAAAAGGTCAAGCAAAGGGAGGTCAAAAATTGCAGAAAACCCCCCTGGTCCCACCCACTCTGAAACTGCTTCCCACGCCCCTGTTATGTGGGGTATCGGAGGTAGCTTTTAATTAAAACCCATTGAGGGCTAGCATCGACTATAATCGACGCCCATTCTATTCCGACCTAGCGGGATAGGGGTTGCACAGTAGTGCCTAGCTGAAGCTGGTTAGCCGCATGTGCTTAACACTGGTTTCAGGGTGCTGTTATGTAATACCTGGTGAGTTTCCACTCTGTCCCACCCTACACACATAAGTTCTATTAAGACTCATTAATCAGCACATAGTGGCTTAATAATATAAATACAAGTTCAAAGCCAAAGGTATGGATAATGTGGACTACCACTCATCACACCTACAGGTGTGGAGTTGTCACACCTACAGGTGTTAAGAGTCACCCATGTATAGAGTGGATTCTGACCCCTGAAAGCTCCAAATCTCCCGAGAATGCATGTTAATTAGGCCTGAGCTGGTAGCTGCAGTGCACACACACCTGATTGGGCTGCCTGTATGGTACAAGCATCCACTGGTAAACATGCAACATCGGTATTCCGAGGTAGCATGTTGTCTCATGGGCGCGGCCATTGTTGGAGCTTGTTACCAGCAAGTTCTACTGATAAGACCTAACAGTTGGGTACTAGGTGGCCCCCGAAGGACCGCAGTGAATAGATTGGGGTTCTCTCGTTGGCTAATAATTAAACCTGCTAAGTCCTTATAGGATTTGTATAGGAATTGAAAATAGGCTCGTCCTCTACTTTTCTCAGAGGCTGTCCCATGGTCAGGTTGACCATTTTTGCTCTGCCCTTAAAGGGTTAACTAGACTTTTTCATTTATTCAGTGTAATGCTATATGTGTACTTGTTTTATAAAGACAATAAACAACTCGTTCTTCACATCGAGACTGCCTGTTGCCCTATACATGTAATACACTCAGATGCATTTGTACATAGGACAGTCAAAGACAGTCTCGACAATGTCGTTGTAAATTTAGTGAATTTTCTGTATTTTCCCACTATTATCACGGCCAGAGAGCACGCTTTTCATGTATTTTAAACCTATTTTCTATCCAATATCTTCTGCAATAGCATCTATAAATAATTATTCACCAAATGCACCATGACAAATCTGGTATTGCTGGAAAGCCCTTGATATTACGAGTCTTCTGGTGATAGAATTATCTTAATCTGATGAATATTAAACCCACGGTAGTCCATCGAACATATATACACACTTAAGAGCACAATTTTGCTATTCTGGACACGTAAGGGTTAAGATATAAGGAGTTAATGAAACTTACTGAGTGGTTTGAAATGAGTTGCTCGGTCAATACGTTCCAGTTATCGTCTTCATAACTGACACGGTAGAAACCCCGGGTAGAAACCGTGGAAGTGTACATTGCCAATGATCCACTTTGCTCCCGTGGAAATGCCCTCATCAATTTTCCCTGTATGGGCAAAGTAAAAAGTACAAGAAAGGGACAACACTTTGTTTTCCCAGTGATTTGCATAAAACTGCCTTTATATGTAACCGTTGGAACTTTATTCACACAAACCCCGATGCAACAACTTCTCAAATTAGATAGGCCTAGCAATATTTAAGATTGATGTTGTGCTAAACCGAAAGTTTTATTGAATCATTCAAAGTTAAGCCATCTTTCTGGTTAGGCTCAGTAGCTCAACTAAACGGTCTCTCTCTCTCTCTCTCTCTCTCTCTCTCTCTCTCTCTCTCTCTCTCTTTAACTGTCTGTCTCAGTCTGTCTCTCTCTGTCTCTCTCGCTCTGTTCCTCTCTGTCTCTGTTCCTCTCTGACTCTCTGTCTCTCCTTGTCCCTGTCTCTGTCTGTCTGTCTGTCTCTCCATTGAAATAAGTAAGTACACATTTACCAGTTTTCTGATTAAGCCAGGTGGTGATAGGAGAATCCCAACTAGCGTCAGGCCCTGTCACAATGGATATAGGTATTTGCCAAAGAGAACTGGAGAAGAAAATGTAGGGACCTATCGTTATCTAAATTAGTGCATGTATTATATTTTACAATAGCCTACAGTTTTTGATACACATACACTCACAGTGGAGGATTTAGATGGAGGCGCGGGGGTGTGCGCCCTCCTTTCTGCAAGTACTTAAGAGTTTAACTGAATATTTTACACCCAAACTTTGCTCAAATATAGGGGGTGCGTCCCCTCCTTTTGGGCCGCACCCCCCTCCTTTTTCAAATCCTGGATCCGCCACTGGCTCACATGACGCTATAGGCTAGGCAAATATTGTTCTGTTACTGCATTTTGGCTACGATTATTGTGTTTAGAATCTTCAGCATGACCATGCGAGAAATTCTTATGATACATGTATTACCTCTTTCAAACCATATGCCTTATAGGACGGAGCTATTTTGTATGCAATTTACAGACATCCAAAAAACGTATCTTTAAAGTTGCAAACGTTTTTGTTAGGTTTGGATAAAAAAATGTTAAAGAAATGTTTTTTTACGTAAAACGTTTGTTTAAAAAAACAAAAGTATTCTTACCTAAAAAACAAACGTTTTAATGTTTTGTTTTTTTTTTTTAAAAAAAACTTTTTCAATGATTGTAAAGGCGATTTTAAGTCATGTTTTTAACGTTAAGATTTTGACATTTTAAACAAACTTTTTCAAACTTTGGATCCTAACGTTAAAAAAAGCCAAGTGGGATATGAAGGAATGGCAGAATGGCAGACCCATCCTTACCAAATGAAGTCGCTGATAGGAAAAAGTGAGTGAGTCCCAAAAGAGGATGTCAGGAGCTTTCATTTGATGTATTACACTTGTATATTGGGATATGGGAAGTCAACTCTGAAAAATATAACCTCAGTTAGCCTAAACCGAGAAAATGCCTTGTAAAGGATCTGGTCCCACATTCATGAAATTGATAAATTTCAGGGAAAGTCAATGGTTTTCAACACAATTATCACACCGATATATATTGTGTCATGGCTGAACATACTGTTTTCATATATACATTGTATTACATTTTCTGAAAACTGTTGGACTACCCTTTCTAATACTATATTAAAGTAAATTTTAAATTTGGTAACCATGGCAACCTGAAAACCCCCATTTGTTATTGTCAATAACTATCCTAATATACATGTATATTAGTATGCCATTGACATTCTGTAGTCTATGATGACATAAGCATAATTATAGTGCTGAATTAACACTATTCAAAGTTTGATTCAGCTCTGTTTTACCAATAAGCTGCCCATAACTCATTTTTTTGACAAAACCCTTTTTTACCTTTGAAAGCCTTTATCTATGTTGTCAAAAATGTGACTTGTCACTCATTTTTAAGGGTTAAGCACAACGGATGCTGTGATTGGGTATACCTGTCGTCCAAGTAAGTTGTGGGGTTCAACAGGAAGCGTTTCTGTGACAGTGATAAATGACCAGTGGATGGGTCATAGTTGACATTCACAACCGGATATCCCATCCGGTCTACACGACCCACGTGTTCATTACTGCAGTTACATTGATATCCTTGTTGTCCTTCTGGGCTTGCTGATGGAAAAACTATGTCTGGGCTACCTTATAAAATTAGATGAATTTACATTAGATTTATTTTACCTTGTACCCTATAACAACTTTGTTCAAGCACACTAGGGCCAAGGGTAACGGTATTATTGATATACTAGTGATAGATTTATCTGCATATATTTAGTGTCTTACCGCTCCCCACTCTGTAAACAAGTGATTGATGCCCTTTGTCTCCAGGTAGGAGGCAAAACCTTCGTTGAGCCACGGGTCTTCCCACCATGATGGGGTCACTAAATCACCAAACCACTGAAATAAACAAAAATACACAAATGAGATTTTATTGTTTTGGTTCAGGCCAGTAACAGACCGTACCTCTTTCTATAGGCCTTCTTTCTTTCTATAGGCCTTCGTATCGATACCCGATGGGTCCCCTATTTTGAATTTCGCTGGCTGAGGTAAAATCCGCTGATAAGTCATGCCATGATGGGTACCTTGTCCCTTGGGAACATCCACGTCCAGAGACAAGCTGGTCCCCACCCTGTCATTTTTTTATCAGTGCATGTCACCAGAACCAGCTCCAATCCAGGAGCTTAATTCAAAAGATCCTGGGATCATGACCCCAGCGATCTTAGGAATAAATCAGCCTTATCCTATTAAGCGATCTTAAGAGTTGACTGGGTTCACATATCCTAGCCAGCACTAAGATCGCATTGATCTTAGTCTCAGCCCTCATACACTATTCCACGAAGAACTGACTAGGCACAGGGGTAAGAGTCCCAAAATAAAGGAACAGCTGTGGAGTCACTCTTCTTCACAAGAGTGCTTATACCATCGTTCCCCGTCCCCATATGGCCTAACAAAAGAGCACAGGGTGTAGTTGACCCCCGTACAGTATTCAAGAGTTGTTCCCATGAATGTATGATTTATGCTTGCCTATTAGAAGCATTGTGCCCTATCCCCAGGACAAAGAGAGAGAAGGGAAGAATTACCTTACAGTGCACTTAACGCATGAGTAGCCCTAAGAGCCCTCAAGGACACTCAGCAAACGTGCTCCCTCCCCTCTTTATGTATGCAGCAGGCTATTCACTCTTTCGATCAGGAGTGTTCCCTGTAAGTGCTCTTGTACTCAGGTGAAACCACTATGCATTTCTTTCACTAAGATCGCAGTGATCTTAGTGGTGGAAATGGAATAGTGAAGTGATCCCAGGACTAGCTATTCTGGACACGCCTGCAACCACTGCATTACATAGGGTAGACCAGCCAGGTCTTATGATATGTGCCTACACTAAGATCGCTAGGGTTGGGATCCCAGGATGTTTTGAATTAAGCTCCAGGCTGTACCCGATACCATAATGGCATATACTGGCAACAAAGGCAGAGAGATATATGGGAACATAGCCTGCAGCGCATTGTAATTTGTGTATACTACTTACATTACCGTGCGAAGTAAAACAACGAACCTCCTAAATTTAGCCCTATCCCATGACTTACCATATGTGCTAGTTTATGTGCTATGACTTTAGCCACCCGCTGCCTAGCCTGTGCTGTAGACGTGTTTGGGTCATACATGAGAGCCGTCTCACGATAAATGATCAAGCCCCAGTTTCCCATGGTTCCACTTTTAAAATCAGGCACACCCACATGGCCTGGAATAGGTCACATAGTTTACGAAACTCAGTGCATGAAATGCACTCGCACAACAAGGGATAATAGTACATAATCACCCTCAGAATCCCCCTGATTTCAAATTCGAATTTAATGACAGCCTACACCCCCCCCCTTTTTTTCCCCGTTTTGATGCATCATCAGCCTCTGCTACATCTATTTATCTCAAGTTGAATACGAGAGCCCCATAGGTTTAACCAAGAACCTCCGTATCACACCCCCTAGTGTGATAACCCTTCCCCGTATCACACTGCAAGGGAAAACATCCAAAATGTTCAAATGATTGATGATAAAATAATTTCTAATGCCAAATGAATGGAATTTTGAACATATTTGACTAAATTAACTTGAGATAAATACAAAGGAGCACTTGAATTGGTCAGCAATGAGGGTTATCACCCTCGGCTTCGCCTCGTGTGATAACCCTCATTGCTGACCAATTCCTGTGCACCTTTGTCTATATAGGCCTACTCGGGAGTCAGTATTGCAGTTTTTACTAAAAGTCAGGCTGAGCTGCGATGAATTCCTCACCTTGGCTGCATTAATATAAATATACAAAGTTGCCCTCATAAATGTCATATACTGATGTTATATCATAGCGTTTGGATATAATGGTATTGTACTGTATTTGAACTTACCAGTCTTAGGCAGGGGCAGACTTATGTTGTGGTATTCCTCATAGAACTGTTGCATCTCATCAGCAATGCTAGCTGCAAATTCGGTCTGAGAGATGACATTCGGCCTGGCACACACATTTACCTGCTCAATATCATTAAGGAGGCATCTTTATGATCTGTGTAAAATATGGAGATCAAAATGGAACCATGAAAGAAGAAAAAGGGTATAATAAGTCTCACCTATACCTGTTTGTGGTCTGTGGTATTGGATGGCACACATTGAAAGTCTGATATGACGAAGGCTATAGGAGTAGTATCTAAGACGGTCTCCTATAAATCACACCTTTTGGATTCAAAGTTTGAATTAAAATTTTGAATTCAAAAGGTGTGATTTATAGGAGACCGTCTTGGATACTAGAGCTTAACGTTTTAATTTTGTTATACTAATAAAATATTATGAGAAAAGACAAAAATCTTAAATTTGATTTACTATGTTTAATTAAGATCTCGAATAGTAATCAACAATGTTATATTGCTATATTTAGCTTTGTCATTTAGAAAATGAGTTAGCAATTACATTCCTTGTGTACAATAACCTTGATTATACCATACTACCAAAAACAACTGTTCTACACCTCAGCACCTACGTCAACAGTTTGGATAACATGGGTTGGTTTACACAAGAACTAGGTACGCTTTAGGGAACTAAAATTTAATATGATTTATTTTAAACCATTAGGATGCTGTTAACAAGTTTCAGTAATGTATCAGACCTTAGCACCTATGTGAACAGTTTGGATATGGAGTGGTTTACACCAGAACTAGGTACGCTTTAGGGAACTAAAATCTGATATGATTTATCATATACCATTAACAAATTTCAGTAGAAAACTTTGCCCATTGGAGTGATATCAAATATATAGTAAAAAAAGTGAAAACTTGATAACCTATACCAACATGGATTTCTACTAGTTTTTTAAAAACAATGCAATTAAAGGGAAATGAAATCTGACATAAAACATCGCATACCATTAATATGGTATTAACTAGTTTAAATTAAGAACTTTAACCATTGTGGTGATATCAAATATATGCTATAGGAGTGAGAACTTTTGGTATTGCACTTTACTTTAACTTGAACTCTGTGTTTTACACCTGAACACGATTAACGTCTCATTTAATAAGAGTCTGCATCATCATTGTCACCGACACTGTTGCTGACATTGTTTCTGACTAATGTCTCATTTAGCATGAGGCTGCATCATCACTGTCGCTGACACTATTGCTGACACTGAGCGAATCAAAATGTAGTTTACGTCGCACTTTTCTGCGAGTGCTTTGCGCAGTAGGGGTCCCATAGCTTATGATATTTGAAAACTTCATACCTTGCAAAAATCTTACCCTTTTTCTTGGGTTAGGACTCATTTCTGATGCCGTGACACTTAACACAGGTTTCTTAAATAGAGCCTTACTTTGTGACTCGCTCAGATTGATGTCAAATTTTTGGAACACAAGTTTTTTTCCTTCATTTTTGCTAGATGATGTATCTTCATTTTCAGCCTCCAAGCTTATATTTACTTCTACACCTTCTGCGTAGGTGAGACTGTCACTTGCTTCATCAAAGTTACATCTTTCCTGGTGGCTTTTACTGGTGTGACTGTTACTTGGTTCACCAGAGTTACATGAACTAAATCCAATGTTTGTGCTGATACTATGTTTACAATTATCACATGTTTCATGGTGGCTTTCACCGGTGTGACTGTCACTTGGTTCACCAGAGTTGCATGAACTAAATGCGGTGTTTGTGCTGTTACTATGTTCACTGGAGTTACACGAACAAAATCCACTGTTTGTGTTGTCACTATGCTTAGAGTTATCACATTTAGCCCCATTTTTGACATCGGTTGATGAGGTCTCATCTTTGTCATCAGTTAATGAAGCCTCGTTTGATGAAGCTCCATTTTTGACATTAGTTGATGAAGCTCCATCTTTGACAGCCCCATTTTTGACATCGGTTGATGAGGTCTCATCTTTGTCATCAGTTAATGAAGCCTCGTTTGATGAAGCTCCATTTTTGACATTAGTTGATGAAGCTCCATCTTTGACATTAGTTGATAAAGTCCCTTCTTTGGTATTACTTGATGAAGCCTCATCTTTGGTATGAGTTGATGAAGCCCCATTTTTGGTATGTTGATCGAGCTTTGCATCAGTTAATGATGCTCCATCTTTGGTATGTTGATAGAGCTTCACATCAGTTGATGAAGCCCCATCTTTGGTATGTTTAGTGAGCTTCGTATCAGTTGAAGTAGAGCTATCTTTGGTATCTTGATTGGACCTTGTATCGTTTGATGTAACCACATCTCTGGTATTTTGATTGAGCCCTGTGTTGGTTGAAGCAATCACGTCTTTAATATCTTGATCGAGCCTTCTATCGGTTGACATATCTCTGGTATCCTGAAGTGTAAAGTAGATTTGGGAGCCCACATCTCTAGTGTTACCGCGAGGATACAAAATCCAGCTTAAAAAGGAAGAAAAAAAGAAAATTTATGGTACCTGCTATTAGGATTGTACCAGGGCAGTCTAGTTTAGGTTTGAATATTAGAATAAACCACGGCTTATATTAAGACAGTTCACGCAATAGACTGAATCGATGATTTTTTTGGCTTCTGTTGGAACTTGATTCTGTTAAAAAAGTTACCGGTGCATTTTTTAACTGAGGTTTACGGTGCATTTTTTAACTGAGGTTTAAAGTTCATTTAAGACGATAAGACTTTAATTTACCTGTCCAATATTGTCCTGACACGATAATAAGCACGCTCCATCGTGGAAAATTGCAGATAGGAGACTTAACAAACCGCATAAACCACAATAACTTCCGAGCTATTTTTTGGTAATTGTTTACGATAACTTTGAGCGATGACTTTGTGTAGTCACGTGATCCGCAGTTAATCTCGAACCAAAATTTCAATTTTTTATCTTTTTAAGATCTCTCCATATTTGAAAGAGCTTCTTTTCTTTTTTTTTGTTTAAAGCCATGTTTAATAGTTTTTATGAAAAGCACAACAAGATTAAGTGTTAAGTGAAGACGAGCACAAAAAAGCTTCCAGAGGGGTGTTCAATAGGCGCGCGCTACCCACGCTTGCCACTGGTTCTTTAGTTGCAGTGCGAGGGTAAGCGCTTGCTCCTAACTTTCTAAGTTGTTTAATGAACACCCCTTGGGTTTGCTTTGCGCTTCAGATGTTCATAGTTTAGTATGCTTTAAGTACTGGTTGCAAAGCAACTACTATGCTTGGCTTTATATGTCCTTTAAGGATGTACTTTTACTCCTTATGTAGTCTTCTTTAAGGACACAAACTATTATCCAACCAACAGGAATACATTAATGTGATGAAAGAGCTGCGCTGTAGTTGAATAATTTCCTGTATCTTTAAATTGCAACTAGCATCGTTGTGCATGCTCGCCTGAAAACCATTATGTGAGCACCCCTTGATCTATCAGATTGTTTGCTGGTTCCTACCCTGGAAACAAGGAACAACTTTTTACCTCTTTGACATGAGTAAATCTGATGAAAATTTTGTTTAGAGAAATTTTTGTGAATTCTTGTGGATTTCACAAGTTTTTCTCTTTTTATTGCTAGATGTACACATGAAATTCACGTGAAATTACATGACTTTCATGTGTCTGTTGAATTTCACGTGAATTTCTGCTCACAAATTCACATGAATTCCTATGATTAATATTGTAAAATGCATTAAATTTTTGGAAAAATCACATGAATTTAGGAGAAATTGTTTCCAGGGTATGGATTTTGTCTTGTTTTTGGGTTGGTTCCTTTAAAAGATAATAATGATTAAAAGCACTTTTTCAAAAACTGTTATTATAAATGATTTTATTTCATTGAAATGAAAACTGTTTTAGTGGTTCAGCTTTGATTGACATTTTTGATGTAAAAGTATTCCAACTAGTTTTTTGCTTTGATGCAAACCATTCTATCATTAAGTACATATGATAAGGAAAGACACCATTGTATTTTTTATTTTTTACTGACATAAGAAAGGTTTTAAGTGAAGATGGTATTGGAAGGTTGAGTATGCTATGTTTAAGATGTTTATGCATTTGTGGTAAATATAGGTTTTTTGGAATATAAACTTTTCTTTTTTTATTTTTATATTTTAATCTATTAAAAATCGCAATGTTTAAGCTATACAATATAGCAAGTTTGCATTGTACCATTAAACATAAATGATATTCTTTGAGTTTATATTTTTGTAATATGTTTTTAGCTATATTTTGCACCAATTTCTCATTTTTAATATCAAACCCAGTTTTTTTAAAAATATGATCATATGTCTCATACATCATATTTTTTACACTTTTTTCTTTTAAAAAAGTGCATATATCATGATATTCTGAATACTTTTTATGGTGAAAATTGTAAAATAAGTATAAAATTATTTCAAGTTTTAATCTAAGCTTCCACTGTGGTTGAAGCATTATCCATTGCTTACATGTATATGAACACATAACTGACCATGTCCTAAAAGGAAGTATACATTCATCAAAAGAATTTTCCACTTTTTCATAGTATTTACATATGTGTTTAACCATTGCTGATTTTTATGCTTTGCATAGTTTCATTTTAGTCTCAGCTACATATGTTGTGGTTTTTTAAAGTTTTTTGTGTAAAAAATTGATTTAAAAAAACAAAAAAACACGAGAAATACCATATACATTTTTTATCGTTTATTATTTTAAAAATAAAACATATTTTTAATCTTATTGTAAAAATTAAATATAAAGTATATATTTACAAAGAAGGCAACCATTTAATAACTACTTTTGATGATATAAAAATTACATATAAGGTATACATTACAAAGAAGGTAACCAGATATAATCAATTACATAAGACATACTATATATTTTTAATAAACTACATTCAAGACACTTTACTTAAATTTAAAATAAAATACAATTACATTTTAACAAAAAATATACATATATTTATAATTAATGTTAACATTTATAACCATACTACAAGTAATATTTTTACTAAATAAAATTCTTTAATAGCAGGAATTTATAATTTTAGTTTGTAAAAAATGTGCAATATCATTTCTACGCATATCATGTTTAAGGACATTTATGAATTCTGAGGCAGGTAAAGTCTGCTTCTTTTTCCACAGTTTTAATACTTCTAATGCTCGATTACAAGGATTACTACAAGATGCTTGACTTCTTATCATGTTGAGTGTTTCATATGGTATATCAAGTCGAATTCCTATAATTATCCATTCTTTTCCTATATTTTCTGCTATTTTTGACAATAATATTTGAATTTTTTTTTCATTCATATTAAAGGGATATATATTATTTTCTATACAAAATATGTTAGCCAATTCAATTAGATCTTTTCGTTTGCTTAATTCTAAAGCATTTTTAAGGTCATTAAGGCTATGATTATTTTCCCACCATAAATTTAACATATCTAATGACATATCATACAAAGATTTTTGATCCTCTAGTGACATCAAATCTACTTTTGAGACGTTTAGATATATCCCCATTTTTTTCCAGTCATGATAAAACATGGAGCTTATCTCTTTAAGAGTGTTATCAGAATAGTCTCTAGTTATCCTTAACTTACTTAGATTTTATATCTGTGTTATATTGCTAAGATAGCACTCATATATGGTATGAATCTTTTAGGTAAAATAAATGCTATCAAGCAAACAAGATAGTGTTTTATTAATGTTTAATTATAACGAAATATTATACCATTATGCAATGTCCAAATGATGTAAATTAAAGTCAACATCTAAAATGTGAACATGAATCAAAGCAAGAAGCTGACCATAAAAAAGTTGCATGTAATTACTTCGAAATGACAACTACCTGGAGCTATATCGTTGTAGTGTCCCTCATAAAAATGGTCAACAGCGGTCAGCTTTAGCCCTAAGCTATGCTGACCTTACTAAGGACATGAGTGATAATGAGATGACCACTGGTCAGCAATTTGCTAAAGGCGCTCCCTACATGATTTCGAAACACACATGACGCCTTACATAAGGCCAACCAAATTTATTGTAAACTTAGTTTAAAAAAACATTGAAAATGATTTTTTTAAAGCTTTATACTTAAACAGGTGTAAATTTTAAAGCTAAAACCAATATTTTTATCATCATAAAAGTTTATAAAGAGAAAGAAGTAAAAAAAAACAACAAAATGTTGTGAAACAAATACTTTAATATTGTTTAACCTTACTTAACGCTACAACAAAGAAAGATGCAGGTCAACCCCCAATTTTCATTAGGGCCAAGTTTTTAATAACGACTCACTCTGCTATAACTGCTTGGCGAGACAAGATGGAATCCTTTGGTTTACTTGAGGCTACTATACCTTTTATGAAGGTTTTTCAATACAACATCAATACTAAATTCCTATGGGAGCTAAGAGACAAGAGAGCAGATCCAGTGACACACCGTGGTAAGTGTTCAGCACTTAATGGTACTGCAACAGAATGTCAGAAACCAGCTAAAAAAAACCTGTGTCCTTTTCACAACCATCTGAAATTTCTTGTTGAAAAATTTCAAAAAAATATTGAAGAAAAAGACAGCTCATATACAGCCACAGATTGTGCCCATGGTATACCATTGAGAATGCTAATAAGAGCCACCATGTTCCATGTGATAATGGACGATGCTCATGTTTATTGGCTTGTTCACATCTTATGTCATCGCATTTCAGTTAAAGATATATTAGATATCTTAAAGGTTAACACCAGTGCTCATCGCAATGGGGTAAAAAGTTCAATCATCCAAAGCTGGATAAAAAATGAATCACTTAACAAAAATTCCATAAAAGAAGCACTGGTAGGAACCTTTTGGCATTATAGCAGATTTTTTAACAAGAAAAAACTTTATGTTATCAAAGGCTGTTGTTTCGTATATTCTTCCGATCTGTTCAAATTGTGTTTAAAAAAAATAGAAAAATGTCACACTGGATGTGCTCCTACTGAATACCCCAACGTGTATGATATATTACACAAAATCTACATAAATCAGGGGTTTATATCATAAAGTATCTAAGTTCCCATACATAAACTACATTTTAAAACAGGGAAATTTTAGACCATTAAGATCAAAATTTAGATGCTGCTCTATAGGATAGCCTTCTCGCGGCGGCAGTGAAGAATTCACATAGAAATAGCCGTATCTTATTACAGCAAAACATTCTATGTTAATTTACCAATGATCCTATTACATATAACAAAATAAAGATTTCACAAGACAGCTTAATTATCTTTAATGGAGCTCTAAATTGGTAGCGTCCACCACTGTGCTAGAGTCAGCGGGTGTAACTCCTCGATCTAAAGCACCTTAAATACCAGCAAATTTTCCTTATACAAAACTAACGAAAAAACAAAAGATACTTACTCAATGTTACTTTTATTAACAAAATTCGTTTAAAAAATAGTAAAACTTCGTTTATCTTAAAATATTAACTTCATAACATGGTGTAAAACACCTCTGTGATTTTTCAAAGTTAAAAAACCATGCGCGTCTGCCAAACAGCGGCTAAAACCAAACACAGACCCAGAGCAATGCACTGGTGACATCTAGCGGATAAAAAATACATCATATATATCAATGCTAGTTCTTCCCACTAGAGGGAGACAACAAAATGCGCCCTGCGTTCAGGAACGCAATGAAAATCTGTCATCTCAATTGTAAGCTAGCGCTGTAAGAAAATCTTGGTTAACTTTATTGAAATCTCACACTATTAGTACCTGGCGCAAGATGAAATTGGCGATCGACGCAGATTGGCGAAATGCGCCTGACAGTTCTTGCTTTTATCGCAAGAGGGAGACAACAAAATGCGTCCTGCGTTCGGAACGCGTTCGAAATCTATCGTCTCAATTGTAAGCTACCAATGTAAATTCCTTTAATAACGTAATAGATATTCTTCATTAAGACGAATGAAACATATCAAAAAACAGAAGAGAAAGAGCGCTATACACGAGAAGTATTCCGAATTTAAAAGAATCTATATCCTGATCACTAAAAATGTATTTGCTCGTGTGCTTTAACAGTAAACACCACATCTGTGGTTTCACCAACGTGAGGGGGTTTATAAGAAAGCCGATGTCAAACAGTAAATAGAGAGGTCCGGCCCCCATGTCACGAGCCACCTCACTTCCGCTCACGCCACTGGTGCGTCTGCGTCTGGCTTCGCTGCGCACAAAATCTCTACCATGAGATATGTCCATACCGCCTATGCCGCGGTTATCCAGCTGAAGCCTTCAGAGACTGTCAAAATCTCTCCTCTGCTTCCACTGGTGGCCCTTGAGCCATACGTAATGGTCCTCGTGCTCAGGTAACGCCACCTAGATTGCCGAGCCCCAGTGAGTGCTTCCAGATCTGTGCTGAAAATGAATGTTGCTATACCCGGCTTAACCCGGATGCCCGGCTTAACCCGGAAGAATTACTAAAACCTTAATAAAACGTCGATCATTACTGACTAACTAAAAACCTTAAAAACCGTCGATCATTACTGACGAGTATAATCCTCTCTCCTCCTCACTCCAAAGCACATTCACTAATCAGTTGATTCCTCTGCACCAAAAGCTCAGCGGAAAAAGAACAAGACTCGTGACATGGGTACCACTTGACCTCTTTTATTTAAAACCTAAAGTAGCTTAGTATAAGTTCTATTTCTAAGGCGGTCTCCTATAAATCACACCTTTTGAAATCAAACTTTAAATTGAAATCTTCAATTCAAAAGGTGTGATTTATAGGAGACCGTCTTAGATACTACTTATAGGAGATAGGTGGACATTGGTGGTGTAACATAAAAGTGGTCACGGTACCACCCATCAGCTCTATAGTACATGTATCAAACATTGATAGCAATTAGTATTTACATCTCACAATGCAAAGACGGAACACAAAATATTACTTCCCGGTGCGGCATTGGTGCAGCACTGCATGGTGAAGTCGCAAGGGCTACTTTCCCTGCTTCATATAAAAACAGGGAATGCTACAATTAAGCAATGTTATGGGTGCTAATTGAGATAAACTTATGAAAGATGCATAGAAAAACGTGATGGTTGTTAGAAATTATTCAGACATACAGACCATAGGTAACTTGGCCAGACAACTTTAAATCATTCTTATTTTCTAATTCGTCTCGGTTTCTCCTTGGTTAGTATTATATACTTACAAAGTCTCCGTCTTGTAGACATCAGTGGTGGACATAGCAGTGAGAGGTTCTTTACTGTCTACGGAGACATTGAAGGTGGCCTTCATTGCTGGCCCATCAAAACAAGGAAACCCCTTCCTGGTATCTGTAGGCTGCAGCTGACTCGTCACCAGGTACCTGAGCAGAACTAAACATGACTACAGGAAAAGCAAAATTTACAGTGAGTTTTAATGTTTTTCATTTGACACTTGATTGGAGGTATGTTGTCTCAGGGCTTGTATTGGTGTTCCTCTCTCTCTCTCTCTCTCTCTCTCTCTATCTCTCTCTCTCTCTCTCTCTCTCTCTCTCTCTCTCTCTCTGCCATGATACAAGAACCTAGCCTTTGGATTGTATTTTCACTCCACAGGGATGTGTTTTTGTACCACATTGGCCCTTTTTTAGCACCTCCCACGCCGCGTAGCGGCGGTACCGCGAATCGGTACGGGAGTGCACTATGATGAGTGCATTTGCCCCATGAGATGAGGTCTCACAATACAAAATTACTGAATACCGACATTAACGCCCGGGGGGGGGGCACTCAATGTGTGTCACTGACAGGGGTGTGCGGCTGGCAAGGCCACTTTTTGGCCAAAATCCGTCTCACCATGGGTCTAGTTTTGGTCAAAATCCCTCTCACCAAGGGTCACTTTTAGCCAAAATCCCTCTCACCAAGGGTCACTTTTCTTATATTTTGACCTAGCGCGTCCAAATAAGTGTCAGTTTTCAGAATTTTCTTTAAAATTTCTGTCAAATGTGGTCAGTTTTGACAAAAATTCCTCACATCAAGGGTAAATTTTCAGATAAAAGACATTTCTGACCAAAATCCCTCTCAGTAAAGCGCTGGTTCCACAGACCTAAATTGGTCCGATTAGCACTAATCCGACCGATTTTTTTTCTATACTTTTGATATATTATAAATCGTCGGATTAGAGCTATTCCGACCGATTGTATGGCTGTGGAATCAACGCTTTAGGGTCACCTTTTGCCCAAAATCCCTCTCATCAGAGGCCCAGCCGCACACCCCCGTCAGAAGAAATCTGAGTGCCCCCCCCGCCCCCGGGCATTAACGGCGGGAGGCATTTTTTTACACGGTCACAACCGCATTTCTTGTTAGTGTATACATGTGATTTTATACTTCATGATTATTTTCATATGTCTCATATTTACCATAGCTGATACATGTATATATAGACGAAAATGAATAATTGTCTATGCTATAATTATTATTATCTGAGGACTTCCATCTGTCAAGCAATGAATTCAATAAAATAAACTAGCAACTCGCCAGTAGAATTACAATATCTTTATTATTAAGCAGATGATCACTGACATAGAAAGATGTATCGTTTTACAATACATATTGATAGTTCATATTGGTCTAAAGGTTAAATGACAATTGACAAGCTTGATACACTGAGTTCCATATTGGCCTTACCTCTCAAGATATACAGAATCCATCATGAGTGTCCAATGAGTTGCTCCCTTAGTTCTACACAGAATGGTCGTGTGTAGACTGGCTCCAAGCTAACTAACTGTACCTCCTACTCTAGCCCTGCGCGCTCTCTGACACTGGGGCCCTGTGCTCATTGTTTATATTACTCTTATCCGGTGAACGGATATTCCCTAGGTTTCTGTTTCATATCACTATCCGATCCTTTAGGATAACAGGCTTGAGGGCTCGTTATAATGGGGAGAGTATCCTATTATTTAGGGTACCATAATGTAGAGTACACTCTTATGGTGAGTGTAGGTTTTAAATAGGCGATTAATAATTGGTTATTAATTTAGTGTAATCTATAGTCTAACATAGCCCCCCCTTTAAGGTACCGACTCCGTGCGGTGGTTGATAAAATAAATCGGGAATGTTAGACAGGAACTCAATGAAAAACATTACAACTCAAAGCAGGGGTAGGGCGACAGCAATACCACAGGCTACAGCGCACTATAACCGGCACCGTATTCGAAATGGTTTTTAATAATGAGGTAGAACCAAGAAATGATAGCCCCTATTTAGTGAAGCACGCTGTGTCTGGTTCCTGAGGGGTTAAGCATGCGAGAGTAAATAGACCCCATTCGGTATTATGCGCCAGACAGTATTCCTGTAACCCTAATATAGTGGATTACAGTATGGACCACTGGTGGTCAGTGCAATAAGGTTAAGAGGCATCAAATGGCATACACAGTCATTATAGGCCATTGATAATCATTGGTCAGGGAGGGCCAATGATCGGTGCAGACATACGCAATAGTCAATAATAATACAATCGGTCAGACCCCGCGGACTAGTTCAAGTCTATTCCAGAGTAGTGTAACATTAAACATCTAACTGTCAACAGTTCCAGAAATCTATTTGACACACTTTCTACTGTGTTACAATGGAGAGTAGTTGGAATAAGACTGGAGGCATTCCTCACGGCCTAATGCAGAGTGAAAAAAAGGATTTAAGTACGAGTGAAGGTCGAGACGGTTATCCCAAGGATCTGGTGTTCATAATTATAAATGGTATTACTCTATGGGTAGTAGTTAAAATATCTAAAAGGGCTATGGAAATGCAATGATACCTCAAGGACAATGAGGTTGCCCTTCATTGGATTAAGTATTACGATGGGATGGAGTGTGTTAGTGATACCCTTGGAACCAGTTAGATTCAGTTTCATATCTATACTATGGATGTACGTGTTGGGTTAATTACTGGGATCGTTAGAATAAGCTTCAGGATCCAGTACATGTGAAGACAGGCAATGGTTCTCAGTGCACCAAGATGAAATACTATAGCTTGGTCAAAAAAATGCAAGGTGTATCGGAGTGTTAACTATACAATACAAGGTAAGTAACATTTTCATCAGCGATAATCTAGTAAGCTGTACAATCCTACCATCTAGAAAGAGTAATCGTTGTATACTGTGAGCCAGACTATGGCTCTTATCGGCGGTGTATAAACTAGCTTCATAAATAGATCTTAGTTCTAAAAATAGACGACATATTTTGTAATCAGCGATGTCTAATTAAGCATTAATGCATGTATGCATGGTCTAAAATATATGGTATAAGATATGACTCATTATCATCCTAAGTAATCAATCAGCGGTATACGATTAAGCTGTAATATTCTAAAATGTCAAATCATTAATAATTGTGTGTATATATATATGGGACAATGAAGTCCTAATCAGCTGTAATACAGTAAGGCTAAATATATCTGGGTGACTCTGTGAACTGGTGATTTCTATAAAACACAGTAAGTCGATAGGTGTATGTTATAATGACATAAAATTATCAACTGAAAGAGAAAATATTATTAGTGATGTATAAAAATGCAAAAATAATGGATAAAGTCTCATAAGGAGTCATGGCAATCGCGCCTGTGGACCTTGGCCACTCATATGGCTATATCAGTTTATAGATTGGGCATAGAGATTTTAGTCCATTGTGAATGCCTATTCTAATCATACACTGTTTCTATTTCAGATTTGATTAATCGTCCTCTTCAGGAGACATGATATCGCCTGATGGCTCAGTATAATAGTCCATGTCGCACTCGCCATTATTATTATTGTCATTACTAAAATCAATATTGGCGGTGAGCTGCAATAGTGCCATAGCGGCCTTGGTGGCATCACCGTAGTGGGACTGGCTGTCTTGAATGGACGCAGACCCATTAAATGCTTCTCCAGAGGCTTTACCTGCCTCATCCTCCTCATCCCAGTCATATTTTACGTATGAGTCGTCATAGTCACTGGTTTCAGACGCCAGGTCATAAAGTCCTGCCTCAGCATCTGCAACCTCAGGTACGAGTGGGACTGGAGGTGTTACATAACCTCCCAAGGACGAGTCAGTATCCTTATTGTCCTGTGCGCCCTTCCATGAGTCACGAACTCTAATCAACTGCCTAACGCAGTCCCAACCTGGGAAGGACTTGTGGGACCATATCAATGGCGATGCGTATCCTGTCTCCTCCTTACGTCCTTGAAAGCGGTAGGACTCCCGAAGCAGATCCTCCTGGACAGGTTGGCGGCCAAAATCGAGTCGTCATCGTCAACGTCATAGTCACTATTACAAATAAAAATTGAGTATATTAGATTTCAGAATAACCATTATATGGCATGCAGTAATTATATAACGATGCCTTATTACTAACAGTAGCTTCTACATGACTTACACTAAAATGTGATAAAAATTAGAATCTTAAAGTTATTCAAATTGTTTCTTTTGGTTGCTCTATACTGAGCTTTCATCTACATCTATATCCTGCAGTTTCATTGGCAGCTGATGGTGTTTATCTCTATGCACAATAACAATTGCACATCTTGGGATATGATGGCTTCTTAAAGCCATCCATATTGGGAAACGCTGCTTCAATGGCAAATACACCTTATTTGGAAGTTCAATCATTTCCATTTCAGTGCCGGATATACAAATCTGAATAACTCCGTTACATACATGTATTAAATCTAAGTATTGCATAAAACATCCTCTCTGTCTCACTACAACAGGAGGGGCACTTGAACACACTTTAAATATGTTTGGTTCATATCTGATACTGGCTAGGGGAATGACGATAGCATTCCATTCGTTGTAGATCTTTATTGCGACATATGGCATCTCCGAGGTTACAGGAGACATGCTTATTTTCTTCAGATATCTGCATTTGAGACATGTCTTTATGATATATATAACCAGAATTATTGTCAGTAATGCTCTGAATTCGCTGTATCCAGATGGGATATTACTCAATGGATGTGAGAATGCCTTATTCCTATTGGGCTTAACGTTTAGTGTGTTAAATGAATCTATTGCCGAATTCCATGCGGTAATATTTATCGCATTGGCCTTCTTACCGTATAGAAAAATAGACCAAGGACTCCTATTTTTCTTAGCGTATAAGCACTTATTAAGATAGATAGTGCAGACATAAGAGAGCTAGCAATTTCCATAAGTGGATGTGAGGTGATAGTGTCAACACTACTGAAAAAGTTTTCAAAATCATCTGGTGATTTTGCCTCTTTCAGTAGTGTTTTGGCAGTGCTTCTTAAATCTAATGCATTCTTTTGCAGGGTGGTCATTTTATCTAATTGTGAATGTAGCAAGTCGATGCCCTTTGATTTAAATTTTTTGCTTCTCAGTGTCAATTCTGCTCCCGACTTGTTCCAGGCAGAATCATTGAAATGAATTACTAGGGGTAGATTGTAAGTATGGTGAATAATCTGGTCGTTAAAATCACCTTTAGTGCAGGTCGCATTATGGTTTACTAGAATTAGTCCCTCAATCTCTATTTTACAATAGCATGGTACTTTGGTCATGAAATAAGATGCCATGTTATGAACTAGATGTTGTTTCCCGGCACACTCCATGATGAGTGTGTCACTGTTTGACCTTATTAAGTAAGAGTCAAATGATATCGGTATTGCCACAGGTGACAGTTTCCTTATTGGATTTATTATATTGAAATTGCACAATTCCTTAATCAAGGCTGTATTGTCAAGTATTAATGCTAACATGCAAGTTGGTTTTTGAATGTTTCTTGTCGGAAGTGTTAGTGGGCAAATGACAACACTTTGCTCCTTGCAAAGGGTTAAAAGATTACCGTCAAGCTCAAAGTATCTTCCTATTTTGTTTGATAACGCGATGTGGTGGTTATCGGCTGATAGTACTGTATAACCAGCACCCTCAGTGGTGTGTGGTTTCAATGGGACCGGGGTCACATGTATATTATACAGATCGTAGATTTCATCCAATGAACAGATTCGAATTTTAATCCTGATGGTTACTGATTTTCGAGTTACTGATATCAATTTAGAAGCTTCACGATAGTAGTGACTTAGTGGGATATTACAAACTCTAAGGCTGATGTTGTCTCTTTCCAGTGATCGATTCATCAAGTTTAGTGAATTATATAAATGGTTCATTGGGACCAAAACAGCTGATAACTTTCCGGTAGCAGTTCTTTCGATTTCGTGTATCAGTTTGGACATTCTATTATTATATCTAATCTGAGTGAGAATTTGGGTTGTGCCTATCTGTAACAACAATTCATTCCTCTGTTTTACGTACATGGTTTTATACAGTTTGTTGTATAGGTGAGTGATGTTATATTCAAATCTTGTTATCTCGGTTTCTAACTCACCTAGTGCCAACATTGTGATGTTTGTATTTTCTACTGAGATAAGTTGAGTGACATAATTATAATTTGCCATTTTGTAGATAGTCTCTATCATGTCGTTGTATGTGGTAAATTCCATGCTTACTTCTTTTTCTAAATGGGCTAATCTTTTATCTTCTCGATCAAATTGGTCTTCCGTCGCTACGCCCGTCACTAAAGATAGTAAATCGCCTATTGGTTTTAAGATAGCTTCTCTCTTATCTCGTGAAATATCAGAATGACTATCTAGTCTGTCATGAAGTCGGACGGTTTTCTCATGTTCTTCTTGTATTAGTCGATCTAATTCTCTAAACTGATTTCTAGTCGTTTCGTCCGAATGTTTGTCTAAGAAATAGTCAGTAATTCTAATTGGGTCCTTAATTACTTTGTACAGAGTAAAATCAACATTGTATCTGAAGTCATGGTGTGTGACACCATGGATAAGTGGCTTTCCTTCCTTTTTGAATACAACTCCATAATTCTGTCTAACTACAATATTGTCAGAATACACAGTATTGAAAATGCATAAACTTACCAGTAAATACAGAGAATGCATGGTGATGCGGTGTATGAGGAGTGCGCTCCTCTGTCACATAGTGTAGGTGTGTACTGTACGCTCGCTGTGTGCTGTACTGAGTGGGTGTGTAATTAAGTGGGCTATATATACATATATGATATGCTAATGAGGATGGTTATCCTGTTAATAGAAAGTAGTTATCCTGTGCTTATGCGATAATGTTGGGCCTATACTTTTGATAATTCTACTAATTTTGGGTCTTGTTACAAATTTATCCCCCTAAGTTATCCGGTATTAGTATCATGCATTCAAGATGCTTTCCATAGTAATATCCTAATATAGCTTTAATTCTATCGTTATTTAGATCAAATTTATACCTGGAGGATTCAGAGGATTCGGAATTTGAATCAGAATCTGGTGCATTAATCGATCTCATACCAGTAGATCGCTTTCTCCAGTAGGGCTGTTCTCGCCTCCACTTGGCAAGTGTGTTATTTAAGCAGGTTTCACATAGTTCTTTTCGCGTCTGATTGGATGTCCAGGGGTAAAATCGAATGCTCAGCTCATAATAGCTGATCATGACCTGTATGGCTAGGAACGTTATGGCCCTAGCTATTGGCTCATGATATGTTTCTAAATCTAACGGTCGTGGGTCTTCACCAGTGAAGACGCGTATCTCCTGGGAGATAGCAGCGAGGGTGGCAGGGTCGCTGAGGTCTAACTTATCATGCAGTAATTGGTCTTCCCAGACATAGGCTAGGCCTTTGTCAGATGGGTGAGCCAATATTACTCTTTCCTGCCAAATTATCTGCTTAGCAGTTTCAGCGTCATGCCCCCTCACGCCGTCCCTTCCTAGAATGGACGACATGTTCCATAACGAATCGTTTGGGTGCTCGACTTTTGGTCTATTTGAGTTTTAGAGATTTAATAGATGATCAAAGTTATAAATGCTGAAAATAATGCAAAGGCTAATATAAGCTTCAAGCTGGTTAAATATATATATATATGTATATATACATGTATAAGTATGTTTTTAAATAGTCTTAGTGGTATTAAAGTCGCTTTACTGATTATCCCATAGTATGGAGCCAATATAATGTAATTATAGCAAAACTGCAATATACTTGTTCAATTCATAATACAGGACTACATAGTAGGGAGGGGACTAAATGCTTATGGACTTCTTGGGCGTTACTACCATCTCCGGACTCTACAGTCAGTCAAAATCTAAACCCTAATGGATTTCAAATTCCCAAAGTTGTATACCCTATATAAAAGCGTATTGCCTACCTGCTGGACTCTGCCCACACGAAACCTGGAGAGGTCATTTCAGTAGTTGATGGGGCGTGACTAATAACGTCAAAGTTTTGAAGTTCAATCAGTTGTGGTTTTGCCTTGTGGCTAACCCAACCTTATATATCTATTTTCATATGGTTTTTGTTTATTTTGTCAATCAGCCGGCAATGTGATACAAAGGGTCAGCTACTCTCCTTCAACTGTTTGCTCATAGTCTCTGCTTAGCGATTGACCCTCGTTAACGTTTCCCATAGATGCATTCACTCCCGGGGCCCATGGGTGTGAACATTTTATATCTTGAACAAGTTTCCCCACAAAACTATTAACCCATAATCAGGTTGAGATTTAATCAATTAAATCTATTGACAATGTCTTTGCCCATCAGTCATGTTGCCCATCCCCTGAGCTGAATACCAATTTCGATTACTGCATGCGGCAATATACGTATTTCAGCTTTTTGCATACAACTTTCTGAAAAGGGGTGTGTCTTGTCACTACAGAACCTAACTGACTGGACGCCATATAACCAATATCCATAATTAATAATTTTTCGGAGTTTGTTTGGATCCCCATGCCATGTTTATCTCCCTACTAGTCTACCTAACATATTTGAATATCCCAGTTATTGCTATAATGGCCACTCCATAGGATAAGTAATGACTTTGATTATTCAGCGTTAGCGTGTGGGTCCTATCTCATGAAATGATAAGGATGAAATCTGAGTAATGTTTAATTGTATAGTACAGAATGTTGTTATAGGATAGACATGATGATGCATTCCCATAACATGGGAAGCACTGAGTCCCTGGTCTGTGGGAGAGTTTTGTGCTGGTATGATGCATTCCCACACTTTAAACATGTAAGTTTATTAAAATTTTGAGTTACATACTCCTAAAATGCACACATGTTGTTAGTTTATCGTCTTTTCCGTCTGGATGCCATGGCTTTTGCTTTTTGGTTTACTCTTGGACTGTCTGTTTTACTTAATTCTGTATGTCCTATTACGTCTGGGTCTAATAACTTTCCCATGGAACCTGGAATCTCTAATCTCTTTAATATTGCCTGTTTTGAGGCTGTCGTGATTGGTTTTCTCAGGCGTTCAATATTAATTGATTTTTTGGTCATTTTACCGTCTGAAAGTCGACGTAAATGAGCAGTATAGGGTGAACAACGTTCAGTTACCATATAGGGGCCTGAGTATGTTGCTTGTAGTTTCTTACTGGTATTTGGTTTTAATAAGTTTGGTATGTACAGGTATACGATATCTCCCACGGCATAGTCTGTTGTGGATTTAATTTTACTGTCATGTCTATTCTTCATTCCTTTGTGTGTTTTTAATAAGGTATCGGCAGCCAGCTTTTGTGCTGCTTCTCTTTGTTTGATTAAGTGGATGATCATTTCCTTTTCATTCTTAAAATCTGTTTTATTGAACAATGCTAATGATGCGTCTGTTGGTAACATTGATTGCTTCCCGAAGATAATAAAATTTGGTGAACAGCCCATAGTTTGACTGACAGTATTATTTAAGCCGAAAACTACTGATTGAAGATACAGGCTCCAATTTTTCTGATCTTTATAAATATATGACCTTAATGCGTTTTCTATTGATTGATTACTTCGCTCCACAGCTCCTTGACTTTTGGAGCAGAATGAACTCCCGAAAATCTGCTTAATTCCGAATTTAGAGCAGAATAATTTAGTTAATTTTGATGTGAATATCGAACCATTATCTGTATACATCACGCTTTGGAGACCGTGAATGCATATGACTTTGTCTATGTAATCTAATATGAAGGATGCGCTGTTGAGTTCCTTGCAATCCCATTACTACCTGTATATATTTACTTCCATTATGGGATGGTAAAAGTGGCCCTATGGTGTCCACACTTACGTGACTATAAGTTGTTAATATCGGTTCCCTGATATTCATGGGTAATTTTAGACGTTTTGGTCGTTTGTTTGTTATCAGACACGTATGGCATGTGCCGATGTAATTTGTTACATCTGCAAACATATTAACCCAGAAATATCTTTCTTTTATCAATTTGTAGGTTTTAACTATTCCTAAATGTCCCCCTAAAGGTGAGCAATGTGTGGTTTCAAGCAATTTATTGATCCACTTTTTAGGTACGACAACTTGTAATTCGATGTCAAGCTGTCGTCCGAATATTGATGAGTTTAGTTTGAAAAGAATATTGTCGCTGATTATGAAATTATCGTGTGTAAGCAATATCTGACGACTAATATAGTTGTCCTCTGGCAGATTTCCTTTCTCTATATATTCTCTCATTGTAATACAAAAAGGGTCTTTGGATTGAGCGGCTACTAATTGTAGGCGTGTTGGAGTCAATTTATAATGCTTGGATATTTCGATTATTGCTCTTTCAGCGTTGGGTGCTATTTTAGTAGCTAATTTCAAGCGCTTTTGCACTGCTGCTGCTCGTGAGACAACAGGTTTGTGCTTTTTAGCGGGTCTCCCCCTCCTTTTTGGGGTCTCAGACTCCGGCTGAGGTTTTGCAACATCTCTAAATGTTATATTTGAATCAGATTCTTTTAATGCTTTAGCTCTTGTTATAGCATTAAGTTTATGCTTTTGAGTAGACTTTTTACCAGTCGTAGGCTTTTTAGCTTTGGCGTGCTTACCTGTTGGTACATAGCCTGCTTGCTGAGCTTTAGCCTCCCATGGGATTCCGTCTTTTAGGATGGATCTTGGTTTAAACATTAAGATGGGTGAAGCTGGTACGGGGTCACTTAGTTTAAAGGTTTTAGTGATTTCTATATCAGAGAATCTGGTCATTTTGGGTGCTAAGACTACTTTACCTTGTAGTTTGATTGGTAATGGTTCATCCTCCTGTGGTGGATATCTTCGTCTCGAAAGAAAATCGGCTACTATGTTTGCTTTGCCTGCTAGATATTTAACAGTGAAGTCATATGACATAAAAAGGTCTAGCCAGCGGGCTAATCTGCCATTTGTTATTGCTTCTTTTTTATTAAAAAGTGATACCAGTGCTGTGTGGTCTGAGTAGATAGTGAAATGTGAGCATTCAGTGTATAGATGGAATCTACTAATGGCAAATACTACTGCTATCATTTCTCTGTCAGTAGTACTATATCTCATTTCTTGTTCAGTTAACGTCCTACCAGCGAATTCTATTAGTCTATAAAATCCATTTTCATCTTGCTGTGTTAATGCAGCACCGACACTATAACCGGAACTGTCGGTAAAAATTGAGAATTCTTTGGAAAAATCTGGAAATTTGAGTGTGACGTCGTCGTATATAGATTTCTTAATTTTATCAAATGCTCTTTGGCATTTCCCTGTCCATACAAAAGGTACTGACTCCTTCGTTAATTCATTTAAAGGTGCCATGATTTGGCTGAAACCCTTAATGAATCTTTTATAGAATTGGGCCATTCCATTAAAACTTTTCAATTCGGATTTGTTTAATGGTGATCTAAAGATTTTTAGAGGCCATAGTTTATCTGGTGTAGGTGACATACCGTCCTCAGTAATTCTGAACCTGAGAAAGTCAATTTTTGTGTATCCAAACTCACATTTTTGGGGTTTGAATTTCAGGTTACCTTTGACAATGATTTTCATTACTTCGTCTAAATCTTCTAAATGTCTTTCCCATGTTGGGCTGTATACAGCTATATCATCGACGTAGGCGCATGCATTACGATATTTACACTTTGCCATGAGCCGTTCCATAATGTCTTGATACCGTAGACCTGATATATTCATTCCCATAGGAATCGAATTCATTACATATTGTCAGCCGTTCGCTGAGAATGCTGTGATGTGTTTTGACTCTTCAGCTAATGGTATTTGATGGTATGCTGCGAAAATGTCCATTTTGCTATAATACTTGGCTTTTGACTGCCCTATAGTAGTGATTAAATCATCTGCTCTTGGGAAACTGTATGAGAATGTTTTTAGGCATTTGTTCGTATTTCTATAGTCTATGACTATCCTCCAGCTATCTGGTTTTGATAAGTCCATACCTGGCTTTGGTACTAAAATTGCGGGTGAATTGAATTCGCTAGGAGTGGTCAATTCTGTGATTACACCTTGTTGTAATTGTCTTTCCAATTGATGTTTCATAATATTCTCTTTCTTCGGTGACAGTCTGTATGGTGGTTTACAGGCTATAGTGCTGTCATCTTTTAATTCAAGTTTAATAGTTGAGTCAATTTTCTTACCGATAATATTCTCATTTGTGACAAAGGCATTTTGGTTGTCCGTTAATACTTTTTCTAGTTGTTGTTTTTGTATAGCACTCAGTTCAGGGTTGATTTTGTATTTTGGTTTTTCTGACGGATGATTTAGTTGTTTTAATACTTCTTCTCCACAGTTTATCCGAGTGAAAGCTGAGTTGGTGTTATTGTTAGTACTTTGGCGTTTTATATCATTGTTGGAAATATCTCCTAATGAAATCATAGTCATGGTGCTCGGTAATGGATTGAATATTGCCACCTTGGTGAACTTATTCAATTTAATTTCAATGTCTGATAGATTCGCCAATACCACTTTGACCGTATTTTTATTCCCATTAGGGGTTACTATAATATGCTTTAATAAAAAGTCAGTTGGTTCAGCAATGCTTTCTAGAATTCCTTGTGCTCCCTTCAGGCATGCATGGGTGTCAATTGATCCTCTAGTATGTAATTCCGAATTTGGAGGTATTATGACATTCTGTGATAGAATTACGTCAGTTTTAATGTGCTCTGCCTCGGTTGTGTTGAATTTAATTTCACCTGAATATTTCCTTAGGAAGTTTACCCCGAGAACACATTCATGATTCATTTTAGGTAGTACAAGAAATCTAAAAGATAATTCTTTTCCATCTATAAAAATCTTAGCCTTTATTGCTTTAGTGGATTTGATTAACCGACCATCTGCTATTGAAATTTTAGTATTTGTGTGGCCATGATATATTTTGCAATTTTCTTCCATTAATTTATGATATACCGCCTCACTTATGAAGCTTAGGGTGGCACCTGTATCGACCAATGCCTTCACGGTGACACTTTCAATATTCAAATCTAAGCATAAGCTCTTGCTTTCCAATGGTACTCTTAGAATTTGTTTATATTTAGCTCCATGATTTCTATTTCTTAAAGTCAGATATATTCCTGGTAGTTCGAAATCGTCTTTCAATGAGTCATTACTGTCGTAATTGGGATAGTCTTCGCAGTTTGAATAATATTCAGTATCCGATATTACTTCATCATATAAGGTATCTAGTGTGTTAAGTGATGGTATACCCATCGGGGATCTATCGGAGGGGTCTCTTTTACCGACTCTCCCTACATCCTATTCCTGATCATTATTTTGCTGATCATCAAATTGATCATCTTGTTGATCGTCCCCTATCTGGTTATCTCCATCATTATCTACCCATTCACCGTCATCGAAATTATCATCTTTATTGTCATCACCCTCGATGTTGTTGAATCTGTTATTTTGCTGTCTATTTTGTTGACTATTCTGATTTTGGTTGTTGGGGAATCTATTGTTTTGATTCCTATTAGGGTTTCTATTGAAATTTCTTTGATTTCCCTGATTGCCCTGTCTATTTCCTTGATTACCTTGGATAGGCTTATTTCCCTGATTGCCTTGGTTTGATATCCCCTGATTATTTTGATTACCTTGGTAGTTGGATCTATTGGGGTTTCTGTTTGGTGGTCTGTTTTGGTTGTTAGATGATTGACCACTGCTCTGATAATTACCTTGATTGTTTTGATAATTTCCCTGATTGTTCCAGTTTTGTCCCTGGTTTGGTCCCCAATTTTGAAATGGTCCGTAATACGGTACAACGGTACATGGTGGGAATCCCGGGACGAATTGGTTAAATCCCCAATTTTGATAACTGCCGTCATCCTGATTTGATTGATTGTTTTGATAACCTTGGTTGTTTTGGTATCCCTGATTGTTCTGGTACTTTTGATTTGATTGAAACCTTTTACCGTTATTAGAATTATTATTCTGAAAACCCTGGTTGTTATTCTGATAACCCTGGTTGCTATACTGTCTTTGATTACCTCTGTTATTCTGATTGGGGCCCATGTAGTTAAGGTCTGCATCTGCACTCATTTCATTTAGTTTTGCTGTTGGTGCTTCAGCAGTTGGATAGTGCTTAAACCGTCTTTCTTCTTTAGTTGCGGCCATTTCTACGTCATCAAAGTTTTTGAATGTACCCATATCGAAGGTGAGCACTTCCGCTATGTCAGGCTTATAACCTCTCACCAGTGCTTCAATTTTCGATTGCTTATCAATGTCAGTATTGAGAAGCAAGTCTACCATAGAGCTAGTGTAATCCCTTACGGATTCGCCATGCTTTTGTTTTCTATTACTATAGCCATTTAGAATGAGGTCAGGGGTGAGTCTACTGAATTGTGTTATGAATGCACTGTAGACTGTGTCAGGGTCGACTGCTAATAGATTAGTTCCTGCCTCTAGATTATCCAACCAGATTTTTGCTTTACCATCTAGTAATTCTCGGAAAATTGTGGCATGAATTTCGTGTTTTTCGGGCCAGCATCCGTCTACATAAGCCTTGAAATCTTTAAGAAAGCTTTTGGCTGATCGTGTTGGGGTAGCTTCCTTGAATTTTGGTGGTTTTGTAAATACAGAGGTGAGATTTGGGCTGTTAGATTTACCGATGCTATGAAATACGACTCGTCGTCCTTGGCTATCGTAGAAAGCCTCATCATTGTTAGTACTTTGTTTGTGATTAGGGTTAGTAGATAAATCATGTTGGGGGTCTGGAGATTGATGGGTTTGTTGCTGTTGCTGAGCATGTTGTTTTGCGTTAGTGGGCAAGTTTGGTGAACTTAGGTATGTGTCTTGGTGGACGGCGCCTCTAATATAGAATTGGGTGTCTCCCGGGGGCTCCCCCTGTAAATCTCTACACCCTTGATCTGGTGAATAGTGCAAATCTAGACCACAACCATCGGGTCTGATTTCCACAGCTTTTCTTACGTCTTTAACTACTTCCACTAAGTTACCGACCTGTTTTCTAGGGATGATTTTACATCTACTATATGCTGTGTTAGCTTATTAACCGCTAACTCTTGTTTACGCTGAATATTTGTAATTTCATTTGTTAGCTTAGCACCGATTGATTCAAAATTTGAATCATTGGAAGCTTGTAATGTATCAAACCTTAGGTTGTTTGTATCTTTTTGGCTCTTAAGACTTTGTTCTATTCCTTCCGTTCTTATATTGAGTGCAGTAAAGTCTCTAGCTAGACCACTAAGCCCTGAGTCGATTTCTCCTCTTAGCAGTTGTGTACAATTTTCAACTCTAGAGTCAATTGTACTCTTTAGTTGATCGATAATTTCTGCCATTTCTCCGTCTGTTAGTGACTCAAAGTCGTCAGATAGTGTTTCAGTCGGATCAATGTTTGGTAAATCTCTTTCACTGAAATTGAGTATGTATGGTAAATTTACTGTCAGACGCTTATTATGAGTTTTCACCTTTTCTGTTTGATTGATGGCGTCATCGACAAGTATATAAATTTGTGTCTCGGTATCAATAACATCTTTTTCGATTTGAGTATTTGCGTCTACTTTAATTAACTCAGTTTGAGTCTCATCGTCTATTCTATGTACAGAGCTAACCAGTGTTTGTGTGTTGGAATCATATCGTGGTATTAATGTGGTTCGATTTGTAACTGGATTATATAAGAATTGTGAGTTAAATGCTGATGCGTCACTTCTAAAAATAAATCTATTAGCTATACTGAGGTCTCTACCGCGAGCAACTGGTCTTGGGGTAGAAGTGAAGGGTGGTACATATCTTGGGCTAATAGGTCTATTTTGTGTATAAATAGGTACGGTACCAGATGCACTCACTATAGGACTAAGAGTCGGTTGAGTATTTGATTCTAATTCTGAATCAAGATCAATGTCAGAGTCTGAATTTTCATTGTCAATATTAATCTGTTCATTGGATTCTTCTGATATGGGTGTAATGGAATTGTCTATTTTTCTAGAGGTTGAAAGTCTAGCACGTTCTTTGAGATGTTGATAACTTTCAATAATAATACCTGGTTTTTCAAGCGATTGTTTGATTTCATTTATAAATTTTCTGGCATGACTTAGAGGTGTTTCTGGTTTGGGTCTTACAATCGAATTATCGATTATTTCAGAACTACCAAATTCAATGGGACTATTGTTAATATCAAGGCGAGTGTTAACGTTAGTAGCAGCACTTACCTCTTGTTGGTTGATTTCTTGCAGTGACATTTGTAGGTCTTCATGCTGTCCTCCTATGGCGTGGTGTTCCTTGATAGTTTCCTTATATCTTGCAATTTCAGCCTCTAATGAAATTCTTTTGGCTTTTGTTAATTTTAATTTAGCTTGTCTTTCTCTACTTAATTTAGCTTCTAGAGAATGTTTGGTTTTTTCAATGGTCGTTTTCCTAAGTGCACGCCTATCATTTTCGTTCATTATTTTGAGTGTTATACATTTTTAGAATTTTGATAATTCTCAGGGTCAAAACCGCTGTTCTCCACCAAATGTCAAGCGATGAATTCAATAAAATAAACTAGCAACTGGCCAGTAGAATTACAATATCTTTATTATTAAGCAGATGATAACTCTCCATCACTGACATAGAAAGATGTATCGTTTTACAATACATATTGACAGTTCATATTGGTCTAAAGGTTAAATGACAATTGACAAGCTTGATACACTGAGTTCCATATTGGCCTTACCTCTCAAGATATACAGAATCCATCATGAGTGTCCAATGAGTTGCTCCCTCAGTTCTACACAGAATGGTCGTGTGTAGACTGGCTCCAAGCTAACTAACTGTACCTCCTACTCTAGCCCTGCGCGCTCTCTGACACTGGGGCCCTGTGCTCATTGTTTATATTACTCTTATCCGGTGAACGGATATTCCCTAGGTTTCTGTTTCATATCACTATCCGATCCTTTAGGATAACAGGCTTGAGGGCTCGTTATAATGGGGAGAGTATCCTATTATTTAGGGTACCATAATGTAGAGTACACTCTTATGGTGAGTGTAGGTTTTAAATAGGCGATTAATAATTGGTTATTAATTTAGTGTAATCTATAGTCTAACATATCATTGGTGAAGAATATAGTGCAGATTGTACTTATTTAACATTCACTGCCGTAGTAGGTCTGGGGGAAACAGAAGGCCAGATTATACACGCAGAATGTGAGAAAACAATTTACGTTGTCTTGTTGCCGATTTCATATGAGCTGTAGTATATGCCTCTCATATCATTCCTCAATGGACCGGTGAATTCCAAGTACAATACGAAATTAGCACCTTTAACCAATCCTGTCGAGGTTCTTATAACTAGAAACTCTTTCTCCATGTCTCTAATCTCTGTGACTTTCAACTCATTCCCATTGGCGTCAGTCAATTCAATTGAATTAGGAACAACATCAAGAAGGTTGTTTGCATGAAAAATAACTTGATCGGTATTTTCCACACAAGTTAGAAATATCTCGACAGTACCCATAAACAAAAACTCATAAGGGTCAGGGATGAAATTGTAGTGGGATGGCTTTAGTGTGTCTGGTAGCCGCATCTTAACCTTTGGTGCCACAGTAGACGTCAGAGTCGTTGTCGTCTGCTTTGTGGTTGACGTCACAGTTGGTTTGAGTGTAGTCCGTACCAGGCCAGGTAAACCTGTAAAAGGAGGAGTATAGATTCTCTCTGGACCCTACTATTGAAATGTGATTTTGTGATATTACACACAAACATTAGCCCCTTTGTCTTTCTGAATATTTGCAACCAGCCCCGGTGAGTAGCTCATTCAGGCTCCACGGGCTCGATATAGTTTCGAGCTATAATTTGTTGCCATTGAGTTACTCACACGATCTCCAATACAGATGTAATGTGACAACAAAGGCTTCAGGCATCATGCTAACTTTAAATGGTTAAAACAAGCTAGTTATGCATCATAACTCTCCAGTGCATGCACTTAAGTCCACTAATGTTTCATCTTTAATTGAATAGATTATCGAGCCTGCAGGTCCTACAATGCGATGATATCTGATAATAAATGGATAACATTAAAATGCAGTTGCTCTTCAATATCACAACACATTTACATGTGTTAAAGGAAACAAAAGATATGCCTGTCTGCATGGTCTGTATTCTTTCTGTATTCTATTCCCATTACGCATATGGTCAATTCTCACGAAAATGGAGCACAGGCTCACTATACCTTTCCCCATCCATGTACACTTAACAGGGGGTCTAACTGCTATATTGTTTATACATTCACATTTCTGCTAGCATTATCATACTATGGGTACCCACTTTTGCCCATGTATTGATCTAATCTATGTCAATAACAGGATTAAATGTGGATATTTCAAAAGTTTTCAACTAAAAAAATATAAGTAAAACACATTAGGTGATTTATTTGAGGTACAATAAGGTCCATAATAACACTTTTCATATGGACCATTGTAGAATTGAAAAACGAAAATTTTGACACCATCAGAGCTCATTTTCAATCATTTTCTTGTTATTTATAAGGAAAAATGTATGTATGTACACTAGAATGAGTATAATGTCAAGGGGAAAATCCTCTTGGGATATTTGACTACTATATGTACAAAGGAACGGGGTAGATATAGGGGTATATTTCCCCCACTAGATGGACCTCCCCACCACCTGGGTCAGGTGGTTCTGTGCTGCCACACCAGGTGGCACTGCACTGAGACTGAACAAAGGAACTGAGTCATGGACGCCATGGACATTTGGTCATAAAATTTTAGCATCACCGTACATAGGTACATTGAATCATTGATTAAAGGAGAGTAATTAATATTTAGTAAATTATTTCATAACATGTTGATATATGTGGTCCAGGGAATATCCATGAAAAATATTGTCATAACTGGAGGAATACATTACAACCTATTCTGAGAAATCATGGAAATATCACCGTACGTAGGTACATCACCATGCATAGGTCCATGATTGAAACCTATGCCATAGAATGATAGAAATAGCTAATGCTATCTTTAAACCTGTTGATATACTTCAATTAACTAAGGATGAATACTATGGACCAGTTACAATACCAGAAATCAATAAATTTGTGAAGATAGTGACTGCAATGCATAGACATCACCATACATAGGTACATAACCATACGTAGGTCCAGCTCCATAAGTGGGTATAATTAATTGCAGCATAACCTATTATTATCATCATAGATATAAATGATAAAGACCCCTAGCCAATATGTTGTTATGACTGTATGAACAAAATATATCAGTTTTCTTGCAAATACTTCTGTTTTATAGCAACCCATGTAATTTGTTTATATACAAGATTCATCACCGTACGTAGGTCCACCAGTTTTCTTCCTAAAACTGTCATAAAATCTTTAATTTTCATAGTTAGTGTTCCCAATTTTGCGAGTAATTAACATTATATGCTGCCTTTCAGCCCACAAGAAATACAAAACATCTGAGCAGTTCAGATTTTTTCTCCTCCTCGGCCATGTGCTTCATTTTCATGAGAATTGACCATATACATGAAGTACAGATAATGTAGCACTTAACGCTATGCATTGGTGTGTAGAGGTTGGCGGAAAATGTCTTGAAGAAACCGGGAGTCAAACCCGGGACCCTCCAACCTGCAGGCGGAAGCTCTACCGCTGAGCTACTTCCCCGTCTGACATTCTCTACCTTCCATCTACATCTGGATCGGTATAATACACACGTAGGGGGAGCTACCACGGGATGCCAGCCCCTGGGGGCTGGGATCTCCAGAAACGGGGCTGCTGGCCTTATGGCAGAGCTGGCCCCTACACTCCTCCCTACCTACGGGGGGTAGCTTATACCGGCTGACCAGCCCCTGAGGGCTGGTGCAACCGGAATGGGGACAGATGGCATACCACCATGGACTCACAGCCAGAGCTGGCCCCTACACTCCTCCCAACCAGCTTCAACCATGGCCAACCAGCACCAAGCATTCCTCCCAACCAGATCGGTTGGGCTTTATCAAGCAGTGTGAGGCATTCCTGACTTCCCAGTTGACCTACCAGTACACAGTACTGCCAGGGTTGAAGCGTATCTGTATTATACCGTTCCAGACACCTACACCGAGTTCTCGTAGTCCCCCCTTGCAGGGCAGGACCAACTCGGTTTCTCCACCAGTGTAGAGGTTGGTGGAAAATGTCCTGGAGAAACCGGGAGTCAAACCCGGGACCCTCCAACCTGCAGGCGGAAGCTCTACCGCTGAGCTACTTCCCCGTCTGACATTCTCTACCTTCCATCTACATTTGGATCGGTATAATACACACGTAGGGGGAGCTACCACCGGATGCCAGCCCCTGGGGGCTGGGATCTCCAGAAACGGGGCTGCTGGCCTTATGGCAGAGCTGGCCCCTACACTCCTCCCTACCTACGGGGGGTAGCTTATACCGGCTGACCAGCCCCTGAGGGCTGGTGCAACTGGAACGGGGACAGATGGCATACCACCATGGACTCACAGCCAGAGCTGGCCCCTACAGGTGCATCTGATAAACTTGAATTGTCCCTTATCAATTATTCTATTGGGTTTGTATCTCAATAAAAGTGCTCTTAACCCTTTAGAGACACATATAAATTTCATAATTATTTGTTGTCATGCTGCTCTTATGCAACGCCACAGAGTGTCCTGGCAGCACTACTTTGGTTGCTGAATCCAACAGGCCCAGAATGATACGTACATGTACATTAATGCACTATTTGCGTGTTACCCATCACAATTGTATTCATACATCGTGATAAGGGATGGACATGATCCGCTAGCGCACTAAGATGTCCCTAAATGGCTGCCCAGTCAGAAGAAGAGAGGTATTTCAGTGATTGAAAAAGGTTATAAAGGGTTTACGATTAAAATGATTGAAAATGGGATGCCGACAACAGTTAACTGTTAATAGAAAATATCCTCACGTGTAACGACTATATAACGTTTGTTTATCAAATTTATAACTTTTCTTATTCAAGGATATGTTACTTTTTATCGGAAACTGTAAGATCAACGTGTATTCTTAATATCAGGTATCATGTTTATATATTTTGACGATGATTAAGTAATAGTTATAGGTACTGAACAATGTGCTTTAACAATACCAAAAGGAAATTTAGTACATCACCCAGTTGCTATATTAAATGGTATTTGTAAGGTTGAGAAACACATTTTATGGCTTATATGACTGAAAACGTTTGTAGAAATGCGATTGCATTGAAAAAAAAAAAACGTTTTATGAGTGCTCTAAAAAATCGTTTTGAAGGTTTTAAATAACACTTGTTAAACTTAAAAATAAAGATGTGTTCTCCCAACTGAGCTAACCAGGCAACCAATTTACAAGCAGTCAATGGAGTGACAAATTCTCTTAGCTTTAGGTACAGGTGCCCAGTAATAAAAGTCACATGATGGCCTTTTAACAGACCAATCTACACCAGAATCTGTAGTACAGTGGTAGCAAGTTGGCATGACATGTGGAGGGTCTTGAGTTTAAGGCTTCAGCATGGCACATTTCTACCAATGTTTTTCATGTATGTATACTACAAGTAGATTCTTGCTAGTAATTACTAAATTTGTAAATGTTCACATACCAAACATATAGATATACCTGTCTTCATTAACCATTCAGGAATCATATCATATGTTTACTGGGTTAGCATACAGCATAGTTAAGTTCTTAACACCTGCTTCAACCTGTTGCAACGTCAGTGGATCTATAACAAGTCTCCCAGACTTTATATACATGTAGTACAGTCTGGGCAAGTCCGAGACTGGATGGGTGAGGCCCACGATAAGCCCCACCACTACGGCCAATACCAAGGCAGCAAGCACGACAATGAAGGCATTGACACAGCTGACCTCGCAGGATGGGTTGGGTGGACCTGGCTTCTCTGTGGTATCGTTGTCCACTTGCACCTCTTTAGGAAAGGTAAGATTGGTCTCTGACGACTCCGAGATCCGATAATTTCGTGGCATATTGCCTCTTGGTGTACTAGCGTATTGTTAGGTAACAATCTGATAGGGTAGTCTGGATTACCAATAAAGAGCTAATAATATCTTATGTGATCCATCTGTTTAGAAGTATGTAGCCCCCGCTTGCTTTACCAGTGGGGCCAGGACTTTTGGCCATATGGCAGTGAAATGTCTCTTTATCAGGATGACCCGTTAGTGGAGAGGCATAGACTAGTGCCTGTGACACTAAATAATCTTAGGCCTATACAATTATCTGTCTTCATTCATAGGCCTATATGTAAGTACATTCTACGAAGTAGTAAGTGGTTCTGTTATCAATCTGTCACTATCTGCAATGTCTCAGTTCATCCATAAGATGCAGTTACATGTGCCTGCAGGGTTTAATGGGTCACCTTATCAATCGGCTCATCCTCAATTACTCAATTTAATACTTAGATGTACAATGTATGATGTATTGGCCATTCAACACATTATCGCTG
Source organism: Acholoe squamosa (assembly GCA_949317995.1). Taxonomy (NCBI): domain Eukaryota; kingdom Metazoa; phylum Annelida; class Polychaeta; order Phyllodocida; family Polynoidae; genus Acholoe; species Acholoe squamosa. The sequence continues at coordinate 56,738,933 of OX439038.1, forward strand.
TAACAGTGAACAAAATAAACATTGAATGGTTCAGTGACCGACCATCCCTACCATTCGATTATTTTCTTGGTATGTGATATTAAACATAAGCGTGGTTTCTTACCTGTCACATATTATGTATATTACAAAAAGAGTATGCTCAAGTGGGATACCCAAAGGGCATTAAACTCTTGATAGGTATATTACCCTGTAAAGACGTACAAAAACCACATGGTGTTTCAGTGGATTATGTCCTCTCAAAGGGACGCACTTTTTTTTTGCATTCCAGGCAAATACCATAATACATGTACTCAAATTATACAAAAGCACTTCCTCCTGATCCTTACAGTATGGGCTTGATACCCTCCTGAAGAATCTCCATAAGTGCCGGGGTACATCTCTTAGAAACACAATACTGTCCAGTTACTTGCCAAGTCTGTGCCTGTGTATCTTGACTAAAATAAAGTAAAATCCGTAGGAAGGAGGGACTATGTCGTTCAGTGAGGGTTATGGGCTCATATATGATATAGGCCAACACGTATTGATAGCTGCAATATCCATTAATTGGTACACTTATCCCCACTTCTTCCATCATTCAGAGGTCAGTAACTGAAGCATATTACGTGGATATTAAAACCATAATCTGATTCTCCCTATAATCAATGGGATTTGTAATGAAGCCGAGGTCCATCACATATTGTAAGACTACTGGTAGGCATACTTTTTGTATTGTAGAGTGCCTGCATAGCCTACTTAAGTCGATAGGGTACTTCAATAACGTGTAGTTTATAAATACATGTACTATAGTAATCTCTTCTTAAGAAGCAGGTGTGGTGCAAACCAAGCATATCATTAAAACCAATTACAGCACCAGAAATACTGAGGATCGAGTTTGCCCACGGTATATAGGCCTAGGCCTATAAATCGCCAAGATACCCGCTGTTGTAACTTAGTACCGAGGGCATGTTAACGGGGTGTTAACCAAGAAAGGGGGTGTGGATGGGGGGTCCCCCATGTCACATGTCAATTTTAAGAAATGGTTATGTCACATGTCACTTAAATCCCCATGTCCCATGTCACCTCTAAGAACCTCTCATGTCACATGTCGATTTTAAGAAATGGTTATGTCACATGTCACTTAAATCCCCATGTCCCATGTCACCTCTAAGAACCTCTCATGTCACATGTCGATTTTAAGAAATTGCCATGTCACCATGTCAAATTTAGTGGTCCACACCCATAAGAAAGGGGTTTTAATAGACTATACTACCAGCAATCGCCCATAGCCTATGGCATAGGCCTAGGTATTGCACAGTAGCCTAGGCCTATGCCTAAGGCTAAGTCTAGGGCCCACCACACTGCCCTACTAGTAGTAGCAATCAATGGCATTTGCAGTCTCTGAATTATTGGTTTTGTAAGCAGTTTTCTGTAAAGTAAATCACCTTCGGCGATTTGGCACGCTCACCACCTTGTAATCTTGAGCTCTAATCCACATAAACCACTAAGGGCTTATTCAATAGTGGCGGCAACAGAGATGTTATCCGGAGAAGTTGATTCTCAGAAAGCCCTCGTAGTGCAGACTCGCGAGCGTCACTGTCAGAGCAAATAGCCTTGATCCAATTTTTATAAACTAATAGTTTTGGCAAAAGTAGTTCTACGGCGTGGGACAGTATCCTTAGCCCTTTAATTGTTTCTAGTTCTATTATAGTTTAGAGTATGTAATCATGGTTTGTACGGCCTTACGTATCTGGATCGAGATTAATGCTAGATCACGTGACTAGATAAGCTGTACCACGTGACTACGTGGCCTTTCTGAGATCGCACGCTAGCCGATGTTATCCAGGGTTATCCAGTTTATATAGTAGCGCCCCCTAGAGTCGATTTCTAAAACGTTTTCAGAAATCGTCAACAGATGGCAGCGCGACGTAAACTTTTGACCAATCAGAATTCGACTTTATATTTGGCGCTGTGTGTGCCGCAAACATTCAAAATGGCGAATCGCTAGCAGGTCGACCTGTAAGGTGAGGTAATTTGTGTTATCTTCACGGTTAAAATACAGTATGGTAGCATTATATGTAGTTAGAGGTGAACGAGAGATAGTGAGGTATGTGCTATAAAATTTGGATAGCGAATCAATGAGTATTTGTTACTTTTGCAGTCAAATAATCATTGGCGCCCACCCACCGCGACGGATGACTTTTCCTGTACCTCGTTGAAGTGCCATGCAAAATCAAAACAATGGGCCGTCTAACTCAGAACACTCGGTTGTCAAATGCTTGTCACTTCTTCAGTGTTTATGATGTTCTGACCTATACATCTTTATAGGAGTGGTTGCCATTGTTTGTCCATTTTGACCGTTGATAAACACGAAGGTGACATCCAAAATTCCCACCCTCTTCCTGACGTCACTGGTGACTGGGTTATATATAGTGGGTAGGTTACGCTCTCTGCTCAGGCTCAGCTGTGTCTGTGAGCTGTCTCCACAAACGTAGGCCTACTGTGCATTGTGAATCTGTGATGAGTCATAAAGAGACAACCATGACTGTCAGGGGCGGATCCAGGGGGGGGGGGTGGGGATCAGCCTCGGCCAGCGGCTCTTGATACCAGTTCAATAGCCTGGGGTCAGTTCTACATATCACTGACACTGGATGTGTATTCCAGTTTATTACTTAATTACCCTCTTTGATCTAGATAAATCATAAGAATCTGATTGATCTGGGATGTGTTTTCACTCTTCAAGCTGAGATTGGGGCAATGCATAAGTGAAAAATCTGCTTTGGGAGTGAGCTTGAGGTCTGAAGGCTGAAGCCAGCCCGTACTATGTCGGGCTGGAGATACTCCTTAGACGCTCTGAGGGAACCTCAGAGACCAAGTGTGTCTGTTGTAGTCTGTTTGGTCAGCCAGATTGGCTGAGTGCCCAGTTCTCACAGAAGTACTTACTGTCAGGTCCAATGCTTCCACCAACACTTCCCTCAATGTATATCCAAAGATTCACAATACACAAAGCACTTGAAATACTTGTAATAATTAATAATCCAGGTGATTTTCAAATCTCCCTCCCTAACTCGAAATCAGTGTCGGCCATCTTGAAGCCAGGTGTAGCCACCTAGTGCCAAAAAGACTACACTATTCTTGGTTGGTTAGCCCTATGTTTCAAGAACAGTCTAACACCAGGTAGCACCACAAGATGTTGACAATGGAGGCCATTGAGGTAGTGATATCTAAGCTCAAGATAAACATGTCAGATTTATTGGATATATCTCATGTTTCAGTCAATATAAGCTGATGTACATGAAAACTACATGTTTGTGAATAGGAGGGACAATTTCCAGGAACTGAAAGTGAGTACTTAGTTCAGACTAGCCATGTGTTTTTGCCACTATAGACTTGTATACATCTTGGATCCTGCCTGTGAGCAGGCAGGTATTTCGGCCTAGCTGGAGAGGGCGAGCCTTGTGGGGGGGGGGGGGGGTAGGCCTAGGGGAACGGGCTATTCAAGTACCCATCACGACGGGTCATTCCATGCACTTTTTTTTTTTTTTTTTTTTGGGGGGGGGGGGGGTCATTTTGCAAAATCAGTTCTTAGTGGGGGAGGGGTCGCAATCATTTTTGTCATAGTGGTCGGGGGGGGGTCGGAAAAAAATCTGCTGATCCACCAAAATCCATCAAGCCCCCCAGCTGGCAATAAATGGCTCGTCTACTTATGCCAAGTTATGGGTACCATAATTCACCCTGGAGTCAGCCTGGACCATTCGCTCCACTTTTGGATGATTTGCTCTAAACTAGTGCTTATCCTTGCCCCAGACTCATATACTCATAATCATATAGTCTGGACTGAGGACTGAGTCATTTATTGCCAGCCGGGGAGCTTGATGGATTTTTGCAGACTGGCAAATTCTCCCCCCCCCCCCACCAATATGATAAAAGTTAACATGGCCCCCACCCACTTAGAACTGAATGTTCAAAGTGACACTCCCTGTGAAAATCGTATACACACATGGAATGATGTTTCGCGTTGAGCCCTTGAATCACCAATATTTAAGTTTGGGTGTTGGTCCCCCCCACCAATGGACTCTTTCAAAATGCCCCTCCCATAGGCTATATTTAACAAGGCATTGAGTTAGGGTTGTTCCTTTCCACTTTTTCATGGTTAATTTGCCTCCAAAATATTCCACTCCAACTTTTTTCTTATGAATAGATCTTCAAAGCTCAAAAAGCTACAGGGTCCTAGGGCCCCCAGACCCCCCTGTGAAGCTAGAAGAGTTGGAAAAATATTGGGTATATGACATCTCTGACCCCGCCCCCAACCCTCCTTCCACCCTTCTCAGACCTGAGTTGGGTTCTGGTACTAGCCGCGGCTTAGAATACGAGAGAATTTACAGTAGTGCGAATGATCCATAACCCCTTCCTGCCCCACCTATGGGGTGCACCCTGACCTTTATATGAACATCCTTTCCACAGCTAGGGCTTATCCTCGTTTATAAGCCATGCCCTTGATAGCATAGTGCCGGCAGTATGAAAAGGTGAACAAAAGGGAAAACTTATGATAGTCTAGGCTATGATATCTCCATTAAAAGTCATTTGTCACACCCGAATAATTACTTATTTTATGAAATGATATCCATGTGATACATGTCCACATGTGAACCATTTTTTGACATCCCTGAATAAATACCATCTATATACTATACTATAGATCATTCCGATAAACAGTAAGAGTCTGGCCACAAGGAACGTCTTACCAATGACGTTTTCTATGTTCCCGCATTGGTATGTGAATTTGGATGCTCTAATAAAAGAGATGTGCGTATCAGTCCACACATTATCTGTCATGTCATTGTCATAATATTGTCTGTAATTTCGGTTGTTTCTCAGCATTAGCACATAAATATGGAGAACGATACCGACAGTCCACACCTCCTGGTGGGTGCAGATGTAACTCTGTCTGGTGACGGCAGCCTGAACAGACTTGATGACTGCACCGTCCACTGCACACCACGACCGCTCGCGGCATCCACCGTGGTCAGAAATGGCCGAAAGTCTGAAAGGTAATTGATTATTGTGGTTTCATCAACTACCAGCAAATGTTATAATTATGTAGTAATTATTAAAGATGAAAAAGGGAACAGATTTGAAAAGTGTGGCTTCCCCAAGGGTCCTATGGCACAAAAATATGGGAAATTTAGTGGTATAGTGAATTTGCAGGATCCCGCTTTACAGTCACCCATCACATGGAACATTTGCATGAATTTGGCGGTCCTTAAACCGATTTAACTGACTGGCTTAAGCTTTGGTAACCCACTCATCGTACTTGATTTTGCAAACCTCAATACAAATAACAAATGCTCAATATTTTATAGGTTTCCAGTACAAGGGTCATTTCTAGATGATACAGCGCTCTCAGTGTCTTCAAGGCTAAGTGATGGGGTTCAAGGTCAACAGACAGAACCTTGTTCAGGTGATGACGGTCGCATGAAGAAGAAACCAGCTGGGTAAGTCTGTTTCTAGTATGTGAGGTAGCATGTTAACTTGGATAAATGTTATAGTAAACCTCCACAAACCAGAGGATAAATGATTACCGTAATGTCCCGCGTATAAAACGCAGCTCGCACCTAGAGTTTTAGAATATGGGCAAAAAATAAATAAAAAAAAATTATAACTTTTGTTCTACTGAATGGATTTAGAAAATTCAAAAAGCTATGTGTAGCTAAGGCACCCCGGAACCTCCTGAACCCCACTATGTCATATTTTGACCTAGTGGGAGTGTAACATATCAAAAGAAATCTCTTGGTATCCCCCTTGCGGATCCAGGGAGAACTAAACCCTGCGTATAAGATGTATTATACGCGAGAGATTACTTAGTATCTAGTGATTAAATGTACCATGTAACATTGTTGGACGGACTAGTATAGTCCCTTTAAGAACACCAAATGGAATTGCATGTATTGATAATATTGATATTCCTAAGGAAAATTATTATAATGAGACCGGGTTTATCCGCCTTCTCAATTTTCAGAGTTTTAAGATTCAATATCGATCAATCTATCAATGATGTCAGCATTGCTTCAGATAGATCATCTTTGGGCTTGTTGGCCTCAGATGCAATGGGAGGTAAGGTCATCATATCAGTTACTAAATGAATTACTGGTTCTTATAACTTGTATCATCTAATGATTATAAATGCAGTATTCAGTAATCAGTACAACGACAATTAGAATAAATATACAAGTAAATGGCATTGCAAGATGGCATATAAACGGCATTGCAAGATGGAAGTTATGGACCATATAACCCGGTAGTCAAAAGAGCGTTCCCACTTGAGAAAATTATGAAAATTTTATTTAGATTTGTCTGCAAGTCTACTCCACGTTTCCGCAAGTCCACCAAAACAACAAAATAGAAACAAAGGTAACCTCTATTTTCACATTTTTATTTACAGAACTTTCAAAATAAGATATGGCTTCTTTTAATCTGTAATGATAGTATGGCAGTACTCACCTAGGTTAAATTCAAACACGATTACGGTGCTTCATATGAGAGTGGCATTCTTCCTACACATTCAGGAACTCTTTTGTTGGATATTTCAGTATTGACTGAAAGTGATTTTAAATGGAAAATCGACCGATGTCAATGTGTGGAAAACTATAAGTTTTGTTTTTTTTTGTTGTTATTGTTTACTGAATGAGAATCTCTGATACATGTACTTATGAAACATCTCAGTCGATACTATATTTTTTCATTGTGCAGATGCCCAATATGCATTACCTAAACCTGGCAGCCATGCAGCTGGAGTCAGGAACGAGATCATGTCTGAGTCAAGTTTGACGACAGTAAGCCCGCTTGAAGGGTCTCTGGCTACAGTGAACAATACATTGACCAGCGCTCGATCTGCCCCTACGCAGAACCTCTCCAGCCTTTGGTTGTCTGGTACACTGACCTCAGCGCTTCAATCCAACCAAGTCCATTCAACTTACATGGACACTCCCCGACCAAATCAGCCGCAACACACATCAACCTCTCAATGTCACATACCTCATAGCCAAGGTCATATGGGTCAAGGTTACCCAAATCAGGACCATCCTGTGGAGATTGCCACGGGAGGCATGATGTTCGGAAGCCAAGGTGATTTGGATATGAGTGTAGTCGATGTTGAAATTAACGCAGATGAACTGGAGCAGTTTGATGAGGAATTCAGCGACATTGGTGACATTGACACAACCTTGGCTGAAGACAGTCCCCCAGCTGGCTGTGACCTGAGGACTGAGCTGCTCATAGCAGAACAGAGCATGCGGGAGGAGGAGCAGCGGGAAGGTAACAGACCTAGCCTCGACTTCTCTGTTGATGCTGACCAGACGCCAACCTTCCTCAGATCCAGACCCCTTACTGGGGAAAGTTCACCTGAGGAATCGCCCCGTGAAGAAAGCAGGCCTCATACCACCGGACAAGCCACCTACCCTGAGCCAGGTGAGTTTGACTTTTTACATATGCAGTACCTGTAGGTGTCCCCTAATCAGTTGAAGTTTACACCTGAAGTTATACCTCTATTTCTCCACATGTACACGAGAGGGCGCCACTCAAAACTGCATGGTCCTGGAGGTAAAAGAACTTCTGTGCTTTCATAACTGTATGTCGTAATCAATTTCAGAGACATGTACCATATAAATGCGGGCTTCCCAAGCCCACTTAAAAGGGTTTATATCTCATCTTTCCTATCCCCTCAGATGTGTGTGGTGCACATATGCGTGGGCACTGACACATTCCTCTGTGAAATTGTGTAATGTAGTTCTCACCATGAATATCACCTTAGCTGTCGAAATGGCGTAAAACATCTATTACTCATTCACTCACCATATAAATGCTGCTACTCAGAAATGTTAATGTGAGATATAGGACCTTATTGTGTGCTCTGATTCGGGTATTTAGCACTATAGAACAGTACTTTGTACTAAAGAAAGTTACGGCTTATAGCTCTTGCAAAGTTTGGGGTGCGGCTTATATGTGGGAGATTGTGGCAGTATATGATAGCTTAGGTAGTTAAGAGTTGAGGTCCTGTCTTTGTGGAATTGCTCTCTAATTCTTCGTAACACTGGTTAGACAGGTGAGTTTTAAAGAATACCGATCTAAATGTGATCTGGCGGTGCTGAACCTTAGGAAAGCTAACACATGATTCCAATATACAGAATCACACCTAAGGCGATAGCCATGACAAGTATTCACCCCATATAACCATGCTCTTTTTCCGTGTAGCTTATACATAGTCATTGTTAGGAAAGCTATGGCTAATAAAAAAGTCTGAATGGCTACAATAGAGTACCCAGTGTGACCACACATAGTGGAGCAATAGGCTGACGATGACTATCAGTACCAGCAAGTGTAGGCGGGGCTGGAGTGTTAAGGGAGAGTTTCCCCGGGCTGTTTCATATAGGGCCCGATAAACTCAAGTGGGACAAAATGGTGAACCTATTCAAATAACCAGCTCCAATGCTATACAATAATCTTATATGGACCCTGCGGGGGATGGTCACGTGGTGGTAGGGACGCTAGCTGGTGACGTCACAGATAAGGCTAACCCCTTATTAGAGCATAAAGACTTAACACGTACAGTTTTAGATGGACCACGATAAGAGGACTGGCTATTCTGTAGACTAAGAAAGCCCTGATGGTCCTGGCCCACTCATATCATGATTCTGTTGATGAAATAGGGACCTAAGAAAATCGAGGGTAATTACCAAATTTGGAGTTGTTTGTGAATTGCATTTGTGGTTTATTCACTCTTATGTTTGCTACCCATTGATGGCAAACTAGAAACGTTTTCTTTGCCATATGGTAGTTTGAAGTATGTGAGTCAGTTTTACTGGGTAGAAGATACGATTTTATCGGCAAGGTTGTGTTCCATGCACCAACAATGACTGCCCACAAAACATGCCACACCAGTGACATGTTTTGTCTGGACCAGGACCGCCCCTTGTTTTCTCTGGCACTGCCCCTTATTATCACTCACCAATCTGAAACATTACTTTGTTTGAATACCAAGCTTCTCAACCATAACACTGGAAAATTAGTAGGGTTGCCATAATGTAGTGAATAAAGGGGAATAGGCTAAATGTTAAAAATGAATTATTTAAATTGTGGAATGAGGACGAAAAGTGTATAAAGACTGAAACCCAGTGAAAGTTACCATAAATTAATTTGCTCCAGTATGTGAAGTACCGGTAGTCTATAACTAGGAGAGGTAAGGTCCATGGGGATATTGGTTTCCTTGTACAAACCTAGTAAAGCCATGTATAAGCCCCAGGCTTACCAGCCATTGTTAACCTATAGCATGTCTCTCAGCTTCCAACCCCTCCTCTAAGTGACTTCACGTGTTATGTGTACCTGGCGGTACTAAGATCTCTCCAACAGCAACTCCACTTCAGCACTGCATTAAACCCAGCCCAAATATACCCCGACATTAACTCTGTAATGGCAGCGGAGTAATCAAATTATTTTTGCCCTGTTGTCGTGATGATTTATGAATTAAGCCTTGATGAGTAACTCGCCAGGGCTGTATTTGTCCATAATGCTGACACAGTGGAGAGTTACTCACAAGATTCACATTGGTGCATCATAAGGTGAAATGAATATGGGATATTTTGGTATTAAGCTGACGTTAAAGGGTTAAAGATATAGCCCAAAACAGTTTCCCTTGCGCCCCCTCCCACCTTCACTCCTCTCAGTGTGCTGGACCCACATGTTTTCACATGGTATTTGCTCACAGTAAAAATGTTGGTTCTGGAGAGGGTGGCAGCTATAGGCAGTAGTGTGCTGCTTTTTTGTTTGAGGGCACGCAAAGGCGTGTGTTAAGCCCTCCAGGGTTTGAAGCCAATGCAGAGTCTATGGCTCCTGTCCTGGATGGAGGGGGGGGGGTGTTATTGCGCCAGTTAGTGGCACTTAGCATGTGAGACCCATGCACCATGTGTGCAGACTTGAGTTGTACTCCAGCGCCCACAGTGATATGATATTCCTTGTCACTTAGTATTGTTTGCATATATAGTTGTGGGGTTCAATAGGGATAGCTATGGGACAACAAACTAAAATCCTTGCTGAATTTGTCTTGGCCTATACTGTATATGAAATGTGTAAAAGGAACATTTTAGGTAGACATCAAATACCTCCTGAGTAAGGCGGCTATTATTTTTGGAGAGCTCTATAAGCCTTTCATGTAACCTGTTAAATATACAAGACGTGACTTAAGTGCGAGGTTTTATGGTATGCATGTATTACTCAAGCAAGTAATGCACCGACACATTTTGAGAAAGAGGAAAACCCCCGGTGATAACCAATCCAATCAACTATCAACTAAATACCGAGCCCCACACTCTTTGTTTCCCTTTAGTCTACAGTTATGACTAACATAAAACTACACAATTTGTACCGGAATGTGTCTAGACCAACACTTAGTGAATGGTCATGATCTAATCACAGGAGGTGGGCAAGAGTAGGTAGCTTTATTCATTGGGGGGGGGGGGGGTCAATAGATATGCACTATTGCAATTAAAATTCAGGAGGGAGGGGGTGGGGTTAAACCTTTCAGTGAAAAACATAAAAGCAAAAGCAACTAAAACTGAAAAAGAAAATGTTACACCCTCCCCCCCCCCCACACTTAGTATAAATAATGACCATTCTTGCATTGATCAGTTAGGTATGTGAGCATTGTTTGCTGCTTTTCACCTGTAACATGACATCATAATAAGATTGTGTTTACCTGTCACCACCCCTACCCCATATTCACACACAGAACAGGCTAAAACCAATGTAGGCTCAACACTGACTGCTTTGTCAAAGGCCTTGACCTGGGGCTAGCTAGAGAAACCTCATGTGGTTTAATTAAAATGAAGCTTTTGGCGCCAAGTGAGTGGAATGTCGTCTGCTTTCAGTGTAGCATAGTTGTACCCCCTGTAAGAGTCTTAGTGAATGTTGGTTGTAAATAATGATAAATTCTTACAGGTTGACTCTTCCAAATAGATGTATGGGATTTAAAAGTTGGTTGCTATTCTATTACCACACTTTGCTTCCCAATTAGCGTTAGTTGTAATGCTGCGTGACCGGAGGATAAATTGCTGGCAGTGCATCGCCGATAGTGTATCAGTCAATTATGTAGCCTACTTCAGGGCAACATGATGCGCTTAAATGCAGTCTTTTGCCCTAGCAAGTTACTTGCCAGGGTTGCATTCATTCATCATGGCGTCAGGGGGCCTTAGTTCAGTTGTCTGGCTCAAAGGTAAATGATGTACGTGGCTAATTTTACTATATCAGTCTTCATTACTTTTTCAGCAAATAGGCTAGAATATTTATTCATCTGCACTGCCATATAAGAACAAAAGTGGTCGGGAGGATACAAGTTTTACTACACAGCTCACCGACACTAAATCCATTATGTGGTTTTATGGCATTAACTTATCACTCACGCAGCCGTTGTTAATATCTCAGGTACATGTGTAAACTGTATCACATGTATGAACAGATACCACTCTCTTCCACTATGAGCCCCCCCCCCCCCCCCTTCACCCTCACCAGGTACCATAGGAGGTGATAATACGGTAGATATAGTCTAGGATCCTGATCCATTCATCCCAGTTGCAAGCTCTCTGGGAGATTCCTGTGTATCCCAGTATTGTGCTCTGTACAATGTCCTGTTTGATTCTGACCGTGTTGGAAGGAATCAGGCAGGTTGGGGTTAAGCTTTGGACTACATTTTAATAGAGGGGGTTGGTAGCTTCAGATGCCAGTGTGAGTCTGCTCCTGTGAATTTTTATCGACTATTGGTCTTCTCTTAAAGGCTATAATAGAATCCAAACCACCGGGCGTCTAGATGTGCAATCTACCTATGGACGTCACGTGGACCTGAAGTGTTTGGAAGTTAAATAATCGAGTACCTCTTGAATTCTTCTACAAAGTTTACCTTCCCTACACACAAGCATCCCAAAATTGCATGACAGGGGCGGGGAGCTTATCTCCAGAGTGACTTCTAATCCTCCAGGATCTGAAAAGGATCAAACACCACAAGATCAGGGGCCAGGAGGTGATTAATTATTCTAATTGACGTTAAATTATGTGCATAATCAGGGCTGTCCTTAAGGGGATATATAAAGGGGTTATGTGAGCATAGCTGAAATTAAACTTTGAGTTCTCCCATACCTAAACATACATTCACACAGTGGCGCCCCTGGCCGCAGGTCATGCACACATGCTCTGGGTGTATGTAAATGCGGGTGACTGGGGTATGCAAATGAGCTGCCAGAACCCCAGGCCTGGAGTAGGCGGCCTTAATAAGCACAGTGAGAACTGGTCAGTAGCACACATCAGTGGTTCACCCACCACCCAGGAGTACTCGTGATGAGAGGACCTGTGTCTGTGTTCTAAGTCTTACTTCTCTAGTGAGAAGGGCTATTACTACTCTGGGAGACAGGGTTAATATAAAATGGAGGGGGTGTGCTGGGATGTGGTACCCTATGTACCTATCCTCCCAGAAGGAATCATCCAGAGTCTAACCCAGGTCCGGCTGGGTGCCCAGGAGGAGGGGTTGATCATATACACCAATAAACCCAACACCAAAGACTTCCATGAAGATAAGGACATATCAAGTTGGACATCCTTCACCCTGGAGGAAGCCTATTCCCCACTATGGTCTATTGCACAGGGATGGAGTCAATGCCCCCATGGTGAGGCCTCAGGGCACCCAGCTCATCCTTACCCTGGAGGACCATCCCTAGCGTTACCATTCCTTAGATACCCTATGACTGACACCATGGAGGAGGGATACTGGAAGCAACATAGTTTGGATGTGGAAACCCTACTTTGTAGTTCCCCGGCTAAAGCATCACTGTTTGTAGATGATCTCCAAATATGCTACCCTATTAGGGATACTGTATGTGATCAAGGTACTGCTGGGTTATTTGGTATAACAGGCAAACGCAACCCAAGATCCATCCTTTTAACACCCTCGTTGCTAAATGACATAGCCACAATTCTTAGGCACCAGAGTGATATAGATCCCCAGACTGTGAATCACATGGACACTGTAACTGGCGGCAATGGATGGATGGTAGCTATACCAGAATCATGGAATCGGTTTGGAGCTTTTCTAGGCTTGAGAGATGTTGAGGAGGTGGTGAACCTGAACTGGGACTTGAAGGGGAGGAACGCAGCACTGTGGTCAGCGGATTGGGTATCAGATTGTGCTATAAGAGAAATAAGGTACTCACAGAGTAGAGAAAAAGTACTGATAAGCACACCAAACTATAAACTTAACCTTAATGGTAAGCTTGTCAGTCTTCAAACAAGTACTCAGATGAAGACCAAGCATCACGAGGTAGGATTTGATGACCATTCATGTGTACCAGAAATCAAAGAAACCTGTATGGGTATCACCACATCACATGCCCTAGAGGTTTGGGCTGGTGGTCGATATCACCTAAAGGATCCCCTTGAGTTGGGGGCCTGTGAGGGTAGGTACATCATGCAAGACACCCTGGAGGCAGGGGAAGGGGGTTGGTACCCCCTACAGGATCCACCGGACCTGGGTACTTATGGCCAGTATGTTCCACATGATTCCCTGCACCTGGGAGTGTGTGACCAATACCTCCATCAAGATCCCCTTGTGGCGGGGGCTTCTAACCAATACTTCCTACAAGATCCCCTGGAGGCAGAGATTCGTGACCCGTGTCTCTTACAGGATCCCCTGAACATGGTTGCTGGTGGTCAGTACCTACTACAAGATCCTCTAGACGCGGGTGCTCATGGCCAGTACCTCTGTAGGGTAGTGACAGGTAGTTGGGATGGAGTCAATGTGTTACCTATAACACCTGCATCGTACAATTTAGACAGTGAGGTGTCAGCTTTCTCCAACCCACTATGGCCTCTTAGATTAAAGGCCCTTGTACAGGAATACATAGAAAGGGTTGGATATGATGCTAACCTGTGCAGGGCATTAGTGCCCTACACACCAGTGGTACCTTACAGTTGGTGTCTACCATCAATCAGCTGTTTAAGGTCCCTGGATGAGTACAAAGGCGCCACCTTGAGGATGGAGTTTATTCCACCCCTTGTAGACCTACAGGAGATATTTGGTGTACAAATAGGTGAGCTTTTAATACATCTTAATAGCTTCATGACCATTCGTCCTTTTGATGCACCAATATAAGGGTTGGTGAGTTACTCACCGGCTTTACAATTGGCACACCATATACGTGTATAGTAACTCACTAAAAAGACATATACAAACGTCCCTTATTGAGTCCAAATACAAGTGCACATTTCTTATTTCATTTTCCCAAACAGCTATCGTCCTAGAGAAAACATCGTATGTTGTTTCTATTGAGAAGATCTTGACAGATGCACTTGGTTTATGAACCAGTACCTGAGATTAGTTTTGCTCTACATATGCCCACCGTAATTCCATACAATAACAATCCCAGTTTTCATACCCAGGGTTCTGCAATTAGCAGACCGGGTATACATAAAAGCTGGGTTCGCATTTTACCTGGACCCACTGAAGCCCCATGTATGCAGACCCAATGAAGTCCCATGTATGTAGTGTAAAATTGATATCTAGCCCAAAGATTAGAAATCACCTATTGAAGAGAGTGTAACCCACATGAAATTTCTTTTTCCACTTTTAATTTCAATGTCTCTGACCATACACCCATTTAGTGAGTTAACTGGTGCTCGGCACGATTTGTTGGTCCTAAAAGTCAGAGTTTGACAAACAACTTAGGTGTAGGTATCACTGTATAAATAGTCATGATGTTTCTTTTGGCAGCAGTAATGTTGTACATGTAACGGCATGTCAGTCATAGGCTGGACGCTTTCCTACATATGCAAAAATAAAACCCTTAAAAGGTAGTTTGCTGCAGTTTTGTTTAATCACAGAGGGGAAGAAATTGAATACTTTTTTTCCTTTTTAATGCAGGCATGATAGATTAAGAAATTAGAATTAAATGGTTTTTTTTCCTGAAAGCAAGTCTTTAATAATGTTGCTTTGTCTTCGATTGCCTCAACTGGCCTTGAAATTGAACAGAAAGGGGATGCATATTCATTATTTATATCGCATTTAGTGTGATTACATGTAAAAAACTAATAAATAAATTCAAATGTATTAAAGCGTTAAATGCAGAGTATTCCAGTCACCTTGCACAACTTCCTTATCTGATATTGTTATCTTGCAGTAACTTCAGCCAGTTCCACTGACTTTATAGACCCCAGGTTCCTGCAGCAGGCTCCTGTACAGCAGCTCAGTCCAGGTAAGTATTGGTCTTTGGACAAAATCACTCTTCCTATAGCTCTATATATTATAAATATTGATTCAGAGTAATGAGGGAAGCTAGAAACACCTTTTTCCACCAGTAGTGCTGCATTGATACACTATGCTGATAATTCACATGTATATCAACCCAGCAGGGTCAACATGATGCACCAATGTAGCATGTGAAACTAACTCCCCCAGACCTGCAATCAGGCATCTTGCCAACAGGACATGCATGTATCCATAATTGCACAGGGGTCTCAAATGAATGAAGGTATCATTAAGCACAGGATGTGAACCCAAAAATCCTCAACAGAGCACAGGCTGTGTAAGTGCAGTGAGAAACGCATAGTTGGCATAGAAATGCCTTAACGATCATTTACACTTTGCAGTGAAAATGAATAAACAAAGTGTATTCTTGTTTGCACATGCAGAGAGCAACGCAGATGAATCCATCAACTTTGCTGCATCCCTCCGTAATGCCCAGCCACCAGCTGCACCCTGCATTCCAGAACACTCCCATTCACTCATCACTTCAACGGAACATCACTTGGAACACTGCGAGCAGTACTCGAGTCAGCACTCGAGCCAACTCTCAGGACACTCAAGCCAGGCTTCGATCCAGTCAGTGATTGCGCGGTCGCTTAACCCGCCAGCTCAGAATGGAGATTTGTCTACCAGTCACAATAGCAGCACCTTCAGTAGGACAGGTGTCAGTGATGGCAGGCAGGAGTCTCTGGACATCAGTAGTAAGGGGAACATGACAACTGAGCATACTGGGGTATCACTCAGTGCGCTTATGGCACCGTCCTCCCGTCCACTCTCCGCTGCTAGTATCCAGGACAAGAGCCTGTTCCCAGCCGATGACCCCTCGATCTCAGCTGCCGACAGCTTGTTCAAGGTGCCCCAGGGTTTCCCACCCGGTTCTTCTTCCCACCGCGGTTCTGGATCTGGGCAGCAAGATGCTTCAAGTCATGAAGCCTCAAGCAGTAGCGAAAAGCGCAAGCCACTGGACCCAAGTCAGGAGTGTTTTTCACCAGATACCAGTGGTAGCACAGGTAGTGCGTTTGTCCCTTATCGACAAGAGAGTCAGCGTCAGAAGGACTGGGGAGACGTACTATCAGCTGCTGCCGGAGGACGCGTCCCCGGTCGTGGACAGTTCTCACATGATCTGTTATTGGGGCAACCAGCACACAATCCAGTCATTTCAGACTCCAATAATACCAGTTTGATCGACACGGACGATGAGATTGCTGCTGTACGCCAGGTGATTACACATTGTTATGATGACATATTAAGGTGAAATGTAAGTACTTGGATATGCCATTCAACCACCCTGGAAAGTATCAAAATAGTTGAGGAGTCTCAAAATTCTCACATACCATCAAATATGTAAATCAAAATGCCACGTTTCTTCCAAAAGAAAGGTCACTTCTGTTTAGATGTCCCTGCTAAAGGGTTTGATACACATAGCATTATATTGTAGAAAGTGAACCTTTTACCTACCAATATTTTTATTTGAATCCTTATTACATTCTAGGAGAATGCACGGATAGAAGAGCAGAGCCGTCGGCAAAGAGGTGTTGGGTCCCGAAACACCGATTCACATGGCTCCAGACCAGGTAAATATCAGTCTTACACTGTCTATATTATAATCTCGATGATTTCAGTAGTAAAGATATATTCTAAAGCTGCATTTACTTTATGTCAATGAATATTTTTGTGTTTAATGCTATGACATGACATGGTTTAGGTCTGGAGGGTGGCAGTTCTGAGGAGAATGAAACACCAACATCGAGGCGGGTGTTTGAGGCACGACAGTCAGCCGAGGGAGAAGTGATGGCGTCACCAGTGATGGGAGATGGGGGTGGAGGAGGGGACGGCAGTAGCGGGCATGGCAGGTGCGTTTGGTAAATGGATTCATGCACTGACAGTACTAAATTCAACAAAGTCCATATATGTGTGGGTCTTGAAAGGTATTGTACTAAAGTCTCTCTCGCTCAGAGGATTCCTCTGATCAAATCATACAAGAAGATTGACTGGGAGTGACATCTCTATTGGTAGCTCCCCCATTTCTTACTGTATTTGGTCCATCATGGCTTAATGATCTGTAGGTAGGACCAGGCTTGTAACTTGCTGAAGTTTTTTCCAGGCACTCTTTAGGGTAAGATAAAACTTACAACCCAGATGGTTTAATGATATATTGATACAGTGACACGGGTGGTGCACGAGGTGCCACCAGCGGTACGTCAGCGCAGCGTGTTGGTGGTAATACAACTCCAGATAACATACGGAGAACCAGCACAGCCAGCAGGAGGTCAAGGGCCACCTTTGAAGAAGACAACCCTGATGTGAGAATCTGCCAGCTTTCATCTGAAATTTGATAAGCATAATTTATTATCCATACACAGAATTCTATGGCAGTTTTAAGTAACTTACCTACCCAGTATTTTGTATGTTTAGATAGATTGTGATGGAAGGAAGATATGTTATTTGGTAGAAAGATTCCTTGTGATAAAAATTATGTAAAGGGAAAAACATTTTGAAAATGAAAATTGACCTCAATATTTTCTGCAGGCCCAGGAACGCATCCAGCCGATGGGGGATGACTTGCTGTCAGAGATGGCTTCCTCTCAGCGCCATGTTCGCTTTGTAAGTCCTGCTGATTGGCGGGGACGGACGCTGTCAGGAGCCTCGGATAGCGATGATTCTGGCAACTCACCAGGAATGTACACCCCAGACACACAGGTACATAATCTGACAATTTATATGCAAATCTAAGAAACTCAATTTATACGCAAACCTGAGAAACTCTCAAAAAGGGTAATACCTACAATAGATTTGTATTAAAGGTCTCAAAATCAGTCCCCAGATGTGTCTTAAAGAATTTCCTTCAACTCAGGGTACGCCTTATACACAAGGTAATAAGGCACATCTAAATTACTATAATGTAACAAGAATAAACATTAGCCCTGAAACATGCTGTTTCAAGATATTTTCCCTTCAGTAGGCATATTTAAACATGGATAGAGTATCACCCATGCTGATTGCTGTTCAATGGGGAAAATTCCAAAGATGTAGATAAACGTACATATATTACATTGTATAGTCGCTAAGTACAAAAATCTGTCTTTTTAACGTGTATAACACCAGGATGATCAGGAGTCTCACCTGGCGTCTCACCTGCTGCTGCCCTCTAGTGGTGGATACCAAAACTCCATGTTGGCTTCTCAAGGGGCCGCAGGCTGGGGATCAGCACCTCCCAACCTTGGACACTGGGATCCAGGCGATGGGCAGGACAACGACACACCCATAGCTCAGGTCAGCACATTAAGAAACATTCCTCATCAGTAGTGAGCTTAAGACGATTCTGTAACCCCACCATTTTGGCCACACTACTGATAA
Source organism: Acholoe squamosa (assembly GCA_949317995.1). Classification (NCBI taxonomy): domain Eukaryota; kingdom Metazoa; phylum Annelida; class Polychaeta; order Phyllodocida; family Polynoidae; genus Acholoe; species Acholoe squamosa. The sequence continues at coordinate 56,757,600 of OX439038.1, forward strand.
ATCTGGTGGGTTTTTTTTGGGTGTTTTTTTTTTAATTTTTTTTTTTTTTTTTGGGGGGGGGGTTGGTGAAATATTTCTGTTTGTTACAAATATTTGTGGGATTGAAATAATATATAACAAAATTCTGTGTAATACAGCCGCCAGGACCAGATGAAGGAGAAGATGAATCGGACGCTCTAGACTTCACCTTCTCTCACAAGATCTCCTTTGGGAATGCGGGTAACTTCTCACAGCTGCAGCCGTCCGGGAGTCCTCTCAGCGACCGCTTGTCAACAGGGGGTGTGTCAGGAGTGGGTGGGGCATCTTCAGACAGGCGCGGTAGCAAGGATAGTCATGCCAGCTTCATGAGCCGAGACTCTTCCCACCCAGACTGTGAGGGTAAAAGTGAGTAGAGTATTTCCAACTATAATTATTGTCCATGTTGTGTGTATTGATTTAGATGAGGTATCACTCCGGTACTTCTTCTTTTCTTTTTTCAAACAAAAAAAAACCCACAGTTTCTTAGTCTTGGTCTATTGTTCATTAATCAAAACAAGATTTAAAAATCTCTTGACTTTGTTATGGCCGTATTAACGAATGTTCACTGTATTGTTAAATGTTAGCGATTCGAGTAGACTTGGTAACCCAATTGTCTGCTTTCCATGTTTGAATATAGAATTCGGACACTGCATATCTCTAATTCACAGGCAAGCCCAATCTGGCCGAACCGCCTTTTGATGGGGTCGAGGATTGTGCCTTCAGACCAGCCTTTGAACCAAACCCAGATGCCTTGGGAGGTAACTTTATGGATAACCCTTTTGATGATAGTGGATCGGGCTTCCCCGCTAGTGGAGGGGTGTCATTTGGTGAAGATTTCACTGCTGGTCATGGATTCTTTGGTGCAGAGGGGGGATTCCCTGCTAGTGAAGGATTCACATCTGGCATTGGAGCCGACTTTGGAGAAGATGACTTTATGTCAGCAGGTAAGTTTCAACATTTTTAAAATGTTTGTAAAAGTAATTAAATTTCTCAGAGTTTTCGTTAAACATTTTTAAAATGTTTAACGAAAACTCTGAAAAATGTAATTACTTTTACAAATGAATTTGGGAAATACTATGTATTTTCTTGAAATCAAATAATGTTTGTTGTTGAAAGAGATTGAAAATGAACCACAGTTTGTGAGTTTAAATTATAGGAATAAATGCAATTTATGTAAAAGCCAAGTTGGAGTAGCACATAAAGCTCTTAGAAGAGAAAAATCACAGGTTTATGTGTGACGCAAAGTACTGTTGGGCTTGTACCTTAATATATACAAATGTACATCACATTGATGGTATTCTGAATCGTCTTGCATTACTCACAGATCAAGCGCTGGAAGCCATTGCAGAAGATGAAAAGGAAATAGAACAGGAGAATCGCTTTGTACTGGTGTGTATTCTTACCTTTTGTAGCCATTTCTTATAAACTCCAATGACTTGAACAAGGTCAAGATTTCATTGGATAAAATGTGTAATATGACATTCCCCAATTGTCATCATGATGCATCAATGTAGTGTAGACATATATTCGGTAATAATGGGGAGAGTCGTTTAGAATATATACGGTACTAGAATTTCCTGTTTAACGTTTATGTAAGGTAATAACAATTAATTCTTTCTTTATTTAGCCGGAGACGCTGCCTGACCACAACACAACCCTGGGTCTGCCGGAGTCGTGGACGTTCTCACAGAGTGTTCATATGCTGGTGCCATCCTGGGACGATGACTCCCCTATGCGTGTGTCCATGGGTACCTTCATGGCATCGCGGAGTGCAGCTCTGGGATCACTCGATGGTTACTCTGCAGATACCAGGGTAAGATAACAAGATTTTCTGACTTCATGTATTTTATGATGATCAAATCGCGTAATCTCTCGCATAAACGAGACGTATAAGACGCACCTAGATTTTTAGAATATGGTAAAAAAAACTTTAAAAAAAAAACTTCTACTGAATGGATTTTGAAAATTCAAAAAGCTATGTCTAGCTAAGGCCCTCTGGGACTTCCTGGGCCCCTGTCTGTCATATCATGACTTACCGGGAGTGTAAGATATCAAAAGAAAGGTCTTGGTGTCCCCCTCGTGGATCCAGGGAGAACTAAACCCTCCCGTATAAGACACGCCTTATACACGAGAGATTACGGTACTTATGCGAGACCTTTATACATTAGTTCACCTGGTTCCCCCATGGGGGCGCCCCAGTGAAGGATCTAGTCAATCTTGATGAATTCCTTTTGGAGCAAGACACCAGGTGGAACCACATACCACTCGTCTAAGGGTCATGCTCCTTTCCTGTGGTGTGCAGAGATCGATTAAGAAATCATTCAACCATTTAAAAGATGTGGTCTTGGGCTCTATAAATCACCATAACATGCGGATGCCTTAATTCTCAGCTCCAGCTTTGACACAACATTTTTATTGGATTGAGAACTTCACTTCAGAATTTAGGGGCCTGTCGGCATATGAGAAAGAAAATGGGAGGGTTAGAAACGGTACCACCACGTGGGACATAGATGTATATCTAGTGGGATTAAAGCTTCTGAGCTCTGCATCATACTTTAATAGAGTGTATACCCTTGTGTCATGATGCAGCCTTGGCTAGTGACTTACCACTGCTGCAGCCATACATCTTACTAACTGCATGTTTGAAACACCCTTTATACTTCAGTATGATGTGATAAAGCAGTGTATTACTGTGTTGATACATCACTTGAACATGAACTTTCATGCACCATGCATGAAAGGGTTAATCTTCAGGTTATGGATATGGATTAGAACCTGACTGGTTGTGATGGTGGTGTGGAGGGGTTGGGGGGGGGGTAGATTGCCTACCCAGCCCACATTTATTCACGGTCGATCTGAGATGTAAGGAAGGCCGTAATCCCTGAATAACCCCCTCACAGGTTCCCTAGCTTCCCCGTTACCAAAGGTGCATAGAACGCTTCTCCAGCACCCCACACCTTCACCCTCCCTAGGTGCCTGGAGGTGAACTTACAGGTATGGATACAAGGCTTTGATTATTTCTACAATCGCCTCAATCGAAAGGGTCTGACTTGCGATTTCGTAGTTCTATTTATGAGTAAGAGGAAACATCTTTGATATTTTCTGGAAGAAAATCCCAAATAGCTCGTCGTCCCCTGCTTTTCCACTGGCAGAAATTGATGCCATGGAAATAGATATGAATTTTTAGTTGAAACTTGAATAGACGAAAATCATAATATTTCTAGGCATAAACAACAACAGTGCTCAACAGCCAGCACGTTTCCTCACATGGTGTACTTATGGTAGCAGGGGCTTAGTTTTGGAGAGTCTTAATCTCAAGTCCTAAGTCTGCCTTAAGTACCGACTGCCCTCCCCCCACCTCCAAATCGTAACCAGTCTGTAGCTTGACCAGTGCTACTACCCATGCTGGGGGTCCAGACGTGGACATTCTGTCCCAGCACTCAGGGCAGAGCACCCACCCTACTTCACCCAGCAGCACCCTCTTTTTATTTCGGGAGTGCTTTTCGGCACATTACCTTGTCAAGTCAGATAAAATCTCTTCAAGGTGCATTCACCCAATCTGCGGGATTCTCTATGCTATGGTGTATTGATATGGAGTAGGAGGCTCTGAGAGTGAGGATCGGCAGAAAGGGGTTTTGGGCCACTCCCGGGTTAGCACCGAAGAGTGCCAGTTCCTTATTGGCCTGTCAAAGGTCATCACAATCTTAAGGTGGACAGACACTTCATACACCGGTTAGTGTGGGATTACACTTGTTCTATGGACTTGTATCATAGCTTTACATTGGGAGGATATAATGCTGACAGGTGCATGGGCTTGGACTGACAGGTAAGTTGCTTGTTCTTCAAATCTTATAGTCCCAACATCTTTCATTCCCCAGCTCCACACTGCTGGAGTTGCTATGCATGCATTGGAATTTGTCGACGTTTTCAGGTACAAGAAAAATGATGAGTAGGATAAGATATATTGACTAGTGGTTTACACTTTCTGTATAGACATCGTGATATGTTGCAGGAAGATAAGTGATCAGCGGCAAAACGGTATGGCATACCCTTAATAGGTTTCCAGGCTTAATCCACTGTGGGCTCAGATATGCGAGGGTGACGCTAGCGGTAGAGAGGTCTTCCCCAGGGTTTTGCTTTTATTTTACCTCAAATAAGCATACGTATTGAACAAGGGTTATTTTAATGGACTCGCTAAACAGAGGAGCATCCCTGTGCTATATCTTAATAGTATAATAATGCCCAAGGCTACAGATGCCAGGGTTTTGAAAGGGGGGGGGGTGCACCCCTCATTTAGCCCCTAATTTTGGCTAAATTCTAGGGTAAAAAAAGTTAGGTAAACTCTTAAGTACAGAGGAAAGGGGGGGGCGCCCCCCCCCCTCTAAATCCGCCACTGGGATGCTGAGACAATTTCCTTACGGGTTGTGCTTAGTTGCCGGGTCGTGAGGAAGATGTGTGCCCCTGGTAATGTACCTGTGAAGTTTCTGTCTGCTACAATGTATAAAGGTATTTGATTTTGAGGAATTAATGATATTCAATTGAAGGAATCTATGCTGCCTTATTGCACTTTTTACCTATTGTTCTGCTTTAAGAATACAGCCCTAGAGTATCTCGTCTATACTGCAGCACTTACAGTTTATTTGTTGGCAGTGCTCTGGTGTACCGCTCCTTAAGAGCTGCATGGTGACCAAATGCAATGCTGGCGAGTTAGGCACCAGTGCTGCATTTATGCATCATGCCAATCCTCAGTGCTCACGATGCACTAATTCAATGCTAGTGAGTTACTTAGCAGTACTTCACTGGAAACATGATATTATCCTTAAGGGGTTAAAGTCATGCTTTAATATCAACTGACTTATAGATACAGGTACATGGATACAAACATTGCTGTCACCTTGTCACACGGATGATACCCCTGTTATCACATCCACAAACACATCTACCCCTATCTCCACCACCCCTACACATATACATATATACAGACCAGGTATTCCCACCAGTGGTTCAGCCTTGTGAGAACATTACATATCCTCCTTACTGACATAATCCCTACATGCGGATTAATGGAAGGCAGATTTAGTCAAGTGATAATCCTCAGAGTCAACAGCGATTGGTGCGTGGCGACACCTAGTGGACCAGTGGAGGTGTTTTCTTTGAACCCTTTAAGAGTATTTTTGTGTCATGATGCATGAAGACAGCCCTGGGAAGTAGTGATGCACCAATGCAGTGTTGGTGTGGTTGTCACCAGGACTGCATTAATGCATTGAGTTAATGATTGAATTTAAAGGCTGATGAATCGTGTAACCCTTAACTTAAGTCCCAGGACCCACGTCTTTGCTAGTTACTCAGAAACTCCATGACTCAAAAGCCGATAAGACAATAAAAAAGTATGGAGTCCAGTCAAAGGTTGGCAACAAATATAAAGTATATTGATTATTGTAAGAGAAAGGTTTGGAAAAAGTATCCCATGTACTCAACAGACATTCTTCTTGGATGAGTTAGAATCGGGAGATGAATTGGGAGCATGCAGTCAAATTGTAGATAGAGGAACTAAAGCGTATTTCTGGTGCAATATCCAAGAAGACTTTGCAACATAAAGCTAGGATATTGCTTACAAGAGGAATTATAAGGAAAGCAAATCCTTTTGATATTCGCCATGTTAGCCTTTAAGCACCCGTGTACTACGCGTGTGGTGGGCATTACAATAACCAAGAACAGTCCGACTGGCCGTGAGGCATGTTCTACTGATTATGACTGCTTACTAGGAAAACAGAAGGAAATCTGCGATTAATGTACCTTTACTAAGCAGATTTCTCAAAGAGGCAATAAATACCGATGCTTATGAAACAATGTTATATATGCCTTCAAAGTAAATATACGGCTGTATTATGGTACTGTTCCATGTTGTCTTACCGTAATCTCCCGCGTATAAGGCGCAGCTCGCGTATAAGGCGCCCCCCCCCCAACTCACAGGGGGGCTGTTTTGCATATAAGGCGCCCCCTCAGGGGAGATTTTTGTTAATTTAGTACTGATCTATAGTAAAAATACCCCCCCTATAAGGCGCACCCCAAACTCAAGGCAATTTACCTCCCACATATAAGACCCAGCAGCATTTTTTTTGGCCTTATACGCGGGAGATTACGGTAATAACAAGATATGTATGGATACTGAGATTGTCAATTTGTTACACATGGATAATGAATAGATATAACATTCATTTTCACGCAAAAAAAAGGTTAGGTATATCTAGGCAAAGTTCTGCTCGAGGTGTCTTTGGCTTTTAAGCTGAACTGTTATGATAATATACTCCAAACTGAATTTTACAGACAACGTTGGTTCTATTTATCTCTAGGTCCCATGGAAGCTTAACATTCTGAACTCGTTGAACTCACATGTACTCATTGAACCGAGCATTTAATGAGAGCCGCTTACTTCTAGCCAATCTCCCTCTCTCTAACTCAGATCCAACTTAGCAGGCTGCGCAAAGCATTTTGGATCAAATGTATCAAGTTCATTGTTTGGAAACTAGATTAGGGGGCAAATCGCACAATATATTTAACATAAGAAGTATCCAAAAATATTTCTCACTCTTTCATAGATAAAATTAATATAAACTCAAGTGGTAAGTGCCAAAAGTGATATAGCATTTTGCCCAAATGTTAGGAATATGAATATACGCATTATGTATTAAGATACATGTCGATTTATGAGTTGAGCAAACCCCTTCAAGCCACACGTTCATACAGGATTTACAATTCCCAGGTACCGAGTGAAAGGAGTTTGGGCGGGGGGTTCTCTCCTACTCCCCTACCCTACCCAGCCTAAGACTTAAGTATTACCACCGTTTCCACACCAGGACCAGTCCTTTTGACATGATAATGAGCTGGTGTTGACCTGTTTGACATGGTTCACCAGCTCATTGATCAGCTAATACAGCTACCGCGTGTAAACATGTTACTCAATGCACCAACCAACACTACCCACCCCCAAGTGCTTGGTAAAACTTTGTTTCCATTTCGCTTCTTATGTCAAAAAGTTTAATACAACCTAGACTCTTTGGTGTTTCCAATATTAAAACTTGGGGAAGAACCAAACATTTCAGTGAAATATTTTGGCAATAATTGAGTGTTATGGTAAAAGCCGATCTTGGAGGTTTGGCGGGAAAAGTCAGACGACATTAAGGTTTTAACTCAGAAGTAGTAGAGGAGACCTTACATCATTAAGCCAATACGTCCGGTATGACTTCCCCATGCTGGATTGTTCACAATGCATTGAAAGCCTTATAATTTGGCCTCCGAGTGAGGCATTGTTTGCGATTAGAGTTATTTTCTGGCAGCAGGGAGCCAGGCAGGGCCAGACGGTGCTTTTGCAGGGTGTTGTGAATGGGTCCCTCCGCTATAACAGTAGCACTCAGGGAGTACCCCGTTACCAGGCCTATATACCCAACCACAGCTAACTCAGAACGCCGCTGAGGACTAAGTCGTACCTTTCAGCCCATGAATAAGCTATCCCATCAAAATGTTTCGCAAGGTGAGCAACACTTGTGTATCTTTTTTTGTGAATTTCTTTAACAAGTTCCATGTGGGTGCACAGATTTGTTAAGAAAGAACCTAGTGCTTGAGCTCTGCCTAGACGTGCTCTGACCGATCCTACCATGAATAGAGCTTGTGGTCTAATTCCCATGTTTAATGGGTTCCTATCTGGCTGCTTATGTGGAAGCAACCTTACTGCTATACTTGTAAGTCTAGTTTAGATACACAAGGCCTTATGAGTAGTGTGCCCTTATTTGTAAAGGAACAAGACTCGAATGGCTAAATAGGATGCATTTGTATAAATGTATACCTCGACACAGGTTTACTGTGATTTAGTCTCCAAGTTCCTTGGCAATACCAAAGTTTTTATGTTTTTTTTTAATGCCTTTTTTTTTTTATCTGGACGGGGGGGGGGGGGGTAAATAAGATATTTCCAAAAATGGATGAATTGCGCCTTTAAGATTTAAGATGCGAGCTTCCATACAATTCTGACCTACTCATCCACGCATTCAACATGTACCAAACCGTGCCCCTGAATATTAATTCCCCGCTGGATTCTGGAGACCACCACCCTCAAATACAATCTACTCCCGGTCCTTCCCAAAGTCAGCCAATAACATACCATGGGCCTTTGCATTTAGGGCGGGGTGTTGTTTCCCATTACTTCTAGAATTAGCTGGATTCAGGTTAATGTTTAAGGTAGGTCTTTTCAGACTGGTGAGTCCAACAATGGCTTGAGCCCCCTTTGTACATATGTGGGAGTATAATCACTGGGGTTAATTGACTATTTTCTCAGATTAACGTTGGTCGTGTGGTTCATTGTAACTTTTAGACTACTGTAGGTGCTTTAGTAACTCCCATACATTAAAGCCAGAGAAAACAGGCCAATTGATACATGTTAGAGCTTAGGGTAAATGCATATACCTTTATGTTTATGGCTTATGAAAAATAATGGAGGGGAATAAGAAGCCAGGTTAGCTATGAATATTAATCCGCCATTCAACTAGGGCAATGATTAAACCAATATTGTTCTACAAACAACTGCTATTCGTTGCTACTGTTGCAGGTCGTGCAAAATTTCCAAAGAGGTGGGGTGGGGGGTTGTCTATAAAATTCAGACTGCCCCCTCCCATGTGTTGTTAAATGTGACCACCTCTTGTAGCTACACCACACACCTGTTGAAGGGTGAGTGTGACCAAATCTCTATATCAGCCAGGTAAATTCCAGGTGTGTTCAGTAGGACATTTACCTGGAGTATTGATCCAACATACCCAGGAGGAAGCCGGCCTACCCCACCCCAGCTGTCACTACACTCCTCCAGGGCCGCACCTGATAAACTCTGACACCACTGACTGCCCACCCTACTTATCATGTGATAAAAAGTGATTCGCAGATCATGTATAATCTATGACCGGTACATGTGTGGCCAATGTTAGACACATTGAGTAGCATTAAGTCCTATGCTCTATGTTTTAATAGGGGCATTGGTGAATGATTTCAAAGGCTGTTTAAAGATGTCCTGTATTACGATTTTACATGGCTACTGAGCTGACAATATTACAACCTGGAGGAAGTACTTGTGTAGGAGGATCAATCTCTGGAGTTAGCTGACTGAGGATATTGCTCCCATATTTGAGCATTGGGTTCCGCCGGAACCACTGAGCTGTCCCGGTACCATTTGGGTGATATATTAAGTGGATACCAGTTGCACCATAAAAATTAGAGAGTGAATTCCAGGGAATTTTCCCATTGTTTAGAACCGATATCTCTATTTAAATCAAATACAATACATCAGAGTGGGATGATCCAACAAAAAGACAAATCAATGTCACAACAAGTATTTCCCTTAAAGGCAACAGCGCTGATTAAAAGGGAAGATTCTCGACGTTTAGATAAACCATTGCTAGGACATGTCAGGCAACCTACCACGTCTAAGATACCTAGAAGGTCTGATGATGGCCCGACCAATGAAACACCTTCTCCAACCCTGAAAAGAGCTCTATTTGTACCGTCTGCTTCCAGACTCTGGCCAAGGTACCATGCCCAAGCCAAGGTAGACTGTCGTTTGTAATTTGAACGATGATAAAGAAGTGATGGAATATAAAGTCATCGTTACAATAACTAGGAAATGAAAGAATGGAAGAACTATCCATCGCAACTATAATTAGCTGTCAAGTCGAAAATAATCATAGCAAAGAAGTTATAAGAGGGATATGTAGCTTGCATTGAGTTGGTGTGATAAGGTTGCAGTGAGATTATGTGAAGAGGATTAGAGGGTTTATATCTCTCTCTCTGAGTGCTTGGTTACCTGGGTATGCCAGAAGACACACAGGCAGTGGTCACTGGACACAAACTGGGTTATCAGAACCAAGTAATGCCTCTAATGTATCTAGGAGTGTGTGGAGTGTATATATATGAGCAGCCAGACAGAAAGGAAGCTTCGCATGGGGGCACATAGAGCATGGTATCTGTGTGGCTGCTAACAAGGGGAATTCATACTGTAACAGTGTTATCAGGTAAAGAGTTAGGATAATCCATAACTCCCCGAGTGGGACAACCTTCCTGCGTGGATGGTGCTCATCTGCAGCTCAAAGCTCCTCCATATAAATGTGTACCTGGAACTTCTCATCGAGTAGGCTTAACTTCCCTCTTTTACTGGCAATACTTCACACGATACATGCATATTGTGCTACTTACCAGGTAGTTAATTTTATAATTTATCTTTATACCTCTTTATTTGCAGCCAAGTTTTGGGACCAGTAAGATTGTGACACCGCCAGGTAACAGGAGACCGGTAGCTCTCATTCAGACATCGTCCCTGTCAGATATCCATGAGCAGGCTAGTGATGATGTGCGGGGGTCAGGGGTTGGCAGTGACATTGATGTAGAACGTAAGTAATAAATCTCACATCTCCCCAAGTTTAGTGTTGACTCAAAACATTGCTTGATAAGTACATGTATTGATTAATGTAAATTGAAGTTACATAGATATCTTTCCAGTAGTGTATATAAGCCGCAACTGCATAAAAGCCGCACCTAGACCTTCTAGATATACGTTAACCCGCCTTTCGTGATTTTCTACTCACTCTATTTTCATAGTTCAAAACCATTCATAGATGAGCCTAGTGTGTTTAGGCCATGTTTTCATTACATGTACATGTCATAAAGAGCCAGCCATAATGATTTCTCTACATTGAACTGACTCCTAGTGCACTCATTACATGATTCTTGTGAAATATGACTTAATGATTATTGCCTTGTTTCCAGCCCTTGGTGACCGCACCCTCCAGACAGAGGACCTAGAGCACACACCAGGTACAGGCAATGGCTGGAATGTGGGCAGCAATACCTTCGCTGTGGACAAAGGGCCAGTAGGTATAAGCCTCAACGACACACCACAGGACTATCCCAGCAGACCTTCCAGTTCAGCGAATACGTCGGCAAACCAAACCACTGCCATCAATATCAGCACTGTAAGCAATGTGATAGCTTCCTCTTCTGCACAGGCTAACCCAGCGGAACTCGCGGAAATGATCATGAAGATGTCCAGTCAAAAGCTTGCCAGCCGCCTTGCACGGCCAGGCAGTGCCAAGACAGGGAGTACTAAAAGTGAAGGTGCTGATAAAGCAGACAAAAGTGGTAGAAAGGATCAAGCGGTTGGTAGGAGAGAACAAGCAGAATTAGCCAGCCAAAGACGGCCCGATGGAAAGTCAGAGAAGCAAGAATCATCGCGGCAGTCATTGGCAAGAACAAGTTCACCATCTGGCGTGAACCGTAATAATACACAAAGCAGAGAGAGTATTTCTGAGCTTAAGAGGACCCCAAGTCATGACAACATGGCTAGCAGCAATGGTTGTTCACGTGGTGGTTCTGGCAGGAACAGACCTTCACCACCACCAATTAACGGGCACACAAAGATCCCATTGTACCAGTGGAACGACCAACCTGAGGTGCCTACGAGTAGTCACCAGCAGACCTCGGAGCGTGATAGTGGCAAACAAGCTAATAATCGTAATAACAATCATGGCCAGAATGGTGGCAGACCACGAGAAAATGATGAGATTGATGAAAGTATTAGGCGTGTTGCACAATATAATGGTGTGGCTGACGTAACAGACAATCGTGAAGCAGCCGTCGAACGCTATGACGACCGTACCCGCAAGGGCTCAATTGGCTCTTCTGCTAAAAAAGGGCTAGAAAACGCTCATAGTAAGAGTCATATTAGTAGACCTTCACCAAGTAGGCAGGAGAGTTCCCTTTCTAAGCAGAGCCAAGGAGACGGACAATCAAGACAGTCCGACAGTAAGGTCCGGAGTACTAGGGAACATGAATTTAATGATGAGAGTGATGATTACCTAAAGGACCATCCAGATTCAAATCGCTATGGATCTACTAAAATATCTAAGCGAGATAGCAGTGATTCTCAACTCAGATACCCAGAGAGAGATAAAAAGGAACTCAAAGACAGTAATAGTAAGGGCCGGTCCAACAACAACACAGATGAAAGGGCACAGAAGGGTGGCTATGATCATAGGTCTTCAACAATTAGAAATAAACAAAATGAGATGGACAAAAATACTTGTGACAATCAAAATGAACTCAAAAAACCTAGCAGAGTTTCCGAGGCTGGGTCACAAAGTAGAGGGTTGTCCCAAAGAGAAGATAGTATAGAGAATGAGACTGACTTCTGTGAAAGGTCCTCTCCAGAACGCTGGAAGTCCCCAAGGTTATCAATGATGACGTCGACAAGGTCTCGAAGGGAGGACACTTATGGAGAAAGTATCCTATGGGAAAGTACCCGTCAAGGATACAATATCGATGATGACCTTCATGGTCATCAGAGTACTCCCAAAAAGTTCAATCCTAATGAATCAAATGAATTTGAATTTGACCCTGACCACAGCATCCCTAATGACCTGCGGTCGAATGGACCACAGAAGCCAGTTGACTCATGGAGGCGTAATCTTCAACCAGATGGAACCCAGTCCAAAGCACCTCACTCCTCTGTACCAACACTTCTGACTAATCAGTCCTTGCTGGACACACCCTTTGCTAATAAGTACCTCAGCCCTAAAAGTCAAGCACATGTGACCTTCAGTAGTGAAGAGCAGCGGCCACTGCAGTCCATATCTGTTGTGAGTGATCAGTTTAATGCTGAGGACAGGCATCATTCACAAAGACAGCAGTCTGTTTCTATGGTGAGCGACCAACTGAACGCTAGCGAACATGGTCAAAATCAGCGACACCGACTCCAGTCCTCGTCACTGGTTAGTGACGCATGGTCTACAATGGATAGAGACTTTCATCATAAGGAGAACCAACCCCCTGAAGAACTTGATGGACACAGTCCATGCAATCTCAATACATTCCCTCCACCGCGGGCGCCCTTAGCCTTTGCCAAGCATCGACAGTCAAACACAGATGAATCATATATCAGTGGCTATCATAGTAACAGTGTGATTCAGAAAACTATGAGCCCTGCACGAGAAATAATGTGTAAGTACACATCTTGAATCAATAACTATATTTCAGGCAATATTTACAGTTGAAATACATATATTACATGCTCTTGAATCTTCACATTAATAAAATTTGATTATTATTTATTAGAGAGAAAATTGACAGACTTAAGGCCAGTCCAAAATAAAACGTTGGTCCATGGATTTCCCGCACCACATTTTCGGAAAAGGAAATTTTGCTTTTCTTTGAAAATTATTTTGTTTATGGATTGCGCCCGCACCATTTTCTCCAAAAATCAGTGTTTTTTTTTGTTTTGCTTTTGGCCATAATTTTTGGTCTAATGATGTAAGACACTAGGTTTAAAAATTGGCCAACTCCTCTCAAAAATGTATTTGCTGGTGTCCAATCTGATACTCTGACTGTAATGTTCATTTGGGGTTAAAAAAGATAAGTGTAGATATTACTTTATCACTGTGCAAGAGGTCATTACCCCAGAAGGTATACAAAAAGAAATAAAATAAAATCGCCCTCTCATCTATGATGTGCAGAATCCATTGACAAAAAAGTTTTAAAAAAAAAATTGGCCCTCCCTCTCCAATTTTTCAAAACGAAAAATCCATAGACCAAATTTTTAATTTGGTGTGGCCTAAGCATCTGATTTTATATACTCTAGCCATTTATTAAATAGACTTGCCAGTATATATATTTGCAGTATAAATACAGTATCAACATATAAACATCAATGATTCGAGGTGTTAAAGTCCTCTTACTCCCAACTCCAGACTCTTCACGGTCAGTGCCAAGTCAGCGTGTATCAGTGAGCGCCCCTTCTGAGCTGCGTATGCCTGAAGTGTGTTGTGTTGGCCTGTCAGTACTAACTGTACTACCACTCGTTAACCCATCTGACCGCTGGCTCAACGTTCATCTCCAAGTGGCAAGCCTAGAAGTAGGTGGTGTCGCGCATGACCCACAGCGATTCATCCCCTTTGTATTGAAGGAAAAGGTGCTTATTGAACCCCGGACCACAGAAGATGTCAAGGTATGCACACCACATTAAGCAGCTCTTTTAGCAACTTAACAGGCCAATTATAGCGTTTTATACTTTTATGTGTGGTTAATCTCCTGGTTTCATCATTCAAAATGTACGTGGATGCAGGCCAGCTATCTTGCTAGTGCTGCATCTTTGCAGTAATACACTCAAAGTATTGCTGAGTTACTTGTCAACACCAAATAACAGTATTAAAAGAAATGAACATGTAGGCCTGAGACAACATGCTGTTTTAAGTAGGTTAATTTTCATAAGTTATGCTGCCAGGAGATTATTTCTCATAAATGGGGAGATGGAAAAAAAAGCTATATGATACTGATGACATCTATCTCCTATCTCTAGGTCATCTTCTCACCACGGATACCCGGTGTCTATGTTGGCCAGCTCAAAGTGATAGCCAGCCCAGTCGGCTCAGAGAACTCCCAAACATCTGTGAACCTACCCACCATGGTCACACTACAAGCAATTGCTGAACAGCCTGATATCCAGGTAAAAAAAAATATATTAAACAATGTGTTTTTAATCAGTGAGGCTATTGAAGAGCCCCTCTTTATTTACTAAGATATGTGTCTAAGAGTATGTTGAATTTCGCTTTCATGGGAGTTCTTAATCACAGAATGCGTGCTCTTGTATCTATAAAGGTATTGACAGAAGGGGACCGGGAGCTGCTGGACTTCGGTGCTTTACCATGGGGTTCCCAGAAGAGTTTACATGTTGCCCTAATTAACCGCGGACAGGCCAGCATCCCAGTACGGCTTGTCATCGCCTCGGTAAGAACTACTGACAAGATTCACATATCCATGCATATAATATGTGCAAGACGCTTTGCACATTGTGAGATCAAAACAAAGTTATTGATGGCTCAGAAAAGCATATTTGTTCTTCCATAGCTACCATCTTAGAAAAATGAAGAGAGAATATAAAACATTGAAGAACCTGCATTGGTTTTTGAAAAATTTCCAAGCATTCCCTGTTCTTATTCTTCTTGTCAAGCATTGGCCTTATCAATGAATCGTCTCATTTGCCTCAACAGGACAAGTCCTCTGCACAATGCTTTACGTTCCAAGACAAGGGTTCAGGTGATTCATCAATTATATCGCTGACACGCCCACTCAATGCACCAACTGTGGCACCGACAGTTGCCAATTATACACTGCCCAGTGCTGGCCACGAGAAGGGGCCAATCACGCCGGTCTTCTTGTATTTCCGATGTCCTACCCGCCAAATGGACAGAGGTCAGTATCATAAGTCAAAGAATATGGAACTAGAAGCTGGTAATACTTCTCTTTTAGCTAATGTACTGTGATCCTATACATATTGTACTTTTGTAGTACCGGTAACAAAGGTAATTAAAGCAGGAATTCAACATTTTAGTTATGGTACCAGTATTACCGGTACATAAAATAACCTACCGCCGGTAAGTTGGAAACAGACGTAATAATTTGACAAGGGGTTGACCATTGCAGCTGACATTAATGTCGATACTATTCTAATATGATATTTACTACTCTGTACATACATATTCTAGACCCAACAAGTCTCCCTGAAGAATTCAGTGCCCATCTGGAGATCGAAGTGGACACTCCATCTGCTCAAATACCCATTGGATCATTATCGATGAAAGCTGCAGTTGGAACTGCTCGACTACACGCCCCAAGGGATATGGAGGTAGGTTTGACAACTATTCCCAAAGTTCTTTCAAGATAAAACCTTTAGAAATGGCGTTGTATCATACTACCTCATGTACCGTAACCTTGCCGTACTATTTTTCCTAGGTTGTTGAGTTCTTGACACCTGTGGGGACAAGTCAGTCTCGCTCCGTGCCATTGCGCAATGCGGGTAACTTGCCGCTGGATATAACAATGGAGGTGACACACTGGCCGGACTATTTCTCTGTCCAGCCGTCTCATCTGCGCATCGAATCTGGCATGCAGCGCGACATTGTTGTACAATTCAAACCCACACAAGCAAGCACCAACAGATTTGAGAGGTATCTGTCACTCCCTCTTGGTAGTCTAGCCTTGTCATCCTCATCAATAATTGTGCACATACAAGCAGATCAGCTCATGATCATGAAATCTGACCCTGAGCATGTTTTGATAAAATAAAATGTTGAAATTTTAACTTAAGTCTGAACTAAAGTGAAAGTTTTATACACATGTATTTCTGTATACCATTGTACCACTTTCTGATTGAAATTCTACTTCTATTTTAGCCTGCTATTGATGTTCGTGGAGCCTGGAGGTTCAGGGTATGAGATCTCCTTGTGTGGCCAGCTGCAGGTCCCAGTCCCACGACCACTAGCAACTGCCCCACCACCAACTCCTAATGTGCTCCTTGCTAACAAGCACTTCTTGGCCTGGGGTGGTGTTCCACTGGGACGTGCCCTCCAACAAAGTGTGACCATCCAGAACAACTCTGACAGCCACCTGAAGGTACGGCTACAAGTAAGGGGCGATGTGCAGGAGTTCCAGCTCCAGAGTCTACTCGGGACCAGACAACAGCTCTCAGATTCTCGCGAAGTGATGCTGCGACCGCGGGAGGAGTATGTCATTCATGTATTATTCGCACCATCAAGAATCTCACACTTTGTAGGTAAGCTGCAGTTGAAGATGGCACACTCTGGGGCTAAGTTTGCCATTCCTATGAATGGCTATGGAGGAATCAGTAGCCTGGTGCTGGAAGGTGTGGAGAAAGGCCAAACAACGTCCTACTGGCATAACATTGGTACACCATCAACATCCCATCATGTTGTAGTCAAGGCAAATGTGCGTAATACTGGGACACGGACAGCTTATGTCAGAGGCCTCTGTTTCCGTGACTTGGGATGTCGTTTACGGGCATCGGAAGCGAATCTCATTGTTCAGCCGACTGAGTTCTGTTTGGCCCCAGACTGTGTGCAATCGGTGGCTGTAGTCCTCAAGCCTTCTGAAAAGGAAGTCGCAATGTGCCTTGATGAGAGTAGCATTGTCTCAACAGTGGCCTTCTTCTATGGTGATGAGGTGAGCCGGCAAAAATACAGACATGCACTGGTCAAGGCTGATAATGTTGTCAATTTTAAACTGTCCGACTCAAACCCTGTAAGGGATGTTAACTTTAATGTGCACTACAAGGGACAGGAGCGGAGTCGCGAGGAGGATTATGCACCTGGAACGCCCAATGACATTGAGCTCTTCTACTCCACAATGTCAAAAATGACGCTGGCTCTCATAGGGGAGCCAGAGCCACCTGCAGTGAAGGAATACAAGGTGTCACCAATAGCAGATCGACACAGGTTAGTGTATCATACATTCGCAATGTTTTATACTAACTCTTTAAGTGTCAAGTTTTCATGAGGTGAATTTCTGTCAGGATACATTTGTATGGGGTAAACTTGGAATAGTAAAAATAAAACCGTCCCTCATCTTTCACCAGATATCGTCATTGCATAAATATAACAGCCTTCTCTGAATATTTTCCGGCATACTTCCAAAACTCATTGTGCCCTTCTTTGTATTCAGCCACACACTACCAACGACAACTCCCATCGCTAACCTGTTCCCAGCGGGAAAACTATCTCTTGACACAACACTCCCAACCAGTGACAAGCCCGGTCGAACGCCAAGCAAACACAAGCACCCTAAACCAGAGGACTGGTACATTAAACCTGAACAAGTGGTCCTCACTGCAAACTCTGAAGGTGGGTAATTGAAAAAGAAAGTGTGATCACAGATAGTGTGCTATTACTCACTTTCGTGTTCTTGCATTTGTTGGCTCACCATCCAACGGTGACTAGTTCAACAGGGACTATACAGAAGAATATGCATTTTCTGAAGTACCTGACTATACTTTCTGTTGCTTTTTTCTCATGCACACTTAAATTACATGGCAAGAAAATGGACATACTTTGTATCTAAACTGTGCTTTTTCTTTCAGTCTCTTTCTGTTTTTAATCAGTTTATGCTTTTAATATTGGCTAGGCATATTTAATGTTATCATTTTTTCCATTGCAGAACCTGTGATAAAACGCATCCAGCTGGTGAACTACTCTGAGCATCCTCTTAACTTTGAGCTACTCTGGCCGGGCCGGGTGCTCACTGTTACCCCAGACCAAGGGACAGTGCCTCCCAGGTCAGTCTTGTATTTAACTTTTCCATTAATGTATCTGAATGGGCCACTAAATGTAAGGTCATGAGTGTATAATAAGTGCACAGTATTCATAGCTTCAGTGGAATTATCTGGATATGTTTGGTTTTGTAGTTATGGCCTAGTCTGGTTATTCTTTTCCCAAAATCATGATGCTCATAGAGATGTATCAAACCATGGTAAAGGCAAATTTATAATTATTTCACGTTCCTTCATGCGGTTGAATAAAGAGAAATGAAAATATGTATCTGCAGGAGTTCAACCCTACTCTGTATCAGCGCTAACAGTACGCTGCGCGCTAAGGGTGTGCACCTACCATGGAGGGGACAAGTACTCATTGACAGCGAAGGTGAATCTAAGGTAGGCAGAAATAAAATGTTATTGATTGAAGAAAGTCTATACAGGCATCTACAAAGAATAATGTTATATCAAAGGGACAGGCCCAAGAACTTGAAAAACGATGTTAAGTAAATGCTTAAAGCACCGAGAAGTTTTACCCCAGGGCCTCTTAAGTTAATTAATTAATATCCACTCCACCCCACTGGCCACAGTAGTGGCCGAAGAATGATTAAAAAAGGGGAATCTGGGGGCAGAGGGTTAACAGGGATGTAAGTCTTCAGGTTTTATCAGGATTTCCTGATTTCTGAAAATTTAGGTTAGGAGGAGTTTTTGGAAAAATAGAAGGGTTTCATATCATGTAAATGTATGGCTTCCTGATTTTTGTCCATGGCTGCTTTACATCTCTGGGTTAAACACCCCATGCTGCTGTAGAGGGTAGGGCGGAGTGTGATATAGATAATGAGAGGCCAGGTCTCTC
This sequence comes from Acholoe squamosa, assembly GCA_949317995.1. Taxonomy (NCBI): domain Eukaryota; kingdom Metazoa; phylum Annelida; class Polychaeta; order Phyllodocida; family Polynoidae; genus Acholoe; species Acholoe squamosa. The sequence goes on from OX439038.1 coordinate 56,776,601, forward strand.
TCTTTTGGGTGCAGAAAGAACTTAATCCCTGTGTTATAGGTGCGGCCAATACGCAAGCAAAATTGCCAATAGCTACTTTGTTAATGAAAACAGAAGAATGTTGATGTTAAATATGTATATATATATATATATATATATATATATATATATATATATATATATATATATATATATATATATATATATATATATACACACACACACACACACACATTTTATATATAAAAAAATCACATGTACTTCTATTGTTGCTAGGCGCTGAAAGTTCAGGTATGAAACATTTTGTCAGTCAGTTAAATTCACACTTCAATATTGTAGTGGTTATAGTTATCCCCACCTCCTTTCAATTGACTTTTCAGAATACAACAAATTTAAGAATCCTGGAAAATATACAATTGACCAAAATCAAAAATATTTGTGTATCGTTACCAGGTGTTGAAGGTGCAGGTTCGTGAGGACGTTGTGTCAGATGACTCCCCGGTAATGGGTCTTGGGACAGCCGTGCCGCTCATCCCAGACCCAGGTACCCCGCTCGTTACCATCACCACACCCGGTATGGGAGTGCATGCCCCAGATCACCTACAACTATCGCACAAAACTGTCTTCTTCCCTGACACAGGCGCTAACCGCACTTCAGGTATGTAAACTTCACATTTAATTCACATTTTATATACCTATATGTTCAGTGGTTTGTGCCACCACAGTCAGCAACATAGTGTTTAGGCATTTCCCACAATTATGGGAATTAATCAGAAATCTGACTCCAAAATTTACATTGAATGAAATGAATGTCAGTAAAATAACGGTATCGCCAACGTTAGCGGTGTAGTACAACTGAATCCTGTTAGGTGGTGCAGCTGTGCTGTTGATGTTTTAGTTCTGTGAGTGTTCACTAGAGGTCAGGATTGTACAAGGCTGTAGCCGCGTGATGTGTCTACTTGGACCTGATATACTGTAAGGATATAAGACTAAGTGCATAATACTAAATGCAGACATGTCAGAGTTTCAGATGCCTGCAACATTTCAGATGTTTGAGGTTGATATTTTAGTATAGAAAAAAATGTATAAAGAATTTTAGATGATTGTTTCATAGTATTCTTATTGGTAAAGGTGTGCCCTATCCCAAAGCATCCATTTTTTAGGTGTTTTGTTGAGATACATAGGGTATAAACCCCATTTATGAGTCCCCCAAAATAATCTTCAGATGTTTGGCCAATACTGAACTTACATGTCTGTAAATGGTATGATATCAATGGGGTTTACCCGGTAATAGGCCCTTTTGCTGCTGTGTTTTGTGAGCTTCAAGATAGAAGACATTTCTTGAAGCCATATTGTCCTGTATGTTCGACCATGTATTGATACATAAAAAAAATCGATAGAGAACTACCCTGTGCCGCCACTGGGGGACGTTTCTTTATGGAGAAATCTCCTCCAGTGACGGCAAAGGGTAATATAGAAGCATCATACTCTCGCCACCTTAGTGCAATAAGATTGTTCCTGCAATAATCTGGGTTAACAAGGTTAAAGGTACCTCGGTTAGGGGCCTCTCGGATGTACCTTTAGCATTGACCCATATATTACAATTATGTAGAACCTTATTCCACTAATGCCACGATATAGTGATTAGAGAACCAGCTCTTCACCCCAGCCCCCTGGAGTCCAGACTCCATTGTCTGCGGTATGAGGCAGCTCGGGCAGGAGATTGTCAATGAAGTCAATATAAAAAGATCATAACAGCATGAACATATAAACGAGGGGACCATAATCAAATGATTTATTGACCAATTACCAGAAGAAAAAGTACCATATAATTATCCTGCCCCCTCCCATTCCTGGGACCACCCATAGAAGCTCTACCCCTTCCCCATCCCCTCACCTATCCTCATGATATAATCACATGAACATCAAGAGAGGGAATAATGGAAACATATTAAACGAAAAAATATAAAATGTTCTTGGCAGAGTAATCACTGCCAAGTTACCATGTTGTTAATTCCCGGCCGGCGTCCACGCTCCCATTATAGCCATTCCCTGTGTCTGGTTTGTAGTTCCTGTGTAATAAGACGTGCCGCATAAAAAGATTGTAATCCTCTAAGGGTGACGTACTGTGCTTTAATTAAGGTCTTATGCCAGTTTGTCGACATGATGCATGGATGCAGCCATGGCCAGACTGCTCACCAGAGCTGCATTCATGCATCATGCCAACTCGACAAGGTTGATGCACTCCAGAAGCTTGCCGTGATGCACCAGCTCACCAGTGATGCATTGGTGTATCATGACCAAGAGGCATCATGTGGCCTGTAATGGCTTAAAGATGGAAGGCAGAAGAGAAAATGGGAATAAATTGATGTGAAAAATTATATGGCACATCATTAAGGTGAGGCCAAGAAATGCCTGGCGCAAAGACAAGTCTGAATACAGGGATGAATGGTGCCACATGCTTTTATCCTAACCTCCCTTCCTTCCTCAACGTACACGCTACACACATGGCTCTAATACTTATTATTCAGAAGGCAGCCACAGATATGTTATTAACCATTTTGAGGGTAGCATACTACTTCAAGGTTGTGTCTTCATTTTATTTTTTTTTTCATGACGCAAAATTACTCCACCTGTGATTAACTCGCCAGAACGGTATTGATGCAGAGCTCTATCTTCTAGAGTTGCACAATGCAGCAAAAGATAATAAAAATAAAATCCTGGATAGCTACTTTGTCGGGCTGTATTTGTGCCTCATGATGTCAAAATGACACAGCATATTAATATACCATGCAGCTCTAAAAGAGCTTTAACTCATGTAATTTTGTTGGCGGCCACACAGGCCAGTCGTCAGTCTCTTTACCCTTTCAGTTAGATCCACATCATCTTCATAACTTATTACCGGCAGTCATCAACCCGTCTCCGCCCTGGCCCACACTAAGACACAGAAAATAGAAAAACACCCATGGAGAAGGAGCGATAAAATACAATTCTCTGTTATGTATTTAAGGTTGATGGATAGACATTATTCCCAGGCTCTCTCCTTGCTGATGGGAGGAGAGGGGGTCTCTGTTTTGAGCTCTATCAGGGGGAATGGTGGCTGGCGTCTGGGCTTTTTTGACCCAGGTATCACCGCGCCGCATGTTTCCTCACACGTAATCATAATAATATATTTAAAAATGTAAAGAAAGACGATGTTACAGAAAGAAAAGCCTCGTGTTTGATAAAACAGAAGGAATTTAAAAAGGGCAATCTCTATAACGCTACAGTAAACAGGGGTCTTAGGTGGCAGGTGTATAAAACGTCAGAGTCCCTCCTCTTGTTTTAACATTATTCTATTAACTCCAGAATGGCTAGTTTGTAGTCTGTGTCTGTGCTTTGAGTGTGGGGGCAAAACCTATACTTCATTCACATCAAAGCTGTCAGGGCTGAGAGGGCAACGCTGGACTGCCCTGACCACACTTACACAGAACATGTGATAAAATCACTTTTATGTACATGTATATAAGTTGTGTCTCGTGTATAAACCAGCATCGTCCTTGAGCATTTAAGAAATGTCCAACTTCGGGTTGAGTATTTTCAGAATACTAACTGCCCTAATACATGTAGTTTTAAATCCCTCGCATATAAGTTGCGTCTGGTCTTTTGAAGAGCTCGTATACCAGGTAGTTTCTAATTTTCTATAGCTAATAAACCTTGCATATACACATTAAATTCTTCGGTCCTGTGATTACCTACGCTACAGTTTGACTATTAACCGACAGAGACTGGAATAATGTCTAAACCTATTTGGAATTACCGGGTGATCTGCTCTTTTAACTCTAGAAGCGATATAAGTGGGTGGGGCAGGGGTAGGGTAATAAATCACCAGGCCTGCCGACACTGTCACCATGTTGACTGGAGCTTGTGTTTGTTTTCACCGGTGTATTTGTGAAGAAATGAAAGCCAGGAGGTGGTAGACAGATCAGAGGAGTTTGGGGACGGGGAGAGCTGGATTCTCTGCCAGGGAGCTGGCGGCAATAAGAGAGGTATTTACTGGTTAAACCTGCAGGGGTGGTGATGCGTCACGTTGTTTTATCGCAGTGCACCAACTGGCCGGCACTCTGCTCATACATGATGTCCACCCTTAAAAAATGCAGGGTTGACATCATGCAAGGATAGGCGAGTTACTTGCTAGGATAGGCGAGTTACTTGCTAGGATAGGCGAGTTACTTGCTAGGGCTGTCTTCATGCATCATTGCGGATGTTTAAAGTGTTAAGATACCATAGCCCCTGGTGGAAAGAACCATAGTCAGGACTGGACTGCAGTGAAAGAATTGTTTTACGCACTATTATTATTTTTTTCTAAAGTCCCTTTTCAATGGGTAGTTGGTTATGTAGTAAAACTTACAAAAAAAGGTTCTTGCTAACCAAAACTTTTGCAGGAATTTCTTGGAAAACTATCGCAATTTATTGAAGAAAGATATCCAAATTGACAGACTTTGATATTTTTTTTTTCGATCAAAGTGGCAGAAGTGGAGAAGAAAAGTGGCATGTATATTGAATATGGGGAACAAACTTTTTGGGATCAATATTAATGTTCCTTCGCGAATAATTGATGGTGCAAATGTTTGACGTGTTTTAAGTATATCAGCGTAAAGGGGTATGGTGATGAATACCGCGGTAGGGCGGAATGAAGTCTGTCTGTGTCTATCACAAACAGACGGTAAGCTATGAAACACTATCTTCAGATGTGAAAATGTATCAAAGGAGGGGCCAGATTTAATTTTTCTCCTTTATTTTTCTCTATTGGGGATCAAAGTCGATATGTGAATTGTACTTATTCTGTGTATCGATGAAAAGAACTCCAAAAGAAAACTAAAAGCAAATCTGATATCAAATGTGGTTTACTCTGTTGAGTATCGGTATTATCGCATATTTTATTTAGAAAGCATGGAAAGGTTATTCTTTTATGCAAGCAGATAAGGCGGCAACATTTGATAAGGGGGGGGGGGATTAGCAAAAACAGTTTTCACTCGGACTAATGAGTTTCCTCTTAGTCTCTGCTATCAAAGTAAAACAAATGTTAGCCTTTACAATTAAAGATTCCTCTGCTAGTGGGAAAAGGAGGCGGTAACTAATGTAGCTGATGGGAGACTCTCCAGTAGCAGATAGAAAATGTTTTCACCTGCATTGTGAAACTCAAAAATGATCCAGACAGTCAATTCTTCAATCTAATTGCATTAGGTAGGCGGTAGCACGAGACAGATCTAACCGTCTAAGAGACGCAATGTGCACTGATGCACCATTGATGTACTGTTTTCATACTGCATGAATACATCATGCTTACACTACACGATTGATACACGCCTGAAGGGCCGGCATGATGCTTAAATGAAGATGGTGAGACTTACCTAACTAAGGAATGAGTGAGTGAGTAATAGATGTTTAATGCCATTTCAACAGCTAAGGTCATATTCATGGCCAGAACTACATTAGAATTTCACAGAGAAATGTGTCAGTACCGGCGCATATGTGCACCACACACATCCTGAGGGGATAGGAAAGGGGAGAAATAGACCCTTTTAAGTGCGCTAGGGAAGCCGGAACTAAGGAATGTATGATGTCGCCATGATGCCCGAGTGCAGCGTGGACAAGTAACTCGCCAGTGCTGCATTGGTGCATCATAAAGAACCTTATGTGTTAAACCAGATGTAAGCAGAAAAATGCCCCGCTCTAGACAACATGAATAAGGATTTCTTTTTCAGTTCTCTGTAGGAAATTCACTTGTTGTAGTACATGTATTGAAAAGTCGTAAGGGGGGGGGGGATTTCTGCAAAAGCAATAAATTTGCCATGATTAAACAAAAGGTGGCATATTGTAGTGTACGCCCTTGTAAGAGCAAAGATGAAATGATACCTGTGATGTAATTGTATTGGTTATAGGTATATCAGTAAGTACATGCTCCATGGACATGAGATACAGAAATACCTCGGGTAATAGCTGCATATCCGCACATAAGCCACATCGAGAGGTTGGCAAGACGCTATACCAAGGTAGCGGCTTGTTCAATGGTGCGGCCATCGCTGAAACTGGTTACCAACCGTTGTCACTGATAACATTTATCCCAACCCAACATGCAACTGCAGTATATTAAATGAAAACTGTTACTGTTCTTTTTTACCGACGGCTTTTACGGGAGGTTTTGGATAACATGTTTTAAATGCCCACCTCTACATTTTGTATTGTGTTTTAATTCTTACAGAGACCAGCTTCAACATCACCAATGTCACTAGTCGGCCGCTCAGCTGGGAATTATCAAGATTCGCGCCAGCATATATAAAGGTATGTTGTATCCATAAGTAAAATGGGGCTGTGTATCAGTATGTACATCTTACCAATCACTACCTAGGAATTGGAGAGTAAGCCTGATAACATCTTGGGAACTTTGCCTCGCACTGGTATGGGGAACATCCTTTCTGCTTAAACCAGCTGGGTGAGAAAGTGGGGAAAGGCTGACTTGCAATGGATTTAGTAAATCTGTGGTGGGGTGGGAGTAGAACAACTAAATCAAAAGATGCTCGAGGCATGTGAATGTCCAAGAAGGGGTTGAAAAGTTGTGGAAATGATGTAGTCTCTGTGGAGTGGATGGATGTCAAAGAAAAATGAGTGAAGGGTAAGGTGGAAGAGAATCATGGAAGAATCCTGGAGGAGGGAAGGGGTAAAGTGATGTCTGAAGTAATCAAGCTGACCCAGGAGGAGGTCCAGCCTTGATGACACGCTGGAGTCCTGCACCCTGCCCCACCTGTCACTCAGTCTTGACGTGGTTATCACAAGCGACGTGTAGGCACTTCATTGAGGGACAACTGATAGCCATCACAAGGCTTTTTCCTGACTCTTCTCCCACAGAGACAGTTAAATTTTTATGACAAGTGTTGAGAGTTGTTTTTAACTTTGGCCCTCCAATCTAGTCTGATGTGAAAGAAAAAGAAAAATCGCAGACAGCGAAGTCAAAGCTGATATGATTCGACATCATAACTTTATTTTTATGCTATCTAGTCCAGCAGGGAAACTTTGATTTGAGTGGCGCACAGAGCCAGAGGAACGTTCAGAAATGAGGTCCCTGGTCGGGGGTGGGGCAGCTTTTTGGTTTTGCAATGAATGCTCAGTAGCGTCATATTTGTGCTATTGGAGCAGGTAGGGTGTAACACATAGTAATTTTTTGTTACAGTTAGCAGTTTGAGTGTTATTGTAACAGTTTTGTAGCTGAGTGTCTGAAACTGGTAACATATCTTGTAAACGTTACCTCGGCTGGTGATTCTACAATGTATTTGCAACTCAGTTTCCAGGCAGTACTTTCATTCTTGAATTTTCAAGGATGTGTATAATATTACACTCATTTAGATTTTGAGATATGGAAAAAGGCTTTCAGGGATGGCATCTTTGAAGTCACTTTAGTTCTGTTTTAGATTAAGATAATTTCTTGCGTAAAGTTTACCAAACCAGAGTATTTTCTGTTTTTGTTGGACAGGGAATGTATCAAGCATCCCCTTGGGGATATCACTACTGCACCTACCCCCCCCCCCCCATGCATTAAGTATGATCCCGGTATAATCCCAATATATATCCATACATTTGGAAATATGAAGATGCTAAATAAGTGGGGGATTTGTGATTACTTTCTCTTGATTACATATCAGTAGCCCCATCCGTCAGGCCAAGCCTAGGGCTAAAGGAAGACCCCTCCCCCCAACCCTACCCTTTATCTATCCAAAGAAAGGGCGGCCAATGGGAGGAGATTTGGCATTGTGACCCCTATAATTGGACGTCCTTGGACTCTAATATGTCGACCCCTCATCCATCATGGCAGACAAAGTGCAGGCGGTTAATTTCGCCTAGTGGCCGGGAAGTTGCGGAGACAAATTACTCGGCCCCGGCACTGTATTTACTTAATCTAATCCCCCATTCTGTGGATCACATTGTCTAGTGGCAGGGTGTCATTTAGGTAATGGTTCCTCGGCTGGTGCCAGCCCCCCCCCCCCTCCCAAATACACAGACAAAACACTACCCTTACCCCACCCCCACCCTCTAGCCCTATGGCCTCAGGGAGAGAAATGATTTTAATAAATTACATCGGTATTTGTACACGATGCCCCACATTTGGGCACATTTAGATATTACCGGTAGTGAGATTCAGTGTACGTTATACCAAGCGTATAAGACGCGTCTTATACACAATGATGGATCCCTACTGTGCCTTATAGGGTCAGCAGGAGTTTTCTGTCGCTATAGTGTTAGAATAAGCTGAGGGATGGTGTATATGGATATAGAGAAGAAAAATGATATAGGAAATTCCTGTATCAACGTTGCTTGATTTCCTGCGAGGATTTAGTCAAAGTCTAAAGATTTCCTGCTATTTGTCAAGTAGGAAGTGATATCACAGCAAACCACCCCTGCTTTATCGATACGACCGCAAATTGCAAATTGTACGTGAACTGCCCCAGTCTTATATTGTGCCTCATCATGTTCTCCTTTTATTTACAATGTATTTTTATTATTTTTTCTTCTTGTGCCCTTGTTCCACCCGTGCAGTATATGATTGTGTGGCAGTGATTTGAGAGCAGGCTGCTCCTTGCTGTCTATAGCCTGCGGGGTGTGAACCGGGTTGACACACACTGGGCTAATGGTACCTGGTGCCGGGGTGAGCTACTCGGTACTTGGCGAGCAGCTCAGGGCAAGGGGTCCAACTGGGTGCACCTCCCCTCAGTTACAAACTGGGCAAAAATGTCAGTCTAATATTAACCATTTAAGGACCAATTTCTGCTACTTCTGCGCACCATGTCCTTTTGCTGTCGTGATATAAAATTGCAGCTGTATGTGTGAGAAACTCGACAGGGTTAAACAAGATTACCGGTAATAGCGGTCCAAAGAATAAGCATTATGCAGTGCAGTGTTAAACAATCACTCATCCGCCCTACTTTGGTGCATCATGGCGACAGATGAAAATTAATGCATCATGCTGTCAATGAAGGGTTAAATTGGTCAAAACTTAAAGGGTGTAGCTCTCCTTAAATAGAAAAATAACGATTTATGCACATTAACTACTATAATACATGAACCATTTCTTTCTACTTTTTTTTGTACGACCTCCCTTGCTCATCTAGTTGCAATATTGATATAACAGCTTAAACCATACATAACGATTGTAGGCCTACTCAGGTTACTGTATACATGTATGATGTGTAGAAAAAAAATTTAAAATTTGTATTCAAAAGATGTCCAGTAATTGGGGACAATGGGGCTGGGGAGGGCCTTGAAAACGCCATTAGACTGATTAGTGAACGTCCCCTAGTGTTGGACGTCCCCTTTAGTTGCAAAGTATTCCGAGGTAGCAGGTTATCCCATGGGCGCGGCCATTGCCGGAGCTTGTGATCAGCGAGTTATAGGTATCGTTCCACTATTGATGATGACGTCACTTCCGGTAATACACCGAGATGTACGGATTTAGGACTTGGAGGGCTGTGATTGGTCTTTATTAGAGTTCAAAATCATACCAAACTTTTAAATAAAGCATAGATAAAATGTTTAACCTGTTGTGATTCAGAATATATGGAGTACAAGGGACAGCTTCTTTGTCTAGGATCCCAAAATATTGATTTAAAAAAAGGTTGGAAATAATCACTAATTGTGTGCAGAATAGGCCAAAATGGGGATGGGTTCAAACATATGCACGTACAGAAAAACTGGGTTGGTGAATGATGTCTGGATCTGGCACCCAGAGAGGGGAAAATGTGCCTCTCCCTGATTTGGAGTGATTTGGAGTGTTTGAAAGGTGAAATTCCACTTTTACGGGTGCATGAGTTACATTAAATTATAGTGCAGAATGTTTTGGTGGTCCGATACCTATACTGATAAGACCTATCAGATGGGTACTAGTTGGCCCCCGAGAGGACCGCAGTGAATAGTTGGGATCATCTCATTGGCTAATAATTAAACCTGCTAAGTCTGTATATGAACCTGAGGTTAGCAACCGGAAGGGACTGAACGCGGCATAGCGTCTACCGCCAACTTCGGTGGCGCTGGTGTCCGTAAGCAGCAGTGTGTCTGGCGGCAACCAGCAGCCGTGGGACGCCGTCTGGTCGGGTACACTGCACCCACCCCCAAATCCCGGCTGGGGGGCACTTGATTTTCTACTGACACAGGTGTGCGGCTGGACCCGTGTCAACCCTTTTTCACCAAAAGTGACCCTTGGTGAGAGAAATTTTCATTAAAAAAAAAAGACCATTTTCCATGTTTTCTTGGGTGAAAATCTCAAAAATCGACACCGATTTTGCTGCGGCACATTAAAATTTCAGAAAAGTGACCCTTGGTGAGAGGGATTTTGGCAAAAAGTAACCCTTGGTGAGAGGGATTTTTGCAAAAGGCAGACCCTTGGTGAGAGGGATTTTGGCGAAATAGTGGCCTTGCCAGTCGCACACCTGTGTCTCCGACGTGTAGTGAGTGCACCCCCCTCCCCCGAGCCCCAAATACACACACACACTCACAACTACCCTTAGTGTCTCAAAGTAGAAACAAAATCCCGCCTCTAATACTGAAATAAGCGGCCATGGCAGGGGCAAATCACGGCGGGAATGAAGTGAGGGGCGCCTATAAAGTGCGCACGCAGCGAGAGCAGACGACAACTTGCAAGTGTCAAGGTCTGCAATTTCTGACTTGTACCCAGAAGAACTACATGGCTGATTTGGCAGATCGGTCTTTTTTTTCATCCTATCATGACCAGCGATCTTTCTGTGTCTGTGCCATGACTCTGTAGAAGACATTTGGCCATTAAATAGCGTGCATGCTTGAAGCTTCTGGCGTTGTGGAACCATTATAAAATACATTACAACTCTATCTAGGCAGTACGGAGCACACTGCCAGTGCATTTCTTGCAGTCCTCAAGATTAACATGAGGCATAAATAACGCAGGATTTCATTTCTGTAACATGAAGACAAAAAGAAAATGTAGTACATTCAATGTGGTCTTCGAGTGTTTTAGAGATTGGCCTTGGTGAGGTAGGCGCCGGGGGTATGCGATTTTGAGCTGCATTTACAAAAGGTCTGAGATTTGTTTAAGGAACTGTTAGAGACACTGCGAGTCTTAATCAGAGAAACACCATTCTATTAGAACATTGCCTTTCAGAAAACACTGTAAGTGTACATCTCTATGACAGTTGTTGTTTTCTTGAGGACTCTCAATGGTGCTACAAGTATGATTCACCCTATTACTTCCTTTGAATCTTTGACATTGGGAAGGGAAAACTTTAAGTCACAAAGGGGGGAAATCCCCGAAAGTCTCAGTAGAATTCCTGTTAGCACATGTTGTATGGGAAATCAAAAGTTGTCATAGATGGCAATGTTCTTGTGGCTGCATAGTGACTGAAAATGTCCTTTGGTGTTCATTAATGTGTGAATTGATGTATAGGTTACAGTAAGTCAGTTGGCGGTCGATGTCTGAGGAGGTACAGCAGAATACAAAGGGTCCATTCCAGACAGTGTACATAGTATGTGGATCGAAGGAAAAGTTCAGATGGGGGGTTGGACGCAAAGCTATGGCCAGTGCATGGGTCTGTATGAGAAGTGTGAATAGTTCGCCGTCAATTTCTTATTTCCTCGTCCACACGCCCTATTTTTACTGCCCAGATTTGCTGGCTGGCGTGTGGACCCCGGGATATGACCGTGTGGATATCCCTGCGGCAGCTGGTGTGGCTGGCGAGGGTTAAAAAGACTTAAAACTCGCCAAAGTCCGCCTAAAGCTTGTCGATCGCGCGGCACCGTGCCGCATCTGCCGCGCCGCTCAGCGGGCGTGATTTACGCGCCGATCATTGGTGTCTAAAAGCTGGGGGCGGCGCCAGACAACGCCGCGCATACTAAGCGTACCGCCCCTCATTACCGGAACCGCCAGAGTCCGCCGACCCACCCCCCAGCTCTATGGATACAGCTCTTGGCGTCTGGCAACAACTAGCTTTGGACTTTTCATCAGGTCAACTTGCTGAGATGTCAAGTATTACCGTTCTGATGTAGATAAACATTACAGTTCTCTCTTGGCATTGTCAGACACTGGATTGTTAATATCATAGTAAGTGTTTAATTAAAGGAAATCCCCCCTCGCTCATCATGAGGACTAAGGAGAAAATGAAAATTGTAATTAACTCGAAAAGCGAGTGATAAGGAGACACCCTGGGGCCCTGCACTTTCAGTCATTTTGGTGGTGCGAATAAGTTTTAAAAAAGATGGAAATTTTATATGTAAGAGGCAGAATTACTTAATGAATTTGTAGTGCCATTAAAGCAGGAGATGTAGGGGTCTTGCAGGAAAAGGTATTTCATGACGAAGTTTTGTAAATTTTGAGAAATTGTCAATATTGTACAGACTCAGTTGGTTGGTAGCCATAAGACGCTTTTTGCCTCCAATGGTGAAGGTATAGGATTTTGATCCATGTATCAACTTTCCCGCCTGTTTTGGCAATGTGGTGCGAATAGCACAGTTTTGTTGGGAGTTATGCAAATAGTGGCTTGGTGGTGCGAATAACCTGGGTCAGTCCCCTGGACGTAAAACTAAACAAACAAACAAATCCCCTGTAAAGGATGGTGTGACAGTCAAAGGGAGTGCTGATGCAACAGGATGGAAGCCAATCACAGGCTTTTCACTTTTCGAGTTATCAGCAATTTACATTGCTGCATTATATTTCAGTTATAAGGAAAGCAATGTGCATTATCTTTATATACAGGTATGACTGTGCCTCGTTAATCTTCTCAAACAATGAAGAAAAAAGAGAAAGGACTACAAGACTAACAATCAAATGTCGAGCCTGTAATAAAGCAGCAGACGACATTTCACGGATAGTCTTTGCCAGACGCACAGGCGAGGTCAGACTCCCAGGGGAAGACGTCGCGTCTTCAGCCAGACTTCCCATTTACAACACAGGATGTATGGGAATAAAGATACATAAACGTGAAAGTACTGCTTAAACAACATAAATCTATGTTTCTTTGTTGATCTTCAAATGAAAGAAAATGTAATTTTATTACCAAGAGTTATGAGCGTAGATATGCACTAGAGAGTTACTAAGGACCGACAGTGGTCGTTTAACTTTAGGACATGATTATTTCACAAGGCTGTCATGTCCATTTGTTGCTGAATGGTTCTATGTCCATTTGTATTGTTGTTGAGTGCCTCGACGGCACTACATTAGTGCATCATGACACTCCTTTGTGAGTGCATCGACTCTATCAGGTCAGCATGATGCGTGAATGAATCACTGGCGAGTTACTAACTGTATAGGCATACAGCCATGCAACATGGCGACATAATGGGATAGAAGGGCATAGAGTATGAATGTACGCTTTTGCCAACCGAAATAGAGTATAAATGTGCTCTTTTGCCAACCGAAATAGAGTATAAATGTACTCTTTTGCCAACCGAAATAGAGTATAAATGTACTCTTTTGCCGACTGAAATAGTGAATACTTGACTGCCCTTCCCGATTGGCTGCCCACACAATGCCCCTAGCCAGACCCTCGATTGTCTGCTTCAGTCCGGAACTTTTTGAAGTGTGTTCATTCTATTTGTTGGCCCACTGAAGAGTTTTCATTATATTCTATTTGTTGGTCCACTGAAATTGCCATTACTGTACATTATTGCTCATTTTGTCCTGTCGTATACTCAATCTTCATGGTGCTTATTTATACCGTGTGTCCTTGACATGTGTTAGCTGCAACCATTATTGGAGGTCGTATGATGCATTAATGGATCAATCATATGATGCATTAATGGATCAATCATATGATGCATTAATGCATCAATCATATAATGCATTAATCTGCATTGCTGTCATGGTGCATCACGCCGACCCTATAGGCCATAGTATGGACGCTCAGTGGGTCGGCCATTGGTTGATCTGGCACCTGGCCAGATAAGCACTAATAACAACCAACATGGTGGGTACCATGTATTTCATATTAACCCCACAAATTGTGCAGTGAATACAGGGAATTATCTTGAGTCAAAATGATAGAATCACCTGTACTGCAGTGGAGGATCCCGGCAGCATCATGCCGACCAGTGGGCTTTGCATCCATGCCGACCAGTCAGTGGCAATGATGTACCAATGCAGTATGTGAGCCTTAAATGGTTAAATGCTGGTGTAGTGGAAACTCACTTAGCTGACAGAAAAATGAAGCCAGAGTTATAAGGAGAAGTAACGGAGCACAGAGCTTTACCTTGAGTCTCAGGGCAGGGGTCATACGTGGTTAGTGTGATTGTTACGAAGCCATAATCGTTCTGACGAACCAAAGTCCCACTACCTCTGAGAAGTTAGGCCTAGTTTTGTTACCTTTGGTTGCCTTGTCTAGCTTTCTTTCTGTGATTCCTTCCTATCTTCTTTGATTCTTTCTATCCCCTGACTCTCTTAATTAGAAAGGGTGGCCTCGGATACCCTTTTTGTAGTACGTACACCTTTTTCACGTGATATAGTCATACATGTATATATGAAGGGTGTTCTGGCCTAATTGGCTTAGAATTCGAAAGAAAAACATATTGGTATAATTATGGAAAAAGTTACAGGCGTTCCCAAATAGTTCATCATGGAAGAGTAGAAGTGTTTTTATGGGATGTTAGGGACTGGGAATTTCATTAGGCATGCAAAAGGTCATCTGACCAATGGATTATTACCGCCGAACATTATATGTGGCTGTCTTTATGTTACACTATATTGAAGCATAGCAGGGGCGTAGGAAAAGGGGCGGTGTGCAGGGGGGCCTGCCCCCCAATCATAAAGGAGGTGGGGCCCTAGTATGGCTGCCCCCCCCCCAAAAAAAAAAAAAATTGCCAAGAATTCATAATTAATTGAATATCAAGCTAAAACTCAATTAAGATTGAGAGATTAATGGGATAGGGAAAATGTGGCTCTGGGCCTCAAATCACATCTAAAATTCACCAAAAATTATTTTTCTATACAATTTTTTTATAGGTAAGTATAGGCACACAATTCAAGGTGGGGCCCCCTGCCCCCCCCCCCCCCCCCATGATGATTTGCTTCCTACGCCTCTGCATAGAGAAAATGTAATTACATGTAGTTTCACGGCTGACCTTGTGAGGCGGGGAGGGGGAGGGGAGTGTCTGATACAAATGTATCTGGATACAATCTAATCTAAAAAACGATGCATCATCTATTCTTACGCGATGAACAACTAAAAATGAAATCACATCCCTGCATTATGGCACTTTTCTCTGGAAAGTAATAAGACTTTCTTTCGTTGACCAGGCAAGAGCATCTCTGATTAAAATGAACTCTGAGATCTTAAAAGTGTGTGTCTCTCCGACTTCCTGTTTCTCGAGTTGAAAATGTCAAGGGAGTTGAGGCAAAGGAAGCAATAGTATGGTACATGCAAGTAAGTGGTATTTCCACATGACAAACTAGGGTTTAAAATAGCCTTTCCTCTTTTGGCTGACAAAAGTAAGTATCATGGATGATGTTTTAGCTATTTACCCCGCACGCTATCTTGTTTACTGTTGAGGTCTTTCATGGATGCTGTTTTAGCTATTTACGCCGCACGCTATCTTGTTTACTGTTGAGGTCTTTCCCCCGGGGGTCTTTCTCTATGTTGCTGTAGCAACAAAGCGACATGTCCCATGGGTACGTCTGGAGGTCGTCTTCTGAATTGGGAGGAACTGTTCTTGACGCTTGTGGCTGTTATTTAAACATATTTTATAGACCTTTTTACACAGAAACTACACACAAAGGATTATAAGTAATTAGGTTTATTTACAAGTAGGCATACAGCTATCTTTTTTTTCTTACCTTGTTTAATCCATATAGACTAGGGGAGATTAACCTAGAGATGACCGTTCCTGTGCAGGTTTTCAATAAGGGAAATGCAGTAGCTAATATCTTTGAGTCTGATAGGTCCTTAGGATTCCCCAAGGTACTAAGTGAAAGACAATTATTTGGGCTTTTTGACCAATTCCCCTTCTCAAATCCATGTGTAAAGTTTATCTATTGTTTTTCATCATCTCTAAGAACATCTTAGTTAGTCTATTTTCACCTTGAGATGACCACCTTGCACCTTGAGTGTACCACTTGATAACTATCCTTTTAATTGAGCTATGATCATTAAACTATCATTTGAAAAAAGAATAAGTGTTTTCTATAGATATACATTAAAATGACGTAATTAAAACTATTGCAGCATAAGAAAATGTATGTTTTTACAGTGACTCAATTAGAATGGAAATTGGAGACAATTTTATGGCCATGGATGTTGTAAATCTCATCAAAATAGAAGTGGTATTTCCAACCCTGCATTATAGAGGCTTTGTTTTTAATAATGTTCTTTTATAGACCTTCAATATGGACTATAATAATCCATTCCTTAACTTTATCATCAGAATCTCAGTATCAAATACTTCCTCTACACAGTAATAACAGTATTAACTATTCTGGCCATGAATCTTGTGATGTAATCCTACATAATCATTGTTTTCTATACAATTAAATGTACAAATAGGTGCATAAGGAGTGGTCACCTCAAGGTGAAATGGTTGTCATCTCAAGGTGAAATCGGTATGTTCTAGGAAATAAGTTCTATACAGAAAGTATTCAACATTTCTGCACTTTTCTTTATGCTATCATTTAGCAAAGATATTTATCAATTTCTAGAGTCAAAATGTTGTATATGTGAGCACATGTCATCTTCAAATTATCGAACCAAAGCTGGAGAATTCTGATGAAATGGCCAGCTGGTCATGGTAAAATCCATTAAAACATGGGACCTTCAGTGTATTATCATGCAATGACAATTACTTCATATATTCCAGGACATCATTCTATGGGGTACTATAACACCTCTATTTCAATAATATTAGGGTTCAAGACTAATGCAGTACATGTGTGTGAAAATCTAGCTGACAGGTGGTCGACTCTAGGTATGTGGTCGTCTTTAGGTTAATCTACCCTATGGTCTAAGGCAAACCAGGGGCGCAGGAAAGGGGGAGGCTATGAAAAATTGCTTCCTACGCCTCTGCAAATAATGTACCCGTACAATTGAATCAATTGGAATATCATCGTGATAGCATGTGCTTTATGCCCGGCTTTATGCTACAGCCGCGCTGTTAGAGAACTGAATTTTACATCTGAATTTCTGGCGTTATCCCATGTGGTTTCACTTTTAGATAGTCGTACCATGCCCAACCACCTGCACCCTGTCCGCCGCCCACCCACCTAAGTCCTTCGGCCCCACCTTAGTACCGTACCCGGCAGTAGGCGGGTAACGGTGTGGGCGCGTCTCCCGGTGTTCTATCACCTAGCAGCCGGGGCGCTAATCAGGCCGGCTCGGCGCTGATCCTCCCCTCACCCTAAATCACCCCGTCCCGCGCCGTAATGCTCGCTGCCCGCCGGTCCGATCAAATAGCCGTCGTTGTACGCAGAGACGGAGGTAGATGAGGACCGACAGGGCCGCAGCCAACCACCTGCCTTCTTTATTTTGTGATTCTTTATTTCACTGCCGCTGACAAATGGCGGCGCTGACGTTGCAGCCTCGATCTCATCTCCCCCCCAGACGACTCTGTGTGGCTCCCTCTAGTGACAGGCCCCGGTAAGTGGCCGCCGTGCGGTGCTTTATGAGTCGATCGGCGGCGGAAGTGGTGGGAACCATTGTCGGTTGCGCGTGCACGGGTTGCAGAGGGAGGGAATATACACCGTCAGGTGACCCCCCCTCATCATGATCATTCTGTACCAGCTGGGAACGGATGGAGAGGCCGTTTCATTTTCTTAAGACGATCCAAATACCTATACATATATCATTAGACACTTGGGTCCTTTAAATACCCTTTTCTACACAATGTTCGTGAGATGTCCCCTTAAATGCGGCCTGAATGTCACAACTACAGGAAGCGACGAACCAACAGACTAAATCAGGGAAGGGCGGATCCAGTGATGAGAGTAGCAGCAAAGGTGGAGGCAACGAGAGAGGAGAGCAGGGATGTCTAGGGAAGTTGAAGAGGGGCGAAGGATGTGCATTGAAAGGGGAGAGGTGATAGAGATGGAGGGGGGGGGGCGCTCTCTAGGGCATGAGGATTTCCTCCCTGCCTTAATTCTTTTTCATATGTGGAAGTGGAGGTAGTCTAACTACCTTTTACATGGTAAGGGAGAGGGGTTGTTTGTCATTGGGTGTAGGTGTAGGGATAGTGGGGCGGGGGTGTCCGCCGGAAGGATCTGTCGCCAGACGACGCTCACGTCTGGCCGGTGGTAGGCTGGAAACCTACCCCTAAATTCCGCTCCCGCTTCTCTCCCACTACATATATGGGGCAGGTGGAAGCCTTGGCCAACTTGTTGGAAACTGTTGGATGTGCATGAGTGAGCACACTCTCCCTGCAGATGTTATCACTGATAGGTTGTCTGAATGTGTGGGGGAGAGTGTGAAATGAGACTGAGACAGACAGAGTGCAGAATGAACATCCACTAATCACCCCCAATTAAGGGATTAGGATAAGAATCTCTTTGATATAACAAGATTATAAATCTATAATCCTCCCTCTCCCTGTCTGTCTCCTGACCTTGACACAGGAGGAAGTAAGGGGAGAGGGGTTGGGAGTGGAGCCCTATGCCTGCGGTAGTTATACAGACCGCAGATGCCCAGCGTAGGCCGGTGGAGGCTGACGGATGGGACGGCTCTTCCTGTCAGCGATACCCCTCCCCATCCACCCGACACACAAACCCCCATAAAATAGTCCGCTTCTGGCTGCGATGTGGCAGCGGATTAATATGGCTTCGTGTGGTGGTAGGACACCCAGACTCATGTGGGGGCCTGAAGCTGGGCTCTAGCCCTGGGATTTGTAACGCAATTTTCTGTCTAATCTCCCTGTATACGACGTAGCGCCTTGGCCTTCTCCCGTCTCGCTGTTTATCAAATATATCAAGCCCTCTGTAAGAGATTAGGACAATAGAATGTATCACAATTGTACATGTGTGTGTGGCTTATCGTCAGCTTTACTAAGGCAGTGCTGGTGTAAAGATACCAACACAGCAGTGCTTCAGGTTTAGGCACAAAGGTATATATATAAAATATATATACCCAGTGGGTATGAATATGGATTAAATGCCTATAATATATGGGGGTGTATTGTAGGAAAAAGATTCGGGGGAGGGAGTCTTATGCTTTGAAAAATTCTCCTAGCCCCCATCAAAAGGGGAAAATAAGAACATTGGGCTTCCAAAAACAAAAGCGAATCCCTACAAGTACAGGGTTGACCCGGGATGCATTTTCAAGTAATCAGATGATTTCCTGTATTCACTGCAGATTTGTTTAGGTACATTGTGTAACAAGCTGGTTCTTATCAGTGCTTATCAAGCAATGACCGACCCACTGGGTGTCCATACTACATGTATAAGGAACAGAGCCATTCCTGGATGGAGGTGGCCATATTGAAATTAGTTATATAACTGGCCCCCGACAGCCATCTTGGATCTGACAGAGGATTGTGGGTAATCTCTTACCTTACCCTCCACCCACAGAAAACAATGGGAATTGATAAGACTGATAAGCTGCCCCTGCCTCTATCTTAATCACCTTAAGTATCTGTCCATTGTTTTAGGTGTGAATGGAGGGGATTAGCCTGATAGGGAGACAATGGCTTGGATTTACTCAGCCTGCATAAAATGTGCCCTCTAACAAAACTTTTAAAGTTTAATTTCTCTTGTATTTGAAGTACTAAGTCTATATAAAGCTAATATTGTTAAAGTTTAAAGTATTTGCTATCCAAAGCTATAGATTTTTAGAATATAGCTTCATATAGACTATTAGGAAGGGCCAACCAAAGTAAACTGTACAAACTTACAAAGAGGCCAACTGCTGATCTAGCCCCCGACTACATGAGCCACCTAGGAAATTTGTTTGGTACTAGCAATGGCTCTGTCCCGTATAGGACTCAGTATGGAGCCGCCATTTTGAATTTCGCTGGTTGAGGTCAACCTCACTGATAAGGCCTAGCGTCTATTGATACTCAGTTGAACTGAGTATCAATAGACGCTGGCCGAGGCTGGGGACATGCTGCTCCCATCCTATCAGTTCTTATCAGTGTGTGTCGCCGGAACGAGCTCCATGCAGACCAGCTAGTGGCCAATAAGGCCTAGAGATTCAATGAGGGCTGTGAGTAGTACAGCTGATGGGAGTCTGGGTCAGGGTGCGATGAGGGATTTGACCCTTGACCTTGTGTGTATAAGAGACTTCTCACTGGTGTGCGTTTACACCAACAAAATAAGATGTCAAATTGAATAGAGCAGTCACCGAGAGATTCAATCCAACGTCTATCCGCCGTTCATTCCATCGCCTTTCCGTTTTACCCACCTTACACTCTCCATACTGGTCCCCTCCTTTCTACCTGTGGTCATCAAAGGTAACCCGCTCCTACTCACAGGCACCCCCGCCCCCTTACTTTACCCCACACCCTCGGGTCCCCTCTGGAAGTCTAGACTGGTAATTATCGGTATTTGTCGCAGTGGTGCTGGATAGGCACGGCCTTGACGGACGCCGGTAATTAATGGCGACGCTGAGAGACCCCCTGGTGGTGACTAGCCGGAATCAGGCGTCGGGGATGAGCGGCATGACGCTCGAGGGAAATCAGGACCTGGTATAGCAGCCCACTAGGCGGCAGGAATGAGGGTGGGGGTGGGGTTAACCCTAAAAGACCACATAGTGCATTAATGAACATGTCCATTGGCCTTTACATGATTCATTTAGCCTATGCACCCCGGGACGAGAACTCATAATGGCTACTACCAGTGGCGGATTTAGAGGGGGGGGGGGGGGGTGCGCCCCCCCCCCTTTTCCCAGTATTTAAGAGTTTACCTAACTTTTTTTACCTAAGAATTTAGCCAAAATTAGGGGCTAAATGAGGGACGCCCCCCCCCTTTCAAAATCCTGGATCCCACACTGACTACCTTTGATGTGCCAGTGTAGTGGTGGCGAGTCAACTACATGGGTTCATCATAAGAACCAAGGACAGGGTCTTAGCAAAGGCCCCCCACCCCTAATCACAGAGGAAGGGGGGGGGGTGCAAATATGGCTATAACCCCCTCCCCCAAAAAAACAAAAAAAAAATAAATAAATAAAAATAATTGAATAAATAAAGAAGAAGAAAAATAAATAAAGATATATATAAATAAATTATATATAAAGATATATAAATAAATTATAAATAAATTATGGTTGGACAAAGAACAAAGACATCATATGTTCCTTAAAGGGTAAGAGACAGGGTGTTATCAGGAGGAAACATGGCGACAGGAGGAAACATGGCGACACCATCGCCGGCCTCTTCTCGGGATTTGCCGCCCCGCTAGTAAGCCAGGCGCCGATTGTGGTTTCCGTTTTAGGATTTCTTTCTCTCATCTCTGCCCCTTCCCCTATCTGCATCATGTCATACGTACACTTAATACAGAATGCAACTTGTAGGCATGAGTCAGAGCTGGCACCAAAAAGGTCTCTAGGACTGACCAATCTCAGCGTGCGGAAGAAGTTCGGTTGTGCAAGGTGTGGGTGGGGGGGGGGGCTATTCGTCGTCGTCACTAGTCAAAGTAGTATAGTAGTATAGGTGAATGTGGGTTAGAGTCAGGATGCGACAAGGGACTTTGTGTGCGAGGACTGAGCTTTGTGTGTATTACTGTTCAAATAACATTCTACTTTTACTAGGGGGAATGGGTATAAAACCTTTTTTTCAAAAATATCAAATTTTAAAAAGCCTTTTCCCATCACCCTCTACATCACCTTTACCAGGCGTTTGCAATCATGTATATGTTCACAACCCAACAGTGGACTAGTTACCAGACGCATGTAGTTTACATCCACTGACTCATAGCCATGCTTCTCCAGGGTCATTATGAGCTTACAGCCAGGGGATGTTACACTGCTGTTTATGTGTTGTTAGAATCCATCAGTGCAGAGTGTTTTTTTTTTCTTGTAGGACACTGAGAATGGCACAAAGAGTAACATCTGCCGCGTGACGTACACCGTCTTCAGACTAGCCAAGCACCATGACGTACTAGGGGCTGGACAGCAAGCCAGGGTGTGTATAGATCTGTGTTGTTGTTTTTTCCGGCCTCTCTCCTCGCCTATACTTTCCCACATATCTCTCCCTGCTTCTCTTCTTTCACCTCCATTCCTCCTATTCGATCCACTTCAACCCACGCATCTTCCCTACCTTACTGCTCGTCTCGATTGTAAATCATTGTACCATATCTTGCAATATTTTCATTTGATCCCATCGTAATATTGTGCATATGGATCGGGCAAGAAGGAACCAATTCATTTGTATACACGATTCGTGAAGTGTTTAATACACAAGATATAAGCAGAATATACCTGTCACATTCTGAATGCGAAAAGGGCTTGATGCGGTTATTATTGTTAAGGGAGTGCAGAGGTAACCAAGGACTAAATAATGAGCGCCTGTCTGGCTGGTCTAGAAATAGAAAGGAATCAGAGTGGGGCCACAGATGTCTGAGTGCTGTACCCCACCCAACCAGCCCTCCTACTGCCTCCCCTACCCTATAAGATGTACCAGACAACATGCAATCTTATCATAAAGTAAAACTCTTCATGTTGTAAATACAGAAGCTGTACACAGTAATGCACCCGGGCCACACTCTAATTAAACCTTCAAAAGCTGGATAATTCTTCAAAACTCCATGTTTATTAGTCATGAAGTGTTACCATTAATGGACCACCGCCTGACTCGCCTGCACTGCATGGGTGCATCATGCTAGTCATCTTTAGGGAGGGCATCAAACCTGTAGGGTCAACATGATACTTATATGCGGAACTGGCGAGTTACTCACCAGCCCTGCAATCATACATCATGCCGACAAAATGACCATGCAGTTAAGCACTATGCTGCACACACTGGGGTTAAGCCAAGTCCAACATGCACGCCGGTAAATGATTAATTATATACGCTGTCCCCAAGGTAAAGAGTGGGGTATTGGAGAAGGTCGACCGGGCATTTGTCTCATTGGTGTGTGAGAAAATGTCATTAGAGGAGGTCGTTGTCTGGTAAAGGAAATAAGTCCGTGGGAAGGCTGCGTCTTGAGCATGGTGCGAGACTTTATTTCCCAATATAGACCACGAGCGATCTGCTATTCCATGGTGTCTTCTACCCCTTGTCTCCTACTTTCTCCATGCGCCTTTTTTCTCCTTACCAGATTTACAAGACGAAAGGGCTATGATGTATATAGAATTGTACCTTAATTATTAGGCTGCTTCGTCATTGTTAATCATGTGGCTTCCGGTTGTGTCTAGTAAAAAATCTCACATGATCCTTCCTTCGTTCCTTCCTTCGTTCGTTCGTTCCTTCCTTCCTTCCTTCCTTCCTTCCTTCCTTCCTTCCTTCCTTCCTTCCTTCCTTCCTTCCTTCATTCATTCATTCATTCATTCATTCATTCCTTCCTTCATTCCTTCCTTCCTGCATTCATTCCTTCCTTCCTGCATTCACTCACTTCCCCATAAACCTATTTCATGTATTTATTCATGACTTTATTCACAAGGTCAGTCATGATAAATAAGATAAAAAGACTAAAAGAAGCACGATGATTCAAGTACGGAAGTCTGAATGTCAGTCTACAGCCACAGTAGCAGGAAATCTGATCTTTTATAGAATCTCTCGGTGTCTGGACTGAAAATAATGTTTGAAGCTGTGTTGATCACCTTTCAGATCACTGTCTACTTTTGTCCTCGAGAGCTGGGCAACTACTCACAGTTCTGGGAAGTGAAGAGCCAGACACAAGGCCTCCAACCACAAGTCAAGGACAGGACAAAGATAGAACTTGTGGGACAGGTGAGACAGTTTATGTCAGTAACAACATAACATGTTATACGATATGAGTGCATTCCACTTGTCAGCTTCTCCAGCCAACCCTGTTCTTACCATGCTATTTTAAGATTTGTCCATAAAGTGACCGAATCTGGTTCTTATTTCATTAATAAGATGCCACTTCCTCTGTCTCTATGGGAGTTTAAACATTCTCCCGAGGATTTCAGTGTCAGATTTTATTGATTTGCTCCAGAAAATGTACCAAAAATGTGAGATTCTTACTTTTTGTTAAATAGGGACTGATACCTTTAAAGTCATATACTCTTTTGGCGTACATACACTGCTCCTTTGTAATGCCAGGGAGTGACACCCACCACTGAGTTTTCCCCAAAAAGGAACCGTAAAATATTTTTTTTACCAAAATGCAGTAGTGGAGAGTTGTTAACCACAGAGATGCCACCTTTCCTAACTTTTTTGGAATTTCTAATTTATGACCTTCATTCCTTTATATGTATTTCCCATTGGGAAAATTAGAAGAATTTCCGAACTTTTGAGAATCAGTGGGTGGCATCCCTGTTACCAGGGCAGCTCACATACGTCGTGGTGACAAAGGGGTATGGTGCTTCAGTCTCCTATACGAGAGGCCTAATGATAATCCCTATGATAATCCCATATTATCCTTATCTTCAGGGCATCTTGGAGTGTATTCCCACCGTGGCTGAGTCGTTCGGAAACCAGTCGTCAGGCACTGCCCTGAGTAGTCACACCATGACGAGCATATCCACTGATGTCACAGGAATAGAGAAGTAAGAACAGTCTAGTACAGGGTTCATACCGATTAGTAAAGTTGTGAAGGTGCTCAGGATAAGAAAAATTATGCTTGTATTAAAACAAATTTCATTTGCTGTTCCCAGATATCAAATGTAGATTTATTGGGTTTTGAATTTGAATCCTAAACAAGTACCAGTGAGATAATGTTAAACTTATCATGTGTTATTTTCCACATGACCAAATTCAGACCCAAGAAAAAGGTAGGGCTAACAGTTCTGGAAGATCTCCTGGAGTTCCCCACCGTCCGACCAAACACCGCCTGTGTCCTGGATTTGAAATTACAGAACAGAGACTTGGTACCATATGAGGTAAGTAAAGGTCACATACAAAGAATTCATTACAAACCTGAATAAAAAATCTTTCTTTTTGGCCCAGGGTATCCCCTGGGCTATTGGAGCCGGGTTTTCAGTCAGATCCTGTAATCACCAACTTTAGGGTGATATACTGTTAGTTTACACATTTTTCAAAAGCCAAAGGAAAGTTTCAAATCTCATCTATCAGACAACATTTTGTCCTTTATGGTGAGTGATGTCTTTCTCTACGAAAAAAGCTGCTGTACTTACGTCATGTTTTTGGGAGCTATACTGACTACAAGTTCTTTAACCATTGGGTCTATGGGTCAGATAGATTTTGGTGATGAAATAAACACATGGTGTCCTATGGGTAATCACCAAGTGAGACACTTTTTTTCAGCAGGCAATGTTTACAGTGTCCAAGCTATACACATAACACATTGGTGACTGAGCAATAAACTAAGCATGCTAAGGATAAAGTTTTCTGTGGGGGCTAGGTGTCCAGGGGGCCAGGTTTCCAGGGGGGCCAGGTGTCCAGGGGCTAGGTCTCCAGGGGGCCAGATGTCCGGGGGCCAGCAGTCCAAGGGGTTTAGTAAGAGAAGATTATGCCAGACTGGTGTCAGTACATGTATAGATAATAGTCTCTATTTGTAAGTAATTAGTCAATATTTCGCAAGTGCCAATTTTTATATTGGAAGGAGGGTAGTAGACCCTGGGCCATATGTGATATATATCACACGCTAAATCTTTTTTGACTCAAAATCTGTTTTCTATGATGGTAAAATATCATAGGGAGTGGTGTTAATATCACAGGGCTTTCCTGGGCCGTCTGTGATACCACACCGCTGTGGTGGGCATTTCTCCTCATGTCTAGACCCCACTATACACATCAGTGTGGCTGGCCAGAGCCCAGATGGGGGATATCTGTCTTGGCTGCCCCCAGCCCCTATGGCACATCCATGCTGATATTAGAGCTCGCCAACCACTGAAGCCATGTCAGAAGCCACTGCCGAAGCCATATATATCCAACCTCTGGAAGCCTCTAGCGAATGGCACAGCTGGATAGGGATGATGACGTGCCAAGATGTATTCTATCCCCCTCCCTGCCCCTCTTAATGCCAACATGTATGAGTGGTCTACAACTTCAGCTTCAGCTGATAACCAGGTTGTATTATGTGAATACCAACATTTTAGTGCATAAAGGCTGTTCTTATCCGGCGAAAAGAACATGTTCAGAAAATTGAGCTGAGTAGAGACACAGATAACATTGGCACGTTGGGGAGAATCAATGCAATGCCCATTGAGGCCTAGAATCAACTATAGTCGACACCATGGCAGGCCTAGCGTTGACTATAGTCGATGCCAGTTATATAGGATTAGTATAGATATTGAAAATAGACTCGTCCTCTGGAAACTATACTTTTTTCAGAGGCCGTCCCCATGCCCAGGGCAACAATTTTTGCCCTGCCCTTAAAGGGTTAATCAACAAAAAAGGGTTTATTTCAAGACTTCAGTTATAAACATATCTATGTAGTACTACGTAGTATATACCTGTACAAAGAAATCGACCTACCTATCAACCTAAACCTCCCTGAATAGTGAAACCTGAAACAACTTTTCCCAACCTTTTTCCTTATTTAAATTCCTCTTTTCAGATCGATGTTATCGCCACAAAACCACCATTTAAGCCAAAACGTTCTTCATTAAAGATAAGGTGAGTTATATTTACAAGTGACCTTTAAATACAATATTTATTAGGGTAAGCACGCCAGTTTTATCTGTCTGCAGTGCATGCAGAACATAACAGATCGTCGCCTCAGTGCAACAAGGTTGTAACTTCAAACATGTAGGCCTATACATGTACATCTGGGTCAGCGAGGTAAAGGGTACCTTAATGAGGGGTCTCACCGGGCTACCTTTTTTTAAATTGTTTGCCATTACAGTAACAACCTAGTTGCACTGAGGTATTGTTTATCCTTTTACGGTATTGCCCCCCCCCCACTCGTTATCCCTGAGGAGAGGAGAGGAAATACGTCTTGGCCTCTCCCCATGGTAAAAAAAAACAAACAACCTCAATTGCATTACTGCTACTATAAGTTCCTATTCCGACTTAGCGGGATACATTATTGACCAATGAGAAAATTCCTTTCATTCACTGCCGACTTTTCAGGGTGCATTACGTAACATCTGGTACCCATTAGCTCGCTGTTATCAGTCCTTATCTCACAAGGTATCAGCTTCAGCAGGGGTCGGCCCACTAAGGAACATGCCAAGGCCATATACCGGTACCGTAATCTCCCGCGTATAAGGCGCACCTAGAGTTTTGGAAAATTCTCAAAGATGAAAAATTCATAACTTTGGTTCTACTGAATGAATTTTCAAAATTCAAAAACTATGTGTACCACCCGGACCCTCCTGGGCCCCCTTTTGTCCTATTATGACAAAGGGGGCATGTAAGATATCAAAAGAAAGGTCTTGGTGCCCCCCTTGTGGATCCAATGAGAACTAAAAAACCCTGTATAAGACGCGCCTTATACGCGGGAGATTACGGTAGTTGAGCCGCCATTGCTTCCCCTGGTACCTGCTAAGATAAGCAGTATTGAAGAAAAACAGCCATCACAATGGATACGAGAATCACCCTAATAATAACACCTGTTGGACACCCACATCCCCACCCTGTTCCCACTAAGTTTTTCTAAGAAAATACCCTACAGTTCAAAGATTAGGGGGGAGGGGGTTGGCCCTTTTTACACTGTTACTGGTATTAGAACATTCATCTTGTTTTCAGTGCGCCATCACCTTATCCAATACTTGCTGATTGCCTAATTTTGTTTTATCTTTTATTTTTATGTGAGATTTTCATTTATGTCTCTTGGGAATAATAGTAGCCATTTGTTTCTGATAGCACCCAGGTCTGTTTGGAATAATTAGGGAGGTAATTAATATGTTTGCTTTCAAGGGCATCAATATTGAGGTGAGGCTATTAATCGTAAGAACCACAGGGGATTCTACAGAGTAATAACCTTTAAAAGGGCACTCCATCTTCGCATGGTGGAGAAGTCTTTTCATTTCTCACTTCCAGGGGTATTTCAAAAGCTGTCATCTAATACCAGCGCCAACCTTTTAGGAATACATACACATGTACAGATACTGCAAATCCCCAAATACAAGACGCATCTCACATGTAAGGCACACACCCCCGGGCACACACCCAAACGTACGCTGGTGCCCTGCAGGTATTGTGGGAATATACCCACAGGCCATGGCTGCTGGCTTTTTCTCCAGATTCTGGGGAGAGGTTCACTTGAATTCCACTAGATGGCAGTTTTAGGTCTCCAATCACAGTCTTTATATCCAAGCATCTGTATAGGAGAGACATGTGAACCCTTGGGGTTAAAGGGTGTCCCTTGTGATTAAGTGTGAAAACAGGGGATGATTGACAGGCAACTTCTTAGGCATGGCCTGTCTGAATACATGTCCCCAATATACAGGCAGGTAGCTAGCCAATCCCAAAGGTACTCATAAGGCACAGCTGAGACCGGATTTGGACCAGCCTATTACTGATTTTATGTTGAATAATCTCGCCTTGAAGTCCCACACAGACTTAAGCAGGACCTGGAGGCTAGGTCCCTTACTCAGACCTCAAGTACATTATACCATTAGACTAACCCATGAGCAAGAGTATGTGGTCACATGCCTTTGACAAGGCTTAAAACTTGGTGAGCACTCCATTCCATTCCGACCCCCAAAATAAAAATTGGCCCTTTTATGAGCCCCCCGGTCTGTGCACATATCACCATCGACACTCTGAAAGGGCCTATCAGCTACCCATACCGCTGACGGGTGATATACACAGAATGGGACTGGGTAGAGAGGCGGGAGTTTTGTGGAGAGGAGATCCTGAGTCGTTAGTAGGTAGGAGTAGGGGTCACTAGATATAAAACTAGGGCCCAGTAGGTATAATCCTTAATTGATGATCTTGTATAAACAGTTATTGTATCATTTAGCATGGTAGGTCCTCATATTCTTAAAATGATATCATAACAGAGGGTAATATCCCTGAGGGTGGATGGAGATTATACCTAGTGGCCCCAGGCTCCATCCTCACATATCTCCATGGGGCCACTAGGTCTTGATAGGAGTCCATGTTCCATGAGCAGATGTGTCATTCAGACCCCAATTATATGAAAAAATTGGGGGAGAACGATGCTGTCCAAATACTATTCTAAATCAAACCCTTTTACTTTGGCAATCATTATTTTTTTGTGGTGCTTTTTATTATGACAGTAAAGGCAATTGAAGAAATTAATGTTTCCTTCATTCTCTCTTTTCTTGATATGGAAACACAACTTACTTCTTCTTTTTTTTTCCTTTTTAAGAAAATGACATTCGGTCTGATATGACCAGGTCTAAAATATGTATACATATGGAACCCCCATGTGCCAGCCTCAACTGGTATTAAGTGGAAATAAACAGCAGGTTGATGGGTTAACAGCAGTATAAACAGCAGACCGACCAGGTCTACCCTAAGCTGTTTGAAGAGAAGTCAGGGTTTAGGTATAATCATTGGGTCAGGAAGTATAACAGGATTGATTTTATACCTAGTGAACGTCCCCCGTAGGGAGTCAAGTTAGACATAGTGGTCACTACGGTGATGGATATTGGCCTGGGTGTAGGCAGAACTAAATGGGCCCCAGACCCCACCCCTCATGCTGACACAGCTTCGCATTGTCGCCTCAGTGCAACAAGGTTGTATCTGCATATTTCAAGTTTTGCAGGAGGGGCAAAAGAAGAGGTTCAATTACTATAGTACACAGTAGACACAGCCTTATTGCATTGGGGCCTGCAGAGACATATATAATAGATAGAGCTTCAATACTTTGATAGAAGTTAGATAAGAGCCAATAGACTCAAAGTATCCTCATCATCAGGCCGTTTCTTCTGATGACCACTACAGGCTGGCCATTCCAGACGCTAGCCCCCCCCCCTTTTTTTTGTTGGAGGGGGGGGGGTTCTCGGTTGAGGGGAGGGGCACTATACTTTTATAGACCCTACGACTATATGGGGGCATTATTGGGGAACCAGAGCCCCCACTATACACACACCCCTTTCCTATGTCAGTGCGCTAAGAACAAACATATATACCAATGCACAAAGATGCCACTTTTTCTGTCGTAAAAAGAAAATTCCCCAAATATGAAAAATTATTACAATGTATATAATAAATTTGACTAGAATGGAATAGTTTTTTTTTCAGAAATTGGAAAAACTCTTAAAGCTTTCCCCAACACTGGCGTCAGCTGTAAAATGAAAATGCAACGCACACACACACATAAAAATTAAAATAATCAAACATGTTAAGTGACTTTGGCAAGTCGGTTGGAGAGGGCCGCTCCTCCCAAATTGGATTATCTGTGTTTTAATTGTCCCCTTGTGCCTCGTTTTCGGTTGAGCAAATGTTTACTGCCGGTTTACCTTCACATTAATCATGGCGGCTGTCGCGTCTGACGGTTACCATGGCGACACACCACAGACGCCCCCTATCTTCGCATAGTGACATCATGGGCTTGTGGTTGAGGTGGGGAGGGGGCATATCTGACCCCCCTGCCCCTCCCCTACACGCACACCAATCTCCGATGCTGTGACGATTAATTAATTCTATTTGATATGCGATGACCCAGTGGTGAAGGGGAGGGGTCTCGTTTCTTTTGTATGTTTGTTTTTCGTTGTTTTTTTAAGCTGGACCAGTTGTTAAGTGGGAAATCTTGTGTGGAAAGAGCTGAGAAGAGCAGCTCACCAGAGTCCGTCCCAGGCTCTGCGTGGTTACCTCGGCTCTGAGCAGCTCCTAGACCCTCAATATGTAAATAAGCCCTGATGGCCCTTCCTCCTCTTCTTATGAGTTATCTGACTTTTTCCACTGACTACATGTGTCTGAAGTGGCGATAGTCCAGGCTACTTCCCTGTTGGATTAGATGTATCACATGGCTTGCCGACATGTAAAACCGGTTATCTGTGTAACGTCCCATGTGATGTGGATCTCAAATGTTAACCCTATATAAGCAACTAGTGATACTCTTTTGTTATCATGATACCTTACTGAGAGTAACTGGGCTTCCCTAGCCCACTTAAAAGGGTCTACTTCTCATCTTTCCTATCCCCTCAGGATGTGTGTGGTGCACATATGCTCGGGCACTGACACATTCCTCTGTGAAATTGTGCAATGTCGTTCTCGCCATGAATATGACCTTAGCTGTCGAAATGGCGTTAAACATCTATTACTCACTCACTCACTCACTGAGAGTAATGCACCAGCGCTGCATCAGTGCATCAGCAGATCCTACGGGCTTGATACACTCCTGAAAGGTCAGCATGATGCACCATGCAGTACTGGCGAGTTACCAAGCGATGATACAGTGAATCATGGCGAGTGAAGCATGGCAGCTCGTAAAGGGTTAACTTTTGCAGACTTGTAAGTAGTTTACTTGTAAAACACGATTTGGTAGATTTGTGTTTTATCATTTTCTTCTGATACCCCCTGGGGTATCAAACCTTGCCAAGGAGAACCATGTTCTCAGGGATATCTCATCACAGGGGTTAGAGAAAAACGGAGCAGAGAACTATCGTTATGCAGTCTGCATAAATTTATTTTAAAGGACCGTGACTCACGGTGATAAATCTGGAATGTCGTTTTAGCAATTTACCTAAATCCATTCGGTCCCACCAGTGCAGAAAGGCTGTGAAAGAAATGCTGTAAACCACTGGCTTGCACTGAAGGGGGGAAGTGTTGACTATTCTTCCCCTTGATACATGTTTACGTCGATGCCATTAGCTGTAAGTAGATTGATAGAATATATGTACTCTGTATCTAGTATTCGGCCAGGAGTGTGAATGTAATAAGGGTGTATAGTGTGAGGTCTGGGCTCTCCACCACCAGTAATACCAGCCTACATCTGCCCTGGAGGACTTGCTGCCACTAGCCTGCCTTCCCACCATCCCACCATGATGAGATACCCCCTTTAACCCTTATGGGCAACATAGTGCTTTAACCCCTCTATACCAAGTGGTCACCAGTGTGTGTGAATACAGACCCTGCAGGGTTGATTCACTCCCAAAGGGTCGTCATAAATTAGCAGCGTGGTGTGATTTGGTTTAGTTCTTTCAAACACTGAATTGGAACATTAAGTGGAAAATCAAGTATCATTGGGGGAGCTTGCTGTCCATTAAGGGTCAAAATACCAATGGGCTGCTCTGAGTCGCTCAGGCAGAAAACAGCAGTTGACGACTTACATGGGGGACCATTAACCTGATTTCATATGCCCCTGGGGGATCTCCACCCCGATCTCCACCTTGTCTCTCCGCCCCCGCCGTCAGATCCGCCACCAGCACCCCTCTTCCATAGCCACCCCCATAGAGCCACCAGGCCAGACTACTGCAGGCACCCCCTCTCCCCCCCTGCACCACTATCGGCACCACCCTCCTGCACCACTATCAGTATCAGAACCACCTCCTCCAGGCGAGGCCAGACGCAGGCCCTGCTGACCTCCAGAACCTATCTTACAGTCTGGTGTCTGGTGCTCCTCCTCTCACTCCATCTCATCAGTCTAGATACCATTTACCAGTTCTCACTCCATCTATGTCTGTTATGTGACATCATTCCACCATATTCACAACATTGATGTCTCAGTCATCCTTTATGGCCTCTGCCACCATTTGTATCCATGTCATACTTTAGTGTCTCTCGCCCCATCTGTGTCCAACAAAGACACTTAGACTCTAAGTGTGCCATACTTACTGGTTCTCACCCCATCTGTGTCTAGGGGAGCCATACTTGACTTTGACAGATGGATGTATTGGTGCCCCTGCAAGTGTGCACCAGAGACACATAGGGGATAGGTAAGAGATGAACGTCCTTTTAAGATTGGCTAGCAAAGGGCCGGTGTGACAAGACAGTTAAAGGATGGGATAAAAGCTGACATAGACACAGACACAGAAAGTGGGAATGATGGTAGAGACACAAATGGGTTGAGCCCTCGTAAAAGATAGCATAGTTGAAGTGAGAGCTGAGAACATATGGCACACTTCGACATAGATAGGGTGGGGCATGTGTGTGTATCGCACACTTAGACATGGCACACTTAGACACAGATGGGGTGAGACCAGTTAGTATGGCACACTTAGACACAGATGGGGTGAGACCAGTTAGTATGGCACACTTAGACACAGATGGGGTGAGACCAGTAAGTATGGCACACTTAGACACAGACAGTTCTCCCGCCAGCC
The DNA here is from genome assembly GCA_949317995.1 of Acholoe squamosa. Lineage (NCBI taxonomy): Eukaryota > Metazoa > Annelida > Polychaeta > Phyllodocida > Polynoidae > Acholoe > Acholoe squamosa. The sequence goes on from OX439038.1 coordinate 56,809,807, forward strand.
ATATGACCTATGCTGTCGAAATGGTGTAAAACTATTATTACGCAAGCACTCACTCTTGTCACTGCATTCACTGGCACTTTTCTCTCATGTACATCTATGTACTGCGTCAGTCGTTCACATCGTTGCCAGTAAATACAAAAAGCCACAAAACAATCTATTCTGCTCTTAAGTATTACGCCAAAGGCCCCATAAACGGTAATGTCAACGTGGAAAGAAAAGATTATGGTGTGCCCCAGTATATGTGCATGTACATGTATATATGATCATGGGGGCTAGAGGACCCTTTGGGTAAATCTGGGACCAGCATATTTTCGATTAGATATGGTCATTTACACTCTATGATATTCTGGAAGTGTAAATCTCTACCTAGGGACATGCCCCATGAGGTGGCTCTACAGCCTGTCGTGGTGCTGACAGGGCTGCAGGTTTTAATACATCATGGTGTTGTCACATTGCTGACGCAGTGTTGTAGAATATTTTTCTCCTCACTGTACACGTTTTATTATAAATCATAGGCCAGAGTTGCCTGCATGTTGACATCTTCTATATGCATGTTATTTTACCAGGACATATGAATATTGATATTTTAATATACCCTTTTAAACTTCATCATATCTGGTTTTGTGTTTCTGTTCTAATTGGAGGATTTGACAAATTCTGAGTTGAGATCGAGTAAAAAGCTGAGATCATGACGGAACCTTATGGCCTTCGTCCAAAGGCCCTGCGCCGGCCATCAAGATTCTATCTTGATAAATGAGCAAGAAGCATTGAGGCACCATGCAGTCCTTAAGGGCTCCATGTGGCAGCCATGCAGGCGGCTTAATCCCTTCCTGGTACGTGAAGGTCAGCTAGGTAGTTTGTCTGGTCCAGACTACCTGTCGACCTTTAACTAACCACCAGCCAACATAGCCTTCAGCTGATAACTTAATTGGTAACCACAGTCTCTAACCTCTCGTGCCTCCTGCTCATATAGCTACCACCAGGCCTGCTACAAATAAGTACATAGCCCTTTGGGCAGGATTTCCTGATTTCTGAAATTTTGGATTAACATGTATTTTACTTAAATACGAGTGGTAAGCAGGGCTGTTTGGAAAAACAGACGGCTTCTATATCAGATAAATGTATGGCTCCCTGATTTTTGCCCATGTCTGACTTGCATCCTTGTTTAGGGGCCAGGGAATGCATTATGCCGATCATAGAGGGTTGACATGGGGACTATCAAGAGGACGGCATGGTACATGGAAGCAGCCTTGACCAGTCAGTCTACTTGCCTTGGCTGCATTCGTCATCAATCATGAAGACCAACATTCATGGACTTTGTGTTTAGTGGGCTTCGTTAAAGGGCTTTAAATCTCATCTTTTCTAGCACGTCTGTGTGGGGCTTTCCTAACCCACTTAGAAGAGTCTTTATCTTATCTTGAATTTTCTGGAATTCTTTTATATATCTTACAGAGATGCCACAATTCCTGGGAAAATGTGTCCAAAGTTCAGTTTTCCTGGTTTTTGTCGGGCAGTGAGTGGCATCTCTGATCTTAGAAACTGTTCATTTGAAATTTTCATTGCTATTTAGAAAGAGGAGATTTTAGCCAATGAATCACGGCTTGAGACATCGTCGATTACCAGTATTAATTTGTATTCACTTTTATACATGCCTTTTGTGAAAAACCTGTAATGAATACTTTTATATCATTTTTGCTTTCTTTTACACACTGTTAGAAATGAGAGATGCCCCTTTGATCTAGCCGGGTAGAAATGGCTGCCTGCCAAGACAGTCGCGTTCTGCTAGTGTGGTAATGCAGAAGCATATGATTAAATGGCATTAACATGATTATATGCAATTCCCATAATCATAGTAATAAGAAAAGAAGTCACCATTCTAATCAATTTGAACAGTTGTGTATATTAGTTGCCTATTCTATTGCTTTGCCAGTACGTTTACCTTTTAAATAATTTTACACCCATGGGCTGCAGTTTGAATTATTAGATACATTAAAAGTACATTACAGGCCTAGGTTAGTCGTATCTGAAACCTCCCCAGCCGGGAGGGTGATGTGGGCAGACGCAATGGGGCTCTAAACCTCTCCCATTTTCTATTACCCAAAGTCACAAAATCATTGATAAGTCATAAGAAAAATTTACAGAAAATCTAAAACAAATCAGGAAATGACTTGATGAAATATAGAAAAAAAAATAAGCCTATCGGGGTATTTGGTAATAGAAATTACCTCTTTCAGAAAAATCAGAGAGATTTGTAAACAAGGGGCCAGGAGTAGAAGACCTCAATTGGACCCTTATCTTATATCTTATCTCTGATCTTCTCAAAACTACTCCCGACTGACCACAAACTGATCAAAAGCATGTTTAAGTTACTCGCACCTACCTAGTAAAATTGAATTTACGGGGTATTTTTCAGGGAAACACGAGAGTTGCTATAATATGATCCAAGTTTATGTGTTAGTTCAGGTTTATTTTCCACAAGGTTGGGGGGACATTCCAGAAGAAATTCGGGGACATATGAATCACTCCTGTGGACTTTTGAGACCCCACTGCGATGAAAGGGGAAAGAATAAGATTCCACCCTACCTTAGATTTCCAGACCGTGTTAGAAGCTGAAACATATTCTGGTCTCCTTGCAGATTACACGTTGGAACTTTGGTCGATTTAGAAAATTATTTACATTTGTGCCATGCATAAATGAGCCGAGAGAGCAACAACTAATCTCACGATAGAGTGCTGTACAATATATATATCTCGTATGATATTGCAATGCGCAAAATGTGTTAAGATCATAAGTGCCGAAAGGTGAGGGGTTGTGGCCTCCGCCATGGTATGTTGTATGCATTCTGTATCAAGGGCTAACACATGTAGCATCATAGATGATGCAAAGGATGAAGGAAGATGCAAAACAGTGGTTTATTGATGCATCTCAGTGATAAATATGTAGTCTTTAAGCACCTGGAGGCTGTCATCGAAGGGTTGATTTTATACATGTATAATGAGCCACAACACCCTATCCCCACCTATTATGGTGCCCGCCCTTTAGCGACCGGAATAGTTCTAAAAGGTAACATGAGCAGGCATAAATTGTCCTCGATCCCAGGTCATGAATACATAAACTTGATTACCTGCCCAGACAAAGCCCAGACGCCCGATCCATATCTGGTTGTTTCATGGAACATGGGGTGGGGAGGGGGTAGGAGGGCCTTGCTCTGGAGGAGATCCAACAAGAAATCAAGGCATGTGAATCACTCGATGATGCCATCCCTTTGAACCTCTCCCCACCCCAGCCTAACCTTCCCCCGGGCGCCATATTATCACAAAGTACATTTAGTTGTTTTAAGGGAAAAGTGTCTGTGTTTGGGGGGAGGGGGTAGGTCTAATATAAACGTCAAGCCGCGACATTTACATGTCAGTTTAGTCCGACCTTGGACGCACATATCCACCTGCGACGCCGAGTCCTGTGTTGTCGACATCTCTAATGATAGTCTTTGATAATCAGAACATGTATCAGAATACATGATTGATCCATATTCAAAAATGAGGTCTTTTGTCTTATAGCGCTTTAATACACTTTGCCCCTGAACTGTTGTGGTGCAGCCAGGTAGCCCTGGCGAGTAACTCGCCAGTGTTGCATCCAAGGTTAAATCGTGCTGCCCTTATGTGATCGACACTTCCAGTTAATACCATAAAACCCCGTGTATAAGCTGCGACATAAAGACAAGTTCAGATCCTAAGGACGTCTATTCTGAACATAGGGTGTGGCGTATACGCGTTTACTTACATAGACCTTACTAAGGAAGGAGTAGAGACAATTTCAGGCCCTAGTGGCTTATAAATAGCGAGGTTTTACGTTAGGCATGATGCAGCAGGAGTCTTGCAGCAATGCAGTGCCAGCAACTATAGATTGTGAAGCTGCCCTCATGCGTCATGGTGACAATCAAACATGGCACCTTGACACCCTTAAAGACAAACGCTACAGGCTGACCAATGTTAGATCTTCTACTGATAACCACAAATAACTCTGGATAGTATTAGTTTGATATATAAAGAATAGGAAAATGCAAAAAAAAAATCCCTATGTCACCATGCTTGTTTTCACGTTTTGACCATTTAATTGAAAATGCCTTAACTATAGAAACAAATGGGGAAAATATTTTTTTCATATTTTGCATCATAGTGAATGACCTTCTATTGATTCACCTGCGAGACTCTGAATATATAAAATACATCTTTAGGATAATTTTAAAAGAAGAAAAATGGGGGGTCACCATTGAAATGAAAAAGTTTTTCATTTCAATGTTTTTCAAAAATATTAATTTTCCCTTAACTATAGGGTCCTATGAGAATTTGAATGGCACATAAACATCTGAATCTTGTCTATAGTGATCAGAAATGAACTAAAAAAAATATGTACAGGTAAAGTGATCCAGTTAGGGTGAGAAAAATCATTAAAATAGTGTAACTGAGGAGTTCTGATTTCTGCCACCAGGTGGCTTCTGTGTGCCAGGTAGCATTTGTCTTTAAAGGGTTAAAAAAGGGTGGTAAAGGTGTATCTCTGAAGAACCAGAGTGAGGTATATAAACAGTGTGAAGAATCTAAGTACTTGACCAGCCTCTCCAGTAGCTACAAGAATGAAGTATTTAGTCTACCCCGTGATGGCCCTCTTCCACCCTCTTGGCGTAGTTTATTTGTAAGAGCAACAGCAAGACCATAGCTTCTTGAAACTCATCCTTTGAAGAAGTCAATAACAAATTAAGTAGGGAAAGAAGTGCCCATCTTGAAACCAATAGAAAACAGTCACCGAAAAGGGCATACAAAAAAGAGATGATTGATGAGTTTGGCTGACGCTGATGCAAATATTGAACTCGACTCCCATAAAACCCCATTCAAACAAGCTGGTATCCTTTCACTTTGCATGGGCCGTGTGTAGGTTCATGGGACTGGACTGGACTGGACAGAGTATTTATTGCTCCTCTGTGGTAAATCCTTCAGCCACAAAGTGTAGGTTGGCAGGAGAACATACATCATCCTTGTATTGTAAAGGTCAGTCTGTCTGTGAGTGGATATGACGTAAATATGATATTGGTGTGTACAGAATCCCTGTACGTGTACCCTGTTAGTGTTTGACCAGTTGGGTCTATTATAAACTAAATGTTATATCAGAACTTTGTCTTTTACCCATATATTCAGTAAACATGTACACGGTAGCAAGATATCCCTATGGATTTGCAACTGTATAACTTTCAATCCATGATACATTTTCAGGTACTCTAATAGGCCTTATTATGGGCGCTCAGTGCGTCCACCATTTGAAATTGCGCTAATTGAGGTAAAACCCCTTGATAAGACATACTATGATGGGTAACTTGTCCCTGGGTAACACCCACTTCCAGGGATATGCTGGTCCCATCTTATCAGTGCATGTCGCCAAAACCAGTTCCAGTCCCGCTTGTAGCCCTTAAGTCTTAAGAGTGGCCCTAAAGCTATCCCTCCCCCACCCCTACCTCCGTGTTGAATTGATTTTCAAGTTAGGATCCATTTGCCCCCTAAAATAAACACAACCCCAGGGAAGATTTCTATGAGGGTAGAAAGAAAAGACGAACGCTATATCTAAGGCCCTCCAAACATGTCAGGTGTGACTGCTGTGATAAAGTATTGGAATGGAGTTGTTGCTACTGTCGAGATTCCAATAAATTTACTCTTTTATCTGAAAAGGGAGATTGGGGGGGGGGGGGTGATGTCGTCATGTAAGCGCCCTCTAGGTTACCCATGATCTCAGCGTTCACTTTTAGCTACCGAATCAGCCGCAAGGAGCTCTGTCTGTCACTGTAGTTTGGAGTCAGAGTTGATGACAGTGCAACTGAGTAAATCCCTCCACATTGCACTGCCCCATACTCCCCAACATTTCCAGCATGAAGAACGCTGGTTACAGATAGAAGAAACGAAATTCTTACAATTTCACTTGACTTCCTTAGGAATCCGACCTCGGAGTCATCAATCAAAACATTTTTGTTGGTGCTGTCAATCTGAGGCAGTCAGGGAAGGGTAAGATAGGGGGGCTTGCAGGCAGGTTGGATGGGGTGTTGGGGGAGGGGCAGGGAGAGTAACACCCTCCCCACATCAGGCAGGAGTAGTTGCTCAGAAAGTCTTTGGCTGGCCGACGTTATTCTTCTAACATAAAAAAGGTGTATAAATGGAACAAATGTGCTTGGAGTTGTTGGTTCCCACTCCTCTCCTGTCAAATCCACTTGGTACCGGAGCCGTCCTCGGTCCAGTCCTACATTCTTATGCTGTGCTTGGAGAGTGAATGAAGAAAAGGGCAGAAAATATGCCTGGGGAGTTGTCGTCTGTAGTTCCCCACTACATGGGCAGACGATTATTAACCTGTCAATCATCACTATAATTGACCTGTCAGCCCCCTGCCGGTGACCCCAAGTACTAACGCCTCCCACAGCAGGCAAATAAAGCGAGAAAACATGAACATTATCCCCGGACATTATCTCGCGAGAAACGGTGTGAATTGTGCCCATGACGCCCTCTAGTGGTCTGCCCATTAGGATGCTGTCAATCCATGTCTTGCACTTTGCTCCTAGGTATACCGGTACCCCTACGCCAATCTTCTCACAGCTAGTTACCTTCTTCACCCAGAAATTGGCTCTACCTTCCTACCTCTGCCCCCCCCCCCCCCCTCTCCTCCCATCTTAAGAGCAACTCAAAGGAACCCAATACATGTACATGGACGGCTCCAGTCGAGCTGTTGATTGGATGCGAGTTGATCAGCTACAATCAGGGTACTGATATGGTACCTGGTCTAGTAGCTCCAGAGTGACTGATGTTATTGGTGGGGGGGGATTTTTTCTGTCAATTTCGTGCCTTTCATAGGCTCTTCTCAACAACACTGTGCTCTACCTGGAAGGTTGTATTGAGAGAGTACACCAATTCGAGGGCAAATGGCACGTTCCATGTTTACCATTTTTTCTCTCATAATTTCTTTAATGGCGTTTTGAAACATTGCAGCAATTTGTATATAAAAAGGTGGAGTGATAATGCAAGCCTAACACTATTTTTATGTAGTAAAGTGGAGATTATTCTTGGGAAGTAGTCGCACCCATTAATGATTAGGATCATTAGAGGTCACACTTGGAATTTCTGCGTTCATTCGCTGGAATTTTCTTATCGAACTACAGTCAATTTCAACCACGACTATATAGTGGTATCTTGGCAGAATAAGAATTCAGCACTGAAACCAGCGGTGAGCCTGCGACCAGTAACAAGTGGGCTACCCTCACCTCTGGTGACCAGACGCCATTACTTTGACCACCTTCTTCCGGACGTGGCACCTCGCCATAGTAACTAGCGGGAAAACTGGCGAGACGCCCGAATCCCGACGGATTGTCGTCTGCAGCAGCCGGAGGTACCCGTCTTGGCCGCACTTGACAAGCAGGCAGCGTGCCGGACACTAGATAAATAAGAAAATGTCAATGACCATGGAATATTTTTGCAAAAATATTCCAGGGGAATTGACATTTGCATTTATGTCATGGCTACACAGATTTGAAAGATTTTAAATGAAGAAATTCAACTATATTTAGCTTTTTATTGCAGCAGGTCACAGGATCGGCAGCCGTTGAATACGGACATATTGTATTCCATCCCTCCCCCCATTGAATACAGCATGTCCAGTACTGTTCCACAGTAACGATCGTATCTGCCATGACATAAAGACTGCAGGCACATCATGGGACCGGTTGCTACTGCCACCAACCGGCAGTATTGTTAACTATCCAAGAAGGCAGTGTTTAGTCGAACTGCATTACACGATTGAAATGTTGTCCATTTTACTAGATCATATGATAATGTAACTCGTCCGTTTTCTAGGCCCATGCATAATCCCCCTCGCTCTGCCTTTTAGTCGTTTCACGGGGATACAGAGTAATCTGAGTTGCCCATTTTTCATCTATCTGTGCTCTCTACAAGTATAATGGAATGTCAGCTAGTCCTGTGCTTAAGGCTCACAGAGCAGCGTTAATATTCTGCCTCGTTTTCCGAGTAAAGCTATACTTTAGGGAATACCTGTTGTTGCATTGAACCTTGATCCTTTCAGCTCATTCTTCTATTTTTGTCAATGTGGGAATTCTTTGAGATGATAATGGGCTTCTCCCTCCGGCTTTCCTTTGGACTTAAACTGGGACAAATACATCTTTATCTCAAGGTTGCGTGTACACTTCTACATCTATATTACATATTCCCAGTGATTTGCAAAAATAAGACTTTTGAAAAATAATAATCTCCTCAAATGATAAACTAAGGAGTGTGTTTCCTTTGTTAGGTACGGATTTCGCTGGTCACTTACTGTAGCAACTCGGTCAATACTATAATAAAGATCCATTGAAGTTCAGGCTTCATGTGTTAGCGTTATACACGAGGCACTGCTGTTGGACAGGCATTGAGTCCAAATGAGCAGCTCACTTCCAAAGACGAGGAGCTCAACATCCTGTCCTTAGGAGGGAAAATATTATATTAACCCTTTAATGATCCCAAGTGTTTAATGTACAGTGGCATTTTGTTACCATTATGCAGGAAGGCAGCATTAGTTAAAGTCGCCAATGTATTTCAAGGTTGATACCAGGGGTTGATATACAATGAACTCCTAAAAGGTGCTGTTAATGAGTTACTCGCCGGCACAGCTGTGATACATCGGCTACAAGGAGACTGCCTTTTACAGTTAACAGGGGGTGCATGGCTGTTAGTCTTGATTCCCTCACAGCAACACTGTAGGATTAAGTTTTTCCTATCGTGTAAGGACATTGCACTTTAATATTTAGCTATGTTCAAATTATTATTTCTAAGGCTTATATAAAACATGCATGACGACATTCAAGAGAGTCAGGCCTAGTAAACATGATTAAAATGGTTTTGGTATGAATGGCAATACGCGTGTCAGTCTGTCAGAGTTGTACATGTGCAGGCAGCACTTTACAATCTTTCAGTGCCCCTACTGTGAGATCATAATCTAAGCGCTACCTACCTAAATATGCACACCTTGCTCCATTGATGACATAAGAGAAAGATTAAAACTGGCCATTTACTTGATCACCATATGTATAAATTCTCTCGTATAAACCGCGGCTTATACTAGAACCCAATTCAAGGGAGGCTAATAAAATATGCCCCCAAGTCAGGGTGTGGCTTATAGGGGGGTATTTAATCTTATAGGACAGTAGAAAACCTTCATTTTTTCAAGCCTTGGATGTGGCTTATAGCTCCTCCAAAAGTCAGGGGTGCGGCTTATTCGAGAGAATTGACGGCATTGATTCATGAACCCCGCCATCAAATGTAAACATTTCTGGTTTGTGTCTCAAAATATTCCCCGTATTGAGACAATTTTAGCTGAGATTTAAAGCCCAGTGTCGTATTTGAAATTATAATAAATGTGAAAGTAAAGGTATTGAGGTAGCGGCAAACGATTGGGTGCTTTTATGATTATCAGAGAACGCTCCATTGATTAAACATTATGGGTCGCGCGACAGGTGAGTTGATCACATCATGCAACTGAGCCCAACCACACCCCACTCACCAGCCTTGGAACCCCGCCCCCTTCCCCTACCCCTAACCATTATCCCAAAAATAGTGCTAACCGCCCGATCACTTGTCCTGGTAGACACGCGTACGTGTTTTTGAATACCCGGTATGTAGGAGTGATGTCTTTGTCTTTACGTCATAGATTTAGCATATGCTCTGAGAGAAGCCTAAAAATATCAGAATCTATAGTTATATTACGTCTGTTTTCAGGCCATATTTGTAAGCTATATTTACAAGGATGATTGATGCAGGGATCGATGTGGTATGTTTTACGTCATCTTCATACAAAGTGACTTTTATATACTCTGGCAGTCTATGCTGAATATAGAACCAGGGGTAGACACTAACACTGGCCCGGGAGCCAATGGCCCATAATTTTGAGTCTGGGCCCATAGTTTCAAGATTTCTCAAGACTGACCTTCCTGTGGGCCCGGGATGGCCTACAGGAATTGACAGAGAGATCTTCATAAAGTTTAACCCATATGAGTATACTCATGTTATATATTATTGGAAAGAGAAAATCAGCAGGAATCTGACTATCATATCTAAGTTAAACAGTAGATTGATAATGGATACCTATAATTTTCTGTTTAATACAAAGTAGACTTTTTTGGGGCCTACGGTTTCATCTCCAGGCCGATAGATTTCTAAAACTACGGGCCCGGGTGGCCAGTGGCTGGAAATGTTAGTGTCTACCCTTGTAGAACTACCAGAAAGAAACGCTATAAGTAGGCCACAGTTTAGGAAGTCCCTGGGCTGTAGTAAGCACACAAAAAGTAAGATTAAAGATTCTATGGACGTGGTGGGACAAGGGACTGATTAAGTGGGTGGTTCTGATTATCCTGAGCCAAGGGCTTAACGTCACGTCATGCTGACTTCAGTAGAGAGGTTAAGATCACGACGCGTAGGGCAACATGTACGTCTAAAATCGCAGGGAGTGATAGACTAGGCATTGCCATACACGTTACAAAACAGGCAAAGGGAATCAAACTGGTATCAATAGCCGCTGGTCGAGGCTGCCATTGATAAGGAAATATTGAGGGACACAACAGTTCCTCGGTGGAAGTGACAGCCCCTTTCTTATCCCGGCAGCCCGTGCACTATCCGGTCACATAGTCTCACAGCCAACTCACTCTGGGCCTCTGGCAGTATGGGGAGAAAAGGGAAGGAGAAAAAGGTATTCCCCAAGTGCAAGGAGACTGAGGGCACACGAGCTTTATCTTGGCACCCAGCATCCAGCCCCTACCTGTCTGACGTCATATGTCGCTATGCCAACCATACGTCCTTTGTAACGTACTAACATTATACGTACCTAGCACCACGCTGATTAAATGCCGTAGCATTTTTCAGTTTTAAGACAAAATTGATCTTTCCCTGACTTGACGTTAAAAGGTAGAGAGAGGTTCTTGATAATATGTCCAAACAAGGGTAGCATTCCTGCACCACCATGGCGAGTTACTCGCCGGATCTGCCTTGGTGCATTATCTCCAAATCATTGACACTCAAGTAGAGAAAATGAAATACTTTGTGATAGAAACGATCCCCATTCAGTGTACTTCACCCACAAAGGAGAACATATTTACACTGATCTCCTGAGTGATGAAACATTTCCGGCCATTATGGTTTTTTTCAATTCCATGGCAATTTCAGGGAGCGAAGGCCATCCATTGAAATATGACGGGACTGCATTAAACATCAAACAAACTGCCAGACGGCGGCCATTTTTCTTAACAGTTTTCTTGTTGCTGAGCTGATAAGTGAACCCCAGTGGTCTTTGGCACTCTGTTTACTGTATAGGCGCCAGACGGGGTAATCTCTCAGTATGAGAGATTCTCATCTTGTCATCGTGTTTTCTGCCCCATTCCATTTCCCGAAATTTGTTGTCATACCTCTAGGAACTGCTGAGCAGACAACAATGCAGTGTGTCTATAAATGTCTGCTTCCTCTATTGTTGGCAAAATGAGTCAGTCGCGTGGCAACAGGGAAAGGATACAGAGACTGAATTCCCCCACCCCAAAAAAAAAAAAAAAAAAAAAAAAAGGGGGAAGGGAAGAGGAAGAAAAGGTTGTGAAAGGGCTTGTTATTTGTATAAGTGTACATAGAGCCATCGCATTTCTCCCCTATATGTGCACTGATAACAGGAAGAAATCTTGAAAGTATATCTATGGAATAGGGGAAATTACATTTAACCACCAACATTTCGAGATAAAAATCAAGCTTTATCCATGTTGGGAAACTATGCACTCGTCTATTCTATTACCTGTCCCAGGGTCGCTAACTTATTTTTTCATTAGACAGGGTGAGGAATATGATGTCCCCCTCCACCCTCCCCTATCCCCTTCACCCTCCCCTACCCCCTCACCCATCCCCCACCTGCCTATCTGGTGGCGTACATGACGTCACGTCGCCATGCTTGTGTTCATAGACTGTGATTGGTTCCGTGTCGTCATGGCAACTCCATAAAGGAGACTACATGATCAAAGACCAGGTAGGTTTTATTTCTGGACGTTACATGGGGCTCAACACCCAGCTGCACCCCTGGTGGTACACCTTCAGGGGAGCAGTCGGTGAGGGAGGGTCTCAGTCTCGACAATCACCAATTGGTAGCACTCACCCTTTGTTGCTGCCATGCATATTATAAATCTCTAGGATTTTGGGGTTGGGATGGCTAGGATAATCTAGCTCTCTCTCTCTCTCTCTCTCTTTCGCTCCCTCTCTCGCTCTCTCTCTCTCTTTCTCTCTCTCTCTCTCTCTCTCTCTCTCTCTCTCTCTCTCTCTCTCTCTCTCCCTCTCTCTCTCATTCATCTCATATATTCGGTCATCCAAGGATGTGATCACTACTGTGTAAGGCAACCAGCATATAAATACCTGTCTAGCTATTTGGACAAGCAGCTTATAAATAAATACCTGTCCAAACTGAGAAAAGATAGGACTTGATGTCCGGAAACGAACGTCTCTGCTAACTTTTGATTACAACTAGTGGAGGTAAAATCAACATTTGAACCAATACCAATCCCAATATTTGGGGGTAAGGACAAATCAGGATATATCTGCGACGCGGAACATGCAGAATAGACATTTACATGTATAAAGAACAGTAGTGTTAAGGGGTGTTAAGTCACATAGATGCATACCTGGACAAACTACCACGAGCCGTCAAAATTGACTTTTCCATGAGGCTATTACCACAACCACACCGCCATTCACAAATGTCATGGAAGCAGGTTCTTTGGTATATCTAACATCTGTAGACCCCCCTACTCTGAACGATAAGAAAGAGGTTCTATTTAGCTGGATAATAACTTGGGCGTGGACCACAGCCTTGTGTTGTAGGTGATTATTATAGGAGTCAGTGGGTCTGTGCTACACAACCCTTATCAAGTCAAAAGGAATCTTATTAAATTATGGGCTTCCCTAGCCCACTTAAAAGGGTCTATATCTCCTCTTTACTATCCCCTCAGGATGTGTGTGGTGCACATATGTGCGGGCACTGACACATTCCTCTGTGAAATTGTGTAATGTAGTTCTCTCCATGAATATGACCTTAGCTGTCGAAATGGCGTTAAACATCTATTACTCACTCACTCACTCACTCACTCACTCACTCACTTATTAAATTAAAGCCTCACTTGCCACGATGCACCAAGACAGTGCTGTAATGAGTTACTCACCAGCACCCAAGTCCCTAGTCAAGCAGTAAAGTGCACACAAATACATGGAGTCCATTAAAAAACTAGACGACTTCTTAAAGGGTTAAATGGGGTTGGTATGTGCGGCTCGCGGTTTCTGTACAGGTGATGTGGTGATCAGTCAGGTATGTATGTGAACGTACGTCATGGGTGGGATGGGGGTACCACCGTCAGTGGCGGGTTTAGAGCCCCCCCCCCCCTTTTGCCCAGTCCTTTTTGGCCGCCCCGGCTCCTTTTCCAAATCCTGGATCCGCCACTGGGCCACCAGTGGTATAACAACTCACTTCTAGACAGATCACTTAGCCTTCTCCAGGTCTATGCCTCCTTATTGAGCGATTCTATCTGAAAGGGGAGCAGCTCACTTAGACCACCTGGGGGTGCCTGAAGTAGCCAAGTACTGAAAGGTGAGCAGCTCAGACAGATGGTAAGCTGATAACCCGGTAATGTGTGTATTGAGCAGCAATGGTTGCCAAATGAGGGTAATCAGGATATGAGAGCGGTGTAAATGAGTGACTGTACATCCTGTTAATCATTTCAGGACAACGTGCTGCTTCAAAAATATAAAAAAAAAACAACTTTTTTTAGTCATCATGATGCACCACTTCGACACCAGGGGGGAATTCACTTTGCCCAGCCTTGTGTGTGAATCACGTTGTCAGTGTGATGCATAAATGCAGTAATGACCAATTATTCGCTATTACTGACTGCATTAATGCTTTCTGCTGATATTAACATGGGTTTTAAAGGACTGTGTCCCTATGGGTTAATTATTTCCCCGCCTTTCAGGGCAAATTGATCTTGAATGTCAATTTCTGGACAATTCAGTTGATAAGATTTTGATCTCAATATGTCAGTTTAGATAGAATACGGACAGTGCCAAAAGGTAGCCAAGGTAATGGTATAGGCAATGCATTGGAAATACATATCGAAACGCACACTGTAAAAAAAATTCCGTTGAAAAAACGGAGATTCTCTGGCACCCCGCGGTGCCAGCAAATCTCCGTATTTTTTACGGTCACCGTTTTTCCTAAAGTCACCGTTTTTTAAATGGTACTTCTCCGTTACCTAAAAACATTGTTTCACCGTTTTTGACTTTACAATAATTCTCAGTTACCCCAAAAACGGTGATTCACTGGCACCCCGTGGTGCCAGCCATTCTCCGTAATAACTACGGTCACCGTTATTTTGAAATCACTGTTACTATAGCGGAAAATGTCCAGCACCCACGTATGCCTGAGAATCACCGTAATTTCACCTGAATACTTGAAATCACTGTCATTTTGATATGGTATCAAAAGAATGAATTATTATGGTATTTCTATGATTGCTTTCACTTGTGATCCAATACTTTGCTCCATGAAAGCATCATATAATGATTCATCACACTTTGTAATTTCAACCTAGTGGCAAAAAGCACTCTAGGATTGGTACAAAGCTACATGCATGACAGTGTGGACATATATATTTCTTTTCACCACAAAATAGGTGTTTGTCTCATCAAAATATCACACAAAAATAGATTATCTCACCATTAAGCATATTCTAACAGCCCTATATTTAGCCATCAACATTGATACTGCATTTAATTGAGAAGTTTTAAATTAATATTATTTTAGGACATGCAAAAATGTCAATAGAGTAGAATGCCTATAAGAAAATCTCATCATGAAAGAGGGTGCCACCTGGTGTGATCAACCAAAACAATACATAAAACAGTGCTTCCCCGTAAATTGATAAACGGTGTTTCACTGAGGTGGATTACGGATAATCGGCATATAGTTGATGGATATCACAGTACTTGACTGTAATTAATCACTGTGATAATTCCCCGTAAAATTTTACGGTGATCCTCCATAAATGGTTAGAGACACATATATATTGAATCAACACAATTAACTTTTTATATCAATGGGATATTGTTTTCTAAGGCACCACCTACTTTCAATTTGAGAAACTGCAGTATGCTGTGCATTATCATAAGTGTTTTGATACATACCAGCTTTCACAGCATTCAGTTAAAAGGTATTTTTCAGAACAGATTTTCTGCATTTCCTTGTTACATGCTCAATTGTCTACTGAGTTTAACCAGAATTAATTGTAAGTCATGCCACACTGTGGTTCAGTGTAAATGATCAGCAGAAAGGTGTTTTTATGTACTGGTTTACAGGATTTCCCTGTTATATGGTCAATATATACAGAGTTTTACCTGAATTGAAATTACGGAGATTCATTGTAAGTGTGCCATATTGTGCATCACCGTAAATGCTTTGATATATACATGGTTTCACCGTATTCAGGAAAAAGGTGTTTCTCTGTACTGTATTATAGGATTTCTGTGTTATATGGTCAATATCTACAGAGTTACACCGGTTTTGAAATTACAGAGATTCATTGCAAAATTAAACGGTGAATCTCCGTCTATTCAACGGAATATTTTTACAGTGCAGTAGTTTGCAACGACTTGCAGTCTTAATGATGAACAATTTTAATGAAATCTGGTTGGGTTAGAGACTAATGATACACTATGTAGGCCTTTTACGATACACACTGAGTCACAACGAGATTGTTGGCTCCCCCTCCCTCAGTCAAAAGAAATAAAGCAAGGGGGGGGGGAGGAGAGAAAAAATGGGGGGAAACTCCCTTCCTGGCACGTTGGGCCGTCTTGCACGATTGCCAGTTGTCCTAGGGTTCATGGAGTGATCCAAAAGGTCACCTGGGTACAGTTTCCGGATCCGGGCCAGCTGGAACACACTGTCCTGTGGGAAACCCACGTGACACCAGCTATGACATGTCCCAGATGAGACCTCGCGAGATCTCGTGTCAGTTGGCCTATACGGCACATGGCTATTGTATTATTGACCAATGGGAGGCATCCCTGGCATATACTGCGGAGTCGGGGGCTGAAGGTGTTAGTCATAGTGGCGTCGGGGTCTAATGGCGGCCCCCAGCTGATAATGGCTATGTGAGCTATAGGTTATGTGGAACTAATTCCATTTCCTCTATGTTTCTAAATAGTATAACACACAAAAACAGCCCCCCCCCCCGTAATGTTCGTCGGTAATTTTTTCGACCATAGCAAGATTAAACCATCTCTCACACACAATGTTCCGAGGTAGCAGGTTGTCCCCCGAAGGACCGCAGTAAATAGATTGGTGTTCTCTCATTGGCTAATAATTAAACCTGCTATGTCTGTATAGGATAGGCTTAACCCTGAAAATCTTAACTAGGGGAGCGATATGTACAGCAAGTGCCATTCTACTCCATTTTGTGCCTCAAAACCTCCATTGGCCAGATGAACATTTGCAGACCTGATAAAATCCCCAAACCTTGGCATAATATAAAAACTCATTACTATTCCATTTAGGAACTATTTGGTGTCACTTGGTACTAATATTTTTGCATATGATTTCTAAGCCAATCAGCACCCAGATCACCTTCAGTGCAGGCCTGAATACCATATGACTCACGAGAGGGCAGTATTTACGTCCATGTAACCTTTACGGACCTAGCTGGTTTGATTATCAGCCAATGAAATGACACCAACTATTCACTGTGGTCCTCTCGGGGGCCAACTGGTACCCATCTGATAGGTGTTACCAGTAGAACTCGCTGATAACAAGCTCCAGTAAAGGCAGCGCCCATGGGAAAACCTGCTACCTCGGAATACCTAGACTCGGGCCCCAGTCTCGATAAGGGAGGTCGAGTATCTGGGCTGGTGGTGGGAGACTAGCCTATACCCTGCAAGAATCATCTGGGTGGGAACTAATGTCTTACTATGTAGTTTTCCCCGGCAATTTTTCACTCTGCCGTACCCAGTAAAATGCACCTTATAGTGAATTAATGAACAGCCGCTGGATCATGTCATCGATTATTAACAATTCAAGATTTTAGTTTGTGTATTGAGATTTTTCAATACAAACTGTTGCTTCAGACAAGCCCATAACTAATATTCCTGTTTTTTTTTTTCTGTTTTAGAAAACGTCACTACCTGAAACTGCCGGTCGTCTTCACACCCACCCAGCCCGGCACCTACCGCAGCCTGCTCGTACTGAGGCCGGACACTGGGCCCGCCCTTACCGTCAGTCTAGTCGGCACATGTAGCCCTTGAACGGGCCCTTGAACTACTCTAGGGGCGTTTTATGATCAATTCCCACGAGTTTGACCAAAATATGATTGATAAAAAAACGTTTGGAGTATGCCTTTATGCTCCGGGCGTTATAAAGGGCATGCTCATAAACATCCTCCCAAGGTTTGTATCACTTACTTGGTTTTCAAATACCGAAGTGCACTGTTGCAGAATGATTCATAGATTTTGGCCAAACTCGTGGGAGTCGACAATGAATATGGAGACAAATCATTGAACACATAAATCTCCCATCTGAAAATGTATTGAAAGTACGTATACCGTAGGTCTATGATAAGTGAGTGTTTATGTGATAGCAACAAGCGTATGACCGTCATAAAAGTACATATAATAAACATTCATCTCTACAAGGAAATGACTTTTTGTTGGAAAGAATTGCTTGTGTGTCTGTGGGCACAGTATGAGAAAATAAAGTTCTGGTTCGAATAGTTTCTGAAAGAAATTTGCCATTTGAGGCCAAAGAATGTGTGTCATGCATTATCATTGACCATTTAAGGAGAGTATCTTGCCCTAAATATAAATGTGTCGGCGTAAACCCATATGTCAGTGCATGACGCCTGTAAATTTATATGAAGTCCTAAGTGTGCCCTCCTTATACTGTTAGCATCATTTTGTAACAGCCAGACATGACTATTTTTTTTACTGGTGTCGACTTACTGTCTGATTGAGATGTTTTAGCGTTCAACAATGCGTCTTGGATTACTAAGCCGCACAGTATAAAATTTTGAAAAGCAGTGAAAAAGGTAAAGAGCAACTTGTTCAGCCCCGAGTCGTTTTGTCTGATTGGGCGATCATGTTTGCTATAGAATTAAATGGGTCTGCTGACCAGTTAATTGTAGAGCCGGGGTAGAATTTTATGTTCAAACAAGAACATTCAATTGCACAGTTTTACTCTGAAGAAACTCAAAAGTGGATGTTGATAATAGGATAGAAATCAAACGGAGATTATAGCTCTGCCCCTTATAATGATAGCACATGTCTAATACGCAACACCTTATAGGCAAAGTTTAAGCATTCCATGAATTTATGATGGCATTCATTGTACCATAATGCTTTTCTGGTGAAGGAAGCAAGTATCAAGCAATTCCACGGAGAAGTATATTTGTAAAACTGATTCATGCATGATGTAAGATATCAAATATTCATATATATAATTTACAAGGAATGACCATAGCTCCCAAATGTCATCCATTGTCTTTATACGTGTATGTGCTATGGAATGTGAAAAGAGATAAGGCTTGAGAGAATTGAAGAATAGACCTATGGCCATTATTTACAGACACTGATCAAGGGGCTGTGAATTTGTGAAAGGAATATGTAAGGCCTCGTATATTTCAACTTACCGGCTTAGAACAGCGTTCAAAGGGAACAATTACCCACAATCATATCAATTGTGATATAACCTTTATAGATATACTTTGATGACGTACAAAAAGAATTGAAATTGTAAAAAAAAAACATGAGTTGGACTTGTGTCAAATGTAAGGTGTCTTGAGTGTTGTTAGTGCCTTATAATTTATAAATATATAGCAGATCATATAGAAGACTTTAATTGTAAACCCATCCTGTTTCTATATCCATAGTAGAGTGCTTTGGTGATAAAGCTATGCGGAGAAAAGTGCCTTAACTGTTATTGGTATAGTAAAAGGGAAGAGTTGGACCTCCCGGTATATTTTGTATAATACCGTAATCTCCCGCGTATAAGCCGCGTCTTATACGTGGGGTTTTAGTTCTCATTGGATCCACAAGGGGGGCATCAAGACCTTTCTTTTGATATGTTACATGCCCCCTTAGTCATAATAAGATATAAGGGGGCCCAGGGGGGTCCGGGGGGCTCAAGCTACACATAGGTTTTTGAATTTTGAAAATTCATTTAGTAGAACCAAAGTTATTAATTTTTCATCTTTTTTGAGAATTTTCCAAAACTCTAGGTGCGTCTTATACGCGCACTGCATCCTATACGTGGGAGATTACGGTAATTTCTCACTAGCTACTAATCTTATCTTGGGAGATTATCTTATTGTGGGAGATTCCATTTCTGTGATAGACTATCAATTGGCATCTGGTTCCAGAAACCAGTTTTCCATGTTTCTGTTGGATGTTGGCAATCATTCAACAACAGAACTATCATTCGTGACTTGATAACATATGACTACCAAGGTAAATCATATTCTTTTGAGAATTATTTTGGTGTGATTAGGTATATACATGTTTGTACTTACTATTTTCTTTGGTTTTGAGAAGAGAGGGAATAGGTCTATCAATAATGGAAGAAATATCAGTGACATTTCGGTTAAAGGGCGTTGGCATCTGAGCTAGTTTTGAATATTTGAACAAGTTATTTCCTTGTTCAGGATGATTATGATACGGTACATGTATTTCTGATGAAAAAAAAACGTGCTAAACATAACGTAAGGCCATGAGGAATTTATATGAATTTGTGATAGATATCATAAGCCTTGATATGAAAACTTTGTATATTTGTATATAATTTGGATATGGTTTATTCAAAGAGTTTGTCATAAAAGATCGATGTAAGATATATTTTCTAAAAGTTATGACATTGAGTAATGATATGAGTATCCAGTGATATATGTATTATATATTGAATTTATATAAGTGTAAAAAGCATAGAGCTAAGATTTGTATGTAAGTTTTTCTAAGTTTTGTATAAGCTATTTGACAACATTTGTACTGTAACCTATACATACTGCAAACTGCCAAAATAAAAATGAAAGCTAATGACAAGCCGTTATGTTTCTGCATATAATTAAAATACATTGATTGTTCTTCCCTTACTTGATTTTTTTTTTATCTTCCTGGGGTAGAAAAACAAAGGGCGTGCCTTAGGGTACTAGGAATTCATTTAAGAACGCAGTAACGTAGAGGGATCGAAGTCTTCAGGGAATTCCCTGATTTCAGGGATATTCAAGTCCCAAAGCTCTATATACTTTCATATACAAAATCAATATTTAGATGGGCTCTTATGGAACATCTCAGGGATTTTTGGCTTCGGTGACTTTCATCCCTGATTACGTAGCCATTACTGGAGCTTGTTTTAAGCGAGTTATGACTGATAAGAGCTATCGGTTGGGTTCCTGTTGCTCCTAAGAATTCCACATTGTTAATTCGCCCGGCTCTACGATTGCTGACAAAGATTGATGCCCATGTCTTGAGGGGCGGTCGTTTTCAGCATTTTCCCCGATTCTATGAAGTTCTGTAGCGACCTTCTCTGATTTAATTAAACAAGCCTTTCAAGGGCATAAGATAATAAAATGTTGAAGCACTAGGCCTATATCTTGGGAAATAGTTATCGTTCTTGAATATTAATAATATCTTCATGATCGTTTTCATACTCGAAGGAGGACATTTGAGTAGGAGGTGGCGTTGCACAAATACATTGACTGTAGAAAACAGGCATTGTGTGCAGACATAAATCAATCAAAATAAAACTGGGAATGGAGCAGCTGAGAAAGCGTGAGGATGAGCTGTAGGCCTATAAATCCTACTGTATCTCAAAACATGTATAATCTAAAGTGAAAACTGAAAAGGTGTGTGAGGTTTTTAGAAGAGAAAAGTGTGCATCCCCACGGCTCCGCCGCCAAAGAAACATTACCTGTACTTTTCAGCAGTCAACCGTCGCTTGACATTTTCTTCAAGATTAAACAGGGTGGGTAACAGTATATCTCTAAAAGTGGATTTAATATTGTCTCTCATTTCTTCAAGTATTCAGAAGATGAATTAGTCTGGAAGTGAGATGATTTCTCTATTTCAGCCATGTTGGATTACTAACCTGAGCGACCATTGCAATAAAGCCATTGAGTGGGATAACATGTACACAGTGCAGAAGGTACTAGGGTAACTGGCAGTTACCGCATCCAACACGAAGGGTCATATATACAATCAAGTGTGAACACTTTTCCTTGGTCTATACTGTTAATAGAATATTCTATTTCGTAATAATATTGCAGAATGTTAGCCAGGGCATGGATACTTATGGAGACAAGCCCTGGAGTTAAAAGATTTCTCAGATTTCATAGAAATCAGGCAAAACTGAAAGTTGTGTACTAGGGTAACTCCTAATGAAGTTACCCTAGTAATTGTTATTGTAAACAAACCAAGTTATCCTAGTACTTAGCTTTACTCAAATCAATAGCGATACTGTGTGATCTCCCCTTTTATTTTTTATGCTAGATGGGGTAACTGGCCAGTTACCCTAGTACCTTGTGCACTGTGATGTACTACTTTTGTTATAAACATTGCTTTAGAAATACAGAACTTTTGCGACATATCTCGTTATTCTTTAGGGTATATTTCTATACTGAGTAGATTTAAATTATTCAATGTGAGCCTTTGAGAGTGCAATACATAGGCCTATACATAATGTTTTTTTGAATTGCTTTTATTGTCAAACTTCATCAAATGGTTTTCATGACAACAATTCCTTTTTTTCTTTTAAACATCTGAATGCAAATAGCTTGTAATGACACGATTGGACGACACAAATTCTTACCACCGACAGTGCATAGAGTACACATCAATTGTTGACAATAATACCATTCCTGGCTCTAATCCTTCGTTGTCTATTAATATATTCCGCACTGTTTTCTTTTTGCCATGCATATAAGTTCCATAAATATGTTTGATTTTATTTTTAAAAGCCTCTTTTTTCTCCCAAAGTTGAACCCCCCTAAAATGAGGGGACTTAATATAAAAACCTGTTCGTGGAGTTTTTAGAGGAAAATGAATTTCAAAGAATTTCTTGTATTAAGTGCTCTCGTCAGTGCCTTAATTATTTTAGACTTACGAAACATGAAAGAGGTTAGCAGCTCCTGTCATCTATAAAAAAAGAAAAGGAATTTCACTGCTTAAGTGAAGGAATGGGACTGTTTATGACTAGGAAGTGAAGGCCTATGACTATTGATGCATCTTCAAAATCGTTATGAAAGACTGCGATCTGGATGTGCATCTATGAGTTGAACTTATCAGGCCTATAGGTTTCAGTAATGAGACTAAATCTATTCAGCCAGACTATGCAATCAGGAGGATGGAAATGTATAAAGATAAAAGTGATTGCACCTGAGACATGTTATTGCAAACACATTTGTAAGTTCACTTATTAAGTATCATCTCTCCAGTGGTCAACTTCGGTCCAAATCATGGTTACGCCTTGCAGAGACGCAAATGTCAATGAGTCTGGGTAACACTATCTCACCGCTCCTGGAGAATAGTTAACCATTTAAGCGTCTGGCTCAGTGTAACCCCATCTCCATTACACAGCACCGGTTGCAGCAAATCGCCATGTTCTTTATTTTATAGGCCCCTATACATTATATAGTGCATCAAATTATCCTTTCTGAACATTGCCTGCTCAATGTAAAATGTAAACGAAATCAAACAGAATAAATGATTTAAGAGAAGAGTGGTGTTTCCCTGCCGCCAATCTCATTGAGGCTTAGTTGAGTTCAGGCTATAGTTCTTAAATAGACTAGGCTTCTTTCCCCGGCTTCTTTCTCCAAATATTGCATGTTGCTGCATCATACAGATATATCTTTTGGTACTCTCACTGATAAAGATATCGTTGAGCGACTCGCCAGTGTTACATTTGGGGACCAAACTTGAGGCCCCCATCCTACCCTTGAAGGTTTAATACTACCAGAAACCTCTTCAGGAGAGGTACACAGTGTCATGATAGCCAAGATAAAATGAGGCATAACTGTTTTCTAAATTTGCACATGGCTTATCTGCTCAGCTTCCCATGTGCTGACCTGAGAGTTATTAGATACAATGAATTTAAATAGTTGTTTGGATATGAATCTATAGGAAATTTTATGAACAATATATATTACTCCTGGCATATTAGCCAAAATCAGACTATACTTGCAAAATAGAAACATTAAATTCATGACAGAATCCGTGAGAGCGTATGGAATTACAATACTGTAGACGGAAGGCCTATAGTTCCATAGAACATTAGTTACATTTCTGTTCGGTTTCCCCTTAACTATACTGTAAAAGAATGTGTGTTGCAGGAACATACTAAATCGTAACACACATGGCTATTCAACTCCCTTTATACATTTTACTCACTTTCTGGACATGGACACACATATTCTAACACACATACACACTTTATCCTGATATGTGTTTAGATCCTGAAAAGTGTGTTCAATCAACACACATTTTATTAATCCTTTGCAATACACACATGCCAGCTCAGTCTTAAGTGGCATTATGCAACAGATTAACTACCCCTCCCCCCACCTGACCAAAGGTCAGTTTTAACAGTTACACGCAGTCAGTTTGAATCTGAACCTGCTGGAGAGAGGAGTGTCTTCACTTATAAATATGCTATATGTCTGGTAAGTAATTTTATATATTATCCTCTTAAAATGATTGAAATGCCAGTTGTAGTACAATATGCATGTACATTCTAGTAATTCATAGCAATACAATGTCATTTATATAAAGGAATAATTTTCCATTAAAGGCTTTATGACTATGTAACATGTTATGTGCCATCCAGTAAGTATCTTTCATGTTGTACAAAGTGATCTATTATGTAAATACATGTAGTATATCCTCATCGCTTTTTTTTTTCTCTTCAGATAATTGCTTCTTCCAATGCCTGCAGGTACCCACATGGATTTAAGAAGAGTAAGTTATCAGGAACTAGCAAGTGGGGCTATTCTACACTTTGAAATGTTGATATCATTATAGTACAATGTATACATAGCATGTATAGTTCAATGAAGGCCTTATATAGAAATCCTTGTGAGTTCTCAAAAAGAAATTAATGAATTAATCATGGAGTATTCTAATGTACTATCAATCACTCCTGTGGCGTTCTTGTCATGACTAAAGTTTTATCTTTGTATAACATGTTCCTTTGCTCTTCACCTTAAACATTAATCCTTTGTTTTTTTTAATATTTCAGGTCAGAATTTTCACCATAAATTCATCATGGCTCAGAAAAGAACTGTATAGTGATGGACTGGCTTTAAATGCAAAAACTGAAGTGATGATAAATGTTGAAAAATAAAGATACCCCCCCCCACTAACACTGCCTCCCCCCCCCACCCTCCACCCTCCTAAAAGTTTAACACACACTAATCTCCACACACTTTATGTTTACACTCTTTTCATGTCAACACAATTTTTCTGTCAATTTTTCTTTTTAACACACTTTTGAGTTAAGTGTGTTGTGTGTTGAAAAAATAAGTGAGTAAAAATGTGCTGTAAATAAGCGTGTTACAAAGTGTGTAAAGTCAACACACATTTGTTACAGTGTATTAATTCTATCAAGTCAGAAAAAGCAAAATAATCCAATAACTGGCAAGTGTTTGGCATGGAATCCAATAGAAAAAGGTATTTCACAAAGAATATTGACTCTAAGTGAGGGGTGTACCTGAAAGCTTAAGTGCATTGTGAGATCATATACTTGAGATAGATTGCCTTTGGATACTGGCTTTTGTTGTGAATGAAAAGGTGGACATTATAGAGCCATCTATAATGACAAGATATATAATCCCTACCGTGCACATAACCTTGAAAAGAAATGCATGTAATTTGTGCACTGGCAACTTCATCCTGCCGAATGATGATTTCGCCTCACAGTGGTGAAAAATGTCATTTAGTCTGGTAACATTATATGTGACACGATCTGCGAAAAGGGCCCTTAGTGCAGGGGGAATAAGGGCCCCTTTCCCAGTACATGTCACATATATCTCCTGAAGTAAACTGTTAAAGACTGCCTAATGCTTTGATGCGCTGCCTCCCAATATCATGTTACATCAAAGTCAAGACGATTGCCCTGTATCATTCCAACTTGCTGTGAATACACCAATAGTCACTATAAAAAGTCGGGGCTTGCCTAGCCCACCTAAAAGGGTCTATTTCTCCTCTTTCTTATCTTCTTGGATGCATTCATATTTGGAATTATGTAATGTAGTTTTCTCGCCATGAATATGACTCACTTACTCACTACCGGGGTATAAACAGTTAAAATCAGGAACAAGCAAAATGCCTGTGAGTTGCTTGTGGTGCTGTCTTGGTACATCCTGACGATGATTACACATAATACCATGTGGTCTATGGCTGGAAAATACACCCTGCTAAGGGAGTGATCATTTTTTAACAACGGGGGGGGGGGCGGTGGGTTTCAGGGGGGGTCAGAATTTTTTCAACCCCTTGACCAGGGGGGGGTCAGAATTTTTTCAATACCTCTGATGGGGGGGGGTCAAAATAATTTCACCTGTTTTCAGTGGAAAACCCCATGCGTTACTATAGGCTAAAAGGGGACGTTTGCGCGCGATTTTTGTCCCTTATGGGGGGGGTCGAAAAAATTTTACCCCGTTGAGAGGGGGGGGGTCGAAATTTTTTTCGCGCGTCCGCGCGCAAACCCGCCAGCCCCCCCTGTTGTTAAAAAATGATCACTCCCTAATTACGACATCTGTAGTGTAGGCCTGCAGTTAAGGGCCTGCAGCTAAGGTCAATGTCCATCTAGCCTAGATAGATTCATCAAGACCCCCTCTGAACATTAAGTGACCACATCTGACATCCTACCTGTTAGATATGGTGTCCCCCAGGGCTCCATATTAGGGCCCTTACTTTTTATCTGCTTTGTAAACAATCTCCCACTAGTGTTTAGTTACTGTAAAATGATAATGTATGCAGATGGTGTGGTGTTCTATATTCAGCGTAATAACCTAACACAAATGTCTACAACATGTCAAGAATAGGCGCTTAAGAATATGTCTATATATCAAAATCAGATACCCTGTACGCAGTCTACATATCTACACTTGTATAAACTATCTTAATGTCAGATTTGATATCCAGTTGCTCACACTACTTCATAAATATATTTACGAGCAAAAACATGATACTGAATCATTGGGTGTACTGTAGACTGGTTGCAGTCTCTTGCACTTTACTTCACGACAATAGGCAGGGTAGAGATAATGAGGGGGGGGGAGGGGTACAGATACTCTCAATCCCTCATTACATCTTCATGAATACTATTTTCTGACAAATATATAAAAATCATTATCAAATAATTAGAGATTGAAGCCAGTCTAGGTGTACAGTTACAGGCAGCACCCGCCTGTGGTCGTACCACCCACTCCACAAATACCGCACTCCTACCCTATCCCCCTGCTTGAAAGCTAGGTTATAGGAAAAGCCCAACTTAATGCCTCTTGTACATTAACAACCTCTAGAGACGTGTTTAAGACCAAGGCAAAAGTAACTGTGTTAAAGAATTGGGTAAAAAAAAACAGCTAAAGTAAGCGATAAAACTCTGTCATGCAGGTCTTATAAATATGTGGTGTTGCAAATGTAACAAATGATTTATGATAACTTGTATATTATACAATGCCTATTTGTGCTTTACCAGTGGTCTGAGATGCTCAGGGACCTAAGATTTATATTTGTCTCTGTTGACAATGCTCAATGTTACTAACCTGTCTACTATAACTTGAATTTTGTCTTTTTTGTCATTTTCATATATTTAAAATAATAGTGTTCTATACTTATATTGCCAGATTGAAGAATTCAGGAGAACAGTGCTTGATGTACATTATCATTATTTGATATTGGCTAGCCCATCGCACCTACACCTCCATCGCAATAGTGGAGGTTCAACTACGCGATTTTTTGCTACATTCTCACTAACTGCTATCCCTATAGTGCCTAAGGTATAGGGTGTTGACATTCCTATATTGTAAACATGAGATTCAAAATTGTAAATATGAGATTTCAGGTGTCATTTATGGGTGGTATCTCTCCTTGTGTGCCATATCTACAAACTACCCTGCACCTGCATAGACTCTGTGATTGGGTGGGATTCAATATATAAACATCAACACAGCAAAATATAAATAACAACACAGCAGTCACACAGATCACAGGGTCTTGTACTGTTAAAATCAAAACTGTCTGATATTGAGTTGCAGGGACTGCCCAATGTAAAGTCTGCAATGTTTACATAACATCAGCTTGATTTAGTAAACAAAAACATCTTTTTGACAACAAAGGCATGCTAGATATTGCAAACAATCACATCCCCAGATAAACAAATAGGTCCCTCAACATACACATTCTACCTTGTGATGGTAACAAATACTACTCTTTAATCCATGTTTGTCTCCCATTTTCTGAGAATTGCTCTGCAAAAATCGCGTAGTGGAGCCCCACCTATTTTGAATGTATTGTATTTTGAAAATCACTTTGTGAATTTAAAAAAAAATCCATTACCACATTTGAAGGTGTTTGGATGGTCTTTTTCCTAAGTTGGATTTCCATCCGATTTCCACCTGTAGAGCTTCCTCGCCAGACGCTAAAGAAACTCTAAGTTGCCTAAGAAGTACTTTTCTCCCACTGTAAAGTGGACCGATCCCCTTTCTGTGCAAAGATTACTAAGCAGACGACAATTCTGCTGTGAAGTTGTAAAGTGATGATCATGTCTCTAGAGTGTATACTGACACGTCCATGAGCTTGCTGCACAAACGGCAAGACATATAGGCATATACATGTACATGATTGATAATTTCCGAATGATCCACTAGATTTTCGTAGAAAATAAATGTGAAAGTCATTAAACTTTTTACCTTATGATAGTGTGTATCATAAACTTGGCAAACGTTTTGAGACACCATCTACTTCATTTCTTCCACATAGATGTATTTAGGGCAATTATGTCTCTAATTTTTTTGACTATTTCATGACACCCCTATAGGTTATATGTGTGCAGACCGTCCCCACATTTATTTAATTTATGTATTCTTTTCCTCGCACAATGCAAATGACGCGCCTATATAGGTTTATCTCTTTACATGAATAGCTCGGCAGTTTTTTATGTTTTACAATTAGTGCAAGAGCGACACTCACTTTAATGTGTAATTATTCTTCAAATCCAAGAGTATGTTCAAGCGTAACAATAACCTTGTTGTCTTAGTAATCGTGTATTGATTGTCACGTATTCGCCCATGGATAATGGCATCTGATTATGCATGATGAGGATTTCATTTCTTGTACTGCAGCGTCCAATTGTCGCTAGTAATATATGGTAACGTGAGTTTGTGCAAAGTGAATATCTACTTAAATGTCGTCTGCTCCGACTCAATGCAATACATAGGTGACACTTGCGTAGATCCTATCTCCATTTGTACTACCTTTAATCTCTTTTCAAGAACAGTAATTTTGTAGGCATATCTATGACTATCAGAAACATTTTGGAAACAAGTAGGTAGCAAAAAGCAACAGGTAAAACGAAAATGTCCTGAATACAATAAAACTACTACAAATTCCTTATTAAGTATACGAATCTATGGGTTTGGAAAATATGAAATCAAGTGATAAGAATGGGTAGAAGTGTTATGAATCACACCTAACGTGTTGATAAATATGGTTTACGGTATGCCATATACATTAGGCATGTAAGCAAATTTTGTCATACCTGGCAGTTTCAATTTTAGCCACCAGGTGCCATTTGCGTAGATCCTATCTACTACCTTTAATCTCTATTAAACAACAGTGATGTTGTAGCATGTTAAGTGGTGCCTAATTTCTGGTCAGACTCGCAAGGATCAGTCAAATACAGACCTCAAAATTGGTCACTACTGACTGATAACTAGAAAATAATAACTTCTCTTGAACCTTGATTTCTTTCAAAACATTTTTATTTGACATTTAGTGAAACATGGGATAAAATCACATCCAGTGATATACATAAATTAAAACTGTACATGAAGACCTGCGGACAGAGTGGGACAAATTAGAAACACGTATCATACAAAGACACTATATTACACTAAGTTTGGTCATACTAAGAACACCAACACCCTAAATTGACAAATACTAACACCGCTAATGACCGTGACTATAATCAAGCAGTTTTTATCTACTACTATACATTTATTTTTGCAATGATTTTTCTTCTGATAAAATACTCATGATTCAATATAGACTCAAGCATGCCTATACATTAAGAGTCTTGATATGAAAATGTGTGGCATAATACTGTGCAATGGATGACTAAGTGTACTGAGCAACGTGATATGATCGGCATGGCCGTGAAATATACTGAGATATGGTATCTATATATACCACGCAGCTACGGTGTATACAGAAAGTCATGATTATCGATAGTAACAGAGATAACACGTATTTAAAATCATAGAAAGAAAATCATAATACCATAAAATCAATGGGTAGTCTAACACCTGATACTTGTAAATAGAGAATAAAAAGTATGATTGTTCCCATGCATATCAACTATAGATAGTGCAATGTTCAGTGGTCACCACATACATATCCACTATAGATCACTGTTTAAAGCACATAACGCTGTCTACTTCTGTCTTACTACAGATCATTCTTCTGTGTGAGAAATATGTAAATACATATTTTTATAGTGCACTAGCCGAATTTGACAGAAAACCACCCTTTTCATGTACTACTTACACCATAGCCCTCTGACATCGTACAGTCACGTATACAATAGTACATGTATCACAGTGTGTTTCAAAATGATTTATATAAAATATGTAATGTGTTGCTATAAATACCACTTCCGGTGGTGTCACATTCACTGTGCACACACAGCATAAAGAGTAGTGCTGTCAGAGCGTTCCTGTTATTCACTTTTACCAATGAAGTTATTACATTTATCTAGCATCCATGTTTCTACATAGAAGTCTAAACGCCTTCACCCCCTGGAGAACATGAATGCATAGATTCTCCCAATGGAATAATCCAACTTCAAAATTCCCGACCAGGAACGTTTCTTTTTTTTCTGCATGATATGTTTTTAACGGTGGAAATGAACAGAAATGAGATAACTACGAAGCCTAACAAGTAATCACCCTGGACAACATCTGAGGGTTTTTCTGTGAACTTTGATTCAGCGTGGGTTGTGATTCAGGAAAAGTTACGTGGAAAAATTCACCAAATCATATAATTCAAATGTAATGAAATCTGATTGTCTCAAATACAGCTTGCCCAGTGGGCTGATAGCCGTTGATAGGTCTGTCGTATTCAGCGTTTGTGAACAAGATTTAAAATAATCTAATACACTGTCGCTGCTTTCTCTGCTTAAATATCTTTTCCCCGATGTTTTCAGTTAAATGTATTGAGTGTGCCCTTAAGTGTAGGTAAATCTAACACTGCTTCTGTCCTTAAACCCGGCCACACCACATTGTCTGGCCACAAATCACGACCCTTTATGAACGTGATTCATCTATATGGCCTCTGTGGGCCATTTCAGCTGCTTAACGAGGCCTCCTTTTCCCTTGGCGTACCCTCCGTACACCTCCAAACTGAGGCGGGGGTCAGCAGACCGCCACCCGATCATGGAATTTGACGTACACGGCACACGACGTGTTGACGGTAGTACCGTCACACGTTTCTCTATGGGCGTGATGGGCGGAAGTCGCACTGGTGTCGGAGGAAGTAGCTTTTGACGTTCGCGGCGCGGGAACTCGTCCTTCACCAACTGAAAACGAGGCCAGAACAGAGCATGCGCATTAGTAGAGGATGGGGCTAGGAACAGGTGGAGGTTGAGGGGAAGGAGAACAGATATCTAGATACTGGTTATTTATTTATTGTAGACATTTTACCTAGTGGAATCACATGTGCAAAGTCCACCAGATAATTGATTGCTGTACCAAGAGACAGAAATAATTCCATGTTTGGACACTTGAGATGTCCTCCTTATGATGTTGTTACTGCAAAAAGGGACATCTCATGTTCTTTTTTTTTAACCTTTACATAATCACACTATGGTTGATAATAATGTCATACTGTAACGGTTACTTCGCAGTAAACAATGTGTGCATGTATTAGGTCATTATCATACCTAAAACTGAGAGACAGGGATACTAGAAAGTTCCTTGAACCTTATTGGTCATTCGAGAAATAACTATCAAAGTAGCAAGTCTGTTGAATCATGTAAGACATGTAACACATTCTAAGTGAGAATACCTCTATCAGGCATATCCATAATACAAGTAAGCGTAGTGCACATGAAAGTAAGAAAAGTCAAACAGCTCTGATAACTTCACCAGAATCTTGTACATGTATTTACGTCTTTTACTGACGGTATGTTGTCTTAGACATAATGTTAATGTGCCATGAGACACCAATTTAGTACTGCCGTGGGTATCGCCAGCGCTGCATTAGTGTATCATTCGATCCTTCCGATGCTTATTAACCAAATGGTTCCTACTATTTATTTGGCATAGTTTAAACTGACTCTCAATCGGCTTTTGACTGACCGAAAATCAGATAATTTGTGGGGCTCACAAAAAAAAGATTTTGTCTAATTTTGAGCACGGTCATACAAGGATTTCTGCACATCAACGCAAAAAAATCTTGAAAAAAAAGAAGTGATGTCTAATGTGCGACTTGCAAAGTGATAAATACTTTTAAAGCCAAATGAAATGTCAATTGAGCAAATAAATTTGGCATCAAGTTTTGTAGATTACACGTGGGCTATATGAAAAATGAGATGTGATTGCTAGTTGCTTTATAACCATGCACAAAGGCCTATAACATCAGCGTGATTCCTACCGCGTTCTCGTGGAGAGGTATTGATGAATATAACATTATATACAAACCCATGATTTTTCATACTATGGAAGGAAATACGAAAAGGTATTAGATACATGTACTATTGAAACTTGGATATGCATGTCCAAGCATTTCCTACTTGAAACATTGTTAAAAGCTCAAAGGTGTCACAACTGATAATTTGAATAACTCATTTTGACAGAATTTATAAGTTATCGATATAGGCAACAATATATATATATATATATATATATATATATATATATATATATATATATATATATATATATTGTCAATTCCAAATAGACCCCAAGGACATACGCTCTAATGCACTGTGTATTCTATTGTTATCCTATTTTCATTGTTATATGGTCTTGAAAACATCACATATATACCAAATAACTGTATAAAGATGACTGATGGTGTAACTGTTTCTCAAATACCTTTGCTAATATAAATTCACTAATCTACTGACATTGGCGTTGCAGTAAAAACATTGAATGATAACGTATACATTATCAAAGTTGGAAAAAAATTGTGTTGTGAATATGACAGTGAGTGGAGTATAAAATTCATGAAATTTTAACATGATTGGTGTAAGAAACGTGTATGAAGTAAGACACTGCAATCTGAACAAAGTTTTCTCAAATCTAAACTCTTTTTAGATTTCACAGTGTTGGTACAGTATTAAGATAGGACTTTCAATTAGATAATGTGGGTTTTTTTTGTGTGTGTGGTTTTCTTCTTCAGTTATAGTGCATTGTACAAACAAAAATGATATTTTCCAACTTGTCATCAGCTATTTATTATGGTCAGCTGTTGTAAAAAAAAAGTGAATAAAGAGAGAAAAAAAGTGAACGTCATTACCAACCTCCTCCTTAAGGATCTGAATGAATCAGATATGAAATAGAAGTTAATAATACAGTATTTGCCATCAACACATTGAATAAAGCGATTAATGATCTAAGTGGGTGCTCTGCCTTAAGACTTTAGATTGATATTCTATCATTGTACACACACGTATAGACTTGACTCATCCTCCAAAGTCGTAAAACCGCAACTGACGCCATACTGACACTATAGTCTGTCTCCAACATAATAACAAAAAAAACACCGAACAACATGCCCAGCTGCCGAGAAAGGATGCCTCATGTGGGGCTATGGATATCCCTTTCTGCTTTGCTATCCGCACTGGCAACAAGGATAGATGTATATCTCCAGTGAATAGATAGTAATGTGCGGCCCTAATTGGATTTGAAATTAGAGAGCACCAGGTTAATATAAGAGCACAAGGGTATAAAAAACGTCACCGAAAATGGGACGAGTCCGACTTTGGATTTTATGACGATTCATTAATTGAGGAGAATGACTGGAGTATATGTATGATTAAAAACACATATAAGCCATCAGGAGTGATATCCCCCCTTCCCCTACTCTGACACTGATTGCCAAACTCTGGATCTCAAAATTGGTGAAATAATTATTGAATGTTCAAACTCCTTGTCTTCCGTGCAGTTCACACATGCGTTTATAGCTACAGAGAATTTGAGATGGCAGTCCAAGTTGCCAGAGACAACGTTTAACACAACTGCAGGTAAACACCATTAAAAATACACCCAGTGTACCGCCATATTGCACCCTCATTCCGGAAGTGCCGACGGCTAGGTCACTCTGCACTCAATGAACCCTCAGACGTGACCTTGATTCCCATGACCCCTGAAAGTGATGCTGTCTAGACGCATGCGTCCCAAAAGGACATTAAAAAGTTTCCTGGCAGACGCGGCACTCTCGGCACACTGTCATGTTATATCAAGACTGTTTGGAGCGTGCCCATGTGACTAATAGAGCAGGTTGTTTGTTAGATACTGGGTAATCACTAAACTTGTTATCAAAAAATGATTTTATATTCACAACAGCTGCATTTCGAGTATTTCAGTAAAGGGACCCCCCCCCCCCTTCTCAATATGTCAAAAGTACTGGACTGCACTGACCAACGCTATGTGTGAAATTGGCAATTATGGGATTGGCAAGGATAGTACAGTATCAAAGCTTCTTGATTATGGTATGAGTAGTCTAAATTAGGGTAACTCGCCGATGACTCGACCACTAGGCATGATGGTACATTGAGTCAACCATCCAGCATTATTTTGAGTTCCTTTCACAAAGAAAATTGGATTTTTGGTGTCAAATGAAGGATATTCATACTGTAAATAATGGTGCAAAGTCGACTGGTAGCCATCTACTATCTGGAAGAATTTAACCCAGGGCGGTCGACTTCAGGTACCAACATGCCTAGTGTTCGAGTCAGGGGCGAGTCACACTAATGCATTTATCTCAGATACCCATTCAGAAAGTTTTCCCAATTTCTGAATGGGGATTGCCTTTCTATGGTGCAGTATAATCAGTTATTTCTGTACTTCTTGGCAAATTGATAAAGAAAGTGGTGACCCCCCACCCCTTTTGTTTTTCTTTAAGAGGTGTGTTGTTAGGAATTAGTATTCAGCGCAATTGCGAAATGACTGCATTTTTGAGTGGAAATGGGTCCTGGGTGGTGTGGGATGTGAGTCATTCTGCCGCCATAGGGCGGCAGGGCCACAGACGCAACTGGGGGCACCATACCATCTCAAGGTCATGTGCCCTTTTGGGGCCCTTTCGCGGAGGTCTGTGAGAAACTGGTGAGGCCATTCTCCATTAGGAAACGTTCTTAACATACGTCACCGATTTGCAAATTTTTCAATCTCAATTTTCCCCTTTTCTTTCACTTTTTCAGATATAAAGCCAAATAGCAAACCATTATTTCAGACCAAAAGAATCTCTCTTGCACCTTGACACCATTTGTATAATGTTCCCATTTGAAAATTAGAGAAAAAAACATCCTTATAGCTCTCTCTACATGCATATAAATTATGCAGAATGTCTCAATAGGATGGTCAGCTGTTGTGGCAATCAACTGCATGCGTTTGAAATGGTCACACGGTGTCTGGAGAGTAAGTGTCGAATTTTGTTTTTCAACTACTATCCAACATCTACTCCCAACAATGACGGTTTATCATTCAATATGCATAAAAGTTTGCTCTTTCCAGAGTCTGGTCCTTATTCATGTATAGCGATTTAGTTTCATTGAGTTCTAGGGGAGTATTGTTGGCAAATGAGACGGTCTGTTACTGTACATTAATAGAGAGCAATTAATATGCAGACACTTCCTGGTTTGAGGGGAGGGGCAAGAGAAATACTATACCGTCGAGGAACGAAAATGTTTACGTCGCGTCTGCACGAAATTTCACCTCCCGGCCAGGTTTTGAAAAGTTAATACACCATGAGCCTTGAGGGTTGCGTAGTGCATTATTTCATTATGCTCATTTGTCGTTATGTCACATGATTGAATGGGGTATTAACATTTATATGTTATCCCTAAAGGGTTAATATACTCGTCTGGGATTTGGCATGGTGCGTGAATGCAGTCATATCGAGTTGAATCCTTAAGGGTTTGAGGGATTAGAGTCACTTGCGGGGGCTCCATTGATGCATTCCGGTATGCATCATGACGACTTAAGGCCCTTAACGACACAATGTAGCATCAAAACATTATGCGGTCCTTAAGAGAGATTTACGGCACCATATCCACCAGTAGCTGAACCATCCATCATAATGAACGGTTCATGGATTATGGAACAGACACACTTGAGGCAGAGTGTGCCTTAACAATGATGGTCTCTCGGGTATCAAAAAGCATTATTTTATTTGTCCAATCAATCATCAGCCCCAGACACGATTCCACCTCATGTCTCAGCATAAGCAGACGACAACCAGACGAGGTCACCGAGTGCATTTTTGCCGCCATTTTGAAAGGGTGCTTTGATTGTTTCGTTGGGGCGTCGTCAGAGGCAGTTTTATGGGAATACCCCAGTGGCAACGTAGACATAAATACGGATTTCTATTTGCCATTCCAACAGAGACTTTATAGCCAAATGGAAAAAAAGGAAGAATTTACAACAAGGTCGCCTCCCCTGGCAACTGCCATTATGGCTTTGTTAATGCTGGAAATAATTGCGGATATCGTTAGGAGGAGGTGTAAACCATCCCTGTATTCTTTATTTAAAGGGCACATTGTTTCTTCCTTTACTTAATGACTCTCATTAGGGTCTGGAGACCTTGACCTTCTGCTGACAACAGCATTTCCTCCAACACCCAGACAAAAGAATGATTGATTCACAGCAAATGAAAAAGAAATGAGGGAAAAGGAGATGATTAATGCTATTAACGGGTATAGAGACAACTGAGTTATAACTCTCGTTAACCCTTTAAGGACAGTATAGAGCATAATGGCACAAATGGTCATTTGTAGGCATTATCTAGCCTTCTTCAAGAAGTTCTTGAGTAAATAATCAATACTGCATTGATTGCTGCATTGGTGGTCCAATAGGAATATTAATTACACTCCCAAAATATTGGCAAGATGCACCAATGCGGAACTGTGTTTAAACAAGCGAGATGCACCATCAGCCAATCAGATAATTTCCTACATGCAATAAAGAACAACTGATCTCCAAAATGCTGGCTATTATCAATACCTATCTGTCCGTGCAGGTACCAGATCAACAATGGCTGCTCCATTGGATGTCCATACTAAGGCCTCTACACAAGACGTCGATTCAACTCCACGGGCGAAAAGGTGGTTCTAACTACAACGTTAGCATTATGTTCCAGATTACAAGAAAATACTCAGATACGAATGATTAAAAGGGACAAAACTTTTGATGCGCATTCAGACAACACAGTTTCAGAGTACATTGTTGAAATGGACTCAATAAAACATAGCTGTAGTACTAGAAGGTTATACTTATCACTTCTAGTCATTATCGAAACAACAAGACACGTAGCTATTTTCTTTGGTCTTTAATATTCTCCTCCTTCTGTGCAGTCAGCTAGGGGTTGGGGACAGTCATCAAGGGAGATGAGTCTCTCAATGTGTTATTACAAAGTTTATCCAGAGTGGCTTAGACACAGACATGCAGACAAAAGTACCTCGTTGTACAGTAGATTGCCAATCCACCAGACTTGCTTCAAAGTCGATATATAACGATAATACAGGTACTTTGTATGTGAAGACTTGGCATTGACTTCTGAACAAAGAGAGGTATGATGATCACTGAAGTATTGACAATGAAGTTCTGTACAACGCCCATAGACGACAGCTTTATGAAATAGCTGAAAGGCCCTGAGGTGAGCCATCTCTGCCCTCCGAGTTGCTGTTGATCTGCTACTTTTGATACATGGGCACTGGCGTAGAGAAAGTCGCCGGTGGCCTACATATATTTAATGACCCCCTCCCCCCCTTAAGAAAAATTAGAATAGAAAAAATAGATAAAAAGAAGTCCTACTCAAATGGCTTTACCTTATAACCACATAGCAGCATTGGTCGATATACAGCCCCGTGTATATATATATATATATATATATATATATATATATATATATATATATATATATATATATATATATATATATATCTAGGATTTGGAAAAGGAGGGGGCGCGGTCCAAAAGGAGGAGGCGCACCCCCTATTAAGTACTGTGGACAAAAGGGGGGGGGATGTGAGCGCCCCCTCTAAATCCGCCACTGTTATACATGTATTAGTACAGGCTGGAGACTACCTGTGAATATGGCGGCGTAAAATTCCCTGGAAGTTTCTAACTCATTGTCACAGGTGCGAGGTGTATGGTTTTAGCGCCCCTTTCAACCAGTGCTGTACGTAGGCACCGGGGTTATAATACTGCTATATGGGACTGGGGTGTCTTTGTTTTTGCCATTACATGTATTTGGGAACGTTCATAGGAGTGACCTATTTTTGGGACCTTTTCAACACCCCAGCCCATTATATGCTTGTCATATTTAAATGCATGGACCAGGTGATATTTCACCAAAAATCCCAAACACATGTGTACAACCCCCACCCCGCCTCACTAACCAAGTATGTAACTTCATTGATAAAAGTTCCCCTTTCTATTTCTTGCAGCCAAACTGGTAGTGAAAATCAGGCCCATGCACGATAGCCATAGGTGATACACATCTAAGATCCCATCCCCTGTCGTGCACAATAGAAATACTGTTTTCATCATTTTGTGTTTAAAAAAAATCATCTGTTGGGAAAATATCAATGATTTAATTGACTTTATTATCTTCTGACTATGGTACATCATACTGACAAACTGACGGGAAGCCTTGAGGCATCAAGCCGTCCGTTATAGAGTTAATGGGTAGTATGAGAGGAAAGCCCTCAGGTGAGGTTCACGAACAGATGTTTCTTTCTTTCTTTTATACCAGATCAAGTTACTGGAACACCAGGTCAGACATAATTGCTCCATTCTCTTACTGGTGTAACTTATAAGTTGATAAAGCAAACAGCCTGGGCCTTGTACAAAAGAGAAAAAGATATTTAGGAAATGGAACTAGGATCTGATATATAGAGAACTTACTTGCCCCGATGATGCCCTGAGTTGTCTTTCACGAAAGGCAGTGCAGTGAAGTACAAAATTAGCAATATACATGTAGTATAAAAGGGAATTGAAAACTGTTCAACGTGTTTTGAAAACCATGTTCAATGTGATAATTGCTTTTGTTATATTGGGATCTATGGACCACTACTGATAGAGGAGCAGCACAGGGGGTCATTTAATTCATAAGATTACTGATAGCTATAACTTATTTTTTCATGTTGTCCAATGTCTCTTGGTATGGAAAAGTGATGTTTGACCAATGAAAGCTTGTGCAGTCACTGAGAAATCTGCAATTCTTTACAACCATCTCTTGAAATTTTAGCTTCATTTTTAAGAGCTAAAATATACATTGGTCTACCTGTTCTGGCACTAATATTTATCTTACAAAAATCCTAATGGTACCTACCCCCCGTAAATTAGACCAAATGATCACATTGCAGCCAACTATTTGCTGCTAGCAATGGACCCTTTCCAAAACAAAGAAAGACCTTTCCTAGGAATGACTTACAGAATGGAGATCATGGCTTTTGCTTCTCATTTTGGTATTGAGAAGGTCCATGCCATTGTAGAAAATGCAATATTGTACCAAAACACAGTGTGCTAATCAGGGAATTGTTTAGAAAGCACTAGCTTTTGCATAGCAAGTAGCCTACCAACTGACACACAAATGCTCCAGAAATGAAAAGATATCCGGGGCTTTTTACTAAAGATGTCTATTGCTGGGCAAGAGACATCATGAGTGTATTGCTTTTAAACCAACCACATTCCAAGGACCATGTGATAGCCAAGTTCATGTACATGTGTATATGTAGATCCAATGAGATGAGATTAAAATATCAATAAGCTATATTTGCTTGAAATATATGATCCTATTATAAAATGTCCCCATAGAAAAAAAGAAGAAATCACCCAGCAATTCTTTTCTATTTTGGAAAATCATATAAACCATACCTAGTGGCCTACAAATATTCAGATAACTACTATTCTATAGTATGGTACTCGCATTTATAAGCTAGACCTTGAGTCAAAGTAATATACTTTGAGCTGCTGCCAGAGCCTGAAATGACCTATAAGCCACACCTTATACAGGGGCTTCATACAAGTTCTACAGACTTAAATACAAAATCAAATGTCACTACTTTGGCTAAAGATAACATCAGCAAAGTATTATTGAAAGCAGCTTATGTATCAGGTTGAGGTGACAGGTCAGTCTGTGATTTATGTGCATCTCATGTGAGTCTCAGAACACAGATAATATCTTAATATTTCATTGGGTGCAAACACAACCTGCCATGCCTTAGTAATTGCTGTTATAATAAGTGTGACATGAAGTCTATGTGCTTGATTACCCACTATCAGTGGTATCATTCCATTCCTGTCAAGAAGAAGTCAAGGAATGCTACCAACATTAACATGTCAAGTCAAGTCGCTATCAAGAGCCAAATTAACTGTAGATCCAATCAACCACAAGGCATATACCTGTCTATACAAAGTCAGATCAAATATAAACTGATTCAAATTACCGTAATCTCCCACGTATAAGACGCAGTGCGCGTATAAGACGCACCTAGAGTTTTGGAAAATTCTCAAAAAAATGAAAAATTCATAACTTTGGTTCTACTGAATGAATTTTCAAAATTAAAAAACCTATGGGTAGCTTGGGCCACCTTGGGCCCTCCTGGGCCCCATTTTGTCCTATTATGACCAAGGGGGCATGTAAGATATCAAAAGAAAGGTCTTGGTGTCCCCCTTGTGGATCCAATGAGAACTAAAACCCCCCGTATAAGACGCGCCTTATATGCGGGAGATTATGGTAGGTCAACCTCTCCTCAAACTGCTGCTTCACTTCCGGTTTTGGGTAATATCAGTATAGTCCCCATAAGACTGATTAGGAAGGTGCAGTAAATGTTAATCTTCTGTGGGAATTTGAAAGCAAAAGGTTATTTTTAGTATTGTATATGATCATAGGTATCATTTCCATGAGGTTTGGACATGTTACTGAGTGAGAATTTTTCATGATGTGTCTTTCAAAGTGGAAACCTGTAATTTGTATTGTCCCCTACTTTGGTGAAAAAATTGTGTGTCTGTCAGCATTTGTCTCCATGTGAGAGCAGCTTATGTGAAATAATTCTGATAAAAGTACCGGACATTACGTAACATCCGGTACTTTTATCATCATGTAGGAGATAAATTTATGAGTGTCCCTTAAATATAAAAAGAATGAATAAATTTGAAACCTGAAAATCTATGCATACATTGTCGCCAGTACTGGAGTAAATAAATATGCTTCCCATGTGACCCTACTGCCCTGCTGTAGATTCTGGGTATGGAAACCACTTTCAAGTAGCCTTCTATACTGTCTCTACCTGCAACCCATATACATGTACACATGTGTGACGGTCGGTAACGATGTTTGACTACCGTCGAGAGCTATAGTATACTCATCCATCCATACCGAGGTATTATTGGATACCTGTCGAGGCGCCCGGTCCTAAGACCGGATCCAAAGTTATTTATATCATGTCACGTGGATCCCTCCACTACTATAAAAGGGGAGTCTTGTCGTCTCCCTAGGTTCAGTCCTTGACTGGCCACTGTAGTGTCCAGTCCTACTGAGCCTGTATGATAGTTTGTTCCCCTCCCTAGTGGCGCTTGCGCCTAGGGGAGAATGAAGTAAATTACACCCTAGCGGTTTGTATCGATGGTTGTCGATACCATACATGTCTTAACTCGACAGAGCTTGCTCTAGAGTATTGTTGATTGTAAAATAGCCGAGAAGGCTCTGGTCCTATAAGTCTACTAACATCGAATCTTGTCTACTGGTGTATATGAGAGACGAATAAAGAACTA
This sequence comes from Acholoe squamosa, assembly GCA_949317995.1. Classification (NCBI taxonomy): domain Eukaryota; kingdom Metazoa; phylum Annelida; class Polychaeta; order Phyllodocida; family Polynoidae; genus Acholoe; species Acholoe squamosa. The sequence goes on from OX439038.1 coordinate 56,851,140, forward strand.
GCTGGAACCTGAGTAGTGTGTCATTGTCTTTCTTTATTAGAATACAATCGACGTGGGTTTGGGAAACACTACACATGCATACATTATAAAATCTTTTTTTCTAAGTTGATTCCAGTACCTGAACTAAATAAGGTCTATTGACTCTATTCCATGTGAATGTTCAGTTAATACATGTATTTCCATGGGTAAATAGTCTCCTTTACTCCAACTGTTCTAAGACTAAGATTTATGTCTCCACATTAGGATTAGTTCCATTTTGATTTGTTCCATAATCGACCTCCCAGCTATGGTAGAGCAACTAGACAAATGGAATCCAAACAATCTACCCCTCAGGCTTAGTAGCTGCAAGTCAGCCTCCACACACTTATAGGTGTGAATACTCCACACCAGGAGGTGTGATGAGTGATGCCCCATGCTAATCCTAATCTTTGAAGTCAACATCTAAGGAAGCTCTATGAAGAAGTATAAGTGTGTGTGTGTGTGTGGGTAGGGGGTGGGCGGGTTAGTAGTGTAATTCGGGTTATTTCCATGGGTGATATTTAATATTGAATTGTATGAGCCTATACAGGAGGCTATTCATGATGTGAGTGTAATCAAATCAAAATTGAAAGAGTTTTATGTCCCAAATATGATATAATTTTAAAACGGACCATTTCCACAAAATCTATGTATACAATATCTTTAGATAGTTAACTTTTATTTATGTATTTATTTCATTGTAATAAAAACAGGAAAATCGATTAATTTATGGTCATCAGGTAGCTTTTCAAATAAACGACCATAAACTTCACCATTGAATGAAATAATTACTCTGAATATACCACGCCAGATGACCCCTTTCTTTATAGTCGAGGTGTGTCCTTGTACCATTATATGAATCGCCACAAGTTTGAAAGATATTGATTAAGAATTCCCAGGGTAAAGTGATATTTTCTGTACCTTCAGTGTATGCCATATGGTGATTCCAATGGTAAATACCAAAACCGGAAGGGAGGTAGCAGTTTGGAGCTGGGTTGACCTAGATAACGAACATATTGACCTAGAAACAGGAGCACGCACTCCAGATATACTATATACTCTCTGAAAGTAACGTTACCGTGAGCAGCTCGGTGAGACGTGTGATCCAGCTCCCCTCAGTACCGTGGCATATTTAGATGATGAATGGGTGTAATTTTCATTTCCCCAGAACTAAATGTATATCACCATTTTGACAAAGTGTAAAATTGGGAAACACTCAAGATACCTGGGCTATCCAGATCATTTTTGCAATACTTTGTAAACGGGGCTTCTCACTGGCTGAAAAAAAACATGGACTTCTGGGTGATCCAACCATCATGCACTATAGATAGTCAACGCATACGGGTCCTCATTTATTTATGACCAGTTAATGGCTAGGCTTGGAGAGAGACCCAATACTGTTAGTTTGCTCGTCCTTTGTTGCAAGTGCTACAATCAGCAATCGGGGGTGCGAACATGTGCACTATGGCAACTTGTTGCCTCTGCTGACAGGCACAATTGGCAGGTTACCTCGATGACAGATGACAACGATCACCACAGAGTGGCGCACGCGGCGTTCTCCGGGCGTTCCTGACGAGACAATAAGCTCCGACCCGCAGTCCCCAATTGCCACGTTTTGGACGTGGGATGAGAAATGGCGGGATCACATGCAATACACAAAATGTACACGAAAAGGTCGTCTGCCGCTCTTTGCGGGACAGTTTGTCGTTTGTTGGGCAATGTCCAAGTGCATAAATGCCACAAACTCGTACATGCTTCCTTGGTTTACTGGCCATGATATGGGCATCTCGGGCAATAATCATTATTATAATGCATTCAAAGAATAGATCAGAAATAGCTAAGATGAATTCGATATTATTAGTTCAGCTTTGTATAGGACCGACAGTGTAAATACCACCGGAATCTGGATGTACAAAGATACAGGGGTGTAAGTCAGGGAGCATGAACAATTCTGAAGATACACTAAGCAATTCTGAATTCAACGCTTAAATAGTACATGTACAGAAGTTTGATCCAAGAAAGGAATCTTTAGTGAATCTAATAGGTATGTCGCACTGAGAAAATTCTCAAATCAGACAAGACTCTGAAAACTAACAACCCTGAAAGATAAGTCATATGAATTAGGGAAAATGAATGGACGTTAAACCAGGGAATGTATTTAGGCTTATCCTTAACAGGATAAACTATCTAGATGAAGTTATATGTTAAAATATGTTATAGATGATTCAAAGTATTACCTCGTCGTATTTGGTGGTCATGAAGTTCCAATTATCCGGCCATTTCTTTGCAGCAGATACCTCCTGGTGCACATGGGCTTTCCTGTAAAGAAATAAGGGCATTATATACTACCTAGGTCTATTTACATTTTGTCAGCTTACAACTCGTCTTGCTACCTAGATACTGCATATATTTATCTATACTATAATGTGGGATACTATAATGCAGCCTTGAAAACTATGAAGTTTCGAGTCAAGTTCAAGTTTCAAATATTTTTATTTCAGAAAGAGTTACAGGTCACCCTTGCGGTGCTCTACCTGCATTATCAAAACTGACAACTAGATATGTCATTCATGAAGCTCAGTAATAACATCATAAAAAGCACAATTATTAATGTACAATTATTGCACGTATTACAGTTCATCCCTTAGCAGGGGCTCATATCATTAAAAATATCTCATACCATAGTTTTCACTAGAAGTTACAATTTAAAAGTATGGCTATTAGAGCCAACAAGTTCTAAATCTAGTCCATACTAAGGTTGGACTTAGCACTATAACAGGTCATGCTCGTCATAATATAAGGACATTACATGGACAGACTAGACAATACAGTACAATTACAAGGTGTGTAAGGGAGACGAATTATGCCTTCAGTGATGTATATATATATATATATATATATATATATATATATATATATATATATATATATATATATATATATATATATATATATATATATACATGCTTTACATTACTTCTTTTTAAAAAATTGCTTGCCCCTATCTATTTGTGTGAAAAATCCGCGCATAATAAACAATTTTTAGAAAATAAAAAGTTTGCCCTGCACATCATATAATTCCTGTTAAATGCATATGGGGTTATTTGCAAGAGTTGTTAAGTTTTGAGATTAGGGGCCCATTTCTTATTAAGCACACATACTCTGAACTCTCAAATATTGGATTGTTAAGCTGGCCAATGGGCCTGTTTGATAAGCCTTGATGTCAGCTAGAAACCAATGGGGCAGGCGCCACCTTTAACCCATGGAGGGCTGTATCGTAGGGCTTCAGTGCACTTACTCTTCTTGAAGCATGAATGCATCCCTGACAGGAGCTGTATGTGGCCGTATTCATAATAATGACGATCCTTATGGGTAGATACATTCCCAAAGTGTCATGATCAACCTATATCTGTTGCTGGTGAGTCACATGTAGGACAAAGGGGTGAAATTCGGTGTCCCTTCAATATGCGCTGTTTGATCCACTACAACTTTAGTAGCATAATATCTGCATGGAAATTCCCGTTTGTTTTAGGTATCTCCACACAATGAAAATCACACAGGTTAATACACTGCTATCTTGAGACAACAGTTTAATCGGCACCTGATTGCTTCTCCAGGCCCCATGGGGATGTTGTACATGTATATTATGAGTTACTAAGCAGAAAAGCAAGATTAAAGTTTTAATGACAATTGCAAACAAACATGTCATTCACCAGATTAAGGTTGCCCAACCCCTGCTATTATAATTATCGCTCACGCCAGTTGGAGGTTCCTGTCACGTTCTGAACACATATAAAAGGAATTTGCCGATTTTGAAATTGATTTTAGTTAGTTTTGCCCCTGGAACGAGCTAGATAGGTTCAAATTAAACATGAAAAAGAGGGAAAATTTGGCAGAGCCTCGTAGAAACAGCCCCAAGATGCCGTGAGTTGGTGCGAGAAAGCCAACCCTAATGGGGTGAATACCGCGATTTTGACCGGAAACTGGGCAACTCCGCGAAAGGAGGCGAGAAAGTGAAAGTAGCCCTCTTTCAGGAACAGTAAGATGGCGAATGCATCAAGAACTATCCAGATATCGTTGCATTTCAATCCCGGGGGGGGGGGCACTCTCTATCTAATGTATACACATATGTGCGGCTGGCAAGGGTACTTTTTCAAGGAAAAGTCCCTAGCAAGCCTCCTGTTTCAGCCACAAATGTCCCTAGCAAGGGTCTACTTTTGAGCAAAATGTCCCTAGCAAGGGTCAACTTTCAGCAAAATACTGCGATTTACGGAGAAAATTTTGAAATTTTCTTGGACATCAGCACAGTTTTCATGAAAATAGCATGAACCAATTTCAATTTTCTCCCCAATCAGTGTAAATTTAAGACATTTTGAAACATATCTAGGATTATTGAGTCAAAAGTGCCCTAGCAAGGGTAGGCTTTCGAAGAAAAAACCCGTGAATGAGTGCCCTAGCAAGGGTAAGGGTTGTCGTGGGTTCAGCCACACACCCGTATCAAAAAAATTGAAGTGCCCCCCCCCCGGGATTTCAATCGTCAATATTTAGGCCTTTTTTATTGCCCTGGCTCAATTTTAAGGAAACATGTTTAAAATGCTTGCAAATAGTCAAGTTTTGTCATGTGGTGTAGATCTAAATGGTATTTTTGTATAACACTTGGACAGTGCCAAACTGTATCACGGCGCTGGGGCTTGTTTACTGATAAACTGTAGTGTATGTTTAGCGTCGGACTCGCGCCGACTACCTCTCCCCCTTTGACAAAAAAAAAGATGATTGAGGCTGAGGCCCGGGGGCTGAGGGCGTGACTCTGTAAGGCTGAGCCGTCAACCCTTCAATCAAGGCTTGGCCCCGGCGGCGGGCAAGGCTTGGCCTTGGGGTAGACGGAACCATCGCTAAAGGAGCGATGGTAAGCGGTGGCACTGGTGTTGTGGTGGTGGAGCTTTCAGAGTAGTTTCCCAAGCCCCCAATGAAAACTGGGGCCCTAGTCTTAAGTGGGGTTTGTCTTTGATATCTTAACTCTAGGACCTACCTACTTGTTGTGTATTGTTTTGAAATGTAAAATCATATGCCATGCCTTTGCTTTTTGTAACTTGATATCTGTGGCCCAGGAAGACTAGGCTGAGCCCTCAGCAGACTCAGTGGACATCAATTGCTGGGCCTCTGAATGAATATATGAGGGCCTAGACTGAGTTTCGTTTGTGTCACGGGTTGGCCTTACTTTGGTAGGCACTTACCTACCCCCAGTGCATGGTTCTGCTGCAGTGGAGGTGTGAAACTGTGATAAAGCTGAAACTGGGGTGTGCTAAACTCTCCTTTTTTGTTGCAAGCTCATTGTGTAGCTATTTATTGGAGGATCTTAACAAACATGGGCTCATTTTAAAGGGATTGATTAGGGGTTTAATTAGAATCTATTTGAGAAATAATTGATTCAGGTAAACATCCCATTCTCCCCAAGTGAAGTTACCCCATAACTTTGAAATCATTTTTTGGTATAAAGGCCAAATCTCACATAAAAGAGAATAGTTCCCACACTTTCTACAGAAAAAATGGTTTAGAAACTGTCTAGTTTTTTTTTCATTTCATAGGGGAACAGCATGTTTGCCAGACCCCAACAAAATTTTAGCGTGCCATTCGCTATCACCCTTCCACCAGCTTCTCTATGTTAGGTCCTTGTCTGTTTGCTAGAATCCAATCCTATGTATATCATTTATATAGCAATGGATAGAGCTGATAAAAATAAGTGGATTTCCTTTTTAAATGAAGTCTTTACATCAATTTAAATGGAAATTCTGACCGATTAAATATCTCATATCAACTCCATAATTTTGCGCCAATTCTGTGAGATCGCTAAACCGCAGATGATATTAGGTCAAGATAAAATCCCTTTAAATTGTTAAATTTTGATATGATACATTGTTTTTCAACCTTTTATGGTGAACTCTTCCATACATAAAAAGAAAATAGTCAAAAATAATGATTTAAGAGATGTAGCCACTCCTGTATCCAGGGCTTTTGACACGATTTTTTGCAATGCGCCAATTGCACACCTTTTAGCAAATACAATACGCCATTCTGTAAATGAATGGCCATTCTACCCATTTAAATGCGACATTTAGGCATTAAATGCGTGTATTGCGCACTGCGCAGCCCTGTCAAAAGCCCTGTGTATCAGATATTCTTGATCACAAATCTGGGCCCTATTAAAACTCCTATTATAGTGGCAGAATTTTGGGTTCGATTTGGGGTCTTTGATCATTCATAACTTCCCTTATACTTGGCATAAAGACTTCATTTAAAGAGCAAATCCATTTCTTTTGATGAGATCTATCCATTGCTTAAAAGATAAAATGCATGGGACAAAGTCTTGAAAACTAGGTAAGTGCCTAACTTTGGTAGTGCTACGGGAGTGGCTAATCAGGTAGGCACTGACATAACTCCCGTGGGCGGCTCTGCCGTGCGCGGACGCCCACAGTGTGATAAAGCAAAAGTGGGGGCTCTTCAGGGTGACCCATCTTAACTTATTGATTCTGAAGCTGTTTACTGGTGGATCTGGACAATTAGGGTATCATTTTAACGGCCTTGAAGAGGGCTTTAATATGCATGTACTTGTTCAATAGTTTGGGAAGTAAAAAAATATGTTTCCCCCAGGTGAAGTTGAAACTTAACTTCAGAAGCTTTTTATTGTATGAAATATGCATCTCACATATTTAAAAATGGTACTCACATATTCCCTGGTTAAATAAGATTTAGAAAATGTCTAGTTTTCTTTTTTCTAATAGGCAGCACTATGTTTTCTAAGCAACTACAAAATCATGACCTATTTGCTCTGTGAGGGGGAGTGAGAGATTAGCTCTAACACCTCCCCAACTGCACCACACCTGTAGGCACACCACTGGAGGGACCACCTGGAGGTGGCCCCTACTGTAGGACTGACTACCAGGACTTCTTTCTGACTGACTAGGAGGGATTTCCTTTGATGTTTGAACATCAGTGACAGAGTGGGGGAGGGGTCCAGTCAGAGGATTCCTCCTTGGGACTGGGTGAGATCATTCTAGTCAGGTGGACATTTCCCTAGCCCGGGCCTAGGCCAAGACCTATCTGACTGAGAGGACATCAGTAGACTCCCTTAAATATGGAAGGAAGGACACAAAATGTCCCTTTGACCTTGACCTTCAATAGGTCAACTTGACCTTCTTGGTCAAATATTGAAAAAGGTCAACTAATCATTGATTAAATCATTCATCTTGCTAAATCTCAACAAATGTTAACCCATTTACAAAAAATTAATAAATTTGACCTTTGACCTTAAATTGACCGTGACCTTGATCAAGGTCAGGCCATAGGTCATCAGAACCACCCCTTAAGGGACTTTCCTCTACTTTTTATTTCAAGTTCCTAGTGTCAATATCTTCTGAGAAACAGGGATTTAAGTATTCCACGCATTTCTGACCAAAGTCAGCATGATCACAAAATTTGAATCCTGATTAAACTCTTAAGTATGGGTTATTTTGGCAGAATATTAGGGTCATTTTGTGCTCTTTGGACGGTCATAATGTCACTTTAAATTAAGATAGAGACTTCATTCAAAAAGCAAATCCACTTGTTTTCTTGTGATCTATCCAATGGTATACAAATAGAATACATAGTATATAGTTTTGAAAAACTAGGTAAGTGCCTAAATCAGGGCCCGGTTAGCTGGGTAGCCTTGGGGCTGATGAGCGAACTTTGGCAGGAGAGAGTTCATCATCCATTTAATCATAAGTAAAACAAGTACGCAATTCTCTTCAAACACACGCACCGCCCCCTTGACTTGAGACACCGTCCCAGAGAACGAAGTGAAACTGACAGTAAGGCGGGAGGCCCCCAGGGGAGGCCTGAGGCTGAACATCTCGCGTTGCGTTCATAGCAACCTCCTCTATTATCGCCCATCAGCAGGTGCCCGTCGCTTTGTTTACGTTTATTCCTCCCGTGCTTAATGTAACTGTTCTTTCCCTTAGGCACTTCCACGTTTGATAACCATACAATAAAGCCATTTTTCACGTATTTACTAGTATAAATCGTTATATACCAACTATATATCGCATCAAAAAGACAAAAACATAAATAATCTTACCAGATTTCATCTTGCCCAACGTAGTTGCAACCAGCGATCGCCATCCCGCCTGACTTCCCCGGCGCTGCTGCCATGGTATCAGTAGTGTTCTCCTTGTTAAGCCTTAGAATGGAGTCTAAACGCCTATTCTAGGCGGTGATCCTTTCTTTTGTTGGTGACGTGCCGTAAATTTAAAGTTTACCTTCTTGAAGTGACAGTGTCAACACCATCACCACTCCGGCAGGAAGTCAGAGCTAGCTCCATGGCAACGCCGACGCTACCAGTGGTGGTACTGATGGTTGCATACAGACGGCGCACCGGTCGTTGACTGCCCACCGCAGCACAGCCCGGTTTGCCGCAACGGCATGCCCACAGGAGAGAGACTGCCCTGCCTCTAACGAATCTTAAATGGGCTTTTTAGCCTGAGTCTTTATTAGCCACTGTAAGCAGCTTTGTGTGCTATATGAAATTGGTACCGGGTAGTCTTCTCTATATTGCAGAGAACTGAAAGGTGTAGCCGGCCAGGGTATAGGCTATAAGCCTATATCGACATGTGCTAAATGCTAATTTGCATAGTTTTAGAGAAAGCTTAGGTACGTGCATGCCATGGGAGGGGTGTGTTTTTTTTTGCCCCCCCCCCCATATTCTAAAGTACCATGCAGGTTTTTTCATTAAGAAGGGGTAAACAAAATTTGCCCCTCCCCTCAAGAGGGGTGAAAATTTTTGCCCCTTCCCCCAAATCCACCACCCCTCCCCTGTTGTTAGATAATGACCCCTCCCCTAAGCTTACATACCTGTAGGGCTTATAAACGAGTTAGGCCTACTTCATTTTTATATTTCATACTGTAATATTCAGTTCAGTATTTTGCTTTTCTATATGTGCGTCAGCGTTGCCAATGTTACAATGATTGTAACTATCGGCCACATCAGATCGATCTCTCGCTCTTTTTTTTTTTTCAATCCCTTTGCCTCTTGTGAGGCCGTGAATAAAATAAAATTGAAAATTTGAATTGCTGAAAATTATATCTTTAGGCCTATGCCAGGGAAGTCATCTGTCACTACGTGATGTTCTTCCCCTCCCCCCCCCCTCCCTTCCACTCTCACTTCCTGACAATATGCACTCCGTTGCAGAAAATGGAGCTTATAATTTCATGCATACCGGTATGCAGCTATCGATTGTGCACAGTAGGATGAACCAGCAGAACTTTGTCAGACAGACCGCACGGTACATTTAGGCTATGTAAAAACAAAAACAAAATGACAATGAAGACGAAAGAAAGAAAAAGACAAACTTGCATGTGCCTCAACCATCTTGGGCTTTGTGTTAAGCAGTTGCATTGCATTGTAACAAAAAAAGGCAAAGGAAAGTAAAATAGTCCAGAGGTAATTGTGAAGATTTACACACCAGGGTAACCACATTGAACTATTGAATAATGCTGGACATATAGATACCCTACATGGTTTACCATGTGGGTGTGGTTGTCCACTAACAGTCTGGTGACCCACCAACCAATGACTGTGTAATTTATTGAATAGGGAGAGGGAAAACTCACCTGACTCTAAACCACATGGTGGGGGGGGGGGTGGATGGGGGATGGGGATCGCTTCCCTGAAAAGGTGGGGTGGGGGTGCACGTGAAATTTAGCAAATATAATACTTTTGTTATCTATACCCTTGGGCTTGGTGTTACACAATATCAGACGTGTTTGCTGTTTATCAAAGCTTTAAAAAGAAGGAGAAAAATAGCAACAGCGCATTGATGAAAGGCGGGCTAAGGAAAAATTACTCCAGGGGTAAATGCACACCAGGGTAACCACATTCAATTTGTGAACAATGCTGGACATATAGATACCCTGCATGCATGCATCATGGTTTACCACCTGGGTGTGGTTGTCCACTAAAGTCTCCATGGTGATCCGCCAAATAAATGACTGTAATTTATTGGAGAGGGATCGGCTCAATATATCATAACGCACAATAAAATGTTGGCTATATATAGTCAGTCTATATCTCGAATCTACTTCAATTCTGAATAGATAGCCCCGCATGTGTCTGTTTTCACCCGGTGGAAGACTTTGTATCCAACCTAAATATTTATTATCATACCACCCAAATACATGGGGTTCCATTGTGCTAACAGTACATTTGAAGCAGCTTATGAAGAATGACAGTTGTCCTGGAGTTATCGGCATGAAGCTTCTTTGTCCATGTATCAGTTCTCCACATAGAGACAATCGTCAGCACGTAGGCGTCAGTAAGTGGTCTACAATGTATAAAGCCAGTAGTCAGCACATAGGCGTCAGTAAGTGGTCTACAATGTATAAAGCCAGTATTCAGCACATAGGCGTCAGTATGTGGTCTACAATGTATAAAGCCAGTATAGTCAGCACGTAGGCGTCAGTAAGTGGTCTACAATGTATAAAGCCAGTATTCAGCACATATGCGTCAGTATGTGGTCTACAATGTATAAAGCCAGCATAGTCAGCACGTAGGCGTCAGTATGTGGTCTACAATGTATAAAGCCAGCATAGTCAGCACGTAGGCGTCAGTATGTGGTCTACAATGTATAAAGCCAGCATAGTCAGCACGTAGGCGTCAGTATGTGGTCTACAATGTATAAAGCCAGCATAGTCAGCACGTAGGCGTCAGTATGTGGTCTACAATGTATAAAGCCAGCATAGTCAGCACGTAGGCGTCAGTATGTGGTCTACAATGTATAAAGCCAGCATAGTCAGCACGTAGGCGTCAGTATGTGGTCTACAATGTATAAAGCCAGCATAGTCAGCACGTAGGCGTCAGTATGTGGTCTACAATGTATAAAGCCAGCATAGTCAGCACGTAGGCGTCAGTATGTGGTCTACAATGTATAAAGCCAGCATAGTCACCACGTAGGCGTCAGTATGTGGTCTACAATGTATAAAGCCAGCATAGTCACCACGTAGGCGTCAGTATGTGGTCTACAATGTATAAAGCCAGCATAGTCACCACGTAGGCGTCAGTATGTGGTCTACAATGTATAAAGCCAGTATTCAGCACATAGGCGTCAGTATGTGGTCTACAATGTATAAAGCCAGTATTCAGCACATAGTCGTCAGTAAGTGGTCTACAATGTATAAAATAGGTGCCTGGGGATTTGCTATATCTTTCGATCGATTTAGGCCAGACGTATGGGACTGTTCCCACTGGCCCATTGGTCTGTGCTGGATCTTATCATACGCAGATAATACATGAAGGTCTGCACCTTATGTGATTTATTGCATCCAAACTGGGTGTGCTTCACGCAACATGATCAGATTTATTTTTAGCACCGCTGATTCTACATTGTGACATTAATGTCTTTTTTTTTATTCATTTTTTATTGTCACCCATCTCCGAGAACAAAATAATCTGGCTGGCAATGTTTCTGTAGCATAAATAAATACAATTTACAGGAATATTGATTCTAATATAGGAATAGACAAGTTCAATAAATGCAATTTACAGAATTTCGCGGTACCGCTGCTACGCGGCGTGGGAGGCGCTAAAAAATTTCAGACCCCTCCGAGGGGGGGATGGAAAAATTTTTGTCCCGCACATGTGGAATTTCACCAACCCTCCCCGACCCCATTGTTAAAAAATGACCACTCCTTAAGGGCCTAACAAGCCCCCCCCCCCCCCACCTGGCAAAAAAAAACAAACTAGGCCCTAAATTAATAATGACCACTCCCTAAGAAAAAGCCTGCAATTACGTAGGGGGGGGCGTAAATAATTTGGCACGCTCGCGTGAAAACTTAAAAGAACCCTCCCCCTCGTTCCGTACCCTAGCTCTCTCATCCCTTCGGTCCCTCCCTCCTGCCTCCCTCCCCTGGCGCTGCCACACTGCAGACAGCTGATTGCACATTCAGTTGTATGGCCGCACTTTTTACGGCCAAGCCGCAGGTCACGTGACTCCTGTCTGGCTCGGTGGCCCGGGAACCTGTGTAAATCATGACCTGTATGCGCGTAGACGCTGCGCAGTAGACATCATTTCACTCTCTAACCAGATGCTTTGGAGCTTAGCACTGCGGTCTAGGCTACCAGTGGCAGGAGAGTGGAGTCGGATCGGAGAACGAGCGGTGTTGGACAAGTTGAGGGGTCACCCTCGTACATGGTGCAGGATTTTACGCTGTCTGTATGTCTCCTGGGAGGTATAACACGGTGCTACCAACCAACCAAAACATTCAGCAATTGTTCAATTTTCATGGATACGGTTGTTGGCTTTAGTACTTTAGGTAAGACTGTATTTTCCGCGCCCAAAGCACCTTCTGTCGACTTTACTTGAGAGCTTCCGGTCTAAATAAAAATGACTTCCGACAGCAAACATTTTCTAAACTTATCTATGTATTTTGCTTTTCCAGCAGTACTGCTGTGCAACACGGTGCTTGCAAACGGTAACTATATACCCTTTCTATTATATGCATGTAGAATATCGGCTCGTCATTGTTGTGACTCACAATGTGAGGCACCGGGAGCGATGTTAGACTAACCGCAGACATCCACATTAGCATTCCCACCCACCCTGTCGGACTGTCCGGCCCGGCCCCTGGTTTCAGACGGCCCTCACTGCTTCCCCGCCCCTGAGGCTGTGGCCAGGGCTATGGTTGTGAGGGCCCGGCGGTTGAGACGTAAAAGACGTAAATTATTGCATAATTGTTATCCTGGCATAGGACCTTTTTTTGTTACAGAGTTGACAGAGTTTCAGATTTTCTCTGATTTCAGAGGTTCAAAGGTGATATTTTATAATTAGGCACAGTCACAAAATTTTCAAGTACATTAGATGTGTAAACTGATGTTATGGCTGGATAGATCTAATTGAAATAGATATTCAGTGAAAATTTCAAGGCAATATCTTGTTTAGTTTCTGAGAAAATGACAATTATGTCGTCTGAGAATTCTGCCCATTATCCCATAGTGAAGCATATAGGACGTTGTGACCGCTGACAGATAACTGCCTGGTGGTGAAAACACATATTTCTGTTCTCATTTTTATCAATTTTTAACCAATTTCCTTCAAATAAATGTAATGATGAGGGTTGGATGCCCAGTCGATCTAGCTCATCTGTGACCTTCTGTCAGTCAAGGTCATTTAAGGTCAAGGTCAAAGGTCACTTTTCAGCAAGACCTAAATTCTACCTAGATTTAAAGAGACTACCAAATTTACCTGGTAATATAAGTATGCCTAAATACTATAAATGTGTGTCAAATACCCTACCAGCCCAGGTGACCTTATTTTCAGGTCATTTAAGGTCAAGGATATTTAAGGTCAAGGTCAGAGCTTAACTTTTGGTCTCCAGTGTCATGTGTCCAAAATTTTTGACCCAAAATTTTCAGGAGAGTCCCTTGGCTCTCAGCTACAAATGACCTATCATTGGATTTGTCTTGATGAGTAGGATCAATTTATGGCCTCAATAGTGTGAACCAACCAGTAAAAGTGTGGGAACCAAAGCTCTGAAAAAATATATTTTTCAATTCCTCCAACAATTCGACTTTCTCCCCACCTGATCTTTAAAATTTTGGCACCATTAGAATCCTTGAATCAATAGCTTTCCATTGGTACCCTAGTCATGCCTGTGCATTTGTAAGCAAAGTCAGGATGATGCTAGGTATTATGTCATAGAAAATTCCCATATGCGGAAAGTAGGTCACACATTTTGCAGCAGGGGGTACCCTTGCAGTATGGGGCTTATGACTGTGCCTATTTTATTACAGAAATAATAAGAAAAAAAATATAAAATGAATATTTTATAATTCTGATATTTTGTAAAGATCTACCCAACCCTAAGTGATTAATTTTTAAGGTATTTGTTACTCTGATTAGGGTATAACCCCCCTTTTGAAGTGCCGCAAAATAATTTTCAGAGTTTCGCCAAATATCAAACTGACATCTCTGTTATGATAGTGCGAGAAGACCACATGTGTGTCAATGTTCGGTTGCCCTCCCGCTGAAGTTGAACGGGATCACTAAGTCTAGACAAGTGTCCCTAAGACTAAGTCTAACTCAGAGTTAGGGTCATTATTAGCGCGGCGACTCTAAGTCCTACTAGTGAGACTTGTAGACTAGTCAATGGTTCAGAGTCGCCACGGTGTAAGGGATAGGGGAGCCCTGATTTCTATTTTCGTTCACTGTTCTTCTCCTATGGACTATTTTGGCACAATATTGAGGCATTGTTATCAGCATATGTATGTACTAATGGTAGATATTTGTTTTTGTGATATATGTTTAGTTTGGGTTTTATGATTAGATTAGACATTTCAGCTCCTGGAGCTCTATGGAAGATTAGCATAAGACAAAATTAAGATTCACGAATATATCTCTGTAGGCTTTATCTGATAATTCTGTGGTCTGAAATTGCTGTATATATGTACTAAAGGTTTCATCTCACGGGGTTATGGTACATTTGGATCATATATTCTGTATTTGAAGAAGATATTTACTGTTTAGAATCTCTATAAATCTCTATGGAGAGACAAATGCTAAACTTGGTGTACCCTGTCTACAGAGGGGAGGGGGTTACCAGTTTGGTGGGGAGGGGGTTGTGACCAGCTGTATGCTGTTGGGGTTGGTAAGACTGCCACACACAACCCTAGTCATTCTGGGGTCCTTGGTGCATATGGTTCTGGGTCATTGAACATGCCCACCTCTACCATTTGTAGTGGTCATCTATGGGCAGGCAGAACTTCTCGGTAGTAGACCTAGTAGTACAAGGCAGCACAAGAGTTACAGGGTGAGCCAGATGGTACAACCTTTAATTGCCTTTGAAGTTAGCTTTCCTATTATTCTATCACTAGACACAAGATTACAAGTTGCCGCGCTATGTCTCACAGGTCTATTCTGTACTATTCTATTAAAATCTACAACACTACGGTTTTATTTATCAAGGGGGGACAGAAAATTTTCGCGCCCCTCTTTATTCTATACTATAGGCGCAGTAGCTAGCGCGATTTTTTTACGCGCCCACCTGTTCAAGGCTGTTGATAAATAATGAACACTCCCTTACTCTTCTTAACCCGCAGTGTAAGAGTTAGAACTTAGACTTGGATTTAGAATTTTATGCATGGGCTGTTCTATTAAAGTTATTTAAAGTGACTGATCTAGATATATCCCCTATCAAACAAATTCCAGCTATTTTATAGCCATAGATTTTTACCGGTATTGTAAACGGAAAATCATAATGAAATAAGGCCTATACTGTGGTCTAGTACATCATATTTGCCCCGAGTTGGGCCAAGTGAGGAGATTATCTCGAAAATAGGGGGGGGAGGGCTACTTAATCCCTTTTCAGCTAAACAATGAACAATGGGGTCAAGCACTAAAATGGTTTCACATTCAGGGATTGTTTGTGCTCACTTTTATGTTTCTATAAACGGAGGTCATCACGTTGCACATGTAGACATTTTCTCAATTCCATATTAAATTCAAAATGGGTTTTTTTCCCTGTTAAGCAGTGGCATCCCCCCCCCCACCCCAGGTCCACTGGTAACCCTTTCACCATAAACAAAAATATAACTGGTATTCCTCAGGAGAGATGTGTGGTTGCAATGCTCGATTGGAAAATTATCCTATTGAATTGCACAAACAAATCACAGAAAACCCACGCATGAGAAATAATGATAATATAGAGCTCAATACTGAGCAATATGAGAGAGGACTGGTATTCTTGGGTACCCTCTGAGTCTGGCAGCGTTTCAATAACTCTAATATTGAATGGCTGCTGTTGACAGTGGCCAAATAAACAGTTGGAAATAGGACCATGTGCCGGTTAAATTTTAAGTGCCCTGCCAGTATGTATTTAATTTTAGATTACCGCATATGCGGCACTGTTCCTTAACTAATTGCTAGTCTGTATTCTTTGATTGAATTCCACTTTGTTGTATAAACTAATAGGTATACTTTCACCCTTTCTGGACTTTAACTTAAAATTTCCACGGGTTGAAATTTTTAAGAAGGGAGCATTGTTATTTCAAATGTGCTCCTGCGTCATGGTATGTTCATTTGAATCGATAAAAAAAGAGAAGAGTGTATCTTAGGCCACACCAAAAAAAATAAGTTGGTCTACGGATTTTAGTTTTGAAAAAGCGAGCAAGCGAAATATTTGTTTAAAAAGAATTTTGGCGTCCAATGGATTCCTTGCTGAGAAATTGAGGTGAGCAAAAGAATTTTTTTTTTAATTTTGCCAAACATCACAAAGAAAAACTTGTAGAAACTGAAGCGAGTTATATTCGTAGACAAAATTTTTTGCAAAGAAAAAAAAAGTGTATATCCGAAAATATGGAGACGACGATCAGTAGACCAACTTATTTCTTTGGTATGGGACAGGTGTAGCCTGTAACCTTGAGAGGCAGACGTACATAATGACATACCAAATCCACAGACTTTTGGCAGTTGAAGTGACTTGGTTTAAAGAGTCTAGACCCATATCCAGTGGATCCACCATTTTGAATTTTCCTGTGGCCTTAACGGAAAGAAATGTTATGAAGTACCTTAATGAAAGTTCCCAATCTTGCCAATATCTTTTTGTCATATTGCATAGACAAGACCGTCCCATGTTTAGACAATTTGTTCAGAGAGTATAAGTGAGAATCGATTTTATACAACTACAAAATTATCCCCACATTCATGAGAAAGAATGACAATTTTGTAGAGCACTTGTTTGTTATGTCCCTAGAGCTAAGCGTTATACAGCATTGAATTTAAAAACAAGAGAAAAAAAATTATGTACCGCAATTTATCTAAAAGAAGAAAAAAAAACACGTCAGTATTGAAAACGAAGGTAGAGAATTTGTCTTGTGAAAACGCTTTCAGAATAAGACTAATAAATCGTAGTCCATGTATATGTCGTTTTGGCATTTTGTACGGTGCTTCAATCAACGAAAAAGGAAAGAAAGTAAACATACTTTTCAACTTCCCTTTTCAATAAACCTACATTGGACTCTGTTGGTCAGGGCATTGAATTTTATATGGATGAAACGGATAATGCTGTAGAAAAAAAATAACAGGTTATCGTCTAGGAATTTGAGCTAGGGTGTCAGAAATAGGATCGTGCGGTCAACCTAGGCTCACATGTTTTATATCTATGTAAATTGTAGCATTATGAGCATGGATGTAACTGTCAAGATGACATGAACGAGCAGGTTGAAGTGATTACCACTACATTTTTCCTTCAGAGACTCGGACGTCTTTATTTGATTTACACCTTGTCACTCTGTCAGTATAATTGTCTTATCTTTTCATTCCGGTTTTTTTTTTTTCATGTAAATCTTTGCAATCTTGGCATGTTCATGTATATAGCCCAATGTAGAAACTGTTTTCATATATAGGACGTTTAATTAAAGTGCTAGGCCTAAATGGAAAGGAAGAACAACTCGTCCACACTGCAGGGGCGTGGGAAGCAGTTTCAGAGTGGGTGGGACCAGGGGGGGTTTTCTGCAATTTTTGACCTCCTTTTGCTTGACCTTTTAGTTTTGTCCTTTTGAGGAGTTGGCCAAAAGTGGGGGACGTGTCCCCCCTGCTTTCCACGCCCATGCACACCATTTTTAATCTCGTGTGTTGGCATTGTTTATACGCGAGGATAGGTCCTTACTGCGCCTTATAAAATCTGCATGTAAGACTGATAGAAATGTTGAAAGACTTGGATATTAAAGAAAGGTGACATATTGAGCCAGTCGTTGAGATATTTACTGATATCCCTGTGAATATCAATTGATATTTCTAATATTTTGGAACGGCAGGCTTTATTTTAACTGCATTCATTTAAGTTCCCCCCCTCCCATTGAAATTGTACCCAACATATGTTTTTGGAGGTATAGTATCTCGCTAAAATATCTTTACATTGCTATCCCAGAGAGATTGCATTACGTTTAAAATGTAGTTCGTAAATCACCAGTGACAGATTTTAGAGTGGGGGGGGGTACATATATTTTAAGATTTTAAGATGATGGGTTTATGCAACTGAACCAAAGTTATCGCAGGGTTGGTTTTGACTTGACAAATTTGTGAAAACATATTTTAAGATAATTGAGTGAGCTCTTGCCATAGCCATGTGTCGTGACCTCAGAAAACATCTCAGATCCATCAAGGAAGGTGTTTTTGATATCAGGCATAAGCCATTTCACATGTGGGGAACAAACTAGTACGAAGACGGCCTTAATCCTATTTCAAATCTTAATCCAAGATGCTCATATTTCGTTGTAAGTTACTGTGATGGTTTTCCCAGATACAATGTACCTTCTTCTCGTCCTTGGTTGGGCTTGGCTGCTGTTCGGGCATGGGGCGAGAAAGGCTATGCCACACCCCCATGACCCCCCTGTCAGCATGATTGACGTCAGTATGCTAATGAGCTGAGGGCTCTACTTTTGGTTAAATCCGAGTAATCGGTGAGCCATAGAGTGGAAACAAATACTTATGATTAATAGAAGTGCCTTGAATAGAGAGATTGAACAAATGAAATACATAGCTTTATAGGAGAAAAAATACTGATGATAAATGATAGTCATGTAGTATTATGAAGTAAATGGTGATTTGGGCCAGTGATAATCTCCATTTCCAATGTGGACGTGACTGACATAAGCTTCAGAATTCGTTTGAAAAATATGGATTTTTCAAAAGTATCAGAAAGCGTTTACAGATTTGCAGTAGTATTCATTACATCATCACAAGGTGTATAAATTGTATACGATCATGTCAAGTCTTGGATAATGAAAGTGCTAAACCCCACATTACAAAAACACACTTTTTTTGTAAATTGTTTATTTGCACACTCAACAAGTGATCTTCGTTTACCAAATTCATCATATAGTGGAGATATTTACATGGATGAAGTAATTCACAATTGCAACTTTTAGATTCAGAACACATAACTGATCAAATTCACAGTGTTGTTCTATTGCCAGACAATTATATAACAGACCAGCGCCAACTGGGACATGTGTAGCCTGTAACCTTGAGAGGCAGACGTACATAATGACATACCAAATCCACAGACTTTTGGCAGTTGAAGTGACTTGGTTTAAAGAGTCTAGACCCATATCCAGTGGATACACCATTTTGAATTTTCCTGCTTCTTATAAAAGTGGCAAAACACACTCATAAGACATGATATCATGGTTACATAGTCCCTGGATAACAACCACTTCCAGGGACAAGTTGTTTCCATCATATCAGCTCTTATCAGTACATATTGACAGAAACCAGTCCTGGTCCCGCTTAGACCCAATGTACATTTGACCAGACGGCTGAGGCAAATGCAGATGTCTGGAATAAGGCTTAGGAAAATAAATGACTACAGTGTTCTCCACACATAGGAAGTACACGGGCGGGGTTCCTGTGTGCTTTTCAGTGCCGCCCGTGTGCTTTAGCTAAAAAGCACCGCCCATGTGCTTTCCAGGAGACTATAAGCTTTCTACACTTTTTTGAATTTTGCAAATTGGACAATTAGAACAGAAGTTAGGGCTGAAAAAGTAAAATTTTGTTGAAAAATTCTGACAATCTATTCTTTTGCCATTTATGATATAATTTTCAAAATTCTCTCATGAGACATGTCTATGATTTGCCGCAATGATCCACACAGGGCTTGTGTTCGAAAATTACCTGTATACATTTTAATCCTGTGGAGAACCCTGTACTAGTATGTTATTAGGGAACAGATTTGAAAAAAAGTATGGATTTTTCTAGTGTTCAAAATAAGAATTGCACATTCAAATCATCCGAGATACACTGTAATGTTAATTGAAACAAAGTGTACTAGGGAATGTTTTTCATATCACATTTCACCCCATAACGACCCTCCACAGCCATGTACATAGCGAGGACTCCATATTTTTATATGTCCTTTGTGTGTGTGGTGATGGGGGAGGTGTCCAAATAAGACGGTCCCATTTGTATTGTAAAACACACATCTTGCAGTATTAGAACGTGTTTAAATGTAGAGGTTGTGATAGACGATACGATTTCCATACAGTATGAATTATCGGTAGGAATGGTCTGCCTAAATCCCGCCTGTATCAGTACACGGTACATGTGTACTGCGATCCTAACAAATAGAGTCTCGTCTGAAAAAGCTTTTGAAGATTGTTAAGTCAACAAATGGTTTATACCTTTAAAAGATCTGAAATAAAGAGGGTATCGGATTCTGAGTTTTATTCACAAAGCATTATACTGCCATTAGTCTACCACGGTGTGTATGTTGTGCATCAAAAATCCTCAGTGGCATTTTAAAAAGTAGTCTAGACTGCAGAATGAAGCTGTAAGATACCAGGGTGCCTGTTCAAATACCCCCTCCCCCTATCCCACAGGTACCAACTGAGTAACCGATTCACACGTGACTCGCGTGTGGGCATACCACTCTGTGCCACCAGTGCAAATAGAAATGCTATAAAAAGTCCTGTAAAAAATCTATACTCTTTGGTAAACCACAAACCACAATGATCTCTCTCTACCTGTATTGTACCAGAGCTAACCTGTTTGTACTGAACTATTGGCTTGTAAAGTTTAAATGTAGTTAAATTGCTGCATTTAAGCCACACAGACATATACGCCACATACTTAACTTTGGGAGAAGCTATATGCTGCCCCTGAGGCCTGGAAATATGAGTTATGATACTGTTATATACATGTAAAGGGTCAAATACCCGCCTATACGCCGCGACCTGACTTAAATGAAAGTCTAGAACAGAACTAAAGTCACAATAATGGCGCCACAATAAATTTCTGGGATTGGTTTTAGTTGGGGCCCACCTTATACACAGAGGTTGCCTTATATGAGAGGTATTGTCGTTAATGCAAGAAAGGTGCAAGGAAAATGACAGAAAAAATAAAATACAGCACTCAGTAATTAGAGGGTGTGGTATAGCTGAGGTAGAAGCGATAGCTCTAAAAAAGTAAAAATTTCCAAGGGCACTAAGTGAATATCTACAGATGTGATAGAATGCCTTGCCAATATACCAGCTTTAGTCCAGCTCTTCTAACCTTCCGTGTTTGGCTGTCAGGGCATCAGCTTTATAGCTCATACCATTTTTTTCTGGCTAAGATATTTCTTAGGAACATGTACAATGTGAGTCACAGGTGGTTGGTATTCCCAAATAGGACTAACTATATGAACTTCACTTTGTTTTAATTCTCTCATGATAAAATCTATAGACTTGAGCAAGACTATTGGCATCAATAAAACTTCACCCTCAGCGCAATAAATACACACATTCTAGCTGTATGAGACTACAGCAGAGCATAACACCACACATACAGTCTTTAACTGTGTACTTCTACAACAGGGCAATGCATCAATGTGACTTCACACCCTCTATGTCTATATAAGGCTACAACAGTCTTTAATAGAACCTGTTGCATCAGTATGTCTATGTAGTGGTCAGCGGAAAATGTCATGGAGAAACCGGGACTCGAACCCGGGACCCTCCAACTTCGAAGCGGAAGCTCTACCCCTGAGCTACTTCCCCTGGCCTGACATTCTCTACCTTCCAACTACACCTGGATCGGTATGATACACACACTAGGGGGTAGTGATTACCTGGTACCGAGCTCTCTAGAGATCCCCCTCACAAGGTGGGACCACTCGGTATCTCCACCAAGTACGGGGAATTACTGCCCCTACATCTATGACTGAAAAAAAAAACGTTTTTGCAACAGGGCAAGCTGCATGAATATAGCATCACACCCTCAGCACAATACAATATTGCAGTTTCACACCCTCAGAGCACAACACACGTAAACTCCCTGCTTCACCAAAGTACGCTCAATAAAGGCTACAACAAGATATGTTGCACCAATGTAAATTCACACCCTCAGCACAGTTTCCAAGGCCCTTGTCCTGAGATAATGCTTCATTCAGGTGAGGCCCCACCTCCAGAGGTATGCAATAAAGGGCTTTTATTTCGCACTGACATCCGGAAATACCTAACAATGTGTTACCCTACAGAGCACCCAAACCCCCCACCTCCGCCTTCCTTTCCCTAACACTTTGAGGACAGCATACTGCTTTTATACATTACATATATGAAATGCAGGCTTGGCCAGTAACTCAGTGGGCATATATTCATTCATGGGGACTAGAGGCACTTTTACACTCTATGATTCATTTAACAGTCGACATAAGATACCAATACAGTACCAACGAGTTACTTTTCCTGTGTCGTGAGGATAAATGCTTGGTTATTCCGTCCCGAAGGGGTTAAACAAGGGGCAAACAGACACTCTGTATTAGAAGTAACCACCTGATGGGTAATGATCCCAGAAATATGCTCTCACTATTTAAAGGTCCTTAGGATTCACCCCCTGAGGTCATTATGGGCCCCTTACAGCACTGTCATTAAATGTTACATAACAGAAGAGAGAGCTCTCCACAGACTTGTAAGCAACTGTCCACTCCATCACCACACCTGACAGGCCTCTCATCCGCATTCAACCCACCTCTATCAACAGGGCATTACCCCTCCAAAGGTGACATAATGTCTAAATATCTTGTGCCCTGTTGACTAGCTCACCATTTTCCTGTCCATTCATCAAAGTAAGCAGCATACGGCAAGTTGTTTTAGGTTTTTTGGTCAAGTCGACCATACGCGGCTGATAAACAGCCGAAGTGTGAACCAGAATGTGTACCAGAATAAAAACGTCCATGAATTTGGCCACATCGGCTTTTTACCACATAGTCTGGGAATCATAACGATGTCCCATGTTCGGACGCTACGTCGAAGCTCTCAGGATTTTGGAACGCATCAATCAATGGTCCCTCTTTTTTCTTTTTTTGTGTTGCTAAATAAGAGTTCTCGGCAGGGGACAGTGAAGGATGAGATGCGTCCGGCCGTCACGTCAGTCCAACTGGGCTTGTTGCGTCCTATGGTCTTACCTGGTCATGACATACCCAAGGTCACGTCATGCTACGTCACCGGGGACCGAGTGCTATGGGGTATTACATATACATAGGCAGATTTTAAGCGTCTTGAATTTCCTGGGAGAATGAACCCATTGTCTAAAATCTCGAGACCGTATTTTACATGCCGTGTGACTGCCCTAACAGCACCTTTATATAGCTCACATAGCCATTATCAGCTGGGGGCCGCCATTAGACCCCGACGCCACTATGACTAACACCTTCAGCCCCCGACTCCGCAGTATATGCCAGGGATGCCTCCCATTGGTCAATAATACAATAGCCATGTGCCGTATACAGACAGGCGCAATTTTTTCAACAGCAGTAAAAAAAAAAGAAGGGTGCATTAGTGAAGAAATAAAATGACTTTGGTCTCTTTTAGTTCTCAGGGAGGGGGGGGGGCTTCTTTTTTTCTGAATACGTCACCAGCTTTTATTCACTTGCTTTTCCGTATTTCATTTTGTTTTTTACAGACTCAATGAATGTCATACGAGCTGAGGATATGTCAAGCATTAGTATTTACGAGGCATGATATGTATATATAGTTCTCTGTCTTAGTACAGTTAATATTGATTCATCTATTGGTTGCTTAATGTGAAGGCTTGCTAATATTACTTTGTCTGAAAAAGTTTGGCCATCAAATCGGGGATAGTCTGTCAACCAGTAAACATGACATCTATAGTGTGGCGAATATGTACAGATGAGCACTAGAATAAAGAATTAAACCCTCCCTTGTCATTTAGTGCGAAAGATGATGATCCATTTAAAAGTATACACTGGACTTAAAAAACATTCCATAATACTCGACTTCTGTAATAAGGCCAAATAAAAAAAAAGGTTTGTTTCCAGTAACCCGACCGACCCTAGCAAAAGAGGGCCGACCCTAGACATTTTTTGTTTTATTTTGAGATTTTTTTTTAAGATTTTTATGAATTTACATGAATTTTCATGAATATAATCTTTGCTCATAATTTAATGGCTTAAATAGGAACATCTTTTGCACATTGTTAACTTTTCGCATTTGTTGTCCATGTTCTAATCTTGAAACCAAAGAAACAGATAGATCTGCTTATACATTTCTATACAAAACCAATTTAAAAAAAAAAAATCCTTTCTAAATTTCTGAGTTCTGGGCACTGGCAGAGAGTAATTCAGTTTACCTTTTGATGGCGTTCCTTTCCATATGCACGGGATAGTGATGACGTTCCTTCTAATACAACAACAATAATTTAAAAAAAAGTATAATGCCGATCAGTGGACATGATGCATTTATTCATAAGGCCAAAAAAAATTTGTAAGTTTCGGCTAACATGGTCCAAAAAGTTGAGGTAGGTAGGTCGGATCAAACCTACCTCAACTTTTTTTTAAATTTTTTTTTTTTTTTTTTTACCTGAACCACATTTTGCCTATGTATTAAGTTGCTATTATTGATAATTGACCCCACGCATGATTGATCTCATCTCTAACACCAGCTCAAATGTATGATCTTGGGGAGAAATGCTCAATTCTATGTTTGAACCCAACCAAATCCTCAAGATATAAAAATCAGAAATTAATATGAAAAAAAATATGAAAAATTATGAAAAAAAATGAACATTTTCTTCAAAAAATCAGGTGGGCCCCATTTTGCTGAGGTAGGTCGGGTGACCGGAAACCAAACTTTTTTATTGGCCTAAGGTTAAGCGACGCTTATATGGTCAACAATTATATTTTTATACAATAAGTTTTCAGTAAACATATATGCCCTAACTGAACAGGGGCTAGAAGAGATTTTATCCCCGGATTTTATCCCTATCCTGTGGACGTTATCACACAGACGGATCGAGGAGTGTGGGAGATAAGGTTTCTGCTCTGTGCTCTATGTTCTCCCTTGAGTCTCCTGGTGGTCTGTGTGGCGGTGGTGGTTGGGGGGAGGGGGCAGTAATCAGAGCTAGGTGAGAGGTTAGTAGTGTAGGTAAACCGCAAACATGTCTAGTACATGTATACTTAGAATGATAAGCGTGTCTAGTGGCAAGGAAGCAACCGTGCTTTATCTCAAACAGTTTTCCACATGCAGCAAGACTATAACAGGGACAATCAGTTTTGATGACACTTTAGGTTATTTACGTGATATGTGCCTTAAGCATCATAGAATTTGGACTCTTTTGTTTTCTACAAAAAAGAAAGAACCTTTTTGTATAAGAAGTTAGAATGGAGTGGCCACCCGACTTTCTAAGTTTTGTTGTTTTTTTGTTTTTTTTGACCAGAGTCCAGGGAGGCATCCCTGCTAACTATATACACTGTAAAAAAAAGTGTTTAGAGTCTAAACACATTGCTAAACATTTTCTTGTCCCGATTTTGAGGACACTTTATGAACCTAAACATGTTTAGCCTCATAATGTGATTAGCCTTTGTGTTTAGATTTCAATGTGTTTATGTCCATTTTTAGGTTTGTAAAGTGTTTACTGTGTTGATGTTTAGGTTTGCCCATGTGTTTAGATATGACATGTTTAGATGATATTTCAAGGTTATAGTGTTTAGCATTGTGATATTGTGTTTGGATATGGTATCCATAGATATCAAATGTAGATCATCTCAAATATTCTACTAAATCAATAGTAGGCAGAGAGTACATCATACTCTCAAGTCAAGGAATAACATCACATCTGTTATCCACAATAGGGTGTGAACCCTATGTATGTAGATTACAACAGAATGGATGAATGGAGATAGCTTTATCTATGGAAAGATTTGCTCATTAATCCAAAAAACATAAGATCTAAATGAACAATCCAAAATCTTTAACAATAGCATTGATGTTCTTTCATATGAAATTCCTGAATAATGGTTTACGAAGGATTGTTGACATAATTTTGATGAGAAGAGGGTATAACTACTTTTAGAAACTCCATTCAAGCACAGAGCTGCCACCTAGTAAGTCTTTAGACCAACTTATTTTTTTGGTGTGGCCTTACAAAGATTACTACAGCATAGGTCATCTTAGGATGAATTTAACACAAGTTTTACATATACCTCTTATTACTTAGATTTCCACTTGTTGAAGATAATAGAACTTAAATCGCACTGTAATGCACAAGGGGATTAGCATACATGATTAGTATGATTCGCAAGGTAGGTGTCCGACTTTAGGTGAATCAAAATACCACAATTCTGCATGCGTTTTTCCGTATACATTGGTTCATTAATCTCCAATCCTCGATGTCTAGACTGGTATATTTGTTTAGACTGATTTATGGCACTTTTTCTATTTGGGTATACGGTTGATATGGCTGGATGAATGGTGGTGTGATTTACATATGAAATACAGTCGCCCCAAGGGACATTATTGATTCAACATAGACCATACAAAGATCCAACTTAATAATATAGCCCACATTCTATGGTGGTGTGCATTGGCCGAGATAATAATAGGAGAGCGATCTCTGTATAATCTCTATAATGTAGTATAGACAGGCGCCCAGGGTACTTGTGGCATTATAATCTCTTTATCTTTTTGTCCATGTATTACTGGAGGAGTTTTATCTGTTATTGACCATTAAACTGAAGGACTACCTGGTAACAGGTGGTAGAGTAGTGGAGAGAAATATGCTATACCACTGGGTATACGTTCATGCGAGACCAAGGCTCTCGTATAATATGTTAATACTTAGACATCATTTGGTTTGAGGGCCCTGGGAGCATGACAAAGGAAGGGAGCCGTCGTCGTCACTACTTTAACATTGAACTTAAAAAAGACGAGCCATGGGGTAAACTATCCAATAACGAAACGGGGCACTATTTGAATTATTTTGTATTCTTTAAATGACAAAAAGGATGAAAACTGTTCTGGGGCGGATCCAGGGGGGGGGGGGCTAGGTAACACCTGTTCCCCCCTAGACCCCCTAATAGGAAATGTCGCCCGAGACTCTGATTGTGCCCCCCCCCACCCGACCCAGTTTTCCTGGCTGTGCCCCCCCCCCCCATAGACCACCGCTTCTGGATCCTCTCCAGTTGTTACTTGTCTGAGAGATAAGACGGCAATGATAATGATAATTGATGCAATGCATTGATTTGACTAATTTGCAAATGGCACAGAACTCAGATTTTCTCCCTCGTCTGTATTACTAAAATAGTAGGTGTGTTCTGCCCAATCCCAATCAATCATGTCACGGGTATCTGTTAAATAGAATATAAAGGTTGAATATAAAACAAAACAAACAACAAAAACAGTGAACCACCACGGCCCACTTATCACCCAGAGACGGTCCCTTCTCCTGACTAGTAAAAAGTCTCCTGAAAGGCGTCCAAATGTGGTACATCCTGATTTTCATAGACATCCCTGCTGTATGTGTGTCACCTAGTGGGTATTTAATTACTGACCAGTGTCCATTCACAACTCCTTAGGCAGATTCAAGGTGGGTTGTCACAGGAAAATTAGCAGGTTACCGTGAGTCCTCTATTCTCACATATATACCGTGTCACCACGTTTATTGCCCTATAGCCGCTCCATATAGCAGGTTGCTGAAGTCATGTGCGCTTTATAAGCGAGGTAATTTGTGATAACAACTTATAAAGCTTTTTTTCTATGGAGACCCCCTTACCAACATGAGGTGGAAACTTGACAACCATGTCATTTGAATCAAGGTAGTGCTAGGGTGTAGAGGGTGATAACCCTTGTCCTATACAACTTATAAACCAATAGGAAAATTCGAAAATTCAAGCCCAAGGTGAACCTTTGATACAGGACTGGCGTCAACTCATGTGTAAGCATTTATGTTTGTGCACATGTAATTGTTACATGAACACTTTTGATTTACGATTATTATTTTTTTTTCTACTAGCCCTGTGAGGCTGTCGAAAAAAAAACACTTTTAATGTACGCTTCGACATTTCCAATACGTTATACCGCTAAGAGATTTATTAGACTGATATCGATAATAAGACGTATATTTTGCTCCTGTAGATTTTGTTAAGTTGTCTCCATTCTTATAAATGCTTTTGCCCCCCCCCCTCCCTCAACATACACACACATACACTGGTATCTGCCAATTCTCACCCCTATGGGAGGCGTGATGCTGATGTGGTAATGGTGTGTGACTTGGGGCCATAATTCAGACACTAAGGTGGCGCGCCATAACCACATCTCCATTATTAATGTAGTATGATATACA
Organism: Acholoe squamosa; assembly: GCA_949317995.1. Classification (NCBI taxonomy): domain Eukaryota; kingdom Metazoa; phylum Annelida; class Polychaeta; order Phyllodocida; family Polynoidae; genus Acholoe; species Acholoe squamosa. The sequence goes on from OX439038.1 coordinate 56,879,297, forward strand.
CTAGTACAAAATGTATGTCCCTCTGACCCTGCCTAGGCCACCACCACCACCTCTGCTCACCGTGCCTGGGGTCGGACACCAGTATTTTCAACGTCCAGGCACCCACCGCTAACACTAGATCTCCTGACCTAGATATGTGTATGTGTGTTTTGGAGAGGGAGAAGATGGTTGGGTGAAGGAAGGAAGGACAGTCCTAGTGGGAACATGTTATGTATGAGTCTTTTTGTGTCAGGGGAGACATAGTTTTAGGCGTTTTCCCCATACTGGTCCAACAATTCCATTATAAAATGAAAACCTCACCAGTCCAGCTTTAGTTATGATACCCATCTTTTTCTCTCCTTTGGAAATAAAAATAGGCCATAGGCTAATCCACAACCTCTATTTGATGTGCTTTTATACCTGTGGGTGAAGATAGATGCATATTATGATGTACCATTATTAACCCTGTCAAAATTCACTGCCCCTTGTTAGATCAATTTAAGTTAACCAATCCCTAAAATTAATGAACTTTCCGTCAAAAATAATAAATTTTCTCAACTATTATGAGCTCTATGAACAATCAGAAGGTTCCTTTTGTGGAGTGTGGACCTTCACGATGAGGGCATGGAGGAGCAGAAAAGCTTCATTAGGAGTCCATGGAGGAGAAAACAGTGGGAATACCCAGTACCAGATGCATAAAAGGACTAATGAGACAAGGTATGGACCAGATGCATAAGTGGTTACAGGTTTCTTGCAACTTGCAATAGGCATGTGGGAAGCTGATGTTCAAATGTGCGGGCCTGGGCCTACATCAGAGTTGCCACTTTTCCTAACTTTTTAGAATTTTCGAATTTTTTGCTTTCATTCCTATAGATATTTCCTATTGTAAATTGAGAAAACCAGGAGCACTTCCAATTTTTTTGTGAATCAGTGAGTGGCATCCCCGCTGCATGCTTTTTGTTTGCCATGTCTGAGTGATCAATGCTATGGTTTGTCTGGCCCTGTCTATGGGACCAGGCAAATTTAAGAACGCTTTCAGTCTTTCTGTTCTTTAAAGACTAGAGGATGTGCCACGGTAGCTGTGTTCCCGACCCCCCCCCCCCCCCTATTGGCCACTAGCTGGTCTGGAGCTGGTTCCGGTGACACACACTGATAAGAACTGATAAGATGAGACCAGCATGTCCCTGGAAGTGGATGTTAACCAGGGACAAGGTACCCATCATGGTATGTCTTACCAGTGGGTTTTACCTCAACCAGCAAAATTCAAAATGTCGGCTCCACTAGGCCTCCATACTTATTCCTATAGATTTGAGCTTCATCTCGTAGATTCGGTCATTTATAGGTGAGATCACCTTTTGTTTCTTATAAGGTATCAATGTGGGGTAGGGTTTGCATGATACATGGATGTAATACATGTTAGGTATACCATGTGTCTCAACAGCTGACATAATGCACATATTGCAGGCCTACATATCTTTAAATCCGTGCCAACATTCAGGCTGAATTATGCAAACTAAATGCCTTCTGTAGGATAGCAAATTTTGAGGACCCACTCACGCGAACATTCCCGCTGGGAATGCATTAATGAATGTTCACTGTATTAAACTACCGGGTGACATGCATCCATGATATCCATTTCTACCCTGATAGGCGTGCACACAATGAAGGAAAGGAGAATTTGATGAGGAAAACGTTGTAAAACGCAAGTAAAATAATCCCTGTAAGTGTGGGAATTCATAGAAAAAGTTGAAGCAGTATAGGGCACAATGTGTTGAGACAAGAGAGCAAATGCCAGTGATATAGTGTTTTCCAGGTGTCTTCCCTTCCTAGGCCTGGACCTATATGTACCTGCCCTACAAAGTCAAGCCATCCTTAACCCTTTGGTGACCGAATAATGTTTTAATACACTATGTACTCCTGTTACCCTTGCGAGTAACTCGCTTGTGCTGTATTCATGCAGCATGTCCATGATTCTGCATGATGCAATAATGCACTGACCGTGAGTTACTCGCCGATAGCCAATTGTTGCATTATGATGACAGCCATGAGGCATCATGCTGCTGTTCTGCAAGGGTTAAATGTGACCAGACTGACAGCTGTTTACATTGTCAATGCCTGGTGTCAGTTCCTGCTGTCATAATACCACCACTCACCAGCACCAGCAAAAACACACATCCACAAAAAAAAAAACACACACTCACTCTAGACAAGGCTCCTACGTGAACTACACAGGTGACAGGCCAACACAAATGCCATGGCCCGCTCATCTCAACTTGACACTGATTCTTTCTGGGAAAAGTATTCTAGGCCCCGGTACTTTGTTGCAGTACTTTGTCTGTTAGGAGCATAGCATGGTTGTTGCTTGGGGGCACATGTTCTAGTTGCCCCAGTGTTTTGTGTTATGTAGGCTATGAGGCTGAAGGATGCAGGAGACCTACCTGGTCCATGCACATGGAGGGGTTAACGGTTAACCCTCCAAGTGCTATCTAAGGGCTGGTTCATAAAGTATGTCACGCTTTTTTAGACCCTTTTGGACTTCCATCCACCCTTCATCACACTTTTTCTATAGAAATGTATAGGCCCGGGTGCCATGGACCCCCTCCCCACCCCCTCTGGGGTGGCATACTGTATGGATCGGCCCTACTGTGTTAATGCATCATCATGGTCTTTTGTCTTCCTGAAGAATAAATAGAACCCTGATGAGTGATTTCATTACAAGTGCTTCTTCTATACATCTTGTAACTTCAGCACTCTACCACACTACCGTAATCTCCCGCGTATAAGGCGCGTCTTATAGGCCAAACAAAATGCTGCTGGGTCTTATACATGGGAGGTAAATTGCCTTGAGTTTGGGGTGCGCCTTATAGGGGGGTATTTTTTACTATAGAACAGTACTAAACTAGCCAAAATCTCCCCTCAGAGGTGCGCCTTATACATGAAACAGATCTCCCTGAGTTGGGGGTGCGCCTTATAGGCGAGCTGCGCCTTATAGGCGGGAGATTACGGTATACCCCAGCATAGACTCTATAGATTCTGCATGATGCGCCACTGCAGTGCCTGTGAGTTACTTGCTGTCTCTGCCTTGTTCCATCATTACCCTATAGATAATATCTATATAAAAAGGCATTATTTCGTCGCTGGTCCCTATCCCATTGAAATAAGCTTGAGTGCTTGCCGGGAACAGATAAACCAAAAGAGGCTAGGTAAAAAAGTATGTACATTTTTCAAAATTAACTCGATTTTTCTTTTGAAAAATATAACAAATAATTTTTTCATTTTCTCATATTTCGTTTCAATTATTCTCATTGTATTCTCAAGTAATTCCTGGAATTTGGCTGCAATTAATATAAAACTATCATTTTCAATCATAGTCTCATAAGAATAGTCTCATAAGAATGTGCATGACAATGGGAGAAAAATTCTTTTTATGTATCCGCCATTGCTTTGTGATTCAACAGGTCATTGAAATAAGCATTCCCCATATAATTCTTGGTCAAATGCTGCATTGTATTGTGGCAATTTGTTTTAACTTTCACTCCTGAGGATTTTAAGCTGAAGTTATTTGAATTGATTGAGATATCTCCCCCTAAATTTCTGAAGTGGGATCTTCTGAGAGAATCTGATGGGAGAGTGTGTTGTTGTCTTTATTTTCTGACGCAACATCATGTCACTAGGCAAGGTCACGTCACTAGGCAACGTCACTAAGCAGTGGTGGCGCCATAGGAACAAGCTACAGTTTGCACTGTTCGTTTCCACCCTTCCCCCTAGGAATAGGCCTACCCCTTTATAAGTAGGCCTATGTCCATGACATTGCTGCTACCCCTCCCCCTAGTGCCGAAGGCGCTAGTAACAAAATAAAAACGACCATTTAAATGGCGCTAGAGCCATTATGGACAACATGTTTGTCTGGTGGAATTCTTCAGGGGTTTGTTTCCCTGATAGGGACTTTCAAGTCCCAAAGACGCATAGATTCCTATAGGAAACCTAATTGAGTATTCCAGGTTTTTTTTTCATCTCTGGATTTTCAAATATCAGCCAGTGATACACTGACTCATATGATAACAAGGAGTCCCAGACTCTTTCCTTTTACATTCCATTTCATTGGCATAATACATGATGTCAGGTACCTTAGATAGGAACTTATCTAAATCAATATTGTCACTAATATTGTATTGATACGCCGTACGTTATGTCTCCAAAGTAGGGCACCATAAAGATAATTGAGCAATTAGCAGTTACTGCAACATCGCTGCATGTAATAATAGCCTAGTAATAAACCGGTCTTGTACATACCAGGCAGTCCAAGAACACTAAATAGGCAGAGGCAGAAGTATTTGGGTTGGGACGGTGTCAGTGAGGATCTTAACCCTTTAAGGACACACTATCTCCTCAGGTTCAACACCGATTTTTGTCTTGCATCAGGAGCCCTGGATTTTAATTAGGTGCTCCATGCTGATATTTTGGAGGGTATCCAAGACGTTGATTGGTCAGCTTGAGTTACTCTTCAAGGCTGCATACATGATTATAAATCTCATATTACTTTGCTATGGTATGACATATTGAGCATTAATGCAAAATACAATACGGAAAGGGTAAATAAACCCTAGTTAGGACGTTCATGTAGACAGCAAACAGCTGTGATGGATAGGATGTGTTTGTTTAGTTTTACGTCCGGGGGCCATCGAGGAACTCAGACATTCAATGATGGATAGGAAGGTGTGCTGTTAGCAGGGGGTGAGGGTGGGTGGGATAAGATCCTCGTATCCAATATCTGGTGGATGGGTTTGGGGTAATGATGAGTGATGGCATAGGTAACTCTCATCGTGATTCGGTGAACTCTATACACTATGTGCGTATAAATAAATATAAGTGCACGTGTGTTCATTTAGTTATACATGTACTGTTTGTACAGGGCTGACAATCACATGTACCAAATGACTAGGCATATTTAAAAGACAATACATACGATGCACTGACTTTCTGTCATGTGACTGTCTTGCTGGATTCACCTTGCACCTTCAATTGTTATGAAACAGGCTCAGGTGTGAGAGCACTGAATTCATGATCCACTGTTGGCATTTAAAATCTATAAATGACTTTGCTGATTTTTTAGCTAGATTTACTACCTCATTCACCGCTGTGACAGACATACATGCATCAAAATGATTTCTGTCTCTACTTCCCGCCGTAGATTAGATCACTATCATCGCCATAGTCGAATTTTGCTGTGCTAAGGTCGGAGTTATCACCCCAACAACCAAATGTATTTTAGTACTTTTTTTGTTTTCTTTTTCTTTTCTGGTAAAGATTAGCGATTCAGTTAATTATTCTACTACTTAAGTAGCAGAAACCCAAATCCAAAATGGGGGTTGAAAAAGACTAACGAGGGGTCAGGTAGAAATGTGTTTGCTCCCCTGCTATGGAGTGAACAAATTAGTCCTCGCGTACTTGTTCAGACACCCCACCCCCTACGCTACAACGTTAAAAAATGACCACTCCCTAAGGCCTGTATAGATAATGTGTACCCCATGCCAAGAGATAAGGCGTTTCAGGTACTGATTACATACATGCTCACTGCAGTAGGCTGTGGAACCTTAGAAAAAAAGTGTCATTACCCAGTACACTATTGGCTATATATTCAGACGAGTCAACCTTGGGAAATTCATCTATTTATAAACTGAAATGGAGGTTTATTTTTTTTGACATTGCTTAGTAGGCATACTGTCTTGCATTGAGTTTATATAAAGGTTCCTGGACAAAACACACATGAGATGGCTTGCCAAAGTAGCCCTAAGGCCGCTGAGCATAGGCCTACAAGTGTGCCAATGATGAGGACACGACCTCTTTAGTTCTTTAATGTCAACATGGTACATGAATGCTAGACTGGTGCCCGTTGGTTCTCGCTGGGCGTCTTCGTCAGCGGAGCGAAGCGCAGCAGTGTCTGCCGATGACAAAAGGGGCCCAGTATACATGAATGCAGCCTAATTAATGCATGATGCCCATTTGTCTCCATGATGCACCAATGAAGTACTGGCGTTTCTGTTCGCAAGGATTTCATCGATGCATCATGCCGACCCTCTAGAAGTGTCTCATCACACAGGGGTATGAGCAATAATTATCGGTCTCTTAAGGGTTAAAGGTTTGTGTGAAGAGTTTGGGTTTTGTCACTACTGTCTAGGTCAGATGGGGTGATGTGCTGTAAGGGTCCATTCATAGAAACAAGTAGGACACTATATATATATATATATATATATATATATATATATATATATATATATATATATATATATATATATATATATATATATATATATATATATATATATATATAAGTGATGGCTGCAGTTGATATTGGTAGTGGGGTTTGTCACGCCACAGAATGTGCGTTATTCATTGGCAACCCTGGGCCATGTTATTAAATGGCAACTCTAATATCACAATGCAGATTAGGCCTAAATAAAATAAAAAGTGTTGTGTTCAGGTAACGCTACCTACCCTGGTACCTTAATTTTTTTGGCATACCCTAACTTTTTTATTGGGATTTTTGGGTAAAATATCATATTTTGGCACTTATCGAGACATGGGAAATTTTTTTTTTATAATCTCCCACGTCAAATTTACGTGACGTAGGCGCGAAAATTAACAGCTGGCCTCAAAAGAATTCTTCTCCCTATCTCTCACTGGGCCAATCCACTGCAATTGGGAAAGAGACGTATCTCTAAAGTCTAAAGTATAGTATAAGCTGCACATTTTACGCAGCTCAAAAAGTATCTATATGAAACCGAACTATTAATAAAGGACTTGGCTTATACCACGGTTTGTATGTGTGCTAAAACTCAAAAGTAGGCGTTCCTCTATTACCACATTAAACACGATATGTACATTGTGCCCATGTACTATTCCCAAAGTTAATTTAATTGTGGTATGGATATGACATGTATTATATAAACATTCATCTTTATATGCATCCATACTACAAAGTACCGCCAAAAGGGCTTGGTTCGTTTTGTATGGCTCGGTCGGTGATCTATAGCAGCTTTTGTACTGAGGGTGTATTTTTATCAGGTGGTACACTATTGGGAACTAGCAGGTCCATTTAGTATTTATTACATTATAAACGGCAATGTTGGATTGTAATACTGCTTCCCACCCCAGTGGGTAATAAAGACACAGTCCAGCCTTTCTGTGGAGCTTTTCAATCCCATTTTAATCTTGTATCGGGTGGGAAGGAAGGGGGGGGGGGTGTACAATCATTTACAAGCCACTCTGTTGGCGAATATCACTTAGAAATGAGAAAGAATCGAGGGAGTGCTAATTAGTAAACATGTTTGAAATTTGATGATAGTTGAATGCCAAATCCAATATCAGTTCACATAGATGTGTCACCACATGCCAGTTTTTGTATCTTGCAAATCGGACGATTGCTATATCTATTAGAGAGAAGATGTCAAAATGATGGTACATGTATTTGTTCTCATGTGGCCTTCTATTAACTCTTTGATTCTCTTTAATAAAACTGTGCAAATTATCCAGGCCTGGAAAGTTTTACGCTGAATATCAACAAAAAAAAAAAGGTTGTTTCGGAGTGTCCCGGTATCCCTTAGTTCTATAGCTTGCAGTGCACGTGTTAGGGTGATAAATGATGCGGTTACCATGGTGATTTGGTATCGCATTTGTGGCAGCTGGAGGTCATGGATCCAGGGGCTAGTTAAACGTGGCCTCCAGCTTCAAAGTATGGCACCATGCCGTTCTGTCGATAACGCTTTACTGGTGGAGCAACACCCTCACCTCTCTCCTCTTCATCTAGTCAAGAACCCCTGGACAAGAACCCTAGGTACAAAATGAACACATGCATATACTTTTCACATATTAAAATAGGATTGAAATTGCACTACACATATCTTACCGGTAGTATTATAACAATACCCTCTGTATAATGCTGATGACCTGTATACATTACCGGTACTGCGGTAGTGGTTGGTATCCCACCCCAACCCACCAACCCACCCACCACCGCTGTCCTACTCCAGTTAAAGGATAAAAACACAGATGAAAAGAAGATAAAATAATAACATAGAAAACAATGAATAAGATATAAAAAAAAACAGCTTCCGCCGTATAGTGGCCGTGGTGTGGTGCCGATGAAGCACACTGACGCCTGACCCCATAACCCATATAGTCTTGTCTCTGTATTCCTGTATGTCTTCAAGCTCAGCAGAGTCAGCGATGGGGGGGGGGGGAAGAGCTAGAGATGAGTAGATGTAACCCCCCCCCCCCCCACGCCTAAATCAACTCTCCAGCACACAATGTGACAGTATCACTATAAGGTTGGGATAGTGTGCTAATACACTGTTATTTTGTAATGATGCAGTAATACAGATCTTGGCAGTTACCCTCCGCTGCATCCATGCATCATGCCAAACACAGGCTCGAGGCACCATGATGCTGTGCTGGTGGTTTAGGCCATTTAATTAAAATAACTTCAATGGATTACGGATCCGCCGCTGGGAATTTTGGCAAAATCAAAAAAAAAAAGAAAAGAAAAAAGGTCCATGGTGATAGTCAAACATCCAACAGTTCTCCATCTTTCCTATATTTACTTCCCCAAAAAGTATATTTGATCAACAAAAGATGCATAAAAAGTGCATTTTTGGGGTGGAACAGGTGGAATGTTTTTTTGTTTTTTTTTGCCTCTGGCCGCTTGGAAATTTAGACTTCAAAATACAACTTTTTTTTATTTATTTATTTTTTTTTTACCTGTGGCCGCTCAAAATGTAGGCTAAAAAATCCCGTAATCCAAGTTAATTTAATTAAATGGCCTTACGCTCTGGTTTAATATTAATGCATCATGAGACATGATGCAGTCTTTACAGGGTTAATGCTGGTGAGTAAACAGGCTGCGCGTGCTACCCTGCAGGAGGCCTAGGTTATTTTTTTTATAGTCCCTCTTGTTGGACATTATACATTAAACATGTGGACCACATGTGTAGTTTGTGCATCGGATGTAGAATTTCCTGCGCTGACAGAACCAGTACCAGTCAGCACTTCCACAAAAGAGAGAAAAGGAGAGAATTTGAATACATGTACTTGGCTGCATTTTAGGCCATTCAGCCTCCCTATGTTGACAGTTCTATTTTTGACTGGGATGACTCAGAGGCAAACCATCGGGATATGGAAACATCGAAAGATTGGTGGGAGAGTCAAGGTGTTCAGTGCAGGTAGATCCATGTTTAGTTGAAGGGTGTAGAGTGTGTGTTGGGGGGGGGGTACTACTGTGTGGCTGCTACAGGTATCACAGGTGCAATACTATTACCGGTACATGGCTACATTCTCTGGTGATGTGAAAAGTGCAATGTATAGAGTAGCTATACACCTGCTGTATGTAAGCTGGTGGGTGGGTGGACACCTGGGTATGCTTACCTACCGCTACACCTCCCCCCCCCCACACACACACACTGATACACAAGTTCCTCCAACACCTGACTTCAATATGGAGGTTCCTATGGGAGCTCGCCAGGCAAAATGGAGGTTTCACCACCCAGTCACTCCCCCTTAGACTGGCCTCAGTCCATATTCTCCACCCATCCACTCATATGCGCAAACCCGAGGTAGGCCCGCAGCCTACCATTACTAATGAATAGTTTAAAATTCTTGAATGTCTTGAGTTCCTCGATGGCCCCCGGACGTAAAACTAAGCAAACAAAAAAAAACAGGGTTTCACATAATGCTTGTTCCACATCTAGATCAGTATTAGACCATGGTCACCCTAAGGCTAAGTCCATATAGATATACCTGGTATTTTTTTCTTGGCAAAGCCCATTCCCCTTTGTATGAGACATTTTGTAATCCCGGTGGATATGGCCATATGCCATTTGGCTAGACTTCTGGCATTGAATCATATCTATAGATGGATGGAAACTTGGAGGGATTTTGATGTTACAATATGAGTGCAATGGATGCATAAGGAGACATAGGAGGGGTATCTAAGTTGTGGGAGACTCACTGGGCACAGTCATTCCCTGGTACGGTATGGGCTTGGGGACCTTCATGACAACGACATGAAAGCGTCAGAATAGCTTCATCATGAAAAATCCATGTTATGGCCATGATGGCTGAATGCAGCGCTGGTGGGTACCTTGCAGGGGATGTACTGGTGCATGATGACCACATGGGTCCATGTCCATTTTGAATATGAATCTATCTTGTAGGACAAAAGTCAAGACCATCTGCATGTCAACACTATCCTGTTTTGACCGGCATGGTTGCCATACTCTATCGCCTCACGTTGAAAGCTTCCGTTGTCAACAGAAATTTCCCTCTGAGATCTCTGTTGACAACGGGAAAAAAGTAAACATGAAGACCTGAGGTATGGTACCATCTGGTGGAGAGGGATAGAACTAGACTTGCACAAGTCTCTCAATTGTAATGCAAGAGAATTGAAATAAAAATTGAAATGAATTAAAGTTTTGAACCCAGCAGCCTGAGGAGGAGAGGCATGAGGGGTATAGTGCTGTTGGGAGGAGAGCTCAGGGACTGCAGCCAGTCTAGGATAGAACAAGGTTTCCCAGGGCATCAGCCGCCTACACCTCCCCCTCATCTAAGTCTATGAAGCATCACACGTCCCCAAACTGTATTCCCTAACTCACCTGCATCTTCTCCCAGGGGTGCTGGGCACTCTGGGACTAAGGTAGATTTACCACGAGTCGGACACGTACCTTGAATCAGGCATATTTGGTTGTATTTGCGCGTCCATGCTTCATATCACCACTTTTTGTCCTGCTTTCGTGAGAAAACACATTGTCTATATGAGACAAAGATTGATACCCTCTTCTACCCCGCACCAAAAAAAAAAAAAGAAGAGAAAACACATTCTCAAAGCACCTTTTGTATTCTCAATACGAAAGCTCAGCATGTAGTCTGGATAATTATAAATACAGTAAAGCGTTCGAATCATGGCTAATCTACCCTAACCTGCACAATGTAGAAACGAGCACGCATCTCTGCCTCCTTCCTGATGTATTGTAAATACGTATAGTGTTGAATCCCACATGAATGAATAAATCGCAAAGCCTGGGAGACAACAATTCTTGGAAAAGCTGAGCCGAGTATTTATGTAAAGTGTAAAGTACTGGTGCAACTAAAAAGGAGAGCGATTCAGCTGTGTGTTAAAGGCGGGATGGGTAGATTGTGAAAGTTTGGCTCATCTGAATGTCACTCGTGTTTTATACGTCATTCTAACATGCCTTAAGGCATCTACTGGTAATAGTATTCACAGTGTTGATGATACAAATGTATTGGGTATTAGTTTATTCAACCTTCGCCTGTTTGTTGCAACTGGAAAGTCAAGTCTTTCGTCGATAAGAGTTTTAACTATTCTCACTGGTATAAACTGAAATATATCATAATGGTAGAATTTGAACCATTGTGATTTTATCTGCCCCCTCCATACCACCCTATCCACCTGCTTAATACCGCCATCACTAGTGTACCTCGGGCTGCATAACTCGAAGTCCCAAAATTCATCATTATGGATAAAGAGGGCGCTGGCGAGTCTGATCGCCAACTTACATCAGAACCTCATGCCCATTGTATCAACCTGGCATGGTGTATGATTGCAATTATTTGCTGTCCAACAGAGGACATGACATGTAAGAGCCCCTCATGGCCTCCAGCCCTAGTACGCCATATGGTGTGAGGAGCTAGCTCAGACAAACGTTGGGTATAGGTAGGGGCAACGTGTTTGAGGGAAGTAAGGAGGCGGAGAGCACAGTGAGGTCGACATGCCACGGCTTGAAACTAAGGCAACACACAGGAATTCAGGGAACTTGGGGATCGCGCGGGAATTCTCGGGCTTCACGGGATTTCTGGGCTCCAGCAGCCTGTGTCATGCAGAGCCCCTCAGCAGTCCATGTGTGTGTGTGGGGTGGGGGGGGGGGGATCTGTGCATGATACAGGTAGGGGTGTATGAATGTAAGGTATCAAGTGTTTCTAGGACCCCCCCCCCCTTAATACCTAGGTTATCTTGAGGTTTGGTACCAGTATGGCAACGGGCTGATCCATAAAGTATGTCTCACAAATTTTGGCCATTTTCAACAACATCCCAAAGCTTGGAAGAACTGAGAATCCACAGGAGGACCCCGTGGACATAGGGCCACCCTTAAAAGGCTTTTTCAGACCCTTGAGGGAGGGAGGGAATAAATTTCTTTTAGGAAACTATTTTTATTTGTCATGAAAATCGTAAGCGGGGAGGGCCTGGATTCGCCATCACGTTCTAAGATTTAGTAATTTGAAACCTAGATTCTTATGCTGATGGTCGAGGAAACAAATTTCTTTTTATAACTCAGGAAGATTTTTTCTCATTCACCAGGCCTCTGGGCAGGAGACGAACATATTATTAAGGGTGGCCTAGTGAGGAAACAGGTGTATGTATATCTACACATTGTACAACAATGGCGTCCAGGGGGTGGATGATGATGCACCTACACTGAGATGTACCTGTAGAGGTGCTGAGGAGCAACTCTCCTCCACCAGGCACGCTCCATACTATAGTACCAGAGAGGTTGGTCCCATTCCCACAACAAGCAGCATTCCTGTACATACATACACACATACAACTCTTTATGTCCTACTGATATTGTCCTACGCACATACACTGACACATCTTATATAGCACAGACGTACTACATGGTACCACCAGTAGGTATTAACTCTTTGCTGACCGCATACTGCCCCGATGCTTTATGATATATAGCTGTCGTGAGTAACTCGCCGAAGCTTCATCCATGCATCATGCTACATTGCAGCTATTAAACAAGGGATCGCTGCAGCAATGTGCTGCAGACAAGTCTGCCAACTTAGAGTGCTGCATTGACGTGTCATGTTGGCAAATATACAAGGCTATAGAGGCAACATACCGTATCATTTAAGGGTTTATGTATGACTTCCAGGAACAAGTGACTATACCGGATACCCGAGAAGATTTGTCTCCCTGAAAACACGTGCCTGAAACGTTCCTGGTCTGTAGTTGGAGTTGGCATACTCGCAGTAGAATCTGGTTTTACTTTATTTTGATGTACTGCTGTGTTAGGATACATGCACCAGTACCGTAAATTCTCTCCTGCCGCGGCTACTACCAGAACCCAAATCAAAATACAGCCTATAATATAAGCTCATGATCAGCCAAAAGAAAGGTGCGGCTTATAGGAGGGTATTTGACACTATAAAATAGTGCTTAAACTACAATTTCCAAGCAAAAGATAAGATGCATCCAACGTGTAAGGCGCAGTCTGAGTTGAAAGAAATACTATAAGGCGCACATGGGGTTTTATTTTTGAAGGTTTAGTACTGTTCTAAAGCTAAGACGCACCCCCAACTCAGGTCGATCTTATAAGCTGCAACTGGGGTCTTATATGCAGGAGAATACGATACAACTCCCTCACATATGGTCACTTCTCCAATGCAGTCACCTCTTTAGTGTGGCCACCTTTTGACAGTTAAATTGGTGATCACAACAGAGTTGACAGCAGCCGACTGACAGGCACCTCTCTCTAAAATGATCCCCATTGCAATATTAAAAAAAAAGAGAAAATGATTTTCACAGCGAAATTCTTACAGTGGCTTACCCGCTTTCATGATGTATTCTCTAGAGATGAAACTTTTCCTAACTCTTTAGAAATATCGAATTTTTTACTTTTATTTCTACTTTTATTTCCTATTGGAAATTGAAAATTAGGAGGATTTCCGACTTTTTGGTTATCAGTGAGTGGCATCTCTGATTCTACCAATACATTATCGCATCCAGTAGAAGCACAGAAGACAATGTGGATGTGGGGAATAGAAGGTGGGTGCTACATAAAGAGTGTAGAAGTGCAGAAAGGACACTACTAGAAGCGCAATGCCAAGGAACCACAAGGTGGGGGAGGCTGATGAAAAAAGGGAGGTGTCAGTTCCTGGAAGCTGACGAAGGATGTCCCTCATCCATTCATGTTGTTTATCTGTGTAGACCTAGATAATAAAAATATTAACTAAAACTGGACTAGCTAGTCTGCAAAGTTAAATAAGGCAACAAAAAAACAACTACACCCCTGAGCCTGTGCTACCCGCAGTCTAGGTAGAGGTGTATTGTGGTAGGCTTTAGTTAGCAGCATGGGTGTTGGGTATAGTGTGGCAGGCTTTAGTTAGAGGTGTGGGTGTTAGGTATATTGTGGCAGGCTTTAGTTAGAGGTGTTTGTGTTGGGTATATTGTGGCAGGCTTTAGTTAGAGGTGTTTGTGTTGGGTATAGTGTGGCAGGCTTTAATTAGCAGCATGGGTGTTGGGTATATTGTGGCAGGCTTTAGTTAGAGGTGTGGGTGTTGGGTATAGTGTGGCAGGCTTTAGTTAGAGGTGTGGGTGTTGGGTAGAGTGTGCCAGGCTTTAGTTAGAGGTGTTTGTGTTGGGTATATTGTGGCAGGCTTTAGTTAGAGTTGTTTGTGTTGGGTATAGTGTGGCAGGCTTTAGTTAGAGGTGTGAGTGTTGGGTATAGTGTGGCAGGCTTTAGTTAGAGGTGTGGGTGTTGGGTATACTGTATTATTTTATGTGAATAACTTCTTCCCGTAGAGATAGCATTGCGCGGCCGATCGCCACACCCCCAGTGGCGTAACGTGTGTCTATCCACCACAGCGGCCGATCCGGTACCGTAGCCTTGTTCTGGGTGCGTGTAAACATTCAAAATGGCGGACCGCCGCTTGTACGGGGCAATACGGTAACGGCTTTTGTTAATTTTCAGTTGATTAAATACTCTAAAAACATAAAATAAATATAGAACTAAACTCCCCTGGTGTCCTCGGTGGCCGATCCACCCCTCGGGGGAGTCTCCCCTGAGGGCGTTAGCCCTCGGGGAAAACCCCCCCCCTCGTGGTGGATCGGTCACCTCGTACACCACGGTCGTTTAGTTCTATCTATTTATGACAGGCTTTATACGCCCGGTACCATTACCATATCATAGAATTTGACCAGAATTTTCGAATAGGCAATATCCTTGCATAGGCAAGGGGTATTGAAATATTTCCGAAAACTGGAAACAGACTGAACAAACTATTAAGGATTTGAAGGGAATTACATATATGAATTTCAAGTCATGCATGTTGCGTGGTGGGGCTACCTGAAATTTCTTAAAACCGCAGTAGCCTGAGTAGGGTTGGTACACATATCTAACGGTAAGGCCACAAGAAATTAAATGGTTGGTCTATGGCTTTCCCGCTCCTTATTTTCTATTAAGATGGAAATTTTATTTTTATTTGAAAAAGTTCATGTCAATGGATCCCGCCTGTACTATTTTCTGAGAAATATGATTTTTTTTTTCTTTGAGAAAGACCTCAAGGGTCAACCAAAGAAGGTGCAGAAATGGCAGACCACTCATTGGATAGGGCAAAAGTCTGCAAATATTGATTCCAATATCTATGATGTGAAAAAGTTGAAATAGACATCTGAGCCCCTATCCACATCTTGGCTATGCAAAATCCATAGACAAATAAATTTTCCTAGAAAAATAAAATAAAAATTTTGCCCTCCCGCTCCATTTTCTAAAACTGAAAATCCATAGACCAACTTTTTTATTTGGTGTGGCCTAACCAGAATATTGTAAACATCTCAAGCTTAGTTGACATACATGAAATACAATATTTAGGATAAAATATGAAAAGACCAGATACATGCTATGAACGAAGGACCCTTTACCCCGAATACCATAATGTATGGAACTCCTAATTTCTCTGAAAGAGGTAAAATGAACTGAGTAGAGTTTAAGAAAGACCTTGTTAACCATAAGCTACACTTCATAGAATAATGTTCTCCTATTACTTTACACTCGCAAATTCAGTATTTTTCAACAATAGCCCTCCTTCGTTCTAGAGACCAGAGTACTGAAGTCAATACCAGGTATTTTTATCGACCCATACATGGTGTTGACAACTGCCGGTCTGAAATTGGATAAACTCTTGACAGCGATTCTCAAGTTTCAGATCTCTGACCTTTTCCTAGTAAACATTACTGAGATGGGTTATCTTGTAGCTAGATCAAATACCCTGAGTGGCATAAGACTCTGAGTGTTTTTATGTCTCTCCTAAAGTGAGGGGAACGTTTACAAGTAATGACAAAACCTTTTTCTCAAGTTGGGTCCTTTACCAAGAAACATATCCCCGTGTCGCTATTCTTAAAATTTTACATGATAAAATGTATACCCACGATAATGATTCCTCATAAAATCCAAAGATTCTCTCCACCCCCGGGTCTCTACCACGACGTAGCCAGTGGTGTCATTTGTGAACGTTCTCTGGCATGGATCAGATACTTGGGCTAGGAAAGAGAGAGAAATGAGGACGTCAGTCCCAATCTAGATATTAGATGGCAGTGTGGGTATATTGTGACAGAAGGCTGGAGGCCTCCTACTGGTGAGCCTTGGTGGCTGCACACGGGGCATATAACTATCATGGAGATATGATAAGGGGTAAACCATCTCAAGTGAGGGTGATAACACTTAGATGGTGAATCCACCTTCTCCTGAACACTGAGAGTCAAGAGTCAAAAGAATAGACTTTTTCTCTTGAAATTCTAAAGTTACCCAAAGTAGCTCAATACTGAGCTGAACGTGTGGCTGACGTGTGAAAATACGGATTGAGTACATTATTTAACATGGGGGGGGGGCATTAAGGGGTGTAGTGAGATAAGATTCATCTATGGAGATTTCACTCTGTCTCCTTAACTTTGATAGTATTACTTTCTCATATGAAGTCAGAAAGGTACTGCGTTTGCGACATTTAATCAGGGTAACATACTTGTGCTGCATACCTAGGAATACCATACCAGCAACATGGCCAACCTTAAAAATATGTTTGTTCCCTGTCCAGAAGCCTGCTAGATTTTTTTTGTGAGAATGAGAAATTTTTTTTCCTGAGTTCTGAAAAAAAAAAGATTTTCATCCATCTGTACAAGAATCTAGGTTTCCGATCACTAAATCTTAGAACATGATGGCAAATTCATGCCATCCCCGCTTACTTTGTTCATGACAAATAAAAATCTTTTCCTAAAAAAAAAAAAAAAAAAAATTCCCTTCCTCCCTCATGGGTCTGAAAAATGCCACCCTCTCGACAGAACACTGCTATTCGAGTATGCCTGAAGGTATATGACCCTAGACAAGTTCATGTTAAGGATTTATATAAAACTGTCAAGATGATGCCAGGTGACTATTTTTACAATTGACAGTGTGTCATAGGATAGTTTTCAGCGGTTAGGCATTAGTCCTCCCATCTATCGTTACTAGGAGCTCTGATCTATACTGGTCCCTCGGACCTAGTCCTGTATTTATATCTCAATGTAAAGTTAAGTACACTCTGTCCTATATTCCTTGTTGTATATGTCTCTTGTAATCTGTATCATGTTCTGACATTCATCTTTGAAAGAGAGCGCCCCTAAGGCTGCCTAGTAAAAAGGCTTGTATATGCATGAAGTATCTTGTATATGTTAATAGAGGTATTTCCTTGTTACTATCTCCAAGGTAGGAAAAGACAGGGAGATCTCCGAGATGGCGAATACCTGTATGTACTCTTTCCTGGAAATAACATATTTTGAAACTTGACACAGACATATTTTTAAGGGTGGCCCATGTCGGCTGTAACCCATTGCTTCATTCAGTCTTATTACTTGTTCAGTGGTGTTCCATTCCGTCTATTACATATTTTACCACTATGTCTATATAAAGATAGCATATTGTTGCACGCAGTCTTTTACTTATTGCTCCATGCACACTTTAACATAGTGTCCTATGTTTGTCTTTTACATGTACCTAAAGACTATCCTGTGATTGTGATTTTGATTTATCATCGTGTACCAGGAAAGGGTAGTTATAAATGATTGAATGAGATTTTCAATTTCCAAAGACCAGTACATTCCTTTACAACACCTAAAATAAGGGGACCCTCATAGATCACCTCAGGGATAAAGTGACTTCTATCCCTGGTTGAATCATTCTACCCCTCCCCTAAACGGTCCGTAGCCACAGATTATAAGTTATAGCTCCATGCTGTCTATTACTTATTGCTCCAAGCAGTCAATAAACTATAGCTCTTAGATGTCTATAAGTTACCCATTGCCCCATGCTGTCTATAAGTATAACCCATAGTGAATGGGCCTCACTGGAGGCAATCCATTGCTCCAATAATGCATGTATATATGTTTGATATATATGTTATTTTCTTTTGAACAGGTGAGTTCCCAGGATTTTGCGAAAGCAAAACTCCGTGGTTGTGGTAAGAATTATGGAATGAATTCATCGATTGTGACAATACAAGTATTGAGTATATAATCAACTGTGTAATGCCTTAAACGGGTAAATTAAAAAAAAAAAATTTTTAAAGGTAATATTTATTCTGGAGCAATAGGTCAGGTTCTCAAGGATCCCATATACTCCTGGCTCCAGCGGGCCTCTTTTAGTATCAGATGAACAGACGAATGGCGTGTACTGATCAGTTAACAAAACTTAAAAAAACATAAATATAATCCATTGACAATGGTATTCATTACAATTGAATATTGGTATATTCAAAGTCAAGTATAATAATATAATAATAGTGAACTTGCATAGACACTGTAATATCGATTCCAAGCGTTAAGTAAATATTGTATTGTGTACAATCGATTTCGTCTCTTGTCCTGTCAACATATATGAATTAATTAAAACTCGCATGTAATTGTGGTCATTCGACTTCTCATAAAAGTAATAATAGCAACTATATGACACCACAAGTACATGTGTACTAAATAATAAACAGTTGAATCTTGAATTTAGCCCAGGGGTTGTATTTCATATACAGAAATACTGCGTTTATATCTCTGCCCAGAGTCTTATATCTGGTTACAGATGTGTATTGTGATGTAGATCTTTACTCTTGGTATAGCTGCGGCTGCCTACAGGCCACCAGACGTCTATTATATCTACATGTATTATAAGTCGTCCAGGGCTCCCACATCCATCTACATTATGTCTATAGTGATGTAGGTAGGGGCTGAAATATGATGATACACCGATTGATTACACACATGCTGGCAAGCTCTCTACAGGGTCTGGCTGCAGGTATAGCCCATCTATAGAAAAAAAATTGTTTCCAGTAATCAGACCTTTATCTACCTGTAGTTAGACAGGACCAGGTAAAGCAAAATAAATTGATATGATATTGTAATTTAGAAGATAAAAACCACATACGAGCAAGCACATTCTTTATCGCCTAGTCTTCGTATGGTCCTTGTATAAGATGTAAAAACATGAAAGAGTCTTGCCTTACCCTATGTATTCACCTAATCCTTTTTAGACTGTCCAGACTGGGGACGGCGGGCCATGATAAGGTTGGGTACAAACATTCAGCTAAACATAAACCTCTGTTTAGAATTGATAAGATGGTTTGGGCTGGTGGGTATTTGGATGAGACATAAACTAGTCAGACAGAGGGCAGGACTTTGTGCGATCTGTCCCAAGATGTCAGAGGAGATATAGGACTATATACACTCGTGTATAAGCATATAGTTAACAGCGGCGAGTGATATGCCCGTCCGAGACATGGTAACCATGGCAACCCTGCGCTATATAAGAGCGCGTTTTCAAGTAACTCGCCAGTCGGGCTGAAGAACTCATGCAGTGCACAACACCCCTATGCTGGGGGTTGGCACAGGAATTTTTAATCTTATTTTCGGCTGCCAAGGTTGATTAAGGGCAATTCAACTTCAAAAGTGTCTTTCTAACCAGGCAATGTTGATCGCCGAAATTATGGTCAAAATGGGCCGAAAAAAACAACAAAACGCCAGAGCCTGACTTAGGACCCCCGGACGGTTACAGGAGGTCGAACAGGGGACAAGTGTCCCCTTTGCCCGTTGTTACTGGGCTACCCACAGACCAAATGCCCATCGATGACATTGCTGAGCTGAAAACCCGTACTGAGACGATTGAGACAACCCTGGAGCCAATACTGGTGAAGTTGGACGAGTTATCTTCAGAGGGCGCCACCACTGACAAAACTTCTGCTGAGAAAACTTCTGATCGAGACAGCAGGTCAAGGCCAAGCCATCACTATGGGTCAAGGTCCAGATCGAGTATGAGCTCCACAAGTTCTTCTTCAGTCTCAAGGTCAAGATCCAGACATAGAACCAAAAAACCTCGGGGTGAATTTGACCAGAAGAATTTTCTGGGCCACAAACAAAAAATTGACAACTTAGAGCGTTTACTGATTGTCAACATTCGTTTAGTAAATGTCAAATATGAATAAGGTGAGGATATCAGATACATGCTACCGTAATCTCTCGCGTAGAAGGCGCAGCCCGCGTATAAGGCGCACCCCCAACTTCGGGAAGGCAGATCCGCGTAGAAGGCGCATCTGCTGCTTCTGAGTCATATATTTGAAAAACCCGCGTATAAGGCGCACCCCTAACTCAAGAAGCATGGTCCACTCAAAGGACCCAACCCAAAGGGGCATTTCAAATATTGTCTGCAACTATCAATACCCCAACTGGTCATGTATTTTCTTTAACCAAAGAAAAGGTGTAGTCTATACCATGGTGCTCTAAATACCCTTAAACTGCTGAATGAAACATGCCATTCTGCTCACCATAAAAGTGTTTGGAAATGTGTGTACACCCCTCTCACTGAGAGCTTTGTTAATTACACTATTGACCTTTTAATCAAGAGAATCCATGCAGCATTATAATCAATAATCCTGCCATAGTGTGTGCTGCCACCTGGTGTTGTATGAGCTGTATGTCATTCTCTATTCTCTACATTACAAACTACTGGTATCCCAGCATGCCATGTCTCTAGAAGACAGGCATATTTCCCTGTTATAACAGTGTGGGCCTAGATAATCAATGGGAGGGTATGATATGAACAAATAACAAATTTGGTTTGAACCTGTCTTATCTATAACTTTTTAACAAATAATGCAAATCAGAGGATTATTTCTTTCAAAAAATGAAGAGTATTGTACCTTTCAAAATGATGCCAAATAACATCAGTTGTGGGCCATATGAAGACAATTGGCATCAATAGTAGTTAATGAGTTAAATGATTCCTAGAAGAACACCAGGTGGCAGCACACACTATGACAGGATTAATGATTATAATGCTGCATGAATTCTCTTGAATAAAAGGTCAATAGTGTAATTAACAAAGCTCTCAGTGAGTCAGGTGTACACACATTTCCAAACACTTTTATGGTGAGCAGAATGGCATGTTTCATTCAGCAGTTTAAGGGTATTTAGAGCACTATTGTATAGACTACACCTTATCTTTGGTTAAAGAAAATACATGACCCTGTGTACATCTTTCTGGTTTGGAAAGTGGAGGTACCCCGCGTATAAGGCGCACCCCCAACTCAAGGCAAGTACCCTCCCGCGTATAAGACCCAGTCACGATCTGATTCGCGTATAAGACGCGCCTTATACGCGGGAGATTACGGTAGATCATATTGAGATGTTACTGGAAAAGAGTGCCACAAAAATCTATACTCTTAGTTCTCTTGTAAATTATGATAAGCGTGTGAAGGATAGGGCAGATAGAAGAGGCATAAAAGCATTCGCAACGGTGGAAAATTCAGACATATTACGCCACCTAAGTTATGATGGTACCTTCACTGCTCAGAAACTAGCAAAGACCAGTAAAACTAGTTCAAAAAAGGTTGCCACCTCAAAAAACCCTTGTTATGCCTTTAATAGGCCTGAAGGGTGCAAACTTAATCCATGCCACTTCAGGCATATTTGCAGAACTTGTGAGTCTACCAGCCACTCAGCTGACAAATGTTCATGGGCTGATACTGACAAATAGGATTTTCCCCCTGGCAATGGGGAGGTAGTTGTGGTAGACCCTCATGTACAGGATTTTATGGTTGGCAATTTGCCCACAGTTTGTGATGTTGATGAAATTTTTCCGGTCTCAGATAATGTAGACTTGTTCAATTTTGCCAACTGTGAAAACCCAAGTAAATATGGGTTTTATTCTAAAAGTGTTTCCAATGTTAGTGATTTTTACCCGGTTTTTGACGTAAACTGTCAGGGTAGTTCAAAAATTAACATTTTCCAGAGTTGTATCGATGGTAAATGTCACTGAACATTATATTGGTGGCCATAGGGCCCAAATATTGCCATGTCGTTTGGCATGTTATTTTTACGACAGGAAGGTGTTGTAAATTTACCCAAAAATGACTTAGACTATTTATGGTCAGGTTTTGTTGAGGGCTTTAAGATTGTTGATCCCGGGTGGAAGGCTGAGTATGAAGGTATGAATTATAAGTCAATTTTTCAGGGTAATTTTTACAATGAAATGTGTGCAATTTTGAATGAGGAATTACAGGATGGATCAGTTGTTGAAGTAACCTCCAAACCTAGATGCATACATGCCCTCGGTGGAGTCCCAAAAAGTAATGGTAAATTGAGGCCTATTACCGACTGCAGCTTGCCCAAAAGAAAAGTATTAATAATTTTATGGATACAACATTCAAACCACAAATCCATTTATTTTGTGACAGCAATGTTAACAAAGGATGATTTTATGTGCGACATCGACCTCAAATATTCTTATAGGTCAATCAGTATTCATGCTGAACACCAGAAGTTTCAAGGTTTCTCATGGGACATGGGTGATGGGCCTAGATCTTACCAAAGTAATAGACTAACCTTTGGACTTAGATGTGCTCCATATAATTATAATCAACTAAATTTCAGATTTTTTGGCAAAAGTTGCTAATTTTTATGGCATTGACAGGCCTGTTAATTATTTAGATGAGTGATGGGCCTAGATTTTATCAGAGTAATAGACTAACCTTTGGTCTTAGATGTGCTCCATATATATTCAACCAAATTTCTGATTTTTTGCCAAAAGTTGCTAATTTTTATGGCATTGACAGGCTTGTTAATTATTTAGATGACTTCATCATCATTGCCAACTCAGAAGAGGAGTGCCTGCGTCATAGAAATTTATTAATAGAAATAATGGAGTATCTCGGCTTTAAGATTTCTAGAGAAAAGGTCACTAGTCGTAGCAGGTCATGTATTTTTCTGGGTATCAACATTGACTCCCATAAAATGGAATTATCATTGCTAAAGGAGAAAGTTGACAAATTGGCTTTTGTCATAGAAGACTGCATTTGTAGAAAATTTGCCAGCAAGAAAACTTTACAGAATATTGGTGGCCTCATGTCGTTTTGCTCCCAGGTAGTTGGGGGGGGGCGTACCTTCAGTAGGCGAGTATTCGATTTAATGCCAAAAGCAAAGTGTAGAGGTGTAATTAGATGAAGTCCAGGTATAATCAAGGACTTTTTATGGTGGAAAGACTTTTGCAAGGTTTTCAACTGCAAGAGTTTAATTCTAAACGATGTACTGGATAAACCCATGGTGTCGGACGTTTCCATTAAAGGCTATGGGACTTGGTGTGGCTCGGACTATTTATATGGGTCCTGGAGCAATATTGACAACTCTAAAATTGGGTTGAGCCATTGGGTTCCCCCACCTAAATGTGACAACATTTTAGTTCATGATAGGAACATAAATGTATATGAATTGTGGCCCATGCTAGCAGGTCTTAAGAGATGGGGTCATTCTTTTAGAAATTGTCGCTTGAATGCTATCACAGACAATATGTTTTGGCAATGTTGAATGCGGCCGTAGTAAAAACTCTCTTTGTATGGAGTGGTTTAGGGAGATTTTCTGGCTTTGCTTTGTGTACAATATAGACATTTATTCAACTTATATTAAGTCTGCTGACAATATTCTTGCAGACCAATTGTCAAGATTAGACTACAAAAGTGTTCTTGCGAAGTGTAAAAAAAACTTTGTCTGAAAATAATATCTGTATTTAAATTTTTCAGATCTCAGAATGAGGTCTCTGTTAAGAAAACAGGATAAATTTGTGAACTCGGGTGTTGCTATGACAACCTTAAAAACCAGAAAACAGGTTCAAAAAATTTTCTAAGAAATTTTCCCTTAAAGTATACCCATGTTTGCCATTCCAGGCTTCTTTGTATTCCACTTATCTTGCTGATAAGATGAAGCCAGTCTCTATAAGGAATTATATTTCTGCTGTATGGTATTTTCAGAAGTTGCATGGTCATCCTGACTAGATGGTATTGAGCATCGTCAATGTTTAACCAAACTTGTTAAATACCCAATTACCACTGTTGACATGTTTAAAATGTTCTCAATCCTGAATATGACACTGAGGTTGGATAGGATGTTCTGGTGTGCCATTCTGGTACTGTTTATGGCAGTTTTGAGGTGTTGTCATGTAATGGACTCTATACATTCGCTCAAGGTAAATGATGTTGTATTAACTAATGATTATGTAAAACTTCACATTAGGACATCTAAGACGGACCAGTTTGGCCATGACCCCTATGACATATACCTCCTTCATAATGACTCCTTCCCATTTTGCTCAGCAAAAATTCTGTCAGAGTTGATACAGTCTGCTGGTGGCAAAGTTAATCAGAAATTGTTCAGTTATCCCAGTGGTGGCAAGAACAAATGTTTGACATTCATATGTGAATATGCGCTTAAAATTTTTGTCTGGCAAAATTGGCTTAGTAGATGAGAATAATAGTACCCACTCCTTGCGTCATGGTGGTGCTACTTTCCTAAATTCAATTGGCCTATCTGTAGAGGATATCATGAGGCGCTCTAACTGGAAATCGAAATGTGTGTATAAGTACTTGCACTATACAAAGCCTGAGCTATTTAAACTTGATGTATTGCCATCAATTGAGATGTAATAATTGATACTTCTTGATGTTCCATGTATTTGCCGGGTGGTTGGCCAGTTTGTATATTCAGATCAATTCCACCAAACACATGTCTCTGTTCAATTATTATTATCGTAGCTATTGTACATCTTGTGGTAACCATAGCAACCGGGAGGAATATATTATAATGCCATTATACCGGTATCTAACTAATATTGCCAGAATTAGTATTATCTCTACTGGTAGTAATTACCGGTACTACCAACGCCCCTAGTTAACTTCCGTAATCTCCCGCGTAGAAGGCGCAGCCCCCGTAGAAGGTGCACCCCCAACTCAAAGAAGGCGCACCCCCAACTCAGAGAAGGCTGGTTCGCATAGAAGGCGCACCTACTGCCTCTGAATTGGTGTTTTGCAAAACCCTGTGTGTAAGGCGCACCCCTAACTTTGGATTCACTGCCCACGTACAAGGTGCACCTTAAACATGAAATTTTGAAAAATAGTGGCTATGATGCTGATCATATAATTTTCATGATGCCACAAATGAGGTGTGGCATTCAAAAAAAATATATGATCAGCATCATACCCAACCTGAGTGTCGGCCGTAAGGAAAGCACGAGGTGAGATAAAATTCGAGCAGCAGCAACCTGATCTCAATTGGGATACTGGAAAAAAAACCATGTATCAGGCCCACCCCCAACTCAAGGCAGCCGGCATCCCGCGTATAAGACCCACCCACGATCTGATTCTCGTATAAGACGCACCTTATATGCAGGAGATTACGCAGGGATGAAAGAGTTCAAGGTTTTCCTTGATTTCAAGGTTTTTTTTCACTCACTTAAGAAAAATAAGTTTTCTTGAAAATCCTCTGAAAACAGGATAAAGGAGTCACAAATTACCTCCAGAGGTTGCATACATGCACACAGTCAGGTCCCACAACACTGCATACAGTGGCAGCATGCCAGTATTTAGTTCAAGGTTTTCAAGGATTCTCAAGTTTTTCCTTGAAAACTTTCCCCTCTATATTGGTGTTTGTTCCACTCTTCAGTGTAGTCTTAGCAGCAAGCTATAGTTCCTATGCTAGAAGAGTGTCGGATAGTATACCCCTTTTCTGCGCGTTATGCTTTCACCATGTAACTATACTGGTCATATATTCCCTGCACCATTTGACCTATCTGCATACATTCAATATTGTACTTGGACCATAGGTCGTGTTGTGCAAAAGCACCACTACCAGGTGGTGCATATTTTGGGTATGCTATCCGAACAAGACCTTAGAAAACAGCTATACAGTAGCATTCTGAAGGGATCCTAGGTCATACTCTTCAAAAGGGCCATAATGTGCACATTTTGGGTATAGTATCCAAACAACATCTTGAAAAACAGCTTTTCCTGTTATTTGAGGACAAACTACATCCTTATACAACCCCTACTGCACCCCCCCCCCCAACCACACAAACCCTGTAACACACTTATGGATGGGACTGGAGGGCATATACAGTGCATTTAAAGTTGTTTCCTTTTTCAAGGTTTTTTGTCATTGTTGACTTTCATCCCTGTTACGGTTATACTCATAATACTGGAATGTGCTGTTATGCCAAATTTACACTTTAGGGGTACCAGGACGTCAGATCTACGGGAATGTGCTCATAGGCTAAAATTAACACTTTGCGTTTAAGGGTCCTAGGGTGTCAGAGGAGATATACTGGATTGTGCTCTTAGACTAAAATTAACACTTTGCGTTTAAGGGTCCTAGGGTGTCAGAGGAGATATACTGGAATGTGCTCTTAGGCTAAAATTAACACTTTAAATTTAAGGGTCCCAGGATGTCAGAGGAGATATACTGGTGTGTTGTTAGGCCAAATTTACAATATAAGGGTCGCTGGCTGTCAGAGGAAATATACTGGAATGTTGTCAGGACGACAAAGGGACACTTGCCGCAAAGCAATAACAATATATGTAATCGCAATGAGTGTGTTGCAGATTAGGGTACATTGAGGCGTCTCCATACCTTGAGACGCCCAGTCCACGAAATACCCATAATGGTTTAGTGCTGAATCAACTAATGATCTTAATTCTCCATACATACACAAACGAAAATTAGCATTGCTTGACTCTAGATGATAATGTGCAAGAGTTGTATTGATGCACATATTTCCATATAGATACAAAGGATGTGAACTTATATCGTGTTGTTTTTCCTTTGTTGACTAACATTAAAGTATTCACAATGAGAACTTATACATAATTTTGATAATTCAACTCTAGATTCAGGACTACATATTGGACACACCTTCATCAAGCAGTAACAGTGACTAGTTGGAATAGTACAGTATAGCACACTTTGTACCAGCAGGCACACATGTGAATAATATAGAATGCCCCATCCACACCATCTCTCATTTCTCAGCTTACTTACTTGGAAGTCATACACTCCGGCATATAGTACCCGGTAATGCCCATAACCCAATCCCACACCAGCCTCTCTCAATAGTGAGTCAACGAGAAACACGTTCTGTGCAGTTGGGCGCCTTTTTACTTTGGAGTCCAATCCATCACGTAACTGTCGGTCGGCACTGTTCTATATTGAGACCTCGTCTTCTTGATAGACAAAAAGGGAGGAAATCTTGAGGGGAAAAAAGCTGGAAGATGCTGGATTTGGACCTGTCTGGTCAGGCAGAGAGGCGCGGCGCTCTGTTGGCTGGGAAAAGCCGTCAGATTTAGAGAGTGGAATCGCAGTACATTTTGCCATGTTTATCTCATAACGCAGAGGTACTGGCATTTGTACACAGTTCAGGGCTCGACAAATCTCTTTGAAAGCAGTGTGTCCACTGGGCACACAGGCAAATCAAAGTTGTGTCCAGCAGGAAAATGTTGTCTTAGCCCTTTGGGTCAATGTATTATACTGGCTTAGAAACTGTGTCCACTGGACACAACTTGAAAAATAAGTTGTGTCCAGAGAAATATTTTTGTGTCCCGGGCACTGGACACAGGGATTTGTCAAGCCCTGCAGTTTCACTGCCAAAAAGGGTGTTATATTAGATAAACTATGGGTTAACCAGGTTACTTTTTTTAGTGTGTGCTTCCATGAACGCGTGATTATTTAAAAAAATTCTAAACAGAAAAATCAAAGAATTCAATTGATAGAGGGGTTCGCGATGCTCCCTCTGTATAGTGGGAACGGAATGGAAGTAGCATTTCTAGATATAGAAAAAAAATCTATGAGTACTTTGCGTAGATATAGTAGTTAGGCCACACCAAATTAAAAAAATTGGTCTATGGATGTTCTGTTTTAGGAAAAGAGGCGGGAGGGCGAAATTTTTATTTTATTTTTCTAGGAAAATTTATTTGTCTATAGATTTTGCATAGCCAAAATGTGGAGAGGGCGATTTTTTATTTTTTTTTGTGGCGGGGGTCCCTTGCTGAAAATGTTCTCTTTTTTTCTGGGTGCAGAATAGGCCTATATAATGAAACCAATGGCATCTTTACCTATCCAATAAGTGGTCTGCCATTTCTGTACTTTTATTGACTGATCCTGTAAGCTCCTTGAAAAAAAATGTAATTTTCCAGAAAATGATGTCGGTGGAATCCATAGACCAATAAATTTTCTTAAAAAATTAAAATTTGTTTTTTGGAAAATAAAGTGCGGGAAATCCATAGACCAATTTCTTAATTTGGTGTGGCCTTATAGACATATTTTAGTAACTTTAGACATAGAGCTTATTGGGATTGGGTATATGGTGAAATCAACCCATATTCACCAAGCCGTTTTTCCAAAACTTTAAGAGCATCCCTAACACAGGCACAGAGGCTAGCTATGTGCCTGTAGCCCAATACAGATAAGTGAGTATTGAGTATGTACCTGTACCCTAAAACAGGTGGATTTATACAGGCTATGTACCCTTGTATTCGTTGGAATAGGTTAAATCCATGGCATGGAAATTGTACAATTATTTTGTGCAGGTTATTGGGAGTTCTACACAGAGAGGTTTAACACAGGTTCAGTCCTCCAAGTGCTGGCTGTGTAAAAAGCCTTTACACAATACACAGTCCTTCATCTTGTAGAAGTAGAACTCTCTCCAGGACTAAAGACCTACTCTGTCACATACTTTAAAACAACCTCCATATTCTCCATAATTCATTAGCGCCATTGCCTTGTAGCACAGTATTAACACATCGTGCTCTTTCCAGGTTGGGAGCATTGTGCCTTGTAGATTTATCAAATAACTGTGTGGCAGGTGGCACTGTTTTGTAGAAGTGGAAAGTCGAAAGCACATAACGAGGAGACGGAAATTAGCCTACAGTCTCCACATGTGTGCTGTGCACACAGAGAAATTACATGAAGTGTGTAGTCATTACTGAGCCATTGTGCGGCACGAGCAGGAAATCCTCTTTTGATGAGCAAAGTAAATTACAATAGGTTTTGTGAATTTATGTAGCTATCACAAAGGGCGCGGCGGCTGATTAACCCCTTGAGAGCAGCATAGGGGTTTCAAAGCAGTGTACTCTTTAGTCGCCATCATGCACCTCAGCACTCCTGTTGATTAATAGAGATATTTCACTTAGATCGATCTGTGCTTCTGTTGCTTTAAGTTCGGAAGCATGTGTAGCACTGCCAAAGGCCTAAAAGTTACGTTCTGTTCAGTAATTGCAATTATTATTATTGAAATATGTGCATTTGTTTATTCTGCCATACCGTCTATAAGTCTTTCTTCTGTGTTATAATTCGACCCAAGGACCTGTCTCCAGTCAGAGGTGACTCGTTTCTGCATCCTCTCCACAGGGATGGGTTGATATAGTGGGGATCTAAACCTCTGGGTGATATCAAAAGACCAAAAGATATTTAGAAATAACAAGTCATGTTGAAAAATCAGAGAGGAAAATCACTCAAACATGATAACGTGAATAGGATGTTTTTGATGGGGAAATGTCCAAGAATTGTAAGCATATCCAGTAAAATCATCTCATACGAGATAAATGTGGGCCCTAGCGGAGAGGTGTCCAGCCTCGGTCCACGTCTACCCTACCCACCCTACCCACCGTGGGTAGGGTAGACGTGGACCGAGGCTGGACACCTCTCCGCTCTTCGTAGGATAGACGTGGACCGAGGCTGGACTACCCCTAGCCCAGACATTCTGGCTGAGGCAGGGGAAGAGAGGCTCCCCTCTGTAGGCCATCCCTACAGTCCGAGCCTCTCTGGACTAAACTACACCCTACATGTTAGCTCAGCTTAGGAGAACAGGGTTCACATTGTCCTCAGTATCCAACCAGACAGATGCCAGTGATCCAATGCAATGGCAAACTGCCGAGTATCTCTGAGCCCTCTGGTAATAAGGTCTATCTACAATACCCGTATGGCATCACTGTCTTAGGACTGCACGCGTCTATAGCGAATTAAAAAGATAAGATCCGTGATAGTGGTGAAAGGGGGGGGGGGGGTCCATGAAAAGGGCACCAACACGGTGACCTCGTTTATTTCTAACGGTTTGTTGTCGGGCTGGCTCATGTATTTATTAGGTAAGTCTAGTAAATGGAGTCCCTTGTGTGTGATGGAATTTAGTCTGTGCATCCACCTTCTTTCCTCCTGGTTTCTTTCAGCATCATCGTTGATGAACGTTCCCCTTTAGCCTCCAGGACCTAGGCTGACATGCTATGGCATCTGTCAACTACACTCAGCAGTCCAGCCCCAAACCAGAGCAATATGACGAGCTCAGTGTGTGAGGCTGGCGACAGTGCCGGTGGTTGTCGGGGTAATTGCCAGCGGCACAGTAGACCCTTCCCTCGTCCCGCCGTCTGGTAGTCCCCATTATCATAGCTGGTGGTGGTAGTGGATCGATAGCTGCTCACTGAGCTTCTCCCGACACCCTTCTCCTCATCCTATATTCTCCAGCTGCTCAATGCCTTACCCACCGGAGGTGATGCTCCACCTGCCTGCCTATCGGCCTGTCTGTCCGTCTGGCTACCTGCCTGCCTGCCTTTGTTTCCCCTTCTGCCTGCCTGCCCATCTAATTCTGGCTCTTGGACTGCGTGCCCGCTACCTGCCTGCCTACCTGCCCACCAATCCTTGCTCTCTGTCCATTTGCCTAATCACCTGCCTGACTGCCCATCTTTCCTGGCTCTCTGTCCGTGGTTGATGCGCCATCTAACCTGCCTGCACAACATGCATATCCCCCTGTCCATCTGTCCTGGCTGTCCATGTGCCTGCTCGAAAGTCTGGCTGCCTGATGCCTGTCTGCCTGCCAATCTATCCTGGTTATGTACATGTGCATAATTATATACCTGCCGGCCCTTATATATTTTACCTACCTGGTTGTCACTTGGATGTAACTAACTTTGAGTGCTCTTTTGAATACATTTGATTGCTGATGGTCAAACACAAATCTTTTCCATTCAAATGGTATTTTATGGGAGTAAATATCACACAGAATCCAATGATAGACAACGTATTTCCCCTAAACCTTTTAATTGCAAAACTGTATCTATATGTTCATGGTTTCGAAAATTATCACTTAGATTCAATATCATTTTCATTAGATTGTGTCCTGCTTTCCTAATCTCATCTGCTCGGAACTGGTTCATATTTCAACAAAAATATTTTCATTTTGTATTGGTTCACCTCTGATAAGGGTTTCCTAAACAAAACGACATTAGACCCTAGTCATGGAATTGTTTATGACATTGTCTTAAGTAAGTTGATAAATGAAAGAGAGGAAAGAAAACAATACACAAGTAAACTCATATCATGGTGATATTGGGTGACGCACAGACTGTAGCATAAAACAAGGTGAGGCTCAGGTTACATTTGATTAAACCAGGGTTATTGACCTTTTCTGCAAAACACCAGCAATAACTTATGCCATTTGAAGATAATCCACCGCCGATGTTTTGCTAATTCCACCTCGAAATTAATCATGTTGATACAACACAATGTATTATCAGAACGGCTACCAATGCCAAAGACCTTGCAGATCCAGGGAAAACTAAAACCTCGCAAATAAGATACGCCTTATACACAGAAAATTACGGTTATTCCTGTTGCCCGACGTTCACTCTCCTAGCAGAGATTGCGTGTAGCTCACTATTAAGAGAATCAGCCACAGAAGAGTTTCGACGGGTGTCCGGTAGGTGACGTAGGTGAGGTGTACATGTATGTCAATAACCATCCATCTTGTCTTGTCCTATTAGCCCCAGAGAGACCAGAATGTATCCATTTTTGTGAACAGGTTACATTGGACCCTCTTTTTATCACCCACTCATTATCAGGCAAGGAGCAAGTGTTTATGAATTCTCCCTGACCTTGGACACATTATTGTTTCAATGGATCTGCATGGACTGGCCAAGGTTCACCATACGGCATTGTTGTCTGGAATATCCAGTCATTGCTCTTGCTTTTCTTGATTATATCGTTTTCTTTCCTTTAGCTTATCTGAATTCAGTGATATAAATTGTCCCGCAATTGGACGTACCCATTACCTGAGCTGGTTACTAGCTAGGATTGTCATTGATATCCAATTTATTCTGATTTCGATTATCACCATTTTTGTCTCGATATTTCGATTATATCGATTTTTTAGATTCAGGCCATATTGTCCTCGATCTGGGCATTTACCAGTGAAAGAAATTTTCAAATACCCCAATTAGAAGAAAAGTTAGAGCCAATTGTATGTTCCCACTCTTAGACAAAAGATTTAGCCAATTGAAATATCTTTTGGTGTTATTAAACATTTTGGTATTTGATATTTTTCATACCACCATACATTTTGGTCCATAACTCTGGTTCTAATAGGAATTTTTACTAAATTCTTTCACCATTTGAAAGCCATATATCTGGACTTTAGGAGGGAAGAAGGATTGTATCGATATACTTTCTTTATCAATGCGATTATCGATATTTTGTAAATGACGATGTATCGAGTTGGGGGGGGGGGTATCGATGACACTCCTATTACTAGCAAATTATCACTAAAGAGAGTTATCAGATGGTTATTAGTATTGTGGGTGAGGTTGGGGGGTAGTGATAGGGAGGGCCTACTGGCAGGGGGTTTAGCTGGGAGAATGTGATTTAGGAGAAGTAAAGGAGAGGGCCTCTTGGTAGTGTGGGTGGATGTGACTGAGGGGATCTGAGGGACAGGGCCTGCTGGTACTCTGGGTGGATGTGATTGAGGGTATCTGAAGGACGGCCTGCTGTTACTGTCGGTGCATGTGATTGAGGGTATCTGAGGGACAGGGCCTGCTGGTACTCTGGGTGGATGTGATTGAGGGTATCTGAGGGACAGGGCCTGTTGGTACTGTCGGTGCATGTGATTGAGGTTATCTGAGGGACAGGGCCTGCTGGTACTCTGGGTGGATGTGATTGAGGGTATCTGAAGGACAGGGCCTGCTGGTACTGTCGGTGCATGTGATTGAGGGTATCTGAGGGACAGGGCCTGCTGGTACTCTGGGTGGATGTGATTGAGGGTATCTGAGGGACAGGGCCTGTGGGTACTGTCGGTGCATGTGATTGAGGTTATCTGAGGGAGAGGGGCTGCTGGTACCCTGGATGAGGAGGGGGGTGTTGATTAGGGGAAGCGAGGGCGAGGGATTTTTGGTACTGTAGGTGAGGGGGGGGGGGGAGTGTGTGATTAAGGGGAAGCGAGGGAGAGTCCCGGGGGAGAGTACATGTGGTACTGTGGGTGAGAGGGGTGAGGGTGTGATTGAAGGGGGGTGAGGGAGAGGCTTGTTGGAAGTGTGGCTGATGGCGGGAGGGCATTATTAGAGGGAGGCAAGGGAGAGGGCATTGGTTGAGGGAAAGTATGCACAGTGACGACACCTATTACCGTAATTCTAATTACGGCGATCAAAGATGGCGGCTGGTGAGTTTGTAAACAAAGTCAAGAGGTGACATTTAGCATATAAAGAGGTTGTTTTAGCTGTTCCTAGGTCATAAACATCTGGTTAAGAGACATGTCTATCCGTGGGTTAACCAGGTTATCTTCTTTATACAATAGTTTGTGTGTGGGAGACATGACCAGTTTTCACTGGTATTACCGTAATTCGATTTGTTATCAAAACATGGTATCACCGTAATTCGTCTTCCTGAATTACGGTAATACCGGCATTTTTAAAAAGGTCTTTTCCTGCCTTAACTAGTACACATCAAGTTAATCCAAGGGTTGGGTATTAAGCAGGAATGCCAATACTTCAATCTGTCCACACAAGTTGCTTGAAATAACCATAGATATCTTATAAATCAATAGAGAAGAAATGAAGTGAACTCACCAGCCGCCATCTTTGATCGCCGTAATTCGAATTACGGTAATAGGTGTCGTCACTGTGGTATGGGAGAGTACACTTTGGTACACTCGGTGAGGTGGTGGGCCAGGGGGTGAGGGGTGTGATTGAGGAGAAGTGTGAGGGAGTGCATTTTGGTACACTGCTTGAGGGGGGAGGTGATTGAGGGGACGTTTTAGAGTACATTTGGTACACTGGTTTGGGGGAGGGGTGATTTAGAGGAGATGAGGAAAGTGCCTGTAGGGTGATAGAGGAGGGTGTGATTGAAGGAGGTGAGGGAGATGGCTTGTTGGTACTGTTTTCATTGGCATACCTTGGTTCAACACAAGCCCTGGAACATCCTTCTCGACATCCTGGACATGATATATAAACCAGCGCCCAACCAACCAGTCTCATGTACGTAATAACATAAGGGTGATCATACCTTGTCCGCTCACCTTCCTCTCTTGATAACAACCAGAGATTTCACAGCAAGTTCGAGGTTAGTTCATATAGTGCCTGCAAAGGATTTATCCTAAGTTATCAAAATTCTTATGTTCTTATCAGGATAAGATTCAGTGTAGAGTGGCATGGGGTAGGTACAGGAGGAGTGAGGGTGGATCCAGTAGTGTGGCCCTGGAGGTCTGTAGCAGACATACCGGTACCAAGGTTTTAGAAGTGTAGATGGTATAGGCTGTGTAGACCAGACTACAGGTGGAGCAGGGTGGGGAGGAGCAACAGAGGAAGAGTGGTAACCCTGGTGAGCAACTCGATAGTGTCTAATGGATCATCATTCATGTATAGTACATTGTCGATACACTGCTGAGCCTGAGTCAGAATGATACGTCTACCAGTAAAGCAGTTGACGTCACTCGCTGATGCTGCTGCATTGATGCATCTTGATGTTAAATGGTGCCTTGTTATGTAGCATGATGCTACCCTGACAGGGTTAACATAGTAAGAAGCATCATCAGGGTTGGCGAGTCTGGAAGGAACTTTACCTGGACCTGCGCTCACAAAACTACAAACCAGCAACCAGCCGGTCAGACCCTGTGTGCTGCTAGCCGGCAGGAGGGGCAAGGCTATACTCAATATGCCCCATTAGGTCGGCTACCAGCCAATTCTATAAGAGGCCCTCTGTCATGGCAGACTTCACTGGACTACTAGACTCTTAGGCTAGCACTAATGTGGTGGAGAATTCATGTCAAGGTGATGTGAAAGAT
The DNA here is from genome assembly GCA_949317995.1 of Acholoe squamosa. Classification (NCBI taxonomy): domain Eukaryota; kingdom Metazoa; phylum Annelida; class Polychaeta; order Phyllodocida; family Polynoidae; genus Acholoe; species Acholoe squamosa. The sequence continues at coordinate 56,914,492 of OX439038.1, forward strand.
GCTTCAACTAGCTCCTCTTGGCACCCAGAACTAGCGTAGGTGAGCACATTATGTACATGTATTTAAAAGTGTTGATGACTGCTTTTACATTTAAACCATTAAGATATGTATTAGTTTAGCCCCACTTCTAAAGGTTTACGAGGTAAAACCTTTACATTTACCTTATATTGTCAGGCCAAGGTGTAAATTACCAATGGGCACTGGTTATGCATCTGGGGGTATGTTTGGGATTTTGACCTGGCCGGAAGTCGTATGACGTCACACTGGAGACAAAAGTTTATCATGTCACCGCAGTTCCTCAGGGCAGTGTCAGGATATGGTTTCAGATGAGATCTCATCTGAATCTTAGGGCTTCAGATGAGATCTCATCTGAATCTAATGCTTTTGGGCCCCCGTCGGCAATGATAGTGGAATTAAAAAGATTTGGGATTAATAGTGAACTAAATAATCATACTCCAAGCTCTTATAGAACTAGAAACAATTAAAGGGCTAAGGATAGTGTCCCTACGCCGTCTGTCAAACCCCGGGAACCGCGACGGCATCAACATTCATCTCTGCGGAGGGCTAGGTCGATTCTCCAAGCATGCACCCTTTTACACTGGTTATAGACCCAGACCTGCAGGCTACAGATGTGTGGTTTAACTAGTTAACTCACGCTTACTTGAAATTACAAGAGCTTTTTTCTTTTGTACTAAGGTGTCACCGTGGGTTAAAGGTCTATCTATAACACTAACGCTTGTGACAACGTCTATGTGTATTGAGGGGAGCTGCATTTCCCTCTGGCATCAGCACAAAAAGTGTGTAGGCAGTCCAGGCCCTTATATATGGCTATAAAGAGAAAAATACTCCAAGTAACTGTGGTATTCTCAGAGATAGACGTCTTGAGGGGCTTCCCTGATTTCAGGGACATATATGTTCCAAAGACCTCTACGTCCCTATCTAAAACTTATACTTAAGTCAAGATCTTTTGTCTTAGGCTACTTAAGAAAAATATCAGCTTCACAGATACCGCCCGCACCAGTAAAAAAGGGCCGCATTATTGCTTTTTATTCATAAAAACCTGAACAAAATGTTCAAAATTTCCGCATCCACTTAATGAAATTCATTCCAAACAAAAAATGCTCATATCTCAGCTGATATTTTGAATAAAAACCTGATTTAAACAGCATATTTATTCCCCTTTTATCGTCTACAAGGTGGATCTATTAGAATTATAGTGCTTATAAGGCTTCCATTAATGAAAATGCATGGAAAGAGTATCTTTCAAAAAATATTTAGTAGAAAAAAACAAAAGAAAAAGGCCCTCCTGTGTCAAATAAAATAAAAAGTCCCTCCCTCACCCTTTTTCTCAGAAAAGTATCCGCAAAGCTGATAATTTTTTTAAGCGGCCCTAGTCACTTTCATCCTTATTTCACTGTGTAGTCCAAGCAAGGAGAGGGCTATCTCCCCATCTCCAAAATTTTTGGGGTGGGAGACAGGGCTATTATCAAAGAGATACCAGTGTAGACGTCAGCGGAAAATGTCATGGAGATACCAGGAGTCGAACCCGGGACCCTCCAACTTGCAAGCCGAAGCTCTACCGCTGAGCTACATCCCCTGGCCTGACATTCTCCACCTTCCAACTACCCCTGGATTGGTATGATATACATAGGGGGAGTGACACCACCAAGTGAACAGTCCTCTGTCCGCGAGGCATATGCGCACCCGAAGGGGGAACAAACCCCTTCACCAGTATGATACATGTACACCACCTTAACCCCCCCCAAAAAAAAGATAATGGTAATAACAATAATAATAATAATATCAATAACAATAATATGTACCGTATTCGTTCTAATAAGCGCAAATATGCGGAAAATTAAGTGTTAGATCTTAAAACATTATTAGAAGAATTAATTCTAATAAGCGCACCCTCAAGAGCCTAAAATCGTTGTTTTTGTCCTACAAATCTTGAATTTTACACAATTTTACACCAGAGTGTGGCCCAAAAAGGAGGGGTGTGCGCTTATTAGAGAATGTGCAGTTATTAGAACGAATACGGTAATAGTAGCAGTAGCAGTAGCAGTAGCAGTAGCAATAGCAATAGCAATAGCAAAACCTATGGAATCAATACACATTTCGGTTGACTCTTACGATTTTGACCAGAATTTGCCAGAATAATGCTTTTTTTAAGTATGTCTTAATGCTATGGACGGAGCTTCAGACTGAACATCCTCTGAACAAAACTCTACATGCGCACCCTGAGTCAAAGACAATGGTATAAGGTGCACGTAGGGCCTAACTTTAATTAGGGTGATCTTACAAGGTAAAGTAGGCCTCTGATTGGTGTACATATGATGACCCGTCTTATATGCGGGAGATCATGGTATACATGTACATGTTCTTCATTCTTGAATTCTCACAGAGAGATGCAGTAGATTGGTCAAAGTTGTGGTAAAATTCTGGCCCAACTCGTGCGAGTTGACCCCCACCCACACGAGTTGACCCCCACCCATCCACAGGCCTAGGTCAGTCGTATCTTAAACCTCCCCAGCCGGGAGGGTGATGTGGGCAGAGGCAGTGGGGCTCTAAACCTCTGAGAAAATTCTCTCCCGTTTTCTATTACCCAAAGTCACAAAATCATTGATAAGTCATAAGAAAAATTTACAGAAAATCTAAAACAAATCAGGAAATAACTTGATGAAATATAGAAAAAAAAATCAGACTATTTAGTAATAGAAATTACCTCTTTCAGAAAAAAAAACCCAGAGAGATTTGTAAACCAGGGGCCAGGAGTAGAAGGCCTCAATTGGACCCTTATCCTATCTCTTATCTCTGATCTTCTGAAAACTACTCCCGACTGACCACCAACTGTCCAGATCATGAGACAGGAATAGTCCTCATGCTTCAACTGTTCTGTTCTCAAGAAGTTTTTTTTACATTTAGGACTGTATAATGAAGAGTACCGTGATACCTTGCATATGAGGCGCACCTCGCGCAAAGGGTGCACATTGAGTTCATACCAGACCTATATAAGCCTCACTCTGGCCGCTCAGTGGGTCGGCCATAGCTTGATCTGGCACCTAGTAATGAGAACTAGCATTATAATAATGATAAGGATAAATAAATTCATTGGAGGGCAGGGTGCAATTATTTTTTTTATGGTGTGGGAGAGCGGCATCCCGCAGGCTTAGGTGGGGGGGGGGATTTGACAATTTGAGGAATACTTATGGAAGCCCCGCCCCCAATTTCTACGGCAGTGACGTCACGCTCATGCCCCTTTGTAGGGCTCCCCTAGCCCAATTAAAAGGGTCTATATCTCTTCTTTCCTATCCCCTCAGGGTGTGTGTGGTGTACATATGCGCGGGCTCCGACACATTCCTCTGTCAAATTGTGTAATGTTGTTCTCGCCATGAATATGACCTTAACCGTCGAAATGGCATTAAAAATCTATTCATGCCCCTTTGTCACCATGATGCGTGGATGGAACTCTAGCGAGTAACTCGCATCATGCTGATGCTCATCTTGGTACACGGTTAATGCTGTCCCGTCATGTCAGTGTGATGCACCTGTCCAGTGTCGGCAAGTACATGTGTATATTGCTGTATTATTACGACAGATGGGTATACGATTGAGGCATCATGTCGTCCGTACACTGTTTATAACCCTTTAAGTGAAGCGCGATGCCTCCAGGTTGATGTCCCATGGTCCCAAGTGCTGGCAAGTCTCCTTGGGGCCGATCCATAAAGTATGTCGCACTGGAGTTTGTGGGGTTGGTTGTCCATGGCTCATACATGTATACATGCAGTAAAAGTGTGAAAGGGTTGGGGTGGGTGTCCAAAAAGAGTGACATACTTTATGGATCAGCCCTTTGGGAGGCTTGGTATCACTCTAATGCAGAACCAATGCCCATCCTCCAGGAATGTATCGATCCATAGTGTTGGCATGGTGCAATGATTCACGATTTAGCCCTTAAGGAGTTAACCGCCACCACTATCATAAACACTTCAAGTCATAAACCATCACCTTTTCTCCTCATACACAGGCCAGTTTACGCCACTGCGCACAACTCCCAGGCGTTCAGCACGACCCGACTGGCAGTCGACCCAGATCCCTTGTATTCCGCAGCTGACAAAACACCCACAAAAAACTAAATGTAGCCACAAAATAACAACCACAGTGCTAACCGCGGCCGACTCGGTGGTGGTAGGCCTCGCTGAGCCGGTGGTGCTGGCCACATGCAGTAGAGGGTAGGATCACCTTAAGTCGGACCGTTGAAGTTATAGCTATTTACACACACTATTTATGTGTCTTATGTTTAAAGAACTATCAAGTGTCCCTGTGATTCCCCAAAACAGCATGCATACATGACTAGATTCAAGTGTCTCACTCAAGGTGGCAGATTCAAGGTACTCTGATCCTGGGCGGGGGGGGGGGGGGGTGGTTGTGGTGAGTGTTAGGTGTGAGGATAGTGGCCAGGGTGCCAAGAACCTGTAAAGCCATTTGTGTGTAATCATCAATTATTGTTGAACTTGTTACATTATTGAGCTCGTGACAAAGTTGGGAATGCCTGGGAAGGGGACTGCAGGGGCATGCCCCCGCACCGCCACCTGCCACAACCGTCTTTGGACACCCCTACTCGATAGCAAAATTTCATGTTTCTGTATGAGAATAGTTTTGTAATTACTACCGTAAATGTTCCTGTATAAACCGCACCTGGTGGTTGTAAGGTTGCCACCTGTCTGGAAATTTCAAGGAGATCAATCATTTCTTCCCGGATTTCTTTCGTGTCAGGGAATTATCAGGGAATTTATAATTTTATGAAATTCAAGATTTTTGTGAAAATGCCAGGGAAATATTTTCCTGTGAAGGAAATTTTGTATTTTGGTCAGGGGAATTTGGAAGAAGAAAGTGGGATACATGTGTGACAAGAGTGAGTCAGTACACTTACAGACAGCCAGGAATACCATTCTGTTTTTAAGACAAACAAGAATATAAAGGGACATACCAACTGGGTGTTCTAAACTTTCATGCTTTAATTAACAGGTTGTTAGTTTGGTAAGAATCATGGATCCATGCATAAAATAAATAATCGTGTACATTATGTGCATCCTCAGTAAGTGTATAACCAATCCACTCCATCTCCCAGCCCAACTCTAGGCACTATATCCACCCAAACCGTTCCCAAATAGTCAATAGCAGGAATGCACTGGGCACTCTATCTAGTCTCAATTCTAGACAACTGAAGATGTGGGAGGATCCAGAGGGCCTAGCTAACCTGGGGTCTGGAGGCCGAGAAGGGGGGGGGGGGGGAGTCGTCTGGACCTGGATGGGGTGGGGTGCGGAAGGGGAGGGGAGTGGGGGTTTTCTACGGTGATGCAGCAGCAGCAGAAGCTGAGGGCAGGCAGTAGGTACATTAGACTGTGGGGTAGGACCATAGCCCTCTTACCAGTGGCAGCCAGCAATAGTAGTAGGAGTGGTGTCACTTTGCCTACATAAGTATCATAAGGCGATTGATGATATCACTGTTTTTATATCTAACTGTACTGTTAGAGAAAACGTGATAAGACCAGTGTCACTATCTATATCTGCAGTCTAACAGGACACTTGGCAGTGTTATGTCCCGGTGCCGGTGTTATGTCATTATCTGTATCTGCAGTTTTATGGGACACTTGGCAGGTTTATGTCCCGGTGTTATGTCACTATCTGTATCTACAATGTCATAACACTCATAACAACATCATGTCACTATCTGCATGTGCAGTGTAACAGGCCACTTGACAGTGTCATATCACTATCTGTATCTGCAGTGTCACAGCACTCATAACAACATCATGTCACTATCTGTATCTGCAGTGTCACCGGACACTTAAGAACATTTGTGTGACTAAATGTACCAGCGGTGTAACAGGACACTTGACAGCATCATTGCCAGTGGGCGTGTCCGCAGCTGTGTATATTGCAGGGGTGTGAAATCTCCGCCTAAAGGCGGAATTCAGCCTTTTTTTTGTGTTCACCAGGACCATTCCTGGGATCAGTGTAAATCTACTGAGAAAATGAAATACCATTTATATGGGGGGGGGGGGCTGACTGAAACTACATGGTCTCACAATGTTTTGATATCTTCCAAACTGGTTTCTGCTATCATCTAAATCTTACCTCATCCCCAAAAAGGTGGTGTGATACATTTAATTAGCTGTTTGAACAACTTTTATCAAATGTGAAATTGACTGTAAATCATCACAGTATTATACTTCAGCCTAAACCAGTTTTAACGTTTCACACCCCTGATGTTGACAAGCCCACAAACTCCATACATGTATCGTATTTCCTCGTGTATAAGCCGGGCCCCGTGTATAAGCCTGCCCCGTGTATAAGCCTGCCCTGTGTATAAGCCTGGTCCCCGTGTATAAGCCTGCCTCGTGTATAAGCCTGGGGGAAAGCCTCCTTAGTGCTATACAGGCCGGGCCCTGTGTATAAGCCCGGGAGTTGGAATATTTATTCAATCAAAATCACTTTCTAGACTCCTCTTCTCTTTGGAATATCAACATAATTATTCCTGTTCTATGAACCATATTTATTGTACGACCATTATAAATATAAACTAAGATTTAATTGATGATAAAACCATTGGAAATATTGAAATAAATGTGATATTAATAGGAAATTAATAGAAGGTGTCAGACCGATTTTTCAAGTACAACAATACAGGCCTGCCCCGTGTATAAGCCTGCCCCATGCATAAGCCCGGTCCATTTCCCACTTAGTGCTATTACAAGCCCCAGCTTATACACGGGGAATATGGTAGTCCCGTATGCTTCCCAAATACAGTACTGCATATATGCAGTATACCCGGACCAGAATGCAGTAGAAAAGCAGGACTAAATCAGTTGGGAAACAGTGTGATGTGGCAGTAGTGATTCAGTATGAAAGCAGTAGCAGAAACCATACTTTATCAACATCTACTGACGTTCTACTGCTCAGCACCACAGAATTTGCAGCAGTGTACGGTAGTAGAGCAGTGGTATTAGCATCCTGCAGGCAGTATTGATTCAGTTGTCCCAATTATGTAAATTAGATGGCAGCATTTGAACACTATCTACTTATTTAGTGCTGCATGACCATATATGGGATGGGGGCAGTATTCAATCAGCAGTACTGGATAACTGCTGCCATAGCAGTAGTTGAGCAGTAGGTGATACTGAAAACTATTGCTGGAGGGAGGGAGAAGTATAAAAAGAGCGGCCGATGTTTTAGCACTGGCACTACCAATGCTTTTCTAGTTGGTCCTTGCTGGGATTGAACTTGGGATCTTCTGTTTACTCTACCACCTCATCAGCCACCTAAGCCAACTCACCATCAGCTATGTGGAGCAGTCATTACTTCCTAGTAGTTCATACAACCCATATAGGAGAGGGCTAGGCAGCATTGATTCAGTACTGGGTAACTTTTACCATAGCAAAAGGGTAAGACTAGTCATGCCTCATAACATGCTGCTGTAGATGAATGCCATGCACTTTACTTATTGATAAGACGGCAGATTTGAAATCGTCAATGATACATGTAATACTATATAAAAAAAAATGCCATGATTGGGGCCAAAAGAATACTAGATGACCTACATAAAGTTGGTTAGATTTTCTCACTTTTGCACATCCCTATATGCATGGTTTTCCATTACTGGCACTCACTAACATGATATACAAAGGGATGAAGTAATGCTTTACTCAATAAACACTGGGGGTTACCCTGCAATTTCATTACCTTATCATTTGTCTGCTGTTCACAACATACTCTCAGCATCAAGACAGACAAAGTGATACCAGTAGATGGTCAGTAGATTACTGCATCTATGCCGCTGCACAGAGTGTCCCATTTTTGATAGCTATCAACATTCAGTTCAGATTCAGTAGACTACAGAATTCAGACTAAAAATGCAGTGCATATTCAGTTGACAGTCAGTACACTACTGAGTCTAGACTGACAATGCAGTGTAGAGTCAGTTGTTTGGGGAGTATGTCAGCAGTGCCTACTGAAATATGCAGTTGTTGATCAGCATATACTCAGTAGCCACTGATAGAAGAAGTAGATACTGCCTTCTGGTCCGGGTAGGGAGCTAAAGGGTTAATAACCTGTAGGGAAGAGGAGGGAGCTAGAGTAGTAGAGAGCTAGGACGACCAGCACCACCATTACATCCCGTGTGCCACCAGAACCACTGCTGCCTCCAGACCCCCGTCCGTGCCCCCATCTCCAAAGTGAACCGGCATCAGTCGGCTGTAGTAGTGCTAGCCTAACAGTGTGTCTGTGATTACCATGGTTTACTACTGCATGTACAACTATTGCCACTTGTAGTACTACCGTCCTTAGGGAGAGAGGCACTACTGTCTCTGCAGACTATTGGGGGGAATTGTAGGATATGCGCTGGGGATGGTTTTATCCATGTGTGTCAGCGGAATACATATTCTACTTGCCAGTCTTGTTGCCATCTCTGCTACCACTACTTCAACCGACGTTCTTCCCCTCAAGGAGAGCCACACTTGGGATAGGCTATCTACATGGTCTACGCCCACCCCTCCTTGGTCCTGGATTTATTGATTAGCACATATATTACCAGAGGATATTGTGACTGTGAGGTACTCAAAGTGGGAACTACTCGAGTTACTCTTGTTGTGAGTAACTCTCTCACCGTGAGCTACTCAGGTATTGGCTGGGTTGTATTGAACCGTTATTTATCAATACCGTATACTTGCTAGGATGTGACAATGACGCAGCTGCGGCTATGGCTGCGGCACCCCATGTTTAGTGATGCTGAGTGGTGCGGAGGATGCTGATGAAGCTGTGTGATTGATGACATTGATAACAATCCATCCTTAAACCACACATCAGTTGTTCTATCTCTTTGTCTTCTTTCTTGTTCCTGCCCCAGGTAATGCCCGCGTGCGCACGCCGCTGTAGACGGATGCGCACCGATGAGCGGACGTCGCAGGGCGGACATCGCGGCACGGGATGGGGTCACGAGCACGTCACCCTGCGGAGTACCATGTGGAACTACTGTAGCGGAGCGGACACCGCGGGGGGTCACAGCACGCCGGGGGGCACATGGCCGACCAAGGTCCGCCGCCACCGCACGGCAGCAGGAAGCTGCAGCGGCAGTATCAGCCGGAACCGGAAGCGGCGCTGCGCAAGTTCCGATGACGTTGCCGCTAGAGTTATTACTAGAAGAGCGGCTGACGACGACAACGACGATTGTGTCCTGTCGTCGTGGTGCCCCCGGTCTAGCATGGCGCCCATGGCCCGGCACCAGCCCCAACCAGAGTGGGATAGCAGCAAGTGCTTCATGCTGTTCCCATACAGCAGTAAAAGGACATGGTACCACAAGGACCCACTGCCCCACCCCTCCCGTACCCCACCACACCCTACACACAGCGCGGGCAGGGCACGGGGCCGCCGCTTCCTGCAGGCGCTATGGTGCGGTAGGGCTGAGCGGCGGCGGCGGCGGAAGTTGGGGGCGGAAGTACAGATTGAGACGCCCCCTGGTAGGCGGGTGCTGCTGGTGGGTGCTGCTTGTGACTGTCACGCTTGGATTGTTACCGATCAGTATGGCGGCCAGGAAGCAGAGCAGTACCACGGGCGGCAGGGGGCAGCAGCATCAACCGACAGGTAGGTGGCACCTCCCTATTTATAGCAGTCTTGGTAATAATCCTGTAATGAGGCCAAATGAAAAAAAGGTATGTGTTTCCGGTAACACGCTGAAAAATACTTAGATAGTGTAGGTCGGATTTTTAAACTTTTGTTTATATTGTAATAACTAAACTTAAAGTGACTCGACTCGTGGTGGTGACTCACAGATGACTAGGAACTTTTTTCTCTCCAAAATTGAAGAAAACCAAAGCTAGGGTCGGTCCTGTTTTGCTAAATAGGGTCGGGTTATCCGAAGCACAGACACTTTTTTTCACTCTCATTTGTCATGATGCTCACTCATACAATATCAGTGAGCAACTCGCCGTATCTGCGTTGCTATATCATGTCATCCTCATATCAGCTCATAGGTTTGAATCATAGTCATAGGTTGGGCCTGATAGACGAATGTATAGCCATGGTCACTCATTGGCCATGGCAACATTTATATATGACGACACATATTATGCAGCGTATTAAAACATCTTAGGGCCCATAAAGTATTGCATCAGAATCACCTCTCGTTAATTCGACATACACTTTAGGAAACAATTACAGCAGTTACATGGACATGCATCGGTACATCATAACATGTCGTGTCGATTGAATATTTCAACATGTACAGTGACCATCTTTTACTTAGATTGAGCTTGCCGGTTTAAGTGGATACGATTACTTGCACTTGACTTCTTACGGTGATGTTGCTTGCTGTTCTGTAAACATGTATTTCTTAAAACTGCACAAGGGCGCATGATCCATAATAGGACATTTTGTTTCTCTGTCGTCATGACGTACAAATGGGTCATTTTTACGTCTATTATTTACAAACCAATTCCAGTAACGGTTGATTAAAGGAATTCGGCTTATTGCTGTTAAATATAAAGACAATCAAGATAAAACAAGTATTACCGAGAGTTCTCAAGGATTACACCTTCGAAGTAGGTAAATATAGCAACTGAAAATTACTGTTTAATTTCATTTTTTTTTCTTTAGTTTTCTATAGTAGAGAGGGAAGCAGAGCAGTGGTGATTACTTAACAGGGAAGTTAATTATTCAATCAGGTTGAGAACCCCTAGATGTGCGGTCAGACTATTTCTAGCTCTGTGCCCCCGTCTCAATCACGTCAGCAGTATCCAAATCCCGGGTTAGGCCACCTAAATTTGATAACTTGGATTACGGGATTTTTCACCCTTAACTTTGGTCGGAGAGAGGAAAAAAAAAAAAAAAAATCCGAAATTAGAGCCCAAAAATCCAATCGGCCAGAGGAAAAAAAAAGAAAAGAAGCCCACGTTAAGTCATGTTTTGGGACACCAAATGTACATTTTCGCCAAGAAAAGAATGATTTTTTACAATTGTTTGTCACATGTAAAGGTCAAAACTTTATATTTGTTCATCTCCATGGACATTTTATTATTTTTTACCCCTAAATGTTGAAAAATCTCATCGGCCAGAGGTAAAAAAAAAAAAAAAAAAAAAAAAAAGCCAAAAATCTCGTCGCCGGATCCGTAATCCAAGTTATTAGAATAAAACGGCCTTAGTCTTATAAGGTATAAACATGTAATAAAAAGTCTAAAATGACATTAACTTATATCAGGGTTGTTGAATGAGCCATACTAGATCTAGCAATGAGCCAAGACATTTCTTTTAAAACAGTGTATCTATAACTCCTTGATAAAGAGACATTTGATAATAATTATCTACGTTTCAGTTTGCGGTAGCCCTGTAGCCCTGCAGATCACTGTATTTCTTGAAAGGGCTGGAGTGTTCTTGAATGTAGTCCCCATCATGAAAAGGGTTTTGTCCTCGTTTTTTTTCTGTCCTCTCTGTGTGTCTAGCAGACATATTCACGGAAATGGACACACATAATTCATCCATCCATTGACATCTAATGTAGTTTTCTCGTCATGGAGACGATCTTAGGTGCCAACTTTTAAGGTTTGAAGGATTTTATTGCCAAGCCACAAATTATACATAAGTGATAAAATCTGACAATAGTTGATTTCCTTTCTTTCAATGAATTTTCAGTTGTTAACACATAGATAATGAAGGTAATGATACATGTAAAATGGTGAGGATGAAAAAAAACAAAGTATAAGAATAACAAAGGAAAATATGTACAAAGAGAGGTATAGCATATATACAGAGAAAAACTGATCCGGATAAGAGGAAATTACTATGATGGCAGATTCCCATCCACCTAGTATTCAGTCAAGTTTAATATTTCCATATTAGGGCTTTCTAAGCTTATAAGGGGAACTTATGGTTTTGATAATATGAAGAGAAACAGCGGCTGCTTCTGACATAGCAAGACAGAGATGAGAAGTGTCATTGAAGGTATAAGAAAGGGGTACAACGTCATTGATGTAACAATTGATGTAACAATGATAACTCTATTAGCAGCATTGGCAGAATTAACAGACAGGAATGACGATACCTTTTTTTTTTAATCAATAAGTTGAATCATTCCAATCATTCCAAAAATGAAAATGGCGTGAAACAACCATTGCTCACTCAATCTCTTGCTCACTCACTTGGAGCGGCTAGGTAGACGTCGGGGGCTGTGTCATTTCCAGGTAATGCCAAGACTTGGACTGAACAAGTATAGCCTTCCAGAACTACTGTAGTATCGACTATCAATGATTCAGATATCCTTACTTCATTACACCATATCCAGGCTGCTGCTAGAATTACACTATATTTTGCTGCTTGACATGACATTGTGTAGTCTTCAGTATTATTGCCATGGAGGGTGGCTAGTCGTTGGTTTAGGGCTATATGTTACCTTGGCGTTACCAGCCTTTAATTATTTATCTAATAAGGGCTTTCTATAGCATCAATCTTAATAACGCCTATTTTGTACTAGCGGTAAGCTAATACGCGTCGGGACCAAGTTCTAATAGGGTGATTTTTAAAAAAATGTATACCATATCACATACTGTAGGGCAGGCTCGCTGATCCAGCCTGATGTCGCTTGTATCAATAGCCGCTGGTCGAGGCTGACTCTAGGGACACTGGCCCTCTTTTCTGACACCACTTTGCTATCTTTTATACTGATAACTTGGCATACTAGCCATGTCTCTTTGATTTATATTTTGCCTCCGTGCAGTAAGTTCAGCCCTGGTGTTTAATTAGGGAAACACTAGAACAGAATAGCACGGATAAGAACGTTACAAGAAGAACAATACAGATAAAAGTCAAGTGGGCCATATGGCAAACCCGGTGGCAAACACAGTATGTCGTTGTAGCAGCAGTGCTTATATTCTTTACCTTCCCCTCCCCAACACAAGTTTGAAATTTTATTGTTGCTGAGAGGTATAGAAATTATCCATAATGCTATGCGAAAATCCATGTTGGAATTGAGGCTCTGGGTGTCGGGCCCGGGGGGGCACTTCCTATATGATCTATAGTAACCATGTGCGTACAAAAACTAGATGGAAAGGGGTACCTTTTTGGGTTTGGGGGCAGGTCCTGCCGGATCCGTTGATAGTGGTACTTTTTTGGGCATTTTGGGCAAAAAGGGGTATGTTTTTAGACCCTGAAAAAAATAAACCAATTTCATAAAAAACTTTAAGTGGAAAGAGGGCACATTATGTTCATTTTCCACAACTCACCTACTTCCTTTCCCCAATGTTTTAAAGGGCAACACACCAAAAGGGGTGTCATTTTTGTAAATGAAGGGGGGTCCTGTCAAAAAAGGGTGTGATTTCTTACAAATTTTTGGTGGGATCCCGCTAAAAGGGGGGTATTTTTGGTAAATTCTACCCCGCTGAAAGGGGCACCTGAGTCAAGGTGATGTACGTACATGGCACCCATAAATCTGAGAGTGCCCCCCCCCCCCCCCGGGGGTGTCGGGACAGGAAGGGGTGGGCCAGCTAGCTGGTGAGGGCATCCATGGATTTTTCATAAATCCTACTGGTCTGTTGTGCATCTCTTTGTCTCTCATCATTGATGTTTCCCAATATTTACAATATAATGATTTTAAGAGGTATATATCTGCTTATATTGATGAATATTTACCACAGGTTCGTGCTACTCTTTACACTTCAGTTTATAGAGAAGATTCATTACACCCGCTTGCGTAGGAAAACGGGATTGGGCAGGGAGACCTAGTCCTAACACTCCCCCCCCCCCCCCACACACACACACACGGTAATGAGACAGTCCCCTATGTGAGCCAATTTTTTTTTATCAAAAGTGCCCCCATTACCCAACTGAGACCCCCTCCCACTCCCAATAAAGTTTGGTTTAAACGCCTCTACCATAGTATAAAGGAGTTCATATCCTTGATAGTATGACAAATTCTTTTTAACATGCCTACAAGGAATTCAGGGGTACCCAGATGTAAATCAAAAATGATAAGTGCCAGCATTGTCTCTTAGTAGTAGAAGATTTGATTGCCATTGCCCCTTGCCAACTCATCCTCGAGAGTAGATAATGACCAGGTGTTGAACAGCAATGTCTCCTCTACTACACACCTTGTGGGACTTCAACAGGTAATAGATTTGACATGTGGTCCCTGTCCTGTGTCTCCGCTGTGGTATATACGCAGTTACCTGCTCCCCCCCCCTTCCCCCAACTCCTCCCGTCCCCAAATCAGCCCTTTCCATCTCCGGCACATCGTCCTGACAGGGACGTGGACATGGGTCGTACATAGCGTACCACCCGGCCCTCAATACTTTACTACCGCCCTGCCCGATCTCCAGACCCCATTGGTATAAATGGCACGTACCGCAGACATCAACCACCAGATTGTTGTTGTACTTTCTGCAGTTTCTTTTATTTCTGATACAATGTACAATATTCCGCTTATTATCACAATATATGACATTGGGGATCTCTCCCCACCTCCCATCTCTCACACACAGCACCAGCATTATCAAACCTTTCCGCGAACAGCAGCTAGCAACAGATTCCCATGACAGGTGTATATGTATTCTTCGCAATTGGATGACAGTGAAGTGATGGCAGCCCCCCCTCCCGCCCCACATCCAATTCATCGATTTCATAATAATAACCGATATATTCATTACGTCCTCCATCCAACTAAGACTTGTATGTACATGTATCACACACCTGAAGCATCGGTGCCACATATTTACCTCTCATTATTTGCTGGGCTTCTTCGTCTTACCTTCTCCAAATCCTCCTCAATGCCGACTGATTTGAGTGATATAACGGTTATTTAAGTGGTAGTTGTGGAAGGGAAAATTATATGGGGGAGGGGTTTGGGATGAAGAAAAAGCTATATACAATGTATAATATGAATGATAAAAATAAACGAGAGGGTGATCCAACTGCACTCTGTGATAGCGGATGTGGGGAGGGTGCTACCCACTAAGTGCCTTCTCTTTCACATAAAAATGACGCCCAAATCGGCAAATCGGCACTATCACCCTCATGTACACATGTACACTAAGCAGCCCCTCTGCCTATCCTGCTACGTTATACATACACATTGTGTAGAAGATGTATAGCACCATTTGTACCTTAATTTCTATTTTTCTTATATCTTTTTTTTTTGTACCTTACTGCAGAGTGCACCAAGATCTCCTTTTCCTATTAATTCCTCATATATTTTATTCATGCGCCATTGGTTTATTTTCAAGCAGGTTTTTCCAATAATTCATCTACTGAATGTAAACTTTAGAAAGATATACCCACACTCATATTTTCTGGAAAAAAAATAAGAGAACAATAATAAAAAGAAAAAAAAAGAGCTGATCCACCTCACATACCGACACTCACTCCACACGCTTCCACATTCTGGGGTTGGCTTTGCTTGCACAAGCATGCTCACCACATGCCATTGCTGAGATGCCTTACTCTCTGTACTGAGGAGTTCTTGTAATACCCCAATTTCAACGCAGCCTTACACGTTACCCTACCTATACGGGACAGAGCCATTGCTAGTACTTTTTACTTTTGTTGGCCCTTCCTAATAGTCTCGGGCCTCCCCAGCCCCAGGCCATCTTTAAAAGGGGTCTATGTCTTGCTTTTCTATCCTCTCTGAGTGTGGGTGGTGTCCATATGCGTGGGCACTGGCACATATTCGTTCCTTGAATCTCCTCTTTCCTGTTCCCTCTTTCTTACATGTGTCTGGTGTCCATATGCACGGGCATAGGCACATATATTCCTTTGTGACGTGATGTCTAATGTACTTTTTCCGCCATGAATATGACCTTAGCTGTCGGCTTGGCGTTAAACAACCATTACTCACTCACTCACTAATAGTCTACATGAAGCTACCGTAAACTCCCGCGTATAAGACGCGTCCTCTACGCCAAACAAATGCCTTGTGTGTCTTATAGGATGTACTGAAATTGGGGGTGCGTCTTATACGAGGGGTAATTTTACTATAGAAATGTACTAATCTTACAAATTCCATCCTTAAAATGTGTGTCTTATACGCGAAAATGCCTTTGCCGAGTTTGGGGTGCGTCTTATACGCGCAATGCGTCTTCTACGCGGGAGATTACGGTATATTCTAGAAGTTAATACCTTTGTCGGGCTTCCCTAGCCCACTTAAAAGGGCCTATATCTCCTCTTTTCTATCCCCTTGGATGTGTGTGGTGCACATTATGTGCGGGCACTGACACATTCCTCTGTGAAAATGTGTAATGTAGTCCTCGCCATGGATATGACCTTAGCTGTCAAAATGGCGTTAAAAATCTATTACTCACTAACTCTATACCTTTGGATAGCAAATACTTTAAACCTAAACAATATAAGCTTTATACAGACTTTGTACTTCAAATACAAGAGAAATTAAACTTTTTAAGTTTTCTAAGAGGGCACATAATTATAATCCGTGAGTAAAACCAAGCCATTGTCTCCCTATTAGGCTAATCCCCTACATTCACACCTAAAACAATGGACAGGTACTCAAGGTGATTAAGATAGAGTCAGGGGCAGCTTATCAGTCTTATCAATTCCCATTGTTTTCTGTGGGTAGAGGGAAAGATAAGAGATTACACACAATCCTCTGCCAGATCCAAGATGGCCGTCGGGGGTGCAGTAACAACTAATTTCAAGATGGCCACCTCCATACAGGAATGGCTCTGTTCCCTATTGGGGACAGAGCCATTGCTAGTACCAAACAAATTACCTCGGTGGCTCATGTAGTCAGGGGCTAGACCAGCAGTTGCCCTCTTTGTACAGTTTACTTTGGTTGGCCCTTCCTAATAGTCTATATGAAGTTATATTCTAAAAATCTAAACCTTTGGAAAGCAAATACTTTAAACTTAAACAATATAAGCTTTATATAGACTTTATATAGTTCGTCAAATACAAGAGAAATTAAACTTTAAAAGTTTTCTTAGAGGGCACATATAATCCAGGCTGAGTAAAATCAAACCATTGTCTCCCTATCAGGCTAATCCTCTCCATTCACACCTAAAACAATGGACATGTACTTGAGGTGATTAAGATAGAGGCAGGGGCAGCTTATCAGTCTTATCAACTCCCATTGTTTTCTGTGGGTGGAGGGGAAGATAAGAGATTACCCACAATCCTCTGCCAGATCCAAGATGGCCGTCGGGGTGCAGTTACATAACTAATTTCAAGATGGCCACCTCCATACAGGAATGGCTCTGTTCCCTAGGCTATAGGGCTGACCCAGGATACATTATTAACCAATGTGATAACTCCCTACATTCACTGCAGAATTTTTTGGGTACATTATGTAACACCTGGTACCCATCATGCCAGCTGCTATCAGTCCTTATCTTGCCAGCTGCCAGATAAAGCAATGGCGGATGCACTAGGCCTCAGTACTAAGCCCTAAGTACTAAGTATGTAGCATTGTGCGACAGGTGCCCTGTTGATGAATAATACATGAGGCTTTAAAAAAGTGGTCTGTTTCATACCTGACCTACCTAGCAGTACAGGGCTGACTGTAGCCGTATTTCTCCCAATCATTTTGTGAGTGTGTGTGTGTGTTTTTTTTAGCTTATTTAGTTGGCGACGAGTCATCATTGCGAGTCGGGAGTCCCCAGACGTCATTTCAGTAATTAATCTGACCTACCCTACTATTTTTTAGGCCTAAGGGTAATCAGCAGAGACACGCGTATAAACCACATCCTGAGTGAAAAATTTAGGGAACTAAAATAGAAGCCACACCTTGGGAGTGAGGATTGAGAGTGTAGTACTGAAACTTTCCTCCAGCACCTCACTCATTGCCACTGTATTGGTGCATCATGACAACATTGAGGGGGAGGGGGGGGGTGAAGACTTGAGGCATCATACCTTCAGAAAGTATGAATGTTTTCCTGAGTCGTAGTAAGTGGCGGGATCTTATCTCAATATCATTACAAAAAAATCATAGACCTTTGGCAAGTCTAGCAACATCAACGTGCGGGATCCTCCGGGTACACAACCTCACTAAGTCAGTCCTTTTAAAGGATGACGTACTTTTGCATTATTTTGTTAAATTTTATTTCCTTTTCTTTCTTCTTTTTTTTTCATGAAATCCGGGTCCTGATATACGACCTTTAAATTTCCCCAAGGACTGTATATCTCCAATTTATGACAAAAAATAGAGAGGAATTCCGAACGTGTGTGCCCAAGCATTACACGAAATGTGTCGTGTCCTGAAAAGTAGAAAAAGGTTGAAGTGCTATCATTCTGTCTATAATATAAGAGTTGACTCAGATGGACAGTTCTATACTCCTTAACTGTGTAGGCCATGTACTCAGCCTTGCACATCATTCATTTAGGTGTTCAAGGAAGAGAAACACTAACAAAACGCCCTGCTATCACTTTAAGGACGGCATGCTGTATCAAGATTTCATTTTTTGACATCTGCCATCATACATGACCGGGATGGTGATACACCAATGCAGCACCTGCTGGTGAATAACCCTCCACATGCATCATGCTGTATCTACCTTACAGGGTCGGCATGGGCTGTGCTTATTGGAAGAGGCTCTAGCCTCTTCCATTGCATTCACATGGGAGGTCGATTGCACACGGAATCGGACAGTCCAACTACCCTTGAATCGACCATTGCTCTTGTAGCACTAAATAGTACTGAATAGCACTTAATAACTGCTGATAGATGGTCGAGTTATGGCAGTTTACCCAGCCTGTGCTGTGTGCACCAATTCAACCCTCCCCACTCAAAACTCGCCTACAGCTAAGCAATTATAGCCTGTACACTGTCCAGTCTGCATGCACCAATTCAACTCGCCCTTCCCTTCAAAACTCGCCTAGAGCTACGTGATAATAGCCTAATACCCCTTTACCTTGCTATAGAAATGCATTGACGCTAGGAACTCAATAAGACTGTATATCAATGTATAGGGTCAGGCTGATACTCCTTTACCTTGCTATAGACGTGCATTGACGCTAGGAACTCAATAAGACTGTATATTAATGTATAGGGTCAGACTGATACTCCTTTACCTTGCTATAGTCGTGCATTGACGCTAGGAACTCAATAAGACTGTATATTAATTTGTATGGTCAGACTGATACTCCTTTACCTTGCTATAGTCGTGCATTGAAGCTAGGAACTCAATAAGACTGTATACTTATATTAATTTGTAGGGTCAGACTGATACTCCTTTGCCTTGCTATAGTGTTGCATTGACGCTTGGGAATCAAAATTCCCTTCATGGCTTCATTTTGGGAGCTAACTTTCTTATGCTTGAGCATAGGTGAAAATGAACATCACCATCACGATCTCCAGCTCGAGCTACCCTTAATCTATAGGTCACACTATGGGAAACTCCTATTATTAAGGGAGATACGATTTCTTTTTTTGTAAAACTGCCAGTTCTTGGACCTCTCTGCCAGTGCCTGGACTGGCATCTGCCCCCGCGTCCCAAAAAAGCCTTTATTTCGATCCATTCCTTCCTCAAACCTTCCCTCTTTCGCCGGTGACACTTAAAACAGATAGGTTTTGGCTGGAGGTAGGGTGCAGGTGGACCGGCTCAGGCCGAAAAGGCCGCTAGTTAAAAAAGTTATTTCGCTTATTCTTTTCCGAAACAAATTTTTTGGGGGGGGGCATGTTCTTTAGGGGGACGAAACACCCCAGATTGATACCAAACATTCCATATCCGCACATATTATTTGCATAATTAGCATAATTATGTAGTATCTTGGTACTGTTCAATATGATATAGATATGTTCCATTGGTCCCTTATAATATTCATATGCTTGCAAGTATAAACTACTGTCTGCACCTAGTGACTAGTGGAATCTGAACAATAGAAAAGAAAAACCCCTCCCCTACCTTTGTATAGCATCAAACAAGTTGTTCAATGGAGGCAGCCATTGCTTGATCACATGCTTAAACCTTTTAGATCCAAATGCTAGTTACCAGTGTATTATCACTGTTGATCAGCTTTACACATCAATACCTGCAGCCACCCAGGGCACATGCCTGTTTGCACTGAATGGATGTCTTTCCATTTCTCCATTCTCTGGTGTTTGATTGAAAATGTTGACGTCATTCTGTGTTTTAATTTGTGTTTTAATCTGTGTTTTTATGGTACATGTATTGAGAGTTTAAGGCTATAACAGGTTAGTGTTTGTGCTATGGTATGTTAGTAATTATTCACTATTCGTCAGAAATTAGTCAAAACATGGTAGAAATTACTTACATTTTCTCAGCATTAAGTCAATATGTTAGTAATTGTTCACTATTTGTCAGCAATTCGTCAATATATGTCAGTAATTACTCACAATTTGTAAGATATTAGTCAATATATGTCAGTAATAACTCACCATTTATCAGCAATTAGTCAATATATATTAGTAATTACTCACTATTTGTCAGTAATTAGTCAATATATATCAGTATTTACTCAATTTGTCAGCAATTAATCAATATATGTGAGTACTTAGTCACTCTATATCAGCAATTATCAATACATGTCAGTATTTACTCACAATCTGTCAGCAATTAGTCAATATATAACAGAGAAATAGCCATTGATTCAATTGTGCATCCTGCCTTGACTGGTATTTGTCAAAATATGTCAGTATCTATTGACTATTTGTCAGCAATTAGTTAATATATGTTAGTAATTATTCACTATTTGTCAGCAATTAGTCAATACATGATAGAAGTTAATATATGTTAGTAATTGCTCACTATTGACTGATATTTGACAAATTGTGAGTAATTACTGACATATATAGACTAAGTGTTGTTTTATAAGACTAAGTACTGGCATATATTGACTGATTGCTGACAAATATTGAGTAATTACTGACATATATTGACTACCGGGTAATTGTTGACAAATAATGAGTAATTACTAACATATATTGACTAATTGCTGACAAATAATGAGTAATTACTTACATATATTGACTAATTGCTGACAAATAGTCCATACACAGTGACATATTTTGAAGAAAAAAAAGTGTCACAGGTGAAGGACTCAGTCCTAAAGAAGAGTCCTCAATTTCATGTCAAATGACACATTTTCTAGGGTGGACTGACAAATATACCGGTATATATATATATATATATATATATATATATATATACATATATATATATACATATATATATACATATATATATACATATATATATATATATTGACTAATTGCTGACAAAGAGAGTAATTATTGACATAATTTTATATTGACTAATTTCTGATAAATAGTGAGTAATTACTGACATATATTGACTAATTGCTGATAAAGTGAGTAATTACTGACATAATTATATTGACTAATTGCTGTTATATAGTGACTAAGTACTAACATATATTGATATATTTTGACTAATCACTGACAAATTAGTCAAAATATATCAGTAATTACTCACTTTTTGTCAGCAATTAGTCCATATATGGCAGTAATTACTCACTATATATCAGAAATTAGTCAAAACATGTCAGTATTTACTCAGAATTCATCAGCAATTAGTCAATATATGTCAGTATTTACTCGCATTTTAATGAATAAATGTTAGTTATTACTCACTAGCAATAGGTCAATATATGTTAGTAATTTCTCACTATTTGTCAGCAATTAGTCAATATATGTTAGTACTTAGTTGCTATATAACAGCAATTAGTAAATATATACGTCAGTAATTACTCACCTTGTCAGCAATCAGTCAATATATGTCAGTCATTACACACTATTTATCAGAAATTAGTTACCGTAAACTCCCGCGTATAAGACGCGTCCTCTACGCCAAACAAATGCCTGGTGCGTCTTATATGATCTACTGAAGTTTGGGGTGCGTCTTATACGAGGGGTAATTTACTATAGAAATGTATTGGATTGACAAAAATCACCCCTAAGAGGTGCGTCTTATACGTGAAAATGCCTCTGCTGAGTTTGGGGTGCGTCCTATACACGCAGCGCGTCTTCTACGCGGGAGTTTACGGTAATATATGTCAATAATTACTCACTCTTTGTCAGCAATTAGTTATAATATGTCAGTAATTAGTCATTATTTGTCAGCAATTAGCCAAAATATATCAATACTTAGTCACTATTTGTTAGTAAATAGTCAAAATGTATCAGTAGCTCCATACTATTACTGACCACTTGTCAATTGACAGTTGGCATTTGACATTGAAGCCTCTTCCTTAGGACTGAGTCCTTCACCTGTGACATTTTACTAGCATTGGCGAGTTACTCGCCAGGGTTGCAATCACTGAATCATGGAGACTAACGCACAGTGTGTTGGACCCAATGTGTAGAAAAGATACATGTAATGATGTCCCGTGTATACGGAATAAAGCCATTGCTAGTACCAAACAAATTTCCTAGATGGCTCATGTAGTTGGGGGCTAGATCAGCAGTTGGCCTCTTTGTACAGTTTACTTTGGTTGGCCCTTCCTAATAGTCTATATGAAGGTATATTCTAAAAATCTATACATTTGGATAGCAAATACTTTAAACTTAAACAATATTAGCTTTATATAGACTTAGTACTTCAAATACAAGAGAAATTAAACTTTAAAAGTTTTCTTAGAGGGCACATATAATCCAGGCTGAGTGAAACCAAGCCATTGTCTCTCTATCAGGCTAATCCCATCCATTCACTCCTAAAACAATGGACAGGTACTTAAGGTGATTAAGATATAGGCAGGGGCAGCTTATCGGTCTTATCAATTCCCATAGTTTTCTGTGGGTGGAGGGGAAGATAAGAGATTACCCACAATCCTCTGCCAGATCCAAGATGACCGTCGGGGCCAGTTACATAACTAATTTCAAGATGGCCACCTCCATACAGGAATGGCTCTGTTCCCTATATATATATATATATATATATATATATATATATATATATATATATATATATAGAAGCCATCATTTTGTTATTCAGCAATGACTAGCAACGGCGATATAAAAGAAAAGGGCCCTCAAAAGTATTTATACCCAACAGCTGAAATTGAATCAACATATGGCATATAAGACTTGAAGTAGTATTAGCATATATGGTGCTCACAATTCTATGATATTCTCAGGTATTTCATCACAGTGCCTCCTGATTTTTCTTTCTTTGAAAAAATAAGGTCTCACTCTGCTGAAATAGAGGAAGGAGTGGCGTCCAGATCTGGGTTCGACTCGCGCTAAAACGGTAAACACACATCTAAAAAGGACACATTGCCAGCCAACACACAAACAACAGAGTCTCCTGTAAAAAAAAACACAAGGGGAACTTAACCGTTTTCTCCGCTTCTAGCTGATAGTCCAGTTTGTTGGGGAGGGGGGAGGGGGGAGCGTTTGGTGTAGGGAGAAACTATTCATCCCAGTCTTGACCCTCAGTATATACATTGTAAAGCCAAAGGAAAATGTGGAAACCCCTGTAGGTATTCCCCATTTTCCATGGATTTAATTCTCTAAGGATTTGAACCATTAGAAATGGCCGCTTTGCAATGGAGTCTGGTGCTGAAAATCTCGTGATGCTAGTTGAATGGGGCCGTCCCCTCCCCCCCCCCCCCCCGTTGTAAATCTGCGATCTCCATTTCAACGTCACCAGCATCATTATAGTTCCTCCGGTATCGACTCGATGATTGCGTAAATCCCACACCTACATCACTTGTTCAGTATGTACCAATGTAGGAACTGCTAAGATTACTGTAAACTATCGTGAAGCAATCGCATCCAGAATTTGAGAGGGCCCATTGTAAAATATCCTTGACTCTAAGGCCCATCATAGCTTTAACCTGGGGCCCGGCCAAGATTTGAGACACACCCAGAGTCATACTCGCGTATAAGTAGCGTGGATGTGCCTATAGCTGGCCTGATATTTTTACAATGTTTATACAATAGCATAATTGATAAAGGCATAGTCTCAGCCAGAATAGTGTAGGTAGTGTATTATACTATTCTTGGTCTCATGTTAATGTATTATAGATAAAAGCAAGTATAATATTGTTTATACATGTATTATGTTAATACATATAACAGTTATTAATCATTAGTTTCCATGTAATACAAATTTACAAAGCAGTTGTGTTGTCTGCTACACGCTTTCCATGGCAGGCAGCTCGCAGATCTAGCTTCCCGACCCAGACGATGCTTGGGAAAAAGTGTTGTTTGTAAGCCTGGAGGTGGAGAGGGAGGGTGGTTTGGAAGGTCATACAGGGGCCAGGCACGGAAGGCAAAGAGTATACGTGCTAAAAAGATAATAATAACAACACTAGGAAGGGGAGAGGAAAAAAAGTAAGTAATGATAGGTGAACAAATAAAAAAATATATGAAATAGGAAAACAACGCTGGTAATGTATGTCAGTAGAATGGAAGGTGTATGTGTATATGTCTACCATCTCCCACCCCAGCACACCCATAGTGATAGTGAGAGAGCAGGGGAAGGGGTGGGGGTATACCTATGGATGGCCAAGTGTATCTCCATATAGCTGTAGCCTATGGACCTGGCCTTAATCGGGCTTCCCTAGCCCACTTAAAAGGGTCTACTTCTCATCTTTGCTATCCCCTCAGGATGTGTGTGGTGCACATATGCGCGGGCACTGACACATTCCTCTGTGAAATTGTGTAATGTCGTTCTCACCATGAATATGACCTTAGCTGTCGAAATGGCGTTAAACATCTATTACTCACTCACTCACCTGGCCTTAATAGCAGGCAGTATATCAGCTGTCCCAATCTGCTCATGCCTGACCCGTGGGTGTTCATAGTCAGGTTCACTCAACTACGTAATATCATGTGAAGATTTTCATAAAATTACATATATACCTATACTTCTCCCCCACCCCCCCAAAAAAAATACACATCATTAGGCAGCCTCTTCTCCTATCATTCTATTATATAGCAAGTAGCTGTGTCACCATGGAGGAAAGGTCGTGCTGATATATTTTGCCTGTTATTTTATTCTATACTTTTTTTGCTGTTCTTATTTTCAGTATACTTTCCTCCTTTTCCCCTCCCAGATCGCTCACTCACTCATTCTAGGGCACTAGCCGTAAAACACCATGTTGTTTGTCTTTGCTTTGGCTTGCTATGGGGAATGGTTGGGTTGTAGACTGAATAAGCTCAAAACCTGGTAGACCAAACTCCTCTGGAATCTTTTTATGTGATGTTATACTCAGAGACCAGCTAATCTAAGACCAATGTGACAAAATGAAGCAAGTTTCATGGATTTTAACCCGCATGCACTTATTAACAAAATTGGCCGTTCATTACAATGACAACACCCGTTTCACTAGTCACAATCACAAGGGGGAGCCCCTGTATGTTAGCCAGCTAGGAGGGCTAGACACTAATCTAGCCCCATAACCCTATGCAATCAATATGGAGAAAGAGATACCCCCGGTCCCTGCACTCAGTATCCAAAGGGGACGTCACCTGCGTTCTCCATTTTGGAAGACAGCCCCTAATCCACTGATTTTCAGGCCTGAAAACCCCCCCTTTTTTTTGTGAAAACAGTGGATTTTTGTGGTTTCTAAAACACTCATATATCCTCTACTTTCTCCACCAGAACAGACATCCTTGGTAACTTTCTGAATTTGCAGTTGACACATTTCATATGTCCATATTATTATGGTTCATGCTCAAGGGAGTAAAAAGAACTAAATTTATTCATTGTATCAGAATATCTAATTAGATAGTGAAGGTGTCTCCAAGGTCATGCACCCATCAAACAAGCCCCATTTTCTTGAAATGCATGAACTCTTCTTTGCCAAAATACCCATTTTCTTGAATTCCACAGAGTTAATTAAAGAAAAAGACCCCTTTTTCTGAAATCAGAGGACATAGGATGTGTGAGAAAAAGCACCCTTTTTCCACGTTTTTAGAACGCAGGTGACATACCCTCTGTGATGTAAGTGCGGGGGCCGGGGAGATACCCCTCAGGAATGAACCTTAATCTGGCAGAAGAAATGTCCCCTCACCTTAAAAATTACAGCTACATAGAGAGAAAAAGTTCATCTACCTATCCCTGCGATATTAGGGCATAATCTTTAGCCAAAATCCATCTAGACTTAGATAAATATGAGTGACCTTACAATTGAGAGCTCAGAAAAGGGGACAGAAGGGGGTGCATAGGGGTGGTGTTGGTGGTCATAACAAACCACAAGACAGGTCCCTTGGGGTCATTAAGCCAATTAAATGTAGATTATCTCACCATGGAGGAGTGTGTTAATAGTTATCTCAGGTCTGGGTAGGGGGTGCTGTCTTTGATGTTTATTATCTTTCCTCTAGTGTCCACCATAGTAATGACAGGTGACAACCCTACTCTGACCAGCCCCTTTTTCTTGAGAATCACCCCTCCAGTGGTGCCCCTGTAGAAGGGCAAAAATGGTCAGGTCAACACTAGTGCCACCTACTGTATTATGGTTGATGAAACTAGTGTATAGGGAGCGCTCGGATTATTTTGGTTGGGCTGGAGGTTTGCTATAGGTTAATCCAGTAGCTTCAGTCCATTTGTAATCATATAGCAAATACGATACATATAACGTTTTTCCTCCTGTACTCTTTCTCTTATCCTCTCCGAATCCCCCCTGACATTTCAATATAAAACCTAGACTTGTGGATGATCGTTGAATTTTGGCGTTAACCGAATTCTTGTCGTACCTGACTGGTGGCGGGTGTTTGGGGAAACGTGTTTGGGAGGGGCTATCAGAAAAGGGAGTATCCTGTTAAAGAAGTGCAGGCATTCTCTGAAATGTTTGCCCAGGCAAATAAAGTTGCTAAAAAGAGAGTGGCAGCAAAGAAGTCGGTCAGGAAAACCTTGTTTTGAGGTAGACTGTAGCAGGGGGTTACGGCTGAACGCAATGACCGTTCACTTTGTCACATCCGGGATCTTGTAGCACCCGTTGATGGCAATGTCTCAGTATACATGGGTAAATGGAAAAAAAGTTTGGAAGATAAAGGGTAGGGGGAATCCAGGTGCAATCTCGATAATGTGACCTTCTAACTATAAGTCAATTAACCTCATTTTATGCATACATGCACTACACGCCAATACATCCTTCTTCACACTAAAGACACGTATTCATATTTTTGGCTTTGTTTGGATGTCTGATGCTATATAGTGCTTTATATTGATAACTGCCATATCTAGGTGAATGGCCTTTAGTCCCTTTGGGGCCAAATACTATATTGGTAATACACCAAGTCCTTTCATGTGAATTCAGCATGGACCCTGGTTAGGAGCTCACCTGGGCTGTATTCATGCATCGTGCCCATCCTTCAGAGTTGTTCCTTGACTTAGGCTTGCTGCATTGACATAGCACGATGCGTTGCAGCATCAAGTTGACAGGATCCAGGCAAGGCTAAGGGTAATGTCCCTGGTACGATTATGTCGGTTTTCAACATTCTCAGGTAGTGGTCAGTCGGGAGTAGTTTTGAGAAGATCGCAGATAAGAGATAAGATAAGGGTCCAATTGACGCCTCCTACTTCTGACCCCTGGTTTACAAATATCTCTATTTTTCTTAAAGGAGTTATTTATTTTACTAAATTGGCTGTACATTTTCTACATATCATAAGGTTTGAAAATCCCTGATTTAATTTTGATTTTTCTGTTCTTATTTCTTCTAACTTTCAATGATTTTGTGATTTTCGAGAAATCTCTCTCTCATTTTCTATGGCCCAGATGTTTAGAGCCCCACTGTCCCTGCCCACATAACCCTACCCGCTGGGCAACTTTCAGAAACGACTGACGACTGACTGTTCTTTTCCATTGACCACATTGTGTGGGCCCAGAGTTATCCTTGGTACATGTCTCTTTGATTACTCTTGGGACGATGCCCTCAGAAATGTCACAAATTATCATATGTACAGTATGGCAGACATACAGAATAAGAAAGAATCTGTAAATACCGCCTGTGACACTGATTATCGATATTCTGTCAAACCTTTGGTTACAATGTGTGGTAAATAAACAATTATGCCAATGTTAAGGGCAAACCATAATCAAATTGTACAAGTGAAGTGGGAATTAGGAGATGTAGAGCCTTCTCCTTCTTTGGGGTGTCTAAATCTTAGAGAAACCTAGGATAAGTCTCGAGAAGAGAAACCTAGAGATTAGTCTCCAGAAGAGAAACCTAGAGATTAGTCTCCAGAAAAGAAACCTAGAGATTAGTCTTCAGAAGAGAAACCTAGAGATTAGTCTCCAGAAAAGAAAACTAGAGATTAGTCTCCAGAAGAGAAACCTAGAGATTAGTCTCCAGAAAAGAAACCTAGAGATTAGTCTTCAGAAGAGAAACCTAGAGATTAGTCTCCAGACCGAGATAGGTTATCTCCTGTATATTCTGGTGTATAAGCCGCACCTGTGTACAAGCCGCACCCTAACTTGATAATGGAGAATGAGCCGCACCTGAGACTTGAAAATCATAGGTTTAGTATTGTTTTATACAAAGCAATACTAGCTACTCGCGTATTAGCCGCATCAAGACCTTGGAAAAATATTCTGGGGTCTAGGTGCGGCTGCAGGGGTAGTAGGCATGTCCGAAAGGTTAACCCTTTAAGTATTGCACAATCCAGAAAAAAAAAGAATTCTTAATGCCTTCTTTAAAGGGTTACAGACATCTGGTGTACATTGTATATGTGACGCGTCTGGTCTCTCAGTGGTGCTTTATTACCAGCCATTTTTCAACCCATATGTTTTATTGGGGTGATTATTAATCACTATAATTTGATAAAAAGAAGAAGGTTGAAATATGATTGGTGACAAAGGAGCTCTGGGAGGCTAAACGAATAGCTGACAAATCTTAATAGCAAACCGTCTGTTACGGTGTAATGTTACTGACACAGGAGAGGGGTGGTACCGGACCAGGCCTCCCTATAACCCTTTTTAGGCTGCATAAATGCCTTTAGGTTCGGCGAATAACTCACCGGCACTACATCAATGAGACCCCGGGCGATGTCTATTAAAGGATCGGTACTATGTAAATGCATTATGCATCACGACAAAGGAAATCTTTACCATCCCGAAAGAGAGGCGTGGGATTCTTCATGATATATCCAAAGTCTCAGAGATTTCGAGGTCTAATGAGCCATTCTTGTAATTGTTATTTACACAGGTCCATTGAAAAAAGGTTAACCTTAAGGGTGGGAGGGGGAGGACTCTAAGACTCTTGAAGGAACCCATCCCATATATTCCATTTCAAATACCACCTGGGGAGGAATCTTAGGAGCCAACTTGGATATTTCTTCAAAAACCAGTCCCATGCCTGTAAAGTGTTATTTATCCGTCCGGACTTTGGTTTGCACAGAAACATAAATCGGAATATTCATACGCCTACAAAAAGCAGACAAAGCAAAGAGGTCTGAGTTTAGATATGTGGACAGGCAGTGAGCTGGAATTTAGACATATCTTTATCGTCTATATAGTTATGTAGTGGAATGTTGGACAGGAAGATCTAAGATTCAAGTGATGCCTTATATTCCTCATAATTGTGTCACTGTAAATTTGGCAACACTGACTCCAAAACCTAAACATCTAACACTTGCTGAAGCGGCCGATGAGGCATCAATACACTGTAGGCGAGTTACTCGCCAGAACAGCATTGGTGATCAGAACGACCAAGAACATCAAGTCTTATTAAGAGCTTATACTGAACCAAAAGTATCGTGTGCATCTGAGTTCATTCAGCCAGAGGGGTCATGCATTAATTGTAGCTTCTCTGTACAGAATAACAACATCTAGGTACCTGTCATGTTTTTGGTATGAACTGTTACTTTGAAATTGCCTTTCCTTTTTACCTTGTTTAAGTGGAGAAGGATTAGAAGGTTGACATTTCAGGATCAGCCAGCTTGAATGTTGCTGTTTTCTTGGATTAATAATTGGCCAAATCGCACTAGATTTGCCAACATTTGGTGACACAAGGGTGTTTGCAATAATTTCCCTTCTGATTTAACTAACCGATGCCCTAGGTGGTAAAGTGGGTTGTCGGAACCAAAAGCTTTTAAAATTCAGTGTATAGGCGATTTTGAGTGTTGCACAGTTATAATTGGAGGGGCACACCCATAAGGGATTTTTTTTTTTAATTTAGTCAATATTTGCTGTTCTATATTTGTGAGTAAATGACTGTGTACTGGTTTTGATTTTCTTCATTGTTTTCTTTTTCTTAAAGGGGGATGGGTGTCAAAACGTATTCTGTATGCAGTCCGCCAGGCAGTGTCTGCGATTGGGAGGTTCCCCTGTCCACCTCCCCAAATGACATGTGTTAAGGGTCCAAAGATACAGGTCTGCATTGAGAAAAAAAAAGAATCGACAATAGTACATGTGCGTATATAATGTATCTTGAAGGTGGCGTCTGGGGATTATAGTCTACAGGAAACACATGTAGTGATATACACTCATATGATACCAAATAGAGTGTCCATATTTGATATTACCAAGGCGTAGTATACTAGTTCTTACAAGTCTGGGCGGTTTGTTTTTCTCCTCATAAATCTACCAACATCTAAATAGACTAAACAGCTACAGGCTGTTAGGGACTCCAGAAAATGTCTAATTCATTATATCCTCTATTTTCTTTTATTATAACCATAGAGCCTGGCGAACAGAGTCTAAATCTGTTGTAATTTTCTTTTTATCTTTATTAAAACCTGAGATATTAAATGATTTGTGTCAGGAAAATTGACAAGTTTGCCCCTGTACATTCCTATTATACAGGTGTCCAGAAGTTGTGACCACTGACCACCAAAGTGGCCTTTGGTCATTGACTAAGCCACATACCCTACCCTGCCCTGCCAACATTGCTGAGTCGTGACTGAGTGGCCACTACCCACCCACTGCTGTTGAGAATGCTGTATGAGTGTTTTCTTTACACTATAATAAATTTGCCTAAATTTTGTATGGAAACTCCACAAAGGTTTCCAGTGGTTCACTCTAACTGAGAAAACAGTGACATCCCCTAAATTGACAGTGTTTCACCCTGAGGTGTTCCACTGACATCTCTTTATGGTGCAACTTTGTAAAGTAATATAATAAAGGAGAGCCACCGGCACCCGCCATTGCCAGTGATTCAGTGTATTTTAAGGGATGTTATTACTGTGTAGATTCAGTGCTGGGTACAGACCCAGTTCCTACAGTGAAAGATGCAGAATTGGCAGGAGGACTACCTACATCTCTTGGCCTTGGAGCACTAGAGAGCATCCCCCAATTGTGTTGAGGCTTTGTACACATATCAAGTACCTAATAGAACATCTACATCCAAAATCCAACAGCAGCATGAATTATATACTCTTCTCATGCTCTGAAAATACCATACTCACATATACAAAAAAAATTTGAAATATCTTTAATCTTGAGTTAGTGGTGTTTAGTATGGCTGGAAAGGCAATTGTTTTTACTGTCTAACCAGGCCATTGCCTAAATTAGGGTTGTACGGAAAAACCTGCATTTAGGAGAGTTACAGTGTCTGGAGGACCTGGTAAACAGCCAGTGCACAGAAACAGGCTACTCCCATGCACAACACCCAGCAGCACACCTGGTGGATTCCGAAGTTCCTACTACAGGAGGTGGCGTTGGCAAACCAAAAGGAAAGAAAGAAAAAAATATATATAACAGAGCACTTGTGTAATAAATAATTACCTACAGTTCTGATTTATGACGAATACATGTATAATGGGGGTCGTTGCCCGTCTGGGCGTTGCTTAAGAAGTGAGAAATATTTGTCAACGAGCCCCAGCATTATATGAATTATTGTAGATCAGCAGGATCGGGGGTAGGGGGTGGGCAGAAGCCAGGGTTGGTATGAATGTCCAGGGGGTTCGCCCCAGGGGCCAGGTTATTAACAGGCGAATACTTGTAATAATTTAGGCTGCATAAAAATCGATTTTTAGCTTTGCGGATAGTGCATCCTCCAAACAGGGCCGCTTTTCTATCGTTTCTGTAAAGAGATGTCCAAAAATGGCTGTATGGAAAAAAAAGTATTGCCATACATTTAAGCCCATATTTTAGGTGTTAAGTGGTGTAGAAAAGCTGAAAATTGATTTTTATGCAGCTTGCACTTAAGATGACCAGAAATGTCATGCTCTGTGTTCCGATTGTATCCTATTTAGGAATATGAGTGATATAAATTATCTAAGGCAAACAAAAGGTATGTTTCCGGTAACATGGTTAAAAGAAAAAAAGTTTAGGTCGGTTTATCGGATTTTTCACCTTTTTTTCTTTGTATCCATATAGACATACTTTGCTAGGTTTTAACTGGCTATTGTGAGAAATGATCATTTCGTGCATGGATTATGAGAAAATGGTGGGGGAATATGGATATAAAGGTCAAATCTTTATAAAGATTTTTGAGAAAGATATTTAAAAATAGTCAAATCTTTAAAAAAAGGGGAAAATTGAAAAAAAATCTTTTTAAAAAAATCATAGGTCGATCCCCTTTAGCTGCTTTTTTTTTTTTTGCCTTAAGTCCCTTTGTAGCCTTTAACCCTTTCCAGCCGGCGTGACGCAGCAAGGCTTCTCATTCATTTTCAACAATACATAATGCATTACCAGTGATGAACTGCACAGTACATGTATTGCATACCATTAAATGCACCATGATCTGTGTACTGATCTGTGATATCGGGCTGATACAGGAATACTGTTCTGCTGAGGTATCCACCTGGGCTGCACCTGATAAGAGGAGCGCACAGCCCATTGAGTTAATACTAGCTGTTGATGCTTGACGAGAATTCTGTTCAATACAGTGAGTGATAAAGTGTAGCTTGAGGCCATACAAAGTGAAGGCCAGGGGTTAGATGCAGGTGTATTCCCGTGCGGTTTACCACTCCTGGCACCGCAACCACGCCTATCTCTGGACGTATCTGTTTGATAAGGCTGACATGGGTAGCTCCTCTCGCCTCCTCCCCACCACAGCGTACACCTTCCCACCTGCTTTCTCACATTTGACGCCTACCACTGCCGCATACACCTAAGTACCACCCAGCAAATACTATCAATATCAAATGTAATCTTTAGGCACCCACCCCTTAGGCTGATCGGCTGCCTGTGTTTGTACCTACAGTAAACGCTCTGCGAGACGACTAAGGTATCAAGGTTACCCACCCCTGGGTTGGTGACCTTTTGGAGGAGACGGTGGCGGTCCCTGGTGGTCGGGAAGTGTGCCAGACACTCGTCATTGCCGTGACGTGTCTCCTTAGAAAAGGCCGTCATGGCAGCTGCAAGGGGCGGCCACAGAGATTGCTGCATCATCAGAAATATGGACAGGTTTTTATCCCTCCCCGCTCCCCCACTCTTACTCTACCAGACACTGGAGACTAAATGGGGGCTTCCTACACAAGCGGGCATTTCTAGGAAGAAACATTGACCCCCTGGCATTCACCCATTATCCCTTGAGTAGCAACGAGAAAAGAAAGAAGAAAAATTATTGCTCCTTCTTTCTCATTTTCTTTTCAATAGTCTTGTGATCTTTATAAGATATCATTTGACACTTAGGGGAAAGTTGCCTATTTGGACTCCCCTAAGAACCTTTTCCTGTCCAGTGATTATTTCTATGAATTTGAATGTATACACTTTGTGATGGTACCTCATAGCATTATGATGATAACATAAAAATCTAGGAATTTGAATTTCTCCAACCAGGGTGTGCAATTATAAATCAAAGCCGAATGGTCCAATTTAGGCACCTGGTTGCCTAAATTGGACCAGTTGGTATCCTTATTTGGACCAATATGCACTATTGTTCTTTTGAAAACTATATAAAACTAGGGAACTTTAAATATGATATCAAAACTCTTAGTATTTCCATCAATATCATGTGAATTTGCTCTGTACTGGAGTAAGAAAAATGTTACACATTGATCCAATTTAGAAAACTAGGCCTAGGCGCCACTGGGTGGTCCAACTTAGGCAACTAAATTGGACCCAATATTACAATTATGGTCCAATTTAGGCAACTCAAGCTGGTCCAATTTAGACAACTTTTCATCTTTCCTACTGATAGTTTGTTTTCTAAAACATAACAATGGTTTTTATCAAATTTCATTTCAGTCTAAATGTATAATATGACTTCTAAAAATTTGAAAAGATTTTGAACAAAAAATGTTGCCTAGCAACCGGGAGGGCTTAAGTAAGCAGCGACGCAAATAAGATCAAGAGGTCCAAAATTCATTTTTCATGAGAAATGTGCATAAAAGTACAGAAAATTACATTTTTGGAAGTTATTAGGAACTTTAGTGATATTGACTAAAAAATGCCAGCATTGGAACCTAGTTCCTATTACTGCCACTAGGGGAAACAAGGGTGGTCCAATTTAGGAGCCGGTCCAAAATAGGCCACCTTCCCCTACCTTCCCCACTGTGGATGGTCCAAGAGCACCTGACCCAGGGTTGAAAAGTTGAGTCCAGCTTTGAAACTGCTCTACAGGGAGCTCATATATCATGTCATGGGCTGCTTATCTACATTTTACTAATCCTATAGTATTTATAACCAACAAAGGATGCGCCATATTCAGCAGTCATTGCCTTAATGCGTTATCTCATGTCATGCCTAAAGGTTTTATCAATTACATGTGCATGTATCTTATTGTACTAACCAGCAATTTGGCTTGAAAAGGGGGTCAGGTTTTTCAGGGACATGTAACATGCTGCAAAATACTAGGCATAGGGTAGATCGGATTTAGAAACAAAGGTCTATGCTACAAAGAAATAGGACGTTCAGGCGCCACACATGGGTCAAAGTTTTTTTAGATTTCCACATAAAATGATACAAACACGTACAATTTCTTCAAAATATACCAGGGTCGATCCTGTATTGCTAGCCAGGTAACCTGAAACTGAAAATTATTATTTTTTGGCCTAGGCAATTGTGTTGCTCTGTATATGGCTATTGCTATTTTGGCCTCCCATGGCCTCCCCTTCACCCTTTCAATGTATTTTGTGAAAGGGCATTGCTCTTGTCGATCAGAAATACTTCACTCGAGCTTGTTTACCCAGTCTGGTCCCAATTTTAGTTTTCACCTTTTATCCAAACATACCAAGAAGACAGGGGGAAGTAAGTCAGCCCTTCCTTCCTCAGATATGGAAAATGTACGGAAAAATGTCCGAGGAAGCAAATTATCTGAGGAGTTAGGTCCAAATATAATAGAAAACATAGAGGTAGTTCCAGATTTTCTGTCTGAGGTAATGAGAGATCTGAGGAAATAAAGGGTAGAGGAAGTGAGGGTGGACTGTATGAGAACTGGGGTCCTGATAGCAGTTATTAAGAAATCTTTTTTTTTTTACCTATGGTAATGGTTTTACTGAGTAAACGTATAGGCCAAAGTCCTGTGCTGTAATAAGCAGTATTTACACTAGATGTCTGTATCGAGTACATGTCTAAGACGTCACATTTATGTACACGTCAAGAGATATGTCAAGGCTTATATCCCTGTAAAATTCAGGTATTTTGAGACATGAACCTATCTAAATGTATACCAACTGAACCAATAACCCAAACCCGATTAATCAGGGCAACAGCATCAATGTAGGTCATAAAAATCTCCACGTTACTGACATAGTCGGTAGGCCTCATCATATCATTATGTTGACCCTCCCCCCATGTTTTTTTTTAGTTTTTAGTTTTCCCCTATAGAGCAGTACGTCGGACTACAACATAATACCATCCCTCTTAACATCATTATCTGGAGGAACACAGTAAATCAATAAGTAAGGGGGCATCCATTAATTATGTATGCATCTAGGGGGGGTGGGGGGGTCAGGCCAAATGCATACAGATGCGTACAGGGTGGGGGAGGGGGGTCAGAGGCTATGAGTATGTACGCATAGGGTCTAATGAATTAGGAGAAATTGAGGCATTTTTGGGGGGTAGAGGGAGGTTGATGGTAGGTCTCTTGGTACAAAATATGGTGACTGTAGGAGAACAACCCCTTATTCAAGTAGTCATAAAGGCTACAAAAATTAGGGGAGTTCTTACAAAGTATGCATACCATTTTACATTTACCAGAGGGTGAAGGAAATTTTCCTGCACGCAGGAAAGGGGGGGGGGGGCTCCAGGTGGCTTGAGTATGTATGCATAGGGGGAGGGGGTAGGCCAAATGCGTACAGGGTGCAACATGGGGGGTGGGGGGATCAATTTTCGGCAAATTTGTGCGTACATAATTAATGGAAGCCCCCTAAGGGGTCTGTACATATGCTTTATCCAGCCCAATACAGAG
Source organism: Acholoe squamosa (assembly GCA_949317995.1). NCBI lineage: Eukaryota > Metazoa > Annelida > Polychaeta > Phyllodocida > Polynoidae > Acholoe > Acholoe squamosa. Next base: position 56,950,706 of record OX439038.1, read on the forward strand.
CATATGCGCCAAACTATTATTTTGTTTGATCAAATTTCGGCCAGATTTATGGGAATTAACAACAATAATGAGTACATGAGTCGGGAACACAAGCGGGGTGGTCCTGGACAACTTTGTACGGTTTGATATATCAGACAAAGCCATCCCACAACAACAAACACAACACCCAGCACCCAACAACAACAATAACAACAACAAACACACCATTGTGGACAACATAGACATATAGTGCACACATCACCGTACAGCACCATGGTATACCAGGATTCTTCAGCATCTGGTCTTTTTTAGGATCAGATATATAACAAACTATCATCTTCGGTTTCTCTCTTCTCCCCTTCACATGTCCTAACCTATAGCAGGGCTTCCCTAGCCCACTTAAAAGGGTCTATATCTCCTCTTTCCTATCCCCTCAGAATGTGTGTGGTGCACATATGCGCGGGCACTGACACATTCCTCTGTTAAATTGTGTAATGTACTTCTCGCCATGAATACGATCTTAGCTGTCGAAATGGCGTAAAACATATATTACTCACTCACTCCTAACCTATAGCACACTGGAGAACACAGCAATGCATGTTTCTACAGGTGGAAATTTATAAGCATTGAACATCCATATTAATTTGTAGTGATTTGTTTTAATTTAGGGCATTCGGTTTGAGTTATTTTTATCATTTTTTCCCCTTGCAGCTGCTTTCTGATTTTGAGAATTTACGATTGCCGGTATTCATGGTTTTGCAGGAATTGTATGGACTGTTTTTCTTGCTGGAACTAGCAAACGGTATGTCTGGGAATTACAAATATATTTTGGCCATGCGGTGCCCCGCTTTACTTGCAATACTCTGTATTCACTGATATTCCCAAAAGTACTGGGTATTTTCAAAATACTTCTTTCCCGTTTACCTATTGAAATTGGCTTGTCTATATTTTGTGAAGATTATAAAAAGAAAATTGGTGACGGACCCCGTAAACATATAAATCGTTGGCTGTGTCTTGAATATAAAGGAGTCGTTCTATCTAAAAGAGATCAATCCCACTGACATGATGCAGGGTCAACTAACTACGAATACATATCTCGTCGCCTCAGTACAAGAAGGCTGTAGTTCCATCCTTCTTGTACTGAAATGACAATGTGTACTCCATTTTATGTGTATTATGACCTTAATATGGCTAAAATACCATCCCTCATAAAATCAAGGCCTATGGTTCCTATGGGGCTACTCATAATACATGTAAATGTGTATATTATGAAAGACCCCCCCCCCCCTTTTACTACTTTCCTTTCAGTTGTTTTCTTGCTAGAGAGAGGGGGGGAAATGATATACCATAAGATTCATCTTGATTTACTTTAATGTGCTTCTTAATAAGTACCCCTACTTGTACACAACAGAATCCTTCACAATACAAACAGGTTATAAACACTGGGGGAGGTGGGGTATTACACAGACAGGCATTCATTTTCTGTTGTCCCTTGGTTTATAAAAAAATCATACACCTTAAAAAGGTGCATGGATGATACCCCCTGCTGAACAAGGAATGTCGATACAATTACCTCAAGCCTTTTTTTCTACCTCAATAGCTCTTCATTGGCCACTAAGTGCTTTACTGTGCTGTGTCATGAGGCCTGTGTCATTTGTTCATTAGGGAGTGATCATTTTTTAACAACAGGGGGGGGGGCTGGTGGGTTTAAGGGGGGGGGGTCAGAATTTTTTCATGCGTCCGCGCGCAAACCTACAAGCCCCCCTGTTGTTAAAAAAATGATCACTCTCTTATGGTACTTAAATGCAACACATGCAGGTGAGTCCATGCATTTTGGTGTTGACATTCTTGAAGGTGTGTCGTGCACTGCAGACGAGCAAGCGACCTCTACTGCTAGTGCATTTACTTTGACAAAGTGTACATGAACCTTAAGGTACATGCCGACCTTAAAGGGTTAACCCTGCAATGAAATTCGTACATATCAGGCAAACATGACGAGGAATAATGGATGAGGTAGGCCCAGCAATTGCCTGTTGGAGAATGTCTCCAGGGTTAGAGGGATGGTGATGTGGAGAGGTATGGGAGGAACGACTCTGTGATCTTTTGATTGTGGCTGTAGAAAGTGTTGCAGCAAAACCGACCCTGATTGAAGATCGCTCTTAAAATGATGCCGTTTCTTTTGTTTGGGGATAGGTCAGCTAGGTCACAGAATGGAAAAATAAATGAACAAATGATTTTGACATTAGAACAGAGCAATCCTGGATAAAAATGCAACGGGAGGAATATGCATGTACAATGTATGCTTTTATGTACCTTTTGTCCTTTTGTCGCCATGCGGATGGATAATACTGGGGGAACCTTTAGGGGGCATATCAACACTGATTCATGTAAGATGCCCGAATGTCACCATTGCGTCATGCCAAAGGGCACAATGTAGGATTGATATCATAGAAACCGTTTAATGTCAGCCACCCTCAGGTGATGTCCGTCAACCATATAATGTAGGCTCATCAATCCTAGCCTGGAGCTGCACAAGTTGCTCCCCATACTGGCCACTACAGTTCCAAGTGGAGACGGAGCAGCTCACTTAGCCTTAAGTGCCTCAGGAGTTTCTGACCGGATTCTGCTCTTTTTCTCCCCTCCCATTACCCATTTCTTTCTGTGTTAATTTTTGTGGAGCAGAAGGAGGCTAACTGCTGTGTTGCTCGGGTTGCGAGGACAGAGAATGAGAAGTGAGTTGCTCATGGAATGAGCAGCTATTGTAGGAACTATGTCGGTCAACCAGTGGCAGCACCTTGATGCCTGCTGGTCATGTATAACACTGGGAGCACTGCATGGGGTTGTGGTTATTCCACTGGGTGCCTCTTGCAGCATGATGCGTGAGTGCATCAGCGAGTAACTCGATGATACTGCATTTTATGCATCATGCTGATCCTAGCATCACTACGTGCCTGAGGTTTCGGCATGACCTTCAATGGGGCACTTATACTTCCTCACAAATGAACACTTATGAAGGCACTTTATGCTGTCACCAAAGGTCTAGTGACAACAGCCACTGCAATTTTACACGGTCGCACCAAGAAGTTGTCAGGGCTTGTCCCACAGGTAGTCCACGGCACTGCCCACATCTTAACTTACATTGCTTTCTATTGATTTGGGCACTGTAGTCATGGAAGCCATATACCCTTAATGGCCTTATCGTCTTAACGCCACTGGTATTATCAAATGAGGTACACAGTTTCTGCCCAAACAAAGTTGACATTTCTTTTTCTGTCACAGAGATTGCACCAGTTTAATGACAAGTCTTTCCAGGAGCACATTATGTATGCCCTTTGGCAAAAGAAAATAGTATAGGATTCTGAAACACCTCACCTGTACAGAGAACACGCTTGAATTGTGGGTGTCCTCATAGCAACAAACTGTTATAATTAGTCTGTCCTGAATAGGTTATATATAATGAGGCTGGCCCAGGAGGAACATTATAAGTTTCTGCTATACAGTACATTGAAAAGCAGAAACCATATCCCAAACAACCTTACTTAAAGTATGTACTCCTTCACGTTTGGTGAAGCCAAAATGGCAGCATCGCCAAAATTACGTCATAGCAAAGCCCTGCATTCAGAATAATTATTTGCAGCGCTGCCTGGGGTGCCACTTTCCTCGTCATAAAAACATTTTATGTTTGATTACAATGATCATTGAGCACTAATTTAAAAGAAGTATATCTTTTGGAAAATTTGCTTCCAAAGTTTCCATCTAAGACCAAGTGGACCCTATCTAGTTTCCTATTGCATGTTGCATATGAGGTGAAGTCTCTGTAGAATGTAGATTGGAGGGGGCTGCAAAGAGATTCAACTCTCATCACTCATTTCTAAGTAGCCTTTCCTTCCATTATAATTATTATAAATCATATATCATAATCAGCCTTGAGCAAGTCTAGAACACCTAGCAAGGTTTGCTCTGTGGCAGAAAGCTGCAGCGACAATGTGTATGGAAAGAGGGAGAGAAGGGGGATTCGTCGATCTGTCTGGAGGGATCCTGGAGTTTCTTTTCCATCTCCAGGTTTTACTAGTAGAGACTCATGACAAACAGCTCTCAGCATGCCAGAACGCACTTCTAGTGCATCTTTCTTATACAAGAAAAGGGGACTGCTATAAAATATATTAAGAAAGGTCAGGCAGGTATTTGTGCTTTTGCAGAGAGTGATTTTTTTTTGTCGGTTGACTCTCCAGAACGTACTATTGGTGTCAGTGTAGCGCAGGAGGAAGCACCATCAAAGCTGGGGCGTGGATGTGATGCTAATTGATCAGAATTTGCGAATTGTTCTAAACATCTTACCTAGCCCACTTAAAAGGGTCTATGTCTTATCTTTTCTATCCCCTCGGATGTGGGTGGTGCACATATGCGCGAGCACTGGCACATTCCTGTGAAATTGTGTGATGTAGTTCTCGCCATGAATTATGACCTTAGCTGTCGAAATGGCATTAAACACACACTCACTCACTTCATGTACCACTGTGCTTAACTTTACTGCCATCTGGTACTTCATGGTAGTAACTATGGGAGTGATCATTTTTTAACAACGGGGGGGGGGGGGGGGCTGATGGGTTTGTGCATGGACGCACAAAAATTTTTTTGCCTACCCTGTAAGGGGCGAAAATCGCACATGAACGTGCCCTTTTAACCTATAGTAATGCGCTGGTTTTTCAATGAAAGGTGGAATTATTCATTTCCAGGTGAAATTATTTTGACTCCCACCATCAGAGGGGTTAAAAAAATCTGACCCCCCCCCTGCTGTTAAAAATTGATCACCCCCTATGCTGCTTTACTGCAGTGCAGTACTAGTACTTCTTTCCATACAAATTATGTGTGCATATAGAACTCCATAATCATATACTTCGTTCTGATCCATATTGATCAATCTCACAAACACCAGAGGTACAGTATAGCACATAAATTCTGTATCCCTAAAGATAACGATGCCATCCCATACGGTTTTGAATGTCAAATAAATGCAAACGTTTGACTGGTGTGGCTTAATGTGTATACCCATACCCTCCACACCCTCCAACCTCCACTTTTAGCCATTTGCCCACAGTTTAGCAGATATAGGCTAACAATATAGTAAACAGCATCCCCTCCTGTACCACAGCTGCATGTGAACACACAAGTTTTAACCATTTATTGGCGACATACGTTACACTAAAGGAGCACTTCGTGATAACTCGAGTCCGCCTCAAATGTCTTTAAAATCATAAAATCAGCAAATTTAAATTTTTCATGTAGGACTTTCACAGATAAGTATTTGATGAAGTCCCACACTTTCACTTTCCACAGTCAGACGCCACTCTCCGACTTGGAATGTTCACTCACTCACTCGCTCACCGACTTGGAATGTAGTCGTTTCTAATTGTAATAATGCGAAGAAGATTGACTTCTTCCCTAACCCTCCATGCACTAGGCCAATACACAGTGTATATTGGGTTTTAATACACAGTTCCCTTTTAGTAGATTCATTGCCATTATGCAGCCTTTGTGAGGATATTCATGTATCGTGGTGACCCTATGTGGGTGAATACACTCCCAAAAATCAGTATGATGTAACAAGGCGTGTACCTCGGAGTATCACGTGGAAATAATTCCTTGAAACCCTTGAAACACCTGCTAACCTTAAGACAGCCTAGGGCTGAAGGTACCTCTACATGTTCGCATATATTGGACGTGTGTGAACCCCATGTCTTAGATCTAGGGCTCCATGTAAAGCAGGTTTATTCTGCAAGGTGCTGCCCACAGGGTGTGTAATATACGGCAACCCTGTAGTGTTAGAACATAGCTCTATCTATAGTGCAGCCTTGGGCATGCACATAAATATCACCAGTCGACTGATTAGTTTAATGTCACCTTCTTTGAACCAGGCTATATGCCATTGTGTCAGGTTATCGAATAAACTGCCTGGCAAATTATCTCAGAGCTGTAGTTTATTAGGACTGCTGTACCCAGTGCATTATATAGGTAGATAAAAAGAAGTAGCAACAAAAAGTGTAAATCTTTAGCAGCTTGGGCTGCCTTTGTAGTCTGGGATGACGACGTAAAGGTTATATCTTTGATGCAGATGGAATGCTCATAAACCATGGCTGATGAAGTAAGGTGAAGGGATGGGGTGGGGTGGGGGGTGGCGTCTGGCTACTACATCTTGGCAGTTACCATGGAGACTTGCTGCCTATACCGAGTTGCTAGTTCCTTAGCAGTGTCCGCCAAGTACACCTGCCACACCAGACATTTTGGGCATAAGACAAAAATCTCCAGTGTAGAAAATTTCCACACAGGCCATTTTGGCCGGTGCTGAATTTCCCTTATTCTACAACAATCATAAAACCTGTGGCTATCACACACAGGCCATACTAGGTTAGCTACACCACATCAGTTGTGTCAACCATCTTACCAGAGAATTAAAAACCCACAAATTCAGGGCTTGACAAATCAGTTTGGAACCAGTGTGTCCACTGGACACACGAGCAAACCAAAGTGTCCAGCAGGAAAATATCATGTGCACAACCCCTTTACTCAATGTAAAGCCTAGCATGACAGCTGTGTCCACTGGACACAACTTGAGAAATAAGTTGTGTCCAGAGAAATATTTTTGTGTCCTGGGCACTGGACACAGGGATTTGTCGAGCCCTGCAAATTGCTTAATCAACTGCAAAAATTGTCCTGTGTAGTGGCCTACAACACCGGCAAAATTGGCCTGTGTAAGATTTTTGACTTCGCGGGCAGTGCTTAGAAGGGGCCACCATTGCTTTATCTCGTACCTCGCAAGATAAGCACTGATAACAGCCAGCATGATGGGTTCCATGTGTGGGGGGTGGATGGGGGGTCCCCCATGTCACATGTCAATTTTAAGAAATGGTTATGTCACATGTCACTTAAATCCCCATGTCCCATGTCACCTCTAAGAACCTCTCATGTCACATGTCGATTTTAAGAAATTGCCATGTCACCATGTCAAATTTAGTGGTCCACACCCATATGTGTTATGTAATGCACCCTAAAAGTCTGCACTGATTGAAAGGAATCATCTCATTGGACAATAATGTATCTCTCTAGGTCGGTATAGGCCTTAGTATGGACACCTAGTGGGGCCGCCATTGCTTGGTCTGGCACCAGGAGAGAAGCAATCATAACAGCCAGCATGTTAGGGACCAGTTGTTATGTAATCTACCCAAAAAGTCTGCAGTGAATAGAGGCAATTATCTGATGGGTTGATAGCCTAGTTACACAGTATGATCATGACTTTTATTATTCACCAGGAACTGTCATCAGCACTGATGAGACATAACCATTCACATGTCCTCTGAGTGTATACTGGCCATGATTTTAAATGATGTTACAATTCAATTTTCGTAAAAAAAAACAACAAAAAAAAAAAAACAAGATCTTTTCAGTATTTGTCGAAATTCAATTTTATGAAACACTGTCTGCAACCTTGGCTTGTACGGGGAAAACTTTTTCTAGCATGTTGAAAAGCAGAAACTTCAATCAGAAATGGACATATGTCTAAATGTATATTTTCCATACACTTCTGTGTTACACACACTGACATTGCAGCCCTGACTCATAGTCTGATAGTAGGGACATGTTTAATACACTGAGTGGGGAAAGATTCAAAGACTTAAAATGATGACATCTTTCATACGCTGACAGTCAGGACCTTTTCCACACACTGACATTTGGGACATGTTCCACACACTGACATCAGGGCCGTGTACCACACAGGACATGTTCCACACACTGACAGTAGGGACATGTTCCACACACTGACAGTGGGGACATGTTTCACACACTGACAGTAGGGACATGTTCCACATGCTGACAGTGGGGACATTGTTACACACACTGACAGTGTGGACATGTTCCACACACTGCCATCAGGGACATGTTCCACACACTGACATCAGGGCCGTGTACCACACGGGACATGTTCCACACACTGACATCAGGGCCATGTTTCACACACTGACAGTGGGGAGACGTTCCACACACTGACATCAGGGAAATATTCCACACGGAACATGTTCCACAAACTGACAGTGGGAACATGTTCCACACACTGACAGTGGGGACATGTTCCACACACTGACATCAGGGCCATGTTTCACACACTGACAGTGGGGACATGTTCCACACACTGACATTAGGGAAATATTCCACACGGAACATGTTCCACAAACTGACAGTGGGGACATGTTTCACACACTGACAGTGGGGACATGTTCCACACACCAACAGTGGGAACATGTTCCACACACTGACAGTGGGGACATGTTCCACACACTGACAGTGGGGACATGTTCCACAAACCGACAGTGTGTCACATTGGTGGCGTGTATTTTCTGGAGAACTGACTTTATAAACTAGGGGAAGGTATATCCGCACATCATTTTATTCATATACATGTACTGACAATTGAGCTGGCCTCTATTCATATCGCAGACAGCGGACGGTGGAGATTTCATCGCTATGAGATCTTCACTGTCTACCATGTGGAACAAATTTGATAGGCCAGCCCATGGACACATTGAGATTGGATGAAAGCAGTTAACTAAGGCTTCAATTGACCTTCTGTATGACCTTGTACTTGTAGATAATGTAACTGGGTAAGGTGATTATGGAATTGATGATGGGGAGGGTGATGGTGCCCATGGACTTTATCAATACAGACTGTTTAATTTTGTGCAGACAAGCTGTCGGCCTGGACAGCAGTCAGTGTAATAATCAATTAGAGATGGCCTGATGATACCTTTAGACAGCATAGTGTGCATTATGGTGTCTCTAACTAAGCATATAACAGATAATGCATGACCAACTGACCAAGTGATGTAATTATAGTCAGGACTGGGGTCTGGTTGATCGATCTCCATCTGGCTGGGTCTGGCAATTTGAGGCCTTTGGCTCTCTAACTTTCCAAGGGCAACTTGCTGTCCAGGGTCATGTTCCTTAAACCAGGGCTTTGTTGGTGAACTATGCTGACCCTTGGGGAGTAATGCGGGAATGTAGAGTAAGAATGGTGCATGAAATTCCTGTCAAGTTAAGGGAGCGTTCATTATTTATGGCCGGGGGATGGTATTTTGGTAGAGGGGCAGTTCATTTTTAGGGTATTCATTAGGGGGAGGCGCCTAAATTTGGATCATTCATGTAGGGGGGGGGGCAGTTCATTTTGGGGTATTCACATAGGGGGGCACTTTATTTTTGGGTATTCACATAGGGGGCGCTTCATTTGGGTATTCATTTTGGTTGGTGCCCTGTTCATGGGTATTCACATTGAATGGTTTAAAGTGGAGAAGTGGCCTGAAGGAATGACCCCTGATGCAATTGAACCATTGTACCTGGTATTAATAATCAGCTGAAATGAATGTTGTGGATGATACAAACATCAATAACCTCTGATAGGTCCCCTCTGGACACTTAGTAATGCGCCTCAAACACCTAAAATCACAGCCTCAACCCTGGGCCACAGGCAGCTGATTTAATCTTTGTATACACAAACAAAATCGCCAATTCACAGCCGACTGACAGCCGTCAGTCACTGACAGACGGCAGAGGGACAGTATCCTTAGCCCTCCCTGCCCATCTACTTCAATTAGGGCTTGGAGTAGGATTATTTGGTTCACAATTAATCCAGAATATTCCATTATCACAGCACAAGGCCGCCTGACAGCCGCCCTAGTGTGACGTTATGACGTGAAAACGAGGCTCGCTGAAATCAGCTGCCTGTAGCTGCAGCCTGATTGAAACTGGGATGTGATTTCTCCTACATCTGTAGGATTTCCTCCATTTCAGGATAAAAAAAATGACCGTCATGATTTTTCACAGATCCAATGAGAAAACTTTTTAACATTTATTGGGGGGGGCGTGTCTTTGATATTTTGAGGCTATCGAGCTGCAGCCATATTGTTTGATCAAGGTTCCTACATATTAGATAAAATGAAATCACATCTCTGTTGAAATCAGCTGCCTGTGGCCCAAGCAGTGATGGAAACTCCCATAGCATTACGGTCCAAATTTCATCAGTGGTGCGAGCTAGAGGCACATGATTTTTGTCCATAGGGTTGCTGATAGGGTTCATGACAGATGTCCCTATATAAGATGTCTGTGGTTGACCCTCGCTCGTTCAGTAACATATCTGATAGGGTCTGACATCATCAGATGTGTGATATCACTGATTACATTGAAATATCTATGGTTGGCCTGGCTTTAGGCAGACTTTGTCAAAAATCATAATGTAACAGTCAAAGATACACTAGGCCTGCACAAGTCATTCTTTGTAGGTACATTAGGCGATGGAAAAGTGTTTACTCTTTGTTGATTTCTTAACATTAGAACTTGATTAACTATTATGTTCATGCCTACCATATTGGCCTGTAGGCCTATAAGTGCCGGGTCTTGAATAATCACTGGTATTAAATAAGCACCAGGGTAGAGCTTATTTGAAATCAATGAGTGCCCAGGTGCTTATACAGGCGCATATGGTATGTCACAGAAATATATCATTTGACATTTGGCAGCTGTATCTCTTCTATAAGGGTTGGCAATACGTTTTATTGTACAATTTAGTCAGGAAAATGTATTATTTTCTGTATGCTAATAGCATGAATTATGGAAAGGGACATTCCCTATAAAGGTATTCCCAAAGAGGGAGGCCCTTTATTTTAGACTATTCCCGAGGGGGGGGGCACTTCATTTTAGGGTATTTACATAGGGGGGGGGGAATCTCATTTTAGGATATTCGTGCAGGGGGGGGGGCGTTTCATTTTAAGATATTCGCCAAACTAAAAAACCATCCCCCTCCCCGGCCATAAATAATGAACGCTCCCTCGCACGCTAGGGTTATCATGCTAACAGGACAACTTTAGGGCAATGATAAAACAGTATACAACTTTGAAATTAGGGTTTGTGGGTTGAATGCTTCCCAAATTGCAAAGTCTATCCTGAAACGTGTGAATGTATAGATTTAGCATCATGAGTTGACAGCTTTACTTTTCATATCGAAGACAATTCTACTCAAAGACTCAGGAAAAAATCCCCGGGAAAATGTATTAAGTATTAGCGTTTTTGATGCTCAGAAAGACCATTCTTGAGATCTATGCAAATCCACTGAGAAAAGAATTTACCATTTGTAGGGGGGGGGGGGTGTCTGACTTTGAATATGCCAATATCATTCCAGATTGAAAAATGTTAGCATCCCAAATGTAATTCCAAACATCCCTGTAAACAGAGTGTGTTATTTTCTGCTCAAAGAACATTTAGACCACTTTTTATCCTAAGTAAAACATTAACTAGCAAGCCGTATATTACTCTTCAGAGGAAACAGGTTTCGGCATTTCACACCCCTGATACTGGTAAATCTACGTACATGTATACTTTTCATTACCGATTTTTTTTTACTATAGGGACCAAGAATCTTTGATTGACAAACCCTTCTTTTTTAATTTAGTCAAAACAAAATGTATGAAATACTACATGCTAAGACGATACCCCCCTATCTGTGTATATAGACAGCCAGTCAGGTATGTTTATAATTTTACCAGAATATACATACTGTATTGTGTGAACAACTATTAGTATGAATATAATTATTATGCAGAGGGGGGACGCATAAACATATCTTATCCCCATGTGGGTAGATGACACTACCAAAGTAGACACCTACTACATGTAGTTATACCCACAAAGACCAATGTTCAGGTATACCTCTATACCCAGAATAACAGACTGACATGTATAGTGCATACCTCGACGTATACACCTGGCGTTAAGGTCTGGTGGGACTCCCGTCTACTCCTCCAGACGAAAGCCTAAATACCAGTCCTCCACGGTGTATGCCGTGCTAAGTGTGGGTTCTGGTATTAGGCAAGAGCTCTATGTAGGTTACGTCAGGGTGTCAGCGACCTTTTCGTCCCAGTAAACATTGACGTAGACAGGGGTTGGTGCCGTGTGGCCTCTACCTGTGCTACCTGTGACACTCATTACCGACTGCCATCCACTCTCCTAGGCAGAAATTAATTACAATGGAGTGCTCATTTTTCAACGCTGGGGAGGGGGGGAGGGTCTGGTGGGTTTCACTTTGAGGGGGGTCTGAATTTTTCAAACCCCTCGGGGGGGGAGGGGGTCAAAATAATTTCACCTGTTTTCAGTGAAAAAGCCTACACGTTACTATCCAATTTTCATTGGCTCAGGGACCACCCTGAGTCTATACCGCCGGGTAGGTGGTGACATTGGAAGAAAGTCAGTTACATGTATACAATTTTCAATCTCAATTTTCTACAAGAAACAAAGCATGTAAACAAATAAAATCACCATACATCAGTAGTTCATATATCAGTCTTTAGTTACAGTAAAGAAAAAAATTCAAAAATCCATCCATGAGTTTATACAAAATTAAGTAAAGAAAAAAGTTATTTCATAAAAAAATCTTCTCCAGCCAGTCCTCCATAGGTTTACCTCCGGGCTGGACTTTTCTCTCTTTGTTCCTATGTGTTTCAAAAACAGCGTCTAAAAGTGAGACTTTTTGGGCGCCTTTAAAAAAACACGGGAAAATTAACCCAGAGCCCTCTGTGCCAATACACGTCGTTGAATTTTTTCCTATAGGGGGGGGGGGGTCAGAATTTTTCAATACTGCCACCCTCTCTCCAAAGCAGTCAGTAATCACAACAAATAACAATCTCTGCAATACTGCCACCCACTGTCCTAGGCAAAGGGTGATTACAACCCACATAATCTCTATAATACTCTCGTCACTGCCCTATAGGGGCCTAGTGCGTCTGCCATTGCTTTATCTGGGAGCTTGCGAGATAAGGACTGATAACAACCAGCATGGTGGGTACCAGGTGTTATATAATGTACCCAAAAAATTCTGCAGTGAATGGCGGGAGGCATCTCATTGGTTGATAATATATCCTGGGTCAGCCCTATATGGCCTTAACGTGTTCCTTAGTGGACTGACCCCTGCTGAAGCTGATACCTTGCGAGATAAGGACTGAAAAGTCGGCAGTCAATGAAAGGAATTTTCTCATTGGTTAATAATGTATCCCGCTAAGTCGGAATACGGACTTAGCTGGTTTGATTATCAGCCAATGAAATGACATCAACTATTCACTGCGGTCCAAATGGTACCCATCTGATAGGTGTTATCAGTAGAACTTGCTGGTAACAAGCTCCAGCAATGGCTGCGCCCATGGGACAACCTGCTACTGAGTAATATAGGGAGAAAGAAATTACGACTGGGTGTACTTTCCGCAAGAAGCCGGGTATATCGTACATAGAAGTAGATATCATATCATGGGATGGGATGGTTAAAAGAACAAGTCTTCGCCAACTGTGAATCTGTTTTAGAAATTTCTTTTATCAGTACCAAAAATAAAATTGAAAAAAGACCCTTTTCATTCTTTATCGTTATTGCCAATTGCCATTGGCAAGAAGTAGCCACTCAATTCCCCTTCGAAACCACTACCGGTACTTCAACTTTCATATGGTACTTAAAAGTTGAAATTAGAGGTTAAACGCTTACTTGAACAAGTGAACATTATTTCTAAATCATAATAATCGATGAAGATGATCATAGCAAACGGGATTCATTACCATTTCACATGTCACACACACATGTCAAATTAAACATATCCTGAAGCAGACGCCCGGGGGGCCCACTCTCAAATTTATGGAAACCATGTGCGTACATCACCTTGGAGGTGGTACCCCTTTTAGTGGGGCAAATTTTCAGAAAAAAACACCCCCCTTTGGACTGGTTCCCCCCAAATTTTTCCAGAAATCATACCCCTTTTGGCGGGACACCCCTTGGTTTACAAAAACTGTACCCCTTTTGATGTGTTGCCTCTTAAAAAATTGGGGAAAAATGACCAAAATGTGCCTCTTTTTCATTGAAAGGTTTGAAGAATGGGTTCACTTTTTAGACCTAAATTCCTACCCCTTTTAGCCCAAAATGGCCAAAAATGTACCCCTTTTAAGGGATCCGGCCGTACCCGCCCACAAACCCCAAAAGGTACCCCTTTCCCTCTACTTTTTGTACGCACATGGTTACTATAGTTCATATAGGGAGTGCCCCCCCGGGAGCAGACGCCAGGATACCGATGACGGCGGTCTAGCTAGTCCTGAGGACTAAGGCGTCTGCTGCGTCCGCGCTGGCCCTGTTTGCCGCGTACGCTGCAGCGGCCAGCAGCAGCCATGCGCCGACATCTAGTCCTGGGGACTAGAACGCGCCTTGACTCGCCGTTCTACAGTTTAGTCCTCAGGACTAAACAGGTGGTCCCTGGGACTATGACTATTCGCTACTCTTGGATGATTATGAGCCAGGGTCTAAGTCCCAAGGACTATAATCTAGTCCCTAGGACTGTATCTTTAGTCCCTGGGACTAATGTGTAGCCCCAGGGACAATCCTTGGGACTAAGGCCTTACGTTTTATTTTTACGACCACATGGGTACGCGGAACAGCCCTCGGTGCTAGAAAGACATAGTCCCTGGGACTAAAAACTTAGTCCTGAGGACTAAAGATTATAGTCCTCAGGATGATATTTTAGCCCTGAGGACTATACATCTAGTGCTAGTGACCTAGTGCTAGTGACTAGAGACATTCCTGGTGATTGGACGTTAGTCCTGAGGCCTACAACTTTAGTCCTAAGGACTTAAAGTGTAGTCCTCGGGCTAGAAGAATGGTTCTGAAGGCTAGAAATTGATCAACGCAGCCTTTTCCATATCTATACCCTGGTACAAGGTTCAGTCCCTGGGACTAACTGTTAAGTCCTGAGGGCTAAAGATGTAGCTGCCTGGTCCTCAGGACTAAAGATGTAGTCCTGGGGACTAGAGACATAGTCCCAGGGACTACTATTTCAGTCCAGCCGGTCCTGAGGACTAGGTCTTAGTCCCGAGGACTATCTATATCTGCCAAGTCTCAAGGGGTAGGTGGGATGTAGGGTCTTAGTCCCAAGGACTATGCTCTAGGACCATAGGCATACCTTCAGTCCTTTAGTCACCATTGGACTACTTGTAGTCCCAGTGACTACTGTGCAGTCCCAGGGACTAAAGATACAGTCCTGGGGACTGCAACATTGTCCTTGGGACTAGAGACACAGTCCTTGGTCCCCAGGACTGTATCTTTAGTCCCTGGGACTACACAGAGCAGTCCTGGGGACTAAGAAGTAGTCCTCAGGACTAAATTTGAAGTCCTGGGGACTACATCCCTAGTCACAACTACATTAGACATCAATCAATGAATTAGTCCTCAGAACCACATGCATTAGTCCTGAGGACTAGGCAAATTTTTTTTGTAGTCCTCAGGACTAAACAAGTAGTCCCTGAGTCTACGAATTAGTCCCCAGGGCTAAAAGCTTAGTCCTGGAGACTAACAGCACAGTCTTATACAAAGTCATGCAGTCTGCAGGGTAATTCATGGGATTAATGTACAATTAGTCCCTAGGACAATATCCTCATATTCTTAGTCCTGGGGACTAGGCTTTAGTCCTTAGGACTTAAGCATCGCATTTTTATTAGCTATAGTCCTGAGCACTACCACTACGCCCGCGCACCTACGCGCACCGCGGGAGGCTCCGTTTAGAGTCCGCGTATTTAGGTTAGCGTGGACGCGCCAGTCACCTTAGTCCTCAGGACTAGCTAGACCGCCGTCATCGGTATCCTGCGAGCAGACGACTTTGGGATCATACCGTAGTGTGAACGTCTCCCGTTAGGTGGCAGGTTCTTCTGTGTGCTGCTCGTACCTGGCAATTATCGGTTAGACAGCTGGGTACGTGCCAGGCTGTACCACAGTGCAGCAACAGCAGCAGCGTTTAGTTTGAAGGCCTTCTGCCATAAGTGAAAATCAATATGGCTGGAACAAGGACACTCTATTAAAAACAGAATTAGAAGCACTCTATAGTAACCATCCAGGGGCAGCTGAACGACCCTGGGGACAAGTAAAGTCGGCAGACAAGGTGTGTTAATACGTTTGATGAAGCTAAGATGCACACCGAAGATACAATAATATATCATTAGCAACAGTCGGGAGAGGTGATTGGTATGGTTTCTATGGGTTCATATTGTTTTACTGTGTTTCTAAGTAAAGCGATTGTCATGGTAACAAATAAAGATAGGAGCTGATTTTGGAAAGGGTGGCCTCTAAGCTCTCTAAAAATGTATACCATGGACCATGGTAGCTAAATTCAGCAACATTGTGAAAATTGTGGGATTTCACTGCTTTGGCATCAGACCATAGATGTATACCTCTATTATTCTGTGTACCCTTGTCGGCTGAATCTTTGGGCATGTTATTACAATTACTTTGATTAGGAACTTCTTGTGCCCAGAATTTTGGGAGACTTGGAAATACAGAATTTTGCCAATCAAATGTCACTTTTCGAAAATCAAATGTCAAATTTCGACAGGCATAGTTGAAGAGAAGGGAGTAAATGGTAGCTGTTTTCTGAAGAACATGGACTGTTTTTTTAGAATTTTCTGAAAAATGCCATCTGTCAGAGGGAAAAAATTAAATATTAATGTTGTTTTTTCCCCATTTTACCAAAAATGCCAGTGGGGATCTGTAACACAATTTTTTATAATCAAATATCCTTGTGAAGACGATGAAAAAAACACAAAAAAAACACACAAAAAAAACACAGGATATAACAGTGTAGAACCTATGCACTAATCCCCAATCTTGTTGTTATCTACTTGCAGTGTGTAAGACGTACAACGACTCGTCAGGGTCCGTCAGCGTCAACGCCTCCTCCTTGTCACGTGTGAATCCCAAGGTGACGTCAGAGTGTTTCCTGTTCCGGGCCCCCGACGACCACTATACCCTGGCACTCAACTTTACCCAGCTCTATGGCTTCTGGGTGCAGCAGGGCGCCACAGGAGGCCCTGGAGGACAACCTGGAGGCACGGGAGGAGCAGAGAGAACTAGTAGCGCCAGTCCGGTCGGTGGCCATAGCCTGCAAAATGGCGCCACGGGTGAGACCGGAAGTGAAAGGACTGGCACCGGAAAAGGGTGCCTTCCGTGTCTGACGATAGCCGCGCCGCCGGGAGAGGACCCTGGGGGTGGCGGTGACGGCGGGGATTTAGGAGAGGGACATGGGGGGAGGGGTAAGGGGCAGGAGGAGGATGGGGAGGTCCAGGACCTGGAGGAGGATGAGGATGAGCAGAGTATCTGTAGCTGTGATGGGCGCAGGGCCTTGCCCTATCTTCTGCGGAGGCAGGCCGGCGTCGTCAAATTGACTTTTAAGTGGTTGCCGAGTCAGGACAGCGGACTACGTCTAGTATATAGCTTTCAAAAGACGGACGGTGAGTACCAACATAGTCCACCAGACGGCACCACTTGTACATGCAATGTGTCAACATAGGTCTGATTGTATAAATTAGGCTGCTTCCATAGACAGTAAGGTCATTTTAACCTTTAAGGTAGGCATAACGTAACTGCAGTCTACCTATATGCTCTGGACACCCAGACTAAGAAATTGAGATTTGCATATTTGTCACAAAATGTCTGAGCGGTAACTAAGGGTCGACTTGCGGTGAATCTACCCTACATAGATGCATCATGTCGACCTTCTGGATGTGCATCAATCCGCTACACCCATACCCATGCATCATGACGACAACGGTCAATGGCGATATAAGGCACTATGAAAACCCTTGAAGAATACATGTAAAATGATATCCCGTCTCTCCTATTGACAAACACTTGGTTTATTACATACTACAGTATTTACTGATAACTCCGCCCTGTTTATCCCGCAGTGCTGATGGTGTACTATAACATTGACATCAACTCAGATTCTCATTCATGACTCAGTGGTGTACTATAACATTGACATCAACTCAGATTCTCATTCATGACTCAGTGGTGTACTATAACATTGACATCAACTCAGATTCTCATTCATGACTCAGTGGTGTACTATAACATTGACATCAACTCAGATTCTCATTCATGACTCAGTGGTGTACTATAACATTGACATCAACTCAAATTCTCATTCATGACTCAGTGGTGCATCTGCTAGTAAATTGAGCAGAGATGCCAGAGTTTCAGATTTTTTTTATGATTTCAGAGGTTCAAAGGTGATATTTTACTACAGAAATAATAAGAAAAAAAATAAAATGAATATTTTATAATTCTAATATTTCTTAAAGATACACCCAACCCTAAGTGATTAATTTTGAAGGTATTTGTCAATCTGATTAGGGTATAACCCCCCTTTTGAAGTGCCCCAAAATAATTTTCAGAGTTTCGCCAAATATCGAACTGACATCTCTGATTGAGGCTGTTCTCACCAGCTACCGAATCAGGCAATGGCGGTCCCAAAAGGGTTCATGCAATTGGGGAATAGTCACCAACCAAGACTTAGATCAGGGGTGAAATTAAACAAGCTCCCAACAGTTAACTTCCATCCCACCAGGTGGCAGAGTCGTATGAGCTTCAATCCCCGTCAATGGACCTCCTTTACACATTCAGTGTTCCCAACAGCATCGAGCATAGAAGGGGCCATGGTTGCCTACCAGGAAGGGGTGGTGCTGCTGAAAATGCGCCCCCCCCCCATTTGCCCACCCCTTTTGATTAAATGCACATGATTTCCAAATCTTATCTCTTATCATAATTACACGCCGACCAAAATTCTAGTTAAAGTCCTTACCTTTTCAATGATCATATATGAATGAATATTAATAGCAGGGGTAGACACTAACACTGGCCCGGGAGCCACTGGCCCGCAGTTTTGGCTGTGGGCCCCCCGGGGTGGGCCCATAATTTTCTCAAGATTTTCCTTTCTGTGGGCCCGGGATGGCCCACAGATTTTTTTCAGAGAGACATTTATAAAAGTTAATTCTTATGAGAATAGGCGTGTTATATATCATTGGAAAGAGAAATTCAGAAGGAATATTGCCATCCTTGCAAGTTATGGTGTGTATTAATAAGAAATAACTTTAATTTCTCCTTTAAAAAAAGTTAACAGGCTATTCTGGGCCTGCAGATTTAGCTCCGGGCCCATAGATTTTTAATGCTATGGGCCCGGGTGGCCAGTGGCTAAAAAAATGTCTACCCCTGTAATAGGTTTGATTGTTGAATCTTGGGTGTTGAATAGTCAAAGTCCACTGTTGCCGTCCTCCATGTGAGGGTAGTTCACTGTTTTTTTTTACCACATTGGCATGGCGGTGGCTCTGCTCTGACCTTGTAACTTGTGGTACATTGTACATAATGATAGCTGGTTGGCAGAGTCCAATACTCAGCTGTGGCGTTACATCACCACATATCATTGATAAGGCGCACTGTGTAGCCAACTGCTATCATTACAATGCAATCAGGCCATAACTCACTGCATTCCTCGTCACATTTTTTTTGCCAACTTTGCAATGCTGAAGGTATATGGAAAATTGATTCCGTCACGCCGAGCCTGACCCCCCCCCCCTCCCCCCTCTAGCGTAACGTCATTTGTGGATGGCCCCACAGATCTTCTCTATGCTGCCTCAAGCTCATACTGCTTACGAGGAGATGGGGGGAGGGGGGGGCTGTATCTCCTTTTTCCTGGTCATACATTTCCTTGTGGCTGGCTACCTGCCTATGCCCCCTTAGGCTTGTCTACCTACTTCCTTCATTGTCAGACGATCCTTCAGTGAAAGTATGCGTATTGTGTAATATATTAGGATCTTATCCCGCACCATGATGCATTGATACAGCCCTGGCGCGTAACTCGCTAATTCTGTGTCTATGTATCAGGTTGCCCCTTGGGGTTACTGCCAGCTTACTCAACATGAAGAACATAAGAGGTTATTTGTGACCAAAACCAATCTTTGTATTCTTGTCAATCTTTTTTAAAAATTCAGAACAGTGAATGATTTACATTCCTTCATAGTATACAGATCAAAACAAATAAGAGCCAAGACCCATAATTATTTTAGCGTCCCCAAATCACGTGTGGTTTATTCCATTAGGCTGTAGGGGGCTGGCGGGGGGAGGGGGTAGAATTAGGCTCATCCCCTCCAGCCCTCCACAGTACATTGAACTGGTATCAATAGCCGCAGGCCGAAGATGAGGTAGTTAGTGAGCCTTTGGGTCTGTCGTATTTGGTATGAAATGCTATATGTAATATCTGACTGACGAGTATGACTGATTCTTTTCAGAGTCTACGAGTGGTGCCGAGGGGCGGAACGGCCAAGACAATCATAGTAAGTTACCTTATTCGTTTGATTTGTATACTAGATTTTTTTTTCTGATTATTGCATCTGTTAATCAGAGATGCAACCAGGGATTGGGGAAAAAAAGGAGGGGGAGGGTCGATGGGGGGTAACAAATTGTTAAAAAGTCTTAGGACTATTGACGAACTTTTGTTAGAGGTTCACTGTAGTCTGTAGATCTATTTCTTTTCAAATAGGGGCAGAGGTTCAAAAACCACCCTGGATCCACCCCAACCATCTAACTTCCTTTAGGCCTTGTTATTTTGATAACCTTGATTATGGATTTTTTTGAGTCAATATTTTGGCCGGGCAGAGGCAAAATACATGTATTGGAGAAAGGGATCAATGTTTAACATTTGTTGATCTTCATTGACATGAGAAAAAAAGATTTACCCCTGAATATTGAAAGCTTCCATTGGCCAGAGGTGAAAAAAAAATCGTTTCTGAATTTGCCATAAGTCTCTCAGGCAGATCCGTAATCCAAGTAATCAGAATACAACAGCCTTACCTGCCAGTCACAAACACTTTTTCTCGCCAAGTGCTCTTTATAAAGGCAATGAATGCAGTCAAGTCTAGACTGAGTGTCTGTTTAATTTGACACTACATGGATTGGAATGGACTCGGACTTAAATAGTTGATTTCCAGCAGAAAAGAATTTATACATCGTTTATGTTTTTTTTTTGTATACAGTAAACATTGTAGGCCTAACACTGTAACAGTGCCAGGTGTAAATATATACATTTGGACAGTATGCAAGTTAAGACTGAAGTATCGAAAAATAAGGTTTGTCTATGGTCACCAGGTTCTGTGTATTGTGAACGATGAAAACTGTTCAATTATCATGTTCTCATCTTATCAATTCCAACGTGGATCCTAATTGATCATAATCATTCTGTGTAATGCATGAGTTATTCTAAAATATAATTGATTAAAATGGGTGGGGGGGGGTCATCCAATGATTATAAAACATCTACATCGATATGGTCGGTGACATAAGGTGACATACTTAGTGCACATGATCGTTTGCCCGCATTTTCTAGGATTCAATATTGACATAAAATATATACAGTTTGTATAGAGTCTAAATACCCAAGTCTAATAGCTGTAAATATTAGGACACACAATGACACATCTTTTTTTAATTTTTTTTTAATTTCGATCTGTCCAATGTCTCAATTGAATATAAGACTTACCGTAATCTCCCGCGTAGAAGGCGCAGCTCGCGTAGAAGGCGCACCCCCAACTCAAAGAAGGCCTTTTCACGTAGAAGGCGCACTTACCTCTTCTGGATCGACTTCTGGAAAAACCCGCGTATAAGGCGCCCCCCCAACTCACAGGGGGCCTGTTTCGCGTAGAAGGCGCCCCCCTCCCCACCCCCCCACCCACCTCTATGAGTTCAAGCTGTCATCGGCATATGGTGGGCCTTATCCCCGGCGAGCGCATCGACACCGACCAGTCTGCCACGCTGCTGGCTCTATGAGTTCAAGCTGTCATCGGTACACGGTCAGCATAATGCCCGCTGAGCGCCTGTACACGGACCGGGCTGCCGCGCTGCTAGCTCTATGCGTTCAAGCTGTCATCGGCGCATGGTGGGCCTTATCCCCGGCGAGCGCATCAACACCGACCGGTCTGCCACGCTGCTGGCTCTATGAGTTCAAGCTGTCATTGGTACACGGTCAGCGTAATGCCCGCCGAGCGCCTGTACACGGACCGGGCTGCCGTGCTGCTAGCTCTATGAGTTCAAGCTGTCATCGGCGCATGGTGGGCCTTATTTTTGGGGTGTTTTCCCAATTGAGATGTTGGAAAAACCCGCGTATAAGGCGCACCCCCAACTTAAGGCAATTACCCTCCCGCGTATAAGACCCAGCAGCATTTTGTTTTGCGTAGAAGACGTGCCTTATATGCGGGAGATTACAGTAACATCGTAAATACTCCATATCAGCGATGGATTTAGCTGAGCTCATCAGTTATCTATAAGAAAATGAGATACAGTGGGCTACCCAGCTTTTAATATTGAGGATATTTTTGGAAATGGTGAGCAAAAGTGTTGTCAGCTTATAGTGCCACTCAATTCAGATATGCCACTGTTTTATTTTCGTTCCTTTAGGTATTTCCTATTGTAAATTAAGAAAATTAGGAGGATTTCCGGTTTTTTGGGGATCAGTGAGTGGCATCGCTGACTCATGAATCCTAGGCTGAGGACATTGCCTTATAATATTCAGTATGTTGATCATGTGTAAGTTGATAGGGCACAATATGGGATAGATGAAAGCGTTCCCTTATCACCATACCTAACCATGCAGAGACATGTCACACTAGAACAAAGGGAATGGGATTACTTCTGAAATGGGGCGCAACCAGCCAGGCCCCAGCTCCCTCACCGCAAAAGATACAAAAGTTATGAGAAAAATATGAAGAAGTAGGTTATAAAGAAATGAAAGAGAAGCAATGACCGGTATAAAGTGTCAGTTTTTTTTGTTTTTTTTTTCTTTCACAGAAAAGAGATCGCCTGTGGTTATAGTTCTGATATTTTAATTTTACATTGATCTTGTTTTCAACCCTTTATGTGCCTATGATACTTTAATGTACACAAGTAGTCTCTCCATGGCTGCATTCATGCATCATGCTGACTTGAGGGACTGATACACTTCTGAAGGTTTGGCATGATGCGTCTATGCAGTGCGGGCGAGTCGATATGCCAGCACTGCAATGATGCATCATTAGTGACAACCAAGGGACATGTACATGGAAACATGGTGGGTCTTCAAAGGGTTAACCTAGTCTCATCATTTGATGGGGGCCATGGGTGGAGGGGGTTGGAAGCAGGATCTTGAGGACAAGCACCTGGTGTTGATAATACAATAACGACAGTCCAAAAACGGTGCTGCCTTGACCGCTTTTGGCTCACATGACATGGAACTTACCAAACGGGCAAAAGTCTAAAAACTGGATTAGGATGGATAAAAAAAGTGGATGAAATGAAGTAGAGGTTAAAATAAAATGTATACAAATGAAATACGACCGCTGGTGGTGGCACTTTGTCGCTGCAATGTATCTGTGGTATAATGGGCCCGCCTCTTACCCCCCCCCCACCCCCACCCCTCCGCATATGCCATTCACATGTCATTTTTCCAGGCTCGGATCACAGTGCTGCGTAGGATGGGATAGCTGATGGGGGGGGGGGGGTCGGGGGGGGGGGGGTCAGGTGATAAAGCGGTCACATGAAGTGCAGAAAGGGTAGGGGGTCTGGGCGAGGCAGGGAAAGATACCTAAATATGACAATATGGACGGGGCCATTTCCTGGCGTGTCTGGTCATTATATTACCCACCTTGTACGAGAAAGATAAAGGCAAGTAAAAAAAGAAGTAGATAAAAAGATGAATTAGGTGACCTTATTCCCGCCGTCTATTGATACGAACTCGGTCAGCTGCCGTGAGAAACATCGTTTTTCTTTTCACATAATTGTTTCTCGGGGTATTCTTTCGCCATTGCATGTATACCTGAGAGGCGCCTGTCCACATTCTGGGTGATAATGATGACAGTTGTGTCGGTCGGGTGTCCAATTAACATGGGGTATCATATATTCGTTATAAATAAATGTTAACAATTATAAAACCACAGGATAAAACCAGACCGTTATCCCTGTGGTGGAGGGCGGACATGCAGGTGTAGCCATTGCACTTTGAATCTTTGGACGCAGATTACAGTGCATTGAAGAAATTTATCAATCTTCTCAAAAATTAGAATCACATTTTTGAGTCCTTTTAAAAGTGAGTTTTCTCTATTACCTTGGGGAGTTGTACATTTTCAACTTCTCCTGCAGATGTTAATAATTTAGAAATACAGCTGCGAAGCATTTTTCTTTTGTCCAAGAACAAGGTCATGATAACAAAAAAAAGGAGTAATGACATTTTGTATAAAAAAAGTTGATATCCAATAGGTCCCTCCGCATAAAAGAAAGAATAATTTACCAATTGTGCATAGATTGAGAGGAATAATGATCCTTTAATCGAGACCAATTACCAATTATTTCTTCAGTCTTGTCTGATCAGCTGATCAGAAGATCACGAGTCCAGCCCCGGGGAGTCCAGAAACGCTGCAAAGTACTACGCATTTATCTGCCCAAAACTCTTTAATAATACTGTTTGATTTGATATTTACCGCAGGTGTCTGGTTCAGAGATGTCAGACCTTCAGAGGTCTGTCTATTTCAGATGTTCAAACTTTCCCAAAAGTCAGACATCTCAGAGGCTTCTTCCATCTTGTGGTCATAATATAGATATAGATAGAGGGAATTACATTAATCATAGATACCCTTACAACATGCCCTTTCTACTTATATGGAGCATAGGGCTGAGCATAGTCCAGGCTTCAGCAGGTGAAATTAAGCATGCCTTGTGCTGCTGCCTGCCCTCTAGCCTTTTCTAGACAAACCACCTTTCAGAGATCAGAGGATCTCTGAAATCTCATTTCAGAGGACATGAATCTAAGCTGACTTCTGATTGGCTGAAATTCAAATGCAGTCTTTTAATTGTTTTTCTATCACCATCCAATGTAGAGATGGGTTTAAAGGTTTTTAATGAGGGGAACAGGTTGAAATGAAGATGAGATGGGTGCTTTTAGTATAA
Source organism: Acholoe squamosa (assembly GCA_949317995.1). Lineage (NCBI taxonomy): Eukaryota > Metazoa > Annelida > Polychaeta > Phyllodocida > Polynoidae > Acholoe > Acholoe squamosa. The sequence continues at coordinate 56,975,541 of OX439038.1, forward strand.
TAAATTGAGGGAAATGGGTGCTTTGCTAAGACCCAAAAATTTCAGAGGTTGAGCCCATACCCAACTGACATCTCTGCTGGTTTGATCTGGATCAACAAACTATTTACACTGTTTTCTTGTATTTCAGAGTACAGTAACATCATGCAGGTGATAGCGGCTGTGGTGGCTGTGGCCCTGTTCGTGTTTTTCTTCATATTCTGCGTTATTCTGGCACAGCGGCACCGTGCACGACGTCCACGTGACGACAGGCTCCACCTACCGGGAGACTGTGAGCACGGGCGTCTCCATGCACACCACCACTCACCACTCCACACTGAGGTACGTCTTATCTACTCTTATCTATAACCCTGCAAGGATAAGGTGACCATTATTTGACAAGGGGTTAAAATTCACGACCCCCACCCGGGACCACACCCCTCTTGATAATGAACGGCCACTCCCTAAGCAACAGGGATTCCTGGACAGGCCCGTAACTAGGGGGGGTTCGTCGGTTCGAAGGAACCCCCCAGGCCCCTTATGGGCCAAAAACGTTCCACCCTAGGTAGCCCAAAAGTGCACATGATAAGCTACATGTCAGTTTTTGCGGGTTGTAAATCGGACAATTATTAAGGTTTTTAGAGAGTAAACCTTAAAATTAGGACATTTTGCCTCAAATGACCCATTACCATACAGATTTGTATACAAATTAAGTTAATATTTGCTGTTTATTATATGAAATTTTTGGCGGGTTCCACCTTTTAACTGATCGAGTTCCACCTTATCGAAAATTGAACCACCCTGCGACAAGGGCTAGTTACGGGCCTGCTGGAGATAATTTTCTTTTAGAAATCATACCGTGTAGGTTGAACAGACATTGTATCTTACAATTCACAAGTAGCCATCGATGGAGATATGTTGACTTGTACCTCTGATGTGTGCTTTGATACTTCCTGAACGCTGTGATCATGTAACAACTCATCTAGAACCATTGCTACCATCCATTTTATCAAGTGATATAATAAAAAATGTTAAAATATATACCCGGTAGCTTTCACCCGGTCTACCATTAGAGTGCAGGGTGATGGAAGTACATTGTAGTTGATAGGATTCTGAGTAATATCACTTTGTAGATCCTCAATGACGATGCGCATATTACAGAAGAGGACATCAGGGAGCTTGGGTAATTGGTTATCATAATGCGTGTATGAAGCCCTGGTGAGGTACCAGCCAGGCTGCATTCTACAAGTGTGATGAATAGAGATTGCAATTTCCCTATTAATGTACGAATCCCAATATTTCACACCGAATTTACATGGTATTAAAATAACATTATACATGTAATATGATAGAAAATTCTTAAAGTTGGAAGAATGGAAGGTTTCCTACTTTGTGTCAGCAAGGCAGTAACATTTGTGCATCTATAGACTTCTGAAGGAATGACACGATGCCTCAGGTTTGTGCCAGTGAGTTAATATTTATTTATTGGTACATCATGAAGCAGGTATATTGTGTCAAAACTCTTCACTGCAGTGACACATCAGATTGCATGTTGTGCGCCAGCAAATCTACGTCTTAGACGTAGTGTGTTGCTAATGTGAATCTTGCCAGCTGCAAGCTTTAAAGTTAAAAGACAAAATATGTATATGCAAAAGAAAAAGAAAGAAAATAGAAAAGATACCAAAAGAACATCAGGCACTCTAGAAAAAAAGTGAAGATCCATCCATAAATGAAAATGCTGCATGTTGTTGGCCGACCCTGAATTAATGATATGGGGGTTTTTAATATGTTGTAACACGCACATCGTGTGGGGAATTAAGTGGACTAAGAGGTAAATTATCATTCACAAATTGCCTCATCTATAATACCTACAAGTAAATCTGACCATTCGTTCAAACGTAAACCCAACGTACTTCACAGAATATAGGACGGTAAGATGCTGCAAGGTTCATTTTCGTCGTCATGCTGTATGAAGACGCGGGTTTCAAGATACCGCAGGTTTCAAGATATACAAATAGGAGACAAGGTAGCCTGGATGTTTTTCTCGATAAAGATATGTTGAGTAGTCCTCCAACCGTAACCTTTTTAAGAGCCCATATTTGCATTGATGCCCCATGAAGGGCATTATTTGACCCCCTAGAGAGTTAATCGCCAAGTAAAAACAGTCCGTTTCATGTATAGGACCTGGCTTGCAGTAGGGTTGTCGTACAGATATTGTTAAGGAATAAATCCTGTAGAAATGACAGAGGGAACTATAGGGACAGTTTGGACTGCTTAGTGTTCTTTTTAATCCCAATTTCTTGGCACGAGAGGTCAACTCATGGTGTTCATGAGTTAACAGACTAGGTCAGCATTCTTGCGTCAGGCTAACCCTGCAGGGTTGGATACACCCTGGCAGGGTTAATATGGCACACAAATGTAGGGCCAAAATACGTCAAGGCTCTGTTTGGCCCCTAAGTGGTTAGATGACGGGTGGCCAGGGTTCTATGAACACCCCCCACCCCCACCCAATGTATTAGTGTGGCCTCCATCTCTTTGTTTCACTCCCTCCAGGCTTGGTTTTATCATTTTAGCTGCTGCCCACGCGGCCTGCCTGACATTCTCAAGGCATGAGCCTGACCAGTTTCGACTTAACCTAACCCCAAGTAAAAAGGAGAGAGATAAAACGTATGGGAGCGAGGAGCAAATCATATAAACCATTCTTCTATGACCCCAGCTATGCTTCTGACAAATCTAAGGTTGATATAGTTATGGACAGACAAAAACTGATTCAATCTCAGGCTAGATAATGAGCATAAATTACATCATCGAAATAGGCTAATGGTATTGTCGTATTAGCCTTTATATCAGCCAGAATGAGATGGGGTAGATGGGATGGGGCGTAGTCTTTGGGTTTAGTGAATTAACCAGTGATATACATAGTACACGAATAAGGAAATTTCCAAAATGAAGTGAGTATACCAATTAACGCCACGTCATACACCACTTTGAAATTTCCAAAATGGGCTAGAGGTGAGGGTCTCAAAGAAAATCCAAACAGTAGCGTTCTTGGTGGGCATCAATTTAACCCCTGCAAACGTCACATTTAACAAGTGCAGCTAAAATGGTAGATGCTGTTTATGGCATTTTGCTATTTGGAGAATCTCTTGAGTTTTAATTTCACTCTGGAATAGGTTAGCGGTTTTAGACTCACTTTTGGATTGATTGAGCCTTAGTTTGGAGTTGGGAAACCGCCAAGATATCTGGAAATCAATTGGTAGATGAGAGAGAGACATGGCTCAGACAGAAATCAACATAAATAAATGGTGACTTCAAGTAAGTTGTGAAATAAATTCCTGACAGATGTGCAGGCTTGATAGATGGCGGTCAGTATTAACAATCAACTAGTGCTGCTAAATTGAATGAATCTATCCAACTTTTGTACTATTATGTTTATTCTCTACCATTCCCTTTCCGCTCCATATCAGTTTATCATGACACTTCTGTGTTGGATGAAGAGACTGATAGTGGATTTTACATTTAATTAAGAGTTAGGCTGTGTAAAAAAAACTTTTGGACGAAGTTAGAAATGCTTACATCACCTCCCCCCGCCAACCTATGGTGTTCTGAATCATTCTCAGATCATTCTATATGATTCCATCACTCGACAATCTGGCACAATCGAGTTAGGGAGGGGGACAAGGACATGTTTTGTTCTCAATTGTGCCCATAGGTTATTGATATATGCTTTGAAAAGGCCAGAGCCTTTGGACATGCTCCAAACTTTCATTTTCTGGAACATTTTGCCCAGACCTTGAGACTTTACCAACAATGGCCGTGGTCTAAATGTAATTCATTGATATACAGTGAAGTGTTAAAGCACAGACCCCTGTGAATACTGTCTCCAAGCAGACTTTGGTCATTTAGTCTATATCCCGTAGGACCATGAAGGCAGCCGGTATGATTGCAGTGTCCAGTCAGGCACCATTTACAAACATGAGAACCATTATAGAGGTTGATATGGCAAGTTGACATATCAGCACATTACTGTATGTGCTGTAGGCGCTACCTGTATCAGGTTGATATGTCAGCACATTGGCAGGTTGATATGTCAGCACATTGTGTGCTGTAGGCGCTACCTGTATCAGGCTGATGTGGCAGGTTGACATATCAGCACATCATGTGCTGTAGGCGCTACCTGTATCAGGCTGATGTGGCAGGTTGACATATCAGCACATCATGTGCTGTAGGTCCTGCCTGTATCAGGCTGATGTGGCAGGTTGACATGTCAGCACATTGTGTGCTGTAGGCGCTACCTGTATCAGGCCGATGTGGCAGGTTGACATATCAGCACATCATGTGCTGTAGGCGCTACCTGTATCAGGCTGATGTGGCAGGTTGACATATCAGCACATCATGTGCTGTAGGTCCTGCCTGTATCAGGCTGATGTGGCAGGTTGACATGTCAGCACATTGTGTGCTGTAGGCGCTACCTGTATCAGGCTGATGTGGCAGGTTGACATATCAGCACATCATGTTCTGTAGGTGCTACCTGTATCAGGCTGATGTGGCAGGTTGACATATCAGCACATCATGTGCTGTAGGTCCTGCCTGTATCAGGCTGATGTGGCAGGTTGACATATCAGCACATCATGTGCTGTAGGCGCTACCTGTATCAGGCTGATGTGGCAGGTTGACATATCAGCACATCATGTGCTGTAGGTCCTGCCTGTATCAGGCTGATGTGGCAGGTTGACATCAACATGTTTGCTGTAGGTGCTGCCTATATGCTAATGTGGCAGGTTAACATCAACATGTTGTTTGCTGTAGGTGCTGCCTGCATCAGTATCATGATTGACAAAAAAAAAAAAAAAATGGTTGACATGTCAGCAAGTTGTCTGCTGTAGGTGCTGCCTGTATCAGCCTGATGGGTGACATGTCAGCATTTTTGTCTACTCTAGGTACTGCCTTCATCAGGATGATGGTTGACATGTCAGCATTGCTGTCTGCTGTAGGTGCTGCCTGCATCAGCCTGATGGGTGACATGTCAACATTTTTGTCTGCTCTAGGTACTGCCTTCATCAGGATGATGGTTGACATGTCAGCATTGCTGTCTGCTGTAGGTGCTGCCTGTATCAGGCTGTGTGACATAGCATTTTTGAATAACAAAAAAAAATCAAGAATAAGTTAGCACTTAACCCCAAAGTTAATGAAAGAAAGCATACACAAAGGTTCCCGACACTTTAACTCTTAGAGCATCGTTAATGAAGTGGTTGCCTTTCATTATACAGCCCATTGCTAAACCATTGAGGAATGAGGCACATGGCTGCTACTGAATGGGACCTTGTTTGTATTTAACAAACTATGTTTTTACGATCTGAAAATATGAAATATCCAAGATATTTAAACGGCAGCAAGGGTTTAAAGTAATATAATCAGAACCCCTCAATAAAAAGCAAGTATGTTTTTTTATCACAGGATCAAGACAAGGAGAAAAAAAAGACAAAATGTCAGAAATGGCTTCAACAAATGTTAACCCTTAAGACCTGTATACTAGGTCCACTGAAGCACTTGCGATTCACTCACTCATGCTGCATGTTGGGTTCATTACATCACGGACCTGAAAGACTGGATTCAAATCAGTATAGCATTGCAGTCTATCAACTGTGCCATGGGTCCCTGGTGGGAGAAATGGGAACTACTAATGGTAGGCCTTAACATGACCTACAGAAGATATTTTTTTTGCCTCATTTAGCTTTGTCACAGGTCGTTGATTTAAAAAGTGGATATTTTTGAGAAAAGTTTCTGTTTTGAAGTGTGTTTTTTTTTTTAGAAAAATTGCCAAAAATTAACCCCCTCCTAGAAAATTTTCTTCTCATGATTTCCATAGGAAATCACTTGGGTCAAATCCTTTTGAATTATGGATCTATCACAATTCTAACAAAAGAAAATTATCTCCTGACTGCCACTTTATAAGTTCGGGGCTGAATTAGCTTAATATTTCTATCAGAATGACCCGGGCTTCCCTAGCCCAATTAAAAGAGTCTATAATTCCTCTTTTCTGTCCCCTCGGATGTGTGTGGTGCACATATGCGCGGGCACTGACACATACCTCTGTGAAATTGTGTAATGTCGTTCTCGCCATGAATATTACCTCAGCTGTTGAAATATTACTCACTCACTCTATCAGAATGACCAATCCAAGATAATGAATATGTTGAATGGTGATTGCATAATGCTCTGATGTTTGCACAATTCATGGATTACAAAATGTTGTATAGAAAGAGCAGAGAGGCGACGCTTTGGCTCTCCAATGCTAAAGAATAAACATTCCATTGGGAAACCTTTTGTCAACCTTCTTTCCTGCTCTTTTGGGGTCTGTTAACCAGCTGCAGTGCTGATGTCATGCTAGTTTGTGCTGGCTGCCCCCCTAGCTATAATACAAACCTACCACCCCTCCTCTTCCGAGTTACATGCGACTATGGCGCATTCGTCTAGTTATAGTTACAAAAATTACATATTATTTGTAAGAATAAGTTATGAATAAATAGAATATGAGATGTTTAACATGCTGGCTCTGTGCTGCTACCTAGTGAAACATAAGGATTTCCATTGCCATCTACTGGCAGATTGTGACACACCCATGGCACACCTCTCCCAAAGAAGGCCTTTCTTTCATATCCAGTGTTTCAGGTCCATGATTACATGTACATGTGGGCTCTGCTTAATACACTTTACCATTGATGAACCCAGTATTGTATAAAGAATGTAAAAAAAATCTGTAAAGGGGGTGCTATTCAAACAATAGTTTGCTTGATTTATATGTATTAAAAAAAAAGAGAATAAAGTCATCCCACTAAAGGGCGAGTAACTCACCGGTGTCGTTGTCGTGTGATATGACCTGGTGTCATGATGTTGAATGAGGAGTCATGCAGTCTTTAAAGGGTTAAGATGATACATATCCATGGGCTTACTCATCTAGAGCTGTACAGTTTAGGCAGACCCATTTGATAGCAGCACATCTGTGGTACAAAAAGGCCAGACGGAAAGTCATAAAATAGTAATCCCATGTTATCCAGGCACAGGAGGCTCTGGCCTTCTTAACAGCCATTCCATTTCAGCACTGGGGAGGCAGTGTATACTGAGCAGGTCATAGACCCCATTCTCATACTTATTTAATTGACTCGACATATTATGCAAAGTGAAGCATGGAGAAGGTGATATATAGAGAGAGTCGACTACTGCCAACTGCTGTAATCTCAATATATTATTCCCATAGTAAACAATAAAAATAAGTATACGATATCATGTATATGTATATTTTATAATGATAGGGAATGGTGGAAGTTTTCCATTTTGTGCTGGAACCTTTATATTGAATTACATTACCTCCTGTATAGTACTGACCAAAAACCAATCGATTTTTCTAGGAAGTGATGGATATCCCCCACTGTTTAGCTATGATATATAGATAAAAGACGATGGAAGTATCTGAAATGCAGTGGTGATCTTAATACCTAGATAGTGGCAGGAATCATCAACATGGCATTGTGTTGCATATCAGTAGATATACAGTGATGATTCATGTCACATTTTACATAATGTAAGGGATGTGCAGATCGAATGATATGTTAAATTATTCTGTCGCACTCCTTAAAAATTGAAATTGTTATATTTGAAATTGAAATAATATAGAGATGGCCTTGAAGACAGACACATTTGTCATTTGCAGGTATCTCATTCTGATTAAAAAAGAATACTGTCTGGTTCTGCCAGCTGCCCTGGGTATTAATACCAACAGGTGGAACTGTAGCTGGTCTGAAATGAGAGTTTAATCTGTCCAGTGGTACTGTCAGTGTCTCTTCTATCCTCTTTTCAAAGGTTTATGTCAGGAATGATGTTGCCGACTAGTGAGTTGGGGGGGGGGGGTGTCTTTGGATTAAATGAAGAAACTGACCGAGTTTTGCCTAAAAAGGGGAGAGAGGGATGAGGAAAGTTCCAAATTAGTGGCATGGTTTGTGAATATCCCGAGAATATTCTTGTAGTGACTGTGAAATTGACAAGATGTGGGGAATTCCCATGAAAAGACTCCCGCGTATAAGGTGTGTCTTATACGCGGGGTTTTAGTTCTCCCCAAATCCACAAGGGGGACACCAAGACCTTTCTTTTGATATGTTACACTTCCTCTAAGTCCTAATAGGACATAATGTGGGTCAGAGGGGTCTGGGGGACCCTAGGTACATGTAGCTTTTTGAATTTTTAAAATCCATTCAGTAGAAAAAAAAAAGATATGAATTTTTATTTTTTTGGCAATATTTTCAAACTCTAGGTGCGCCTTATACGCGAGCTGCGCCTTATACGCGGGAGATTACGGTACATACATGAATATGCATGGGTTGCTATCATTTCTCGACCTATTCATTGACTATGACTATTTGACTTGGGCCTATCGCTGACTGGAGCCAGACTCTGTCGGAGTAGAGCAACTCGAATTAGGTCAGTTTGGAGAATTACTTTAGCCCAGGACAACTTAATTTCGCCATTCAAAATAGTTATGGACTCTTTGCTTCTATACTTGTGCCCACCCCGGGAAAAAAGGGGAGACCCTCTTGGAGTTACCAGCAATGTAGATAACTTTGCCTTTGTTTTTTGTTGTAATGGCTCTTTGCTCTATAAAGGAAATGCTGAATCGGCTGAAGTGGGCTAGTTTAAAGATAGCCAAGGATGGGGTTAGGTATACAGGCCTCAAGGTTGCTGTTAGAAAATGAGCTTGGTTTGGGGGTGTAGAGGGGTAATTAGGGAGTATTTGTGGGCTTTACGGCTGGTGTATTTATCTATAGGCAGTCGTTGGCTGCCGCCAGGTATCGATCGCAGTCTGGATCGGTTCTGGGGCAATAAGAAATAGATGAGAGACAGTAAATTGTCTGAAGCGGCTGCCTCTGATCACTGTTCTTTCTGCTGAACCACCCACCCACCCACCCACCCACACACCCATTGGCAATGCTGTTCCAACCTCTGCACCCCTGCCGTTGTCCTACCCGTGCAGAATAAGCATAGGTCCTTGTGGTAGGTACCAGTCATTTGATAATCTATATACTCTAGAGTAATGAATCAATCTTATGACAGAGAAAAACAACAAACATAAACAGACGAATAAATATCCAGCATAATCCTAATTCATAACCCATTGCAATATATGGGTTATGGTGAGTAAATAGTTATGAGTTTTATTTCCTAGTGCTTATGGTAGAGAGTAAAGAGTGTCTTTAGTTGATTTCTGTCCTGCCACCACTCAGGAAGAATGGGACACAAAAGTCACATACACATGTATTTCTCTGCTGTTCCTAATACATATATTTCCACGTGATACATGTATTTCCATGATTTCCATATGCTCTCATAACGCGCAATGTAAGACGCCGCTGATACTTACTAGCCTATACAACACGGAATGAGATGCCCTGAGATGATGCTAGACTAGAGCCTCTCTAGCCTACCACTACCTTTTTTTATAGATCCACCCCGCCCTCATTTTAATTCTTTCAGAGCAGCCGATACAGCCATCATAATGTATCATGTCATCCCTAAGGGGTTTGTATGCTCTCAAATGGTGGGCATGATATGGGGAGTGTTGGAGATGGGATGTGAAAGTAAACTTGAAGTAATAATAAAAGTAAAGACCTAAATTCTAAACATTTACATGTTAATCATATGGGGTAGCTTTTCATTTTCTAGCTCGTCAAGTAGATAAACGCTACCGTTAGTTTACCTATTTTTCCAATGCCAATGCATTTCAGCAGGCATGTTTCATGCAGAATTAATATTTGGCCCCATATGTTGACGGGGAGTGTTCTCTATACATATGTTACCTGTGATAGGAACACACCCATATATCACTGCATTTAAAACTTTGAAAAATCATACCTGTCAGCCTAAGGATAGACCCAATGTAATGATCACACATAATAAAGATGAATGCCCCGATAAGCTCCCACATATATTGGAGAACATAACCTCTTTCTGTTTGAAGTAAAACGTTTTGGTCGTGCTTCAGGGCACTAAGTGGATTGTTCTTTAGTTGGGGGTCGTCATTAAGATATCCTTGTGTAGGAGTTATGTTCCTTTGACTGTATCTGGGCAGACCTTTATGCTATACCATGTCTTAACAATGTGATGCGGTAAAGAAATGAAAATGTCATCAAGAACACACATAAAACAATGTACACGTATAGTGTCAAGTATCAGTTTTCCTGATTCTAAAGAACTCCAGAATTACATTTGTCTCCATTAGATTTTGAAAACTTCCTGCATGCTTCATCAGTTCTTGAAGAGGAGGTAGAGGGACAAACTGCTCAAACCAAAGTGCAGTGCCCAAGCAGCAAGGACACAGTTTAATCTTCCAATGGTGACTCAGTTTGAAAGCATCATGAGAAACAGTGCTGTATCAGCGTCTACTCTTATTCTATCATAACACAGACCAGGGCAGCAGTGGTGCAGCAGTAGCACAATGGTAATAGCAGCCGGCAAGCAGTAATGAAAAGCTGCAATCTCAAACATGTACAGTAAAGGAGATAGCAGTGTTTTAACAGTATCTACATATTTCGTGAGTTAGCTTATTTCTCGGTGTACCAACGTCGTGTGTTAGACGATCCTTTTTTTATAATCAATATAAAAAGTACTTAATTATACATCGGACGTTGTCTCCTTTACTGATGCTGGTATGACGTTACTGGAGTGGAGGGTGACATCTGAGGATGATAAAAGGAAACCAACGTAAAACAAAGTTTCCTCATAATAGTTACACTATATATAAAAATGGCTTACTAGATCGCTGGTTATAAACTACAGATTTTTTACTGCTTCAGCCCACAGTATACCCTTGGGGTACCAGACGAAGCAAAATTTTAAAGCTGTGAAGCAGGTGGGAAAATGCCAGCTAACTCGACCTGGTATACAGAGAATACTACAAAAATATTTCCAAGATTTTGTGATGTTTTACCAACTTGATTAGATCTATTCCTAATATTTTACTATTGTAATTTTCAAAATTGTACTTGGGAAATCGTTTTATAGCCTAAAAAATCGCTGTTCTAGCTGAAACGGCCGCCACCTTGGATCTCGTTCAAAAAATATCGGTGCTTCCCCTAGCTTTACCATTAGAGGAAACTTCTCAATCTCTTCAATAGCTTCGATTTGATGGGTCATACATGAAAATCTGATGTATAGTTCCAGAGAAGTTCTCTGAAACTGAAAACCTCCGAGAGTATCTGCTTGGAGAGTGTAGAATCGTTTGGCACAACATCACGTCACTAGGCAACGTCACGTCACTAGGCAAAGCCGTGTCACTAGGCAATGTCAGTAGCGTCATGAAACAAGCCACAGTTCCCGTCAGAATAGGCCCCAGTTTACCATTTTACCATGGTATAGGTCCCAGTTTGTCGGGAAAATAGGTAGGCCCAAGTTAGTCGTGAAAATAGGCCCCAGTTTGTCGTGAAAATAGGCCCAAGTATGTTGTGAGGATAGGCCCCAGTTTTAATCCGTGAGGATAGGCCACAATTTGCTGTGAAAAAAGAAAAGGCTTGACTACCCCCCCAGTGCCGAAGGCACTAGTTAATAATACAAAAATGTATATAAATATATACGGAATGGAGTAAATATTTCATATCTTTCTCGTGAAAGCAGTGTCCGTCGCTATAATCAGATTCCTGGAAGAACTGAAAAGCAGACCAGGAAGAAAATTGAAATAACACAAAACACATAAATAAATGATTGCATTTGATATACAGACTATATATTTAGTCATTCTAAAAATATCCTCGCATTAAAACACGTGTTTAGTTTATCCCACCCTCCAGGCTGATAGTTTTGTTTGAAAAAAGTTATGTGCTCCTTGAGGTGCGTAGTATAAAGAGAGACAAGTATTGTCTAGGATGGGGCACCGCTGTCATTGGTTATTTTGGCAAGGTCAATATGGAGTGGTTTTGAAATTTATCTGGCGTGTTGTGCGAGCAGACATTTTAACCCCCTATGCACCGACATACACTCACGTCTGGACGAGCTCCAGTTGGGAATAGAGAGGGGTTAAAAAGAAGAAGAAACAAGATAAAAAAAAAGAAGAAATATCATGAAACTGCCCAGACACCACCACTACGGTTTCTCTTGAGTATATAGGGTTTCCCTAGCCCACTTAAAAGGGTCTATTTCTCCTCTTTCCTATCCCCTCGGGATGTGTGTGGTGCACATATGCGCGGGCACAAACACATTCCCCTGTGAAATTGTGTAATGTAGTTCTTGCCATGAATATGACCTTAGCTGTCGAAATGGCGTTAAACCTCTATTACTCACGCTCTCTCTTGAGTATGACTCTACCAGTAACACCACCAATAGCTTAAATAGGTAGTCCAGTGGAAAAAGGAACATCTAGAAGAAATAAAGGTCTGTGTATGTGTCTGTATTTTGTACGGCTTGGGTGCTGCTAATGGTACGTTTGTGTATTTCCTGGTATATACAGACTGTATGAAGCACTACGCCCACTGCACGTTGCCAAAACGTAGCAGACCAGCATAAAGCACTTGGCAGACGACTTTAATTCATTTACGCCACACAGTGAAGTGGGCTGTGTCTGAGCTGCTGGCTGCCCGGGGGTTGCCTGCACTGCCTGCTCAGTCAGCCACACCACATGGACTAGCCATTATCTAGCAACTGCAGGGGGGGGGGCATGATTATTTTTTCACAGAAAGTTAGTAGGTACTCCCCCACCGCCATCAGCCTCATCTAATTTGATCATTTCTTAGTTGATATTGTGATTCCTTGCTCCTCTTTTCAAGCACCCCCCTTAAGTAAATGACTAACTCCCTAAAACAGTGGACCTTTCTAGATCTAACCATGTCTGTGGATGGAGCAAGCAAGCAGGCGTGAGGCAGTGTGTTATCTTTGGTGTTGTTGTGGCTGGTTCCTTCTAATGCCTTGATATGTTTTTGTGGTGTTTGCTTGCTTTACGAGGAGCAGACGACAGAACTCTCTCTTTTGCCGCTCCCCAAGGTCCCCTGGTAGACCAGGGAAAATTCCATAAAATTTTTAGCTCTAAACCTTCCTAGAGGCATTTTTTAGTACAAGTCGGCAACAGTGCTATTCTGGGTAATTTGGGCATGCTGAACAAGAAAAATCACTTGTTGCCAAGCTCAAAAATAGCTGCCTCTGGCTCAAAATGCTAAAAACAAAATGGCTGCCATTTGATTTAGAGAAATACCAGAAAATGAACAATAACTTTCATTCCTGGCCATGTTTTACCTCAAAATGAAGGGAATGGATAGCCTAGACCATTCCAAGGAATATCCAAGTGATATAGTTAATTTCAATTGCCAAAAATCCCCAAAAAACAAGGTGGCCACCTTAATTTTTTGAGATAATCCAGAAACCACACAATTATCAGCACTACCCATCATGTTGTACCTCAAATGCCTGGGCCAGTTCTGGCCATCATCTAAGTGAGAAGACAAAATTAAAATGTCAAAAAAAAAAAATGTGGACAGTCAGCTCTGAGACATGCTATAAAACTCACAACTTTAATCTTTCCTAGCCTTGTTATACTTCAAAATGAAGGTAAAAGACAAACAAGTCCATCTCAAGCACTAACCAAGATTGGAAGATGGCCTCCTTTTTTAGATAATCCATAAAACACACAATGCTCAACACTACTCATTATGTTGTACCTCAAAATGAAGGGATTCAAAAGTCTCAGTTGGTTCTGCTCATTATCAAAGTACCAAGTCATTTTTGGAATTGTAAATTTAACAAAATAACTGTAAATTAGTTGAAAATAAAAACACACAAAAAGATAAAGCACTCAATAGGTGTTGTTCCTAGTTTTATCAGTCAATTTTGACACAAACCATAACACAGTCAATATCCATCATTCCAAATTGTGTTGTACCTCTACAAGAAGAAATAAAGAGCGAACTCTATCCAAGCAGAAAACAGTATTCAAATTGTCAAAAAGCCCCCCTCCATAAATCTAGATGGCTATAATTTTTTGATTTTTAGAAAATCTAAAAAGTATGCCTTGCTCAACATGACTCACATAGTTACACCTCAAAAAGAAGGCATTTCAGAGCCTAGGCTACCTTTGACCTTCATTAGGTGAACAGACAGTTGCTAAGTAAAAGGAAAATAAAACTACTGGTCTGTTAATCAGTCTTAGTCATATCATACCCCAATGTCATGTTTTCTAGTTAGTGCATGTGACTTCCCTTAGCATTGAGCTAACCTTTCGGTATCAGAAAAAGTACATTGGTCTTAGTGTCAAGAGAAATTACATGGGAAAAAAGCAACAAGGAGACAACATTGAAATAAAAGTGCACCTACTCATCATGCATAATAAAGATTAAATAGAAAATGGTCTAGAAACAATTGGGTGTGGGTAAGGCCTACTGAGAGTTTTTGAATTTTGTGACAATAGCAATGATTTTGTTTAGAAACATTGTTTAAAAGGAAGAAAAATGAAGGCTGGATAATGCCAAATTAATGGTATCATTGGCAAATGCCTACTCTTTCACTCTCATCCAATTGCAAGAAGATGAAAGCAACTACTCCATATTCACTGTATTCCACACGTTTACAGTTTCTTATAATACCAAGATTTATCCCAGTAATCCCTATTATACAAATATGTCAGAGATAGCTAAGACAGAAATATAATCATTGTGAAGTACAACTGTAGCCATGGATTCCTGCATGTCTGTCTATGAGATACAACCCCATACAAGAACACATATGATGTACCATATAGCACCCTTGATAAGTCACACCCCATGTGTAGGGCTTACCACCTGACTCAGGGCCTTATACTAAGGGTACTGTAAGAATCCACTGTGAATACCATATTATCTCTTTTCTTGTTTATTAATGTCAATATTTCTATTATAATATTATGAAGATATGGGACTTGTAGCTGTATCCTTTAGATTATGCAGTTGCCAAATGTAATGTTGAGAAACATCTCCGAAGAGTAAACATATCAGGTATTGACACACCTCTATCTCTTACTCAAGCTCAAATGCAGCAGTAAGACAATCAGGCTTGTATCACACACACATGGTACAAATATTCACAGTTCACCTCTTAAAGAGCAATAACTGTTTGGACATTGGATAACAGTGATTACCTTATAATTATGAGAAATATATTGGTTAAAAGGAAGACAGTGCACATGCTTTTGAGATGGGTAGCAATAATATGCTCATTTAAAAAGATTTAGAAGGCAGTGCTGTCTTTCTCCAAATTGTTCCTGGTAACTTAGATTCCCAGTAAATGATTTCCTTGTTTACAAGATTGACAAGGAATTTGAATTAGGTGAGTGATACAGGCAAAGGGTTAAACATGAGATCAAAACTATGAACACTATGATATTTTGCATGATCCTGTAAAATGCCTACATAAGTCCCAATTCCCTCACCTAACAAAGCGCCCCCATATGTTATCCTCAATGGGTTACACTTGATCAAAGACCATACCTTATCACTATCTTCCCCTCTTAAATCCTTTGTAGTTCATTGAAGTATCACACTTCTAGTTAACTTTAAATTCTTCCCTGTTTATCTTAAAGGTAGTATTTGCATTAAATCTGCATTCCCAGGCCAAATCAGGATGAGGAACTACCTTTCACAATATGATTGGTCCCAATGGGAGAAAACTGGGCTCTGCACTCTCTATTGCAGCAGATACTGCCTCTGGGAGTCCACTCCCACAAGATTGTACAGACTACCATGACTGACCTTATTGGTACCATGGATCAAGAGATGATAAACAATTTGCTAACATTTCACAAATGATATTATCCCAATCCTCTATGCCCATTTGTGAAAATGTGCATGTTCAAATAAGGATATACAGGTATGATTTGACAATGAATAATAACAAAGCTAAGGCCACATAAAAAAATAAGTTGGTCTACGGATTTTGGTTTTGAAAAAATGGTGCGAGCAAACAAAATCTTTTTTTTTTTTAAGAATTTTTTGGCTTCCAATGGATTCCTTGCTGGAAAACTGAGGCGAGTGAAAAAATTTTATTTAAAAAAAAAATTTGCCAAACATCACAAAAAGAAAACTTGTAGAAAGTGAAGCGAGCGAAATCTGTAGACCAGATTTTCTTCAAAGAAAAAAAAATTGTATTTCCGAAAATATGGAGAGGGAAATCTGTAGACCAACTTGTTTTTTTGGTGTGGCCTAAGTTATAGATGTTTTCAAAGTAGGTTAATAACAGCCAATGTTTGTTTTCTTTTACTTAACTGGCAACACAAATAGCTGCGTAGGCTTTTGAATTTTGAGGTACAACATGATATTTAATAATGAGAATTGCATAATTTTCAGATTTTCACATTTCTTTTCTTTTTTTAAAAAAAAAAATTGGGGGAGGGTTTGTGGAGGGTTTTTAACACTTCCAAAGTCACTTCCAATCTTGGTTAGTGCTTGAGATGGACTTGTTTGACTTTCACCTTCATTTTGAAGTATAACAAGGCCATGAAAGATTAAAATTGTGAGTTTTATAGATTGCCTCACAGCTGACTGGTCACCGTTTAGTTTTTTGACATTTTAATTTTGGATTTCAACTCACCAAATGTCTTCTCACTTAGGTGATGGTCAGAACTGGCACAGGCTCTTGAATCCCTTCATTTTGAGATACAACATGATATGAAATGTTTTTGGGGATTTTTTGGAATTGAAAATAACTATACCCCTTGGACAGTCCTTGGAATGTTATAGGCTATCAATCCCTTCATTTTGAGGTAAAACATGGCCATGACTGAAAGTTATTGTTCATTTTCTGGTATTTCTCTAAGTCGAACGACAGCCATTTTGTTTTTGGCATTTTGACACAGAAGCAGCCATTTTCAAGCTTGGCAACAGTGATTTTTGTGTTCAGCACACCCATTTTACCCAGAATAGTGCTGTTGCCAACTTGTACTAAAAAAGGCCGCTTGGTGATTGCATTTTTAAAATGTTCCCTGTGGGGTCGCATTATTCGCGATAGATATCATTTGTGAACGTCCCTTACTGCAAGTTTGGCGCTACCTCATGATGCAGCAGCAGACATACACCTGCCAAAGATGTTGTAGACTGGAACTTTTTGTCTGTGTCTTTCTGCTTGTACTCGGTCTGCCTTACCTCCTCCCCTGTCTGCATACTTATAAAAATCAAGTGGTAGCGGCCTTAACTTATAAATACCCTGGCCTTTATAAGACTCTGCTGGGGTGGGAGCCAAGGTAGGCCTGACTTGATATAAGAAGTGCTTTTGTTGGCTCTCAGCACCGTGTGAAACTACACCAGTATATAATATGAGGTGAGATGGTATCTCAGCTAAGGCCAAAAAAAAAAAAAAAGCTGTGTTTCCAGTAACATGACTTGATAAGGTAGGGTCGGTGGGTCGGATTTATTTATTTATTTAGAGTAGGGAACAGAGCCATTCCTGTATGGCCATCTTGAAATCAGTTATGTAACTGCCCCCCCCTGACGGCCATCTTGGATCTGGCAGAGGATTGTGGGGTAATCTCTTATCTTCCCCTCCACCCACAGAAAACAATGGGAACTGATAAGACTGATAAGCTGCCCCTGCCTCTATCTTAATCACCTTAGGGACCTGTCCATTGTTTTAGGTGTGAATGGAGGGGATTAGCCTGATAGGGAGACAATGGCTTGGTTTTACTCAGCCTGGATTATATGTGTTCTCCTAGAAAACTTTAAAATTTTAGTTCCTCTTGTGTTTTAAGTACTAAATCTATATATTGTTTAATTTTAGCATATTTGCTATCTAAAGGTATAGACTTTTAAAATATAGCTTTGTATAGACTATTAAGAAGGGCCAACCAAAGTAAACTGTACTAAGAGGTCAACTGCTGATCTAGCCCCTGACTACATGAGCCACCTAGCTAATTTGTTTGGTACTAGCAATGGCTTTGCTCCCCATAGGAAATGTTAGAGCACATATCAATGGATGTATCAAATTCTTCAATTTCATTGTAAAATAATGATGGGAAAATGACAACTGTAGGAGAGGGTAAGGATACAGGAAAAGTCCTCAAAAAGTAATGAAAAATTTCTTTAAAATATGAAAAAATGAGACAAAATTCTTCAAAATCACAAAAATAAAGAAGTTTTTTTTTGCCCCTGTTTTGCTAGGGTCGGTCGGGTTACTGGAAACAAACCTTTTTTTTTTAATTGGCCTAAGGTCATTTCAATAGGTTAGAGTAAATATAATTTGAAAGACGCACCATTATGGAAAGTGAAATTTTACTTTTGGACATGGCCTTTTCGATCATATCATATTGGTCGATGTACTCAGTGGGCAATAGATATCAGCCCCAGAAATTGCTAGTGGCATTTAGTAGTATATTTGTTGGCTCCTATGTCCCTGTGGACCAAGTGTGGTACACCCTAGAGTGAAGATGGGCTGGTGGTGCCCTATTTACCCCTTTGGTACAGCACAGCTTGGGGCTGGTAGTGACCCCTACTATGGGCCGATCCATAGATTATGTCACTGGAGGGGTGGGGGAGGGTGTCCATGGCTCCCATACATTTCTATAGTAAAAGCGTGCCAAAGGGGTGGAGGTGGAGGTGGAGGGGGGTGTCCAAAAAAGGCCCTTAAAGGCGTGACATAATTTATGGATCAGCCCGATCCCAGTGGTATACCACTTGTGGACTGGTGATACCCTGTGAATAGGCCTATCCCTGTTGTATACCACAGATTATGCATGGGTTGGTGGTCCCACCAATATCCCCTTGGTGGTGACTCCATGGTGGTACACCATAGACTGGGCGTTTACTGGTGGTGCCCCCAGATTGTGGCACCTCTACCCCTATATCCCCCCTCCTCCTTGGTACACCACAGATGGACTCCCTCAGATTGGGGATGGGCTGATGAAGACCTACGATATATCACGGATAAAGGATGGGCTAGTTGTGCACCCCAGATTGGTAGATAGGCTGCTGGGGGCCTTCTTTATCCCCGTGGTACACCCCAGATTGATGATGGGCTGGTGGTGCCCCCTATGTCCCCAGCGGTACACTAGAGATCATACATCTACTCAGCAGGCAGTACAATATGGAGGAGGAGGGTGGGGCTGGGGCAGGGCGTGGGTGGGGCTAGACTACAGACTGCCACCCCATTCTTCCTCCCCTCCCCCCTGACTTTGCCCTCATCAGGCCACTTCACCAGCTGATGTTATGAGTGCAGAGGGCTCTCCTAGCCCAAAGCATACATTGACATTACATGTATGAACAGCCATCTAAGAAGGATCCTCCAGGTCAGCGTTGTGGATCATCCTTTCTGTTAGACTGCACACACCGTTGGCGTTCTAGTTTCCAGACATAACTATTATAATGAACATGACACAAGTCTGAATATGAAATGAAGTGTACTGTCTGGGCTACAGCGGATATGTCCTGCCTTTGTTTTATCGTGTATAGTTACGCCTAAACTATGTGCATTGTGTTTTGGTTACGATGATTCTGTAATTGATCCTTTTCGCAGAAGTTACATGTCTATGTACCTGTATTAGTATCCTTGAGATATTGGTGCTCTTGTACATGTATCTCCAAATGCACACTACTATGAAAAGACCGAATTAGAGGATGGTTTAACCCAAAACATCAGAAAGTGAAAGTGGATGGTCGATTTTTTCACACATTATTCGATCTTCGATATCACCGTTCCAAACATAACTGACTCAGAGGGGTTTCTTGAACTTGACTTTATCTATATGCAGTCTCGGTGTATAAAAGCAGATGGCAATTACATTAACAATTGAAGGTGGCCACGTTGACAAACTGACAAACTTTCTACAGACAACCTGGAACAGATTCCCAACTTTGAACAAGGCCCAGGTGGAACGGTCCCCCCTTACCGTCTTAGTAATAAAGGGAGGGCATAAAACTGCAATAACATAAAATATAATCATATTTTAATGGGAGTTGGTTGTAATTTGACAGCTATTTTTGGCGATAATGTCTCCTAGTTGGTTGTATGTCCACTTGAAGCCCTCTTCATGGCACATTTGTATCAATATTTCTGGGTCGTGAGGTGGGGAAGGGGGGGGGGGGCAGTAAAATCACCTGTCCCCCAAAGTAGACATTGCCAACCTAAAGGGCCGTCACAAAAGGGGTCACTAAATTTTGCCATGCCACCCATTGTAATTTTCTTCCTCTGTTTAAAATTGAAAAGGAAACGGAAAATTCTATACTGCACTCAATCCATGCTATTGTTGAATCATTGTGACACAGGAGCATAGGATCTAGTTTTAGGCAAGCTCTATTCGGACGAGGGTCTCGTCTAAATAAGCACCTTATTCGGACGAGATTATCCAAGAAACGGGACTTTTAAGAAATGGGACATAGGAAACAGTGATATCTAAGACACAAGACACACTTATTTGCCTTATCTTAGACACAAGACTTATATACATGGGGACTGATAAGACTGATATCTTAATCACCTTAAGGACCTGTCCATTGTTTTAGGTGTGAATGGATGGGATTAGCCTGATACCTGGACTTTATGAACTGCAGACCACACCCCTTTTCAAAAGCTCTCTCAGTCAGCTGATGTACACTGATCAGCAATATATCCTAAGAATTCTCTGAGTATATTGAATCCCTTTTTTTTTTTTTTCTCTAGAATTACACAAATATGTGAGAACCAAAGACCCATGGCTAAACATAAAAGAATTTTGATTTTGTTGTCTTATATTGTGGTATAAGCAGATATAAATTCAAATATTTTCATACAGAAAACCGTTTGTGTGGGTGAGTGACAGGCAGAGATAGGGTAGTGCTCCCTGATTGATTACTCACTGAGAGTACCAGATGTGTGTGTATTCCGAGGTAGCAGGTTGTCCCATAGGCGCAGCCATTGCTGGAGCTTGCTACCAGCGAGTTCTACTGATAAGACCTAGCAAATTGGTACCAGTTGGCCCCTAAGGACCGCAGTGAATAGATTGGAGCTCTCTCATTGGCTAAAAATTAAACCTGTTAAGTCTGTATACAGTAGCACAGGCATTTGGATGTGTGGGCCTGGACATACCACTACAGAAATCAGCCATTTCCTCATTAAAGACTAAGAGTTAATTTCTCATATTCATACATCTAAATAACAGTACCAGCATCAAATGAATAGTGTAAATTGTAAAGTGTGTCATGATAGTATGATTGCTGTATCCAAGATGACAGCTCCTATTTTGGTTGCTAAATTCAAACTCCAACTGCCCTTATCTTGTATCTGACCTCTGACCCTGGAGGTGATAACACTGATAAGTGATAGACCCCAGCTACTGCACGGCCATCCAGTCCCCTGAGCCCTACCACCCTGGTCCAATCACATGCTTCCAAATTCGGTACTGGGGCATCGAGAGTTGGGCGTTTGACGTGATATCAGAATGTACTACTAGTACTCATACACAGTCCCGTGTCTTAGATGTTATCACATATGGTCCCATGTTTTGTACTTTGAACAGTCCTGTGTCTTAGGCTTTCCTGTATGGTCATGTTTCTTAGAAAATCTCATCCGTATAGATCTTATACTGACGAGACCCTCGTCCGGATACCAGCGGCCCTAGTTTTAAAGCACTATGCTACACTGAAGGGGTTAACCTTATAACGGTAAATAGGCCAGTATAATGACCACTATACAGATGCCTTCATTTGTGCAAGGTCCTGACCACACTCCCCAACACACTATAAAATACAAGGCCGTTTTTGGCCCGAAAAATATATTTGTTCCTTGTTGTTAGTCCTGTCTCTATAGACTTATTCACATTGCCCCCAGTGGCGTCTTCTCCTACCAGATCCTTAGGGAGCATTTCAATACACTTGGTCCCCATAGCCCATTTACAATAGTTCAATAGCCTTACACTTTAACCGTGCTTTTCTTTCTTTCCCTCCCTTTACTTCTTAACGCTCCAGGCTTGGTGGTCCCGCCCTGTAGGTCATCCTTAGTGATGTGTGCGTGGTGTGTGTGACTTCATTTCCATCTTTTATCTTTCACCTTTTCTTTTCTTGTTTGGCCCGGTCACTCTGTGGACGTTTGGGGCCCGCCCTGACTATAATGTTGGGGAATAAAATGTCATCATCATCATCATCATCATCATCATCATCATCATCATCATCATCATCATCATCATCATCATCATCATCATCATCATCATCATCATCATCACACTCCCCACCGGAAACAGGCCAGTGTGCCAAAAAAAAAAAACCCAGCAAAAAAACAAACAAACATGGAAAGGGGAGTCAATCTGAAGGCAAGCCTGGACTCTGCTTTTGACTCCCTTTATTTTCTCTGTGTATATACCCTTGATTAGTTAATTTGACTATACACAAAAGCAGATTTTTAATACACTTGGGCGGACGTCCTGTCTCGAATACACTCTCGGTATATGCAACAACTTTCACTTCTTCCAATTACATGTGGGTCCAATTCGTATGAGAGATTTAACTGTATCTCACTGCAATCGGCTATTGTAATCTTCTCCGATGAAGAATATCTGTATCAAGATTACAAGTGTACATGTGCAATGGATTGAAAAATAAAGACAACCTCTATTTCAACATGTTCAAAGGAGAGTAAAAGAATGCTCAAAAGAGTATCCACTAGACTTGCTCAATTCTCTTGATTTTAATATAAGGGAATCGAAATAAGAATTGAAATGAATTAAAGTTTTAAACAGAAAAATTGAGAAGGGGGGGGGTACTGGAGGAAAGTGGCCAGAGCTTAGGGACTGTAGTTAGTCTCTAAGTACCCGCCACTAACAGCGCCACGTGCATGCTGACATCAGCGATTTCTGGCTCTGACCTCGCACCAGACTTGTTCCTGCATGTGATACGTTTAAAAGTATGGTACCTATAATAATATAGGTACCATACTTTTAAACGCATCAATATGAATAACGTGATGTTCTGAGATTTGAACTGCCATGGCCGCGCATACACATAATTTGACAGGAAACCTTGTTATAAATGTGACACATAAGTTACTAGAAGGAGTTCTGTGTTGGGGGGGGGGGGGGCAGGATAATGTCAGGTGTGGCCAGGTAGGAGGTGCAGGCCGGTGGTGTACAGTACAGGTGGGTATTGGCAGCCCGGAACTCTGTACCATAGAATAGCACCAGGGCAAGGTGGCCTTTTTTATATACTACTTATGTCTTGTGGCCCAGGGCTAAAACAGTGAGGTCATCACATTACATTGTGTCTCGGTGGACAAGGGAGCTGTAGGTAGAACATGAGGTGTATCAGCGTAAAGAAAGGTTAAATATACTTAAAGATATAATACACTGTTCCATATAAAAATATATGACACCTACACCTACCGGAAGACACGACAGGGGTGTGGCAGTAATCTCAAATGAGAGGGGACTTCTGGCTCTGTTTTAACCCCTTTCATACATAATTTTACATATTGGGATTCTGGTTTTAGTCTAGAATGGTTTGTCGTGTTCATAAATTTGACCTCCACCCACCCTCTGAACCACTACATACCCGGCCCTATCCCCACCTCTCAATCAATTACTAAATATCTACTTGGCGTAACTTACATAAATGGTACACTTAAACCTGGCAAACTATTTACGATCTGAATAAGTCTTGGCCACAATTTGAGTTCTTTTCACTTGGTGTTTTCAGTGGAAACATGTTTTATTTAGCAGGTTCTTCGAAGTCAATCTGTTTTAATGTAACTTTAAGTTTACTCTTCTCCACCCATGTGCACCACTGCATTCAGAACCACGATGAGAAATGGTATGAATGTTCCCATGGTGATATATTAAGGAGTCCTTTAACAGAAAACTTAAAGATCCTGATGTTAAGTGCATGCGGAGGCAGCGGATACAGTATTCCTCTTGGTCATATGCACGTATTTTAATTCTATTACGAGATTTTTTCTTTTTACATATTTATATGAAATTAGTTATCATGATGTCATATTCACAGACGTATGATGTACACCTGCCACTTTAGAAATATCTTTTGCAAAATTAGTATTAAAACATCGACCCCCCCTCACCACGGGCCTAGCTCTGAGGTAGTCTATGTGTGTGAAAACCCATTAAGATAACAAAGATATCAATATGAGGCTGATTACACCCTATCCACAACCAGGTGTTATAATGAAAAGATATCCTCAGGAGGTGGTGGAGGGAGCAGCAGGTGGCCTAACCACATGAGACTGTGTGCGTGTGTTTGGGGCGGGGGGGGGGGGGGGTCGGGGCTGGGAATTATACAGGTCTGGTAGTGAAAATTGTGGTACTGATAGTGTGTGGTTAGTACTAGGTATTAGTGGTAAGTGTCTGGTGTGGATGATAACGGTAAGGGAGGTGATGGGTGGTGAGAGGTGAGGTGGCCATCTGATGATGAATCACTCTGTCTGTGGTTAACCATGAAATCGAGGTGTATGGAGGTCAGACAAGGTATAATATACGACGCAACAATTCTATAGGGCACATTCAGAAATGACGTTAAAGATAAACTTTGAGGCCTGTATCAAGAACCATTCCACCAGGGGCGATTTTTTTTTCTGGAAATGTTCCATATTAATTATCCATCCCCAATAACTTATCATAACTCTAGATGTAATTTGAGAACGCTCCATGTCCCCTCCATCTCATCTCCCAGCTCCTCCTTCCCACACCATCCCAGACTCAATCGCCCCCCCCCCCGGGTCAAACCCCCACCATCACCCAGACTACAAAAATAAGAATCAGGTCAACCCATTAGCCCTCCCCCCTCCCCTGGGACCTACCCCTCTTGTAGGTTCAATACTAGTAATCATAAGAAATGTGACATTGTCCATTTTAATTTGCATATTTTGCGGGGGGAGTGGGCTTTATGAGCATAGAACCGCCTTTGATAACTGATTTTTACAATTTACAACGGGTGAGAGAAGTTGCCAGTTCTTCATGGACAGACTTGAGTACAACTTTTTCAATTTAATCACTCTACTCTCACCACTCTAGTCTTTAATTACTCTAAAAAAAAAACACGAGAAAAGAGAAAATGGAAGGGGCATTTGAGCATCATGTTGGTGTATTGTCAATATGATCAGAAATAGAACTGGGACAATGCCACCAAGGCCCCATGTAATTGTGTATCAGAATAAATGTCGCCTAATGCATTAGTGGATATAGTACCTGTATCGGTTTTTATCAAACTGTTTGTTCATGCAGATGGAGGCTCGTCTGAGTACTGGTCTGTCTTAACAAATAAGTACACTAAAGTCAAAAAGAGTGAAATAATGGCACACTGCTGCTCAGCAACTGTATAAAATCTGGATCGACGCATAGATAGTTCCACCATAACGACCCCACTGGTACACCCTGCTACTAAAATGCAAAACTGGTTTATCATACAACTATATGCAACACTGGTGCATCATACAATTAAAATGCAACGCTGATGCATCATACAACTAAAATGATACAATGGTGCATCAAAATGGTACCAGTGCTGCTTCTTAATGACCTTGATGTGGTCAATATGTCGTCCTTTAACGGGTTAATCTCAGGCCAAGAAGCGCTACTTAGTACAGACAGTAAAAGATGGATCAGAGTGTGACCAGGGCAGCATGACACAGACAAGGAAGTCACCACCACACACTCACATTTCTGGTTCCTCCAGAGTTTTACTGACCACGGGCCTCATATCAAGCTCCAATCATAGACCCGATCCACATCGTTTCAGATATGAACTGTAGATGTGAAATTAGGCCTGACTAAAGGAGTGCGTAGAGACTTGAGTATAGTAGGTATGTGGTGTATTAACCCTTTAGAGACGGCATGATGAGTCTACGCCTAAAGTTTCATATTCATTTGTCATCATGACCCAGTATTGAATAAATCGCCGGTTCTGGCGTATATATTAACCCATTAGAGTCAGCATGATGTACAAATCATGCGGCCCTTACGGGCCAGCTGCAAGTGTTCCATTCATAAACTGAAGAGTCACTCCATTAAAGCGGTTTACTCTATTTGAATGCCTTATTCGTCCAGATCTCAATTGTTTTTATGCTGATTACTTATGAGCTGAGGTAATTAATTTAGAACTTCCTGTGTGAAGAAGTGACATTGTCATTGACCAATGACCCATGCTTAACCCTCTAAGGATGGTATGATGTTGCTACATCCATGGTCCTAAGCATAATCTTTCCGCAACCACCCAGTCCTTTAATACCAGCTGTCAGAGACACCCTAGAAACTGCTTGAAACACATATGGTTGGATAGAGAATGTTATGGTAGTCAATACAGTAACCGATGATAAATGATACGAAGGGGGGTGGGGGCTTGGTGAGACAGGCCAGACGTCCACTAGACCCATTATAAACAATGCTGTGTGGTGGTGACCTGACCCAGTTTCAACACTCTGACAGGTGTTAGGTTGGAGGCCCGGGGTTAGGACATGGGGGTTTGGATGGGCCCAGGGTTATGAGCTATATATGTGTTTGGGTGGGAGCTGTGTGTGTTTGGGTGGGACCTAGATGTTTGGGTGAGATCCAGGACATGGAGCCTATGTGTTTGAATGGGACTGGGGAATGGGAGCTGGGTGTTTGGGTGAGATCCAGGACATGGAGCTGTGTATTTGAATGGGACTGCAGAATGGGAGCTGGGTGCTTGGGTGAGAACCAGGCCCAGGGGGGGGGGGGCACTTACTATATGTCACTGACACAGGTGTGTGGCTGGCAAGGCCACTTTTTGGCCAAAATCCCTCTTACCAAGGGTCACTCTTAGCCAAAACCCCTCTCACCAGGGGTCACTTTTCACATATTTTGACCTCACGCCTCGAAATAAGTGACTTTTCAGAATTTTCATAAAAATTCCTGCTAATTATGGCTAGTTTTGATAAAAATTCCTCACAGCAAGGGTAAATTTCAAGATAAAATACTTAACTGTGCACATTTTTTACCAAAATCCCTCTCACCAAGGGTCACCTTTTGCCCAAAATCCCTCTCACCAAGGTTACAGTCAGTGGTCAGTCGGGAGTAGTTTTGAGAAGATCACAGATAAGAGATAAGATAAGGGTCCAATTGAGGCCTCCTACTTCTGACCCCTGGTTTACAAATCTCTCTATTTTTCTTAAAGGAGTTATTTATTTTGCTAAATTGGCTGTATTTTTTCTACATATCATCAGGTTTGAAAAACCCTGATTTAATTTTGATTTTTCTGTTCTTATTTCTTCTAATCTTTCAATGATTTTTTGATTTTGAGAAATTTCTCTCTCATTTCTATGGCCCAGATGTTTAGAGCCCCACTGCCCCTGCCCACATCACCCTCCCCGCTGGGGAGCTTTCAGAAACGACTGACGACTGACTGGGTAAGGGTTGTCAGAGGCCCAGCTGCCCACCCCCGTCAGAAGAAATTCAAGTGCCCCCCCCCCCCCCCGGATCCAGGAGCTGGAGCCTATGTGTTTCAATGGGACTGGGGAATGGGAGATGGGTGTTTGGGTGAGATCCAGTAGATGGAGCTGTGTGTTTGAATGGGACTAGGAAATGGGAGCTGGGTGCTTGGATGAGATCCAGGAGATGGAGCTGTGTGTTTGAATGAGACTGGGGAATGGGAGCTGGGTGTTTGGGTGAGATCCAGGAGATGGAGCTGTGTGTTTGAATGGGACTGGGGAATGGGAGCTGGGTGTTTGGGTGAGATCCAGGAGATGGAGCTGTGTGTTTGAATGGGACTGGGGAATGGGAGCTGGGTGTTTGGGTGAGATCCAGTAGATGGAGCTGTGTGTTTGAATGGGACTGGGGAATGGGAGCTGGGTGTTTGGGTGAGATCCAGGAGATGGAGCTGTGTGTTTGAATGCGACTGGGGAATGGGAGCTTGGTGTTTGGGTGAGATCCAGGAGATGGAGCCTATGTGTTTGAATGGGACTGAGGAATGGGAGCTGGGTGTTTGGGTGGGATCCAGGAGATGTAGCTGTGTGTTTGAATGGGACTGCAGCCTTGCACGGGCCAGTCGACTCTCATAGTGGCAGGTGTGTGAGAGCGTCTGGCAAGACTCCTATCTTGGACTGGTCACTAGGGGTTTGCCGACAACCAGCATGCCACCAGCGGATCTTCAAGATCCCAGAGAAATCAAGATGGCCCCAACTCTCTCCAAAGGGCATTGTGTCATGAAGAGCTATGAAGATTGTTTATGTATTTGTTACACAAGGAAGACTTTGGGGGGGGGGGCTTGTTAGATATATCATATAGGGAAGGGGGTCTTTAAAAAAAAAGAGTTCCTCTGTGTGTGTGCTGGGGGGGGGGGGCAACGGGGGCGGGGGTCAGAACTAGATACCGGTACTGGGGTATGAGCAATTCAAGTACCATGCGTCATTCGATAAGCATACTGCTATCTGATCTTTTTTTCAGGGGGAGGGGGGCAAATGGGGGAGGGGTCACTTCTCAAAATCAGTTCACAGTGGCGGTGGAGGGGGGGCGTTGTAGCTTTTGTCATATTGGTAGGGGATTGGAAAAATATTTGCTGGTCTCCCAAAATCCATCGAGCCCCCACTCAGGTAGCACACAAAAATTTGGCAACGTTTGCCCCATGCATCGGGCCAACATTGAGCCAATGTTGGCTGCCCATCGGGCCTACATAGGCCCGACAAGTCGCATTTTCCAACCGAATGCCAACATTGGCCCAACGTTGGCAGGACATCGGCAAATGGCCTATGTATGCAGGGTGGGCAGCCTATGTAAAGCGGATGGTTGGGCCAACGTCGGCCCAAGGTTATGCCAATGTCTCTGTGCATGGTGTTTTTCTGATAGATAACCTTCAGATGGCATCAAAAAATTTTTGACCCTTGAAGGGGGGGCAGATTTTTTTTTGCACATACTCAGGCAAACCCACCTGCTTGTAAAAAAGGATGGAACACAGAACCTGCTGCTTCATACCCAATGCAACTATTAGCACTGCCCCCCATGTGGTCAAAGTGGCTGGAATGAGTACTCCCAGACTGTACTATTGATACAGTTGGGCGCCAGAGACTGATGGGACTGGAGAATGGGAGCTGGGGGCTTGGTGGGATCTGCTGGAGATGGGAGCAGTAGTGGATGGCCTCGATGGGGGGGGGGGGGGGGGCTCGTGTCCCCAAACTCCCTAAAAATAATGAGAAATTGGGGTAGGTGATGAATTCATTTCGGCCTTTTCTATGAGGAACTTTTGTACTCCATTTCATTAGGGAAAATACCAACCCCTCTGCATAATATCAAATTTTAAATGTGTTTTGCACAAGAACTGTTCATAACCCTATTACTTGAAATGTCACCAAATTGCCTCAAAAGTATCCATGAGTGTACACATTGTGCATCCATGGTGCATGCCAAAATGATCATAAACCCCTCCCTGTACGCACCTGTACGTATTTGGCTTGGTACGTACGTAATTAATGGATGGACCCCTAAGAGGTAGGACATGGATGCACGTGTTACAGCGTATGGACACAGGACTAACACCTTTAGCAGCTGCCGAATTAAGGAGTCGATAAGAAGTGATGAGGTGGACAAACAGACATGTGCAAAGACTACCATACTCTCACAAATACTAAAATACAGAGTACTGAGGTAGTGTATCCACAAAAAGACACTTGATTAATCTATATCCAAATCTTTAATCGTAATAAATTCCTGAATCCATTGCAGTAAAACCCCGTGTATTAGCCGCATCCGCATATGAGCCTCACCTGGACTTTGGGAGAATGATACAAACCGCACTTGTCAAATGCCTGAAATCGTTCTCGTACTATACCGATAGTCAATATAAGTAAAACCTCTCGTATAAGCCGCACCCTGAGTTCTTATAAGCCCAAGAGCCTGAGATGGTTCATAACCCACGGCTTGTACGCGAGGTTTTACGGTATTGCTTTGGGACGGGAACATCCAACCATCTAGCATGATTACCAATATCAGTTATTCAGCTCCCACCACTCCCATCGACTGGTCAATAAAAGTGAAAAAGGCACGTGTTGGTGATTAAGCCTCGTTAGTACAGGCGGGTATGGCAATACCGTCTAGTTACCAGACATCACAGCATCAATATGATCCCTGGCGGGCAGCGATATGTCTGAGGACTGTTTGTGTTTGGGCGGGGGGGGGGGGGGTAGACCTAGACATCACGTCACAGGTACGTCAATACAACTGTTATACAGTACCTGACTCCGCCTACTCACTGTCTGCCTTCCTGCCTGTCTTTTATCATCTACCTGCCTGGCTGTCTGCCTGGCTGCCTTACTGCCTGTCCGCCTGTAAAATTGACACTTCCCCTACCTGTCTGCTTGCCTGCTGTCTGCCACTGCCCTCCCAACTGAAGCTCTCGTTATCTACCGGTCTCTGCGAGCCATGTTCTACCTGCCTGTCAGTCAGAGATGTCAGACCTTCACAGGTTCATCTATATACAGAGGTTTAGAGGCCCCCCAAATTTAGACTTTAATGCAGTTACATATGTTGAGAAATGCCTCCACTTAAAAAATGTGCAAGGGCCATAAAATTTGCTCGAAACCCGACTGACATGTCTGCTGTCTACATCCCTCTCTGCCTTCATTCATGGATGCTTTCTGACCCACTTGCCTAGCTCCTGAGCTACTTTACTGTCGGTTCATTTTTATACATTTTTAAAGGAATACAACCAGAGTGTGTCCACACCTGGGAAGATTTTTTTCAGGCACAATGCCCCCTCCCCACCTCCCAGCCACCCACCCAGCATATCTGCTTCAATGCAAGAGTGCCAAGAGCGCCTCCTGAACTGGGCTCCGGTTGGGGTCGCTGTCCTCCATGGGGTGTGTGTCTGGTACGGGGTCTGGTCGTCTGTGTATGATGTCTCTGTGCTATTGAGTAACCGGAGACGGTACGGTACAGACGCTAGAGGCATAGCACTGGAGGATGCGGTGCCATATGGATGTGTGTGTGTGTGTGTGTGTGTTTGTGGGGGAGGGGGGCTCTTGCACATTATCAGCACTCCAAGAGATGAGGTTTTTTTTTGCTCCAAGGGCCACAAGATGCTTTCATGTAGCCTGACCAGCTACTCTGACCTTTTTTTTAATGATATTCTGGCGAGTAACTCACCAGGGATGCACTCATTTATCCTTCATTTCCACCCCATGATATATCGTAGTTTTAGTTGATAGCCGGTGAGCCATGTCCTAATAATGCCAATCAATGTGCTTTGGCCCATGAGGAATTAATCTGAATCTGAACACAATTGGCTCTCTCTGTCTGGCCCTACACTCAGGGCTAGACGCGTCTGGAGGCTATTGTGTGTGCTTGCAGGCGGTGACAATCACCAATCACCATGAGATCAGCATAGGGACTTTTTATTTTATTTTAGGTTGGACATTGAACTTAATACGATGACTAAGGGATGACATCAGGATGAGCCTTATCCACCGACATGGTAACAAAGGGCAAGTGGAGGCCAAGGCGTCTGCTGACCTTGGCATTGGGCTCACTATTGACCTTCACCAGAATGGGTCTCAGGGCTGGCCCTACTGCAGGAATCTGCTATAAAGTTTTGCAGGAATCATAAAAGGACATAAACAGTCTCTTTTGACAGAAGTGTCACCGTCCTACCTTCTTCTCTTTTCTTCCTCTTTTTCTCCTGCTAGATTTTAGCATTGAATCACGCAAATTTCCTACAAAAAGAATTCCCTAAAATGTTAGGATTTCAATACCTATGGTACTTTTACCAATCAGTGAGTAGCTCCATCCTTAAATGCACTTTCCCCTTTATCGATGCACCATTTTTGATAATTTGGAGCCTCTTAATTGATACACCCACGGCATCTCAGAACCCGGATGCGGAACTGCCTTATTTCCGGAAAAGGTCCACATTTACTTCCCCTGTCTGCTGCTAGGGGCGCTCTGTCTTCCGCCCATTTGTGTGCCGGGCGCCAGGTGGCGACAGGTATGGAGAGGTCGCACGGTCTTTGACGACGTTACGTCGTGCGTGTTAGGGTGGCATGGATATTGTGGGTGGGTGGGTGGGGGGGGGGCTGTCTGATGCAGGGTAAGATGAGCATCTGCGTAGTTTTCCATTTGGCTGGCTATCAACACATCCACACACCCATCTCACCCGCCAACAAACGGCTACAGACTATTCACTCAAATACAAAAAAAACACACAGCCCAGACAGACTTCGTAGAAGGAGAACTCATTGACCTCTCCGAGTACTCTAGAAATGATAGTAAGGTGCATGTTATTTAGAACCTTCTGCTGTACAGATACATGAAAATGTATTCGCAGGACTCAGTACTGTATAAGAGAATTCGATTAATTAAAGATGGCCATGCACAGTAAATGATAGTATGCCATATGTCCAGGCAATCTGAATAAAGCTCTCCACACACCTTATCTTTGTGTTTATTGGCATTGTCATAGTCATGGTATAATGCGTGATCGCTGATCCTTTTCGACGTTGTTTTCTGGAATTCTAGTACACTTATACACATATTTACAGTGTTACTCCTCGCCCTGTGATGGGTGGGTAGGACCTAGATGGATGGATGGAGAGGCTTAGAGGTGGGGGGGGGGGGTGCTAGTAGAGAGTTCTGTCCGGGACGCCCAGACACCAGTGGATCGATGGTGGATGACGCGAGAGCTATAACCAATCCGTGAGGGCTATCGGCTTAAAAGACATCCATTCTGCGGCAGTGACCGCCCCCCTCCGCGTGAAAAAATATGATAAAATGTTGGTAGCTGGCAGGGGGTATGGACGGCGGATGGGGTGGGGAATGGGGTTTATAGAGGTGAACCGGTGCGCCGCCAGGGGGCCGGCCCCACGGTACCGGACCGCCGTACTGCCGACATGCACTTGGGCCGGGAAGGGTGTAGTGTAAAAAAGGCCCGCTTGGTGGCGCATGTCCAAGCCGTGCTCCCAGCCTCGGTTTGGGTCCAGTGCCAGACACAGTAGCAGCCATTGATTTGGGGCCATTTCATCATGTGTAGCTTTGGATGGGTCCTTTATATCATATTCTTTTATTTATTGTCCCAGAGTTTTGCTACAGTCTTGTAGTACACTTGACTCTATTCCTTACTACTGAAAAGGAAAAGCCTTCAGGGTGTTAGACATTGAGTACTTTCCTCCTTCTACACTGGTTTCGCTTTAAATATTCTGTGACCACATATGACCCACATATGACACAGGGAAACCACAGGGCCCACTAAAAGCCCAGAAACCCCAAAGAGTAACTTTACATGGATGGAGGGAATTGAGTTATGAGACGTTACTCAAAGCCTAGGATACCTGTAAGTTGGTGAGAAGTATGTAAAGTTTTGAAGAAGATTTTAATAGCAGGAAATTAATGTGAATAAATACATCACTGACTGGCAATTTAACACTTCAATACCAGGGTTGCATTCTTTTACCATGTCCGGCGATAAGGGCATTGTACCATCTCGTAGCCCTTGATGGTTTAATAACCAGTACAGACACATTGTAGTTGTGGTGGGTGCCTGGTGGTATCTGCTGCTTTCAGAAGTGGGTGTACTAGTAAGTGGTTCATCAGACAGACTCATCAGCAGCCGCTACTGTGGTCAAACATGCCCTCCCATGGACATCTCACTCTTATTGTTAACCCAAGAAGTGTTGCATAGTGCATTGACTACCGGGTATACCATGATTCCATTATCAGATATGATGACATGGTGAAAACTGCACTCATGACAAGCCTACATATTTAACTGATAACAAAGGTTCTTAATGGTAACATCATTGCGAGTATATATATATATATATATATATATATATATATATATATATATATATATATATATATGTCCATGTTAAACTGCAAGTAACCAGATTCCGTTAGTTAGTTCCTTGACAGCACTGCATTTTAACATTAGAGCAACATCTTGGTGCAATATGTCATCATACTTTCAAACCAAATAAGCAAATTTGAATTGAATGAATATGGAGAAATGAGACATGCATGCCCTGGTTTGGAATTCACCAACTCTGTCTGGGACTCCTATCTGAGGAGTGGGTTTAGCTATAATACAATATGTCAATGTCATATTTATAGCCAAGGCCCAAGGGCTTTTTCCAAAAATTGAATTGACCAGACGACTAAACTATCAAGACATATGGCACACGCTGTGACATGTATGCGGAACAGAAATAGGTAGACATATCTTTTGACGACCTTATAGTCTGCACCCAGTGACCCCAGAGGTCGTTAGGTACGTGTGACTTTGCCATGGGTTCATATGGGTTCTCGGACACACAATTGAAGACTTTTTGGCGGGGTTTTATCATATTTTTAGTATGAAAAGTAATCCGAATTTGCATCAGCAAAAAGAAAAGGCGGTTGTTAGGATAAAGCAGCTTCACACATTTATTGTGCGTGGCCTGAGACCGCTCAGTGCAATAGAAACGACCGGTGTTATTGACGTATTATTTACAAGTTATCTCATTTTTTCGCCGTCTTATGACGTGTAGTTGACATTAATATCCCTCCTCCAGGGCCTGGCCTGTACACAGAGTAGTGCAAATTGAACGTTATCGGGCGATGACATCATCTATATTCATTCCATCCAGCACAGCAGGATGTTTACAACAGCTTGCCTGTATTCAATGGAGGCATTATTAATTCTATTTCGCGGTAATAGAAAATAAAGATGAGAATAAGATAAGAGACAAGACCATAATCAATGAATTTTTTAAAAAAAAAGTTACAGGGAGACAATCCATGATAATATTCATGAGGGCGGCCCTGGTTGATTATGTTACATTGAGTAATGTATTCTGTTATTTTTATTGAGGAGATAGAGCGATAAGTTAGTTAAAGATTATCCCTTCATGGGCGACATAATGTCTCGGGCTTAATCTTAATCTTTCAGCATGATGCATAGATACAGCGCAGTCCTTCAGTAACTAATACATCATACGATCACATCGGCAGCTAATTACAGTTTTCTAAAGCTCAACAAAATGCACGAGTTTCATGCAACAGAGATGCCACTTTTCCTAACTTTTTAGGAATTCCGAATGTTTTTTATTTATTTCCTGTAGGCATTTTCCTATTGGGGGCCCAGAGAATTAGGATGATTTCCGAATTTTCATTGATCAGTGAGTGGCATCCCTGATGCAAGGGCTTTATTAAATTGTATGTGTATAGACCGTTGACAAAATAGTCAAGTGCATTAAAACACTATGCAGTAAATAAAGGGTTAATTGGCTCTCCATTAACGAGCGTGCTGCGTTTCATAGCAGGTGTCCCGCGGTGGCTGAGTAGACGATGCATTAAAAAAGAGGAAGGAAAAAAGAGGAGACGAATAGCTAGCTGCCAGGAAGTGTAGGGGGGATTAAAAGAGAAAAGAAGTATATTATAGATCCCCCAGACTAATACCCCCTCCCCCCTCAACCCCCCGCCCCCTCCAACCATAGGGGGTTGTGCTACACTCATTACACCCCCCATCAGTAGACATTGACTCATGCAGGCTCCCCGCCCCGTTGGCATCAGCCTATACCGATCACACTTGTCTGGTGCGGCCAGGAACAGCCAGAGCAGCAGCACTCAGGTAGATGTGCACATGTCTCATAAATTGAAATTGTAAAAAACCTACATTAGACAGGCTTAGACTAGTATTAGGGAAGACCTCATTTAACATGTCTCTGATCATAGAGTTACAAATAATGATAATTATATTGTAAGGCATTGTAGGTCCCATTAGTCATGAATTTTGAATTATGTATATCTGTCCTAACTCTGTCATTTAATACAATGTACTCAATACCTAGGACTGGCTGGCAAGGTCTATGAGTTATCGATCTTAGAATATTTACAAATTCTTATTCCAAATAAATGGTATTCTTAGTGCACTAAACTGCATTGCAGTAAAGCTGTGTAGTTTCTACAATGATGCCCCATATGGCGGTACAGTAGTAAAAGGAATATAACAAAGAATCTCTGGCAATTTTGGGACAAGGAGCTCACTGTTATTTTGACATTTTTTTTACAGTGTGCAGCTGAAGTAGTAGCAGACCACTTGTACATACCTAGCAAACTGCTGTGTTAGATCTAGAGGAGGGGCATTATTGGACGAATCAATATGTCCTCAATGGGGGAGTTTCTTGGCAGTATCACGTCATTTCTATAGCTGTCAAATAAAGATCTAGCTTCGTGTTTCAATGCAGACACGCTGGGTGGTGTGTGTAGTGGGGCAGGTAGGAGGAGACCCTCAGATATGTTTGTCTGGTAGGGAAGGGAAGGGGAGGGGTGAGCGTCTAATCTAACACTACAAATATGATCCTCACTGGGGATCCTTGAGTCTGCTGTCTGAAGGACTACCAGACACACCCCCACCTTACCCTCACCCCCACCTCACCCCTGTCCTAGTCTCTCCTCCCTCTGCTCAGTCTCCTCTGGTCGGGATTCAGGGAACTCCCTCTCTCGTGTTTGGGGATTGTGGGTCCCCATATTCTGGGGAATATTACTACGCACTATACCTTCCTACATTTAACCACTACAGCAACCAGCGCCCAGAACTACTTTTACCCAGAAATGCTGGTCGCCAGAGACGACTCACACTAGTGGTCGAGCTGGGGCCAGAATGTGATAAACCACAGCTACCACCTCACCCACCCTAGGGAATAAAAGTATGTGCCTTATGGTGAAGTGCACAAAATTCTCATCGACTCACCTCTAACTATGTTAACTCGGCATGTTCTTTGTATCAGGAGATATCTCATTCTCGATGGGGAGTCTGCAGCTATACCAGGAGACCCACCTCTAAACCTCAGGCTACACCTTTACATGTCTCGTCAGATTGGGCAGACACCTAAGGCTGGTAAAGACCAATTACTAGATGCCTTTCAGACTAACTAGGATCCAGGCTGTTGAAATTTCAGAAGTTCCCGTACGTCAATAGACAAAATAGCAATTACTTGGATTATAAGGCATGGGACAACATAAGAAAGGGTTGTTGATTCAAGTAACAGGCATGCATATTTTTGTGGCAAGAATGTGATAACTTTTAGGAGAGAATCGCCACAGTAATATACACAGACATATGCCCACTAGGCCCATTTTGAATAGATATACCACCCTTAATGGTACAGACTGCAAGTAGATATATTATATTTCCAAGTTTATGAACTAGATACCTGGGTCTGCCCAGGTAATAAGTAAAAACATTAAGCAGTTTCCCAGCCTGGAGCTTACATATAATCTTTTAAAATAATTTACTACGTCTAGTCTCGCTAAAACTTAATAGAAAAAAAGGAAAGAAAAAAGGAGAAAATGGCACACACAAAACACCTAGAAACACTCAGCGTATTACAGAAAGTTATAGGTGCATCCAGGTCGAAGGGAAAGTGAAAAAAGGTGGTACATTTATGCTATTGTTTATGGCCAGTACAGCGAAGGCCTCGCTTTGCCGCTCCACTAACGCCTGTCATTTTACCAATATATATGCACACATATATTCAGAGAGAAAAATAGAACAATGAAAACACAAAGATAGTGTACTAGAAATGTTGTTGTCCTCCGCCTACTGACTTTTTTTTACTGTTGATATCCTTTTCATATTACAATAATGGTTCATCATGATTTCTCTACACATGCGTGTAAAGTGTCCATGTAAGTGAAGATATATAAATTATTGACGCAAATATTTGGAAAGCTAGGGGTGAACTAAGTCCCCTGCTGATTCATCATCTTAAAGACAAATACTACCACATGTCCAGAACAGGTTCTGGTGCTGATAATCCCAAATAACTCTGGATTATGTTAGTTTGATTTACTAACAATAAGAAAATGCAAAAAAAATCCCTATGTCACGGCGCTTACTTTCACGGTATGGCAATCTAAGTGTAAAATGCCTTAACTATAGAAACCAATGGTAAAAACTATTTTTTCATATCATGTCTCATACATTTTGACCCTCTACTGACTTTTCTACAAGACTCTGGATTGAAAGAGGACATCTATACAAACATTTTGAAGAAAAAGAAAAATGGGGGGTCAATGTTGAAATGGAAAAGTTGTGAATTTTTCAAAATTAATAACTTTGCCTTAACTATAAGGCCCTATGGGAATTCAAATGGCATATAAATATCTTTAATGTATCTATAGTTATCAGAAATGAATTGAAAAAAAAATATGTACAGGTAAAGTGGTCCAGTTAGGTTGAGAAATACCATTGAAATAGTATAACTGATGGGTTATGATTTCTGCCACCAGGTGGCTTCTGTGTACCGGGTAGCGTTTGTCTTTAAGAGATACCAGAATAAAATTTATAAACACGTGTAAATTGTGTATCCGCACACTGTATATTTTATGAATAGATAATACCAGATTATTCTAGAGTGTATTACACGAATGTTCACAACAGATGGGCTATTCTACCATTTGCAAAACCACTAGGAAGGTTAGTCGTTCCAGTTAGATTTTTTTGAAGATTGAGCAAAAAGAGATAGAGAGGTGAGACAGTATGGAGCCCTGGGCGGGAGGTGGACTTGGCCTTTTGTTTATGTGCCTATACATGAGTAAAAAGTGACGCTCGTGACACAGAGGTTTTCAAAAAATGAGGGACAATTTCAAAAGATCCCAGTACATTAGCATGTTTAAAAAAATGTGATAGAGTGACGACGCTCTATCCTTGAAGAAAAGTGATGGTTTGACATCCTGAAAACTTTGAGCATCCATGTATATAGGCTCTATATATACCTCCACCATGCCTTAATAGACACTATGTATATACCTACTTGAACAAGTAGATATTAATTCTCTCAGGGCCGCATGAGCTTCAAGGTTCAATACATTACATGTAGTCTACACGCCAGGGATGCATTTACTGCATCGTACACATTCTATGCAGATCTGGAGGGTAAGGACACAATGTATTAATGCACTTTGCCGTGAACAAAGGGTTACCGCTAATGATCCTTCTCCCAGACATGGGAAAAGGTACGGCAGAGAGCTTGTTAGAAAACTGTCATGAATATGCATGTTTCCACTTGAGAGACAGCGTTTTCAGTCTACATGTTCCTGCTTTGCGTTCGAAAAAGAAGAAGTGGACTAACTGTACAAATATTACCTTGTGTTTGTCTGGAAATGAATTTGAAAGATTTCTTCTGTAATTGAAAGATATTGTATGGTAGGTTAACCTAAAGACGTCCACATACCTTAATTGAGACGTCCACCCCAAGAAAATAGCCATAGCATTGGGTTTTCAACTGAATCAACATAGCTAACTAGTTAATTCGATGTAGAAGTCAACCGTGTTAAGACTCGGCCATTGTGGTAATATATATTGTGCATTGAATAAATCTAGTCTAGGAGAGTCTGTATCAATAATTATGAGCTGCTCTCGTCTACTCGCTACCTTCTGGGCACTGTTAAAACCATCAGGATCTTCTGAACAAGTTCTGTGTAGGAATAGGGTGCTCATACCCTCCCACACATGACTGACATAGGAGGCAAAATTGATATTCATAGGGGAAAGGACTTTTTAAAAGTTTATTTTACATTGATTAACTCGAAAAGCAAGTTATAAGGAGACACCCTGGGGCCCTGCACTTTCAGTCATTTTGGTGGTGCGAGTAAGTTTAAAAAAAGATGGAAATTTTATATGTAAGAGGCAGAATTACTTATTGAATTCGTAGTGCCATTAAAGGAGATGTAGGGGGTCTTGCAGGAAAAGGTATTTCATTAGGCCGAAAAAAAAGGTTTGTTTCCGGTCACCCGACCAACCTCAGCTGATTGGGGCTGACCTCAGATTTTTTTGAGATATTTTTGAAGATTTTCC
This sequence comes from Acholoe squamosa, assembly GCA_949317995.1. NCBI lineage: Eukaryota > Metazoa > Annelida > Polychaeta > Phyllodocida > Polynoidae > Acholoe > Acholoe squamosa. Next base: position 57,015,257 of record OX439038.1, read on the forward strand.
CGATTTTTGGAGATTTTTCAATTTTTTAGAGTATTTTTTTCTTCAAAATCTTTTTTTGACATTCGTATACATATTTTCCCATCAGTTTCCCGTATTTGATGCAGGAAATGATCATTTCTTACAATAATCTGTGAAACCCTAGCAAACTATGACTTTGTGAGGCATTGGCTAAAAAAAAAAAAAATCCGACCTACAACCTAAACCTTTTTGACCATATTACTGGAAACCAACCTTTTCTTTTTTTTTGGCCTTACCAAGTTTTGTAAATTTTGAGAAATTGTCAATATTGTACAGACTCAGTTGGTTGGCAGCCATAAGACGCTTTTTGCCTCCAATGGTGAAGGTATATGATGTTGATTCATGTATCAACTTTCCGCCTTTTTTGGCAATGTGGTGCAAATAGCACAGTTTTGGTGGGAGTTATGCGAATAGCGCCTTGGTGGTGCGAATAACCTGGGTGAGGGAGTGCTGATGCAACAGGATAAGTGCACAACTCATGTGGCCCGGAAGCGGTAAAACACAACATGGCGACATTTGGTCATTTTGAAGTGACATTCTGACATTGCGGCCTTTTAAAAGTGGCATGTGACATGTCAATTTCCTGAAAAAGTGACATGTGACCTGAAGTCTCATATTTGGAGACATGCCTTTATTTTTGGACATGTTTGTGACCTGAAGCATTGAATTTTGGCGACATTGTGACATGAGGGGGGTCGCCTTGGGGCCCCACTCATGGGAGCCAATCACAGGCTTTTCACTTTTCGAGTTATCAGCAATTTACATTGCTGCATTATATTTACAAATTTCCCATCTGTTTGACACTGTAGCTCCGTATCTCAGTTATTCTCACATCCCCATGAGATTACCCCCCATCTCCAATATCTCACAGCAAGTAACAATTATGCACACATTCGGATTTTTTGGGTGAACAATTTAAGAGTGTTTCTTTTTAAATGCTGAATCGAGTTACCGTAATCTCTCGCGTAGAAGGCGCAGCCCGCGTAGAAGGCGCACCCCCAACTTAGGGAAGGCAGATCCATGTAGAAGGCGCATCTGCTGCTCCTGAGTCTAATATTTGAAAAACCCACGTATAAGGCGCACCCCTCACTCAAGGAGCATGGTCCACTCAAAGGACCCAACCCATAGGGGCATTTTTAAATATTGTCTGCAACTACTTGCTTTGAATTTTAACCTCACCTATGTGCCCTTTGGACACGTCAAGGGTGAGAGGTCCCGTGGCGTGAAACCCGGACCCGTACACTAGAGGGAGCTAAGGTAGAAATCACGCCCCTACACATTTACCGAGGCAATGGTTCTTTAACATCCGTCACTACATAGGCATAGTGAGAGATGGACAGGCCTGTTTCAAGTCATTTGTCTGCCATGACCGCCGAGAGACTTTCCAGCACAGCCTAGCCAGAGCAGGGAGGAACTCAAACGACACCTTACGGCGACGTTTGGAACCACCACTATGCCCCGGCCGGGCCGGGAACCGAACCCACGACCTTACGGCCTGTGAGCGGACGCGCTACCGACTGCGCCACGCCTCCCGGCTTCTGCAACTAACAATACCCCAACTGGTCATGTATTTTCTTTAACCAAAGAAAAGGTGTAGTCTATACCATGGTGCTCTATATACCCTTAAACTGCTGAATGAAACATGCCATTCTGCTCACCATAAAAGTGTTTGGAAATATGTGTACACCCCACTCACTGAGAGCTTTGTTAATTATACTATTGAACTTTTAATCAAGAGAATCCATGCAGCATTATAATCAATAATCCTGTCATAGTGTGTGCTGCCACCTGGTGTTGTATGAGCTGTATGTCATTCTCTGTTCTCTACATTACAAACTACTGGTATCCCAGCATGCAATGTCTCTAGAAGAGGGGCCTATTTCCCTGTTATAACAGTGTGGGCCTAGATAATCAATGGGAGGGTATGATATCAACAAATAACAAATTTGGTTTGAACCTGTCTTATCTATAACTTGTTAACAAATAATGCAAATCAGAGGATTATTTCTTTCAAAGAATGAACAGAATTGTACCTTTCAAAATGATGCCAAATAACATCAGTTGTGGGCCATATGAAGACAATTGGCATCAATAGTAGTTAAATGATTCCTAGAATAACACCAGGTGGCAGCACACACTATGACAGGATTATTGATTATAATGCTGCATGGATTCTCTTGATTAAAAGGTCAATAGTGTAATAAACAAAGCTCTCAGTGAGTGGGGTGTACACACATTTCCAAACACATTTATGGTGAGCAGAATGGCATGTTTCATTCAGCAGTTTAAGGGTATATAGAGCACCATGGTATAGACTACACCTTTTCTTTGGTTAAAGAAAATACATGACATTGTGGACATAACTTTGGATTGGTAGTTGGAGATACCCCGCGTATAAGGCGCACCCCCAACTCAAGGCAGCCTTGCTCCCGCGTACAAGACCAATGAACGATCTGATTCGCGTATAAGACGCGCCTTATACGCGGGAGATTACGGTACATTTAATAGTATCCCAACTTGGAATAAAAAAATTAACTTTAATCATCAGTTATCAGGTATCTTATGGAAATTGAATGTGAAACACACGATTTCTTTTTGATATAACAACTAACAAAACATTGAGTCATACTCATAGGGAATTCCTCCATTAATGGGAAATTCCGTCCATGATCCTTCCCGAGATGCACCGCGACCGCTCTAGCTGTAACGGAAGCGGAAATAACCATGGGGGTCAGACGTCGCTGGATGCCAACGAATTGCATGTCAGGATCATGGAGAACGTCTGGGAACTAGCGGCAAGGGTCAGTCAGTGCGTGCGGAGGTCGGGGCTTGGGGGGAGGGAAGGGGTACCGTAACACTTTGTGTATAAAGCGCTGCACCCCGTGAATACGGCGCACTCTGAGTTCATGCTACATTGTATATTTAAAAGGCGCAGCTTAAAAGGGTCAGCTTAGTACTTTTTATGATTATGAAATTCTCCACTTTAAGGCGCACCCTGAGTTCAGGAAGACAGCGCAAGGATTTCCCATTGCGTATAAGTCGCAATGCATAAGAGAGGTATTACGGTAGTAGTGTGTGTTGGGAGTATAAATAGGAAGGTGAAAGGTGTACATTCAGATCATGGGATCAATTAAAGAGTTGTATATTGGGTCAGTTTCTATTTTTTTTTTGTGTTATCTGGCTACATTTTTTTTTCTGCCTCTGCTGGAATTTCTCTTTAGATTCATTTAGGCAGGAACTCATTTCTAGGATGATCATATTCGTAACGGTGATATTCAGTAGTGTTTGTCCGCCAAGGAGTAATGACAGCTACCTCTATATGACTAGGAGGAAAGGTAGGAAAGATATAGGCCTTAGTACTATACATGTTTTAAAGATAATTATCAATAGTTAGATGAGAATACTTGCCAATCTGTTAAAATATATTAATAATATTGATTTTTATATTTTTACAGGTGAGTACCACGTCTCTCATTGTCCACCAGGTCCCCGGCCAACAGGTAGGGCACAATACACAATGATCATAGAACGTTCACAAATCACCTCGCCTACAAGCCCCGTCTGTCTATTTAATTGTCTCAAATATTTCTTTGAAAAAAAAAATAGAGAGAGAAGAAAATGAGACTAGGCAAGAAATCGGAATGTTCATAAATGACGTCGGCTTCTGTGAGCATCTGGGAGAGGCCTTTACGATTTTTTAGTATTTTGTGACCGTGTCCTAAGGTGGCTTATGCCATGGCTGATACGATCGTTACTATAGATTAGAACTACTCACGTCGTATTCAATGGGGGGATGGAATACAATGTGCTCGTATTCAACGTCGCCATTTTGAAATTTGTACAGAGCTAGTTAGTCATATTTTATGTATGGTGTATTCCCTGAACCGCCAGGTTCCCTCAGTATAATCCTGATTATACCTCAACTTACAGGTAAGTCTCAAATAATCTTAATATTATTAGAAGTTTTACGTTAAAGAATGATTAAAATAGTTAAATAATGTTATGTTATGAATTGTTGATGTAAACAGAAGAAAAATACCATGTTAAAAAGGAACAATTCCTGTGCATAACACTTAATACGAAACTAAGGGCTTGACCCATGCAGCTAGCTCCCAACCAACCTTGAGCAAGCCAGGATGGTGGACAACAACATAGTGCGGTGACTTGGCACATTCAAAATGAGTAAATATCGTTGTGTTTCTTTATTTTAAAGCAAATTTACCCCCTAGAGCCATGACATAAATGCAAATGTCAACGAGCATGTGCTCATAGACATTTGCATATATATTTAACCAAACAATTACCCGTAGCCCTAATCAATATACCGTAAATTCTCTCATATTAGCCGCACCCTCGTATAAGCCGCACCCCCGACTTTCGGAAGGCTTGAAAATTGACATCTTAGTACTGTTTCATAGTGTCAAATACCCTCATATAAGCTGCACCCAGACTTTTGGAACCTCCTAGAAACTGCACTTTCATTTGGGAATTTACGGTAGTCAGTACCAGCATATATCTAAAAATAAAAGGGAAATAAAGGGGGGCGGGGGGGGGGGGGTTATCTCAACATACTCACGCCCATTGTTGTCTGCTACGTAGTGTTGCAGAAGGTGACTGGGTACCAATGGGTTGTGTGGGGAGTGGATAATTTGCACTCGCTCACAGAATCACAAGGTACAAGGGCGGTACAAGGGGTAAAGACGACTTTGAGAGGTGTACGGTCTGGGTTTGGGGGTCAGCTATATATAGGTGACTGTGTGAACCCTAGACAGGTCAGTCGGTGCGACCCAGCACCACCTGGTCTGTACCAGACTCAGGTTACTATACCCCCTGGTGTGGTAAGTCACCCTCTCACTCTGTGAAGAAACGTGCCGTACTGTACTCATATCTCACCCTGAGCTGCTCCCCTCACCCTGGGCTGCTGTCGTCACCCTGAGCTGCTCCTCCAGGCCGCTCCTCTTCTGAGCAGCTTCCCCACTCATCCTGGGTTGCTGCCATCACCCTTAGCTACTCACTTCACATTAAGAGCTGTCACCCTCACTCTGAATTGCTCCCCTCATCCTGAGCTGCTCCCCTCACCCTTAGCTGCTCCCCTCACACTGATCTGCTCCCCTCTCCCTGAATGGCCTAAACTGCTCCCCTCACACAGTCACTGATATGCTGCCGTCACTCTGAGCTGATGCCTTAACTGCTTCCCCCACCCTCAGCTGCTGCCGTCAGCCTGAGCTACCCCCCTCACCTTGAGAGCTGCTCCTCTCACACTGAGCTGATGCCCTTCCTGTGATGATTCACTCACCCCCAACTACTTCAGCGCTTACTGATTGGATTGAGAGGGGGTTTCTCACATATGTACAGTCAACTCCCTCTATTGAGACCACCCTGGGGATTTGGAAAAAGTGGTGGTCGCATTGTAGGGAGTCTATAAGACCTGTAGGATTAACTACACTTTTGACTCAAAAAGATGTCCCTCGGAATTTCCCCAGGTTCAAGGAGAAAATTCCCGCCCATAAAAGCATTTATGGGCGGGGGTTAACTTTTTGAGGCTATCAAGTACATTCCAGCAATTTTGTCTGATTTAGATTCCTACACATTGGTCAAAATGAAATCACATCCCTAGCAATGACGCCCATTTAATACCTATATAGAAATTGTATATAAAAGACTTGTGATTTTTTTTTGTGAATTTGAACGTCTGATTTGAGGCCTATGCCTGAATTTTCCCTGTCCAATTACCATATCAATCTAATTTCAGATAAGACATGTCCCCCCCCCCACTTTTGGCCAACTCCTCAAAAGGTCAAAACTAAAAGGTCAAGCAAAGGGAGGTCAAAAATTGCAGAAAACCCCTCTGGTACCACCTACTCTGAAACTGCTTCCCACGCCCCTGATAAGAGTCTTAGCTTCTTTTATAGCTTTTTTTTTTATGAATTATTGGCAAGTTTTGGCCTCCCCTTATCCTATGCCCCTGCTGGTTGGAAAATTTGGTTGAGGGTTGTTAAAGAAAATAACATCAATTAATGCGTTTATCTAACAGATCCCTCCACTTTGTATTAATTTCTTACCTTATAACCTCAAAATAAATCCAGGAGAAGACATTTTGAAAGTGCATGCAATCCGCTTGGTTTGCCAAGCCGCCATGGCCATGTTGTCACTCTGCCCGACATACCTCCACCTTTACACACATTTTTCGGGTAGAATCCAATTATGCCAGCTGTTGTACTCCTAGCAGCAAGAAATATATGATCCATATGTGATGTCCCTCTACTTTTTGTATCCATTAGATTAGAAATATAAAAGAATCCAATGATTTTTCACACCAATACGTTTTGCCACCCGCCTCCACCATGCCCGGCTTCGTGTTGACAGTGTGGAAAGGTCCCGTATGTAGGTCAGCCTGCCGCAGAATATCTAAGGAGGTTTCCCTGTTAACTCAACATGGCACCATTGGATTCTATGCAAACGAGGTGTGCAAAGCCCCAGGTATGTCGGACAACTTATTCAAATCCTTCATATACAATGGCTTCTAGTACTGTTCGGCTTGGTATAGTGGACAGCGAGTCCGTCTCTTGCCACAGCGGCCGGGGAACGATTCCCCATAGAACCCTGAACGGCTTTAACTGGAAATGTATGGCGAGGTTGACATTGTATACTTCTCCAATTTATTAACATGTCCAGATTCTAACCAAAGGCTTCTGGAAGATGTCCTAAAGGTGTTAGAGTGCGGTTATGGCCTGATAATGCACCGGGGTTATAACCAAAAAGGCACTGTCCAAGCCAAAATCGTTAGATAACACCCCCTAATCACTAGTGAGTTAAAGATGACAACGTGTATGGTTATGTGTACGGCTAGAGCAATGCTGAAGGATATGCTACATGATGCATTTTGCAAGTGGCTATTAACCTATTCTTTACCAAATGGTATTTCCATATTCAAAATATGCAACTCGTGTATAAGGCACACCCACAACTGATATCATTTAAGCAAATATGCCTATAATGCGCAACAGCTATTATATGAGATACTAAAATATAAAAATGGGTGGTCGTTAGGTGACAGTTGACTGTAGTTCCTCTCCGTTTCTTTAATACGGCCCGTGAGGCGTGCAGACCATTTGGAGATGAGGCTACAGTATTTGTTTAATAGCGGTACATATATAAAAAAAATGTTACCGGTAAGTGGTCAAAGCACCCCCCCTCATTCTACCACTGTCTGCTTCAATCACTAAGGGAGTGGTCATTTATTATCAACAGGGGGGGTGGTGGATTTGAGGGGGGGCGTAAAAATTTCTGACCCCTCTCGAGGGGGGGCTAAACAAAATTTGACCCCTCTTGAGGGGGGGGCAAAAAAAAATTACCCTCTTTTTAGCAAAAATGACTGCGCGCTACTATATATCAAAGAGGGTGCGCAAAAAACTCTCCGCGCCTCCGGCGTGGGGGGCGCAAAAATTTTTTACTGCTGTCGAGGGGGGGGCGTAAAAATTTTCGCGCGTCCGCACGAAAACCCATCACCCCCCCCCCCCCGTTGATAAATAATGACCATTCCCTAAAATCACCGGGTCCCCTAGTATTTCGCAAATATCTACTTGGTCCTTTCACTGCATTTGGTTGTGTTTGGTGTAAGGACTGCAAGCGGGGAGGAGGGGATAGGGGCACCATCAAATTACCAGACATATCATCTATCATTGCAGACTAGTCTCCCACACGCTGACAGCCCCAGTCGACACTGCCTCCGGCGGAAATCTAAATCAGTCCCAGAAGAAGGGGAATGAAGAAGCAATACTCATGTATTATAAAGATGAGATGAGGACGCCAGAGAACTAGACGCAAAAGTCGGATATGAAATTAAGCTAGGAATTAGCCAAAGGGCGTAAGGACATAATGGAGACTTAAGAGCAGAATTCAGCTTTCACTTCTATTATAGAAATAAATAGAAGAAGAAAAAAAACTATCAGAGAATCCTTAGAAAACGGCCAAGTAGTATATGAAGTTGACGATTACTGCACTGTCGAGCAAATCAAATGCAATTATTTTGATATTCCCCTTAAAAAGTAAATAGCTCCAGACAGTTCTAAAGAGAGAGGAAGTCGATAATGGCGTTTCACCTGTAGTTCCATGACCTTGACCTGTGGCAATATGACCTTGACCTAGACTGTTTGACCTTGCACTACAGGGCAGACACTTGAGGCGAGGGGGAGGTGTTGGGTCCCGTGACCAAGGCAATCTTTGAGAAGAGGAGTTGAAAAGAGAGGTGTCTTCAGGAAATAAGGTGACAACAGTTGACAGACTCCCCCCCCCCCCCCGCCCCGATCTACCTTCCACCCCTTACCATCACAGTCACATCCACCTACCTGTGTCCAAGACTGGCCACACGGGGCATCAGAGCAGTTCAGAAGTACCCAGTTGATATGAATCTAAAAACCTTGCAGTAACTAGTTTTATACAATTTTGTTTTTTGCATGACATGATGGCACATCTACAAATGTACCTCCCAACCAACAACCAATCATTAATCACTCATTCCCTCCTTCCCCAAGCAGCTCGTAGATTACAATGTATCCTCACTGGAAGACAGAGGGACATGCCTTTTTTTTTAATTCAATCTTTTTAAGTTCATAACTGATATGATCATATATCGGTCAGTGATGACAAAGCATTCTTTTAGAAAAAAAGGGGAGTTTCAAGAAGAGCCATATCCCTTCCACTTTCAGTTACAAACTGCAGAAGAAATCCTGATCAGGCTGATGGAAAAATAAAAATAATCAGAACTTTAGTCACCTGTCACGGCGATGTTCATCACTTTGTAAAGTAGTTACTTTTCATGTGTCTCTTCACAATCCCTGTACATATTGCCTGAATAAGATATCAGACAAATCTATCAAAAATATTGAATAGATACAGCAAAAATAAAAAATAAGATGTTTCAGTAGCCGGGGAGCCTCGGGGAGTGAGTATGTGTAAAAGACATGTCAGGTTGGACGTGGGGTTGGTGGGAGGTTGTTGTTGTTCCTTGTTGGTGACAATAGCCGGGCTCCTTTGTTTGCTTACCGTCTAGACGGACTCTGCAAACCCCAGCCTGCCTGGGCCCCAGCCACTAGCCACACACTGCCCCTCTCCCACCAACGCTATTCACTTCTCTTGCTGCTGCTTTCCCTCTCTATCCAATGCTGCCTCAACACATCCCACTGATGTTCCTCTCTATCTATAGCTGCCCCCATCCAACCCAGTGCTTTCCCTCTCTACTCCCAACCTGTCCCAACCTATCCCACTGTTGCCCCCCCCCCACCCCACATCACTCCCTCTCTATCCACATCGTCCCTCAACCTACCCTCTTCTGCAGTCTTTCCAAATAGTTGCCAGCCTACTGCTCTATCCATTGCGATCCCCATCATCCACTGTTGCCCCCACCATCCACAACTGTCCTTACACTACCCATTGCTGCTCCGATACTACCTACTACTCCCTCTCTACTCACTGCTGTCTAAGACTACTACCTCAAGATGCCCCTATCCCACTTACTATTGCCCGCTCTCTACCCACCATTGGCCTCCCCTACACTGTAAAAAAGGTGTTTAGAATCTAAACACATTGCTAAACATTTTCTTGTCCCGTTTTTGATGACACTTTATAAACCTAAACATGATTAGCCTCATAATGTGATTAGCCTTTGTGTTTAGATTTCAATGTGTTTAGGTCCATCTTTAGGCTTGTAAAGTGTTTACTGTGACTTTGTTTATGTTTAGGTTAGCCAATGTGTTTAGATATGATATGCTTAGATAATGTTTCAAGGTTATATTGTTTAGCATTATTATATTGCATTTAGATATGCATGGTATCCATAGATATTGAACTTTGTAGATCCTCTCACGTATTCTACTATATCTATATATATAGTAGGCAGAGAGAACATCATATATATTCTCAAGGAATATCATCACATTCATTATCCAACATAGGGACAGGGGCGTAGCAAAAGGGGGGGGCCAGGGGGGCCTGCCCCCCCAATCACAAAGGAGGTGGGGCCCAAGTATGTCTGGGCCCCCCAAAAATTTGCCACAAACTCATAACAAAATGGAAAAGAAGGTAAAACTTTGCATCTCAAATTAGATTGATATGGTGATAGGATATGAAAAATGGGGGCCTGAGCCTAAAATCAGATGCAAAATTGACTGGAAATTACCTTTCTATACAAATTCCATGTACATATATGTATGAGGGGTGTCTTGCTTGAGCCAACAATTCTAGGTCGCTGCGATGGGGCCCTCACTGGGCCCCCCCCCTATGAAGATTTGCTTCCTACGCCTCTGAGGGAGTAACCCTATATATGTAGATTACAACAGAATGGGTGAATTGGTGAATTTTCAGCAAACAAGCTAATTCCCCCTATTCCACTGATAGGGGCACATCTGTTAACACATATCAGTGACAGCTCGCTAGAGCTGCTCCTAACCGTAGTCGCTGCTACCCCATTCCGGTCACTGCTGCCCCATTCCACTACTGCCCCTATCTGCCCCCTCTTGCCTCGAACATACCGAGGTATACGGGACAGACCCATTGCTAGTACCAAAGAAATTAGCTAGGTGGCTCATGTAGTCAGGGGTTAGATCAGCAGTTGGCCTCTTTGTACAGTTTATGTTGTTTGGCCCTTTGTAATAGTCTATATGAAGCTATATTATAAAATTCTATACCTTTGGATAGCAAATACTTTAAACTTAAACAATATAAGCTTTATATAGACTTAGTACTTCAAATACAAGAGAAATTAAAGTTTTCTTAGAGGGCACATATAATCCAGGCTGAGTAAAATGAAGCCATTGTCCCCCTATCAGGCTAATACCCTTCATTCACACCTAAAACAATGGACAGGTACTTAAGGTGATTAAGATAGAGGCAGGGGCAGCTTATCAGTCTTAGCAGTTACCATTGTTATCTGTGGGTTGAGGGGAAGATAAGAGATGACCCACAATCATCTGACAGATTTAAGATGTCCATACATTCCCTACACAAAAGTCGGCCGAAGAGGCCCAGTGGTATTAAGCAGCTGCCCCCAGAATCCAACTTGACCGGAGTAGTTTGCTGAAGGCCGCACGTGAAAGGTTGTTATTAATCCCGAACCAAACAGACACAATGAACCAAATTGGCAATGTAATCATTTTAAGTTTTTATCGATGGTGCGTTTTTGTTCAGATCGGGAGTGTATATGAAGATGGCAGACAGAATTACTGCTACTACATTGTACTATCAATGGTCCTTGGTCAAATAGAAGCCTTGTTTTATTTGGGGGCCCTCTTATTACACTGCAAAAAAGGTGTTTAAAGATACACACCAAATTGCACACTTGTACTTAAACATCTAAACACTGAAGTGTTTAAGTGTTTAGCATTTAAACACTTGGTTAAACACTTTGTAGTTAAACGCATTTAAAATTGAATGCGTTTAGCACTAAAGAATCATTTAGAAAAGTGGGACAAATAAGTGTTTAAACAAGTGTTTAAGTCTTAAACACTGGTGTTCAATCCCTAAACACTGTTTTTATAGTGTACTAAGTGACCATAATGTGGATATTGTCAGCGAGTTACGTTCCGTATTAACTGCCTTCTAGATTTAGATTAAGAAGTTTCTGAGTCTGACCAAGGGGGACTACATAGAACTAGTTTTATGTACTCTCTTTGGTCTGATACATACGTGTTACATTGTACATGTATTTTGAACTGGACGTTAATTGATCAGACATGAGACGTTTTCAGAACAGCGTACAAACCCATTTTAATATGATTTGAAATGACGCACATTAACTTACAGGGTCTTGTGCTTTGTGAACTTGTAAGAAATAGTTCTAAACTTCATATGGATAAATTTAATATATTACTATAAATGTAGCAAGGGGGGGGGGATATCCAGTACCACTCTAAAAGATCCAACAGTGTGCATCGCAAAGATAATCTTCTTTTTCTGTTAAATGAAAAAAAAAACAACAAAAAAACAACAACAAAAACAATAGCAACAAATGCACACAGCACATGTGTTTTCATTTAGATATACGTCAATGTTAAATTGTTTCTGTATGATATTTCTATATCTGCCTATAGAGCATGGTTTTCGTCACGTCCTGGTATTTATCACGTTTGGTGATCCAGTATGTGATAGATTGTCTACACAGAGCCGGATCTCGGGTATTGCAGACACAACACAGCAAACCCACAAGTATGCACTATTTATCCACTGACCCTGTTTACAATACATACATGTTATAATTGTTTATTCACAAAACACAATGGTGGTATTTTCAAAGCAGACGACATTTGGTGTAGGAGGGACGCGGGACAGGGACATGAGATAATGTAGTCAGTCTAGACGGGTTTCCTATGCACCAAATGATACCGGATCTCCTCCACAGGGATATATGTATATATGTATATATATATATATATATATATATATATATATATATATATATATATATATATATATATATATATATACACACACAAGGAAGGCTTACACCAGGATAAATTCTACAATGCGGCCAGCTACTAGTCAGTCCCTCAGAGACAAATATATCCATATGTATCATATATATGTTCATATTAAACAGTTACTATTTACGACAGCCCAGGAATATTAAAAAGATCTAGGCCTAATGGTCATCTGGCGAGTAACTCGTGCTGACTTTGTCGAAACAAGAGGTAACACTATTTTGCTCGATGCTGTGTCAGTGAATCTTAAAAGGAAAAAGCTTGGGGTATCATGCCTTCCCTAAGGCCTAAATTCTTTTTACTGATGCATATTTTGGCCGAAATAATGAATTGTTATTACTAATAACCCTCACAGATATGGATTTAATCTATCATACCAGCCAATTCATAGAAAGCTTGAGTCAAAATCTTGGATTCTTTATTTGGACGCAAAAAAAAAAAAATCTTCAAAAATTCTGAGGTCCTCTCTGGCTGAGGTAGGTCGAGTGACCAGAAACCAACCTTTTGGCCTAAAGGGTTAAAGAAAAGAAGACAGCCTCGACACGGTAGACGGACACACCAGACAGCACAATGTCAATTGACTTATAAGTACTACTTGTGATTTTTATGTGGCAGAGATTATGGATATAGAGAGTTAACCGGAAAGTGCGCATAGATATTAGCATCGAAATATACTCGGTATAATGAAAGTTTTCAAAAAAAAAAAAAATTAAAATATAAATGGACCTCTAAAGAACAGATCTTACTGCCCCCACCCCAGTCACAAATGAGGTCACCCTCGCCCCAAAGATTATTGTGCAGCAACCTACACCCTTCAAATAACAATGATTAAACCTCCATAGAGGGTCTTCTTAGTCAAACCAATATAGGTTACCGTTTTATGATAACATCTCATTTTTATATGTCTGTGTTGTACGGGTTGGCTTGTCAGTGATTTCAATAAAAAATCTTCTACATATGATATGATTTGCTCTCTCCAAAAATAAAGATAAAATAAATAAATAGAATAAACACACACACTCAGACTTACCTTTCTACCACCATGTGGCTGCGCTTCTGATTAATGATAATAACTGCATGACAAGGGTGGAGTAGAGATACGCTCGGGTCTGTTATCATTGTCACTCGCTGTCTTGTCATATCCAGTGACCTCTGCGCTCATCTATTATCAACAGCCGTGCTAAATGTGATACCATGCAGGGTGGTGTTAAAGATGCTGCACCACAGTGATATAATATTGTTATCTCTGTCTAGTGATGGAGGCAGCTCGGGTTTGTTATGTGTACTATTTATGGATGTAGACATCGAACATGGGGTTCACGGGGTTATTAAGAATTTACTCAGATGTATATACATTTGGTATATATACTGGGGTGAGGTAGATATGATTGTATCATCTATTTTTAGTTTGAATTTACTTTATTTGTCTTAGTAACTTAGTAGTACATTCGTGAAGGTAGAAACAATACATTCTTAATCACAAATTTCCACATTTCAATGATCTGATCCATTGATGAGCAACATGTGTTAAAGGGAACCTGATGTATACATTAGGTTATGAACATATAATTCAAAGCAGTCGGTATATGTAGAGTGGTGGCTTTCACCATAAACCAAATCAGTAATCTTTAGGTATCAGATAACTTAAGGACATTATCAATTATCATAATATCATGGAATAAGAGAACAAAAATAATAAATATAAGACAAAAAAGAAGGCGGAGGACCTCCTCCCCACTAAAGCATGTGCGGGTTGGTTCTTCTGGTCCTACCTGACTTCTAAATCTGTATGAACCATATGACACATAAGTATTATTTATATACAGTTAATTAGGGACATGGGGGGGGGGCTGTGCTAATTGGCTGAGCAGACTATATCATAAGGTTAGCTCATTAGTGCTCACATAATAATAGCGACCATGCAGGAGCGTCTTAGTCTTAAATGGTTTCAGTGGTGCATGTGTCGGTGTGAGTGAGTTATGGTTGTTTAACGCTATTTCGACGGCTAAGCCAAGCTAAGGTCATATTGATGGCAAGAAAACTACATTAGACATCAGTGTGAAGTTGGACAGGAATTCAGTCCTGACATAATTATACACTTACGCAATGAATGTGTCAATCTTTTTGGGTGGGTAGGTCAGAGTAGTATATTTGTATCTTTGGATTCAAGACATATAGAACTGAACATAAGCATCTAAGAAGGGTCTGCCAGTCCATATACCGGTATTTAGGTCTATACATGTAGTATCAATCCCAAAGCAGGGCCCTACCAATGATTCTCCCCGCACCTAGTCCTAGCTACTACTACATGGTACCGGAGTATTTACCATTTAGCCTATCCTAAAAAAAAAGGTGTAGTAATTTTAACCAATGCTGACCAGTGTATAAAATACAACAAAATGTTGTTGAGATTCTGCTTTCTTACCACATCACCAATTCCATCCTTGCTGTGCCGACTCCACTGTTGCCACCTGATGGATGGTTATGACGTAGCGAAGACGTCATGTCTCCGCGACGGAACCGGAAGGGCATGCGGCGTCTGCTGCAGGGGCAGGGCCTTGCATTGTGACGTCAGAATGGTGGACGTTAAGGGTGACGTTTGTCACGGCCGCTGTCGTCTGCCAAACGACGCCAGGTTTTTCCGCCATTGGGGGCAAGATCGTACATCAGCGGCGCAGACGACATTCTGCACGTTTTGTTGGTGGGGTTCTCTTCCTGCTAGATCCAACGGACTGAAGAATGATCATTATTTAGCGAATAGGGGGAGGGGGTGGATGGACTTGGGAATCGGTAGGTAGAAAATGTCCATGTAATATTTTCACATGTATAAACCCCGGTCCCTGCAGGCATTAAGCTTATAGAGGCCGTATCACGTTCCTAACTACTCAAAAAAATCATCTATTAGAAAGAAAGGCTGTGAATAACATGGTACACTCTAAAGTAGCGACCACTAAAGACAGAATTCAGTACAACAAAACAAAGCTGGCAGCATGCTGGCTGACACAGCACAGGTGCGAAGATGACTATCTGAGCAAGAAGCCGGAAGTTACGTCATCGACAGTAAAGCTGCTGAAGGGGCCATTCATTACTTAAGTCATAGGTGCCAACTTGTTCCTAAATTGTACCAACAGCAAAATCATAACTGTTAAGATTATGATTCATACAAAGTTTTTACAGTTTGGTCTAATCAAATCCAATCGTTTCAAAAAGATAGTTCTTGGTAGGGTTTACCTTGCTGTGTAGCTTAATGTGTGAACGATGAATAGTCTAGGTAAAATACTAGTGCTATGCCTATTGGATGAACACACACCCCCCCCCCCCCCATTTGATTGATCTTGGGGTGGGTAAGGGGGACTAATCTAGGGTTACTAGGTTGTTTCGCGTTGTACATATTTTCGCGGAAATTAAAAGTCTGCGAAATTATGTCTACAGTGAATATTTCTGCAGGGAATATGACTTTTTTTTGGGGGGGGGGGGAGGGAGGGGGTAAACATTGTCATAACAAACGTTCATATTGGGATTTCCTTTGGAGTGTTTGGTCAGCAGAACCAATGTCAATTATATCAAGTGGTATTGGGAACATTTATTATACAAAACAAGAAAGCGCTAAGATATGATATTGATGCAAATATCACTAATTGATTATCAATTAAAATTATGATTACTGTTTGTAATGTGCATGCATCATTGTTTTCACACCTCTCTGCTAACAGCGACAGAGCAGCTTTGAAAAAACATGCCTATAATCCTAGTTGGTATAGTATCAACATTTGGGCTAATTCTAGGCCATGTAATATTACTTCATATTTTATTCTAAATTTGAAATTCTAATTTTGAAAATCCGCGAATTCAAATACCAGCGAACATGCATTTATTACTCTTTCCGCGAAAATTTATACCAGTGAAAATATTTACGACCACAGTATATGAATATTCAAACTGTGGTGACACCTTAGAACAAATGAAACTCACTGAATTATAGTAGCTAACCCAATGCCTGTCATATACACTAGCCTAGATTTGACAAACGTTCACACTGCATATTCACGTTGGCTTGTTAAAGCAACAAAATATCTACTAAATGATGGTCAAAATATAGTGGAACACGGACGAGAGCAAGTGAACAATTATTTAGCCTGTCACACGGAATATAGTATAAATTACCAAGTTGACATAAGCACAGGAAAAAGTTTTTAACTCTAGTGACATCGGAAAATACAATGGCATGTCCATTGGTACTATAGTATCTATTAAGTCTCATAACCTGCAGACTTACACTGGGGTGTGTTCCCATCACTTCAAGTTAGAAAATCACTAGTTGATGAAAATATCTGATGGCCTAGAAGACAGTTAACATCTCACCCCTCCCCCCCCCCGGCCAACACCAGGGTGTGAGACGCTCATGTCAAAGTAACACTCAGTTCCCCTGTGTGAGAAGCCCCCCGACCTGTCATATATCAAAAGTCCACATCAAAGGTTTGCCCGTCAAAGAAACCCCCATATTAGCGACCTCCCTTCTATTTTCCACACAGACAACACTGCATTGGCCCATCCCCTTTATTGTGTAAGTGTAAGGATGCCAACCGTTACATTTTTTTAACTGTCCTGTTACGTCCCCCCATTATTACTACCATGTTGATTTCAAGCCTCAAACTTATCATTTCCATCTAATTGTGAAGTGTATCTACAGAAAAAAAACTTATTGAACTAATTGAAGCATTGTCATAAGTATGGATGGGGGAGTCATGAAAAAAATGTGTTGAAAAAATCCTTTACTGAAATTAGGATTCTTTCTACAGAGTCATAATCAGGTCAAAAAGAAAATAGGTTGTAGGAACATATAGGTTGGTGGCTACCAAACTACAATAGCCCTGCATTGAAACATGTGTATTTCATTTTCCAACTTGATTTAGGTTGATATTATAACCAAGACTAGCCAGACTAGAATAATGTTTTAGGAACTTTCAGAAAACTCTTTGTAATAACTAAAGTAATAACCAAAGTAACTGAAACGTACCTGAAAACTACGTTGGAATCATAAAATAGATGAGATCTCGATATAACCAATATATTTAGGCATAAAAAATAAATTATAAAAAAGTCAAATACCTTGTGTTAGTCAAGGCTAGACATCACTTATAAGCCTCCATACCCTTACTGTCGATGACGTCACAATATGGCGAGGTGTGTGGGGAGGCCTCATAAGGGTCTCCAGCCAACCCACAGGAGTCAGCCTCGATGTGTGCGGTGGGCATTTGTTTGACAAAGTCGGGGATATTTGACCGAGATCTACACATTTTGTAGCGAATATGGATAGGTAAAATATCGTGACACAGTCCCATTTTGTTAAAAAACCCTCTGAGGTGATACCAAATGTACTGAGTTGCATGTATTAAAAATGCATGCTTATATTTTACTCCATTTTTTTTTTAAAAAATAGCCATTGGACTCGTAAAACCAGATGCTTTGTTATCCATTGTACATGCAAATGAAGTTGGCAGAGTTTTGCGGGAAGGTTCAGGCCGTCTGTGCTGCCTTTGTTCTGTGAGGTATATTTGTATCAATGTCACTGATCGATAACAAATCAATAGAATTCTAAGAAAGATCAATGCTGGGGTACGCCTTTGTAGCTAACTGATATATCAGGGTAAATTGGACCCTTTTGATTCAGTGCGTATCTGTGGATCTGTTCTTCTCAAACATAGGTTCTTTCACGAGAATTTTTTTTTTTCATTTTTTTTTTGTATCTCGGGTCTCACATAGTCATATATTGCTGTTTTTCACAGATGATTGTTATAAACGTGGGTTTCCTGCTTGGGATATGGAAATCTATGGGGAAATGTGTGCATATATGTAAAAAAAAAATGTTCAAAAATTGGGAAAATTTTGAAAATATTGAAAAAAAAAATCTGAGGTCGGCCCCTTTGAGCTGAGCACGGACGGGTGACCGGAAACAAACTTTTTTTTTTATTTGCCTTAGTGCTTTCACGATATTAGTGCGGTTATAAAATACATTTGAAGGGGTGATTAAAAATCCAGGGGGCAACAAAAACAAAACAACAAATAAAGAACCTACCCCGATATGATGTGCTGAAGATACCCCAAAGTTCAACTATGCAGTAAAACGGTCGCTCTCATGTGCTTTGAATAGAAATACAGGTGACGCCATTTGAAAGATTCAAAATATCCGGAATTCAAGCATTCAAGGTTTCTGCCTGGGCCAGGTTTACCAGTCTATAGACAGTCTAGGTTTTATGCCCCGGTCCCTTTAGAGGCAAGATCGTACATCAGCGACTAAAAGCAAAGAGTTGTTTATAGAGGGCGCCACCACGAACCTTAAAAGTTTTCTTAGAGGGCACATATAATCCAGGCAGAGTAAAACCAAGCCATTGTCTCCCTATCAGGCTTATTCCCCTAACACACCTAAAACAATGGACAGGTACTTAAGGTGATTAAGATAGAGGCAGAAGCCATTGTTTTCTGTGGGTGGACGGGAAGATAAGAGATGACCCACAATCCTCTGCCAGATCCAAGATGCCCGTTGCCGGCGTTGGGGGGGGGGGCAGCTACATAACTGATTTCAATATGGCCACCTCCATACAGGAATGGCTCTGTTCCCTATAATGTACAGAGCGATCTTTGAGCGGCAGACGGTGTGGAAACCCAACACTAACCACGCAGGGCACTGACCCAAAGTTTAATGCTTCCAAAATGGCACTTCTCCTTATAATGTCTTCAACAAACTTTCAGCGAGTCATCATTATACAATGAATAAGCTGTGTGTGAAGTTTGCAAGTATTTTGACCAAGGTCTAAGGGAAGCATCGAAAATGATAGATTTTGTTAGTGGTTGACACCAGCGTGGCACAGTCCCCGTGGGAGCAGTGCGCGAGTCTTCACCCCCATTAAATGGTACTGCCAGTTGCAACGTGTTCGAGACAACTTTCACCTCATTCAGCTTGATTTTCGTCCAGACGAATGACAGCCAGTACCTATTGGGTGCAGGTACAGTCTGGTAGCCGTGCCATATGGTAAACTAGTTACGTCATGCCCGCCCGGTTATGCTGATCCCTCTACAACATGACGTAACGTCCAGACGCCCCACACGAGGCTATAGAACGGAAGCAATATCCCGGGGGGGGGGCACTCACTGAATTGTGGATACTATGTGCGTACACAAACTGGAGGGAAAGGGGTACCTTTTTGGCCCGCCCGGATCCGTTAAAAGGGGTCCTCTTGGGCTAGATTTGAGTTAAAAGGGGTACATTTTTCAAGGGCTTTCCAATGGCGAAAGAATTTTTGAAATATTCCAACTAGAACCAAAGTTAAGGTTATATTGCAGGATCATCATTTTTCCGGGAAAGAGGTACTTTTTTTCAGAAAAACCAACATTTGGCCAGGAAAGGGGTACCTTTTTCAGAAAAGTCTCAATTTTGTTCTAGAAACGGGTACATCTTATGAAGCTATTTCGTTGAAAGGGTGCCTAAGTTGAGGGATTGTTTTGACAGCAGGAAAAGGGGTACTTTTCAAAGCTAATTCCCGTTAAAAGGGGTATACTTTAGCTAAATTTCCCCCCGCTAAAAGGGATACCAAGTAAGGGGCCGTGTACACACATGGTTACTATAGAATATATAAGGAGTGGCCCCCCGGGGCAATATCGCACGATGTTGACGTCACACGGGACGTCACACGTGTAGGCTAATAAACCCTGATCTGGGGAACCTATTCAATATATGTATATGTAGGCGGTCAATCAGGCATTGGTTTCAATCTCAGAAGAAGGTGTAAATTAAGCCATATAAAGTCATGTACATGTCACCTGTCCATGATACCTCCACGTAGGTGACGTGCCCTAACGTACATATGTACATGCTGCAATGGTCTGGATGCTGGACAGGCAGTTTCGCCAGGTGTGACCTGATTATCGATAGTACTTATCTGTTCTGTGGAAAAAGTTGTCAATACTTCCTCCCCGGGGGTTCACTGGCTTTTTTCTGGTACCGGTACTACAGTACATGGTCCCGGGTACATGGTACACCGGGATGGTACAGTACCATGAACTTCGAAACTGAAGCCCCACATTTTGGATTTCTCTTAAATGAGTTCTTACAGCCTCTATGTGCGTTTAGATATGCGACGATGTTGACATCGGTAATGGATTTGTGTAAGCACCTCATGGAGTACATGTATAGGGAACAAATCCATTGCTGGTACCAAACACAGTGTACAGTTTACTTTGGTAGGCCCTTCCTAATAGTCTATATGAAGCTATATTCTAAAAGTCTATACCTTTGGATAGCAAATACTTTAAACTTAAAGAATATAAGCTTTATATAGACTTAGTACTTTTAAATACAAGAGAAATTAAACTTCAAAAGTTTTCTTAGAGGGCACATATAATCCAGGCTGAGTAAAACCAAGCCATTGTCTTCATATCAGGCTAATCCCCTCCATTCACACCTAAAACAATGGACAGGTACTCAAGGTGATTAAGATAGGGGCCGTCGGGGGGGGGGGGGGCAGTTACATAACTGATTTTAAGATGGCCACCTCCATACAGGAATGGCTCTGTTCCCTATACGGGACTAGCACATTGCTAGTACTAAGGAAATCAGCTAGGTGGCTTATGTAGTCGGGGGCTATGTTATTATTAGGCTTCATTGTGTAATCTAGTTTGACAACCTGCCAATTAATTACTATCCATGGGATTTTTCTATAAATTGTATGTATGGATTCTCCATATTAACAGGTTTAAGTAGATGATCTAGAAATAGATTACATATTTAAAATAAAAGAGCAATAGTTCATTCGAATTTCTGCTGAATACCACTGGTGAACCAATCAGGCCATTGTCTCACCATCAGGGTTATCACCTTACTTCACACCTGAAACAATGGAGGGGTACTGTGGGTGATTAAGATAAGGGGCAGGATGCAGCTTATCAGTCTTATCACTGACCATTGTTCTGGAGACTGTTAAGAAATTTACCCAGAATGCCCTGCTCTGGAGCCGGGGGCCTAACCAAGATGGCGACCTCCATAGCCTAATATGCTAATGCCCTATACCATCCCCCCTCCCCTCCACCTCACACATAGTCTAGTCTGGGCGTCAAGGTTAGGCCTCAAGCCTCAAGGTTATAGAAACACACAGGTTCTCTCCCTGACTTATATCAATATACATGTACGCATACATTTATATGCATAGAAACAGTCAGGTGCTGATATTAAACTTTAAAGCATATCAAACACATGACATTTTGTTGAATCATCTCATTTGCTACTCGATTATGTGTTATATTGACAACAAGTCTGATAAGACCAGGTAGCCAGGAGATCTGATGTGACCTTGTAGGAATCGCTATTAATGCCAGGATCACTGCACAGTTGGCAAAATATGCCATTTTAAAGCAAAAGTAAAACTTGGACAAGGCCTACATCATGTGATCAAGGTCAATCACTCAATGATCATGATTTTAGACTACGGTATTGTTATATCTTAGTGGTTGAACTTACATCCAGCATACATTTTGCCCCCCCCCCCTCCATTAGTCTGGCTGTTATAAGAGTTGCACCCCACGGATCAGTTACGTCATGTCTACGTCAATATTACGTCATAGTTATAGGTTACTCATGTCTAGACGTAACCAAGTCTAGACCACAGGGTACACATACTTGGTGTTCCCGCAGGCCATGTGTACCGGTACTTGTGATTCATGAATAACAGTGGTCAACTTAACTACATAAGCCATTCATGTATTCTTGGGGTTGAAACAACAAAGATGCGCTAAGGGCCCTCTCCACAGATCCTGTCAAATCTATTAGAAGCAATGTTTTCATGTGTTTTTAAGAAGTGTTTTGTGAATTTACTACTCCTTTCTCCATTTTCTTTTAATATCATATAACAATGTCGGGGTTTTTAAGGGGTTTCTTATAAAAACAAACAATGAAAATCGTCTATAAGCTGCGCATTAAAATCGAGGTATACAAGTCTATTCTATTTCTAAATTAGAAACCTCCTGCGAGTTATAACCCAATGAACACATACAGTCAACAAGTGGAGCAATGTCCCTTTGATAATAAATTGAAGAGATTTGATAGTCTCGTGTCTTGACTTTAATATAAAGTTGAAAATGTTAAATGAGTTATCTCTTCAACCGGGAGCATTCTCCAAGTAAGACCCCCCCCCCACCCCACCCCCCTCCACACACACACACACACATTAATATGCTTCCCACGGTCTTATCGTTCTTGATAAGGGTCATATTGGTCTGTGTGACTCTAGAATGCTCCTGAGTATTCTTGGGAGCAGCAGTGACGTCATAGCAACCAGCGCGGCCCTTATCAGCAATATCTCCCTAATGATAAGAATCTCATGAAGGGTCAAATTAAATAGGAAATGTATAAGAAAAATGTGTTAAAATCCTTATCAGAAAAGATCTAGACCACCTACGGCAAAATGCATTACAAATTCTGAAAGATATTCAAAATTTACATCACATACTGGATGCATTATTTTCGAACCCCAGTATTAGAAAAGAAATCAGCAAAAAGGTGACTTTTTCTAGTACATTCCTTATATAATTTGACCCTTTGCCAGGTACCTAGCAACCAGAGTTCTGCTCCCTAGAATACGGACTTAGCAGGTTTAATTATTAGCCAATGAGAGAACCCCAATCTATTCACTGCGGTCCTTCGGGGGCCAACTGGTACCCATCTGGTAGGTCATATCAGTAGAACTCGCTGGTAACAAGCTCCAGCAATGGCCGCGCCCATGGGACAACCTGCTACCTCGGAATAAGTCATGGAACTCCTCCTCCCCTAGTCTCTAGTACCGGTAATGTAAACCATCTGAGGACGCCATAATGCCTCAGACTGTTGACACAAGTATTACATATATATTTATTATACCGGTATCAGTGACGAGTAACTCTTCAGCCGTGCATTCGTGCATCGTGCCAACCCTCTGCCAACCATGCAGGCTCGATATGCTACATCTATGTAAGTAAGTTGTGTTGATCTTCTTGCAAAGGCTGTATTCATGCATCAGATAACGAAAGGGCACCATGTATCACTTCACTTAGCATCCATTAAAAGGGTAATGCGCGTACAGCTTTGGCGGAAGTAATCAGAGACGGCCATACACTAATCCAATAATACACAGGGAAATACCATCTTTAAAGTGGCCAGACGTAAAGGCCCATGTGGAAATGGAATTGTGGCCCCTGAGCTGGGCCCCTGAGGCAAGACACATTATGTCTGAGTTTCTCTTCTACACGTAAGGGGGGGGGGAGGAGGCAGGGCGTTTGCAAATATTATGATCCCTAACTTGTGAACAGTCCCTTTTTAAGCAGAATCTAATCAAATAATCAAGTCATTATTAGGTTCGATTTTTATTCACCCTTTGTTCTCTTTATCATTAAAATGGCGTTACCGGATATTAATGTGAAAAAAAGCTGTGTTTCCGGTAACATGGTCCAAAAAGCTGAGGTCGGTAGGTTGGATTTTTTTCATCTATTAGGCCACATATATTATTGTTATTCTTTGCTGGGTTTTCACTGGTGAATGTTACAAATGTTTATTTCCTGCATGGGAAATGATTGGAAAATATGTGAATGCATGTCAATTAACTATTTTGGAAAAGAATCTTCGAAAATTTTGAAAAAATCTTTAAAATATTCTGAAGTCGGCCCCCCTTTAGGAGGGGTCGGTTACCGGAAACAAACTTTTTTTTGGCCTAAGAGTAAAAAGGAATCCACGCAATGTAACATGATTTTTGTCTTTAATTTTTAGGTGAGTAATACTGCTGGCAGATACCACCAACTCAGGCAGGAAGAACAGGTAGGCCAAAGTTAAAGCTTAGCTACATGGCAATAATATTTAAATCATCATGCTCATCTGTCTTCGTTCTGCACTCAATATGGCCGCTTAACTTGTCTCTACACGGTACATTATATTAGGCTGCATGTATTCCACTGAGCGTGAAGATAGTTGCAAATTATATTCAGTAGCAGAAGTAGACATTGTAGTCTACAGAAACACAAGAAATTACTCAACACAGGACTGAAAATACTGATATATCGTGTGATGAAATCTGGATGAGATAATCAAATTATCCAGTGTTTCAATCAGAGTTTCATTCACGCAGTAGCAACAACAGGAGCTTACATACAGCTTAGCAGTATATCTCACACCGGGGGCTGCTCCTAGGCCTCACGTCAATAAAGGACTCGGTGAAAGGGGCTCAAAGAACATTGTATCAGCGCACTGTGTTGTCCTTAAAGGGTTAATGGAATCACAGCCGGGGCCAGACAGCAGTTCAGTGTAGACTGTAGCGGCACCCTGGAGGCCTCCAGTAAACAGCAGCAGGCCTTGGTGTAGCTAGGTCGATGGCGGCTGCGCCTCCTGCATGGCGCCTCCAGACAGAGCTTTACATCTTTAAGGAGGGCATCATACCACCGTGTTCATGATACTTAATGTACGGTGCCTTGCTGTCATCATGATACATTAAATGTAACTCATCATTTCTGTGTTCCCGCATCATGTCAAATTATATAAGGGGTTGACACATCCTGAAGGTTTGGCATGATGGTTGGAATAGATGTAGAGGATCATGAAGACATGAGGCACTGTCCCTAAAGGGTTAACATGGAGGTGGGCGTCTGGAGGTGGGCGTCAAGTGTGGTTCTCGATTCATGGGACAAAAGGGGAATGGTGAAGGGGCTGGGCAGTTGACAGTACTAAAATCTGTATATCCAGAAATCCAAGACGTCTACACAAACACCGTCCTCTGATATTGACCCTAACTGTTACCTAAGAATTATAAGAATTATAATCTGGTTCCTCTTCATTTTAGTCATATTTAACACTACTGTTTAAATGAGACAGGCTAATACAATAATTCCTTCCCCGCTGCATGTCAAACAGGGGTCATGGTGTGGCCAATATTCGTGCCACCCTGAGTCTTGCCTTGATTTAGACCCTATTTGATATTCACACTCACGATGTTATCATGCCAAAATTA
Organism: Acholoe squamosa; assembly: GCA_949317995.1. NCBI lineage: Eukaryota > Metazoa > Annelida > Polychaeta > Phyllodocida > Polynoidae > Acholoe > Acholoe squamosa. Next base: position 57,040,767 of record OX439038.1, read on the forward strand.
TACCTCCAATGCCCAAAATGAGCAAACTCTGTACACAGAGCGCAATTCTTCCCTCTTGAGTGTAATATATACATTTTTGCCTCATCGTCCATGCAAAATAACCATGGCATGATGCCCCCCCCCCTCTCTTTTTAATCAAATTTGAGTAAATTCTAAAGCCTAAACCCTACAGATACCCCATATTGAAGGATATAATTACTGACCTAGCTTAGGAAGACATGCAATCTATTGAATATATATAGGTACCGCTAGTAGATTACAAGCTGAAAAGGAGATCATGGCGAGTAGACATGTTTACGTAAAGACTAAATACAAGGATATTGTGTATAAGCTTCTTGCTAAATATCCATCAATAAATAGTTGTTTGGAGGATTGAGTGTGCATTAAGCAGACCGTTGGAGGCGGATGTTAAAGATAGCTTCCTATTGCCCGTTTATCGCACCTACATGTGGATGCTGCCGTAATCAACCCTTAAAAGTCAGCATACTAGTAGTACCTCAAGGGTTCATGTAGATCTAATAATCCAGCTCGGCGAGTAACTCACCGCACCACTGATACTTCATTCATTGGTGTATCATGCTGAGTGCATCGACCCATAGGGTCTGCAGAGGGCAGAAATGGCGAGTTATCCGCAATGGCTGGATTCATAAATCATGATATCAGAGGGCATCATGCCGCATCATGTAATTCATGCGCACTGTGATAGCAGCTTTGTAGGTTTAACAGAAATCTTCCTTCACACCAGGTCCCAAGGCAGGCTCGTCCTCTCCAGCACAGTACATGTGATTAGGTTCTTAGAATAGAATGCGGATTTAACTAGTATTTTGATCATGACGATGTTCCTTGGGGCATGTGATAAAATACAGTATAATATAACTACATGACCACATATGATACAGAAAGTTATGGGATATTTGATAAAAAAAAAAGATATGGAGGATTTATGGTGCATGTATAAATAGAGGAATGACGTCATCTTAGAATGACCCTTCTCACCATTATGCTCATATGAGGATCCAAAAAAACACATTCATAAAAATGATGATGGTTGTTAATGTGTATTATCCAGAGTGAGATTGGAAGGAGACAAAATGCACACTTATGATAAACTTGTCACCAATCTGATAACCGCCCTCTTCTGTCCCCACCACCACGCTGACACGTGCATTTATAACCCTTGACAATGTGCTTTTCTATGAGACATAGAATACAAACTTACACCGTAACTCGCCAGTGCTAAATTCGTGCATCATGCCTACGGGTTCCAGAGACATGGCAAAGGATCAGTATGATACATCAACACAGTGGTTGACAATTATTATAAAGAACCAATCTTTGATGGATATTGACATATTTGTATCTTAAAGGGTTAACATGTTATCTTGAGTAAAGTGGTGTGACAGGTTATCAATGGCGTGTAGATTGGAGCCAGTAGCCAGACACCAGACTCTTATTACATACATGTACACATGTATTATCTAAGATAGAGAGATAGAAAAAGCCCCGCTGCTAACAAGTGGCAAGGACACACTTCATGTATCGATATGCGTGCCTCCTTGTCAAGGTCAAAATATAATATATTCATCCTCTCATCCTTGCATGGGTACTTTTCCTTTCTTCTGAGTATTATTGGGTGTAAGCAGGACTAGAGCTGGTTCCTGACGACATGCACTGATAAGAGCTGATAGGATGGACCCAGCATGTCCCTGGAAGTGGGTATTACCCAGGGACAAGGTACCCATCATGATATGTCTTATCAGTGGGGTCTACCTCAACCAGCGAAATTCAAAATGGTGGACACACAGGACGTCCATACTAAGCCCTATAGGCTTTTATTGCGAAAGCAGAATTAGTATATTTTCTTAGAATGATACTGACTGCACAATACACTGGCTGCCAACATTGCATGGTTATAGATATAATGAAATGTGAATTAAGAAATATTTGTGAAGCAAGTTGGCTTGTCTTTTTACTAAAATAACACTTCCCGGCCCCCGGTTTTGGTAATTAAGGTGGGCTGTAGCAGTTGAGATGCTTTCCAGGGGGCTGCGAAATAGCTGAAAAAAGGGGGGCGCTGTAGTTTTGCAGTTGGTACTGACGGTCGGTACTCACCATCAAATAGTTAGCAGGCACAATCCCCGAGATCCCGACAGCTAACATAATATATGTACTGTTTCCCAACCGTATCGCTTGAACTTGGTGGTATATTTGAAAATTAATATTAGATCTAAAACGAACTAATGGGGAATGTAAATATACAATGTACAATAACAGGTATTGGTCAGTGACCACATGCTATATATCCTCCACTTTGAACGCCCACACTTGCTAGCCTGCATGTCTCCGGGAGGAGCTGGAAACATCCCCTTCCCCCCTCCCTATCACATACATACACATCAGTGTAGGTGGGTGATGTGACACTTTCTCTTGATGTGAGTGTCTGGTGATGTGTATGTATACCTAGAGTGTAGGGAGGGGGGGGGCTGCTCAGAATGTGATGAATGGACTGAAATAAATGAGCCGAGTCAGCACTGAGCAGCTCAGCCACCCCTGCCACACACACATCCTCCCATCACAGACCTTGTCAGCAGCCGCTATCCTACATGTAAAAGCATGGGGCCAATGTAGGACCTACTGAAGGAAGTGGACAGTTTTAGCAACGTTAGTATGGGAGGGGTGGGGGGGGGGGTACTGAAATGACGCATAATCACTGAGCCAAGGTGTGATAGCAGCCTTGAATGAACAATATGCGATGCCAGAAGGAAATGGGTGGGGTGGGTAATGGAGGATCCTTTCCTTCCCACCCCATCATGTCCCTTAAACTAATTTTTTAGCGGGGGTTGGGGGCATACCGAGAAGGTGTTTCTTAGCATGTGCTAACACCTCATGATGATAAAATAATGAATCGTATCTAGTATTATGGATATAGCGTGTTAGGTGGACCAGACCAGACCCCTTGTGCCAAAGTTGTGGTTTGATCGACCAGCGCACCAATACAATCAGTCTCATGGTATTAATGTGGAATCTACTTTTAACTCCACCCACGCCCTCCCAGCCCCATGGTCTTTTTACCGACCAGTCCAATGGAGGTCCCCGTCTGCTGTTAATGGATTTGTTTGCCATTGGCGTTGAGAAAGAAGGTGACTGATTTGGTGATAATGGTCTAGCTGTTGGCTGTTGCCAGCAGTCTGATCAAGCTAAAGTATACTATACAGATTGATTATACATGTAACTTTTTCAGACTTCCATAGCATGTCATATAGGTTTGAATGATTTATAAATTGAAAACTGACGCTATGATATCTATCTAATGTGCCTACTGGATAGTGCGGGAGAGTCTATAAATCTAATTGTACTGTTTTGTTATCATTGTGTTATGACCGTCTTGAGGTGCTCTTACATGAGTGGTGTTGTCTCCATGTATAAGAAATGTTAATCAGAGATGGGAGTAGCTCGTGAAGCCCGACCCAGCCACCCCCACTACCTGTGCAGACGGGTGTAAGTGTTATGGGTGTTTGTTGTTATAGAGGTAGCAGTAGCAGACAACACCCGGTGTACAGCTTGTTGGCTCAGGGTCTCCCCAAGTCTATTGATTTTTTGAGCAGTTTTAAGACCTCTGACTTTGACCTGAAAATATAAAAACCCCAAAAAAAAACAAGATCGTTCTTTTGTGATGTTGTCACAACATATAATATTATCTCTACTCATTCCTAACACAGACATAAATTCCGGGAATTTCCTTGCTCAAATGCCTCCAAATCCAAGGCCCTAAAACTCCCTGAAATATTGTCCATAGGCACCAATGTTAAAAATTCCTGTGTCCACATTGGCTCCCCAGAGGCTAGAATGCTAAAAAGAGTTTGACAGAACGATTCGACAGACTCAGATGCATTTCAAACCATAATGATATCCCACTCTTCTTACAGAATTTGAAGAGACAACAACCCTAATGATACTGGGCCCTATGCCTTAGAATCATGGAAAAGCAAAAATCTGTCTGAATTTTTCTTTTGATTGTTAATAGTTTATCTACACCTGTCAACTTCTCCCAAAAGTCTCTCTTTGATGACAATGCAACATGTGTTAATTGCACATATTAATGTTGTTAATTCTTCAGCTCTTACATTCACATAATTGAAGAAGTACCCATTGTGCGGTATAAAAGTCATGGGATGGGTTAAGACCTGAAGAAGTAACCAGTTTATGGGATGAAAGTCAGGGGGTGGGTTTAAGACCTGAAGAATCAAATTATGGCATGAAGTCCACGGAAAAGTGGGAGAATTTGAAAACCAACAACGATGATGGTGTCTAATTTGATGTCTAAGTGCAGGGACCGCGGAACGCCAACTACTGGTGTCTAATGAGTGCCAAGGCCTATGACCCTGAGCCTTCTGTGGCAGCCGTCACACCTTCAAACTTTGTCTTACATATACACAGCTGATGTACTACAGCTGATGGACAACTTGGGCGACACCTAGTGTGTCCCCCAGGTACTACACATACTACAAGTGGTAGTTGCTTCTGTCTTTCGCGGTATCTCCAGACGTCTCAGGCCTGGTGTGGTGGGAGCTGGAGGATGGCTATTTAGAATAGAGGTCTAGATTATAGTTTAATATGGGTACTAAGTCTCTATGTAATGAGACGTTGTAAGAGTTTGAATATTGTAGTACGTCTTTCCGTGGTACCCTGTGAATATAGTCTGTCATTTAATTAATGCACATTAAAATTTTATAAAGTAAATGTATAGTAAACGGAAAGCACATACCAGTGTCCACTATTCCCCAACTCTCCCTCTTTTAACCCCACCTGTGGTTAATACATGGGGTGTAGTGGGGTAGATTTCGGGTGGGAGTATCGTGACACGGCAGGGGCGTAGGAAGCAAACTTTTATTGGGGGGGGGGCAGGGGTCTCGGTTGGGGGGGCCTGCTATATTTTTATATAGGCTTATATAGGGAACCTCTTCATTATTAGGGGGGCAGGCCCCCCTGCCCCCCCCCCCTTTCCTACGCCCCTGCAGGGTGAGGCGAGTACATGTCAACTCGACCCTTTGCTGAGTCAACCCTAACCATCTCAACCCCAAAAATCACCATCTCTGTTCCCTGGATCCCATGCATGTTCAACCCTGACAAAGTCAACCCTAAACCAACTCAACCCATATACTACCTCTGTCAAACTCAACCCCTACACAACTCAACCCCTTTCAAACTCAACCCCCCATTAACTCAACCCTGACCAACTGGACCCTTGATCACAAGAACTTAATTCAATTAGAGGTCCATTTAGGAGTTTTAACATACGGGGGTTATTATGATATTCCTTTTATTATAATGATGGACCTGTAGGCTCACATAAATATGGTATCTAAAGCCACTTTATTAACCAATCCACTATATAAATGAGGCCTACTACTACCAGTTCAAATTTTCGAATGATTCAACTCAAGAATGTGATCAGATCTCTCTGTATTCACAATCTTTATTCAAAAAATAGTCACAGTAGTATTGTTATATATGACAATTGTCCATTAAAGTCTGCGATTATCCCAATAGAATTGACAAATACATTTGATAAGATCAAAGGCCTTCCACTTGGGGGAGGCAGGTATGACAGGTCCATGTACAGTATTCGAGTAGAAAAAATGTATATTCTATAATGGAACAGTACTCTATGATCCAGGATGGATCATGTAAGCCTATCCTTAATCATTCACAATCTATTGAGTGTAAGCGGCAGAGATGCCGCTTTTCCTAACTTTTATTTTAGGAATTCCGAATTTTTTATTTTCATTCCTATAGTTATCTCCTAATGTAAATTGAGAAAATTAGGAGGATTTCTGAATTTTTCGGGATCAGTGAGTGGCATCCCTGAAGCGGGAGTGGAGCTGGTTCTGGTGACTTGCACTGATATGCTGACCAACATGTCCCTGCAAGTGGATGTTATCCAGGGACAAGGTATCCATCATGACAATGCCTTAACAGTGTGTTTTGCCACCTCTAGCATAACCAGCAAAATTCAAAATGGTGGACCCACTGGATATGGGTCCAGGCTCCTTTTTTGTTTTAAATCTCTTTATTGCCAATAAAGTGTATCGTTGGTACAAATCAATGAGATCATCTTAAGTAATTAGTCAAAATTATATCATTTCATAGGATACACAATGATATTTTTTATCAGTGGTGTATCTGTGCACATATTATAATACATTTGATTCCTTAGGTATCCATATGTATATAGTAGCAAAAAACATTTTGCGGAAGCCTCATCAGGTCTTCCGCTTTTAATTCATAAAATTGTCAACATAGATCAGAAAGATTAAGGAGTACAGGGAAAGAACAATGAAAAATTTAAACTAAATACTTATTATTTGTATGATTATTCATGTGGCAAAAGGAGAGCTATGGACCTCATCCCCACTATAATAGTGTTGGTTGATTCTTCTGGTCCTAGCTATTAAACATTTTAATAAAATAAGAAACTTGACACTAGAAAATAAGTTTAAATCACTCGGGATATGTGGGGAGGACAAATATATTTAGAAAGGGTAGGGTGAATTAAGTCAATACAGGTTAGCGGTAGGGTAGAAGGGATTTAAGATACTTTCTAGTGTCTTTTTTAAATATTTCTAAGGTTTCAGCGTTCATGTTAAAGCATTCCATGTTATGGCACCATGAAACTCTACACTTCTGATATAAGAAAGACAGTTAGGAGTAATAGTTTTACATAGGGGGGCATCATGCTGTCTGGTTTGTAATCTATTTACAATCATATAATCCATAGATCTCGAGCGACTGTACATATAGTTTATAGTGTGAGCAAATCTTCTGTCTACTAATTTATTACAGCCAGTAATATTGTGGATGTTATTTGTATTAGTAATATGGGGTACTTTCAAGCAAATTTTAAGACATATATTTTGGGCATACTGTAGTGGGTCCAGATATTTTCCATAGGTTGTTGTGAAGCAAATGTCAGCATAGTCCATATAAGGAAGTATGGTAGTTTTGTAAATCTTCACAGATAATTTTACATCTAGATACCTTCTTAGTAGACACAATTTATATGTTTTGTAGGCAATAGTCTTGTTTTGGTTTTTCAAGTGGTATTTATACGAGAGAAGGGGGTCTAAGATCACACCGAGGTATTTAGGGACAATTTGCAGTATTTGATTGTTTAGCATAATATTAGCTTGTAGGGTTTTTAATTTCTGGTTAGATGATGTGAATAACATAATTTTTGTTTTAGTAATATTAATAGACAACTTGTTCTGGACACACCAGGTGAAGTAATTTTCTAGGTCAGATTGTAATTCAATCTTGGCTTGATTAAAGCTATTGTGAGAAAAATAAATCACAGTATCATCAGCATACAGTCTAATATTACAAGATTTGGTACATTTAATTACGTCATTTACATAAATTAGAAATAACAAAGGACCCAAAAATTGAGCCTTGTGGGACACCACAGATCACTCCTTCTAGGTCTGAGCTTAGACCATTCACATAGACTAATTGTTGTCTATTGGAAAGATAGTTTTTAAACCAATGGTAGTTATCAGAACGTATTCCATAGTGGTGTAATTTGATTAGAAGGACAGAGTGATCTACTGTATCGAAAGCCTTTCTGAGATCAATGAAAGCTGAAATTGTAGAATTACCAACATTCAATTCCCTTTTAATATCCTATATATCATCATGTGCATATGGCAATATAAAACATGTTTATATGTATGCATTTCTCTCATGAATGTTAGATGCTAAATAATCCTTAGTGACACTCACAAATTTAACTGCCATCTGGGATTCTTTTTATTTCCTGGGTACCTATTGTCATTGCATTATATATGTAGAGATAAATAAAAGGGTTGAGATGGTCAGGGTTGAAATGGTTAGTAGTCGAGATGGTTAGGGTTAAGAAATGTACAGGGTTGAGCTGGTTAGGGTAGAATGGGGTCCACCTTGTCAGGGTCGAGTTGTTGAACCCTAAAGGCCAAGATTTTTAGGGTTGACTTTTTCAGGGTCGACCTGGTCAGGGTTAAGTCGGCAAAGGGTCAAGTTGACTGTTACCCCAGTGAGGCTGGGGTTTCCCCTCTGCCCGCTGGTTGCCTTTATGAACTGACTGTCAGACACGCCGAGGTGCCCCCGTTGATTTCTTGATTCCCTGTTTAATGGCAATATTACCATTGCGTGTTTTTGGCCAGAACTTCAGGGCTGATCCATTAAATATGTCACACAAATGTTGGCTATATTGGACCCCCCCTTCCCATCCCCCGTCCCGCTTTTGGCCCTACCTTCACCATTCTGTGTCCCACTTTGGCCGACCCCGCACCTCCTCTGTCGTGACGTAAATTATGGATTATCCCTCACCTCACAGCCCCACCAAAAAAAAATTGAATGGAATGAAATATAAAATTAAAAGTGGGGATGGGGTGACCCTCCTCAACCCCCTCCCCTGTCTGTCCGCCCCTGCCGAGCCCCCTCATCTGTCTGAGTGGTGGCCGTGGTAGCAGCTCGCCACGGTTGTGACGTCACGCCGTCTGGTTTCCATAATTCACATAGAGCGCAGTATAAAAATAGTGGAGCCGGCTTCTTAGTGAGGGTCGTTGTGTACTAATTTTGGGCTTTGTGTGAAGTAAATGTTAATTATATCCAACACACCCTATGTCGTTGGCATTCATTATAGGAATTTAGAAATGCAGTTTGGGAATTTTTTTTTAACAATTTTTAGTACCAAAAAACAGCAGAGAAGTTACACTCATCAAAATTCATAAATCTATAGTCAGGTCTCTGATGGTAGAGGGTGTTAATTCCCTATTTTTTGTCCAATGAGTTGGGATACCAGCTCAATCTATGTATTTGGGCCCAAGAAAAATCAGGAAAGCACAAACATAATTTTTTGGACCAGCGGACCTCACTGTATGGGGGGGGGGGTTCGAAGTCCACTCATATAGTGAAAGTATAGCCAAAATTCAGACCTTTAGATTCCTAATAAAACCTCATCATAAACATGAAGGTGATCAGAAGGATTTATATAGAAACCTTAGAGACCCTAAGAAACCATATGCTATGATTATAAGGGTATGAGGCATCCCATGGAGGGGGGCTCAGACTTGCAAAAATACTGATAAATTAGCTATTTGGCAGGCATTTGTTCTTACACTATACATTACTTGTACTACCATATTACACCAGGATAAGATCAGATTAGGCAGTGAAGACCTTCCTGAAGGCCCCATTTTCTTTTCAGTCCCCTCTGGATTGCTACCACAACGTGTCAACTTTTGACTTTGCATTCAACTGAGGCTTGCCATGACAACTCTGGCTATCAACAAATAGGATTGCACCTAACAGCTCTAGCTATCCCATCATGCATCACACATCATATTCACTATCCAAGCAGATGTTGATATATCTGGCAAGAATTTTGTTTCTCCTAACAAATTTTATGATACTGAGTGAGAATGGGTGTGGTTGTTACAGACAAAATGGGGAGCTTTTTGTAGGTTGTAATGTTTCAAGAATGGATTTTTCTCTATGTATGGGACTAATTGCATAGTCTGTGGTTCATTATATCATGAATATAATATATGGTGGTAATGCTTGCACTGGTGCCTTTTACATACTGATCTGCTTCGTGCCTCTTTCAAGTACCTAAAAGGCATGCATGCAAGCATAATCATCACAAATTGTGTTTATACCATGGTCTGCACCTTTAGGATGCAGTAAAATGTATCAGAATACATTCTGCATTCACTGATATACAAATATATCCATAGGGTCCCAGACATAAGACTCATCTAACCCAGCACCATTGCCCAGCCCTGTGGCCTAATGGATAGCATGATCAGAAGATCCCTGATTCTAGTCCCACTAATTCTGAGCTATTCCTCTATGAACCACTATCAAAGCTAAACCTGAGCTGATGCCACATATAAGTATAATATAGCAAAAGAACAGTCAATATTCAAGTGGTTACTCTCAGTGCCTCTATCCTGTGATAAAAGCACTCATATTTTCCAGTTTGGGCACCCAAAATCATTCTGAAATGTGAAAACTGTGACATAACTGGTCTTAGTTGATTCTTGGGATGCCCATATTCATTCTCTGTGATTTGGATGGCATGGAGCCCCCTCTGTACTGAGGATAGAATGTAATGTTGTACAAGAAGGGAGATGGGTGGGGTGGTCTTAGGACAGGCTAAGGAGGTTCAAAGGCCCTTATCTACACTCAAAGGTATTAGGGAATATACACAGGTCTATACATTATAGGCCATATGTACAGATTTTTGTTTCTTCCCTCTTCACCTTTATCATCCCTTTACCTCATTCCCCTTTCCCTACCCCTCTTGACCTGTCTCCCTTGCCCCACTTTCCTCTCCTCCTCCCCTCTTCCCACCCTCTACCAGTTCTCCTATTCCCCTCCCTCATCCCTTTACTTCCTGCCTTCCTGTCCATCTTCCAGTGTGATGGGTTCGTTTTCACTAAGTAGAGACCAACCTTAAAAGTCAAAGTTACATGGTACACAGAAGCCACCAGGTTGCAAAAATCAATACTGGCTATGTTCAGTAGGTTTCACAACATATACTGACTATTCTACCCATATATTTGCAGCTAGTTTCTTATCATTATACCTATCTTAAACATAAGCTTTAGATGTCTGAGTGGCCATAGGGTCCTATAGTTAAGAGAAAAGTAAAATTTTTGAAAAATTTGTAACTTTTCATCTCAACCATGACCCCAATTTTCCTTATTTTAAAATGTTTGTATAGATGGGAACCAGCGTAATCTGGAACCAAAACTTTTTCACAAAAATAACTTGATTATTTACATGTACTGTACTCTGACAGACCCACACTACATGACCCAGTATGTATACATACTACCAATGGTTAAGTACCACAGTTAGCACCCTAACACATCTCAAAGGCAGTCTACAGTACAGACATTGCACTGCAGTAGAGTACCCCAATCTGGAATCAAAACCAGCCAATATTGGATCATACCATTATTGGAAAGTACAAAGCTATAGAGTACCTACTTTATTGCACCTGATGAGACCGAAAGGTCAAAACTCACAAGACTGTAGCATTAAAATAATGAAAGTGAATCCCTATGAAAGACTCTAGATAGAGGATTTCATGTAGTGTTCTTTGTTCAGAAAAAATATCTACAGAAGTGGCCACCCCCACAGAAAATGGACCATTCCAAAGGAAGTTCCACTCCACTGGTTCCAATCAGTGCAGGGTGGCATTGACCATAGTAACAAAGTACACACTGAAACCAGATAAATCACTCTCACCAGGGGTCTATATATACAGGTGACAAACCTGACTGGGTCCTCAGTCTTGTGCAGTAGTGCCATAAGTACACAAAGCCATGTCATCTCCCATACAGTTTGTATACGGCACTAGCACATTGCTAGTACTGAGGAATATCCGCTGGATGGCTCATGGAGTCGGGGGCTAGATTAACATTTGGCCTCTTTGTATAGTTTACTTTGATGGTCTCTTCCTCATTTACTATCTGTAGCTGTTCTCTAAGATTTATATCTTTGTATAGCAAATGCCTTCAACTTTAACTAGATAAGCTTAGTATAAATCTAATTCTTTAAATACAAAAGAAACTTTTATATTTCAATAAGACATTACATGTCACCCAGATAAATTACACCCTGGTCATTGCCTCCCTATCAAGAAGATGATGCAAAATATGAATAAAAAGTTTTTTGCATTCGTTTCTATTGATAAGGTTTTTTCACAGTTGTTCATAAAATAAAAGTAAGTGCTATGACATAGGATTTTCTTTTTCGTATTTACTTCTCCTAGTATATCAAACCAGTATGATCCAGAATTATTTGAGATTATCAATAGATCATCTACCAGTCAGCCTGTAGTATTTAACGAATGTTATAAGCCTGTTGCTAGGGAAAATTCGTACTAAACCGCTGTTTCTGGGCCCTGCTGGTATTGCATACACAATTTCTGGCATAAGAAAAGACCTAGGGAATGACATTTGAAGGATAGAAATGCTTAACCCTTTAATTTGACTGTTTTATTTGCTAATTCTGAGGTAATCCCAATGTTACCTAGTTTTGTCAAGGAAAGCGGTTGCCATGGCAACCATACTGGTAGAAAAAGTCCCAACATGCTTTTTTGCATACTAACCTAAGGAACAATGTTATGTATGTTGGGTAGAACTAACATCCACTTCACACAAAAGTACACAACAGCATCCACTATCTGGCTGCCGTGTGAGTGTCTGAGAACGTACTTGTACATGTTTACAAGTACAGCTAGCAGTATCAGCCACCAACGCCTCCTTAATGCTCCATTGCTGTACATCTGGAGGACAAAACACTGGCTGGTGCTGTCTACCCCATGGCTTCTTATAAACTCATTTGTGGGCCTTGCTGTCAGTTTGAAAAAAAGGAGACTAGTACTGATATTTAAAGAGGCTGAAAAAATAAATAGAATATACACAGCAGAGCGGCTCAGAGTGCATGAACATCCAACCCCACAATTAAGATTGTAGAAACGAACCAGCTCATTGTGCTGTGGCTGAGCAGCCTTTTGAGCACTGTGTGCACAAAACAGATGATCTGAGCAGCTCAATATATGCTAACATAGATCAATACATGCTAGTTGAGGCTGTCTCAGATGCAGCTGAGCAGCTCAAGGTGCAGGGACAGAGCAGCTCAAGTTGCAGGAGCAGAGCAGCTCAAGGTGAAGGGACAGAGCAAAAGTACCTTGAGGTGCAGGAACAGAGCAGCTCAAGGTGTAGGAAAAGAGCAACTGAGTAGCAAGAGGTGTAGCAACAGAGGAGCTGAGCAGGTCAAGGTGCAGAAACAGAGTAGCTCAAAACATGAGAACAGAGCAGGTCGAGGTGTAGTAATAGAGCAGGTCAATATGTAGGAACAGAGCAGCTCAAGGTGTAGTAATAGAGCAGCTCAAGGAGTTCGAACAGAGCAGCTTGAGGTGTAGGAACAGAACAGCTAAAGGCATAGGAACAGAGCAGCTCAAGGTGTTGAAACAGAGCAGCATGAGGTGTTGGAACAGCACCCCATAACAGCAGCATGGGGTGCAGGAACAGAGCAGCTCAAGGTGTAGGAAAAGAGCAGCTCGAGGTGTTGGAACAGAGCAGCTCGAGCTGCAGGAACAGCAGCTCCAAGTGTATGAACAGAGCAGCTCAAGGTGTAGGAATAGAGTCGCTCAAAGTGCAGGAACAGCAGCTCCGTGTAGGAACAGAGCAGCTCGAGGTGTTGGAACAGAACAGCTTAAGGTGCAGGAACAGTGCAGCACAATGTGTAGGAACAGAGCAGCTTGAGGTGCAGGAACAGAGCAGCTCAAAATGTAGGAACAGAGCAGCTCAAAGTGTAGGAACTGGAACAGAGCAGCTCAAGGTGTAGGAACAGAGCAACGCTGAGTAGCTCAAGGTGCAGGAACAGAGCAGCTGAGTAGCTCAAAGTGCAGGAACATAGCAACTGGGTAACTTGAGGTGCAGGAACAGAGCAGCTGAGTAGCTTTAGGTGCAGGAACATAGCAACTGAGAAGCTTAAAGTGCAGGAACAGAGAAGCTCAAGCAGTAGGAACAGGTCAGCTTAGGGAGGGTTCATTATTTATGGCCAAGAGGGGGGCAAGCATTTTGTAAAATGAATACCCCTAAAATAATTTGCCCTCCTCCTCAGAATAGGTTGAAAAAAAAGTGCCCCCCATCTCTTGGAATAGGTTGAAAAAAAGTGCCCCCCCCCAGTTTGAAGATTCTCTTAGAGACAGCTGAGCCCACAGGAAATGTCTGCTGTTAAAACAGCATAAATCCTTGATATTCTTCATAGGTAGCCTTTAGGGTCAAGTTGCACACTTAACAAATTATATGGTCTGATGCTAACTTTGGCCATGGTCATTTTGGCTTAAAGTCATGCACTGGTATTCCGAGGTAGCGGGTTGTCCCATGGGCACGGCCATTGCTGGAGCTTGTTACCAGCGAATTCAACTGATAAGACCTATCAGATGGGTACCAGTTGCCCCCCGAGAGGATCGCAGTGAATAGTTGGGATTGCCTCATTGGCCAATAATTAATCCTGCAAAGTCTGTATTGGAGCTGATCAGCACGGCCTTTCCTGCAACAACCATATTATTGAAAGTGACAGGTTTGACTACCGGTAACGCCTATCAAAACCACTGCCTAAAACTGGCATCTTTCTTCATTAAACCTGGGACCAAACTGTCTGTAAAGTGGAGCCAAAATCTTGATATGAACTAGCATAAACTGTCATCCATGTTTTTTTCCATGCCAACTGGATTGAATTTTGAACATCTCATGAGATATGGTAGATACAAAGGTTCACTTGCATTGAATTGACTGAATGAGGGTAATACCATGTGGCAATACCTTGCAAGATGATCCTTAGTCAGACAGATTCTCATCAACCTTTGTGTAAATGCTGTAATTAACTCGAAAAGCGAGTTATAGGAGACACCCTGGGGCCCTGCACTTTCAGTCATTTTGGTGGTGCGAATAAGTTAAAAAAAAGATGGAAATTTTATATATAAGAGGCAGAATTACTTAATGAATTTGTAGTACCATTAAAGGAGGAGATGTAGGGGTATTTCATTACCAAGTTTTGTAAATTTTGAGAAATTGTCAATATTTTACAGACTCAGTTGGTTGGCAGCCATAAGACGCTTTTGCCTCCAATGGTGAAGGTATATGATGTTGGTCCATGTATCAACGATCCGCCTTTTTTGGTAATGTGGTGCGAAAAGTGCAGTTTTGGCAGGAGTTATGCGAATAGTGGCTTGGTAGTGCAAATAACCTGGGTGTCATATGATATGGTAGGGGAGATTAAACGCCATGTTCAAACACATAGCTCAGGTGGTATATGAGTAGTTCAATTTTTTGCCCCCCCCCCCACAGCAGATCTAGTCTTCTCTGCTTCATTTTCTCCACTATCACCACAAGCTCCATGAATGTGTACTCAGTAGTCAGAGCCCTCTATTCTTACTAGTTCCATTTCACAAAGTTCCCAATTAGACACTCCAGGCTGCATATATATGGGGGATATTTTTGCTTATTCTGAATCCTATGTTCTCACTTCAAGAATGGACAATTGAATGAAACTATATGATGCAGGTTTCTACTAATGTAATGTAAAACAATGATAAATAGCCACACCAACATAAAAGCTGCACCCCCAACTTTGGAAGAAGCAATAAGCCCAATCTAGGGCTTAATAAACTACAGTGTTAGTACCGGTAGTACTGTTCCATGATGTTAAACCCTGTTTATAAGCTGCATCCTGTTTTTAGACCAATATCATATGAGATGCTGCTTGTGTATGAAATGGTCTGTAAGCTGTGGCTTATACACAGAAATTTATTGTAATTTTACCTCACCAATATCCTTATCGTCACCAGAGCTCTCAAGTTTTGATTAAGCCAAGGAGACTTTGCCCAGAGTGCTCAGAATTTTTGAAGATCATAGAGAATACCGTCATGTGTCATATATGAGAGCATGAGATGACCCCCAAATTAGGACAAACTCAAGCCAACTCTTGTTTCATCTGGACTACCAGGTACCTCAAATGTGTGAGACTCACACCAAATGTGTGAAAGTCAACAGGTCTGGGCAAGAGAGTGGGAGGTGGTGAGAGCTCTTTGTCCTAACTGTTGAGAGTGTATCACTTAATCTGAAGGCGTGGAAAAATTTTGCCTCACTCGTTGATCCATAGAAAGACTACAGCGCGTTTGCGACAGAGATAATACCCTGAAAAAAATTGCCCTCCCCCTCAGAATAGGTTAAAAAAAGAATCAGAATACCCCCAAAAAATCTGCCCCCCCCCTCCTGGCCATAAATAATGAACGCTCCCTTAGACTGAGTAGCTCGAGGTACTGGTGTAGAACAGTCGAGTAGCTCCCTCCCTAAGTAAGATGCAAGAACAGAGGGGAGAGCAGCCGTTACAGCTCAATGTGCAGAAACCGGCCATTTGAGTGCGCATCCTTACCACTTTTAGCCTGACCCCAAGGCCACCTTGTGACCTACTTACTGGACCGTCGCTAATACACTGTCTCCCGGGCACTGGACAGACTGTTAAATCTGTGTATGGCTGTTAAAAAAGATAATCACAGGGGGTGAAGTTAGCTCTTGATGTAGTCCAAAAATTGGTGACATCAGTTTTGTTAACGTCAGCCAAATCACCACCCAAGAGAAATTTACTGGGAGGGCGACTCTTAGCTTTGTAGATAAGAATTCTGCTTTGGAAATCTACACATCAATTGGTAAGAAATTTAACAGGGATGTAAGTCTTCAGGATTTATCAGGATCTCCTGATTTCTGAAAATTTTGAATGCCATTTACTTTCCTTATACGAGTGGTAAGGAGGGATGTTTGGAAAAATAGAAGGCTTTTATATCAAGTAAATGTCTGGCTTCCTGATTTTTGTCCATGCCTGACTTTCATCCCTGATTTAAGGTCATATGCCTAGATTCCATAATAGATAAAACCCCTCCCGTTCCAACCTAGTATGCTTTACCATTGTTAGTGGGAACATACAGCTATCGGTATCTGTATGGCCGGTTGTATGGATTGGAGGAATGATCCCACGAGCGGCTCAATGATGGAAGTCACAAACTATGAAACTTCAGTCCCTACCATTTTGCCATATCATTTGGCAGCCGATTCACAGCTATATTAGATTATACGCCCCCTATAAGGGTTGACCCGGGATGCATTATTAACCAATCAGATAATTCCTTGTATTCACTGCAGAATATTTTGGGTACAGTATGTAACACCTGGTACCCATCATGCTGGTTCTTATCAGTGCTTATCTCACCAGGTCCCAGCTCAAGCAATGGTCGACCCACTAATCCTCCATACTAAGCCCTATTCTAGGGAGCAGCAGTGACGTCATAGCAACCAGCCCGGCCCTTATCAGGCTTATCTCCCTACTGATAAGAATCCTCATGAAGGGTTAAATTAAACAGGAAATGTACTAGAAAAAGGGTGTTAAAATCCTTATCACAAAAGATCTAGACATCATACAGCAAAATGCATTCCAAAATCGGAAAGATATATAAAATTTGCATCATATACTTGATCCATAATATTCTAATCCCAATATTTGAAAAGAAAACAGCAAAAAGTCTACTTTTTCTAGTACATTGCCTGTATAATTTGACCCTTTGACAGGTCCCTAGCAACCAGGGTTCTGCTCCCAGAATTATAGGGAGTAGCAGTGACGTCATAGCAACCAGCACCGCCCTTATCAGCCTTATCTCTCTACTGATAAGAGTCCTCATGAAGTGTTATTTTAAATAGGAAATGTACTAGAAAAATGTGTTAAAACCCGTATCACAAAAGATCTACGCATCCCACAGCAAAATGCATCAAAAATCTGAAAGGTATTAAAAATTTGCATCACATACTTGATACACTATTTTCTATTCCCAATATTAGAAAAGAAAATAGCAAAAAGGTTACTTTTTCTAGTACATTGCCTATATAATTTGACCCTTTGCGAGGTCCCTAGCAACCAGGGTTCTGCTCCTGAGAATACGCCTCTTAAAACTTTAACAAGTCAGAAAGTCAGATATGATATCCCTTAATATAGCAATCAGCAAGAGAATCTAATTGTTTTGTTTCCATATCGGGGAACTTGGCCTTGGCTGGGAGTACAGTGGTGTATGACATATACAATCCTAATCATATACTGACACCCCCCCCCCCCCAAACAAGCCCTACATGACCCAGGAATAGTGGTGCTCCTCCAGCAGTGAGAACCTCATCCCCATGGCCTACACACACAGACCCATACAGACTACAGTTACACCAGGGGCCTGTTACGACATACTTGGACGGTCGGCGCTTGGCGTACAAGGTGCTCCATTCTCCTGTAATATAAACACATCTATCCACTAGGCCATCCTAACCTACCTACTGGAGTAACGTACCAGCCAGGCCATACAATGTCTAGGTCTAGAAGAGGATAGCTTTGGTCATATTTCAGTCCCGGGATCTCAGTACTTAGTCTATGTAGTCCAGACAGACATAGGACCAATTGGAGGAAAGGCTGTAGCGTGTAGGGTGTACTGGAGGAGACAGCTGATAGTGAGTGATACAGCCGGGTGGTTCATGGGGAGGACACTGGAGCCCAGACTGTAGTTATAAACAGGACCCACTTCTAGATCTTCATACCACAGCAAGGACTTAAAGTAGTACATGAACTAGAGCAGTGTCCTCTATGTGCAAGGCACTTAGTGACCGCTGCCCAGGAGGGTAGACAGGCAGTGTGTCTGTGTGAGAGGACCCAGGAGGGGAGGATCAATGGTTCCTGAAGGCACAAACAGGGCTGCAGCTGCTGTTCTAGCTGCAGGAGGAGGGGGAACAGGAGGAGTAGGGTGAACTCGGTATAGAGTGTTGTCTGTAATAATGCATGCAGCCATCTGCTGTCACTACTCAGACAGTAGCAGCTGTTGTAGCAGGCTGCTGCTTCTCCAGCAGCAACCATGGTTAACTACTGCAGCTGCAGTCCTCTAGCAGATGTCGGATCCCACCACTACTACCACCACCAACAGCACCACCAGCCGGTGGTGTGCACACAGCAGTAGAAATAGTCTTCAGGCCTCTCGTACATAGGCTCAGCCAACAGTCAGTTTGTAGATACAGTGTGGAGGAATTAAGATTGAGCTCAAGCCCCACCCTCCAATATAACATCCTCCCAATCACCCTGCCATTGCCCCAATATCCCTGCTTACAATCCCAGTTGGCTGTCTAGAACAGCAATTGGAGTCCCTAGAGGTCGTGGCCGACGTCTGCGATTCTCCTCCTCACTACCACCACGACCACAGGGAGGGGGTGGGGGGTCGAACCGGTGTGCTGCACTGTCTAGGTGTGTGCTGGCTGTCAGACAGCAGATGGCGACCAGAGCAGATGTCAGCAGATGGAGACTGAGCAGCTGGTGCCAATAGAGGTGGCTGTGGAGGTGGAAGTGGTTAGAGCGGGGTGGCACCAGTCAGCTGGTAGAAGCAGGAGGAGGAGGAGGGCCGGAGCGGGAGGTCTAGTAGCAGCCATGTCCATACTCTAGCTGCACCCTCCATGGTGATAGTAGCTGAAGCACAGTCTGCCTGTGCCAGATAGACACTCACTAGAGACATCAGCACTCTCCTCTACTACCATATCACACAGAGGGACGTGTATATACATGTTGTAAAGTCTATGATAAGACACACCTTCTGCCACCACCACTACCACCACCACACACCCCATAGATCTAAGTGACTATGTGGGCGACAGCACTACTGTGATAGTACATTGTATCATAACGGTTGCAGCAACAGTGACTATACTACTACCACTACATGTTCTGTGATATTCTACATTCACTAACGGCCTGCTGACGGCCCCTCTATACACGACCTTCTAGTAACGGGCACAGGGGGCACGGCGAGCCGCCAGGTGCAGATATTGATCCTCGTCTGGGACTGTCTGGACACTAGAGGAGGCGACAGGAGGACAGGAGCAGGAGGAAGAGGACGGATCCCGGTGCCACACACCACCCACAGGAGGGAGGAGCTGGGGCACCGGGGAACAGGAGGGATTTACTGTAGAGCAGTAGGGAATTGATGACATTAGTATTAGCCCCATCGAAGGGGACTGCCGCGACTCAGGAGGAGGATTTATATGTAGACAGTTCCTCCAGGGCCGGGTTATTAAAGGAGAATTGGGGGCGGCCCCCAGAGGAGCAGGAGCCGGGGCTGTCAGCCGTCACGACGGCCGCCACACGCCGTCCTGCGGGCGGCGACACGTACAGCCACTACAAGTACACGGCCGTCACCGGGCCTTCACCGGACGGCTCGCCCGTCTCCAGGTGCTGTCACAGCCCTGGAGCAGCCTTCCCTCATCCCTGTCCGGACACTGGGACTTCAGCTCGCACCAAAGGGGCTACCGAAGCCCGTAGGCGTAGACGAGGGTCGGACGGTAGTAGCCGGCACTGGCTCAAAGCCTATCTACCCGGTGGTCGTAGCGGCGCTGGGGCCGATAACAGGACCCCGGCAGGAGGAGCAGGAGGAAGACGAGGAGGATCGGCTGCAGCTGCTGCAGTAGGAGCCACATTAACAGCAGCAGCTGCTACTAGCACTGGAGGAGGAGTAGGGCACCGAGCCGGACTTTCCTCCACGGCCTCTGCCGGCCACGGCTGCTGCCCGCTGCCGGCCCCGGTGGGCGCATGCTGCCGGCGCCTTCCTCCAGCAACTTACAACCCCCCTAGCACTAGTAGGCGCAGGAGGAACAAGAGGACCTCAAAACTCCTCCAGAAGAAGAGTAACACACACTCCTGTTCGATAGGAGGTCAGCCAGGGCGCTGCTGCGGCCGTCAGTACAAGGAGAAGGTGAGAGGGCCATGCAGGGCATGTGGCGAGAAACAGCAGACTCCATCCTCCAGCAGCACCTCCAGTAGGTCCTTGAGCAGGTCCTCCAGTGGGCACCACTACCACCCGAGCAGCTCCAGTGTTGGCTCCTCATCTTGGAGCAGCACGGGGCAGCCGCCACCATCCGTCTTCAGGCGGTATATACAAATGTGTGCAGCCAAAGTGATGGGTCTCTTCATCAAGTGCTTCAACCCCGAGTCCAACCATGTAGGTCTTTCTGTCACTTATCATCATCACCTTCCCTTTTGTCTTGTTTATTTGTCATTGACTAAGCGTATTATGTTTACAGTGTGACTGCAATACAGCCAATAGCAAGTGCTGCAGAATGCCTGGCTTAGGTGGTGGTAGGATCCAACATGAGTCATGACACGTCTGGGATTACCTTTTTGAACTACCTGCCGCTCCCTAACACAGGGCTGGAACAATAATTCATCCAATCATTCAAATGAAACCATCGATTCAAATGATGCTACTAAAAACCTGATAATCCCGAGAAGTGTATACTTTAATAGTGGCAGTATTGAAATTCCCAAGTTCCCCCCATCATTTATAACCCATATTCCTTATGTGATAACTGATGTGACATGTCTCACTGAAAATGGATGAAAATACTCTGTTGTGAATGAAGTCCACATTGGAACCCCAACACTAATGCCCAGCCCCACCTACCCTGAGAATCTGTGGTCGGCCTATGCGTTCTCCGGTAGACGCAGGCAGCTGGTAAGCCTAAACCCCACCTGCAGCACCCAGTGTCTGGGGCGGGGTGGATCCCCCAGACCCGTTATCTAATATGGCACGTTGAATCTCACCCACACTGATAGATTGAGACCTGGTGACTTGTCACCTAATATCAGCCTGACTACAAACCCTGACAGACTGACTGACGGCCCCGTGGTTATCAGACCAGAACAGGGTCAAACCCCGACACGGTCCCTACCTCTAACAACCAGTCAGTCTGTCTGAGTCTTAACACCCTCATACCCACCCCTCCCCTCTCCTCCCCCACCCCATCTACCATACAACTCATTCCACTGAGAATTGTAAGAAAGAGAAACGACCCTACTACCGGTAGTAGTCTAGTCTAGCACATGTGAAATGATATTCATTTTTGGAGGGTGCCCGGCTGCTGCCATTTCTACAAAAAATTATCAACTGAAAAATGGCATCTCTAAAAGTGCCATCCCCCCACTTCCCCCTCCTCCTGTACGCATGTGGTATGTGATGAGCAATAACTTGGGCATGGCTAAGGGGCTGTTGGGAGTCAGAGGAGGACATCCCCCTGTATGACGAGACATTGGTCCTCCCACTTCGGGTAGGTATATACCACCTAGTGTGTTGGGGGGAGGGGGTGGATTCGAGATTTGTTAAGGAGCCCCTGTCCCTTTAGTTTCGGGCTTATGTTAGAACGCCAAAATTCTGCCAGTATGTCAGTCTCTCCTCCTCCCCATATCCCCATCTTATGATATCACCAGCATCACCATCTCCGGTCCCCGCACTTCCATGATAGAATTGACACCATCCATTTTATGGAAACGCAGAGGAAAGGGCCAATAACCTCTAACTTTGCATGTTTGTGAATATTGGAAAAAGGGGTGATTTTTTTCAGAATATGTCCGTGAAAAGTAAAAAAAATAGGGGCTCTATTTTTAGCAGTGACTGAATACCTTCATGCACATACATTATTCTATTATACGGGGTATGTCTATATCTCATATTCCAGATATGGGAAACCCTGCATAAGATTTCCATGATTTAGCAGAAAAAAGGGTGCTTTTCATGGAATAAGGGGGTATTTTAGAGCCCAGATTTGTGGAAAAGGGGTTCATTTCAAAAACCCATAGGATGGATGGTGTCCCCGGTCCCTGCACTTTCCATGCTACAGCTACACAACCTGCGTTCCCAAAAGCAGGAAAATAGAGTCATTTTTCACTCAATTCCAATGTCCCTGGAATCAAGAAAAGGGGGTCTTTTTCCCACATGGACTCCATGGATAAGGGAGAAAAAAGGGGTAGTTTTGGGGGCAGACTCCATGATCTTGGAAGTATGGGTATTCCACTCAGGGGATCTCCATTTATCTTTCTTTTGTCAACAAATAATCACACACAGATATGGAATTTATACTGTTTAAATAAGTTCACCAAATACTTTCAGCCTGTGAAAATAGAACTGCTAAAAATAATGTCCACTTTTATCGAAAAAAGGGGTATTTTTTTCGCTGGAAAAGTCAACACTTTTCCATGAAAAGGGGTCTTTTTTAGCATAAAATTCTATGGATATGGGGTATATTTTGGAAGGAGGGAACGCAGGTTGTGTACCTGTACCATGGAAGTGCAGGGACCGGGATGGTGTCATTCTCCAACAGAAACTGCGGGGACCGGGTACCGGGTACCATCCGTCACCCCTCCCCGCACACCCAGCCGTCACCCCAACCCCGATCCTAACTCCCAACCATGGGGACGTACATCCCGGGCACAGTGTTGACGTAAGGTGTGTGTGTGTGGGTGGGTGGGGGGGGGGTACGTAGACACAGTCCAGCCACATAAAGCACGCCATATCAATAAAACACCATAGCTCAGAACAGGCAAGCAGATTATAAGGCCTGTTTGAATGTAAAATATTCCTGCTTTAATAACCTGTCTAAAACCACATATACAGTGCTAGCTAATACATGTATGTAGTACTAGTTGCTGACCTGCTGTGGTATCCACCACCAATACGTCCACCAACCACCGGTCAGTCTGATCTGTAGTGGGCACACTGGACACCGTTCTGTGGTCTGCTAAGTGGCCATGGTCAGCACACAGACTGCATCCCCCCCCCCACACACACACCTTCTCCCACCTCCCTGCCCCCCCCCCCCCCGTTGGTGGTTGTTGTATAAGCTGCCGCCGTCTGTCTGACTGTCTGGCGGCTGTTGATCGGCTGGCTCAGTCATTCCATCTGCTTTGCAGCAGCTGCTGCTCCAGCTGCTACTCAAGCAGCTGCTGACTGGCAGGCCGGCAGCAGGAGGAGGAGAAGGATAATACTAAGTGAAGCAGCTGCAGGAAGTAGGAGAGACTGTCTTGTGTGTAGAAGCAGGAGGAGGAGATGGGGGGGGGGGTGGGGAGACATGATATTAGTACACAGGCAGCCAACTACCCACCCACCCACCCACCTACCTACCTGCCATAATACAGACATATGTCCCTGGCTACATACATATACACATGCATGTACACACTAGATCACTGTGGGAAGGCGGTAATAACAGACATTTAAGGATATCAATAAATGATCTATCCAGACGACAACACGGCGCGGCCGGCTGCCTACTGATAATACCACCACAGACAGACGTTATAAATTATCACGTGCCGCCTGTATAAAAGACCTTGGCTACCGACTAGTTGTAAATTTTAACAGGAGTGGTGGGGGCATGATGATACCTGGGTCTGATAATTTTAACAGGAGTGGTGGGGGCATGATGATACCCGGGTCTGATATGTTATGTCAAGGTGAATATCGATGCCCCATTGACAATGTACTAGCTATTATGTCGTGGCAGATACGATCGTTACTATAGATTAGTACTAAAACAGCCGTATTCCATGGGGGGCAAGGAATACAATATGCTTGTATTCAATGGGGTCCGCCATCTTGGATTTTGAATGGAGCTGAGCTGTTTTTCTTTATCTAAAAGCAAATGAACCCCATAGGCCATGACATAGATGCAAAAGTCCACTCTCATGGAACATTTTTGCATCTGTAAAGCGTCGTTGAATACAGACAGCCTCACCTCGGTGAATTCGATGCAAAAATGTTCCATGGGAGTGGACATTTGCTTATTTATTTTATGTGAATAACTTCTTCCCATAGAGAAAGCATTGCAGGGCCGATCGCCACACCCACAGTGGCGTAACGTGTGCCGGTCCACCACAGCGGCCGATCCGGTACCGCAGCCTTGTTCCGGGCGCATGTAAACATTCAAAATGGCGGATCGCCGCTCGTAAGGTGAACTACGGTAACAGATTTTGTTAATGTTCAGTTAAGTAAACACTCTAAAAACATAAAATAAATAGAGAACTAAACTCCCCTGGTGTCCTCGGCCGATCCATCAGGAGGGGGGGAGACCCCCCGAGGGGTGGATCGGCCACCTCGTACACCATGGTCATTTAGTTCACTCTATGAACCTCTTATTGCACCCCTGCGTTGAATAACCAGCGCCAAATCCGCAGGATTACGTCATAGGTCCATCGAGCATGCGCAGCCTTTTTGAAACGTAAACATTCAAGATGGTGGCGGTCAGCATTTTCGCATTGACAACAGGTTAATTTGGGTTTGTTTTGAAAATTATTGGTAAAATATTGATTGATTATAGATTGAAACATCTTGACATAAATGTACACCTTGACATAAATGTAAAGATAAACTCTGATGAGTGTTTGGCGACAATTATTTCCCTAGCTGGTTTGGGCCATTGTGATATGCAAAATGCAGAGATGTAAGTTGTCAGGGATTTCCCTGAAAATAGGGAATTCAAAAATGTTGAAATGTAGTTTGAATAGGGATATCCAGGGTCTTCAGGGACAGAATTTATTCACAGCCTTCTTTCCCTAGTCATTTTCCTCACACAGACCCAGTCCTCAGTTGTCTAATTCAACAAGGGACTCCACTAAGCCCCCCTGGTGTAATCAGAGGGACTCACTGGTCCAGGGGAGACTCTGGGCAGGGAATCTCAGGGGCATACCCTCCCAGGGAGAAATGAAGAGAATGCTGCTCTCTGATTGGTCTAAAATCATCAGTCAGCAACATAGTACACTTGTTAAACACCAGGGGGGGCCATGATGATGTGCTGGCCAGAGTCTGCCCTGAACACTCTGCTTATACCAGGGGGCCTGTCAACTCTCCCAGTGTCGCGATAACAGCTTTTCAGGGATTTTCCCAGTACCTGACTTACATCTCTGAAAATGTCGCTCCATGCAAAATGTTTCCGCGTAAATTCAAGTTACACTTTGCATTAATCATAGTTCTACGGCGTAGGGGCAGTATCATTAGGGTTGTTGTTTTTTCAATTTCTATAAGACGAGAGGGATATTTTCATGGTTTCTTCCTTTCAAAGAAAAAACTATTTGTTTCGAGATTAAGTAAAGTTTATCACTCTCCAAGCAGATGTTTTGATCTTGCATGATACGATTTAGAGGGTGCAAAGTCTGTTGGAAGAACGCTGGAAACATTTTGCATGGTAGCGACATTCTGCATGCGACACCGTTCCGCACGAGGCCGGTAGGCCAAGTGCAGAGCGGCCCAAACCTGTGAGGAAACCTTTATCATTGGGGCTGGTGGTAAAGGGGCCAGCATGATACTCATACTGAGGTGATATCGTATGCTGGTCGGTGCACAGTGTAGGTCACTGACACCACAGGTAGATAAGGGAGTTCAGGTAGGTTCAGGTGTTATTCTTGGGAGCAGCAGAGACGTCATAGCAACCAGCGTGGCTCTTATCAGCCTCATCTGGCTACTGATAAGAATCTTCATGAAGGGTTATTTCAAATAGGAAATGTACTAGAAAAAGGTGTTAAAACCCTTATCGATCCTTATCGCAAAAGATCTAAACATCTCACAGCAAAATGCATTACAAAATCTGAAGGATATTAAAAAAATTGCATCACACACTTGATGCACTATTTTGTATTCCCAATATTAGAGAAGAAAACAACAAAAAGGTTACTTTTTCTAGTACATCGCCTATATAAATTGACCCTTTGCCAGGTCCCTAGCAACCGGGGTTCTGCTCCCGAGAATGCAATAGTACACGCAATCGGTTACTTTATATAGAAAATATGGCACTATGCTTATTTCTTGCATAATGACAGAGAGGTGCAGACTTGAGCACTGGCGAGTTACTCGCGTGTATGTCACCCGTGCATCATGCTAGGGATAGAAGCCCTACAATACTCATAAAGGGTTAAATATCCCCCAGACAGATAACGCTTATCATCCGCTTCACGGATCAGGTGCATGATATATACTCATATACGGGACTAGCACACTGCTAGTACTAAGAGGATCAGCTAGATGGCTCATGTAGTCGGGGGCTAGATCATCATTTGGCCTCTTTGTGTAGTCTAATTTGACAACTCGCCATTTAGTTACTATCCATGGGGTTTTTCTATAATTCATATGTTTGGACTCAACAAATCTGCAGCTTTAAATAGAAGATCTAGAAATAAAAGTGCAATAGATCATTGAAATTTCTGTTTGACACCACAGGTAAGCCAATCAGGGCATTGTCTCCCTATCAGTGTTATCACCTTACTTCACACCTATAAACAATGGAGAGGTTCTTGGGGTGGTTAAAAAGGGGCAGGGTGCAGCTTATCAGTGTTATCGCTGGCCATTGTTCTGGAGGCTGATAAGAAATTTACCCAGAATGCCCTGCTCTGGAGTCGGGGGCCTAACAAAGATGGCGGCCTCCATATCCTAATATGCTAATGCCCTATAGCCAGGTGAGATAACAGTTCACAATGACCATAACCACAGATCTTGTGATAATAGCCACAGATAAGTCGCAAGTTGTGTAACTTGTGTCCAGACAGGTGGTGGATACATAACTAGATATACCAAGAAGGTAGGGACTTTGATAACACTGCAGTGGCCGGTCAGGAGAGCTGGCAGAGGTGTGAACAAAATTTGCTGGGCTCTGGGGGACTGCCGATTATTGCATTGGCGGAAATCGGCAATTTCTATTGATATTCTACGGATTCTTAAATGTATTTTTGGCTATTCTCAAAATAGAGATTTTAAGCTATTCCTCAGCGAAATATTGGTTTAAAAAGACCAATTATTGACAGAGTTATACCAAAATTGATTTAAATATAATTTTCAAAGGCTGAAAAAAGTATCAAGACTTGCTCACCTTTAAAAAAATAACCCCCAACACATCTTAATCGGGTTTTAAATTACTGATATATGAAATTTCATGTATGTGTGAGGTGGTATAGTACAATTTTTGACTGGTACAAAATCTGTCAGGGTTCATACAATTTTGGGGAGCGATGCTGCTATGTTACAATTTTTCAAGAGTAATCTAAGCCCACTTGGAATAGATGAGGAAATTATCCAATTATACCATTCAAAACCTGAGCATTTCAGAAACCTAAAGTTTGTGAAGCATGGATCCTGAGAACCTCATTTCCCAGACACTTACAAATTGAAAAAAAAAACAAAAAAAAACACAATAGTGGCAGCCACACAGGTCGCCACTGGCAGTGGGCTGAGTGGGAACTGCATGGCTGCACTCACATCACAAAAGCTGACACCTATCTCTACTATTTCTATAGTGCTACTTGCCTCAGTATTATGGGCACTATCTGTTTTTATATCTCTAGTTCTAGATAAGCCATAAACTTAATTCCAACAGTTTTGGAAATTTCTCAATGAGCTTAATCGAATGTGACTAAAAAGAGTTTTTTGTTTTCATTTTGAAAATTTTGTTGAAGTCCCTAAAGAAGGGTAGATGAGTAGACTTTAGAATGTTATACCAAGGCGATGTGGATATTCCTATATCTAATGATAAATTAATAATTAATGAATATATCCTGCTCTTTTTTGCTCATGTGTCCACAGTGATATCACAAAAATCTTTCCACGGTGAAGAATGACTGGGGTGGGGGGGCATGTACCGGTAATAATGACCACCTAGACAGAGAGGTCATTGAGATAGGTCAGAGGTCCAGTAGATAACCACAGGGGTTAGGTGTGCAATCAACACCTAGACGATAAGTGGATAACACCGCCAGACCTGGTACACGTCACACGCAGACTTTATCTTTAGACAGCCTTTGTATCCACCACTCGCTCGCTCGTCTTGTCCTTGGGAAAAGGAGCAACCAGGCGAAAACGCAATGCGTACATGAGAAATGTTAGGCCGTCCAAACTGCCTGTTTAGTAGTTCGGACGGTACTATTAGGGAGAAGGCTGATAGGTCTGTCTTAGAGAAACGTATGCAGCTTAATGCACCTTTACAGGTATTGACAGCCCCTGTTTCCGAACTTTCAGGTCAGGTCCTCCCCTTTCCCAAGTGCTCTAATTATGTCCCACCACAAGTCTGAAACCATCCACCAGATCTAAGTATAGGATCCCCTATAGGACTATCGTGTTCTTAATGATCCTCAAAAAAGAAAGATAAACAGCCCAGTGACAGTGTTGTTCAAATCATTTGACCGTGGCTGTGGACGATATCTAGTACAACCCTGGGCCCCTGTACACATTTCCGTACTTCATAGACATCCCCCTCCCGCCTCTAACCAAATAAAGAAACCCCACCCTCCCACAGACTGGCCTAGATCGTCCCCATGTTCTACTTTTAACGTGATTTATGGAGCCGTCACGTTATCTGTAGGACCCCCCCCCCCACCAACACACAGTCACATCCTTGCTGCACTGCATATACATGTATATACACTCTAGGCCAGTTACACACAGTATGTGGAAAGGCAAAAGTACCATGTCCTTGCAAGATGGGATCCCAGACGGTATGGCCAAACAAAGTGGACCAATATTTTGCATATGTCACCCTGAGTTTTAGGCCACACCAAAAAATGAAGTTGGTCTATGTATCGCGCTCTCCATATTTTCGGAAATACATTTTTTTTTCTTTGAAAAAAATCTTGTCAAAGATTTCACACGCTTCAGTTTCTACAAATATTTAATTTGTGATGTTTGGCAAAAGTTTAAAAAAAAAATTTGTTTGCTCGCCTCACTTTCCCACCAAGGAATCCATTGGATGCCAAAAAATTCTTTAAAATTTTTTTTAAAAAATTGCACGGTCGCATCATTTTTTCAAAACCAAAATCCGTAGACCAACTAATTTTTTTTGGTGTGGCCTTAGGTTGATATTGAACCTATTTCATATTCACAAGTATCATGTGATTACACAAAATAACACCTACATTGTCCGAAAGAGTGAAACTCTTGGCCTATCCTCTAAAGTGTAAGATATATTTTGGGCGCATCATCCATTAGACACATCGTCCGTGCATAAACCATAATTATAATGTATCCCTCTCTTTGAATAGAATTTTAGAAACAACAATCCTAGGATACTGCCCCTATTCATAGACGTAAGATCTGTGAGCACTGCCCTTAACCCTAGAGCTTTTTTCGACCATGCACAGAGAAAAGAAGTAGAGTCACCATGACTGCACTGAGAGTCCAGCTGCTCTATTATTTACTCAGATGTCACCCTTTCTTCCTCCTTTTTTGACTCTGTTCTTAAATGAGGCACTATATAGGTTGGCTCCTTAAGAATGGTACGATTTGCAAGCTGTAAAAACCACGCGCACCAACTTGAGTCATTCTTCTTACAGAGGTTGTGGAGAGAAGGTTAGGACAGTGTCAGTCACTGCAGTTCCATGTCTGCTTTGAGCCCATAGGGTTTGCACTGTGACTGCAATGTTCCATATCTGCTTTGAGCCTACTGTCAAGCAGTGTGTACCAGTATGGCAACAGTGTCCTACTTTGTACTATATTTAGCCTCAACCCCTACCCCACTTCTACAGATCCAGTTCGGGAATGGTAAAAACTGACATGTAGCCCAAGAGATCATAATTGCTCCGACAGTGAGACAATTTCTGGCGCCCCTACAACCGGCAAAGGTAGTCGCTTTCTGGCAGATATTGACAGTTTGGCAGACAGCCTGGCAGACTCCAGTCCAAGAGGAGGGCAGACTCCAGTCCAAGAGGAGTCAAGCTACGATGATGGCATATTGATAGTAAAGCAGAAGAGGGAAACGAGTCAGGCACAATAGATTCTGCGACTTAGACTTTTATGCAACATGTCAGAGTCACTACAGAGTCTAGGTCTCTTAATATAAAGTCAACTCGACATGCAGGAGGGTCCAATTGTAGTTACTTACACGATTTAGAAAAAAAAGAATTAGTGAAAATGCTACAAAAGGGTTCGGTGGAGTTGGATTTGAGGGGTGGAGTAGAGTCTGGCAAAGACAACACGGTTGCCGCATGCCCATGGGGCGCCAGGCGTGTCATAATCACAGTAAGAAATCATAACGAGACGCAAATGAATTACCTCACACTTCAATGTATTCATTATGCAAGAAGAGATTGATTTATGCCGCGCCAAGGGGGTGATTAATTCCCACCAGCAGGAATAATGCATAGCATGATAATTGCGGCGCACAAGGCACGCCATACAGAGTTGTTGGTGACAAATCGATCGTCGTCAAGTTGCCAGACAGTGCCTATGATCGAGCCCTCTCGTGGGGCTGAGGGGGGGGGGTACAGGCAAAGGGCAAATAGTGCTGGGGCTAAGGGGGTGTGTGTGTGGGGGGGGGGGAGGGTAGTGTCTGGTTTGCCGTTCTTCTTTAGAAAGGTTACTGCGGGCACATCTTATGTATACTAGAAAGTTGGATGAGGGGTAGGACTGTCTGGGAGACAGATGTACTTATTCCTAGCCATTTTAGTTCACCAAGGATGTCACAGTCTTAAACAAACGTCTGGTCATATTGACAATGAATCAGATAGCTAAGTATGATATATTCATACCATAGGCTAGGCCCTAAGGGTCACATGATGTTCTAAAAAGTCATGTTTCTTGGTAGTCATGATGCACCCTCAAGGAAAACGCAGTGGTGGTTACTCTTCCGCACTACATCGGTGCATCGCACCGACCCTTCAGTACTTCAAACTCCATTGCAGTTAGTCGTGACGAGCTATTTCAGATCTGCAAACAATACAAATATTAAATAGTTCATAGTATGCTAGGTACATTGTGTATACAGGGAGTATTTTAACATGTACCCCCCTCCTCTACAGGCCTTCCTTTACCAGATCTACTAATGCGGCATTACTGGTTGTAGTTCCTGGGGATGTTTGTCCTTCAAATGGAGTAGAGGTACCAGTGTGTCGTTTTAGCATACATTAAGGCCGGGTTTGCTTTTGTGCATAATCAGATTGGCCAGACGTTGCTAATGTGTTGGCGTGTATGTGTTAAGGGACTGGTATTGGGCATGGGCGAAGGAAGGATTTTCGGTGGGTCGAGATGGACATAGTCTCACCAGTAGATGTCGTCTGAGACTGTGGTTAGTCGTCATGTATTTAGGTGATGATGAGGCGTTTGTCTCGTTAGGGACCACACATTAATATATACGCACCAAGGGGTGGGGGAATGATCAAGCCAGATGTATTGTACATGTGCTTACCCGGGGGGGGGGGCATTTTCGTATAGGCATTGTGTATGCATAGGAATACTTTGAGTCCAAATTTATGATATTTTGAGGCTATTTTGCGTGTATTTTAGGCAATTAGCATCCCTGACTACACAAAATTTGGCCATTTCCGACAACAGCCCCCCTCCATACCTTCAACATTGTGTACATACTTGGGGGGGGGGGTAGCAGAGGCGTAGGAAGCAAATCTTCATTGGGGGTCCCGGCGAGGGCACCATCACGACCACCTTGAATTGTCGGCTGATGCGTGATGGCGTCTATATAATGCGTATATAGAATTCATATAGAAAAGTAACTTTTGGTAAATTTTGGATCTGACTTTAGGCTCAGACCCCCATTTTCCCTATGACATCACCATAATAATCTAATTTCAGGTGTAAAGTTTAAGCTTCTTTTCCATTGTGTTTATGAGTTCTTTGAAAATATTGGGGGGGGGGGCCCAGACATACTCAGGCCCCACCTCCTTCATGATTGGGGTGCCCAGGCCCCCCCCCTTTTCCTACGCCCCTGGGTAGTGCCACTGCGTACATAGTGCAACAGGAGGGGAGGGGGTCAAATTATGGACCCAAAAATGTGTATGTAATTAATGCAGGTAGTCCTGTTGGCTCGAACCAAGCTGAAATTGTTCCCATTATCATAGGAATTTGTGCTTTTTGTGGTTTAAGTTTCTGTGTGACATTTTGTCAAATTCAGTGCAGAAAGTTGATCCCAAGTATTCGCACTGCATGTAACCTGTGTACCCCTTGCTGAAGACGTCATCCAAGAAGCGCCAAAGGTTACAACACCTTGCCGGTTGTCTGCTCAAAGGTTACATGGGGGGGGGGGGTAATACAGGCAAGTTGAGAAACCAGGATGGGCAATGTATTGCCACAATTTCATCTTTATTCTAACGATCCTCTAAATCTGCAAATCTTCATGTAGGACAACGACACTACTGGGGTATATACATTGTACATGTAAACAGAAATTAGGGACAAGGCCCAAAGATGATATATGGGCCAAAACCTTTGTCGTTTTCCCTTTTATCTGTATCACCATCCCACCTATTGTGATAGGGTAAATTAACACTTCAAGGATAATCACATACATATTCAAGAACCATGTTAACCCTTTAAGGGCAGAGCAAAAATTGTTGCCCTTGCAATGGGGACGGCCTCTGAAAAAAGTATAGTTCCTAGAGGACGAGCCTATTTTCAATTCATATACTAATCCTTTTCCAAGGTAGCAGGTTGTCCCATAGGCGCGGCCATTGCTTGAGCTTGTTACCAGCGAGTTCTACCAATAAGACCTAGCAGATTGGTACCAGATAGCCCCCGAAGGACCGCAGTGACTAGATTGGAGCTCTCTCATTGGCTAAAAATTAAACCTACTAAGTGGCGTCGACTATAGTCGACGCTAGGCCTACCATGGTGTAGACTATAGTCGATGCTAGGCCTACCATGGTGTAGACTATAGTCGATGCTAGCCCTCAATGAGTTAAGTAGAGAGCTAGAAAAAAGACAAATAAAACAAGGGTAAACAGTCGAAGAGCACAGGCTGGGCTGGATTAGAAGGATATACCTGCTGCCCCAAGCTCCGAGCTTCGATTTTCTAATACGGGAATATCTCGCTCCTATATTAGGCGCCACCTTATGCGTTGATCTGGGCGAATGTTCATACGCTGGCTGAACAACGTAGAGATTAGGTCCAGTGCACGTCAGCGATGGCAAAGTTCCTTTTGTTTACGCTTGAAAACTCATGAAATTTATCTTTTCCAGCTATGGCTAAGTGACATTCTTATATTCATCTCAGCAAAATGTCAAAGGGGTACACTGTATGAAGTTCGGTTAAAGTGAATTCAAACCATTTTGACAGTTATTGTAGTCCCCATCAATACCATGAGCCTCGTATGCGAGCGAGGAGTTCGTAGAAGTAGGAAGGGAGTGTGAGGGTGCCTGCTGCCTATCTGTGCTATTTTAGCCCTAAAATGGGTGCAATATTGCTCCAGGCTAGTGTTCCTTTATCCACATAATAAACCAATATTACTCTTTCACTTGCCAGCACTGCATTTGTGCATCATGGTGCATATTAAAGATTGATGAGGAGTGCATTACAGGTACAATATATATACCCCGGTAGTTGTCATACATGAAGATTTGCAGATTTAATGAGGATTGATAGAATAAAGATGAAATCATGGAAATACATTGTAACACAAACCCATCCTGGTTTCTCACCTTGCCTGTATTACATGTAACCTTTGAGCAGACAACCGGCAAGGTGTGGTAACCTTTGGTGCTTCTTGAATGGCAAAGGGTACATAGGTTACATGCAGTGCGAATAGGATCAACTTTCTGCACGGAATTTGACAAAATGTCACACAGAAACTTAGACCCCAAAAAGCACAAATTCCTATGATAACGGATATAATCCTCTTTATAGAAAGTACCTTCCGTAATCTCCCGCGTATAAGGCGCAGCCCGCGTATAAGGCTCACCCCCAACTAAGGGAGGCCTGTCCCACGTATAAGGCGCACCCTTAAGAGCAGATTTTTGTTAATGTAGTACTGTTCTATAGTAAAAATACCCCCCCCCTATAAGGCGCACCCCAAACTCAAGGCAATTTTCCTCCCACGTATAAGACCCAGCAGCCTTTTGTTTGGTGTATAAGACGCGCCTTATACGCGGGAGATTACGGTTGTAATGCACTGATTTACTCTCAGAGATGCCACTTTTCCTAACTTTTTAGGAGTTCCGAATTTTGAAATTCATTTTCTGTAGGCATTTCCTATAGGGAGTCCAGAAAATTAGGATGATTTCCGAATTTTCTTTGATCAGTGAGTGCCATCCCTGTACTCTACAGGACTGTTGTTTAGTGAATTAATCCCCCATGAATTAATACATCATGCAACCATCAATAACGTATTAGATAGCACCAGACCAAGGTACATGCATGTCACAGTCAGCAGTCGATTCCTGTACCTCACAGACCAGTGACACTAGTGTATGTATAGATTTTTGTTAAAAACTCCTACAGAGTTGCCACTATTGCGGGAATTCGTGTGATTTGATAGGGAGTAGTATACTGCTCCACTAGCCCCCGCATCGCCTCCCTACACACACATGTTGTGGTCTGGTGCCTTTCACGCCTGGTATGGGACAGGGGGTGTCGCAGACCTGTAGCAGAAAGGCAATGGTTGAGACTAAGTCGTGCCCAGTCCCTAAAAAAACCCCAGAACCTGCTGGTACTACGTGCAGGGCTGCAGGTGAGTGGTTAAAATTAACACTGCGCCCAGCCCTCAGCCCATGACCTATCAAAACACAATACAATGTAACCATCGTCATATCTATTAAAACATACATGCTCTACGTGACAGATAGCAGAATATGATTACATTGTATCCATATCGGTTCTGGCTCAGAGAGGCTTTATTTTTTGCAATCAAGCATTACTGTGCAGAACAATATAAAAAGAAGAATAAAAGTATGGTATTCTAACACTCTTAAATTAATATCAAACGATAAAACACACTTGGGCTGGCTATACCTATCATCAGACCCGCAGCAGACTTAGACAGAAAAGGGGAGAAAATATACACTTTGAAAAGACTAGACGTAAAAACAAAAAAGGTAGTGTCCCAGCCACTATTGTGTGTTAATTACGAGCTGTGGTGATGGTGAATGATCTTTTCTAACCTTTTTAGGCATCTTTATTCTTTTTCTGCCCTGTCTGCGTTGGATATTTTGTTTTATTCATGGCTTGTGGTGAAGGCTGGTGGCGATGGTGTCAGAGTAGGTCTCCTGGTGTGGTAGGTGGGTGGGGAGAGGGGTAGACAGGTAACATATGCTGCATCTGCAAGTTATTGGAGATGGGGTGCTGGTGTTGATCAAAGTGTGACATACACTGTTGAAGATAGGGGGGGGACGTGAGAGTGGGGTGTTGAAAATGGCCAAGTTTGTTTGACATACTTTATGACAGTGTCAGACAGTGTGGCTGTTTCAGGAAGTCAACTACATACTGTTGTACAGACTCAGACAGTGTGACTGTGTCAGGAAGTCAAGTACAGACTGTAGTACAGCCTCAGATGGTGTGGCTGTTTCAGGAAGTCAAGTACAGACTGTAGTACAGCCTCAGATGGTGTGGCTGTTTCAGGAAGTCAACTACATACTGTAGTACAGCCTCAGATGGTGTGGCTGTTTCAGGAAGTCAAGTACAGACTGTAGTACAGCCTCAGATGGTGTGGCTGTGTCAGGAAGTCAAGTAGAGACTGTAGTACAGCTTCACATGATGTGGCTGTTTCAGGAAGTCAACTACATACTGTAGTACAGCGTCAGACAGTGTGGCTGTTTCAGGAAGTCAACTACAGACTGCAGTACAGCCTCAGATGGTGTGGCTGTGCCAGGAAGTCATATACAGACTGTTGTACAACCTCAGATGGCGTGGCTGTTTCAGGAAGTCAAGTACAGACTGCAGTACAGAATCAGATGGTGTGGCTGTGTACTAGATTATTTGAGTAAGTCTTATAGAGACTACGTAGCACAAGCCTTGACAGTGCGGCTATAGGAGTGAATCATACAGCCTCAGCCAGTGTTGCTGAGAAAGTCATGTACATGTACAACCTCAGCACCAGGAGGTGGTATACATTGTTTCACTGTGGTGCCTGAACCCAGAATGAGGAAGGCTTCCCTATGGCCTTAATCTCATCTTTCCTGTCCCCTCTGTCAGTCTGGTGCACATATGCAGGGATATGGCCACACACATTCATCCATCGATTGACGTCTTGTGTAGTTTTCCAGGGTATTTTTCTCGCCATGAATAATTATGAACATAGATGATGAAATGGTGAAATCCTTTATCACTCACTATATGCTCGATATTACAGAACAGCCTCAGTATCAGGTAGTCATATACATACTGAAGATCATTACAGCGTCAGCGTCCCGATGTGAGTGGTGCAGAAGTCAGTGACGGCTAGTCATGAACACACTATAGGCCGATCTGACGGCGTAGAAGGCGGCCTCAGACAGCCAGACAGTGTGACCTGGGGGTCAACCACAGCGGCGTGCCGTCATCATACTCATTAACAGTAGGCCTGCCGCCAGACCAGCCAGCCAGCCACTTGCTGCTGCTGCTGCTACTGCTTTGCTATTATTGTTCCTAAATCAGTAAATGCCACTGCTGCACCCAGCCAGCACAGAGAAGAGGATTTTAGGGAGCAGCCTGACAATACACAAAGATATCAAAATTAAGATGTAAAATCATTGTAAGCAAGTCAGGCGATGTCCCCATCATATGAGGAGTAACGGGAGGCCAGTATCTGCTAGTTATAGAGAGCTTTAGCAACTCAAATGAAGCAGCAAAGTTCAACGTCGATGCAGTCATCTTGGGGAGGACATCATCAAATGCTGTACCAAAAAACACTCAAAAATGACGCCTGCAGCAGAACCCCATAATCATGCAGTCAATTTCACGAGTGCTATAGTCTAAAGAAAAATCAGGATCAGAGCACGAAGTATACTGAAGATTGTAATAGAAAATTGCCAGATTACCAGGTCCGGTTGTCATGGTACATGTTTATAGCTATATTATTATGTATCCCCTGTGCTGCATGTGTGATGAGGACTGTCTTGGGGATCTGTACCTCTGACAGCACTGTCCTGGTGATCTGTCCCTCTGGCACCGCTGTCCTGGCGATCTGTCCCCCTCTGGCAGAACTGCCCTGGTGATCCCTTTTCCTCAGATAACACTGTCCTGGTGATCCTTCCCTCTGGCAACACGATCCTGGTGATATGTCCCTCTCACAAACACTGCATGTCCTAGTGATCTGTCCATCTGACAGCACTGTCCTAGTGATCCCTTTTCCTCTCACAACACTGTCCTGGCGATCCTTCCCTCTGATAGAACTGTCCTGGTGATCCTTCCCTCTAACAGCACTGTCCTTGTGATACTTCCCTCTGAAAGCACTGTCCTGGTGGTCCTTCCCTCTGGCAGCACTGTCCTGGTGATCCTTCCCTCTGAAAGCACTGTCCTGGTGGTCCTTCCCTCTGGCAGCACTGTCCTGGTGATCCTTCCCTCTGAAAGCACTGTCCCGGTGGTCCTTCCCTCTGGCAGCACTGTCCTGGTGATCCTTCCCTCTGAAAGCACTGTCGTGGTGGTCCTTCCCTCTGGCAGCACTGTCCTTGTAACTCTTCCAGCACTGTCCTGATGGCCCTTCCCTCTGGCAACACTGTCCCATTGATCTTCTCTCTGGCAGCCCTGTCCTGGTGATAATTATGTCCTTCTCACAAAGACTGTCCTAGTGATCTGTCCATCTGGCAGCACTGTCCTTGTGATCCTTCCCTCTGACAGCACTGTCCTGATAATCCTTCCCTCTGACAGCATTGTCCTGGTGACCCTTCCCTCTGGCAGCATTGTCCTATAGATCCTTCCCTCTTACAGCACTGTTCTGGGGATCCTTCCCTCTGACAGCATTGTCAGCATTGGTGATCCATTGACCTGCAGTAGGAGTGAGGTCAATGGGTCACGGGGTCAGAGGTCAGCAGAGGTAGTTGGCACCGTGCCGCGTTTGGTGTAAATAGATGGCCAGCTTTATGATTATTACCTGTAGTGCATGCCTGTACAGTGTACACTGATCGCACAGTTGAACGAACTACATGTACCACAGCTGTATTACCATTCTCATTCAGTTCTTCACGTGTAGTCATCAATGGAAATAATGCAGATGGACGGTGTGGTCAAAAGACCATGTGGACAATGGACGATGTGGCCTAAAGTGGACGATGTGGCCAATCTGAGATTACGGGATTCCTTTTTTTTGCATTTTAAAGCTAGAATCTACCCCATTTTAGTTCTACCAATAGGGACAATATCCTTAGGGTTGTCT
This sequence comes from Acholoe squamosa, assembly GCA_949317995.1. NCBI lineage: Eukaryota > Metazoa > Annelida > Polychaeta > Phyllodocida > Polynoidae > Acholoe > Acholoe squamosa. The sequence continues at coordinate 57,079,272 of OX439038.1, forward strand.
TTTCTTCAAGTCCTGAATATTATATTAATATAACCCACGCTGAGACTCAGACTGACACATATAAATAATTAGCCACATCGTCCACCCTGTTTGGCTATATCGTCCATGGTTTTGGCCACATCGTCTGGAGTCACTGATAAAACCCGGCATAAATGAAGGGTACGAGCCGTTATGAAATGCACCCTAATACCCATAGTCCACAGGGCCATTGTCGGCCGATCCTAGGGCAGATAATGAAAAATAGGCAGAAAAAGGGGAGAAAAATATACTGTGGACTTTGAAATGTGATAGCTACTCACAGATAATGATTTTCTGGGTTAACAAATGCGACAAAAATGGCCGACAATGCAAGGAGAATTAATATCAAATTATTTGATATGTTCAGATGTAAACTTCCCGACAATACTTAAGAAACTCCCAACAAAACATTCCCGACTTTGATTATCTTCCCCCTTCCCCCGGCCTGCCTCTGTGGACTATGGCTATAAAAGGTCTGTGCTGAATGAATGGAATTGGCTCATTGGTCAATAATGTATCCCGCTACGTCGGTATATGGCTGGAATTTCTGTACATAAAACTGCCCTGGTTATGTAGCAATATAATGCATGTCTGCCCTCCGCTACCAGATTAACACGACATCGTTTATGACATTATTTTACATTCAGTTATACGCAGTACAACGTAGAGATTATGATTGAATGAAGTCCCCTCAATTTGACATTTCTCGAAGCCTCATGAATTATGGATATATCATTAATAACAATTTTATTTGTGAGAATAAAAAGTTGATATTAACATAACATATATGGCCTTAGCGTGTTCCTTATTGGGCCGAACCCTGCTGAAGCTGATACCTTGTGAGATAAGGACTGATAACAGCGAGCTGATGGGTACCATGTGTTACGTAATGCACCCTGAAAAGTCGGCACTGAATGAAAGAAACTTTCTCATTGAACAAAAGTGTATCCCACTTGGTCGGAATAGGGACCAGAGCCATCGCTAGTACCAAACAAATTAGCTAGGTGGCTCATGTAGTTGGGGGCTAAGCAGTTGGCCTCTTTGTACAGTTTACTTTGGTTGGCCCTTCCTAGTAGTCTATATGAAGCTATATTCTAAAAGTCCATACCTTTGGATAGCAAATACTTTAAACCTAAACAATATAAGCGTTTTATAGATTTTGTTCTTCAAATACAAGAGAAATTAAACTTTAAAAGTTTTTAAGAGGGCACATATCATCCAGGCTGAGTAAGACCAAGCCATTGTCTCCCCTATCAGGCTAATCCCTTCCATCCACACCATAAACAATAGACAGGTACTCAAGGTGATTAAGATAGAGGCAGGGGCAGCTTATCAGTCTTATCAATTCCCATTGTTTTCTGTGGGTGGAGGGAAAGATAAGAGATTACCGACAATCCTCTGCCAGATCCAAGATGGCCTTGGGGGGGGGGGGCAGTTACATAACTGATTTCAATATGGCCACCTCCATACAGGAATGGCTCTGTTCCCTATATAAATCATGAACAGGACTGGGAACAAACATGCAAAGGGGGGTGAGGTTATTCCGAGTTAGCAGGTTGTCCCTTGGGCGCCGCCATTATTGGAGCTTGTTATCAGCGAGTTTTAAAGATAACACCTATCAGATTGGTACCAGTTGCCCCCCCCCCTCCGCGAGGGCCGTAGTGAATAGTTGGGTGTCATTTCATTGGGTGATAATCAAACCAGCTAAGGCCGTATAAACAAGATAACAATAACGAGATGTTGCATGTTGACATGTGACGTAGAAATAGCACACGCAGATGTCCAGTGACCGTGACGTATGGTGTATAATATTATGTCAGTGACGTAACCGGCGTCTCTCGTGCCCCTCACACAACACACCTCCCTGGTCGCATGTCACTCTCCCCAGGGCATGAAGGCAAACAGTGTTCTCATTGTGAGCGAGGCAAAATAAACAAACATGGCTGGCCTTCTAATCTACATCTGTTACCATAGGCAGGCCTCTATTCATAACAACTCCATGTTGTGTACACGTGGATGTCAGCAGAGAAAAATGTGAGGAAAATGATTACCGGTAGTATTATGAATTAGTATCTGGGTCATATGGGAAAGGACATGGTGGAGGAAGAGGGAGGTGGGGGGGGGGATCTGGTGTGATATATTGGGAACGTTCATAACAGCATCACCGGCTCTTTTTGTGAACGTTAGTTTGGGTGTGTTAAAGAATGTCAAGTCTAGGGTTATCATGATACTCGTTTGGACCAGAATGTAGCACAGTTGGGCTACTCACCTGCGCCGCATTCATGCAATATTTTTAAGAACGGAAAATTGTGAGAAATAGATAAAATAGTGATTAAAATGAATTTAGCCGTGTGAGACTTTGAAATATTAAAGTCTATAATTACATGTGTGACTATTTGTCTTCATGTTTTTTGTGCTAACATACATCTAATGAAATGTCTCTTTTCTGTTTCTTACAGGTAAGTACCATTGAAGACTGTTCTCCTTGTACCAGTCAGTCAGACAAGGTAAGAAAACCTGTATACCCAAAGATTCATAAAGCACCATATCCCTTCAGTTCTTTACGGGCCACAAGATGCCTCAAGGTCCATGTTCCTTGGTTGCCATGATACACATGGCGCCCTTGGAGCATCATGGCTAGCCTTTAGTGGTGTATGTGCTATGCTCCTGAGGGTCGACATGATGGTGATACATGGACAACCTAAGCGGCCTTTAAAGTGTTAAACGTTGGTAGAGACCACCAGACAACGTGCGAATCTAACGTAGATTTATCACACAAACTGACATGAAAACCCCAGAAAAAAGTAACCACCCCTGTCCACCCTGCCCCATGCTGTTAGGGAAATGAGCAGCCTTTTAACTAACCCTTGTTGGGGGATAGCAGCACCAGGTAGGGGAGGAGGAGGAGGAGGGGGGGGGGTAAAGGGTTAACAGGTGGTATATGACCAGACATGGGGTGTCTGGTCAGTGTCTGGACCGCTGGTTGACCCCTCATCTACACCCTAGAACCAGCTGTATACCCTTGAACCTCCAACACCGGCTGTCTGGCAGGTCTGTGGAAATGAATAATGCCGGCGTTCAGGGTTTCAACTCTGGCTGCTGGCCAATGGCTGGGGGCTGGGTGGGTGACCTGTAAGCACTGACCCTTAGACACCAGTTTCAGCTAAACGAGAAACATAAAATTCACTGGAAATTGGTATAGGATAGTGATACTAGTTTGGGCAAAATGTGAAAAATAAAAATCAAAAAGAAAAACGTATAAGATAATTATCGTATTCGTAGAAGCAATCTATCAGGCTCAACTCGTTTTGTGTCATACCAACTAGTAAATGAAATGATGAACTTCTCAACTGTGATTTTGGACAATAATATCATTGTATCTCAAAGTCCAAACCAAAGTATAGGAAATGAGATAGGGAATTCTGTCTGTTCCTGCCCAACCAAAATTTGTGACCGTCCTATGTATTTTTTTTTTTGATAAACCGAATATGACCTATGGTAAATTACTGAATAAACATAAAAGGAATGGGTTTGCCACTATGATTTATTATACATGTTTATGTATGGATTTTCCCATAGAACTAGTAGAGTAAGGAGGGAGGGGTGTAGCCTTTATAGCTCTCAATTACCTTGTCTGTATTGCTTCCAGTTTTTAACCTAGGTCTGTCTGGCTTTATGGTTGAAAATAGTTCAGGCTGAACTTATGCTTGCAGAGAGGTCAATATCATATATGTGTGTTTATACCTGTACATTCAGACATTTTACATCCTTTGGGTCTTACCTAGACTGTTTGGCATCACTCAGCCACGACAGAACGTTAACCCTTTATAAACGACGTGAAGTCTTAAATGTAGCCTATAAATCAACAGGGCTAAGAACCACTACTGTGGCCTTACTACATCATGTAATTTACAAGCCCTCCACGTTAAGGTGTCACAGTTTCTTAAGCCCAGGCGTGTATCAACCCTGTGGGGAATACATGATGCATGGGTGCAGCTCTTGTCACTTGTGGGATATTCGCCGGGATAGCATTTGGCAATTAATATAATGGCAAAGGTTCAAAAGTATTGGGTCTGACTGAGGGTTATCACAGTCAGACCCAATACAAGAGAACCTTTCTATTCATTCCATGTTACTTTGGTCAGAATTGTTTGAAACTATTTCAAAATGGCAGATTTACGTTTATGTTCTGTTTGAGTGCTGTTTCTGTCCGTGAGATATGGGAGTTGGTTATCTCACTTGGGATATGAGATACGGAGCTCCTAGGTTAAACCTATGGGGTGTGTGTATTCACCTGTTCCAAACTAGGCTGGCCAGCTGCCTGCGTCTACCGACATTACAGAGAGAACGCTTAGGCCGACCGCAGATTCTCAGGGTAGTTCCAAACATGAAATAAAGAGCAGTACCACGGTGTGCTTCCATTAAAGGGTTAACAGTGGGGGTTGTGGGGCCTCCTCCAGGGCAGCCCCCTTCTCCCACTGCCTCCTGTGTTTTTTTTCACCCAGTCACATAGTTGTGGAACTGCTGCACATCAACATGTTATGTCTCGTCCCAGGCGTGATTATTCAATAGGACGGTCGGCTTTGCAGACAGTGGAGGATATACGGATAAGTAAACATTGGCGGGCTGGGCGAGCAGTAGTCTAGGTGCTGGAGGAGTGTGTGGGAGGAAGGACTGAGTGAGCCATACCTACTGGAGGCCAGCCATGTATTACCGGTATACCAGCAGTAGGGAAGGAGCCAGCTCTCTATTCCACCTCCAGGCATTGCCTCTCTCTCTCCTCGACCACCACTACCACCTCCCTCTCCATGACCTTCAACTTGCTTCTAATTCAAGCCCCATGGGAAAATAATGATCCACTCCTGTCTGATCCAATCCTAGACGCGTTAGTCTGAAATTTGCTTATGAGTGTGTGCATTCACCCACCCACATAAATGTATGTACTAACTAGTACCGCTATCTAGACTTGCTCACCCACACACATAATTGTATGTACTAGTACCGTTACTAGACTTGTTCAGGTCTCTCGATTTTAATGTAAGGGAACTGAAATGAAAATTGAAAAGAATTAAAGTTTTAAACAGAAAAATTAAGAAGACCTCTATTGGTTGGGGGGGGGGGAGTAACTAGAGGAGATGGGCTGTAGACTAGTGTCGCTGTTTGGGGGGGGGGTGGAAACAGATGGAAGCCTGTGCACCCTATGTCTGCCAATACTCAGCCTTGACTCTTTCTGGATTTTCGGGAACCCAAATTTAATTATTGAAAAATACCTTATCTATATATATTTTTATTCATCTCACCAGAATTTTTATAAGTTTCTCATTCAGTATGCCACATGCCACTGTCAGGACTTGTACTCATGGTTATGTTTATAAAGTAAATGTACTGACAGATCTGGTGAAATTCAAATCACATGACATACACTCAGGGTAAATATTATGTTTTAGAAGAAAAATAGTAGATGGTGGGGCATAGATGTGTTTTATACAGTGAACTTTGAGCTTTAGGGTCTTGGAATAGGATGTATTCACCTGCTGTACATGTTGTCATCTTTTATACTAAAATGGATACCCAAACCAGAATGCAGTAGAAAGGCAGGACTAAATCAGTTGGGAAACAGTGTGATGTGGCAGTAGTGATTCACTGTGAAAGCAGTAGCAGAAACAGTATCAGCATCTACTGATGTTATACTGCTCAGCACCACAGAACTTGCAGCAGTGGTACAGTAGTAGAGCAGTGGTATTAGCAGCCTGCAGGCAGTGTTGATTCAGTTGTTCCAATTATGTAAATTAGATGGCAGCATTTGAACAGTATCTACTTATTTAGTGCTGCATGACCATATATGGGATGGGGGCAGTATTCAATCAGCAGTATTGGATAACTGATGCCATAGCAGTAGTTGAGCAGTAGGTGATACTGAAAACTATTGCTGGAGGGAGGGAAAACATCGTTTTTTTAACACTGGTACTACCAATGCTTTTCTAGTTGGTCCTTGCTGGGATTGTACTTGGGATCTTGTGATTACTCTACCACCTCATTAGCCGCCTAAGCCAACTCACCATCAGCTATGTGGAGCAGTCATTACTTCCTAGTAGTGCATACAACCCATATAGGAGAGGGCTAGGCAGCATTGATTCAGTACTGGGAAAGGTCTACCATAGCAAGAGGGTAAGACTATTCATGCCTCATAATGTGCTGCTGTAGATGAATGCCATGCACTTTACTGATTTTAAAATGATTAGATGGCATATTTGAAATCATCAATGATACATATAATACTATATAAAAAGAAAATGCCATGATGGCGGCCAAAAGAATACTAGATGGCCTACATAAAGTTGGTGAGAATTTCTCACTTTTGCACACCCCTATATGCATGGTTTTCCATTACTGGCACTCACTAACATGATATACAAAGTGATGAAGTAATGCTTTTCTCAACAAACACTGGGGGTTACACTGAAATTTCATTACTTAATCATTTGCCTGCTGTTTACAACATACTTTGGACTGTCTCAGCAGCATCAAGACAGACAAAGTGATACCAGTAGAAGGTCAGTAGACTACTGCATCGATGCTGCTGCACAAAGTGTCCCATTTTTGATAGCTATCAACATTCAGTTCAGATTCAGTAGACTACAGACTAAAAATGCAGTGCATATTCAGTTGACAGTCAGTACACTACTGAGTCTAGACTGACAATGCAGTGTAGAGTCAGCTGTTTGGGGAGTATGTCAGCAGTGCCTACTGAAATATGCAGTTGTTGATCAGCATATACTCAGTAGCCACTGATAGAAGAAGTAGATACTGCCTTCTGGTCCAGGTACCTAAGAAGGTAACTGGGAGTGGACGTGAACAGGCGGATGTATTACTGAGGAGTTACTCATCAAGGGCTACATTCATGCATCGTGACTAGAGGAGAAAGAGCATATACGACATTAAAGCAATATACTGCCCTCAAATGGTCAAAATTTCGATCTTTCAAGGCCAGCTTCCGCGGCATGATTACACGGTGCCACCTCATTCACTCCCCTCCCGACCCCATTCCACAGAGTAAAACGCTTCAAAGAGAACGTGCATGATGGTACTAGGGGCAGGGAACCACAAAAAGAGCATGATTGTCGATTTTCTCAATCAAGCCTTGGGTAAGTCAGTCGGAAAAGATCAATGTTAATGTGGGTCAGGCTCTTGTTTTCTTGTGTTTTTATTTTTTTTCTTGTGTTTTATTTCCTGCTTTTCGGCTTTTAGCGCAGCCAGGCCTTCAATTCGGCAAACTTGGACAACAAGGGGCGCTACACGGCACCTATGAAAAATTGATGAACATGTTGGGAATTCTCTGTGGTAAAAAGGGGTAACACAGAAAGCTTTATTGTGTTTTAATGGGCTTATAATAGGGGTGCCCCTCTCACCCTTCCCCGCCACCCCATGCCTCAAATCCTTGCAGGTGTTGCTTTGTTGTGTGAAGTGTGTATGGAGTTGTCAGTCTCCTTTTTGGCAAGGATACATTTTAAGTGGGTCTCTTTTTGTTTTTATGGCGTTTTGAATGGCTTTTGTTTTTTGGTCTTTATTAAAGGCATCGGCAACAGAAGCTGGCTAATAAATATGCTTATTATTGGCAGTTTTCAATTAATGATGTGATAACAACTGGGGCGTTACCTGGAGACAGCTTTGTGAAATAAACAAACAGACTTCAGCCGAAAAGTGGGTATCAGAAAAAAAAGTCACCAGTAGACCTTATTCCTCCACTTCAGGAGTCCCAGACAATAAGCACCATAAATTATCATCTCATGGTGATGAAATTGAAAAGTCGAGCGAAGAATGTCCATAAATTACGTAGACATAGATCACGATTGTATTGATCAATGACAGGATGTTTGAAATGAGGTACCATAGTTAATAAAATGTACCCGGCAGTATAATACAGTGACATTTGTGAAAGTAGTAGCGAATACGTCAAATATCGCTCTTTAATTATTTTTTTTTCTAGCCCTCACACATTATACATGTACATGGCCCCAGGAGGGCCAATATGGCCACTAGCTGGTGTGGAGCTGGTTCCGGTGACACCCACTGATAACAACTGATAAGATGAGACCAGCATGGTCCTGGAAGTGGGTGTTAACCAGAGACAAGGTACCCATCATGGTATGTGTTATCAGTGGGTTTTACCTTAACCAGTGAAATTCAAAATGGCGGCTCCACTAGGCCTCCATACTGAGTCCTATAACTCATGGACATGTTACGTAAAGATTGATATAAAAGAAGAAGATGACAATGTTAAACAAGCCTTCTCACAGTACTACGCAGTATTGGCTTAGCACAATAAAAACAATGAAAATGTAAGATGGGAACATCTTCAATGCTTGTTGGTGCACAGATCAAATTCAACACGAGTTCTGGGAATCTTTTCACTGTCCCTTTTGATAGAGATCTTTTGTGCCCATTGCCCTATAGTTGCTAGCTATAATATACATGTATACCATTTTGTTTTCTATTGTAAAGAGGACCAGTATAGGTCCCCATTTCCTAGAAATACTAATCGGCTCAGAGGTTGAGAGAACACAGGGCCTGTTTGGTGTATAGGGGGATTGATTATCAGGATACATAAAGTAGTTGGAGACTGAAAAAAAAAGTTAATTAGAGCAAGGCTAGATGGGCCTCCACAGGTGAGCCCCATTGAGCATGTAAGAGACTTGTGTTTTTTTTTCAACAAGACTCTTTGTCAAGAGGGGGCACTGCATCTGAATCGGAGTGATGGAGATTTTAAAACATCTTTTGGTGGGGGGGGGGAGAAGGGGTCAAAAATATAATGATTTTACTTGTAAAAGCTCACACATAGTTACAATATTATTGGGATGGAGAGCAAAATTATTGCGCTTTGGAAATTTCTTCCTCACAGAATATTCACCCCTCCTAACCACCACCAAAAATGACCCCTCCTTCAATGCATAGACTGTAAGTAGGCAGACTCACACAGACATGACCAGGCAGCCGGCAGGCAAGAACTACGCAGGTAGAGGCGGATGAAGAGGGAAGGTCGTGAAAGTTGTAAGCAGTGTTTTTCTGTAGTTTTTGAGATATTTATAACATGATGTAATTATGTAAATAGTGCTGGCGGGGCCAGACATTAGTCAGGTGTGTGTGACATGTCCTCTACACCACCCACCACTCCCTGCCACAACAAGGTCACGCACAAACATGCCTTACATGGTCTCCGTCAGCTAACTTAACAATATGGACCGTGTGGACAAAAATGGACCGTGTCGATAGTCTGGCATCTAAATGGACCATGGATTTCCAGACCATGTGGCCAAAAGCATGGACGATGTGCTAAATTCATGTAGTTGATGTTGTCTATAGTTGATGTTGAAACCTATTTGATGACTATAAACCTCTATATAAAGTCCATGTAATTACACTCATTTAGGACTGGGTTCTCTGAAAATGGTCTTATGATTAAGAACACAAGCCAGATATAAGGGCGGGAGGATGGTCGTTTCAACCATGAATTCAAAAGTTGCATCGGTAGCGCAAGGATACAATCAGGGAAAAACAGCTACCAGGAACACACATTAAAATGACCCCTATATATCACCCTGTTTGGCCAAATCGTCTTTAGTTTTTGGCCACTCGGTCTACAAAACCTGAAGCCGCCCAGGGGGGTGTGGCCTCTTCCTGCACGACTTACTACCTGCCCTATACGTTAAAGACAGACCACCTGTTCAACTTCTTCGTCAATCCCTTTTCTCCTCCCACCATATCGATGACATGTTACAATTACCACGTCAACTTAGAGGGGGAAAAAACTTTGTGTATAGGAAGCAACATAACTTTGAAGACCCCCTCCAGATTTTTAGAATGACGCAGCTTTTATTCTACTTGATGGATTTTGTGTACAATGGACGATATGCCCAGAATATATTTTTACCGTGGGATTTGCCCAAAAGGGGAGAGTCTGTTGTGTTAAGTTTAACCTTCATGGAGAAGATGGAAGCAGGATGTGTGTATTTGCCTGGGGTATCTTCATTTTTCACAAATAGTGCCTCAGCGTGTTATGATCTTCACTCAGACAGCCATGGATCATGTGCCAATCACGAATTGTGAGGCCGGGAGCAAACTCTACCTCAGGAGAAGTTACACACACTTCTATCATTTCTTCAGAGGTGGATAATCCTCAAGTAAAGTAAGAGCTCACTCAATAGGCTATCGTTTGGGAATCGACTAGACTCGGGCACCAGTCTAAGAAGGGGAGTTATGACATCTGGGCGGCTGAGTGAGATTTGGAATCGACTAGAACTAACATGTGTTGACATGGATTTGAGGGCCGAGGCATCCTCGGGTACACCCGGACTGCTACCGCAGGGTACGTTTGTGGTTTTTGTTGAGTGCGGACAACTGTCGTGTCATGAGGATGAGGTAGTCGGTGTCTGGCAAAGTGTATAGGTCAAAACCCTGTTACAGTTTACTACTGCAGTTAGTACCCCCTCCCATCCCATCCATACACATACACACACTCTCCAGGAGATACTGTTAGACATCCCGCTCAGAAAACTGTTAGAATGCCCCCCCCCCACAAAAAAGGAAGAAAAGTACCGATTTTGGTATAAGCCGCAGCTTAAATGCGATATATATATATATATATATATATATATATATATATATATATATATATATATATATATATATATATATATATATATATATATATATATGAATATATTTTGGAACATACCTTTACCAAAATCAGTGAAAACATGGCTTCCATATCATGAGGTGTATAGGTCACATAATATACCGTACAGTACTTGTTTTTATGGCGTGGGGAACCATGATAGTCTGGTTTATGATTTTTATATCAAATTTTTAGATTTTTGTCCCTCTTTGGCTAGGAGGTATGCATAACGAGTGCGTTCGGAGAGCGGCCTCTTTCAGCACCCAACCCACTTCTATTACAAAGTGTCGGCTCCTAACCCAGGCTCGCCTCCTCCAGCCCTTGAACTGGTACCAATAGACGCTGGCCGAGTCTGCTCCTAACCACAACCCTCCAGACGGTATACCACCACCCACTGGCACTACTCATAGGCACACACTACCCTATGACCTTGAAGCGCTGAAGAGGCAATGCCCAGACCGTGAGTTAGATAACGGTAAAGCACCCAAACCCGCCCCCCCCCCCCAACCCCTACCCCCTACCTCGTCAGCCGCAACCACAGCATATCACACATTCAAACACACCAGACCCTTACAAAAACCACCTCCCTCTTAGCCACACATATTTATACTCATACACATGCCGGCGTGGCCAATATTTTAGGCTGCAGGTCGTCGGAACTGACCGGATAAACGCCAATTTAATGGTTATTGATGTTAGTAATAACGCAGCTGAGCCGGCCCCCTGGATATTTTGGTTTGTGCACGGGTCCCTGGTGATGTAGTCTAGAGAGGGCTAGAGAGGGCGGATGAGGCGCAACCGTGGGTCTTTTTATTGGCAGCTTGGGGCAGCTGAGATTAATGCGGCCGGCGAAGAGTTAATGTTATTATGTGGGCGGCCGGTGAGGGCGAAGTAGGGGGCAAAGAGTTAAGTGGCTTGGACTGCGCCTGCCCGTCTGACCTCCTCCCCCTTCCCAGTCCACACCCCGTCCGCTGCCAGACGCACACCGCCTCATCGTCGACTAATTGCACCCAGTGACCCCGCGGGCTCGCTTCCGGTGGCGGTGTGCTTCCAGACGGCGTGGTAAGTCACCCCAGTAGACTCCCCACCTCCCCACTCAACCCCTGCCGCACAGACCCCACCAGCCAGACTAGGCCACAGGAGGTGCAGTCTAAATTGATATTGTTTTTTGGTACAATCATTTTTGTTTGACTTTTCCCTTTTTTTCTCATAAATGACCAAAGCCAAAAATCCATCATCTTTTTGACCAAGAGGTTGGTATATCATTGTACACATTATATAAGGTCCATCATATATTTCTAATCTTTATATCTGTTATCTATAACGAACTATTCTACACCATTGAAATAGGTTGCTATGGCAGTGCGGCAATGGCAGATCCAGGATTTTGAAAAGGAGGGGGCGCGGCACAAAAAGAGGGGGCGCATCTGCGCCCCTTCTAAATCCGCCACTGGCAGTGCGCCAGTCATGAAACATGTGGAAAGATCCTATGATCCTGTGACAACCCGTACCCTTGATGAGAAGGGTTTTCGTCAAAACAAAAGTGATCCTTGGTTAGAGCGACCCAATAATATATCATCAAAAGTGCCCTTGGTAAGGGGATTTTTTTCTTTTAAATTTTGGTAACTCCCATGGTGTCAGCAAGGACATGGGAGTTCGCGGACCGGGTGTTTTTTTGCCACATCGTCCATCTACCGTTTTGATGATTTTATTGCATCTATGTTGGGTTTATGTCTCATAATGCCACACCCGGGGTCCCACATGAATACTATCCTTAAGGAATCATGTCGTCCTTACAGGGTTAATATAATACACTTAGTGCCTTCTGGGTGAAAGGAAAGGACACATAGTACAGCAAGCCCAGACTGCCCCCACCCCTCACCCATGTGGCGCCATGCAGCGGCAAGAAATGACATGATAGCAGCCTGATATGCGGTCTAGGGCTGAAAGCCAACTCCAGCCAGCTAACTACAACTCAGCGAGCCAGCAGGCTGTCTAGACTGTTCTGATTGAAGCAATGGTAGTCAACTAGTCAATCAAATTCAGCCAGGAAGAGTTGGCAGTCAGTTAGTCCACCATCAATAGTTCATCTTCTAAACATAATCGTTTGCATATTAGCTTTAATGAATTAACCTTATACCATAATAACCCGGTTTGATATCCCTGTTTATTGATAAATTGTAAAATTGATATTTTTTGTGGGATCTTGGTATTGAAAGCGGGGTGGGGTGCACGAATATAGGCTAGGCAGGGTAGAGTTTTCTCCCCTTTCATTGAAATAACAGTCAAGAGTCTAGACCCATCCGATTGTGTCAAAAAGTAGCTGTTATCAATACTGATAATACTGTACACGATTTTCTTTGCATTCAGTCTCAGCCTTTTTTTTCAACAATAAGTAACCTGCAGTCAAAACAGGGAGTGACCCTAGCCCTCCCTATTTCCATGCCCAGTGTGACTGAATATTATGGGTTGCATGGGGTGACTTGAGGTTAGACGTGAGAGTGATATAAGGGGGGTGCATGTACAACATGTGTGTTGGGGTGGCTGGGCACTCAGTGCATCATTACAGTCCCGTTAACTTTAAGGCTTGGTATGGGGGCAGGGGTCATGTAATTTACTCACCTGTACTCAGTGGCCAAAGTTGTGGACGATGTGGCCAAAGGACGACGTGGCCAAGACGATGTGGCTAAAGTTGTGGACGATGTGGCCAAACAGGGTGGACGATGTGGCCAATGTTTTGTAAGGCTATCCATCATAGGAATATGGCTTACCCAAGGGTTCTATAATGAACCAATTTACCTACCCTGACATTTCTTTTACACTGGATCATATACATGCATTATACCCATATTCTACCAAAAATCTAATCCAAATTGGGGGACCAATGTCTATGGACGATGTGGCCAAAAGACTATGTGGACAATGGACAATGTGGCTATCGTTTAAAAAGATGTGGGTTGGTGTAAATCTGCTTCTAAAATTTAAAGAAAGGCCACATCGTCCATTTTCTCAAATTGTCCACATCGTCCAGAAAATTGACCACAAAGTCCTTGGTTTGGCCACATAGTCCGTTATCCACATCGTCCATTGGCCACATAGTCCATACACCCTCCAGATTACCTACTCATGTGGATGTGTGCTTAACGGGGTGTGCAGCACATGGAAGGTTCTATGCATAGCCATATCTAATAGCGTGCACTAAGATTCTACACCATAAAACAATACGCCTACTTAATCCTGATAGGCGTTATCTAGAGGCAGCAAATCATCTGTAGGAACCACGACAGACCACATGACAACAAGTACTTCTAATAGGCTGATAAGCGTGCTGATGTCATGTTGGTTTTACCCCTTCATCCCAAACAGGCTAGGTGCATTTGGGAAACGATGCACTTATTGACACTGTTATTGGACACACACTTAGAGTGCCTTAAACATCAATGCTTTATTCTCAAGAAAAGTTGCAACATTCTGGGGCCAAATGGGTGTTCTCAGCAAACATGCCTTTCCATCGGTTATTTTGATCAATACAATATCTCTGGTTTCAAGAGGAGCGTTCACAACATTCTTTAAGGGTTTGAAAGCAATATTTAGCTGTACTTGTAGAGGGGGGCCCTTTTCGATATACATGCATGTACTTGAAAGGGTCTATTTCTCCTCTTTCCGATCCGCTCGGATGTGTGTGGTGCACATAATGCGCAGGCACTGACACATTCCTCTGTGAAATAGTGTAATGAAGTTCTCGCCATGAATACCTCCTTAACTGTCGAAATGGCGTTAAACATCTATTACTCACTCATTCACATGCATGTACACAATGTACTTGCATTATGATGTGATTATCGATATTTGCCATGTATCGATGACACTCCCAACTAGAGGGCAGGTCTTACCATCAAAGTTTCAAATATATTTCAGGCATAGGCCTATCATCCATAGCTGCTCCTCTATGCTCTCTGGAACACCAAAGCCTTTGGCAAAGGATCCTGTGCACTGTCACATGTAGGCCTATCGTAGGAATATCAACATGGTAAAGCCTGGAATTGCTAAAAAATCATCTATTGGAATTGGCCATGCCATCTGTTTCCCCAGATTGTCCACAAATTTTGCCACCTCGTCCATTGGCCACACCTGGTCTAGCTGCATACTTTTGGAACAAAATGAAGCCTGGCGGTGTGTGTTAAAAACCTGTAGGAGGTATATGGTCCATGTATCCCGATCCTCCCCCCTCCAGTACCTCTGTCAACAATGAACGTTGTTGCAGCTGGACATAGGGAGGAGGGAGGGGTGTAATGGATGCTAGATGGGAGGGGAGGAGGGAGGGGTGTATGGGATGCTAGATGGGAGGGGATGTAGATGCAAGTAGACTCTTTTTAATGCCACATCCGGGGGCGGGGTGGACTATTAATGCCCATCGTAAGAAGATGTTCTCTAGCCGTGGTGGAGGAGCTACCTACTGGAGGAGGCGGTTGAAGTAAGCCTTCAGTGTGGTACCAAAGAGCAGTGAGCACTAAGATAGTTCAGTGGAAGTGAATCACCATAGACACTGTTCAATTATATTATCCCTTGTTAAGCCAAAGTCCTCAAAAGGCCACCAATGTGGAGTGCCACCACATCTTACATATTGGACACTTTTTAATTATGATTATATAATTTTTTTAATGGAGATAGTGTTTATTTCACATCTAGGGCTCACCTGGTGGCTAGAAAAAAGGTCTACCTCCTCCACTTAGAATCAGCTCAATCCCCGAGGGAATGGTTTCCAAAATCTACTGATGATGTCGCGATTGCCAATTCAATTCAATTCATTTTATTCAGGACCACAGTAGTGCTGTATTTCTAACTGATAATAGAATACATAACCATAAGTATATGCATCTAGAAAATACGACCGAGCGGCTATTACAGCAGTGCTGTATTTCTAACTGATATATGGGGTCCTCACACTAGAATCTAGACACCTGATAATGATCCTAGAGTCATCATAATGGTCCTAGAGTCATGGGAGTCCTCGTCCTTTATGGATCAAGATGCCGGGGGGCGGTAACTGTGTGCCCCTCAAATATAGGGGATGGTAAATATCTTTTTTTCACAAGAAAATAAATACTATGCATATTAGGGTACATGTTGCAGATATTTCTGCAAATCTCAGGCACAGTATCTTCAAATGCCCTGAAATTAGGGTGCAGTAGGTCCAAATGCCCTAAAATTAGGGGGCGGTGGATTATTTCAGGAATCTGGGAGCGGTCATATCACCTGGATTTAGGGGTTCGGTAGTTTGGCAGCAGGGAGATACCATCATATAGTGAACCTAATGAGCTTAACTACATTGTTTCATACCTCCACCCACCACTGCACCCACACAGATAGCCCCACACACACACACACACACACACACACAGGTCTACGGTGTACACCCACAGGTCTACGGTGTAGGCACCTGTAAGGGCTGTGCTCTCTTTACCATGGGGCCATGTAACGGGAGTCTGACCAGTGTATTAACTTGGATTCTTGCTGTTTTAAATAGTAGTGGTGAGACGGGCCAAGTACATTCACATCCAGCCAGCACTGCTCCCGCCCATAGCCAGCTACTGCTGCTACTGGCCAGGAATAAATGCAATGCAAAATGAGTTGTAAAAAACGATGAGAGACAAGAACCACACCCCTTTGCCTCTCTCCTCGGCTACTGAAATGTTTTACACTGTGAAGATTTCATCACGTCTTCTTTATGATAGTTTTTACTATAAACTGGCATACAGTGAAGAAAGCAGAGCAAGGAAGATCGGTGTGGATGGGAATTGAATGTTACTTGAGTTAACTCGTGCTTCTTAAATCAATACAGACTTTGGAATGGTCGCCCATCTTTTTGAGTGTCCTGCCAAATGATAATGTAACAGTTTCAGATTGTTTTAGCTGTATATCGACGTGTTGTATTACTAACAGCACATTAATGCCAGCTCACCAATGAAAAGAGAGAAAACAGCAGCATAGCCAGCCCTCACCTTCTCGGATTCGAAAAAAAACAAGGAATAATATATATAAAGAAGCAACATATTCGAAGTCTTTAGTCCAAAAATATGGAGGTACTTAATTCAAAGTCTCTACATGTACAGAGGGATTCTAGGTTGTAAAGGTTCGAAAAAGCGAAGGCCGATTTAAATCGTGTGAAGATTGAGTCAGTATAAAACCATTCTGGGAGAGATGTACATGTAGCTTTCTAGACCTGCCTCTTCCCCAACGCCCCATACTTGAGTAAAAAAGTACAGAAAATAATGTGGTTGTCTTTGTGTTAACTCTAATAGACCGACCCCCCCCCCATTAGTGATGGCTCAGCATCGTTAAACTATCGGCACTCTGGCCCACTTTTGGTGCCAAACATTGACTGTTGATGAAGTGCATCGTACATACTAACAGTGGAATGTTCTTTTCTTTCCCTGTATATTTGGCATTTTATCACACTGACGCAGTGGTACTGTAATTCTGGTAGCATAGAGGTATCGTTAGTATATGAATATATCATTTTAGGTTAATAAATACCACAATATTTTGTTAGTATGCACTAATGCAATGCCAAAAAAAACCCCAAAAAACTACAAACAATATTTACATCGTTTTGATGCAGTCTTGTGATTGTATCAATACTGCACAGTCGGCATGATGCATAAATGAAGCACTCCTGAGTTACTCGCCTCGGTTGCATTCATGCATCATTACGACACAGTTTTCTTGCAACAAAATGTATGTCAAGTACAACGAGATCGTTCAAGGGTCAATCAGTTTGATATGTATATACTTGTACTGCATTTGTATTGTCTACATATTATATAGTGTACTAACGTGTCTCCTTTCTGTCTCTTACAGGTAAGTACCATTGAAGACTGTTCTCCTTGTACCAGTCAGTCAGACCAGGTAAGAACATATGTTGACATTCCACTAAAGATGTTCAAATTTACCTCAAGGATTCTCATAGGTTTAGCGTACCGATGGGAAGGTTAGATGTATACTGACTAGGTAATGATATTTTTTTTTGTAAAAGGGCTTTGGGTATATCTGCGATTCTCTAAACTCCAAAGCAGTTCTTTTATATAGGATGACCACTTGCAAAGATTAGAATACTTTTATAAGTTAGTATGAGATTAAATTTGCTCCAGCCTTCGAGTGTAGACCAAGATGGGTTCACTGTTGGGAGGGTCCTGCCCTATCCCTGCCCCCATCCCTTTTCGGATCCGGTCCCATTTTCTCCTCACCCCTATACATTGGTAAAAAGTGACGCTGTGATGCAGGGGTTTTTAAAAAGTGACGGACGGCGACACTATCAAAAGTTCCTAGTATATTGGCATATATAAAAAGTGACAGTGACGTGCCATCCTTCCTAAAAAAAATGACGGTGTGACGTCCTAAAAATTTTGAGCACCCATGTATAGGCACATGATACACTACATTGTACCAGTATTATATTATGTTCAGCGATGCATATAACAGAGGAATTGTCCGATTACCAGACGATGCTCCTGGGGACGTGAGCACCTAGACATAAATATATTTTTAGATTAATACTCTCTCAGCCTGTCTGTTAGACTATTTGGTGATGGCTCATATATCATCAGATTAGCTCTCCCCTATTCCAAGTTAGCAGGTCGCCCCATGGGCGCCTCCATTACTGGAGCTTGTTACCAGCTAGTTCTTCTGATAAGACATTTCAGATGGGTACCAGTCGGCCCCCGAGAGGACCGCAGTAATTCGTTGGGGTTATCTCATTGGCTAATAAATAATCCTGCTAAGTCCGCCGCCATCATGCCGACCATCAGTCAGCTCAATGGGCCGATCCCGACTGAGACTTGTACATAAAGCCTGTCTATATGATTACGGATTAATGTTTCCATGGAAACCCGCCACTGTCTGGAGACCATGGTCCCGGATATGAACCGACAGTCACACTCACAGAATAACGCTAGCCAAAAAAGTAACCTAATGTGGTGTTACAACGAAGCCCAATGAAATAAGTTCAGCACTTTGCACTCAATGACCTTCAAAGTCAGACACTGAAAGAGCAGACGACGATCGTTCAGACTAGACATACACAGCGACTTCCCTTGGGTCCATGTTTTGATACCAGCCTAAGTTGATTACCGGGTATGAGGTCTGCTAATCCTCTCGCGAATTTATGCTAATAATATCGATATTTCCCCTATCCCTATCCCGATAACCTATAGATAAAGGTTAGTAATATCCAGGCCCGTAGCGCCCCCCCCCCCCGGGAGCAAAAATATGAGGAGTTCCACCCTCACCAATTTTTGTTGTTGTTTTGTTTTAAACTGAGACATATTCTTCTGAAAGGAGCAAAAGTATTTCGATATGGGTGCTTTGAATTCCATAGAAAATGTCTTGGTTTAGCAGAACTCATTTGAGTAGTACTGATCGGCATGACTCAAAGGGAGGAACTTGGACCTGAAAGGGCGGAACTCATCATGAGCATTAAAAGACAGAACTTATCATGGGCCAGTGGAACTAACAGGTGTTTGGACCTGAAATCACCCATTTTGCATACTTTTTTTCAAAGTTTTTCTGGGGGAGCATGCCCAGCTTTGTCGCTGCGCTTTGCATGCGATTTTCGCCACTTCACCACTCAAATATTTCTATCGAGTTCCACCTAAATTATTTGAGCTACCCCCACAGTGAAGTCTGGCTACTGGGCCTAATTTAAAGGTAGGGCAAAAGTTTTCAAGCCCCTCTCTCAAGTCAATGATAGCTGTCTCCTTTGGCGACAGACCTATCCCACTACATATATTATTGTTCTGTGTGGAATGACTTACACATCACTCTCAGGGCTCTTTTTACACCACTGACATACTGTAGTATTATGGTGTTGCCGCCAGTAAGGAGAACATGTTACACTGGGACACCAGGGCTATTTTTCTCTACCCTGTGGGGAGTTTTTATAGGGCTACTTTTCAACACTGCTTGTCATGGTATGTAGGGCGGTCGGTTACCGCGCACAACAATGCCATGCCTTGTACAAGACCGTCCCCTAAACCTGATCGCCTTAAAAAGAACAGTTGAAACATGTCGTGAGTGATCCTTAATGGCAGTTTCAAAACCGAGGGGAAAGAGAGGCAAAGATAATGCTAAAAATAGGCAAACTAGATCTACTTGAAAAGTATATACCAAATAGATCTACACAAATAGGGCCATATAATACACATATACTTTCATTTTAGATAGTGAAGTGGCAAGGAAGGCTCTGCATCTCACCAAAGGATGTAATTGAGATTTAGGGAGCATAAGAGAAAAAATGTAAGGCGGGGGGGGGGGGGTCAGGAACAAAAGGAGTTGGGCCCAAGTGGATCCTAGTGGCGCGGAACGTGCTCGTGGTGAAGACAGAGCGCGGCCTAAAAGTAGGTCAGGGGTGACCAGTAACTGGGTCGTGACATGGAGGACGGGGTCACTGGGTCAAGGACGTCTGGGTTACCAGGGTCGGCTGTTTGCGGTATGTCTGGCTCGGCGGTGGGAGGGGGAGGTGGTGGGGCGGGGGTTGCGCCTAGACTAGACCCACCCAACCCCTCTCACCATACTCACCACACAACAAGTAGGCCACCATGTGGTGTGACGTTATCATAATAGATAAATAACAACCAGAACATGAAATCTACACGCCTCAAGTTAGTCTGTGTAGGGCCTATGTGTGTGCTCACTGTGTGTTGGGGGGGGGGGGGGGGATGGATGTGTGTTGGGGGTGGGGGGGGTCGTTCAGGTTAAGTTTATGGACATGGTCTGACATGTGGTTGATAAGCTGATACACTATCAGTACACGGCTACTGTACAGGATCAGACCACAAGGGGCTGAGTGGAGCACTGTGTGTGTGTTGGGGGGGGGGTACATTAATAATGTCTAGGCCTGGTTCTAGACGTGCCGAAGTCAGACACAGACCCCGTCACATAGTCTTAATCTAGATCTAGGCTATATGGCGACCACGTGCGGTGGAAAAATCCAACATCTATCCAACCTTTATCAGGGTGGCTTACAATCACATATATCCCACATATAGGGCAACGGCTTATTCGCTAATCCGAAACATTACCTACCTTATCCTACTAGATATAACTACGGAACTGGACTAATTTAATCAGCCATTGAAATGTTAGCGTCAAGGTTTACTTTAGCCCTGATCAACCAGTCCCTTTTGACACAAGAAAGAGGCTGACAGCCTTTTCTGCTCAGAGCAGCTCACAAACCCTCCCAAACGAATAATGTAAGTCGGTATCACCACAGGCAGCAGGGGTAAAGGGCACGTGAATGAGATTATAGTGGGAACTAGATCATTAAGTTCCTCTGAAGAAAAGTGACAATTGAAAAGATCCAGCTCGTCCATACAAGGGCTCCAGACGCCCAGGTCCAGACGCCGGGTCCAGACGTCTGTCTTTGGTGCACCTTAAGCAGGGCCTACAGCATCAGATGATCCACAATGAAATGAAATTCATCAGTTATGAAAGAGTTCATGATGATTTTGCTGTCCTGGGGGGGGGGCGATGTTCACAAAAAAAAAATGTTGCTAGTTTATGAATGTTAGCTTCTCATCCGGACCAAACAGTGAACATGATGAATGGTACATGTTCACCTATAACGGTTAACATACAATGTACAACATTAGAATAAGGCCTTTACATGCACATAACATCCATTGATTGCCACTACCTACCCCTTCAACAAAAGTGGCAATAGTTATATGACCTGTATTTATATTATATGCCAGGAGAACGTTCAACAATTACGTCACTGCTTAGGGGATGGGGGTCTTTGGGTTCCTCTGTATGTTCCATACAAAAACAGTGACAAGGGGTTGGGTGGGTCCTGAAAAATTCCTAAATAACAGTGACATAATTGTTGAACGTTCCCCAGCTAACATGTCGTATAGCCTATACATGCATGGTCTACAAATAGCCTTAATTGGGTGTACACTGAGCAGCCTAGTTTAGAGGCATCCTTTCGTCTGACTGTCTGGCCAGGCACTACACTTCTCTGCTCAAAGGAGATGAGTCACAGCAATCAAATCAATGGCTCTATGACCACAGACAACAAACACGACAGACTGTCCCTTTGGCCTGAGAAATGTCAGAAAACTGTGTTCAATGTAGATCTAGCAGGGGTCCCACTTCTACAGAAATATTAAGCTATTCTAGATGATGGGTCAATATGGCAGAGAATAAATGCATTTACGATTTAGTTGGCATCGTGGCTACGTTCTCTTGAAAGGGAGGTGTTGGTGCAGCACCCATCTGCCTTTACAGGCCGTTTTGTGGGGTGGACACCTCAAACTACCGGTATGTTGACGCCTCATGGTTAATCTACCCTAGCAGGCTCCTGCCATTCCGCAGACGACCCAGAAACAAGACAGATTCACAGAACCTCCGAACCAAACAGAAGCCAATTGAGTCGTACACCGCCCCATGTTCTCAACTTATTTGACAGGGAATAAAACGCTGAGCTTCTGTTTACGACGAACGCTGTCCGCATCGCCCCCATATTTACCTTGAACAGCAACTCATAAAATGGCGGCTTGGCACGTGCTAGCCACTCGGTCAGCCTCATGGTGCCCTCTCCAGCCTATGGCTCAACTCTTTTTCTCTGCTGGGGGTGACTCCGGAAATGCCAATTTTAGACACCAGGAAAGAAATAACTATGAAACAAGTGTCAGAAGCCTTTCAAAAACAGGTCAGGGAAAGCAGATCAACAGCAGCAAACAAATACCTTGGTACTGGAAAGAAGTGAGTGGGATATGTTTATGAGTGGTTCTGGGAGTGGTTGGATTAAGTTTATTAACTCGAAAAGCGAGTTATAAGAGCCGGGTAAAAAACAAGGTTTTCAGTGCCTCAGTAAAGGTGGGGAAAAAGGGAGGGGCAGGATTTCAAATTTGCAAATACACTGTTAAATGATGCAATAAACTTCACAATTTGTACATGGACTTGGAGCTTGAATGCCTATTTTATGATATGGAAAGAGTGAAGTTGTTTTCTTTTATACTTTCTTAAATATCCTGTCATGAGTGCATACAAGTCATTCACAGTTTGTGTCAAGTCCATTTAAGACGCTTTTGGGAGCCAGTGCTGAGCCTATGGGATGTTGATTCATGGATCACTATTCCCGCCTTTTCACACTGAGGTGGTGCGAATGGCTATTGGGGGTGCTGATATATGGTGGTACCACCCTAAATATGCGCTGCGACCCGAAAAAATCCACTATCGCTGACACTTGACAAAATATTTCAAATACTTAAAATTTCCTCAGAACTAAGCCAAATATACCAGATTGTAGCTTTTGAAATGGCAAAAATCATACACTAGGTCTGTCATAACAAAGTGCAATCAGATTTTTCGCAAATCGCCATGGAAACCACCGATGTGATTTTGTGGTCTGCCACCTGAGTCACTACACATCTATCATAGGTCCCTTTGGTCCGCAGTAAATGATGTAAATTATTTTCATTCTTTTCCAATCTTTTTTTAAAAATATTCTCCAAGCCTCCAGGATAATTTTAATGGCAATATATACACAGACAACCTGTTTAGAACCCATTTTATAGCCCTAGAAGTGAAAAGTTGACTGTATTTAGTGCAGGACTTTTACCATTCTACCCGGAAGTGACCTGATTTAGGGTGGTACCACCTTAACAGAAAAGTTTGTTTTTTTGGTTGCCATGGTTACCACAAAATTCCTTCATAAATACAATAATTTAAGTCCCTTTAGTCAGAAACAACCCTAAAATTCTGCCTAAAAACGACATTTTTTTGGTAATTTGGGCCTATTGAGATCATGGTCTGGTGTGCGCAGGCACAAATTGCTCAAAAAATGTCCCGTTTTAGGGTATCCATCTTCAATCGAACGTAGCGAAAAATCTGATTGCACTATGTCCTGTCAAATGTACCTCCAAACGTGCCTCAAACCATCTATTTTATGCCAGAATATCCCACTTAAGTCTCAGGAAATTAGGGAAAGCAGTAGAAACAATAAAAATGCCCAATTATGGTCCTTTTTGAAGCCAAAATGGCTCTTTTGGGCCTAAATTGGGCATAACGAACAATGACAAGCTGTTATGTTGCCATGGCAACCAATAACAAACAATAGAATTCTGATCAATTAGGCACCCTATCTATTGCTTGACCCCACACCTTGATATCTAGTGTCAGAGCTGACATGTACCTTGTTAAAAATGTACCCATTTCTTCAAATTTAGCTAAGAACTGGAAATTCCCCTGATATACCCTCAATGGCCTGAACAGTAAAAAGCCAGTTTTGAGGCCTATATTCAATGAAAATCATGTGATTTTAGGGTCAAATCAAAGCAAATCTACAGTTTAACACCTCATTATCCATGTAGGAGAGGGCCTAAACACTAATAAGTAATGATGATTTTAAAAAAAATAGGGTTAAGGGAAAAAAATGGCACAGATTTCTGCTGATCCTTGCATAATCCCATCCCCTGTTAAGGTGGTACCACCCTAAATATGCGCTGCGACCCGAAAAAATCCACTATCGCTGACACTTGACAAAATATTTCAAATACTTAAAATTTCCTCAGAACTAAGCCAAATATACCAGATTGTAGCTTTTGAAATGGCAAAAATCATACACTAGGTCTGTCATAACAAAGTGCAATCAGATTTTTCGCAAATCGCCATGGAAACCACCGATGTGATTTTGTGGTCTGCCACCTGAGTCACTACACATCTATCATAGGTCCCTTTGGTCCGCAGTAAATGATGTAAATTATTTTCATTCTTTTCCAATCTTTTTTTAAAAATATTCTCCAAGCCTCCAGGATAATTTTAATGGCAATATATACACAGACAACCTGTTTAGAACCCATTTTATAGCCCTAGAAGTGAAAAGTTGACTGTATTTAGTGCAGGACTTTTACCATTCTACCCGGAAGTGACCTGATTTAGGGTGGTACCACCATATATGTAAACGAGGTTCAAAGGGAGGCTGGTGGTCTGAATACAGGGATGAAAGTCTTCAGGTTTTATCAGGATTTCCTGAATTCTGAAATTTTTGACTGATGTTTATTTTCCTTATACAGGTGGTAGTTTAGAGGGTTGTTTGGAAGAATAGAAAGCTTTTGTATCAAGTAAATGTATGGCTTCCTGATTTTTGCCCATTCCTGACTTACATCCCTGTGAATAGTTCCCTGTTGTACAAACATAAGTACATATCTTTGTAGTGGTGACTGATGAGAAAACAAAGAAAAAAATTCGGCTTTTCGAGTTACCTGCAATGCACGTTGCTATCCTATATTTAGGATTGGGCTGCCAGTTTGGGACCCAGTGGTGATAAAATGGTGAGGTTTTACCTCACACCCGTGGCGTTCATCCACACTAGATAACATAAAGACAGACGTTTAGAGTTTCACACTAAATGACCCTTATCGTCAAACTGCATCAACAGAGTCCTGGCGAGTAATTCGCCGGCACTCCGTTGATGCACCATGTATATTAGTCTAGGGCACCCGAACAGATGTCATACCTCCCCTATCGAGACAAGTGCCCGAGTCTACATGTTTATAGACCCCCCCCCCCCGCCCCTGGCAGTAGCGGGATGAATTTCCAACCAATAAGAGTGCCGAAACCTCAGGGTGAAATTGGTACATATTTTCAAAGCTGTTTTCATTGCTTATCTCGTCAGGTACCAGATCAAGCAATGGCGGCCCCTAGTAGGCCCCTAGGTGTCATGCAAAATGGGAATATTAAATTAATGGGGTTGACATAATGCATGTATAAAGTTGGTGTACAGATCACCTAGATTAGTTACTCGATGTGATACCAAACCCCTGAACTAAGCCCGGCCAGTGGCGGATTTAGAGGGGGGCGCGCGCCCCCTCCTTTTTGTCAGTATTTAAGAGTTTAACTGCATGTGTTGCACTCCAGAATTTGCTCAAAAACAGTAAGTGCGCCCCCTCCTTTTGGGGCGCACCCCCTCCTTTTTCAAATCCTGGATCCGCCACGTACTATCCAGGGTTACTTAGTCAATGTTGGTGCTATATAGTACATTGTATCGGGCCTGCTTGCTCATACCTTATAATCCATGTACTGGTATCATTAAACCATACATTATATACAGACTACATGTCTAAGTGTGTAGTCAAATGACTAATGGCACAAGTCCATGTGATAGTCATGCCCAGCCATGACATTATCATATGATCTCTTCCCAGTCTGCTATCGTCATCTACATTGTACCACGTGGAACAATGCAACATACCTGGCCAGAATTTAAAATTGTGAAGGGGAAAAAAGAGTGGCAGTTTGACCTAGATCTCATTTTTCCTGCACACAGTCATGAGACTAAGAGAGGGGACTTCCTTGTCGGGATTCCCTCTGTAGTTTCCTATAATATAAAGGGGTGGTGGTCATCTTTTTTCTTCGCAGAGGGGGAGGGGGTGAAGTCTGCGAGTGTGTTTCCATTCGTGGGATTCCATGTTTTTTTAGACCTTGGGTCCCTTTCATTACTAATAAAGAAATGTTTTGGGAGCATCAGGACCAATGCTATTAACAGCTAAATGTATTTCATACCATGTAGAAAGAACATCCTATCTAATTGAAATATTCTATTTTGGTGATGATTCAAACACAAGGTATTGAAGTAACAGAAGACAAAGTGCATTGAATATAATATTTATTGGCATTTTACACCCTTGGCCACCGCAATTGGAAAGAAAGGAAAAAAGAAATAACTGTGCCGTCGTTAAAAAATGACCACTCCTCAATTCGACCAGACATAGAGCGTCGATTACCTCAGGGGGACCAGTAAGACAAAAAGCTGGGCCTATAAAAAACGGATAGATACTTGTGGTTAAAGGGGGTCCTGCAAGTGATGCCCATCCCTAGATGTCTAGCATAGCTAATGTGTCTGGGGATTTTCTCTGACCACATCTGTATATATAGACTCCTGAGAGTTCTGGAACCACTGGAGCTACTAAAGAGATGATATATGGGACAGGATCTATGAAAAAGGCCCTTAGTGCTGATGTGCATCAAGGGCCCTATTCCCAGTAAATGTCACATATAGCTGGGCATGATGTAGCCCTTCTTTATGTACTATATTATGTGGTTTGTCTTCACCAACCAGTGGGCCATAGGTCAACTATTCCTATATTGTATATAGAATACATTAGGTTTCTTGAAATCGCATTCACTTTATAGGGACCAGGGTCTCTGAGACAGAAATAGGTTGAAACCAATACACGTTGGTGCACTGTCTGTATGTATTTAGTCAATAGGCGTGTGTAGATATACCACCAATGTGTCTGTGTTGTATTACTTAGAATTTGTGGGCATATGACCAATGTGCCTATGGTGTATGACCTATGTAGGTGTACCACCAATGTACCTATGGTGTAATACTTATACTTTGTATGTATACCACCAATGTGGCTATGGTGAATTACTTAGACTTTGTGGGCTTCCCTAGCCCACTTAAAAGGGTCTACTTCTCCTCTTTCCTATCCCCTCGGGATGTGTGTGGTGCACATATGCGCGGGCACTGACACATTCCCCTGTGAAATAGTGTAATGTAGTTCTCGCCATGAATATGACCTTAGCTGTCGAAATGGCGTTAAACATCTATTACTCACTCACTCACTTAGACTTTGTGGGTATACCACCAATGTACCTATGCCTGTGGTGTTTGGCATATGTAGGTATACCACCAATGTGTATTCTGTAGTCGTGTAGAACAGCCTGTGTAGGCGGACCACCAATGTGCCTGTGGTAGTCGTGTGGCTTTTCCCTGCTCCACCATTCCTCTCCAACACCCTCACCCTTTTTAAATCAATTCTCTTCTCCCGTCTGCACTGCTGCCCTCCTTCACAGGCAGGGCTTTTTATAGCCGTAGTGTTTCTTCTCCATGGAGAATGTCTGCACGTTTAGGTGTGTACTCTTAGAGTATGGGAATCACTTCACACGGGGGGGGGGAGGGGTATACAGGACTAGCACATTGCTAGTGTTCAGAAGATCAGCCAGGTGGCTCAAGCAGTCGGGGGCTAACCCTACAATAAACCTCTTTGTACATGACTAACATGTACTATCTGTAGATATTCTGTAAAATTTATATCTATGGATAGCAAAAACCTTCAACTTCTACTACATAAGCATATTATAAATCTAATACTTTAGATACAAGAGAAATACAACTTTAAGATTTAAATAAGAGACAACATGTCACCCACATTGAGTACACCCAAGCCATTGTCTCATTATCAAGCTATTCCTCTCCTCTCACACCTGAAACAATAGGGAGATTCCCTGACAGAATCCAAGATGGCGTCGGGGGCTAAAAACAAAGATGGCGACCTCCATAGAGGGATGGCTATGTGCCCTATAGGGAACATTGGGTCTTCGAATGAGTTCCGGTGTTCGATAAGTACTTCAGTTACAGGTAATGATGGAAGAAATTGATGCCTTTACAGTGTAAGTTATTGATATGTAAGAAGAAGAGCTAATTATCATTTCAATTCACTTATTTAGCACCTGCGTGTTTAAACAGATAATTACGGCTGACAAATGCGGCTGAAATGGAGGGGTAAGGGGGGGGGGGTGGTTAGAAGTGGTGGGATGAGAGCTTACGAAAGCTAGGAGGTGAAAATGGCCTGTATGATAACCATTTTTATCAAGCAGACATTCCAGCTTAGCTCCAGTTTAGTAGTTAAAATAAACCCAGGCTACCTGCCTAGCACATGTACTAGGCTACTGGCCTTACCACTTTAAGGGCGGTAGGGCTTTAAGTGGCGTCAGCACTACACTACATGGGTGCAACGTCCTTCATGAAGCCCAAAAGGGCCAAATCCTTTGCCATTGGTCATTCCGTCATCATCATTCCAATTTAATGGAATGATGATGCCATGCACGGAATGGTGACTGATGGAATAATTAATGGCAGTGGATTTAGCCCCCGCATTTAGCTCCTCAGACCATCCTGTGTCTAAAGACCTTGCAGTCCTTAGAGGGTTAACAGATTAGACTAGTATGTGAGTCGACTACACACCATACAGCTCTGCTATCGCATCGTAAGTGGTACCCCGGTGTATGTTGCTTGGTAGTATTCTCCTTTACTTAGCGATAATAGGAGTAGAGGCCGTAGCCCTCCATATCCAAAGGCATCTCCACTACAGCCATCATTAGTTCTCTTTTTTTTTCTACGTCTCTCTTTCTTCAGAATTTCTTACACAGGAGTTTATCTCTGACTACTGGTGGGAGTTTATACATCTAGTTAAACATGGCACAAGACCGCAGACGTCTTCAGGAATTGAACCAATAAATACCCAATATGATAAGACAAACTATTCACGGCATCCATCTTAGAGACCGGCATAGAACAGAACCAAGCAGGATGGGATTATCCTATATAGCTGTTTAGCTGCTCATTTCTGCCTTACAACAGTTGCTTCAAGATGTGACAAGTTGTGTTCCACACACACAGGATTTTCGAAGAAAAAAAAGGGGGAAAAACAAAACAAAAATAAACAACACAAAACACCCTTTACAAAACTAAAAATGGAAAAGTGCTTCGAACTGTATTCAAGTTCATCACCACCACTTCACCATCCCCCCATCCTCAACTTCAGCTCAAACCGATCATAATTTATTGACCTAACGTGCGAGATGTTCTGCTTTATGTAGAATAGCAAAGTATACGTGAAGTAAAGAAGACATATAATATATGATCTCAAAATGACCACGTCTCTGCAGTTCTGTAATTTAAGTTGAAAAATAAGAGTATGATTATTATCAGATAAAAGGCTGGTTAAATGAAGTACATGTATAATTCAATAAGTTCCAAGAATGATACATTCTGTAGAAATACTCTGGTAATACTTTCGTGATTACCTAGCCACTGTCATACGTCCAGACGGGACTCTATGATATATGTACCCGGTATACCAGTTTACGCCTACCCCTTTCAATACTCCCTGGGGAGAGGGGGTTTATAGTATAGAAATCAGGTTGGTAAATTAATGGGTTATGTCTGTCCCGGGTGAGATATAAGTTTCCTATTTTGAGTGATGAGCTGTTGCCAAGGTAACCACTACACCCATTTCCTGATAGTCATTACTGGTACTACATTAGATCTCCCAGCAGACGAAGTATCTACCTGTGGTCGTTCTGCTCACAAAAGCCTCTGTCCTTGGAGATTGTAAACGTGAGCGTCTCATCGTGACGTCACATGTCCAGTTGTCGTCTGGTACATCCAACTGCTCGACTACTGCTCGGTATTCAGGTTGGTGAATTAATGGGTTATGTCTGTCCCTGGTGAGATGTAAGTTTCCTATTTTGAGTGATGAGCTGTTGTCAAGGTAACCAATACACCCATTTCCTGATAGTCATTACTGGTACTACATTAGATCTCCCAGCAGATGAAATATCTACCTGTGGTCGTTCTGCTCACAAAAGCCTCTGCTTGGAGATTGTAAACGAGAGCGTCTCATCGTGACGTCACATGGCCAGTTGTCGTGTGGCACATCCAACTGCTCGACAACTGCTCGGTAATAGGCGGGAAATGAACGCCATGCTCAAATAAGTAAATAACCGTTATTTTGCGCTGTAAGGACTGTAACTAGGAGTGAATGAATATAAAAAAGAAGGATACAAAAAAAAATAAAACAAATAGAAAACGCCCATCAATAGCCAGAGGGAAATAAGGCATAATTTGGTGCCGACGTCCGTCTGTCTGTGGCCCCTATGTGGGGTAGGGACGTGGCTTTGCCTCACTATGGACTGATATAGGGCCCACCTTTCGCCCCAATGGTCCCACCACAATCGGAGCAAATTTATTACCTCATCTCACACTCATGCCCCATGAAAATCTAAAAGATATACAAATGAAAAAGAAATAGTTTGGCAAAAATGGCGACTGACCTCTGACGAGTGATGGGGGTGGGACTTCTGGTGACGGGAAAGCCATGGGAATGACAGAAGGGTGACCTTTATATAGATCCACTATGGTTAAGGTGACTGGTCTATAGAATACACAATACTTCACTGGATGACTATGCAATCAGGTATGAAGCTTATAAGAGCCTATGTAAACTGGATTCTTGTCCCCTGTATTATGTACTAAGCTCTTGTCCCCTACATATGAGATACAATGTACAAAATTAATGTAGATCTAAATGAATTTACCTATAAGGTATTACACTATTACACACACCCTAGCCTAGGCAGCTATGTCTAGGGCTACCTGGGCTTCCCTAGCCCACTTAAAAGGGTCTATATCTCCTCTTTCCTATCCCGTTGTTGGATCGGTGGGGGAGGGGGCGATTTCTTGAATTCATACAATCATGATATACCCTGTCATTTTCAGTCTTTTAACTCAGATTAGATAATTTAGACACAATGCTGTGGTATACCTTAAATAGAGGGAAATGAATCCAGCGATACAGAAGCAATTCTATTTTTCAGGTATGGGTATTTTATTGACCTTGAGGTGCCATTGACTCTAACCTAATGTGGACTTTTATATAGAGAATGGTCAGAAGTAACTAGTTGGTCACACCAAGAAGAGTTCTATAGACTTCTTGGTCACACTCTGGGGTCACACTAAGGTATGGCCGACTTTTATATCTAGGTAGTTGTAATAAAACAGCATGTCCATCCTTTAACAAAAGGCAGAAGTCAGATGGTACCGTAATTGTTTTTAGATGTAAATAATTATAAGATTCAGTTACGGATACATATATGTGTCAAAAATTAGGCATATACAATGTACCCGACATTTTACACTGGTGCATCGTGACAACATGCATTGATGCATGAATATCCTCTAGAATTATATAGAATGAGTTATGAATGGTGTGTATGTAACGCAAAAATGATTACCACGGTAGTATAGAAGGCATCGATAGCCCCTGAATCTCGAACCTGGCCCATGGTAAGAGCAGGGCCATAGTGTGGCGGGGTCCACATCCGATGGAGCTCACCAAAAGGCCCAGAGCTAACTGCGCACATCAAACTCTAGTTGTTTTTTGGAGGACCTAGCGCGTGGACCTGGTTATTAGGTAGGGAGATGTGGACCAAGTGACTTGCTGCCGCATCTCAAGAAAGGCCGCAGAAAACACGGTAAGGAGGGGATCCTATCGTATTTTAGGCTTGCTAGAATGACCCCACCCCTCTAGCTCATACACGCATGGTCCACTATGGGCTTCACAGCCCAACTATGGTCCACTATGGGCTTCACAGCCCAACTATGGTCCACTATGGGCTTCACAGCCTAACTAAAAATATCTATCTCCTCTTTCCTATCTTGTCGGTGCGTCTCGTGCACATATTCGCAGGCACCGACACATTCATCTGTGGAATTATGTAATGTAGTTTTCTCGACACGAACATGGCCTCAGCTATCGAAATGACATCAAACAAATATTACTCACCCATTGCCCACTATGAATTAAGGAGGGGGAGGTTGGGCGTAGGGGAGGGGGGGGGGCAAAATTCGACTGCTATTCCATTCCATGATAATGTCTAGTACCATGTCTCCAGTACTCCTTCCATTGCTATAATAGGTTTTATATTATATTGATTTAAATAAAATTATTTATTGAGTACAGTATGAGACTGCAGCAAATCTATGTGACAGGTTCAGAAGGAAGGTAGACTTAGTACAACAGCGCAGGCAGGAGTTAGTACGTAACATAGTAGTCGAGTGTGGAGCCGAGCTGGAGCAGGCCAAGTGAAGCTATATTATTAGGAGGTATAGCGGGATGTATTATTGACCAGTGAGATAATTGCCTGCATTCACTGCAAAATACTTATAATATATAGGGTGCAATACACAAGAACTGGAACCCATAATGCTATCAGTTATCAGTGATTATCTCTCCGGGTACCAGATCAAGCAATGGCGGACCCAGTAGATGACATGGAACGTCGGTATAGCTCCCATCTTTTCTTTCAGACGCAATAGCCTAGTAGTCTTGACATGGGGGCTAGAGTCGCCGTTCAGTGGAACCGGGCCTCTATGCCATAAAATGGAGGGCAGTGTGGGATATATGTGTCCAAAAAGAGAAGTGACGGGATATGTGAGTAGTAAACAGGCAAGGAGCTGGTGGCGGCCGCCGTGGAGGAGAGGGAGGGAGAGCATGATTGTACATTGTCGGTACAGGAGACTTGTGTATGGTTCATTATGGGATTGTGATTTGTGTAACGGCTGTACACAGTGTATGTGAGCTATTGCTTAATACTATTTTGTTATGTTAATGGTATATGGTCTGGGACAGGTTAGGAGGGAGGAAAACTAGAAGGTGGTGGGGGGGGGGTAGGTCACTCTTGTGTTTTACCTGTCGTGTAGGGTTACTGGCAATTCACTCCAAATTATCTTACAGTATAAAGAAGAAACATCACCCTCCCAGGGATGGAAGTCTTCAGGGTTTCCCCCCGGGGTTTCCCCTGATTTCAGGGATTTTCAAGTTCCAAAGACTTGTACTTTGCTATAGAAAACCTATATTTCAGAGGCTCTAATTGAGTATTTCAGGGATTTTTGTTCTCAGTGACTTTCATCCCCACTCCCCCTATACATCACTCAAAATCAAAGGCCTTGATACAATTTTCCTGTCTGTTATTGAGACTGTACGTACTGGCACTTGTACGTCAACTGAGTACCACAGCATATTCTGATAAATAATCATATACATGAATTATATAACATCCAACAAATAAAACATAAATGTGCAGATAAAAGATTTAATAAAAAAAAAAGGTTACATGTTCTCTGTAGAAGAACGAAATGCTCCCCAAAATATGAAATTATTTATGGCAGGTTATGATACAACTGTAATGTGCCTAGAACCCAGCTGGGTAGTTGACCTGCCAGGCTAGACCTGTCATACCCTCTCTGTTCACCTGCCGACACCTATCTACCCACCTCGTGACATGTGTTCGACCTCACACCATCCCCTGATAGCTAACACACTCCACACTATTAAACATGTGCCTTTGATGGCAAACCTAGACTTCTGTGATCAACCAGTTATAGCGTACATGGAGGTGGGCATGAAGTAATATGAGAAATACCTCAAAGATATTCTGAGTTTGTGCATGAAAGCCACTCTGAACGACTGAAAATTGGAAGCCCCAAGGAGTCCAACCATCACGGTTTGAAGATAGATTCGTGGAATAAAGTGCCGAAAACAGGCAGATGGGATCAAAGGGTAGGGCTGTCAACCAGACACCAAGACTCTCAGTCATAGAACATAAGAGGATTTATCTATAGGAAGCAGATGGGCAAAGTTTTGTAGCGCAAGGGAGATCTTCGAGGAATTTAAGCAAAAAGCATAGCAATATGTGACACATGATTTCACACGGGTAAAATGTAGAGAAGGCTCACATTTGAACCAGGGATAACGCATTAACTGAGAAAACGTGGCATGAAAGGTGTCTGACATCTTCAATGTTATCTCTAGAAATTGGTATCATGTAGAAATATACAATGCATAACTATATCTTTTTTTAATGGTGGACATGAGAACTATAATACTGCATTGTATTTTATCGATATCCAAGATAAAGAAAACATCTCCCTTTCATGTAGTTCATTATTTAATTCATCGGAGACTCGACCAAGTCTAGTATTGTCGAGGACTAGATGTTAGTCATCCTGTTTTTATGCTGTCTGGGTATTTTGTCAGAGCACGGTATTGGTGTGCATCTGTAGTACAGTGGAGCCATTAAAATGTTATACAGTGTGCTACAATGCCTGTCTATATTTCTGTATATTAAATGAATATCTACTAAAATATATACTGTTTTGTCTCTTACAGGTAAGTACCACTGAAGACTCATCTCCATGTACCAGTCTGCTGTCAGACCAGGTAAGAAAACCTGTATCAGTGTGAATAATATGAAGCTATATGTACAGGGGAGTAGTAGCATAGAACCTAGGGAATGTTAGAATATTCAACTATTATATCTCTTAGGTGTTTGCAACAACTTATCCAACTTTGTCAAGTAAGGACAGTAGGATTTCCTAAGAAACATATTTTAGATTTATTAAGTGTTTGGAAAGGGAATGTAGGGTGACCAGTCATCTCAAGGACTGTTGGAACATATATTAGTTACATGATCAGTGGCAGATCCAGGATCCCTGAAAATTCGCCTTCAAATAACTCGTAACTACATGTATAGGAAATGTGGAAATGTGCCCTCCTCCAACCACACTTCCTTGGCTGTGTCACACTAGACCACCCCTTCTGGATCTTCCCCTGATAATAGGTGCAAAAACAGACCTGTAGACAGATATCATAGGCTCAATCTGTTAGATTCCTTGGCTGTGTCACACTAGACCACCCCTACTGGATCTTCCCCTGATAATAGGTGCAAAAACAGACCTGTAGACAGTTATCATAGGCTCAATCTGTTAGATTCCATCAACATCACAGTCCTTGAAACGACCTCGTGCATAAGGCATGAAACATCACCCACACATATCCATACAATACACAGATCTGTCTACCAGGCACCCACCCCACTTCCTAATAGAGGGGTAACACTGGTTGACAAAGTTGCAGACTCCCTTGATCCATCATCCCTGTCAATGCTAATCAGCTGATCACCAGACTGATCACCAGAATAAATTGATGCTAATCTGA
This sequence comes from Acholoe squamosa, assembly GCA_949317995.1. NCBI lineage: Eukaryota > Metazoa > Annelida > Polychaeta > Phyllodocida > Polynoidae > Acholoe > Acholoe squamosa. The sequence goes on from OX439038.1 coordinate 57,114,591, forward strand.
GTAGGAAGACTGGGCGATACCAGAGTTGATCAAGTACTGCCCTGGCTGGGCTTTGTGTCATCGACTACACCCACCTATGTTACAATGACCTCACTAGCTGGACAATAATATACTGTTGTAACGGGTCAACCGAAGCACAGGGTCATCTTGTCCCCTGTCTTAGAACCTGAGCCACTGTCTTTGCCCCATCTTGTCCCTTGTATTGGGAACTAAGCTCTTGTCCCCATCTTGACTTGTACACTGCTCAAGCTGCAATTTTGCCCCATGTATTGACCTGAGCTGCAATGTTGTCGTTGTCTTTGGACGGCAGTCACCATCTGGAATAGCTTAATATCTCTGTACACTTGGGCCTGCTAGATTTTGGTTCTGTGTTTCTCCAGCTCAATTTTTAGGCAGGGGACAGTATGTTGTTCCCATTGTCTGTAGTTCTGGAGCCATTGATTTGATTGCTGTGAATCATGTCCTTTGACCAGATTAGTGTTGTGTCTGGCCAGACAGTCAGACAGAAGGAGCCGTCTAAACTAGGCTGCTCAATATATACACCCATTTAAAGCTATTTTGTAGACCATATGATACATACACGTAAGATATTAGCCACTAGTCAGGCTTGTAAACAGCGTTTTAGTATGAAGACTAACTAGTAAGGAATGACAACATTTCCAGGCCCTAACTGTTGCTGATATATTATAGCCAAGCCAGCAACTCAGGGTGTAGCTCATATGCTTTTGAAGTTTACTGTATATCCAGGGTTTATGGTAGGTAATGTTTCCCATTGCCATTTTTGTATGTAGTTGAAGTAGCACTCATTGGAATTTTGTGCACAGAAAGCCCTAATTACATGTTGTTAATTGTATCATAACCGTTAAGGGGGGAAATGTACCATTTTTAAACCTTAGAGAACCTAACATTCAAAACCAGGGATAGTATCTGGGATGAGACCTGTAGGTACGTAAGGTGTTGCGTACAGAAAAAGCGGAAACTACGTAATGTCTACAGCTAGGAAGATGCAGGGACCGATGGGGGTTGCTTCAAGCTCATACATGTAGAGTGATACTATGGTAATATGATAGCCACATGAGGGATTTGGGCTTATTGCATAACATATAAACGGCAGCAATACAATGCAGACTGGATCACCTATGTTGATCATGTTCCACTGACTACAAGGTGCATTATATACCAATGACCCCAGTGGACATAGAGTGTAAATGTGAACAGTATAGGTTATCATTATGGGTGGTAGATGTGTAGACTGGAACTAACCCCAACTGACCCCTGTGGCGGATACATTGCATACAAAGTCATGTACATGTATATTTACATTTAAAATAGCCACTTCATTGCATTTTAGCTCAAATTATCTTTGTGACCATGAAGTTTAAAAAAAAAGAGTATGATTTATATCAAAAAGGCTAGTCATTGTGGTTGAGATACACGTTGTGAGTAAATGCTTCTTAATCATTGTGGTTAATACACAGTGTATACATGCACACTGCCACGAGTGCCATGTACCAGAGAGTTTGACCTTCACTTAAGTGCACTGGTGTGGAAGCTGTGGATAATGTGTTAACACCAGGGGGTACTTTGTCTAATATCCATTGTGCCACCACCAGTATGCTGGAATAGCACGGGCAGGCTTCTCGATAGACTGTCTACATCAAGCACCTCCCTGTTTGTGAGAATCAGTAAGATTAATGTGCATAAAATCCACACAGTTCAAATAGAAGGGAGAGAGCTTTCACGATAGAATATATTGATGCATGGTGATACCTAAGTAATACTGTTAGTAACCTATAGGTGAGGAGGGGTGTAGATGGGGAGGAGGAGGCGTTTCGGCAGGTGTGTGCTAACATCGATACCACAGCTCTCCGGTCGATACTTCGTCTGGCTCGCCTCCCCTGCCTGGTAGTGGTGCTGGGTGTTTGTAGTGGTGCTAGTAGGGTGGTGCCGGTAGTGGTGCTGGTGCTGGCAGCAGCAACTTCAGACACCACCACCACCAGCCGCCCATGGAGCTGCCAGGTAAAAATAACAGCCGTGTCCTTGGTCTGTCTAGCCTGGTGGCGCCGTGCTTGGAGCTGCTCCATCTACCAGCCTCCGAGCTGCTGAGTGTACTGACCGTACCATAACTGAGTTGCTCATGGTACTGACCGTACCATAACTGAGCTGCTCAGTGTACTAGCCGTACCACAGCTGAGCTGCTCAGTGTACTGACCGTACTACAACTGAGCTGCTCATTCTACTGGCTGTACCTTCTCAATGTACTGACCGTACCATAACTGAGCTGCTCAGTGTACTGACCGTACCATAGCCACTCGTGGTATTGGCCATACCATACCTGAGCTCTCCATGGTACTGGCCGCACTATGGCTGAGCTGCTCCCACTTCGGGCTCTACTGCCAGATCCTCCCATGTGCTGTCACCATACCCGTGCTGAACCGCCACGGTACTGGCGCTATTGGGCCTGAGTTGTTCACCATATTGGCTGTACTTGAATGAGCTGCTATCTAAATTAGCCGTACCAGTGATAGTACTTGCTGTACTCTCACAGTAGCTAAGCTGATCACTTTACATACTGTGGTTTACCGGCCATGTCATTAACAAGCTGCTCATCGCACTGCCCTCCAGTGGCCAGACAGAATACTAAAGGTGAGACAGTCGGGATGGGAGTGGGGGGGTAGTTTAAGGGTATAGCACGCAGACGGTGGTTTCCATAGTGATGTCATAGGCAGGGTGATGTAATGGTGGGTACACTAGGGGATAGCTACTAGGGGACGCCACCGTCTGACAGCAGACACCCAAACGTTAGGATCGACCAGACCTTATATTCCACATCCTTTTGTCCAGACACATTGTTTGCTGCTGACCAACACTCATCACACTCCTACCACCCGACACAGGAGGAGCATTACGGCCATCTCCATCTAGGGACGTCGAGCTGTGATTCCTCTACACCAATATAATGGCCTTTTTCGACATCAGTGTCCCCACTGTCTACCCAGACTTGGTGAGCACAGGGGATTTTTATAATGTTGTTACCTAGCCTAGGACATGAGACTGAGACTCATAGGTTGTTATTCAGCCTAGAAACACATTAGACGGGTAGATCACAACAGGAGGATTTTCACAGGTTGTTATCCAGCCTTAAAACATTGGACCCTGATATATGGTACTAGAAACCTCCAGACTGGCGTGGATTACTGCTGAATACGGTTTAACAGGTCAGTATAGCTCATGCAAGTAGTGAGTGCCTCCTTCCTGCATCTGGAATAATTTTTAGTTCCCATGAAATAACTGATTTAATTGAATTCCTACAGAAATATAGGGAAACTTACTGGTGCACATAGCACTGAGGATGCAGGGCACATAGCACTGAGGATGCAGGGCACATAGCACTGAGGATGCAGGGAGTTATTCTCTGGCCAGGTCATCGTACACCATTACTAGTGTTAGAGACTACAGGTAGTTGTCAAAGTGCATAAGTTAAGTTTCAAGGATCTGGCATCATCAGACCCCACCTGCTGTGTGACAACAGGTATATAAATATAATTTTATAATTGTTTGACAGCCTGTTATTAATATTTTGAATACAGTGATCATCTCGGTGTATATCTACCACTTATACCACACATGCTTGCAAAGACAATGGAAGAGCACAGCTAATAGGCTATATCACGTATAGCTGTTGTAAGTTGATGCGGTCCACTGGGCACACACATCCTCCCCCATTCCCCAGGTTGTGAATGGTTTGAGTCCCCAGCTGTGAGAAAGGTACATTGTGGTATGTGGGTACAGGTATCACTAACACTATGGGTACGTTCGGTGTCTGGGCTTTTCCTGTCTTAACCCTTATAGGATGACATAATGCACCATGAAGTTAAAGCTAATTCTTTTATTTTTTTGGCTTGTTATGGCGTATTAATGCACTGCTTGTGAATAAAATGGTAGAGGTGAACGATGATTTGGTCAGTGTAGTCGGTATGTTAACAACAGCCTGTTTTTGAATACAGTGATCAACTCGGGACTGCGGGACTGGGCCGATCCGCACTCGGGCTATCGGTCTGGTGCGGATCGGCCCAGACCCGCTCGTGAAGAAACATTCAGCTCAAACTAATCAGATTTCATCTTTACATTTATGTCAAGGTGTTTCAGTGGGTAATTAATCGATATTTGATCAATATCATTCCATCCTGTCAGCGTGATTTGGTTTTTGGGTACCTTTACAACACAAGCGCCAAATTAATATAGAATGGGGGAAGTGAGGGTCTACACATTGCTATGATATATCCCTAATCCTAATTCATGAAGACGTGGTAGGCCAGCTTACTCAGTGAGATGGGAATAACATGCTTGTAAACAATTTAATGCAGATGAACCAAGTCCAGGTGATGTAGATGTGCTGGAGAGCAGTCAGATTCCAGTCAAAGCACCTCTGGTTTTGAGTCAGCCACCTGCCCTGAATGGACTACAAAATGTACCATAGTTGAATGTTCCACTTTGTCTAGATTTAAACCAGCAAGGTTAACGCATTCTTCTCAATACCCTGCTGGCGTCCTGCAGCTGAAGGCTGAGAACCTAAAATTTCCACATCAGTTGTCTCAAAGGGCTCTCAACCCATCTTTAATTTGCTCGGTCCTTCGATACTTTTCCATATACATATTGAACAAGTAATCAATGGATAATTCATGATGCATGTGTGTTAGTGAAGGATAATACACGAGGGCATAGCCCGAGTGTAATTAGCCTTTGCTAATACACACAAGTCATGAATTATCCATTGACTACTTATTTTATACCACAAAACCAATAAATAATCAATAGAATACCAATAAATTCAAGTTGAAAACAAAAATTATTCCCCCTCCCTGGGACTCGAAGCCAGCCATAGTGTGTGTACAGGTATATACACCAATGCCCGGCAGCGGACAGCGACAGCGCCCGTCTCGGCTTGGCTTCGCAGCGACACACGGCGAAAAATAGCTTTGAATGCGTCTCGCGGTTATGTTTGTGTATAATACACCTCGTCGCCTGGCAGCGGACAGCTACAGCGCACACGGCGAAAAAAGATGCGCCTGGAACGGGACTCAACCCGCGTACCTCTAACGGCTGAGTGCAATGCGCTAACATCTAGACCACCGCATCGCCTCCTTCAGCGGCCGTCTCGGCCTAGTTTGATTTGAATGCGTCCCTTGGTTATGTATACACGATCGGTACACGCATCTTGGCTTGCTAGGGGGGTCTCGGCTTGCTAGGGGGGTCACAACCAAAATGCTGGGGATTTTCACACTTTGAATGTATAGTAGTTATATGTGAGTGACCTCCCCGGGCTTTGTATCATATCCAGACCTGGTTCTAGCCAGCCACTACCAGTCAGTCCCTGTGGCGCAGTGCATAGGGAGTTTGACTAAGGACCTGAGACTGCAGGTTCAACCCCTACCATGGCAATGAAAAATTCCGTAGGTTTTAACATGTAACATATGACATGGAAGGACATGAGAGGCGTGCGGGTTATCCATGAATAACCGCACGGCGTGCAGGTTATCCATGGATAACCGCACGCCTTACAAAATGATGTTACAGCCTACAGGGTGTGCAATATCGACAGGTATGTGCATGGGAATATCCAGAAAAAGCACCCAAAATCACAGAAGTCGTGGTATAAGTGATAATAAGACAACATCATTGTCATTTGGGGGAATAGGCCTATTGGTGCACTTAGTCGATTGGGAGTGCATCAAATCTTCATTCCGAATGCAGCACAGGCGAAGTACTTGCTAAGGCTGCGTTATGAATATATTCAAACAGAAGGGCACGGTTTGATTTAGGGCTTATGGGGGCTAGGATGGGAGCACCTACACCAGCCATGAACCGACAGACTGTTTGTCTGAGTCTTCTCCGTTTTTGCTTCCTTCAAATTCCCAGCCCAAAGAAATTGTCAAAATAAAATTGAAAATGTCATTGAAGAGGAGCGTGACGGCGGTGGTTGAGGTTACGCTATGTATTTTTCTTGGTAGCAGTGACCCTACTAGAATGCCCCCCCCCCCACTCTTCCACATAACAGAGACTGGGGGGGGGGAGCTATAACACTCCTAGTGGGACTTTTAGGAATGACAAATACCGTCTGGTCTAGACACAAAGTTTAAAAGTCGTCTGCTCGCTTGTTGTGCAGAGTGTTTGCTAAAAAGGGATTTAATGTCCTCTGTTATACTTCCTTGCGAAACACAGAAGGGGGTAGAGAGAACCTGCTCATAAACAATGCACACAAATGTTCCATAATTGAACTGTTCCTATGTTGTTGACCGACGCAGATATTTATGTGAGAAAATGAGGGCCGCACCCAACTTCTTCCGTTTCCCTCATTCAGTTTCCCACCCAATAAAGTGAAATAACAACCCCAACTGACAAATTCCGAATTGAATTTAATTGAATTGTGCACGGGCAGCACTGCTCCAGATTTTGTCAGGTTATTTCCCTTTATAGGGTGGGAAACTGAATGAGGGAAACGGAAGAAGTTGGGTGGGCTCAACCACCACCCCTCATCTTCCCATCTTCAAGGAGACTGCGGTAACTCAGCAGTGCTCAGTCCCCTCCTCCTCCCAGATTAACAAGTGCAAATTAGCAGCAAAGTAATTTGTCTACACCGGAAAGCATTCACCGGCGTGCACTGGCTGTTTTCAGACAAATAAGTCACTGATATTATGAGGCCATCTGCCCGTGCTAGACTATACTACTAGAGCTTGATTTGATTCAGGTCCATGTATTTGCAGATAGGTGATAACTGACTGATTGTAAGATGTAGAATTGGTTTCTTTTCACTATGTCGGAACAAAAGATATTATTCTGATACACACTTGCTGATATATTTTGTATTGGTAGCCTCGTGCAATAAAATGAGGGTACACAAACATTATCAGTAAAATAGTATTAAATCTGATCTTAGCCCCAGTGAATTGGGTTTAGGATGGGGAGGTACATGTACTCACAATGTACGCTGTGCAGTGTTCTCACCTTGGAGTCTGGGTGAGTCGCTGGTGGTGAACCAATTATCTGCATAGGTGAGAGAGCAATGGGCGTTGAACGCCATTTTCACAGCTGAGGTCCTGGATGCTCATAACCAATGCCATAAAAAAGCTTCCCTCTGACATTACAGATACGCATAATAATCTCCAAGGAAAGGATGGGAGAGGGTGTAGTCTCAAGGTGAACGACCGACTGGGTGATACTCTAATTCCTGGTTGCTATATACTAGTATCCTACATTTGACAAGATAGAGCAGCTCTGTTTTAGTCATTAGAACATCAACATTAGACATGTATTTATAAAGCTTACTGCAGTCTGATGTACATGGACCAACATAGAGCAGCCCTGTTAGTCATTGGGGCATCAACATTAGACATGTATAAGCCTTACTGCAGTCTGCTGTACATGGAGCAACTTCAATCATTGTGAAATCATATTGTAGTTATTGGGACCTCTGCAGTACAGTAATACAATATTATGTGAACAAACCGTCGCAATTTATAAGTCTTCTTTATTACTATAATAAATTTGCCCAGGTCCAATATTGGTCCTGTTTGGATCTAATTTCATGATTGTACACGTAACTGTAATTCAATGTCAAACACCTTGGATTTTTATTCTATAAGGCACTTTTGTTTAATCCAATCTAAATGCTGCAGTAAATTAGACGTTATCGAAAAAATCAATGTGATGTAATGGACATAGTGAATTTGACGTCAATGGTATAGTGAAATTGATATAAAGTCAAGGACGTGGCGAATTTAGGATGCAGTGAGGTAGACAACCAGTCTGAGCCATAGACACACTCCACCCCTCAAGCTTTCCTCTCCGCATTAACAGTCCAGCATGACACCAGTGGATAAAAAATAAAAGAACTTAAAAATGGCCTACTGTGAAAAACAATGAGCGATCAGCCACTGAGGATAGTGTTGACTTGGTCTGGCTGAGAGCTGACTACACCCATGCACTGGTCGTCCATACCAGTCCTTGGGCTATGGCTTTGATTAGAGATGAGCGCATAGCTTGACGCTAATTCCAAAACAGTTCGGTCATGTATGCATTGTCTATGTGGGTGTCTTTATATTCCAGCCATAGGCCATTTCTTTTTAAGTTTGATGTGTGTAGCTGTCTGGATACAGCAATGGTGATATCAAATTTAAACTAATTGACGGTGCATTTTAAGAGAGGTACCCCTGTTCATATGGTGGAACTATCCAAATGCTGTGTACTGTTGAAGGGTCAACCATAAGCGCTGGAATGAGGTGGGGGTTACATGCCTCTATGTCACCCACGTTACTGTGCTGAATGTATGAGAGGGGAGGTGATACAAAGTTTGATACAGGTAGGATAGACGTCTGGATAGACGTTATAAGCAGAGCTGTAAGAAACTCCCCATTACTCCCCTCTGCCCCCTCACTCACCGGCCAGACCTTCCTGAATCCTACGTAAGCTGTCTAGACCAATTTATTTGCGCACGCATCTGAAGCACGTTGTGTAGTCGAGTGGCCGCCGGTGTCCATGTCTGCCCGCCTCCTGACGTCACGACGCCGGTGTGCAGGATCCGTTAGCTGCTCTGAGCAGCTCCCAGACCGACTAACGCCCCCTCCCCCCCCCCCCCGCCCCGCCCAGCTAGACGCTGACCGACTCCCCGGCCACGTAACGCCTTCAATGTGTAACGGCGTCTGGGTCGGCAAGTCTCGATATCTCACGTGACACGAGGTGGAGAGGTCACCAATTGGTCGCGGCCATTTTTGGCTGATCACCAGGTTAGAATTTTTGGGGCCGACCATGTCGTTAAACAGTCAGTACTCTTTCAGTGAAAAATTGATTGCCCATGCAAAAAGGAAATTGACAGAGAAAGGAATGAAAACGTTGAACTTGAATGCCTGCATTTCTGTAAATGCATAGCCTATACTACTGTTTACTTACTGCCTGGATATTTCTCCTACCAGCAACAAACAGTATAACCTGGCCCCATGGGAATGTTCACCGTCGGTGGTAACATCATTAGGCGGGAACCAGTGCAAAGAACCAGACGACTTTTATTGTCTGCTCCACGTTCGGTAGAGACGCGGCACATGCGCAGACAGGTAGCAAACAAAATCCGACAATACCCCCTCACAATGTTTGAACCAAAGAAATCTTACACAAAAGGAAGGTATAGGTATGGTGGGGCAGATAGCAGTAAAACGTGATTGGTCTAGCGAATTCTATGCCCGGTCTACCTGATTATGTATGGAATTGGTAACTAGTAATTGTAGAGTAGAAGGGGGTGGGGGGCACTGGAATATATGGTCACCATGTAGTCACTGATTACAGTGCTCTATGGCAATGTTGATGGGCAAAGGTCCCCCTTTCACACTCAGCAATTCTTCTCTGTCTGGTAGCGCAGTAATAAGGGGAGGCGGCTGGATTGTCTGAGAACATGTATCTAGGCAACACGGTGTCTTGTTCGCTCACTAATGGTCGTGCTTTACGTCCTCAGTGGACTAATGTCTAGGTCGTATCGGGCCGGAGGGATTGTTGTGTGTGAACAGGGCTTAATATATTACCACAGTGTCTGGAACGCCGCGTTGTTGGCGCCCAACGCATAACCTGCTACTACATGTATTTCCTTCTCACTTCCCGCGCTTTTCTCAGTGTCGTCTGGGAAAGGAAAACCGACCAGACTTTCCAAAGGGACAGTCATTAAAAAGGGTTTTAACCCTCTGTAGATGTAAATCTCTAACCCTTTAGTTAAGCATACCGAGTGTTGATATAATGACGTACCATTTCTCACCCTCGGCGACTCAGCGATGAAGAGGAATTCGCCGGTGATACTTAGATGCACGATGATACTCTTGTAGGGTTGATACACGCCTGAAGTGTGGCTTCTCTTGGCCCTGGAGCATTTTTCTGGTGTTGTCATCTGAGACAATTGGATAGTTGGTATAGGGCAAATGAAAAATTAGTTGGGGAATGAGAACTCATAGTAGTGTGATTTTTAGGTTAGAAATGAAATTAAAAGCAATTACATTTGAAGTTGTGTCTTTGTTATGGTCCAATAGTCCCCCAATTACTTCCCCCTATCTCCAGCGGTTGAAGAAGCTGTTATTGATTCTATTCTCAGGAGGAGTTCTCATCAGCGCCTGGAGATAGATTTATAGCTGGGGCTGAAGGTTCTTGACTTGTGAGCTGCTCGTTGGTTGTAGGGGAGCAGCTCATTAAGACTCCCCTTGCTGTGTAATCGCTGCTACCGGCCGGCCACCTGAGCCTGGTAATGATGGCATCGGTTGACATAAATTACTGTCATACATCTCGTTAAACACACAAACTTTCTATACAAGTAAAGATGAGAGGGGGGGGGGGCGTGGCAGTGGGCAGATCAGTGGAGGGTGGGGGGGGGGGGTAACTGCGGATGCCTGGTAAGAATGACTTGTGTAATTTTCATTTCATATTGCCACGCACTCCAACTTTTCAGCATAGAACCTATAATACAATCTAAGGCATAGTGGCGGAGACGCCGACACATCAGTATATGAAGGAACGTACAAGGGTGTAGTGCTTAATCGTGCCCCGTAGTAGACAGAAAAAAATGTGAGTAGTATAGACGATCGGCACCCTGTACCGGGCAGATTTCCTTTAGATATCCCGATCCCCGCACTGTGCAACCTATCCACGTGAGTGAGTAATATATGTTTAACGTCATTTCAACAGCTAAGGTCATATTCATGGCAGGAACTACATTACACACACCCGCGAATATGTGCACCACACACACCCGAGTGGATAGGATACATAGACCCTTTTTAAGTGGGCTAGGAAAGCCCAGACCTATCCACTCGTAGGGTGGATTTACATCTAAGAGGTTTGTACGTACGCCAAGGATCCATTCTGTATGAAGCCATTAATGGAACTGGACGGACTGCTGCCTTAGGGTGGGCTGTTAATAGGAATGGGTTTCTTATGGGTTCCTCTGATTGATTCACACAGGTTCCATACTTCAGTAAGCAAAGTGGGGTTTAGGGGCTGATATAATGGTATTATACATACATTAGCCGTTCATTGGTACAGTAGATATGGCTTCAGATGTATAGAGGCATCATAATCAGTATGGCCCACTGGCTGCCACTATGAATGATAAGAACCAAAATAACAGGGTCACTGTCCTTGAAATCAGTAGGAGGTGAGTAGGCGGGAGAGCTGGGGTAGTCAGCAGAAGGCTTTGGGGCTTTGGTGACGATGTGGGAGATTTTCTAACGGATCCAAAGCCTAATTAATTGGGTTATTGCTAGAAGTAGATTTGACAATTTCTCTTAATATAACTACTCTTGCTGATGGGGAGAATGGATCCAGTGTTGATGAGCCTGGTATTCGGGTATCATTACACGGCAGTTAGGAGGTCATTGATCTCACTGATTTCTCAGTTAGGCCAAAAGAAATAAATTGTTTGTTTCAGGTAACCCGACCCTACCTAAAAAAAAAAACAGGGCCGACCCTAGCTTTTTTCTCTCCCAATTTTGAAGAAAAAGTTGTTTTGGGGTATTTTTTTTTAAAAATAGATTTGGTCGTCCATGAGTCATCGACATTAGGTGCAAATCGACCTACCCTACCCTTTTTTTTTTAGTATGTTACCTGAAACAAACAACCTTTTTTGGCCTTACCATTTTAATTAGGGACCTTCATGATGAGGGCATGAAGGAGCAGAATAACTTTCATCAGGGGCCTTCCATGATAACAATGGGCATTGACAGATCGGCATACCAGGATTTAAAGTCTTGAGGTGTCTTTTTGGCTTGCACCTCGTGTGTGGACAGCCAATCGATGTCCATACGTATGTGTGCACACCCGTGCTAGTGGTTTGCCATAGGATTCATTCTTCTTCATTGAAAGACGCTTGAGTGATCGAAGGTCATGGTTTGTCTAGTTCCGTCTATGGGGACCTGGCAAATAGAATAACACGTTATCTATAGATTAGATTATGATGTGCCTCATATTTGGGCTTCTCCCTCATCTCATAGATGTAATCACCTGACGATTACGCTCTCTTTTATCTCATTGATGCAATCACTGCTATTTCAACCAGCATTCTGAATACACGGACATTACATGTGAAAATCTCTTACTTTGTGTAAGTTTAGTTCGCCCAGAACCACCTCTGGATGAAAATTACCCAGACATTCAAACAGGAGTTCACTGTAATATAATGGGTCTATGTCTTTGTGGTCAGCAGAATACAGCCTTACTGCGCTGGCTAATTACCTAGCAGTTCTGCGTTATTGAAAAAGGACGGGACCTGGAGGGGGCACTGACCCTCGGTTTGGGTACCAACTGTGGTACCGACCCCACAGAGCGGTGGCTGTCAAAGGGGGAAAAAAGGGGGGTGGGTGTTAGCTGAATTATATCTTGAGATTAGGGGGCTGTTAATACCTTTTATGCCTAGCATGGAACAGAAGTAACTTGAATATTCCACATTATCACTCCAGGGCTGTGAAATTCTTGAGTATTATTGTCAGAGACCTTGATTTACATGGAAAAGGGCCCCAAAAAGGGGCTGTTAACAGACCTCTTCAAACAGACCTCTTCAAAAGAGGGGGGCTGTGAAAACTGAGCTGTGTTTAAAGGGGCTGTGATTTGGCAAAAAAAGAGGGGGGGGGCTTTAGTTTCGCAGTTGGTACCATCAATCAAAGACTCAGAACCCCCCCCCCCCGGGGGACGGGACTTCTTTGGGGAAATCGAAAGTGCCTTTCTCCTAAAGGAAAAATGGAAATAGATTTATTAAGTCGAACATGATTTTACTCGTTTACCTACAATACATAGTCTCGATGCATATGCCCCATCCACTAATACTTACCTAACATCTAATCTAAGAGTCTTTTGCTGTTGATAGATTGGCCCAGCTCTAAGTAAGGATGGTATTAAGGCTTCTTGCTCTAAGTGAGGCCTAGTCTGGTATTAATAATGGAGCTGACTGTCTGGTGCCTCCCGAGCTGACATCGTGGGTTTACCCTGGTAGGAAATTCACCCTATTGGCCTGTCTGTGCTGCAGATGCTGCAGTTGCTGCTCATTGACCACCTCTTTGTCTACCATAACACACTTCTAAAAAGGAATGGGGCTGTAAGATAACATGCTCTTACAAGTAGAAGGTGTTGTGGGAGTCACTCATATAAGGTGACGTTTGTTCTTGCAAGGCGAGAGGCCCAAAGTCAATGAATGTGATATCAGTTTTGCCTTTTCTAGGGGCTTGCACAACTCTGAGACATAAATTTATTGACATGCATAGGTGCATCCTGAAACAAAGCCCTTACTGTATTTCAGCCAATATACCACAGGTGGCGGCACTGGGCGGTCTCTTGACAAGCTGTCATTTAAACAATCCCCACACTCAGCTAGACACTCCGGTAGACACTGGTCTCGTCTCCTGGGTCAGTGTGCTCGGTGATGATGCTGCTGAAGGTTGGGACTATGTCACCTATTTCTTGATATTTTTGGTGTTTATTTTAGTAGGGAACGGTTCACCAGAATGGTGTATGTAACTGAAACTGAGATGAAGATGGAAGATATATAAGAATATGTAAACTGTTTTCATTTTTTGACACAACAGAAGTGGACTTGATGGAATGTCAGAAATATAGGGGCAGACGAAAGCAGCGACAGGAGGGGTTGGGTGGTAGGGATAGAGAGGGAGGGGAGATGGTGGGAGTGGGGAGGTCAGGCATTCTTCACCTGTAGCTCGCGTGCAGGGAGGGGAAGGGACAGGCGGAGACCTGTTAGTCTGGGGTGGCGGCCAGACACACGGAGGCGCGCTCGTCGGGGGGCTGTAGCAGACAAGGCGAGAGGAAGAATGGGGGGAATGGGTGGGCGGGGGTTAGCAGAGAGGAGGATGGGGGCTTTTTCCGGGCATCTCCTTCACTCATAGACACTACAACAAGTGGCGCCGCCATCGGTAAAAAGATACTTTGCAAAAAAGGCAGACGGAATCTATCAGGCGGGCTGGTATGTGGATGAGCTGCTCCGGGCAGGACCAGTTTGTGGGTGAGCTACTCTAAATGGGACCGTGGCGTGGATGAGCAGCTCTTGTTCGGACCAGTGTGTGGGTGAGCGTCTCAAACTGGGCCCAACATGTGGATGAGCTGCTCCAATGGGTACCAGTATGTGGGTGAACATCTTAATTGAAGTGGAGCCATCAGTTTGTGGGTGACGTACGCTAAACAGGATCACTGTGCTCAAGAGGGGCTCAGCTGGACTTTCTGATGGGGGCGAGCTGCTCTGGGTGGGACTGGTCCAGTGTGTGGTTAATTGGGTCCAGACAGGGTCAAAGTCCGGTAAGGACGTCCGTGAGCAGGACTGATTTGGGGATGGGGTTTTCTATAGGGCTTCTGTCCTGCACGGCCCCGCCCTGCTCCTCGAGATGAGCTGATGACAACTGGATATTTCAGGCACCTGTAACCGGCAGCCATAGTACTACACTTTAGAATTCACCAGAGACCTGTCTTGGCCCATTGTGCTCTATAGATAACTATGTGTAACTATAAAATGGGTTACCTGGTTATACTAGAAACCAATTAGCCTCGTTAGCCTATATACCCCGAAGTCCACGTTAGGAAGGAGCTGCATCTCAGATTGACTTGCATTGTTGGTTCCCGGAAATTGATGGTTTTACCTTTAGTAAAATTAGTTGGAGCTAGTAAATGGACAGCTATGAGTAAAATAAACATAGATGCATTAGATGCACAAGCATGAAGATCAGTGGTATTAAGAATTAACTGAGGGTCTATTTCTCTTTTCCATTGATTAAATCTTAATAAACCTGATATTTAACAACAGTGTCTGTGCTCAAGTAACGACGAGGGCCCCTCCCTGTTCGGTCTGTTGGTTTATTGGCCCAGGTCCTCCTGGGTCATTGGCGGCGCCTTTTCAGTCAAAAACTGATGATCATGAATTGGAACTTTAGATGGGAATTGCTCATTGAAGTTGGGGGATAATTAAACAAAAATCATGGAAACATGTTCTTTAGGATCTAGTCTTTCATTGCACATGCACAATTCCTGGAAAATCTTTTCTTTAGCTATGAAAAATGCTGAAGAAACCTGACATGTTTGACTTTCTTTCTCATGAAAATGAGGCTCCATGAGATTGAATTGTGCGATAGATTTTCGGGATAGACATACCACATGGGCTCCTATGGGAATTGTCCAATTAAGACACTTTTTTTCAACAAGTAAGGGTGGAAGACCATTCATACAACGCGATAGATTGAAGTAAAGTTGGTTAATTTTTGTATAGGACGGGTTAAGACCGTTCATGTAGCAAATGTGTTAATACGACCGCCATGTTCTTGTTATGGCTATTGCATTTCCGGCAAGGCGAGTTCAGACATGTGCACAGAGTGGTTCCGTCGTAAACTTTTTTTATATAATAGTAAATTGAGGGACTGTATTCTATTCAATTTGATTGATATTGCCAAACATGCATGGATTATATTCAAAAAGCCATTAATTTCAAGTTAAATCGATAGAATATATCATTTCTCCGTAGAAAATGCTACTTCCTGCAAGGGGGGGGTCACGCATGCACACAGAACATCAAAATCCAAAATGGCAGACAGCGAGACGATCGACTCATGGTGCCATCGAAACTGCTGGATTATAACAAAATGGAGGAGAATTACAGTGTCTCATGCCTTTTTATGGTTAATCTGGATCCTTATCCAACACCTGCCGATATTGTGCAATGCTTAACTCGCCAGGAGAGGAGTTATTCGCCAATGAATCATGCGAGCGATAATGGGTGTATTCTCCATAGGCTTAACCATTGACAACTGACAGACTGTGACTATAGTGCCAGTCACCTACGGTAGGTCATGGACGAACCTAGGCCAATCGTGCATTGCACGCATTCAATCTTTCTGGTGGCTTTCATGATTGTGAAGTTTGGTCTGATGGTTTATTCTCGCCGCTTTCATGATTCTACATTTTCCAAATCCATCTAGATAGCAGCAAATGTGGGCCAATAGTCAAGAACGCGCCTCCAGTGGGGATTTTTAGTACTGGCTTTGACCACCAGGGGGCAATATATGGGTACAACACTGAAAAATAAGCCAAAAATGCTTTATATAAATTTTTGATGGGGAATCCAGTGGTATGCTTAGAATTATTCAATCTCCACTGAAAACATTCTATTTTTGGAATGCAAAAGGAATGTTCGTTGCCATGGCAACATAGAAAATTGACATATATGGCAATTTCTAGTTGCCATGGAAACCACCCCATTATTCCAAATGGGAATTTTTGCCACAATTGTTTTTGGAAATCCCTTCAGGAACTCGGAACTGAAGAGAGAGCTCAAAAATTCCCTCTAGAACCAATTTTACAATATAAACATCACATTTCTTTAGTTATTTTACCACAAAACTGTATTTTTGTGCATTATAAGATTTATGAAAGGATATAATGCATTTAGAGCTTATTTGCTATTTTCAGTTGCACATTGCAAACTATGTTTGACAAGCAATTACAGCAAAACTACCGGGGATATTTTAGCTTAACATATATCATTTTAAAGCCTGTGACTTAAACCTTAAAAAACAATATCCCCCTTGGAGGCATGTTTTCCCTCATCTGGCCACAAATATGTTCCCTGCACTACTAGGAAGACAATGGCAGTTGTAGGTCTGGTTAAGTATAAGACTACCATTTCAATGCATGAGACCCCAGCCATGTATAGGTTACATTTTCGGTCATATTTAGGTAATGATGGAGGATAAGAAATTACGATCCATACGTGCTGAATTCAAAAGTACAAAAATGTAAAAACAAAACAACCGGCTGACTCAGGACTTTTGGGGAATAATGTGGGTGATGACGACATAGGATCTGGTGCCTGAGCCCTCGCTGCTGGGATAATGGGGGTAATGGCCTGATTACAGGGGTACCATTAGTCTGATGGGTTGGGGCCAGTCTCGTCCGGTCGGGATTCAGGGAACTCCCTCTCTCGTGTTTAGGGATTGTGGGTCCCCATATTCTGGGGAATATTACTATGCACTGTACCTGCCTACATTTTTTAACCACTACAGCAACCAGCACCCAACAGCCCAATACTTCTTTTACCCAGAAACGCTGGTCGCCAGAGACGACTCACTCTAGTGGTCGATCTGGGGCCAGATTGGGTTGGGGCGTCTGACCAGCCACCCAGACATCTACTTGTTGGTAAACTGCAATTTGCAGCCGGGCGGACAGAGCTGGGTCGGGGTAGCGATGGGCGTGGGTGCTGGTGGTGATATCTTCCAACAGTCACCTCCCACCAGCTGCTGACTACAATGACGTCACGTCTGTCAATGACGTCACATCTGATGTAAACGAGCCCAGGATGGGCAGTACTCTACTAGAAGAAGAAGCTGCCCAAAGTATACACTATAACAACAAGTTGGCATTTACCTTAGTAATACTAGGGAACCAACCCAGTATATTGTTTTCCGCAAAGGGCTGAATATGCCGTCAGTGTATGTATGACCAGCATTACCGTAAATTCTTGCATATAAGGAGTGCGAGAGGGTGTGAGTTGTGTAGATGACTCAGCCCAAGGCCTCCCCTAAGTTCAAAAGAACAAAGGGAGTTTGGGAGGCCCCTAGCAAACCATACCCGACAGCACTTCTTTTAAAATGAATTTTTAAACAAACTCTTGTTGTGTCCTATGATATACGTGAGGCGCTTCATATCCTTTACGTGAGGATTCACGGTAGCCCTAGGGCACTCACCGGGCACACATTAAAGGTAGGAGCATACCCCGTGTACACATTGAGCAGTAAATATAGTTAGGTTTACAGAGCATCTGACCAGTATTATGTCAAAGATGGCAATATGTGTTTAGAACTAGTACGAGACGGACAATACAGACGAGAATTCCTTTAGTCAAAGAAGACGAGATATGTGCAAATGGTAGTATTAAAGAGCATCTCCATCTGTGATTTTAGGGGGTGGGGGCGCTAGATGTAGACATAAGCCCCCGGCATAGGGCCTATATCGTCACCTCAGTGCAACAAGGTTGTATCTGCATTTTTCAAGTTTTGCAGGAGAGGCAAAAGAAGGGTTGCAATTTACTATAGCGCACACACAATTGACATAACCTTATTGCATTTGGGTATAGACACTTAAGGTGGCTGGCGGGAATAGAATAAAAGTAACTAAATTTTTGCCATATTATCACCAGAATCCCAAAATGATATGAACTATTCATATATGCAATAAAAATATCGGGGTCCCAGGCATATTTCTGAGATACAGAACTTTTAGTATCATATAGGACTATACAGCAATATGTCACATAAATCCACAGTTTCCTATCCAAAAAAGCACTTAGATTATATGCATATCTTTGCAGTGAGTGTAGTTCTGACATATGGTCCCAGCTATATTTCTAATCTTTTGGATGGTTGAACATTTTTCTTAGGGGAAATGACTAGAATAGATACATCTAGATTATATGGTACCTTCCAAATTCCCTACCCCAACTGCCTCTGTGACGCATGTGTTACATCTCTGCCTTGTACACAGGTCTGGAGTTCAAGTCCCTATTCAACCCATTCAGAATTTTGCATATTTCGTCTCTCATAATTTCAATAGAGTGCAGGAGACCCCTGGTGTCCAAATGGTGAACTAACTATCCCCGCCAGCCACCTTAAATCATAGACAGAGCTTCAATACTTTCTTATGTTAAAACAGTTCTAAGAAAAACTCAATTTAGCCAAGATGTCAGTTGCAACCTTGTTGCATTGAGGCGACGATATATACCTTTCTGTACTAAATGATGGCTGCCTTCATCCTCGGCTCGCGACCAGCGCTATTATCACTGCCAGGCTACAAAAATATGCCCGTCCCTGCTGCTAAGTCGTGATGGCTTAGTAGACGACCCTCCGGTCAAGTCACGTAATGTCGGTGGGTGGGGGGGGGGGGCATTGAGTGTGCCTAGCGGTCGTGGAGGGGCGGGGGGGGGGGGACTCAGCATTGCTGGTCTAGCCTGATGTACCGAGGGACTGTAATGTGTTGGTGATAGGGTAGCAAGATCTCCCCTTGGACCTTCCCTCCCCTCACCTTCTCGTGTATCTACGCCCCCCCCCCTACACACACACACACTTCCGCCGCACGTGTCTGCTCCACAGGTGATCCCAAGGCGGACGCTTCGCGGCGCGCCGTCTAGATGGCGCCATCGCCGCCGACCGGACATGATGAGCCCCCAGGGCGGAAGTAGCTGTGCGCGCCGCCTGGCGGGTGTAGGGTCTAATTTGGACGGCAGACAGCGGCACTGCGTTGAGTGATGGTGGTGGGGGGGGGGGGATTGGAAAAGTGGTAGGAGATAGGGCGAGGTACACCGAGACCAAGGCATGCTGTATTCAAAGGCAAACTAGCAGTAGCATCAGGGATGTAAGTCTTCAGGTTTTATCAGGATTTCCTGATTTCTGAAAATTTTGAATGATATGTATTTTCCTGATACAAGTGGTAAGGAGGGCTGTTTGGAAAAGTAGAAGCGTTTTATATCAAGAAAGTGTATGGCTTCCTGATTTTTGCCCATGCCTGACTTACATCCCTGTAGCATGTTCGGCGGTAAATGCATATTTCATATAATATCTCAAAATAATTCCTGCTTCAATGAAGAGTACCTGTGCAGATATTAAGGTTGCTAAAGGAAATAATGTAAAATATTGTAAAATGAGGGAGTTTTAGCTGTTTTTCATTGATTTTAGCTATTACTCATTTCTGCCAATTCTAGTACCACAGAAGGTGGTGTGTGTAGCACTATGGCTAGCCCCAGGTTCACACACAGGGCCTGCCCACTCACCCCTCATGGCAGGCAGAGCCCAAGGCCTGGGTGACCACTGCAGGCCCCTTCTCTGTAGGGTAAAAATACCACCTGGAGGAGTTTGGTTTGAGCAGAAATAGGTAGCATTTACAATAAGTATATGATGTGGATTCTTATTACCTACATTAGGGGTACATGCTGAGATACTTCCAGATACTTCCACTGGTAAGTTACTTGGCCATAGGCTGTCAGTTTTACTATAAAATAGCCTTGTACATGAAGTACTGAACTCGGGAGAAAATATTACATGTACATGATTACACCAATAGATAGCCCATCATTTTTTCTCAGAGCCCACATAATTTCATTTGGAGATATTGATATTAGACCAACTTTTGACACATAGGAACTGTGCATGTCTCCCCTGAATGCACAAGAGGTTTTCTCATCACCATTGATAAGTAATCTGGCTATTAGCAAATGAGAAAAATATAATAACCACTGTATAATACAGATATAATTAGAAGAATATATTTTCAAGCATGTATGCTATAAAACAAACAATGGAGTATAACTAGTCAATCAGACCTCTGAAAGAACTGCTTCTTTAGCATTGTGACAGGTGGGGAGCGGCCAAATGGCCAGGGTGCCGAACTCTCTACTAGCTTTACTCTCATTATGGGGTGTGCCTGCCGGTAACTAGGCGCTGCACACACTGGGACTTGCCATCTTTCCCACACTACCATTAATTTTCTCAGATACAATTCGTCTGTGTTTTCTTTATTCCCAGACAGTCCTGCTTCTTTTTTTCGGCGAGGATTCCTACCTGCAATTACTACATGTCTATAATTCTCGGCAGAAAGTTCACTGAAATCGCATTAACTACAGGGAGTGGCATCTATGCCCTTTGCAAACCCTACCTTTTATTTCTATACTTTAAATACTGTATGCGCAGGCCTCATATCGCAGGATAGATCAAACGCTGAAATAACAGGGTGTTAATAGCAGGACGAGACTGTAGCAGGCTCTCAATGTTGTGACTTAACTGTGGGTTTGTGTTGGTCTCGGTGAGAGCGTTGTGACATACCGGTAGGTGTTAACATGTCTGGGTGTGAGTAGTGCAGGGAAATGGAGGTTTGCGGAAGCTGTAACGGGTTGAGGCGACACCTCATCAGCGTTATACATGAATACAATTTTGGTCGTCATGATGCATGAATGACACATAGACTCTCTAGTACTGTGGGTGCATCATGCTGACCTTACATGGTTTTGACGCTTGCAAAGGGTTGCCACAATTCAAAATTGCCTTAAAGCACTATTTGTCCCTGCAGGGTTAAGAAGAAAAATGGATGGATGACCAGTCGAGATCCTCCCCTGTCCCCAAAGCCTAACCAAACAACATCTTTTTATACAACTCCCAATCTGTGTGTCTACTCTCCGAATCCAACACCCTCCTCCCCTACCGTGTGTGTCTGGACAATTATTGACAAGCTCTCGTGTCTGCGGCCAGACTGCTGTGGTGTTGGTAGGGTGGGGCGGGGGGGGGGGTCTGCTTCCATTCTAGTAAACATCTCTACCATAGAGACAATTGGGGCTGTCTGCATGGCTCGCTTGCCTTTCAAATGCGACTCCGACCTTTGGGAGATACATAATCGGTGGAATGTCGCATAGATGGGAGAGAGTGTGGGTTCATGAGAAATGATTATGGCGAGTGGAGAGTGGGTAAATGGGGGGGGGGAGGGGGCTCCGTTATAGGTCTTTGGATGTGCCTTATACTTTAAGCTAGAATGTTATTATTTCTACTGTCAGAAGATTGTGAAAAGGCCATGTGTTTTAGAGGCAAAACTGTCCTTATAACCGACCCAGGGCTGTGCAATGTTGCAATGACCGTTGTTCATATTCGACATAACATTAACTGCTGGCCAATGCTACAGTCTTCCAGTTCTGCATGCTACTTGTCACTTTGTAATTATGATTTAGGTTCGTTGTAGTATTCATGTTATGCTTATATCTCCAAAATATGTGTCATGCAGAGACTGATTAATTGTAAAGGATCAAATTGAATCAACACTGTTTTCTTTAAGCCTTTAGGGACAGCAAAATTGCTCCAGGCTTCAAGATCATTTGTCATTTTGATAATGAGTGCTGGTATGTTGTTACTTAAGGCGACCGCAGACGGGCCCGACTGGATCGGCCGACTGGGAGGATCGGGGACGTCTGCGAGTATGTCCGATCAAGTCGGACAATATCAAACATGTTTGATGTTCCCGATCGGATCTGGATGGTACTCCTTAGATACCGATTGAGTCGGGCCCATCTGCGGCCGCCTTTAACAACATTCAAGATTGCATTGCCTTAGTGTTGTGTAAGGCGGCTGCAGACGGGCCAGACTCGATCGGTAACTAGGGAGTACCAATCCAATCCGATCGGTCACATCAAACTAGGGAGTACCAATCCGATCCGATCGGTCACATCAAACATATTGACTGACTGGATCGGACGTTCCCGCAGATGTCCCCGACGTCACGATCGGCTGACCCAGTCGGGCCCGTCTGCGGTCACCTTTTTGTGTATCATTGCCCCATTCTTACTATGTCTTCTTTGTTTCAGGTTGTCTACCGGTCGGACAGGAACCGTCACTTGTGTGACCCAGACATGAATCGCAGCCTGGACCAGCGGACCCAGGTGCGGGTTCAACCCCTTCATTCGATGGAGGAGGTGGCCAACTATCCACCTCACATCCAGCGCACACTGGATGGTGAGGAGGGCTACTCTGAATGTCAACGTTACCTACAATCCACTACATGGGACCCAACGGCATGTCGGCCGCCACCCAATAGGACTATTTATGATGGGGAGAGCCCACCACCATACCGATCGCAGTCTGTGAGCCATATCGGCCGTACTGGTCAAAACACTAAGGCTGCGGCAGCCCGTAGCGGGAATAACTCGCTCTTCTCTATGTCCAGTAATAACAACAACACGCGGAACTCCAATCTCAACGTTGCCCCGCCCCGCCATCACCACCACCACCATCATCAACAACAACACCAGCCACATACAGCGGCTAGTGGGGCCGCACTACCTGGTTCCTACCCTCATCACAACCTCACTGTGTATGGTCACCCGCCGCGCACATGCTTGGGGCCGCTTCATCTACAGCAACAACAACAACAACAACTATCACTACAAGAACAATCACAACTGCATCATCTTCAACAACAACATGCCCAACAACAACAACACTCCTTAGCTGGCATAGCCAGTCACCCTACAACTAACCGCCGTGGTGGAGGCCATCCCGAAGCCATTGCCCCAACCCCTGCTCTGGGCCCACCCCCTAATTACTCTGACGTTGTCAATGCGACACACTATGATGACGTATTTACCACTAGCCCCCCTGACTCTGATGTATGACAACAGAGGGCAGTGCTGCTGTGACTCTGATGTGTGACACCAGACGGCAGCACTGCTGTGACTCTGATGTGTGACACCAGACGGCAGCACTGCTGTGACTCTGATGTGCGACACCAGACGGCAGCACTGCTGTGACTCTGATGTGAAACACCAGATGGCAGTGCTGTGTGAGCCACCCAAACAAAAATATTAACAAAAATTCATATATAAAACAAAGAAGTGATTTTTCTCATAGGTGTCTTTCTCTCACCAAGTTTAAGAGCAAGCCACCAGAGAGGAGGAAGTAAGAGGAGCTGATGATGACGATGTTAATGATAATGGTGATGATTATGGTGTGTATGCTAAGCTGCTACAGGTGTTTGTGACTTGCTCAAACTTTTATCGCCAGGGGGCACTACGAACGGGGTCTCAAAGATCCATCTAGTGTCGTGTGCAAAAACAAAGTGTGACTCCGAAGGGTAAACGAGGACGACTGGTTGAAGATGGAACAAGGCCTGGTGTCTGTTGTGAATATTCTGTTACTGTAATGTTAAGTTGTCGTCCATCGCTTCCTATGGTTTGTGGAAGACTCAAAAAGCAAGAATTTTGGCCGTAATCGAAAAGGAAAAATTGTCATCAGCCATGACCCATCTTGTCGCCCAGCTGCTTTTTCTAGTGCTATGTACCAAGGGGGGAGGGTGCTTGTTCGTCGGTGTGTTTGAGTCCAGCATGGTGTCCAGGTGTTGCCTACACCCAGCGAGTGTGAGACGAGTAATCAGTCATTCTGACATAAACCCCCAAACCGAGCCAGTCATTAACTGCATTTGAATCAAACCAGCCAATAGTAGAGAAGGAGACAGCAGCCGAGCCAACCAACGTTGAAACACGAACAAAGATGATAATGATAAGAGAGCAAAGTCAGCATGACTATAAAAATAAAAGGAATAAGCATTGTTAGCTCTCAAAATGAGTTGTACATAGAAATTTGAGCTCCATCGTTAGCGTCAAGGTTCACAAGTTGAAACGTTTTTGGTTTGTGTTGCTTTTCTCGTCTAGGAGGGAATGTAAAACTTATTGAATTACTACAAATCTAGGCTTTACACTTTTGATATGTCAACATTTTTTGTTAATCTCAAATTCAGCTCAGCAAATCTCTTATTTTTCTTCTTGTACAAGTTTTAAATGATGTCCTTTTCTCTTTGATATTGAAAGTTATGATTCTGTCAGAGAAGAAGACCTATCCTTATTCACCATTGAAAGTAATTGGTTAGATGAGTGTTGTGTGTAAAATGAAATTTAATTGGGTGGTTACTGGAGGAATGCATTAGTTGGAGTGTGACTGAGTGCCGGTTTCTGGCTGATAGAAATGACTTAAATAGAAATATGATGGCTGACATATAACACTGGTGGAGAACCACAGTATCGGATCGGTCACTTCAGGGATGATTGTTGTGAGTATGTTGTTTGGGCCTCCTAAGGCGAGATTAGGGATAGGAGCGGGGTTGGGAGGGTGGGAGGGGATAGGGAACGTTCTGACTGTGATTTTATATAGGGGAAGTGGCTGCAAGACGTACACAATGTCTGAGGCCCATGGGAATGAAAGTTTTGCAATATATAAATATTATATATCTATATCTATATATACATGTATATCTATATCATCATTACCGTATCTAGCTGGGGCTAGTGTGAAAGTCGGTGACTAGTTACTACTATTATTATTAATATAATATTTTCTATTGCCAGAATCCCAATGTTCTCAAAATTATCTGCCTAGTTGGCTGGTCATTCATCATGTCCACGTTGGTGTCAGCTGATGGGAAAAGTGACTGGTATAATGTAGATTTTCAAGTATTCAAACACCCCCATACTGGCCAGGTATTTAGGAAATATCACATTGAAGGTTGATGAGCATAAAACATATAACGAGAAAGAGATATGGAAAAAGATATCCTGAACGCACACTTTTATACGATTACATTAGAGAATAGTTGTATATGTGAGTGAACACCTGGAAGATGGGGATTTAAACATGCGTCGTCAGATGTAAACGTTTTCTTTTTGTTTATTTTTTTTTTGTGGGGAAGGGGGGGGGGGTGATTAATATTATTATTATTACAGAGCATTTTCGTGATCTGATATGAGGTATAAGAGAAAGCATTGAAGGTAGACGAATGTGACATGGCCCTAACTACATACACGTTACTTGTTTCTGAGAAACACTTGCCTCACAACCCATTTTCAGTCGAGAAAAAGAAACCATAGGTGTGAAAGATGAAAGGAATAATGTGAATCAAGTGTCTGAGTGAAAGGGAATCATGTCATGAGAAAATATATATATATACATACGGCAAAAGAAGTGTGAGTGAGCAAGACCCATTTCGCCCAGTCTTCTTTCTTCCTGTTCTCAGCTTTAGCAGGTGCTATAGGCTAGCATGTGTGTTATAATATTCTAATATTCATTATATATTATTGTATATAGTCTGGACACTGTACAAGTCAAGGCCTCAATGGAAGAGGGCGGCTCTAGCTTAAAAAGATAATGGTGAGAATAATAATAATAGCCCTGTCCATGCTGAATCGGTGCTAGCCAGAGGTGTGTCAGTCACGGCACTGTGCCATCGGCCAGCAAGGGCTTCTTGACCTTTCTATGCCCTTGATCCTGAACACCCCCTCCCCCTAAAGACGTTTCAACAAGCCACAAGTTGCACCTGACTCATAGTCAGGACCTCTGTGATTATGAGGAAGTGAACTAGCTTATGCCTCCGTATCAAAGTGATAATAACTAAACCGAGAAAGAATGGGAAACATAAAAATGATAATGGTAGAGAGTTGTTGAATGAACCATAGGTTCCTTCACCTTTGATATATTTTGCCTTCATATGATTATTTAACACTGTTGAGATCTCATTGTTAGAGTAGGGTAAGCAGCACCTAATCCATGCTTAATCCCCTTTCAGGGAGGCATATTGCTTCAATGCATCATGTTTTTTTGTTGTCTTGACTCATGGATGGATTCTGGGCCAGAAACTCACTAGAGAAATATTGGTTTATTATGCCGATACGACAGGGTCCTGAAGTATCGGCATGATGCACCTAATCCTGGGTACAGGAGTAGACACTAACGCTGGCCCGGGAGCCAATGGCCCGCAGTTTGGGCTGTGGGCCCGTAGTTTTCCCAAGAATTAGCTTCCTGTGGGCCCGGGATGGCCCACAGAATTTTACAGAGTGATATCTATAAAAGTTGATTCATATGAATATAGGTCTGTTATATATCATTGGAAAGAGAAAATCAGCAGGAATCTAGCCACCCTTGCTAAGTTATGGTGTGAATTAATGAACGATACCTATGATTTCTCTTTTCTTATAATATAGTGGTTCCTCTGGGCCCACAGTTTCAGCCCCGGGCCCATAGATATCTAAAGCTATGGGCCCGGGTGGCCAATGACTGGAAAAGTTAGTGTCTCCCCCTGTGGGTAGTTATTTACCGGTGCTATGTTGGTGCATCATGACAACAAATGAGCATGATGCAGTCCTCAAAGGCTTAAACAGTGCCTCCTACTAACACACAAGCAGTTGCCTCACCACCTGACCACTCAGCAGTGCACGGGGATGCTCTACTCGATGCTTGAATAGTATTATGATTATACAAAATAGCTATACATAGCCTTGGATATAAAATAGATGGATATACTAAGCCCCAGTCTTACAGCTTAGCTGTAGCTGTCTTACCTCCTCGCAAAATGCAGTTTGCCACCATCTGACCTAACATTGGAGCTAATGTGAATTTCTTATATCAAAATTTGAGCCTCAGACCATTTTATTTGGCCTCTTACTAGTACAGTAGAAATAACGAAGCACACAAATCACAAAGATCCAAATTGTAGTATGACCATTAAATGCACCAAAGTAAAACATGCAGTAGAACCTGCCTAAATTTAGGTGTCTCTCATTATGATTTGTCAATAAAATTTATTAATGTCCTCAGGTATATGCTCATCAAATTACAATTGGAAATTGCGAAACAATTCATTTGGCCATCAACCTACCAAAATTTATACACAATGAGGAAATTGCAACTCAGATGTATTACACTGCAAATTGCCAATTAGTTACAATGAACAGCATTATTACACTACACACAGTGGTCTATTAGTTAAAATAATTAAAGTGAGTTTGCACACAATACAAAGCTTTGGCATCCAAGCTGAGAGATTCTCACATGCTTGAGCAATCTAAACATTGGCCAGCAGTAGTCCAATCACAAGCTGCTTTCTGAGTCACGTGGTTACTGCTGACCAATCGGAGGGCTGGAAGTAAAGTCCACTGCTAAAGATGGGTGCTGGCAGGCTGGTGAGTGATCTATGAACTAAATGTACATTTCGGAAAGTTTCCTTGCTTATGATTATCGGTTTGTGATGTAAACATTGACTCCGCCAAAATATACGAACAGCCTCTTTAAAGTAAAGAAAAACGCCTGTGTATTCAATTTAGATCACCCATTGAGGGTGCCTCTTACTGATATATGTATGAAATGTTGAAACGGTCCATTGGGTAAATTGTGGGTAACCTATGACTCACATAATTGTTCTGCGCTATTGCTATCATGGAAATAGAAATTGGAATGATTGTGATATACATTTATCATATATAACATATGCACGTCTGAGGATCGCCAAACTGCCCGGGGGCAAACTACCGAAACCCCAGCTTTCAGAAATAATGTGTTAATTAAGCCAGATCCATCAAACTTTAGGAGGCGAGGGGGTGATGAGAGACATTGGACTAGAAAGAATTCTTGGTCTTTGCACAAGGTTTTTTTCGAGCCTGCCAAGGGATCAAACGCGCAGTGTGTTATTACATACATTGTCTTAATTGAGAACCTGTGATTTGCTTGTTGGATGAACCCAACACTGCAACAGAAGTGAAAATCTCGCAAGACAACTCGTGCTTCAAAGTACAATGTGCTTTCCGCGGTCTCAGGGTTCAAAGAACCCATATATGATATATATTTTCATAAAGGTGAGACCAGTCTAATAATAACGGATTACTGACATACACTACATAAACAGACTTATTTACGTGGTCTTTTCCCCCCTCATCAGAAATCAAGTTGATAGGCTGCGTTGGTGTTTAGATTCTGAACGATTGCAATGACTGTACTGTACTTTCCCTGCTTCCTTGTTTCATGGTGGTACTGACGAATATAGAACATTGTATTACTAGATTGTAGACGACAACTAATTGGGCAGAAGTAGGTGTAACTCAAGGTTAGATTGAGATAGCAACTTCCAGTTTTAGATCAGTCAAAGGCTCAAATACTCCTGTGACAAAAGCCAAGACCATGGTGAGAGAACAGCTTATAAGATGTAGGCTGTTCTCTGGTTGAAATGCTATATGAAATCACAACAAACGAGTTCAGTTCTATCAGACCTTCATTCTAATCCATGTGAGTCAGTGTATTCTTGAAGGCACTTGGCTTGTTTCATATCCTTATACCTGGTGATAATTATCTAGGAAAAATTGAAGACTTTTTATACAAGAACACAACATACTTGATCCGAGTTGTACTTTTTAGTAATTGTAAACTCTCTAAGGGGCATATAGTGTCTTGAGTGCCCTTTTGTCAGTGTTATTCTTAAATGCAGATGTGGTGAGTTAACCATCAGTGCTGCATTCATGCATCAGGTCGAGCCTATACTCACAAATGGTTGGCCTGATGCACTGCTCAGTACTGGTGATTCACTCGCCAATGTTACATTGATGCATCAATGCTGCAATTGGACATGAACCACTATGTACCTTCCTTAAAGTTAATTTCTTTTCTCCCACTATCAATCTGTGAAATCAATAACAATGACACAGTGGCTGTTTTTTTTTTCGGAGGGACTACTGAACATCCTCCTTCCGCTGAACAGAAAAGAGATTTGCTGTGAACTGTGCCTTTGACAACAAGTTAGTTCTAGCCGTGCACGTTATGGTACTCTTTAAGAGTGTGGGTGTACCATCATCAGCCGATACTTGTTATGTGTAACAGTAGAAGGATAACGCAGGCTGAACAAGTCCTCGCATATGACATACTAGTGAAGTGACAACATTGTGGAGTGAAAGTGACGCGAGCGAGACACAACTGCCCCAGACAGACTGTTGAGTCTGCACAGGAGACTAGTCTGACTTGTGTAAATATGTAATCTTAACTGTAATCTACACTCAGGCATGGGGAATTTCGCCAGAAGGCTAAAATTCTAACAGTGATGCCATGCGTATCATTTGCATATGACTAGCATGTCATTACAATGTCTTCACTGTTTGAGGCAGTTCTGTCCTTAACTTCTACTTCCCTGGGGTCTGCTACCGAATAATGTGAATCAACGTGAATCATTTTGTAACAGACGCCACGTCAGCTTCAGATGGAAGTGCAATGTTGTCCGTGCTAGTATACAGTTATCTCAAAACAGGTAAATTCTCTTATTAAGGAAAAGTGTGATCAGCCAACATGCCTCAAAACCACCATGGGGCCTGTTGCAAAATGATGTCAGCTAATATTATTCTGAAATGGACCCCTAGAGGCCTAGAGGGGAATGTCTTAAGTGCCAGCAGGCGCTGCTTTGTTGTTAATAGCATAGTGAGTGTGACGAGTACAAAGAGATTGTGCACTATGGATTTGTTGTTGTAACCTACATGGGCAAGAAAAAGATACCCGGTATGTTTGATAAGGCCCTTCTGAAAAGTGTTATCCTCTAGTAGAGGCAAAGTGTTCTACCTTACATTGTAAAGTTCTTTATGTCAAAGGCACTCGCATTGAGAAAGCAACGACAAGAGGCCGGTGCCAGGTTTAACCTTATTACTGTCAAAAACTTTATGATACACGGTCAGAGATAATTAAGTAACAGGCCCCAGAGGGTGTCCTTTGTTTTATTTACCATTTCTTTCAGAAGTTTTTCGTTCTTTACCACTCCCATGATTCATCTGTTGCCATAGCAACCTGTGCTTATGACGTCATTCATTTATGATGATCACTTGGCCGCCAGTCATTAAGGTGCCGTGTTTGTTTAGCTTACATTAAGGCAAAAAACACAACACATTATTATGTACATTATGATAACGTGTGCAAGTTGGAGTGTGTGTTAGGGGAAAGTGATTCAAACTAAACAGTGTTATTATATTGACAAACTCTTTTAAGAAGACAACATGAATAACCTGCATGATGAACCCCTAAGTTAATATCGGACTAGTTTTCCGGGTCCTGTGAAACAGGCAGGAAGGCAGATCGAGTCATTCATAATACTATTATATTTGTGGGAGAAGTACCCGCTTAGTGAGCATGAGGCCTGCGACACGCGGTGTGGGACGGACCGTGACAGGTGGGCAGGTACCAAGTACCAATAACTCTCATATTTACATCATGCATTATTGTTAATATTATATATAGCACAGTTTCCCCACAAGAGACCTCCATGGCTGTTATACTGACATCCGTTACCATCTTCATGTATTAGCCATGCATCTCATTTGCATATGATTAGCATATCATTTGCATATGATTAGCATGTCCTTAGTCTTCAGTAGCACTTGTCAAGAATACACCGGCCACTATGTGGTCTTGGGTTTCGTTTAAGTATTTCTCATCTCAAAAACTATAAGACGAAAGATAATTGGATTGAACGTAATAAACCAATTTATTATCATAATCATTACGTAAGTCATAATTTCGGCTTTATTTTCTTGTCAAGCTAGGATGATTACTCAGTATTATTTTCCAAGTTGCGACCCCTCCACCATCCTACCAGAGTGGGGGTGGCCTACTGACTGTCAGTCATTGGGCAGTGGGCTGACCCCTCTGTCATTGTGCAGAAAGGCTCTTCATGGTGTCTAGTTCTCTATTGATAAACAAAAAAAAATTCACTTTTGTTCACCCTGCCCAATATTCTGTGGTAGAAATCTTTCAACTTGTGTGTCTGATGGGCAAAAGAAGAATGCCCAATGAGTTGTGATGGAACTGAACTGAGAACTTGTAATTCTTTGCATAGATGACCTGCCTTTGTATGTCAAACAAATCACTATAGCGCCACCTCAATATGAGTGAGGCCACATATACCATTAATAACAATGTGAATGTCGGTGTAGACACCAGCGGTTATGCCGGGTTCACCATTCTGTCTATTGAGGTTCCCATAATACACTCTTTTCGTGGAGGGTTCCTGCTAATTACCATAAGTAGGTCAGTCACGTGACCAATGCCATTGGCCAGACCAGGTCACATGACTGACCTACTTATGGTAATTAGCAGGAACCCTCCACAAACAGTGTATTATGGGAAACCTCAATAGACAGAATTCAGCTACTTGAATGTCATATTTTTCTTGGTTTCTTAATGTGATGATAAACAAAGAGAAACTTAATGCGCCTCGCACCCACCATGGCGACGCCTTATAAAGCGAGTCTTACTGTAGGCTCGTATAGTAGTATCCAGTGAAACGGGCAAGCTGTATGCTGATACATGTCTCTGTTGTTGTTGTTATTATTCTAATTATTATATAATATAGAGGAGGACTGAGCGACGGACCTAGCCCCAAATATCATTGACCCAGCTCAGTCTCTCCTGTCCATCTACTGGAGGGAAGCATCTAGGGGTAATAAGGCCATTACCTACCCCAACCATAGTCAAACTGTGGTTCATGCCTTCCATGTGTATCATAGTCACACAAGGAAAAGGACATAGCGAAGGAGAGACAATAACGTGCAAAGACAAAAACATCACCCGAGTAACCCCTGCAACCAATACTGAAGACATATGAAATAGAGGGACAGATAACAATAAAGTGATAATTACATGCTGTGTCCATGAGGAGAACCCAGGTGGTGGACGATGCCGGGCCTGATGTCATCATGACGTATTTGATGACGTCATCCATGTCATCACACCCCCCCCCCTATGGGTCTTTTGTACTTTTATTGTATGGCGCCCCGCAGCCTAGACTATATGGCTGGCTGCGCAGTGCGATACCTGCGCAATGCCCTTACCACCCAAGCCACACGGTCATGTGACTCGCGTGATCCAAGATGGCCGCCGCTATCATATTTGCAGACTAGTTCCTTGCTCTCGCGTTAGAGGGCCATCCTCGCCTGCCCCGGGCCGGACCATGGCAAAGTAGCGTGCAATAGTTCCAAGGGCTCTGGGCTCTGTACAGGCTGAATAAACAAACGTTACCTGCATTTTATAAAACCTCCCGTGTTTATCTTCTTTGTTCCTTCTTATGATGTAAATTTTCAACACAAGCAATGTCTGCCATATGGTTACTATTGGTAAAACGAAAGAAAATCTCTATATAAGAGATTCAATATCTATTAAGTATTTATATATTATAATATAAACAACGTATTTCTAATTAAAGGCATACATGTTATGTGTCGATTATATTACACGAAAATTCATTGATTTGGATAACCTATTCAGGAATAGCTTAAATTCCCATTTATAGAACTGTTTTGAGCTCCTTCCATAACATGGCCCATTCATCTCCACCCATACTGGTGACCTTCATTTGCAAGGGCTTAGAACGGACTCAAAAACTCCCAAGGTCAGCCAGGGATTCGAACCCCACCATGCAGGTTGCAAGTCAACGGTGTTAGCCATTTTGCCACCAAATTGGCCCATTAAATGGAGACTTGAAAATTGGTCTGATCGATTATCAGTGGTGAACAGGCAAGAAGAAATAGAGAGCTTTAGGTTACATGGACGTAAATGCTGCCCTCTCGTGAGTCATATGGTATTCAGGCCTGCACTGAAGGTGATCTGGGTGCTGATTGGCTTAGAAATCATATGCAAGAAATATTGGTAAAATTATGAAAAA
This sequence comes from Acholoe squamosa, assembly GCA_949317995.1. Taxonomy (NCBI): domain Eukaryota; kingdom Metazoa; phylum Annelida; class Polychaeta; order Phyllodocida; family Polynoidae; genus Acholoe; species Acholoe squamosa. Next base: position 57,147,633 of record OX439038.1, read on the forward strand.
AATCACAAGTGACCCCAAATAGTTCCTAAATGGAAGAGTAGATGAGTTTTTATATTTTGCCAAGGTTTGGGGATTTTATCAGGTCTGCAAATGTTCATCTGGCCAATGGAGGTTTTGAGGCCCAAAATAGGGTAGAATGGCACTTGCTGTACGTATCGCTCCCTTAGTTAAGATTTTCAGGGTTAAGCCTATCCTATATTCTAACACATTGTGTGTGAGAGATGGTTTAATCTTGCTACGGTCGAAAATATTACCAACGAACATTACAGGGGGCTGTTTTTATGTGTTATGCTATATAGAAACATAGAGGAAATGGAATTAGTTCCACGTAACCTATAGGATGATTGGACATTTGACCTGCCTATTTCAAATGCCCTTTTAATGTCATTTTTCTGTTACAGCAAGGATGGTTTTACAGGAATCTGGCCAAATTAGTCACAGAAATGGTGTGTAAATAAAAAAAATAGGAAAACCTTGCTTGCGGAGGTAGGGTAATTCACTAAATATTGCAGTTTCTATGAATCTCCCAAAACATAACTTTTTCTGGACATAAACCACCTACAGGGTGAAATTTTCAGCAGAAAATGACATTTTAGACTGATTTTAATCTTCCTAGGGTTATTGATGCACAGATATCCATGTAGGGCCTACCATAGGGTCCATTGGAAGTTTGGTCGGGTTTGCGGTGTTTCGTCAAAGTTTCAGTGAGAGCGCAACTATCTAATTAACCAGTAGTAATTTATCCCCCAGTGCAAATATTAGTACAATATTGATAACAGGTATTCTTGATGCATGTAACAGAAAAGGCATGCCTTAAAAAATGATCCCCAGGTAAGATATGATCTGTAAAAGGTGGGATTAATTATAGGCCTAATATTAATCATTTTTCACCAGTTTTATCATGTTTTTCATGATTTTGTGAGTTTTTCTGGCAAAATCCTAACAATATTTTGCAAAATCAATGCCCCCTTCATCATCAGGTGACTAAATTCAATGCAAATATGCAATTTGACAGCTCTAGAACTGCTGCTTGTGCAGTGCATAGATCTTTGATGATAAAAGTCGCTGCTCGGAAATCACATTGAAAACTGGTAGGAATTTCAGTGTGAATTGCACACATCAATCCCCTCATATCATAACATTGAGAAAGGCTGTTGCCACCAAACTTTAGGATTTTATAGGACAGACCCTAAGGTTTGATAGGAAAAACATTTTAGTTTTATCTGAAGACCCTACCCCTAATTAAGGTTACATGGACGTAAATGCTGCCCTCTCGTGAGTCATATGGTATTCAGGCCTGCACTGAAGGTGATCTGGGTGCTGATTGGCTTAGAAATCATATGCAAGAAATATTGGTAAAATTATGAAAAAAATCACAAGTGACCCCAAATAGTTCCTAAATGGAAGAGTAGATGAGTTTTTATATTTTGCCAAGGTTTGGGGATTTTATCAGGTCTGCAAATGTTCATCTGGCCAATGGAGGTTTTGAGGCCCAAAATAGGGTAGAATGGCACTTGCTGTACGTATCGCTCCCTTAGTTAAGATTTTCAGGGTTAAGCCTATCCTATATTCTAACACATTGTGTGTGAGAGATGGTTTAATCTTGCTACGGTCGAAAATATTACCAACGAACATTACAGGGGGCTGTTTTTATGTGTTATGCTATATAGAAACATAGAGGAAATGGAATTAGTTCCACGTAACCTATAGCAAGCACTACGTTGGCAATATAACGCAGACGTGCAGCATACCTACCACACTAGCACGTTTATGTTAAATCAGGTACGGGTGACGTACGTCGTGGTTGCTAAACCTCCCTAATAGCCCATGCACGGACGAACGTTTCTGCTTGTCTGCTCCCCAATTGTGAAAAAAAAAACATACAGAGTAGATATTCAGTCATTGCCATAGTTAACAAGCTATTAACATTGTAACTGCAAGAATTTGAACAAATGAACACAATGTGGGTCGTCGTTCTATTCCACCAGGAAACGGAGAAAAAGGACCGAATGGGATTTGAACTCGGGACCTTTGTGTAGAACAGTCCGATTGTAAAGCACACACGAGCTAACAAAATGACACACAACAGATAGTTCCAAAGACATTTTATCTTTATTATAGTTTCGATTTAAACTATCATGTAGGATTGATACATGTATAAGTGGAATTGACACGGCGATATAAGGACTATGATGGTATCGCATCATGTTCCGAACTTCTTAACCCGCAGTGCTTCTGGAAGGTACTCATTGATGGCGAGAGGCGGGCGTTCCACGACGAGCAGAAAGTCGTCTGCCATAGTAGCTACACCCAGCAGGAACTGGAAATAAGTGGAAATAGTGTTTAGGACTCAGACTAGTTTGTGCAGACAAGTGGGAACAAATGAAACTGAAAGGTTAACTGGAAACAACGGCAAAACTTATTACCATCATCATACCTTAAAACCATTTTTGTCACGATCAGAGATGCCACTCCCTACTCAAAATAGGCAGGGTTATTCAATTTTTCGGGGGGAAATTTTCTTTTATATCATACATAAATTCCTACAGAATAAAGGGGTATTCATGCAAAAATCAGGGAAAGTGGCATCTCTGTACGGTGCAATAGACTGGTCGAAGTGCCTGTAGCTAAATTTGTTTTTGAGACAGGTAATTCCTTAATTCAACCTATGGCACAATAACCGGATAAAAATCAATTGGACTGTAAACATGCCTTGTAGAATTAAATCGATATAACAATTTGATGGATGTATTCAAGGGGAAAAGATGATCTAAGTACTCTTCATGTTATAATGACATCGATCTTTTTTGGATTGGCCATAATTCATATCATCTCAGTTTATCAAATATCCGAACAAAGTCCGTATGACATGCACAAACATAGGGTCCTACTGACGAGGCAAAAATAGGTTATACTCATCAAATGACAATCTATTCATTCGCCTGTCTGGGGCTTAAAGGTTAATGAGCCCCATGAACTCTTCCATCAGGTGATGAAGCTTGTCATTAGATCCCATCACATGTCTACATGGACAAAATGTCAGGTGAATGTCTATGATTCATGGTCTGAAGGAGTAACGACCCATCTTCCGACAAGAAGGACACCCCCTCCCCTTACTGGATGACCCACGACGCCGTAAGGGGGACATCGTTAGTCCACATACCTTTCGGCATGGACCTTTAAGGACCACAGAGTGCATAAATGGATCATGCCCACCTGTCATCTTGGATGTATATATGAATGCAGCTCTGGCGAGTCTATTCACTGGGCCTGCATCCATGAATCATTCCCGAAGGGCTGGTATGATACACTAATGCAGGTCTGGTTATCGGACTTGTTATCACTGCATTGTTGTATCATGCCGACTAAAGGAGTGATAATTTTTTAACCACGGGGGGGGGGGGGGGCTGGTGGGTTTGAGGGGGGGGGTTCAGAATTTTTTCGCCCCTTTGACTGGGGGGGGGGGGTCAAAATAATTTCACCTGTTTTCAGCGAAAAAGCCCCTGCATTACTATAGGTTAAAAGGGCACTTTTGCACACGATTTTCGCCTCCTGATGGGGGTCAAAATATTTTTGACCCCCGTTGTTAAAAAATGATCACTCCCTAAGTCCACGGAATGTGAACCGAGCCGCCAGGATTTTAAAAAAGGAAGGGGCGCGCCCCTTGCTTATCCCCTATTTTTGATCAATCTTTAGGCCAAAAAGAGGTAATTTTAACACTTAACTACTGTCCCCCGCGCCCCTTTCTGAATCCGCCACTGACTGAGGACCTGGTATCATTATGCCCCCATTGAAGGGTTAGCCAAACGGAGGATATCATCAGTTCACCCAATATGATCATAGGCCTGGAAAGCGTCCAATCACAGTATAATGAGGATAAGGCAGAACAGCGTGAGTGAATAGATGAGATACTGCATGGAAAGTCACCATCTTCAACTTTTGTACATCTTGTTATACTTATTGATATTGTACTAGTAGGTGCACAAACTTCTAGCCGATCCTGATTAGTAACCCAGCTTCATGGCCGCACAATTAGAAGAGTGGCGGCTCCAGGATTTTGGAAAGGGAGAGGAGCATGACCCAAAAAAGGGAGGGGGGGGGCAGAATTTGGGGTCCAGAACAAATAAATAACTGGCAACAAGTAAATAACTGGCTTTTACATCCCTTTCTTATTCCAATAATACCACATGTTTCACATTTTAAAAGAAATAAAAGTAATTTCACAATGTAAAGAAATGCAATTTTGTGATACCATTATAGTGCGGTTATCCACTTCTAAGGCACTGTGTTTTAGTGCCTTAAGTCAATAACAATGGTTGGTATAATCGATGGTGGTGTATTGATTCTTCATAACACTTACTAGATACATTATGTTGTAATTAAAGGGTTAAATTCTCTATATGGATCATTCATTCACAGAAGACGACAGTGACAATGAATTAACGATGCTGAGCAGTTCCCTTAGAGTGTGAGCTTATGATGAGCAAATAGGTCATTATAGGAACTTAGTTACTCTGCAGAGTCTGGTTAATGTGGGCTATGTTGGGGGAAGGCTTTCTGTAAGAGGACCATGTTCATGAATACATTGTAAGCTCCATATACCGAGGTAGCGGATTGTTCATGGGCGCATCCATTGCTGAAGCTTGATACCAGCGGTTCTCATTGTAAACACTTATGAGATGGGTACCACCTGCCCCCCCCCCCCAAGAGTCCCGCAGTGAATGGTTGCAATTATCTAATTGGCTGATGAGTAATCATGCTAAAACATTATACAAAGGACTCATGGGGGGCAATACTCAAGGTAGAAAGCAAGATCGCTAAGTCATTCTTCTGTGAAGTACAATCAGAGAGATCTAGGACTGGAGGAATGCGCTGTAGCCGCACCCAACTAGGAAGAGATGGAAAGGAAGGGGTCAACTTGTCTGAAATCAGCACTGCCATTCACAGCTCCAAGCAGTTGTTAAGTAGTAGATTGTGGTTTTACATAATTGTAGTGTTGTCCTACACATCTGCTTGAAGATTGAATCAGTGGTTAACACATGAGTTTGATGCCTAATTTGAGAATGTTTACTCTCTGCCTCTTTTTGGGGACCCCAAAAAGCGTCTTAATACTGGTATATATAATGCTTTTTTTTTTAAAATGAATTCTTTTGTCTAATCATGTGTTCACATATGTAACATAATCTGCGAAAAGGGTTCTCAGGACCCCCATTCCCAGTACATGTCACATATGGAAAGGTAAGCCAATACTGCTGCTGCAACGGCGGTACTATCAAGGTCACTTTTTGGTGATCGCTCTCAGAATGACTCACTTCTCAGCGAGGTTAAATCTTTTCCTCAGTCGCATTCATTTTCATCATCTCTTGTATCTATTTGTGTTCCTTCTTCTAACATGCCCCGGCTGACCGCCCCCGCCCCCCTCCCAACTCAATTGAGTATTTCTATTTTTCAATAGTTGTACATTCATTATGCATAGATATAGATTGAAATGTTAATCATCCCTAAACATTTCTCAATTCAAATGAATGTTTCTATTGGGCGGTTGTGACGAAAGACCCGACAAAAACTACCTAGCTGGTGATATCATTTGTGAAGGTTCCCTGTATACAGAGGATCTGGTAGTGGCTGCCACAAATACTTTCTTTTCTTTTAATTGGCTCAGGGTGACCTGAGCCTATAGGGCACATAGCTATCCCTGTATGGAGGTCGCCATTTTTGTTTTTAGCCCCCGATGCCATCTTGGATTCTGTCAGGGAATTATGGGTAATCTCTTATCTTCACTATCATCAACCACAGAACAATGGTCAGTGATAAGACTGATAGGGGTGACAAGCTGCCCCCTGCCCCTATCTTAATCACCCTAAGTACCTGCCTATTGTTTCAAGTGTGAGGGGAGTGGATTAGCTTGATAGAGACACAATGGCCTGGGTGTACTCAATCTGGGTGACACATGATCTCTTATTGAAATCTTAAAGTTTTATTTCTAATGTATTTGAACTATTTGGTTTAACCAAAGCTTATCTAGTTAAAGTTGAAAGTATTTGCTATACATAGGTATAAATTTTAGAAAATAGCTATTAGTAGTTAATGAGGAAGATACCACCAAAAAAACTATACAAATAGGCCAAATGTTGATCTAGCCTCCGACTACATAAGCCACCTAGCTAATTCTCTCAGTACTAGCAATATCCTAGTGCCGTATAGGGAACAGAGCCATTCCTGTATGGAGGTGGCCATCTTGAAATTAGCTATGTAACTGGCCCCCGAGGGCCATCTTTGAACTGGCAGAGGATTGTGGGTAATCTCTTATCTTCCCCTCCACCTACAGAAAACAATGGGAATTGATAAGACTGATAAGCTGCCCCTGCCTCTATCACCTTAAGTACCTGTTCATTGTTTTAGGTGTGAATGGAGGGGATTAGCCTGATAGGGAGACAATGGCTTGGTTTTACTCAGCCTGGATTATATGTTCCCTCTAAGAAAACTTTTAAAGCTAATATTATTTAAGTCTAAAGTATTTGCTATCCCAACGTATAGATTTTTAGAATATACCTTCATATAGACTATTAGGAAGGGCCAACCAAAGTAAACTTTACAAAGAGGCCAACTGCTGATCTAGCCCCCGACTACATGTGCCACCTAGGAAATTTGTTTGGTACTAGCAATGGCTCTGTCCCATATAGAACCAGGTCCGAAGGCCAATTTAAGACAAAAAGAGGCCTGTCATTAAAAATATCATATCTATTGTTAGGTAGGAGGCTCATGTAGTCAGGAGCTAGATCATCAGTTCGACTCTTTATACTTTTCACTTTGGTTGGCCCTTCCTAATAGTCTTTATTAGGCTATATTCTAGAAGTCTATACCTTTGGATAGCAAATACTTTAAACTTAAACAATAAAAGCTTTATATAGACTAAGTACTTCAAATACAATTAAACTTTAAAAGTTTTCTAAGAGGGCACATATAATCCAGGCTGAGTAAACCCAAGCTATTGTTTCCCTATCAGGCTAATCCCCTCCATTCACACCTAAAACAATGGACAGGTACCCAAGGTGATTAAGATAGAGTCAGGGGCAGCTTATCAGTCTTATTAATTCCCATTGTTTTCTATGGGTGGAGGGGAAGATAAGAGGTTACCCACAATCCTCTGCCAGATCCAAGATGACCGTCGGGGGCCAGTTACATAACTGATTTCAAGATGGCCACCTTCATACAGGAATGGCTCTGTTCCCTATACTATGGGGGTGAAGGTGGTCGTGTAAGGTTCTATAGAACTGAGTGTTGCAATGTGTGGTCGTCCACTTCGGATCCCATAGAGAGCCATTGTGAAGAGCTGGGCAAGACACCTCCAGCATCACGCTTCTGTGTATCAGGTCTCGTGTGGACAAAGGCAGAGTCCTGGGGAGGGGGGGCACTCCCTATATGTTCTATAGTAACCATGTGCGTACATGGCCCTTCACCTCATACCCCTTTTAGCGGGGCAAAAATACACAATAATATACCCCTTTTGTCAGTAAAAGGCTTGGAAAAGTAGCCCCTTCCCTACTGTCATACAAACCCTTAAATTTCGGCCCGTATTAGAAGGATGTTTTAATAAAATGTACCCCTTTCCCGGCCATATTTTAAGATTAATCCTGAAAAATGTCCCCTTTTCCCAGGCACATTTCAAGATTTATTCCCAAAAGGTACCCCTTTTCCGGCCATATTTTATAGTTTTCCTGGACAAAAAGGACCCCTTTCCCAGCCATTTTGTTGACAAATTGATTGACCCCTTGGTTCTAACTCTGGTTCTAATTGGAATATTTCAAAAAATTCTTTCGCCATTGGAAAGCCCTTTCTGCCTAAATTGGGCCCTTTACATAGGACTTGTTACCGAGCCCTTAGGACAGGTGCCACTAGATCTGGTCGCCATGGTTCCCAAATAAAAGGTGTACCACGTGACCATTTTATTTGAAAATTCTAAAAACGTGCACAATTATCTACAATATGGTCTTTATTTCATCTCAATTGAGAAAGGAAGTGCTAAGATATTCATATTTAAATTTCAATTAACTCTCAATTAAGCATTTTAGAATATACATACTGCGTTGTCATTACAATATCTCCCTTATCAAGATAGATACAAACAATTGAGATTCCACAATTTTCTACCCATATGCCTACCTTGTACCATCATTACTTGGCTTTTATTAGGAATATCAACATGATTCCAACAGTTTTTGAAAAATAATGACACCTGCTAGAGGCCTAAACTCAGCTTAAAATACCTTGGTAAAGGAAGAGTTAAATGGGAAGCCGCTCAGGACATATGCTCTAAAATATTTAATAACAGTCATCCGGTCACAAAAAGTGGAATGGGAAGTAAAAAGTTTTATGTTTGGTCAACTTCTTTGAATAGGGCTTGATGGTAGTGCATCACACTTTGTTGGCCCAGGTCCTCCTGGGTCATTGACGGGGCCTTTTTGGTCAAAAACTGGTGGTCATGAATTGGAACTTGAGATGAGAATTGCTCATTGATATTGGGGGATAACTAAACAAAGAATCATGGAAACATATTCTTTAGGATGTAGTCTTTCATTGCACATGCACAATTCCTGGGAAAAAAAATCTTTAGCTATGAAAAAATCTGAAGAAAAAACCTGACATGTTTGAACTTCTTTCTCAAGAAAACGAGGCTCCATAGGATTGCATTGGGCGGTCCATTTCGGCGGTCGACAGGGGGTCAAAATAACACATTGACTCCTATGGGAATAGGGCAATTAAGATGCTTTTTTCTCTGTATATGACGGGTTAAGACCTTTGGTATATGAGTGTGTAAATCGGACCACCATTTTTTTATGTCGACCACCTCACTTCCGGTCTGGAGACTAGACACATGCACACAGAGTGACCGGTCGTCTGATTTTATTTTATAACAGTAAATTGAGGGGGTGTATTCGATTCAATTCGAAGAATATTGCCAAACATGCATGGATTATATTCAAAAAGCCATTACTTTCAAATCAAATCGATAGAATCTATCATTTGTGACGAAACAGGGAAAATGATAACATTAAGGGAAATACAATATTTAAGGAGATATGACCAAAAAAGTAAACAAATCAGTGAATCAGTCTAGGGTAACTTTTTCTGAGGAATCTGATTATGCTATAGCCAAAACTCTATTTCCTTTCTAAAATTACCTTATTTAGAATCCAAAAAGAATGTTTTTCCCTAAATTTAGCACATTTGTTGACATTTGGTTACCATGGGAACCATAATTTTGTTCCTTTTGAATAAAAAGTTACTTTATCATATTAACCTGTCCATAAGGTTCCCATAACTGAAAACAGATTTGAATTATCCCTTCTAGATCCAAAATTATGGATTATTATGTTTAAAAATTGTTATTTTTTCCAATAATGGCATTTTTTATGCATTATGCCACAATATTTCAATTTACAATTGAGTTAATAGCTATCCTAAATTTCTCTATGTTGCTGACAACAAATGTTTGAGATCTGATATTTCTGTAGCTATTTGGAGTATTTATAAATCATGCAAAGTACTAAAATGTAGTTGAAGACGTGAATTTGAAAAAAAGAGATTTTCCCCTAATGTTACATTTTCCCAAGTTTTGTCACATTTCTCCGTCGAAAATGCTACTTCCGGCAAGGAGGGGTCGCGCATGCACAGATACATGTAACATCGAAATCCAAAATGACGGACAGAGAGACAATCGACTCACGGTGCCAACGGAACTGCTGGATTATAACAAAATAGAGGAGAATTACAGTGTCTCATGCCTTTTTATGGTTAATATGGATCCTTATTCAAGACCTGCTGATATTGTGCATTGCTTAACTTGCCAGGAGAGGAGTTATTCGCCAATGAAACATACAAGCGATAATGGGTGCATTTCCCATAAGCTCAAGCATTGACGACTCGGACATACTGTCACTATGGTATATTCGATTCAAATCGATTAATATTGCCTGAAATGAATGGATTATATTCAAAAACCCATTAATTTCAATTTAAATCAATAGGATATATCATTTCTCTGTAGAAAATGCTACTTCCGACAAGGAGGGGTCGTGCACAGAACATCAAAATCCAAAATGCCGAACTTCGAGATGATTGGCATACTGTCACTATAGTGTCAATAGTTAGGTAGGTTTAATTTTTTTTTTATGATATTTGGTGGAAGACCTGGGCCATAAGTGCTCTATAGCACGCATTCAATTTTTTGGGGAGTAACCCCCCCCCCCGCCTGTTCCCCAACGTCTGATTACAGGAGATGAGTACCTAGCTATGGTGGCTAGTTTTAGAGCTCTGACTGCACATGTCAGGTACTGGTGCAACTAGTCCAGGCAAAGTAGGGTTGGACCTCAAACAAATTGCAACAAAAGGTTCATCACAATGCATTTCCTTAGCGTCTCTAGAATGATATACTAAAGATAAAAAAAAGACCTGGTGGGGGAACTATGCTTAATTAGCATTTACCTCGTCAGCACTGCTATTTCTATGTAGTAAACAAGGATTTAGCTATAACTTTGGTCTACATACGTCTTTTCAAGTAATTCAAAAGCTTAAAACATGCATCTTGAGATGGGAAATCCATATAGACCACGGTTAGAATAAATGGGATGGTCCAAATTAGCATAAATTCAGTATGGCTTCCAGTTATCCCCATTATAGGTCATCTATTCGAACGAGAATGTTGGCAGATACCATTACTTTGGCTTCCATAGATCTTTGACAACAAGCCATTTTTAAGTGATTATATGTCATATCATTTTGAGACACAGTGAGATAACTTTGCATACCATAATACCTCGCATATAAGGCGCACCCTGCGTATAAGACACACCTAAACTTTATGGATCTACTAGAAATATTCAAAATAAAATAACTTTGGTTCTTATCAATGGATTCTCAAAATTCAAAAACCTATGGGAAGCTAAGACATCCCTTAGTAGCCTAAAAACAATTTGGAATTCATGGGGAATATTGGCAAGAATATAATCTTACATTTTCCTCACCCTATAAGGCACACCAGGAGTGAGTGAGTAAGTGAGTGAGTGAGTGAGTGAGTGAGTGAGTGAGTGAGTGAGTGAGTGAGAAAGTAATAGATGTTTAACGCCATTTCAACAGCTTAGGTCATATTCATGGTGAGAACGACATTACACAATTTCACAGAGGAATGTGTCAGTGCCCACGCATATGTGCACCACACACATCCTGAGGGGATAGGAAAGATGAGAAGTAGACCCTTTTAAGTGGGCTAGGGAAGCCCGCACACCAGGAGCATGTCCTCTCATATCAGCTGCACCTTATACATGTGATATTACGGTATGTAATCAAATATGCAAAATCTAGAATGGCCCTCCAGTAAATTTATATTCTCTGATTGAAAACCACCCATTTGACATGAGCAGGGTTCACGCTAGCCACTCCCCAAATCGCCAATGGCGAATCAAAGGCCATTAATAAAATTCTGTGGAAATTAGCTAAATTTGGTGAATTCTAATTGAGGGTATAGGCATTTTATATATTGCTGGAAAGGTAATTCAAAGCAGAATTTAACGCAATTGAAATAATGAATACATTAATTTCTCAGAGCATCTGGTTGCGGTATAAGTGATGGGGGAGGGGTCAGTGCAGTGATGACAGTTGTAAACTATATCAAACTCAAATGGTGTTTGAATTCACAAACTGAATGTATAACGCAAATTTCATGATTTATTGAGGAACAGCTGAAGCTACATGAGATGAGTAGTCTCCTCATTGTAATTTCCAATACTGTGAGCCCATACCTGATGTTCTTGATATAAGATACATGTAATGCTTTTTGCCATGTAAGAAAATGAAATTACCAAACATTGGTTTTCTGTAGTCTGAGGACAATTTGGACGATCATAGCCTTCGAAAAAGGATATGCATTGTGTAAAAATCAGCTCAAAAGTCACAAGAGACATTTATTCTGATAGACCCCCACTTAAACATCTTGGATCTGTTAGCAAATCCTTCTTCCTTAATCTTTATGTGAGGTAAATCCCCGGCGTAAATCCCCATCTTGAAATGTGAAGTAATTTGAATTTGGCTAATGAAAAATAAATAAAAATTTGCCAAATTGGCAAATAGAAAAAGTGGTCTAGTGCTAACCCAGATGAGGTAACCATTAGACTAATGCTAAACTATTGCCCATGATATAAAGGTACACTTTAGACTTTTCAAAAGCTAGGAAAATTGGTTTCATACAAAATTACTATCATGAGAGTTTGTAGGCTTCATTCTCAAAAGTTGTGATATACTTATGAACACAGCTAATTAGGTAGTGTTCCCCTTTTTAAAGTTCTAAACATACATGTTAGAAGCAGGGGTAGACACTAACTGTGTTAGCCACTGGCCACCCGGGCCAGTAGCCTCAGAAATTTATTGGCCTGCTGTTAAAGCTGTTGGCCCGGAATTTATAGCTGGAAACCCCTAATGAAAAAATGAATAATTTGAAACTCTAATATGGGCACTTTATTAGCAATATTCACCTACAAGTTGGTGTTTTTCATGCCCATGGAACAAAACAAACCCCATCAAGTGTACCACAGTTTTAAATTTTAGAGTTTAATGGGGAAAAGCCCACTGGCCATCCGGGCCAGTAGGGAGGATGATTTTGAAAAAAATCACTGGCGAGCAATCAAGACTACTGGCCATTGGCCACCGGGCCAGTGTTAGTGTCTACCTCTGAGAAGTCAAGAAATTCCTGTCTATTATTTCTATAAATATAGGTGGCAGACATTTTGAATTTTTAATGAGGTCAGTCCAGATCATTGTGATCCTTTCGACTGCTGGTTCTTGTAAGATCAATACTCACTTTACGGCACATAATTATATATCTGTCATTGAAGAAAAGGCCAGATAAGTCATCCATATCTGTCATTGATAGGTAGGTTCTGTCCATTTTGAATACTGGATTAGATGGCCAAATTGACAAGATGCATGTTTCCCTGACCCATTCATCAATAAATTGTACCAAATCTTCCCACGAGCCCATAAAATGTTAGACCAGTTTCCTGGGTGGTAATTAAGTGTACATGTATGTTTCTATTTCTAAGATGAAAACATCATCTATACCAGTCAGGTCTCACTGCTCAAAATCAGTGTGGTGGTTGCCATGGTAATTTACAAAAAAAAAATCCTGACTTTTATATTCTGGACCTACTGCATAATTCTCTCCATTTCAAAAGCTAAATTTTGGTGTGTTTCCTAAGCTGTCAGGGAATTTTAAGTATTTCAATTGTTAATTCCAAGGTCGGCAACACTGGTATTTTCTGGTCCGCACTTGGTATTTAGGGTAGTACCACCTTAACAGTAACCTCATTAAATATTCAAAATGGCTGCCACCTACATTTAGAAAAATGATAGATATGAATTCCTTGACCTCATAAACATATATCTAGAACTTTAAATCACTTTTCTATGTTGAAAATGATTAGAGATAGATGAATCTCTAGAAATTCTGATTTTCTGTCACCATTTTGGATACCCCCCTGATAAAAGATCTGCCCTTCTGAATTTTTTGGTATACATTTGATATGTAAAGATACACCCAATGACAGGAGCTCAAGTCTATGCACTATCCTGTGCAAGTGTTGCACAGGATAGTGCAGAACACACATAGGCACACTGTGTTGTCAGGTGCCTTCCACCTCCACCCCCTCCCCCTTCCTTCCCGTGGGGTGATACAATGGGATACGGGTAGTGGCCAGCTCCCATGTCTCCTTAAGAAAAAAGGGATTATGCACTTCCTTTGCATTGTAACATAAAGCTGAAACCTTATTTCAACACAGCATGATGCTGCTGTTACACCAAGGTGTGAAATACCAAGGATTTCACACAGTGGTCCAATAGCATCATGTCTCTTTGATAGTGAGTGGGTGCAGGGGACGGGAGGGCGATGTATGTCCAGATTTTTTTCCTGGTATGGTTATTACCAGACCCAGAGGCCCCTATAATATTGGTATGATATATATGCTATGTTAGAACAAGGCTCCATTGTGTCATAAAATTGGGGGGAAATCGTAATATCAAGACCAAAAATCGTGATAATCAGAATCGACAAAAATGGGATTCAATGACATCCCTAGTTAATCCCATATATTCACTCTACTAACAATCAATAATTCCTCTCCTTTAAACCAACGAATGATTTAAAAAATATATAATGACAGTAAAGAATCTTAAATTGCCCATACATGACCCTATTACTGTGACCCTGAGCCTACTGTGACAATAGCCACATGTACAATTATTCTGTTTTATTTCCCAGCCTGGCTGTAGAGACCAGCCCATACCAGCCATGCAGAGAAGCTTCAGGAGTAACCAAAAGCAGTAAGCAGGTTGTGCCCTAAGAGGCGTGGAGAGGTTAAGCCCCCATGGACCGGTAGTAAACTCGAGCAGAGGCCAAACGCGCACAATGCAGCCTAATTCACAGCCGCACCGGAAGTGCGGGATGCGCGTCCGGACGTGTTCCAAAAGTGTCACTTCCTGAAGCCACCCATTGTGCCCAAGCGGCCTCCGATGACACATTCCTGTCTACGTCGCTAAGGGAATCGTCGCACGCTCGATGACGTATGGCTGACGTAAACCCCTTTATTGTTCTCATAATTTGTGTCGCCCTCTATCGCTGCTGCCCTATCCCCGGCACGAAGCGGCGCTGGTAAGCCATATACATGGTTTTATTTCATGGAGGGGAACTAGAGACCGAAGTGCTAACTCCCTCCGGCTTTAAATTGTCCCACTGAAATAAAGGTCCGTGCAAGTCGCCCTCCTCAATAAAGAGTGCGCTGACGACCGTCTGTTTGACCCTATGTTAAACCATGCTATACTGTCACTAGGATACGACAGCCTGTAGCCCCGAAACTAAAAGATACATAAACATCCATGTATACTAGCAATCATAATGTATATGCAGTAGTACATTGGGTATTAATTATGATATATTATAATAATAGGCATACAGTTAGCCCTTGCTGCCTCAGATATGGAAAATGCAAGGAAAAATGTTTGAGGAAGCAAATCATCAGAGGAAGTCGTTCCAGACTTTTTGTCTAAGGTAATTAGAGATCTGAGGAATCAAAGGGTCTATTAAATGAGGGTTAACTGTATATCCTGTGTTTGGCATGAAGGCGTCTGAATTACAGTATAGTAGTTTGTTTGTTTGTTTTTTACTATTTTTATTTTCTCATAAAGATATGCCAACGTGACCTTTCGTCCAGATCCAATAAAATTTCTTTTTAGCATTTACATGAGAGTCTTAATAACACTGTGATCTGAAGGCATCAGCCTTCCTAAAAAAAACAGAGAACAGAATGCACCATTTGGCTTTCCTCATCGGATTGCGCTTAAAAGACACAATCTGTGAAGTTTTTAAATTTTTAAAGCTGGTTTTGCTCTTCAGAGGTTGCATCTATGCTAACGTGTTTGCTTATATAAATGTATGTACAAATGTATCACTTAAAGTTAATTTCCTCATCACCGCAACTTACGATCAGTCTCAGACCCTTACGACATAGGCAACCACTGGTCTTGCCTTAACCTTTATGAACCCCATTTGGCCTCTCACGTCGCCACATAAATCCCAGTTTTCCCCATTTACTGCTCGACCTGATGGGTCTGTGCCGAGGGTGGTCACGTGTGCACGTCAGGGACGCTGATATAAAAGCAGGACGTGCCGGATTCGCGCTGTAGTGTTCATGCTGACCAAACTGTACGTTCAGCCTTGTGTTTTGTTCCCAAGCTTATCCTAGGGCCACATAGTAGTATCGAATACCACAAAAATTATGTTTCTTTGTGGTATCTTATGATGTACCGATACAAATGCGAGTCTACTTGCCGACCTAAGTGAGTTGCTGGTGAGTTACTCGCAGGTTAGGGTTAGGTTTCATAATATTGCTGTATTCATGCTTCGACACAACAGTGGTCTTAAGACTCCAGCAAGGTCGGAGTGATGTATCCAAACAATAACCTCTCAGCACAAGACCCGGGACACTATATGGCCACTAAACGACCTGTACCTAATTGATCAATCAATTAATGAGGGGACTTCCAATAACCTCTCAGCACTACACCCGGGGCACTATAAGGCCACTAAACGACCTGTACCTAAATGATCAATCAATTAATGAGGGGACTTCCAATAATCCCTCAGCACTACACCCGGGACTCTATAAGGCCACTAAACGACCTGTACCTAAATGATCAATCAATTAATGAGGGGACTTCCAATAATCCCTCAGCACTACACCCGGGACACTATACGGCCACTAAACGACCTGTACCTAAATGATCAATCAATTAATGAGGGGACTTCCAATAACCTCTCAGCACTAAACCCGGGACACTATACGGCCACTAAAGGACCTGTACCTAATTGATCAATCAATTAATGAGGGGACTTCCAAATATAAGGCAGCAATGTGCATTGCTCGTAACTCAAAAAGAAACAAGAAAGCGTTTAGTTTAAAACAGTTAAGTCTAGAGTATGTCTTGGAGAGACAGAAAGGAAACGAGGCAAGGGTACAGAGCCTAGGCTAGATGACTTGCCCATGACTAAGTCATAAGGACACATGTACCTGCTTGATTGTCTTCCTCCCCTTCCCACCCACAACTACCAGCACAGCTCTGATCGAGTAGTGAGACATGACTGAGTACCCCCCAACCCACCTAGTGGTGTGCCTATCTACCATCCCCTCTGCCTCCCACACCCACTGGTGATTGTCTGGTGGTGTCACCACCTACCCTGCCTGCCCCTGCCTTTAGACCCAACTGCCTTAATTTGTGTGTTACTAGTATTAAGTAGGTAATTATAGCTTTGTCTAGATCAATCAAACATCAGTCATAGCTTTCCCTGGTCTTCAGGGCCAACCCAACTAGCCATGTTTCAGCTCATGTCTACCTTTAACAATAATAACTACATGATTCTGAATTCCATATTACCTACAAATGCATCCATAATGACTATCTTCCACATACAAAACACTACAAACAAAATGAGACAAGGTGTGGTTTCCTCAACCATTATCTTAGTTGTTTGTCTGTATTACAAAAAGAAATGTGTCCAGTACCATGTCCTTCCCAGGGGTGGACAATGGGTGGACAAGGTCCCAAAGACCCAAAAAGGTCCCTAGTTAAAAAAAGGTCCAAAAGTCATGAAAGGTCCTATAAAGGTCCAAAGTCCCAAAAAGGTCTTAATGTCCCGAAAAGGTGCAAAAGTCCCGAAAAAGTTCTGAAAAGGGCCCAAAGTCTTCAGAAAGTCCCAAAGTCCTAAAAAAGTGCCAAGGTACCAAAACGGTCCCAAGATACCATAAAGTTCCATAAAATTCAATAAAGTTCAATAAAGATCCATAAAGTTCAACAAAGATCTGTAAAGTTCTACAAAGAACATAAATTCAACAAGGTGGCGTTTGCTTAAACTTTTATCTTAGCTGTTTGTCTCTATCCAAAAAGTAACAAGTCCAGTTACAAAGTAACTTGCCCATGATTCTCAGCACCATGGACACAAAGCATTTAAGGGCAGCAGTTTGTAAGTGTCTGTACATTATATCCCCTGTGTGGTAGGTCCTGGTGGCTACATCCTGATGGCTATACCATCCCTCCCAAGTGATCACCCCAAATCCCCAAATGATCACCTCATGTCATCACTGCATGTCATCATCCCCTGTCATCACCCCATGTCATCACCTCATATCATCAATGTCATCATCTCATGTCATTTTCCTATACCATCACCTCATGTAATCACCTCATGTCACACATGTCATCACCTAAAGTCATCGGGATCACCTCACGTCATCACCCCATGTCATCCATGTCATCACCTCATGTCATCCATGATATAACCTCATGTCATCATTCCATATCATCTCATGTCATTACCTTGTCATCACCTCATGTCATCACCTCATGTCATTAATATCATCACCCCATTTCATTATACCTACCATCACCTCATGTCATCACCCCATGTCATCAATAAATGTCATCACCTCATGTCATCATCTCTAGTCATCAATGTCATCATCTCTAGTCATCCATGTCATCACCTCATTTCATTACCTTGTCATCACCCCATGTCATTACCTCATGTCATTATCTATATCATCACCTCATGTCATCAATCAATGTCATCACCTCATGTCATTACATTGTCATCACCTCATGTCATCCATGTCATCACCTCATGTCATAATCCCATATCACCTCATGTCATCACTCTAGTCATCCATGACATCACCTCATGTCATCCATGTCATCACTTCATATTATCACCATCACATGTCATCATCTCCATCCACCCATGTCATCACCCCATATCATTCATGTCATCCTCTCATATCATTATCTAATACAATTACCTCATGTCATCCTCTCATATCATTATCCAGTTAGTTAGTTAGTTAGTGTTTTACGGCACGTCAGCTACTGGTGATGGCTATTTGTGCCTAAAGGTTTTATGGAATAAAGTTTCTACTGTTTAAATTTGACTGTAGTATCCCAGGTTCTTGACATATGCAAGTATTGTATCCGGTCTGCAGGTATCAAATAACTCTTTCAGTGTTGTACATTGATGGTATTGTGCCCTGATGGGGCACTGGCTACATTCCACAAGGAAATGTTCCACCGTCAGGTGTTTTTGACACCTGTTGCAAAGCGGTCTGGGTTCTCTCTTCATCAGGTGTGAATGCGTTAGTCTGGTGTGGCCTATTCTTAGTCTGTTCATGACAATTTCTTCTCTTCTGCTCTTGCATTTGGCTTTCTTGGTTGTGCCTATCTTGGGCTGTATTTTGTAGAGTTTATTGTCTCTTTCAGCGTCCCATGACTCTTGCCACTTTTGGTGGATGTATTTCCTGATTTTCCGTTTGAGGTCCTCTGATGGTAGAGGCATATCTATTGGAACTTGATTTGTTGCATCCTTGGCAGCAACGTCTGCTAGGTCATTGCCATGGATTCCTTCATGGCCTGGTACCCAAGCATACGCTATCTTCTTTCCAGCTAGAGCAAGACTATTGTGTCGTTCCAACACTCTTTTCACGAGAGGGTGTGTCCACTTGCTATGCTGCATTGCTGACAGTGATGATTTGGAGTCAGATACAATCAGGTAGTTGTTGCCTTCTGATGTCTCAATGTGATCTTGTGCTAGGTATAACGCATGTAGCTCTGCTGTGTAGATGGAGGCTTCGTCTGGCAGGCGTTCTTTGAAGGCATGGGGTCCTAGAACGGCTGCAGATGCTGTTTTGTCTGCCATATGTGATCCGTCGGTGTAGATTGGTACGTGATCTCTGTAACTATCACGCAGTTCATTGAATGCTGCTTGATATGTGGTGCTAGATGTTACCCCTTTCTTAAGCGCGGTAAGGTCCATTCTGACCTCTGGTTTGTGATATGTCCATGGGGGCATTTCCGGGTACTCTACATTAAGTACATTATCCAGAGACATTCCCGCTTCTTCTAATAGGTGGGATACCCTCACCCGAAGGGGTGCAATGTATTGGTTCTTCTTTGCTTCATATTTTGCCTTGTGCTTGGGGTTTGTCAACAATGCTGCGGCTGGGTTGTTAGGATTTGTGGCAATCCGGATAGCATATTCAAGGGAGAGTTTCTCTCGTCTAAGGGCTAAGGGTAGTTCTCTAGCAGCGACTTGCAAACTCTTAATTCTGGATGTTCTGAATGCTCCCAAACAAATGCGTAGTCCATGGCTCTGGATCCGCTCTGCCATTGCTAGGTATGTCGCCCAGGTTGATCCATAAATACACAGACCATAGTCCAGTTGAGACTGGACCAGTGCTCTATATAGTTTGAGGAGTGTGTCCTGGTCTCCACCCCAGCATGGATGTGCCACTACTTTCAGTAGGTTGAAAGCTTTGTTACATTTATCCTTGAGGTACTTAATATGTTTATCAAAGATAAGTTTGCGATCTATGACTAGCCCAAGGAATTTGGCATTTTCCACTACAGAAATACGTTTGTTGTTGATTTCAATATTTGGTTGTCTGTCTGTTGTAGTGCGGTAGTGGAAGTGCATAACTGATGTCTTGTCTAGAGAAAATCGGAAGCCATTTTGGTCTGCCCACTTCACTGTTTCATCTATGGCAAGTTGGAGGTGTCGTTCAATGGTTCTCAGGCTCTTGCCACGGAAACACATGAAGAAATCATCAACATATAATGTTCGGCCTATCTCTGGCTTCAGTTCCAGTTTAGAGACGATGTTGTTGATCTTCAATAGAAATAGGGTCACTGAGAGAATGCCTCCCTATGGAACTCCAGACTCCTGATTGAAGACATCAGAGTGGATGTTGTTTACTCTGATCCTGAAGCAACGGTTTGATAGGTATTGGTTGATGAAATCAGGGAGCCGACCTTTCAGGTCTGCATCTTTGAGGTCCTTAAGGATACCATATTGCCAGGTGGTATCATATGCCTTCTCCAGATCAAAGAAGACTGCTACCACTTGCTCCTTATTTATAAAGGCATCTCGTACATAGGTCTCGAGGGTAGTTAGGGCATCCTGTGTCGAGCGACCCTTTCTGAAGCCACATTGCTCTGTCTTAAGGATCTTTTTCTTTTCTAGGTACCAGACCAGTCTGGTGTTTACCATTCTTTCGAGGGTTTTGCAGATGCAGCTCGTTAGAGCTATGGGTCTATAGTTCTTTGGGTTTGACAAGTCTTTGCTTGGTTTTGGGAATGGAAGCACTATGGCCTCTCGCCAGTGTGATGGAAAGGTACCTGTTTCCCAAATGTTATTCATGATACCAAGCAAACACTGTTTCGAGGGTTCTGGTAGCTGTCGTAGGAACTCATAAGGGATGTTGTCTGGACCTGGGGAACTGTTGTTACTGCTCCCCAGGGCTGTCTTCAGCTCATCCATTGAGAACTTTAGGTTGTAGTCTTCATCTCTGTTGTTGCCAAAGTCAATGGGCGTTCTTTCTGCCTTCCTCCGGTGAGCATTGAAGCTCTGTGTGCCTCCATTTAGAGAAGATGTTTCTGCCAGTGTTGAACCGATGCTATCAGCAATTTCTTTGGTATCTGTTATTTTTCTCCTACCAATTTGCAAATGGTGCACATATGTTGTAGTGTCTTTGCCTTTCATCTTCCTGATCATCTTCCAGATCTTATACATTGGTGTATTGCTGTTAACCTTGGAGACATAGGCCATCCAGGTTTCCTTCATGGCCTGGCGAAAGGTTCTTCGGGCGTGTGCCTTAGCCCTTTTCCAGGCGATGAGACTGGGTATGATTAGGTTCTTTTTGTAAGTCCTTTCAGCTTCTAGTCGCATCTTGCGGGCTTCTCGACATTCATCATTAAACCAGGGTTTATCTTTGGTTTTAGATTTGTTGGAAGTTTTTGGAATGCTCTTTTCTGCTATTGTTTGGAGGGTGGCTGTAAAGGTAGCCATAGGGTCTTCCTTTTGTAGTAGCTTTTCGAGATTGAGTTCCTTTTTACTGAGTTCCTGGAATGTCTCCCAGTCTGCTTTATACAACTTCCATTTAGGTATTTTGTCCATGGGACCTTGATGGATGTGTTCTATGAGGATTGGGGTATGATCACTGTCATGACTGTCTTCTGCAACATCCCAGGAGTAGTCCAGGAATATGGATGGGCTGCAGAGTGTAATATCAATGTGTGTCCAGGTTTTAGAGGCTGCACTGTAATAGGTTGGTTTTCCAGTGTTCAGCAGGCAAAGGTTTTGTTCATTGATGAGATCCTCAATGAGAATGCCTTCCTGGTCATTTCTGGGGCTGCCCCAGATGGTATTGTGGGCATTAAAATCCCCAAGGAGGAAGAAGGGTTTGGGTAGTTGTTTAATTAGATTTGTCAAGTCCTGTAGACTTGGGTAGGGCAGTGATGGTGGACAATATAAATTACAGATAGTGACAGATTTTTCACAGGTGATTTGGGATGCTACTGCTTGCAGTTGGGTATTTAGTGGAATCTCTGACTGTATAACTGTTCCTTTTACTAGGATTGCCACACCCCCAAGGCTTCTGCCCTGTTGGTCTAGTGTTCCTTCTGTTTGGTATACTGTGTATCCTTTAACCTTTTTGTGCCCAGAATTATTTGAAGATTTTACATTATTTTACATTATTTCACGATTTCATTTTTTGTTTTACAAGACCATGTGTAATTTCGATCTTCTTCCTTGATAAGGGCTTGGCATATTACATTTTCTTAATTCTCATAACTCAGTGAAGACCTTCAGTCAAGGATGTGATACTACTGGTCAGGCCTAGTAACCATAGTTACCAAAACATTCCATTTGTTGTCATTTAGTGGTATTTGGTCTCAATATATATCCATAATCCCTCCAATCCTGAGACATTTGAAAGCTGATTTTCCTGCATGCATCTACATGTACTGGCACACAGGAAACATGATATGTTGTACTAGAGACAATGCATGGCTTATCTTTAGGATATGAGCACTTGCTGTAAAATATAGTGGAACCTATGTGTGTATGATCCATTATCATTTTGTTACCATATCAGATTTTAACTGGAGGGTTTCCTGTTAATGAATCACATAAAATGACAACTCATTTTCAAGTTTTGACACACTGTGCCTGATATAAAGCAGATACAGCCAAATGAATAGTTGTATCATAATCGGGAGGTCATAAGCATTCCATAGAGGGTCTAACTTTGCAGATTGGACCAGTAAAAGTGTCTGGATGAAAATTTCCTTCAATATACATGCATTTAAGCACAAAACCGCGCTTAAATGCGCGCTTGGGCACCTAAGGGTTAAGTTTAACCTTAGTTTTAGTCTCTTGTAAGCAAATGGCTATGGGGTTGTATGTTTGACATAGTAGGGCCACTTCTTGGGGTTTGTTACGGAAACTGTTGCAGTTCCACTGAACTATTGTGTTATTATGTGTTTTACCCATAATTTATAATTAGTTAGTGTTTTAGGGGTAGCTAACCGGGCGCATTGCATATCATTATCCAATACAATTACCTCATGTCATCACCTCATGTCACCACCCCATGTCATCACCTCATGTCATCCATGTCATCACATCATTTCATCAATCCATGTCATCATCTCATGTCATTATATTGTCATCACCCCATGTCATCACCTCCATGTCATTATCCCATACCATCACCTTATGTTGTCAATGTCATCACCGCATGTTGTCAATGTCATCATCTCATGTCGTCCATGTCATCACCCCCTATCATCACCCTGTCATCATCCCATATCATCACCTCATGTCATCATCTCTAGTCATCTATGTCATCACTCCATATCATCATCCCATGTCACACTTCCTGGTCACATCCTTCCATCTGGCAGGTGTTCATGGGAAAGATCAGAAGGACCTTGAGCTTTCCCACGGTGCTATTTCTCTTAAAGGGACTGCTGATACTTGTGATTGATGTGTGAGCCTGCTACAGTATGTGTCTGTATGGGGCCTAATGCTTTGTCTATGAGAGAATCTTGGAATTAAACCTATCAATAAACCAAATTAGAAGGCCTTCAAAATCAACTATATCAAAAGATGTTTGCCCAGATAACCATGGCGCACACTGCCCCCATTCCTACTCTATGCCCTCCTATTCTAAAAAAATCTGAAATCTGTCTATAAGAGGGGTTAAAAACAGTTTGATTACCCTTTTATTTAGGGTAAAAAGAGCCCTAAATCCCATGCATTTCTCCATAGGAAAAAAAAGACAACAGTAATTACCATGTCACAGCCATCAAAGTACACCTTAAATGTAAATTCTATTGCATGGATAGCTTTGTCTTACTTTTTGTCTCACTATATGACTAATTTTTGGGGGTTCAGTTGTAACCGAAATAGTGCTAAATGACAGGTTTTGATGGTCTATGCAAATTCTTGGACTCTCAATATAAGAAAATCATACCCCATGAAATGTTTTTTTCATCATTTATCATAAGATTTTCATGTAAATAGAAATATGACTCATGGGGTCTTTGAAGGGTGTGATAGGGCATATGCTGTGTAATGGAATATTTTTTTGGTGGTGCATGTAATCTGCTAGAAGCCAAAATAGCAATTGAAACTTGGTAATCATAAGAAACTCGGCTAAGGGCTAGTAAACAAGAGGTCAGAAAGGTGGTGTCAAAGGCCCTTGCCTCGTTTAATAAATCAATAGCCTTGAGCAAGTCTAGCTTGTGGTCTGACATCAGCACTCCCTAACCCAGGTTATTGGCACCACCAAGCCATTATTCGCATAACTCCCGCCAAAACTGCCCTATTCGCACCACATTGCCAAAAAAGGCAGGAAATTTGATACATGGATCAACATCATATACCTTCACCATTGCAGGAAAAAAGCGTCTTATGGCCGCCAACCAACTGACTCTGTAGAATATAGACAATTACTCAAAATTTACAATAGTTGGTACTGAAATACCTTTTCCTGCCAGACCCCTATATCTCCTCCTTTAATGGCACTACAAATTCATTAAGTAATTCTGCCTCTTATATATAAAATTTCCTTTTTTTTAAAAACTTATTTGCACCACCAAAATGACTGAAAATGAGGGGACCCATAGTCATCTCCTATAACTCTTTTTGAGTTAACCTTTTGGTGCCCAGAACTATTTGACAATTTTCTATTTATTTCATAGGTATATCACTGTTGTAAAGTACCATATACTATTCCGATCTTCTTTCTTGATATTGGCCTCTTATCACATTCCTGAATGACTAATTTAAAATTTCAGTTCAGATAAGATACCAGGTCTGGCCTCGGTCCAGTTTGGTTGCCATAGCAACTAAACATTCTATTTTGTTATTATTAATTTTGGCAGTATTTGGGTCAATCTGCTGAATATCTCCATATTGCTATACTATAGTTATAACTATACTAAGCAAAATTTGTTCCTACTACCATGGAAATAGATTGTTTTGGTAGCAAATCATAAAAAGGTTTTTTCATGGATATGAAAGATTTCTATCAATGAATAACATAGAACAAAGGATAACTTCCTATGCTTGTGTGATATAACCAAGGAATAGTAGTTTGGTACCATGCCAGGCTCTTGCTCTCTGGAAGGCTGACACTCTAATGGGCCACATATCTAACAACCAAATTTCATGTTTTGACTCACTGTTCTAAGAATAATAAAGATAGAGCAACATGGATGGTCTCATTGGAATTGTGAGGTTATGGCTGTTCTATACACTCGTTTCATCAACCATAATACAGTAGGTGGCACTATAGCTCGATGCAGCAAGTTGGGAACCTAAAACTTAGTTTTTCTTGAATTTTCGCTAAGAAATGCTGTGGTTTAGCCAAAAATTATCCGATTTACACAATATTTGCAGCAACTGAAAGATGAAACTCACTGCTTTCAGGCCAGGGTAGATGGTATTACAATAATATAGTGCACAGTTTACCACTGAAGTACAAATTATAAATTTAAAAATCATTAGTTTGAAAAAATTGCTGTTTTTCAAAGTTTGGCACTATATATTTTGTGAAAAAATATTCTAATCATCAGTCTTTGATAGATAGTGCATAATACTGACCCATCAAGTTTATAAATTAGTATGCTTTTTTTCCCTACCTCTAGGGTGGCTTATTACACTGTGGGAGACATGTGATTTTTGTTAGTTTGCAAAAACTGTGATTTTCAGCAAAATTTCTGCTTGGTTTTTGATGTGGGACCACATAGATCACCATATATGGATGTGTGATCACCCACTGATACCAGAATTATCCATTTTTATGGTCTAATTGATCATCTTTAAAGGCATGGGAAATATCTAAGTGATACAATAAGTGTGAGAAGAATTAGCCCCATCTTATGATTCTAGTCTTTGGTGCCGACAGCGCTTTTGTTGCTATTTGCAGCTAAATAGCTCAATAGTGCATTATAATAGGCCTCACATGCCTAATACGGGGTTCTAATAGCATTTCAATATGGTTTTCAATGGGTCATCAGGTCAAAACGACAACTGATGATGGAATTTGATAGAAACAAAAGGGTTTTGCACCATGGACCTGTTCACATTGTTCTGGTATTCAGATATTCTTATCTTGATGATGATGAAGGCATTTATGAGCATGGTGCTTTTCCAGCCCATATGGGACCTACGGAGGGCATTTTGTCTAGTCTGACATGTATTATGAGGGAATAATTCATAGCAAATGATTCTATTTTCATATTTTGCTATGATTTTTGAGAGAGAATCATACACAAGACTTGTCTTCTGCTGCATATACAAAAATCTCCCTTGAATGAAGGCATTTTACATGCACAGCTGCCTCCAAAACTGGAAAACACTCAGGTTCCTAACTTGCTGCATTGAGCTATAGTGTTGACCTGGCGATTTTGGCCCTGCTACAGGGGCACCACTGGAGGGGTGATTCTCAAGGAAAAGGGGGTGGTCAGAATAGGGTTGTCACCTATCATTACTATGGTAGACACTGGAGGAGAGATAATAAACATCAAAGACAGCACCCCCTACCCAGGCCTGAGATAACCATTAACACACTCCTCCATGGTGAGATAATCTGCATTTAATTGGCTTAATGACCCCAAGGGACCCGTCTTGTGGTTTGTTATGGTCACCAACACCACCCCATGCACCCCCTTCTCCCCCCTTTTCTGGGCTCTCAAAATTGTAAGGTCACTCATATTTATCTAAGTCTAGATAGATTTTGGCTAAAGATAATGCCCTAATATCGCAGGGATAGGTAGATGAACATTTTCTCTCTATGTAGCTGTAATTTTTAAGGTGATTAAGGCTCATCTCTGAGAGGTGTATCTTTCTCCATATTGATTGCATAGGGTTATAGGTCTAGATGAGTGGCTAGCCCTCCTAGCTGGCTAACCTACAGGGGCTCCCCCTTGTGATAGTGACTAGTGAAATGGGTGTATAGAGGGTATAACTGTACAGATTGGACCAGTAGAAGTGTCTAGATGATATATACAGTGAATATTCATATAAATACATGTATTTAAAGCCAAAAACCGCGCTTTAAAGGGCGCAAGGGCACCTAAGGGTTAATAACCTCTCAGCACTACACCAGGGACACTATACTAAGCTAATAGATCATGGATGTTGGAGCCCTAGGGGAGTCTATGCTGGATATACCCGAGCCGCGGAGCGGCGAGGGTATATCCAGCATAGACTCCCCGTAATAGACTCCCCGTAATAGGTTTATACCACGCTCCGCGGCTCGGGTATATCCAGCATAGACTCCCCGTGGGCTCCAACATCCATGAACTAATAGGTTTATACCACGATTTCCTCCATTTTGTATTAATTTCTTACCTGATATCCAAAGATTATAGCCAGGAGAATACATTTTGTAAGTGCAAGCGACACGGCCCGTGTCCGCTCTGCGCGAAGCCATTGTTTTTGTTCCTTGCCGGGACAGGTACCGCCGTGTTTACAGTCACTTTTCGTATGGAATCCAGCCATGACATGTTATAATATTAAAATCCCAAGAAGTATTCGATCCATAGACAAGGAATGCGTGCTAATTTTCTCCATTTTCTTCGAAATAAATAAGAATCCATTGATTTTCCAACACGGTCCGAAATTTTCGGCGTCTTCCTCGTACAGCGAGCGGATGACCTATATCTACATCCGGGCCACTGACACACTTTCGCCGGACAAGGAGGCGGGTGGGAATGGCCGGACCGCGACTCGCGTACGATCGAAAAAATCAATGGATTCTTATTTATATCGAAGAAAATGGAGAAAATTAGCACGCATTCCTCTTCTATGGATCGAAAACTTCTTGGGATTTCAATATTATAACATGGCATGGTTGGATTCCATACGAAAACTGACTGGAAACATAGCAGGTTAGAACTTATTTATTTTCGCATTGATTTCCATCACCGTTCAGTGTGGCGCTATGGCTAAGGCCTTCGCCTACCACCACTGCGGCCGGGGTTCAATCCTCATACGAGTTTGGACAATTTTTCACCTTGAAACAATGGCGAGGCTAAATTTCTATGTCCGCCAACGTCTCCAAAAATATTCTAAGTCCAACTTGACCTCGAAAAAGTATATACCAAAAATTCTAAAAACGCACAAGGGTGGTATATGCAGAATATACCACGTATATATCGCATATAAAACCACCGGAAGTGCCAGAATAGTGGTATAAGGCCACTTAACGACCTGTACCTAATTGATCAATCAATTAATGTGGGGACTTCCAATAACCTCTCAGCACTACACCAGGGAAACTATACGGCTACTAAAGGACATGTACCTAAATGATCAATCAATTAATGAGGGGACTTCCAATAACCTCTCAGCACTACACCTGGGACACTATACGGCCACTAAACGACCTGTACCTAATTGATCAATCAATTAATGAGGGGACTTCCAATTAGTGACAGGCATTCCTCTCCAAAATTTGGTGAACATAGATAATAGGAAACAAGAGGCAAAAAAGACAGCAGGGCTGGAGGAGGCAACCTACGAAAAGCTCATGCCTAGGGGTGGTTTTCATGTCAATCAGGACATGACGAGACGTTTAGAATTCCAACTGAATTTTCACTATTCAAATAGAAACACTGCTTTCTAAAAGAAATTAATTCCCACAACTGACTGCAAAGAAAACAGCAACTGTGTCCTTGAGAAGCAACCCGCTTCCTGCTGTCAATAATAGTATGTAGACTACTACATGGGGTCAGTCTATGGGAATTAAAAACATAAACATGGGTCCAAGATCTTAGGTGTTCATAGACGCGATGAACATAGGAACAGTGGGATTGGTGGGGAAATACATCTCTACCTACAGGTCCAACTTACAACTCATCAGCTAGAGGGGCAACCTGCTTTTCAACGGTTAAAAGTCCAACCCACTGCGAAGTAGGTAAAGGTCCAATATAATGCTTAGAAGCATAAGGTCGAATATATACATTGCTGTATTGGGTTTGAAGAAACTTCTGAGAGGGTGCCTAAATTCCTCACCCAGGTGGTATTTGAGATGAATTCTATGGGATGAGGCCCCTAACAGAGGAGTAGAAAGCATATCTTAATGGGGGGGGGGAGCAGGGGAATTATCGGCTTGAGCATGCTGATGTTAATGCATATGGTGGTATGGGATTTATATAAAAGATTATTCCTTGATGGCTTATCTTTATCCAATATTGCCGTTTCCCTATCTCAATGACATATCTGTCCAATATGAGTGGTGAGCTGTGTGAATCTTGTACATTTCATAATGAGGCTTGACACATTTTTTTTTTTTTGGGGGGGGCAGACATAGTGAGGCCCCATCTCCTCTGTGATTGGGGCGGCCTCCCCCCCCCCCTGCCCCCCCTTTTCCTACGCCCCTAGTCTAAAAACATCTAACATTCCCATTCCCCTTACTTATGTTAAACATTTTCTCACTGGGCTTGTGTGAATGACAAGAATGACCAGTTTGCCCATACGAATTTTCAGAAGAATCCCATGCATGGAGAAGTGATATGTCCAACAATGTGCTCATCTGCTAGAAATACACCGTTTAACACACTAAACTGTGAGGTTCTGCCCGATAAGAATCAAGATTCTCCACTGCACCTTTCTGACCCCCCATTGAACCATATTTTTTAGATAAAGCGGGGTCATGATTATGCTGCTGATGAGGTTTGATATAATGCCATCCCATAAGAATAAGAAGCCTGACAGGCAACTACAAATATTCTTAATAAAAGGAAAATTACACACCAGCAATCAAATACTGACTTCTGATTTTATCAGTTCCAGTGGCGGATTTAGAGGGGGGGGGGGGCGCGGACCCCCTCCTTTTTGTTAGTATTTAAGTTTATCTGCTCTAGTTGGACCTCAGAATTTTTAAATCCTTGATCCGCCACTGATTATTTTCCGATTACACATTTTACAAAAAAGGGCAGCAGACACGTTACTCATTATTCAGAGGTCGATGGGCCAAGCACGAATTGGCATTGGACATTTCCAACTGGCGAAAAAAATCTCAACAGAGATTGGCCAGCGAACAAACATCCCTTTTGAGTTTTGCTCCCAGTTTCCGCTTCACCTTCACAGTGCACTAGCGTCACATTTAACAACACTTCAACTACAGGCCAGACCTTTTCCATAAAATAATCAAACCCTACAAAAAATGTATTTAAGTGATATGTGAAGCCACTTCTGTGTTTTGGCGAAGGGCAAACCAAGGTATTGAACGCTGTCAGCCGTCAGACAGGATTTCCTAGAAAGCTAAATCCATACAGAACTGGATATGCAGTCCAGTCCCTGATGAGTGGTGCTTCGTGTCAACAGTACTACACGTATATTAGGATAACACTTTAAGGCTAACACACTGTATTAACTTAACAGTACTAGATTAGGATAAAACTTCAAGGCTACCACACTGTATTAGCTTAACAGTACCATATTAGGATAACACTTTAGGGCTAACATACTGTATTAGATTAACAGTACTATATTAGGATAACACTTTAAGGCTAACATACTGTATTAGATTAACAGTACTATATTAGGATAACACTTCAAGGCTACCACACTGTATTAGATTAACAGTACTATATTAGGATAACACTTTAAGGCTAACACACTGTATTAGCTTAACAGTACTATATTAGGATAACACTTCAAGGCTAACATACTGTATTAGATTAACAGTACTATATTAGGATAACACTTCAAGGCTAACATACTGTATTAGATTAACAGTACTATATTAGGATAACACTTTAAGGCTAACACACTGTATTAGCTTAACAGTACTATATTAGGATAACACTTCAAGGCTAACATACTGTATTAGCTTAACATTATTAGATTAGGATAACACTTTAAGGCTAACATACTGTATTAGCTTAGTGCTTTTATATTCTTTAACCTTTTATCATCACAATGCATGAATACAGCTTGGGTGAGAAAGTTTCTAGTTCTGCATTGATGTATCAGACTGACCCAAAATGGCCGGTACACTCCTGAAAGGTTCGCATGATGCACCAATGCAGCCCTAGTGAATTATAAAAGCCCATAGTGCACAATCGAATCATTAGTGTATCATGCTGTTCTGTAGGGGTTGATGCCATGTAAATCAACTCCCACAGAGTCAATTTGTGGACCCCTGTTGTGTCTGGGTCAAAATCTGTAGACAGAATAGTAGAACGACAGGTCTCGTATCGACGGCAACCATAGTTCTCATTTCCACCCACCCCATCCCTCCATAACACCAGACAGGTCCGACTGCTGCTTCGGCACTTTCCCTAAAATGGTTATATTCCACAAAATCCTCTGTACTTGCATCATCATTCATGATTTAGATGTTAGTTTCACGGTGTTGAAGATATAAGCTGACATGTTGTGTGTATACTAATAAAGGAAGATCATAATTGTCCTTTGTTATAAATACATCCTATTTCATACAACCTTCTGGGCCATTATCTGCCCCAGTGCCACAACCTTACCCTCTTAGTTTTTGAAAGAGAGGCATAGGGACTTTTCTTTTTTTTTCAAATCATTATTTTGGGGTCATTATACGTTGTACTTTCCTAATATTGGATCCACCCCCACTTCTCCTACACCAATGTCAAAAACGTGGTTTATCAAGTTCTGTTCCCTTCTTTCCCTAACCATTTGGGCAAGAGATACCAACCACACAGTCAATTTAAGAATACTGACTGCCCTTAAAGGTTTATAGCAGTCGATATAAGTTAGATTTACTTAATGTGGAGGGCATGTATGGCAGCTCAGCTTTCTGTCTACTACAGTTCTCAATAAAAGTAGAAACTGGTTAATAATGGTTAGATTTCCATCATGCACTAGAACACAGCGTACAAAAGAGTGGACTACATGTACCTGTATGTGGCATCCTTCCTACATAACTACTCACAGACGGTCAGCTTTATAAGTTACCCACTGCCTGTATATCACTGAGACACACCCTAGGTTAAGTAATTGAAAATGTAAAAATTGTAGACCATAAATCACAACGTAAAACACCAAGAAAAGTGTCCTGTTCTCAGTCAATAACTGATATCATAATTATAGCAACTTGCCTATTCCCCACTCTTGTCGTTTTTTAAAGGAATATCCATCAGAATTAAAGCAATAAACTCCACGTATAAAATATAATATGACTTTAAATATTCATGTGACAGAAACAATGGTTTGGTTACACATAGTTAGGTAAGAAACATCCGGAATAATTTTCGAAATTTGAATGGATATAAATAAGTCTTGTGTAGATCAAACATCCCTAACCATCGTTATCATCAAATCAGTGGTTACTTTTTTCTTATCCACCACGACTTCAATTCACGTAAATCTCTCATGGGGTAATAGGCAGGGGGCTGATAGGGCCCACCATGCACCCCCCCCCCACATCCCAACGCGACAGGTATTTTTTCAATCCTCAGGGTCCCCTGAACAAGATTCAAAATGTTAACATTGATTATCTTGGGATGCACTACCAGTTTTTGCTCATTATCCATGTGCGGGTTTCAGACCACTTTTGGGTCAATTTTGCTACCATATTATTCAAGGGGTATGCTCAATCCCTAAGCTCTAGGACTATCTTACCTTGTCTGGATCCTGAAGCTATTGGTCTCGTTGGAAAGAAGACATAATAAGCTTTTCATTAAGCCCTAATACATGTTTTTAAGTTCAGATTTGAGTGTACCAGACGGTCGGGAAGACGGTTTCTACTTCATAAAATTCAATGGCCAGGCTGCATATGGCTGAAATTCAAAATGGCCAACAATAGATTCAAATGTCACTTTGAATTACATGTATGTGCAGTCTAGAAAGTATCTGGTGGGCCCTACCCCCTATAAATCAGCCTAGTAGAACACAGTGGTGTTTTGTTGCTAGGTGGTGTGGTTGCCTAGCAACAGTACCTTTGCATAGCAACCAAGCCTGAAAATATGCTCAAATGTGATATCTGCATGATTTCCTTTCAGTAACATACTCCCCTGATGTAAACTTGCATATAACTCTTCTGTGACTTCCATCATAGATGAGGAATATAGGTGATAAAAGGTTGCTAGGTTGTGTGGTGACCTAGCAATAGTGGTTTTGCATAGCAACAAAGCCTAGATTCATAACTGTAGGTGCATACTTGTGCATAGTCTCCCCTCAAGGACATAGTTCACTGATTTGAATTGCATATAGCTCCCCTGTGCCATCACACAGTATGAACATAGGTAGTAAATGGTTGCTGTCATGTGGTTGCCCAGCAACTGCAGCTTTACATAGAAACCCATGTACAAATCTTTGCAGATAGTCACAGATAAGTGTATGGTCTCGCCCGAAGAACTTGTATGTATAGCTCCCCTGGCACATCTCAGAAGAGAAGCATATAACAGGTTGCAAGGTCATGTGCTTGATGTTAGTCTACCTTTTAAAATCATCTAATTGACAGAGACCATATATAATGAGATAACATGGTAAAATATTTGCTACATCCATACCCTGTGTTATTTTGTATATACATATCCATGCATATGTATCTCAGATCATCCATGATCACGCAGGATTGTAATTCCTAACAACTGTGCCCTCTCCCCTCCCCATATCAAATTCCTGTAACCACCGTCATATTATCAAAATTTACCATTGCTGGTACTGAAAACACACATTTAGAATACAGAAGATTGGCTCTGAGCCTCATAATGTATTGCATGCCTAATTGATTATCCCAAAAGCTTTGGGCAGCCTACTTGTCTGAAAGTAAGTGCAAGGTGGTTTCATTCACATATTGAGAAAATGAGGAGAAGGCTTGGAATTGTACCTGTTACCTCTGCAGAGCATCAGGCCCAGTGTTATCCATCCTTACATATCTCTGAACATTACATTCTAGTTCAACTTCTCTTATAGCAGTGTGATCCCAACAGCTAGGGATTATGCTGCTGGACACTTCTGAGAAGGCTTGTTAATCTTTTATAGTTCATTATCGCCAACACATGGTGTAGTGAATCACTAGTTGAACCTGATGATACTACTGAAGGCCACTAGCACACAGACCTTGAGTATCTTCTACCATTCCACATCACTCACAGTGGACATGGTGGTTGATTGGTCTAACTTATAGAAGAGGGAAGTGTCATCCATATTGTACAAACTGCTCATATTATATCTTGAAAGCACCTGAGGCTACTGTTGTGCTTCTGTCCCCTTTACTTGAATCTGCAGTCTCTCTCTCTCTCCATGGATCCTATGACTGGAGATCATCTTCCTGCCTTTTCACAATTGAAAGCCATCTTTTAAAGTAACCCAGGATGTTAACATTGAGCTGCCCACCACAGTGCCAAATCATCTATAGCATCTTTTAAACAGCAATCACAGACTTGACCACTAACTCTGTAATTCATTTTGCAGGAAGGTTTGATTAATGTGGGAGATAAAAAAAAGCAAAGCATGTTGAATGGCTGTGATGAATACATAACTTCAAATGGACAGAATACTTATGGGGGGTTTATTGGATATGCAGACCACTATCAATAACGTCTGACAGATAGACACAAAGAAGCAAGTAGCTATTAAGATCAAGCTAGCCATTCTAGAATATTGGCTGGCAATCTGCCTGTATATTGGAGACATGATACAAGAAGTTACCAGTCAATCATCCCCGGTTTTCACCCTCACTCACAAGGGGCACCCTATCACCCCAATGCTTTACCTGTCTCTCCTGTACAGATATTTGGAATATAAAGTGTCATGGGAGATCCAAAACTCCCATCTAGTGGAGTTCAAGTGAACTATTCCCCAGGATCTGGGGAAAAATAACCTCCCCCCTATCTCTAACTTGAGCTGTCATGAAGATAAACATTCCATCTTGGGATGAATGTATGGTATGAATAAATGAATTACAACAACAACCCTTACATCATCCAAACACACATTTACTACCTTGTTCTTGTGCTATTGTAGCCAATAACTTCACACAACTAGACTGATTTTCTGGGATTGATCATCTCATAACCCAGCCGGACTCTCACTGATCACTTCAGAATCCTAATACTGTAGGTTTACTTTCAAAAATTATCTGTCATTTGAGGTCTGTTCAATGATCTTAGCACTCATCATCCCCAGTTAAGGTAAGAAAGCCTGTAGTTCCTATCCAGATCTCTATTCTATTTAAACAATGCTCTAGCATAATCATGATTATAGATGCTCTTTACCATCAAGGTTCCTTTTCCCAACCTACACTACTATTGAGAATTGTATGTTGCAATTCATTTCTGAGGCGAGACCATATCCTTATCTGTGACTATCTCCAGAGATTTGGACATGGGGTTCTATGTAAAGCTGCAGTTGCTAGGCATCCACATGACATAGCAACCATTAACTACCTATGTTCATACTGTGTGATGTGCAGAAGGGAGCTATATGCAATTTGAAATCAGTGAACTATGTCCTTGAGGGGAGACTATGCACAAGACATAGTATGCCTACAGGTATGAATCTAGTTATTGTTTCTATGCAAAACTGCAATTGCTACCACACAACCTAGCATCCTTTTATCACCTATATTCCTAGTCTATGATGGAAGTCACAGAAGAGTTATATACAAGTTTACATCAGGAGAGTATGTTGCTGAAAGGAAACCATGCAAATATGCATATTCGAACATATTTTCAGGCTTGGTTGCTATGCAAAGCTACTGTTGCTAGGCAACCACACCACCTAGCAACAAAACATAAGCACCACTGTATTCTACTAAGCTCAGTCATAGGGGTGGAACCCACCAGATACTTTCTAGACTGCACATACATGTAATTCAAAGTGACATTTGGTTCTATTGTTGGCCATTTTGAATTTCAGTCATATGCAGCCTGGCCATTGAATTTTATGAAGTAGAAACCGTCTTCCCGACCGTCTGGTACACTCAAATCTGAACTTAAAAACATGTATTAGGGCTTAATGAAAAGCTTATTATGTCTTCTTTCCAACGAGACCAATAGCTTCAGGATGCAGACAAGGTAAGATAGTCCTAGAGCTTAGGGATTGAGCATACCCCTTGAATAACATGGTAGCAAAATTGACCCAAAAGTGGACTGAACCCACACATGGATAATGAGCAAAAACCAGTAGTGCATCCCAAGATAATCAATGTTAACATTTTGAATCTTGTTCAGGGGACCCTAAGGATCGAAAAAATACCTGTCGCATTGGGATGTGGAGGGGGGGGGTGCATGGTGGGCCCTATCAGCCCCCGGCCTATAACGTCTTCAACACATTCACGGATGAAATCGTACAATTATTGCAGAAAGAAAATATGGACATATGAGAACTCAGACAGCTATGTGCTGACGTCCTGATGACTAGTTGTAATCGCATTAGATTGTTGAATGTATGCCAGCTTCAATTGGAAAATTTATACACCAAGACGACAGGCAGATTTGCAACATATTCCTTTAAAAAAAAGGGACAAGAGTGGGGAATGGGCAGGTAGCTTACGGCATCAAGTCAACAAAAAACGGCATGTTGATAAGTCGGAACAATGTACAAGGTACTTGACTGTTGATTTCTGTCATTGAGTATCTGACAACAAAGATACGTGCAAATGTATATTGAACTGTTTGCATATTTATCCCTCTCACTATCAGGAAACTATCAGGTATGGAAAATTGCATTCTTAACTAAAAATGGGCAACTTTCTTTTAGGTTTGTAGATAGCAGTGGGTGATTTATGAGTGTACCATACCAGGGCTGCACTGATTTTAAGCACCAAACTACAAACCGGAGACGACACACTCTAGCACAAACCGGCACTTTGCTGCAAATCAGTATGAAGCTTGACAAGCTTGAGACACTATCAGGACACTATACAATTACTTCATACTTAATAGATCAAACGATGCCTCTAGATCCATCCTACTTTGTCGTCGTGATGCGCAAATATATATGCCGACCCTTTGGCATTGTACCAACCCAGGGGGGTTACTGACTCTTCGATGCGAGTTCCAAGCTGTCTATCCCCCATGATAATTTCCCTGATGGTGACTGAAGAGATTGATGCTCTATGATGTACCATGCGGGCTAAAGGGTTAAAACCAGCCACCCCCCTTCTGTGCACTGATATC
Source organism: Acholoe squamosa (assembly GCA_949317995.1). NCBI lineage: Eukaryota > Metazoa > Annelida > Polychaeta > Phyllodocida > Polynoidae > Acholoe > Acholoe squamosa. Next base: position 57,184,683 of record OX439038.1, read on the forward strand.
AGACACAACGCTATCAGTCTCACGTCATAGACAGCTGGGGCTGTAGTCGTGATTGCTCCTTCTCTACCACCGATGAGGCTTTATAAAAAGAGAACCTCCCTCCTCTTACCAGACGTGATGTTCTTTTTCCTTACTTTAACCCCATAAAGGCCATATGAAACATCAAGAATTCATCTTTCTCTTGTCATATGATGATACACCACAGAAGCACTGATGTCGCATCATACTGACCTGTAAGGACGAAATATGACGGACATGATGCGTCAATACAGCACTGGTTGGGTATCTATTTTTTTAATCTCTATATTGGCCGGCCAGAGGCAAAAAAAAGAAGTTCCAAAATTAAAACTAAATCCCAGCGGCCAGAGGAAAAAAAAAAAAAGCCATGAAAAGTCTCATTTTTGGGCAACAAATATACCTTTCAGCCAATAAAAGGTAGATTTTTGACAATATATGAGTCAATGCTTGGTTTTTGTTCATCTCCATGGACTTTTTTTTTTTTTTTTTATCTTTTACCCCTAAATGTTGAAAATCCCATCGGCCAGAGGTAGAAAAAAAAATTGTCTTTTGGATTTTGCCAAAAATCTCACCGGCGGATCTGTAATCCAAGTTATAAAAAAAGGCCTTAGAAGCAACAGAAGCACGAATGAGCTGCACCCTTCACATGACCAATAATCACTACAATCCAGACATAGAGAGCCATGCTCTTACTCATCACAGATAAGAACTAAGACTGACCCTTTCTCTTCTCTTTTTATCACCCCCCCCCCCCGCCACTCTTCCCAAGTCCTTAGTTTCCTTTCCTTTCTGCCCCCCTCCCCAATCTTCCCTATGCCCTGGCTGGATCTATTCGTGTATCGCTAATCACACAACAGGCACCACCTGCCACTGTAAACCCTTTTAGGATAACACAGTACTAAGGTTTGAGTTTTACGGTAATCTAACTTTCATCATCTATTTAATAAGCTTATATTGGTATTCATCTATCCAAAAATATAAATGACTTGTAAAGCTGGAGAATTTCCTCTTGTTTATAGATGCACCTGTGAAAATAATATTTCTTTTCTTAGCATCGTCTCCAATTTGTAAAAAAAAGTAGGATAGCTTATAGCTAAAGAAAAATAAACTCGAAATTCCTGCTACATGTACAAATGTACCGAGCCCCTTCTCGTCGTGCAGCCCTATTGCCTAACGCGCCAGGCTGCAAAAATCGTCGACATGATGCTCAAAACACAATGTTAACTTTCTTCTTGCCAGTGTTGCTTTAGTGCATGATAAGGCCAAATCCCACAACGTGAAAATGGTCGGGAAATCGTTGTGAAATAGGATATGTGGGTGCTTAGCTGATATTGGGGTGGTAATATCATATAGGGAAGACCTATAAAGGCTAATAATCCCTGTCAAAGTGCTGGTATTTAGGGAGAATAGTACATCAAAGTTTTTGATATTTTCTTCACAAAGGGCTTGAAATCTCTGTGATAGACTCAAAATCTCTGTGATTTAGAGGAAAACAACCGTTTCTAGGAAATCAGAAGAGGTGTGTCTTTGATAAATCAGGAGCCAACTTCCACATACTACAGTCATAATGGGGTTCTGCTTGTGATTTGTGCAAGCTACATTTGTTTATGCTATGCAGGAGACCATTGCAAACCACAGAAAATAGTCAGAGACAACTGTGATTTTAATATCAAATAGTCTATCTCTGTGAATCATTCTAGCAACTCATCTGTGCAGTAATGAAAATCACAGAGATTCCCCTGCTACTATCAGCTATAGTCAGATTTGGAGAGGTAAGAAGTGCAGTGAGTTGTGATTTAGGAAATTTGCAAGAGTCCAATGTTGCCGATATCCAGAATCACAGACATTTCAGACCCATTTTTCACGTAGTGGGATTTGGCCTATAGTGACAAATGAATATGAGGCATTGAGGCGTCATGCCATCATCACAAATGGCTAACAACCTATCCCCGGGCACTTTGCCTCCTAAGCCCCAGATTTGTGTCTGTGAGTCTGGACTGCCTGCCCCCTGCCGCTGCCGCCGTCTAGACGGATTAAAATTATACTTGCCATTAAAAGACGAAGCCACCTTCTGTCTGGATGTAAAAATAGTCCAGCTGCCGGCTTGGCACTGTGCACACTGCTCAGGGCATGGATCTGGGAGGCCTGGGGGTTACATGTACTGTCAGCTTCTTATAATTCTATTTTATTCTATTTTATCTACGGAATACGTATTTGATATTCACTCATGACAAACACTGGGTAAACTCTTCTACCGTTTTAGAAGAAGCATCACTAAGTACCCTCTCCCATCCACAACATGGCATTAATTCTGAATTGTTGAAGCCTTGGCCTAACAGTTTTAAAATGACAACAGAACCCTTCTGGAGAGGTGACACTGCGTATAAGGTTCAGCTTACAGGTGAATATAAGCCCAGTTGCGCCTTGCAGAGGGCCTCTTTGCGTTAGTCATCAGTCACATTCTGGTGGGGTGACTCAATGGGACTTGAGATTGGTTGGTAAATTAATTTAACTAGGCTTACTCATGTTTTATTGGACATTGATTGAAACCTTTCTTTTCTCAATATAGACAGGTATTTAAAAGCTGCTTTTATGCTCAAACGTGACACGTGCCCGCCTGTATGTTACAAATATCTGACCTTATCTAGATCTAACTTCACTGTGCATATCTTAACTAGATATTGACTTCTTACATACAAATGTAAAGTTAGGAACGTAAGGGCATTTTGTGTGACAATGCACACGGGTGCATACAACGGAAGGAAGGGTGGTGGTCTAGAATCTTTTTGGCATTGTGTTCACACAAAGGTACTTAAGAGGCAAATACGTGGCATCTTTAGACCATTTTTGACCTGTTTTATAGGGGGTTGGTCATAGTTGTCTTTTTCCATAATGAAATGGAGAACAGAATTCTTCCTTAAAGAGGCCCAAATACATGACATTTTATTCTTCACCTGCTGAATCCGATGTCATTCTGATGTACCATGGTGGAACAAGCACTGGATTGTATATGAACAAATACCTCCAAAACTGAGGATTTATCGGTATTTTAGCAAGGCCGAGCCCCCGGCCGAGGTCTAGGTATACTCTACCTTTATCATCACAACAAGATGGCTTCTAAGGGTTTCCTTAGGTTCAAAATGAATATATATGTATTTCTGATCGCTTTCATGAATTTATAATGAGGTTTGATTAGAATTTTGAAAGTCTCAATTTGGGCTTAACTTAAGACTCCCCCCCTCCCCCCAACCATACAGGGGGTTAGGGTTTTAATTGATTTTTGGTGATCTCTTGTGTTGTTTACATATTTAATGGATAGTCTCTCTGCAACATGCAGTGTGTGAATATGAGGTTCCTGTACTCGGGATGTACCTTAGGGAACGTTCAACAATTACCTCACTGCTTAGGGGGTGGGGGAGTCTTTGGGTTCCTCTATATATTCCATACAAAAACAGTGACATGGGGTTGGGTGGGTCCTGAAAAATGCCTACATACCGGTGACATAATTGTTGAACGTTTCCTTATATGTGCACTGTAAACACATTTAGTCAGAGCTGTCCCCTGATCTTTTTACGTACGTATTAGAGGGGTGGGGGAGTTGCTTTCACTCCCGCCTTCTACTGTACATGACTCGCTTTTATAGTCTTTATCCTCAATTCAATAAGAAAACGTTTTTTTTATGACTACATGTAGTTACTATCACATAATCATGATAACACAAATCATAATGTTATCGCCTTACTTATGTTATGGCTGCATGATAATATTCCATTTCAAAGCAAGTCGTTATATTCCAGGTACATTCTACCATTGTTTTATCATTTCAATGGTGCATGCATATGATAACGTATAATGAATACGAGCCTTTCTCTCTATTCAAACTATTATGCATCGTTTTTTCCCCCCATGATAAACCAGTAGACCATTATCACAATAAAGTTTATTTTCTCTCTACATAATCAAATGTATTTAAAACTTGCCATGCGGGTTATCAAATGGTTACATTTTTCTACAATAAAGTATCTACATAATTACCCTGGTTTATGGCATTATATCAGATACAATGCCACGTAGGCCACTACATGTCTCAGCACAATTTACAAACAAATCTACCCCCCCCCCCTCCACCACCAAAGCTCCAACCTGGATATAGACACTCCCTCCAGACTAGTGGAGACATTTGCAGTACTGGTCTTCTTCAGACATTAGCAGAAGGTTATAGTTGTAGTCAAAACAAAAACTGGCAGACAAGACTGAAACTAAACACTTCCTATCTGTTTGTCATCAATTGTATCTAGTTGGTTTCGTCTGAAGTGGCAGCACATGAGGAGGTGTTTTGTAGCATTTAACCCTTTACGGACGGCATGATGTCCAAGGGGAGGGGGTCAAGTTCATTTGGTGTCATGATACAGCAACGCAGCATCGGCGTGTAACTGACTAACTTGCACTGCATTGGTGCAAGCAGGGCGAGCATTATGCTTGAATGTAGCACTCGCCTGTTCCAGAATTCAACAGGACAAACCACTTTAAAGAGCAATGTTAATCTTGAAGGATTAACTGTTTTTTTTTTGGTATGACATCAGAGTATTCCTAGAACCTGGCAAATCCCTGTATTTTTCCTCTCTGAAGTGGATAAGTTGTTTCAATTAGACACTGCACATCTATCTTTCGTACAACAGGTCTAGAGCAATGCCATACATCTCTTCCACACTGCTCCCCCCTTTCTACAGGGGGCTCTTAAAACGGAACCCACCCCCCGTTCTAGACATGGGGTGGGGAGGATAAGTTTTCCCGCCCCCCCTTCAAAAAAAAAAAAAAGAACAGGAAATAATGACTACATTAATCAATGAATAAATAAATAGAATCTCTGAATATGGAAAACTTATAGGCCCATGAGCCGGAAAAATTTGGCTGGGCAGATCATGTTTTCATTGAGAATTGGCATACCTCCTTTCACCAAAATCAATATCTATGTAAAACGTCCTTCGCATAATGTTGTTCAAATGAAAAGAAGATAAAAAGGAACGATTTTGTTCTATTCGCCCTCCATGGGCCTTCAGACCCTTCCAAAATTGAACTTATTTGGAAGAGCCGTTTAAGTATGACCATGCTGATGTATGATACCTCTAGTCATATGTCTTAGATTGATGAACAAAAATGTGTTTATCTGAATTTTGCCTGCTGAGAATCCTTAATAGGCTTTTAGCTGAGAAGGTAAAGAGGCATCAGCAGGAAATGTTGAATTCTGTCCATCGCTTGGGGAAGGAAGCGTCAACTTTGAACTTAAATGCACGAGTAGCTGATAAAACCAATCTGTGAACGCTCGTGGGAGGGTGAACAGTCTCACACCAATGTAATTGTCAAATGTGAATACAATAAGTCTGGGGCAGACAACAACTTTACACAATCAAATCTATTTTGTCGCCGGCCCATGTTACCTTGTTAACTGGCCGGCTTGGCGACAGACAATGGGGATCCAAAATAGAATTAATTGAAAATACAATTTAAAGTGGGGAATTAAAAAAAAAATAACAATGACACGCTGCATCTGATTGGCTGCGTGCACGTGCAGGGTTGTCATGGCAACGTAGAGCAGACCGGCCATTTTGTGTATGCCATTCACATAGGTCAGTGGAATGCCTCAAAGTGCTCCTTTTTCAAACATGTATAATTATGTATTACCATAATGGGACAGCATTTGTCTACTGGTATTCTGTCAGCAGCCATAACAATAACGAGGCTAAATGTCTTTTTTTTTTATACGAAGTATCTTTTTTTTTTTTTTTTAAAGTGACTTGGGGATGATCCATTGTTGGATATACCAGAGGGGGGTACACCTGCCCATTTGATTTTTTTTTTCATAGTTATGTATCAATCCATTGCAACCCCAGAACCAGAAAACTGTTATCTAGTTGATATGGTGTATGAACGGGCTTCCTTCCACCATGGAATATACAGATATTTCTCTATACGCTCGGCTTCCAGAAATCCCAACGGTACCAATGTGCAATAGCAGAAGAGTGGCAACGGGGTAAGGAGGTGTGTATGTGTGGATGGGTGAGGCGTTCTCGCTTAATCCCCTCAATGATTTACTCTCCTCATTTACATAGTAATCACCCCGCCAATGTAATCCCACAGGGCATCACCAGCTTCAAATTTAAGATTTCCATTGGATTAAAATGAATAATATCTCATCACACATACCATGCTTTACCTCACCGTTAAATACAATGCCGGTTAAAACGCCCACCCTACTCACTTTGGACATGTGGGGGGATAATCATAAAGAGACTGTATATATATAATATATGTATGTATGTATATGTATATATATATATATATATATATATATAAATATGTATAAATATATATGTATATATATATGTATATATATATATATATATGTATATATATATGTATGTATATATATATATATATATATATATATATATATATATATATATACGTATATACATACATATATATATATATATATATATATATATATATATATATAATATGATGCCATCAAATATGCACTCTGTCCAGCAGACTTAGCCCTTTAAGGTTGTTATAATCCTTACAGCTTCTTGTATAATTTATAATATCCCCATTTTGGACGGCTGGTCCCGACAAGCAACTCATTGGCCCTAATACCGAGCTGGAGCATGTCGACCTGTTAGGGTGGCGCTGATGGATGAATAAAGGATTGGGGTGTCTATGTCAGTTGTGCATTCAAACCTCATGCTGCCAAAGGTGCATAGTGCAGTAAAATAAAATAGTCTGCATTCCTTTAAGAGCTACCTGAGCATGATACTAATGCATACAAGTTCTTTATCTCTAGGTGCCATTTGAATACAGAACTAAGAGATATGACAGGCCCAGTGATATTATCAGTATGTCTGACTTAGACGTATGTATACGCTGCATACATTGCCTCCATTACATGCACTTCAATAGACAGAAAAAAACACTTTATTCAGCAATGGATGAAGGGACTTATTTCATTCAGAGATGCCACTCACTGGCCGACGAAAACCAGGAAAACTGGACTTTTAGACACATTTTTCCAGGAATTTAATATAATTTAATACAGGAATCATAGAATGAAAACCAGGAATTCCTGGTAAACCAGGAAAAGCATCACTGTTCATTAGTCTTAAATCTACATTGGAGAGAACAGTAAACTGAAGTCTGTCCATTCCAGACCCCTAACAACCCCCCCCCCCCCAAAGATAGAGCACATAAAATTCTCGCCCACTTAAAAACTACGTCCTGTCTCTGCTCTCTTCTTAACACGAACTACAGGTAAGTAACATAATTTATTTTAGGGGCAAAGGCAAAGTTTGATTAAAATTTGAATCAAAAGTTGGATTGAAATATTTCTCAGCAGCCAGCCTATATGCAAAAGGTTGGTGGAACATAGCATTTCTCATTTATTCATAACTATCGCTTCTCTCTTTATTCCAACCCCTCATTCTAGTTCTTTAACTCGAAAAACAAAATGAATACAAAGTTGGGCGGAAATGCTGATGTCATGCTCTGAGTCATCGACAACTACACCCCTAATGGTCAAACATCAAGAAATTTAAATGTCACCTCAATGATCAAAGAGCTCTGTGAGAGTGACAAATTCTGTATTGTTTAAACAGCAGGTCCAACATGTCTTTTTAGACAAAGATGTGGTGTGTTTTGCAGTTTTACCATGGCTACATATCAATTTCATTTTCTATGGAGCAATGCGGCCGGTCATACAAAAAAAGTTGGATATTTGTAATACAAAAAGGAAAGGTTCCTTCCATGCAGCATGTAACCTCATGTTTGCCACTTAGCGCCACCTTTCATGCTACAAGTGACAAGAATATATGGCGTTTGTAATGCTGTATGGAAGATAATAATTCATATTGAAGATATGCCTCATTAGCAGGCATCATCATTTAGTTCCGCCATTATAATTCCCTAGATCCTAATGCCCGTATTTACATCAAAATTTCCATTATTCTGGGTTTATTACTTTTATAATCCGACACTTATCTGTGGTAACCTAAGGGAGAGAAGGCCATCTCTCAACAGTCTTAGTTGTCGGAGCATTTGTTATAGATACTATCAGCTAGGCTAATCCCAATATTGATTCAAAACATCAGCATATATTGGCACTGGCAAAGTTATGGACTGATAACATACCCAGGCCATTACTCATAACCACCCAGCTCATGGTACAACAACAACGGATAAGAAAGAAGGTGGGGGAAAAAAAGACAAAGACTGAGATCTTCACAGTGTCTGGGGCACTACTGCACCATACCGCCCCCTACAGGCTGCAGCGGGAAGTAAATACGCTACTGACCCCTAGTGTCGGATTTGATATCTACAAGGCTAGGCTGGAAAACTACCCCTGAATTCCCCTCCCGCTACTCTCCCACTACATATGGGGCAGGTGGAAGCCTTGGTCAACTTGTTGGAAACTGTTGGATGTGCATGAGTGAGCACACTCTCCCAGCAGATGTTATCACTGATAGGTTATCTGAGTATGTGGGGGAGAGTGTGAAATGAGACTGAGACAGACAGAGTGCAGAATAAACATCCACTAATCACCCACAATTAAGGGATTATGATAAGAATCTCTTCTGTAATCCTCCCTCTCCCTGTCTGTGACCTGACCTTAACACAGCAGGAAGTAAGGGGAGAGGGGGTGGGGGGTGGGGCCCTATGCCTTCAGTTGATATACAGACAGCAGATGCCCAGCGTACTACAAGGCATATGGCGAACTACGATGTTTTTAGACCGGTAGGTGAGTGCAAGAGCACCAGCCTATGGTCGTCGGTGCTCATTTTCTTGAAAAGCTCATTTCCTTACACATATGAGCATTCACACACACAATGTGAGTGTATATGACGTAATAAGCACCAAAAAGGGCAGCACAATCCATATTTCGAATTTCAAATCTCGGAGTTAGATATGTATCAAAATTCGCTTTTTTTCTGACTACTGCCATAATATTCTCCAGTGAAAAAAAATACATCACTTCAATGCTACATCGTAGTATAGAGTAAAGATCTTTTACTGGTAGCTTGTGCCTTTCGCTTTTAGCCCTGCTATGGAAAATAGTTTGCGGTCATTTGATGCACATGTTCCAAGATGTCAAAGATGGACCTTAGTTTGCAGTCATTTTATGCACATCTGCCAAGATGTCAGAGATGAACTATGGTTTGCAGCCCTTAAAGGGTCAAGGATAGTGGTCCAGGCAGCACAGTGGTTCTATAAAGAGTGCATGAGCTAAGAAACGACTCTCCCCCATACACCCCCCCCACACACACACTTTGTCCTACTGCCTGCAGGGGCGTGGGAAGCAGTTTTAAAGTGGGTGGGACCAGGGGGGGTTTCTGAAATTTTTGACCTCCCTTTGCTTGACCTTTTAGTTTTGACCTTTTAACTCTTCCTTTACCAGAGTATTTCAGAGCAAATTTTTGGGTTTTAGTTTATAACATAAACTCTCAAAAACCGTTGGAATTATGTGAATATTCAAATTAGAAGGGAAATGGTGACCGGTTAAGCTAGGCTAATCAGTTAGATAGAACAACACCTGAGTTTCCTCTATCTAGTTTGATTAATGAGATATATCATCATAAAAGTGGTGATATGATGAGAAAAGTTGATCTCATGAGTTAACTTCAAACTGCAATATCTCAGCACTCCCTGTATCAATTGCAATGATGTAAAGTGTATATTGTAGTAAATATTCTGTTTAGCTGAAATTTTGGCAGATAATCAATTTTGGAAGACATTCTTTTTCGGTTACCATGGCAACCCAAACCATGCAAAATCGGCATTTTTTCATACCTGTTGCCATGGTAACCAACCAAAATGGCCAATAATGCATCAAAATACACAAATATTTTCCATGCCATTTTGTTGAGCATGAAAAAATATACAAAGTCAATTTTCATAAAAAAATTAATACTATTTGACATTTTTCATGATTTTTAGCCTAAATATTGATTAAATCTATAGAAAACTTTTAGGGTAGTTTAGGATTTTGTCTCAAGTTTGTAAAACTGCCATGCTAAAAGTATTAGAAATAGAGACAAACTGTTTGGACTCTCTGGAGAACTCAACTCAAGCTAGGTCTAACAAAAAATTCAAAGAGTTTCAATGGATTTTGTGAAAGTTATAGTGCATTCAATATGGGCCAAAAATCAGCAAAAATCGGCCAAAACTACGCATTAATGCGTAGTTGGTAAAGGAAGAGTTAAGGAGTTGGCCAAAAGTGGGGGGGGGGGACATGTACCCCCTGCTTTCCACGCCCATGGCCTGCCAATCACGTCATGGTTAGGCGAACAGAGACAGTATGGCACCAGTTGCAGTACAGGGTCATTCCACATTATTTCAACAAGTGGTCCTTGCATGACCTCCCTCAGATCTGGATACTGACCATTTATAAATGGTTAAAGGCTCAGCCAGATATGTACATCAATGTGCCATTTATAATGGAAATATAGAATGCGCGCAGTCGGCGTGAATAATCATGCAGCATTCGGCATTGTTGACAGGAAGAGGTGGGAGGGGATCCCGGGTGCCTGACACGGTCAGGCCGGTCTTCCTCCCCGGTAACATAATCGAGCGACCTCGAGTCTCATTGACCCTTGAACCACACTCTCCAGCCTGATGTTTGGTTTGTATATACTACTAACTATTGGCGAAAGATGCGACTGGAGACAGTTCGCATTCACTTCTCGTCTCGAGACTGACAGAAATGATGAAATAGCAATTGGCAGGGCAGGATTTGAATCTTTGATGGAGAATTACAGCTATCCTATGTACCCTTTGATAAAAATAATGACTGGAATCTGAATGTCACATCTTTTCCCCTCACATTCTGCTATGATTTATGGGCGGATGACTTCTGTACACATTTTACCAGTGCTGATTGTAAAAGAATCCCTTTTCAGCCCCTATATTGGCCATGTTACCCGACAGATCGAAACCGCTGCACGGTTAATGACCCTACAGTGAAGACCGTGCAGAGAGCTATACACAGGCCACATGATTTGCTGCTTTTGATTTTGGAGTGTAGCAAGTCATAGCTTGTATAACAGGAGCGGATTTATCAACATGATACACCAGTCTGGCATAATCTTCTCTAAATGAACCCCTTGGAAAGCTGGTCCCCTGGCACGCTGGCCCCCTGGCGTGCTGGCCTCCTGGACACCTGCCCCCCAGACACCTGGCCCCTGGACACCTAGCCCCCAGACACCTAGCCCCCTGGAAACCTGGCCCCCTGGTGACCTAGCCCCCTCGCTCCCAAATCTCCCTCCTTCATAAATCTATTCACTTAAGCAAGTCAAATGTCAATTCACCTGGAGTTAGTGACAAGCATCTGAAAATATGAGTCGGTTTGTGCATGCACAACTCAAAGTAGGTTGATGACTTTTTGTGTGTTTTTTCAAACAGCAAGCCAAGGTCCTGGTCTGACTTTTCTCTCTTTATTCTTATATGATTGAACAAAAGTGTCTCACATTAAGACGCTTTTGTTTAATCATATAAGAATAAAGAGAGAAAAGTCGGGCCTGGACCTAAGCCTATGGGGAAGTGGATTGGAGAATCATTCAAAAGCGATCAATTTTTTATTTGAAAATAATCATGGTAAATAGATGAGTGCATGTTTAGTTTTTTTCTTGCAAGAATATCCAGACAAATATATGAACTAATTGTCTATAACAATTTTATTAACGTATAACTTCTATTTCCTATAGAAAATGTACATTGAAAAATGGACTTTTGTTTATTTTTAAACTCCACCGCCAACCTGGCGGTATAGACTCAGGGAGACCCTGAGTCAAATATCAGGAACTAAAGGGAGTTTGAAGCTACAATTGTACATGTGGTCATAACCCATAAACATCTCACTATAGAAGAGAAATTATCCAGATCTGAGGGGTCATGCAGGGAAAGTTCTAAAAATCTGTCCATTTATAATGGGATTACCCTACAGTGAAGGCCATGCAGAGAGCTATACAAAGAATTAACTTAGTCTTTGATTTTAACCCTCCTGAAAACACCTTTTCTAGTAATATTTTGAACAAATTGAAACAGAATAGGAAGGAGAAATATGTCAAGAATTAGATAACAGAAAGAATGGAAAGATAATTCAACTTTACATAGCATTTTACTGAGCAGAAGTGATCTTCAAATTTTTGAGTTGCTTCTACCCACCCCAACACCATGAAGGGTATGCCTTTCTATATATAGATATATCTAGAACAGGCACACCCTAATAAAAAAACCTTCGCCTTATATACAGGGTATTACGGTACATCTATGTCACGGCAGACGAATACATTGTGGACAAAAATTTCGGCTCAATTTCACCATGCTATAAAATCATTAACTGTAAATATGAATCCTTTTGTTGGCCAGGACGACAGTAACACTGTAAAACCTCACATATAAGACGTGATTTACACATGAAACCTTAGATAAGCATAGAGATAATGCTTGTCTAAGATAAAACCGAATCCAGGTGTAGCAGTCAGAGCGTACCTTGAATGTGAGATTTTAATCTATGTTAATGAATGTTCAATTTTCAAACCCCATGTACATCTTACAGGCTATTCTTAAATTTAGTTTGTGCCTACCGTAATCTCTCGCGTATAAGGCGCAGCTCGTGTATAAGGCGCACCCCCAACTAAGAGAGGACTGTTTAACTTATAGGGCGCACCCATAAAGGCTGAATTTAGTAAGATTAATACTTTTCTATAATATAAAAAACCCACGTATAAGGCGCACCCCAAACTCAAGGCAATTTTAGTCCCACATATAAGACCCAGCAGCATTTTGTTTGGCCTATAAGACGCGCCTTCTACGCGGGAGATTACGGTAGTTAGGGAGTGGTCATATTTTAACAACAGGGGGGGGGGTTGGTGAGTTTGTGGGGGGGAAAAAAGATTTCAGACCCCTCTTAGGGTGGGGGGGGGCAAAAAAGGTTTTGGCCCGTTTGAATGAAAAAAGCATGTGCGCCGCCACTAAAGAATAAAAGGGGGGGGGGGTCAGAAAAATTTAAAAACCCTCGGAGGGGGGGGATGAAAAAATGTTCGCCGCGCATGCGCGAAATGTACCAACCACCCCTGTTACTTAAAAGTTACCACTCCCTTATACACAAGGTGTGCTTTAAGTTTATACACCTGTAAGGTTTTACGGTAGCGCCACAATCCAGCAGATGCACTAAAATACATTATGTTGACTCAGTCTCTGGAAACATACATGATGACAAAAAGGTCCTGTTCTTATATGTGTAGCCCTTTCTACCTCACACGATACCTCTACCTTTAGTTTCTTTGTGTTTTTATTTTATCATTCGCTTCCTGGTTGACATACATAATGGTCCCTTTCTCCCACCCAGGCCTCTTTAGACTTACCTTAAAGTTGTTACAGATGTGAAAGCAGTGCTTGGTCTTGGTGTCCGACTCCTTCTGACTCAGCTTCTTAACAAATAGTCTTTCTTTGGTGCCTGGGAAGGGCTGGAGGAAGAAATGGAAACTCATTTTATGTTCAATTTCTTATATTTTTCTTTTATTCTTTGTATTCTGGGGGTATCACTATTCAGTGTGTTTACCAGGCTCTAGTTACAATGAATATACCGTGGGAAAGAGCTCCACATCTGATTTGCATGTCAAATAAGTTTTTTTACTATCGTAAAACTGCGCATACAACCCGCAGCTTATAGACCATTTATAGAACCTTAGTTGGCTTTTAGAATCATCCTGAACTCAAGGGGCGTCTTACACGAGGGGTTTAACATACAAAGACTATACGGTCTTAGCAGGATTAATTATTAGCCAATGAAATAATGTGAATGATTCACTGCGTTCCTCTCGGGGGCCAACTGGTACCCATATGATAGGTCTTATCAGTAGAACTCGCTGATAACAAGCTCCAGCAATGGCGGCGCCCATGGGACAACCTGCTACCTCGGAATAGTGAAGGGATGGCAACCTCTTCAGACCCCTAGGTACGGCTTATAGCTTATCTACAAACTTAGATTGTGGCTTATATGTTGGTGCGGCTTATATAAGGTGTTTTGCGGTAGGTCTTATAGAATGGCCAAAAACAGGTGCGTCTGTGGTCGCCTAGGTCTGAAATTCCAGGTAAGATACTCCAGGCAATATGTGTCTTGAGGACGCATACATTTTTTAGAGTCGGCGAATGCACTGGTGATGGATTTCTTATGGGGAAGTGTTGATAAAGGTCTCCAAATTAATGATATATCATTTGTGAATGTTGACATGCATGTGCATGTTTCATCTCATTTCTTTCTTAACCTTAGACATGTTGTAACTGAGAACTGACAACCCATTTTTGTGATCGAAATCTAATTTAATATTTGACCCTACACGACTGAAGGTCCCCGAGGATCTGAACGATGCACTCGGCGATGATGTACGATCATGACGATATAAAGGGAAGATAACCCCGGATGCAGCCTGTGGTCTATAATTGACTAATCTTTAATATCTCCATCATTTGGCTCACCTGTGTCTTGTCTATGATACAGAACATCTGTTCGTCCCTCACCATCAGCTGGTTTGGTCGTTGTGGTATATAAAAGATTTGTGTCAACTTGCTCTGCCGCCTCTGCCACTGAGTGTTGGGGGAAGTGTTGAAATGTCGACTCCACAATGTGTACTCTTTCTGTTCAAAATTGTACTCAACAATCTGCAGGGAAAATTAGAAGGAGTTTTATGAGTGCTCGGAGATAAAATCTTCTGGTAATGCATATGCAACATGTTTATGTTGTTTTCTCATGTTTGTTTTTTTGTTTATTCATCATTTATTTTTTTCTTTTATACACTGGATGGCGACTTATGCAAACTCCAAATAGCATTGTCCTTTTTTTAAGTATTGGATGGCAACTTTTTGAAACTGTAGGTTGCATCGTCCATTTCCTTGTAATACCCCGGTAGTCACTGCTAGCTGTGCCTAAACCGTGCTGCCACCTTGTGGTTGAAGTAGCCATCAAAACTTTAGGGAACTCTGATGGAACTCACCCGTTGATCGCAATAGGAGACAGCAATCTCTGGTGACGAGGGATGGAAACCGATAGCTGTTGGTTTGAACTTGTATGACGGTAGACTACACACGTACTGGGAAAAGCAGAAAAGGTATACATGTACTGAGATACGCAGATAGTTGATAAGAGTTAACATCAACGCTTTTATACACTGCTCTCACTCACTGGTTTACTTAGGGATTGCACTGGCAAAAACGAACGATCATTTACAAACTTCAAGAATGAGAACACTCGAACATAAATGCTCGGACAAATACTCTTGTGTATGCAAATGATTACTCTGTGAGTAATACCTTTGTCCATGCATATAAAGTATGATGTACTTAACATTCCTGCATTATCATAGCTGTGGCTTATCTTATTTGGAAATTCATTATTCTCTCTCTTATATCTGTGTTCCAATATTACCTCCGGCGTCAGAAGATTTAGTTCACAGGACATCGATGCTACTCACTTTATGTTTGGACACTTTGTAAACATGGACATTATTTTGTTGATCAGCGACTGCGAAGAACCTGCCGCTGGGGCTGACAGCCAGGAGATGGATCCCTGCAGCCACATCTGTAAATGCAATATGGCAGGTCACTTTCACACCTTAAGAATGGTTTGTATAAGGTGATTTAGACTCCTTGAATACAATGTCTTGCTGTATGTTATCAAGGATTGGGAATGCACCGCCTATATATCATTTCCAGGCTGCGTTATATGATGTCATAGGTCCTCTTACAATTGTTTCATTTTCCACATCCAAATGGTTTGTAAAGCTATGGTAAAGTATAAGGTATGAAAACTCGCCATGGCTACTAGTATATTCAAACATAATGCCAAACCATGGTATGTCACACTTCCTAAATGTCGGTATGAGTCGCCAATTGAGTACAGATGAGTTGCTCACTAGCGCTGCATTGGTGCATAATCATAACAAAGAACAAAGAACCTCTAGGCATCATGCCATCCTTAAAGCTTTAAGTGTTAAATTCTATAAGATCCATATCTTACCTTTGAGAGGTGTGTGTGTGTGGAGGAGTTGTGGTTTAACACTGTCTGTACTTATCACCTGTATACTACCACTGGAGGTGGCTGATATGAGCTGAGCTCCATCTGGTGTAAAACATAGACACTGCGCGGGCAGTGTGTCAGGCGGTTGGTATCGGACGCGGCTAACTGACACCTTGGGCACCATCAGGTCCGCTTCCTCCTGTGAAGGACAAGGGTTAATACAGGTTACTCAATGATGATGTTTTAGGAAGAGGTCATGAATGTGATGTTCTCAGCATCAAAGGAGTTTCAGAATCAGTGAAGTAGTACTAGACTTGATTACAGGTGTCACCACCAGTCTCATAATACATGTAGTATTTCAGGACTATCACTGGTATTCCTCGCTTGTTGAGATGTTTCGATACATGACTATTTTGCCTTGGCAAATATAAAAGAACTGAGAACTGTTAATACAAGTCAAAGTTTAATAGATGCTAAGTGAACCATTAACTTTTTTTTCGAAAGATTTACTAGAATACCCACCAATGTAATGTTGAAGAGGCGTATTTGGTAGGCATCGGAGTAAGCCACCCACTGTGCATCCTGGGATATAGCTGCAGAGACAATCTGCTCCCCACCTTTAGACTTGAGTTGCAGTAACCGCACTGGGTTGTTCCTTAATGCTAACACGTCACCGTTCTTTTCTGTTTATAGAGAAAAAAGGCACGGTTTCAAGCGACATAATTAAAAAAATGATTATGATTGAACTGTTCCAGCAAAAACCTGTGGGTTAAAAAATGATTAAGATAAAATCTCTAGCACAGATGTAAGCCCCTTGGAAAGTTACTACCGGTACCAGAAAAACCCACATATAACAATTTTCAGATCCAATTTGCTTCTCATTGGATTGTCCAAAAGCCAGAATAAGTCCGACTTATGTGTAGGATTTTACAGATTTACATGTACAAAGGATCATATACCGCAAGCTAGTTAAGACACATGAATAGTTAGTTACCTGAGGTTCTGTTTGTAGAACCCAGTTTCCATAACTCTAGGTAATCCCCGTATCTGAACATGATGACATTGGCTGAAACAGCGGTGTAAACGACCGGCACCTACACAATACAAAACAAGACTGCTATAAATACAGAAATTAACCTCGCAAGGTATATCTGAAACTTCATTTGGAGCTAGGCTATATCGACTTGGTTCCTTCTCGTGAAATAATGTCCAGTATCTAACCCATGAAAAACGGTGTAACTGCTTGGACTTGCTCAGGGACTATCGACTGCACAACTTGACGAGTGACGGTTAATTTGTGGTACTTAGGGAGTGATCATTTTTTAACAACAGGGGGGGGGCCGGTGGGTTTGAGGGGGGGTCAGAATTTTTTCAACCCCTTGACCGGGGGGGGTCAGAATATTTTCAATACCTCTGATGGGGGGGCTCAAAATAATTTCACCTGTTTTCAGTGGAAAACCCCGCGCGTTACTATAGGCTAAAAGGGGACGTTCGCACACGATTTTTGTCCCTTATGGGGGGGGGGGGTCGAAAAAATTTTACCCCCTCGAGAGGGGGGGTCGAAACCCACCAGCCCCCCCCTGTTGTTAAAAAATTATCACTCCCTTATATGGCAAGAAAATCTTCAATTATGGGGAAAATAATATTACTGTTACCGTAATCTCCCGCGTATAAGGCGCACCCCCAACTCAGGGAGGCCTGTCCCACGTATAAGGCGCACCCCTAAGGGCAGATTTTTGTTAATTTAGTAATGTTCTATAGTAAAAATACCTCCCTATAAGGCGCACCCCAAACTCAAGGCAATGTCCCTCCCACATATAAGACTCAGCAGCATTTTGTTTGGCGTATAAGACGCGCCTTATACACGGGAGATTACGGTATCTACCAATTGGGCATACAATGCTGACTATGAGAAATTGGTACAGTTCCTAAGAAAAAGGCATACCTGAGGAATGGCAGGAATCCGGTGCCACTTCTTGATTCCTTTTTCTGCCGCAAGATGGTTGTAGATTAACTGTGTGTCCACGCCTTTATGAGGGGAAGAGAAATCAGATGATGATTGCTATATACCCCGGGCTATATACATACTGGTGTCAAAAATGAATACTTTTCATCTCACACTTTTTCCTTCAATGTAAAATTACCTGCAAGGTGTCCAATCGTCCAGTATTCATCTTGCTCAAATAGTGATGTACATACCATGAAGTTTTATTTCTACATGTAGAATATGAATTATTTACAAGAACAAAGGAGGTAAGTTACAATGAAATAACCTTTTTCCCCTTAAATCTCCTCTTGATCTTGAAAACATTTAAAGCACCACACTAAGACCCCCTACAAACCATGTCACCAAATAGGTTAACCTACCTGCAGACACAACATGTGAGTCGGTGAGGGTGAGTGCGCGTACGTCATGCGTATGCTGGTTACACACATTGGACCGCACCCAGCTCCGCCAGTCGCTGTTGGCATCAGTAGCAATGAATTCAAACTGCACCAGAGTAGGATCTACACCACTTGAGAAAACTGATGTACCCTCCTGAAATGAATGAATATTATTTATGTGCAGGTGATCAATGTATTTGTGTTCAGGTTTAATGATAGGAATTCTTTGAAAAAGTTTCAGGGATATATTTTGTAAAAGATTGACTACGTTATATCTACTGTATAAGATGCGGCTTATGGGCGAGGATGGACCCCTTGTCTACCTTATATGACTATCTCAAAGTCAGGTTGTGCCTTGTATAAAGCCAGGTTAGTTCACATAAGATTAGTACTAAACTGGCGAAAATCAAGTCCCATGACTTTTCCATGAAGGGAGGGTGCGCCTTATACACGAAGTATGCCTTATAATACACAAAGCATTGCGGAAAATATAGGAATTCTCACCTTTTCGACTGCCACAGCTAAGACATCTGCTTTGTGTGACTGGAAGCCCTTTAAAAAGAGAAGAGGGATATTTTATTTTAATGTAATCGGTTCTAAGTTATCTATTTCATGAGTCACGGTGTTTATGCCATATCATATGTCAACTAATTCAATGCAATAAACTTATGGCTTCAATTTTCCATACAATGGATTTATATAATTTATATTTTGCTTCGTGTCAACAATTGTTTACACATGGATATAAACTGGTTTACCCTTATCAAGGTGCCCTGCTTTCCGTTCCAGAAACTAGTCTTTCCTCTTGAATCGCCACTGACGATGGTGAAGTCCCTGGTAATGAAAATATAGGAAGGGCAGTAAAACACCTGCACAATCGACCGTTTATCTTATCTATAAGCCATGTTGGATAATATAGAAACTCATACTGCTACACTCATATCCAAGTTCGGTTGTGTGGTTTAAGGATTTACACTGCAAATCATATTCAGCTGTCAGTAAGTATAGTAGATGTCAAAAACTGATCTCACATAAATATAATTGGTCAAACCAATTACTACATTTTATAATGCTTCACAGTAAATAGATACAAATTCATCCCTTACTTGGTGACAGTCACAGCCCAGACGATGGTTTCCTTGTTCCTCTCGGACCGTCCCAGGGTAAGACGCTGTACGGCGTGACCAGATTCAACACTCCATACGCGAATGTTATCTACACCGCCCGTCACAATACGCCTCTCACCACTATGCCAAGCCACTGACAGTATACGACCTGCACAGAAATACATTTGTATATACACAATATGAGACTAGGTCCTTAGTGGGGTGACCCCTGCTTAATCTGGTACCTTGTGAGATAAAGACTGATACCAGCCAGCATGATGGGTACCAGGTGTTATGTAATGCACCCTTTCAAAAAGTCTGCACTGAATGATGGAAATAAAGTATCCGCTAGGTCGGTATAAACCAGACAGGTCCAACCCTGCCTTAAATCGTCAGTGGATCAGGGCTTTAAATTGGTTTTCATCGTAGTCATCTCAATGAGATAGCAAACTGGAGTCAACTGTAAAAGGAAGTATGTAATCAATGTGAAACTTACCTTCTTGTCTGTCCAGTGCCCGTGAGTAGAGGGCACCTTCACCAGTCACCTCAAATAGGACAACACAACCGTCTTCCGTCCCAGCCTAGAATAAGACATACATATATAAAACTGTTTTTTGATTTCCCAATTCAAGACAGAAATATGGCAATTAAAACTATTCACTATACAATATAACAAGTTTATATTGTAGTGGTGCTGCATACGCTGCTGTACCTTTTTGGATTCATTTTAAATCTATTTTATCATTTTTACTCATCCAATAGATGGATAATTGAGCATAATGCCAAATACTTACCGCAATATGCGTCTTTTCATCATTGATGGTTAAACACCAGATTGCACCTGCATTAGCTGATACACTATACTGAAAACGTAAAAAAAAACTTTGTTCTCAAGGCTGATGATGAGTTTTTGAAACCCCACATATAGGGGCAGGCCCCAATCTACATCCACAGAGGGATTTTGCCGGAATTCAGTGCTATGGAAACTGACGTTTGAAAAATAACGAGAGGGAAAATAACTTATGTAAAAATCAATATATCCACTTCAAAAGTACATTTTGTAATGTGTAATACACATAGAAGTCAGAAGCATATACCAAAAGTCATCATTATATTCTCAGCATCTCATGAATAATCCACACTCTCAATAATTTGTCGTTTGTAAGCCGCACCTGGAGTCTCAGCTTTCAAATGAGTGGCACTGCTCTATACTAAATAATTAAACACACAGACTTCGGGAAGCTGGCAATGGAAATAAGTGATTGCTCTTGTCATAAATGATGTCACAGTAATTATATGGATGAATCAATTTTTACCTTTGAAGTCAAAGTAAGAAGATCATATTCCTGAAGGCTGCCATTGAGTCCGGCCGAGAAAAGGCGTGGTCCACACCATACGAGGCCCTCCACACTGTGTCCTGGACTGGTTGGGATGGTCTAGAAAAATGTTTGGATGATTTTAATTATTTGCAACAATTCTCATAAAAGTGCTCCATAATAGATCTGTCACAACATGTGTTGGCTGATCTACCTCTACCACTAATGTAGACGATTGGTTATGACTGGTAGTACCGTAAACTCCCGCGTATAAGACGCGTCCTCTACACCAAACAAAATGCTGGGGGGTCTTATAGCTTTCTCTCAAGTTGGGTGTGCGTCTTATACGAGGGGTAATTTTACTATAGAACAGTACTGGATTTACAAAATTGAGCATTAAAATGTGCGTCTTATACGCAAAAATGCATGTGCTGAGTTTGGGGTGCGTCTTCTACGCGCAGCACGTCTTCTACGTGGGAGATTACGGTAGTACCCATACACACTTGATAATCAGCTACGGTATTGATTAATTAAGGGTGGGGATAGGATCTGGAGTTGATGTGAAGGTAAATTTTCCTTCAGAATATTTTTGAACAAAGACCTAAAAAAAGCTCACCTTTTCATGGTACCAGTTGTCTGTTAGACTCCATATTTCTATAGAACCGCACGCTCTATAAAAAAGAAATGTAACAATTTGGTGAAATAATTCATAGTTCAGATGTTGATCATATCAGCATGCAATTGAATCCGCCAGGTAGAAGTCTGACCTGCAATATGTCCATTAATTTGAATACAGGGGCACACAGTTTTATTAGATATATATTCAGGGATGAAAGTAGACTGTGTGAAAAAATCTGAAGACACATTTAGAAATCCTGCATTTATTGTAAAACACTAACGTAACTTTGATGCAAGAAAAGAAATTTGGTTAAATCTATGAGACACTTCTGGTTCAAAATATTCTGAAATCAGACAAAATTCTGAAAACTTACATCCATGTACATTACCGGGTATTATACAGAAACGAAGCAGGGAATACAGGGTAGTTTGAAATTGAAGTGTAATGAAAAGTTCTTACCGTGACACTGCAAGGCGTTGTGAAGATTCTTCATATGCTAGACAGTGGATAGCACCAGGAACATAATCAAAGAACCGGACATGGTGCACTCTGAATTCGCCCATTGTGAGAGTTTATCTGGAAAACAAAGGAAAGTGGATCCTTCATAAGCTTGCGGTCAACGTTCGTCTATAAGCTCTGAATACTTATTATATAGGTGATTTTCTCCACAAGTGCCAAAAAAAATCAGATTTTTTTCAAAATGCCAATAAAAAAGTTGAGCGGAAAACAAACATACCGTAATCTCCCGCGTATAAGGCGCACCTCGCGTATAAGACGCACCTAGAGTTTTAGAATATAGTCAAATAAATTGAAAATTCATAACTTTTGTTCTACTGGATGGATTTTGAAAATTGAAAAAGCTGTGTGTACCTAAGGCACTCAGGAACCTCCTAAACCCACCTATATCACATGAGGACTTAGGGGGAGTGTAAGATATCAAAAGAAAGCTCTTGATCTCCCCCTTGTGGATCCAGGGCGAACTAAAACCTCTCGTATAATCTTGGAGATTACGGTAGTGCATCACATGTACGCGGACGGCGGTTTCCATGCCAACGTACACTGGAGGGCATTGGAAAACCCCTCTTAAGCATTTCCTAAGGCTGAGGGAATCATACGTCAGAAAACTTGCTATGTTTATCTTTAGCTTTAGGGTAGGGCCCAAAAATAAGGTTAGGTAGCTTTACCTGTACACAGCATTATTTATTCTAGGCCTTGACATTCTCCTAAACAGTTCAGCCTAATATCAGGATGTGGCTTAAACACTGGTGTAGCTTATAGGCAAGGATTTGTGGTATGTTTAGACTCCTAGGTGACAGGGTTTCAGGAACAGAATGATAAAATATATCTGACCAACCCGACATCAGGTGTGACTTTCTGCAGAAGTCCCCCCTGACGTTCAGGCCATTTCACTGGGGGGTATTCTACGGGGGAGTGATTCGGCGTACTGTATCTATGTGTAGCCCAGAATGTAGTCCCAATATTTAGGACACTCAGGAATCGCTCAATGTGTACACTTGGAGCCATAACGGTGACTTGATCACATAGAAAGCTAAGTTTTTTTCCAGAGCAGCAGACAATGTTTATCAACCGGCAGCCACCATTTCAGCCTAGATCCTGTTCTCTCCAATGTCATTCAGGGCGTAACGCTAAGCCTACTTTGAAGAGCGCCAGAAAGTAGTTCCAAGAGTGCGACCTGAATGCCTGAGTGGACTCTCGCTAGGAGTCGGCTCTGGGGCCAGTATGATATCTGACTTGGGAGTGGGGGGGGGGGAGGGGGAAGGTCGGGCCCCAGGTCAGGGGCCGATGTCCAGTCTTGCACTGGGACTAATCGAAAGAAAAGTTAACAAGACAAATAGCACTGATTGACCTACCAAACCAGGCCCAGGGACCTTGTGTTTACACTTTCAGGACAGGGTGTATGTTGACTACACCCTGTCATAAATAGGTCATAGATAAGTGCACCGTGAGGTGCAGGGGCCCTAGGCTAAGGGAGTGGTCATTATTTATCAACGGGGGGGGGGGGGGTTGAGGTGGGGTGCAAAAATTTTGACTGCCGTTGATGAACTGATGGGTCTTTTGCTCAGCGTCAGGAATGTAGTTACGATTGTTAATCTGTCACTTTCGATATGCTGAGTGCCCATGAAACCCTATAGCGATTAGGGAGTGATCATTTTTTAAAAACAGGGGTTGATGGTGGCTTTACGTGCAGATACGCGAAAAACTTTATGACCCCCCCTTCTTGAGGGGGTAACATTTTTTTGACTCCCCCAAAAAGGGGCGAAAATCGTGCGTGAACGTGCCCTTTTAACCTAGAGTAACGCGCAGGGTTTTCCACTAAAAACAGGTGAAATTATTTTGACACCCCCATCAAAGGGGTTGAAAAAATTCTGACCCCCTCAAACCCACCGCCCCCCTTGACCTTGTTGTTAAAAAATTATCACTCCCTTATTGAGTTGGAAAGTTCAACAACAGGAATGATAGTTATTGATAGTATGATACTGATTCATCTGGACGAAAAGCAAAGATTTGTTTATAGAGGGCGCCACCACTCACCTACGGCAGGGCACGGCAGACATACTTTGGAGGTGAATAACCAACCAGCACCTGTCAGTGGCAATCTATGGGGGCTGACCGTGATGGTACAGATAATTTAAATTTTCTTCTAGCGAGTAATCTTAAGGTCTGGGTGGATATTGTGTATGAATAGGATTACATTTCGATCAGTAGATTTTGAAAGAAGAAATTTTAAATTCACTGCTCCACTGCACCTCTTTTCTGCCTTTCCCGCATAGGCCAAACCAAAGATTTAATCATTTCAAAATCACATTTTGCCGTATACTACCTATTCCAAACTTAAAGCGAGTCATAATCATATAACAAGCTACCACTGTGTTAAGTCTGGGATTATTCTAGGAAGGGGAAAGCATCAAAAGTTATATTTTTTGTAAGTGGTGGATATCAGCGCTGCACCCTCCCTATGGTAGCTGTGCGTGAGTGTTCACCTCCATTAAATGGTGGTGCTACCAGTTGCAACAGGGTGGAGACAACTTTTACCACCTGTAGGTTCTTTTTCGTCCGTACCAATAGTGAATGATACCAGTACAGTGCAGTACCCGGTAGTTGTTTGCGTCGTAAACTTGGTCATGGTACTCCGTAGACACTCTGAGGGAACCTCAGAGACCAAGTGTGTTTGTTGTAGTCTGTTTGGTCAGCCAATCCGGCAGAGTGGCCATTTCTCACAGAAGTACTTACTGTCAGTTCCAATGCTTCCACCAACACTTCCCTCAATGTATATCCAAAGATTCACAATACACAAAGCACTTGAAATACTTGTGATAATTAATAATCCAGGTGATTTTCAAATCTCCCTCCCTAACTCCAAATAATTGTCTGCCATCTTGAAGCCAGGTGTAGCCACCTAGTGCCAAAAAGACTACACTATTCTTGGTTGGTTAGCCCTATGATTTTAAGAGCAGGTTAACACCAGGTAGCACCCCAGCATGTTGATAATGGAGGCCATTGAGGTAGTGATATCTAAGCTCAAGATAAACATGTCAGATTTATTGGATATATCTCATGTTTCAGTCAATATAAGCTGATGTACATGAAAACTACATGTTTGTGAATAGGAGGGACAATATCCAGGAACTGACAGTGAGTACTTAGTTCAGACTTGCCATGTGTTTGTGCCACTATACTCGACTTGTATACATAGATAGAACTAAACGACCGTGGTGTACGAGGTGGCCGATCCACCACGAGGGGGGGGGGTGTCCCCCCGAGGGGTGGAGCGGCCACCGAGGACACCAGGGGAGTTTAGTTCTATATTTATTTTATGTTTTTAGAGTATTTAATTAACTGAAAATTAACAAAATCCATTACCGTAGTGCCCCGTACAAGTGCCGGTCCGCCATTTTTAATGTTTACATGCACCCAGAACGAGGCTGCAGTGGTGGATCTGCCGCTGTGGTGGATCGACACACGTTACGCCACTGGGGGTGTGGCGATCGGCCGCGCAATGCTATCTCTACGGGAAGAAGTTATTCAGATAAAATAAATCTTGGATCCTGCCTGCCCGGGATTTCGGCCTAGCCCTAGCATTTTTATTGATCCTAGACTCACAAGATCGTCATCATTATATATGTGTGAATGCCTAAGATAGCTTAAAAGTTTAAGTGCCCTGACTTGGCTTAACTTAGCTTAATATATAATTAATCGAGGACTTACCCAAGTAAGTGTGAAGATTAATTGTTGTTCTTCAAGCAACACCAGAGGGTTGCGGAGTACACAGGAGATGTCGCTTGCACCGGAAGTCAGTTCGTAGCATGCGGACAGTGGGTCGTGCTGAAAATTAATAACATGAGTACACAGGAATCCTACAATGATATTCGCTTTTCTGATGTGTTGTAGTTTTAAGATTATGATTGAACAGTAATCTTATTATTCTAGGGAGGACACGGGCGGGCCTGTGTACTCCGCAACCCTCTGGTGTTGCTTGAAGAACAACAATTAATCTTCACACTTACTTGGGTAAGTCCTCGATTAATTATATATTCTTCGACGCAACACCAGAGGTAGTTGCGGCAACTACACAGGAGACTTCAAAGTTCAGCAGAGCCACTGTGAGGATTAACCCTTCCCTATGGTATGGTCCCCGGGGCATACATAGTACCTTCCGTCCAAACCCACACACGGAGTCATGAACTCATGATTAGTTCTCAACTTCTACTTTATTGACTATACTTTGCTGGCTATGCTTTTCAGCCCAGCTTAAACAATATCCCTTTCATACAGACAACGGGCGACTAGCAATCTCTTCTGATGGGCAAGTAAATAGCACCTATGTTACCTATATTGGTGTAAACCGTACATGAACAAGTAAATATATATATATCTGACCAGTAATTTAGCACCGTAACCCTGGTAGACCAGTGAAACCTGCAGACGTCCCCACGGGACTTGGGAGAATTGTCTTTTCATTCAACCGAGTCCTCTAACAAGATCCTCCCTAAAGTTTTTGGGGGCTTGGGATCCTCTATGGGCTTGTTGTAATGCCTCGCCATGGTCTTGGCTGATTTCCAAGATCCGTGGCGAAGCATCACCGCCGTGGACACCCCAAGTCTTCCTCCAGCGGAGGTGCTGGCCCCTCTGGTGGAATGTGCTCGGTACACTCTTGTATCAACCCCAGCCGCTGACAAAACTGCGAGTATCCACCTTTTTGATGAATCCTGAGATATCTCCCCAAACGGCTTGCGAAAGGACAGGAACAGAGAATTTTTCTTTTTCCCTGACTCGTCCTTCCTATGTTGTCTCGTGACCTTAAGGTAGTGCTTTAGGGTACAGGTCACACAGAGAGCCTCTTCCTCATGGAATGGTTCCAAAACCAGTTCTTTGAGGGGCTCCCCCGTGCGTGCCGTCTTCATCAGGCCTTTCAACACAAACCTCACAGATCCCGAGCGCAACCAGACCATGTTGCGGAGATCCATCGCTGGGATGACTTGGCCCCTCTGGCCCGACACCAGAAGCACCAGCATAACTAACTTGAACCCCAGGAATTTTAAAGTCAGGTTTTCATTTGGACCCCATCTTCTAAACATATCAAAAACCAACCTGACATCCCAAAAGGTATTGTACCTGGGAGATGGGGGGTTCTTTCGGTACGCTGTCCTCACGGCTCTGCATACCCAGTAGTCACAGCCTATAGTTTTGCCGTTCTCTAGCTTATTAACCAGTACAGACAGCGCACATCGGGCCGCGTTGATGGTCCCGAAAGCCCTCCCCATCTCCGAGAGGAGCCTAAGGAATCTGCAGACTTCAAAGGTTGAGGGGCTGCGCAAGGAAACTCTATGAATAATGCAAAAAGTGTTCCACTGTGACATGTATGTTTCATATACCTTCTTTGTCCCAATGGACCAGCTTTCTAGAAGAAAGCGTGCAGTTTTCCTGTCGCAGCCCCTGTTTTGAACCAGGTCTTGTTCTAAAACTTTAAAGCCTTTAAAGGCAGCCTTTGCATGAACCCCTCGTCTATTGTTGGTCTTGCAGGGAGGAGGTTCCCTCTCCGGCTGTGCACTGTTATCATTTCGGCTGCTCCTTTGAGGAGAGGGTACCATGGCTTCGATGGCCAGTCCGGGACGACCAGGACCAGCCTTCTAGGGTTTTCCGCTTCTAGTTTTCTTAGCACACGGGGAATCAGACTGAAAGGAGGAAACGCATAAGCATTAATTCCCTCCCAGGGCATTGACATGGCATCCACCCATGCCGCTCCTGGGTCCGGCTTCCAGGAACAGTATTGGGGACACTTGTGGTTTGTGCGAGAGGCAAAGAGGTCCCAGTCAGGCGTGCCCCATTTACGGACAATTCTGCGGAACACTCGGTCGGCCAGGCCCCATTCTAGGTTGTCATTAAACACCCTAGACGCTCTGTCTGCTTTTATATTAAGAATACCGGGCACATAGGATGCCGTGACCCAGGATCCCCTTGCCTCTGCCCAAGCCCAGATAAATTTTGCTATCTTATCGCAAGCAGGAGATCGAACACCCCCCATTTTGTTCACATAATGCAGGGCAGTCATATTATCGGTCCGAACATGCACGTGACACTTTTCCATGTCACCTAGACTATGCAGGGCGAGGTTAATGGCCCGAAGCTCCAGGACATTTATATGGTCCTTTTCCTCAGGCAGCCATCTGCCCCCTATGGTGTGTTTCCCCAGATAAGCTCCCCAACCGGCCATGCTCGCATCGGTGTCAATGGTGATATCTGGGGCCCTGTTTCTTATGCGACAAGCAGTGTGTTCCACATTGTCTAGCCACCAGCGGATATCCTCTTTGGCCTCCTCCGTGAGCATCATGAGGGCGTCAAAATCACCTCCGAACATCCTGAGGGCTCTATTTTTACATCTTTCCAAGACTTTTATGTGGGCTAGGCCATATTCCACACCTTTTGCATAAGCAACCATCATGCCCACCAAACCTGCCACTTCCCGTATACACATTTCGTCCTTATCCAGAATATCTGTTGCTAGTGACCTGAAGTTTTCCACTTTCCCAGTAGGTAGCGTTACTTCCATTTTTCTTGTGTTTATTTTGAACCCCAAAAACTCTAGAGAAGTGGTAGGCGTGGTGACAGACTTTACTGGGTGGACCACCAACCCAAGTCCATCCAGCATTTCGGCTAAAGCCTTGGTAGATTTCCAACACTCATCATACGTGTCCCCAACAATAAAAGTATCATCTATGTAAGGGAAAGCTATGCACCCCTGTCTACGTAGTGTGGCAAAGACAGGAGCGAGTAGTTTCGTGAACACCCTTGGCGCACACGCCAAGCCATTCGGAATGACACGGTACTGAAAAAGCCTGTTTCCCCAGACAAACTTGAGGTACTTGCGATCCTCGTCTCGTAAGAGAAAAGAATAGTAAGCATCTTTTAAATCAATCGAGGCCATGAAAGACCCCTGTCTCACTAGATCTAATGCAGTTTGTAAGCTCTCCATTTTGAAATGTTCATAGGGAATCAGCTTGTTCAGCTCCGTGAGATCCAGAATGATGCGAACTTCACCATTGGCTTTCATTCTGGGAAATATGCAAGAAATCCAGTCACCCTTTTCCCTGTTAGTAACTTCAATCACACCTTTCCTTAACATTCTCTCTATCTCCTCGTCCATAACTGAGTGATTTACGTCTTTGATCACATAAGGATTGGGAACCCTTCCCTGGTTTGGGCATTCCAGGAACGGAATCTCAATTCCCTGTACATTTTTCAGTACCCAGGGGTCGGAGGTGAGATCCTGCCAGCGGGCAGTGGAATTCGCTGTTTGGCCAGCGTAGAAGTTATTGGGGGTGTTATTCAATGTCAGGTTCAGGCATACTGGATCAGGTAGACAGACCTGCTCTAGTCCTTCTTGTACTTGGTACCTGCTCCTCGTCCCCTGGTAGGGGCCCCGCCCCGGCCTCGGCCCCGACTGCGACCTCTGCTCCGGTAGCCTCCGCCTCCGCGGTCGGTCCCGCGACCGCGAAAATCCGACCGTCGCTTCTTTGTTGGGTATGATTTTCGGAACCTGGATTTCGTGGTGCGGGGTCTGAACATTATCTTTCTTGTCTTTTCCAGCTGTTCCTTGGTGTCGGCCGCTATTTTTAGTGCAGGTCCGAAGAGGGTAGGACCTCCCATGGGGCCCTCCATCACCTCCTGTGAGACGTCCTTGTGAATATGGACCCTAAGATTCTCCCGTCTCCGCCGGACCAGTGAGTTATTGGCGTAAGCCAACAGCTCCAGCGCCCGCAATGCCGACTCCCCAGTGTCGTTGAGGTCCTCGTCTGCCTCTCCCCTCTTCACAACCTCTTCTAAGAGCGGGAAGAGCGCAGTCATTGCTGACTGTATAGCAGTCTGTGTTTTCATCAGATAGTTATCTGGGACGATATATTTGAGGTAGTCCTTCTGCAGCTCCTTCTTTATTGGTGGGTCAATGTCAGGGATCTGCATTGCACTCACGTTCTTTGGTGGCGGGTACTTCTCGGCCAGCTCGTCTCCTTTTTTCGGGTCAGCAGAGGTCAGGATCAACCTTTCGACTAACGTCGCCAGTGACTTGTCAATTTTTTGCGACTTGGGGGGTCCGTCGGACTTCTCTATCAGGGACTGTGCCCCTTCCGCAAAAGCACCAGCTTTCTTTCGTTTGAAGTCTGGTCCTTTCTTCTTTTTCTTCCCACTGTTCTTTCCTGTCTCATCACTTGAGCTATCTTCTTCATGGCCGTAGTCGTCTTCTTCCGACTCTGACGACATGTGAGACCTCTTACGTTTCCTCCCCTTAGACTTCTTCTTAGGTCTGTGCCTTCTGAGGGATCTGCCGCGGGACTTGCTTTTTCCCTTTTTTCCGGACTTGGACTTGTTCCGTTTTCGTTCTGTCGAAACTGACCTACGCCGGCTTTTCCTACTCCTCGACCTGGAGCGCCTTCTTTTTCGAGACCTGCCCCTCGTGCGCGATCTACTGTGGCTGCGTGACCTTTTACGGCTGTACGATCTAGACCGAGATCGTGACTCGCTTTCGCTGCTTGAGCTTGAAGGCTCAGAGCTAGACTCCGAATCATCTTCTGAGTAACCGTCGCCGTACGGGTAATACTCCCAATCTTCTACATCTTCTTCTTCGTCACCATAGTCGCCATTGTCACCACTAATGTCATGATCTGCGCGCTCGTCAGCCTTTTTTGATGTGCTTGATCGGCTATTCAGACCGTCATCATCGTCAGCAGCCTGTTGACTAGCCTCTGCTCGGCTCATGTCTTTGACGGCGTCAGCCATGACTGACTCAATAACTGCTGTCTGTTCTGATAAGGTGATAACTTTCCTTCTGGTTGAATCCCAAATCTTGGTCATCAGGTCTGCAACCAAGCAGAAAAAAGGGGGTCTGTCATTACCTTAATATCTGTCAGGCCTAGTTTGACCCGAAAAAATTTTCGGCATAAGGTATGGGTAATAATTTGTTTTCTATTCACAGTTTTCAACCTTTGACACTTCTCTCAGGCTAAATTCCCCCTGGGGAAAAAACCAACAATATCCACCACTTGCCCAAATATGGTTAAGTGGGGAGATCGGAGTAAACTGCCAAGGCTCACAAGGCAGAAGCTTAGAGCTTTTTGTGTCTTGTCACTGTACACTTCCTCTATTGGTCTAGTGGACCACAAGTCTGCATCTCCAACCTCAGGTCTGGAAATGTCACTTGGAGGCAACTGTTATAATTAACAGAGGTATCTGTGCAACCAGCCACAGCCTTTTATTGTGTAAGTAACCTTCCTGTACACTATCAGTGATTTCTATCATCCGGCCCGGCATGATGAGAAATATGAATAACTGCCTGAATTTCATAAGAAAGCATAGCAGAGTCCAACCTTGCCCCTTGGCCTATAGGTGAAGACTTTTATGTACTGGGCTTAGAGAAGCTCCCCAATATCTAAGATTGAAACCCCCAGCAAGCTGGTTTGGTCAACTACCTGAATTCCATAAGGAAGCATAGTAGTGACAATACAATCTATTTGATAAAAGGAACCTTCTCAGTGGAACTAGAGGGACTCACCTTAGTAGATGTGTCACTATAGTGACAGCATCTCCCTCTGTTCAAGTTAGTTTAACTTATTATCACTCTAACAGGGAGTGAGAGTAGCCAAAAAGCCATAAAAAACCGTTAACAGAACATCAACATAACAAAGAAACTTTGAACTTCTATAAAGAAAGTAATTACATACATTTCCAGTGTTTGGATAGATATTAACAGCCTTTAAAAACAATTCTCAGCTCGACGCGCGTCCCGCATGGGCGCCGCCATCTTGTTTGCCGAAAACCGGTTCGAGGCGCGACTGGAATGTCGTAAAAGTGCCGTCAACCGTTTGTATACATAGAGATGTCGTAAAATCTAAGTTTTTATATTTTCTGCACCAAATTTTGCAAATAGACCAAATCCAACCCGTACATCCCGATTATAATGGTTTTTAACTCGCCAAAATTCCATAAGAGTGCGTTACTCGCTTCGTCACCGCTTGAAAAGCACGTGCGATCGGGCGATGATCGGGGATTTGACCGGTTCGAAGTTTCTATCAAAGATTCTGGCGGAGATCGGCCAAATGCGATCAAATCCAGCCAGGTAAGGCGAGTACAAGTGTTTAACTCGCCAATTTTTACAAAAGTAACGACTGTAAGGTAAGAAAACCTATAAATTTAGATGAAAATCTTACCTCAGTCGATCCACATGCTTTTGAACATCCTCTCCTTGCGCATGCGCAGCTAGAACTGACTTCCGGTGCAAGCGACATCTCCTGTGTAGTTGCCGCAACTACCTCTGGTGTTGCGTCGAAGAACCTAACTTACATTAGTTTAAGCTTAAGCTGAAGGATCAGTGTGACAATTGTTTCTGGGTAGGTGGGCAATACAGCCCACCACCTTGTTCCTGGCCATAAGTGATGGACACAGGGTCTTTATATGATTGTATAGCCTGATTTTCTTGCCTTATTCCCTTCATGTTAAGTTTTCTTTTCATGATACCTTGTATTCTTGTACCGTATAACCCGTGGTTGAACTGCAAAATGTATGCTTGTTATATGATCAAACTGCTGTTAACTTGAACTTTGCATATTCACAGCCCGTTGGCTTCTTGAGGTAGCTTGCATAATAAGTCAAGTCATGTTGTATCAGTTGAAGATTAAGATAAAGGCTTAACAAAACAGATTATGCATCATAAGGGTAGCTAAGTCTAAAGTAGAAATACCTCACAAGGGGTACTGACCTACTCTAAGACTAGTAACTAAGTTCCGATTTATTACCTTGTTGCGTTATCTAAAAAAGGGAACATGACAGGCAGTATAACTCCTTGCAAGGGTTGGTGAAAATTGGTCAATGTGCCTATGTTAAAAAGGCATGTTTCTTTTAGATGTAACCTATGATATATACCGAAAGTTCATCAAGCCTAGTGCCGGGGATGTGTGGATTCCTGGTATTTTTGGCCCTTTACAGGTTAGATAGCCCCTTAACCAAAGCTGGGGGCCTCTGTATCCACATAAGAAATGAAATCCCCCACGAAAGGCTTATACATGAAAGTTGTAATGTTATGACAAGTACATGTGAAATGATGACCATAAGAGTGAACAGAGCCGGATGTAGGCCCTACTATATTATAAATGTCTACAGACCCTCAGGGCAGGAGAAACCTTTCTTTGAGGCGGTTCTGAAAGCCTTGAACCATATAAGAGGCATCAGCCCTAAGGCTTATATTTACCTGGGCGGGGACTTTAACCTAGACCTAGCCCCAGGAGTTGCACACTCTGAGGAACTTGCTAAACTGTTGGAAAAAATAAAAATGCCCTCGTACATAAAGGACCCTACCCGCCCACTCTACCACCCCGCAAGGGTCATAGACCAAATTTTCTCCAACTCTCCCGATATTTCACTAAGTGGTGCTTACTTTCTGAATATTTCTGATCACATTCCAGTGTATATTGTGAATAAGAAGGCACGCAACCAATATGTTAAGTCACAATTTGAGGGCAGATCATATAACAACTATAACGTTGGGAATATAAGGACTACCCTAACAGCTTGTCTGAAAAATGGAGAGAATGAGAGTATGAATGACAATTTAATTGAAAGAATGGATGATGTAAATGAAATGTGGGAGACAGTAAAAAATGCTATCACCCAGACAGCTGACACCCTTTTTCCTAAAAAATTGTTTAAGTTTAAAAAGGAGAAGCCCCTATGGCTAACCAATAATTTACTGACTCTAATGAAAGAAAGGGACAAGGCACTGAGGACTGTTGTGAAGCATAGAACGCCAGGTAATGTTAACAGAGCCAGAGCTTTCAGAAACTTAGTAAATGGAGAGGTGAGGAAAGCGAGGGCCAGGTACTTAAGGCACCAGTTAAAAATACATAGGAAACATCCTAAGAAATTTTGGAAGGTTATGGAAAATGTCCTGCCTCGGAAGAGTAGAATTAAGGTAATACACCTAAAGAGTGAAAATGGAGAACCATTACCCCTAAGTGATGCAGCCAAAGTTATTAATGATTTCTTTGCAGAGGTAGGGAATAGGCTGGCGTCGGCCCTGCCCCCTTGTCCCTCCTATGAGGGGCAGGGGGACAGTCAGACCCCTCTTATACCCCAAGAGTATGATGACATTGATACTGGCTTAGTACTTAGACCAGTGACAACCTCCCAGGTACTGAAAGAAATACAAAATATTGATATATATAAGTCATCAGGTATGGACTCCATCTCGAGTGAATATTTGAAAGATTGTTTGGGTGTACTTTTAAAGGAATTTACCTGTCTCCTAAATAGGTCAATTGTAACGCAGGCCTTTCCAAATGCATGGAAAGCTGCAACTGTTGTACCGGTGCCCAAGGTTGTGAATCCAGTCAGCCCATCTCAGTTAAGGCCCATTTCCCTTCTACCAATACCAGGGAAAATTTTAGAGAAGCTAATTCACATGCAATTCTACCCGTTTTTAGAAACTAACAACTTGCTTGCTTCTGAACATATGGCTTCAGAAAATCACATGCAACTCAAGATGCTGCTTTTCTTGTAAATAACATGGCTTATGAGGCCATAATTGATAACTCAAGTGCAGCTATAGTATTTCTGGATTTCACCAAAGCGTTTGACTCGCTCTCTCATGATAAATTAGTAAGCAAGCTGAGGACTTTTGGGCTGGCGGGATCGACAATAAATTGGTTGTCTAGTTACCTGGAACTCAGAACCCAGAAAACTGTATGTAATAATGTAAAATCAGACCTGAGAAACATAACCTATGGGATTCTTGGGCCCTCTGTTATTCGTAATATATGTCAACTCAATGCCAAACATCAATATCAGTTCTAGTATCAAACTATATGCTGATGAAACCTTACTTATATGTAAGGGCAATTCTATTCAGGAACTAAGGGACACAATACAAAGAGACTTGGACTTGGTGAGTTCCTGGTGCCTGGAAAACGGTCTGACAGTGAATGCCAGTAAATCAAAATCTATGCTCATCACGAGGGCCCAGGAACTGCCAGAATTGTTGTTACATATTGGCACTGTCAGCCTTGAACAGGTTAAGGCATTTAAGTATTTGGGAATAACCCTAGATGAGGACCTTTCCTTCCACAATCAAGTGGAAGCTATGATTAACTCAGTTAAATGGAAAATAAGAATGTTAAAACAAGTGAGAAAATACATAGACACGTTCACTGCCCTGGCGATCATGAAAACTATGCTGATGCCATATCTTGACTATGGATCTATTTTTGTTACTGGAGCTACAGTTCCCCAGTTAAACAGTCTGCATATTTGCTGTAACAATGCGATAAGGGTATGTTATAATATTTTAGATCCTACTACAGTCCCAATTAAGCAGTTATATACTATGGCAAACCTGCTTCCACAGGACTTAAGGCGTATATACCTCCAAGTTACAACTTGCCATAGGCTGGTATACTCGGGACAAATGGATATTATGCCAAAAACTGAGACTAGGGCTACGTATGCCCCTACAATTAAGCAAGCGCACCCAAAGTTGACCAGTTTGATAAACTCACCCCCCTATCAGTTAATAGCTCAATAGAATGCATTACCAGCCCACCTCAGATGGGTGACAAACAAAGCAGACTTTAGTGTCTTAATAAAGAAAGGTCTGTTTGAATTCTTCCAAGAAAAATGGACAAACCAGGAGCACCACTTGCTCTACGATGGAGCATCCATCCTAGCCTGATACAAACTAAACCATAAAGGGATTGCCTACCCTTACAGCCTGAAAACAGGGACTGGTTACCCTAATAGATTAGGGAGAGTACCCTGACCATGCTGCACTGCCTCTGGAGGAGCTAACCTTAGGTAGCTTCCACCCTCAGCAGTCCTAGCCAATAATGTGCCCTATTGAAAATTCTTAAAGTTGGATGCATTGATAATGTTGTACTGATGAGACAATTGTTAGCGGCTGCCTAGTTAGTTAGAAAGCAATTGGTACCCTGTTCCTGTCTTTGTAGTCTTTATCCTTTTCATGTGATGTCTTGTGACACTTTTTATATGCAACAGATAGCAAGGTAGTTTAGGGGTGTGGATGAAATCGGTGTCATGGACTGGACTTGCAAAATAGGGGAAGCAATCCCGCACCTTTCTCCCCCCTGGTTCCCTAACGGCAGACCGGAGTTAACCGAGTTTCTGTAACCAGGATAAAATAAAACTGTTTCAAAAAAAAAAAAAGGTCATGGCTATTTAATATTTAAGTGCACCTAGACCTGCCGAATGGTCCATATCTAATCACTAGTGCATACGACGTACATCAATAGCAACCTGGACTGGCCCCCTGGGGGCGGCAGACGGTGTTGAATCCAGACCACTAAATCCACACACCCTACTCCGTAGATGCTCTGAGGGAACCTCAGAGACCAAGTGTGTCTGTTGTAGTCTGTTTGGTCAGCCAGATTGGCTGAGTGCCCAGTTCTCACAGAAGTACTTACTGTCAGGTCCAATGCTTCCACCAACACTTCCCTCAATGTACATCCAAAGATTCACAATACACAAAGTAGGCACTTACCTAATATTTCAAGACTTTATCCCATTAAACCTATCTAATGATCAATGGATGGATCTTGAGAAAAGAAGTGGATTTGCTTTTTTAATGAAGTCTCTATGTCAATTTTAAGTGGAATTATGACCAGTCAAAGGTACCAAATCAGACCCAGAATTCTGCCATAGTTAAGAGTTTAATTTGGATCTAATTTTGTGATCAAGCAAGATGAATCCAAGGTATACTAGATCACTAAAATGATTATTTTGGGCAATTTTCTTTTCAGATAAGCAAGATATACCCTCAAGAATGTAAATAATGATATATTTTATCATAATCAAACAATGTAAAACGCAAATTTTTTATGTCATCTTTTCCCTTGAATGTGCGCTCTGACAGAACCACGGCAGAATATCGTCTTTGACTCAGGACGTTTGAATGATCATAACTTCCATCTAAATTGACATAATAACTTCATCTAAAAAGCAAAACTACTTATTTTTATCATAGCTATCAATTTCCTACCATATAAAATACATACAATAAGGTCTTAATTGATAGGTAAGTGCCCAACATTGGGGAGGTTGGGATAAGTGTCCAGAGATAATCTCGCCCAAAAAGTTTGCAGGGTCTGTCAAACATACTGCAGCCCCTTAGAAAAAGAAAATGAAAACATTTTCTAGATCATTTTTAACCATAGAACATGTGGGAACCATTTATTTTTAGGTGCTCAATGATCTTCTCATAATAAAATGGTTCTAAACTTTTAGTTGAACTTTGATGGGGTCAAAGGCAAAATTCCCTGCATTCAACCTTGTACAAAAAAATAATCATTTTAAAGGTCTAGCCAAGCCTGTTAAAATGAGCCCTTGTTTGTAAAGATCCTCCAGTAAATAGCCTCAGAATAAGTTTGCAAAGAAAGGAGAGTTTAACACTACCCAGTTTCAGCTTTATCACAGTTTCACACCTCTCCTGCAGCAGACTCACACAGTGGAGGTATTTCAGTGCCTACACAAAGCACTTGAAATACTTGTAATAATTAATAATCCAGGTGATTTTCAAATCTCCCTCCCTAACTCCAAATCATTGTCGGCCATCTTGAAGCCAGGTGTAGCCACCTAGTGCCAAAAAGACTACACTATTCTTGGTTGGTTAGCCCTGTTTCAAAAGGAGGCTAACACCAGGTAGCATTCCCAGCATGTTGACAATGGAGGCCATTGAGGTAGTGAGATCTAAGCTCAAGATAAACATGTCAGATTTATTGGATATATCTCATGTTTCAGTCACTCAATATAAGCTGATGTACATAAAAACTACATGTTTGTGAATAGGAGGGACAATATCCAGGAACTGACAGTGAGTACTTAGTTCAGACTAGCCATGTGTTTGTGCCACTATAGACTTGTATACATCTTGGATCCTGCCTGTGGGCAGGCAGGTATTTCGGCCTAACACACCCATGCACGTCAACTATCAGAGGATGCAACGGGAAGTGCGCCCATTATCGCTCACGGCATGATAAAGGTTGTATTTACATAGATTTAATGCAGTTTTCATATCATGAAGAGTACTTTAACTTCATCATGCGGACACTTATAAACGTTCTAAATAACATACACATCAAGAATGGACAGAATGAAGCAAGAATCCAGGGAAAATACCTGTTACGCGTGTGGAGGCGAACACATGTTTTTCTCTAGTGTCCCGCCAAATAGTAACCCACACAGAGTCTTGGAAATCATAACATTTACCAATACACCATCCATGTTGTTGTTGGCGCGAGTTACAAAGAAAGATAAGTCGGCATTCATTTGTCACCAAAAGACCACATAATGGTGCAGCTACTCATGAAGATGTAAGTATGAGAACAAACACAAGAAATCGAAATGATGAAATCCGCCAGTGTCTGGCTGTAGTGTAGTGTAGATCTATAGATCTAGATACAAACTGTGAGTGACTGTACCAGTCCAGGTAGTAACTTGTGTAGCATTAAGGGAGTGGTCATTTTTTTAGCCCCCCCCCCTCGGGGGGGCTAAAAAAAATTTGACCCCTCTTGGGGGGGCTAAAAAAATCACCCTCTTTTTAGCAAAAAAGCCTGTGCTCTACTATAGATCAAAGAGGGGCGCGGGGGGGGCGCAAAAAATTTTGACTGCCGTCGAGGGGGGGCGTAAAAAATTTGCGTGCGTCCACGCGAAAACCCACCACCCGCCCCCTGTTGATAAATAATGACCACTCCCTTAGAAAACTAAAACTAAACTATAAAGGGGTACCAAGTCAGGGGCCATATAAGCACATGGTTACTATAGAACACATAGGGAGTGGCCCCCTGCCCTGGGATTAAATAATAATCTAGCCTTTGTCCGGGCCTTTGGCTCAAGTACCGACCGATAAACTAAGCACAATCTACCGTATTCTACCCCTAGTGAAGTACCCGGTAGACCTAAATTTGTAGTGTAGCCTGTAGCCTTTGTAGGCCCAGTCTAGACTCTAGGCCTACATTGCTACTACCGTATGGTACTAAACTAGTGACAAGTGACTCACTGACTCTCTTTCTGACTCTCATTCGTAGTATGATCAATTTTTAACAACGGGGCGGGGGGCTAGTGTGTTTATGCACAGACACGTGAAAAAATCTTTGGCCCCCCCCTCTCGAGGGTCAAAATAATTTTGACCCCCCCCACCTGGACGGCCGAAAATCGTGTGTGAATGCACCCTTTTAACCTATAGTAACACGCAGGCTTTTTCGCTGAAAACAGAAATTACTTTCGACCCCCCCTGGTCAAGGGGTCGAAAAATTCTGACCCGTTCCTCAAACCCACCAGCCCCCCATGTTGTTAAAAAATTATCACTCTCTTATGCAGTTACGGTAAATGTGAATAATTATGTAGGCTCCTGTCAGTCCTGTGGTAGCCTAAGCCTACTGACTAGCCTAGGCTAGCCCTAGGCCTAAGCCTACTCATGCTACTGTAAGTGTAATTTTAGGCGGTTGGCGGCCAGGAAGATGTGAATGAGTCCATTGCAGTCTAACTTATAAGATTAAGCGCTGGGTAATTGAATAAGAGCCGGTCTTGAATAAGGCCCGGCATACCATACAGGGGTACTGAAAATACACTATAATTTAAGTCTTGAATAAGCCCTGGTCTTGAATAAGGGCCGGGGGTAAGGCCTACTTGAAATCAATGAGCGCCCCGGCACTTATACAGGCCAATATACCGTAATCTCCCGCGTATAAGGCGCGTCTTATATGCCAAACAAAATGCTGCTGAGTCTTATACGTGGGAGGGACATTGCCTTGAGTTTGGGGTGCGCCTTATAGGGGGGGGTATTTTTACTATAGAACAGTACTAAATTAACAAAAATCTGGCCTTAGGGGTGCGCCTTATACGTGGGACAGGCCTCCCTTAGTTGGGGGTGCGCCTTATACGCGGGCTGCGCCTTATACGCGGAAGATTACGGTAGTAGGCCTAGTAAAGGTGACCACAGACAGGCCTAACTTAGTCAACATGCCACGAGGATTTGGGATGAAGGGGCCTGCTGGGGGGGGGGGGGTGAGAGGGGCTAGATGGACTTTTGTGATTTTTTAGCAATTTCTTTTCGCCCCCCCCCCCTCCACCAGTATGATAAAGTGAAATCCACATCATAGGCACCGCTTTGGTAAATCATTAGTCTTCTCACTCCTGATGAGGGCACTAATGGCCAACCCACCTTTGATATTTTTGGTTTCTACTACAAAATGTAACTAAAAAGCTACCAGCTACAGCAAAAGAGCGGGAATTCAAACCCTGTATATAAGGTGCTGCATGTTCATTGCACGTGGTAGAGTGATCCCTGTGAGTATACGCCTCGTCATACCCCACTACTACAAAATGTATAAGACAATCTTGTCAAATTTGGCGAATATGTTTACATTCTTATGCCCTTATGATTGTACTGATAGCAATACAAATGCACTTCTCATTCGCAGCCCCGACGGAACAGAGATGGGAGAGTGGACTATCATTGAATTACAAGGTGACCTTGAAACAAAGTCGCAAGCCGCCTCGCTGAATGGAAAGTTTGTAGGAGACCTGCATTTTACGAAGAAGGTTTGTGCTTTGATTCAAAGTCTATAGTTTGAAAATGTTGTACACATGTACTGTATTTAATATAACATTATCTCTCAAAAACATTTTATATATGTAACTACTGTAATGACTTCATCATAGGTTGTCCCAGGATGGCGAGAGAAAGGAAAAATTTTGAAAATATAATGTGAACGATTGAAAACTTGCCTAGCCATAAACCTCTCCCGTATCGTCCGTGTTGGCTCATCCATTCCTGCAACTATAGACATGTTCAAGTCTATTGATTATTGATCAAGACTATTAAGTATAAAAATGCTATAAATCAACTATTGCAACTTTAATACTGAATGTTTGTTCACTCATGTTGCACCTTATAGGCAAAGTAAAATTCACATTGAATTTGCCTTCGCCACAATGGTTTTTTTTCTACAATTGTACAAGTGCCTTGTAAAGGGACACAGAACATACTACAAAATATACGGTAGTAATGCCGTAACATGGTCTCTGGGTTGATTAAACATTAACCATAATCCATTATCATCATATTGCTTTTGTTATCTTATGTGTTAATTGATTGAGTATGTATTGACTGGAGCCGATTTCTAAATCGAGCTCAAGAATATTGAATCTCGTTACCACTCTGTTCACATTGTGAGAGAACTGAATAAAACTTCTTCAAAACTTTTGAAAAAAATGAATTTTTATGCTTTGTGAAATACTATGAATAACTTTTTTTCAGAAAGAGCCAGTTCTTGTGATTGGCCATCACATCCTCTATGGTAAAGTAGCGACATTAGATCGGCCATTCCTAGCTATCAGAAAGAGCCACCCAGACCTTCACAGCAACGACTCAATACATGAAGACAAGGACCAACCCATGGACACGGAGGCGCCCACAGAAACAAAGAGCACAGAGTACTTGGTGAAGGCCATTGTCAGGAGGAAAATTGTATTTAAGACAAGACCCAAACCAATCATTGCAAATGTACCAAAGAAAATATAATGAACTCAGATGCAGATGATTTCAATGATTTATTTTTGTACAAAAACAATTTTAACAACTGTATATACGTTATCTATAGACCTTCATCATTTGGTTAGCTCAGCACGGCAAGCTGTACTTGTATCTTGTATACAATATTATAAATTAAAAGTACATGTTATATATTGGTAAAAAAAAAAACGACTTTTCGTTGAGTTTAAGTTTAGTTATGACATTGGAGAATAAGTTACTGTCATATTATAGGATATGCTATTAACCAAAGCCGTAACAAAAAGATAGCAATACCTCCAGAGATGTCAAACTCTCAAAGGTTCAACTTTTTTCAGAGGGTCAAATTTAGAGTTAAAGACAAACGCTACCCGGTACACAGAAGCCACCTGGTGGCAGAAATCAAAACTCATCAGTTATGCATTTCAATTGGGTTTCTCACCCTAATCCGTCCATTTGTAAAGTGCTTAAGGGTGCTAAAATTTTCAAAGGTTATACCAAAACCCAACTGACACCTCCGTACTTCACATGATTCACATTACATTCATTGGATATGTATAGCACGGCCGCTACAGTTACTAAAAGTGGTTCATGCGATTGTCTAAAATTTGATATAATTAG
The DNA here is from genome assembly GCA_949317995.1 of Acholoe squamosa. Classification (NCBI taxonomy): domain Eukaryota; kingdom Metazoa; phylum Annelida; class Polychaeta; order Phyllodocida; family Polynoidae; genus Acholoe; species Acholoe squamosa. The sequence goes on from OX439038.1 coordinate 57,226,897, forward strand.
TACTACAAAATTCAGGTATTGATAATTATTCTGATATTGATGGCTTCATGGTCATCTGTAGTTCCGAGGGACCAAGGCAGCAACAAATAACCCACTAGGAGGGGTCCCCGCCGTACAGGAAAAATGGCAAAAAATGTGGAAAAAAAATGGCAACTTAAGGTAGACTAAATGATGTTTCAACATCATAGCGAGGATTAAGATCGAAATCTATAGTGCGATGTGCATACTAATACACAGGCTAAAACCCCCTTGGCAAAGGGGAAAATGCAGAATCTTTAACCGAAATTTCAGTGGGGACCCTGACCTTGGCTTCATTAATCAGAGTCTATCTACTTCTTGTATCACCCATCCGGCATTGTAAGGCACTCACCTAGACTGTAGCCATGTGTTAGGGAGAAAACGTCAATGGGTATATAGAGCTTTGAAGCCAGCATTTAAAGCCACATGGATCACCGGGATAAAAGCAATCAATCAAACACATCACTATCGGCCTTTGATCTTTTAAGGGTCCCACAGTGCTAAATTATAATGTATTATGTTAAGTTATGCTTGAATGGCTGCTTAATATAATAACGCTTCAGCAATGGCCGCGCCCATTGGGCAATCCGCTACCTCGGTATACAGACATAGCGGGATTAATAAGTGCCCAACGAAATAATCCGAACTATTCACTGCAGGCCTTTTTGGGCAGGTGGTACCTAGCCTGATGCAGCTCCGTATTCCATCCGGAATGAGTTACAGGCTGGAACTAGTGGTACCCATCTGATAACTGTTATCACTGATAACCGCTGGTACAAAAGGAGTGCTTGCAATGTCATGATCACATTGTATTACATTCGTATATTCAGGAGTCTTTAGTGGAATCTGAAGTAGAGGCTTCAGGGTTAGAGGCAGGGCTGGAGGCCTGTGACAAGAAGTGAGCTATACCATTCTCCATAGCCTCAATCCATACTTTGGCCTTGTCAGGGGCCTCAGCAGACATGGCCAGGCGACCACACAGCGACCCAGCCCCGATGAAGAACACCAGGAGGCGGTGTCTTGTGGCTGCGTCCACCTCCTTGGCTGCTGACCACACCTTCTTGACCATGTCCCTGAACTCTTGCTCTGTGGTAGCCTTAAGAGCATTCTCCTGGGCATATCTGGAAGAAGAGGATAGCGTTTTAGACACACACACACATACAGAACTTATTCACCAAAAAGTTTTCTAGCCTTATTTTGTGCTAAAAATGTCTCCATTGATTAGGACATGATTTAGATATACAATTAGACTTCTGTTTGTTATAAGTTTTATTGGCCCAGGTACTCCTGGGTCATTGGCGCGCCTTTTCAGCCCAAAATCGACACTTTAGATGGGAATTGCTCATATAAATTGGTGGATAATTAAACCAAAAATTATGGTAACGAGTTTGGTCATGCACACAGAGTAAACGCCGTAAGATTTTTTTTCCGTTTAACAGTAAATAGAGGGGATGTTATAAAGTCAAATCAATTGATATTGCCAAAGATGCATGATTTATATTCAAAAACCCATTGATTTCAAGTTAAATTGATAGAATCTATTGAATTTCTCCATCAAAGATGCTACTTCTGGCAGGAGGGTGTCGGGCATGCGCAGAGAGATGCTAAATCCAAAATGGTGGACAGGGAGACGATTGATTTACGGTCATATTGAAAATGCTCAATGACAACAAAATGGAGGAGAAATACAATCTCTCAGGCCATGTATGGTTAATATGGATTCTTCTTCAACACTTCCTGATACACTGGAATGCTTAACTCACCAGGAGAGGAGTTATTCTCCATTGAAAAATACAAGCGATAATGGGTGCATTCTCCATAGCCTTAACCATTGATGACTCGGTAGGTTGTAGAAGACCTGGGCCAGTTGTACATTGCACGCAGTAAATCTTTTGTATTCCTTACTCTAATTTTCAAGTGTAGTCTTCACATACATAAAAATAATATAATACTAGAGCATAGAAACCATAGGTTTATAAACTTTCACAAAGCCTCATTTGCCTTTACAAGGCAAAAGTTTAGAGTAGTGGAGATTGGATTACAATGGTTATAGGGTATGAATTGAGTTATAGTAATGGGTCATTTGGCGACCTGTGGATAGTAGTTTTATGGAGTGAAGGTTGTGGATCTGACAGGGTTTGGATGTACAGGCATTCACAGGTTCAAATAGATTGGGAATTTCAGTCAGATGGAGATGAGGGGTCACCACACAGAGAGTGATAGACAGGGGTCTGCATAGAGAGTGATATTGTGACATGCCCTCTGTGTAGTACATGGATGCATTGTACAAAAACTGTCTCAAGTAAGTTCTATAGAGGGGTTTCACAAAATTAGTACCTCACAGATCTTGTATAGCAGCCATGTTGAGGCAAAACGTTTGCCATAGACTTATCATGACAAGTTTCACCCGGGCTTCCCTAGCCCACTTAAAAGGGTCTATATCTCCTCTTTCCTATCCCCTAAGGATGTGTGTGGTGCACATATGTGCGGACACATTCCCCTGTGAAATTGTGTAATGTAGTTCTTGCCATGAATATGACCTTAGCTGTCGAAATGGCGTCAGACATCTATTACTCACTCACTCACTCATAAGTTTCACCTGTTAGTGTGCTGAAACAACTAGCCAATTTCTTAATCTCAATCTCTGATCAGTAATCCCAATACATTGACAACAATTCATGACAAAGAAACAATTTACTGTTTTATTTCACACATTGTGCTCCAACATAGCCACTGTACACCATTTTGTTGTAGCAGACTTGCAGTAAATGCCTTCATGAAACCATTGTATATCATGTTTTCATACCAATGATAGAGGTACAAACTGAGCACCATTTGAATATGTTCTGGAATATTATCCTAATAGATTCTACATATGTGACAGGATCTGTGAAAAGGGCCCTTAGTGTTGTGTGCCTTAAGGTCGCTATTCCCAGTACATGTCACATATAAGCTTATCAATGCTGAGGATAAATAGGTTAGTTACACATGCATTTTTTATTGCACATATGTCCTATTTTTTCTTATATTTTCCTACTTTTGTCCTGCTTTCGTCCTACCTTTTGAAAATTTTCAGTCCTACTTTTGTCCTACTTTTTCAGAGGGGTCTGCCGGACACCTTGATATACATATAATATTGGGGGAAAAAATGGAATTTGTGGCAGGACACAGAATAGGCGAAGAAATAGAAGGAAAGGTCCAGCATGCTGGTTACCCATAGACATATTCATGTCTTGGTGTGGTGTTTTTTTGTGTTTTCTTTTTTTTTTATCTTAAGTCAAATAATCTTAGTAGGGTCTACACCTGAATAATGGGTGACTAATAATGACAGATGAGGGGAAAGGGTCCTCCAAGGTTAAATATGAAATTTGAAATTGATGCCATCAGCTTTAAAATGAGGTATAACACTTGTAGATAGCCTTTCTAGTCCCGGAGATATTGCTTCATGAAAATGGAATGACATGACTATATCAATACAGCCTATGAGCTCTATCATTCACTGTTTTAATAAAATCAGGCATCTTATTAGCATAATGATTTAAATAATCAATTAAAAAATGGCCATCCCTTTCCATACATTCGGGCATAGCTTTGGATCTAGAAATGGTATCTTTATGCTTTTTTCAGCGTATGAATCTCCATGAATCCTTCTATCAGTTAACATTATTTTTTTCCTATTTAGAATAGGATTTCGGTTGCCATGGCAACAAATTTCTCTGAAAACCCTTATTTAGGCCTGGTTTTGGATTCAAAACGTTCCATTTGCATTCCAAATGTACAGGAAGTGCCAGGAAATAGAACATTTTTGAGAAAACCACCTTTTTCTGGGTGAAAAAGTACATAAAACCTATTTTTGGTCTATTTTTCACATTTCTAGCCTTTGTACCTCCCCTAGTGACCAAATCCAGTACTAAAAATCCCGCAGGGAGGGCCATTTCCCCTCATCTGCCCACATGTCTCCAGTCTGATAGCCGCATTGACTATCCAAATCAGTTTCACTATCCAAACACTCTATGGTTGCTTTAACTAAGAGACAGTCGCATGGTGTTGCCTTTACACACCAGGTGGCAGAATGGTTTGGAAATGACTTCTGGTGGCTGACCGTATTCTTCTGGTTGATGTGTAGCACAAATAGTTCTATGGATGTCAAATAATAGTGGTTTTCATGGACAATACATAATGATATTTGAGGTTTTCATAACTCAATCTAACAGTAGGCTATAGCCCTCCCAAATAAATCAACGGAATTTTAAGGAACTCTCGAGGTAGTTGGATAGAAACACATTCTTTGATCAATCAATCTCATAGTAATTTAGCTCAAGGGTTGAAAATAAAAATGATCCGGAGAATTTCACTTTCTTCCAAAATGATGAGACTGATTTGGGAGTGTATGACTACACAGGGAGTTTACACTCACCGTTTGCATTATGAAACTAGTACAAGTATCAAATAGTGCACTTGGCCATATACTATAGCCTGTTTTGGTGACCTAACTGATCTTCATTTCACTAACCTTTAGTCTGCCCGGTCTCCATAGCAAAAGTCAAACTTATATAATGTATTCCACATCATGAACAGCAGGTTTTTATCTCTTTGCAAATGAGATGGCTGTTAGCAGAGAAAGACCAGAGATAGGACTATATGAATATAGTTCCAGCTGAGAGATATAGGTTCCATTTGGAGGAACGTAGAACAATACAGCGAAATGAGCGATTGTGTACTATTTGAAAGATTCAGATACATATATACCAGGTGAAAAACAGTAGTGGGTATAGGACAGGGTAAGGTACCCTTTGAATTAACGAAAACAACCTTTAGCCCTCATGTATAATGTAGTAGCTGTATACACATGGAAATAAATATAACCTCAAGGAGACCTGTTTTGTAGGCTTTTATTATGATCGGATGAGAAGAAGTTGAATGATCAGAAATTCATTTTTTATAACTGTTATGATCATCATATTCAATTTTAGATAACTAGTACGTATACTAGTAATACGTTTTAATGGTTTAAAACGTATTACTGAGGTCCTATAAGGCAAAGCATTGTAGAGTACCCTGCAAAAATGGTGTTTAGATCCTAAACACAATTCTAAGCATATTCTTGCAACGTTTTTGTAATCACATTAGTTTCCTAAACATGTTTAGCCAAACAATGTGCTTAGCTCAGGTATTTAGAAATGTAGGTGTTTAGGTTTAAAATGTGTGTTTAGATACCTATGAAATTTGGTGTTTAGATGTTTATGAATTTTTGTGTTTACATGTCTATGTGATTTGTTATGGTTAGGATTTGCAGACATGTATGCATTGAAAAAATAAAGGAATATCTTTTGTTTGCTTTCTCATTTACTGGGGGGACATCAGCAGGTAGTTATCTACATGTCAAAGTTTCCAAAGATGTCAGCCACAGCTACACTTATACACATGTATGTACACACTATGAGAGACTTCAGAAAGTACAGCAGCTTGGCAGCAAGGACATTGCTTTATCCATTCCAAAATAACATGAAATAGGTGTAAGTCATGGAGCATATTGACTATTTTATGGCAATGATGCTGGTGTAAGGAGAATCTAGTCAATTTTCTATTGCTGTTCCTATTCTCATGACATTCAATAAAAAGAAACGACAATAAACATGGGATTTGGGGACATTTGTAACAGCAATTGATTATAATTGTGTACAGACAGTCCATTCAAAGGTAGTGCTGCTACCTGGTGTGGATTCGACATCCAAGCATGTAAACATATTGATGTTTAAATCTAAACACATATTATTCAGCTGTTTAAACTCTAAACATCTAAACATGTTTAGCAAAAATGTTTATGTAGTTAGAATAAAAGTGTTTATTTCCTAAATGTGTAATTGATGAGACACCTAACTGACCTATATGTTTAGATTTTAAACATGTTTACACCTAAACATGTTTAAAATCTAAACACCATTTTTGCAGTGTCATAAGATACATTTTATTTTACTTCCATTTTATTCCAACAGCTGCATGGACTTTTTACATGAGCATTATCTTATCATGGCATCCATGGGCCTTTTGCCTCATCTTGTTGGACTTTTACTCCAGCCTTTCAACAAGCGGTTATGTTAAGAAAAGGGATGGTCAGGGGAGATTTTTATTTTGAACCTACTCAGGAGGGGAGGGGGCAAATATGGCTGTGTCTCATTAGATTGAGTTTTAATACGTTTATTGGCGAAAAATACTTTCACAGTGCACTGGCGTTCTGATGCAGGTCCAGCCACATAGAAAGTTTAAATTTCAACTTTCTGCTCGGGTAGATAGGTGAATAACTTGCCAAGGAAATAGATATTAAGGGCAGGAAAATAGCTATTTATTTCTTGCTATAACTAGCACTAACCCTTCTCTTTTAATATTTGTCATGATCAAGGTGCAAAATAAAGTAGATCTCTCATTTTTGTCCCGGAGAAGTCACCTGAGCAGAAAGTTGACAAAGCTGAGCAGAAAGTTGACAAAGCTATAAGCAGAAGGTTGACAAAGCCGAGCAAACATTAATGAAGAATCTAAAGTCTCCCTGGCGAAATGAAACAATGTTTTTCTTGGCAATATTTTTTATTCCACATGCTCTCTCACCCCCTCTATATTTTTGCTCTCCTCTATTTCCAAAATTGACTATGCTGTTCTTCATAAAGTGATTAAAACACACAAAATTCCATGAGATTTCAAGTTCAAACCCCACATAAAATTTTCAATTTAAACATGTAAGTGCTTCTACCTATGCACACAGTAGCTCAAACATGTTTTAAACAGGATTCAAGCCTAGCATTTTTAAAATGGTGTAAAATCTGTTCACTATGAGCACTAAATTCTGGTCATGTCAGCTTAGCAGAAAGGTGAAAAAGGGAGAAAACGGAAATAAAAGGATGAACAACACAAAGAGAAACAGGATTCTTTCTTCTCAACATGAAGGAGAATGAAAGTGATAAGTACATTGTCAAAAAGGGGGAGATAGTATACTGTTGAGAAAAAAAGCTTGTTTTTTTCACTTTTTAGTTAGCTGAGCAGAAAGTTGACAAAATTTCTACCAAGAGCAATGCGGTATGGTTAACGTACGACATCATTCTCTGTCCGTCCAACATCATGGCACAGAGAGGGATCTGAACACGGATCCACTTAAACATGATGTCTGCATCCGACTTCTTCTTGAACTTAGCCTTCTCCAACACATGGTCGAAAAATCTGAGCGTCATCGGGATCAGTATCCTACAGTTGTAGTCATCCATGGTCACAGGTACTCTGAAACAAAGTCACTTACTGTATGTATAAGTAATATATACCTAAGCTTAAGTATCAGAATTTGAGTCGAACTATTATTATAAATTAAAGTAAGTCAACCAAAACATTCACGCTGACGTCAGGGATCATCATACATTGTTCATATTTATTGGCATTAGTATCTATAACATTAAACAGCATGACTTTGTATGGACATTTTAAATATGATAATTAAGAGGCTACGTTGCATTTTAGAAAGTGTGTTATTAAAATATTGGGGTGGGAAGGTTGTCTTGTGATACCTGTATCTCCCTATCTGTTCCTTCTGATGATCATTTCGATTCTCTCAATATGGCTGACCATTTGTATTTCCCTGTTTGATTTATTAAATGCACCAAAGTGAAAAACACTACACCACTGCTGCAAACTGATGGGCATGACATCATTAATGCGACAATGTCGGTACACTGTCCTGTTATGTGTGCCGTGTTATGTGTGCCATGTTCTGAAATGATTGTCTTATATTGTGTTACAAACCCATGTACATGCATTTTGGAAAGAATTGGATACAATATCCAAAAAAAGTCATAATGTTGCAAAACCTTGCGTATAAATCATGGCACATAGACCATTTCAGACACTTGGTGTGGTATATCTGAAAATGTTGATCTCGGGTTGCGTCCAACAGCATTCTCCAAAAGACAGGTTGTCAAATTATCCATCTGATGATAGACCTACCTGTCATTAGTCCTGTGATATAGTCATCTTAAAATCTGTCAATATCTGACACACTCTCTCCTCAAAAGTTACTCGTGTATGAATCCTAACACATACATTATATAATAACACATCAAAGACAATGTATCCTAGTCGAGACTTCACCTCAGTGCTGATCTAGTTAATCTAAAATTAGGTCTTTTGGGATGCCCAAGCTTCAATCGGATGTGCTCATTTTGATTGGGAGCAATATGGGTTAGCCTACATTAAGTAATTAGACACTGCTTAATGATTGTCAGTGTAATTACTTATGTACTTATGGCATGCCAATATAGTGCGATTGGAGCGCCCCATGTTGTTTGGAACTAAATAGTACATGTGCGGCCTACATGTTATTACATTTAAATACATGTAAACCAATTGCATATCTGATACACCGAAAAATAAAAACGGTTATCAGATTTTTAGCAGAGGTCATCAAAAAGCATGTGGCCAAACTTCCCCTCCTATATCTCAGCATTTTCTAAATAACCCTTGGTGAAATGTTAGCATTTGCCTGATATCATTGGTGATTTATTAGTCCTTCATCTATTGGTATGTGAAATAGAGGCTGCAATTTTAAGCTTCTGCAAACAAATTTACATTTGAATACTACATTTGTATAAAAATCAAAACTGCATGGGTAATGTTGGATATAAACATAACGAGTTTAGTTGAAGTCACCGAATCGATATGATACAAGACCTAACTCTTTGAAACTAGCCCTTTATTTTGGGTAAGTCATATTGACTTTAAATTGACTTATTATGGTAGGCCTAAATTCTATAATTATGTAATATTCAACTATGATGGCCATGGGCAGTTCCCATTAACTTGACACTAAAACAACTGTTAAAATCGACAGGGTAACATGGCTATTCGACATCTATCTGACATGGAGCTTAGTGACAGGTGTGATGTTTGTGGTTGGAACAGCGCCATCTATAATGTTTCTGAATAAACAGAAGTCCCAGGTCCCTCCATGTAACCTATTATGATTGTTGTCCCTACTAATTGTTAAGGAACCACCGCCACTGAAACAGGGGCATGGAGAAGTTGAAAGTTGGTTCTTAGTTTGCTTAGAGAAAATACTACCCCTTTGAATAAAAAATTTCTCCCCCGTCTTTCTTAGCCCACAGAAGTGTCCTGTATTACTCCGCATTTACCAGAAGTGTGGGGTAATACAGGACAATTTCAAAGTGCCCATAATCACTAAGTAAATGCATATCAGGAGTTTCATTCCTATGGATAATCAATGATATAAAAGGGCTTAATGCTTATGGGACTATTAGTTTTCTACAATTTGTCTTTAGGCCTCTCATGCCAGATCGAGTGTTAAGTGTCCCATAATCCCCCAGTTTCCTCTAACAAGTGACATGGCCTTCTTTGAAAATCGACATACAACATGATACTGAGGAGTACGTACTGAAAAGGACATGGAAAAATAAATACTTTTAAATGCATTTTCTTAAAATCTGCAGGTGACATAATGACCTCCATCTTGACCCTCGTTAGCCATACATATATATGGGTTCTATTCGTGTGTCTGATTTTTCTAGTTTTTTTTACCTTCTCTTGGTCTAGAAAGACACATATCTTGTGCTGCTTCTAATGACCTGCCCCTTGTCACCCTACACCCTCCCACTTGTGGCAGAACGCAGGGATCCAGAGGGCGCATCGATCGCCACCAGGGGGCATGCCTGCAGGTGGCGCCACTAATGGTCTTTCTGTGGCTGGCGGCGCGCGTACCGACTTAGTTCTGGCGTTTGCCCGGAGGGGGAAGCACATGCCGTCGTCTCGCCTTACTGTTCGCACTGCCCCCGGCATTGCCCCCGGGCTGGGTGGAGACTGCATATCTCGCGAGGTCTTTGGGTGTGGAAGGAAATAAGGTCAGGGAGACGAGTATAAGCCAAGGTTAGATTCACAAAACTTAGCAATGACAAAATCAAGTAAGCAAAGCATCTCCTGATATTACAAATAAACATCTGATAATTACCGTAGTACCCCGCATAAAAGGCGCACCGTGTATAAGACGCACCTAGAGTTTGAGGACTTATTTTTGTATCAGCCAGGGAATGCACATCACCCCCATACATGCATGGGGTACCCATGAGGTTCTTGTGCATTATACTCCTATAGGGTCACTAGGGGAGTGTTTATGACTATGTAAGCTGTGTGTGTGTGTGGGGGGGGGGTGTCCATGCCTTCATGATATCCTTCCCAGGGTATCATTCACATTGAACCTTATGGTATCATGAACAGGTACCCTATGAGGTATTATTGATAGACAGTGTACTTTGGTAGATTCACCATAAGTCGTCCATTCTCGTCCAGCTATTTTGTTACACTTATGTAATCCTCAAGTGATTTCTCAGTCTATATCTATGTACCTAGTATAACTATGTCCCCTGAGATACCATGTAGGTGTCTGCTTTCTGATCCTCCCAATACTATCGCTATGAGATTGACTTGTATCACCGTCATTGCAGTCCATTTTAAAGCCCAGGGAAGAACGCTTGGGCCATAAGTATAAATGATACAAGTGTTTGTCTGTGGAGAGGCATCTAAAATTATTGGATGATATTCACTTAACATAAATTCAGATCAAAGCTCCTTGTAATCTCTTCTTTAAGGCATTAATTCAACGTATTCAAATGTATAGAAGTGTCATATTCTTAGTTGCAATTTGTAAAAGAAGAGAAGCAAAATGTATCTAGAGTATGTTCGTGAATGCAAGCATATCGTTTGTGGCAATCATGAATAACTAAAATTCTAAAAACATTGCTAGGTATTTTCTCAATGTGATTAGCTTTTTGAATAGATTTCCATATGTGTTATTGTGCATATGCTTAGGTTTGTCAATGTGTTTAGATATGATGTGCTTCAATGATGCTTCAAGTTCATATGTTTAGATTTTAAACATGTTAAGCCCTCAACATGTTTAAAGCCAAATTTTCTTTTTTTTTTATAAATTTTTCTTAAAACATCCCCACATACTGATATAGGTGCATGTATTAATGGTATTCCAAATCAACTGCACAGTCTCCTTCTGATCTGCTTGTAACTCCTCTCCCCTCTGTCCCCCACCCCCATTCCATCACCCGATCATCACGTGCTTCCAAGATGAAAATTCACCTCTATTAACAGTCTTATACAGTACATTACAAATATAAGACTGTGTCCATATGATCTAGGTGATTGTCACAGAGGCCTGCTGCCATGGTAACGTGACACAGAGATATTCTAATGGTTACCATGGTTTCCCCCATCTGTAGAAGGATGTGGGGGTATTCAGAAGGCAGTTCCTCTGCCTCCTTCTTGCCTCCTGCCGGCAGTGTTGGATCCATGCCCTCAGGGTACGCTGCTTTTCCTTGGCAGGAGACATTGTGGGGAGCCTACTGCCAGTATTTCCCCACTCCTGCCCTGCTCCAAACACTCTCTGCAAGGCCATATTTGTGATTCTTAATATTCTTATGTCATTTTCTAGGGACCATTGATTAGATTAACATTAACATATATTTATAGGCAGCGGGACTGTTAACATGTTAGTTTCATGTAAATTACAAGTATGGTAGTTGCTGGCCAAACCAAAATATATTTTGTGGTGAGTCTAACATGGAGACAAAGAGCCATCCAACCATTATGTCAGACCTTTTTGTACGATTTTCACTGCAAGAGCTGTGGCATAGATATAGGCTTAATCATGCTTTTCAATTCTTTGTACTGCCCTAGTACCTCTGTTGACAGGATATAGGGTGAATTTTAGCAGCTGTTTGGTACAGTCAGGTCAATTTAAACCCAATGTGCAGCCAACAGAAAACCAATGCTGAGTTAACCATTAACCCAATGTTGGCCCAATGTACTTGTATTGCCTATAAAGGTGGAAGACATCCTTCCTCTTACATCCTTGGATTAATATTTGTAGGCGAACGAGGACAAAGGGACCTCCTTGCTGGATCTTTAGCAAAATGTATAGTTTTTAGATATTGAAGTAACCACTACGGCAAACAATAGGCAAAAAAACACAGAAAATATGGTCTTCTAGAAATCTCAAGTAGTAATGTAGCATTGGGCTATGCTTGGGTCAATATCGTCATTAGAATGGCCCAATATTGACATTTTTTTATTATGGTATGGGTAAGGCTTGACCACTGGCCCTAGCTTGGCCCAAACTGGCGACAATAATATTAACTTTATGCTGGCACAATGTTGGCCCATTATGTAGATATTCTAACATTGCTCCAGTATTGGCTCAACACAGCAATAACTGATAAATGCACAATTTTCTCAGTTGTATAGGCTTGTATATATAGAGTGGTTCAGTAATCTTTTAGACATCTTCCCAGGTAGAAAGGACATTATTGGGCCACTGTCAGCTATCATCGACACCATCACAATCCTAATGTAGACATTGTCCTAACATACCGTAGGAAAGCAGACATTGGTACTTTGTACAAATTCCAATATTGGCCAACTATATATTGGGGAAAAGGTGTTTACGGATAGTTGTTTTCATTTTAGAGATACCTCTATCTATTAAATTCAATTGATATGTCCTCCATGTTATCTTGTTTGATTCAACTCAGAAGTATTTCATGGAAATCAGTGTAAAGCAAAGCACATTTGATACTTATTGGGATTGATTTAGGCCCACACTTCCTAGATAGTCCACATGTTGAACAGTGCCGCTGTCTCATTAACTTTGGCAATGGTGGTGATAAGTTGCCATTCTGAGTAAGAGCTCACAGTGAGTGACAGATCATGATGCAGTGAGTGAGATCCATGTTGATGATGGTGGTTATAAGCCACCATCCTCAGAGCGCATTGACAGGGAGTGATGTAAATTCACACAGTGAATGACATCCATGTTGGCGATGGTGGTGATAAGTTGCCATTCTGTGTGAGAGTTGACTGGGAGTAACACATACTCACAAATGGTGTGGGATCCATATTGGTGATGGTGGTAATAAGCCGCCATTCTGAGTGAGAGTTGACAGGCAATGGTGGACCCTCAAGCAGGGAGTGAGATCCATGTTGGTGATGGTGGTGATGTATACAGACTAAACACATTGAACACTAAATAACAATAAAGAAAATGACATTGGTTATTTATCATTTCTTGCTGTAGGCCTACTGAAACAGTATCTGAAAATCCGACATTGGGCCAATATTGGACATATGTCATAACATCAAAATGACATTGTGCCAACATATTGTCCATTTTCAAACTTGGGCCAATTGAGTGCCAGCAGTCAAGCCTTCCAGTAGCCAATGTAACATCCCAACATTGGGCCATATACTCTACTGACTTACATTGGTCCAAGGATGGCCCAATGCTGCATTGCTGATTGGGTTTGTAGCAGCTGCCTATCAACATCCAACATGGCTATAAACATTCTCAAGACAGGGCTGTCAAGTATCATAGACCCATGTGGCAAGAAAGTTGTGTTTAGATTAATTCTGATGGAAAGCTCGTTACTTTGCTTGTAGTGAGCACATGTGCAAATGACCTACATTGAGGGATTCAGAAGATAATTATTTTTCAAATTGTGGATATTACGTGGCAGGCTTGACAAGTAACGTTTGCATTCTCAATAGTTTTCCTTAAGAACAGTCAAAAACTTTAGCAACAACTCATCTGAAGAGTCACCCTTTCTTGCTGTATTGATCATTAGAAACAGCCATTCCTGGCTTTGTTGATTCCTATCCAACTCTGATATAACCTCGGCCAGTGGCTATTGATAACAGCTTAGACTTTAGTGGAGTCCACAGGCTGAAACAACATAGGATTCTATAGGGTGCTAGTACATGGTAAAGAATTATTAGGAAAGGAGGACACCCTGGTCTGGTTCAAATACTATCACTGTATCACAGTATAGGTGGCCTTTGCTTTCACTCATACTAAGACAGTGGAAGTCCACCACCATCTTTGCACCACTTGGCGGCACCACTGTCTATAGGGCAGATAGCTATTCATGTATGGGGGTTGCCATATGTGTTCTTAGCCCCCGACACCATCTTGGATTTTATCACAGAATTCTGGGTAATATTTTATCTCCACCCTCACCCACTACAGAACAATGGTCACTGTTAAGGCTGATAAGCTGTACCTACCCTTATCTTAATCACCCTTAGTACAAAAATGTACCTCCCCATTGTTTCAGGTGTGAGGGGAGTGCATTAGCTTGATAGGGAGACAATGGCCTGGGTGTACTCAATGTTGGTGATATGTGATGTCTTATTGAAATATCAAAGTTTAATTTCTCTTGTATTTAAAGTTTTAGAATTATACTAAGCTTATCTGGTTAAAGTTGGAGGTACATGTATTTGCTATACGGCACTAGCATTTGCTAGTGCTGAGAGAATTTGCTAGGTGGCTTATGGAGTCGGGGGCTAGATCAACATTTGGCCTCTTTGTATAGTTTACTTTGGTGGTATCTTCCTCATTAACTACTTATAGTTCAAATACATTAGAAATAAAACTTTAAGATTTCAATAAGAGATCATGTGTCACCCAGATTGAGTACACCCAGGCCATTGTGTCTCTATCAAGCTAATCCACTCCCCTCAGACCTGAAACAATAGGCAGGTACTTAGGGTGATAGGGACAGGGGGCAGCTTGTTACCTCTATCAGTCTTATCAGTGACCATTGTTCTGTGGTGGATGATAGTGAAGATAAGAGATTACCCATAATTCCCTGACAGAATCCAAGATGGCGTCAGGGGCTAAAAACAAAAATGGCGACCTCCATACAGGGAAAGCTATGTGCCCTATACAAAGATATAAATTTTGAGAGAATAGCTACAGATAGTAAATAAGGAAGAGACTATCAAAGTAAATTGTACAAAGAGGCCAAATGTTGATCTAGCCCCTGACTACATGAGCATCCTAGCTGATTTTCCTCAGTACTAGCAATGTGCTAGTGCTGAAGGGCACATGGCTATCCCTGTCTTGAGGTGGCCATCTTTGTTCTTAGTCCCTGATGCCATCTTGGATTTTGTCAAGGAATTCTGGGTAATCTCTTATCTCCACTCTCATCTACCAATGGCCACTGATAAGACTAATAGGGGAAATAAGCTGCACCCTGCCCTTTATCTTAATCACCCTAAGTACCTCTCCATTGTTTCAGGTGTGAGGAGAGTGGAATAGCTTGGTAGGGAGACAATGGCCTGGGTGTACTCAGTGTGGTTGACATGTGACCTCTTATTAAAATCTAAAAGTTATATTTCTCTTGTACTTAAAGTATTAGATTTATACCAAACCTATCTGGTTACAGTTGACTGTATTTGCTATCCATAGATTTAAATTTTACAGAATAGCTATAAATAGTAAATGAGGAAGAGGCCATCAAAGTAAACTATACAAAGAAGGTAACTGTAGATTTAGCCCCTGACTACATGAGCCACCTGGCTGATTTTCTTATCACTAGCAATGTGCTAGACCCGTATAGGTAAAAGCAAAGACAGTAGGGCCACCCACTGTGATAGAATTTGACAGAGACCTTTATCATTACACCCAAAACATCACCAGCCAGTATAAATGTTGTTTCAGCCTGTGGTAAAGGCGGCACTGGAGTGAATTAGCGAGCATGACTCTGATTACGAAGATGGCACTGGGACAATTACACTAAGGCCAGAAAAAAAAGGTTTTCGGTCACCCGACCGTCCTCAGCCCAAAGGGGCCGACCTCAGCATTTTTTTCATTTTTTTTCATAATTTTTCGATTTTTTAAAAAATGTATTGACAATTTGATATCAAAATGTACATTCGAATAATATACACAAAATTCACATCGTTTTCTCAAATCCTATGGGGGGGGGGGCATCATTCCTTACAATAACCAGTGAAAAACTAAGCAAAGTATCACTATATCAGACCTTGGATTCTAAAAAAAAAAAAAAAAAAAATCCGACCTACCTACCTCAACTCTTCTGAGCATGTTACCGGAAACATACCTTTTTTTTTGGCCTAACTGGTCATATATATTTGAAACCCTACAATTGTGCAATATTACGTTGACACTTGAGCATTCGTGGACTAATATTGGAACTTCATAATAATGGTCCATGTTTGCCAATACAATACACGTATAAGATCAATATCACTACTGCAAGCATTGACCAATGCAGAGCCAGCATAAATTCAGAAATTTGCCAACATCTGAATCCCAATATTGGGCTATTCTAATGATTTATGAATGTATAAAATCATGGTCGTCTGCTACTTGGGGACTTTGGTAGTTTAAACACTACTTTGATACATGTAATGATAATAGAAATATGATATAGATCCATATGCTCCAACAATTTAAAGTTAGTTCAAAACTCACCAAAATGTGTTCTTAACATCATAAAACACACCTCACATATGATACAAATGAACACATTGCTGTCTATGCATACCCATGTAGCAATGTCATGTGTCTAGCCAATGCTAGACTGCAGGGTTTCCATATAAATGTACACAACCTGACACAAACCTACTGCTTTCATTTTACCTTTGCACTGGTAATGCGTGTATAGTCTGGCACAGCTACAACAGATTGTGGAAATTTGTGAATTGACACCGGGGCAACATTTCAAAACAGTAGAATGGGTATGAATTCAAGAGAAAGTGGTAAGACATCAATGCCATTTATTTATCCTGTGACAATGAATATCAACAAACAAAATTTTAAAACAATCAATCAGATTTGAATCAAGTTGGTTTATTTATCCATTAATCTAGACAGGCACCAAATGGGAATAGTAGTGCCCCATACGAAATGCATGTATATCCCGACCTTTTCATTTAGAATGGTCTTTCGTGTGAGACTGGTGGTGATATTTCCAGGATTTCTAGGTGAGACCCTATTATGAGGAGCATGTTTAGGATTTAGCCCTATCGTCTCTGGACATGCAAACACTGCGATGAAATTTATAGCTGGAAGCTTTCAGGAACCCGCCTTGTCATCCTTTAGAATACATTATAAGTATACATACTTAAATTATTACTCGAAAGTTGAAAATGTTTGAAAACTAAAACATTTTAGAGTACTATACATCGATGGTAGACCTATACTGCAATCTGAGAAAAAGGGGCATACAGGCCTCTGAGATAAACATTAGAAAAGAAGAAAAAAGATGTATCCCATGTCTCATACCAACGCAATAATTGGTTTTCTTAATTGAAAGGTCACACATCGCCATTAATAACGTTGAACCAAAGACGTTGTTGTTGCAAAGCGTGAGGATTTCAGGGTGATTTCTCATCGCCCATTTCAACATCGTTGACGTCGATTTCAATCCCCGTTTCACCAGTGCCTAGAAGTAAGAGAAAGGTTTGGCCAAAATGGCTTTCTATGGACGCACTTCTTTATCACTCGTTATCTTCCAGATTCATTGCACTCCCTTTCTATAGGTAATACATCCAGATATGAAAAAATGCTGTCGTTCTGTTTAACGCTGGTATAAAATCTGGTGTAGCTTTTTCTGATATGTATTTCATAGAATTATTTACCCCTCCCTATGTAGTAGGGTGCAATTTATTCTGGTAATAGCTGGCCCGTTATATGCACAATACAGGACATCAGTATGGTCCTTTGGTGGGAAGGGAATCACTTGGTTAAATAGTTCTGGTCACAGTCCCATGGTGGCAGCACTGATTGACCTGCTACCCTGCCACACATCCAAATCAAAATCACCACCAATAGGGAATACAACTTCACTTTATGGCTTCAGATGGCGCCGCTATGCTGGTGCAATCAATGCTGGAAGCATTTTATTTTCACACAGATATATGCTTAAATTTAGCATGGTTAGAACTTACGAAATAGATTGAGATTTCAACAGAACACTGTAACCAGTACTGTGATGATAGACATGTAGAAAGTGGAAGATCTATATATTTGAGATATTGTTGCAGCTTTAAGTTACTTATACCATGCACGAAGGACCTCGCATCATTTTAAGGCATACAATTAGTGGCATAGGATGGTTGTAAGACCTGTACTGTGCTGAAAAAGATGATTAATTCAAGCAGCCTATAATATTACCTACATTAAACACATGCAGTGATATCTCGTTAATGAAATGCTACACGTCCTATACCCACTAAACATAGGTATAAGTTATTCAAAAATAATTATAAACCTATTTGTGACAGTCAAGGCTAGCTCCCTAGAATAGACTTTTATCATGTGATACACATTGTAGGCCCATTGTCTACCACGGTAGAAATATAGCCCTGGATACATGCATACTGTGTCTGTGAATGGAAGAAGGGCAGCGTCCACATAAACCTTGTCAACGGTACCGGTACTTAATGGTGCTTTAAATTTCAAGTCCAAGTTGATGATCCGTTTTCACAACGCAACAAGGCAGTGCGAATGGCTACAACCGTAGCAGTTTGTCCGACTGCCCTGATGCATCATGCTGACCCTTTTAAGCGAGTGTTTCACCACAGCTGATCATTGACATCATTGCCAATTTACACATTGTGGACGATCGGTAACAAATGGACAGGCTAAATGATCAGAAATTGTTAAGGCTTTTTGTCTGATGCCTCCCCATCATCTTAGGTACAGTTGACATTTTTTTCAATTTCATTGGATTGGATTGGATGGCACCCGATCGTTCCTGATTGATCCCGATCGTCAAATTGGATCCTGTGGAACACTCTCTTTATTAAGGAATGTTACAAGCCAACAAGTCTGAAGTAGGCCTACTTATACCGAGAGTGGCCACAGTGCATTAAAGAGCCATACAAACCTTAAAGGGTTAAAGATGGAGGCAACATCACCTTAGGCCACCATAATAACGGCAGCGGCAGACGACCGCAGGCACCATTCTGATGAGATTGGAAGTGGAGCAAAGCGCGGGAAACTGAAGCGAGGCTCTCCGTTTGAAATGGGCTTCTTTACAAAGCCGGCGTCCGCCTGCCCCCGGCACACTGCGCATGCCCTCAAGCAGGAGCGACGCCAGTCGAGCCTTTCCTGACCCGACCACTGGCTTGTGGTAGTATCGCCCTCAGTCTATTCACAAGATCTTGAGAAAAAAGACCAGATAGAACCTGTATCTTTGAAACACTGGACGATGTGGACTCTTGTGGTTTTTTTTTTGTTTTTTTTTTTATACAGTTTTGTTGAATATGGGTTTATTGGTCCCGTTAGACCTAGGCTGCATGCAACACATTTCAGTAGGCCTCTATACCTCATTTGAACAAACAAAAAAAGGTGTAAACAGTGAGTGAGTGAGTAATAGATGTTTAACGCCATTTCGACAGCTAAGGTCATATTCATGGCGAGAACGACATTACACAATTTACAGGGGAATGTGTCAGTGCCCGCACATATGTGCACCAAAAGGTGTAAACATGTACTATGTACATGTAGGGGATATACATCAGTTCAAGGTGTTCTTCAGGTCAAAGGGAAAAAAAATGTTCCAGGTGATTTGACCATACCAAGCAAACAGGGCAAACCTTAAGGATCTTTCCTCAATTTTGAAAGAATAATTATATTTTTGGGCATTTTAATGGATTCATTTTAGTTATCCATGCACGTGATCGTCCAGTGAGGCCTCAGAGTAGACTATAGTTCGAGGTCACGTTGTGGGGAAATTTGGGGTCCGCGAGTCATAAAAAGATCTGGAGGGTGTTGCTTTTATTCAAAAAGGTAGTTTTGCCCCAGAAGTGCCTCACACACCAAAAAAAATTCAAAATATCTTAGGCTGTTTGCCTAACATTTGTTGGAATTGCCAAGGCAAGTTGGGAGTTTGCACGTCGCCAAACTACCTAAGTTTTCTTGGGAGTTTACGCCTAACCCTTAGGAGAAATCAGGCAAGTTGGGCATTCTTCCTAACTTGCCTTACCCTTTTTCACTAACTACATGGACTATTTCAAAACCCATAATACCCATTCTTTTATTTTGATTCAAATGATAGGTGTAAACTCCACATGGATTAAGACACCCAGAACAGAGCCTCTCCATTTGAGAAGCAAGTTTAATGCCTCACATCATTTTCATTTGCAACCCCTGAACTAAGTTGTTCTGGGTTTGACTCAGAAGGCCATAGATAGGGATATATGAGAAAATTGAATTTCCAGAGAAAAGGTGTTTCCATTCTTTTTCCTTGCTCCATCAATAAGATGATAAACCTATAGGCTGTATTCTGTTAAGTCCTATGCCAGGTTGAATGGTGAAGGCTTTATCATGTCAATAACCATTAGAAGTGCCATTATTTTCACATTTGTAGGCCTTTCCATCATAGACACTTCCCACAAAAGTTCTCATGCAAACCACACTGCCACCTGGTGTGAGGAAATCTAATACCCTTAGATAAAACTACTAACCCCTTAGACAAAAAGACTGCTCTTCTCTCTTGGCTAAATCAAGCCAGCTTGCCTGAATAGGTTAGTGAATACAACTAACACGTTAGTACAATATTAGTAACTTGTTGGGTACTTTGCCTAACCAGTGGTTTTGTCTAAGTTAGATAAGTATTTACTAATTTGGATACTTTTTCTGTGCACCTGCAGTACTCTCTTTCCTAGTAGGCCTAGTCCTAAAGTTTATGTTGTGTTGCAGAAAAGTGGTCATACCAGTCCGGTATTGGGTATCATTACATGATTTCTGTGATTCTGAGTGCTTTTCCTGGATATTCCCATGCACATACCTGTCGATATTGCACTTGCACACCATGATGCATGCAACATGACTTTTGTAAGGAGGTATGTTATCCATGTAAGGAGGCATGTTATCCACGGATAACATGCTTCCTTACATGTCCTTACATGTCATATGTTACATGTTAAAACCTACAAAATTTTTCATTGCCAGGGTAGGGGTCGAACCTGCAGACTCAGATCTCAAATCCAACTCCCTATGCATTGCTCCACAGGGACTGAGGAGAAGTGGTTGACTAGAACCAGGTCTCTATGATATAAAGCCACCCAGCAGTAGTGTATTGTGAACGCGTCCAGCACCTTGACCCATAACCAGGCCAGTCGCGCACAGTAGCAAACCAATGTCTGCCGGGCGCCAAGGTGTGAGACCCGGTGGTGTAGAGGTTAGTGCATTGCACTCAGCTTCTACAGGTAGGAGGGACGAGTCCCGGTCCGGGCGTATATTTTTTCGCAGTATGTAAACACACTATGGCAGGCTTCGACTCCCAGGGAGGGGGAACGATTTTTGTTTTCAACTTGAATTTATTGATATTCTATTGATTATCTATTGATATCGTGTAATAAAATAAGTAGTCAATGGATAATTCATGACTTGTGTCCCTTGTGAAATTATCGTTTGCTAACACACACGCGTCATGAATTATCCATTGATTACTTGTTCCCTAGAAAAGGGTGTCAGGTGAGTGGGTACCTTGTCTGGAGTATAGTCAGTCAGTCTAAACTAATTTTTATATTTTTCCACTTTCCAGCACTCTGAGTGAAATTACAGTAATCCAATGATTCTACCCATACTATTCTGTTTTCATTATAACGTAATCCCATAAAACAACAATTAATTTAGAGTCTAAACACATCGCTAAACATGTTCTTGTCCCGTTTTTTAGCGCAGTCCATAAACATAAAATTGTTTAGTCTCACAATGTAATAAACCTTTGTGTTTTGATTTCGATGTATGCAGATCTGTGTTTAGGTTTGTAACGTGTTTACTATGTCCATGCAGGTTGTTTCATGTGTTTAAGTATGACATGCCGAGATGAAGTTTCAAGCTCACAGTGTTTGGCAGTATATCATGTTTAGATCCACAGATACACAGAGAGAAGAAATGGAGTCACGTGACTCTGAATTGGGAGTCCAGCTTCTATGAATGAGTCAATTGACCCCCTTTTTGACTCCTTTGTGACTCCATAGAAATAGGGACTAAATGTGCTGACTCTTTAGGAATACAGAGTCAAGCATCTTTGACTCTCCACTTTGAGTAATTTGTTGAATCTTTTATTGAAACAGCAATTTTCATAATTTCTGGGTTATTCATTGGGTACTTGAATCTTTATTTCAGGGTAGGAGTATACCATGCCCAAGGATGATGTGATACAATGCTGTGATACCTCTCTTTTTCTTACTTTACCTTAGTCATCCAGGTCACTCATATATGACCAAAGGAAACACTGTAACTACTTTGAATTTACACTTTAGCCACATTTATAAATGGTGTCTTTGCTGTACTGTAGCTTTTGTTTAACCCTTTCGCAAAGTTGATCATGTCACCTTATATTTTCCGTGTGAACAATTGCTAGATTTATGATACCCTAGTACCTGCTTCCCAAGATCACCGGTAATACTTATAATTAAACAGAATGAAACACCATGATTATGAGCAAAACTGTACAAACTGTATTGTGGGGCCCTCTAGTGGGAGATCCCCTGGCTCCTGTACAGACTCCCTTTTTATTTGTCTGACTCCATACATTCGCTCTGTATAGTGGTAAATATGTAAAACATTGCAGGGAGTCAATACAGAGTCAGATGAGTCCAACTCCACATTTATCTGGGACCCCTGTGACTACCTCTACTGGAGTCCATCAAGCTGTGACTCTTATTCGATGGGAGTCAATTCAGTAGGACTCCATGCTGCAAACATCGTGCTCAGCAGTATGGAGTCTATCACCTGTGATTCCTATAAAAGGAGAGTCAATAAAGAGTCCTTCCCAGCTGACCCCCATTTCGACTCCATTCCCAATGCATAATTATCCACATTAAGAAATAACTCTATATATATGCAGAGTACAACAGGATGCCTGACAGAACATAGCTTTATCTGTTCTTGGACTGTACAAGAAAGGTGATTGTGGAGAGCACTGGCCATCTATCATGATTTAAGATCCAAATGACCAATCCAGCATGTTGAATTATCATATCAATGTTCTTTAAAATAAAATTCTGTGATGTTGATTTACATAGGATATTTATATTAGTATGTACATTATATCTATGAGAGGAGAGTAAAACTCTATGCAGAAAATACATTTGAACACAGAACTTTTATACCTAAACATCTAAACATGTATTACATGTTAACATCCTTAACATCTAAAGTGGGACTGTTCACATACTGATGTTTAGTGCGGGTGTTTAGGCATGTATTAAGAATGGAAATATTTAGATCTTAAAAAGATGGCCAAGAATGCAACTACCTAGGCTTACTGGTAGTTATATGTTTAGACTTTAAATATGTTTAGACCTCAATATGTTTGAAACCTAAGCTCCGTTTTTACAGTGTAGGAATTGATTTACATAACACAACTGGTCCCTAAAATAAAAGAACAGTTCTAGTACGACGGCCTAGGTGCCATATAGCATTCATATGTTAATTTGTGTGGGACAGAGTAGTAAGATACAATATTGCCACAGTCATGTATGGCCTAGAATTCTAGTGTCTAGACCAAAAGAAGCATATGTAACACGGTCTAAAATCGACGATAATAGTACGTTAATCTAATCAGCAAGAGAATGTTACACATGAGGCGCATTACTGTTTGATACTGTTCGATAGCATAATATCCTTGCCTACAACACGCACCCCAACTTTGGCCAATCCTGTTGGGGTACAAGCCACGCCAGGTTTCATGGTGGATCAGAGTTTCCTTCATTGCGCCTCTAAAATACTGAGAAATTGACTTGAGAGTTGAAGTGCTACATAACTCTAAATAAATGACTCAAAATTCCACCCACAATGCCCAAACACATCTGTTTTTCAAAAGTTAACGCATAATACCATACAAATTCCTAAGGTCAGTCTTGCCTTTTCATGTTGGATTGATTAACCTCAAATATCAAAAATGGGGTGTTGGGGGGGGGGGAGGGAGTCACCAATGGACATATTTATATCTAGAGTTGGGGACACTCACATTTCATTTCAACATTCAGTGTAGCAATCATAAGCATATTTGATAATTCAATGGCGGATCCAAGATTCGGAAAGGGAGGGGATGTGCCACAAAATGAAGGGGCGCTCCCCCTTTCGTTATATATATATATATATATATATATATATATATATATATATATATATATATATATATATATATATAATAGGGCCTATTTGGGGTCTGAAATATAAGAGGGGGGGGGGGGGTGCACGTACCTATGCAACTGTACAAACTGCATCGTGAAGCCCTCTGGTGAAAGTCATGAGAAGTAGTCGTGCAGTTAAGCCTGAAAAATCAAAGGTATTGTTCATTTTATGACTAAAGCATGACAATTCTACCACAGTTTCTGCAGGTTCCAAGGATTAATTTCTTTGGTAGAATCACCTTGAGCTCCTTCACAAACCAAGATGGCCGCCATCCGAACATCTATTTATGGGTGTAATATGCTACAGTATACTTTTTAAGGTATGGCAAAGTGGCTGGGAGGGTCAGAAAAGGGTTTTGGTAAAGACCTGTGGGTGAAATGGCCTTAGCAACCAACAGAGCAACCAAAAATGATGTTCAATGATTACAATTGATAGCACACTAATTCATGGTCTTTTGGTGCAGGAGTGCCTAAGGTGGGTCGATTTAACCATCTTCTTTCATATCCATTATTTATTCATCATTTTGTTATATACTGAAATCCTTATCTGTATTAATGAAATATACTACTCATCATTAACCACTGTAATGTTATTAATACCATGTTATTTATATTGCCATTTCATGACACTCCTTACCACCATAGTTCCACATACCTACAGTAGGGGATGAGCCGGAAGTCCTTAGAGACACCAGCATATGCTGCCTTACCATCAACCATAGCGGTAAGGGATATGGATATGTTATGATTCAAATTGAATGAATATTCATTTACAAATTATGCATGGTATTTCTGTATGAATTAACTGTATTGACTAACTCTAGTCCCCTGACACCAGCTAGAGATAAGCTCATATACAATATCAGAAGGAACTGTTTCCATAGCAACCATTCTTAAAACTTTATGAATTTGGGTTTCTTCTCAAATTATATCAGTAAAATGGGGGCCATTGAAACTTGAGCACAAATATAATAAAATTCTGAACCTAGAACGGCTGGTTGATTCAGTGAGACACATGACAAAAACTAGACATGCCCATCAAGTTACTACTGCTACCCTCCATATTTTCCTCGAACAAGCTTAGGCTGAGTGGGTCTCCTCTGATGACCATGACTCATCATTCATATATCAAAACCTGGTTTTGTCTTGTGGGAAATGGTGTGAGTAGTGCTCATACACATGCATTGATTTTTTTACCTTTGGTGGAAGGCTCTCCAGCTGTTTATCAGTTACATGTGTAAATCCAATTTTAATCTCAACATTGAGTCTATACAGTCAGGCCGCGATAATCCAGCCTTGAATAGTCAGAATTTATTGGGGACGTTTTTTTTTTCTCACTATAATTGTACTTGACAATCCGGTTGTACTTGACAATGCACTTGTCTTGGTTTCCAGTCCCAGTCTGGAATTATAGGGAACCCTCTGTATACATTACATCAAAATGTAACTTGATATTCCAGTTAGTTTGGATTAGGGTTAGCTAAGATAGAGATAAAAAGAGTAATCCCAGTTGACACTTGGTGTCTTGGGAGTGTCCTTCATTAGTGAGTTGTTTCAGTAGCTATGCACAGGAAGCAGTTTGGGGCAGTTTGTCTGTGTTTCTCTAACATAGACATTGATGTGATTCTATCAAAGGGGTATCTGTGGCTATGGTAATTATAAAATAACCAATCAGGTCCTGAACAATGGGAGGTATAGCATATCATCACCCCTCCCCCCATGGAAATCACTGGGAATTGACACTGTGAAACATAGCCACCACCCCTCACCTCAACAACACCTTTGATTCAGACATCCAGTCCACTTGAGATCCAGCCACCAAACAGCCACGACGGGACTGGCTGGATTATTGTGACTCCACTGTAGTAGAGATAGTGCCATGGAAGTTCGCCTAGGGACATGGAAGTTTGCACTTGATCCCAGGCACTTTATGCAAGACGGCTATTTGTTCATATCTGTGATATGGTTACTCTTGATAAGACAAATCCTAATGTCAAAGCTGAATTTGTATAAAAGGGCCATGAAAGGGAACCCTTGCCATAAGGACAGTGAACACAAGTGTTGCTGTGATAGTAACATTGATATTTTTAAAAAGCTGAAACCAATATATTTCCTTTTGGAAGTGGATCTACCTTTCACAGATTTAGCAATCTCCCATAATAAAACAGGGTGCTACACTAGTTCCTCATTTGCACACAGGGTGAAGAAGTCAGTAATGGAAACTTTGCAGTGCTTCCCAGAAGTGCATGTTGCTTTGCAAGAGCTTCCAAGGCAGAAAAGGATATCAACAACACAAGCAAGGCACTGCGACAAAATTTGTGTTACTTTACCACTGAATGCGTTATAAAAGTGATTTCAATAAACAACGAAAGTGACTGGTCACAGAGAAATCCTAATCTCTGGACAAGCAGCTCTTGAACAACGTATTAGGTGAGCATTATATCAGGTCAGCATTTTGAACAAAAAACTACATCTCGACCCCATAATTGCCAAGTCCCTCTGGGTAGGGATGGCAAAGAGGGTCATCTGGATGGCAGCCAGTGTGGCCTTCCATCCAATCAAAATTATGCTATGAACTGATCCATTGTGGTTGCCAGAAAGGATGCACTGGATGTTGAACAATGATGTCAGAAGGCTGCCCTTGAGTGTACTGCCTTGTGTTCCCGTGCAGGAGACTGCTAGGTGAAATTATTAATGAGGTGGAAAGAAACCTAACAGATCAAAATTTTATGATATTTGCATTTATGTTTCAGTGGACCCAATTCCACACATAGAGTTTTGAAAAAATGCAAATTCATAAAGTTAAAGGACTGGTTGCTATGGAAACAGCTCCTTTAGATATTGCAAATTAACTTATGTCTATAGGGTGTCAAGGGACTATATATAGTTTGTCAATAAAGTTGCTTGATACAGAAGAACCCATTATAATTTTGTACACATATTTTTCTGATGACATTTGAATGATAACATATTCATGATTTTCCTGCATTGCTATTGTTGCTATGGAATATTACATTCATAATTAACATGAAAAACATGTTTTAATCAGCCAACCTAAGGCACCCCTACCCCAAATAACAATAAGGTAGTGTGCTATTATGTGTAACAATTGATGGAAATGGCCTTTGGTTGTCATCATGCTTGGTTGCTTTGTTGGTTGCTATGGCAGCCATTTCACCCACAGGTCTTTACCAGTATTCTTTTCTGACCCTCCCAGTCAATTTTCCATACCTAAAAAATAATATTTTGGTGTATTACACTTATGAATCCAGCAAAAATTGCAACTTTCTCCTTATTGAGGTAGGTTATGTTCAGATGGCGGCCATCTTGGTTTATGAAGGAGCTCAAGATGCTTCTACCAAAAGAATCAATCCTTAGAATCTCTGGTAAAAGTTTCATGCTTTAGTCATAAAATGAACGATTCGTCGGCTTATCTGCACCTGCTACAGCACTTGCTACCAGTATTAGATAGTCAACACTGAATTAGAGAGTCAAGCATATTTTGACTCTACATAGAGTCTTATTCTACACAGGGGGGCGGCCAGGCTGTGACTCCCCTCCTACAGGAGTTAATCTATTATGACTCCTTCAGAGTAGTCAAGCAGAGAAGGGGAAAGAGTCAGTCCCCAATCAGCAATGGAGCATCGGGCTATGCTTGGCCCAATATAAGCCGACTTTGGCCCAATGTGTCCTTGCTACCTGGGTCACGTTGACTCTATTTCTATTTGGTGACTCCATTTCTTTCTGTGCATAGAACCAATGCAGTGCCATGCAACTGTAAAAAATAGAGGTACCGGGGATATATTAACTAATAAGATCCAAATGTAAGCAAAAATTCTACCTGTGTTATAAATTATTTCTCTGCCATGCAATGACCAGGTAAAACGGCAAACCACACACATCTCTCTTACAACACTACTAGTTTGGCACAGCCTCGATCCCTACTCATATGCCTTGACATACCCCGCGGCCACACCTGAGGGGCAGTAGAATTTTTGTGTCATGCGCACCGGCAGCCGCCTAAATGTTAGATCTTGCCTCGGGCCTCTGGCGACTACTATTTCGTTTTCGGCCGTAATTTTACATTTCCCGCCCTAGGCATGCCCTGTGGTACAGAATTTGAGTGAGCATGCGCTCTTGTGTCTTCCAGCCCGTGGTGGAGATGAGGGGGGGGGGGGGGGTCGTTGAGTTTGTTATGTTGAACTGTTATTTTGTACTGAAAGGCGGAGGGGAGGGGGGTGTCGTGGTATTGTGCCCTGGTGGATAAAAATACACAGGGTCTACAGGGTTAGGTACTCACTGTTTAAAACACCTGTTATTTAATCAAATGTCTCTTACTTGGTTACCTGAGGAGGGGGGGGGTGAAAGTTGTCATGTCGCAGTACTTGGTGGGAGATTTGTAGAACAACTAAGATGAGTCGAGCGCCTGTCTTGGAATGCCCAATGTTATTATAGACTGTGTGTACATGTTAATTCTGTAGGTCAATTGCCTTGACATCATATTGGTCTTCAAAATAGACGTGTGCAACATTGTGCATGCATTGGGTAATCATCTCGAAAAGAGTAAGTCAATCATGATCAGCATGAAGAGGATGGGGGATGAAAAGAAAAGAAAGAGAAGAAACAAATAAAAAAGCAAAGAGAAAATATGGAGGGGGAGGGATCCAGTGGAGAATAATTCACTGAGACTTACGATGAAACAAGAACCAGGGGCTGTGAGCACTGAGGACGTTCAGCACTCCTTGCATGTCGTTTTTGCAAACATGCCCGAGGGCTTGTGCCGAGGCGAGCGCAGGCTAGAAAGCGACTGCCTCGGGCTCTTCGAATTGGGTTTCAACGCTGCTGCTGTGGCGGCCGCGTCGTGCTGCCTGGCGCAGTTAAGTGCCAGCAGGCCCAGCAGTGAGTGGTGGTCGTCAGTGTAGGATTGTGTTATAATAAACCAAACACTACTGCTCTTCTGTGTCTGCTGCCACCGGCTCACCACCATCCAACAGGCCAAAGGACATCAACTCAGGGGATATATCAACAGCAACAACAACAACAACAACAACAACAACAACAACAACACACCCGTAGTACCATAAGTGCACAAGGCACAACCACATCAACTAACAAAGTGCTAATATTCAAGCAGGGATCAACACAACCAGAGGGTATACCGATTGAAAAACAGGACTCCTCTCTTCCTGCGGCCACGTTGACTGTTGGTTGGTGTCTGTTACCCGAGACCTGACCCGCAGCGCAGCAGACGACAATTGGATCCGCGTCCATCGACCACCTGTTATTAGCAGCCAAAAAGGCGGGAATCCACAGGACCGCTCATGTCACTTAGACTCCACTTTAACAACACGTTGCTGGTGCGTCTTGCCAAGGTCCCAAGGCAAGGGTGATCTGATGTAAGTCTTTACCACGTCTATTTGGAAATATGGCTAGAGAGACAACAGTAGCTTTACTAGAATGAGGCTTTGTAGACTTGATCAAGGCTGAACATTTCATCTTGGATTTTTTGCAGTCTCGATTGACCCCAAAAGGTAGGTGTTAAGACAAGATCACTCTTATTACCAAATCAATTAGGGAGTGATCATTTTTAACAACGGGGGGGGGGGCTGATGGGTTTGAAGGGGGTCAGAATTTTTTCAACCCCTTGACCGGGGAGGGGGGTCAGATTTTTTTTCAACACGAGAGGTCATGACAGAGTAGTATTCAATATTCAATGTATACATTAAAGATAGACTGCTTTAACCAGTTTACCTACCATACATGCCTGCAAGAAGAATCCATGCCTTCAGACCAAATAATATGTCCAAATGTGCCTTAAGGCCTTATGGCCAAGGTCTGATTTTATGTAGACAAGAATTGTGTTTGCCTTCCTCTTTAGTACTACTATGCATCGATGTGTGTACATTGTTATACTCTTTAGAAAATGTATAGAATTGCCATCACATTCATTCGGGATTAGAGCCATGCCTATTATTAGGGCCAGGTCCAAATAATCTCTGTAGACGGTTTTAAGTAAGATGTTAATCATTTCATACAGACAGCTTAAGGTTACATTTTCATTTAAGACACAGTGTGCAATGCAGCACAATTCATTGACTCTGAATCATTGGGTTACTTACCTGGACAGCAAGATATATAAAGAACACACACACTTAATTCACCTATTCACTATGTGACACCTAAAAGGTTAATTGCAGGTGTACCTAAATTGTATTTACCTGGCAATAGCGACACCTGTCCATAGATCAGGCGGGAACACCTGCTGAACCGTCTTGTTAGTTTTCGTGTTTGTCAGTACTGACAGGGGGAGCCACTGTGGTATACACAGGTGGTTTCACAAAGTCTGTGTGGTAGATATGGTTAGCAAGTCATTTCTCAAACAGTGACGGATGGGCTTGGCAAATTAATATCAATTTGACTGCTGGGTGATTCCACAGTATTTCAACAACTGGTCCTCGCATGACCCCCTCAGATCTGGATAATTTGTCTTCTATATTGAGATGTATATAGGTTATGACAACATGCAAAATTGTAGCCTCCAACTCCCATCGGTTCCTGAGATTTTGGTCCTTATATATTGGACCTGAAGTGATGATATTACAGCTGTTTGAGGCCCAAGAGCGAGCTATAATGAAAAAAAAAACAGGTTTAGAGAAATGATGATTTTTGCCATTTTATTACCTATTTTCTACAGAAAGGAGGCATTGAACCAATTGATACCACACTATCATCACCTTTTTGGATAATACTAGTACTTTTAGTGATAGCTACCGTTAGTTGGTACTAGCTGTCCCTCTGACCCAAAATTGCTGTCGAAAGGCAGCAAAAATCTCTTTTAACCATTTTGAAGCAGCCATTGGATCACCACTTTGTGGCACATACTCCATCTTCATTTTCCAATTTCATGTCATTTGGAATCAAAAGAATCTCACTTGCCAAGCTGATTGAAGTAAGTGCTTTGATGCTATGATTTTTGAAAATAGCTCTTGGATAAGAAAAAACTCTTTAAACTAGCGACCATTGACCCTATGCTATAAGACTAAGCCTTTATGTTATCCTCACTATTTTGGCATTTCCCTGGAGTGGAAGGATGTGTCTGATGACTCAAGCAATACCAGACCTCTAGCTAATTGTGCTTTGAAAATACTCAAATGGAAGTTGAAACAGAATTGAGATTTTTGAAACTGATGATCAAACCCTCACAAACATGTATACAAGGGCCAGGATCATCTAGTGGGTCTGCCATTGCTTGATCCGGTACCTACAGATATAAGCACTGATAACAGTAAGCATTATAGGAACCAGTTGTTATGTAATGCACCCACAGTGAATGAAGGGAATTGTATCATTGTTCAATAACGCATTCCGCCACCTCCTAATTATGGGAAATATATCATACTAAGCCCTGTTCAACCAGAGAGAGTACATAAAACTCTTGTAGACTCCTTGGTCCAACCAAGGGTTGGCCTCCTATCCGGGGCTCCTATACACATGTAGTTTGTCACTTCAATCTGTACACAGTAAAAAGAATTCCCTAGAAAAAACGATGAATCACTGGCAATGGCAGGTTCCAGTGAATTTCCATCTTAAACTATGGAGAATTCCCATAAAGTGAACAGGGATTCTCTGTAGTTTTTCAACAGGGATTCATCTTTTTTTTTCATGGTGATTCGTTGTTTCTTTAGAAAAATGTTAGGTTTTTTAGGTAACTTCTCACATATCCTTGTATCACTCCAGACTGAAAACCTGGAAGATCCGAAACTAGTCAGTGGTGACGAATTTATCCTGAAGACCTGAAGTCATCATTTTGACCACCTAAAGTAGTTGTTTTAGGTATTGTCAACCTGAGGACCTAAACAGTGCTACTTCTAACGACACTGTAGACGTCCCCAACGGGGAGGTCACGGTCTGTTGTCCCCCACCCTACCTCGTGCCCCACCTTCACACCAGGTGGGTGTAGTGGGGCTCTATACCTTGAGTAAGGTGGGTCCGTTTTTTGTTGTTTTTCTTTCCATTCCAGGAGGAGGAATCAATGGCTATTTCTCTGTTATATATTGACTAATTGTTGACAAATTGTGAGTAAATACTGACATGACATTTGTATTGATAATTGCTGACATAGAGTGACTAAGTACTGACGTATATTGATTAATGACTGACAAATAGTGAGTAATTACTAATATATATTGACTAATTGCTGATAAATGGCGATTAATTACTGACATATATTGACTAATATCTGACAAATTGTGAGTAATTACTGACATATGTGGACTAAGTGTTGTTATATAATGACTAAGAACTGGCATATATTGACTGAGTGCTGACAAATAGTGAGTAAATACTGACGTATATTGACTAATTGCTGACAAAGAGTGAGTAATTACTAATATAAATTATATTGAATAGTTGCTGACAAATAGTGAGTAATTACTGACATATATTGATGAATTGCTAACATATTAACTAATTGCTAACAAATAGTACATAGATACTGACATATTTTGACAAATACCAGTCAAGGGAGGATGCACAATTGAATCAATGGCTATTCTTCGGTTATATATTGACTAATTGCTGACAGATTGTGAGTAAATACTGACGTGTATTGATAATTGCTGATATAGAGTATCTATAAGTACTGATGTATATTGACTAATTGCTGACAAATTGTGAGTAAATACTGACATATTTCGACTAATTGCTAACAAATGGTGAGTAATTACTAACATATATTAACTAATTGCTGATAAATGGTGAGTAATTAATGACATATATTGACTAATATCTGACAAATTGTGAGTAATTACTGACATATGTGAACTAAGTGTTGTTATATAATGACTAAGAACTGGCATATATTGACTGAGTGCTGACAAATAGTGAGTAAATACTGACGTATATTGACTAATTGCTGACAAATAGTGAGTAATTACTAATCTATATTGAATAATTGGTCACTAACATCCATCTGATAACTTTTGAAGATCAAAATTCACCATATTATGGCCTGGATCCCTGTGTTTCCAAAAACCAAGATGGCCGACACATATGGAAAACAAAAGAATTGGGTAGTTGAGGTTTCCCAATGGTCACTAACATCAATCTTATAACTTTTGAAGATCAAAATTCACCATATATATGGCCTGGATCCCTGTGTTTCCGAAAAACCAAGATGGCCGACACACATGGAAAACAATAGAATTGGGTAGTTGAGGTTTCCCAATGGTCACTAATATCAATCTGATAACTTTTGAAGATCAAAATTCACCATATATGGCCTGGATTCCTGTGTTGCTTATAATGACTAAGTACTGACGTAGATTGACAAATTGCTAACAAATGGTGATTAATTACTAACATATATTGATTAACTGCTGACAATAGTGAGTAATTATTATCATACCATAGCACTAATACTAACCTGTTATAGCCTTAGACTCAATACATGTACCATAAAAACACAGATTAAAACACAAATTAAAACACAGAATGGCATCAACATTTTCAATCAAACACCAGAGAATGGAGAAATGGAAAGACATCCATTCAGCAATGACACACATCTTTATATATATGGAAAAGTACCAAGATACTGGATAATTATGCTAATTATGCAAATAATATGCGCGGATATGGAATGTTTGGTATCAATCAGGGGTGTTTCGTCCCCCTAAAGAACATGCCCCCTAAAAAATTTGTTTCGGAAAAGAATAAGCGAAATGATTTTTTTAACCTATCTGTTTTAAGTGTCACCAGCAAAAAGGGCAGGTTTGAGGAAGGAATGGATCAAAATATAGGCTTTTTTGGGATGTGGGGGCAGATGCCAGTCCAGGCACTGGCAGAGAGGTCCAAGAACTAGCAGTTTTACAAAATAAATCGTATCTCCCTTAATAATAGGAGTTTCCCATAGTGCGACCTAAAGATAAAGGGTAGCTCGAGCTGGCGAACGTCATGGAGGTCTTTATTTCTGAATCTGCACAATGGGAACAAAGTTATTGATACTTTTAGTCTATTACACCAATTTAGCGATCTTTTAAGGACAAATAAATGCATTGGCGCATCACGCTGACCTTATGGAATAAAATGACAGGTGATCCAAGGGTCTCTCGGCTAATAAAAATGTGTAGAGTCTATTATACCAACCTAGCTTAACTCCCCAGGAGAGGAGTTATTCACCAATGAAACATACAAGCGATAATGGGTGCATTTTCCATAGGCTTAACCATTGACGACTCGTGACAAAAAATGTCACAAAATGTTTTTTTGCATGACTTGAAAACCTATGGTCGGCAGATCGAATTCTTTTTCTTTTATACAATTATATAGGACACCATGACAAATATGAAAGAGGTGAAGAATACGAGGGACATTGGAAAATGTAAAAAAAAATCCTTGATGGGTAATGAAAAAGTCAAGAGTCGGCCATGTTTTACCCTGGTCAGTCAGGTGACTGGAACCAAACCTTTTTTAGGTGCAACTTCATTTTCAGTCCATTGTTTCGTAAATGAGACATGACTTGTAAGATTTAACACATCACTCGGTCACCCCCCCCCACCAACCTTACACACCACCTGGATATATCAGGGTTTCTTTGATTTCTTTTATCTAAGGTGGGGAAAGAGACAGGTGGCTTCTCATTCTAACTTCTCACAAAAACGGAACCCAGGCTCAAGGGGCTTTTCTCTCTATTACATCTTTTTGATGGTCCAACATTTTCATGAATAGAAAGATATACATATTCACATACATGCCCAAAACAACTCTACAATATAATGTAGTAGGGATTATTAAGATGAGGAAAATCAAACTGCAACTTTATCAGGTGTATTGAATATGCCTATCCGATTTCTGAATTCTCCTTACAAAATAAACATGAAAGTAAAACATGTCGTTCCAACAATAGATTTTCAATTTTTCTTTTTCATTGTGATTGGAGAATAATGCACCAGCATGATGTATTTTGAAATCTGCATAAGAAACATGATTTGTGAGAGAAAATTTTGGATAGTTTCCAATAATGATTGGGAAGCTTGTTCTCCATTTTAAACCTTTAAAACATATTGATAGATCAATGAATTTAGCTTTCCAACCGTGTATACCATCTTACAGCATTGATCAATGATTCAAAAAGTATTTCAGGAGGGGAAGGGGGTCAATGATGGCATTTCATTATAGAAAATTCTGCCAATTGACACGTAATTCTGCATCCTAATGCACCATTTATGTATTATTGCCTGGTGTGCAGGCCAAGAATTGAAGAAAATATTAGATTGACATTAAAAAGTTGTGTTCACTCTCGTGTGTATGTGTCTTCAACCAGTGGGCCAACACTTATACTTACTGTCGATGACGTCACAACATGGCGAGGTGGGTGGGGAGGCCTGATAAGGGTCTGCAGCCAACCCACAGGTGTCAGCCTGAATATGTGCGATATCGTGACACTGCCTCTTTAAGATAAATACATACTGGGTAACCCAGTGGCCACTAGTAGGGAGCCCCAATGCAGGTATCAAGAAGCCCTTATCTTTTCTTATCTCAGATGCGGGTGCTGGGTCGACCAGCGACCCTATCACAGCTCTACGTTAGACCACACACTGTAAAGTCGTCACCACTGACTAGTTTCGGATCTTCTAGGCTTTCAGTGCATAGTATACACAGGTTTCATCAACCATAATACAGTAGGTGGCACTAGTGTTGACCTGACCATTTTAGCCCAGTTACAGGGGCACCACTGGAGGGATGATTCTGAAGGAAAAGGAGGTAGTCAGAGTAGGGTTGTCACCGGTCATTACTGTGGTGGACACTGGAGGAGAGATAATAATCATCAAAGACAGCACCCCCTACCCAGGCCTAAGATAACCATAACACACTCCTCCATGGTGAGATAATCTATATCTAACTGGCTTAATGCTCCCAAGGGACCTGTCTTGTGGTTTGTTATGGCCACCAACACCACCCCCATGCACCCCCTTCTGCCCCCTTTTCTGAGCTCTCAAAAGTGTAAGGTTACTCATATTTATCTAAGTCTAGATAGATTTTGGCTAATATCGCACGGATGGGTAGATGAACATTTTCTCTCTATGTAGACTGAAAAAAGTCTTCCTGACAAAGTGACATGTATACCCATGTCAACTTGATTTGACAGAGAGCACATGTCATTGGGACATGTGCACATATGTCACCATGACAACTGTAGCACACAGTAATCCTCATATGATTCGACATTCCTTCAAATGACACGTCATCTGTGAGTTGACTAGGGTCACGGCCATGTCAAAGGCACTTGACATGTGATGGTTTGACATACATAATTGTTCTAGGATATTCCACTAGATGCGGCAAACAACCATTTTGGTACCATGATTAATCACTACCAAGAAGTACTACCAGCACTTGAGACATTTGATGTATCTGTGTTATTTTGTTTTCATGAAGAATAGATCACTAAGGTCTTTAAATACTATAAATGAATGGTAATGAATTCTATTTCATTGTTAAATTTGCATTTGTTATTGAATATCAAAATAGACACCTATCATCCTGAATATTTCTACTAGAGAGGTTAGACACCTTATGTGTGGGTCAGTGAAAATACCAAAGGAGGTCCTCAGTCAAGTAGATGTTCTGTAGATAGGAAAAAGTTCCTTAGTGTTGCAGGCCTGTGGGACTATGATATCCCCTGCCTTCTATTATAGGCCTGCCTTGATTGAACCATTGGTAGGCCCCTACATAGCTATTGACTGCTCTTGACCCTTACATAATTGTCTCACAGTATTACCTAGTACTCAGGTGAAAGGACCAGAAATATGTTTCATGTCTTCATTACGCATGTCAAGTGGAGTTGATGAACCAAATATGAGAGCGTCAACCTTCTTCGACATGCCTTCATACATGTCATGTGGGAGACAAATTGTGACCTGTGCACTACAGTTGGTGGTCAGTCGGGAGTAGTTTTGAGAAGATTGGAGATAAGAGATAAGATAAGGCTCTAATTGAGGCCTTCTACTCCTGGCCCCTGGTTTACAAATCTCTCTGTTTTTCTTAAAGGGGTAATTTCTATTACTAAATAGGCTGATTTTTCTTCCTATATTTCATCAAGTCATTTCCTGATTTGTTTTAGATTTTCTGTAAATTTTTCTTATAACTTATCAATGATTTTGTGACTTTGGGTAATAGAAAACGGGAGAAAATTTTCTCAGAGGTTTAGAGCCCCACTGCCTCTGCCCACATCACCCTCCCGGCTGGGGAGGTTTCAGATACGACTGACCTAGGCCTGACTTTGTGTCAAAGCGATCAGTGTTCTTCTCTCTGTGTAGTGGTAATTTTTAAGGTGAGGGGACATTTCTTCTACCAGATTACCTGTGGTCATAGCGTGTCATTTTTTGACATCCAAACAAACTTTACGTTAGGGGGGTCTCCATAATAAATTTAGGGAATGTTCAATTACCTGCCCCCGTTTTTTTTTTAACCGTCCACCGCTAGGTCACACGTGTGACGACCATCTCCACAGGGGACGGTGGTGCTGGCTGATGCAGTTGGGCTCTAAACTAATGGGCAATATAAGAATTTTAGGAAACAGAAACGTTCCTTCCTTGTCCCAACCAAAGTAGAGATGGTGACCAATATGCCTGCTTTCATCATGATCTATCAACATGACGTGACAATCGTGCCTACTAGATAAGCTTCAACACAGGCTCTGATTTACAGCCATGAAAATATGGATCCAAGTTTTCAGTGACCAAAGAGCAGCTCATAGAGAACCAGAATTACCCAGCTTTGAGAAACTGAAGGACTGATAACTAACTGATTTAAAACTAAAGATTTCTAATAACTCTCTATCATTAATTTCTCGGAAGACTACAAACTTGGAATATATATTCTACTTGCACCACCTTCTCTCTGTAGTCTTCAGTCGCCATCTTGGAATGAGAGCAAAGCTAGCGCCACCTGCAGGGACGTAAAGTCTGTGAGGTAGGCAGGCACCCGCCCCTAGCCATGCCAGTACCCGGCGGGGGGCTTGTCTACTGTATGGTGCTCTTAGGTACCTAGCCAGGTAGAGCCACATAGCATTTGTAGAGGGGGAGGGGGCACCCCACAGGGCTTCCTCCCATAGTGTACCTCTAAGACACCCCTCCTGCCTCCCACGTAGTAAGCATCCACGCGTAGACTTTCACACTAGAATGGCAAGAAATTAAACCGTGTTTTATAACATGAAAAGAATAGGAAAAACCTGAATCGACGAGCGCATGGAGAAATGAGATAATTTGCCAAAGCCCGAGGCGACCCCTGCAGGCCTAACAGTAACGTCAGGGCACGATCACTGCGCATGCTTAGTCAGCTGAATGTGAAGGTTATGCATAATTTTGGTTGCCATGGCAACAACAGCCTACATTATCCGTTGTGGAAAGCGTGCCCCAGGGGCTCTCAGGAGGGAAAGATTGAAGCAAGGACAAAGGGGATAGACCTGTGTATATGTGGGGATGTGGCACTCTGAAATATTTCTATTCTTTAGTTTTGAGTAGTTTCATTAATGACATCCGCCTCTAAATCACCCAGCACCTTCTTCACACAGGGGTCTCCAGGAAATGAACAAAGGACTATCATGGTTGTCCTGTTTATGTATGTATTTATTTTTATTGGATGGGGTAGACATCATGATTGATTCAATTGTGACACAATTCTTGTAATATAATTCCATGGTGAAAACACAGGCTTATAGTTGGTGAAAACAAGGCTTAGATAGGCCCTGTGTTGGCCGCAGTTATAATGATTAACAGTGCAGTGATGCTGACTGTATTTTTGTATGGGTAGACCATAATAATCAATGAAAGTAACGGACTCAGTTAGAATAATGACATTGCAACATTGTTGGGCTTTGTATTGGGAACACAGGCACAGGAAGCGAACGTAGCCTCAGGGCAGCCTCCGCCAGTGTGTTCCGCCGCGGGAACTACTTTCCTGTTCATATCTAATGCCCCGAGGGAGTAAAAAGAAATATAAATTATAGCAAGTCTGCCAGAGGAAGTGGAAAGTGCCCAGTGATCCCGGCATGCTTGAAAAAGGGACCGGGTTCCGACCAGCCTTGCTTTGAAGTCATGTGAGGCTAAACTATGTATTATGTATCGAGGAAATATCATTGTGAATGCTTTGCTAATTTATGATTAATATCGGTCTCCCATAATATGTTGTACCAACAATTCATTACTAAAACTCAGTTTACAGACATGTGGTTCCTGCGTAGTATGCTGATGAGGCTCGTGAGGTAAAGGCTGTGGGAGGAATGATCTCAAAATATCAAATATAGGGGCAGTTTCAGCTCTGAATTTTTAAACGATCCCACCTATAATGGCAGACTTTCCTTCAGTTGAGTAAGATTGTTTTATCTTTTAAAGCTAAAATTAGATAGAAAAAGGATTGCCATTCCACAAATATATCATTACTTCAACATATAATAATATCATTATGAAAATGATCGATCTAGTATTTGGAAGGGGCGACCCCCTTTTTTCAGCAAATTTGGGGATCCAATCTAAGAAAATACACTCTTAAGTACACACAAAGAGTCATTAGTTCAAAATTGTAAGTGTGGGGAGTCTGGGAGTACGATATAGAGAAAATGGGATGATTGACGAGTGGGATCAATGGGTATGACAATAGGGGATGAAACAGTAGGGGATTGATGCAAGAGGAAGTAAGTGCGACAGACAGAATCCGGCATTATAATCTCTTCTCGGAGAATGTGGCATGTCTATGTTCTCATTGCCAGGGTATCTAGCATTGGCTGACCCTACACTGAAAAAAAAACGTATTCCGACAAAATGATGTGTCTACCCACGTTAACGAAGTATAATATGGTAACCCCCAGTATATAATATATGTGACCCATCATTTAAAGAAATATGAGCTAGTACCATATTCATAAAGAAGGCATCAGGAGCTTTCATTTGATGTATATGGGGATAGTGGAAATTTGTTAAGGGCTCTGGTACCATATTAACAAAACTAATGAATATCAGGGAAAGTCATCACTTACTACACAGAAATCACATTATTACAGTCACATTGATATAATGTTTGTTATCTCTGAGCACCCTCTTTTGATAATACTTCATATTACATTTTCTGAAAGCTATTGGAGTGATCTATTCAATTCAAATCTAAAGGAAATTCCAACTTAGGTTACCATGGCAACCTGAAGCACTCCATTTGTTGTCATTAGTCAATATCCCCATTTATATCAATATGCTATAAACAACAATATTGCCTGGCACTCAGGTGCATGCAGCAGGAATATGTGACATGTCTTTGCTAGGCATGTCAAGCAGAGTTGACGTACTAAAAGTGAGAGCCTCAAGCTCACTTGATGTGCCTTCATTGATGTCCTGTCATGTGGGAGACAAATCCTGATGTGTGCAGTATGCGTCAAAGCGATCAGTTTTCTTCTCTCTGTGTATCTATATAAAAGGGGTTTAGCTATATGCTGAACTTCCATCAAAATAGGCGCTAGGCAGTGCCTAAACATGTCTATGGCCCTGGAGAGATAGACACTGTTGGACTCCCCTGGAGGAAGCCAAGAATATATGTAGCTTGAATCAAGGAAATGGCAATCAATCTTTGATTTTACTCCTTAAAGAAAATCATTTAGACCATTCACTCGTGACTGCAAATTAAACGATGACATGAGAGACGCATAACTTAATTTAAGTTAATCTCCATTAATATGAAAGATAGACTTACTCAAGTTTTACTTACTGATTCTCTGTATATTCAACAATCATTTACAACATCTATTCCATGTGACTGGTTGAGGATGGTAGGTTTCTGTAGCTGTTCCATTAGGTCCGAACATAAGCTGTCTGAACACAAGCCATCAACATGGCTATGCCTATGTAAGGATATTATGATGGGATAATCCCATTGTCCTAATCCCCTTCCCGTCCCATTCCCCTACTACTACCACCACTCTCTTTTGAGGCCTACCAGAATTCCTATCATTGTTACTCCCTGTGTTCCTACCAGCATCTCTATGCTAATGTTATGGAGATGAGAACTTTTATCAATTACCACCAAACTGGGGACGAGGGTTGAACACGGCTTAAAGCCGACTCGTACATCTGATTACCACCACATCTCCCCCTGCGGGCACAAGTCCACACCAGATAAGGGAGAAAAAAACCTGAGGACGAGCGTTCTTCGATTACAGAGCGAACGCAGCCTAATGACAAGTATAAGTATGATCGGGGCTGGGCGCTGCTTTGAAGGGTAGAAACAGTTCGACTTGGGGTACTCACTCCAACCAGGAGGCAAGTCCTAATTTGTGCGCACGTACTCTACAGATGGCCGCAGGCAGTGAGGGGCAATGGTGTAATGAAAAGACACAGAACGCTGCCAGTGAAACGCAAAAGGGAACGAGACAATGTTGCTGCAAAACGCCAAGTGCTCCTATTATCGCTCAGGGTGATGTTCAACATTTGGCCGGCAGTGGCGTGAGGCGCCAGTCAGCCGTTCTTAAGTTGTGTGTCCTCTCCTGTGCAGACTAGTACTAGGTCCTGCTGGAGGCAACCAAAGGGTTTGTAAGGAGAGCTGCCAGCTAGGTACAGGAGGAACAGTTAGAGAAGGTGGGGTAGAGAGGGCTTTAGGTGAGGGGATGTGGCTTAGAGCCATTCATCGTAGGGATATAGTAATAGGGTATGAATTCCTCCAGGAGCAAGAAGATACTGGGAAAACATGTAAGACCATGCCAGGATGAAAGCTGAATGATAACCTGCAAATGTCTAAGGCCCCCTGTGTATAATTCACATAATCATCTCGGAATGTTACTAACGAGTCATTATTAGAATATCTATTTCGTCAATGTGTGATGTACAGCAAGATAAATGTGATGAATTTCTTAAATACTGTAGTACAGCGATATTTAAAAAATTATGTGATTAAATTAGGCCTGCAAATTAATACATTGAGGAAAAAGTGGAGTTTCTAGCACTTTGGATGCCATGCGCAATTACTGC
Source organism: Acholoe squamosa (assembly GCA_949317995.1). NCBI lineage: Eukaryota > Metazoa > Annelida > Polychaeta > Phyllodocida > Polynoidae > Acholoe > Acholoe squamosa. The sequence continues at coordinate 57,268,941 of OX439038.1, forward strand.
ATTCGCACAGAAATAGCAGATGGCAGCAACAAGTATCTAGATTTATCTGGATGACATTAAAGTATTCATCCCCTCTGGGCTTTGTGATACAATTATAGAGGAGTACGTTACATCACCTGTTGTTTGGAACGTAAAGGCATTGCAGATGTATTAAACATTGGCAGATGGCTTGCATCTTAGTGAATTTCTAGATTTAATTGATAAAACTTCTCTTGATAATTAAAGTTTATGTGACAATCTCACGTTATGATATGGATAGATTCGTTATACATCTGTAGTGGATGTGATTCAAAGCCCTTAATTGTTACATTACCAAAGAGACGTATTTTCAAACTAATGCCAAGGACATGTGTTTCAAATTATTCAACCCTACCTTAGTATTGAATCAGGGATAAACCTATATGAACTCTTATACATTTTATAAAGAAATCAATGTAGTGTGTATTTTTGGGTCATTTCCATGTGACTCAAATTATCCTCGAGGCAAATTGAAGAGCTATGGGGCAACCGCGAACCAATCAATCAATCAATCAATCAATCAATCAATTCCTGTATACCTCATGACAAAGCTCTATAATGTTAACCTACATTCTATGGTCCGCAACAAGAATAGACAATGTCCACACTCTATAGGTAAAACAGGAAAACACCTCTCTCTTTGAAGAGTCAGACAAAGTTAAAATTTGAGAGATGAGTTAAGCAATCCAGTACTCCCCGGATAAGTTCATTTTTTGTTTTCGAAAATTCAATAAAAGGAAGATTCCAGTATCAGTGATCTCCAAGTAGAGCATAAATTTATTGTCTATTAACTATAGCATGGACGATATGTTGAGGTGGTAATAGCTCTACCTATCTGTCTACGTGCTATTATCATCTGTCTATATGCCTACTATACTTTCTATAATGTTACCTAGACAGCTATATGACTGTATACCTACTTCCCTACCTCTCTTTATTCTTCACAACAACACCTTTCTTCCTGCGACCGACCGCAACTCTCTCACTTGACCCGAGAAGTATCGCAATTTGCATATACTACTTGTTCACCGGCGCGCGCCGTATTTGAGTGAGGCTTCAGAATGGCGTATCACTTGGGAGGTACCACTTCAGATAAATTGTTAACTCCCCAATGGACTCTCCGCTGCTTTCACACACTATTGCTTTTTAAGTCTGTCTTTAGTGTTGTATGAGTTCACCATGGCGACCCAGGTGGATTAATTCATACACAGGGAGGGGAAGATGGGCACTGGAGCGCTGGCGAGTTACTCGCCAGGAGTGCCTTGATGTATCATGATAGCATATGAACATAAAGGCATAAGGCATCATGCTAAGGCTGTCCTTAAAGGGTAGTGAGATGGCTGAAATGGCACTACTTGGAGTAATGTCCTAGTCAGTATATATGCTGCATGTGGAGACGCCAATGCTGGTGCTGGAACTCTCTCCATTCCCACCTTTGATCTTGTCTGTTTTTTTTTAAAGTTCTCACCATACATGCACCTGCACACTAGGCCAGTGTGTGAGAGAACAGGTCTGCGGCAAACCAACCAAGGCTCTCTAGTAATTTGACTTGTTCAGAGTTCACCGCCGACCGCTTATCGAGGCTGTATACCCCCGAGGTAGAGTCTTTGATCAAACGAGGTGACCTTCTCCCGCAGGCAGTGCTTCTCCACGGTGGGGCTGGAGGATGGGTATGTAGGGGGTATCTGTGTATGTCTTCTATGATACTCCTTGACTGTGCTACCCCGGGACAACCTAGCATTGTGCTTTATGGGACTTAGACCATGCCTAAATAGTGTGTGTTGGGGGTAGATATGGAGGGTCTAGCTGTGATCTGGAGGTCCATCAGGTCTACCTTGGGGACATGCATATTTGATATCAAATAATACATACCTGTATCTAAAGGTCACCGCAGGGTATGTGTATCTTTCATATTGTTGACAACAGGTTAAATATGCATTGCATCTAAAGGCTTTGATCATGTTATATGTTTTGTGATGATATACTATGGTAAAATGTGGGTCGTTAGAAAAAGTCAAAATGGAATCACTGCTATCATAATATAGATCATGACCTCGATAGCTATAGATATAAGAAGGCAAGCGGATCTGGAATAGAATCCAACTGGTGGGAATTGACTGGGATTGAGTCCGCCTCGTTGTTGGCCTTGTGGGAGGGTAAAAAACAGAGACGAGCTAGGCCGAGGATCTAAGGACAACTAGATGGCCAGGTGTGGAGGGAATGTGGATAGAATGTAGAGGGGGTTGGGGTGGGGTGGGCTCTCTCATGGCCGATTATTTATACATCGAGGACTCTCAATATCAAACCCGGACGCAGGACACTTGAGCAAATCTCGCCAAATCTCACCCCAACGTCAGGTGTTTCTCATCCGCGAGAGTTTGGCCGGCGGGCATGCGCAGACGGGTCCAGGTCGGCGTCCTTTCATTGGCGGCACCCGCGGGGCTCGTAAGGGGGTGGCTGAGGCCGGGGGAGGGCGCTTTGTGTTAGTGGCCCCCGGGGCCCTGTCTATCCTGGCCCCAGCCCTCCTGCCCACCCAAGGCCGGGGTCCTGCTGCCCCTGACGACATCTTGTCGACCGGGGGCAGGGGCCTTCCGCCGCCAACGACGCGACGACCGCGGCGCGTCTGTAGCGCCTTGGTTGTAACAAAAGGGCGGTGCCCTCTCTCCGTAATCAGATTCAAGGGTGGGCCATAAGAAGACGCCCGATGACACTTCAATCGCCATTTGCTTTTCTTATCCCCACAGCCTTATCCGTTTCTTATCTGGGCCCCCTTTAGATGCTAGCAATGGGCGGTGGTACTTGTGGAGTTGCTTTTTTTGTGTCTGCTTCCTTGTAATTACATAAAAGGGGCGGAAGTACAGTGACTAGTCTTACAAGAGGGTTTGGCATAGGGAAGGGGGCCGGGGGTTGATGTGTTTGTCTACCTCTCCCTATATGCCCTTGGATTCAGAAAAAAAAATCGATTTACAAGTATCCATAAGAATTAAATAGAAATTGTAATTATCAAATGACAAAATGATAGACTTCACAGTACGTATACAGCAATCTTACACCACGACCAACCTTTCTGAGTTTCTTCTGGAAGCAATACATCGTCCAGGACGGGAGTTATACAATCAAGATAAAACGAGGCTGGTACGAAGTAGCCTTAAGTAGGCAATGAAGCTCTATTTTCTATCTTCCACATTGATATCAAATCCTTGTGATTGTTAGATGCATACATTCCACTTTAAACGAACCCATTGGTTATTGTCACAGAAATAATAAGAGAGGCCACAGCCAAATAGACATTTTTAGAGATACAGATGCATATAGGGAAAATAGGCACACGCTAGATATATTAAAGCTGATGATACCGATTGTATATATCTAGGATGCCATAGCAAAAAGAGAAACACACAATATATAGTCGAGCAAAACTGACAATAAAGCAAGTAGAATTATTTAGTGTTGTGACAAAGTTGGAGCTGCTGATTCAGCCTCTGCCCACCAGGTGTCATGGGAGTAGTGCCTCCAGGGTGGAGGTCAAGCATTGTCCGGGCAGCCTCCACACCTGTCTGCAGGTTTTATATCATGGAGCCCCCGCCTTAACCCTACCCCAGGGCAGGCTAAATACCCCCGGGGATGGGCCTGGATTATGTATGATACAGCCCACATGGGCCTCTCAGTGAACTGGAGGTCTGGGCTAACCCGTTAAGGGCGGCAGTGTTCCTCACTGTGAATATCCATTGGTTGTCATTGTACACCAATGCATTGCTGGCAAGCAATATCCATCGACACTGCATGCATGCATCATGCTAGCCCGTAGGGAGTTGCTCCGTTATGGCAAAAGGACATTGAATCAATCTGCAGTCCTTAAGGGGTTAAAGCCATGGAGTAGGTGACAGGCCGGCCATCAGAACTATTGGTAGATGGTAACCATGACTAAACACCACCAGTTGCTGCTGGCACCAGCTACTTATGGATTAGCTGTGCCCACCCATTAGGTGATTACAGGTGCGCTATGGTCCTCCTGCTGTTACAGGGAGTACAGGTATAACTAGATAGCCTTTATTTCATATCACTTCCCATTAACACACATGGGACTTATTTCAATAGTCACCACCCAGCCAGCACAGATACCCTGGGCCAACTTGTGGAATGATCAGCACCGTCACAGGCAACATTCTAATATTGGTCCAATATTGGAGTGCCAACATTATACCAATGTTACAAATGTTGATACAACATAAGATAATTCACATTGCACCAGTGTGCACAACCTTTAGAATATTAACATTTTATCAACATTGGCAGTCCTCTATAGATGGGTGAGTAACAAGGTTGGTCGAACATTGGTTGGGTCTCCCCAACCCGTTTTTAAAAGGGGTCTGGTCTCCCTTTTCTGTCCTCTCTTATCCTCTGTCCATCATTCTCATTCAATGGGCGGGCCTCCCTAACCTACTTAAAAGGGGTCTATATCTCTTCTTTCCTATCCCCTACGGATGTGTGTGGTGCACGTATGCGTGGGCACTGACACATTCCTCAGTGAAATTGTGTAATGTCGTTCTTGCCATGGATATGGCCTTAGCTGTGGAAATGGCATTAAACACCTAGATTACTCACTCACTGACTCACTCACTCGAACATTGGCCAAATGGGGCAAATTTGAGTGGTAAATTTGATATTGCTATAAATAACCTCCAACAGAGGGCATTGCATTATACATGAAGAGATCCTGCATATCTTACCATAGTAAGCCATTAACTTGATCCACTGTGTGTGGTAAACGTTTTAGAGATAGAGACATTGAACTTATAAACTACCAGATGCCAAATCGCTAACAGTTGTCATGAAATCACAAAATACTGATCTCCATGAACACACCATTTTGTAGTTTATCATGGATGCATAAGGGATTTTGTATAATCATTTGTGGTTAATTATGCTGTGATTAAGGTGAAGATGTTGTGAAATGGTTGACTACACCTAGCCAGTATGTACAATGTCAATATTTGAAATGTTGGCAAAATATCAGACAACTGTCCAATGTCACAAACATGGCAATCTTAGTCATCTTTAATTTAGATGGACAAATAAACGTTGGCTCAACATTGGAACAACAGCGTTAGCCTGATTTTGGCTAAACATTAGGTCAACATAATCTAATGGCAATGTTGACTCATGGTGAGAATGGTAGGCCAAACGCCAATTAGCCAACATCAGAAACCGAAATCATGCCAAAACATGAGTATGTTAGGCCAGGATAACATCTTCCACTACATTGTGATACATTTTCCACTAACATTTGAAGCATCAGCTATGAAGCAGCGCGGTGTTAGGCGTGACCTTTCTTAGAATAGCCCTCATAAAATCACCACACTTAGGATCCAGTAGAGCAGTTTTACCTGTCATTACTAGTAGGCCCATAATTATGGCATCATAAAGGTGTCTCACCATACGATTCGTGGGTTTCTTGGATAGAATCTATGATTACACTGTTAAAAAAAGGTTGTCGAAATATCGGTGTATTCCTCATCCCATAGTTGCCATAAATCCGTTGTTATTTTCACAAAAATTCCTCTACCAAGTGCCTACCACCATACTGCAACCTGGGGCTTCTTATAAAAACTTCACTGGCCCAGTGCTTTGGTTATAGTGGTCCACTGTACAGTTTTACGGGGATCCCAGCTAGATTCAACAGTTTATCTTTACAGTGTTCAGCATATCTCTTCAGTAAAGTACCCAAAACATCAGTGAATTTTTAGATCATCAGCTTTGTTAAAATAAACCCAAGTTGAAAAATAAGTTGGGTTGAGATGTAGAGTGCAGTCTATTTGTAGTGATACATATAATCTGGAAGTTTCTGAAATCTTACTCATATTGCAGCCGTTGACTGCAATGATATTACCAATATACTTTTAACATCTGCCATGGCACTGACAATATTTATAAGTCTTGAAAAGGTACTCTATAGTGATCACTTTTGCTCTTGTTGATGAAGACTGGGGGAGTACCCCCTGATCTTTTAAGTGATCACCCTTGGTACCTGTTTCACCAGATCAGCAAGGAGCTTGTAAATGATAACTTGGTCATTAATTAAGATCTTTAAGTTATCATTTTCAATCAAATGCATAATTACCCCCTCCCCCACAACCAACATCTATTAAGGGCCCTTAGAGCTGACTTATGTTCTAATGAGCCATACATGTAGATGTTTCTATAACGAATATTAGCTAGACCCCTTGGTTATAACTATGGTTAAATTTGGTGACAAATTTTTAGTGACAAAGAGTTGTCAAAAATTAAACATGCCTTTGCCTTTGATAATTTGGCCAAATAACTTTTTTGTTCAGTTAAGATTCCGGTGTGCTGATATTTTTCATATCTTCCATCTTATAAAAACTGATGATTGGGGGTTGTATATTATATATAAATATAGCTTACATAGCGAGCACTGTAGATCCCATTGTTGTGTACTAGGTCCCCCTGGCCTGGTTACGGAAAAGATAACATCAATGTGATGAGCTTAGGTCATCAATATGGAAAGATGACACTAAGTCAACAATGGTGATCACCTTCATAAAGTCTATATTTTCAGTGCACAGGAATACGTGCTTACATAAATACAATACACACAACAACTTATAATTCCACCATTAAAACAGCCACGTCATGCCTAACCATTTTCTCCACTATAAACAGCTTTTTTACCCTTCGGCCTAAATAACCGGGCAGCACTTGAACCCTAACGCCCTGTGGCTATCCCGTTATCCTAGATACAGATCAATAATAGGTGACAACTCACACGTACATAATTTCCACGGGAAATTTTCAAAAGAAGCAATGTACACCAGAAGTGTTGCCTAAGGGAGGGCAGATGTTATAGTATGTGTCTGGACAACATTTACCAACGGTGATTATTTACTCTTATAGTTATTCTGAGTTCTAGAATATAATCATTGTCAGTTAGAAGAAAGTCTTGCACCAAAATTTGGTAACTTTGAATGTACCAAGTATAACAAAGCATTAAAGGTCCATTTTTTTTTTTTTATAAATGTTATAGATGGGATTAACAAAGTAACGACTAAAATTGCAAGATTGCAGTGTCATCAAGAGGGCGGGATGCAGTGCTCCCAGGCCTACAATGGAAGGCCGATGCATCTTGTTGCCAATTGCCATGCATTTGCCAATTACCACTTGTAGCTTGCCAATTGCCAATTGTGGCTTGCCAATTGCCAGTCATAATAGTCATAGCTTGCCATTTGCTTATCATGGTTTTACCAATTGCCAGCTGATTGCTAATCATGAGTTGCCAGTTGTCATTTGTCGATTCAAAGTTTTCAGCCACCATTTCTATGTTATCATGTCAATTGAGTGGCAATTGTCAACAGGGTCACCCATTACGACTAGTATCTGATTAACTGGTAAAACACAAATTGCAATTTCTAAGTGGTAACAGGCAATTGCCATGACATTATATTTGGCAACTGGCAATTGACAACTGACAACAGTCATGTCGCACCGGCCTTCCATAGCTTCGAGTTTTACACACGTCAGATATGGCATGTAGAGTCAATCTAGCTCTCTTTCCAGAGTCATGCATGTCAGCAAACTGACTCTCCAGCAAAGCAATGCTCAATTCTGCAGGACGAGTCCAGCAATGCCTGTGTCAGAAGGGAGAGTCCAGGAGGGTGTTGCACCTAGGGGAAAGGCTAGTTTTGCCTAAGAAGTGCCTCATCTGCAGCAGTAACTTTCTTTTCAGTCCTGACCTTTCTCATGTTGCACAGAAGTGCTCATGTCAGTTAGTGTATGAGTAGCTTTCAATGAAGATGATAGCTATGCTAAAAATTTAGAGCACTAAAAAAAGAGTCACATGGTAAGGTACCTGCTTGTGCAATACACACTATTTTTAAACAAGACAGGTGGATTTCCAGTCAAATGTGGTCAGTACAAGTTGAATGGTGAAGCAGCGCATTCGTGACTTTTTTAATGTGATACAGTACCTACTTAAGGCTCTTTTTATCTAATGTGCAACAGCCTCTTGGGTAGTCGGGTTTCTCTGAAAGATGGTCAGAAGATGGTCCAGCAAAACATTTTGAATAAATTTTCGATATCGCTCCAACTTTAGTCCCTGACATGTACATGGATACCAAATGTTGTCAGACTATAGTGAGTCAATAACAACCCCACCCCCCATTTTCAGATAAACTTTGATCTAAAGGTAAACTCTCCAAAAGAGATAACTGGATAATAGAAAATGTACAGACTGTGGTGATGTGCAAGAGGAAAACACCTTTATTTTGAGAAGAGAGACTTGGGAGTACTCTGTTTTACAATACAGGGGCGTAGGAAAAGGGGGGGGGGGCAGGGGGGCCGCCCCCCCAACAATGAAGAGGTTCCATATATAAGCCTATATAGAAATATAGCAGCCCCCCAACCGAGACCCCTGGGCACCCCCCCCCCCCAATAAAAATTTGCTTCCTACGCCCCTGCAATATGACAGAATAACAATGCTCAGCTATGTGTAAAGGTCATCAGCTATGTATAGATGCTATACACTACCCGCCCTCCATGTGGATATTACAGTAGAGTACTTATTATTCTGAAGTACAGTTGTACCTGCTGTAGGTATAAAACCAATGACCAGATGTGCATTCTGTTGTAGCTATACAACAGGGATATTTATAGCCCATTTACAATTGCGCCTGAGAGTGTAGGTATACATAAATACTGCATTCTTTCATAAATCTTACTTGTTATCTCACGTAGTTTGAAAATTATGTGTATCTTGAAAAATGACACGCCAATCCCACACAGGGCGAGAAGTCGTCTGCTTCACGCCTCAAAGCGCGGGAAAGCTTCCACTGGGCCCTAGCGTGCTTGGTTACCTTTACCCACCATGCACTTGCAGGTTTTTATGATATTGAGACTGTCAGGCGGGTGTCAGAGCGGATTGCCTTGAAGGTCAACGTTCATATCCTAACAACTCTCCAGGCTCAATCCCTTCTCCCAAGACCACTTTAAAACGTGGTTATTATCTTAAAGCGGGGCTGGAGAAGTCAGGTGGTTATGGCCTGCACACAGGTAACATAATATTGTGTTAGCACGAAGAACAAGGCAGTTTGTGGAGGGGAGGGGTGTCCAAACTGCGGGACTCTTACCCCGAGGGCAAGGCGGCCGTCCCTTGTCATGTCCCACAAAGAACTGGAAGCATCACCTTTCGGTAATTTACTGCCAATCACGCTCATAACCTGCACAGTAAAATCCTAGACGTCCTCGCGTGAGCCTGGACCCTGGAAGCTGAAGAATACTATAGCCTATAAGGCCCCAGGCCCCAAGGGCACAAGAAATATTGGGAGCTGGGAGAGGCAAGGGGTTGGAAACATACCCCTCCAGGTTGAAACATTCCACCTTGTCATTGTTGGCCGCGATCCCGGGGCAACGATCCTGGTGTTGAAGCAAAACGAGCCAATCTCCTGTCTACCGCATTTAACGCAATTAATGCCCTGGGCGCTTCTAACAATAATTGGATACCATTTTAGTACTTTAAGTTTATTCATCTACAACGTTTTAAGGAAATTGGGGAAATTATCGCGGGGGAGGGGTGCTTATATTATCCAATACGATAACTGGGTAAGCAGTCTCTAGCAGAGTGTAGGGTTGGATCTAGAGAAAAAAAATGCAACTCCATATGGAGCTAGCACATGTCAATCAGGGGCGTAAGAAAAAAAGGGGAAGGGGGCTTGGCCCCCTAATCACCGAGAAGGGGATGCAGCTGGGGGGCTGAAAATGTCTAAGATTCCTACAAATTCCACTCACATTTTTTTTGCAAACATTTATCTTTATTGCTGACAGAGGTCAATGAACATATATGTGTAATATACATGAAAACGAGTATAACTGAGATTACATAAACACCACATGAATAGAGCACTGTCAGTAACAGAAGTCATAGACCCCTGGCAATAAAGAAAGGTAAGCCTTCTAGCCACCCGAGGGTGTAGTGGTAGATAATTCTAGACCTACCTGATAATAGATCAGCTACGTTTATAGGTTAATCTATATCTATGAGAGAAAATGAGGGAAAAAAACCCAGAAAAGACAAATGATTCTGCCGAACCCTAGGTAGCCACAGGAACTAATGACTTCATTAAGGATTTAGTGCCTACTTTGAATTGATAATGTGATTCAACTAGTCTTCTCTCAGCAGATAAATTATTCCAACAAATCGCCCCACAGTATTCAGCACTTTTCCTGTATGCCACACAGTTTGCTTGTAAAACTACCAATATTGGACCATCATAGGCTCTTGTAGATAATTTCCTATTATCCCTATATTCAGCTTTCAGAGACCTAATGTACATATAGTTCATTAAGTGACACATTCTCCTATCCTTCATTAGATCATTATGTGTGACAGAATCTGGGAAAAGGGCCCTTAGCGTAGGATGCATGGTCCCAATTCCCAGTACAATGTACATGTCACAATAATTATTAGTGGGATGGGCAAACTTGGGGTCTGGATTAGAAGCAGACGCCAGCAAAGAATGATTTTCTATATAAATCATTTATGGCCATGTATCGGCGTCAGTGAGAGCAAGTCAAAGATCCAAAATGACTGTGCCCCCCTCCTATGGTAATATATAGGTAAACAGCACACGTTTGAATCAGACCCTGCCCCCATGCATCTCCAGCATTTATAAAGACCCTGCCCCCATGCATCTCCAGCATTTATAAAGACCCTGCCCCCATGCATCTTTAGCATTTATAAAGACCCTGCCCCCATGCATCTTTAGCATTTATAAAGACCCTGCCCCCATGCATCTCCAGCATTTATAAAGACCCTGCCCCCATGCATCTCCAGCATTTATAAAGACCCTGCCCCCATGCATCTTTAGCATTTATAAAGACCCTGCCCCCATGCATATTTAGCATTTATAAAGACCCTGCCCCCATGCATCTCCAGCATTTATAAAGACCCTGCCCCCATGCATCTTTAGCATTTATAAAGACCCTGCCCCCCTGCATCTTTAGCATTTATAAAGACCCTGCCCCCATGCATCTCCAGCATTTATAAAGACCCTGCCCCCATGCATCTCCAGCATTTATAAAGACCCTGCCCCCATGCATCTTTAGCATTTATAAAGACCCTGCCCCCATGCATCTTTAGCATTTATAAAGACCCTGCCCCCATGCATCTCCAGCATTTATAAAGATCCTGCCCCCATGCATCTCCAGCATTTATAAAGATCCTGCCCCCATGCATCTCCAGCATTTATAAAGATCCTGCCCCCATGCGTCTCCAGCATTTATAAAGATCCACCCAAGGTGGCTGCATCCACTGGTGATAACGTCAGAGTTGTGTAACCCCTGAGTATTGCAGAAACAGTTCTTCCATATCACAGCAGCATGCGTGGTCTAGTTTGAGCCAGGTCCAATCGACACAGAGTGAGGCATAATGCCCCAGGCCATGCTGAGAACTGAATGGGTAATCCACCCCAACATCTACTCTATAGAGCCAACCAGGGGGTAGGGGGTTCAGTGGCGCCTAGCTTCTACTTTCCCCTCCGCCCCCAGGGCTCAGGAGTCCAGGCCGAGTGGGGGTCCTTGTTTTCTTGTGGAAATTCCCAGCAATTTGCACACAACGATACAGTGTAATTATTTTGAATCGGGGGCTAATTGCAGCATGTCAGGTGGCGGGAAAGATTGACGCACAGACAGACTCGTGTCTGTTGCCATGGAGATCACTGTGACTGTTCAGTGTCGCCCTCTACATACTCTGGTAAGGTCAACCATCGACTGGATGTATCCTATCATCCACGGTGGTGCATTATAGCATTCGCACTCACTCCGAAAAATAAAAGTGCAATGTATGATTTTCTTTTCAAAGGGATGGATCTACATCCTTCCTGTTTATGTTTTCCTGTTTCATTCATCCCGCGTGGTCTCGACTCACAGTTATGACGTCATGCTGGAAGGGGGAGGGGTCAGGCCGGGCATGACGGAATTAATGTTCCATGTACCTTCAGCATTTCAAAATTGGCAAAAAGACATGACGAGGGGGGAGGGGGTGGGTCAAAAATGGTCAAATTTTGAATGACGTTATTTATGGATGGCCCCTAGGTATTGTGGGGTTTAGCGTTGGATCCAAAAGTGCCATGTGTTCAGGTTCTGACATGAGAGTTGGGGCCACCCCATTTTCAACCCCTGGAGGCGGTTTTTAAAGAAAATTTTGGAGTTTTTAGCAATTTACATTGCTTATCCTATATAAAGTATACACAGTATGAATAGACATGACACTGCTATCGATTGGTCTTACCTACAACACTCAAACTGGGTTGTTTATATAGAAAATGGTAGGAAAAAGCTTAAAAATAATAGGTAAACAGTACTTTGAGGATTTTTTTTTACCCATAAAGAAATACAGAACACCTTAGTGACTACATTCAAATTAAAGCTGAAGATGAGGTCTTTCAGGAAAAAATATTGCGGGTCAACAACTTTGAGGTCACATGACTTTAATGGCTGCTGAATATAGGTCATTTCACTAAATTGGCTGAATTTGGCCACCAGCAGTGTCACCTGTATGGTGTTTTGAGGTAAAATTATCATATCAATACAAGCCCCATATCTGACTCAATATGTTTCCCAAAGATAAAGATGCTGGATATAAAATTCTAATTTTGACAGATTTTTGATTATTTAAAATTCTTGAGAGTCCATTGACAGCACAAGGGGTATGTTTCTGTGCTTGTTTGCTGGTCTCTACAAGTAGTAAGTAGTACATGTCTGATTAAACTTGGACCTGTAACAATAGCAGTTTTCTTATGACAGGCTTCTGGAAATGGCCCAGAAATAAGGGTTTGCTCCCGAGGGCTGACCCCCCTCCCATTACATGGACCAAAACTCAGAGACTATTAGGAATTTCGAGGAAATATTTGGGGAGAGTACTTCAGATGCATGGACCAATCATATATATATAAGTTACAGGTAGAAGAAAATCTGAGATGGTCATCCGGGAAAGTTGACAAGGTTGGTTGAACTGACACGGAATAGGCCCACTCCAAAAACCAACAATTGAGTTGTATATAGTTCTGCGTCCATCCTTTTGTGACGCCACGTCACAGAACATCGGATCCCGTACGATGGCGCCACAGGTGAGACATGCGGACACAACTAAGCGCAGACGACATTTGGACCGAGGAAGAGAAATTGCCGCCATAATCGACACCTCCATCGTGCAGTGGGTCCGTGTCACCCCCAATGAGAGCAGAAGAGGTGGCACGCAGGTTTGCCGCCCTACTCTGCCTCTGTGGGGCCTGGCTACACCATATGGGGTGAGGCATGCAAACAAACAATGGAGATAGGCCCTAGCACCGCCATCTACAGCCTGGGGCCACTCCCAATTGACGAGTGGAATTTGTATGTGCTTGTTGCTTTTTTTTCTCCCTCTCTCTCTTTGTATTAGACTTTTTATGCATTGTGTATAGGGAGTGTCTCCTGTTTACTGTAGTGAGTGTTTTGAAATGCTGGCTCTGTTATTAGGAAGGCATTATAACCTGGTCGGGGCGCTTATAAGTGGGTGTTAATTGCTGAGGTCACCAGGGAATAATGTTTACTAATCTGATTACCAGATTGTGTGGTCTGAAAATGTGTCTTTTTTTTTCCTTCCAACAGAGACAAGGGGGTGGGGGAAAAGTTGGGGCTGTGTCTTGTTGGGGAGGGTTAAAAAGGCAAATAAAGGGGACTCCACAGGTTATCACGTCAGACCTGCCCCCACAAACCACAAGAACCACCCTGTTTATGATCATAATGCCCCGACGAAATTTAATACATCTAGTAAGCCGGGACTACTTTTTTCTATCCGTGACTGGGCGAAAAGAGAATTGGCGCCTGCGCCGCAGGGCAAGTGGCGTTCTATGCAGCGTCTGTCGGTGCGGGGCTCTCCGATCTGCATGCAGGGGTATTAAAATGTAATATATTGCAGGGTGCACTGAAGTTCACCGGGCACAAAGATGCCCGCCCCAGGGCGGCGGAGGGATCGCATATTCACCCTTGGGTGAGCTCTGTCTGCTGCAGCCGACCGACGGGCCCCAGCCGGCCACTGAAAGCCTTGCCTAGGGTGTTCCTCCTCTAGTCCCCCCTACACAGACTTTAACTACAGGGCTGGGAATTACATAAGCAGACTGATTAAAATAAGGACACCTCCAGGATTAAAATTTGAGAATACCTCGGCCAGCCGCAGGTAGAGAGCCAAGTGAACCGTTAAAATACGCTGGAGGGACTTTGGCCAGGTATCAGCAGGGTATTGAAGAGTGGGGTGGGAGCCACAGCTAACATAGACGCCAGCAGGCCCTCCGGGCATGGGAGGGAGAGGGAGTTAGATGAGAGAAGGGGGGGGGGAGGTATCCTGAGGAGCTTTTTTGAGACTTATCATTAAGAGGGAGGCTTGCACGCTCCGATTGAGGTATATAGAGCCGTGCGTCATAAGATGGTAACTCCCGATATGGCGGTGTGACCACTCTCAAATCCCGCCACCAGGGGCATAGCCAATGTGATGATGGCGCCGAGCACGACGATGACGACTCCCTCTGTCGTCGATATTGACGCAAAATACCCACGAGACACGCACGTACCGCTCCCCAAATGAGATTCCCCCGGCACGGCTTCTGGCTGCCGGCCGCAAATATTAAAGATCGGAGCAGGAGGCTCGATCGTCGCCCGAAAAATGGCGCGTTTTTCTTGGCAGACGACATTGATGCTAAGGGCCGCCCGCTCGGCGCTTATATAATCCATGGAGTGCGGCAAGCACTGAGGCAGCAGCCTGCACCACTACTCCCTCAGTGTGTACTAGTTCCACCCGCCTCCGCTAGGGGGACGCCACTGCCGCCACCGCCGCCCCGTAATTACGCCAAGTCTCGCGCGAAATACAAAATGGCCTCAGGGCATTACCCGGAAGTCAAACCCCCGACGCGACGCCGGGCCTTATTCAGTTACCAGCAGCAAGGCAGCAAATACACATCGTACCGGCGCCGGAGCCGCGGCTACTACCTCGAGCCTACCCGCTTTCTAGGAGGTTTAATACGGCATTTGGTGGATATTTGGCGTGGTGAGAGGTAAGTGGGAGTGTATTTTGTGGATGATGTCCATGTTGGCCGTGTACAGGGGCGGGTCCCGCGGCCTGTGCTGTGTCGGTTGCCGCCACACGGTGGGTGTGCTCGGTGGGCGGCTACAGTGTGGTGCTGGGTCCACGTCTACTGTAAGGCAGGTATCAGCAGCAGTCTGTCGATGGCTGCAGCGTTTCCAACAAGGCAGCCAGCAGACATTGCAGCCATGGCTCTACTGGTGACGGACAGGCCGCCTACAACACCACTCAGTGCTTCAGGGATCTATCCTATTCCATGTAATACACATGGTAACTGGAAGTTTCTGGCCCCTCCTTTGGCTCCCTGAGATCCCTCCCACCACACGTGACTGACTCTGAGTGAGGCACCTCCACCAAACACAACGCCCCTCCGAAATGTCGTCTGCTCTCAGTGGGAAAATGATCTCTTTGTAAGACATATATACACTTAGGCAATTTGGACATCTCTTAGGGACTGAATGCTCTCCTCAGCGAGATAACAACAGTAGAAATCCGACCTAGTGCTTTTAGCAAACCCGGTAGCAGACCCTCTACATACATAGTCTTCCTGCCTTCCCCCACACTAACACACATAACTGTGCCATAGGCATGCCCACAGCTGGCGGCATTCATAGGGACGGGTGGCCTGTGGAATGCAAGGATTTGGATCCTGTTCAAGGGTAGGGGTGGTGGAGCTAAATGGGTGGAAAGAAGGGTCGACCTCGTGTGAAAACGTGCATGCACATTTATGGGCGTGTCTAACGTACACAGGGAGCCCCTTAGCAATAGGTGCTCTCATGCTCAACACATGATAATACATGTAATGGCTGCTATAGTAGCGATCACAACCACAACTTTGGCCCAATTACCTCACGATGAGGAAATTTAACTTAGTCAAATTGATATTTCATCATTGAAAATGAAATCGTATAAGAAAACATTGCCATGTTAAAATACCACCATATATACAACAACAGTTGCGTTGCATTATCGTATTTGCAGTAGAATTGGCTAGTCATGCATTATTAATGTACCCAGCAAATTGTTGTGACTCCTCGTCAACCTGTGTGAAGTGGCTCACACATGTCGCTAGATGGAACATGACGTCGCTATAGCACAAGATCACCAGGAATAGCAATGGTGGTGATCACAATGGCCTCACCTCAGATGGCGAGGATGGTGATCACTCATCCTCACCAGGGATGGCGACATGAGTGATCACTCATCATCACCAGGGATGGCGACATGAGTGATCACTCATCCTCACCAGGGATGGCGACATGAGTGATCACTCATCCTCACCAGGGATGGCGACATGAGTGATCACTCATCCTCACCAGGGATGGAAACATGAGTGATCACTCATCCTCACCAGGGATGGCGACATGAGTGATCACTCATCCTCACCAGGGATGGTGACATGAGTGATCACTCACTTCGCTAGATGAGACGCACACCACGTCATAACACACGTTTACCATGGATGGCAAGAATCGTGATCACTCACACTCACGGGGGATGGTCACTTGGGTGATCACTCACCTCGCAAGATGAAACGCGTACCTCTTGATAGCACAGGTTCACCACAGATGGTGAGGATCTTGATCACCCACACTCACCAGGGATGGTGACACGAGTGATCACTCACCTCGCTAGATGAAAGGCGCACCACGTCATAGCTCAGGTTCACCATGGATGGCCAGAGTGGTGATCACTCAGACTCACCAGTGATGGCGACGCTGGTGATCACTCACCTTGTTAGATGAAAAGCTCATGATCATCGACATTGGTAATCATGCAGCCTCACATCAGCCAGATCAAAGTATGTTTTGCCAGAGAAGGTATTGCATATGTATCTTCCCTCTAACCACAGACAAGGTGTTCATGTAGATATTTCCCTATGTATTTTTCCTGTAACCAGAGAAAAGGTGTTAATAGATAGTTGCTTTCATTTTAGAGATACCTCTATCTAAATTCAATTGAGTTTTTCTCTATATAATCTTGTTTGATTCAACTCTGAAGTATTACATAGAAATCAGTGTGAAACAAGCACATTTGATACATATGAGACTTATACTTCATGCCCACACTTCCTAGATAGGCTACATGTTGAACAGTGGTGCTGTCTCAACAACTTTGGTAATGGTGGTGATAAGTTGCCATTCTGAGTGAGAGTGAGTGACAGATGATGCAATCCTCAGAGAGGATTGACTTGGAGTGACACAAATTCACGCATTGAGTGAGACCAATGTTGGCAATGGTGGTGATAAGTCGCCATTTTGTGTGAGAGTTAATGACAGTGCACACACTCACACAGCGAGTGACATCCATGTCCGCGATGGTGGTGATAAGTCGTCATTTTGAGAGAAGATCATCTAGGACTGACACAAACTCACGCAGTGAGTGAGAGCCATGTGGCAATGCAGGTGAAAAGTCGCCATTCTGAGTGAGAGTTGACAGACAGTGGCACATATTGACGGAGTGAGTGAGATCCATGTTGGCGATGGTGGTGATAAGCTGCCATTCTGAGTGAGAGTTGACTGGGAGTGGCGCATACTCACGCAGGGAGTGAGATCCATATTAGCGATGTTGGTGATAAGTCGCCATTCTGAATGAGAACTGACTGAGAGTGGCAGATAACCACACAGTGAGTTAGATCCATGTTGGCGATGGTTGTGATAAGCCACCATTCTGAGTGAGAGTTGACAGGCAGTGGCACATACTCAGACGGTGAGTTAGATCCATGTTGGCGATGGTGGTGATAAGTCACCATGCTTTGTGAGGGATGACAAGGGGTGGCACATACTCACGCAGTGAGTGAGATCATGTTGGCGACTGTTGTGATAAATCACCATGCCATGTGAGACTGACACACAGTGGCG
This sequence comes from Acholoe squamosa, assembly GCA_949317995.1. Taxonomy (NCBI): domain Eukaryota; kingdom Metazoa; phylum Annelida; class Polychaeta; order Phyllodocida; family Polynoidae; genus Acholoe; species Acholoe squamosa. The sequence goes on from OX439038.1 coordinate 57,286,947, forward strand.
AAAGATGACGCAGTGAGTTATTACTCAAAAAGGAGTCACCATTGATGACCAATCATGGCGACAGATAACAACAATTTGCTGGGTAATTTCATGCCCCTGACTCTACCGATACTTAAAACAGCTACCTTAAAACAGCTACCGGTGTGTTGATTATGAAGTAGAGGCACCAACGTTATAAGAGTGATATAGCAGTTTTCTACTTTCTGTGGAGGACCTCTATACCACTGGACTCCCATACATTTGGGTCAGGGTCGGCCAGTGCCCTGGAGGCATATATGCCCGCAGGTGATGCCTGGGGCAAGAGCATACATATATACACACCAACAGCCTGGACGGTACATACGGGCTTCTGGATCAGTGTGGCCTAGACACGGCGACTTGTTCACTGTGCTATCGCAGTATAAGTATTTCTGTATAACGTCCATTAGATATTGAGAGGGAACGTCCACAAATGATGTCACCTGCTAGGGTTTGTGTGTATATACGAATGTAGCGGTGGTGGTGGTGGGGGTGCCACCAATACTTGAGCTACACTATAATGTACAAAAGTGGCAAAAATACAGAGAATAGGAGACGGTGAATAAAAGAGGCAGAATAAGAGGGAGATAAAGATATACAATGTATAAAGAACCAGGGCTAACAAGTAAAGTCAAATACCATAAGCAGGAGTCATGGCCCTACATCGACCCTAGGTACAGCAAGTAGGCCTATACTCTGGTGCCCTGAGGGTTCCTATATAAATTCCTCAGGGCACCACCATACAGGAAGCCCAGGGCATGCTAGTTAAATCCAGATGCAAAGTGGCCATAGATCTCCCACCATGCATTCTTTCATCCAGCAGGAGCAGAAAATACTGTTCACTCTTCAAGCAGAGTTTCTATTTCTGTAGTAAGAAACATCATGCGTGTAGAGTGACAAGTTCAGGGTCATACTGGTGCTGCTTACTAGTGCCATAATAATTCATATAGCGCTAGGTAATAGTACTAGTGTACTAGTAGTAGGTCGGACATTTGGACACAATTTGTTGCTTCAGCTGGATCTCTGGCTGCCGACTCCGTGTCGCCACCTGGCAGGGAGATGGGAACTATTGATTTTCAGATGGTTCTCGTCGTGATCCGCCAATTACCAGGGTGACCCACCAGGAACAAGCAGATAATGCAATTCACATCAAACAAACAAGGAACAGTAGTTAGTCACTGTCAGCCCCCCACCCACCAAACAACCAACACCTACCAAGCAGCTGTACCAAGTCCCTCCCACAAACAGAAGAAAGCCAATAGTTCCTTAGTTCTCCCTCCCAGGCCTCATGTGTTACAAGATGACATTGATGGCATACACTCTAAAAATGTGTTTTGTTTTTAAACACTTTTACCTGTATTTAAAAAAACTTTTTTTTGTAACACTTTGTTATACACTTTTTTGGGCAAAACACAAAACACTTTTTCAAAAATGTGTTTTAGATGAAAAAGTGTTTAAATGATTCTGAGAATAAAGTTTTTAGGTTCAGAAAGTGTTTAAAATGAGTTTCAGGCAAATTTATGCCCTTGCTATTATTTCATTTTCCTTATAAACCCATGGTCCCAGTTTTAGGATTAGTAAGTCCCTCCTACTGTATATTGCTGTCTCTCTGCAGGTAGAGAATATTAAAGTTATGTTGATAGCAAGTTGATGATCATCCAGTTATCAACATTGATTCTGTGCTAACCAGGCTTGGACTACAGTCAAGATGAGTTCAAACATATTGATGCACATTGATATGATAGTCAGAGAGTTTAGGACTGGAATGTATGTATTAATCCTGAATGTTACAAAATGGGTGTTTATCATGGGTTACATTGGACTCAAGGTATTGAGAAGGTAATTTTTAGATATATCTTTTACAAATCCATTCTAAGATAAAGTGTCAATGTTACGTTCTATCAGGATGTTGTGTATCATTATCATTTATACCTAAATTAAGACATTTGTGCCCATATGAATGTTACAATAGTACCATCATAGGTGGCCCCTGCCACCTGGTGAGTTGGATTGGAACCAAGTATTAAAACACTTTTATAAACCTAAACACTTTTGCAGGAAAAGTGTAAAGTGTTTTAGGAAAAGTGTTTAGATGATGAAAATGTGTTTTACCAAAAAGTGTTTTGATAAAATATGTTTTAGTTAAAACACATTTTTTAGAGTGTAGTGACAGCGCCAGTCGCTAGCTGATGGGGTGCAGTTGCACAGTTATAAAAGTGGCCCTTAGGAGTTTATTCACTTTTGTATCAATACAAAAGCGGATACTTTATGAACATGAGTATACTTTATTGTGACAATTTTTTTAAAAGTTGTACCATGAAATGTAATTTCTGGGCAGAAACATTCCATGATTCAAAGTTTACTCCTCTCTGAAGATAAAGAAGAAAGAAATATAGTATTTTATATGAATCATCTCAAATATTTAAACCGATCACATGATATTACCAGGTATGTACAATGAAATCGAAATCATTCTCTATTAAGAACTCTATGCAGACATGCATATCTATGTACAGAAGGTATCAGTGCTACACACTTACTAAAAAGTCCACCTCTGGTATCCCCAAACCAATGAGCAAGCCTGCACATCCAATCACTATAGGCCTAATGATGGCTGGTTCAGGGTTGGAGATCCCACTAACTCAGGTAGACCATGGGGACCAGTAATCAGCACTGATCTCCTCCCACCTCCCACTCTGGTCTTTGTCTCCTTACCTAATTAATGATGCCCCAAGGCTTCATGTTCACTGGTGGTCATGATGCTCCAACCTACTGACGGCGAGTTACTCACCAGCATTGCATTGGTGCAACCTGTCCAGCATTGGCGAGTGTATCAACGCTTCAGGTTTGGCAGGATGGATGCGTGCCATCCTGGTGAGTTACTCGCCTGGGTTGCATCCATGCATCATGATAAAAGGGAATCGTGCATTAAGGCCTTATGTTACCCTGAGAGGGTTAATGAGGCTTGTTGTTAGCGGCCAGCACCTGAGTACAGCCTCATCACCTGCTGATTGCTTGTTAGGCAGCACTACTTCCACAAGTCATCATTGGTTAACCCTAACTTGCTGCATACTGGTGTCACTGGATAACCCTTACATACTTTTTTAACCACAACAAGTTATACTTTATATACAGTATCTTGGTGAGTGTATCTGGGGTTGGAGATCCCACTGACTCATAATTGTGAGGTCAGTTACTCAGAGGCGTAGGAAGCAAATTTTCATGGGGGGGGGGCAGTGAGGGCCCTGTCGCGGTGACCTAAAATTGTTGACTCAAGCGTGACACCCCTCATACATATAATTTGTATAGTAAATAATTTTTAGTCAATTTTGCATCTGGCTTTAGGCTCAGGCCCCCATTTTTCCTATCCTATCACCATATCAATCTAATTTGAGATGCAATGTTTTACCTTCTTTTTCATTTTATTAGGGGTTCTTGGCAAACTTTTGGGGGGCCCAGACATACTTGGGCCCCACCTCCTTTGTGATTGGGGGGACCCAGCCCCCCCGCCCCCCCTTTCCTACACCCCTGAATTGACAGTTATTTAGTTGACCCATTTAGTACCATGTACATTGGGATTACTTCAGTTTGAAATGTTCAGATATAGTGTAATGTTTGATGCGTTAGATAGTGACCACTGTGTGATTGCACATTTATGTACACTTCCCCAAAAGTGCAATCAATAAATAACTTAACTCTCACGAAATATACATAAAACCAGCAATAAATTGATTAATAAATCAAGTGCTTAGATAGCTGGACTTTATGATGGACGAATCCCTTACCTCGCTAGTGTTACTTCATTCCATGCATCATCCTTCTGAGTTTAGTCATTCAGGTCAGCATGATGGAGCCCCAGTAGGTTACTCGTCATAATTACGATCCTTGAAGAAGTTTAATAGGCCCTTACAATGTAAGTGTATCATTGTGCTGCTGGACACTCTATTGTCAGAGTAAGCAGCTCTTGTCATTGCATGCTGCTTGTGATCATACACCAAATATAGATCACACGCAGACCATAATTATATTGTGTTAGGTCAGAATATTTAGTCAACAAGTTAAGGATTTATCAGGTAGTCATGACAGATACATAATTATGCTGAAAATATGTGTTCCCTTTTTATCTTCCATATATGTGAGCAAGTGTGAGTCGTACTGAAAATTCCAGCATGCATACATCAGTGGAATGGCACAATGTGGTGAATTTGTAAACGGCTAATCAGCATGCACATAATTATAGGCAGCATTAGCAATAAAAACTTAACGCACAGATAGAGTTAACAGTCTTACCAATATATAGAGCAACAAGATACATGAATGACTACAATTTTAAGTGTCCGAATCAAGGTACCCTGGTAGGCCTATATGTGTTCAACTTATTGGGAACCTCCCCTAATTGTGTTGCTGGGTGCACATACAAATTGATATTTGATAATAATACAAGACAAAGACAGTGACATATTACAAGTACATGGTGTTAAATACCTACACAATGTATGCAAGTTGGTCTCATATATTTAGGTTATCATACAAACAACATAGTGAGCTGCTCTATGGGTAATGAACCAATAATGGGCATCGACCAATAAATTTGACATGGTGACATGGCCATTTCTTAAAATCGACATGTGACATGGGCCTTAGTAACATGAGGCAAAACAATTAGTGACATGACATAGGTGCTTTCTTAAATTCGACATGGGACATTATAGGCTCCTAGAGGTGACATGGGGATTTAAGTGACAAGTGCCAAGACCATTTTTTAAAATCGACATGTGTCATGGGGGACTCCCGATCCACACATCCCAATAGTTATATTGCACAGTGGAACTTTTGCTGTCTTTAGCATATTAGAGGATGGAGACACCGATGCACCTGTGCCCGGGACCTGTGCATATCCTGTTTCTGTATCGCACGTGTGCACGCGTGTCACAGACGGCTCACGAGGCAGGTATCCAGTGTCACACGTACCCATTAGCGACCACAGCGACCTCTGGGGGATGCTGTTCGCGCACGCGCACTGTGCACGTCGGACATTTTAACTGTCCAAGGCCGACCTGATTATAGTGCAGGGTGAAAATGTCATGCCCTCTGCCATAAATATCATTATTGAGGTTTTAGACATACTCTCTGAATTAGTGTGATATTACTTTTGTCTGCCAACAAATTTCAAGCAAATACAGTGTGATTCTCTGTTGCCTCACGTGTTCCAGATTACCACACTGATCTCTGAGCTTTGTTGGTTTTATTAGTGTATTGAAAGGGAGGACTAGGACATTTGTTTGATTGCTATATACATGTAATCATATGGATAATCTGTTAAAGAAGTTTCCTCATGCATCTTGACCATATATGTACCCAAGCAAAATGAGTTCAGCTTCAAGTTTATATGCCTATTTGTAAAAATGTTCCACTCTGCTTGTAAAGTGCATGTGGGAGCCGACGACTTTTCACCGTCCACTATAAGTGTCAAAGGAACAATTTCAGTTTCCACATGCCACATTGTAAAGCAAGGGCCAACCGGCAACAAACAACTGCCAACTTGCAACAGGACTTTTCAGCTGGCAACAACCCACATGTGGCAACTGGGCATTGTCAACCTACAATTGGCAATTTGTAACCATAAAATGGCAGAGCACACCTAACAGCTGGCAATCTCTCAGGTGCCAAAAAGCCATACTGAATGAAATAATCAGATATCTCAACAGTATTTCTCTATTATTTCTTAACAAAACTGATTAGATTAGCTATATCTAACAACTAGATTCTTCTTAAACTTTTTAGAATGTAGTTCAGATAATTTTCTTTTAAATAAAAAGAATTTTAATATAGGGTCCTGTGCATAATTTTGAAGTTTTGTTTTTTTTTAAATAAAAAAGTATTGGAAAAAATGACTAAAACCCATATTCAACGCACTGCATGATGGGTAAAATATATTAGTCCTTGGCATCCAATTATTTCATTACATGCCCTCAATCATTGTCAGCAGCATATCATGTTCAAAGAATTGTCTAAGTTATATGAGGGGTAAAATTATAAGGTCCAAAAGTATGTCAGAGTATGAAGAAAATAATTTAGAAGTAAATATGCCAAAATTCTAAATCGTCATAACATGGACAATTCTGATTAGAAACGGCTGGATTCTTTTGTAGACATTTGGGGTATATATAGGTATGTGCCTACCAAAAGTTATTTCATTCTGATGAAAATAACCTATATGTGCAGAAAGCTGTGCATTGGGCTCAATTTCAATGGTAATGACCCACCTTAAGGCACATACCTATATATGCCCTAAATGTCTACAAAAAAATTGGGGCATTCCGGTCAAAATTGTTCGTTTTATCACAATTTAAAATTTTTGCATATTTACATCTGAATTATTTTCTTCATGCTCTGACATTCTTTTGGACATTACAATTATACCCCTCATACTACTTAGACGATGCTTTTAACATGATATGCTGCTCACAATGATTGAGGGCATATAATGAAACAATGTTTTGCCACAGATTTATATATTTTACCCATCATGCAGTGCTTTGAATATGGATTATCGTCAGTTTTTCCAATACTTTTTTTTATTTCAAATGGCCAAAACTCCAAAATTATGCATGGGACCCCACATCAAAATTACTTTTATTTAAAGGCAAATTATCTGAACAATATGTCAAAAATGTTTAAGAAAAATTTAGGATCTAGAAATAGGTGATCTAATCATTTTTTATTATAAAATAATAGGAAACTGTGTTTGATAGTTGTGAAAGAAAAAAATCTCAAATCTTAGTCATTTTTTTTTCTGATTTTAGGTGAAAATGGAAATACTTTTATTTTTCAAAATTCAATATAAAAAAAAACAGCATGGGACCCCCTACTTTTCTTTTCATATTCTGATTCTAGATGATTTTTAGCTACCTCTGAGAGAAAAATTACGAAAATCTAGGAACTTTGATTCAATGGTAGCGACCCACCCTAAGTTGTTAAGTTAGACAGAGGCCGTGAGAGAGCCCATGTTTGACTAAAGAAATCGTGTACTCCAGAGTTACAAACTTTTACAGGTTTATAATCATCAGTGTGGAGATAAGGTCTGGATGGAGAAAACAGGAAAGCAGGAAAGTCGTGAAATGAAAACACAGAGTACAAATTCTGTATGCTTACATAGTTATATCAACAAAAGAACTGCTGAAACACGTTCAGGAACTATCTAGAATGCAATTACACTAGATTAGGTAGTCACACAATGAGGTGGAATCAGAATCCAGTAAACTCCTCTGGAGAGCTTTTCTCAATATGTTAAGAACCATTTCTGAGAAATGTCCTCCTGAGTATCAATTTTGAGTTTAATAGGAATACAGATTCTGATTTACTTTGCTTAATCTCATATCCTTTACCATGCAGGTAAGTGATGTCATTCTCACCTATGGAGCCACCTGTGAACACCCCCAAGAGGGGCCTGACCTACTGCCCCTAAGTACAGCTTCAAAGGTCTCATCACCTTGGGGGTATTTATTATACCTGGGACTTTTGATGTCACCGACAATTACTGCTTCGAGCTCTCTGTAAATGGTGTTTACATCCAAATAGGTGGTGACTTTAAGTTTGGGATGAAGTAAGAGGGACAACACTGTACCACTTAAAGTATAAACGCTTAATACTATTTTATTGGGAAACGGCTTGATCTATCGATTTGTAATATAGACAGAAATGATAGAATACTTTGTGTTTTTTGTATCTTCTAACATTGATAAAGATCAGGAATTGTATAAACTATAATCCCTAACATGTCCTAGCTAAATCATTGAGCATGTTATCTTAACAAAGTTGAGTTTTACAAAAGCCAGATGGCTGAGCTGGTCTCTCATTACAAAAGGCGGAGGACAATGCTTGACTCCCCTTGTAAAGGTACAGCACCACCAGGTGCCTTTTACCAAAGATGCCAGCCACTGCCAGTTCAACTGCATGTGTGAGTCTGGGGGAAAAGGAGAAGTTGTTCACTCACTCACTCACTCCTTCACTCACTCACTCGCTACTCACTCACTCACTCACTCACTTACGTACTACTCACTCACTCACTTACCACTCACTCATTCACCACTCACTCACTTACTCACTCATTAATCCGCTCACTCACCTACTCAATCACTGACTCTCCACTTATTTATAACCAATTGGTCTTGGTCTTGGAGTACATGTATAGGGTTGACCCGGGTTGTATTACTGACCAATCAGAGAAGTCCCTGTATTCACTGCAGAGGTTTTTGGGTACATTATGTAATACCTGGTACCCATCATGCTGGTTGTTATCAGTGCTTATCTCGCCCAGTTCTGGATCAAGCAATGGCGGACCCACTAGGCCTCAGCACTGAGCCCTATATATGTTACTGTCTCCAGGTGAACCCACCCCAGTTCCTGCAGGACAGTCAGAAAGCCTTCAGCCTGACATGTCACCCCATATAGTACTTATCACCTGTGCCCCACAATTCTATAGTTAACCCTTAAAGGACGACATGTTGCCAAGTGTTTCGTGATCCCTTGGACATTATGACGCCTGGCGGTTGTCTACGTGAGTAACCCGCCATGAATGTATCGTCAGTTTAGTGTAAGAAGTCTGTAAATTCTGCATCTGCATGGATCAACAGGGTACATATACCTCCATCAGGGGCATCACTGAGGTACATGTTACCCTGTTGACCAAGATGCAGTTACAGCCTTCATGCACTATTGAAGGCGAAGTTATTCCCATGCGTCATGTAAGTTTTATATATACATTCCTATATGGTTGTTTGTTCAGAAAACTAATGACCACCCCACCGCCCTTATAGGGTTAGTGAAGGAAACAGCCTGGTGACTGGAGACAGTCCTTACCATCATGGACATTACCCAAACTGGTATGAACAAGCTGCATATGCCTGTTGCACTTCTCCATGCACATGCCGCCGTCCTACAGGTATACAGCATCTTAGCATGGGCTACCATATATCTGTAAACATAAAGGTAGTGCAGATAACTCCTGGAGTTGACTGCTTTCTTTCTATTTTTTTTTGTCTCATGAAAATATCCATCGATCAACAGGTGGTAGAGATGGCTAAATTCAACTGAAAGCCCAGAAGAGGGACTTGGGGAATATTTAGTCACCACCAGTCTCTCAGTCACTGTTGACTTTATTTGTGAAGGTTCCCTTGTCTGATTGTGAGCTTTGCCTTATCTGTGCTCAGTGCCAAGAGAAAGTCTACACATAAGGACTGATACATGTACCTACATCATTTGCCCCGGCTTCCCTAGCCCACTTAAAAGGGTCTATATCTCCTCTTTTCTATCCCCTCGGATGTGTGTGGTGCACATATGTGCGGGCACTGACACATTCCTCTGTGAAATTTTTTACATCATTTGCCTCATAGTACCATATGTCGGGCAGATGATGATACCCCCTTCCCCACCCACCCCCTGCAGTTGTCTCCAGCAGTAATACATACAGTAATATGTAGCAGCCATTTTGCCTCCAGTGACGCACCTGCTACAGCAATTGTAGATGCTTGCCTCGGTCCAAATTGCGGCCAGCTCACCTGTTAATTTCTTCACACATACGACGCTTAGTTTCGGTAGGGCCCCCCAAATTATAGAGGTAGGCCAAGCTGAGCCCTCAGGGCGTGAAATTAGAACCGGGGCGACAGGGGAGCAGGGGCGGTGGGGCCGAGCTGGGGCCGGGCCGGGACTCCGGTGACATTGCCCGGGGGCCTGGGCGCAGACAGCACCGGCCTCCACCGGGCTCTGCAGCCACATCGCCCCAGCCTCGCCGCCGGGCCTAACGACACAACGCCGACTGACATTTTCTCCGACAGACATAAATGACATTCTGCAAAATACATGTGGACTGGCGGCCTTGCCCGTCTAATACTGCCACAAACAAGTGACATCTAGGCTGCCGGCGGGAAGGGAGGGTTTTACGTGGGCTACTAGGGGGTTGGTGGATTGACTGGCAGGACTGCAGCATCATGGTGGCTGGCGGTTGGATGGAGCTGGGGGCTAGATGGAGAGCTGTAGGGTCGGAAATTGGAGGTGGGTTGGTGGGTGGGGGTTGAAGAGTGTATAGGATATTTGTGGGTGTCACCTCTGAACACTCTCCATAAGGATATGTTAGAGTCAGCCTTTCAGCCCCTCAGATTTCCCCAACTATGAGAGGAAACTGGATCTGGTTTGCAGATTGGAACAAGTGTCTGGTGAGCCCTCAGTGTGAAGGACCTATCACCCTGCATTGTAGACAAAACAATGGACTTAGATCACATGTGTCCATAGGCTAGTGGGCAGAGAGCATTGCATCTGCATTGGCAGCTGGTGGATCAACATTACCCACCCCTTATTTATGTTGACCCAATGCTGTGCACAGCCACACTAGAGTTTAAATGGTGGCTTGACTGTGTCAGCTAATACAAAAAGAGTTAACATACATATAGCCCAGCCAGTAAAAAGAATGTTATATCAGGCTGCAGCACCTGAGGGTTATTTTAACATCAAACCATTAATTAGATTACTGCTGCCAAGGAGCGCCAAATTATCAGTCAAATTAATTCCACCTGTATATAGAAGGATTGTTTTAATCTATGAAGTGTATGTAATCATCACAGTCATTGAGGAAATTATTTCAAAGTTAAAACCTTTTTTTTTTGGAAACTGTCATAGCTGTTGAGTGTAGGTTGGACACCAATTAGTGGAATGCCCAGAGGCAAGCGTTTATATGCACCTGCCTATACACCCGATTGCCAGATTTGCCCTTAAACAAAAAATGAATGATTAAAAAGATTCAGAGCTATTTCGAAACCTGTCAAAACTATAGTATATCCATGGCTAATATATGGATGGCATTATTTTCCTGTCCCTTTCATACAAAGCTGATAGACTATGTTGGAAATAACACGTACTGCAAATACTACAATACATATTCATGTATGCGCTATTAGGCAAGCACCTTGGGTTGACAAGCAATATCAGAGGAAAGAGATATGTCACGCTTTTCCCCTCAAATGACAACTCTCTATAAACCTATGGTAAACAACTGCCCTCGCATGAAACATTACCTAAGCCTCATGTTGCAAATGCAACATAACCATGTATGCAAACCTGAGACCAGATAGCAATCTGCTTATTAATTGGACGCACTGTATGCTATGACAAACTCTAGGATTTTACTATGCCACAGTCATGAACTAAGACCATGCATTTTAGGTGGACTAAACTATCTTAACATGACACAGAGTTTCATGCTCCCTGGGAAGGGGCCATGACCTTGGAGTGTAAAGTCAGACATTAAGGCTCACCATCCACTAACTGGTGAAGGATGGGCTTCAGCTGTCGTGGTTAGCCCTTAATAAGGATATTAGGGTATATATGAGTATATAGTAACCGTCCGACCACCATGTGTGTAAAAAGAACACTATCTGTATCAAATTTAATGTGTCAAAAAGTGGTTACGAGTAATAAAGACACATTAGATACCCTCTTAAATAAGTGTATCAATATAACCTTTCTGCCTTGACATGTTGATAGAAGAGTTTCTACAGATAGTGTTAATCTACACACACACACACACACACACACACACACATATATATATATATATATATATATATATATATATATATATATATATGTGTGTGTGTGTGTGACCCATCCTAACAAAGTGGTACCGAAGTCGCACATTTAGAAACCTAGATATGGCCTTTTCAAGGGGTATAGTGTCAAAAATATCAGATTTATCAAAATTGATATTTTAGCATTTTTCTAACATATGGGTAGATATCTTTCAGAATTCCTGCTTACTAAACTAAATCTATGCCCCAAATGTCTAAAAGACATAGCTATAGTTTTCATGGTTATAAAGAATTACATAGGAATTATATAGGATTCATGAATTATTATATGTTTGATATGTCAATTATCTCAGTTTAATCAATTTTTGATTGATTCAACTAAATTTATCGGCAGAAGATCTGTAGAGGACCACATGGTTCAGATATGCAAGTGTTATATACCAAATGAAAGCCCTTGGTGAGCTGTAAATGAATATGCCAATAACTAAACATTTTGTATGTGCAACTTCCGAACCTTTTATCTTGTTGGCATTCAGGGGATATTCATTATAATACATTACTTTTAGAATTTGTTGCAAAAAAATGACAGTGGCAAACTGAGAATAAAAACAAAATCACCCCAGGGGTTTGAACCTGTGTGTTCTAGATTTAAAGTCCCAGGCCTTATCCACTACACTAATTTGACTGGTCAAACTTTCAAAGTGAAAGTGCCCTGTTTATCTATAATCTATTACTCAGTCAGAGTAGTAGCATATCACCATTCAGTAGATGTTCTAACACCCACAGTATCAGCTGAGGACTCATGGCGTAATGGTTAACACATGAGACTCAGGATCCAAGCACTGTCTGGTGCCTGGGTACAGATCCCATATGGGACAGCATTTTCACAAGAATTTCATCTGCTGTTCAAAAACTGCTACGCTTGACCTGTTTCACAAAACCTCCTCCCAGATCTGACCCAATTCACAAAACCTCCTGCCAGAACTGACCTAATTCATAAAACCTCCTGCTGGCCCTCTAAACTGTAGAATGTGGAAATAAAAATACAGTAGGAACAATGGGGTGCAGAGCCAGGCGGAGTATAAAACAGGTTATATCTCTGAAAGTGGTCACAAAGGACCCGGGTTTTTACCAGTTGGGATTGGGTAATTCCAGTGATGACGGTTAGATTACTATAGTCTTGCAATCAGTATAGGACAATACAATGATATCAGTGATTGTATGCCTTTATAGAAATGCACTTTTCAGCTATAGTCTTAAGATGAAAAATGATAATCAGGACATGACATAAGTTTATCATTAATCAGGAAAACGTCAGCTTCCATTGCTCTGTGTGACCCTAGACTTCCTAGGTCCCCGGTACTAGGCCAATACTTATAATGAGAGTTTATCTAATCCACAATGATATATAATCTAATGTAATGCCTTGGTGTACAAAGATATAGTCAATAACGGCTCCGTTGCTTTCTTCTATGAACATGATTACCGATGCGCACAGTGACGGCCTTTAATTAAGTGTGAGTAGTATATGTAAATGGGGATTTTCATCGCCCACACGCTTGGCCACTAACGCACGTGCACTGGTCTCAGGAGGCCAGCATGCAGTGCTGGTGAGTGTCTACAGAGGAGTGTCTGCTGTATACACAAACCAGACTAGGGCATTCAGATGTCAATATATTCTTAGACATATGGGCGTCCATCAATCCTAGAGAGCTTCATCCTTATGGGATAATGACGTGTATGGTTAGATTCCATTTCCATCTACGTTGTAACATCTATGTATGACAATTTAACGTCTTAGAAGGAGGTGTTGCCTCAAAGAGGCCAGTGCTGGGTTATTAATACCTATGATATCGTACTTTCCCTTATCTTTTCCGTGTTTCTGTTTCAGAGACCCTTCCTGGCTCACAAATCTACCACCCTGAGGGGATTCCCCTTGCGCCACGCCCGCCACACAGATCAAAACGAGGCCAGGGTTTACCCCTCATTCAGACAGCTCTCGTGGGTCGTGAGATTTCACCAAAGCGAGGCCGAGGTCGAGTTCAGGGTCAAAGGTTAGTGGCGACACCTAGGAGCGACCCCTGTCACTAGGATTCACCCCCGAGCGGCTCGTGGCGAGCTACTCCCCCAACTCAATAGGAACAAGATAACCAAAAATATCGTACACCCATCCTGACGAAAAAACAAAAAAAAAAACAACAACTCCTGAAGGAGACAGATTCCCTGTGCCAGTCGCTGTGTTACATCAGGCGCCGCTGGGGACGCTGGCTGTATAGTGTGAGTAGGGGCCGCGTGGTGGCCGGAAGGAGCGACTCTGGAGCTGGATCAGGACGTAGCCGGAAACGCCGCCAAGATAGCGTCCATCATCGGTAAGCGCGGACGTGGAGAGGGTTCCCCGGAGCCGGGCGACCTGCCCCCCGCCCAGCGGCACCAGCCGCAGCCCGCCCCCCGGGAGGGCGTCATTAGGGGCCTGGTGCAGCAGCAGCAGTTCAATCCACCCCCTCACCTGTCCTCCTGGGCGGCCGCCGCACTAGCCTACAGACAGGCCTACCCAGTTTCTAGCAGCCCTAACGTGAGTACACTACAGAGAACTTTTTTTTTTTTTTTACAAACTTGAATTTGATAAACCACTGTGCTTACATCTGCATAATCACCAATAACTGTGGTAAATTTGATTTGAGAAAATCAACTGGATGTCAATACCCACCAGGTGATGGGCTCTGTAGATATTAGTATCCAATGAGAGAAGAAAAAAAAAACTGATTTTGAAAAATTTGGGTGTTGAGAGCCCTTAAAGGGCCGTATCCACTGCCCACGGGTGGACCATCCGCCTTCCTTCATTCGTTTTTTCCCCATAGAAATCAATGATGGATAAAACGGATGAAGCCGGCGGATGGTCCATCCGTCAGCAGTGGATGCAGCCTTAGATTTTCAACAGCTAAATATTGCGGCATACCTTAAGTATAGGCCCCACCTATACTCATCTATATATTTATATGGCAATTGCTTTAAATCATCAACAACACTGTACCCACATTAGTTTTACCAAGTTGATACACTAGATGGCGTTCCAGTAGCCCCCCTGCTTACATGGGCATGTCCAACATCTACACCCAGGGTTCCATAGGTTTACCCTTATTAAACAGACACCCCTTATAAAAATGCTCATTTGCAATGTAAAGTAGAGCTCTAGGTCTTAGAAATTAAAGCTGGACACAGAGAAATAGTGTGGTAATAATCACTATCAATATTTAAAGAAAATGATGAACCAAACATAAGGCAGGTCATTAGAAACATGTTGACCTATTACAGGTACTGGAGTCCAAACCAGCCATTCCCCTGTTGGAGTAGCAAAGTGGCATGGTCGCCACTAGCGCCATCTGCTGTATCATAGCTGATGAAAGGGTTGTTATACTGTCTTAGGTAGGCCTAAGTGAGCTGCAGTGATTTAATGAGTATTGGTCCAGTCCCAAATGTTGCATTGAGGCACCTGCCCTCCGCACTACCCCAGATAGTTAAATATACATATGTTTTCACTTTGCAGGTTATCACCGTGCCTGGGATTAAGATGGAGTCGTCGTCTAGTCCGGCCAGTCCGTCCATCTCATCACCGATATCGTCCCCTGTGCCCAACAACCACTACACCAAGATAACAGGTGTGCCATGTCCCGCCACCCCCACCAGGTACACGGCACCTGTACACATTGATGTAGGCGGCACCATCTACACCTCCTCACTGGAGACACTCACTAGGTGAGTCACTTTGACCCTTTAATGGTTACATTTTGCTTTATTGCACCTGTATAGTCCTTTATTAATGCACAATGCCCTTACTAAGTTTTTCTCGGTATGATTCAGGAACGAAGCTCTGAGTTGCTCACCAGAACTGCTGTTGTCATACCAACTAACATTGGTATCACCTAACTTGAGGATGTGAAAGTGTTCAGTCACTTCCCTTTGAAAGTGTGCTCAAGAGAGGGGGGGGGGGGTAGAGAATTGTGTCGAAGGTGCAGGAAAGCATTAAAATTCTCCATACTAAAACAAAGAATGTGTTAACCCTAGCGGTGCAGCATGATGCCAACTGGCTCTTCACAATATACCCACACGGAGCCAGGTAGTAGCATATTAATATGGTCTTTGGCCCTGGCCTTAGGAAATCTTGACCGCCAGTGAAAAAGACCCCAGTTGTATTCAGGGGCGGATCCAGGAATTTGAAAAGGGGGGGGGGTCCAACCCTGGGGCCTATCACTCTGATGTCGCAAGTGCAGCGTTGCGATGTCGCAAGCGCAACGCCATGACAAAGCTAGGGTGTTTGGGGGCATGGCCCCCAAGAAAATTTTGAAATTTAGACATGAAATGGTGCATTCTGATGCATTTCTAGACCCCAATCCAGTAAAGCATTTTGGTTTACCATCAGCAGTATAAACCCATGAACAGGGAATGAAAATCTTATTAGAATTTGATTCCACTATGGTGTTTTAGGGAGGCTTGGGGGTATGTCCCCTAAAAAAATATTTCTGGGGTGGGCAAGGTTTACATAAAGGGGATGCAAATCTTATGTGGTAATGCTTTGTTCTTTGTGAGGTTATGGGTGTTGGTCCTCTAGAAAAAATGTCATAATATAGATGTCAAAGTCTAGTCTAAGGGATTCAGCTGGCCTTAGATGTTAAACTAGTAATTCTAGATATTGTTGTGAAAGGGGGTGTGGGGGCCTGCCCCCACCCGTGGGAAATCTTTTGAAAAATTGATGTCAAACCTTGAAGTTTGAAGCATTTTGGTGTACCCTGAGGGGTATATTTATGTACTGGTGTTTAAGGGAGTTTTGCGTCATGCCCAAAGAAAATCTTATAAATTAATCATCAAACTTATATTTAAAGCATTTTGGTATAGGCAAGCGTTTTCTGCAAGGGAGCAAATTCATGTCCTGATACCATACATTGTTCTTTGATAGGGTTTGGATAGCTTGTCCCCCAAGGAAGTGATTGAAACATATTGGTGTCAATCACTGTAGTCTAAGGGTCTAAGGAATTACTGTATCATTGGGTGTGAATCTAGTATTTGAAATTGATTTGGAGCCTGCCCTTAAGAAAACTTTGGAAAAAAGATGTCAACTTATTGTTTAAAGTATTTTTATGCACCCTAAGTGATGAATAAATGGGATGTAAATATGATAGAAAATTACCCGGGGAACCCCACATACAATATCCCAAGCATACGGCACACCCAATGCCTAGATGCCTATGTGGTCACTGGTGCATATTAGGGGTAGTTTTTAGTGGATTACCCCTAATCTAATGTCAATTATACCCTACATCGCTGACCCATTCCTCTACCCTGCCTTTGGTTTGGTTGATTTTACGTCCACTAATTGTACTTAAAAGTTAGCAGACATTTCTGTGGTTTGCGGAAATCAAGTCCTTTCTTTTCTCTTTGGACTACCCTGCCTTTACCACTCAAACTCAACCTATAGGGCTCACCCGGGATGGGTTTAAGGTATAAGCTATGCCTTATATATAGGTCTAAGCCAAGCATTATCTATATGTATAATTTAACGGTACTTTTTTTCTGGATTGGCTCATGTTAGAAAATTTTTAGGACATTTTATATATTTTAGATGCTGTAGAGTCATAAATTGTACAATTTGCAAACAATTAAAAGTACATTGAAGAGAGATAGGAGTCTGGGGCATACAAAGTGGACATCTGGGGTGGTCCCAAAGGGGGGGGGGTCCACCTTCGGGGACCCCTATTTGTACATGTTATGGGTGGACCAAAAGGGGGTGGGGTCCTGACCCCCAGGACTCCCCCCCCCCTAGATCCGCCCCTGAGTATTGGTGTATCATATTGACCCTACAGGAGTGTATGCATATCATTCTTTCAGCACTGAACGTGAAGCCATCTCCCTGTGTTTGATCATTAGGTGATGGCCAAACAGATAGATGTCCACATACTTGTATATATGTAAACTTAGCATATTTACCAGTTATTGCTCATGAATAATGCAATAAGAAAAGTACACTCTGTGCTGGGAGTCGGAGGAGAGCAGGGTTAGGGAGGGTGTGGCAACTGGAAGAGTAAGGACTACCGAGGGAATAAAAACAAAGAATACTTTGGAGTCGATCTCTTTTCCATGTTGGCATGAGCATCTGCGAGCCACTGCAGGGCTGTGCCAGTGGGGGTCCCCGGGGCATGCACCAGGCCACTTAACCAAAACACAAAAACACATTGCTGTGACGCCTTAGTGCTGAGCACATTGGTTTGGCCGCTTGGGATGGTAGGGGCAGAGCATTGGCTGGATAAGGTCTTGGAGAGGGAGGATGGGACAATGATCTGGATAGGCAAGGTAGGGAAAGTGGAGTAACAGAAAGGGGTAGAGAACTGGGAGTGTCGGGAAGAATAGACCACTGGGTGGATGATCTGTAAGAGAGGTTTCGGGTGGTAGGGATATATAAGAAAGCTAGGGTGGGAGGGATATAGACATGGACAGGTGATCTGGGATGGATAGATAAGTTGGTGGGTGATGTTTAGTCAGGAAGTTTCGGAGAAAGTTATAGGAGGATATATAACTGGTTGGATGATAAGTAAGATAGTTGAGGTGGGAGCGCTGGTGAACTAGATGAGTGATATGCAGGTCTGAGGAGATGTAGGGGTGGGTGAATAGATTACTCCGAGGGTAGTCTGGAGGAGAGGTGGGGCAGGAGGGATAGATAACTCAGTGCATGGAATATGAGAGATGTGTGATGTGAAAGAAAGGTGGGAGGGCTAGAAAACTGGGCGGATTATGTATGGGAGGTGCATTTGGATGGCTATAAAACAGCTAGGGAGGGTGATGAGTTGGAGTAGTAGGGTGGCAGTGGGGAATAGAGAACTGCATGGGTGTGTGGGATGGAGGGGGGGGGTAGACAACTGAGTGGGTAAGTTGATGAAGAGCTATTGTAGGAGATCCAGACCTAGTGGTGTCACCTATGTCCATTGAACTTCGAGCTATACGGGACAGAGCCATTGTTAGTACCAAACAAATTATCTAGGTGGCTCATGTAGTCGGGGGGCTAGATCAGCAGTTGACCTCTTTGTACAGTTTACTGTGGTTGGCCCTTCCTGATAGTCTATATGAACCTATAATATTCTAAAAATCTATACCTTTGGATAGCAATTACTTTCAACTTAAACAATATAAGCGTTAGATAGACTTAGTACTTCAAGTACAAGAGAAATTAAACTTTAAAAGTTTTCTTAGAGGGCACATATAATCCAGGCTGAGTAAAACCAAGCCATTGTCTCCCCATCAGGCTAATCTCCTCCATTCACACCTAAAACAATGGGCAGGTACTTAAGGTGATTAAGATAGAGGCAGGGGCAGCTTATCAGTCTTAACAATTCCCATTGTTTTCTGTGGGTGGAGGGGAAGATAAGAGATTACCCACAATCCTTTGCCAGATCCAAGATGGCTGTCGGGGGCAGTTACATAACTGATTTCAAGATGGCCACCTCCATACAGGAATGGCTCTGTTCCCTATAGGGCAGGGATTTAAAAATCAGCTCATAGTCGGACAGGATTGCTCAGGGAAGCTCGTGAGAAATACTCTGCTTCTGACGAGGTATAGTTTCACTATGTATCACGACTATCAAAGTCAGGCATTCTCCCATTGAGTCCTAGAAGGTAGACGATGTGAAGGATGTGGCTCGACTGCCTGTTTCCTTCCTTGGCCCTTGGTCGCAAGTCACACCCGTAACCTAATCGGATCCTGATCTGCCAAGTATAGCAGCAGATTTCGTCCAATCGAGCTCCATAAAAAGTAGGCCCGGCACACCGCTCGGGACCTAGCTGAATAAGCGCAAGGATATATCCATCACAGGGGGGCACTATGCCGCCGGGCATGCGCAGTCGGTACGCCCCACTTGCCTCCGCAGGCAGACGCCCAGTCAGAAGCACTGGCCCATTTCCCAAATCCAATACAGTATGGCGATGGGTGCTCTGTTGGTGAACGCATAGAGCGCCACCCTTCTGCCCCTTCCCTAAACCAGCCACCTCTTGTCGCCGCCAGGAGGCCCCCGCGTCTTCCGGTTCCGCCAGGCACATATATGAATATATGCACACACATATATATTTAGTTAGATGTTAGCTGGATGAGTAACAAAAGAGGAACAAGTTATAGACAAGAAAAATAGAACCGAGGGCAACGTCTTAGCTGTTGTCATAACTACCGGCAGGGAGATTCATACGCGAGCGATCAAACCAGGCCTAATCACACCCCTGTGCGACGCCGCGGGCTGTTTTGCCCATCTAATTACTATTGGGCCGTTTTAGTCAGCCTAAAAGCGGGACAGAAATCACTCCGCCATCCGCTGTCAGGTAAAGGATGTTAGACAGGACCCGGACAGGACCTTGGATCTGTCTGAAGATAATGATGATATCTCTCGTTATGGGTGGAGGGGTGTATAGGTTGGTATGCTGTGGGTTTTTGTTAGTAGGGGTGCAGAGAGGCAGGTTATAGGGGTCGCTGTGGTAGGGATAAGGCTAGGGGTAGTGCTTAGACCCTTTGCCTTGGAGCTATGCCCCAGGGCAGGCTGCCTCCCCCTACCCTCAACCTGTAGGGATCGTTTCATCTCACCTCTCATTCATCACCCCCTACTCACTCCCTCCCCTCTCAGTAACGCCATTAATAGAACAGTTTGGGTGAACCACCTTTTGTGTATTATGACTTTGAATCCTATATACTTCACTGTGTTAGGCACCGGGACATATATGATAAGTATTATAAAAGAAGTTATATTTGGGAGGTATTACCCCGACATGTTCACCATTCTATCCCTTGCAATTAATTGAGCGCTGCTGACTTTCGGGTGTATCTTTATTATATAGGGGTGTACAATGGAGGAATGGGAGTATAACCTGTATCCCTTGTACCTCATCTTGTCCTGTCTAAAACCAATAGCTAATAATCGCTACGACATTAAACAACCCAAGAATCCAAAAGCAGTGCGTATCTCCAACATCATCTCCTTCCCACTATAGTGCCTTTTTTAGCAGCCTGTGGCACATGGTATTTGCTCATTGTACCACGGGTAGCTATAGGTCCACAGCAATGTCGATCCTTGTTGTTCCCCAAATTTGCAAGGACCGAGTACTCCAGCCTTTGCTCGAGATCAATTCGCTGTTTTGATCCTATGCCTGAGGGGCCGTTCCGTCCGGAATTAGCATAATTAAATAAAATGTACGCCAACAAAGGCTTCAGCACACAAAAACCCTCCCTCGTCTCAAAATGAGCCTTGTGATATGCCTGGCGGCCATTTGGCTTGAAACCAAAGTATTACCACAACGGCCGCCAGTGTTCTATTCTGCACACACCCTTTCTAGACTCTAGACTATGGGATTGGTACTGGTTGTATAGGTTTGGGGGAGGGAGGGGGCGAAGGGACCTGTATGAGGACAGTGTGGGCGTGTCTGTTTAACCCTTAGATTATTCAGCATAGTTCTCTTATGGTATCCATTTGTAGTCATGATGTGCAAATGCAGCTGTGGTAGGTATAACTCACCAGTACTGCATTTGTACATGCTGGTCGCTCTCAAAGGGTCGACATGATGTGCCAATACAGTGCTGGCGAGGCTATTCGCCAGCACTGTATGGGTAAATCAAGACGACTAGGGGGCATACACCCTGAATCAGTATGCGGCATTAAAGGGTTAGGGGGCATACACCCTGAGTCAGTATGCAGCATTAAAGGGTTAGGGGACATACACCCCGAGTCAGTATGCGGCATTAAAGGGTTAGGGGACATACACCCTGAGTCAGTATGCAGCATTAACGGGTTAGGGGGCATACACCCTGAGTCAGTATGTGGCATTAAAGGATTAGGGGACATACACCCTGAGTCAGTATGCGGCATTAAAGGGTTAGGGGACATACACCCCGAGTCAGTATGCGGCATTAAAGGGTTAGGGGACATACACCCTGAGTCATGCAGTATGCGGCATTAAAGGGTTAGGGGACATACACCCTGAGTCATGCAGTATGCGGCATTAAAGGGTTAACAACCCCCTCGCAGGGGGAGTATCAGGTTTGTTCTGATGGCAACGGACAAATGGCAGGGTGACATACATATAATAGGTACAGGGTGTAACAAAAGTCAAAAAGTGCCTCAAGGCAAACATTGCATGTGGCTTTGATAAAGAAAAGAAAGCAGAAGAGGCCCATGATTGCCACGCATTACCAACGTTACCAGCCACAGGCGGTGTGTAGCATGCTGCAATTAACATGTGAATTAATCATGATATATACCACTTTCTTGTAGGTCCCGGGTAATTCTCTGTAGGGACACTTATGTATTATATATAATTATGGTGTGTATAGTTTAATTAAATGGAATAATAATGGACAAAATTGCATTCTCAGCAGTGCACGGCATTGCAACCAAACTATATATTTCTACATTTGTAGCCTATATGATGATGTACATTTCTTCTCACTCTGTTAACCAAACGATAAGTCTTACAAAAGTGTTCGCCATAGAGTATGTGGTTGGAATCATAATGACCCTTCACATTCATGGTTAAGAACCCATTTTGTAGGTGTTGTGTAGTCTTGACTCAAAGTTTTAAGAACTATGTATGGATCTCAAAATAAAAGAGCGACCATGTATTTACGTCAAAGTTCCCTTTAACATTTGATTAATTGATCTTTTATTTATTTATATCATGAGGAAGATAAACATCATATATACCAGAAGCTATATTGGATATGTGAACACCTACATTGCATACATAGAACGTAGCGTTTTCATGATTGACCCTTTACTTTTCCACCCTTTCCAGGTTTCCTGAGTCGAAGGTAGCCAAGATGTTTAACGGCAGCATCCCAATCGTCCTAGACAGTCTCAAACAGCACTACTTCATTGATAGGGACGGCAAGATGTTCCGCCACATCCTCAACTTCATCCGCACATCCACCCTGGTGCTGCCTGAGTCGTTCATGGAGCATGAGCTACTCATGGAGGAGGCTAAGTACTACGAGGTGGTACCCATGCAGAAGGCCCTGGAGCTGCTCATCAAGGAGCGCCGGAAGCGGCAGCAGGCAACGACCTACTGCGACTGCGTGGCCGTCCACATCTCGCCAGATCTCGGAGAGAGGATCTCGCTGAGCGCCGAGAGGTCATTGCTGGAAGAGGTCTTCCCTGAACTCAACTCGGCGCTGCTTGATACCCGTAACTCTGGCTGGAGCATGGATAATCGTTATGTCATCAGGTTTCCTGTGAATGGCTTCTGCAAGCTTAATTCCATTCAGGTGATACAACGCCTGCTTAGTCACAACTTTGAGATCGTCGCCTCCAATGGTGGTGGTGTCGAGGGGCAGCAGTTCAGTGAATATTTGTTGTGTAAAAAGACATCAATAGGACAGTAGTTTAGGTGTGGAATATAATAATACATACAGGGGAAGGGAGTGGGTGTGGTGCATGTAGGAATTGGCACTGGGGTTAGGATCTAAACACAGTCAGTATAGAACTTTTGTGACCACAACATGAAAACCTAGTCTTATTTCTATAGCCCAATGCACTAAGAAATGTGACTTTACCAAGGAGGTTTTGAAACATTCTTTGTACTTTTCTGAGGTTCGATTGACTATACAACACTGATTCTGGGGCAGGAAGCTTGAAAACTACAGTACAGTCATATTAATCTTTTGGCACAGGATGCTTGCAGATCTATGCTCATTGTTCAGACAGACTTGCGAGAATTCGAATGCAAAATCAAATTGAAGCAAGCACAGCCTTTCTCTAAAAAGTCTCCTCTCTTGTTGTATTGGTATTTAGGCAATAAGACAGTTTCTCTTTTACTGTCACAATACTTACGCTATAAGGTCATTGTTAATGTATAATGTGTGTACAGAGTCGACTCCGACTAAAACAGAAGTATACCTGGGTGAACACCCAAAGGTGAATTTTTTCCTTCAGGAAAATTTGATCATATTATTTGTTTCAGAAATCTCTAGAATCCATGAGTGAACAGACAAATTAGATAATAATATATACTAATTCACACAGTATCAAACAGAATTCATTGTGTCCAAATGTCACTAGAATAGAATTGACTGTATGTCATCCATTGATGCATTCAAAGTCAACTTCCTCTTCATATTCCCTACACAGAATACAATATTACACATGAATCACCTGGTACCTATAGAAGCCCTGTATCATGTATAGATGTAATATTTTTTTTTCTAAGAAGCAGTCAGAGTGAATGATATCTGTATTTCCATAGACCTTCTGTGGGTGTTACTTTAATATTGAATATAATGTGCATACTTTATTGACTCTAGACAAAGTTATAAGGTGGACTGATACTACTGTATGATATACTATATGCTTATATGTTTACCATCACAGTTATGTACACACATGTGGATACACAATAAGTACGTCCTTCAGCCTGTAGACAGAGGCAGAGAGGAGCACACAGTATTGCCTCCAGTGTAACCGGATCTAGATGTAGCCTGGAGGCACCCCGGTCCGTTAAAAGGGAAGGGGCTTCACTGAAGGCAAAGAAAAACCCCAGGCCCCAAGATGAATGAAATCCATGGGCACAATGTAGAGACACAATGTGGTAATCCTTCAACCGAAAATGCCCCCTGGTTGAACCGGCTAAAAGCGTATACTGCAGAGGAGTCGACTTAAAAAGGAAAAATTATCAGAGATAAAGGAAGAATAGACGAATTAAAAAAAAAAAAAAAGAAGAAAAATGTATCATATGAAAAGTAGGCAGAATCGTTCCCAGAGACCATTGGCAGGAACACGTGACTGGTTGTGTGCAGTAGGGCAGAGAGCAATCTATATTCATAATTTATTTCCACTGGTGGAATTCAATGGAAGGGGCTAAGCCCCGGCGTGGTAGGCTTTGTGTGGGGTTGGGGCTCCAGGGTAGGGTGCTCAGTGTAGGTGGTGGGGTGGGTGAATAAACACAGCCATTCAACACAAAGGGTTAATAGGGTTTTGACATAGACTCAGGGGATTGGGAAGCAGCTAAAATGGTGTGACTGGTACGGGCGGGGTACAAGCAGGTTAAGTACTCAACAACAGATGGAGCTAAAGAAAACACAACTTGAACAGTTTACCCATCTGAATTTGTACACAATAAACATAGAAACTTCAGATAATCCGCAAGCAATAGACATAGGGCAAAACCTTCTAAATCTAGTTTGAACAGTTCAATGCCCAGCAGAGGAGTTTTAGAAAGTCATTGGTCGCCATTTTTAATGGCGCAGCCTTGGCCACTCGCTGTATACTACTAACACTATGGTGCAGAGGGGCACCTGTGGACGCAGGAGGAACTTATGGTCTGAAATGTGTGAGGGTGCATGGTGGGGGTGTGTAGATGTTGGGGGGGGGGGGGGAAGGGGTCACCTCTTCCAACCACCAGGTATCAGGACACAAAATGTGCCGCCAGCGGTGTGCCCGCCTGCCACTGCGTCCCACTGAGGGGGCGCCAGTAGTCAGCTTACAGACATCTCACCCCCAGAGTCGTCTGCCTGACATCAAGGCGACCCACCGTGCTGCCTGTGAACTCCGCTGAGGGGCGCTGCAGGGCAAGAGGCCTCAGAAGGTCCTTGCTTTGCAGGAACGCAGCTTTTCTTGGCGCGCGACACGTGACCCCTGTGCGCATGCGCCCACAACAGCCGCAGTGCTATCTGTGAGTGAGCTCTCCCCCCCTCCGCCGCGTGAAAATAGTGTAGGAAGTAGTTGTACCCCTCTATGAAGTTATTGAGTAAAAAGTGACCTATCATGCTGAGCAGGTGAGCACTGACCAGTGAGCAACTCATGGCCTTGATATGTCATTACATTAGTACCCTGTAGCCTCTGCTGTTGAATCCTTCCGGCTTCTTTAACCCTTTAACACATTCATAACCCTTTAACACATTCATGCGTCAGTCCAATCCTACTGGATCGATACGTTCCTGAATATTAAGCCTTGAAGAATGTTGCTTCCATTTAAGGGTTTAACATGGAGACTAGAAGAGGGCCCCGATGGTTTATAACTGCCCAATATTTATGCTGAACCCAACTAGTTTCTCCCCTCGTCATTCTGCCTATCTTCTCTCCATCCTCCCCGACTACATCACTGTCCCACGCTCCCTCTCACCACACGTCAATTGAAGGCCTATTTCCATCATTCCCGTAATAACAGTAATGGTGATGATTACGCTCATGATGTGAAAGCTAGCTGTGGCTGTATGGGGCGCGGCTCGAGCTCGTTATTCTGTTTGTTGGCGGTTGGGGGCGCATCCGGCGGCCAGCGGTGAATCATAGGAGTGTATTTGTCCGCAGGGCGCGCGGCCATTTGGCGCGCGGACTACTTTGTGGTGCCGACAAAAGGGGCAGCGTACCAAGTTGACGAGGGGTGATGTCGACCCTACAAAGGGTCCTACGCCCGCGGAGGAGACTCAAGAAGCCTTCACTGGCTCGCCTGTGTAACGCGAGATCTCGCGCCTCGAAGCAGTGCTGCCTCTGTGGCTAGCGCTGGGCAGGCACAGACAGAGATCTCGTGGTATCACTACCTCCCGCGCGCAGGGATACCACTTTAATAGGGGGTGAAGTGGCCCTAAGCAAGTAGTGCCTGTGCAGCGTTTAAGCCAGCCGCCATCTTGCTTTTGCCACATGATGATGACCAATAAGTTTTTTGGTGTACCTGCATGTGCTTCTTTTGACCATAAACCACATAGTTTTATACCATCTATTTAATTCTAAACTAGACTTACCTGTTAGTATGTCTACATTTAACACCTTCATGTCGGCCTGCCAATATTAATGCACTCAGATGTACACAAGTGACTTTACCCATAGGAGCATTGTATAGAGTTTGACCGGAGGCATGAATTTCAAAGATTGTAGTGATATTTTTCATTGACTGATAAATAATGCTGAATGAACACCATGGGCTAAATTGTTTAGCTTCTACGTGTATCTTTAAGGCAACTTCCAAATTCCTCTGATATGAATAACCAAAGACTCCATTACAACGGGACTAAAAGCATTTACACATTAAAAGGTCCTGATGAAACATCGTAGGTAAATAAATTGGTTTCTACACCTAAAGGAAGGCGTCTTGTAAAGCGCCTTTCTATAGAATTCAAAATCTGCATACTTGGGTAATTTTACTCTGAGGCACATTGAAGGAGGCTAGCACCTTCTTTAAAACTGTGGCCTGGCGCCTCCAAAAGGGGGTTCATTCCCTGAGGGGTAGAAGATGAAAATCCACCAACGGCAGCTTTTGTCCTGTCTTCTTTTGTCCCTACACCCCTTCTGGCAGGAAACCGAGGCACAAAATTTGAGCATGCGCACTTTGTCGCCTGATCAAAAGAACCTTGAGCAGACGCTGGCCTGGAGCGGAAGTGCCACCATGTTTGTTGCAAGGAGCACTCAGAGACAAGCAGCTTTGACAGCGTTTTTGGTGGTAATCCTTGCTTTGAAGCATTGATTTTGCGTTTGCTGCTGACTTCCAAATTGGCATTTAGACTGGGGTCCATATTTACCTTGAGCATGATATCAGAGACGTGGGGGAGGCTGCCTTCCGGTCAGGATTAGCCCACCAGCAGCGACATGAATTGTCGGACCTGCTCAGTGAAATCCCCCAACAAGAGCAGATTCCACGAGAAATTATGAGGAAGTAGGACCCACGTGTCTGGATTAGTTAGTATTTCTTTTCTAAGACGTTCTATAATGGCTCTTCAATTCAATCAAGAAGAACGAATATTGTGATTTTGAGTATTGTATTAATCCAATATAAATCCAAAATACTTCAGGTTTACCAAATTATCATTCCATGGCACTGGCAGTGACACCCCACCCATCCCACAGCTCAACAGCTTATTCATACATAAACAATTTATCCAGGTGAATATCGATATCATAATTGCACCTTTGGTAGCCTAACTGGTAATTGGTCTGCATTTGAAGTTTAAATTTGAAAATCAAGTACCTCTGCATATATGAATGAAGCAACAACCACCTCATGCCCTCAGTGGAGGCACATAATTTGACTGAAAGAAGAAGTATTTGTGAAATATCCAATTTAGTATACATAACTTTAATATGTGTAATTGTATATGTGTTGTAGGTTATCGATGAAATGGCATTGGTCTGACCTCTAGGTAATTATTTGTACAGAACAACACAAGGGTTTACTTTTTCTGGGTCCAGACTGACATGACTGATAAACTATCTTCCTTGTAAATATAGCCATTAATCCTTGTGGTTCGTGTAAGTAATACTGTGTTTTCACGAGGGAACCCGGACAAGTAATCATATATTCGTTATTCTTTATATTTGTATCCATTTCAAGAATACAAACTCTGTGCTTGCAGTTACAGAATTTACTCGGTAAAGAGTTTGCATGTGTTGTGCGAGGTGACGAAGAAGATGCTCTTTTGGAAGCATTGCTTGCAAGCGACATTATAAAGATTCAAGGAGTGTTCTATAAATAACTTATTGATTGTAAATCAATTCAATGATGGGAATTTATGGTAGGCCTAATACTGATTGGTATAAAAACTTTCTTATCCATGGGGTCTACCGTAGTATTTATGTAAGATGATATCCACCATCACCCTCTATCGAGGGGGTCTTGGTTCTCTATTTTGTTACTAAACCTTTGTTAACATTTAATGGCTTAAGAGGGGTAAAAATGGCAGATTGAAAAATCCCATTATGAAATAGTTAAGCCACATACCCCGCAGAATCAGTTTATCCATATGAAATAAAGTCTGGTATGTAGCATGAATTCCATCTGCAAATGTTTAAAACATTATTAATGTTACTTCCCAGGTCACATGAGATAATGTTTGAGGAAAACCTTGTCGTATTCAACTTAAAACCTAAATGAGAGATGA
Organism: Acholoe squamosa; assembly: GCA_949317995.1. Lineage (NCBI taxonomy): Eukaryota > Metazoa > Annelida > Polychaeta > Phyllodocida > Polynoidae > Acholoe > Acholoe squamosa. Next base: position 57,315,426 of record OX439038.1, read on the forward strand.
GAGTCCAGAAAATGGGGAGAAGACACTAGACAGATTTGTCCGTCCGTTTTTTCTCGCATGTATTATATTGAATACTGTATACTGTTTGTGAAACTGTGTCACGTGACTGCTAACTTACAGAAGGGTGTATATACTTATATTACTGTACATGTATTATATAATAAAACAGTCTAAACAAAATGAAACTTTTTTTTTCATTTGAGAGCAGTATTCCATTGTTTTCCATCGACGACATATACACTGGCTACCAGGGATGTGTGACTTGTCTCAATTCCAGCTATACTTCACACCTGTTTTCATAGATATCATGTATTATATAGCAGAGGTTGTTTATAAACTTTTTGGAGAAGCCATTTTGCTCTTATCATATCAATACCTCGTGTCAGTTACATAGAAGCAAACACAATTAAAGCATGAATCACGTAGGAGTTGTCCTCTAAGGGCCCATCACTGACATGCATCTTTCACATCAAACCCAGTGACAGGTCAACGAAAAAAGCCTGCAATATGATATGGACTGGTCGTCTTGAGTTCGTTGGTATTACTGTCTAGGTGACCACAACGAGGGTATTGCATTAGAAAGTCCACCTTTTGGCCCTACCCAAGGGCTAGCCTCCAGCGGGGGCACAGGTCTCGCCCTCCCTCTACCACCCCACCCATGCACTACCCCAGTCCAGGGGCCAAAATGGTGGTCTCCCTCCATAGAGGTTCGCCTTGTCCACGCCAGAGGGCTCTGTCAGTGTCAAACCAGCCGATCACTGCTGCACGGCACTGCCTGCCACGCCCTCAATACAGGAGGCACCTCCAAAAGATTGGATGATATCTGACAAAGGCATGTAGGACACATTCCATATGTTGTACATGTACCTTCACTTTTTCCATGTTGGTGTTTCCATGTGTAGTGAACCTTCCCATCTAAAAAATGCCATGAACTTTGGATTTTGTAATTCTGATATCAAACCCCCTCTTTATCCCGTACGAGGTTAGCCTGATAGAGATCATAATACCTGATTTTATGTATACACTATCACAGGTTGAAACAGGGATCCTTGATAAATCTAGCCAGCACTCATCAAGTGAAAAGGTAACCGAAGGACTGATATTCTGTCTGCAATACATAATGAACAAAGAGGCTGTAAAACTGCAAAGGGAAACATTCAGTTTTAATCACACACTTTCTTCCCAAAGCCAAAGCAAAGTATTTCTGTTATGTCTATCTGAACAAACATGTCGGTAGATCCAAAGTCCTTTGCTAGAATAAAGATTATCAGAAGAGTGACCTAGAGCTTTATGCTAAGTCATATATATATATATATATATATATATATATATATATATATATATATATATATATATATATATATATATATATACGTAAGGGTGTTAGAGGAGGAATCCTGAGGGCTAAAATAAAAGAATAACCACTCTTCTCCTTCTTCTTTTAAACCCTTTCATTGTCAGTGGGTAACCGTCATGACTTTTGCATAGGTGCAGAATTAACAATAGTTTTCTAATGAAAATGGATGGCTCCCCAGGTGTAGGGAGGAGACACGAGCATCCGTCACCCAGCTACGTCAAGGGGAGACGCTGATAAATACTTGATGATCAGCGCCCCCAACTTCCGGCGGCCATTTTGGGCGTCCTAAACACCAGGTGACGCTGCCAGGCCAAACCTTGACTTGTTCATGAGAAGAGACCGGTACACAAAATGAAGGACGCGGGTGGATTTCTTTTGAGGTATTATTTAGCCAGGGGGCTGTAGGTATTTCACCTGCCCTAGGACTGTAACATGCACAGGTTGGTACAACAATTGAGGTATAACAGTCCTGTATAACTTATAAGGAAGGAAGGTGTGGGGACACAATAGCTGTCTTACTGTTAAAGACTTATAAAAAGATACAGATAGTGACAGGCAAAATACAAAGTAATGAGAACATTGGGTGGTGTGTGTATCGACAAGAAAGTGCACAAAAATAAAGTCAAGGGACAAATTGCCAATGGCAACTATATCAAGAATAGTATAGGTTCCCTTCTTGGCTATATTATGGTGTATTGAAGGGTAACAGGCAGATTATTGATAGATAGGCAGAGTAAGATGTCTTTGGAACAGAGGATGGGTAATCCTATCTGTGAAAAAAATTCTCAGTGGTTAACCATGTTGCTTGACTGTGCATAGATTTAACACTTCCCACTAAATATGCATCCAGAGACCATGCACTTCTGATGCTCTTGAAACACTGCCATTCTATGGCAGCTAAATGGAACAATAATATCAAGCAATGACCAACCGTTACTTGTGAAGAATTTGCTCCTTACAAGTTACAGCAAGCAAGCACTCAAAATTATCAATAACCCTTTAACTTTATTTCAGGTTAATGATACATATCACTATGCATAAACTTCCAACACAGAATGCATTTTTTCATGACAATATATAGTGCTTTAATGTACAATGGCCTTTGTCACTATAATTATGCAAACATCAATACAACCCTACTGAGTAACTTACCAATGAACTGCAGTCATGATTTTCATATTGCCTAGCATAGGGTTTGATATCCTCAGCTCAGGGTTAAACATAACAGAGGCATTGAGAATGATGAGGGCAGGGGGGAGGCTGCACTCCAACCACAGAAAGGGACACAATAATATTTTCCCCTCCCTAAGAAAAGAAATTGCCAAGACATTACAAAACACTATAGACCACCAAAAGTTCTCTCTTAAATTAGACTTATGTAATACATACACAATGCATAGGGTTAGAAATGAATATTGGTAAATGCAACTGCAATGAGAACTAACTATACGTCACAAAATAACATTTTTCTACACAAATTTTGCAAGGCATACACCTAAGCATGGACCCAGGTAGCAAGGATACATAGGGTCAATGTCGGCTTATATTGGGTCAATGTCGGCTTATATTGTGCCAAGCATGGACAAGCATGACCCGATGCTCCATGATTGGGGACTAACGAATACATGCAGGTGGTTCGGGTACCCCCATCCTCCACACCCTCCCTATTATAAGCATTGCTTTCCGTGCCTCTGAATTTTATTTAGACAAAGCTTGTGCATGTTGCACATTTTGCAGTCTCAGTACTTTAGAGGAACAGCCCTACAGCAGATGCAGACAGCCATTGCCCTGGGTCATGCCTACCTGTTACACCTGTCAACACAGTGTCCCATTACTAACGCCAATCAATGTATCCCCATATGGCCACCCTACAAACCACTTATAAACCACCATGATTAAAAATGAATATTGTATAGTGGTGACACCAGAACTGTTTCATTTGCTTAGAGTTGTCATATCTATATAACAGGGGGACGTTTGCGCCAGGCTTTGCTACTTTTGCCTATGGTCACAACCATAATACCAATAAAACATCGTTCATATTTTCTTCATGTATTTGCCTTTCATAAATAATACACACTAGATGTCTATTCAGGACATTGTTTGAATAAGATATTGTTTGAATACAAAATGTTAGAGTACAATGCCAGGAATGCCAGGAAAATGAAGCAAAATCAATCTTCTTTTCGATGGCACATTAAAAACTAATAGTTTATTAGAGTATCATTTTCAACTATTTCTCAATCCATCTAACAAAAAAAAATATACCAATAGCACCCCTTGGCATACTCCAGCTCGTTACTAACCTAAAGCCAAACAGTAAAGCACCACCCCGATACCTCTATAAAACCTCTACATAATGCTGAATTTGGACATACATAAGCCATAGGGAACAATGTCTCCTATGTCACACTCGGCAGCAGAAGTCTGCAAGGAATTGCGTTGCTGCAATCCCTACGGCAGCCCATAAGTGATAACACTTTCTTTAAAGCAATGAAGACAAAATCCTTGGCATGTTTTTTGCAAGCTATACCTTTGGCATATTGGCGTGTATGTGGTTAACAGTAACAGGAATGTTTCCTCCTTCCTTTGAGTTTATTTCAACCTACAAATGGTGGGGTTTACTCCTTTATTTTGACAAACTTCATAAATCATGTTTTCCTTTGCAGGGTTCAACGGTCCTGAACTCAACCAAGAGATAAGGAAACTACTCTTCCACCCCTTTACACTGCAATAACAGTAGTGGTCAGCTGATGGTGCCTGGTATGACGCTAATTCCAAGGATAACCCATGATAAGCATCATTTTCACCAATTTATCTTAAGTCGCAGTTGGTGTAAACTATGCTACTGCATGAACACAAGGTTCTTTATATTGGAAACGTGTGATGTTGATGAAAAAGATTGATTCTCCTCCTGAATTAAGACATAAATTCATCCCATCACATTTTGTGTGTCATTTGCTGACCTTTTAACCAGTTTGCTAGATGACATGATGTGTAAAACCCATAGTCCGCTTGGCCTCTATCGTGCGAATAATCCATACAAAGCCTATAAAAACTATCCCTAAAGAAGTAACCTACAATACTAGTACATGTATATCCAAATTTTCAGTGGCAAATGATTCATTGGGACATTGCGGTTATTGGTGTTAAACGAATCAAATCCGTCAATGTAGAGCAGGAGACTACCGTGGTGTCGCATGTTCTATGACTGTGATGGGCCTGCACTTGTTGTTATCTTAGCTTCTTTTTGTATGTTATTTCAACAGTTTAATAATTTCTTACTTACATCAAAAAGTTTAATTGAAAATATGTTGTTAAATTTTTATCTTATCAAAACCTGTGTCCCATGTGGGCTTCCGTAAGTAGCTCAGTCCATAATGCTGAGGTGTACCACGACTGTGAGGCAGTAATCTGCTTACACTGACTGCTGCTGCTGCTGTATCTGGCCTGCAGGCACTACCTGGTGCACCTGAAGCACCATGTCAGGTGTTTAAGGCTTACCTGTACACTGCCTTCCTGATAGAGCATTGGCAGTACCTAGAAATGTGATGAAACAACTCATTGGTGTAGTCTCTATCAATAACGAATATGGCCTAGTGAGATAATATTATTGTGAATTCATAGAGAGCAGGTTCTGGGAGTGGCTATTTAATTGTCTGTACTATATGATATTTGATGGAAAATGGTAATACGTGAAAGGGGGGGGGGTGCATGATCCTTTACTCAAGTTACTGTTCTCCCAGAAAAGAAGGTGGATTTTAAAGAGAAATAAGGACCCTTGCCCTTTACCCATAATGAATAACAACAAGGATCTATCAACTTAGTTTTATAGTTTGGCTTTATCCTGTGAAGTTCAATGTGTGACATGTTAAAATAATGTAACCATTTTGAACAAACATGTGTTTCACAGCTATATGTGAGTAAGTAACTAGAGAAGACATTTATAATGTCAACTCCTAACAACTAGATAACATGGACAGTCTTTCACTCTTGAGAGGCACTATTGGAATGTTCTTTGGTTATAATGAACTTGAGTAATAGTCCTGATATTAGGTGAATAATGTTTGGTCATCCATGATGAAAGTCACACAAAGTCCTTGGCAAAGTAAGTAAAAGCCGTACCAGCTGAGATAGTTAAGTTATAAATATGAAATAAAGGGTTTGGGTGGGTGGGAGCTTTTTGCGCTTGAGTCCAAACAAGATGGCGAAGTGGACGAGATCCCAGCAAATTGTCGTTATCTGTCACCATGATTGGTCATCAATGGTGACTCCTTTCTGAGTGATAACTCACTGCATCATCTTTGGCCACTGTGTGTCAGTCTCACATGGCATAGCAATTTATCACAACAGTCGCCAACATGATCTCACTCACTGCGTGAGTATGTGCCACCCCTTGTCATCCCTCACAAAGCATGGTGACTTATCACCACCATCGCCAACATGGATCTAACTCACTGCGTGAGTATGTGCCACTGCCTGTCAACTCTCACTCAGAATGGCGGCTTATCACAACCATCGCCAACATGGATCTGACTCATTGTGTGATTATGTGCCACTCCCAGTCAGTTCTCACTCAGAACGGCGACTTATCACCAACATCGCTAATATGGATCTCACTCCCTGCGTGATTATGCGCCACTCCCAGTCAACTCTCACTCAGAATAGCAGCTTATCACCACCATCGCCAACATGGATCTCACTCACTCCGTCAATATGTGCCACTGTCTGTCAACTCTCATTCAGAATGACGACTTATCACCACCATTGCCAACATTGGTCTCACTCAATGCGTGAATTTGTGTCACTCCAAGTCAATGCTCTCTGAGGATTGCATCATCTGTCACTCACTCTCACTCACAGTGGCAACTTATCACCACCATTGCCAAAGGTGTTGAGACAGCACCACTGTTCAACATGTAGCCTATCTAGGAAGTGTGGGCATGAAGTATAAGTCCCATACGTATCAAATGTGCTTTGTTTCACACTGCTTTCCATGTAATACTTCAGAGTTGAATCAAACAAGACTATATAGAGAGAATATCAATTGAATTTAGATAGATGTATCTCTAAAATGAAAGCAACTATCCATAAACACCTTTTCTCTGGTTACACGAAAAATACATAAGGAAGTATCTACATGAACACCTTGTCTGTGGTTAGAGGGAAGATACATATGGCAATACCTTCTCTGGCAAAACATACATTGATCTGGCAGATGTGAGGCTGCATGATTACCAATGTCGATGATCATGAGCTTTTCATCTAACAAGATGAGTGATCACCAGCATCGCCATCACTGGTGAGTCTGAGTGATCACCACTGTCACCATCCATGGTGAACCTGTGCTATGACGTGGTGTGCATTTCATCTAGCGAGGTGAGTGATCAACCGCCTTGCCATCCCTAGTGAGTGTGAGTCATCACGATCCTCGCCAGACGTGGTGAACGTGCATTATGGTGTGCGTTTCATCTAATGAGATGAATGATCACCTGAGTGACCATCCACTGTGAGTGTGATCACGATCCTTGCCATCTGTGGTGAATGTGCGTTATGACGTGGTGTGCGTCTCATCTAGCGAAGTGAGTGATCACTCATGTCGCCATCCCTGGTGAGGATGAGTGATCACTCATGTTGCCATCCCTGGTGAGGATGAGTGATCACGATCCTCGCCATCCCTGGTGAACATGCACTATGACGAGGTGCGTGTTTCATCTAGCGAGGTGAGTGATCACCTGCGTCGCCATACCTGGTGAGTCTGAGTGATCACCATCCTCGCCATTTGAGGTGAGGCCATGTGATCACCACCATTGCTATTCCTGGTGATCTTGTGCTATAGCGACATTGTGTTCCATCTAGCGACATGTGTGAGCCACTTCACACAGGTTGACGAGGAATCACAACAATTTGCTGGGTGCTCATATACATGGGCATAAGATAGCAGCTTGGGCACTTATGCCGAACTCCTTCTTGTTCTTGTTTAAAAACAGAAAAGTACCACAATATCCCAGTCTTATACATTACATATATATTCCACACTAAGAGACATAAAGGAAGATCTTGTGACAATCAATTTTTATGTCATGGCAGATACGATCATTACTATAGAACAGTACTGGCCATGCCGTATTCAATGGGGGGGATGGGATACAATGTTGCCGTATTCAATGGGTGTTCGCCATCTTGGATTCTGAACAAATCTGAGCTGTGTTTCTCTATTTTAAAGCAAATTAACCCTGTAGGGCCATGACATAAATGCAAATGCCAACTCCCATGAAATATTTTTGCATCGCATTCCTATAAGGCCTCGTTGAATATGGCAGACTCACTTCAGGGAATATGATGCAAAAATATTCCATGGTCGTTGACATTTGCTTAAAAGATGATTAATTCTGATGGTTTTCTGTAGAGCTTTTTCCTCTTTTGCCAACGGACTAAATCTGGAATCTGCTGCAGCCAAAGGGCTGGAACCTGAGTTTATGTAACACCTTAATATTTGGTAATCTCCTGGAACATATCTAAGCTGTCACTATCACTGAACACGATCTAGATACCTGCACAGAAAAAATAATGATACTCACCTAGAGCCTAATGTTAGCCTCAGGCAAATGTCGCCAAAATGAGTATATTTTGATACTCAGGGTGAGCCTAGGGTGTAGGCATACTCCAGCAATACCTGACACTCTACTCTAGATTGTTTATGGCTTAGCTGTACCCTCTCTACTGCCCTACTTTCACAGTACAGGAGTCTCCTTAGAGACAGGCTCAGGGTAAACTGGAGTAACATAATAGAAGAGAATAGGGCCTTGCCTGAGTATCTCTATGAAGAGGGTCAGGCAATGCTGGATCCTACCTGAACAGGCTCCACCATTGCAGGAGTCTTTCTTACCTATGGTGTAATGCACTGCCAGAGTATCCCAATACACAGGATCACACTTTACTGGATTCTATCTTCAGAGTGAGTCCAGCAACACTACCCAGTGGGCACAACCCCACTTAAAGCGTTACTAATCAGCACTGCATTGTAGGGCTTACAGACAGTCTAAATTGTAATGGTTATGTAGCCCTGCATTTGTAGCCCTTATTGAACTACCAAGCTGTAGGGTGTATTAAGCCCAACACATAATTGGTTTGTTAAACATTATAAAGAAATATAGAAATTAAGGTCACCGTTTGACAAAAGCCCATAATTTCATACACACAAGGATTTCAGATGGTCGAACATTCAACTTCCTAAGGCAGTCTAATCAATCAATGAATAGTTTGTGCATTCCTGGTTTCAGTGTCCTTTTTGCTCCTTGGTGGGATTTGAACCTGGTACCTCCTTATTGTAACTCCTTTGTGCTCCTATATGTGCTAGCGGGTCAGGTGTTAAAAGTGGCACTATCAATATGATATTTCAACCATAGACCTACTACAGTGAGATGTCATTGGTCATATGACGCCCATTAGACTAATAGGGAACATAGACTGGAGTGAGCATAGTAAGGAAAAATGCCCATAGTTAGGACAAATGTCCACAATGTCCTCAGTAAGTATTGCACAGTCCTACTTATATGCCTATTGCAACCTGGCTCACCAGTTGTAGAGGTGGCACAGCGTTAGGATTCTCGCTTTTCATGTGAGGGGTCTCAGGTTCAAGTCTAGGTGGTGCTGAGAAACATTTTTCTTTTTTTTCAGTTTAATAGGAAACATCTCATCTATTACAGTGTATTTTTCTAAGACCTAACTTTGTAACTAATTGAAATAGATGCTTGCTTGAAAACTAACAGAATCTTCAATGTCTGCCAAGTCAGAAAATAGCAAGAATATAAATCGTTTGCATAACAAAATATTGCAACTTCTGAAGTGCATCCCTGGGCTGGAATCGAACTCAGGACCTTCTCATATGAAGGTAAACATGTTACCACTACACCATCTTGACTGTGCTGAAAGATCTCCACTTGAAATCTCATATGATCTGCTCCCTCTGTGTGTTGAAATCTGGTATTCTACTTTTTTCCAAGCCCCAAAACATTAGAAATATGCCTGGGACCATATGTTACTTTTACATTTACTGCAAAGATATGACCATACTCTAAATGTTTTAGTGATTAATTCCTATTATATTCCTAAATAGATACGATTATATTCTTAGATATCATGGTTCTAAGGACTAGAGGATAATAAAAAGGATATTGAGTATGTGCAAGAATGTGAGGGGGGGGCTTAATAGGGAAAAATCTTCTCACAACCCCATTATGAATGCATATTCATGCTCACATTGTAGCAATAAGATTGACTTTCCGAGAATGACTTTACAAAAATTCTCAATGGGGCTTGAACTCACCACCTTCAGATGCAGAGTTCAGTGCCATATCAACTGAGCTAATGAGGCACATGGTGTGGTGGGTGCTAGGATATGATATAATCTCAGACATCAGTGTAAGGGCTAGACCCCTGCTTTGCTGGAGTATTCAGTTAGATTCAGACTGAGTATGGCACCATGCCTGAGCCTTGTGCCATACTCATGCTGATCCTTTTTCCCAATGTGTGGCATTGAAGCAGGCTCAGCATGAGTATGGCATGTCAGGAGAGAGCCTCTAGCAGAGGCTCTCTTGATACTCAGACAGCACAAGAGACTAGGTGAAACTCAGGCTGATCCTCTTTTTTCTGTCAGTGTGGGTGATGCTCTGCGATTACTTTCGACGTTTCGTGCAGAGATATGATTATTGGTCAAATTTACTTAAGATCTGTCTAAAACAGGCATATGTCTTTATGACAGGAATATTATATTTTGTAAAAAAATGAATCCTTTATTCAAAACACAGCATTTCAAACGGATAGAGCGAGAATATAGCGAGACTTGAACGGAAATGACAATCTTAGCGCCGCGATGCACTAAAGAATTATACATGGTATCAAAAAAGAAGACGCCAGGAAAATAATCAATTGGCTTTGTCTGACCAGGTCTGCAAATGTTTGTTTGAAAAGAATTTACAACCTTCAAAAGACAAACATGAGAATACTATTATATGCACCCAATCATGGCTTCAATGTCTCTTGAAGGAAGTAAATAGACAACAGACTGGTCCTAACATACACCCATGACAGTGCCTGCTTCTAGGTTTGCCGTTTTCCAGTGTTCACTTGTGCAAGAGAAAGGCTGGTATGAGCTTGACCGGTTTCTCCAGAGCCCCATTATTAAAATAGTTGGTGTCCCTTTCTAAGCAGAAGGGAGGGTAAGTTGGATGACCCTCCAGGCACCTCTCCTGGGCCTCAGTCCCACAAAGAACACCGTCATCAACCCTCCTACACCAACAGGATAGAGCCACATCCACACTGACATGGTCAGTATGGGGTGACCAGAGGCTTGTATACTGAGATCAGATGGGCTTTAGTTGTTTTCTTAACTCTATAAAGACAGCATTGTCTTGGCACACTTTGCCAATATTTCGACTCTGTAGGATCAGGAGAATTACTAAGTGCAACACAGGCAGGTTGCAATTCTATACAAGGGCTACAACCATGCATCCTGAGACAAAATTACATTAAAGGATACATGCTACACCTAATGGGTTAACAAAAAGGGAGAATACATTATTAAATACAATGTAGAACAATTCCATGCCACTTAAATATATTTTTGATTTACACCTCTCTTATATACTCTATCTGCAAAAGACAAAATATGCATATGGTCTCTGTACAAATATGCATATCATTCCGTGTGCAGCAGACCCAGATAAACATACTCTATCTAGGATTTAGCTGCTCGTCAACCTCTATAGTTGTAGGATCTATGCATAGACCAACAGACCTAAGGCGGTAAAAGACAAAACCGGGCCTCTGTCCATACCTCAGCCCCAAACCAGACCAACCCTCACCCACCAGTCCACACCAGCCCCCTGACACAATCTAACCCCTTTTTAGCCATGAGAATGAATCAACAGGCAAACACACCTATTTTCATACTTTTTTCAATGTATGCGTTTGGATGGATAACTACACTTTTTATGGGTAAGGCTGGTTTTGATGTTTATCCTGGTCTGAGCCCTCAGGCTGTTAGACTGATTGTTACCCTTCTATGCATGCTGTTCTCGCCAGGCGCCGCCACTGTCTCCACAAACCACCAGGGGGCGTCCCTGAGTACCCCCCGCAGAGCAGACGAACCACGTGTTGCACCTCTTAATTAAAATTCATACACACTGCAGCCTGGTTCTCATATTAAGCTGTGTGATGTAAGAATCTGACCAGTTCCAATTACATAAAGATGCCTCAAAGTTTTAAGGTAGCTCGACACCATTGATTCAAAACCATGATCATTCCTCCATTTTTCCAGATATACTTTGACTCATTCAGAATATCCCAACTCCTGTTATTTTAATTTGGCAAATCAATTATCACAGGAATATAAAACATCACACAACAAACACTTATAAATACATGTATAATCCCCATAAACCATAAAAATACACTTATTGTTCTGTGATGTTGCATTCTGGGGAAATTGTTGATGTTTTGACTGAAAAGAAGGGTTAATATTTCATTATGTTAGAGAAAACCAATTGAAACATGCATGCATGCATAGTATCGCAACATAATTATATCACTAGACTCAAATAGAGGTTCAGAAATTTTGGCAAACAGTTCACCATGGACCTTATTACACCACTAGGTTCGTGAATTCAAACTACCAGTTTATCATGGCGATACAATCGGATCATATATCAGATGATCTGTCTTAGTCTCCAGTTAATGTTCAGTAAGAAGGAAGGATATCACGCAGTAAACAGAAAGTACAATTGGTTGTGCAGAATCCTGTCCTTGGTATATGTTGGATGCAAACCATCAGAAAGCTGAGAGCAAGCAGAAATGTATTTCTCTAGTTAATTAACAAATATATTGATGTGTTTTAATGGTGCTATCTTGATGTTAGAGATCTTTGTCAGGCTACGTCACCAGGGTGTTGCTCCTATAGTAAAAGGAAGAGCTGGCTAAAAATGCCCTCATTCCCAGTCCTTTCTTTTCATGTAGCTATAACTTGTCCCTTTTGATGCTCATAAGTGGTCATTCAAGTATGGTGCTAAACAGGGGGATTTGAGTAGGTACCTAGTTAGGAGAAGTCAGTCAGTATAATATACTATAGAGTGTGTGAGATGAGTAGGTACCTGATAGTGCAGCCCTCTCTGTTTTAAATAAGGCGGGTGACTTTTAAGACTAATGTGGTGAGTGCAAGTTGAATAGGGAAGCAGAGTGTGACTTCTTCTAAAAAGAGGGTACCTACTGACAGCTCTTTTTACCATAGGAGCAACACACTCCAGTATGTCATAACATGAACTCGCCCACACTCTCGCCTATAGTATACACTCCCAGGTAGCAAGGATACATTGGGCCAATGTCGGCTTATATTGGGCCAATGTCGGCTTATATTGGGCCAATGTCGGCTTATATTGGGCCTAGCATAGCCAAGCATGACCCAATGCTCTATTGCTGATTGGGCTATATCTGTAAATCGTATTTGTTACTGTACCTATGTATCCTTCAGTATTCTATTCCTATTTCTTGCATGCTGTTTGATTATCCATGTACTTTGGCTGACGAGAAGAGCTTCCTGTTTGTATGATGTTTATGCCAAAAGAAATTTCAATCAATTAATCTATCGGGGCATCATTTGACTTAAAGATGGGTTAGGTCCTACCTATCTGAGAACTAAAACTTATCGCATACAATGTGTGATAATACTTATAGACATCTGGACTACCAATCAAGATACCTTACCAACATGATTGTTATACTGTATAGATAGATAAAGATGCGACATAACTAATTCATGATGAGACTATCCCATAGATTATGCCACTGTGTAACATCATCTTGGTCCCCTGAATTACTCTATCAAAACAAAACATGATTATGTTGACAACTCTACTAGCTTCTACCTTAACGTTAAAAGAGACCCATAACTAATATGTTCTTATAATATCATAAAATTGTACACCAAACAAATTGACTGGACATTTTTGCATTCTGCTTTAAGACAAGCACAAAGATGGAATGGTGATTATAATCTTAACAAGCTGGGAACCTGAGCAATACGTTTGAAGCAGTTGGTCGTTTTCTCTTACTGTGCCAGAGGCGTTCTGGTGATACTGCCCGGGGCTACATTATAACAAGGAGTGTCCAGGTCCGACAGGTAACACCCCCCCCCCCGCCCCTCCCATGCACCTACATGACTACCCTACCTATCCCACCTGTCTATGTCACCCAGAACAAGACTGACTCTAGGATCTGTAGGGGCATTGTCTGTCTTCTATAACAACTCATCTTTGTGGTCGATATTACAAGGACTGCTTGAATCCCAATAGGGTGAATACTAGTAGGCATAATTGTGGACACTATAATGATGCTGTTATCAGGCTTTGATGTGCAGTCAAACTGATAGGGTTTTCATTAGGCATGCATTCTAATTACCCGTATAAGGTATATTTAAATGAAAAGGACAACAATATGTGGCGGTAGCTGTACGACACCAGTGGTTAACCCTTTAAAGGTAGCATGCTGCGCCTCATCCCAATAGTTGCCATCATAGTGTCCCACGCAGCATAAGTGCACACGCTCTGAAACTGAATTAGTGATTTATGTTGATCCTTTGGAGGGAGATGAACCCATAGAGGCGGAATAATGAATAAATATATAGCATTGGCGAGTCACTCACCATGCCTATATACTTGTATTACAAAGTTCATCGAGACATTATGCGACCCTTAAAGGTTTAGCTTTAGCACCCAGGTACTTATAAATGGATGTACCTGCCCCCACCCCAGGGGCCAGGTGTGGTATTGGTAGGACTACACCTGTCAGCTGATCTGACCACACCCTGGGCCCTATATGATGACCTTACTGATGACCTTTGGAAGAAGGGTCAGTTTTCTGTGTAAAGGTGTATTTTGACCTCCACCACTTAATATAATGCCTGCTGTGGGAGGTGAGTGACTGATTAGGGCTATAGGTGGCTGGCTTAGATTGTATGGGAGCAGAATGATTCATAAGCAGCGTGTGAAAGGTGGCATTGAGACACTAGCTGACAAAGGGCAACACAAAAGAGTTGACTTTTGCATAATGTGTGATTTTATATGTACATTCTAGAGTCTGAAGTAGGCAAATAATCAAATAATCCCCTAAATGCTAGATTGGTGTATGGGCATCTTTGAATGTTGGCACTGTAATTACATCTACGCCATTATACATTTAATCTGACAATGAATTGATAAAGCTAGAATAAAAATGATATTTATAATGATTTGAGAAATGATCGTGCATTAATCCACAGGCACCTGGCACTGTACCATGGACTAACTAATAGAGATTCGTTCTATAGCTAAATGTCAGGCATAGCGACACCATTAAGGGATGTGATTTATGAAAACAACCTATCCTGAGGGCAGTATTTGCGATGTGATGAGGATGGAGTCGCTAGAACAGTCTGTTGATTTTAGATAAGCGTCAAATACTAATATTGCACAGAGACTATCAAGATAATGTAGGATAAGTCCAGGTAAAGGGAAAGAAAGCAATTATTACAGTCTGCGTCTTATACTGTGTCTTCTACCACGGTATCCAGTTGGAAGTTCACCACTTTAATTAGAGATTTCTGGCCCTCGGGCAGGGAGGGTTTTTTCTGACTGATCCTACCCACACTAGGTGCCTAAACCCTTTAAAGCCAACGTTATTTCTCAAATGTTCATTGTGATTAGTCTCAATGATGCTAGTGTGTAACTCACCCTCACAGTGTTGCTTAATCATGCTGATCTTTCTGTGCTTTGTCAGCTATGTAGGGTCGGTGTCATGGATGCAGCGCTGAGAAGTTACTAATCAGTGTTGTATACATATATCTTGGGGACAAATGGACATACGTATACTCCACCAGTGTAGTATGGAGCCCTTGGAGGTTTAACTTGAGCTGCAGGCCCTGGAGCAGCCCCGGGGGCTCCCCCATTGCTACCTGCAGCATCTAATTAAAGCCGGCCTGTACAGGTGAATACGGGAGGACTGATTGACTTGAAAGTGCCCCTCCATGTCTGGAGGCTAGCAGATAGCAGATAAGCCGCAGCAGCAGCTAGACTACAGCAGCAGCCATGGAGGGGGTTGGCCTATACTGCAGGCCCCTCCCCTTAACCCTTTAAGTGCCATACAGTCCTTGAAGCCATTTAACCCCATCCACCCAACTGCCCTGTTGGTAAGTAACTCGCCAACAATGGGTGGGACCACCATGCCTGCCCTTTGGGAGAGCATCAGCCCCAGTGGTGAGTTAACCCCACGACGCTGCATTTCTACATCATGACGACTAATGGTATAGTGTGCTATGTGTGGTTTCTTAAAGGGTTAACAATGCCTGGAGGCCATGCACTGCAAGCATGGCCATTGTGCTGGAGCCCAACGAGAGGGTCACATCATGACTGCCATTCGTGCCTGCTGGCAGTGTCCCCACCCCATGCCACCTCCTCCTACTCCTGCTCAGTTTGAGTGGTACACACATGTGACATGTCTAAGTGAAACAATTAGACGAGGCAGTCAACAGCTTCAATTGCACTTATTATGGTCATAATTCACCTGTAGTTTGTGTGTGTTGAAGGATGGTTCTAGGTCAAAACTGACTGTTTGCTATCAAATTGTTCTTCAACAACAAAGCCTGGAGGGTAGTGGTATTTCACAGGTTGGAATTAGACGCAGGGTTGTTATTATAACAAGGTTATCAATTTGACTTGTTGAATATGGAGGAACAGGAATCAAATCTATGTGTTCAGAAAAAAAAACTGAGTAATTTCTCCATTCTTAAAGGACCATCATTCTCCCTTAGCCTAGTTTTTCTAGTTCTGATGCAGCACACGGTAATACCGCTAACACTTGATATTTGAGCCTTCATCGAGTCATCCCCGCCCTCCTTACCTTACAAACATTATTCCAACAATCATAGACTATACTGAAGTTGAATCTGCATGGTACCTTTTAAATTCTCAATAACAAATGGCTCTAAATGTTATATAGACTCATCAAATTTGTCAGAATTAGCGAGATAGACCTAAAGGCAAAAATGACGAAGTATAACTAATCTTAAACTTATATCTAAGGTGGTCGGATTGTGCCCTCACTACCCACCCAGTATCATCCACCACAGAACAATGATCACTGATAAGACTGATAGGGGTGACAAGCTGCCCCCTGCCCCTATCTTAATCACCCTAAGTACCTGCCTATTGTTTCAGGTGTGAGGGGAGTTGATTAGCTTGATAGACACACAATGGCCTGGGTGTACTCAATCTGGGTGACACATGATCTCTTATTGAAATCTTAAAGTTTTATTTCTAATGTATTTGAACTATTTGGTTTAACCTAAGCTTATCTAGTTAGAGTTGAAAGTATTTGCTATACATAGATATAAATTTTAGAAAATAGCTATAAGTAGTTAATGAGGAAGAGATCACCAAAGTAAACTATACAAAGAGGCCAAATGTTGATCTAGCCCCCGACTACATAAGCCACCTAGCTAATTCTCTCAGTACTAGCAATATGCTAGTGCAGTATATGCATAACCAGACCTTGCTCTAACCGTTGAATGCAGAACGCCATGTACACCACCTTGTGTGAAATACAGAAACTAGTGTCGATATCCCTGTAGCGCCACCCGTTGTACGAAATACGAACTAGATTCCAAATAGGTCCTTATTCATGTCCTCCATAGTACTGACGATTGCATGCTGAATTATTTCCCTAAACGCTCTCTACACTTCTCAAATCATCTCTTAAATCTGTTGGGTCCAACGAGCTATATTCTCCATGTCCACTTCTTTAAGTTTCTTTTCCATTCAGATTTGTTCAAATACATGTAAATGAAATGATGGGTACATTGGAACAGGCCTGGTTCAATGAAATAGAAATAAGATGTTGATTGTCATAATAGAATTACTCGACAACCTGCCAAGTAATGCTATCCCCACAAATGCTAATGGGCCTAAGTGGAGTTGGCGGTAAGGAAGGTCTAAAAGCGGCAACAAGATGTACCCCGGTTTATCTATGTGTATAGTCCTATTTTCGCTAGCTTGGGTAGATATATTCTTGTCACCTATAAGTTGCAAAACACTAATTATTTTTTCCACTGTTGGCCTATATTGCATATTGGCAAAAGTAAAATATTCATGCACATTTCTGGGCTTAGCCACTATTATTTTCTTGTAGGCACACATTTTTCCCATTAATTTAGGGCCATGAGATGTGGTACAATGTAATTAACTTTTCCGCTATCGGCCATAGAGTGCGGACATACCCAGATTTGGGGGTTTTGCAGTGAATGATTTAAATAAATTCTCTAATTAAATAGAGTGTTGTTTACATTCACGACATGTATACATCTTACTCTCATTTCAGGTTAGAGAACAGGATGTCCAGTTACGAGACGTGTAAAGGGTTCCTATCTTCGTAGGTGAATACAATGATTACTATCTTCTTAGAATCAACTGATTCTTACTTTTGAATTATGATCACAGCATCAAGTCTGTTTTAGAACCATTGTAACTCTGAAGTCTATCCACACTCCGAAAGAAAAACTTCTGAAATAGCTCCTCAATAATTTATAAGAGGTCATTATAAATGGGTAACATAAAACTCCACAGGCCACGCATCATGTAGTCCTAAAGCTTGACAGCTACACTGTTAAAAATCTCCCCGTAAAGTTTTACAGTGTTTCACCATTATTTCGATTAGGGTGTTTCCACCTACCTATCAATTATTTTACAGTGAAGTACTGTAATTACGTACAGTGACACACCGTAATATAGATAATGGTGAAATAATGGTGTATTAATTTCAATCATATTCTAATAGACATTGGAGTGTGATTCTATCTTAAAAATGTAATATAAGTGCACTGAATTCTTGATTGGAACTCCTTGATTATTACTCAAAGCCCACTTGTGTTATGAAGTGTAGGCCTTCTCAATTTCTTTTAGCTATGTATATTTTCTCACATAAACAATCCTCTTAGTTGTGCCCTCACTACCCACCCAGTATCAGGCGACATGTAAGCCACCCTCTGTGACCCATTCTACCTTCACCCCACCCTACACACCCAACCTGTGCCTACACTGCAACACTAATCCCCAGGAAGGCTGAGTGACACCAGTATCAGCCAATCAGCATCATTCCATTCCACAGTACCTATCCAGGAGGCCAGCACACAAGAACCTTACATCATCCATACATCAGACCGCCTAGATGGGAAGTATATATTATAACATGTCTGGTGAGCTACCTTGCAGTGACGTCACAGGGTACATCATCTACAACAGTTTGCCAGTTACTATGGTAAGTTATTGCACCATTGCTATAACCATGTAACTACATGAGTAACTGATATTGAGGTACTGTTTCAGTGTTCTGCTTTGCAAAAGTTTCATACCTTTTTATAATTCATATACCTTTACAATGTGATTTTCTTCCTGTCTTTCCAGTCTACACAGAATTTGAGACATGGAAGAAACAAACCATACCCAACAGACATGGAGCAATAGGAAATAATTGATGATTCTAAATAAAGTGTTCTATAGGATGGAACAAGGGAAGACATGGGCAGAGAGGGTAGGGAGAGAGAGAATGAAGAGGAAGGGAGGGCAAAAGAGAAGAGCAGAAGGAGGGGCAGGGAGGAGGAGAGTAGGGCTGATAATGAAATTTCTGTTAAATTAATGGTGAAACCTTCCAAAAAATTATGGAGGTGCCCTGTTTAAAATGGTGACTAAGAAAAAAGGGTTACCGTAAAAATAACGGTGAAACTTCAAAGTCTGGCAACCATTGTTGTCAGTGATTCCCTGTTCTTTCTACGGCAGATTTCTGACAGTGTTCCTAGTAATTAGGGAATTGTTTCAGTCTGCTATAAATATTAATGTTCTCCCTAAAGGCCTTTCCAGACTGGTATTCAGGGGTGAGTTCTTGGGCAACTATACAGAGGAAGAGTAAAGAGACTTATAACGCAGGACCCCTGTGGAATGTTTATGACTATACATTGGGATTTCCGATAACAATTACACAGTCTGCTTGATAACCTTGATATCTGTGAAAGAGTCCTGATATTCAAAATCATGCCCACACTTTGGAAAGATTCTGTAGGAAGAAGATATAATGGCATATAAAAATTGCAATGTCTGTGATGTGGACTTAGCCTGTAGTTGGCATCTGGTACATCAGGAAGCAATTGCCTTGGGCATAAAATTATGTATTCCAGATTCTACCATGTACTCCTTTAAATCTCATAACACAAGGGAAAGCCTAAAAGAGGTTCAGTTTTTAACATCGTACTTTACAGGAAATGGTATACACCTTTTAACAAAAGCTTTCCACCACCCAACCTATTTAACAATGTCACTGTTATCATAGTATGCTTAGTATATTGCAGTTCTCAAGAGACTAAATGCGTAATATCAAGGGCCCCTTAAGGCCTAAAGGGGAAGTGTCTCAGGTAACCCGAACCTATTTGTAAAACAATTTAGACTAGAGCATTATTTAACCGCCCCCCCCCCCCGCAAAAAAAGTATTTTTGTGCCCAAAGCTGATGTTTGGTTGCACATCGCATTCTTTCAAAGGAATGTTGATATCAATATGGGTAAAAAAATTCCAATTGAGGGCTGAAAAGTCCATGTCTCCTGAAACACATTTCTTTTTTGTTTGTGTGTGAGAGAAGCGGAAAGGACTGCCTCGAGAATAAATTCTTACCACAACTGACATCGAAAGAAAAGCATTGGATGGATAGACATTTCGAGAACATTATTGGTCTTCATTTAACCAATTTGTTCAGTTGGAGAATCACCACATTGGACTAAACTGTTTCACCATTTACTTCATTAAAAGGACCATGTATCTAAGACGGATAACATGTGCTATTAAGGTTAGGTCAATGTCAATGTTCATTCTAGGTAGTCTATTCATGTTGTGGGCAAACGTTATAGTACATTGGGAATCATCACATGCAGAGATAGAAATCTACTTTGTACCAAAGTATACCAGTAAGTCAAGTGATATTGATATTTCCACTAAATCTTTCAATCAACCTTTGGATGGGAAATCCACCAGAAACACTCAGAAGAGAGGAGTAAAGATGGATTATTATTTTATGAACCAAAGATGGAAGTACCGAGGTAGTGGAGTGAACAATGACAGGGCTGTCAGGACCAGTAAACAAAATCTAGCAAAGCCAAAAATGCCCAGAGAACTAAATCATCAAAAGTATGGCCATGATAATGGGATTTTCAAAAGTGTCAGGAATTATAGTATAACTAAAAATGAATCTGTTATGTCAGATGTGGAGATAATTAACAAATCTAAAGAAACGATGATAAACTCCAACCAGGTAACTTATCTGGGCTATGGGGTTCCACCGCCAAAGTCATCTCGGTTCCCATACAAGGTTATGCAGGAACCTACTCTTGACCAAATAGCCTCTAGGACAATCCCAGATATCAGTGAACTTAATAAACTCATTAAAGATATCTTCCACTCCAAATCAAACTGGGGGTTTACTACTGTAGCGGATCTTATCAAACGTTACGTACATATGGGTCGGAGTGAGACCCGTGCTCTCAGCCTCAACAAATTAGGAATAAGGTTGAAAAACCTAACAAGGATTTTAGAAGGTAGGCATTTGGATGTCCTCCTTGAGACTTTGCATAGAAATGTGAAGTTGTTACTGAGTCGTGAATTCCCCACTGTTCCTCGTAGAGTGGTTTGTGATGGGTGCTTTAAGTACAATTTCAAAAATGTCATTTCCCCAAGGAACTTTTGCATGGGCAATGATGGTATTGACTTGGTGGCCTTAGTAACAACAGTGCCCCGAAATGCAGCAATAAGAAAAGAAATACGCAATACCTGGGGATCCTATGCCACTGATACTAATACAAATTTCAAACTACTGTTCCTCTTTGGCATCGGTTGGAGTGAGTATGAAATGAAATCTCTACATCGTGAAAATGAAATCTACGGTGACATTCTGATGGATGATTTCAAGGACAATTACTACAACCTGACACAAAAGGTCCTTATGGGATATAACTGGGTTTTTAGAGGGTGCCCAGAAGTTAAGTTTGTCCTTCGCACTGCTGACGACTGCTACATCAATGTACCATCTGTGATGCAGCACCTCGCTAAGTATGGCAATGATGAAGCCTTCCAGAGGCATCAGGTAGGGCGCTGCTTTACAGATATGGCCCCGATAAGGACACTAACTGATAAGGTGTACCTCTCATGGTTGGAATACCCATTGGACATCTTCCCACCCTATGCTGTGGGTACCATCTTCATCACTTCATTTAGCCTCACGAAGGAGATAACCAAAGCTTCTGAAGATATCCCATATCTGGCTATTGAGGATTCCTACTTTGGACTGGTGTTGAAGCACATTCAACGTGGCTGCCACGATATCACAAATATTGAGGAGGTGTATGGAAGGCATTCTGTGTCTAGAGGTGAAATGAGGTCTTTAGAACCACCAAGACATGTGCCTGTCACGAGGTTTAGGTTGAAATGATACTCAATATCAATGTGCGGTGTAAATGCTATGAAGAATTCTCTGTTGTGGTAGAGTGCTGATGTTGCTGTATGATTGGAGGATACAGTAAGCTAAAAGATCATGGATATCGGAGCCCTAGGGCCTTACATGCTGGATATACCCGAGCCGCGCAGCGGCGATGGTATATCCAGCATGTAAGGCCCGTGACCTATTAGGTTTATACCACCATTTCCTCCATTTTGTATTAATTTCTTACCTGATACCCACAGAATGTAGCCAGGAGAAGACATTTTGTAAGTGCAAGCGATATGGCCCAGGTCGCTCTGTGCGAAGCCATTGTTTTTGTTCCTTGCCTGGAGAGATACCGCTGTGTTTACGCACACTTTTCAAATTGAATCCAACCATGACAAATCGAGAAATTAACAGGCTCATATCCTTAGATAGTCTAGATGATCCCTCCATACGTATTATGTCCAATATATTCAAAATAAAGAAGAATCCATTGCTTTTTCAAAACGGTCCGAAATTTTCAGCGTCTTCCTCGTACAACGAGAAAATGACCTATATCTACATCTGGGCCACTGACACAGTTTTGTCGGACATGGAGGCGGGTGGGAATGGCCGGACCGCGACTCCCGTACGATGGAAAAATCAATGGATTCTTCTTTATTGTTATTATTATGGACTCATTTGTCATGGAGGGATCATCTAGACTATCTAAGGATGTATTCTTTTTAATATCTTGACATGTCATGGTTGGATTCGATACAAAAACTGGGTGGACACACGGACCTTTCACTATCAGGTTAGTAGAGTTCAACCTTTGCTTTGATTTTCCTCACCGTTCAGTGTGGCGCTATGGCTAACGTCCTCGCCAACCAGCACTGCGGCCGGGGTTCAATTCTCCTACAAGTTTGGATGATTTTTCACAATGGAAAAATGGCTAGATTAACTTTGTATAGCTGCCATAATTTCCCAAAAATTTCAAAGTCCAACTTGACCCCGAAAAAGTATATACCAAAAATTTCAAAAATGCACATGGGTGGTATATACCTCTATAATGCACGGCTGATATGCACATATCAGCACCGGAAGTGCCAGAATCGTGGTATAAGATTAGATAAACGATATTGGTGTTTGTCCATTTGTTTTTATGTACCACTGTGTAAGCTTCATAAGATTTGAATTATTAGTAATGTATGAATAATTATGTGAATAATCACCTCTGGCATCACACTGTCTCTGAGGAGTTAATTATTTTTTGACTTTATAGACGGCATTATTACTATCGTTCACCCCCCCCCCCCACCTCTCTAAACATTGGAAAAACTACAAGAACACACGCATGTTGAGAGGGATTTCATAAAACATGTACCTTTATTTGGGAATAGTTGAATTATAGTTGATTGAGTTATTATCTATGAATTTCTACTTTCTATATTCATTGACGAAACGAAAATTAGATTATAAAAACAAAAAGGGGAATAAAAAGAGATTCACACACAGAAGAGTCTTAAGTAGAGATCAGCTGCACCATTAACAGTATCCACCTGAGGGGTCAGGTCATCACCCACCAAACACTTCTCAAACCGACATATTGTAGGACCACTGTTATGATTGTAAGCGATGAAGCCTGCTAGGTATGGTGTGTTGCAGGCATTGGTCAGGCAGCTACCAATAGCATTATCATAGTACCAAATACCGATACCACCGGTACAGGAAATCTTCCCGAACCCAGCCGCCACTGGAGATACCAGCTTGGTATCAGCTAGAGTACATGTAGTAGGGATGCCGCCTTTCCAGGCGTTGTACCGAGCAAGGTAGGTGTCTGTAAGAGAATGATTAATGTAGGGAACATGTGATTTCAACTCTGCTTGTCTTAAGTTCTTCAAAATAAAAATGTTGGCATTATTTTAACACTTTATATCTCAAAGTATCAATTATTTGCTGTCTAGATGCAACGCATGTGAGTAACTTACCTTACATGATTACAAATGCATTTCATGCCTACCCTTCAGAGGTGTGGCCTGGCCAGTTACTGCCCAGAGTTACAGTCATGCATCTTAATGACTCGCCAATTTAGTAGAAATCAGTTAGAAAACAGAATGAAATCTAATCCAAATATATCTTGGAATTACCCCAAAACAAAATGTTATTCCAACCCATTTGCCTTCGCCGTTCATTCAACTGTATTGACACTAACATATATATATATATATATATATATATATATATATATATATATAAAAAATGCGTGTATTATATGTATATAATTAGCCGCAGACGGTTAGGGGACTACTTTCCTGGTGCAGGAATATCTATGATGTCATGGTATGATATCACAGTAAACGGGCTTCCCTAGCCCACTTAAAATGATCTATATCTCCTCTTTCCTATCCCCTCAGGATGTGTGTGGTGCACATATGCGCGGGCACTGACACATTCCTCTGTTAAATTATCAACCTGTGAAGCACGGGATAGCCACTTAGTGCCGCTAAAGTGCTGTAAAACACAAATCAATCAATCAATCACAGTAAACAGGTCTCCCAATATATAAGGAGCAACTTTGAAGTAACCATCAGTTGGCCAAATTCACCTGTACAGGTAACACCACGGCAGGTGTACCTCTGCTTAAATTGTTTTTAAATAGTATTGTGGTTCATATATTTGCCCAAAATGGGTAAAAATCCAACAAAAAGTTCTAAAGCAAAAACTGCTTCGAAGAAATCGGCCAAATCGGCTTCAAAATCGGCCAACTTAGGATGTTCGAGCGAGCTGGACTTATCCAATGGAGATCAGGTATCTCCATCTCCCAACCAAGTTACTGGGTTTGAGAATAGTCTACTTGTTGACCAGACGAGTGAAGACAGGAATAACACTCTAGAGGGCGAGTTACATGAGATTAAGGATCTTCTACGTGAGGTAGTTGCTACTAGAAGGGACCAGAAAGATGAGACGTTGGATTCTACCAAGGGGGCAGGGTCCACACATGCTGATGTTTACAGCGGTGTACAGCGACTGGTCATCAAGGACGCAGCCACGTACCCAAGGAGAATCGACAACGTTCACCGAGCGTCCTTAACAACGAGACGAAGTGGGAAGAAGTCACTCGCCGGGGTCGTTGTCGCAGATCTAAATAGTCTTTTTCTACTCGCCATGGTGACTACAACTCGTCAAGAGGGTTATCAGTAGATTCTACAACATCTAAGCATCATTCCAGTACCAAAATTGGTGAGTTTGACCATGAACAATACGTTAAAAAACGTGAAAAGGTTGATGCTATTGAGAAACTGGTTTTGGTGAATATGAAATTTATTCTGGATGCATACAGGGAGGGCGATGATATCGTAGGCATGTTAAAGCATTTGGAAATGCTAGTCTAAAAAAAGCTGGTACCAAGATCTATACAGTGGCAGCTCTTGTTGCATATGACAAGTCAGTTAGGTCTATATATATATATATATATATATATATATATATATATATATATATACACACACACACACACACATATATATATATATATATATATATATATATATATATATATATATATATATATATATATATATATAATGCAAAATGTAAATCCATACCTGATATATACAGAATCCACCCAGTTTGTGAGGTGACAGACACCTGTACTTGGGGACAGCCGATTAGTTGGCATACTTCTAAAGACGGGTTCCAGTTGAAGCCTGGGCATGCGCCATCAATCTGCGTACAGAGACGTGCGCAGTCAACCAGGGATCTGGAGGAAACTGAACTTAGTCCTGTCCACTGTGTGTCTGTGAAACTGGTGTAATGTTCTGTCTCAATAACTGGTGGAAAAGTGAACAAAAAAATCTTAATGCTTTTTATATGCCATAAAACAAAGTTCATCGTGATAATAGAACAGCAAATTTTTATGTCAGTAGTATATCGAGAGTAGGATAGACGCCATATCCAACTTTAGGCATTCAGACTTAAAATACACAAGATACAGATAACTAACAAAGGTCCTTTTTGTCTAAGAGGTTAATTGTAGTAGTCAAATCTTTTAAGCGCCGCTTATCTAGTTTTCCGTTTAATAAGCATTTTCTGATGACCTGTTGTCTCAATACCTCATATGATTTGCAAAGCCGTATTTCAGCTGAGGCGAGTGCCACACCAGCTAGTCATTTCTAAAAGCCTACGAGTGGCCTACTCCCAGTATGATGAGTGGCCAGAGTTTGTATTGGGTTTCCATTACGAGTTGCTAAGGGCATATTCGTAATATTTGAGAAATGACTTCCAGTGCTGTGTTTGTTAATCATGATGAGCCTTTTGGTACCTCAACCCAACAGTTTCCGCTTGATACATGAATGCACCGCTTACCGGTAGGCTATTTGTAGGAGCTAAAATATAGCTCAATTAATGCAACATTTCAACAACAACATACATGTATTGTTTTAAACCTCTAGCTAAACTCATTTCTTTATGCAATATAAGGTAGGGGATCAACTTACCTGCATTTGAGACTTTCCCAATAAGTAACAATACTAAAAGAAAGTGTATGGTGTTGTTGGTTGGCATTGTGGTCTGCTCCCATCAAGGACACTGTTGTAAATGTCTCATCCCAAAGTTTGACTCAAACGGTAGGTTGTGTATTGATTATTCACCAATTAAAGTAATTAACCACCCAAAATGTAGCTTGTGGTGGAAATATAGTCATCTGCCTTATGCTAGCATAGCCGATAATTGGGTATTTTTTAACATGCGCTACATAGATACCCTGGAGCCTGATATGTATAGAGTCGAGTAATGATAAACTGATTGCCTCTGACAAGGAGAACGCCTATATTATTCTAACGCGGTTATAGCATTTTAACAATTTACCTATTTTTGGAGTGTTTGCAGCACGATGCCTCTCTATACCTTGGCATCAGAATTGGAAATCGATTTCCTAATGTCTGCCAGATAAGATAATGACTCATCACGTTTATCCTTTCATCCCCCAAATAGGTCAAAACTCACTAAACAACAGATAACAGTCCTATAAAGTTTTCCCCTATCTTTCACAGGATGATTACATTGAGCTTTCGCTGACATGCCATCACTCTCTTCCTCGTTTACTGATTTTTTTTTTTTTTTTTTTGCTACTCTCGTGCTCTACCTTTTTTCAATATATTTCATTGTTTCATCCATCTATACTCTTTTAGGTATTCTTTATGATTTTATTTACATGGATATCCCTCCCAAAAATCATGTGGATATATTGTGAACTATTACGACGACGCCGTAAGGGCATCCTTTCAAGTCGTACAGTACATGCCATGTGTGTATGTGCATGGGGTATAACATTGTACTAAAGCCTGTTTACTCTAATTTTCTCGAGAAATACGATTCAGATCATTCAACTTTGTCCAGTATTATATAGATATCCCTGTGCAATTTAGTGGATGGACCCCGCTAGGCGGAGAGTGTAGTTTTCACAGTTATTACGGCTTGTTAAAGTAAAACCGGGTTAAACCCATGTTAGACCCTTAGCGAAAGGGTATTGGTTAAGGCAATCACGGGTTCACCTATGCCAATGGTACAATTGTGCATTGCCATGCTACGCTCACGTATAAACATGTCTACACTTATAATAGGACCAAGCATGTAAACAGACGCAGGGTAACAGGTCTCCACGTGTAACTTGTATACAGTCAATGCCCTGAC
The DNA here is from genome assembly GCA_949317995.1 of Acholoe squamosa. NCBI lineage: Eukaryota > Metazoa > Annelida > Polychaeta > Phyllodocida > Polynoidae > Acholoe > Acholoe squamosa. The sequence continues at coordinate 57,342,995 of OX439038.1, forward strand.
CAAAGTAGCAGAAGTCGGGCATGCAACAGGAATCGGTCAATACAGTTGCTAATATACATGGATGCATTTTGAATGAAGGCTAGCATAATGACCACCACAGTGCCTGCTTAGGGCTGGAGGACAGTGCATTTAGTGAACAGAGGCCCCTACTCGGGGATTCGGATACACATCTAAAGCATCGTAAACCTGCTGCGATTTGGCGATAAAAGTTGGGGCAATAGTTCAGGTAAGTAACAGCTGTGGAATGGTGTTTGTGGTGGTAATAACAGATACGGCTTAAATGTCATATTAAACGTATCATGGGTCCTGGAAACTTCTGAGTCTGAGCCCGTCACACTATTAATAATAATTGATAATACACATTCCCACTACTTCCATATTACAGTATCCACATCCACATAAGGGCCTAGCCATTTATTAGTAGCTCGGGGCTTGATAGATTTTGGCGGATTGGCAGATTTTTTTCGACCAGCCCCACCACCATGACAAAAATGATTGCGAACCCCCCCCCCAAAAAAAAAAAAAAACAACAAAAAAAACCCGGATATACCCGTGGAATGACGAGTCGCAATGGGTATTTGAATTGCCCATATACATGTATATAGTTTTGACCCCCCAGTGTAAAGGTTTATTGGGTTTTGCCCCCCCCCCCCACCACTTAAGGGGCTCTTTTTCAAAATGACCCCCCATCCCTATATCTAAAAAAAAAAACCTCCCACCGGCAATAAATGACTTGGCCCTCACACCATATGGCCTACACTTGATGAAAATACCACAATTTCTTTAAAACATCCAGAAAGGGCGTATCACAACTCTGTCTGTGTCTTGTGTGTCTCTGTGGACACGTTCGCCTCTGAGTACTGTTGTGCCAATAAGGAGTCTACACAACTCTATCTATTGTAAATTTACCTAAACAAGGGGAGCACGTATATGTTTGAACAACAATCCAGCTAGTCAGAGCCCCCTCTCACATAGAGTAGCCGTGGGTATTACGGGCATAGTGGGTATTACTGGCACCCTATCATAGTGCAACACATTTAGCAATATGCAAATGAGTTTGCTGGTATTGTTCCACTTTGAACCCATTCTTGGGACCTTCCTCTCTTACCCCATATGTAAAATGAAAGGTAAATCAGGTTTATAAGATATAATACTTCCCTTTGAAAGTTTAGTCCATGATTGACTAACCTACAAAATAGTGATTTTATGGCTTTTGCTAAGTGAGTGATCAACTTCAGACCAATTTCTACCTCATTTAACTTGCATCTTTTGTGAACTTCAGTGATATTTCCATTAGCTAAGGGTGTCATCTGTCTACCAGGACAGTTATTTTGAATTTGATAATTAAAATGGCTGACTTGATAGGGGGTGCCAGTAATACCATTGTATCTGTGCAGTTGTTGGTATTACTGGCACCCGATCATTCTGACTTGTGGAGAAGGTTGTTTCTGGACAAATGGTAAATGTTTTCCCTTCACAAATCATCATGCTGTAAATACATGATAGATTAACAAATTTGTCATCAACTATCAGGGGTGGATCCAGAAGTTGTGATCGTGGGATCAGGGGTATAGCCAGGGAAATTGGATCAAGGGGGGGCACAGCAAGGGTCCTAGACCAGATGTCCTATATAGTTAAGAGCCATGGCCTGGCTTATTTTCAGGAGGTCTAGACGGAGGCACATGCCCCCTTAGCCCCGCCCCCCTGGATCCCCCCCTGACTATGATTGGTTTTGACCATCTTCTGAGAGTCCCCCTGTTGCCAGGCTAAACAGAACTTAGATAAAATAATGAACTAAAAGTTCATAATTCCCTGTTAACCCTGTACATGATGACAGTGAATAAATGCATCATGCCCATAGGTCACTATAATATTTGACTGCATAAAATGGTAAAGGTGAACGATGATGAGTTTTCGCCAACTGTTTCTTCACGAGAGGGCCCGGACCCGCGAAACAGGAAACAGGAGGCGAAATCTCATCAGAGTTCATCTTTACATTTATGTCAAGGTGCCATGTCAATGTCAAGTCATTATTTCAAAAATGTACTCACATTCCCCTATCATCAATTCAAATTACTGGGCACCGCCATATTGGATGTATACATTTTACACAGGTTGTGCATGGGTGGTGGGCCTATGATGTCATCGTGCGGATTTGGCACTGGTTATTCAATGCAGGGGTGCAATACGAGTGCTCAGTGCATTTTCTATGCAGCATCTATATTCACCTTGACATAAATGCACCATACTGACTCTGGTTGGTGTAGGTAGTCCCAAAGGGTTGGCATGATGCATGAATGCAGTCCTGATAAGTAGACCGGTCAGGGCTGCATTCATGCATCACAATGACTAATGGGCATGAATCCTTAATGCAGTTGTGGTGCTTAAAGGGTTAGAATTAGAAGAATTAATTTTCCTGTCAATAATATTAGAGTGTTAGACAAAAAAGAAAAGGTTTTTATAACTGGAGATTAAAACATGCAAGCATCATATCAACAAAACAGTATGTGAACCTATTGCAGTTTTCAATACCTTTGATATTGCTAGATCAGACTAGCCATCAGTTTTAGATAACAAAATGCATCTTGGTGCTAGATTAGACACCAAAATGCATTGACTGGTCCTCTTCCAGGTACAAATGACATTGGTTGGTGAGAAAATGGCTTTATGACAGGTCCAAATGTGGTTGCCAGTAATACATGCATCCATGGCAGTAATACCCACACTGGTGCCAATAATACCCACAAAAGCTACTATCACATGATCACAAATAAACGATAGACTTCCTTTTGTATTTTCATTAACAACCTGTGGATATTGTGTAAAAGACCTTCCTTTATCCATGTGTAATGGAAATTGTACAAATAAGTTCATACACAGTAACCAGGGGAGAAAACCCTTAAGGTGCCAGTAATACCCACGGCTACTACACGATCCCTGGCTTGCTGAGTTGCACTTGAGAAATGTGCCTAGATGGCACGACCACAGGCAGTAACTGCACGGAACTTGTTCTAACATGAATTGCCATAATGATCACTATCTATATCGAAACATGGAGGTATGCCTCATGATGTACCACCATGCATGGCCCAACCACGTTTACAGTGACCATCCAACACCAAAAGCTGACACAGGCCAACTGACCAGTATGCAGTTCTGTTCATGCCTGTGACTTTAGCAATAGCCAAGAGTAAAGGTCTCCCCGTAGGCAATGAATAAATAAAAGGGTCTCTGTTTATTTGGTAGAGCTATAGTCTAGGTGCTAGCAACAAGTAATGTGGTCAATATCCCTTCTGCTCCATTTTCTATAGAGAAAGTTTGAAAATTCACAGAAAGCTCACCACTAAGGAGGTTTGGTTGACATATAATTATACACATTGACATTTCAATGCAAGTGATAAAAAATAACTGACATAAAAGTTTCACCTGGTTATCCTATTTTAACCATTTTCTTGCACCCCCTTTTTTTCCTTTTCCTTTTCCTTTTTTTTTTTTTTTTGGGGGGGGGGGGTTGCAGAACTGGCCAGGTAGTTAACCCCAGTCTATCAACTGGTTAGAACCATTATTCTAAAGGCGGACTGTTCCTCAAGACATCAATCGACTCACTGTTCATGTTCATCGGGTGCACCAAATGCAGCGCTGGTTAACTAGCTGACACGTAATATCTTACGCTGGAAAGTCACATTGGCGAGTTACTCGTCAAATCTTATCATTATGAGGCGAATAGTAGTAATAATACACCGAAACGCTATATTATTAAATGCATCGACCATCGTTCTAATATGGTTATGACAAGAATACAAAGGAGCCAGTGGCACGTCTATGTCTAAGATTGGATATGGTCCAGTGACGGTGGTGAAACCTCCAGCACCTAGTCTGTCCTGCTCAGTTCAATAAGATCAGATACTCCTGAGGCATTATCTCACCATCCCCAGGATGGCTGTGGGAGATATGATTTACGCCTGACAATTCAGCATTACTGGAATCAAATACAATCTCTGGTTATAGTTCTCCAGTCTAGGAAGTCCCATAGGCTACAGGTGAGTCAAAAGCAGTTGTGTAGCGTTTTTTACTGTAGGTATTGCTACAGATACTCGAGGAAATATATACGTGATTCACGTAAGACTATTCTACAGTGCCAAGGCCGGTACTATCCTATGGTTTTATGTGGCTGGTATGTGTAACACTGATCATGCAGTAAGTATTGCCTAGCAGGCCAACAAACTCAATGAGATTACATCATAATGTACTGTGAATAGCATTAACCCCTTAAAGACGACATACAGGAACCGTGATGCAATATCCCACTCAACAAAAGAAAATAGTTATTTAACGTCAAAAACCGTTTTTAATGTTTTAAAACGTTTTGCCATGATAAGGAGACATAGGGAAACGTTCTGAAACGTTTTTTTTGTTGTTGACTGGGATGGCACCCTCACAGGTTTAATCCATAGCTCACTCTTAGTCAGTCACCTAGATTAGTACAATTGGACGTAATGGCGTTACTCTAACTACTATTGATTACTGTATTGATCACTCTAGGGTGAACTGCCTTTGAATACCCACATGCTCTATGGTCCTATCCAAAGCAAATCCGATATATACATACATTTCTCAGGAAGTCGTAGACATAATTTTCTGGTGACATACATGTTCAGTCAAACTCTGACCAAATAGATCAGATCCGGTACAAAAAAAAAAAAACTCAATGGATTGCAACACGATGGATTAATTAAAAACATGATATTTAGGTTAAAATTCATAGCCGTAGGTAATACTAATTAAATCTATAATATATAATAATTATATTATATTGTCAATGGAGCGATAATAACATCTGATGGACTAGACACCATTCATAAGTCTTCTAGGGGTACAGACTTGGTGCAACATATAGATACCCCGGTCCCCGCACTTCTATGGTAGAATTGACACCATCCATGTTATGGAAACACAGAGGAAAGGGCCGATTTCCTCTAACTTTGCATGTTTGTGAATATTGGAAAAAGGGGTGTTTTTTTCAGAACATATTCGTGAAAAGCATAAATAGGGGGTCTACTTTTAGCAGTGACTCTACATTGATTGTAAAAAGGGGCCACCATCTGCCTGGTTCATCCAATGCACAACCTCAGGTGTTTTATGTGATTACAAATAAGTCTTTTTGCAATGAATATCTTCATGCACATACAATTTTATACATTATTCTATTATACGGGGAATGCCTTTATGTTATATTCCAGATATGGGAAACCCTGCATAAGATTTCATGATTTAGCAGAAAAAGGGGTGTTTTTAATACTCTAAAAGTTTGTGCTTTTCATGGAAAAAGGGCTATTTTAGAGCCAAGATTTGTGGAAAAGGGGTTCATTTTAAAAACCCATAACATTGCTGGTGTCATTCTCCAATAGAGAGTGCGGTGACCGGGATGGGTACAGCCTGTGTTGTTCAGGGTGGAGCCTAGCTACAGGCAGACCAAAACAGAAATGGGTAAATAATTAATCTCATAATGGTCGTGATCAAGCCTCCGTGAGTCTTCTATTCCAGTACCTATACCCGGGTACCTATACCACCCATGAGATTTGCCTAAGATATAGGTCTAGATCTGCAAGCAGCAACCAATGCATACAAAACCTCTGTGCTTTCCACATTGTGTTACATCAAGTTCTTCTTATTCTGACCATAGTTTCATATGCCAGACCATATGATCTAAACTCTGATAATTTGTAGTTTATAGTGCATCATTGGTAGCTAACCTGTTAGGCTTTAGCCCGGGGCTATAGCGGTAAATTAGATGCAGAGATCACTGGCCAACAATGCTCCAGCTAATACATGTGTGTGATTAGGTTAAGGCCGTTGTTCTCCATGCCATGTACACTTTTGGTAAAATACATGCTAGCTTATATACTAGTAACGTAATTAAGGATACATTAGTTTGTTTTGCAAAAGACCCTGGGGATTTAACTTTTTGCTTGAATAGCCATTATTAGACAATATGCCAGGCCCAGCACTTATGTTGACTACACAACAACAATACACTTGCATTGAATCCAAGCTTACGCAATGTTTGCATATTGCATTCAACTGTAAACATTATGATTAGCCACTCCAACCTTTACTCTGTAGGACGGCCTGGGGACCAAGTTACTTCAACCCTACTGCTCTATGGGCTATCACTTCTTAATACAACACCTGCAGTCAAAAGTAAATGACTATTACTTTGTGCTTATTATTACACGCCTTCTGTGATTTTGGGTGCTTTTTCTGGATATTCACATGCACATACCTGCCGATATTGCACACCATGATGCATGCATCATGACTTTTGTAAGGCGTGCGGTTATCCATATACGGAGGCATGTTATCCATGGATAACATGTCTCCTTACATGGATAACATGCCTCCTTAAATGTCATACATTACATGTTAAAACCCACAAAATTTAATGGCCAGGGTAGAGGTTGAACTTGCAGTCTCCTGATCCCAAATCCAACTCCCTATGCAGTGCGCCACAGGGACTGACGAGAAGCGGTGTGTGTTTGCTTGGTTAGCTTGTAGAGGTAGGCTGGATGAGTCCTGGTCCGGGCGTATATCTTTTTTCACTGTAGCTGTCCGCGACAACTGCTGGACGCGTTCAAACCAAGCCAAGCCAAGCCGAGGTGTGAGACACAGTGGTATATTGGTTAGCGCATTGCACTCAGCTGCTAGAGGAAGGGGGGATGAGTCCCGCTCCGGGCATATAATTATTTTTTTTCGCTGTGTGTACCGATCGTGTACAGACACTATGGCAGGCTTCGAGTCCCGGGGAAGGGGGAACAATTTTTGTTTTCAACTTGAATTTATTGATATTCTATTGATTATCTATTAATATCGTGTAATAAAATAAGTAGTCAATGGATAATTCATGACTTGTGTGTGTTAGCAAAGGATAATTACACTCGGGCTGAACCCTCGTGTAATTATCCTTTGCTAACACACACAAGTCATGAATTATCCATTGATTACTTGTTCAATAATCAATACCCCTTCTTCCTGCCCTGAGTAAAATTGCAGTGGGCAGAACTATGTAATTGTAAGATCCCCTACATAACAGGGTGGGGGAGGGGTGTCAAATCGAGAATTGACTGGATTGTGCCCCTCCCCTCCCAACAAAAACTTCCTTCCGTCGACCGTGGTCTACATTCCAATATTTTCCCAAAGTTTACTTGTAAGTTTGGAAATAAATAAACGACATGCATTGGGCAACAAGTTCTATTAATGCGATAGATTATGGGTCTGGACCCCTAAATTCGACAGGGTGACATGGCCATTTCTTAAATTCGACATGTGACATGGAGCTTAGTGACAAGGACATGAAGGAGTAAAAATTTAGTGACATGAGACATGGCTTTATCTTAAAATCGACATATGACATGGAGCTTGGTGACAATGACATGGGAAAATAGAAATTTAATGACATGTGACATTGCCTTTTCTTAAAATCGACAAGTGACATGGGGACCCCCCATCTAGACCCCCTAGATTTTGCTCCTTTAAAGTGATGTTTTCCACTGTCATAAGATTGTCCCGACTTCACACAGTAAGATGTCACATAATACATCATTTCGTTTTATGTATCTATTCATTTATTTAAAAAAAATGCATTTCACTGATGTTGTTGTTTTGGAAAGTTAAGATTGTCTATTGGAATTCTACTCAGGCCATGCCATCATATGGTGCACGTACATTGTATTTTTCATGTCCCCCTTTCTCTCTTTAAATCTGGGGGGCTTCCCTAGCCCACTTTTAAGGGTCTATTTCTCGTCTTTCTTATCCCCTCAGGATGTGTGTGGTGCACATATGCACCGACACATTCCTTTGTGAAATTGTGTAATGTCATTCTCGCCATGAATATGACCTTAGTTGTCGATATGGCGTTAAACATCTATTACTCACTCACTTTAAATCTGGGTCGGGGTATTATCCATTTCATTCTGTCTTGTTTGCCATGTTACATGCATCCTGATGAGAAAAGTCAAGAGCCCATTAATACACTGTGTGACTTCAAATATTCAATGATGAATTCTTTTCTCCTCCTCAGCACCACAATGGGGTGCGGGGCCTCCAATAGTGGCCCTATGGTCAGCAACATGGCCGACCCAACCTACGTAGAAGTCACCTCTGCATGGGACAAGGCCTGGCAGACCACAGGGGTCAAGAAGGGCACCAAGATCAAGATGAAGAATCTGGTTGTCAAGAGGTCTGGATGGAAAACAATTAGGATTTTTGTATCTTCTACATTCAGGGATTTTCACCAGGAGCGTGAAGTTCTCATTAAGAAGGTAGGAAAGTACAGTAGCTCGCGTATAAGGCACACTCTGAGTATAAGGCTACAAGGCTTGATCTTGTGCATATGGAACTGTTCTTTAATAAAACAGCAATGTTTTCTAGTAAAAGAAGGGGAGGGGAAAAAATGAAGACGTCCCATTGAATGAAATTAAATTAAATGCCGTACATGGTAATCCAATAAGAAATCCGAGTAATTCTATCGTGACCCAACCAAAAGTTCTTCTGTATAGATCTGTGGTCGATATTGGGTTAGGTTATTCATGCAGTATTCATTCTCTTGACAACAGGTTTTCCCTGATCTCCGCCTGTGGTGTGAGGCACATCGTCTCCGCCTTATAGAATGTGATCTACGATGGGTAAGTATTACATGTATAATTATAATTATGTTTATCATTTTGGTTTTGATAAAGATAAGTCTTTGCAAGGCCCATACTGATAATGAAATAGGTACTACATAAGTATATAAGCAGACTCATGGTGGAATCAATTCCATCCATGCCTTGCCTCTACTTGTGTGCTCTCTGTCTCTCATTGTCTCTGTCTCGGTTTCTCTAGTGTCTCTTCTCGCTGTGTGTCTCTCTGCCCCCCTATGTCTGTCACATGTCTGTCTCTGTCTGCCTGTCTCTGCCTCTCTGTCTTTGCCTCTGTCTGTCTCTGCTTCGTTGTCTCGGTCTTTGCGCTGTACTACTGACCCCTCAGATCACCAATATAAAGACCGAGATTGAACCTTTTAATAGCGTCAATATGGGGTTTTAGCATTCAAGTTAATAATTATTTTCTTGTAATACTATGTATGATTATCTAACAGGGAGTTCCTAAAGATGTTACCAATGAAGTCACCCTGCGTGCATGTCTAGGTGAAATAGACAGATGTTACCATGACAACGTAATGCCCTTCTTCATCAACATGACAAGGTATTTGGCATAATATACGTACAGCCATGGTCTCATTCCAACAAGATTTCTTTTTTGAATATAATATGTTGTCTGATTAATCTGAGTTTATTTTTAGGCAGATAGCTGCAATGTAAAATAAAAAAAGAAAACGATTTTGATATCTATAAGTACACCTGGGATATTAATCTTGTCAAAAGATAACCAATGCAAAACTAATTCTAGGTACTTTCTGCACTTATATTTTTCTCTCTTTTATACAACCAATGTAATGTAGAGCTTCTCTTTTGCTGCCTAAATGTATGAACAAAAACAATCACATTTTTGACCACTTTCCGCTGCTTCAGCGGAAGTGGTCATATTACAACTGCATCGGCCCATAGACTTTGCCTAGAGCTCTACCCTCCACTGTAAATCAATGTACCAATCACACCCCTGTTCCATACCTCTACTGGTCTATAGCCCCCCTCCCCTCACCCCCTCCCCCCCCACCGGTGGGTCGGCGTCTTTGGCTGCTACGCCGCTGAGGCAGTCCCCCCCCCACCCACCTCTATGAGTTCAAGCTGTCATCGGCACACAGTCGGCGTTTTGCCCACCGCTGAGGCAGTCCCCCCCCCACCCACCTCTATGAGTTCAAGCTGACATCGGCACACGGTCGGCGTTTTGCCCGCCGAGCGCCTATAGTCCCCTCCCCTCACCCCCTTCCCCCCCGGGTGGGTCGGCGTCTTTGGCTGCTACGCCGCTGAGGCAGTCCCTCCCCCCGCCGCCCACCCGCAGCCGGGCCATTTGTTGCCCCTCTGTCTACTTGTAGTAGGCTTCACCCAAGACTACTAGAAGTAGGCTTCTCGCGCTAACCAATCAGACTGTTTCCTTCAGAACAGTTGCTTTACTCCCCTACGGCCACAACTATTTAGATCTAGTTTTCGCTGAATAAATACAGGGCTATACCCATGTAACATCATTATGTGCACTCAGTTGTCAATTTTGTGTGTGTTGGTTTTTGCTTGAACGCGCAAATATTTTTTGCGCCCCCCCCTTCGACGGCAGTCAACATTTTTTGCGCCCCCCCCCCGTGTCAGAGGCGCTCGGCGGGTTCAAGCCAACCATGGCATACATGCCAACATTTCAGGGAAAAAAAACGGGAGACCCCGGGAATTTCCCAAATGCCCTATAGGCTATACAAAGTTTATCAAGCATTTTCACAATTTTTGGTATCCTTTGGATGCTTTTCTCAGCGGGAGATTTTATATGTTTAAAGTGCATAAACCTGTCAAAATCCGGGAGAAGTGTGAAAATCCGGGAGGGAGAACTTCAATCCGGGAGAAACCATAAAAAATTGTCAAAATCCAGGAGTCTCCCGGCCAATCCGGGAGTGTTGGCATGTATGCCATGGCTTTAGAGGCCAAAAATGCTGGGGAAAGGCCAAAATGGCCTGAAGACAGAGACATCGTTGTGCGATAATAGGGTTCCGAGAGAAAAACGATTTTCCAGAAGAGTCCATAGCTGTTTGAATTTTTTTCCTATGACGATTTGGTGGAAAGTTATGGCCATTTTTGTGATGTCATAGCTTTAAAACATCGATAACTTTGTTCCCATTGTGCAGATCTGAAAATAAAGACCGCCATGACGTTCGCCAGCTCGAGCTACCCTTCATCTATAGGTCACACTATGGGAAACTCCTATTATTAAGGGAGATACGATTTATTTTGTAAAACTGCCAGTTCTTGGACCTCTCTGCCAGTACCTGGACTGGCGTCTGCCCCCGCGTCCCAAAAAAGCCTATATTTCGATCCATTCCTTCCTCAAACCTGCCCTTTTTCGCCGGTGACACTTAAAACAGATAGGTTTTGGCAGGAGGTAGGGCGCAGGTGGACCGGCACAGGCCGAAATGGCTGCTAGTTAAAAAAATTATTTCGCTTATTCTTTTCCGAAACAAATTTTTTAGGGGGACATGTTCTTTAGGGGGACGAAACACCCCAGATTGATACCGAACATTCCATATCCGCGCATGTTATTTGCATAATTAGCATAATTATGCAGTATCTTGGTACTCTTCAATATAATATAGATATGTTCCATTGGTCCCTTATAGAATTCATATGCTTGCAAGTATAAACTACTGACTGCACCTAGTGACTAGTGGAATCTGAACAGTAGAAAAGATAGACCCCTCCTCTACCTTTGTAAAGCATCAAACAAGTTGTTCAATGGAGGCAGCCATTGCTTGATCAGATGCTTAAACCTTTTAGATCCAAATGCTAGTTACCAGTGCATTATCACTGTTGATAAGCTTTACACATCAATACCTGCGCATGCCCTGTTTGCACTGAATGGATATCTTTCCATTTCTCCATTCTCTGGTGTTTGATTGAAAATGTTGACGTCATTCTGTGTTTTAATTTGTGTTTTAATCTGTGTTTTTATGGTACATGTATTGAGTTTAGGGCTATAAAAGGTTAGTGTTAGTGCTATGGTATGATAGTAATTACTCACTATTTGTCAGCGGTTAATCAATATAATTTTTATGTTAGTAATTACTCACTATTTGTTAGCAATTAGTAGAAATATGTCAGTATTTACTCACAATTTGTCAGCAATTAGTCAGTATACACCTAGTGACTAAGTATTGACATTAAAAAGATTAATGGCATTTTAATCATTTGTGCATCATGCCCAGATTGACATGATGCACTCACATTTTGTCAGTAATTAGTCAAAATATGTCAGAAATAATGCACAATTTGTCAGCAATTAGTCAATATATGTCAGTAATTACTCACTATTTGTCAGCAATTAGTCAATATATGTCAGTACTTAGTCATTGAATATCAGCAATTATCAATACATGTCATTATTTACTCACAATCTGTCAGCATTTTGGTCAATACATAACAGAGAAATAGCCATTGATTCAATTGTGCATCTTGCCTTGACTGGTATTTGTCAAAATATGTCAGTATCTATGGACTATTTGTCAGCAATTAGTTAATATATGTCAGTATTTACTCACATTTTGTCACCAATAAGTCAATATATGTCAGTGTTTTGTCACTATTTGTCAGCAAATAGTTGATATGTATCAGTACTTAGTCACTATATATATATATCAGCAATTAGTCAATATATGTCAGTATTTACTCACTATTTGTCAGCAATCAGCCAAATCAGTCAGTACTTGGTCATTATATAACAGCAATTAGTCCATATATGTCAGTACTTAGTCACTAGATATCAGAAATTAGTCAACACATGTCAGTATTTACATAAAATTTGTCAGCAATTAGTCAATATATGTCAGTATTTACTCACTTTTTGTCAGCAATCATTCAATATATGCCAGTACTTAGTCATTATATAACAACAATTAGTCCATTTATGTCAGTAATTACTCATAATTTGTCAGATATTAGTCAATATATGTCAGTATTTACTCATATTTTGTCAGCAATAAGTCAATGAATGTCAGTACTTTGTCGCTATTTGTCAGCAATTAGTCAAAATATGTCAGTAGTTATGCACAATTTGTCAGCAATTAATTAAAATATGTCAGTACCTATGCACTATTTGTCAGCAATTAGTCGATATGTCAGTGGGCTTCCCTAGCTCACTTAAAAGGGTCTATTTCTCCTCTTTCCTTTCCCCTCAGATGTGTGTGGTGCACATATGCTTGGGCACTGACACATTCCTCTGTGAAATTGTGTAATGTAGTTCTCGCCATGAATATAACATCAGCTGTCGAAATGGCGTTAAACATCTATTACTCACTCACTCTCGATATGTCAGTAATTGCTCATAATTTGTCAGAAATTAGTCAATATATGTCAGTATTAACTCACTATTTGTCAGCAATCAGTCAATATATGTCAGTACTTAGTCATTATATAACAACAATTAGTCCATTTATGTCAGTAATTACTCACAATTTGTCAGATATTAGTCAATATGTCAGTATTTACTCGTATTTTGTCAGCAATAAGTCAATGAATGTCAGTACTTTGTCACTATTTGTCAGCAATTAGTCAAAATATGTCAGTAGTTATGCCAAATTTGTTAGTTAACATGCACATCCTCCCTTCATCACACTTTTAAAGAAATTTATAGCCTATATAACCCACACTCCTACTCAAAGCCTACCACACATGACTCTTTTGCCAAACCAAAAAGGTCAATGTTTAGATCTAAACGGCCATCTAAACTCCTAACCCCTCATGAAAGTGGTCTTGCAGCTTTGCTGCACCCTCTCGACCCCTAGCATCCTCGTTTTATATCGCAATATCATTAATAATCATAACTACATGTGTATTATGATAACATCTCTTCTCTGTTGGTGTTTGCAGTGAGAGGGTGGGCTGGATCCCTAAGGGTGAACAGGTACCAGAGGGAGTGAGTGAGGAGTACAAATGGGTGGAGAATTTCTCCGTCACCGAGATGGAAATCATGCACGCTGCCTACCGCATAGACAACCCTAATGGTACACTTAACAAGTTTTCTACTCAAGCAAATTTGTGTCATCTTGCGTCACCATGTGGCTTGTTCCGGCACATCGTGTAGAAACGTGTACATTTTGTCTTGTTTGTGCAATATGAGAGTTAATTCAATGGCATAGGACTTTAATAATGCAGTCTGCTGTGCTGGAGGCCTAGATTCATGGTTATACGTAGACAATCTGAATCTTGTCTGACCTTATTTAGATGGATTAGCATGCCATGTATATCTATTCCCATTTCTCAGTGTAGATGATGAAAACCGTAATCTGACTTTTCAGCATTATTCATGCTACGAGATTCATCGTTCCTGGAAACGGTGCCAGAGGAATACAAAACGCCATTCGTCGAAAGTGAAAATCCCGAGGCATCCTCTGTTAAATTGGACATGCTACGGAAAATGATCCATGAGCGATTTCCGGTAAGTTTGGGTTAATTGATTGTTATTTTGATCTTTCCCCGAATGATATTGAATAAGTAGATTGCATTTACAATGTACTAAGCAATCCAAGAAGAAAGCATGCCATTTAGACAAAAAACAAAATCAATTGTTTGTTTCAGGTAACCTGACCCTGCCTATCAAAACAGGGTCGACCCTAATTTTCTTTCTCCATTTTTGAAGAAATAATAGATTTTTAGACAAATTTTCAGTAAATTTAGTCACTGTGACTCATCCCTGAGTCCCTGTGACTTGTCGCGTATCTTTGTGACATTAACATTTTTTTACAAAATTAAAAAGAAATCCGACCTACCCTACCTATTTTCTTTTCAGCATGTTACCTGAAACAAATGATTTATTTTTTTGGCCTTATAGAAAATAATCACAAACACATAGCACACCTACGGAAGCATAGCAAAACAATCGGGACTTTTTGTTAATGTGCAAAAGTCAGATGTATTCACTAATTCATCCACTTCAAAATTAACGCATAAGTTTAATCTTATACTTCTTAGTCCAAGAGGATCCATAACTACAAGGTAGAATACCAAGGCTTCAACCCAGATACCAATCTCGTTGAGCTGGGAGGAATGGAATCATTCAGCAAAATAGTAAGTCCTTCTTCTATTTTGCACCTCTAACACTATGACACTATTATGTTGATATAAATAGTCAGCAACTAGAACGTGTTAAGGATTTTAAATACCTTGGTGTATTGATAGATGATGAATTGTCTTTTGATAAGCAGAGGCAAAAAACCAACTCAAATGGCATGTTTAGGGTTCACCAGTTAGCAAAGATTAGGAAATAATCATCTTGATGTACCAGGTGCAGTTAAGTTGTATAAAAGTAAGATCCTACCAATATTTGACTATGCTGATATCATATGGGACAACCACCAAGCAACATATGCCCAAGATTTACAATTGATCTAGAACAGGGCATTAAGAATTGCCTACAACGTTAGGTTAGAAAAGAACCCCTTGCACACTACTAATGAGCTTCGTGATATGAGTAAATGTAAGAAATTAGAAGATAGATGTGACACACATTTTTTAATTTATGTATATAGTACTCAAAATCAACCAAATGCTATTGATGTTAGACCCAGGAATACTAGACAGCAATTAGGCCTGAGATACATTCAAAGGATATCCAGGAATCCAGTTGTATATAAGAGTTTCCATCAGGAGGCGATTAGAAGATGGAATAATCTAAAGATAAAATACACACTGATTAAGGAAAAAGAGGTCTTTAAAGAAGAAATTAAAAGAGATTACCCTAAATGTTACATCAATGATAAATATACCATACTTGTCTAGTATGCACACTCTTTGAACTGTATGATAAACTTTGATTGCATGTTGGGTCCTCTTATGACAGCTGTGTATGAATCTTCCATGTATACCTGGCTAATGACAGATATGTGTGAGGTGCATTAAAATGAAACAGACTGTTTGTATTATACATTGGTACCATGTAATCTACACCATTATGTGAACTCATCATTCATCCCCATCTCATTATTGTTTTGCGAACATTTATTCCTATTACTGACAGAGGTTAATATAAGTGAACATATATGTGTAGTATACATGAAACCGATAATTGTGAGTGAACTGAGGTTACATAAACACCACATGAATACAGAACTGACAGTGTCAGAAATCATATACCCCCGGCAACAAAGAAAGGTAAGCCTTCTACCCACCCGAAGGTGTGGTGGTTGATAATTCTAGACCTACCTGGTAAAAGATCAGCTAATTAATTTGTTTATCTATATCTATGAGAGAAATGAGGGAAAAGAAACAGAAAAGACAAATGATGTTGAATGGCTATATTAAAATCAAACCCTGTGAAACACTAGGTAGCCACAGGAACTAAAGACTTCATTACAGATTTAATGCTTAATTTGAATTGATAATGTGAGTCAGCTAGTCGCCTTTCAGCTGATAATTCATTCAAACATATTGCCCCACATTCTTCAACACTTTTCCTGTATGCCATACAGTTTGCTTGTGGAACTGCCAATATTGGACCATCAAAGGCTCTCGTAGATAGGCCCCTATTATCCCTATATTCTGCTTTCAGAGACCTAATGATTGTGGACCTTAGCACCCTTAGTGCTGCACTCTGTGTTAGAAAGGTTCTCATACAGGACAGTTGGTACATCCTAATATTAAGAGTTTTACAAACAATATTCAAGTAAATATCATATTTCAAGTAAGGATCTAGTGTTACCCCAAGATACTTGTAGGACATAACAGTCTCAAGAACCTTGTCATTTATAGACAGATTGACCATTAGTATTACATTTTCTAATTTCTCTTTTGTAGAGGTAAACACCATTACCTTGGTTTTGCTTGCATTGACAGACAACTTATTCTGCAGACACCATAGAGAAAACAAATTAAGTGAATCTTGGAGATCATTCTCAGCAATCTTGCAATCTCTGTGAGCTCTATAAATAACAGTGTCATCTGCATACAGTCTTGCTTTACATGTACCTAAACAATAGGTAATATCATTTACATACAAAAAGAATAACAGTTGTCCAAGGACTGACCCTTGAGGGACACCGCAGACCACCCTTGCATTGACCGTTATTCACGACTGTCTTTTGTGAACGATCAGTCAAATAGTTTCATAACCAACTATGGGTCCTTCACTTAATTCCATAGTACCTTATTTTCTGTAGGAGCAGTGAGTGGTCTACTGTGTCAAATGCCTTGCTTAGATCAATGAATGTAGCAAAAGTCATGTTCCCCAGGTTCCTTTCCCTCAGTATGTCATCTGTGAAAAGGGCAAGAGAATCAATAGTTGAATGTTTTTTTTCTTTTCTAAAGCCCCCCTGAAGTGGAGTGAGTACATCATTCTTATCTAAGAAGTCTGTGATTCTTTTATGGACAATCTTTTCAATCATCTTACAAGGTGATGGGGTTTGAGATACCGGTGTATAGTTGGATACTATCTTTGGGTCGCCCGACTTGGGGAGTTGATCTCATATTTGCCAATATCAAACATGTCTGTATGTCTGGAGTTATAGACCTCAATATATCTGATCATCAAGCTGTTTACCCGACTAAACAGCTATAATGGGTCTGCCTGACTATTACCTGCCTTAATCTGAATGGTTTGAGGGTGTTGAGTAGATTTTTAACCATGTTGGTATCATTTGTAACATTAATATTCATGTCCCCAAGCAACACAATATCCATTTTAGTGGCACCAGGAATGTTACCAAGTCTGGATGATATGGCATCAATGAAATTAGTAGCATTGCCCTGAGGTGGTCTAGATACATTCATAAGTAGCATGACTTTACTCTTACCCTTTGTCACCTGAATACATTGGATTTCTGCATCAATACAGCTTAGATTGTGCTCCTGATAAATGAAGGCATCATGGCCTATATTACTCTTAAGGTATACACACAATCCACCACCTACTTTAGGTTCATTACTAGTAGGGTCGTCATTCCATTCCCTGTCAACTCTGTATCTCACACAACCTGGTAGGTTAAAGCTGGTATCAGCATCATATTTAGTGAACCATGTTTCTGAGAAAGTGGCTATGTCAGTATTAGTATTTGAGAACTCAGCATATGCTCGAGTAAAATTACCTTTGAGGCTTCTAGCATTGAGATGAGATATATGGAGGCCTTTCCTCCCTTTAAACATATCTAAGGTCTTACTCATTGTTTGGGTGACCTCTCAACCTGTGACATCTTGTTAACCATGTAGAATATAGTATGATTGCAAAATAAATGTACATGGGTTTTCCCCTGGGGTATCCCATTTTTACATTATGGGAGTTTTTGTCAGCAGTTAGGTTCCTGATAATACTGTAAACAACACTTGCACTGTTTAATAGAAAATAGAATAGAAGAGTTTTTATCATTTTCCTTTGATGGGGCAACTTTGTATGTGATGAACACATTGTATACCACATTGTTGTCGCATTCATTTCAACTGTTATGTAGTATTAAGAGTTACTGCTGGGACTTGATGTAGGATTCATAGAGCACAGGCTGATCCTGTTCGCCTTTCTTGATGTATATTCCTTGTATAATTTCTTGATTGGTGGTCCAGGCTGCATAGTAGACGCCATCGCTAACCTGTTTCCGAACCTGGGTGTAGATCTCAGCTGTGGGAGGAGCCAGGTCATCATTCACAAAGAGATTACGGCCTTTGAGTTGCCTTCTTGCCTTGATGAACTGTCTCTCGTGGAATAGTTTTTGAACTTCACCAAGATTTGTGGAGAGGGAGCGTTGTCGTTTTCTGAGGGCCTCCCAATGAGTTAGGCCACATCAATGTCAGCTTTGATCAGGTCAACATCCAGACCCATTATAGCAGCCAGTCTCCCTATTTCAGCAGGTAGGTCTTCAGTGGGTTTGTTCTCGAGAAGGCCATTGATGCGCACATTCTTCAGGCGTGTGGTTATCCACTTCATCCTGCCTTTTGGTGAGTGTGCCAAGTTGTTTTTCAAGTTTAGGTTCAATCTCTGTAATTCTGTTGTCCACTTCAGTTTTGTTCTCTTTACTCTTTGTAAAGCGATCAGTAATTCTCCCATCAAGTTTGGCAGTAGCTTTGGTAACAGCATCAGATACCGACTTTGGGAGGACTTTACTCAGTGTATTAGTAACTGTCTGTCTGATGATATCATGGAGATCTTGGTCATTCTTTTCCTTAGCAGAGGCTTTCTAAGAGGCCTGGGAGGCCCCTCTTTGTCTTTGCTGAAACATGATTTGATTGAGTCAATCAACGATGGATCTCCTTTAAATATTAAATAGCTCTGTGTGACAGGCAGAGTCTAGGGATTCTAAAAATATATAGTTTTGCCTATATCACTTTACCAGAAGGCTGTTAAATGTCATGAGGCCCTGCCAGATTATGGGCTCTGTCAGATGAAACTATCATTTAATCATAAAGAGTTCACAGTTCTCAGAACAGCTGACAATGTTTGACTCACTGGTGGCTCCATCTAGCAGAAACCCAGGGTGATGAGACTTTCCAAAAGTACCCAACTATGTATACTTTTGAACTCGGCCTCTTAGATGTGCAATAAAGTTGTTGTTTTTTTTGCAAAAAGGAAATTAGAACAAGATTAACTTCTCTAGGCTCTAACTCTGGTTCTAATAATGATAGAGGCTTGCAACAAGCGTTATGTGTTATATTACATTTGCAGATATAATAATAAGTGGTCTCTATGTGACATGCAACATTGTGTGCCATTACACTGATTTTTAGATAGATTGAATGTGTCACCTATAAAGAAGGCCCGAGCATCATAACGGCTTTGCCGAGCTCGGAGACAGGTTATGTTTTTATACATAATTTCTGTGAACCTTAATAAAACACTTAAAAAAGAAAATGTCTAAAGGATTAGCTCATAACCCATCTTAACCCCCCCCCCCCGAATATATGGAACTATTTTGTAGTTCCTCCTAACCCAATAACCCTCAGATCATTGAGAATAAAGCACACACGTCACATATCAAATATTGCTATTATCAAAGTATAACAGCCTATATGATCTTCCTGTATTCCTTCAGGTGTTTGACTTCTTCAAAGAGAGGATTTCCGCCCAGTACCCTCTCAATGAGCTGGCTAAGAGCAGCATCTATGAACATGCCTGTGAGCAGCATGAGTCGTTCATGAAGAACAAGGCAGACTGTGTGTTTGGTAGGGGAGCCATCCTCAATGAGGTAGGTGTATTTTTTCCCTTGTGTTTTTTTCTTTTTTTTTTTTTTAAATCTGACTTTGACATTATAATACCATATGCAAATCACCCGCATATCTAAGTTTACATCATCCATGGAAGTACTCTAGTCAATCAAATCAGACGGAATCTAAGCCACTCTTCATGTTAGAATGCTGTAATATGGGAAATGATAGTGGCGATGTCTGGAAAATAATCATGACGATGTCACCTTGTGAGTAATAGGGAATATAGCTTGAAGAAATGATGCTTCAAACTAACAGTATGGGTGTGGACCACTAAAATCGACATGGCGACATGGGCTATTTTAGGCTTAGTGACATGGGACATGAACAATTTCTTAAAATTGACATGGTGACATGAACAATTTCTTAAAATCGACATGGTGATATGACCATTTCTTTAAAATTGACATGGGGACATGGCCATTTTTTAAAATCGACATGTGACATGGGTCACCCCCATCCACACCCCCAACAGGATAATGATGAAGAATATAAGTAATGAACAAACTTAAGTGTTTCCCCCGCCCCATGATAGACCAACTTGACGCTATCATAAACATCCACGTTTCTTCTCTAGCCCTTGGTTTTTGCCAACTTAACGGTACCATAACCTGTCATCTGTTTCTACTCCACCTTTGTAGATCGACGAGTACATCTGTTCGCCAGGAGCTGACGTACCCTACCTGTTAATAGGTGGCGCTGGGTCAGGTAAATCCTCTATTATGGCACGAATAGCTGATCAGACAACGCTTAAGGCACGCAATAAACAAATACCTGGGTAAGTACTACTGTCAGACTTATTATATAATTGCACGAGACAAAAATTAAAAGGATCGTCTGATTTTACTGTCTCAAATTGAAACACCGGTAACAAGAGACTCGAGTGAAAATAAAAACATTGCCTGTTTTGTGAAAAGGAACCGTATTCCCTCTGAAATAACGTTCTTTTTTTGGCAGATTGTGTCACAAATAGTTAGAACACGTATAACACCTTAGCCTCATCGATTGACAGGAAATCTCAGGGTAGGAATTTCATGGAAAAAACAGTAGTTTCTGTTGTAAAAGTTAAATGTGATACAATTAATATTATGTTTTCTTTTGTGCAACAGTGCCCGGGGTAAAGAGTGGGCTGTGTTCTACCATTTCGTCGGGGCTGTTCCTGGTTCTACAGACTTAGAGAAGGCTTTGAAACGACTTTTACTTGAGATGAAAGTCTGCAATGTAAGTCTATCTACTCATTAGCCATCGCGACCATTTGAAACAAAACATGATCACCTGCCTAAATGATGCTTGAATGGTTTGTTGGCGGACTGATCTGTGAGCAAAGTTTAAATGATTTAAACGGGAGTAAACTCAAAGTCGGGGGGGGGGGTTACATGAACTGAAATGCTAGGGTCGGTAGGTCTGATTTCTTTTTAAAAAAATTTTTTGTGCTATGGTTCAGGTACTGGGTGGGGAGAGGAGTCTTCCTCCTCCAGTATAGACATGTTATATATCAAAAGAACCAAAATTTTAAGGCAAATCTGAGAGAATGTGTGGCCACAATAGTCTGACAATATATAAGGGTTTGATTGATTGATTTGTTTTAACATCCTAAGGCTCTTACACCTCATGGGACTCAGTAGTTTACAGACATGAAGTCCTTTCTTTCTCAGTCTGGACAGGTATTTAAAAGCTGCTTGTCCAAAAACAGCTAGACAGGTATTTATACCCTGCTTGTCCATCACAGCGGTGACAGAATCTATGGATGAGAGAATAGATGAGATGAATGACTGAATCTATGAGGAGGGGTGAGGGGAAAAACCGCTACCGGGGCTTCATTCCCCTGCTCTTCTCTAAGGATAGCAAATGTTCCATAGACAAGGCCAGACAAACCACAATCTTTGATCACTCAGACATGGTTCACTGAGGGGTGAAACCCATGACAAAAGACAAGCATGTAGGCACGGGCCCATGCATATGGACACCAGCTGCCAACATGCTCACCTTATGCCACAAGGAACCCCATGTTTGTCGCCTTTTATGAATCCGGTATGCCCACTGTTAGTATGGAAGGGGACTAATCCTTCGTGGACTCCTGATGAAATTATTCTGCTCCTTCATGCCCTCACATGAAGGTCCCCACTCCACAGGGGGAGAATGTATAAGGGAGTGGTTATTATTTATCAACGAGCTGGGGGGGGAGGTGGTGGGTTTGAGGGGGGCATAAAAATTTTGGAGGGGAGCATAAAAAATTTTCGTGCATCCACGCGAAAACCCACACCTGTTATAATGACATAGCCTAAGCCAAATAAATACACATGTAGTGTATTAGGCCACCCTTAAAAATATGTTTTGTTTCCTGTACAGAGGTCTGGTGGAATATTTTGTGAGAATGGGAAATTTTGTTTTCCAATCACTAAATCTTAGAACATGATGGCACATTCATGCTGTCTCTGCTTACAATGTTCATGACAAAAATAAATTTAGGGCTCCCTCCCTCATTGGTCTGCAAAATCCCACCATTTTTAAGGGTGGCCTTATGAACACTGGCATATTGGCTTAATCAGTGGATAGAGACCTTTCCAAAAAGTGGTCTTCCATTTTTATACCTCTATTGGTATTGTTACTATGGTCCTGTCCACACACACACACACACACACATACGTGTTTATGGTGAGAAATGGGGACCCAGGATTTATGCCTCTAAATGGGGACCATGGTTTCCATTAGGCCTAGAGCCATCAAACAGTAATTATAAAGATTGCCTCCATATAAACATTGGATTGATCACTTAGTATAGATCAGAGGTGATATATTTCTGTACATTTCTATGACAAGGATTTCAACAGGTAAATGGGGACTGTTTTGTAAACAATGCCACATGGTGAAAACCACGTGGATCTAGGGTGTTAATATTTTGCAATGAAATGGGAACTTGTAGTAACATAGTAAAATGGCAAATCACAATGAAATGGGGTCTGTTGAGTCACGATATATGAAATATATAGTGGGCCATATTTAAAACTAGTTAAGCATACAGATCAACCAGGATCAACTAATTAAGTATAAGATGCTTTAGAGAAGTGTGTAACAAAGTCCCCTATGGTGGGTTCATGTGTGAAATACAAGGTCCCCAGTTACAATATTTACTGAACCTTTAGAGATGTGTGTCACCCAGTCTCCATTTGTTGGTGTGTGTTCGTCATCCCCCAGGTCCCCAGTCACAATGTACCCTTTAGAGACATGTGTTGCGTTAGTCCCCACTTGTGGGTGTATCCCCCTGGTCCCCAGTTACACTGCTATCTAACCCTTTACAGATGTGTGTTGTGTTAGTCCTCACTTGCAGGTGCATCCCCCAGGTTCCCAGTTACACTGTTATCTAACCCTTTAGAGATGTGAGTGGTGTTAGTCCCCACTTGTGGGTATATCCCCCAGGTCCCCAGTAACAATGTCATCTATCCCTTTAGAGATGTGTGTTAAGTTAGTCCCCATTTGTGTGTGTGTGTGTGTTGGTCATCTCCCAGGTCCCCAGTTACAATGTAATCTATCCCTTTAGAGATGTGTGTTGTGTTAGTCCCCACTTGTGTGTGTGTGTTGGTCATCCCCCAGGTCACCAGTCACAATGTACCCTGTGTTAGTCCCCACTTGTGGGTGTATCCCCCAGGTCCCCAGTTACAATGTTATTTAACCCTTTAGAGATGTGTGTGGTGTTAGTCCCCACTTGCGGGTGTACATGTGTATCCCCCAGGTGCCCAGTTACACTATTATCTAACCATTTAGAGATATGTGTCCATCAGTCCCCACTTGTAGGTGTACGTTTGTAGATCCCCAGGTCCTCAGTTACAATGTTATGTATTTGTCTACAGATGTTTAAAGCAAAGTTCCCCTACAATGTGCTCCATCCATCTTTGGTATTTAATCAATATACAAACAATGATTGAATGAACAGAATTTTTTACCAACGCAGAGAACTTTATTTTCACCTTAAAGTTTAGATCTAGCTCTCAACATCAGACTACATCCACTGATGCCGGTATACCTGCCAGAATATCATGAGCTTGAATCTTGAATGAGGTAACACAAATTCTAAAACACATCACTCTTTAGTTAACTAACGTAAGTTAAGTCTCTAAGACAAAATCAGTTATTTGTTGAACACTAACTTGTGTCCAATCAAGCAAAAATGGGCATAACTGCTCGCATATCATGAGCATAATCTTGACAGTCATACATAAAAAAATATATGTAGTTATACATATATACTTGAAATCCATCTAACTGTTGTTATGATAATGTTCAAACAGTACTTAAGAAACCACTTGTTGAAAATCAACCAGTATACTATTAAGCAAGAACAAAGTCTGTGTCCCAGCAGACACTTCATGAGTTTAAAATGGTTGATCATCAATTCAAAAAAAGAAGAATGACACAAATACTTGAAATGCATCTCTAAGACAATATCATCAATGAATTGAACACTAACTTGTGTCCCATTATACAAAACCAAGCATAGCTGCTAGCATATCAGGAGCAAAATCTTGACAGTCATATATAAAAAAAGACATGGAGTAATACAAATACTTGACATGCACGAATAAAGGCTGTGTCCCAGCAAGTAAGTAAACATCTATGATTGCTTTGCCTTCCTGATTCTGTGAGAGATGAAGTCTTTTATGTTTCTCCAATGTCTGTTTTGAAGAGTCTTGTTCTTCATCATTGCCTCTTCAATGTCTTTCTTTTTTGGATACTTCTTCAATTGCACAAACACTCCAAGGGAGTCCCATGCTGCAGTCCTCTCTTCTTGTGTCCATGATTTTGATTTCTTTTGTCTGGGTTCTCCTTGAGGTTATGAAAAATGAGAACAGTGATTTGAAAAAATAATTTACATAAAACATAATATTATTTAGAGCTTAGCTCATGATTTTGAGTGAAAATGATTGTCTGGAGAAAGGTTCCTATAAACAATTCAGAGTCACTATACAAGACACAGGACACAGGATTTATCACGGCTTTGGATTTAATAAAACTAGATGTTTTTACCTTTCTTACATGTTAGAAGACATTTAGGTAACCACCAACCTGATGATCCTGCCTCTTGATTGTCTTTCCCATCAGACTTCCTCTTTTTCTTCTTCGATTTCGTAACTGGAATTAACCATTGGTCTTAAGTAACATAAGTATAATCAAGACATTAGGCTGACAAGAAAAATATCTATCATAAGTGTGTAGAGGTTTAATACTAACTGGTGCCGTCTGGTGTGGCGGGTGAGACCTGTCGCCTGGTGTTCCTGAGGTTCCGGGTAGGTGGCAGCACCTATCCGGGTCCGTGGGACACCTGGCGATGAACCGGGAGCATCCCTATTAAAGGCTCTGCGCTCACCTGCCACGTCAGAGGCCATGTAGGCCTCCGTGCATAATACATGTAGATATCATGTTATCCTGATCATGTACTTGCAAGGGTAACCGGAAGATGTAAAGCATAATAAAACTGTTGGCATTCACTCCGAATACTGTCTTTGTCTTTCCTTTCGAATTACAAGACCTGAACCCCTCTGGTTAGAAAGACCGAACCATTACAAGTGTAATGGAAGCCTAATAGTTGACATAATTGATCCCATCACCCTTAATGAGTCTGATACAATTTCTATATTCAAGATAGGTACCTGTATTGTAAAAGCTTAAGAGATGTGTTTTCAACTTTACTGTAATGCATGATTCCTGTAATATATGATATAAGGAAGAAGAAACCTACCAGGGGGAGTCGCGTTTGCATCGTCTTCTCCTACAGAGTCTTCATTATCAGTGGCATCTGCATGCTCAGCACTGGCATCGTCTATCTTTGCTGCAGTTTCCACTGAAAATAAATCAGTCAACCACATTGGAATGACAACAATAATTGCAAATATATGTCAAGGTCCTTAGTTTGTATTGTTTGGTTATAAATCTCAGATTAAAGAAATAGAAAAGGTTCAATTTTTGGTTGTGCTACTATGTGAAGTGAGATACATCTGATGTCAGGAAATAATGCCTACCTGTTTCTGTGGTGATGTCCTCTATTTGGATCTCCTCTGAAAAGGTGTAACATGGAGACTTCACATGCAGGCAATTACTACAGAAATTAAATTGACTTTTCTGGTTGAATTACTGTTACCTTTGGTGATTGAGTTTTTCTGGCTGAATTAGTTACTTTTAATAATTGACTTTTCTGGTTGAATTATTGTTTTCTTTTATAATCGTAACAAAGATCATATTGTGTATTCCAATGTATTGCAATGTCTTGGTAGTAGTATCAATAAGAAACATTTCATTTGCATTTGAGTTGAGTAGCTTAAATCTATATTCAAACGTGTAAACGTTGAACAGACCCTGACAGTAGTAGTTAACTTCTTGCATATAAATCACACCCGCAAATAAGCCACATTCCTCCTTTAGCTACTGTTACAAGTGGCAGGGACATTAGTGGCTTATACACAGGAATTTACTGAATACCCCATATCCATCAATAGAATTATGCCCCATGTCTAAGAGAACATTTTCAACTTTGAATAGAATTGTTAGTATTCTAACAACTATTCTACAAATAAGTAACTTAGAATACTTAAAAAACAGCTAATAACCTTGAACTGTTTCTGATTTAGTAATACTTTTTGTCCCTCACCATCCTCAGTAACAGACACATCTTCAATAGATGTCACCCCATTGACCTTAAGGAGAATCTTCGCTACTTTTGCCTTTTGTATTATGTCAAGCGGTAGTCGGTAAAAGTCTCTGTGTACCCGGATATCGTGACCCAGGAACCTTGCTAATTGGTCTTGCTGTGTATCAGCTACTTCTATGACTTGTGTCATTGTTGCAACATGCTTTCGGAGATTGGTCCATGTAAAACAATCTCCCTGTTTGAGTGGCAAGTCACAACTTTTGATCACATCACGGAGGCAGTCTGAGCCCCTGTAGGGGCTTTCTGATGGGGTCCACCTTGCAAATATGAAGTCGTTAGTTTCGATATTGTTTTGATCCTGAATTTCTAGAAGACAGTCAATGTTCTCACGCATGTTCGATGTCAGGAGGATTGGTACCATGTTTTCATTTTTCCCCATGACTTCTACTCTCTGCAGGGATGAAGCTAGAGTCTTCTCAAAATCTGACAATGTCTTCATGATCTCAATGTCAGGCTCTTTGTTGTTTTCCATCGCTTTTTTGTATGATGATATCTGGGTCCTTTCCACCTCACCTCCTCTTTTGCGATTGAAAAGGTTAATCTTGCATAGAGTGTGCTTTGCAAGATCGGGATACCGGTTGGGGTCAACCTTAACAGCAGCACGTAGTTCTTTGCTATGGGATTTCAAGTGATTGTACACCACCTCTACGTCTGAACATAATGGTAGTAGTTTTGGCATGTTATACTGATTCACTTTGAGTGTGCGCAATGCAGCTCCGGACACCATAACTGCCCAGTCTGACTGGTACAAAGTTTTGAAGTCTTTTGCTAGTTTTTTCTTTTCCTCATTTCTCTCATGGACAGCTTCGCTCTTTTGGATTCTGCAGCAAGCTATCAGAGAATACCCGATCTTCAATGCTAACGACGGTATTCCAAAGTCCTGCTCCTTGTCAGAATATTTGGATACCTCACGTGTTGCCTCAGTAGTAACTTTGAAGTTGCTTGGATGTATGCACTTTTCAATTGTGTCAACTTCTCCATGGGATATCTCCTCAGCTTTCATGACAAGCTTGCCAAGTTCTCTCATGACGCACCTTATGTAAGTTGGAGTCTGAATTTGCCTTTTTTTTGCATTAAACTTTCGCATGCCAAGTGCAAGGATTAGGTGGTCATTTTTCACCCTTTGCCCTACCTTATCAAGGCTCATTCTAGAGAGAACTGTCTTGAAGAACTCCTGTGAAATGCCTTCAGGCAGTGGGAGAAGAGTTCTCCCCTGGCGCAAGGAAGATTCAGAGTCATCATTTTCCTGTTTCTCAGAACAACGTTTTTTGTGCTGCCACAGCTCTCTACCAATGTATAAACCCTTGCACTGAGGACAGGGCACATAGTCTGTGGACTTTTTGTTAGTGTTCCTTTTAGGTCCCTCCTCACATATACTAACTCTGTATTTTGGTATTATCACACCGTCATTGTTCTTCAAAACTTTGAAGTTATGTTCGTAGTCCCCCCTGTTACGAATTCTAGCCCATGCTTGTTGACGTTCCTTTGATCCCTTAGGGAGTCTCAATGCGTTGTCTACTTCTTTTTCGTCACTGTGCTTTTGCTCCAGGTGTCGAGCTATCTTTGTATACTGAATACTGCAGTATGCACATGCATGCCGTTTATCCCATCGCTGTTTATTATCTTTGGTCTGGGTTTGTTGAATAGTGAGTGCTCTCTTTTCGGCAACTACTTTTGACTCAGTGTCTGATACTGCCTCTGTCTGAACTTTTGATCCTGGGACTTTGTCATCTGGATTTTCAACTTCCATTTCATCATACATCGCTATGTCAGTGAGTGCTCTCTTTCTCACAAATACTTCTGACTCAGCGTCTGATACTGTCTCTGTCTGAACTTTTGATACCGGGACTTTGTCATCTACATTTTCAACTTCCATTTCATCTTGTGTCACTAATTCCCTTGAAGAAGGCCAGGTCCCTAGAATTTCAGACTCATTGTCTGAGTCTGACACACAGGATTCGTCAGATGTTTTTGGGGGGATATAGTCTTTGTCATCATCTGAGTTATCTATTCCATTGTCATCATCTGAGTTATCTATTTCATTGTCATCATCTGAGTTATCTGTTTCATAGCTAGGTCCTTTGTATGTTTTAGGCTGAATCATGGGATAAAATTCAAATCAGTAGAGCAGGTGCACTATCGAACTATTACCCAATGAGAGGCATTTTGGCAAAATAATTTTTTAACCTGAAAAATCTAATATTAATATCAACAACTTTATGCTTATTCATCAGGGGTACCCACAAAATTACCTGAGCCATTACAAATAGTACTCACATCACAGTCTAAACCTTCTTAATTGTAAAAATGATTTTGCAAAAATGTACTGTACCTTCCATAAGCCACAAAAAGTCAAATCCTCCAAACGGTGCCTCTTGTGTTGTAGATATTTGTCAGTGACCTATAAAAAAGTTTTGTCATAACCATCAAGATATGTGCATGACCATTAGTCCCCATTAAAGTGTGTGTATGTTAAACTGCTGAGGTCCCTACTTACTACATCAAATTACCACCTACATTATTCTGACATCTCTCTGAGGTTCTCACTTACTACAATCATAAAATTATTTGCATGTAGAAATCAATATATAAATGAAAGATAAATCTTTAGGGAAGGGAGTCCCCTGGTCCCCACATGCAACACCATTTAATCCTGCAAAGACTGTTTGCAAAGCCAACTGTACCTTTTGGTCCTCTGCTGTAATATCTAGCTCTAATAGAGCAATGGCATTGGTTACTTCCTCAGTCACTTCTACATCAACTTGGTCACCATTATCATCGGCCTACAAAGTAAATAAACAAAGAGAGATGTTCTTGAAATCCAAACATTGTGTGTGTTTGATACTTCTCAGGTATCTAATTATATGGAACTAGCACATTGTTATTACTAAGGAAATCAGCAAGCTGGCTCATGTAGTCAGGGGCTAGACCATCTGCCCTACAGTACAATTTCAATGTATAGAGATATAAATATGTCCATCTATACCACTGTATACTACCTTTCATGTGTATGAAACATGTATTAGCTTTGAACTGAAAACACCAATTAACCTTAAAGAAATCCTTGAAAATCAAACTTTACCTTTTGGACCTCTTCAATGATTTGCTCCTGTGTGGTTTGGTGGTCACCATCAGCTACCTCCTGTTCCTCTGTGGATTGGTCGGCACCATCAGCTACTTCCTGCTCCTGTGTGGATTGGTCATCACCGTCAGCTACTTCTTGCTGCTGTGTGGGTTGGTCATCACTGTCAGCTACTTTCTGCTCCTGTGTGGATTGGTCATCACGGTCAGCTACTTCTTGCTCCTGTGTAGGTTGGTCATCACCATCAGCTACTTGCTGCTGCGGTGTGGATTGGTCGTCACCATCAGCTACTGTCTGCTCCTGTGTGGATTGGTCATCACCGTCAGCTACTTCTTGCTCTTGTGTGGGTTGGTCATCACTATCAGCTACTTTCTGCTCCTGTGTGGATTGGTCATCACGGTCAGCTACTTCTTGCTCCTGTGTAGGTTGGTCATCACCATCAGCTACTTGCTGCTGCGGTGTGGATTGGTCGTCACCATCAGCTACTGTCTGCTCCTGTTTGGATTGGTCATCACCATCAGCTACTTCCTGCTGCGGTGTGGATTGGTCGTCACCGTCAGATACTGTCTGCTCCTGTGTGGATTGGTCATCACCATCAGTTGATAAACTACGTGCAGATTTAAGCAACTTTAAACAACTTTAAGCTGCTTAAATCTGAAGGTTCATGCAGTGGATTGTGGGTGCGTGTTGTCCCTTTTAGGTCCCCAAATACGATATGATCTAACTAAGCCTTTACGCTTGGTCTCCACTTGTGGATGTGGGTCATATTTTCAAAGGTCCCCATTAATACACTTTATTTATATATGTTGATATGAACTTGAATCAATCACCACAAATATGAATAAATGCAATGAACCTTAGGGGAAGTGTGTATCTACTGACAAGTCCCCAATTGAAGGTGTGTGATAACGCTTAGATTCCTACTCACAACACCAATGAATGATCCTCTAAAGAAATTGAATTTTCACCTTTGCTTCAATGCTTTGCTTCTACACAGCTTTGTCATCACCATCAGCATCACCAGGATATTATTAAGAGCAACAAAATAGAACAAAATAAAGTTCTGTGTAGACTCTACCTTCATATGGGCTAACTGTAACGAGCATCTCTCATAGCATTTCGTGAAAAGCTGAACAAATTTTCTTGTCTGCCGTTTCTTGTTCAATGTATCTGTAAGAAGTAACATTTTCCCAATGAATAGGCAGTACATATCACATTTTCCAACAAGTACAAAGCATTTGTTTAGTTTTAGATATAGATTTAATATTTATTGCAAATTGTCAATGAGAGTCAGTGAGATTAGTGTAGTAAGAAAAAGCATACCTAATCCAGTTTGAAAAAGTTCATCATGATCCACAAATCGTGTAATCATTCCTTCATCCATTATAGATTCCCTGTGATGTAAGTACAGTAAGTATAAGTATCAAAAGTACAGTGATGTTACAATACAGGACATTTTAGTCATGTTTCAGGACATCAATAACATGGAAGGAGATTACAGGGCTGCTTCAGGATATTACAGGGCTGCTAGAGGACATTACAGCACTATATGGTTGTTAAACATTCTAACTGGGGACCTGGGGGTCTATACACATATATACCCACAAGTAGGGACTGAAGTGAAACACATCTCTAAAGGTTTAGATAACATTGTAACTGGGGACCTGAGGGACAACAATCATACACCCACAAATGGGGACTAACACAACACACATGTCTAAAGGGTTAGATAGCATTATAACGCGGGACGACTAACATACACCTACAAGTGGGGACTTACCCGACACACATCTCTAAAGGGTTAGATAGCATTGTAACTGGGGACCTGGGGGTCTACATGCATATACTCACAAGTGGGGACTGAAGTGACACACATGTCAAAAGAGTTAGATAACATTATACCTGGCAAGCTTGGGGTCTACACACATAAACCCACAAGTGGGGACTAACGCAACACACATCCGTAAATGGTTAGATAACATTGTAACTGGGGACCTGGGGGTCTACACACATAAACCCACAAGTGGGGACGAACACAACACACATCTGAAAATTGTAACTGGGGACCTGGGGGATGACCAACACCCACCCACAAGTGGGGACTAACATGACACACATCTCTAAAAGGTTAGATAACATTGTAACTGGGGACCTGGGGGATACAGCCACAAGTGGGGACTAACACAGCACACATCTCTAAAGGGTTAGATAACATTGTAACTGGGGACCTGGGGGTCTACACACATTCACCCACAAATGGGGACTGATGGACACACATCTCTAAAGGGTTAGATAGCATTGTAACGCGGGACGACTAACATACACCTACAAGTGGGGACTAACCCGAAACACATCTCTAAAGGGTTAGATAGCATTGTAACTGGGGACCTGGGGGATGACCAACACCCACCCACAAGTGGGGACTAACATGACACACATCTCTAAAAGGTTAGATAACATTGTAACTGGGGACCTGGGGGATACAGCCACAAGTGGGGACTAACACAGCACACATCTCTAAAGGGTTAGATAACATTGTAACTGGGGACCTGGGGGTCTACACACATTCACCCACAAATGGGGACTGATGGACACACATCTCTAAAGGGTTAGATAGCATTGTAACGCGGGACGACTAACATACACCTACAAGTGGGGACTAACCCGACACACATCTCTAAAGGGTTAGATAGCATTGTAACTGGGGACCTGGGGGTCTACATGCATATACCCACAAGTGGGGACTGAAGTGACACACATGTCAAAAGAGTAAGTTAACATTGTAACTGGGAAGCTTGGGGTTTACACACATCCACCCACAAGTGGGGACTAACCCGACACATCTCTAAAGGGTTAGATAGCATTGTAACTGGGGACCCGGGGGATGACCAACACCCACCCACAAGTGGGGACTAACATGACACACATCTCTAAAAGGATAGATAACATTGTAACTGGGGACCTGGGGGATACACCCACAAGTGGGGACTAACACAACACATGTTTTTAAAGGGTTAGATAACATTGTAACTGGGGACCTGGGGGCTTACACACATACACTCACAAGTGGGGACTGATGGACACACATCTCTAAAGGTTTAGATAACATTGTAACTGGGGACCTTGGGGATACACACATACACCCACAAGTTGGGAATGTCTAATGTTACTAGGTTATCCTTACAGTACATTACACGGTATTCTAGGGTCATTACAAAATGCTTCAGTTACTTACATAACCCACTTGGCATAAAAACGTTTTTTATTTGGTCCCTAAGGAAGGATTTGGCTTTCCAATGTAGAAAATCCAAATGTTGAAAACACGTTTAAAACATTTTTTCAATGTGTTTTCAATGTTTTTTAAAAATGTTTTTTTACCCAAACCTAATAAAAATGTTTACAAACGTTGAAAATATGTTTTTGCCAAGTGGGAATGCTACTGGGTGTTAATGGGTCATTACAGGACATGAAGTTGCATGCTGCCTGAAAAGAACAAATAACATAGTCCAAACCTGCTATCCTCATAGAAGAATCCTACATCCACTTGATCTGTCATTACTTCAGAGACATATCCTGGCCAGTAAACTTTGAAGTCTCGTGTCCATGCCCAGACGATTTGGCCAGCTGTGAAGTTTCCGGACCCTGGTGGGCAATAAAAATATTAAGACTCAGATAATAGATAAAACTGATAGTAGTATAATTCAAAAAGTGCTAGGCCTACCCTCCCCTCTAGATTCTACCCATTAAGGATGCTATCTCCCAGTCTGGCTGGGTGGGGGGGGATCATGTCCAATAGTGGTACATTTGTATATATTTCTATTTTGTCTTTCTATCAAAATATATATGATAACAGAAGAAAGATGTGATACTCACATGATTTGTGCCCTGCCATATCTGGAAAAGGAAAAATTCATTTTACACATGTACATAGTATTTTATAGAGCCTTCTAACCAATATCTATTTCATACAATGAACTTGTAAACATCTCACCTAGGTATTCTATACCTGTAATAAAAATAAGATGATCAAGGAATACAACTTCATAAATAGCAAAGTTCACAATGGTGACGGCCACAACTTTGCAGTAAAGTTGTGGCCGTCACCATTGTTCCTTGGCAGGTATTTTTAGGTATCACTAAGGTATTTCTAGTCAAAATCAGGCCTCAATTAACTGGGGACTTGGTCAAGTCCCCAGTTAATTTTCAGGTCCCCAGTTCATGGGTACTTTTCCTTGTCTGAGTCCCCAGTTCCGGGCAGAAACACACGCACACACACACACACACACATGCTCTGCCAAGTATAGACCCTTCAATAAACAAGGAACAATGGTGACGGCCACAACTTTGCAGTAATTTTGCTTTCACTTTTGGGTCAATCTCACGACCCAACAGACACCTATAGATTCAATATTTTATAAAACCAATTTGTAGCCTAACTACCCCACCATTCTATGCTAATGACTACACATTTAGAGATGGTTTGGAGCTAGGAAACATGCCTAAGTACAGAGATAAAACTGAACAACGATCTCGGCCGTCACTTTTGCACAGTTTTACTTTCACTTTCAGGTCAATCTGACAACCCAAACAACACCACAGAATCAATATTTTATTACCTCAAGTCGTGGGCTCTATACTAAATGTCTAAGGACAAGTCAGCCCTGATTTACATGTAATTTACAGGTCGAATTCAATGCATTCTTACTTACCGGGAACTGTATCAGAGTGGACCAGTGTCAGCCCTCTCCTCTCCTCTCCTCAGTCCTTGAAAATGATCGTGGGAACCTTCCCCAATTGCCCGCCGGTTGTCATGTGAGCTCCCTCCAAATCTGCACTCTCAACCACAACTCATGGCTGTCAGACTACAATAGCCTGAACCAACAACTGTTGGAGAGTGTATGACGTTTGTCAGGATGCACGTAGTGGTCGTGTGTGTGAGTCCTCAGTTACAGGTTAAATTCCAGACATCATGAATATTGATGAGAAG
Organism: Acholoe squamosa; assembly: GCA_949317995.1. Lineage (NCBI taxonomy): Eukaryota > Metazoa > Annelida > Polychaeta > Phyllodocida > Polynoidae > Acholoe > Acholoe squamosa. Next base: position 57,377,632 of record OX439038.1, read on the forward strand.
ACCTGCACATGCGCAGAACTAATGTGTGTGTAGGTTCCAACATATGTAGAGTGTGTGAGTGCAGAAACCTCTGTATTTTTGCCAGGAATTGGGGTCATTTCCAAAAACGAATTTTTAGGTATCACTAAGGTATTTCTAGTCAAAATCAGGCCTCAATTAACTGGGGACTTGGTCAAGTCCCCAGTTAATTTTCAGGTCCCCAGTTTATGGGTACTTTTTCTTGTCTGAGTCCCCAGTTCCTGGCAGAAACACACGCACACACACACACACACACACATACAGGTGTAACCAGCAAATTGGGGACACTGTTGCACACTCCTCCAAAGCGGGGACATTCCTACATTCACCCAGCTTTCACTTAATTCGGGTTCAATTTAGAGCACAAGTCCATTTTAGCTCCCATTAAACAGTAAACAGTTATAGTGCAAAATACCAAACTGGCCTCTGATGCTCCCAAGTAGACCAGTATGATGTGCCTAAACTGAGGACATGGCCAGTGTTTCATAAGCGAAATGAGGACATTTGTACAATTCGAATAGCTATCTTATATCTACTTTTCTGATCCTAAACACAAGAGAATTCAGTCTATTTATGAAGAATAGACTGTTTTTGAAATAACCAATACATTATTACCTACCCATGTGCTCAAACAAATTGGTGACTCAAACAATGTGTATGCAAACTGAGGACATAATCACACAGTATGTGTATGCGAATAGAGGACTTGATCTTAGATATACTCCACACAGTGTGTTTGCAAACTGATGACAGAGTGTGTATGAAAACTGAGGACATACAGTATATGTATGCAAACTGAGGAAATGGCCACACAGTGTGTTGTTAAACTCTATGTGTTGGAGTTACTATTAAAGATGAGTTCTGAGAATTGTTTGTAAAAGAAAGGGTAGACAGGATATAGTAAGGTGACTAATGATAGTGAGAAGATAACAGTTATAGATGATAGAAACAGGTATCTAACAGTGTATGCAAATAGAGGACATTAGTACACCATGTGGGCAAATACAGGACCTGGTTAAAGATAAGGTCCATAAAGTGTGTGTATACAAACTAATACAGTGCGCGTCTGCAAAAAGAAAACTAGTGTATACATACTCTGAGCAAACCGATGACATATCCAAAATTAGATTTTCATTGTAAAGGGAGTCCTTGTGATAAGGTTCCCCTTGGGAGTGAGTGGATATGGGAAGAACTGCAGAAGAGAAAACATTTAGATGGCTCTGATGTACTGTACAAAATTTTCTTCTGAACCTAAAACCAACATTAAGGTAATATACAGTCAAAAACACAGAAAAATAATCATGCAACTTTTGAGAAGATATCCATGAACAACTGCTGTATGTTTTCTCTGCTCTACTCTCTGACAGCTCTAATGTAGGAAGGACAAAGACATATTTATGTCAGTCCTCCCCCTGGCTTATGGGGTCTTTAGTCAGTCCTCACCATGTACTGTGGGGTCCCTCCCCACTTCAAAGCTTCAGCACTGCAGGGATTAGTTTACAACTTCACCATTTCTGTGAACCAATTAACCTAAGGTTCTGGTCACATTAATTAAGGTATTGGCTCTATACAACAGGAATAGAAACATACATACATCACTTTTCATGTTACTCATAGACCCAAAGTCTGCTCTCAATCAACATTCTCATTTTTGTTTTTAGTTTTCATTAACTGACATATCATTGGATGGTAATACTCATGTGTACATTAATTCAGATGAGAAAAGGGCCAGCAATTGAATTCACTATTGTTGTATGAATGTGGACCACAAGACTTGATTTGTTATTAGACATTGGTGCATGCAGGTAAATATCTATAATGTTCCCTTGATACAGACACCTTTTTGGTTCATATACCTTCTGCTGCTGGGATGTGCGATCCTTGTTCAGTCACCGCCCTGGAGTGTGGGGTCCTGTCATTTAAGTGCACATGTTGGTGATATCACTGATATCATGGAATTGGTACATCAATATAGATCAATATAAATTTGTGTAAAAAGGGGTAGGCAGGTGCATGGATAAGGATATGTATTTTTTAAACATGACTAGTATCTAATTTGTCGGGAGATCATACAGGTACTATGTCAAAAATGATTTTCATCAAGCACTTAAGTCTTTTGACTTGCACAACTTCTATTATAGCAGGGACCCTAATACATGCTGGGATATCATGTGTGCAATTATGCACACAGAACTAGATAAGACCTGTCCCATAAGGATCATGAGAATTAGACAATACAGACACCTTCCTGGTTCATACACCTTCTGATCCTGGGATGTGGGATCCTTGTTCAGTCACCACCCTGGAGTGTGGGGTCCTGCCATTTTGGTTACACTATATATAAAAATGGGTTGCTGGATGGCTGGTTAGAAATGTTCAATTTGTGACTGCTTCAGAGTGGGGTACCCTTCTCCCGGTACCCTATCACCACCTCCCGGCCTCCTACCACCTCCCTGTGCCTAAGTCTATTCAAATACTACATCTACCATTATACAACACTTTATGAATTATATGGTCAGCCTAAATAGGCTAGGATTTTATACTATAGAAAGTGGAATTTTGCACTGATTTTTCACACACAGCACAATTCTCTTAAGGTCAATTGGGGACATTTTGTTGACACACTTAAACAGTCATAACCCTTCTTTGAAAAGCCTCAGCATGTTAATCATTCGGAATTTAGTATGTGTGGCCACTAAAGTGATAGGGCTAATTGTGTCTTTTTCTTCCATTTTCTGAGTAAAGGCTAGATAATCATTACATAAATGTTGAGATACTGATAGTGAAAAATGAATAGCCAGGTCAATATAGAGGTGCAGTAAACATAGTCACATCATGTACTTAACTACAACCTAGTACAGAATGTAACAGATAATAACTCGCTCTGATTAACACAGAGTATAATATTTCTGTAGATGAAGCTATATAGTTTCTCCTTCTGTTATACACACTGCACGAGATATGGGCTTTACAAAATGTAAAGGTCGCATTTCTGTGTAAAGATTGTGCTCAGGATTTACATACTATTTACCTGGCCTTTACATTGAACGATATTTACCTACATTTAATTTATTTGTAAATCTCAAGTAAAAGTGATGTAAATATGTGCAATTGTCACCAAAGTTTGCATTGCATTTTCCATTGGTTTACACCCTTAATAATGATGATGTGATGGTAGTGTAAATATGTGTAATTGTCACCAAAATATGTATTACATTACTATGGAATTACACTCTTTGTAAAGCTGATTTAAAGGTGATGTAAATACATGCACTGACATTTGCGTTCCTTTACCTTGCTAATGCTGGTGTAAAGGTAATGAGAATATGTGTAATTCTCGCCAGAGTTTGCAATGAATTTACTGTTTGCTCACACTCTTCAAAATTCTGCTGTAAAAGTGATATAAATCTGGTAATTTTCAATAGAATTTGCATTGCTTTCACCAATGGGGTACACCCTACCAAATGCTAGTGTAAAAATATTGTAAGTATGTGTAATTCTCAACAGAATGCACAATGTATTTACAGTGTATTTAATCTGTTCATGATCTTCATGCAAAAATACAGTGTAATTACCAAATTTTGAGCAATTGATTTATTCCTATTACATCAAGCTCTTGCAGATGGAGGGGGGGGGGGTTTGCTGCTGCTTAAGTTTCATTATTTTCCCAAGTGTTTCCCCTATCTTCTCCCAGTCACTCCCTCATTTCTCTTGGCTGCCCATCACTTTCTCCTGGTCTCTGCTCACCTCCCCCAGCCTCCTGGCACCCTATCACCACCTCCCGGCCTCCTATCACCTCCCTGTGCCTAAGTCTATTCAAATACTACATCTACCATTATACAACACTTAATGAATTATATGGTCAGCCTAAATAGGCTAGGATTTTATACTATAGAAAGTGGAATTTTGCGCTGATTTTTCACACACAGCACAAGTCTCTTAAGGTCAAATTGGGGACATTTTGTTGACACACTAGAAATCATGTTTATAACCATTTTTCAAGGTCATCGCTGATGCCCAAGCCCATAGCCTCCCTTTTTTTACTGCTGAAATATTGTTTAGCAGTGATATGTCAAATGATAAAACAAAGTTGACTGTATAAATTCTGCTGCATGGGAGGAGGAGGTGTGGCCATGTCCTCAGTTTGCCTCCACACACTGTGTGGAGGATATCTAAGACAAAGTCTTCTATTTTAACACACATTGTATGGCTTTGTCCTCAGTTTGCCTACACATACTGCATGGAGTATATTTTAGACTAAGTCCCCAGTTTGCCTGTACACATGCTGTGTCTCAGACCAAGTCCTCTTTTTGCATAGACACACTGTGGGGCCATGTCCCCAATTTGTCTACACACAGTGTGTGGACCTTAGCTAATACCACATCCTCTATTGGCATACACTATGTGGCCATGTCCTCAGTTTGCATACACACACTGTGTGGAGTGCAGTCTATAAGAAATGTTTTTCCCCTTGCAGGCCATAAGGTCCTGCAGATCTCATTATTCCCCACTTCAAAGCTTCAGCACTGCAGGGATTAGTATACAATTTGCCTGTTTCTGTGACCCAATTAACCTAAGGTTCTGGTCACATTAATTAAGGTATTGGCTCTATATGACAGGAATAAAAACATAAATACATCACTTTTCATGTTACTCATAGACCCAAAGTCTGCTCTCAATCAACATTCTCATTTCTTTTTTTAGTTTTCATTAACTGACATATTATTGGATGGTAATACTCAAGTGTACATTAATTCAGATGAGAAAAGGGCCAGAAATTGAATTCACTATTGTTGTATGAATGTGGACCACAAGAATTGAATTGTTATTAGACATTGGTGCATGCAGGTAAATATCTATAATGTTCCCTTGATAAAGACACATTTTTGGTTCATATACCTTCTGCTGCTGGGATGTGTGCTCCTTGTTCAGTCACCACCCTGGAGTGTGGGGTCCTGTCATTTTAGTGCGCATGTTGGTGATATCACTGATATCATGGAATTGGTACATCAATATAGATCAATATAAATTTGTGTAAAAAGGGGTAGGCAGGTGCATGGATAAGGATATGTATTTTTTAAATATGACTAGTATCTAATTTGTTGGGAGATCATACAGGTACTATGTCAAAAATGATTTTCATCAAGCACTTAAGTCTTTTGACTTGCACAACTTCTATTATAGCAGGGACCCTAATACATGCTGGGATATCATGTGTGCAATTATGCACACAGAACTAGATAAGACCTGTCCCATAAGGATCATGAGAATTAGACAATACAGACACCTTCCTGGTTCATACACCTTCTGATCCTGGGATGTGGGATCCTTGTTCAGTCACCACCCCGGAGTGTGGGGTCCTGCCATTTTGGTTACACTATATATAAAAATGGGTTGCTGGATGGCTGGTTAGAAATGTTCAATTTGTGACTGCTTCAGAGTGGGGTACCCTTCTCCCGGTACCCTATCACCACCTCCCGGCCTCCTACCACCTCCCTGTGCCTAAGTCTATTCAAATACTACATCTACCATTATACAACACTTTATGAATTATATGGTCAGCCTAAATAGGCTAGGATTTTATACTATAGAAAGTGGAATTTTGCACTGATTTTTCACACACAGCACAATTCTCTTAAGGTCAATTGGGGACATTTTGTTGACACACTTAAACAGTCATAACCCTTCTTTGAAAAGCCTCAGCATGTTAATCATTCGGAATTTAGTATGTGTGGCCACTAAAGTGATAGGGCTAATTGTGTCTTTTTCTTCCCTTTTCTGAGTAAAGGCTAGATAATCATTACATAAATGTTGAGATACTGATAGTGAAAAATGAATAGCCAGGTCAATATAGAGGTGCAGTAAACATAGTCACATCATGTACTTAACTACAACCTAGTACAGAATGTAACAGATAATAACTCGCTCTGATTAACACAGAGTATAATATTTCTGTAGATGAAGCTATATAGTTTCCCCTTCTGTTATACACACTGCACGAGATATGGGCTTTACAAAATGTAAAAGTCGCATTTCTGTGTAAAGATTGTGCTCAGGATTTACATACTATTTACCTGGCCTTTACATTGAACGATATTTACATACATTTAATTTGTTTGTAAATCTCAAGTAAAAGTGATGTAAATATGTGCAATTGTCACCAAAGTTTGCATTGCATTTTCCATTGGTTTACACCCTTAGTAATGATGATGTGATGGTAGTGTAAATATGTGTAATTGTCACCAAAATATGTATTACATTACTATGGAATTACACTCTTTGTAAAGCTGATTTAAAGGTGATGTAAATACATGCACTGACATTTGCGTTCCTTTACCTTGCTAATGCTGGTGTAAAGGTAATGAGAATATGTGTAATTCTCGCCAGAGTTTGCAATGAATTTACTGTTTGCTCACACTCTTCAAAATTCTGCTGTAAAAGTGATATAAATATGTGTAATTTTCAATAGAATTTGCATTGCTTTCACCAATGGGGTACACCCTACCAAATGCTAGTGTAAAAATATTGTAAGTATGTGTAATTCTCAACAGAATGCACAATGTATTTACAGTGTATTTAATCTGTTCATGATCTTCATGCAAAAATACAGTGTAATTACCAAATTTTGAGCAATTGATTTATTCCTATTACATCAAGCTCTTGCAGATGGAGGGGGGGGGGGGTTTGCTGCTGCTTAAGTTTCATTATTTTCCCAAGTGTTTCCCCTATCTTCTCCCAGTCACTCCCTCATTTCTCTTGGCTGCCCAACACTTTCTCCTGGTCTCTGCTCACCTCCCCCAGCCTCCCTCACCTTCTCCTGGCACCCTATCACCACCTCCCGGCCTCCTATCACCTCCCTGTGCCTAAGTCTATTCAAATACTACATCTACCATTATACAACACTTAATGAATTATATGGTCAGCCTAAATAGGCTAGGATTTTATACTATAGAAAGTGGAATTTTGCGCTGATTTTTCACACACAGCACAAGTCTCTTAAGGTCAAATTGGGGACATTTTGTTGACACACTAGAAATCATGTTTATAACCATTTTTCAAGGTCATCGCTGATGCCCAAGCCCATAGCCTCCCTTTTTTTACTGCTGAAATATTGTTTAGCAGTGATATGTCAAATGATAAAACAAAGTTGACTGTATATATTCTGCTGCATGGGAGGAGGAGGTGTGGCCATGTCCTCAGTTTGCCTCCACACACTGTGTGGAGGATATCTAAGACAAAGTCTTCTATTTTAACACACATTGTATGGCTTTGTCCTCAGTTTGCCTACACATACTGCATGGAGTATATTTTAGACTAAGTCCCCAGTTTGCCTGTACACATGCTGTGTCTCAGACCAAGTCCTCTTTTTGCATAGACACACTGTGGGGCCATGTCCCCAATTTGTCTACACACAGTGTGTGGACCTTAGCTAATACCACATCCTCTATTGGCATACACTATGTGGCCATGTCCTCAGTTTGCATACACACACTGTGTGGAGTGCAATCTATAAGAAATGTTTTTCCCCTTGCAGGCCATAAGGTCCTGCAGATCTCATTATTCCCCACTTCAAAGCTTCAGCACTGCAGGGATTAGTATACAATTTGCCTGTTTCTGTGACCCAATTAACCTAAGGTTCTGGTCACATTAATTAAGGTATTGGCTCTATATGACAGGAATAAAAACATAAATACATCACTTTTCATGTTACTCATAGACCCAAAGTCTGCTCTCAATCAACATTCTCATTTTTTTTTTAGTTTTCATTAACTGACATATTATTGGATGGTAATACTCAAGTGTACATTAATTCAGATGAGAAAAGGGCCAGAAATTGAATTCACTATTGTTGTATGAATGTGGACCACAAGAATTGAATTGTTATTAGACATTGGTGCATGCAGGTAAATATCTATAATGTTCCCTTGATACAGACACATTTTTGGTTCATATACCTTCTGCTGCTGGGATCTGGGATCCTTGTTCAATCACCACCCTGGAGTGTGGGGTCCTGTCATTTTAGTGCGCATGTTGGTGATATCACTGATATCATGGAATTGGTACATCAATATAGATCAATATAAATTTGTATAAAAAGGGGTAGGCAGGTGCATGGATAAGGATATGTATTTTTTAAATATGACTAGTATCTAATTTGTTTGGAGATCATACAGGTACTATGTCAAAAATGATTTTCATCAAGCACTTAAGTCTTTTGACTTGCACAACTTCTATTATAGCAGGGACCCTAATACATGCTGGGATATCATGTGTGCAATTATGCACACAGAACTAGATAAGACCTGTCCCATAAGGATCATGAGAATTAGACAATACAGACACCTTCTGGTTCATACACCTTCTGATCCTGGGATGTGGGATCCTTGTTCAGTCACCACCCCGGAGTGTGGGGTCCTGCCATTTTGGTTACACTATATATAAAAATGGGTTGCTGGATGGCTGGTTAGAAATGTTCAATTTGTGACTGCTTCAGAGTGGGGTACCCTTCTCCCGGTACCCTATCACCACCTCCCGGCCTCCTACCACCTCCCTGTGCCTAAGTCTATTCAAATACTACATCTACCATTATACAACACTTTATGAATTATATGGTCAGCCTAAATAGGCTAGGATTTTATACTATAGAAAGTGGAATTTTGCACTGATTTTTCACACACAGCACAATTCTCTTAAGGTCAATTGGGGACATTTTGTTGACACACTTAAACAGTCATAACCCTTCTTTGAAAAGCCTCAGCATGTTAATCATTCGGAATTTAGTATGTGTGGCCACTAAAGTGATAGGGCTAATTGTGTCTTTTTCTTCCCTTTTCTGAGTAAAGGCTAGATAATCATTACATAAATGTTGAGATACTGATAGTGAAAAATGAATAGCCAGGTCAATATAGAGGTGCAGTAAACATAGTCACATCATGTACTTAACTACAACCTAGTACAGAATGTAACAGATAATAACTCGCTCTGATTAACACAGAGTATAATATTTCTGTAGATGAAGCTATATAGTTTCCCCTTCTGTTATACACACTGCACGAGATATGGGCTTTACAAAATGTAAAGGTCGCATTTCTGTGTAAAGATTGTGCTCAGGATTTACATACTATTTACCTGGCCTTTACATTGAACGATATTTACATACATTTAATTTGTTTGTAAATCTCAAGTAAAAGTGATGTAAATATGTGCAATTGTCACCAAAGTTTGCATTGCATTTTCCATTGGTTTACACCCTTAGTAATGATGATGTGATGGTAGTGTAAATATGTGTAATTGTCACCAAAATATGTATTACATTACTATGGAATTACACTCTTTGTAAAGCTGATTTAAAGGTGATGTAAATACATGCACTGACATTTGCGTTCCTTTACCTTGCTAATGCTGGTGTAAAGGTAATAAGAATATGTGTAATTCTCGCCAGAGTTTGCAATGAATTTACTGTTTGCTCACACTCTTCAAAATTCTGCTGTAAAAGTGATATAAATATGTGTAATTTTCAATAGAATTTGCATTGCTTTCACCAATGGGGTACACCCTACCAAATGCTAGTGTAAAAATATTGTAAGTATGTGTAATTCTCAACAGAATGCACAATGTATTTACAGTGTATTTAATCTGTTCATGATCTTCATGCAAAAATACAGTGTCATTACCAAATTTTGAGCAATTGATTTATTCCTATTACATCAACCTTTGCAGATGGAGGGGGGGGGGTTTGCTGCTGCTTAAGTTTCATTATTTTCCCAAGTGTTTCCCCTATCTTCTACCAGTCACTCCCTCATTTCTCTTGGCTGCCCATCACTTTCTCCTGGTCTCTGCTCACCTCCCCCAGCCCCCCTCACCTTCTCCTGGCACCCTATCACCACCTCCCGGCCTCCTATCACCTCCCTGTGCCTAAGTCTATTCAAATACTACATCTACCATTATACAACACTTAATGAATTATATGGTCAGCCTAAATAGGCTAGGATTTTATACTATAGAAAGTGGAATTTTGCGCTGATTTTTCACACACAGCACAAGTCTCTTAAGGTCAAATTGGGGACATTTTGTTGACACACTAGAAATCACGTTTATAACCATTTTTCAAGGTCATCGCTGATGCCCAAGCCCATAGCCTCCCTTTTTTTACTGCTGAAATATTGTTTAGCAGTGATATGTCAAATGATAAAACAAAGTTGACTGTATAAATTCTGCTGCATGGGAGGAGGAGGTGTGGCCATGTCCTCAGTTTGCCTCCACACACTGTGTGGAGGATATCTAAGACAAAGTCTTCTATTTTAACACACATTGTATGGCTTTGTCCTCAGTTTGCCTACACATACTGCATGGAGTATATTTTAGACTAAGTCCCCAGTTTGCCTGTACACATGCTGTGTCTCAGACCAAGTCCTCTTTTTGCATAGACACACTGTGGGGCCATGTCCCCAATTTGTCTACACACAGTGTGTGGACCTTAGCTAATACCACATCCTCTATTGGCATACACTATGTGGCCATGTCCTCAGTTTGCATACACACACTGTGTGGAGTGCAATCTATAAGAAATGTTTTTCCCCTTGCAGGCCATAAGGTCCTGCAGATCTCATTATTCCCCACTTCAAAGCTTCAGCACTGCAGGGATTAGTATACAATTTGCCTGTTTCTGTGACCCAATTAACCTAAGGTTCTGGTCACATTAATTAAGGTATTGGCTCTATATGACAGGAATAAAAACATAAATACATCACTTTTCATGTTACTCATAGACCCAAAGTCTGCTCTCAATCAACATTCTCATTTTTTTTTTAGTTTTCATTAACTGACATATTATTGGATGGTAATACTCAAGTGTACATTAATTCAGATGAGAAAAGGGCCAGAAATTGAATTCACTATTGTTGTATGAATGTGGACCACAAGAATTGAATTGTTATTAGACATTGGTGCATGCAGGTAAATATCTATAATGTTCCCTTGATAAAGACACATTTTTGGTTCATATACCTTCTGCTGCTGGGATGTGTGCTCCTTGTTCAGTCACCACCCTGGAGTGTGGGGTCCTGTCATTTTAGTGCGCATGTTGGTGATATCACTGATATCATGGAATTGGTACATCAATATAGATCAATATAAATTTGTGTAAAAAGGGGTAGGCAGGTGCATGGATAAGGATATGTGTTTTTTAACCCTTTAAGGGCAGAGCAAAAATTGTTGCCCTGGCCATGGGGACGGCCTCTGAAAAAAGTATAGTTCCTAGAGGACGAGCCTTTTTTCAATTCCTATACTAATCCTATATAATGGGCGTCGACTATAGTCGACGCTAGGCCTGCCATGGTGTCGACTATAGTCGACGCTAGGCCTGCCATGGTGTAGACTATAGTCGATGCTAGCCCTCAATGGGTTAAACATGACTAGTATCTAATTTGTTGGGAGATCATACAGGTACTTTGTCAAAAATGATTTTCATCAAGCACTTAAGTCTTTTGACTTGCACAACTTTTATTATAGCAGGGACCCTAATACATGCTGGGATATCATGTGTGCAATTATGCACACAGAACTAGATAAGACCTGTCCCATAAGTATCATGAGAATTAGACAATACAGACACCTTCCTGGTTCATACACCTTCTGCTCCTGGGATGTGGGATCCTTGTTCAGTCACCACCCTGGAGTGTGGGGTCCTGCCATTTTGGTTACACTATATATAAAAATGGGTTGCTGGATCGCTGGTTAGAAATGTTCAATTTGTGACTGCTTCAGAGTGGGGTACCTTTCTCCCGGCACCCTATCACCACCTCCCGGCCTCCTACCACCTCCCTGTGCCTAAGTCTATTCAAATACTACATCTACCATTATACAACACCTTATGAATTATATGGTCAGCCTAAATAGGCTAGGATTTTATACTATAGAAAGTGGAATTTTGCACTGATTTTTCACACACAGCACAATTCTCTTAAGGTCAATTGGGGACATTTTGTTGACACACTTAAACAGTCATAACCCTTCTTTGAAAAGCCTCAGCATGTTAATCATTCGGAATTTAGTATGTGTGGCCACTAAAGTGATAGGGCTAATTGTGTCTTTTTCTTCCCTTTTCTGAGTAAAGGCTAGATAATCATTACATAAATGTTGAGATACTGATAGTGAAAAATGAATAGCCAGGTCAATATAGAGGTGCAGTAAACATAGTCACATCATGTACTTAACTACAACCTAGTACAGAATGTAACAGATAATAACTCGCTCTGATTAACACAGAGTATAATATTTCTGTAGATGAAGCTATATAGTTTCCCCTTCTGTTATACACACTGCACGAGATATGGGCTTTACAAAATGTAAAGGTCGCATTTCTGTGTAAAGATTGTGCTCAGGATTTACATACTATTTACCTGGCCTTTACATTGAACGATATTTACATACATTTAATTTGTTTGTAAATCTCAAGTAAAAGTGATGTAAATATGTGCAATTGTCACCAAAGTTTGCATTGCATTTTCCATTGGTTTACACCCTTAGTAATGATGATGTGATGGTAGTGTAAATATGTGTAATTGTCACCAAAATATGTATTACATTACTATGGAATTACACTCTTTGTAAAGCTGATTTAAAGGTGATGTAAATACATGCACTGACATTTGCGTTCCTTTACCTTGCTAATGCTGGTGTAAAGGTAATAAGAATATGTGTAATTCTCGCCAGAGTTTGCAATGAATTTACTGTTTGCTCACACTCTTCAAAATTCTGCTGTAAAAGTGATATAAATATGTGTAATTTTCAATAGAATTTGCATTGCTTTCACCAATGGGGTACACCCTACCAAATGCTAGTGTAAAAATATTGTAAGTATGTGTAATTCTCAACAGAATGCACAATGTATTTACAGTGTATTTAATCTGTTCATGATCTTCATGCAAAAATACAGTGTCATTACCAAATTTTGAGCAATTGATTTATTCCTATTACATCAACCTTTGCAGATGGAGGGGGGGGGGTTTGCTGCTGCTTAAGTTTCATTATTTTCCCAAGTGTTTCCCCTATCTTCTACCAGTCACTCCCTCATTTCTCTTGGCTGCCCATCACTTTCTCCTGGTCTCTGCTCACCTCCCCCAGCCCCCCTCACCTTCTCCTGGCACCCTATCACCACCTCCCGGCCTCCTATCACCTCCCTGTGCCTAAGTCTATTCAAATACTACATCTACCATTATACAACACTTAATGAATTATATGGTCAGCCTAAATAGGCTAGGATTTTATACTATAGAAAGTGGAATTTTGCGCTGATTTTTCACACACAGCACAAGTCTCTTAAGGTCAAATTGGGGACATTTTGTTGACACACTAGAAATCACGTTTATAACCATTTTTCAAGGTCATCGCTGATGCCCAAGCCCATAGCCTCCCTTTTTTTACTGCTGAAATATTGTTTAGCAGTGATATGTCAAATGATAAAACAAAGTTGACTGTATAAATTCTGCTGCATGGGAGGAGGAGGTGTGGCCATGTCCTCAGTTTGCCTCCACACACTGTGTGGAGGATATCTAAGACAAAGTCTTCTATTTTAACACACATTGTATGGCTTTGTCCTCAGTTTGCCTACACATACTGCATGGAGTATATTTTAGACTAAGTCCCCAGTTTGCCTGTACACATGCTGTGTCTCAGACCAAGTCCTCTTTTTGCATAGACACACTGTGGGGCCATGTCCCCAATTTGTCTACACACAGTGTGTGGACCTTAGCTAATACCACATCCTCTATTGGCATACACTATGTGGCCATGTCCTCAGTTTGCATACACACACTGTGTGGAGTGCAATCTATAAGAAATGTTTTTCCCCTTGCAGGCCATAAGGTCCTGCAGATCTCATTATTCCCCACTTCAAAGCTTCAGCACTGCAGGGATTAGTATACAATTTGCCTGTTTCTGTGACCCAATTAACCTAAGGTTCTGGTCACATTAATTAAGGTATTGGCTCTATATGACAGGAATAAAAACATAAATACATCACTTTTCATGTTACTCATAGACCCAAAGTCTGCTCTCAATCAACATTCTCATTTTTTTTTTAGTTTTCATTAACTGACATATTATTGGATGGTAATACTCAAGTGTACATTAATTCAGATGAGAAAAGGGCCAGAAATTGAATTCACTATTGTTGTATGAATGTGGACCACAAGAATTGAATTGTTATTAGACATTGGTGCATGCAGGTAAATATCTATAATGTTCCCTTGATAAAGACACATTTTTGGTTCATATACCTTCTGCTGCTGGGATGTGTGCTCCTTGTTCAGTCACCACCCTGGAGTGTGGGGTCCTGTCATTTTAGTGCGCATGTTGGTGATATCACTGATATCATGGAATTGGTACATCAATATAGATCAATATAAATTTGTGTAAAAAGGGGTAGGCAGGTGCATGGATAAGGATATGTGTTTTTTAACCCTTTAAGGGCAGAGCAAAAATTGTTGCCCTGGCCATGGGGACGGCCTCTGAAAAAAGTATAGTTCCTAGAGGACGAGCCTTTTTTCAATTCCTATACTAATCCTATATAATGGGCGTCGACTATAGTCGACGCTAGGCCTGCCATGGTGTCGACTATAGTCGACGCTAGGCCTGCCATGGTGTAGACTATAGTCGATGCTAGCCCTCAATGGGTTAAACATGACTAGTATCTAATTTGTTGGGAGATCATACAGGTACTTTGTCAAAAATGATTTTCATCAAGCACTTAAGTCTTTTGACTTGCACAACTTTTATTATAGCAGGGACCCTAATACATGCTGGGATATCATGTGTGCAATTATGCACACAGAACTAGATAAGACCTGTCCCATAAGTATCATGAGAATTAGACAATACAGACACCTTCCTGGTTCATACACCTTCTGCTCCTGGGATGTGGGATCCTTGTTCAGTCACCACCCTGGAGTGTGGGGTCCTGCCATTTTGGTTACACTATATATAAAAATGGGTTGCTGGATCGCTGGTTAGAAATGTTCAATTTGTGACTGCTTCAGAGTGGGGTACCTTTCTCCCGGCACCCTATCACCACCTCCCGGCCTCCTACCACCTCCCTGTGCCTAAGTCTATTCAAATACTACATCTACCATTATACAACACCTTATGAATTATATGGTCAGCCTAAATAGGCTAGGATTTTATACTATAGAAAGTGGAATTTTGCACTGATTTTTCACACACAGCACAATTCTCTTAAGGTCAATTGGGGACATTTTGTTGACACACTTAAACAGTCATAACCCTTCTTTGAAAAGCCTCAGCATGTTAATCATTCAGAATTTAGTATGTGTGGCCACTAAAGTGATAGGGCTAATTGTGTCTTTTTCTTCCCTTTTCTGAGTAAAGGCTAGATAATCATTACATAAATGTTGAGATACTGATAGTGAAAAATGAATAGCCAGGTCAATATAGAGGTGCAGTAAACATAGTCATGTCATCTACTTAACTACAACCTAGTACAGAATGTAACAGATAATAACTCGCTCTGATTAACACAGAGTATAATATTTCTGTAGATGAAGCTATATAGTTTCCCCTTCTGTTATACACACCACCCTGGAGTGTGGGGTCCTGCCATTTTGGTTACACTATATATAAAAATGGGTTGTTAGATCGCTGGTTAGAAATGTTCAATTTGTGACTGCTTCAGAGTGGGGTACCCTCGGGGTACCAGATGAAGCAAAATTTTCAGGCTATGAAGAAGTGAGGGATGTGCCAGCTAACTTGACATGATATGTTGACATTTAAACAAAAATATTCTAATACTTTAGGGGTGTTTCACTTTGTTTTACTTTCATCTTGATTAGTTCCTGAAACTTTGCTTTTGAGGTGTTCTTTGTTTACTTGTGTAATGGTTCGAATCAATGTCTTGACCAGTTCGAAGTTAAGACCAGACAAGGGATCTCGGGTTAGTGCAACTGGCACGTATTTATTACAGTATATGGTTTACATCTACCTCGAAGTGTACTGCTTAACTGTAATGGAAGCTCAGGTAAAAGTGGTCCGACTCTGTCGACAGCTAGAGCCATACTAATGCCTTCCCCAGCCCCAGGTAGGAGCTGGGACGAGGCGAACAGTGCTGCCACCACCCCGCAGAGACCAGGGGTCGAGGAGACCTCTAGTGACTACCGGTGATGGGCACACCACTCGAGACGCCCTCTCGAGGGAGACACTCACACTATATCACGATCTACGAGCCCCTACACTACCCCCACCAGAATAAGGAAAGGGGTGTGTAAAAAAATGTATTTAACATTGTGAGAACTTCGTTATTCTAAAAAATAAGGGCTCAAAGTAATAAACGAGAGTTCGAAGTAGAACGTTGTATGTTATTTGTGTGACGTCTTAGTATTAGGAGTCGACCACATATAATTATATTACGTGAAGTAAACATATTTATACACTATGAAACAATGTAGAAGAAAAATATGGGTCGAGACAAGTTCGGAAGAACATGTTCGTACCCGTACATAGAGTATTTAAATGTATGTTATTAATGACATACTATGTTTGTATATATATATGGTAAAGTGTTACATAACCGGAAAAGAAAAATTTTACAGTTCACGTATGAACCCTATATAATAGTTTTTTTAGCACAGTTTACAGTAACTGTGGGTTTTTTACATTTATAATTATACATATAAATATATACCACTATTAACCTCGAAGTGTGAACACAATTGGTATGTACCTGCGGAATAGTATTAATATTTAAGGTGTAGAGGTACACGTTATTAAACCATAGGAGTTGGGTACCGTCTGACATGGCGGGTGAGTCGAGTCGTCGGACGTTCCTCAGGTTCCGGATAGGTGGCAGCACCGATCCGGGTCTGTGGGGACATCTGACGACGAACACCTGGGTCCGTATATAAAGCCCAGGGCTCAGCCGCTACGTCAGAGGCCCTTCTGGCCTCCACACCATGTAAACCATTGTCCTTTAATATTAGCTGCCTCTTTGACATCATCCGGCAGCCGTGAGTGTGCGTTAAGTAATAAACTAACCGTTGGCATACACTTGGAATACTGTCTTACTCTTTCTTTCCGAACCGTAAGACCCGAACCCCCCAGGTCCGTAAGGCCACAAACCCTTACACTGGTGCCGTGTCCAGTTAATTCTGGTGTATAGCCTGGACGTTATAACGTCCGAACGGCTAGTACATGGGTTAGACACCCTCAGGGAAGCTAACCCAGAAGGGCAATCAATTGCCCAAGAAAATGGAAATGGATCATTAATGCTCCAAGCCCATTCGAACTCGGCAGATGCGGAATCAGCATCTTGGAGGGATCCGGGACCCCACTATAATGATAGTGAGGAGAATCTGCCAGACTCTGTACGACGCGAACAGTCTATGCAGAGACATAGTAACTTAATAGGCCAACAATCACTTGTTGACGAATTAAGTAATTCGATGTTCGAAGTTGGTGGTAGTACTAACCCAGAACATCCGGCACCAATACCAAAAAGGGTAACATTCGGAGAACTACCTTATAGATTAACCAGGCCCGAATTACCAATATTAGATTACAGCGCTATATATGGCGACTTAACCTATGCGGTACCGGAAGGTGAGGAATTCAAACGACCGGATGTCCTGTTGTTGAATGAAACTTATGTAACTTTGAACGAGAATTTAAATACCTTGGTCAAAGCTAAGGATGAAGTGTTCAATGAAAAACTTCAGTTAGAAGAAGACCTAACTGGCATGCGAAAGGAATTCGAAGCCAGAAGGAGTGAGTACATGAAGGAACTCGAGAATGAAGATTTAAAACTTCAATCAATGAGAGAATCATTCAACAAAGAATATGATAATAGGCACACTCGTATCCAAACATACATAGATACGAACGACCAATTAAACCTTGATAAGACAAAATTCGAATCCGAAATTCGCCATTATCAAGACGAGTTGGATAAATTGAAACTTCAGTGTAGTAAACAAGCTGAAGACAATGAAACCATCCGGGTAGGCATTATAGCTTACAACAAACAACTGGAGGAGGATAGACAGAAACTCACAAATGAGCTTCAGGAATTGCAGACTACTGCAATAACTCTAGATAAATACGTAGAAGCCGCCCAGTTAACTATAGGTAATATAGATCCAGCTGTGGTATCTACAATGTTGGGAAAGACATCCAAAGATGCAACCCCAATTAGATACAACCCATTCGTTGATGATGGGGCTGACAAGAATGTAGTATCCGGAATCTACCAGAAACCGGATAATACCGCAGTAAATGGAACCGCACCTAAACCAGCAACCCCGATGCTGGATACGATAGGCCCGGCACCACCCATACCAGATTTGAGTCACAAAATTAAAGCGACTCACGATGGTGCTACTGGGACTAATAATAATACACCTGTGGCACAACCAAAAGCACCCGGACCAATGAGGCATATGTTGACACCACCTTCATATTTCCCCCAACCCGGCCACAGTACACCAGCAGGACCAAGATTACCGAATCCACCTCCGGGTTCTGGTAATGTTCCTACTGATGGACGTTTTCCAAGACCAAACCCGCCACAAAACAATACTAATGGCGGTACGTTTCAACCAAGAACATCTTCCTATGGATATAGTTATAATCCATCAGGAAGTGGTAATTATCAAAATGGTAATAGCTATAACCAGGGATGGAATCAAAATAATTCTTACCCTAGATATGCGTCTTCTGGAAACACCGGGTATAATGGTGGATGCCCTGGCGGTTCATCCGGAAGCTATAATAATAATGGTCCACCAGGAGGAAACCCTCCAGGCGGCCCAGGAGGATCCGGATCCGGAGGATCAGGATCAGGAGGAGATGGCAGGAAGCCAAATAGGAGAACTTCTATGCCTGCAGGGATGCAAACCATCTTTGATAGGAGCCAATGTATCCAAAACCTTGGCATTGACTGCTACCGAAAGGGAGCAGACGGCATGGAAGTCATGAACTGGAGCATGCGAGAAGCAGATAGACTACACGGATGTAATAATCCGGCACGTAGGCAGGCACGGATACCCCCTCCATATGATTCTAATGATCCATGGAAAGACAGGTATCAAGCTTT
Source organism: Acholoe squamosa (assembly GCA_949317995.1). NCBI lineage: Eukaryota > Metazoa > Annelida > Polychaeta > Phyllodocida > Polynoidae > Acholoe > Acholoe squamosa. Next base: position 57,396,752 of record OX439038.1, read on the forward strand.
TGTCGACGAAGTCAATTGTAGTGGCTGGACAAAAGAAGAAGCTCTGCCTTATTTAATCTGTTGGTTAAATAAAGGCGGAAAAGTAGCTCTCAACCAATGGAGAGCAGCTTACGGATTATACGGTACCTATGATCAATTGGTAGAATGTGCCGCGTACCTATTTGGATCAATCGTTAGAGAAGATCCGTGGGTAAGTTTCAAGAAGAGAACACAAAAACCTAAAGAATCACACAAAGTCTTTGGTTTGGAGCTACAGGACTTGCTTTCGAAAGCACGTCCAAATTGGGCTCATCACGATGATTGTTATCTACAAGAATTGTTTATACAATTCTACAGTGGATTGCGAGATCCGGATCACAAGCAAGTGGTCTGGGACTCTTGGAAAGATGACACTTCCTTCAGTGACCTGTTCATAGCAATCGATGGACATGACATGAAGAAACGTTTGGTAGGTCTTGGACCTAGTCCAGTAAGAGCAGCTCCTTTCCAATACGGAGGTACACCTGCTCCGGTATGTGATACTTCCCAGTTAGCTCCGGTTGAATCGAATGAAGTTGATGAGGAAGATGAATATGTCTCCGATGAAAACGGAGAATATATTGGTTCAGTCCAGGTGGCTGGAAAGTATTACCGACAAAAGCGGTATAGGAAAGTACATTCGAGAGGGAGAGGAGGATCTGTTGCTGGTAAAACAGCTTCCGGATCAACTCAACATGGCAGTGTAGCCTCTACGGCGAACTCAACTGTAGCAGCCACTGTTGCTCCGACTAACATGATGGAAACATTAATAGCCGGATTAACAGAAGCTCTAAGGAGACCAAGAGTTGATAAATCTCAAAGGAGATGTTTCAGATGCCAGAAACTGGGGCATTTTGCTCCCGAATGTATGGCTGAGAAGCCTGTCCCGCGTAAACAGGAGGGTGTCTCTGGGATAAGTACAGAGGAAAACTAGAAAGGGATCTCCCGAGGGGCAAAGAAGGGGATCCCAGTGACAAATCTTGCCATAATATCACCATCCGTGATGATAATTCGCATTTAGTAACAAGAGCGCCTAACACCGAGGTGGTTGTAGACACCCGGAAGGTTAGGGAAGCTGATATAACAGGTGCCACGGGAGCACAGGGGAAACCCAATATCAGTAACGAGGCAGGCGGCTATGAATTAGCCAAGGTCTGTGGTGCCCACCTGCCCCCGGGTCATCCTTGTCTGGAATTCCTGAAAGGATGTGGATCGACTCCTGGTGTGAAAAATGACGTTCCGATCGTCACGGACATGCCCTCTGTTCTAAACGGAAGGCGGTGGTATGTTTGCCTCACTGTTAACGGAAGATCTGCCGAATTCCTTGTGGATACGGGAGCTAGCCACTCTTGTATCTCCAGGGGGTTCTACGATCTTATACCGGATGAACATGATACTCTCAAATCGGGAGGAAGTGCTCAGACGGCCGACGGCAGTACCTTGCAAACGTATGGTAGAACTTGTGTGAAACTACAGTTGGATGGTATACATGACTATGTCATGAGCGCCACCGTTGCGGATATAGCAGATGAGGGGATACTTGGGTTGGATTTCGCATCCCTGTATGGTGCTGTGTTGGAACCTCAAACAGGAGTGTTGAGTGTGAGATACCCGTATCCCGTAAAGGTTAGATGTGTACTGAGACAGGTGAGCAGTATGGCTAGTGTGGCACACACTGTGCGAATCCCTCCGGGAGTAGCCTGTGATGTGCTTGTAAGAAGTGATCCTGCAATGCGTAATAAACCTGCAGTGATAGAACCGGATGTAGTTACTTTGTCAAGTATCGGATTAAATTCTGTAGACACGATAGTAGCGAATGCATCCTGGTCGGTAGTACCTGTCTCCAATACTGGAAACACTACTATCTACTTGAAAAAGGGACAAGTTTTTGGAAACGTGACCCTTTCGGAAACGGTAACGGATGGTAAGCTAAGCTTACAAAAGGTAACAGGGGATGATGAAATTTCGGAAGACTTACTTAAGTTGTATGAAGAAACTTCATTAGAAGATCCGGAACACCGGAAAGAGTTCTATGATATGCTCTGTCAGTATCATACTGCCTTTGCCAAACCTGGTGAAAAACTAGGTACGACAAATAAAGTATTACATAAAATAGATACTGGAGATGCTGAACCCTTTAAGATACCGTATAGACGGTTACCTTTAGCGAAAAAGAGAGTTGCTGAAGATGAGATAAACAAGATGTTGGAACAGGATGTAATAGTCCCTTCCAATAGTCCATGGAGTAGTCCTGTGTGTATGGTAACAAAGAAAGACGGTACTATCCGCTTTTGCATAGACTACAGGAAGTTGAATGGAGTAACGAAAAAGAATTCGTATCCATTACCGAGAATAGATGAAACCATTGACTCCTTAGGAGGAAACAGCTGGTTTTGTACCCTAGACTTGCAATCAGGTTATTGGCAAGTGGGAATGAACCCTTCAGATATGGAGAAAACTGCATTTTCGAGTCATATCGGATTATTCCAATATAATGTAATGCCGTTTGGATTGTGCAATGCACCTGCAACATTTGAAGCAATGATGGAAACAATTCTAAGTGATTTATTGTGGAAAAGATGTCTTGTATATCTTGACGATGTCATAGTCTTCGGAAAAACATTCGAAGAGTGTTCTAATAACCTAAAAATGGTACTAGAACGTATTATTTCTAATGGTCTCAAGTTGAAACCTAAGAAATGCCACATGTTTAGAAAGTCCATAAACTATTTGGGCCGCATCATTAGTGATGAAGGAATAAAGGCTGATCCGGAAAAAATCGAATCAGTTACGAATTGGAATAGACCTAAAACACCCAAAGAAGTGAGGTCTTTTTTAGGATTCTGTTCCTATTACAGGGAATTTATTCCGAATTATTCTAGAGTCAGTTATCCATTACAAGCAATAGCTAACTGGACTCCAGGAAGTACCAAGGAAAAATTTCCTTGGACGCATGAACAGGAAACCGCTTTTCAAAAGCTAAAAGACCTGTTCACGAGTACTCCTGTATTGCAATATCCGAATGAAACGGATCATTTCATACTGGATACTGATGCTAGTAATGATAGCATTGGTGCAGCTCTCTCGCAAGTCCAAAATGGGAGAGAAGTACCGATTGCCTTTGCCAGCAATACACTGAGCAAGACTCAGCGCAATTACTGCACAACCAAAAGAGAGTTGTTAGCAGTAGTCGTATATACCAAGAAGTTCAAACATTTTCTATGGGGAACGAACTTTACTTTACGTACAGATCACTCCTCTTTAAGGTGGCTACTGAACTTCCGAGATGCTGAAGGAATGTTAGGCCGATGGCTAGCCCATTTATCCGAATATGGGCTTGAACATCAACAGATTCAGCATAGACCCGGAGTTAAGCATTTAAATGCTGATGCTTTGTCTCGAATACCAATTCGGAAATGTGATAATCCGGATTGTACTGATTGTGGAGCTCATAGGGCAGTATTAGCAGGGATTCGAAGACCATTCGCACCCCTAGTTGCCAGTATACTGGATTGGTCTATGGATCACATACGACATTTCCAGGAAGCTGACTCGATAACTGCGCAGCTACTGCAATTAGTACCAAAGGGTATACGTCCAGTTAGACCGGAGGTCTCTCTGGAAAATCGAGAAATGAGAAGGTTTCTTGCTCAATGGACCGAGCTTGAAGTCCGGAAAGGCGTGTTATACCGTTGGAAGCCATGTAATAATGGTGAGAAAATCATGCAAGTGGTGATACCACATGCTATGAGACATGACATTATGTACTTCTGTCATGGGCATCGGACCAGTGGTCATTTCGGAAGGAAACGCTCGTTAGCACGACTTTCCAAGAAATACTATTGGCCTGGCATGACAAGGGACTTGCAAAGGTGGATAATCACCTGTCCGGATTGTTGTAAAAATAAACCCGGACCCGGGATGGGCAAACTTCCCCTATCCCAAGAACTTTTCGGAGTTAGATTCGCAAGAATCGGGGTAGATATTATTAGTGGATTTAATACAACCGCTAATGATAATACCTGTATGATGGTAGTGTGTGATTATTATACGAAATACACTAAAGTATTTCCACTACCGGACCACAAAGCAATTACTTGTGCCGAAGCCTTTGTAAAAGGTTGGGTACTAAGTTTCGGTGCACCATTAATGTTACACAGTGACCAAGGCAGAGAATTCGAATCAAATCTCTGGCAGTGTATGTGCGAATACTTAGCTATTTGCAAGACTAGAACCAACCCGTATAGGCCACAAAGTGACGGATTGGTAGAAAGGTTCAATAGAACCCTCATCCAAGTTCTAAAGTCACTCGTTAATGAACATATGGATGACTGGGATGAGCAATGCCATTTCGTGACACATGCTTATAACAGTACGGTACATTCAAGTACAAATTGTACTGCGAACCTTTTAGTATTCGGAGAGGATTTGATAATGCCTGCTGACCTAGTTTTTGGAGTCGTAGGGATGGACCCTGAACTACCCTGCCACGTAGTTTTTGTGGAATGTTTGAGAGACAGATTTAAAAAAGCATATGAGTCTGTCCGAATTGATTTGGAGAAAAGCGCCAAATGGCAGAAAGTAGGATACGATACCGATCTAAAGCATCGGAAATTCCAATCCGGAGACAGAGTTCTCAGATTACATGAACCACTTAGACACATAAAATTAGCGTCTAATTGGGATGGTCCCTTTACTATAACACAAGTTATCAGTGATTGTACCGTAATTATCAAATCTGACCTTGGTCGACTTTATAAGTCAAATGTGGCTAGATTAAGGAAATGGTCTGGGAGGGAGACCTCCACAGAAATGTATGGTGAAGGTTCCGGAAAGATCCTGAACCAGAATCGCATAATAGACCAGGTAAAGAACACTACAGTGAAGCGTGGTCATGGTAGACCCAAAAAGTGTTCCGAATCAGTGACACCCACGCCAACACCGATTAAGCGTGGAGGAGTTAAAAAAGTCTCGGCAGGTGAAGACAAAAAGAGGAGGAAAGGTGTTTCTAAGGCTAAGAAGCACCTAGAGAAAGCTCTTCAGACTGTCAGGTCCGATAAAGAACTATCCGAGAAGGGGAGATACGTTCGCCGCAGCCCCCGAATTGCCCAGAGGACTGCAGTGACCTAACCTGTATACACAACGAGTGTAATGTTTACATTTAGAGGAACGGATAACAACTGACCCGAAAGGCTTATTTGTCGCCGCCGCATGATGTACCAATGGGTAGTGGACGGATAATCCGGTGGATTTGCTTAAGCTTTCCATAATCTCCACTTAAATCCCCAGACGAGTCATCGGTGTGAGTGATAATTACCTAAAAACAATCAGTTTGTTGATGTACCGCCTGTAGCACGTGCGTTTCCGCATGACGTCACAGTGTCCAGTCTCGGCTGACCTCTCGTGACCCTGCGCGCAACGGGGAAATGACGTCACGAATGCTGGCCTGTCGCCATATTGTTTTTCGGTAACGTCCAAGACGGTCGAGCTCGCTCCCTTCTTGGATTTTACCGGCTAGCAAACTCCTCGCTGCTCCTCCAGAGTCTGTCTCCTGGTAGACAGACTCCGTTTGTGTCGGCCCCGGCGCCGTAAAAGCCGGAAAAAGGAGTAGTTTACTCCCGTGGGCGATTCCCCAGTTATGGCTGAGGAATCCGTAGCAGCAGCCAAGCTATCCGGTTACCCGGATAAGCTGACTCCGTCCGCAGAAGCTTTTCCGGAAGCTTTGTCGCCTGTTACACAGGAAGAGAGCGAGATGATGGACGTGGAGGAATCCACGGATCGCTCGTTCGAGGAGAAACTGGCTTCATTTTCACTAAATGAGCCGGAGAAGATGTTATCTCCACTCCCACCAGAGGGATCCGGAGCGACTGCGAGTGCCGAACCCGCAGCGACAGAGTCCGAGACCACACAAGTCGACGGCTCGAAGGACCAGTGGAAGCCAGCAGTGGCTGACCCGTTCCCAGTAGAGTATGATGGTCGCTACCTGTATGTCCACCCGGAACTGCAGGCACAAGTGACCTACGCAGACGGGACACCAGTCAGGTTGGACCCGAAAGTTAGGGTAGCTGTCGAGGGCGTTATGGTTCCCGATCAGCTGACCAGGACGTCTCCCGAGTGGCTTCGAGACTGGCCGTGGTTCCAACGGGGACTTATGGTAGACGCTGACTTCCGCGAGACAGTGTATGAAGCCAACCGAGCCTTCGAGCTCGGAGCGTACCCGAAGCCTGACATGTCCCTGTGGAACGTCAAGGCAAAGAACGTTAACTGGGTAGGCTGCGTCTCGGATTCCGAGGGGCAGACTTACCCACGCCCTTGTGCTACCCGGCCCCAGTACCGAACCACAAAGGAGTATCGGGAGGCCGCTGCTAACTTCGAGCAGTGGGATGAAGGTATTTATATAACCGAGCAAGAATTAGTGGACGTCCAGAACGGTTCACTAATCGGTTTGGACCGAGGTGCAGCCCTTCGGACGGTTCTCGTCTGCCGAATGACTGCCGAACGGGAGGCTCAGGAAGAGGCTAAGAGGGCCGCGGAAGCACCCGCACCTCCTATCCCCGACCTGAAACTTGCCACCAGGAGTTCAGCCAGTGCTACACCAGCCACCGGCAGTACTACCACTCAGGTAGGAGCCTCGACCTCCAGCACATCCGGAACCCAGGAACCGGAGGAAGACTGGAAGGTCAGCAAGAACCGAAGGTCCGCTGCTCGGAAGCTTAAGAATCTCCCGGATTCTGCTAAGGCCGAGCCGAAACCCAGCACTTCAACCACTGGTAGTACTGCCATGGAGGTTGAATCGTCTGACGAGGAGTCTGTGCACGAGTCCTCGGTTGAGTATGATGAGAAGGCCACTCCATCAACTCAAACCGAGGCCGAACGCTGGGCTAACGCCAAATCCGGATTCAAAACCCGGATTCCGACGTGCTTCTCCGACTGTGCGTACGGAGTGAAGAAGGACGGCTCTACCCTCTATGCCTGTCCAGACTCAGTCAATAAGAATGATGAGTCGGATGATGAAGATTGGATGCGTCTTTCGGACGAGGACCCCAATCCGAGCAAAGCCTATCGAAAGATGTGGCTTATGCTAAACCACACCGAAGGGTATTACACTTATACCCAGAGGAGGAAGCTGCGTTGGGCTTTAGAGAAGTGGTACGGTGACGACCAAAAGTCCTGTCCCTTCTCTATCTGCCAGGATGCGAGTGATGTCATGATCCGGACCTGGAGTACTCCGGCCCGGTTTCAACGGCATCTGGTAGAGGCCCACTTCCACCATCACCCGGTTTACATTTGTGATCCGAGTTATGGTAAGAAGGGCAAGAAGTGTACTACGAAGGTGCAAAACAACCGACGTAGTGATCTGGCTAGACACCAGAAGAAATGCCACGCAGAAGGTTTGGACGGGGCACGGAAGCACATCATGGAGCTTCATCAGGAACTCATGAAGGAGTTCGACAGTCTGAGCGAGGATGCTTGGTCTAAGATCCGACCAGGGGACCAAGTCCTCTGCGAAGTTCCGAAGACCAAGGATTCGAAACTCAGAGCAAAGATAGTCCTGACTCCTGGAAAGGGTAAACTGGACATGCACGAGTCTCTCTGGCAGAAATGCGAGGAATCCGGAAAGGATGCAAAGAGAGCTCGTGAAAGGAACAGGAGAGATCAGAACCGTGGCAGCAACGGTAATGGTCAGGGCACCACTAAGCCGAAAGTCAGAGCAGAGGACCGTTCCAGGTCCCCTCTGGCTAGGCATCCCGCAGAGCAGGCTCAGGGCACTCCGGTGTTCAAGAAGCCCGAACCTGCCGGATACGCTGGAGCCGTATCTAAGCCTGGGAAAGTTGGTTCTCGAAACTTTCCGTCCTTAAACCAGGGACCTGGACCTGAGAGCCAGACCTTGGTGGTAGGAAAGGATGGTCGCCTTATGCCAAAGAAAACCACCGCATCTGCTGCCGCCGGATCTGCATCCGCTCCAGCCGCCATACCAGTTACCTTTACCCAGGAGCAGTTGAACATGTACCTGCAAATGGGATTGAAACAGAACGCACCACCTGCCTACTGTGTACCAACGGCAGGTGTGTCCGGAAGCCCTAAACCCGGAAGTGGTCCACAGGCCGCCTCGACTCCTCCCAAGGCTGTCGCTGCACCTGCGAAACCAAAAGACGCTATTACCATTAAAACCGGTAATGCGGAAGTTTGGTTCGAGAAGTCTCGCCAGGGGGAGGCAGATGTCCAGAAGGCCATCTACACCCACTGGGAGAAGTGTGTTCGTGAAAAAGCGACCGAGTTTCATCAGGGTCTCCTAAATGACACCCTGATGTGTATGAAACAGGTGGGCGACGCTGAAAAGCAACGCCTCGAGACCCTCATCCGGGACGATGTGAAGGCCCAGGAGGAGGCTGCCGCAGCTGCCCAAGAAAAGGCAGCTATGGATGTACATGTGTTGGAGAAACGCATAAAAGAGGAGATTACTCGGAACACCAATCTGAACACTAAGTTCATGAGGGTGTTCGGAGTCGACTTGGACGAGTGGGACGGCACTCCCGAGTCGGCTCTAGCTCTTCTTAAGAAGAAGCATGCTAAGAAGTCCGTTTAAGCATGCTAGGGTTATTTCTTCCATAATTTTTTTTCTCGAATGACCAGATATAGTCTTTGTGGAACCCTATAGGTCTGCGAATGTTTTATTCACTAGTGTATGAACACCTATAGTATGTGTTCCGGGTCCCTCTTATGACCAGCTTATTGTATAATTCAGGTTGTATAAACCTTATTGCACCCTGAATAGTCTATTCGGATTTATAACTTCACCTATGAACAATCCGATAGTAGACTTGCTGCTGTGAGACGTATCTGGATGCCAGTTCCAGATCCCTGCTGTTACCTGTGCTAACCACTTACTAGGATGGACTTTACGATTTACCTCTACAACTCATCTATACTCCTGAATGGACTTATACCAACTACTACTATTACTTCCGGATCAACCTATATTGGACTATTATCTACTTATGTCAACCAAGCTTAAAAAGGATTACGTTTTCTACATAGTTGACACATCCGGACTATTATTCTACATTCTACGCCATTCGGATTCACTTATAAACTTTAGCACTACTAGAGGATTGTGGGTAGCTGCCCCAAAATCAACTACCGTGTTCACTCTATATAAGGAAACCATAAACTTTAGCACGTCCATCCCGTGGTTAGCTGACCACACCTACCTACCAGTACCCGGAGGATTACAGCAGAGGACTTCAGCAGCATTTATAATTTCTGTATATTGTATATAATGTCATACTTCTATTTTTCTATAATATTATATGTATGTGCATATCCACTAGATAGATATTATGATACGGGTACATAGACATTTCTTGATACGGATCTCTGATTATTATTAATATTCATATTATAAGATCCGTTAGACCTCACCAGAAAACACATATTATTGTCCTGCGAGACAAATTGTATGATAAGTATATTGATCTGGTGCTATAAAGGTTATTAGGTACACGGTGATAATATATCATTATTATATTCATTACCACACCGTGATTTTTTTTCTTTTCTTTTCAAGTGTATGGTATAAATGGTCCTATTCGTACTACTCACGGAATCCTCAACGGATTCGTATGTTAATAATATACGACATGTCATTATATAGTGAAGTTACTATAACAGTCTTCTTTAAGACTATATATATTCAAATGTGGTGTTAATAACTACAAACACACATACGGATGTTATTATGTGATTTATTTATTATCGACAGTTCCGTTACTCATAACTGTCATCATCACATGTATACGATTCATATTACTTGTCTTATTAGTTATACCGTAAATATAATATAATATTATATGGTATAATAGTTTAACAAACAGTTCCGTTTCACATAACTGTCTCTTATTTAAGTAATTCGTATAATATTTCAACATCCTAATTGCTATTTGTAACTACATTTCACTATCGAATATATATATATGACATTCGGTTCATACTCAATTTGGTGTTAATGTTATACCTATGGTTATACCTCTATTACTAAAGGTTTAGACATGTAGAAATGTTATCCTAGTAATGTAATAACTATAACACCCTCCTAAATGTCTGGGGGAGTGGTGTAGAGGTACACGTTATTAAACCATAGGAGTTGGGTACCGTCTGACGTGGCGGGTGAGTCGAGTCGTCGGATGTTCCTCAGGTTCCGGATAGGTGGCAGCACCGATCCGGGTCTGTGGGGACATCTGACGACGAACACCTGGGTCCGTATATAAAGCCCAGGGCTCAGCCGCTACGTCAGAGGCCCTTCTGGCGTCCACACCATGTAAACCATTGTCCTTTAATATTAGCTGCCTCTTTGACATCATCCGGCAGCCGTGAGTGTGCGTTAAGTAATAAAACTAACCGTTGGCATATACTTGGAATACTGTCTTACTCTTTCTTTCCGAACCGTAAGACCCGAACCACCCAGGTCCGTAAGGCCACAAACCCTTACAAAGGTAACAGATCTCGTAGGTTTATAGCACCAATTAGTTTGTTTACCAGTGATAAATAGACATATTTTATGAGATCGAACCTAGTGGATGACGTTAGGGTCGACATTTTAAATAAAACTAATTTTATGCGTAAGGTGAGAGGAATAGTGGTTAATTACATAGTATACAACATGACTTTATAGCAGCCCACCAGTGTAGTGGGTCTGCCGCACAATAATAAATGACTTCAGGGTGTGTTCGGGGTTATCCACTGCTTGTCTGCAGATCCAGTCGGCGAACGCTGTGTGGTGTGCCCTGATCAAGATGGGAAGATGTAGATTCGTCCATTGGGTTTCGTGGGTCTGCATCCGTCCGGACATCCTTCGAGGTTGGGGCACAGTTTGGGTGTTTGAGGATCCCATATAGAGGATAGGGTCGCACCTGTAGTTATCTACATCGAGGCTCACAAGTCTGTCTCCATCACCGTCTCACCGGAGTTGGTTTCCGGATCAGAGTCCAGACTTATCAGGTTATGGACCACTGGGGGTTGGTCAGGGGCTGTGGCCGCAGTGGTCGCCTCGGGGATAGAGGTTAGTGTCTTGGTTGGTCTAGCCGGGGTGGCAGTCGGGGCAGTGGTGGTGGCTTCGGGTTCCCTCCCGGGTCCGGTTGGTGGTGCACCTGCGCTGGCAGAAGGTCTCGGGGTGGACATACTTATGAATCCGAAAGACTCTATGTCTAGCCTCCTGCAGCTTGCCCTGGAGCTTTTCGAACGCACTCTCTGCAGTGCCGTCCCAATCTTTCATGAAGCAGCCGCATACTGCCATGAATCGAACGTCCTGGTGGTCGTATTGGCTTCTCAGTTCCTGAAGCTGCGACTCGTATTTCAGCTTCATGGCCTTAGCCTCGTTTTCACGCTGGAGCGAGGCCCGAAGCTGGTCTCTCGCCTGTCCTTGCATGTCCTGTGAGATCCAGGTTATTTCCCATCGCTGGATCTCATGCAGACATTCGAACACACCTTCGGTCATGCCTGGAAGGTATCCTGCGGCCTGGTTGATGTGCCTCTCTTGCCACGCCTGGAAGACGTCGGCCTGAATATCACAGGATTCCTGTGTCCGTTTTTTTATGTAATCATCGGGGTCCTCCAGTTCGAAGTTAGATTTCACCAAATGTAGCACATTGGTGGTCCTCATGTTTCTTACTGGAGGCGTCGGTACAGGGGTCGTGTGCATGTCTGAACCACTCTTGTAATTGGAGCTCGAGGTGGCAGTAGCACTCGGGGATGGTTCGGGTTGGTTTTCTCCATAGGCCGTTGGTGGGACTACCACAGGGCTTTGGCAGAAAAACATGTAGCATCGTGCGTACACGTCAGACAAGCTGTCTGCCACCCACAGGAACCATGAATAGGTTAGTAATACCCATCGTGGTCGTATTTTGAATCATGGCTGAGGTATCTGAACCTCCAAACATATAACAAGACACGTAAACAGGACTGTACACTCGTTGTGATTTCAGAACATTAAGTAACGGCAGTCCACCCCTCACCTCTCTTTCTTTGTTTTTCAACCAAGAATCTTGAGAAGGTCCGGTGGAAGGTGCTAACGTTTTCCCCCTACCTCGGATTCTCCATTCCGCCGAGACAATTTTATCACGATTAGGTTTTAAATTCGTGTCAGCGTCGACCTTCTTGGGTCGTCCTCTCTTTGGCTTTTTCTCAACTGCTATTTTGCAAGGTCGGCCTCTTTTTCTCTTTGGGGCCATTCCCTTCAATTTCCTTGATAGCTCATTAGTTTTCTCGTCCCTCTGTTCATTCATCTGTTTGGAAATTTTCTCACACTCGGAGTTGGCGGCATCCCGTCCCCTCCATTTCCTTAATCTACACACGTTAGACTTATTCATTTGGCCTGTGGCCAGACTCATAAGCATAACCATGCTCTCAGATATAATTCAGGTGACCATGTGAGGTCCATCCCAGCTCGAGATTAATTTCTTGCACCTTAAAGGTTCATGTATCCTAAACTGGCGTGGCTTCAGGTGGGTATCATACCCAATTTTCTGCCAATTCGCGTTCTTTAATAGCTCATTTCGAACTACTTCATAAGCTCTCTTAAATTGATCTCGTAGAGATTCTACAAACATCACCGTACATGGGGCTTTGGGGATCACCCCTATAACACCATATACGAGATCTGCAGGCATTATAATATCTTCCCCGAATACTAATAGATTGGGGGAACAGTTCGTTGCAGCGTGTACAGTACTGTTATAAGCATGTACTACACATGGAGGGGACGGGATGCCGCCCAGTCGTCTTGGCAAGAATTTACCAAGGGTTTGAGGACTTGTATCAATGTTCGATTGAATCTTTCTACTTGACCATCAGACTGGGGTCTGTATGGATTAGTTTGAGTTTTACAAATGGCCAAATAGTGACACATTTCTTGCCATAGGTTGGACTCGAATTCTCGTCCTTGGTCACTGTGCATCATTAATGGTGCACCTAGGTGTAGAACCCATCCTTTCATGAAGGCGCTAGCGCAGGTGGCTGCCTTGTGGTCAGGTAAAGGATATACTCGAGTGTACTTAGTATAGTAGTCAGTCACTACCATCATACAGGTGTTTCCCCGAGGAGTGGGTTCGATTCCACTGATGATGTCAATTGCTACTCGGGCAAAACGAACGCCGAATAGCTCTTGCACCAGAGGCATCTTTCCCATTCCAGGACCGGGCTTATTCTTACCGCATTCGGGGCAAGTCATTACCCATCTTATGATGTCGTTGTGCATCCCTGGCCAGTAGTATCTTCTGGCTAGGCGTTCTAAAGTTCTCTTCTTCCCGAAGTGTCCACTAGTTTTATGTCCGTGGCAATAAAACATAATGTCTCATCTTAGTGACATGGGTATCACTATCTGTAGGACCTTGTCCTTAGTAGGACAGGTTTTCCATCGACACAACCGTCTCTAACCTGTAGCTCGGTCCATTGGGCTAGAAATTTTTCGAGTTTCTCTGTCTTCGAGGGATAATGCCGGCCGTTCGGGCTTGGCATTCCTATTCAGGAAGGAAATCACTCTCTTGATAGCGGGATCGTTTTGTTGGAAATGTTGGATGGTTTCTTCTGGCCATTCTATAACATTTTCCATGCTGGCGCTAGGTAGCGGTTTGGACTCTCTAGTTCGAACCGTTGCAACTACTGCGTTGTGGGCCCCACAATCATCACAATCGATTTTCTGGCACTTTCTAAAAGGCCTCCGGGATAGGGCGTCCGCATTAATATGCTTCGAACCCGGTCGATGTTGGATCTGGCTATGCTCCAACCCAAATTCTGACAGGTGTGCCAGCCAACGGCCAATCATTCCTTCAGTGTCCTTAAAATTATGTAGCCACCTCAGGGACGAGTGGTCAGTTCAAAGAGTAAAATCGGTACCCCATAGGAAGTGTCGAAACTTTTTGGTATACACCACCACAGCCAGCAACTCACGTTTAGTGGTGCAGTAGTTTCGTTGTGCCCTATTCAAAGTGTTACTAGCAAAGGCGATTGGTACTTCAACCCCGTCCTGGACCTGCGACAGGGCTGCACCAATACTATCGTTGCTAGTGTCAGTGTCCAGTATAAAATGGTCATCCGCAGTTGGATATTTCAATACTGGCGTGTTAGCGAACAAATGTTTTATTTGCTCGAAGGCTGCATCTTGTTCCTCTCCCCAGGGAAAACGTTCCTTTGCTCGACCTGGGGTCCAATGTGCTAGCATTTGCAAGGGGTAGCTCACTTTAGAATAGTTCGGGAGGAAGTCTCGATAATATCAACAGAACCCGAGGAAGGATCTTACTTCCTTCGCACTTATGGGCTTCTGCCATTTGGACACTGTTCGGAGTTTTTCAGGGTCGGCTTTTACGCCGTCAGGAGTTATTATGCGACCAAGATATGTAATAGATGATTTAGATAAATTACATTTCTTAGCTTTTAACTTCAGACCATTTGATAGTATTCTCTTCAAGACTTAATCGAGGTTGTTCATGCAATCCTCGAAAGTCTTTCCAAACACTATAACATCGTCGAGGTACACCAAACAACTCTTCCAAAGAAGGTCGCTTAGCATTTCCTCCATCATAGCTTCGAAAGTGGCTGGTGCATTACACAGCCCAAAAGGTAAAACATTGTATTGGAATAAACCCATATGGCTTGAGAAAGCTGTTTTCTCCATGTCCTTAGGGTCCATCCCGATCTGCCAATACCTGGACTGAAGGTCCAGGGTACAGAAGTATTTGTTTCCTCCTAACGAGTCTAAGGTCTCATCTATCCTTGGTAAGGGATAGGAGTTCTTTTTTGTTAAGCCATTCAGCTTCCTGTAATCGATGCAAAATCGAATAGACCCATCCTTCTTCGTGGTCATGCACACGGGGCTGGACCAGGGACTCGTGCTAGGCACAATAACCCCTTTTTCCAGGTGTTCGAGGATTTGTTTCTCAGCCTCCACTTTCTTTTTAAGTGGTAATCTCCTATAAGGTATTTTAAATGGCTTCGAATCTCCGGTGTCGATCGTGTGCAACACCTTGCTAGTGCGGCCTACCGAGCCCCCAGGTTTCCCGAAGGCATCGTGGAAGGTAGCAAGCAAAGCTCGAAGTCTTTCTTTCTCTGAATTTTTCCTCAGGGAAGAATCATCAACTAATTTTCTTAAATCATCTGGTAATCCTCGAGCTGCGTCCTCAGGTAACTCAGTTCGAAATTGAGCTTCCGAGACATGTTTGGTCAGGAACATAGCACCAATCTTCTCATTTTTTCTCAAGTACACAGGTTTTAGTCCTCTGTTCATGATCGGGACTACCGTCCACGATCCGTTTCCCACCAGAGTGTCAACAGAATCTAGCTGTAAACTAGATAATACTTCAGAATTAGGTTCAAAGACAGCGTTCGAACCTCGAAAAGCATTGTTCGAGGAACACAAAACGTCACAATTCATTCCAGATGGAATTTTCACAGTCTGTACCATGGTGGCTACCGAGGATACATGTCTCAATATGCATGGGATCTCGCAATTGCACGGTTGCCGGATCTTCAGCATCCCGAACCGGGGATCCAACACAGCACCGTACAAGCTTGCGAAATCCAAACCGATTATTCCATCGTCACTTATGTTGGCTATGGTAGGGCTCATTACATACTCGTAGCCCCCCATTCCGATCTGTATGAACGTCTTACCAAAAGTCTGCATCTGGCTACCGTCGGCCGTGCAAGCATTAACACCAACAGGTAGTATTTCATGGTTGCCGGACACCAGATTGAAGAATTTTCTCGAGACACACGAATGGCTGGCACCTGTGTCAATCAAAAATTCTCCAGTCCGCCCCTTCACCGATACAGCGATCTACCATCGTTTCCCCCCCAAAGGTGAGGAGTTCTGTGCAAATCGGAGTTGTTCCTGAGAGTCACCGATCTCCAATCCGAGACCCTTCAGGAAGGTTACACACAGATGGTTCGGGGGAGGTGTGCCCCACTCACACGTGTCAACTCTTCAACCCAACCTCCCTCTTCTTCGACGTAGGATTGCTCCCTCGGGTTCCGACCTTTCTCTGTCCCTACCCCGTCGAAGTCCCCGGCTCTGACTGGGGTGAGAGAATCCTTCTCACATACCAGTCCCCCGGAGGGTATTGACTCCTGTACTAGCTCGGATTCACCAGTGGTGGCATTTTGGCATATTTTCGAATCACGGATCACATCCTTTGCCACAGATGCGACCCTCTTTAGTTTTCCTCCTCCTTCTTCTCTTCCACATAATTAACTCGGGATAGCACAGGCTTCGGGGCTGTACACTCATGAGCGTAATGCCCCATTTCTTGACAACGGTAACAGCGTAGTCTGCTCCGGTCCACTCTCCGTTGTTCAGGTCTGGCATACACAGTTTCAGCAAAAGTTTTCATAAAATCCTCCATCATTTTCTTCATATCCAGAGGTTCAGGTGGAGCAGGGGCTCTCGATAGAGGTGGTCTTGGGGGCCGACTAACAGCCATTTCAGTAGTTCGACTGTCTGGGGTGGGTCTTGTTTCCCCTCGAGCTTAATTAGCGCTTCGGTTATATATCTGTCGAGGAATATACTTGCACTTGACGTCTTTCTTTACCTGTACTGCAGAGATAGTACCGTCCTCCTCCTCGATCTCGATGATCTCGAAGTCATTGTCGGTTGTTTCAGTGTATGTCGGTTGGTGTATTCCCGACATGGAAGCCGTACTGGTATTAGTACTCACACAAACCTTGGTATTCGAGGTTTTCATCTCTACTTTTCCCGCCATGAGGGTCTTCTTTACTGTCCAGCACTCAATCCCTTCAAAAAGGTCCATCAGGGTAGGATTTCTCCCTTTCCAAGCATCTAAAGCTGCTTGCTGCTGATCTTCATCTCGAAGTCCACTTACGAATTGTGGCAACAAGTCGTTCAGGAAATATTTATCAGAAGGATTGGTTCCCAGCCGCGCCCTCTGTAACAGGGATTTCAACTCATACCCGAAGGCTCGAAATGATTCTTGTGGTTTCTGCGTTCGCTTCTTGAAGAGCATAAAAGGGTCTTCACTCACTAAATTGTACAGCAAAATGCTGGCAATCTCGACTAGCTGTTGGAAAGTACCCCTCTCGAAGTATACTTCGTTCCACTTTTCAACGGCTATCCGGCCTGGGCCATGTTTCAGACACCTGATCAGGTGAGGTAGTGCCTCCTCGGGAGTCCATGCATTGCACCTCGTATCATCAGTGAAGTTCGAGAACCATTCTTTCCAGGTTTTTACACCCTCGTAAATCTTAGGCAGGATGGCTTGCCGCCTAGCTGGGTTATTTGTGCCTACCAATTTTTTACATTGGTTGACGCTCCACTCTCGGATGGTCTCCTCACTGTGTGCAGTGTTTGAAGTATTGGCTGACTGATTCAGCATGTCTTCTAACACACTGCTTCGGGATCTGCGCCTCAAAGTTCCTCCCGTGGCACCTCCAGCCCCTGGAGGGGGTGCAGTTGGTCCTCGGGTAGAACTTGATGCACTACCCCCTACGGCATCTTGGTTCCCTGTGCCCAAAGGTTCGGAATCATCTACAGAATTGTCATCATATGATAACTCAAAGTGGCCCTCCTGTCCACATGCAGTATTGGGTTTGTTCTCTTTATGTGGTAAGTCAGTGGCGACACTGAATCTTATCTGAATCTTATTTTTCAGGTTCAGTTTGTCTGGGTTCATGTGTGGGGTCATAGACGCCATCGTTCCGAACATGGACATCGGCATTATCATTTACGAATGGATCGTAACGATCTGGCTTCTTTTAAGCTTCGGCTGGTGTTGATGTCGCCAAAGGTTTAGTTCCTTTTATGAAAGTAGCGTCGGAAGGTATGTCATTATTAGTCATTTCCTGGTGGTAAAGTATATCTAGTTGTGTTACTGATACACTTGTGTCCGTTTCGAATGATTTATCTTCTTCCTCGGGGCATGTTCTGGCAGTTTGATCACTGTTCTCTATTCCCGACACATATGTATCAAGAGCTGTCTTTCGTTTTGTCAGGTTGGCTATTTCGAGGCATAGTTCTTGTTGCTTCAAGAATAGATCTTGATTGCTATCTTTCATGGACTCCATTACATCCTCGTTTTTCAAGATGCATTGATCTCGGATCTCTAGCAGCTTATTTGCCTCGTATTTATACTGTTCCATTTCGGCTCTTATTTGCTCAGCCTCTTTTTTTAGTTCGAAATTCTTGATGGTGGAAGTAGCTTCCTGTTCCTCTAGATCAACTTTTTGTCTAAGTTTTTCATTTTCCCACTCAGCTTTAGCAAGTTCGAGTTTCCTTTGGATGACATATGTCTGTCGTTCGAGGTCACGATTGATTTGCTCTTTTAATCATTTATCGGTTTCATACTGGTGACATTGTTTCTCCAGATTCCTATGTCTCAGAACTTTTTGTTCGGAGTGTTCTAACTTTGGTAAACCTTGGTATAGGCGAACTTTATTCATGGCATCGACGCTCAACTTGGCCTGTTCGCGCAAGTATTCTGCTGCTGACTCAGTGATTTTCT
Source organism: Acholoe squamosa (assembly GCA_949317995.1). NCBI lineage: Eukaryota > Metazoa > Annelida > Polychaeta > Phyllodocida > Polynoidae > Acholoe > Acholoe squamosa. The sequence goes on from OX439038.1 coordinate 57,415,276, forward strand.
TCAAACCTCCTATGTCGAATATCGAGACGTCTACGTCATCTAAGGATCGACGGGGGTTCGCTGTTCTCGTTTCTGCTCGAGCCGAGGCTGCTCGTTGAGCATCCAGAGTCATCATCATAATTGGTGTCGATCTTTCTGTGGAATCGGTACTTAATCTGTATGTATAATTCATGACTGGAGTGGGCATCTCTTCGGATTTGAGGTCTCGAACTACCTTCTCTACCTTGGGTTCAATTATAGAGGTATACCCCTTCATTTGGATTCGGCTTAAATCGTCGGCATGAGTAGTGTCATTCGATGTGGATCCCGAGATACTCGATCTTTCATCTCGAGATCCATCGTGCTCGTGTGCGGCCTCCAGGGCCGCGCACTAACACCAAGAACTGGTCACGGCACCAGTGTAATGGTTCGAATCAATGTCTTGACCAGTTCGAAGTAAAGACCAGACAAGGGATCTCGGGTTAATGCAACTGGCACATATTTATTACGGTATATGGTTTACATCTACCTGGAAGTGTACTGCTTAACTGTAATGTAAGCTCCGTCGACAGCTAGAGCCAGACTAACGCCTTCCCCGGCCCCAGGTAGGAGCTGAGACGAGGCGAACAGTGCTGCCACCCCACAGAGACCAGGGGTCGAGGAGACCTCTAGCGACTACCGGTGATGGGCACACCGCTCGAGACGCCCTCTCGAGGGAGACGCTCACACTATATCACGATCTACGAGCCCCTACACTTGCTTGGTAAATCGTTTTATAACCTCAAAAGTCGCCAGTAAATCTGCAATGGTCGCCATATTGGATCTTGGTTCAGAGATATCGGCACACTTCTAGTGGTTATTGATAAGGGAAATCTCCCTACGACTGCAGATCTAAATGGTACTCCCCATGGGCTTCAGGTCATATGTTAAGATCTGACTGGTAGTTTCAGAGAGACTTTAAAAATGTACCTCTGAAAGGATCTGCTTGGAGATTGCAAGATTTGTTTGACGTTGCTATTATCATGCGCCACTAAATTATGCAACTGTAATGTAAAACACCAGGGGGCAGCATCTTCAGTTGAGATGCTCTGAGGGATGCCCCCTCGTAGTCCCTTTCCTCCAAAATTTGCCCTTAACCAAACTATGTTCTAGAAGCTCACTCTATACTGCTCTGGTATTATAAGGGGGTGCCCAAAAGAGCTCCATGCACCATGGCAATTGGCTGGCTGTATGGTCCCAGTCTTTAACATATTGTCCACTTAAGCCCAGAAATGAGGGACAGGCAACTAGAAGGCTATCCCAAGGAAGATGTGCGTCAGATGTGTCCAACTATTAGCCTGATGCCATTCACCCATCCTGCCTCCTGAGAATGTGCCCAGGCAACTGACTAGATAGTGTATACCTCCAACTGCCTAAGTTGGTAAGGCATGCCAGTAAATGGAGGGAGAGAATTTGAGGATAGACAAAGGCTCAAAGACATATAAGGTGGGGGCAGAAGAGCCAGCTTAGTTGATCTATCCTAGGAGGGAATAGTCATATAGCAACCAGTAGTGAGGGATAATTCAAAGAGTCACCTGAAAAGCACACTACCCCAGCAGGGAGCCACAGAACAGACAAATGAGGAGCATTCAGAGAAGTTTGCGAAAACTGCAGGAGGAATACTAAGGAGGCTGCTGATAACTTAGAGGTAGAGGTTAGAGGTAAACCACTAGAAGCTGGGTGGTCAGTTGTTGCACAGCAGTCTTTGCTGAAAAAAGTCCTGGTGAAGGTCGAGATTCAATGGGCCTGGACCCCCTGGCTGGACCAGGATGGTGAAAGAGCTGGAACAGAACATGGCCTTCTCAATCATTCCAAATCAATTTTGTCAACCATCACCATTTCAACATCAGATCAACAGTTGACATATCGATGCTGAAATATTGTTTACAATTCAACATTGATTCAACATTGATCTGTCATGTCAAATCAATGATACCGATTTCAATGTTGATTCAACATTAACATGTCAACAAAGAATTGCCTAACTACTACATGTATCAGTGTTATTTCAACTTTTGAAACAATATTGAATCAACATAGAAACACAAATGTTGAATCAGCACTTATGATTTGATGTTGAATCACAGTTGATTTGATTATGTTGTGTCAACTTTCAAATTCGATCATATCTAAACCAAGAATCAACTGTTCATCTGCAAAAATTGTTTCAATGTTGAATCAACATTAATGTGCCCACTGGGTCCTTCGATGCTGAGCTGCAGTATCATATGAGCAAGTGGCTAATCAGTGTGCTAGGTTGCAGTGAATGTGTTCACCTTTAGGAGAGGTCCTACTCTGACAAGGTGCGGGGAGAGACCACTCCTGACCAGTGGTGTAGAACATTAATCAAAACTGATCGATCAACCCTGATTAACCAGTATCCTACACTGATTTACAAAGGTAAATAGAATTACTCTGCAATAGAATTACTCTAAAACAAAGTTGACTATATAAATTCTGCTGCGTGGGAGGGGGAGGTGTGGCCATGTCCTCAGTTTGCTTCCACACACTGTGTGGAGTATATCTTAGACTACGTCCCAAGTTTGCCTATACATGCTGTGTCTCAGACTAAGTCTTCTATTTTTAACACACATTGTATGGCTTTGTCCTCAGTTTAACTACACATACTGCATGGAGTATATCTAAGACTAAGTCCCCAGTTTGCCTACACATGTTGTGTCTCAGACCAAGTCCTCTTTTTGCATAGACACACTGTGGGGCCATGTCCCCAATTTGTCTACACACACTGTATGGACCTTAACTAAGACCAAGTCCTCTATTGGCATACACTATATGGCCATGTTCTCAGTTTTCATACACACACTGTGTGGAGTGCAGTCTATAAGAAAAGTTTTTCCACTCGCAGGCCATTTGGTCCTGAAGATCTCATCATTCCCCAGGACTGAATACCTCAAGATTATTTTTGTTGAGAAATGAATAATAAAAAAACAGCATTAAATAACTATTTTAACCATTTAACTCTTCAAAATTTAAATAAAAGTAACTGCTTTTGTTTTAGGCAGTAAAAACCTTAATAATGGTCCGATTTGCATGCCGTAAAAAACAAAATGTAGCCCAAGGTCCCATAAATACAGCCAGACATTCCAAATGTCTGACAAGTTTTTGTATTGACTGGGAATGTATCCAAGACCATGTCCTCTATTTGCATACACACACTGTGTGGCCATGTCTTCAGTTTGCCTACACAAACTGTGTGCAGTGTATCTAACGCCATGTCCTCTATTTGCATACACACACTGTGTGGGAATGTCCTCAATTTGCCTACACACACTGTGTGGAATGAATCTAAGACCAAGTCCTCTATTTGCCAACACACACAGTGTGATCATGTCCTCAGTCTGCCTACACACACTGTGTGGAGTGTATCTAAGGCCAAGTCCTCTATTTGCCTACACACACTGTGTGGCCATGTCCTCAGTTTGCCTACACACACTGTGTGGAGTGTATCTAAGGCCAAGTCCTCTATTTGCCTACACACACTGTGTGGCCATGTCATCAGTTTGCCTACACACAGTGTGCAGGTGTGTGAAGTGTATCTAAGACCAAGTCCTCTATTTGCATACACACACTGTGTGGAGTGTATCTTAGACCAAGTCCTCTATTTGCCTACACACACTGTGTGGTCATGTCCTCAGTTTGCCTACACACACTGTGTGGAGTGTATCTAAGACCAAGTCCTCTATTTGCATACACACACTGTGTGGAGTATATCTAAGGCCAAGTCCTCTATTTGCCTACACACACTGTGTGGTCATGTCCTCAGCTTGCCTACACACAGTATGTGGAGTGTATCTAAGGCCAAGTCCTCTATTTGCCAACACACACAGTGTGGTCATGTCCTCAGTTTGCCTACACACAGTGTGTGGAGTATATCTAAGACCAAGTCCTCTATTTGCATATACACACTGTTTGGCCATGTCCTCAGCTTGCCTACACACACTGTGTGGAGTGTATCTAAGACCAAGTCCTCTATTTGCATACACACACTGTGTCGAGTGTATCTTATACCAAGTCCTCTATTTGCCTACACACACTGTGTGGTCGTGTCCTCAGTTTGCCTACACACACTGTGTGGAGTGAATCTAAGACCAAGTCCTCTATTTGCATACACACACTGTGTGGAGTGTATCTTATACGAAGTCCTCTATTTGCCTACACACATTGTGTGGTCGTGTCCTCAGTTTGCCTACACACACTGTGTGGAATGTATCTAAGATCAAGTCCTCTATTTGCATACACACACTGTGTGGAGTGTATCTTATACCAAGTCCTCTATTTGCCTACACACACTGTGTGGTCATGTCCTTGGCTTGCCTACACACAGTGTGTGAAGTGTATCTAAAACTATATCCTCTATTTGCATATACACACTGTGTGGAGTGTATCTTAGACCAAGTTCTCTATTTGCCTACACACACTGTGTGGCCATGTCCTCAGTTTGCCTACACACACTGTGTGGAGTGAATCTACGACCAAGTCCTCTATTTGCCAACACACACAGTGTGGTCATGTCCTCAGTTTGCCTACACACACTGTGTGGAGTGTATCTAAGACCAAGTCCTCTATTTGCATACTCATTCTGTGTACTAATGTCCTCAGTTTGCCTACACACACTGTGTGGAGTGTATCTAAGCCAAGTCCTCTATTTGCATACACACAATGTGTGGTCATGTCCTCGGTTTGCCTAAACACTGTGTGGAGTTTGAGTCCTCAATTCGTTTGAGCACACAGCTAGAAAATGATGTCTTGTCCTTGTTTAAATGTGTCTATTCTTCGTAAATAGACTGAATGCTCTTGTATAGGGGTAGAAAAGTATCAAGACCTCAGTTTGTTTACACTCTTTGCATTTGACCATACCCAAGAGAAAGTCCCTTAGGCATCAGTTTGCAAGCACACACTGTGAAGTCATGTCCTCACTTTGTAGACACACAGGGTCTATTAAGGAAATTCCTCAGTTTGCAGGCACACAGATTCAATATCTGGCTCAAATTTGTGACAATTTTTATGCAAATACACTGGATTAATCCCTAAGAGGTCAAAAATGGCAATAAAGCTAATTAGGCAATACACCCAGATCACTGGGTGAACTGGGGACACACAGATCTCTCAGTGTGCAAAACAAATTGGGGACTTTTACACACAGGCAAAAATTCACAAAAAATAGCTCTTACTTTTTACACACAGCACAAGTTGCTCCGGGCCAAATTGGGGACATTTTGTTGACACACTAGAAATCATGTTCATAACCATTTTTCAAGGTCATTTGTGATACCCAAACCCATTGCCCCCCTTTTCTCAAGGTCATGCGAAGTGAGCCGTCCCCGGTTCGCAAGATGTCCCCAGTTTGTAGGTGTGTGTTCCCATGAATGTCCCCAATTTGCTGGTTACACCAACTCACACACACACACACACACACACAAAATCGGTCCGATTTTGCTAGGGTCTGTCGGGTAACTGGAAACAAACCTTTTTTTTTGGCCTGAACAGAAAAGTATTTTTAGATCTTAAAAAATGAATGTCGTACCAAAACTTTATCGATATTCTTTGATTTCAGGAGTCCAAGATGCCAAAGGACTTGGAGAATACTGCCCATATGACGTGTGGCGCTCTGAATAACCCAAACACACGGCCCACAATTATATTTATTGACGCTTTAAATCAGGTAAAAAGCAACTAAGCTCACTTAATATTATCAAACCGACTTTGTATTAAAACTTATAACTTTCAATCAGGGGCGGATCCAGAAATCCATTTTGGGAAAAGAACTACATCAATGATTTTCTTTTGTGAATGGAAAAGGAAGGATGGGGGGGGGGGGGGTCTGGCCAGGCACCCCCTCCGAACCTGCAGCTTCCTGATTCATCCCAAAAGTCTGCATGCTCACATTATTAAACAAGTCTAACATGCTCGATCAAAGTCAGATTTCTCCATTTCTCTGCAATGGTGCTAGTACATTCTATGGTTTTCACATTTCAGTTTGATAGTGACAATATGGCGGAGGTTGTAAATTGGGTACCACGGAAACTGGCCCCACAGATTCGGTGTATCTTCTCAATGATCCCAGACACTCCTCATCACAGGGCCTTCATGAAGAGGGAGCCCATCCCCAGAATCCTACAGGTCACTCCACTAGACCATAAGACCAAAGAGGTAACCATGCTCATAGATTGTTTTTGTTTTGTTTTTTGTTTTTTTTTTCACAAAGTCCTTTTTTCATATCTATACTACTAACACCTTGGATGTCATTTCTCAATTTCCACCTAGTGAAACCTGAGCTGTGTGTTCCCTGTTTTTACACCAAAGTGTACTCCCGACCGTCCACACAACTATTCGTTTGAAATCATTCTTTGATAATTATTAAGGGATCATGGTCAATATTTAGCAACATGAATAGTGTGGGGAGGGGGGATGTTTATCTTTTTCATGGACACAGTCGTCTTTATTTATACCCTCTCCCAATTCATATTTTCCCCATTATCGACTCTTACAAAGGTCCTATGGACATTTTATTTTTCTTGGCCGTCATTGCATTGCCGATGATTCCATTCGGCGGCACTGCCTTGGCGCATCATACCGATCCTTATGGACTGTATCCTCTCCATAACCTCGCCACTATACATAAATGTAGTATGCGGCCCTTGAAAAATTAAACTCAAAGAAGGGCTACCCATCACTTATAGCACTGTACCTATATATTGCCAGACTATAGTAACAGAGATGCTGGGCAAGTACAATAAGCGGTTAGACGGTGAGCAGCTGGAGACTCTGCTCAGTAAGAGCAGCTCGGACAACCCACTATGGCTCTCTATAGCAGTGGAGGAACTCAGGGTCTTCGGACAGTTTCGTAAGGTCCTGGACAAAATCAACATGCTCGCAGATGGGCTATTGGAGTGAGTGCCATTTTTTTCTTAGGCCCTATATTGAATTTCTTTATGTGTATGTTCCACTATCTGACAACAAAGGTATTCCTACTTGGTAGAAGTCAGATATATATTCACTTTGAATCTCGGTATGGATAAAAAGACAAAAACAAAATGAATGAGTGAGTGTTCATCGTTATATCGAGAAGTCCCCTCTCAAATGCATCATCTCCCCATCCTTCATATAACATTCTTTAGCATTTGGGCTCAAAATACCCAATGTATAATGATACTGAAAAAAGTTTAACGATTGCAAAACAGAAGGCTTCCTAGTAGGTTCATAATCAGATAATCTGATAATAGAGAATGATGTCAAGACTTGCTATTTTCATTATGTCAGGTTGGAGATCCAGATCATAGAGCGGTTTGAGCAGGAGGCGGGTACCAACCTCATCATTGCTACCCTGTGTATGATGGAGGTGTCCAGTCACGGCCTGCTGGAGACGGAGCTGCTCGGCCTGCTGGCCGACGAGGAGCACCTCATCATGCCTGAGGCAGACAAGGACGCTGATACAGAAAAAGGTGAGCTGCTCTCACTAGTCATAGCTCCTGGCATGGGTGCACGGTTCTTATACATATTGTGGGCGTTAGGCAAACTAGACTGGTGATCAACTTTCATTATCTCTTATAGATATGAACAGAGCCCATTTGAGAACTATTTTGAAGAAAGTTAGTTAGTGGACCCTTGTTAATGGATAATTTAGTTAATATTGACCTTGTTTGAGGGGTAACTTGGAGAGAATTCACCCTTGTTATGGACATTTTGATTTGAGTAAAAATACATGTACACTCTTTGTGAGGGCAATTTGTTTGATAATCCAATCACATGAAATCATAATATTATGTAGGCATACACTCATCGCTTATAAGTCCCACTATACATGTCTCCTTCTAAGAATAAAAGGCCATGTCGAAATACTGACCGATTTCGTGGCTATAAAATAACATTATCTATTGAATTATAAACTTAATTTCCAAATTCATTTGCAGGAGATGCCTCTGAGAAGGCACCTTCATCTGGCCAGACTAGGCTGCCAGCACAAAAGTGGGCAGAGGTGTACAGAAACCTGAAACCATTCCTGAGACCATTCGGAGAGAGTGGTGAAGGTCGGCTTGACTTCTATCACCGCTCCCTGAGCAAAGCTGTTAGGAAAAAGTGAGTCTTTTTTTTTCAAGTTGTTACAATACTCAAAATACAAGGGTCATCATTACATGAAGTAGTATATTTGAAGATTGTTTGGTCAAAAATTCCACATGTTACAATTGTTCAGATTAGGGGTCGCATAGATGTCAACCCTTTCCAAAAGGGTGGGGGTGGTTAAAATCCGACATAACATCCGAGCCTCCTATTAAGAAATAATAATTTGGAGCACTCATTATGATGTATAGGAATTATGTCATCCTTCTTTTTGATCGGTCGGTCTGTAGGTACTTCAAGGATGAGGAGGGGAATGACATAATAGAGGTCTACAACTGGTGGCACGGGAAACTAGTCACATTCTTTGAACAGACGAGCGACTTTGGAAGGCAGGTTGAGGTAATCTAAGAAAAAATTATGTAGAAAATCTTTTTTAAAGTTCTTTTCCTTTTATTAATGGCGAATGATAACTTCCAACATGTAAATGACTGTTCTGGTGGAACAAAAAATGCATGACGTAATTTTCAAAAGGGTGACTTTTCATAGTCAATTCCGAAGTAAATCTCATTGGATGCTATACAAAAATGAGACATATGTTCATCTACTGATCCTTGTCGTATATTTCCCTGTAGGAGTATCCAGTACACCTTGTTGCTACAAAAAATCACACACGTTTAGAGAAGTTCCTAACCAACTGGGCTGTGTTTGATGCTTTGTTCGACGAGGAATACAGTTCCCGACTTGTCAACCTTTGGAGAACAGTGAGTTATCTTTCAATAACATTTTTTCTAGGGAGAGTTGTCTTTCAAAAAGCATTCTTCGAGGGAGAAACGGATCGTGTCTGCCTCCTTTGAAACAATACCACTCAAATGTGGAGGAAATAGGACTCGTGTTGACCTCATTAATCACCATAAGCAAAATAATTTGTGATACAATAGTTCTAATTCCTTGTCTCTTCTTTCAGAGTGTCGGCTTTGACCGTATGGAAGAATGCTACATGACAGAGCTGAGGAACTTCACCAATTCTGGCACAAATAGTAAAGACGCCATCAACAAGAGGACAATCGTCATGGCAAAGTTCTTGTAAGTACTATATCATTCATGTGTTTTCACTAATCAAAGCACTCCAACCTTAGCGCAGTTAAGTGTTTCTGACCAAGAATTTAGCTTATCAGTTTTTATTTTCTTTTTTTCTTTTTGAGCCATTGGACCAACATGAAATGGAAAAATAATAACACAGTAATAGTAGCATAATTTACAATATAATAATATATAGGGGAAATAGTCGGTAGAAGGGTAATATGTATGTATTAAAAATGGGTGTGCTGTTGTGCTGTGAAATATTATAAGATGGGTATATAACCATGGTGAACCTTTCTAACCCAAATCAGATTACATGAGTCACAATAACCAAAGGAAAATCATTCTTTGATCCCATACGTCTCTAGAAATGATTTCGCAATTCTGGTCTACGTCCATTGCATCTACCAAGCACCTAACATGGAGAGCATGTGGATTTCTCTCAAAACAATACCCTTTATGTGTTACATGTCATGACCTGCTGACAGTTCAGGGGCAGATGCGAGGTAGAATTTTAACGAAAAAGGAAATGAAATGAATTTCAAGCAGGTGGATAGCATGACGCGCATTTTTCGAATACGTAGCTGTTTAATGGATCAATGAATTCTCAAAATCCTGGAGCCGTCATCGGGCAGCAAATAGGGTATGTACAACTTTCACAGTCTGCTTTGGCAGGGTGGGCCTCCTTATGATCCCACTCTTTTGATAAACTTGTATCTAGTAGATTAGCACCTGGTCTATAATGTTTACAATGATTGTCCTGTCTTTGATAGAGTTATATAGAATCTGATGTTTAAGTTTTTATTTGGAGCACATTTTTGGTGACAAACTTTTGGTGGTGGGTCATTCCGGATGTGAAATTACTGGAGGAGCAGGGAGGGGGGCTCTGATGGAAGGTGTCAATTTTCGGGGTAGGGATTCAGTTCAACTTTTTTTATGTGGCCTTATTTGATTATTATAAGGATTTAAATCATCAACTCATTGCATGGCAGAGAGTTTCACACAATGAATAACTTTCATATATCAAGTGGTCAACTCGAGACCAACATTTTAAGAGTACACTTTGTACAGTTGATCCTGAACATATTATATATTTGTGCTTGTAAATGCTATGACTATATGTCATACATGTACGATAAAGGTATACCAGATCTCCTGTCTTATAGAGCCATCAATGTACAATCACCGAAACTCAAAATCCTATACCATTCTTCACAGTATACAAGCTATACAAAAACTAATAATCATAGTGCCTATAATACCAACTCTACCCTTACCCTAACCCTGTACCTCTTAGATAAGCATAGATCTGTTTTATGATATTTGCAGCAATTGTTCTTTCATTGATAAAATTCTATTGTACTATATGATAGACTTTTGAAGTTCTTAATTGGAACACATGTTTTGGCAACAAATATTGGTGATAAGTAATTTACTATGTGTTATTCCCTAGGCTAAGCTGTGGGGGGGGGATGGTCTGAAGAAAGGCGTAAAATTCTTGAGATGAGACTTCAAGGAGGTGGGCTGCCTGAATTCTATACAAAGGTGTCTGACTAAATGTAGTGGTCCGATTGATTTATAAACACAAATGTAAGATCAAAGAAAATAAAGCCCATAAAGCTCAGAAAAAATGCTTTGTAATTTTAAGAGAGTGGTCTATGTGACTCTTAAAAAGTAATGAATGACCAGTCTAACTTAGGTATCTTTCTCCCCAGTGTATGGAGTAAAATATGTAGATAGAATATCAATAGGCATTTGACAGATCATCTGTATCTGAATGTTGTCAAATTCCTCCCAAGAAGGGAGTGGCGTGACATGATGTCACATAAACCACCACTCACACACTATTTTGGTCTACTAGTTATTTACCTCTGAATTCCTTCACTATATAATTTTCGTAAACACAATTTATTCATCAAGGGACCACCAATGATGGTTTACATGTTGTCAAGTAAACCACTTAACCCATAACAAGTCAATGGGAAGTGAATTTTAGGCCTTTATTATGTTAAAACAGTAAATAGTTATATTACCAATTTACCAAACAGTAGGACCTGGTAAAGGTTCCAAAATGATCCATTGAAACCTGAAAAAACGAAATTAGTTTTTCATGTTTTCTGCCCACCCCCCTTAAATGCAAGACTTTAAACCTGAAATGCACCTTATAGTCTTGTATAAACATGTGTAGGCCTCAACTCTAAAATGACTCAATACTCAATCTATTTTTAGTTCAATGCACAACCAGCAAATTCTAGTACAGCTACCTGGAGATGGGCTTAATTCTGAGGTTGTCAGATAAGATAAGTCTGACAAGTTAATGATAAGAGCCATTATCTATTCCAGAGAGAACTGTGAACCCGTAGAGAGCAAAATGAGCAAAAGGCACTTTGTTTTTACGAAAATTATTTCTGTTTTTGAGCTCATATAATCCCCATCACCCAGCAGAGGCATTTTTTCCAAAGAGTCCCACAGTGAGTAAATGATGCCTCTATCATTTAGGTTATTGAGGTAATTCCCACCAAGGTATCATTCAGTCTCCACTACCAATAGCAAGCCCTAATCCAAAACTCCCTCTATGATACTTCATTAAATGGAGTACTATGTTATACCGTAAATTCTCTTGTATAAGCCACAGCTTATACCAAAATCCAAATCCAAATTAGGCTTATAGGATCAGCCAAAAGAAGGGGTGTGGCTTATAGGAGGGTATTTGGCACTATAGAACAGTACTAAGACTACAATTATCAAGCAAAAGAAGTGGCCTTTTATAGCCCCCTCTAAAGTCGGGTGTGTGGCTTATACGAGGGTTCAGCTTTCACAAGAGAATTTACGGTAGTAAGAAAATGGTTTAATGTACATAACTCTTACATGGGACATGAATTTGACACATGCATTTTAGAGTTGATTATGTTACTATAAGATTATTAACTAGGGACTTTGTATATCTTCAGTGTTATAAGGATGCTGAAGAGATGCTTCTATGGACAGTGGGAAAGATACATCACTCAATGACACAGGTCTACCTCAACATAGGAGTATATTACGAGGACCATGGAAATTACACAGAAGCCTTCATCTACTTTTACAAGTACTATCAACTGATAGTGGAACTATATGGAAAAGAACACAGTCACTCATCGAGCCATAGAGACTCTTCGGGAGCCCCTGTATGCCCATTATTGCCGCCAAAAGGGCATCGATGTCCCTTAGCTTGCAGTAGGTGGTGGTGAGTCCAACTAAAGCTCATAAAAGGTGAGAGGTCATACAAGGTCAGAAATATAGAGCATATGAGGTGAGTGCTGGGCCACCTTCAAGGTCGGGAATAGAGCTGAGAAAACGTGAGGAGCAAGCTTGAAGACTCCATCAGTGTTTCTCATTTGGAGTCCACAGTTATGTCCACATAGAGCTGTAACATTAAGACTGCACAACAGGATGAATACAATGTTATGATGTTCAGATTTCAGAGGAGCTCTACTGTATGAGCAGGACATAAGGAAAATTAAATGAACTTATTTATTTTATCAGTGGAGCCTGAGTGGAGAAGGGAAGAAAAGGTTATAGATTATATTTGTTTCATGAATGTATAGTCGTCTTAGTGTAAAACATTATGGGCAGCTACTTCTTCGAGCTTGCTCCATATTAAACATTATGATACTGATTATATCTCCAAGATTATCTGAGGGCTTTTTTTTGTATATTCAATTGTTAATAAACATCTTTCAATGACAGCCAATGTGTCTGTTATATAGCATGGATCAGTGTTAAAAGTAATGGAAATAAGTAATCTTTGAGTTAATTGAAGCAATAACATTCACATACCAATGAGGACATTTTTTCTTTTGAATATAAAACCTTTGACAAGTAAGATGACATATCAATAAAAACAGCATGAATGATATTATCATACATGTATTCTAAAAGTATGGTCCTACATTGTAGATTCCTGATAAATAACTAGTAACTCTGGTCAGTGAATTCATACTAATTATCCATCCAGTTTGTACTATATATATATATATATATATATATATATATATATATATATATATATATATATATATATAAGTTAATTATGTTCGCTTGGGAATATAATAATAATAATAAATATTATAATAATATTATAATAATATACAAGTGGAATAAGGAAGGAGACAATGGGTTTGGTGAGAATTGACTTAGTCAATATCAATTCTGTACATGCCTTTATTAAATAAGACAATAAATTAACAATAATAACTAGCAATATATAGAATAACAATATAATACAATAAATAGCAATATACATATAATACAATATCACAGTAAAAGTTAAAATTTCTGGCACCACCCAGCGTGGTGTGTGCCGCTCGAAGGATATACGCCAACTGATGGTTAATTTGGATCCCGCAGCTTTTATAGGTGCTAAATGTTTTCCATGACGTCATACATATACATGCGCGCCCTGGAGGAGAAGTAGTACCAACCGCTGCACATATTAATTATATATATATACACGGGTGTATATAGTCCCATATATATATATCTAACGATTTCAGCTTGGACAGTGCTCTTTTCTTATAACTCAGGGTTTATTATCTAGCCATAACGCACTCTGAGACTTTTTGTTCGTCTTCAAGAAGGTGCTGGTTTCAACCTGGACATGTTAATAAATTGGTGATATATACAAAGTCAACTACGCCATTGATTTCCTGTTAAAACCGTTCAGGATTCACTGGGGAATCGATCCCCGGCCACTGTGGCAGGAGACGAGCTCGCTGTCCACTATACCAAGCTGACCGGTGGTAGAAACTACTGCACATGGAGGATTTGAAAAAGTTTTCCGACATACCTGATGTTTACACACCTCGTTAGCATAGAATCCAATGGTGGAAGGTGGAGTTATTGACAGAGAAACATCCTTAGATATCCTAGATGAACATGGCATGCCTAATTTCTCCATTTTCTTCGAAATAAATAAGAATCCAATGATTTTCCATAGCGATACGTCTCGGCACCCGCCATTGCGGCTTGCTGACCTTTGACCCGTAAGTGTGTCACGCGCCGACATCCGGTCTACTCTTACAGTGTCAACACGGCCTGGCTTGGTTTTCGGTTTGATTTATAAAGAATCTGTTGGCTTTTGGACTCTATAGAGACCAGAATGGCAATGAAACATCGCGAGAATAATCCTTGGCACCATGTAGTAAAGAATAGATAGGTTAAAAGGTTAATGTCATAACATTTCAACGTAAGAAATTGATTATCCACATTCCGGGGCCCTGCGGCGAAGTGGCCCAGCAATATGGATAAGAAATCACAGGAACACTTTCGCTGACAACATGACGAGGATTATTTCTATCGCTCGGCCGAACAAAATGTCTTCTCCTGGATTTATTATGGGGTTATAAGGTAAAAAATTAATACAAAATGGAGACAAATGTTAGATAAACGCCTTAATCAAGTTATGAGCCAGCACTTGTGGGTCTATGGTTCAATATTCCACTCCCCGCTGCGCGGGTCATGGATTATTGAACCATAGACCCACGCGTGCTGTCTCATAACATTGATTAAACGCTACACTTGTGGGTCTATGGTTCAATATTCCACTCCCCGCTGCACGGGTCGTGGAATATTGAACCATAGACATAACCATAGTCATAAATGATATGACATACACATTCAAAGTCCTCTTCAGCTCGACCAAAACAATATCACCTTAAACAGTCTCTGTCTTAACTGTCATAACTGCACTTGTTGGCTGCGGGTACTTTAACATAGAATGTAATAGATCATATTCTGCTTGTATTGGAATACCCTATCCCTCCGTCTGTTTTTTTACAAAAAGATATACCATAAACTACAACTTGCCTTTAGCCTACTAAAGATATGGCTGAAGTCACTACTTATTAAAAGAACAAATTACCTTTGGTAGAACCAAAACAATTTCATGTGTTTACATTGGTAAAATTAACCATAATTCTATAGATAGTGTCTATTGGATTGCCCTGCAGCTATGTCAGGCATGATTGGTAACTGTATAAACCTTTCAATTGGTGGTTAAAGTGGATTATAACCCACCCTGTTGGTTGTCAGTAGGGCTCCCAACATGTTTCTAGTGAGAGAAATAGAGCATAGTCACCATTGGTCCTTACCGAGCAATTTGGTGTCATTCTGACTCACTCTGTTTAAGTACTCACACTGGTGCTGTATGGAAAATAAACGTGTCACCAGGTGTGACTGATGACCCAAACTGACACATAGTGACACATGCATTATGACACAGTCTCACTCACCTTGCCACATGCATTACAACTCAGTCTGACCAGGGCTGACACATGTCATGGTACATCCACACACATACTGACACCCAGGCTATAATGTATACTGACTCATACTGACACATGCGTCATGATTTTCCCCTGGGATAGGGGTGGGGGGAAGAGGAATTTGGGATATTTATTCAGAGTCAATGTCACCAATTGAGCTGCATATTCATGCCCACTTGAAGTCCATCACCTTAGCCTATAGAGCTGGCCAATCTCGGTCATGAATTATCAGTATCTCATTTCTCTTTGATTATTTGATTTTCTTTCTTTTGTTTGGCAAATCCTGAAAAGCTTCCTTTGTATGATGCTATTGTGCCAATAAAATTGTTAAACTCAAACTCACTCATAGATCCCCTCGGCCCGGACGTATGGATGGACAAAGTTCTTGACGAACACTCTCAGTCCGAATTGTAAATAGGCAGTTAAGACCACTGTACTCCGTACAGGGCAAACTACTGTAGAGTCATTGGATTTGTACTAACAGCAGTTCCTACTGTTTTCTAAAAATAAAAGCAATGTACTGTTAATAGAGTGGCGCAGTCTGACAGTGTAGGCTCTTTAGATATATCATACACATGGTGTTTGGATGTGATCACATAGTTCTTCAATCTTCAAAATATAGGGAATGCAGTGTATGGAAAATTTCCTCATTGTTAATGGAAATGGGTGTTAAATGTACTCGATGTTTTTCGACAAAAAGGGGCCATTTTCTCTCTAGAGGTCCATGGAAGAGGGGGTGATTTTTAGAGGATGGACCGAGCAAGGATGTCACCTCTGTACATGAGTACAAAGACAAGGGGATAAAGAGAAATAAATTGTTTAAGTATGAGCATGTAGTTTGTTCTCCTCAGCCCAGACATACGGATAGATATCGTCAAAAGTCACCTGAATACACCATTTTGCCTCTAGGTTTTCAAAGTTTTCCTGGTAGCCCCCAGCCCCCCTAAACACATAACATATTATTCGTCTGTCCATTTTTTCCCCTCCTCCTTTTCACAACAAAGATATATGATGTCTGATCGCTGACCCCCAACATTCATATTGTTCCGCCACCCCTGCTGTTTATTTTAGGATGTTATGGGTTGAACTATAAACACATTGGTAGGGACCTCAGAAAAATGTCTGATTCATTATATCCTCTATTTTCTTTCTTCATCACGATAGAGCCTGTCAAACAGAGTGAGAATGTTTTGGAATTGTGTTTCTTTCTTTAGAACCTGAGATACTAAATAATTTGTGTCTGGAAAATTGACAATTTTGCCCCTATACATTCCTATTATACAGGTGTCCAGAAGCTGTGACCACTGACCACCAAAGTGGCCTGTGGTCATTGACTAAGCCACATACCCTACCCTGCCCTGCCAACACTGTTGAGGCATGACTGAGTGGCCACCACCCACCCAGCACTGCTCAGTGTGCACACAGGGCTGTATGAGTGTTATTTTACTACACTGTGATAAATTTGCCTAAATTTTTATGGAGACTACATATAAGATTTTGGTGAATCACCTGAATTGAGAAAACAGTGATATCCCCTCAATTGACAGTGTTTCATCCTAAGGTGGTCCACTAACATCTCTTTATGGTGCACAACGTTGTAATGTGTGCTAGGTTTCCAGTGAACCCCAGTGATTCAATGCATTTTAAGGGATTTGTTTTTACTGAGTAGGTTAAGTGCTGTGTACAGGCCCAGTTCCTACAGTGAAAGATGCAGACTTGACAGGAGGACTACCTACATCTCGTGGCCTTGGAGCACTAGAGAGCATCCCCTATTTTGTTGAGACTTTGTACACATATCAAGTACCTAATAGGGCATCTGCAGCCAACAGCAGCAAGAATTTCATACTCTGTGCAAGCTCTGAAAATACCCTACTTACATATACAAAAAGAATGAAAATGTCTTTTCCTCGAGTCAGTGGTGCTTGGTATGGTTGGAAACGCAATTCTTTTTATTGTCTAACCATGCCATTACATAAAAAAGGGTAAAACAAAACACCCATCCACAGGGGAGGTTTGACTACAGTGTCTGGGGGCTCTGGTAAGCAGCTAGTGCACAGAAAGGGGCTGCTCCCATGTACAACACCCACGCAGCACACCTGGTAGATTCCAGAGTACCTAACATTGGTGTTAATTACTGTATTATCATTTTCTAAACCATATTTCTTGCCAAGGGTTCCCAGGAAACAAGGCACATGATTGCCAACACTTGTCAGTTTGGTGAAAATCTGGTGTCATGATAATTCATGTGTAGAACACAGTCAGTGCATCATTACCTTGCTCATAGGCCATGACAGCGCTGTACTGACCAGCCAGTCGGCCAGTGAAGAGTGTTCTCAGTTATACCATTTAAAGAATTTCTGGACAAATCCAGAAAATCTGGCTGTGACTTATATGCGAGGGCACCCTATACACCACAGTGCAGATAGTACTAGGGTAACTGGCAGTTACCCCATCCAACATGAAGGGTCGTATACAAACCAGTGTGTACACCTTTCCTCATTCTATGCTATTACTACACTATTCTACTTCATAATAGTATTACAGAATCTTAGCTGGGGCATGGATACTTCTGGAGACAAGGCCTGGAGTAACTACATTACTTGGATCACATAGAAATCAGCCCAAACTGAAAGTTGGCTACTAGGGGTAACTCCTAATGAAGTTACCCTAGTACTTGTTAATATAAACAAACTGAGTTACCCTAGTACTGATACATCTAGAACCTCTCTATACTACTGTTCTAGACAAAGTCAGCCCAGAATTATAGGTTCAGATGATTGTGCATGTTGTATACCACATACAAAAAACGTAGCATTACTCAAATCAGCAGAGATACTCTGTAATCCCTCCTTTTAGTTCTCTATACATGTACTACATAATAGGATCCGCCATGTTGGATGGGGTAACTATAAGTTACCCTAATACCTTCTGCACTGTGATACACGGGGTATTACACTAATAATCTAATGATCTCATGCTTGAATTTTGACCAGTGTATTGAAGCTGGCAAATCTTCATCTCGTACTCTCATGTGGCCATGCAATACGTAACATGTATATATTAGGTACTCTTGTGACTCATATAATCTATTGTTAATGTAATATGCTCTCACCTTAGGCAACATACGGACATCTAGCCTATAGATATGGAGCCAATATGATTATCCTGATAATGTAAAATGCCACATTTCTTCAAATTAGATATGCTTTAGCTAATTTTATAGTCGTATTTCGTTTGGATTGGACCAGTAAAATGTACATGGTGACATGGGATTTCTTAAAATCGACATGTAACATAAGTGACATATAATGAGACAAAAAGTAGTGTCATGACATAAATTTTGTCCTTTCTTCAATTCAACATAGGTTATACATGTGACACGAGCATTTCTTAAAATCAACGAGTGACATGGGGGATTCCCTAGACTGGCTACAGTCCCTAAGCTCTGGCCCCTCTCCAGTACCATCCAGGCCTGATTCACTATATTATACTTGGAAGCCTTTCACATTATTTTGTTTATCTAGAATCGGAATCAGGAGACTTGAGTAAGTCTAGGGATTCCCCTTCCCGGTACCCTATAGACACTCATTTGGAGGTAACCCACTTCGCTTATGCTCATTTCAGTATCAATACGGTTATCCTGGGAGTCATTTCCCAAATACAACGGATTGGAGGGGCTTGGTACTAATTAAAGGGGCCGCAGAGTTTGCTGGCAGTATGGTTCGGTGAGGGTCCATCCATAGTGTTTGAGAAATAATTCACAGCTAATCTAAATCGAATAGTTTGTACTAAACTATGACGCAGAATCTTTTATAGAATGCGCTATAATATGTAATAGTATAGGAATGCCGGTGCACGTTCTGATTAAAGATGGTTTAGTAGTTAACCCTTTCCTAGATTATAGCGAGCATGAATAGATGTGGATCAACACGGTAAAAGATATGCCCGCGTACCTCCTCGCGGGCATACCTTTTACCGTGTTGATCCACAGATTTTCATACCGAATAACATAATTTCTCTTAACGAAGAAATGTTTTTCATTTATCATGTTTCCAATGCCCTAGAAGGCCTAATTTCCCTGAGATCTGAGATGGTTCTCACCACTGCGATCTAATCGCAGAAATACACAAAAGGGATAATGCTGTTTAATACCATCTGTAATGGAGGAGCTTTCAGAATGAATTACTGGCGGGCCCCCCAAGGATGGGTTGGGAACTAATTTGGGTGGATTTTCTATTTTCCTGTTTTTGTTGTTGTTTTTTTTATGTCTTTAATACACCCTTATAAATGTGTGTTCACATGTGCCATTCTTCAAATGCTTGAGATATGTAGAATGCACATAAAACCAGAAACATTTAATGTTGATATTCAATTCCAGTTACAAAGTTGCATATGTAGAGTGACATTATGTTGTTAACATAGATAAAAGACCCGCCACTAGTACTGCCTGAATGCTTCTGAAAGCAAGATGGTGTTAAGCAGGTCCTCCACTATAAAGCAGATATTTGGGCCGATTTTAAATCGGGAACCATCCGGCACAATCGCGGCCCCTCCAGGAAATATCTAACATGCTAGATAATATTATTTCCGGGTCTGATTTTGTGATGATACATCCAGTATACCTTCTCTCACGTTTAAGATTTAATCCCTTCTTCTCCTACCAGTTAGCCTTTGCTCACACATTTCTCTAGAAATCTTTTTGCAACTCCGGTACAAGTAATACCTCTGCCTCTGCTTCTTTCTCAGTGTTAAATGAATCTCCGCTAGCCTGAATCCAGTTGCTCGCCTAACTGGATTTCTCTCAAACTGCCCCGATCTAAAATATCACTCTCTAAAGGCCCCACAGCGTACCATTGCTAATTAACGACTGACCGTTTTCCCTAAAGCTATGTGTTACATGTCATGAACTGGTGACAGTTCAGGGGAGGATTCGAGGTGGAGGTATGTATAAATTTCAGTCTGCTTTGTCAGGGTGGGTCTCCATATGATCAGGACAAAGTACATTATCACATCTTGTCTCACTAAAGTGATGAAGATCTGGGCATGAAGACATTTTCTTTTCATAGTAGATCCTTAAAATCTATCACGAGTATACTAGGGGTATTGTAAAATGATCCTGCATAATTGTTTTTTTTTCTTAAAATTAATATTGAGATTATAATATCATGGCAACCTTGGAAAGATTATTTGTCATTAAAATGGCGAAAGACTGATACAACATTAAATTTCCTTTAGACCTTAATTCCTTCATAGATTACCTACATATTTCTTTGATAAAGTGAAGGCAGATGTACATCATCGATAAAACCATTCAAATCACCAAACTACAAGTAAAGTGAGAGGCTCATTTCATCACATTTATCTTTCACATATCATGTCAGTCTTTCGCCTATCGTGTCAGTCTTTCACCCATGTCAGTCTTTCGCCCATTCTCATCTGCATCAATTTTGTGACACAAGGTGATTATTAGAAAGTCAGAGATGAAAGCAAAAATGAATCATTAGGGACCTACTTCAATATCAACCAATGTTGTATATCTGATCCCATTGAGTGCTTTCTATCAAGAACTAACACAGTGACTATAATGCTAACCCTACTCTTACCCTAGACGTGTACCACTTAGATAAGTATCAGATCGTTTCTATGATATTTGCATAAGTTGTTTTTAATTGATTAAATTCTACTGTACTTTGTAATAAACTTTTGAACAACAAATACTATTTGGCAACAAATATAGGCGATGGGGTATGCCAGGTGTACGATTGTTGAGATGGGACTTCAAGGAATTGGGTTGCCTGAATTCTATAAAAAGGTATTTGATTAAATGTAGTTTGGTTTAGGTCGTCTGATTGATTTATAATGAGGGATTGTAAAGCTAGCTTATTAAGGGGCAGAGGGTTGACCACTATTTCATATAATCTAGTGGTCAACTTGAGACTAATATCTGATGGTGAATGCTTTACTTAACTATACATATACATACTTCTGGATGAAGGTCCCCCATGTCACATGTCAGATTTATGAAAGCACCTATGTCATGTCACCAATATTTAAGCTCATGTCACATGTCAATCGTGATATATGACTGAGTCGCTAAGTCCAATTTAGTGGTTTAGACCCATATAACATATATTTCAGATTTCAGATCCCTTGTCTTATGGGGCCACCATGCACAATCATCAAATCAGAATCTTCACTTGTTCTTTTACAGGATACAAGCTGGAAGATTAAAGGCAGCAGATGGGTTGTTGAAGAAATCCCTAAAGATAGAAGAAACAGAACTGGGGGCACGACCAGAGCACATGGTGGAACTTTATCAAACCATTGCTCGAAATTCAGATGAGGTAACTATAACTAGCTCACTTGTTTGTAGGTAACCATATGTTGGTGGTATATCAATAACTATTCAGGTTTGAATAATGGTTTAAGATGAAGCCAGTGGCTTAATAGTCAGAAGTGCTATTGCTTTCTATCGTAAACTTTTAGCTTGGAGAGTTGCCTACAAGCACCCTACTGAGCGCTTTCTGGGCTGTTCCCTACATCATATGCTTTATGCCACCTGTGATGCCATCTCGCTCGGCCATGTAGGAAGTGACCCAAAAGAACTACGCTTATTCCTATACTGGGCCCGAACAGTAATTATCGTGAACACCATACTCCATTCCCTACACCTTCAACCCTTTAATTCAGGGCTCTTGATTCATAAATAATTTCATTTATAATTTGACACAAATACATTCAATATATAGAGTCAGTTTCTTGTAAAGTTTTTGTAGGATTACAGGAAATTGACTGTATTTGATGCCTCTTCCAAAACTACCCCAAAATCTACAGCTTTTCAAAGCTGTATGTGATGGATAGTCAATATAATTTACCAATTTGATAATTGGAGACTAATTTTTGAGTCATTATCCAGAGACCCTCTTTTGGTCAGTTGAGAAAAATGTTTAATTTGTCCCATTCAGCTTCCACAAGTATCAACTCCTCATAAAATGGACACAATCCTCATGAAATGGACTCTATATTAGAAGGAGGTATTCAATACAATCAACTGTACATAAGTCAATTTATGCATAGAAATAATTATGTTCTTGAGGGCCAACCTATCAAGAGCTCTTAAGGGTCACTAATGCATTAGGGCATCATGCTCATCATGATGCACTAATGAAGTGCTGGCAAGCACTTTATTGGTGCATCATACTAACTCTCTGGAAGTGTATCAACTTGGTAGGAACAGGATAAATTGTGCACGGTTGATCTCCAAAGGAATAGCTCTTGGGGTTGGATTGATCAAATGAATGCAGTTACTCACCTGGGCTACATAAATTGATGCATCATACCTCATTCCAACAGAAGTGCACAGTGCATACATGTACTACAGCATCATTAACATCTAAATGCCACCTGAATAGAAGACCTTGATCTATTCATTGGATTCTCCAGTTTAAATCCTTAGTCACAGAATTCAATATTGATTCGTTTTGCCTACAGATTCAGAAGATGGAGGGTTATTATGACCAAAGTCAAATCCCCATGATCACTAGCATCATTGGGAATTTTGAGAAGGCAATAGCTATTCGTGAGACATTGACAGGAGATAGGAACAAGGTAGGTATTATAGTGCAAAACAGCACCAAAACCTTCCAATAAATATATTGCTCTGCGTCCTGTATATCAGTTAGCCTTATATTAAGGTGTGCATGCATTGATATGCAGTGATTCAATGGTTAGTCGTATCCAGTAATTTCCAGTCATTGTGTTGGGGTAAACTCTGAGGGTGTCTCAACTACATTTGTGTAGATATTCATGAATGTGTTATATCTGGAATGACATCCTTCAGCACTGGCCATATCTAAAAAACATGATCATGAAAAGAGCCATTATCTATTGCAGATGGAACTTGGTAATATTCTGAACAGGACGTCCTTCTACTACTCAGAGCTAAAGGATGCCAGCTTGGGCGAAGTAATCGAGAATGTCACAAGTCCAGCTGAATGTAAAAAGAGATCCATAGATAGAATAGAGGAGGCAATCAAAATCTTCAAAGAGGTATTTAACTTCCAGTCTACAGGCTCTGAGCAGTGTTATGTCAGACAATATGTGGACCATTGATAAAGAAGCACTTATGATACAGAGGTGTATAGAAAGCACATCTTTTTGGAGGTGGGAGGTGGGGAGGGTTTAATAGCTCAAAAAACCAATCCCATATTATTTGACATATGCCATATCATATGAGTCATCATATTGATTAAATGGAATAAGTGACACAAAATGGGTATATTGTTGTAAAAAAAGTTATGAGAAGGGTAATAACATTAAATTCTATCCTATTCAGCTGAATGACGAGGCTCACGTTGCAGACTGTTTGATCACAAAAGGAGTGTCTTTTGACCGAGGGCAATCTGAACAGCTCAAGGTAGGAGTCAACAAGATCATTCTGTATCTCAATAAAGACCGGTAAATGATGAAGTAGATGATACTTCACTATATATGTCTGAAGCACCGAGGTTGTGCCAGTGAGTAAATCGCCAGTACAACAGCAATTGATGTCTCATACTGATCCCTTCAGTGTGTCTGATTCTTTTTCTAGCAATAGGCAAGATTTCAGACCCTGTGAGTTTCTTGTAAATGTTACATTATGCACCATATCAAGAAAGGGTTATATGGCTTTTTTTTGCACAATATGACCCTAACATGGGACATTATGTATATGGAACAGATGAGTGTGCATTTTAGAGTAGATTACCGAGGATACTTGAAGTAATAACATTGATTCTATCAGATCTCCTAATATTAATGAACTTCTTTTATATCTCCAGTGCTATAAGGAGGCTGAGGAAATGCTTCTACGGACGGTAGGAGAGATACATCACTCAATGACACGGGTCTACCTCAACATAGGAGTATATTATGAGGACCACAGGAATTACTCAGAAGCCTTCAACTACTTCTATAAGTGGTATCAACTAATTGTTGAACTGTATGGAAAAGAACACAGTCGCTCCATCCGGGCCATAGAGACACTTAGAGAGCCCTTGTATGCTCGTTACTGCCGCCAAAAGGGCATCGATGTCCCTGAGCTGGCGGCAGGTGGTAATGAGTCTGACTAGAGGTCACAAAACTTTAGAAGTCATAGATTTACACTGCAGGAGCTACATATGACATGAAAACCATGCAGGAGGATGTATACAATCAATGTAGTGTAAACCACAGCGTAAAGACTATACTTTGCTTTTAGAACTCCTGTTTGGTTTTAGATACTGTTAGGGGAGTTCTACAGTGTGGGCAGGGCAGAGGGAACATAAAAGGAACAATTCATATCACTAGAGGAGGGAGGGGAAAATTAGGTTTTATAGATTATAATATTATTCTTATCATGAATGTATAGCCGTCATTGTGGAAAACTGTTATGGGTATCAACTTCTTGGAGCTTTCTCTATTCATCCTATTGCTTAAGTTGATTGAATTTCTAAGATTATCTGGATTTTTTATTTTGCTACCTCTAAGATTTACCTTGGACTTTATTTTGTAATTTCAATTGTTAATAAACATCTTTAGAAGACAACCATAGTGTCTGTTGTAAGCACGGTTCAGTATCAGGGACTGGAATAAAAGTAAGCTAATGACAATGAGTAATTTTGAGGAAATCATCAAGATTCACATGTCATTGGGGACATACTTTCTTTTGAATGTAAAGCCTTTTGAAAAATAATACAATAGATTTCTATGGGCATAATCTTGTCTGTTCATAACAGATAACCCTCTTATCTGTTCAGAGCAGATAAGCGGGCTGTCTGGCCGATATGTGAGTCAACTGACATACTGATGACCTATACAATATACTTATTAAGACCTGACTGTGTTACCTAAGGGAGTGGTCATTATTTATCAACAGGGGGGGGATGGTGGGTTTTTGCGCGGATGCGCGAAAATTTTTTACGCCTCCCCCTCGATGACAGTCAAAATATTTTGTGCCCCCCCCGTGCCAGAGGCGCGGAGAGTTTTTGCGCCCCTCTTTGATCTATAGTAGCACGCGGGCTTTTTTGCTAAAAAGAGGGTGAATTTTTTAAGCCCCCCCTCAAGAGGGGTCAAAATTTTTTTAGCCCCCCCTCGGGAGGGGTCTGAAAATTTTACGCCCCCCCCCCACAAACCCACCCCCCCCCCGTTGATAAATAATGACCACTCCCTTTAAAGAAGAACCCCTGCCTTATTGTACATCAGTGCACTTGTCAGATAGGGGTACTTCGATGAGGAATATAATCGATCATATTCTTTCTCCTGTGACTCATATAATCTATGGGCAATTGCAACCTAACAATGCAATAGGCAACGCAGGATAAAATTATCTAGCCTAATATGAGGCCCTGAGGATTAACCTGATATTAAAAGATACCATACTTCTTAAAAGTAAATGTTCTATACAGATAGTTCATCTTACATTATAAAATGTGTCAGCATACATACACTCATTTGGAGATAACCCACTTGGCCAACTAAGAATGCAGACTTTGGCAACTTGCTGCTTATTATGAAAACGATTAAATACTTCATTTTCCAAACACTATGGATTGGAGGTGCCAAGTACGCATTGAAGGGGTCATAGGGCTTGTCAGGGGCTGGCACACTGAAAAAAAAAATCTTACACTCTTGAGTCTGGATCCAGACTATGACAATGTCGCCAAAATGAGTATGATTTGAGACTCAGCTTGATCCTGGGATGATACTCCGGCAGAGCCAGTGTATCACCCCAGGATCAGCCTCATGATCTGCCAGAGTATCACCCAAGGATCAGGCTGAGTCTCAAAACATACTCCTTTTGGCGACAGTTTGGATCCAGACTCAAGTGAGTAAGAATTCTTTTCAGTGCAGTCTTAGTGAAATGCTTTACACCATGCAGGATAATTGGGTTTGGTGGAAGACCTCTATTTTTCCATCGGAGACTGTCGGGAAGCATCGGAAACGCATCTCTGTCAGTCCCGATAGGTGCCCCATAATTTCTAACTGGTTTGATATTATTGGGTAACTGTTGGGCTTCCATGTTGTCGGAGAGACAGTAATTCTACCTGTGTTGTACCAGAAGTTAATCAAGTATGAGTTTTGACTTTGAGGATATTAACCCCTAGGTGCCCAAGCGTGCTTTAAAGTGCGGTTTTGGCTTTAATATCCACAGAATAATTTGTTTAGCCGTCTCACAATTTAACACTGTTATTTCAGGAATTGGTTTCCAGCATTGGAAAATGTGCAATTATAGAGGTGTTTCCCAAAAGTAGCCCAATGGTTGTGAAAGAATGATTCCTACAATACAATCTTGCTGTAGGGACATCGTGATTATGTCTGATTGGCTATCAATTGAGCATTCTGTGTGGGACTTCTACTCTTGGAAAAGGATGAAAATAAATCAACTAATGGGAGGATTTTAACCTCATTTATACCTTTGTTGTGTTTTATTCTCTCACAGCAATCTAACCAATATATGAATTGTGTGCTAGGATATATCATAATCAATACATGTGTAGGGGCTCGTAGATCGTGATATAGTGTGAGCGTCTCCCCCGAGAGGGCGTTTCGAGCGGTGCGCCCATCACCGGTAGTCACCAGAGGTCTCTTCGACCACTGGTCCCTGCAGGGTGGTGGCAGCACTGTCCGCCTCGCTCCAGCCCCTACCTGGGGCCGAGGGAGGCGTTAGTCTGGCTCTGCCTGCCAACGGAGTCGGACCACCCTTACCTGAGCTTATGCCTAGCTAAGTAGTACTCTTCGAGGTGGATGTAATACCTACACCGAAATAAACACGTGCCAGTTGCACTAACCCGAGATACCTCGTCTGGTTTTCACTTCGAACTAGTCGAAACCATAATTCGAACCATTACACTGGTGCCGTGACCAATACTTGGTGTTAGTGCGCGGCCCTGGAGGCCGAACACGAGCACGAAGGATCTCGAGATGAAACATCAAACATCTCGGGATCCACACCGAATGACACTGCTCATGCTAATGACTTGGATAGAATACAGATGAGAGGATATACCTCCATAACTGGACCCAACGTGGAGAGGGTAGTTCGAAACCCCGGATCAGGAGAAATGTCCACCCCAGCCGCGAACTATACCTACAGATTAAACACTGAGACCACAGAGACACCACCGCCGATTATGATGATGACCCTCGATGCTCAACGAACAGCCTCAGCTCGAGCGGAAACGAAAACAATAAGTCCTCGCCGATCCCTAGACGATGTAGACGTCTCAGTATTCGACATAGGAGGCTCGAAGAGAGTTACTGAGTCGGCAGCAGAATATTTGCGCGAGCAGGCCAAGCTGAGTTTCGACGCCATGAACAAAATTCGCCTACGTCAAGGTTTACCAAAGCTAGAAGACTCCGAACAGAAAGTTCTGAGGCTTAGGAACCTGGAGAAACAATGCTCCCAGTACCAAACCGAGAAAGAACGAATGTTGAATGACATGAAGGAACTCGAGAAAAAAACCGAACTGAAGGAGAAAGTGAAACGCGACCTCGAATACCAGGCATATGTCATGGAAAGGAATATAGAACTCGCCAAGGCAGAGTGGGAAAACGAGAAACTAAGAAGAGAAGTTGACCTGGAGGAACAGGAAGCTAGCTCCACCATCAGGAACCTCGAACTAAAGAAAGAGGCCGAGCAATTAAAGGCCGAAATGGAACAATACAAGTATGAAGCAAACAAGTTGCTAGAGATTCGAGATCAATGTATATTGAATAACGAGGATGTGATGGAATCCATCAAAGATAGCAACCAAGATTTATTCCTGAAGCAACAAGAGCTTTGCCTCGAAATAGCCAACCTGACGAAGAAAAAAATGACCCTCAAAACATGTGTGTCGGGAATAGAGAGTGATGGTCAGATTAATGAAGCAGACCTAGAGACGGGGAAAGACTCATCTTTCGAGACAGACACTAGTGCTTCTGTAACCCAGTTAGATACACTCTACCAGCAGAGACCTTCTAAAAGCGATGCCACATTCGTGAAAGGACCTTCACCTGTGGCAACATCAACACCGGCCGAAGCTTTAAAAAAACCAGATCGATACGACCCGTTCGTAAACAAAAATGCGGATCTTCATGTCCGTAAGGACAGTGTCTACGACCCTAGTCATGAATCAAGGACAACAGAACCCGAAAAACGTAGAATACGATTTAGTGTCACGACTGGCAGAAACGACGAAACTGAATACAGGAATAATGATGAACAAGAAGGCCACTTCGAGTTGTCTTATGATGACAACTCTGTGGATGAGTCAGAACCTTTAGGCACCGGGAACCAAGGTGCGTCAGGGGGTAGTGCTTCGGGTACTACCCAAGGTCCGACTGCCCCACCCGCAGGGGCTGGGGGCGCTACAGGTGGACCTCCGAGGCGCCGGTCCCGAAGTAGCGTGTTAGAAGACATGCTGAATCAATCAGCTAATACCTCGAACGCAGCACATAGTGAGGAGACCATCCGAGAATGGAGTGTCAACCAATGCCAAAAGTTGGTACGCTCGAATAATGCGGCTAGGCGTCAGGCCATTTTACCCAAGCTATACGAGGGTGTAAAGACTTGGAAAGAATGGTTCTCGAACTTCACTGATGACATGAGGTGTAACGCATGGACCCCTGAAGAGGCTCTGCCTCATCTAATCAGATGCCTGAAATATGGCCCCGGCCGAATAGCTGTCGAAAAGTGGAACGAAGTGTACTTCGAACGAGGCACTTTTCAAGAGCTAGTCGAGATTGCTAGTATTTTACTGTATAACCTGGTAAGTGAAGACCCTTTCATGCTTTTCAAGAAACGGACACAGAAGCCACAAGAATCATTTCGAGCCTATGGGTATGAGTTGCAATCCCTGCTGCAGAGGGCACGGCCAGGAACCAATCCTTCTGATAAGTTTTTCCTGAACGATTTGCTACCACAATTCGTGAGCGGACTTCGAGACGAGGAACAACAACAAGCAGCTTTGGATGCTTGGAAAGGACGAAATCCAACATTGACTGACCTGTTCGAGGGAATTGAATGCTGGACAGTAAAGAAGACCCTCATGGCGGGGAAGGTAGAATTGAAATCCTCTAATACCAAGGTTTGTGCGAGTACTAACACAAGTACAGCTTCTGTGTCGGGGATACACCAACCGACATACACTGAATTGACTGACAACGACTTCGAGATCATAGAGATCGAGGAGGAGGACGGCAGTATCTCTGCAGTACAGGTAAAAAAAGACGTTAAAAGAAAATATATCCCTCGGCGGATGTATAACCGACGTGCCAATGAACCCCGGGTGGAGCAGAAATCCAATTCGGACAGCCATGTACGAGAAATGGCTGTGGTTCGAACACCAGTAATGCCTCCACCAAGAACTACTGTTACACCCGAACCTCTGGATATGAAGAAAATGATGGAGGACTTCATGAAAACCTTCTCTGAGACAATGCTTACCAGACCCATGCGTCGGAGAGTTGACCGTAGTAAACTACGATGCTACCGTTGCCAAGAAATGGGGCACTATGCTCACGAATGTACAGCACCAAAACCTGTACTATCCCGAGTCAATTACGTAGAGGAGACGAAAGATGAGGAAAACTAAAGAGGATCGCATCCATGGCAAAGGATGTGGTCCGTGATTCGATAATCTGCCAAAAAGCCACCGCTGGCGAACCCGAGCTAGTACAGGAATCAATACCCTCCGGGGGACTGGTACGTGAGAAGGATCCTCTCACCCCAGCCCGGGCCGGGGGCTTCGACGGGGAAGGGGCAGTCATATGCCAGGACCAGAGGGAGCAATCCCACGTCGAAGATGAGGGAGGTTGGGTTGAAGAGTTGACGCGAGTGAGTGCGGCACACCTCCCCCCGAACCATCCGTGTGTAACCTTCTTGAAGGGCTTCGGATGGGAGATCGGTGATTCCAAGGAACAACTCCGATTCGCCCAGAACTCCTCACCTTTGGGGGGAAAACGATGGTACATTGCTGTATCGGTGAAGGGGCGGACTGGGGAATTTTTGATTGACACAGGTGCCAGCCATTCGTGTGTCTCGAGAAAATTCTTCAATCTGGTGTCCGGCAACCATGAAACGCTACCAGTTGGTGTTAATGCTTGCACGGCCGACGGTAGCCAGATGCAGACTTTTGGCAAGACTTTCATACGGATCGGGATGGGGGGCTATGAATATGTAATGAGCCCTACTATAGCCGAGATAAGTGACGACGGGATAATTGGCCTGGACTTTGCAAGCTTGTACGGTGCTGTGTTGGATCCCCGATTCGGGATGTTGAAGATAAGGCAACCATACAACTGCGAGATCCCGTGCTTATTGAGACATGTGTCCACGGTAGCCACCGTAGTACAGACGGTGAAAATTCCACCAGGAACGGCTTGTGATGTTTTGTGTTCTTCGAACCATGCATTTCGAGGTTCGAATGCCATCTTCGAACCCAACTACGAAGCATTATCTAGCTTACACCTAGATTCGGTCGACACTTTAGTGGGAAGTGGATCGTGGACAGTAGTCCCAATCATGAACAGGGGTCTGAAACCTGTGTACCTTAAAAAGAACGAGAAAATCGGTGACATGTCCCTAATAGAACACATTTCGGAATCTAGATTTCGAAATGAGTTACCTGCGGGGATGGAACGGGGATTATCAGATGACCTACTGAAGTTAGTAAACGACTCCTCCTTGAGAAAGAAATCAGAAAAGGAAGGACTTCGAACCCTGCTTGCCACTTACAAAGATGCCTTCGGGAAACCGGGGGGCGCGGTAGGTCGCACCAGCAGGGTACTACATACGATTGACACGGGCGACTCAAAGCCTTTCAAAATACCTTATAGGAGGTTACCACTGAAAAAGAAGGTGGAGGCTGAGAAGCAAATTCTCGAACAGCTAGAAAAAGGGGTCATAGTGCCGAGCACAAGCCCTTGGTCTAGCCCTGTGTGCATGACCACAAAGAAGGATGGGTCTATTCGATTTTGTATCGATTATAGAAAGCTGAACGGCTTGACAAAGAAAAACTCCTATCCCTTACCAAGGATAGACGAGACCTTAGACTCATTGGGGGGGAACAAATACTTTTGTACCCTCGACCTCCAATCGGGGTACTGGAAGATTGGGATGGCCCCTAAGGACATGGAGAAGACAGCCTTCTCGAGCCACATGGGCCTATTTCAGTACAACGTTCTACCTTTTGGGCTGTGCAATGCACCCGCCACTTTCGAAGCTATGATGGAGGAAATGCTAAGCGATCTTCTTT
This sequence comes from Acholoe squamosa, assembly GCA_949317995.1. Classification (NCBI taxonomy): domain Eukaryota; kingdom Metazoa; phylum Annelida; class Polychaeta; order Phyllodocida; family Polynoidae; genus Acholoe; species Acholoe squamosa. The sequence goes on from OX439038.1 coordinate 57,447,014, forward strand.
GGAAGAATTGTTTGGTGTACCTCGACGATGTCATAGTATTTGGAAAGACTTTCGAAGATTGTAAGAACAACCTCGAACTAGTCTTGAAGAGAATTCTAGCAAATGGGCTAAAATTAAAAACAAAGAAATGTAATCTATTTAAATCTTCTATTACATATCTCGGTCGAATAATAACTCCAGACGGCGTAAAAGCCGACCCCGAGAAGCTCAAGACAGTGTCCGAATGGCAGAAACCCATATGTGCGAAGGAAGTAAGGTCCTTCCTGGGCTTCTGTTCATACTATCGAGACTTCCTGCCAAATTACTCCAAAGTAAGCTACCCCTTACAGATATTGGCACATTGGACCCCAGGTCGTGCAAAGGAACACTTCCCATGGGGAGACGAACAAGATGTAGCCTTCGAGCAAATAAAACACTTATTTGCTAACACGCCAGTACTGAAATACCCAACTGCGGACGATCATTTCATTCTGGACACTGACGCTAGTAATGATAGTATCGGTGCAGCCCTGTCACAGGTCCAGGACTGGGTCGAAGTACCAATCGCCTTTGCTAGTAACACTCTGAATAAGGCACAACGAAACTATTGCACCACCAAACGTGAGTTGCTGGCTGTGGTGGTGTACACTAAAAAGTTTCGTCACTTCCTATGGGGCACTGATTTCACCCTCCGAACCGACCACTCATCCCTGAGGTGGCTCCTCAATTTTAAGGACGCCGAGGGTATGATTGGCCGTTGGCTGGCACATTTGTCAGAGTTTGGGTTGGAGCATAGCCAGATCCAACATAGACCGGGTTCGAAGCATATCAATGCGGACGCCCTCTCCCGGAGGCCTATCAGAAAGTGCCAGAAAATCGATTGTGATGATTGCGGGGCTCATAACGCAGTGGTCGCAACGGTTCGAACTAGACAGTCGTCGCCGTTGCCCAGCGTCAGCATGGAGAATGTTATAGATTGGCCAGAAGAGACCATCCTACATTTCCAACAAAATGATCCCGCTATCAAGAGAGTGATTTGCTACCTGAACAAGAATGCCAAGCCCGAACGACCGGCATTGTCCCTCGAGGATAGGGAGACCCGCAAATTTCTAGCCCAATGGACCGAGCTAGAAATTCGAGATGGCCTCCTGTGTCGATGGAAAACCTGTCCCACCAAGGACAAGGTTTTACAGATAGTGATTCCTATGTCACTAAGACGAGACATCAAGTTTTATTGCCATGGGCATAAAACAAGTGGACACTTCGGGAAGAAGAGGACCCTAGAACGCCTAGCCAGGAGGTACTACTGGCCAGGAATGCATAATGACATCATAAGATGGGTTATGACTTGTCCCGAATGCGGCAGGAACAAACCTGGCCCCGGAATGGGAAAGATGCCCCTGGCACAAGAACTGTTTGGAGTTCGATTCGCCAGAGTAGCTGTCGATATCATTAGCGGAATCGAGCCAACACCCCGAGGCAATACCTGCATGATGGTAGTAACCGACTACTATACCAAGTACACTCGAGTATACCCTCTACCCGACCACAAGGCAGCCACTTGCGCTATTGCCTTTGTGAAGGGATGGGTGTTACATCTCGGCGCACCATTAATGATGCATAGCGATCAGGGACGAGAATTCGAGTCCAACTTGTGGCAAGAAATGTGTCATTGTTTGGCCATTTGCAAAACTCGAACCAATCCATACAGGCCCCAATCTGATGGCCAGGTAGAAAGATTCAATCGAACATTGATACAAGTCCTTAAACCCCTGGTAAACTCTTGCCAGGACGACTGGGACGAGCAATGTGACTTTGTAGTGCATGCTTACAATAGCACTGTGCATGCCGCTACGAACTGCTCCCCTAACTTATTAGTATTTGGGGAGGACATTATAATGCCTGCTGATCTCGTATATGGTGTTATGGGAGTAAGCCCCGAAGCCCCCTGTACTGTGATGTTTGTGGAATCTCTGCGAGACCAATTTAAAAGAGCCTATGAAGTAGTTCGAAACGAGCTACTAAAGAACGCGAACTGGCAGAAAACTGGGTATGACACCCACTCAAAGCCACGACAATTCAGCGTGGGCGACCGAGTGTTCAGGTTACATGAACCTTTAAGGTGCAAGAAATTGATTTCGAGTTGGGACGGACCCCACGTGGTTACTCGAGTTATATCCGAGAGCACCGTTATGCTTATGAGTCTGGCTACGGGCCGCATGCATAAGTCTAACGTGTGTAGGTTGAGGAGATGGAGGGGACGAGATGCCGCCAACTCTGAGTGCGATGATATCTCCAAACAAATGACTAAGGAGAAGGACGAGATCCTGATGAAGACCAACAAATTGTCGGGTAAAATGAAGGTTACGGCCCCTAAGAGGAGAAGAGGTCGACCGGCTAGAAAGGCAAATAACAAAAAGACGATGGGAGGACGACCCTCTAGGGTCGAAAGCGACACGAATTTAAAACCCAATCGTGAGAAAATTGTCTCGGCGGAACGGAGAACTCGAGGTAGGGGGAAATTGTTGGCACGTTCTACCAAACCTTCTCGAGAATCTCAGTTGAAGAACACGGAAAGAGAGGTGAGACGCAGTCCCAGAATTGCCGGACGGACTGCCGTTACTTAATGTTCCGAAATCACAACGAGTGTATCGTCCTGTTTATGTGTCTTGTTATATGTTTGGAGGTTGAGATACCTCGAATACGATTCGAAGTACGACCACGCCGGACATTACCACCCTACTCATGGTTCCTGTGGGTGGCAGACAGCTTAGCTGACGTGTACGCATGATGCTACCCGTTATTCTGCCGAACTCCTGCCGATATGAGTAGTGGAGGGGGTAAGTCCACCAACGGCCTACCGAGAACACCAACCCCGACCCCTGGTTATCCGGGGTAGTACGGACGCTTGCCACGAGCGGGAAGGGGGGCGCTGAGGAGCGGAATGTCGGAGCGGCGCAGCGCGGTGGCGCATGCGCAATGGTCCCGCTTCGCTTGTTGTGCCCCTAATATCGCTCACAGCACGCGAACCGTCTTACCGAGGTAAGACGTGCCGCTGTTCTTCCTGCCACTTTTAGTGCCAGAGCTTCCTTCATTCCGATTGCAACCGACTCCTTTTGTTCCCTGAACGAAGGAGAACAACCCCCTGAGCCGTCTGAGCCCGAAATATGGCTCAGTCGGAGGTGATGGCGACCGTAACGGCCAACCCCGATGGACACCCGACTCCACTTCGAGCCCAGGATGAGGCACCCCGAAGTCCAATAGTGGAACTAATGGACACCACCGAAATGGAGTCATCTATCCCCGAAACGACTCCCGATACCCTGAGCATCCCAAGAGGTGCAGAACTCGTCGCCCCGGGAACTCCCCGCCCGAGTACGACTGAAGGAACCAAACCTTCAGTCATCATCGAAGTCCCCGTGACTTTCACCGACCGACCACCAGCTGTCGGGTACGTGAACGTGACGAAAGGATTTATCCGAACGGCCACGGGCAAGAATCGGTATTGTCCACCGAAATACCTGGGCCTCAAAGGCGAACCTCCACAGATGATACCCCATGATCTGCAGAAGAGAATTTGCCGAGGATGCATCGACACCGGGGTCGCTGACGTCTCGGACATTTGGTTCGAGAACTACTTCGGACTTGCCGAAGCAATGTGCATCAGCGACGGCCTAGTTGCCGTTGTTGACGCCATCTGCGAGGACGACCGAATTAGGTCACAGACAGCGTACCCCCTGCTGTATGGCCTGATCGGGTTCGAGGAACGCCTTCCCAGCATCCACTCCCGCGAAGTCCTTCTACCACAAGGACCACCCCGAGAACGCACCTACGCGTTCATGTCTAGTTCACAGATGAACTCCCCTGTCCGTGAGGAAGAGGACGCTCTTTTGGCGGACCCCAAGCTCGAACGCGAAGAGCGGAGAATGACAAATGAGACCGCTCGCGACGGAGACGTGGCCAGCCTGATTCCCGAAGCTGCCTCGAGCCTAGAGGGTGGAGCTTGCTACTCCACCAAGGTAAATACCGCCCGAGAAATGAGCCTCGAGGAGCTTGATGCCCGCCAAGAGGCCATTGAGCGCGAGCGCAAAGACCTCATGAAGCGGAAATCGAAGCTCAAGAAAGACGTGGAAAAAGCCCGGAAGGAATCAACAGACAAACCCGAGGCTAAGTCCAAGTCGAGCCGCCGCAAGAAAAAGGTGGTAGAAGAGAAGGCGGACGAAAGCGACGACTCCGCAGCCTCGACTTCGTCTCGAAGCTCGCGGAGTCGAACCCGAAATGGAAAGACCACAAGGGAGGATGATACCTCACCCCCCTCGAGGTCTACCCGAACGAGACCCTCACGGAGAACGACCCCTCTGGCCCCGGAGCCGGTCACCAGCACCGCAGCCGAGGAGGAGGAAATTCAGGACGAGGGAAATGGAGACCGCGACAAGCAGGTCGCCGAAATGAGCCGGCACCTGCTGGAAAACATCGACTCATTAGAGGAGCCCCTGGGAGACGCCCCTGACGAGTCCTGCTTGAACAAGTGGGTCAATGCCCGAACCGGATTCCCAGACTACACCCCGAAGTGCTTTATGGACTGTCAGCGTCACACTGACAGCTACTCGATTCCTCCCGCCACTAACCGCGACGGCGATAGTGACGACGAGGAATGGATGAAAATCCTGAAGAAGGACGCTGGCCCCGCGAAGTTCTATCGCGTGTGGGTGGCTTCTCTCGGAGACACCAGTAAGACACCTAAGTCTTACTATGGCTTCGAGCATCGAACGAAGCTGCAATACGCGGCTTCAGCATGGACATCCTCGAACCCCACCTGTCCCTTCGAGATCTGCGTCAACGCTGCAGAGACTGAGAGAGTCTGGCCTTCAAAAGACTCGTTCTTTAGACACCTCGTGGAGTATCACATGCACCACGGGCCTGTGTACCGATGTTCTAATGAAAAGAACGAAAACAAGAAGTGCCAAGGGCTGAGAACCACGAGGCGGGGACGCATGGCCGAGCATTTAGCTCAGGTCCATGGTCTAAAAGCCAGCGACGCTCGTTTGAAGGCCCTGAAACTCCACGAGCGACTTATGTCGAAGTGGGATCAAATGACCTCCGAGGAGAGACTAAAGATCACCATGAGAACTGACCACCTGTGCCACACGGTCGAGGGGAAGCAGGACGCCTACTTCCTCAAGAACGTGCGCTCCCACCGATTTGACATGTCAGCAGAAATGCACTGGCGTGTCAAAGTCCAGAGGAGGGATCCCGACGCGGTCGACCGCTATGGAAGACCCCGACCACATCCGGGTAGTGATCCCCGACGGGACGCTAAACGACCGAGGTCGGAGTCTCAGTCCCCAGCCCCAGCTCCGGAACACAAAAAGAGGTCCCCCGATCCGAGCACAATCGCGGGGGCCACATCCCGAGACCCCTCGAGCCTGGAGCAGGTCTCGCCCCTGAACTCGAGCTCCTATCGACCCGCAGCAGGGACTTCGACAGGTAACCACCAGACCTGGTTTGAGGGACGGAACACCCTATCACACTCTGACTGGTTTGCAGGTCACACCGAGTCCGCCACTCGGCACCGAGGCAAGCCAGATACCGAGGCAGACGAGTTCCCCACTCTGTCTGAAACCCAGACACCCGGCCCCGAGTCCCAAACCCTATTGCCTTCGGGGAAACCGAAGCCAATGGGTCCCCCGGCCAACCCTGCTGACACCTCTTCACGAGGACGGGTCCGACCGGTGGACCCGAAACGACCCGGACGCGAAGTCGCTCTGAAAGACCCCAGCCAACCCCTCCCCGATGTCGGCAGAGGCCGAGGCCTAACCATAGATGCGAGTGGAGCTGTAGTCGGGTCGTCTCGACGAACCAACACAGCTACCCCATCCCCGAGTGCCACAGCCACATCGAGCTCTGCTTATGAGAGCGGCTCCGATACCCACACGCCCCCTGTGCCGACCCCCCCAACACGAAACATAAGGACCACCAACGTGTTACACTTGGTGAAATCTAACCTCGAGTTGGAGGATCCCGATGACTATATCAGGAACCGGACACAGGAAACCTGTGATATTCAGGCCGACGTCTTCCAGGCGTGGCAAGAAAGACATATCAGCCAGGCCACCGGGTACCTCCGGGGCGTTACCGAAGGCGTGTTTGAATGTCTGCACGAGATCCAACGACGAGAAATTGCCCGAATCTCGCAGGACATGCAGGGACAAGCGAGGGATCAGCTTCGAGCCTCGCTCCAACGTGAAAACGGGGCCAAAGCCATGAAGCTGAAGTACGAGTCACAGCTGCAGGAGCTGAGAAGCCAATATGACCATCAGGACGTTAGATTCATGGCAGTGTTCGGCTGCTTCATGAAAGACTGGGATGGCACAGCTGAAAGTGCCTTCGAAAAGCTCCAGGCCAAGTTGCAGGAGAACAGACAACTCGAGGCAGACATTGAATCCTTCGGATTCGCTAGTATGCCTACCCCGAGAGCCTCCGCCAGTGCTGGCGCACCTCCAACAGGACCCGAGAGGGAGCTCGAAGGCGCCACCGCTGCTGCAACTGCCACCCCGACCAGACAGGCTGACGCGGCAGTCACTACCCCAGAAACAACCACGGTTGTTGCAGACCCTGCCCGAACACCCGTGGTCGACAACCTGATCAGTCTGGACTCCGATCCGGAAACCCATCCTGGGGAAACAGTGATGGAGACAGACTTGTAATGACAGCCGACGACCCTACCCTACGGGACCCCCGACTACTGATACTGTGCCCCGAACCTGACGGATGCCCTGACGGATGCAGACCCACGGAGCCAAATGGACGAATCTACATCTTCCCATCTTGATCAGGGCACACCACACAGCGACGCGGCTTGCCACCGCCAAGTCCGTCACCCGCCGAATGGATCTGCAGACAAGCAGTGAACGACCTTGAAGATGCCCCGAAGTTAATTTTTATTGTACGGCAGACCCACTACGCTGGTGGGCTGCTATAGAAACATATTATATATAATTTAAATTAACCACTAGTCCTCTTACCCTACGCATAAAAATATTATTCCTGTTTTAATAACTTCGATCATAACGTCGTCCACTACGATCGAACTCATGAAACACAATAATTGGTGCTATATACCTACATGATCTGTTACCTTAAAGCTATTTAATATTTCTCAGGTACACACCCATTGTGTTCATATCTCGGGGATAGTAGTGGTATAGAGGTGTATATGTATATTATTATAGTTATAAAAACCCACAGTTATTGTAAACTGTGTTAAAAAAAGTAATATATAGTGTTCATACGTGAACAACAAAAATTTTTCTTTTCGGGTCACGCAACTTAAAATCATATGGTATATCGTTATTTAACATACAAATTAATACTCTATGTACGGTCTCGAACATGTTCTTCCGAACTTGTTTCGACCCATATCTCTCCTTAATCCTATTCCATAGTGTATATGTATGTTTACTTTATTTAAAATATTTATATGTGGTCGACTCCTGTTATTAAGACGTCACACAAATAACATATCACGTTCTACTTCGAACTCGTGTCTTTAACTTCGAGCCCTAATTTTCTTAGAATAACGAAATAGTACTCTGTTATTTTTGCACACCCCTTTCCTTATTCTGATTGTGCTCGGATCGGGGGACCTCTTTTTGTGTTCCGGAGCTGGGGCTGGGGACTGAGACTCCGACCTCGGTCGTTTAGCGTCCCGTCGGGGATCACTACCCGGATGTGGTCGGGGTCTTCCATAGCGGTCGACCGCGTCGGGATCCCTCCTCTGGACTTTGACACGCCAGTGCATTTCTGCTGACATGTCAAATCGGTGGGAGCGCACGTTCTTGAGGAAGTAGGCGTCCTGCTTCCCCTCGACCGTGTGGCACAGGTGGTCAGTTCTCATGGTGATCTTTAGTCTCTCCTCAGAGGTCATTTGATCCCACTTCGACATAAGTCGCTCGTGGAGTTTCAGGGCCTTCAAACGAGCGTCGCTGGCTTTTAGACCATGGACCTGAGCTAAATGCTCGGCCATGCGTCCCCGCCTCGTGGTTCTCAGCCCTTGGCACTTCTTGTTTTCGTTCTTTTCATTAGAACATCGGTACACAGGCCCGTGGTGCATGTGATACTCCACGAGGTGTCTAAAGAACGAGTCTTTTGAAGGCCAGACTCTCTCAGTCTCTGCAGCGTTGACGCAGATCTCGAAGGGACAGGTGGGGTTCGAGGATGTCCATGCTGAAGCCGCGTATTGCAGCTTCGTTCGATGCTCGAAGCCATAGTAAGACTTAGGTGTCTTACTGGTGTCTCCGAGAGAAGCCACCCACACGCGATAGAACTTCGCGGGGCCAGCGTCCTTCTTCAGGATTTTCATCCATTCCTCGTCGTCACTATCGCCGTCGCGGTTAGTGGCGGGAGGAATCGAGTAGCTGTCAGTGTGACGCTGACAGTCCATAAAGCACTTCGGGGTGTAGTCTGGGAATCCGGTTCGGGCATTGACCCACTTGTTCAAGCAGGACTCGTCAGGGGCGTCTCCCAGGGGCTCCTCTAATGAGTCGATGTTTTCCAGCAGGTGCCGGCTCATTTCGGCGACCTGCTTGTCGCGGTCTCCATTTCCCTCGTCCTGAATTTCCTCCTCCTCGGCTGCGGTGCTGGTGACCGGCTCCGGGGCCAGAGGGGTCGTTCTCCGTGAGGGTCTCGTTCGGGTAGACCTCGAGGGGGGTGAGGTATCATCCTCCCTTGTGGTCTTTCCACTTCGGGTTCGACTCCGCGAGCTTCGAGACGAAGTCGAGGCTGCGGAGTCGTCGCTTTCGTCCGCCTTCTCTTCTACCACCTTTTTCTTGCGGCGGCTCGACTTGGACTTAGCCTCGGGTTTGTCTGTTGATTCCTTCCGGGCTTTTTCCACGTCTTTCTTGAGCTTCGATTTCCGCTTCATGAGGTCTTTGCGCTCGCGCTCAATGGCCTCTTGGCGGGCATCAAGCTCCTCGAGGCTCATTTCTCGGGCGGTATTTACCTTGGTGGAGTAGCAAGCTCCACCCTCTAGGCTCGAGGCAGCTTCGGGAATCAGGCTGGCCACGTCTCCGTCGCGAGCGGTCTCATTTGTCATTCTCCGCTCTTCGCGTTCGAGCTCGGGGTCCGCCAAAAGAGCGTCCTCTTCCTCACGGACAGGGGAGTTCATCTGTGAACTAGACATGAACGCGTAGGTGCGTTCTCGGGGTGGTCCTTGTGGTAGAAGGACTTCGCGGGAGTGGATGCTGGGAAGGCATTCCTCGAACCCGATCAGGCCACACAGCAGGGGGTACGCTGTCTGTGACCTAATTCGGTCGTCCTCGCAGATGGCGTCAACAACGGCAACTAGGCCGTCGCTGATGCACATTGCTTCGGCAAGTCCGAAGTAGTTCTCGAACCAAATGTCCGAGACGTCAGCGACCCCGGTGTCGATGCATCCTCGGCAAATTCTCTTCTGCAGATCGTGGGGTATCATCTGTGGAGGTTCGCCTTTGAGGCCCAGGTATTTCGGTGGACAATACCGATTCTTGCCCGTGGCCGTTCGGATAAATCCTTTCGTCACGTTCACGTACCCGACAGCTGGTGGTCGGTCGGTGAAAGTCACGGGGACTTCGATGATGACTGAAGGTTTGGTTCCTTCAGTCGTACTCGGGCGGGGAGTTCCCGGGGCGACGAGTTCTGCACCTCTTGGGATGCTCAGGGTATCGGGAGTCGTTTCGGGGATAGATGACTCCATTTCGGTGGTGTCCATTAGTTCCACTATTGGACTTCGGGGTGCCTCATCCTGGGCTCGAAGTGGAGTCGGGTGTCCATCGGGGTTGGCCGTTACGGTCGCCATCACCTCTGACTGAGCCATATTTCGGGCTCAGACGGCTCAGGGGGTTGTTCTCCTTCGTTCAGGGAACAAAAGGAGTCGGTTGCAATCGGAATGAAGGAAGCTCTGGCACTAAAAGTGGCAGGAAGAACAGCGGCACGTCTTACCTCGGTAAGACGGTTCGCGTGCTGTGAGCGATATTAGGGGCACAACAAGCGAAGCGGGACCATTGCGCATGCGCCACCGCGCTGCGCCGCTCCGACATTCCGCTCCTCAGCGCCCCCCTTTCAATCCTATCTTCTCTAATAGATCACCTTTTTCTGCAATTGAAAGACTATTGCAGGAGCATCACTGTTCTTAATCAATAGACCTTCTTTGTCCTTCTTTCCAGCCTGGTTGACAGACATCACATGCCTCAAGCAGGGCAGCACTGATGAAATTCGGGCATTAATGCGATGGGGAATTGGGGGTCACTGTTTGAGCTACAGACAGCCAAGTGGAGTTGGGCTATGAGGCCACACGCAGCGATGGTGGCCCCCTGTCAGCCACCGTTGCACAGCAATAATGGAATAAGATTTTGGATATTGTGAACCAATATATCATACTCAAAGCTCTAATAGAACTAGAAAGCCAGGGAGGGCTAAGGATAATGACTCTACGCTGTCCACCAGTGACCGACGACCGTCAGTCGGGCATCATTAGACTAAATATTTTGTTTTGTATACAAAGATTCCATCAGCTAACTGTGGCTCAAACAGTGAGGACATTCCCCATTGCATTGAGGCCCGAATTTTGTCAGTGCTGCCCTGCTTGAGACGTGTTACGTGTCTATAGGGGACCTCTCTCTTCAAATCAAGAGTATATCCAAAATTATACTAAAGCCAAAGATTGGGCATCAGATGACTGAAAGTTTATATCCAATGCCCTGTGCACTATAAATATGCACCATTAATGATGTTGTTCTGATCAGATGACAATATCCAATGATATACGCACGTAGCTGTTTTGATTATCAGCCAATGAAATGATCCCACACTGAAAACCCTCCAGATCCTTAAACTCGTCAGATTGAGGACCTTTAGTCATCGGAAGAGGTGCAGACAGGGGGCAGCAACTTACAGGAAGTGTAATCCCTCAGTTTACCACTCCTCAGTATGAGTCTATGGCATTCTGTTGACAATATGTAACAAACTCACAAGGTGGCAGGTATGTGCCACTTATGTTTGATGGTCAGGTCTTCAGTTTTCAACTGAAGGTCTTCACCGCTGAGGACTTTAGGTGCTCCAGTTGATGATACCCAAATCTACAGCTTTGGGTAGTCAGATTGAGGACCCAAGGTAGTCAGCACCAAGGTTGTCACTCTAACAACATTATGTAATCAGTTTGATTACCTTGGCTGAGCGTGTTCACCTAAACCCATCAGGTTGACTATCCTGGGTGGTCAATCTGATGACCTAAGGTTGTAGATTTGGGTATCGTCAGTCTGACGAGCTTGAGGCTTTCAGTTCAGCTATTCACTGAGGTCCTCTCGGGGGGCAGTTGGTACCCATCTGAAAGCCAGCCTGCATGGCTCGGCCTTTGTCTGTAGAACGTAAGTAAAGCTTAATTTCTGAACGTCCATACATCCTTGATAATACAAAAATAATTCATAATTTTTAGATATACCTAGGATATACGATTACTGGGATGTAAAGACTTATACATTAAGAAAATATCTTTTTTCATAAGAATTCAAACAGGGAGACTCAAGATAGCAGATGATCTACTACAAAAGGCACTAAAGACAGAGGAGACAGAGTTTGAGGCCCGCCCATATGTTATGGCAGATCTATATCAAGCTTTAGGCACCAACAAAGATGAGGTGAGTTAGTCACTCAACAATTTCACTACATATAGATAAGTAATTTTTTAACTGGTTGGGCATGTTAAGCACAATTGTCTTTTATCAATAACAGTGCACTCCAAATACAATTTGTATAGCCATGCCTTGACTTACATTCAAAACAGAATTAAATATCAAGAGTTATGTTCCAAAATGTAATAAATCCATTCAAGGGACTTTGAGATAGTAAGCCATTTATCATTCCCAGAGACTGAAAGGGGATTGTCATTTTGGTCTTTTCCAATGTCTAGGGCATAGATGAAATATCGCTACACTTTTCTTTTAGATCATTGAGACCTCATTCATAGATAACATTACAAGTGATTTATTTCTGTTTTTATATCCAAAACTCAATCAATCCCAAAAGACTCTCTTTTGCATCCACAAAATGAGAAAAGGTGTTTCTTACTTTATTGGTAACTTTCCTCATTTGGTTAGATATTAAAGAAACATTCACAAGAACCTTTTCTATATTGATAATTCTTTAACAGATATAGGAAGCTTTGTCATTAATTTCCTCGCAAAATGGAATAAATTCTACTTTTCCCAAAAAATGCAATGATACCACACAGTCCTTTTTCTCAAAATGCGATACATCTGCAATAATGGTCTCGACATCTAAATTTCACCCTGCTCATCAGCTAAGTTAATCTTATGGGGCATAACATTATAAACCTTACAAAAGGCAATAATATGACAAATAGAATTGATGATGGACATACATGTCATTACAATAATTGTCTAAGTGGATTTATTGCATTTCAGGAGAAGAGATTTATTGCGTTTTAGAAGAAAAATGAATTTAGGTGGGCCCTAAGTGCCAATTTGTGACTGTTTTGGAGATGATTTTTTTTTTTCAACATTTTGTTAATTTTTTCTCGCTCTTTTCTCATTGTAAATGTGTTTGTTATCGAATAGGTGTTTAAGATCCAAACTCTTCATATGCATATTATTATGGTAGCACAAATGATTTTTCACTCCACAGGATGATTTTTGTCAGACCCATATCTAACATTCCTCCTAAATGTTAAAAATAAGCTGATTCAGCTACAGAATGTATCTTAGTCAATATCAATGGTATGTCTAGTCTAATTTTGAATTGTTTTGTAGATTCAGAGGAGGATTGCATTCTCCGAAGACTGTAATATCCCAAAGCAGATGCTCATAATCGACTACTTTGAGAAGTCTACAGTAATAAGAAAGACATTGGAGGGTGACAGACACAAGGTATCCACTCCACTGCTCTCCTGGGCAAAGAGATCCTGGAATGAGATTGTTCAATTGAACTGATATTAGTCCATCCTAAATGTATGGTTTAATTTTGAGGGGTAATAAAATTAATCGATAATCAATGTTCTATACAAGGTAATGCACTGATGAAAGGCTCTCTATATTATTGATAGCTGTCCATGTTATTACTTGCTATGACTGAATACAGTCACGGCAACTTTGAGGGCTTTCAGACATTCCATCTTCCACTTACTGCACATTATATACAGAACTGTACTGGAGAGTAATGTCACACTCAACAATTTGTGGGCTTATTTCAATATCTATGGCAAAATCTCTTAACAATCTCTGACTGATCAAATTTTATTGCAGACCGAAATAGGGAACATGCTGAATCGTACTGCATTCTACTATGCTGAGATAGGTGATTTAGGAGGTTACGAAACACTCACAGGAGAGGAGGCTACTCAGAGAGCAAGGGAAAAGGTGGATGAAGCCATCAGACTGTTTACAGAGGTCAGTTTATCCTCAGACTCTACAGGGTTCAGGTTAGATACAATCAACACCTGCCTGATAACTTTAATAAAGTCAGCATACAAAGTGCACCCTTTGCCTACCTTTACTCTTCTTTGCCAAGGTGTTTTTGGCTTAAAATCGGCCTCTAGGGACTGTCATTATCTTTCAAATGCTGTTTGAATCATGTTGATATTCCTACTAGAAGATGAGTATCCAAGGTAAGCATAATATATGGACAAAAATCGATGATATCCTGATTGTCTGTATCTATTCTGATAAGGCAAATATGATGGGGATAACATAGCATGTATATCCTGCAAAAAGATTTAATCAAACTTCAAATAATGATATTTTAGGACAGCTCCCTCTATCAATTTACATGAAATACAAAGCACATGTATGATAGATATTTTTGAATATTTCTAGAATTTTCAAGTTACAGTCACATGGTACATGTTCTATTTGGTTACCATGGCAACCAAATCTATGTAAAATAGCTACTTTCAGTGTATCTATTGCCATGGCAACTAATATTTTCATCAAGAATCCACCGAAATATACTAAAAATGTTGGTACCATCTTTTTCTTCATGAAAAAACTGTTCAAAGTAGGTTTTCATAAAAATGATGCCATAAATACTCATTAGAATTGGCCCAAACCTTTCTTAATTCTCTACCATGTTCAGAAGCTCACTGTATCTTAGTAGAGAAAATCCTAAGGTTTCATTGAAAATTGAGGGAAAGAGAACATACTAAAAATTGGCCATTCACTCGCAGAAATGCACGTTCGATAAAAGAAGAGTAAAACAATATTCATAGGTTCAAATGCACAACAATTTACCGTTATGAACTTCATCTAATGCCCCACCACTACAGGAGGACATTAATTTTGTTATCATTTTTAAAATGCCCTCCTGTCAGGTTTTTTAACGTAAAAACGTTTTTATGCTAAGTGGGAAGATGGGGTATGAGGATAGGGCTAATCAGGGTCTATTATCAGTTTTCTTCATAAACTTCCTCCTATAAATCATGTTCCTATTTATAAATATGTGTCATACTCTTCAAACCTTTCTGCTGCATGAATGTTTATGGGAAGTAAAGTACAATGAACTCACAAAATAATCTTTATATAATGAATACTTTTTATTTCACTTGCAGCTTGGGGATGAGGCAAAGGTTGCTGACTGTCTGATTACAAAAGGGATCACAGTTGGTAGAGGTGATTCTCAGCAGATAAAGGTAATGATGGAGTTGGATAAATTTGACCCACATGAATCATGTAGTCATCTTTAAAGAGTTAGTTTTCATCTTTTGTGAATTTGATCATTCATTAGTTATTCTAAAGCCAATCTCAAATGCATTGTGTTTGTGAATTCACCTGATTTGATGACCTAACCCTATGATTACCTAACTGTAGGAGCCCTTCAATTTGATCTATCATGATAGCTCGCATATAAGGTATGGACCTCTAGTGTGCCATAAAGCATCAGCAAAGAGGTGTGCCTTATAGGTCAGGATATGATTTTGTATAACAATACTCAAAGTTAGGGATGTGCCCTATAGGCTAGGATACAAAATTAAAGAACAATAGTCATTGTTTGCCTAATGCCCACATTCCGACTTCCAGTGCTACAAAGATGCTGAGCAAGTATTGCTGAGAACAGTTGGTGAGATCCATCACACAATGACCAGAGTGCTTATCAACTGCGGTGTATACTATGAAGACATACGAAAGTACAAGGAGGCATTTGACTACTATTACCGATACTACCTGCTAATGGTACAACTATATGGAGCAACCCATCCTAAGGTCTCCCGGGCTGTGGAGACGTTAAATGAACCTTTCTACAAACGTATATGTAAGCAGAAAGGTTTGGAAATCCCAGAAATGGCATCTACACAAGGAAAGGGGGATATCTGAGGGCAAGTTCAGCATCTAAGTGCATATCAAGAGTTCCGAAAAGCAACGAACCAATTACAGAATTTCGGCACACATCCGTTTTTGGTTATACTCTCGTTATGCAAATTATAGAATAACATTTTTACTGTATAGACTCTGAAAGTGAATCAGTAATGGTATTGTTTTAATAGCAATACATACATTAAACTTTTGCCTGGGTGTCATTTGAACATCTCACTTTTAAAAGTACATTCCTAGTTCAATATAAAGCCAATCAAGAACAATCAACACAAGGTATATGATACAGTAAAAAAAAACATTTTTGACAAAGAAAGATACAAGAATAGTACGCCTCACAGGATTGGTCAAAAAAATGTAACGTGTGCTATAGAGCACTCATGGCTCAGGTTACCTACCATATGAGACTTGTCGCTATAGTGACAGTGTGTCCGAGTCTTCAATGGTTAAGCCTATGGAGAATGCACCCATTATCGCTCGTATTGTTCAATGGCCAATAACTCCTCTCCTTGCAAGTTAAGCATTGCACAATACCAGCAGGTTTTGAATAAGGATACATATTAACAATAGAAAGGCATGAGACAATGTAATTCTCCTCCATTTTGTTATAATCCACCAGTTTCGATAGCACCGTGAGTCGATCGTCTCGCTGTCCGCCATTTTGGTTTTGATGTTCTGTGCGCATGCGCGACCCCTCCTTGCCAGACTTTTCCTGCGTTTTTTGAAAGGCGTCCAAACCGTCTCACTTTTAGACGCTGTTTTCGACCCAAATAGGAACAAAGAGAGAAATGTCCAGCCCGGAGGTAAACCTATGGAGGACTGGATTGGAGGAGATATTTTTATGAAATGACTTTTTTATTTCTTTAATTTTGTATGAACTTATGGATGGATTTTTGAATTTTTTTCTTTACTGTAACTAAAGACTGATATATGAACTACTCATGTATGGTAATTTTATTTCTTTACATGCTTTCTTTCTTGTAGAAAATTGAGATTGAAAATTGTATAACTGACTTTTTTCCAATGCCACCACCTACCCGGCGGTCTAGACTCAGGGTGGTTCCTGAGCCAATTAGGAAACTGCCATATAGGTGAGGACATTATATCAAAGAACAGTACTAAGCTGCTGAAAATTAGGCCCCAGCTGCGCCTTATAGCATTCCGTTCAACTCAGTGTCGGTTATTATATATTATTGTGTTTAATAATCTCAAATACCCCTTTGAAAAGGATGTCGCTTCTCTAAAAATGGGGTTTATTGCATTTTTGAACCAAACTCATGATATTGAAAACTCTGAATGAGATATCAGACAGTAACAATTGTATTGTTTCTTAGCAAGGACATCATCCAATAGATAGTTACTAACTTCGCTTTATGTGACTGAAAAAGGAGTATGCTAGTATTGCACTGTACATCATGACAACCAAAGACTCTCTGGATATTTCATTGTGACATGTACCATAGGGGGTAGGTGGGCAGTGACAATACTCTCAGTGAGTGACACAACAGCATCTATTTTCAACAAGGGGAGGCAGCCCCCATGAGAATATTGCCTATGATTAGGGAGTGAACAAAAGGGGTTGATGGATTCTCGTGCTGACATACACAAAGATTTGCCCCCCCCCTTGTGCGAGTCAAAATAAATACGCCCTTTTGACATATACTAACGTGGGTATTTCACCAAGTAGAATTTTTTTGCCCCCCCCCACCCCTGTCAGAGGGGCCGAAAAAAAGTTTACCTTACCCCAGTCAAGGGGTCAAAAAATGTTGCCGCCCGCCCCCTCCCCCTGCCAAAAAAAGACCCACCACCCCCTGTTGCTAAGGATGATCACTCTCCTATAACATTCAATATGCTAGGGTTTTCTTTGTAATATAAATATTGGTGTGAATTTGTATGTCACCTGAATGAATGATTATGTATATATTTCTATGTAATCAAAGTATACATGGAACTTTTGATATGTTTAACTCATGTAAGGTTTGACAATTCATAATTTGTGAGCTGTGTACCAGCACATATAAATATACACACACAAATACAAGGTACACAAAAAATACAAGGCACAAGTATTTGTCCTATGTAAAAATTTGGCCTGACTGGTATTATCGAAGGAGTTCTACATTCATTCTGAGGTGTTAAGACTCAACTTTTAACTCAATAACAGTAGGCTATTTAATCGATGGTATGCTTTGAACAGCTAGTTTGTATCATAGTTGAACAGTTATGGAACTTGTTCTGTACAGCATAATGTAAACTATATGAACTCCTCAGATTATACTTTCTTGTTGTCCTTAAACAACTACCGTAAATCCTCGCGTATAGGAGGCCCCTCGCATATAGGACGCACCCTGGGTTTGGCTAAATACTATAGGACACACTTGGGGTCAAATTCTGGTCCTTTTAGAACTGTTCTATAATGAAAAATCCTTGCATATAGGACGCACCCTGAGTTGACGCAGATGATTCAATTCCAGTGCATAAGCCGCGTCTTATACACGAGGATTTACTGTAGTATCTAAATGTATATTCGACAATTAAGAGTTAACAGGGCAAGTTTAGCCATATCTCACCGATGAACATTGATATAACAGGGATTTGTTACGAGATATTTCTCAAAAGTGGCTATGTGGCTGGTTATAAAAGAGCTATTTCCCACAGTATGATCATGTTATACTTCATAATTTACAACCGTACGCGTATTCTTCTCATTGGAAAATGTATGATTATAAAGGTGTTTCCCAAAAGTGACCACACGCCTGGCCATGAAAGCCATTTCCTACCAAATACAATCTTGCTGTAGGGACATCCTGATAAAGTCGGATTGGATATCAATTGAGCGTTCCATATATGGAACCATAACTCTTGGTTTAAGAGGAAAATATATCAACTAATGAGAGGATTATTTAACTTCACTTGTATATTTGTCCGGTTTTATTCTCCCAGAGCATTTCAACCAATATTATGAATTGTGTGCCAAGATATCAGACCTTACTTATTGCTGACCTAACATCATGATTGGTGATTGCTTCCTTATGTTAATTTGGTCTTCTGTGAACTTGACTATCGAATGACTTGATGAGTATTCTTATACTCCAGCGCAAAGAACTGTGATGAACTGTGCCCGGATATGTACCTAACAAACCTGTCAATGGCTATTTGTTATCTGTTACTGATGTCTGTATTTGCTGCAAACTAATGTTTACGCTATATTCCTTGACTAACATTGATCGTGATGAAAATAGCACTATTGTATGTGTGTATTTTGTGATCAATAAAATTCGTACCAAAAACAACAACGTTCTGCTGCTACTTTTAGTAGAACTCAATCTGTGGCCTCCAAAATTATGAACATTTTGTCATATCATAATCCGAAAAATATCTCTGAAAGGGGGGGGGGGGTGCTTATTAGGTTGAATACGGTAAAACGATTACCAAAGCCCTTACTTCATCAATGACTATAGTTTTTTAAGGTCTATGATTCAAGACTCTGCCCCATTTTCCTTTCACCAACTACAATTATCTGAACCACATGAATACTAGTTACCTTCAAGTCTTTGAGCGAATGCAATAAGAGAGTTGTTTCTTTCTTTTTTTGGGATGTTTGTTGGTAAGAGTTTCAAAACTAGTGAAGGTTGAATTGTTTAAGTGTATCATAATCACAGTGCTGACTAGATTAAGTCCTCTGGTGTGGCTTATGGGTTAATGCTGAACTCAGCTGCAGCTTATAGGAGTGATTTTGGTTACATTCAATCCAACTCAACTGGCAAAGAATATAGGACTCCCTTCAATGAAAATTGCCAGTGGTCCAACAGAATCTATATTACTAGTATGCCATTACATGTAAACACTGCAACACTCAATATGTTGGGTAAACTTAATGACTATAAACGTTGAGTCACAAGAATATATTCATTTGTGTAAAATGGCATATTCGGTTGAACTATGTGCATCATAAACCAGTATGATCATATTCCATCCCTCTATCACACTTTCCCCTATTTTTGCCCACTACAAATTGAATTAAAATGCCAAGTGAAATGAAGCTGAGTTTTTGGTTTTGTATGATACCGATATTCGAATTTTTAGAAATCAGTTTTTAAATATTTTGGCAGATCTCACAGAAAATCAGACAAGGGGTATGCCAAGTTGATTGAGTTTTAGCTCAAAAACAAAAAAAAGGTTTGTTTCCGGTCACCGGACCGACCTCAGCTATAGGGGGCCGACCTCAGATTTTTTCTTTTTGATGATTTCTTCAAAATTTTCGCGATTTTTTTTAAAGATTTTTTTAAAATTTTCCAAACTTTTCGGAGATTTCCCCCCAAAATTGTTGTTTAACTTATGTGCACAAACTTTCCCATCATTTTCTCAAATCTCCTGCAGGAAAACAACGTTTCTAACAACTATCACTGAAAACCTAACAAATTATGACTATATGAGGCCTTATATGTGGCTTATTCGTCAGACAAGGCTATCCAGAGTATTACACTTTGTTCAGAAGTTGCATTTATTAAAGCTCTTCACCTACGGCCAGCGGCCAGCAAGGGCAATTTCTTCCCCTAGCCCAACCGGAAGCAATCGTCATTGCCACAACCGCTTTGCTTTCGGCGCTACTCGTCTTCGGCATGGATCGGCATGCCTCCTTTTCCTCTATCATCATCCTCATGATCCTGTCAAGGTTTTCAAACCGTCTCTCCTTCCTTTACTTTGGCCTGTACATAGTTTAATACAGCCAACCCTAATCTACAATCATCGTTTCTACCTACCATTCAATGTTCAGGAAGGACATTTCTTATATTAATTTGAACCTGCTCACATCTGCATTATATATACCTTCTCTCCTTTCCTTCATCTCTCTCTCTCTCTCTCTCTCTCTCTCTCTCTCTCTCTCTCTCTCTCTCTCTCTCTCTCTCTCTCTCTCTCTCTCTCTCATTTACCATCATTTCAACAGCAAAAAATCCTAAGACTGCTAACTGTCATGATAAGATTTAGCCGTCAACTAATTGCATGATGAAATTTATTAGCTCTACTAAATTCAGCTTCACAAGTTTATCTTACGCTTATAGACTAGACTTTGCAGTATAATGGAGGGCCCTACATGTGGGACTTTCCACGTAGGCTCTAGGTACACACCAGTTGATATTCAAGATTAGATACACCTGGTATATGGATATCTACTGTGTTTTCTCTGTGATCTATTTGGTAATCAAAGGATGATCCTCCAATTTTCCCATCCAGCAGTCTACACATGCAACAGGTTTTATCTCGGAGGGCTTCCTTGACCATGTCCATGTTATTTTCCACTTCTTCACATGTGGCAAGGTGCCAGGGACTCTCAGGTAGGCCATTGTTTTCAATGACCTTGAAGCCAAACATTATCCTTTAAAAGAAAACACAATTGAATGGCAGATATTTTTCATAGGGATTTTGAAGTTTTGAAAAGCTTTATTTCTCACATCACATGTAAAACATGGTGGTCTCCCTGTATACGAGAAATTAGGTTTGACCAAGACCTTCGTTGATATAATTATGGCTCATTGAGCAATGAAAATACTCAACAAAGTGTTATACATCTTAAAGAGGTACCATAAATTAGAAAATAACTTCCATTAATTTAGGTAATTATATGAAGTTGCAAAATATCATGCACTCAGTAGTTGCATAATTTCGAATTACATCTCTAGGTAGTCTCCACACATAGATAAATCCAAGCATAAGAGGAAGTGTGGGTTAACTACAATTGTGGTGGGTGGTCGATCAATATAGGTTTTATCATGTTTGCTACAGGTCATGTCCTCGGATCTATCTAGATCCAGACAGTTTAAAGCAAAATCATACTTACAACTGATGTCCAAGATCAGATATGTCCTGTGTGCGTATCAGTTCATGATCATAGCCTGGTCCCCCAATTCTACCATCCTGTAGTCTACAGATGTACCAAGTTTTACCACGGAGGGCTTCCTCCACTAGCTCCATGTTATTTTCCACGTCCTCACATGTAGCAAGCTGCCAGGGCCTCTGAGGTAGGCCAGTGTTTTCCCTAACTTTGAAGGCCAACATTGTGTTAGGCAACCTTGATGTAAAGAAACAGATACTAAAATATTCAACAAACCCTACTCCAGCTCTTGCAAAGACAGTTTTTTTTTTGTTTTGTCTTCTAATCAACTGACCACATTATTTACTTCTTTATCAGATGTAAATATGAATTTCAGGACTATGGCTATGTGTCAAAGCCCCATCGAGTTTCAAGCAACTCCTCATCCAGCAACCAGTGCGGCTTAATTGACTTAGGTGTTGGTTGTGTTAACTATGAACTCCCGGGGGGGGCGGGGGCACTCCCTGCTATTTGGCTATCATGTGTGAACTCTATTCTGAGGGAAAGGGGCACTTTTTGGACCACGAGCCCTCGAGGGCGAGGGAAAAGGGGTCCATTTTTTACTAAAATGGGCATTTTGAAGTGAATTTTACCCTTGTCACTTCATCTAAGCATCTACGTTAGACAACATCCTGGGGTTAAAGGGTATGTTTGTAATAGTTACCCATGATAAGGCTATAGTTTTTGGTTTTACTCCTTGGAAAGGGTCCGGGATCTCATGGGTTTTCACCCTTGATTAGCGTACCGAATCAAGGGGCATGTTCACACATGGAAACTATAGAAAAGATCGGGAGTGGCCTCCCGGGCATGAACTATAAGACAACTCATTGACATCCATAGATTCAACGGCTTATAAACAATAATTCAAGTTATTGAATGCCTTTGGATGTTTTTATCCTGTCCCTACCATTGGGGATCCTCATCACTGACATCTCCTGGATCGACATCACTGCCGTCTTCTATATCCCATTCATCTCCTGATGAGGGGGCGGAATCACTCATTTGTTCCTCTTCTACGTCAGATGACTCCTCTTCTACAGGCTGAATTGACATGGGTCAATAATTTTAATCTTTGGAAAGGTGTGATTTAGAGATGTAGTTAACTCTGTGTAGACAGAACTTTATAACCGTACAGGAGAGTTGCTTTATTCCCCATCTCCCCCTTTGTGGCTGTCAGAGATATCCTAGAACCTGTTGATATGCTACCAACCGCGTAGGGGAGTCATTCTAATTTCATATCAATTGATTGCATTTTCTATGGAACTCTACACCTCATGGTCTACAATATGATACATGGAAATACCCCCCCCCCCTCCATCCCAGTTCCTCAACCTCGAAAACACAACAGAATTAATTAAGCTATGCCACATGCCCTTTATCATGACCTTTTTTTGTTTACAATCATGCCAGTGATCACCTAGCATTATGTGCCCTGGCAGTTAGTTATAGATACATACCTTTACATCTTTGGGAGGCCCTTTACGTATTTCCACCAGGGAGCTCACCATTTGATGACCAAGGTCAGTAATACCTGGTACGTGGTTGATGATTGAATTTTCAGTGTGGGTTATCTCGTGGTGGTAGCCTGGACCACCAACTTTCCCATCCTGTAGCCTACAGATGTGCCAATATTTACCCCACAGGGCGTCCCTTATCAGCTCCATATTAGTCTCCACTTGCTCACAGGTAGCAAGGCTCCAGGGACCGTCAGGTAGGCCATAGTTGTCCCTCACCTCAAATGCCAACACTATCTTGAACATCCTAAAACAGGAAATTTGTCCATGATTATGTTCATGCAGGGGAATATGTTTTGTGCAAAACCGACCCCCCCCCCTCCTTGCAGGCGGGTTGTTGAAGGATAGTCACTGTACCAAATCGCAATAATGGACACAGACAAAATGATATAATAGAATATCAGGGAACAGAGGAAAAGTGTAAAATTCTCACCACTTTTGGTCAGCTATCCCTGCTTCCCTGGCAGCCACCCAGGCAGGTAGGTAGCTATCGTGTCTACGATGCCTTGTGGTCGTCATCTCCGTCCAAATCTATCTGAGATATACTTACTGCAATACACATGTGATACTATTATTGATAAGCTCATTGATATACACTCTAAAGGCTTTTTTTTGTGATGGTTGGTTCAAATTGATAAGGGCTATTTCCATTACAGGTAAACTTTCTTTATCATACCTATAATGACTTCAGACAAGTGGAAAACCTGAAAGTTGCAGACACTTGTCTCAATCAACTATTCGCTAGGCACCAACAAGTTAGGCCAGACGATGACAGCCTATCGCTCCCGTAGGAAGTAGAGTCGGCAGGGGGCTCGGCCTACAACAAGTAAACCTTTTCGTCATATCTTGTCTGCAGTTTAATTACTAAGTCTTTTTTTTCAGTTAGTCCAGGGTGACGTCATGTGATGAGTCAACTTTTGATGGAATGGGTCAGTTGGATAAGGCCGATCCATAAAGTATATCACACCGGAGAGGGTGAGGGTGTTCATGGCTCCTATACATCTCTTAAATAAAAGTGTGACAAGGAGGGGGGTCCAAAAAGGCATGAAAGCGTGACATAATTTATGGACCAACCATAATCAGTCTTCTGATTTACAGTTTCTTACTTTTCATATACTACTCATGTAATGGAATCAGTCATTTATAAGGCTCTTAATAGTCATTTGAATCATATAATAGAACAAGTGGAGATTAAATCGTAAGACATAAGATAAAGGAAAAAAAAGTTAACATGATAATGATACGTCCATTTACATCTGCTAACGTTGCAATAACCTGAAATAAACCAAGTCAAGTTTATAAATAGGCTTTATAATACAGGGCCAACCCAGCAGCCATACACCATAACAATACAGACGCCTGTGGCACTTGAATACATCTGCTGACACTGAGAAGGAAGCTACAGTGGTGACCAGTGTAGTTCCGGGTGTAGTCCAATATATATGTGGTTAGGGAAGTGACATGTATGGGCCCATTTCCTACTGGTATCCATTGAAATACTTACCCTAGGTGTCTTGTATGATCGTTAGCACCCCTCCAAGCCTCCTGATAGCTCATTCCTTAACCATTCTACAAGATAATTTAGTAGATATCGTTGGTGTGAGTGCATGAATTGGACACTGACAGGGTGTTGTGAAATAGAGAAACTGGTTTGGCTATACTACTTGTACATAGAGGGCAGCAGCACATGGCATTCTGAAGCTGGGGAGACGCATTCTCAGCTGGGGAGACTGATGGATGGATCTATCCCAGATCCTTTAGTGTCTCCGCAATCCCATGGTGAACTAACATGACATTATGATGATGATGATGATGATGATGATGATGATGATGATGATGATACTTATCTTACAAGGCCCCGATGGCGACCCAACCAATTGAGTCCAGGTTATGTTAATTTGGTCTACAGCCCCTTACAAAACCACAAGCACAGAATACAGAGGGCCAATGGAAGTGATTCAGCGATCTATTGTGAAATGCCTACAGGCCTACTTTTAGCCTATAAAACATCCTTGTAACCTTTCCCTTTAAAAGAAAAGACCACTTCATTTTCATGTTGATTTATTTTGATAGCCTGTGTGCTAGTAAACATGATTTTGGCATACTTACTAATCTATGCACTACTATAAGGGAGAGCAGCAGGTCATTCTGCTGCATTGTATGTGGTCACAATTTACCAAATGCAGCCGACCTGTGACTGCAAAACACTGCTAGACTACAGTCAAAGGCTCTCCACATTTATGAGAGCATGGGTGTATATCTTCCTCGATAATTGGCAATAAATGAGCCAGGGGAGCGTTTCTAAATGATATCATAATGTTGTGCACTTCAATATTGTAAACATGTTTTACAACAGCCTCCATACATTATCAATACAGTTCCTGCTGCATCTGGTCAATTGTGACGTCATACCATGCAGCAGAAAGGTCTGCTGCTCTCCCTTATAAAGGTTGATATTCTGGTGAGTATGTCAAAATCTTGTTTATTTGCACTATGGCTATCAAAATATTTCAACATGAAAAAAGGGTGGTCTTTCCTTTTAAAAATTCTAAAATACCTGCATGGAACACCTGTGTATAATTACATAATAATCCCTTAGCATTTACCCAGCGTATGATCAATATTCTTTGTTAGAACGCTACCCACAATTAGAAAAGAAAATTTATCATTATTTGAGTCAAAATATCTCAGATATCAACAATGGGCACATAAATATTCTAAACCAGTGACTTAAATACCATTTACAAAATCGGATTCAGTCTCATAGCAGCTCCTGAGGGGTCAAAGAGGGGCATGAAAATTCTCCGCACAGGACATAATACATTTTGAACACCATAGAGGGAGGGTCAAAAAGAATTTTCGCGTGTCTATGAAAACCCACCACCCCCTGTTGATAAATAATGACCACTCCCTTAGACTGGAGTTACCGTTATCTCAATGTAAATACTTATTTTGACACGATGCTTCATGATTTCTACACTCCAGACTATGTGTCCATGTCAATTGCAATAATAATAATAATAATAATAATAATAATAATAATAATAATAATAATAATAATAATAATAATAATAACAATAATAATGATAATAATAATAATAATAATAATAATAATAATAATAATAATAATAATAGTGGTAGTGGTAGTATAATAATAATAATAATAATAATAATAATAATAATAATAATAATAATAATAATAATAATAATGTAGAGGTTGGCGGAAAATGTCCTGGAGAAACCGGGAGTCAGACCCGGGACCCTCCAACCTGCAGGCGGAAGCTCTACCGCTGAGCTACTTCCCCGTCTGACATTCTCTACCTTCCACCTACATCTGGATTGGTATAATACACAAGGGGGGGCAGCTTATACCAGCTGACCAGCCCCTGAGGGCTGGTGCAACCGGAACGGGGCAGATGGCCTACCGCCATGGACTTACAGCCAGAGCTGGCCTCTACAATAATAATAATAATAATAATAATAATAATAATAATAATAATAATAATAATAATAATAATAATAATAATAATAATATATTTTTATTGACAGCAAAAAAGAGATAGTGTTGGACTTTGTAATCAGGGTCTGGGCCGCCTATGGCAAGCGATATGTTACCCCCCTCATATCACAGTTCACAGTTTTAGGATTTGACATTAGAGTTATTCTAGGGAAAACCCTGTGTCAGGCTGATAATGTAGTTTAGTGCATAAATAGGGGATAATGGACTGAAGAGTTAAGTTAATAAGCCTTAAAGGGATATAGTCATCCTAAAAATCCAATGGTAAGGTCTAGGGACTTATAGAGGAGGAGGAGAGCTGGGAATGCAATGTTACATAACACCAGATGTCCTGATGTGAGGGCCTGGAGGGCTGACCAAGACTCCACCCTGGAGTAATGTCAGTCTCCAAGCACCCTCCCCCCACATTCCTTTTGTATTAGAAGCACAGTATATGATTTGAGGGTGGAGAGAGTTTTGTATACAAACAAAAAGTAGGAGGGGCAGGAAATCCACAGGCTCAATACTGTGTAGCTATTCTTCAGGCACTCTGCCTATCCCTCCTTACTCATCACCCCCTTTATATCTCTTACCCTTTCCTTCCACCTGCCTATGCCTGGCAGGGACCACATAGAGAGGGGGTCCCTACCCCTCCATATCTTCGGGCCTCCCTAGCCCACTTAAAAGGGTCTATTTCTCTTCTTTCCTATCCTCTCGGGATGTGTGTGGTGCACATATGCGCGGGCACTGACACATTCCCCTGTGAAATTGTGTAATGTAGTTCTTGCCATGAATATGACCTTAGCTGTCGAAATGGCGTTAAACATCTATTACTCACTCACCCCTCCATATCTAATCCCTGCCCCTCCCTATCTGGTCCCTCCCCCCTATCTAGTCCCTGCCCCTCCCTATCCAGTCCCTGCCCCTCCCTATCTGGTCCCTGCCCTTCCCTATCTGGTTCTTGCCCTGTCCCTATCTGGTCCCTGCCCCCTTCCTATCTGGTCCCTGCCCCTCTGTATCTGGTCCCTGCCCTTCCCTATCTGTTTCTTGCCCCCTTCCCATCTGGTCCCTGCCCCTCCGTATCTGGTCCCTGCCCCTCCCTATCTGGTCCCTGCCCCTCCCTATCCCGTCCCTGCCCCTCCGTATCTGGTCCCTGCCCCTCCCTATCTGGTCCCTGCCCCTCCCTATCTGGTCCCTGCCCTTCCCTATCTGGTCCCTGTCCCTCCCTATCTGGTCCCTCCCCCTCTCTATCTGGTCCCTGCCAGGGATAGGCAGGTGGAAGGAAAGAGTAAGGGATATAAAGGGGGTGATGAGTAAGGAGGGATAGGCAGAGTGCCTGAAGAATAGCTACACAGTATTGAGCCTGTGGATTTCCTGCCCCTCCTACTTTTTGTTTGTATACAAAACACTCTCCACCCTCAAATCATATACTGTGCTTCTAATACATAAGGAATGTTGGGGAAGGGTGCTTGGAGATTGACACTACTCCAGGGTGGAGTCTTGGTCAGCCCTCCAGGCCCTCACATCAGGACATCTGGTGTTATGTAACCTTGCATTCCCAGCTCTCCTCCTCCTCTATAAGTCCCTAGACCTTACCATTGGATTTTTAGGATGACTATATCCCTTTAATTAGAGCAATATATTCATTATTCTTGATGTTATGTAAACTACAGTATCGGGGTGAAACGCTGGTTTCTCGAAAACTTTTATATCACAGTTTTTAACTCTGATATCAATGTTTTAGCTGTGATATCATGGATTTTGTCTTGCATATCAGTGTTTTTATTGATACCTGCTTTGATACTCTGATATTAGCTATATACTTTGATATCGGCTATTACAGAATATATGCGCAATAACAGAATCATCACAACTTGTTTTCTATGTAGGCCTAGCCTCGGGGCCTAGCCCTATGAAGTGAAGAAAAGAATGGGGAAATGAATGAATCACAATATCACTCTGATATGGCAATATTTTAGGTAAATCTCTGATATCACTCCAGGAAACTTAGATTTCAAAGTTAAAAAACCCTGTTATCAAATTCTAAAACTGTCAGATAAAGAACTCTAATATCAGAGGGTAAACATTTGGCTTGCCACAGCCGCCTCAGTTGCTTGGCCAATTGGAGATAATCTAGATCGGGGAGCCACACACATCGTCACAGGGCTCACTGCAAAGGGTTGTAGAGCAACGGTACATGGCTATTGTATTATTGACCAATGGGAGGCATCCCTGGCATATACTGCGGAGTCGGGGGCTGAAGGTGTTAGTCATAGTGGCGTCGGGGTCTAATGGCGTCCCCCAGCTGATAATGGCTATGTGTGCTGCTACCTTCCTGTAAACCAGGCATTGCTGTAATTCCAGTAACTTCCTGTTAGCAGCATACAACTTTTCCAGCCCTCTTTTACATCTTCCGAGGAATTAAGCAATATTTGTTTTACAACGGTAGGCCTGCTTTACCACTCATTATGATCAATCTTCAACACAAAGCTCAAAATTACTCTGAACCTCGGCCTAGATCTTATCGCCAATGCCTGTACCAATGCCTCCATTAGCTCAAAACGGAAGGGGATTGTGAGCACTTCTTAATCTAGGTCGAATCTACGGAGCCCTGGAAAGGACATCTGTTTCTACATCTTTTTTTCTAGAGTTTGTTTCCGCAAGTTTTATTTTTCGTTTTTCGCAACTTTTATTTCCACAAGTTAATATTTCATTTCCGCAACTTTGTTTGATTTCCGCAACTTAACATCCACAATTGACTGACTATGCACAAAAAACCTGTAAAGTTGTGGAGACAAAAGTATAAGTTGCTAAAACAAAAGAAAATTTAAGTTGCGAAAACAAAAATTTAACTTGTAAAAAACGAAAATACTAGTTGTGGAAATGAAAATGAAGCTTGCAGAAACGAAAATAAAACTTGCGGAAACGAAAATAAAGCTTATGGAAACAAACTCTAGAAAAAAAATGTAGAAAACATATGTCCCTTCAAGGGCTCCGTACTAATCCCACATGGCAATTTAGGATCTCTGCGATTTTGCCCTTTGCATTCTAAGGCCGTTCCTGAGCCCCTAGATGTCCAACTTGTACAGAATCTCACAGTGAATTAAAACATAATAGGGGGCTTCCTTCGTGATCTAAGGGCTCAGCAACGCCATCAGAATGGCTTAGAATGCAAAGGACAAAATTCCATATATTTGACCCCTAAATGGTTGATTGATTGATCATGTGGGATTGGACATATACCCACAGGAAACTATGCATACCCCATATAAAACCTAATCAAGGCAGTATTCTAACAAGTCTATGTACAGGAACACAAATCATTAGCATCATCTAACTAACAGGAGTAAATTCATAGGGAGCTTTCTAATTTGGCTCTCACACATTTTCTATTGAAGATTATCATTGTTCTATTTCTTACATGGGATTAACCACATGTCTTCTGTATTGATCCCACTTTACAGATATTCTGTGTATTTACAAATACCTTTTTGATGGGACGCCCTACTAGGTGTCACGGTACTAATAGGGCCAAGGACACTCTGATTTCCCCCCATCTTCCACCATAAAACTGGCGTCAATCGGGTTCTAATTTGATGGCTTTCATAAATAAAGGCTTAAATTAAAGCTGAAGTCATTCTTGATTTTTTTAGCATGGTCAACCATAAGGAGTCAGATCTGTTTTTGCACCAGTTGCCATGGAAACCACCATGTTGAATAAATTAAATGATACAGGTGCCCCTGACAAGTCACAAATGTGACCTTGGACCCCTCTCTGACACAAAAGGTTTCTATGGTGACCAAACATTTTTTGCAACTTTTCCCGCCCAAATCATTACCGTTCTTCTGGTACCAAAATCATTAACCTGCGATAAAAATAAGGTCCCCTGGCACTGATTATATCAAGCAAAACACTGTTTTTAGTTGGGACAATTTAGCTGTCCTAGGTTTACTGGGGCGGAATACTACTGTGACACCACTACAGACATAATAATATGATATGAAACAGCCATATCTCATGGCTCTCGGCCACCAGATTCGGCATGTTGATATGGCAATTTCTTAAATCAACTTATGTCTCGAAGTTTTTGGAGGGGACATATGGGACATGGAGATTTTATGTGAAATGATAATTTCTTCAAGTCGACATCAGATTCTCTCAATGGGGACCCCTATCCAGTCTCCATAAACTTCCACAATACCCAGTACCTCGTGCATATAGACAGCATCGCTACAACAGCATGTGTCATTCGTAGACAAATTAAATGTGGTGTTATTAAAGACAAACGCTACAGGATGACTAATATTAGATCTTCTATTGATAGTCTCAAATAACTCTAGATAGTATTAGTTTGATAAATAAAGAATAAGAAAATGCAAAGAAATCCTGATGTCACGGTGCTTATTCTCTTTTTATGACCACTTAATTGAAAATGTCTGAACTATAGAAATGAATGGGGAAAACATTTTTTTCATATTTTGCATCATAGTAAATGCTCTTCTATTGATTCATCTACGAGACTCAGAAATGAACTGAAAAAAATATGTAGAGGTAAAGTGGCCCAGTTGGGATGAGAAAACTTATTAAAATAGTATAACTGATGAGTTCTTATTTCTGCCACCAGGTGGCTTCTGTCCAGCCAGCACAACCACATGGGCCCCAGATGGGATTTCTCTGGGCCTGTGGGCCTGGCCCAGATGGGTAAATGCTGGTAAATGTCAGGGAAGCCAGCTGGGGCCCATGTGGGCTAGCCCAGTTCACTATATGATCCGAAGGTTGATGGATCTAGTCCGAGCAGTGATGACTACTCTTCCCATCCTCTCATAGCATTACCAATGTTCCTAAATATCTCTTTTGATCCCATTATACTTGAAAAAAAAAGAAATGAAAACACCAAAATATAAAAAATGATTTTGCTCTTCCTACTGAGCTAACCGGGCATGATTGTAGTCACTCAAATCTGATTTTTTTTTTTTTTTTAAACAAATTTAAACTTTATTTAGCCGAAGAAATTCATCCATTACAATCGTTGTTCATAACATTTAGGTTTCCTTTTTTTTTACATAGTAATTCACTGTTATAATACATTTTACATAGACATAGCAGTGCTGTAGGTATGCTGCATGTCTGCGTTATATTGTCAATGTAGTGGTTGCTAAACCTGCCTAATATGTTATATGATGTGATGATAATGGTGCATTTAGCTTCATATCTCAACCATCATCACATGAATCTATTTGATTCAGAATATTCATCTGATTATCACAACTATGATAGTGCCTCCCTCTTAGTTGTGTTTCCCCAATTCATCTTCTTTCAGCAAATGAACGCTGTGCCCTGTTGACACATGCTTTTAAATGTGTGGATGTGTAAACATATGTCTCTTTAGGGCATCTGCATGGATAAATCCTTTACTACTTTGTGAACACATATACTGCTTCTTCCCTGTATGGGTCATCATGTGTCTCCTAAGGCTAGCTAGACAGCTCAACCTTTTACCTCATTGTGAACACCCATGTAGTTTCTCTCCTGTGTGGGTCATCATGTTTGTCATAAAGTTACGTCCATCTGTGAACCTTTTATCACAGTGTGAACTTACATGGGATTTCTCTCCTGTGTGGGTCATTATGTGTTTCTTTAGTTTACCTGACTGACTGAATCCTTTACCACAGTGTGCATACATATGAGGTTTCTCCCCTGTGTGGGTCCTCATGTGTATCTTTAGGTTACTAGGGAGATTTTTACCATGACTATCACAGCTGCCCAGTTAGCTCAGTAGGTTGAGCACTGGACTATTGATCCGAAGGTCGGTGGATCTAGTCCCAACACGTCCACACCATTTTTTCAGCTCGAGACCCTTGCCCACTTTGTAAAGAATGGAACATAATCATTTTTTTTTTGGTGTTTTCATTTCTTTTATTTTCAAGTATAATTGTATCGAAAGAGATATTTAGGAACATTGGTAATGCTCTGAGAGGATGGGAAGAGTAGCCGTCACTGCTCGGACTAGATCATTCGACCATATAATGAACTGGGCTAGCCCATGTGAGCCCAAGCTGGCTTCCCTGACATTTACCAGCATTTACCCATCTGGGCCAGGCCCACAGGCCCGGAGAAATCCTATCTGGGGCCCATGTGGTCGTGCTGGCTGGGTGTGTACTGGGTAGCGTTTGTCTTTAACTTGGTTAAATTGCCAAGTTTTGCCCCCCCCCCCCCAAGCTCCTTCTACCCTCCACCCAACTCCCCATGCAACCCCTCTACCCCTCCCAGGCCCTTACCCCACCAGATCTCCCTTGTATGAAGTGAGATCTGGCAGGGTAACACTCTGTCAAGTCTGGCAACTTTGGTTGAATTGGTTGAAATCAGTGAACACACTTTCACATGCAGTATATGAAATCACATTTTTATTACAGATGAGAGATCGAATCCTTATCCCACCAATCTACCATCAGTACAGGATATGACACTGTACCTTGCTACATGGCCTTACGTGAGCCTAGACCAGGACACATTACCGATATGGGAAACTGTTTTAGCTCTTGCATTCAGTACGACCCTGAGCAAATTATACATGACTGTGATAAGGAGAAATTGAAAGAAATATTGAGATCGGGATGGGATGTGAATGAGATATGGTGTCAACCAGAAACCAGACTGTCAGAAAGGACTGCTTTGTATGAAGCAGCAAGCCAAGTGTGGACTGAGGGGGTGAAGATACTTATTTATGCAGGTGCCAAATGCAAAATTAATGATGGAGTGGGGAGAGTAATAACTGCTGGACGCAAATGTGTAGTAAAGTTTGGTGTGTGTAGGATATTGGAGAAGCCACTTGCATTGGCATTGCATAATCATAACTGTCCTCTGGATCTTGTTAAGCTTCTGCTTAAACATGGTGCTGATCCCAATCATTGTGATCACCGCCTGGAAAATATCCCTCTGTTATGTGCAATTACAGTGTGTAGGCACAATCAGCATATCACAAAGCTTGTCGAATTGCTGTTGAACCATGGTGCAGACCCAAATGTTATCACTAAGAATGGCGGTGGCTATTCAGAGGACCTCTCCCTAGGGGACCTCTGTCCTCTTTTAGCTGCACTAAGTGAGGCAGAGTGGAAAACTGAGACCTATGGTAAAAGATACATGGAGGTTACTGTTAGAGGGATTGATGAAGAATCTCCCGAATCTGTCACAAGGAGACATGAGGTATCTACTGTGCTTCTAAACACCCTTCTGCAGTATGGAGCAGATATAAATTATAATGCAGATGGTAGGTGGCCTTTGCTACACAGACTGCTGGCACAATATGACTCTTCTACTGGATATTACAGGCACAGGTTTTGCAAAAGGCAGCTAGACATGTTCTTCAAACATGGAGGCAATATCAACATGGAGGATAATGAATACATGACAGGTCTGGAGTATGGTATCAGATATGGTAGTCACAGTAACAGTATCAGGTGGCTTATCAGGCATGGGGCAGATATATCACTCATCAGGTTTACTCTGCTGAGGGGCTATTTCTCCAGCTGTTCCAGCTATTATTCTGGCATTGCTCTTATTCTGCTTCAGGCTGGTATGACAGTGTCAGATGGAGCACAGGCGTTACTAAGTAATATTGAAATGGTCATTTGGACGTTTCTGCAGGATGGCACTGGAAAAGAAGGCCTGTATGCAAGAATACGAGCCATATGGGATCAGTATAAGGAGGCTGAGCATAGAGAACTTCAGAACCTGCAGCGTAACCTCAGGAAGTCCACTTTTCCTGATTACCTACAGAAGCAGATGCTCGACTTAGAGGCATTCAGTGATCAATCATTGCATATTTACGTAGAGCACAAAAGGACATGGAATACAAAACAGGAATGGCAAAATATTTTGGAGCAGATTCACAAAGTGTTGGAATTTCTGAGTCAGCCCCAGTCTCTGCAATATTACTGTCGCTGTTGTATCCGGGAAAATATAGTGTCTCTTCAGCCATCAGTGGTGAAGACCCTCCAAATCCCAGCAACACTTAAATGCTACATCCTATGCCATGAAATCTGATGTTTTCTAAATTGTACATTACAGTGGCAACCTCAGTTTAATAGTGAAAGTTATTAGATGGCTTCTTGCATTAGAAAAGGGGAAACCAGTGGTGCCTATACAGAGTGAAAAGGAAAGTGATAAACCTCCTTTACTTCTGATCAGATATATTACTCACTGGCCGACAACACAAGTAAAGTCTATCCAATGTAAACAATTGGGGGAGAGGATGGAAGTTACAAACATTCCCCCAGCTGTGTTATTTATATAATATATGTAGCCTCATGAAACAAGGGGGTGTGAATGGGGGGTCCCCCATGTCACATGTCAATTTTAAAAAATGGTCATGGCACTTGTCACTTAAATCCCCATGTCCCATTTCACCTCTAAGAGCCTATCATGTCCCATGCTGAATTTAAGAAAGCACCTATGTCATATCACTAATTGTTTTGCCTCATGTCACTAAGGCCCATGTCACGTGTCGATTTTAAGAAATGGCCATGTCACCATGTCGAATTTATTGGTCCATACCCATAAACAAGCCACAGTTTCCTGTCAGAATAGGACCCAGTTTGCCATGAGAATAGGCACATGCAATAAGCCTGCAATGAGGGTTACGTCTTTGGGGGAGAAGCGCTAACGTGGCGCCATTTTCGCTTGTAAAATATGAGCAATGAACTTTCGCCGGTACCAGGGACACACTTCCGATCATACCGTTTCTCCTCGAAAGGGTTCACGTGCAATGAGGACAGTGAGGTGGCACCATCTAGTGAGTATTGAAAGAACCAAGTCCCACCAGGCCCTATCTGCACGCTACCTATTGCAAAAACAGTCAACTAAAATCAACACATTGGATCAAAGAGAGAAAAACCTTTTCAACCAAACACAGCACAGCAATAATTCAGTGCGAACACCCCAATATTATGCAAATGAGCTGTATTTGAGTGTAAACTATAATGGGAGCCGGCCTATGTTATGACTACTAAAGACCTGATTAGGTAATTAAGAAAGGTTATTCATAACAAATTGTCTCCCATAAAAAAATGAACACTTTGGACCTTTTCCCAGGAGATCACATAATTTAATAGCACCTCAATAAGAATCAGCAAAAGTTAATGGTTAATGCAAGAGCTTAAGAATAGAACAGAGCTGTGAATGTATTTATAAGTAAATTTTATTTTCTCATAATATTCAAGAGACTGCACATCAATATTGTAACATATCATTTTCCACATTTCATTTGTGTCTTACCACATTCTTGCCTTTCTCTCTTCCACAATGTCAGATCTATAAAAGAGGCATGATGTCCTAGCCGCTTTACATTTTTATACATTATTAATATAATATTTTGATAATAACACTTAAATCAGAGTAAAGTAGGGGAGAGGGAGCACATGGAAGCACCTGGCATATTGAGCCATCAGCTAACACTTCATATCTTTCATAACTCTAGACAAGGCAGCTTGCCAAATGTTCCCCTTGCAAAGACAAGGCAACCCACCAAAGGTAATTTATTCTGGATGATTACAAGAAAGTTGCACAAGATTAAAGGATTTGTTACTCGAAGGCAACTTTTTGGAAGTAAGGAACTTTTGTCCCTCACTCATTTCAATGCACATCTGACCTAGTTTCGTTAGAGAAGTCAATGTACCCATAATCAAACATTGTATAGAACTTCATTTCACTCTTTGGCATGAAGCTAGTTTTGAGCAATGACAGCTTTTTTCCAATATATCTTACATGTATATAGGGTACATTGAGCCACAAGCTTTGAGGTACATTGAACCACCCCACATGGGTATCGTGACATCTGTTATCTTGGTATACAATTCAGTAAATGTAAGTTATATCTGAACTTAGCAACATGGGAACTACTGAACATTGAACCACTCAAGCTTTTCTTATGTCATGTGTACTCAACAGACTGATTGAGGTATTCACTGAAAAATACTAACAGAACTCTCATAAAACCGAATATCATTTTTTTTTTCATCTCAATGTTTTCCCATCGTTGGTTATTTTTGATTTAAGTTCTGTGACAATCACGTCAGAACTGCCACTTGTCTTGTGTTTAGCTTTGTCTTTTGTTTTGTTTTATTGTATACCTTGCAAGCGAAACTGAGCCTAAATATTTTGGTCGCAATATCATCACCTCCTCTGCCTGGTGGAGCGATCAATAAACATATTTTTCCAAAAAGAAAAGTTTTTTTTCCCGCAAAAATTCATGAAAATGTAAGATTCAGATAGACTTCGTATTCTGGTGTAGGGGCCGGCATCGTTGTATATATATTAGTGCGGTTCATCCGAGAGACGTGTTCGTGTGGTGCTCGTTCCTTCTATGCCAACTAGGTGTCGCTTTGCGATACCCGGCTGGTACAAGAGGGGGCAGCACCATGCCTCGCGTCCAGCTTCTACTAAGAAGCTGGACGAGCCGCAGAAGGGGACTGGACATGGTCCAGTCAAGACGTTCAGTTATAGACTGTAACCAAAATTGAATAAAGTCCTACCTGAGAGGTAGGGGTATCCGGGGCTTTGCCCAACCCGAATCACTCGTGTTGTGTTGGTGTCTTTAGTGATAAGCGAGCCAACGAGCCACCCAACATATAAGTCGATACGAACCATTACACTGGTGCCGTGACCAGGAGAATAGTGTAGGGGCCAGAGCTGGCCCCTACACTATGAAGTCTATTAATGCCCAATTATGAGGAATGGGCTAAGATTCTGGGGGTGATTCCAAATGTCAGGTGTCTTTCTTAAAGATAGGAAAAAGATGAAGCACATAAGTGGCTGAATGTGCACCCTCTCCTCTACTGATTACTAAAAGTAAACACATACAATGATGGTAAAATAAGGTTAAATTTGAACTTTCCACGCAAAGTAATATTGCATTCACCTTTTGGAGAGCATGTACAATGCTATCATAGATAGAATTACACCAATACAGTATCTATTATAAAAGACAATCAAAACAAAACGAAACACTCAATTATATATACCTACATCGGTATAGAAACAGACATTTAGGTTATGGTCAAACCCATTAAAATAATCAGCTAAAGGTAAATTAATCATTATACAATGTTTGTTTTTTTCTCCAAAGGAATTGAATTGCTACCATGTTTCAATTACTCAGGTAATATAAAAAAAGAACTATTTGTACAAGGCTAATTCAGAATACTGTGCATGCTATAGACATTTATGTATAAGGCTAATTCAGAATACCCTGCATGCTATAGACATTTATGTATAAGGCTAATTCAGAATACTCTGCATGCTATAGACATTTATGTATAAGGCTAATTCAGAATACTCTGCATGCTACAGACATTTATGTATAAGGCTAATTCAGAATACTCTGCATGCTATAGACATTTATGTATAAGGCTAATTCAGAATACTGTGCATGCTATAGACATTTATGTATAAGGCTAATTCAGAATACTGTGCATGCTATAGACATTTATGTATAAGGCTAATTCAGAATACTGTGCATGCTATAGACATTTATGTATAAGGCTAATTCAGAATACTCTGCATGCTATAGACATTTATGTATAAGGCTAATTCAGAATACTGTGCATGCTATAGACATTTATGTATAAGGCCAATTCATAATACTTTGCATGATCCATGTGGTTAAATCAGAACATCAAATGTGCTATATAGTATTCAACGTAATAAACACACATACCATAATAATTACACATCCCGAGAGTTCTGCTTATATTTTAGACTAGATATGACTCGCGTTTTTCCGTTTTTGAAGCCCAATTAAACTCTTGACCAATAGCTACATACCTAAGGTTATTCTGAATATGGTACCCTACCCCACACTCCTGTGTGGGTCATCATGTTTGTTATTAGGCCTAGTGAGTAGGAAAACTCACTACATTTGGAACAATTGTAAGGTAATGCCTTATCTCATTAGGGTCCGCAAACCTGAGAAAATGGAGGGATTAGAAGGTTCTGTTAATCTAGGACCTTACATGATGAGTGGCTACATGATACCGTAAGTCGGTAGCATTAAGGAACCCCATCACACATGTATCACAGCTAGAAAAGATGTGCATCAGGAGGTGGTTCTGTAAGTCTTTTGGCCGATGGAAGCCCCTCACACATGTAGAGCAGCAGGTGTTGGTGTTTTCTATAAACTCATCTTTACACTCAATTAGGCCATCTTCATAATGAACCTTGGGGGTGGGAAGATGAGCAGTTATATGGTTTCTTAAATCTGCCACCTGAATGAATCCCATCACGCACTTGTCACAGCTGGAGTAAGCATGCATCAACAGATGATTCTGTACATCTACTGGCTGTGTGAACCCCCTCACACAGAGATAACAGTCCGGGTTACCATGCTCTTCTTCACAATGACAGAAGTCTGAACCCGGACTTTTTCCTGAGGAGGTGAGATATGAATGTTTCTTATTGGTGGACTGTGCAGTTCTATTTGTCAAAGAGTTTTTGTGTGCTGTTAACGTGATTTTATTGGGTAACCCTGGTACTCTGCTTTTTCCTGGATCATAGGGGTTCCCTGCTTGCTCCTTTTTGACAGATAGGTGGGTATGCCTAGTGCTTAGTGTAGGCTTTACCTTTTTATGTGTTCTCAGATGTTTCTGTAGGGCTGTGGTTGTAGAAAACTTTATACAGCATTGGGAACAGTTATATGTCTGTACATTTGTCTTGCTGGCTCCTGCATGGATCTTCATGTGACACTTCAATCTTCGTGGGGTTACGAAGCTACAACCACAAATTGAACACTTGCAAGGTTTCTCCCCTGTGTGGATCATCATGTGTGCCAATAAAACATATCGCGCACTAAACTTTTTCTTGCACACAGAGCATCGATTAAGTCTTTCGTTATGACTCCCCATATGCTGCTTCAACCTATATGCGTCTAAGTATCTCTTACCACATTCAGGACACTGGTGTTTTTTCTCCCCCTTATGTAAAAGGAGATGTCGACGGAAACTTGGTAATAGACCAAACTCTTTTGTACACACGGAGCACTTGTACGCTTTCTCTCCAGTGTGCACCCGCATGTGTATGGTTAACTGTTCTTCGCAGGTAAACTTCATAGTACAATCAGGGCACTGGTGAAGTTTCTCTCCATGGTGTGTCAACATGTGTTTCTTAAGCGATAATGAGGAAGTATACTTCATTGAACATTTTGAACAGTGGTAAGGTTTTTCACCAGTGTGGGACGCCATGTGTCTCCTTAAGTGAACCTCCTGGGTGCACCCTTTGCCGCAGGTAGTACACTTAAAAGGCTTCTCTCCTGTATGACACATCATGTGTTTCCTTAAGGCATCTGACCGTGTAAACTGTTTGCCACACTCAGAACACTTGTGAAGTACCTCCCCTGTATGTGTCCGTCTGTGTACTTTTAAGTCACCAAGTTTTCTAAACCCCATTTGACACATAGAGCAATTGTAGGGGGTTTCTGATGAGTGAATTTTCATATGAATCCTTAAGTACTTTGCAGATGGAAACCGCTTACTACAGTGAGAACACTTGTGTGGTCTTTCTCCTGAGTGGGTGATCATATGACAATTCAAGGATGATCCGTCGAGGAATCCTTTGCCACACACAGAGCACTGGTGGGGTCTCTCACCTTTATGCTTCAGCAAATGCTTATCTAAACTTATCTTATGTCTAAACCTTTCATCACATGTTGGACACTGAAAAGGCATTTCCCCAGTGTGGATAAGTGTGTGCATTTTTAATGACTTGTTATCTCTAAATCCCTTTTTACAAACAGGGCATTCCCGTGGCTTTTCTCCTGTGTGGCTTAGCATATGAGATTTTAAACCTGAGTTTGAGGAAAACCCCTTTTTGCACACAGCACAAGTATAGTCTTTCTCTCCGGAGTGGATTTTCATGTGTACAATTAGGTGTGAACGCCGTAAAAACCTCTTGCCGCATACATCGCACGCATGTGGCTTTATTCCTGTATGGATCTGTTTGTGGTTAAGTAAACCGGCTTTTTGCCTGAATTTCTTTCCACAAAC
The DNA here is from genome assembly GCA_949317995.1 of Acholoe squamosa. Lineage (NCBI taxonomy): Eukaryota > Metazoa > Annelida > Polychaeta > Phyllodocida > Polynoidae > Acholoe > Acholoe squamosa. The sequence goes on from OX439038.1 coordinate 57,487,265, forward strand.
CAAACACTCAAAAGCTTTTTCTCCAGGGAACTCATGAATTTCCATGTGTTTTCTCAAGGATGATAAATACCTCAAATCCTTCATACACACAGCACATTGGTAAGGTTTCTCTCCTGTGTGGATAGTCATGTGTTTTTTCAAGAAACCCTTCTCTCTAAATTTTTTATTACATAAGGCACATGTGTAAGGCATTTCTCTGCTATGACTAAGCATGTGAATTTTTAAGTGATGTGACTGTCTGAAAGTCTTGCTGCATAGAGAACACAAGTAGGGTTTCTCATCAGTGTGTGTTCTCATATGGCTCTACAAATGGTGTTTCATGGTGAAGCTCTTGTTGCATGTAGAACAATGGTAAAGTTTCTCTCCTTTGTCAATCTTTATTTTTGTTATTTTAAGTATTAAAATAAACTATTCATGTTACACACTTCAATCGTGTATGCTTTTTTTACCAGTGTTTCCCCCCGTGTTTACTTATTGCTCTGTGACTGTAACTTCACTTGCCTCTTTGTATACTTCTTGGTACTTCTGTGTCCGTTTTCTTAATTAGCTTAATCCAGTCTGCATTAGAGTTTTAAAAGAAAAGCGAGAACAGATATCATAATTGCAAAGAATATAACAAAATATCAACTTATGGGGAAAAGCAAATGGTTTGCAATATTCATAAAGCAATGGTTTTAGATTGAATAAACCGTGTTATACCCTATGAGATATGTTGGCTCGGACACTGATCTAATCTGCTAGATTTCATTAGATGGCTTCGATTAAACTACCCCTGTCCATGATTCTCTATGATGTCACATTAAGGTATATAGCAAACCTTTACAAAGACAGTGCAGTATCATTGTACAGGGAAGAAAGTGAATGAGCACAAAAATCCCTGAAACGCTCTATTTAGTATTACAACCCATGAAATGTGTTTTTTTTTAAATACTAATATAGGAATGTATGCCTATATGCCTTTGGAACTTGAAAATTCCTGAATTCAGGGAACCCCTGAAGACATTCATCCCTGACTAAGAGTAGGTGTAACACTATTGATGACTAACAATATCAATGACAACTCCCACTGTCTCACTATCAGTCCCCTTTATACTGCATACTCAGATACTGGGCCTGAGCGTGAGGCAGTGGCCTGCTACTTGCTAGGCTAGCCTACTGTGTATTACTCACTACCAGTAACATAGCCCATTAACTGCCTGACTCTCCGGGCCTGACTCTTCCTGGGTTTATATTTCCCTTGCAACGTGCATTCAATAATAGCCTTTTGTGATGCACTTAACATAGAGGAAAGGTGAAAAAGCAGCTTACAATAAATGTCATTGCTTTAGTGGTGTGACCGGATGTTTTGGGGAACGTGGGTAAGAGTTGTATCCCACATCCATATATGTCATCACTATATATATGCATATAGCTTCAGACAGGTAGCAGCACTGTAGCAGCATAAGCACCATCTGTTAGCCTGATGGTATAGTGGGAAACAAGGACACTATGCCATATTGAGCCCTGACAACAGACAACACAATAGTTAAATAGGATTTCCACATTTTTGAATTTATTGTGTGCACAATATTTTGTTATACTACAATATACCCTGATTTTGCTCATGATGTTTCACACTCACTGAAATATACCAGATATTCTTTGTTACAAACTTTAAACATTTGAATTTCTAATAATCTTTAAAAATATGTACAATGGAAAACTTATCATTCCCCCCAATGCAATAAATCAATCAATCATTCATTCATTGAGTCCATTGATTAGTTGTAAGCTACTTGTCATGATTGGATACTAAGAATCACCACAATGATATCAGCTGATATGAAATGTAAATGGACCAGTGGCAGAAGACCTACGTTTTGGAGGAGCCCGTACCACTGTTCAACAAGCTGATTTTTATATATTTTGTAGATTTTTTTAATGCTCCACTGCATCTAAATCTGGTGGTTTCCATGGCAACCATGCAATTTTTCAAAAAGATTTCAGAGGGCACATGCATCACTTTAATTCTTTATAACACTTGAGCTACATGCTTGATATTTCCCTGGAAACAAGGAACAAGTTTTTCACCACTTTCACACGAGTAAATCTAATGATAATTTGGTTCAGCAGAAAGGTTTTTTTTTTGTGAATTTCACAAGAAATCACATGAAATAATGTTTCAGTAAAATTTCACATGAATTACTGCTCACAGATTCACATGGATTCATGTAATCTCGTGAATTGCACCAGATTTTCTTTTGATTTCACGAAAGAATTTGGTATGATTCACAAGAAATTCACCTGAAACGTGAAATCCCTGTGAATTTCTAGTGCATCTGGTGCTAAAATGTGAAAAAAACACATGAATTCATGGGATTTTCTGCTGAACCAAATTTTCATCAGCTTAAAATAGTAATGTCAACCTTGGCCAAGGTCACTATACTTGACCTCCGTGGTACAAAAAGCACCAAATTACTACATGTACCTATGTGCATGTTTCAACTCCTGTGTTAATGAGGAAAGTTAATAGTGAATATCCAGATTTTAGGATACTATTATGTTGAAGGCATCAGTATTATATGACTTAAGTGGCTGGAAGTTTAAATAGATGAGTTATTCCCATGGTAACAATGTATACTTCTTTGTTAGCACAAACCAAGACGATTATGTTTTTTGCTGTCCTATGCAGGTTTTTCAAGTTACATAAACGATTCTTTTACAGGTACTCCCCTAGGGGGTCCATATTGTATGGTGTATGAGTAGACCTTGATGAAGGTCAAGGTCCCAGCTCCCTGGTTATTCTGAATACCGGGGTACCCACTTAATGATTTACCTCCATGAAATGTCAGATTTTTTCTTCTTTTAAACCCATGTAGAATACATCATCAAACAAATATTTAGGCCTTCCAGATGCAGTTTTGGTGCCCTGTTACCATGGCAAGCATGTATTTGTTAGAAAGACCTATCCTCCATACTAAGAGCGGGCATATCAGATTCATAAAATGCGACAACTTTGGGGTTTCTTGTGGCTTGAGGTGGGCATGTCGGCAGCTGGTATCCATATGCACGGGCCCAGGCCTATTTGCTTGTCTTTTGTCATGGGATTCCCCCTCAGTGAACTTAGTGATCAAAGGCCATGGTTTGCCTGGCCCTATGTATGGGACCAGGCAAATCTTTCAAAAATTAAGCCCCGGTTGGGGTTTTCTCCCTCACCCCTCCTCAAAGATTTGATCATTCATCTCATAGATTTGGTCATCTACAGATGCAATCATTGCTGTATAGGGCAAGCAGCATATAAATAAGGAGCACACATAGTTATGCTGCTTGCTCACCACAGCAGTGATCGTATCTATGAAGGACCAAATCTATGAGATGTAAGCTTGAATCTATGAGGAGGGGCAAAGGATAAAACCTTTTTATATGCCTGGTCCCATAGACAGGGCAAGACAACCAAGCATGTAGGCCTGGGCCCACACATATGGACACCAGCTGTCCACACACTCACACCAAGCCACAAGAAACCCCAAGTTTGTCACCATTCTTTAATGAATCTGTTATTCCCAATTTTAGTATGGATGCCTCATCATGAAGGTCCCCGATAAAGAAAGATAGGTGGTTGCCATGGTAATAGGGTACCCAAACTGCATCTGGATGCTTGTTAATACCTGTTTGATAATGTACATTTCCTTATCTGACAATATTTGATCCTTGACAAGAGTGAAAGTCTCTTATTCAGGCTAATCTATCAGGTTCTTGAATTCCAATGTCGAATCTGTGACATTGAGTGACCTTGACCTTCATGCTCATAATGATATCTCCATATTATATGGGCTCCCTGGATGAATATGCCAAATATCTGTTATGTAACCTGAAAAACCTGCATAGGACAGCAAAAGAATACTCTTTTGGGTTCTCTAATATGCTAACAAAGAAATATAGGGTAGGCTAACGTAAAGACGTCCACATACCTTGAGATGTCCACGCCTGATGATATACATAAAGTGGTTCTGCTGCTGAATTAACATTATCAACTCATTGATTCATTGATCATCAACCGATTTGGCAATGTTGATTCAGTAGTAAACTCAATTTTATGGCCGATTTGTAGGGAGGGCATCTCAAGGTATGTGGATCTTTAGATTAACCTACATGGTTACCATGGCAAGAGGTCATCCAAAGTCAACTTGCAACCACTTGAATTACATAGGAATGATGTGCTCAACATATTTGAATCTAAAATATGGAGACTTTCTAATTTCCTCATTCACACAGGAGTTGAAACATGTACATAGGTAGTATTTTGGTGATCTATGTAATGTCAAGGTCAAGGTCAAGGATGGTGACCTTAGCCAACAATATTATCCCAACCTAAAAACCTAATGTATTCCTGCCTCATCCCAAAATATCAAGCATGTAGCTCAGGTGGTTTCAGGATTAGAGAGTAAGACATGTGTACTCTGAAAACTCTAAAAGGTAGCATGGTGGCCATGTATGGACCATTCACAATGAAATAGACCTCCAGATTCTGAAAGAACAGGAAAGGAAATCTGTTAAATATGTGAAAATCAGCTTGTTGAACCGTGTATAGGGTTAACTAATTAAACAAGGTTCTTTTGAAGGGATCGCCACTGGTCTAATGACATGCAAATAGCATGTAATTCAATGCTTAACTCGATACAATATGAATTAGATGATGACTGGATGGAGGTTAGTGTGAAGGTGGTGATGATGTTATAGGGTGAGCACGGTTCAGTTAAACAGATGAGCGTGGATGAACTCCAGCTGCAAACGGTGAAAAAAATTACTTAATATCTCAAACTTAAATGGAAGCAAATACAAAGAAATAAAAATTAGGTTCAAACACCAAAATCGTTAATGATAACAATAATAAAGGTAATAAAGATAGAATTACAAAAAAAAAGGAGATAAAATCGCTTTGTGAACAATATCTCATAAGCGAAATCAAACTGGCATATGAGGACAATAGGCCTATTGGTTAAGGGTAATGGATTAATCAAAAGAAGTAGCTGAATACTCACAGTGGGGGTCTGTGGGGGTTGAAGGGGGTCGCTGGCTAGTTCATGACTGTGGAAGCTGTCCAGCAATGACTGAGTCCCAGGTGTCATCCTCTCATCTTTAGCAACCCTGATGGCAAAATCAGGAATACTCACAAATATCAAATTTCAGTATATATGATATAATGTATTATGTACTTAAACATGAATCATCCTACATTTATCTTCTATCTTTCATGTGAACATAGTGAGTTAATAACAATCCTTACAGAGATGCTCTGAGTGGTAGATAAACACCGAGTTGGTCACTGTATTCAACATGGCTACCACATATCATAGCCACCATGGCTATGCTGGTTACACCGCCCAACTTGACACCCACTCAAACTTTTTACAACCTTGATAATGGGGGAGGGTGCCCAGTGGACCGCAGTGACTTAAAACAGCTATACGCAATATATTAGTCAGGCCTTTTCATTGTCTTTCCACCCAATTGTGGAAAAACACTTGATAGTCTGCTACATCTAACTGTAATTATTACTTCTTCAGTTATATCCTGTGGATAACTTACTGGATTAGGATCAGTGTCAGGCCTAACTGGTGCTGGTGGAAGAGGTCCCCATTCAGTCCATTCTCCATGAGCTTATCTGTGTCGAGCATCTCCATCTGTGCCTTTGCAGAGTTGCCCCATGGCAACCTACAAAGGGAAGTTAACAATATGATATCATTTATAATGTATAGCAGAGATATAATGATATGAGGAATAGTTTTAGTTGCAATTTGTACTTTTGTACAGATTCATGATTTTGACCCATTGATTAATTCAAGGGCCAGAACCCGATCTAGAAATTGGGTAGGAGAATGAAGCTATATATAGTGAACAAGTAATCAATGGCTAACGCATGACGAGTGGGTGTTATCGACGGATAATGACACGAGGCCGTAGGCCGAGTGTTATTATCGTCGATAACACCCACGAGTCATGTGTTAGCCATTGTCTACTTATTTTATACCACGAAACCAATAAATAATCAATATTATACCAATAAATTCAAGTTGAAAATAAAAATTATTCCCCCTCCCCGGGACTCCCCGGGATCGAAGCCAGCCATAGTGTGTGTACACAGGTACATACACCTCCTCGCCCGGCAGCGGACAGCGACAGCCCCCATCTCGGCTAGGCTTGGCAGCGGCACACGGCGAAAAAATAGTGTACATACACCTCCTGAGGCTCCTCGTCTGGCAGCGGACAGCGGCAGGGCACACGGCGAAAAAAGCTTCTCGCGGCTAGACACCTCATCGCCCGGCAGCGGACAGCGACAGCGCACACGGCGAAAAAAAAGCTTCTCGCGGCTATGTTTGTGTATAATACACCTCGTCGCCCGCCAGCGGACAGCTACAGCGCACATGGCGAAAAAAGATGCGCCCGGGCCGGGGCGCGATCCATGTACCTCTGACGGCTTGGCGCAACGCGCTAACCGCTAGACCACCGCGTCTCCTTCTGCAGCGGCCGTGTCGGCTTGGCTATGTTTGAATGCGTCCCGCGGTTATGGTAGCGGACAGCCCGCAGTCGTCGCCTTGCCGGGCTTTGTATCATATCGAGACATGGTTACAGAGGTGTAGGAAGGAAATCTTTATTGGGGGGGCCTGGCGAGGGCACCATCGCGACCACCTTAAATTGTCGGCTGATGCGTGATGGCATCTATATTATGCGTATATAGAATTCATATAGAAAAGTAATTTTTGGTAAATTTTGGATCTGACTTTAGGCTCAGACCCCCATTTTCCCTATGACATCACCATAATAATCTAATTTGAGATGTAACATTTTAGTTTCTTTTCCATTGTGTTTATGAGTTCTTGGAAAATATTGGGGGGGCCCAGACATACTCAGGCCCCACCTCCTTCATGATTGGGGGGGGGCCCAGGCCCCCCCTTTTCCTACGCCCCTGCATGGTTATAACCGAGCGTATCTCGTCAGTCCCTGTGGCGCAATGCATAGGGAGTTGGGCTACGGACCTGAGATTGCAGGTTCGACCCCTACCATGGCAATGAAATAGTCTGTTGGTTTTAACATGTAAGATATGACATGGAGAGGCGTGCTGTTATCCTGGATAACAGCACGCCTTAGATGGATAACAGCATGCCTTAGATGGATAACAGCACGCCTTAGATGGATAACAGCACGCCTTACAATATTGATGTTACAGCCTGTAGGGTGTGCAATATCGACAGATATGTGGATGGGAATATCCACCAAAAAGCACTGTGTAAGCCAGAAATCGTGGTATAATATAGGGTACGTAACTCTTGGAGGCACCATATTGGTACAGACTGCTTGACAGTAGGCTCAAAGCAGACATGGAACATTGCAGACACAGTGCAAACCCTATAGGCTCAAAGCAGACATGGAACTACAGTGACTGACACTTTTCTGCCATTGCCTCTACAAACTCTGTATGAAGACTGACTATAGTTGGCGCACATGGACTAATTGCCTTGTTTATAAGCTGAAGCTGTACACTCACCTGCCCAAGGTGACATAGCAGAGCAGTGCACCGAAGGCAAACCAGTCAGCACTGCTATTGTAGCCAGTCCCTGTGATAATTTCCGGTGCCTGGAAGCCTTGTGTGCCCACTGGATATTTGTTCAGGTCAGCTGTATCCTCAGGACTCCAGTAGGTGGAAGAGGAGAAATTTGCCAGTTTAGGCACTCCAGAAGCCATCATCAGGACGTTGGAGGAGTTGATGTCCAGATGGACGATGCCCTTGCTGTGGAGGTGACTAATGGCCTGTGCTAAGCAGGAGGTGAAGTATACAGTATACCAGGGATCTAACACTGGCAGGTCTGTCTCTTTACTGTTACCCCTGAAACGTTATTGTATAAAGAATTACCAATCCAGACTAACATATGTCTGGAATGTTGATAATCACTTAAAAGCTTATAGTAAAATTAACTTATAAAGACAACCACTACTGGCATGTGCCAAGATCTCTTCTTTCAGTCAGAAACTGACTTATAATGAGACCAGGTGGTACCTGGGGTTTTATTGTATTGATATGCTTGCAAGATGAGCAACTGTTACTACATTCATTATGAACATTATTTCTTGTTTGAATATAGCTACTTGTTAAAAAAAAGGAGACCACCCTATTTTTCATGGCGATTTTATTTGGTAGGTTTTATATTGAATAAAGATACTATGCCATACCTAAGGTCATATCTGCTATCATAAGGGCAAGAAGCAGGCCTTGTTGATGCATTATGTGACGTCACAATTGGTCCAAATGCACCAACCGGTGCATTGTTTAAGCTTGGAAGCTGTTGCAACCATGTCCTTAATTGCAATGCTGAAGTGTTGATCATAATTATATTGGATTATATAGATCAGATATGTTAAATACCGCTATTCATCAAAGGGAATATGCATGCCCTGCAAAAGGGCACTTATGAATAGCATTCATTTGTAGATGGGCAGTGCTGTGTAGTCAATATTGTGATGCATTTGACCAATTGTGACGTCATACAATCCATCAGTAAGGCCTGATTCCTACCCTTATGCTACTAGATGTCACACTTAGTATCTTTATTCAATGTAAAACCTACCAAATAAAATTGCCATGAAAACAGGGTGGTCATTTCTTTTAAATTTACCTGACATCCTTGATTTTGTTTACCAGGTCAGTCACTGTACCTGGGGCCAATTCCGTAACGATTCCTTCATATCTGTTGCAGATGGAATAGTTGGCATATAGCCTAAAACACATAGATAATGTCTGTATTAGTAAAGTCACAGCATATGCCTTGTTATTCTACTCACAGAAATAATTATTATGAATAGAGGAATTTTTTTTGTATTATTACTGGACCGTTACTTATTATCTAAATCACAGATGTCTAACTATGCACCTGCATGTATCTAAAATGTCGTACTTTATATCTATCTGGGAACAATTAAAAAATCGTTTGCTTTACTCTGAACCTATTAAAGAAGGCCAGTTTTAATCCTAGCAAGAGACCAAAATTGACTCACTCAATGATGCTTGGATGATACCCAATGGCATGGTGAATTTGACTCTCATAGAGGCCTACAGGGCACATTGGTCTCATAGTGACGACTTTGACTGCAACCAACTCATCGTAGTATTTGGCCTAGCAATATAAATGAAGAACATTTATAGAGACATTTAGGAAACTCAAGGCCTTTAGATTTCTTTCTCACAAATAATTAAAGTATATGCTCATAGAAGGCTCGTGAACTAAATGGTGCAAATTCAGAGGAGTATTTGTAATTTCACTTTGGTGTGTAGCTTGTAACCAGTCACCTGTATAGCTACCTGTAACCAGCTTGTAACTAGTGTTATCTATACACAATTGTAATCCTTTAAAAAATGACACATGTTATGTTATCAATGTACAATACCTACCTCGATTCCACCTATATTCTACATATTCTCATCAATTGGAAATGTAAAGGTTTTACCTTATAGCCATTTCCGAAAGCTCCACCATCTAGCCGGCAGAGGGCACCACGATCAGTAAGGAAAGTGAGGTTAGGGATGACACCATCTCTGATGGCCGGATTGTCACTTTGTTGGATGTCAGTGCTGGAGACTGACATGCACAGACTCAATTCTTCTTTATCACTATCACTCAGGTCCACCTATAGATAATGATATCGTTATATCAACTTGAGTTATTTTCTAGCAAAAGTCACATACAGTTGGTGACATGTGAAAGGTAGGCTTAATTTCCTCTTAGTATCTACCCCCCCCCCCCCTCCCAAAAATGAAGAAAGAAATGAAAAAGAAAGAAAGCAAAGGAAACTATTGTATGACCTTTGTGTTTATGTCTTCCATAGCCTGAAAGGAATAAAAGGCTATTGCATTACCTCACCAATTTATTAATAACAATAACTGATAAGTGTATGTGTGTGTTTATTTTTGTGTGACTCTTGTTGCTTTCGTCTTGAAGAGAAATGATTAACCAATGTCACAGAATTAATTAGATAACATAATGTTGGTATTCATACATTGCTCCTACCTGTGTCATTGTAGTAGTCTGTGGCGGCAGGTCAATGATATCCAGGGAGATGTTCCTAACATGGCCGGAATCATTGTCAGCCTTCAGCTCGTCTATGTCATGGACTCCTGGGCGCACCTCTTTACCTGTAACTACACAACCTGTGTCATCTCCTGGCCTTTCCTGGAAATTGCTGCTGTTCTTGTTACAGTCTATAATGATCCCAGTGCTTGAAACAACGTCCTTATTTTCATATGAGCTGTGTCCAAGTGGGAGATCTTCCTGGTTGCCAATGGCCCCTTTGATATCTCCATGGGTTATATCAGGCATATCACCTGTGGCATTTGCATTACCGATTTCAGTAGTGTCTACTGCTTTGCCAAGACCCTGGTCACCGTTGCACTCATTGAGGTACAAAAGGGCGATTTCAGTGCCAATACTACCTCCTAGGATGAAATCGGGCGTTTTGTCATAGATCTGGTTCTGCATGGTCATATCAAATGCCGTGTTGCTATCGCCCAATGCATTGCCCAGGCCACAGCAATGCACTGCTTTGCCATCCTCTGAATGTACATTTTCTCTGGCAAGATCAAGTTGCTAAAAAGAAAAAAATATAAGAAAAAAACACAGACTTTTTTAGTTTATGCCCATGGCATATAGCACTTTTATTCATTGGCAAGGAGATCAACTAGGAATTCTCCACTCTCAATGATAAGAAAATGCTCCTGTCTGCTTGTCAATATTAAGTTGCCGTGTCCCCTTTAATTGTCGAATATAAGAAATGGCCTTTAGCAGTTTATAGGCCTGTGCGTTTATGAGAAGTGGCCTTGTCCCTCGTCACCCTACCCCATGTCATTTGTCGATTTTCTAGGGATTTAATGCTTTATGACAGAGGTCTCCAAAGCCTATTGGGCGTCTCTTCCTTAGGGTCGCCCGATTTTATGGTCCATTTCCTTTACGGTACTTTTTTTTAAATTGTCTCTCTTAATTCAATCTATTCTTTTTACTCCTTTTATTTATGTATTACCCTGGTGCCTTGCAGGCTTACCCCATAACTTTTCTAAAGAGGAAGTCAAGGACTTTCCAAATACCATACTAGTATCATACGAGTATGTTAATATCATGGCTACCTTTGTGGGCTTTTATCAGGAAAAGGCTTGTATATTTTTTGCTATCAATTTGTGATAGATTCTATCTAGACCCATAGATACAGTAGATAGCTGTAAATAGAAAAGGGTCACCGAGTTATAGATGTTTAATGCCATTTCGACAGCCAATCACGCCCAATGATCATATCCATGGCGAGAATTACACCCGGGGGGGACACTTCATATATTTTGCTGATACTTGTGTGCGGCTGGCAAGGGCACTTTTTCAACAAAATCCCCCTAACAAGGGTCCGATTTCTAGGCCAAAATCCCCCTAACAAGGGTCAACTTTGACAGAAATCCCCCTAACAAGGGTTCATTTTGACTTAGGTGTGAAATATCCCATAAAAATACCCACATTTTGACCACAATTCCCGAGTTTTCAGGAGATGTTTTCACATCTAGGGAATTCTAATGGTTTATGAGTGAGATATTTCTTAAAGTTACCTAAGAAGGGTACAGTTTTTGAGGTAAAATACCCCTAACAAGGGTAAGGGTTGTTGTAGCTCCAGCCGCACACCTGTGTCAGAATAAATGTGAGTGTCCCCCCCCCCGGGGAATTACATCACACAATCTCACAGAGGAATGTCTCCATGCCCCTTTTCAGTGGGCTAGGGAAGCTATTTTTATCTTTTATGTTGCAGTTATACGAAACAAACTTTGCAGTCATTAAGAAACAATCAAACTTTAATAGATTTGTAACTTCCAATTGGTAATGCCAATACTGCAATAGTAATGCAAAGTTTAGCCTACCCGTTGACGTTTGGCCAATATCCGGTACCTGAAGAAGACATCGAGGTCGCCACGAACCTTCTTTCGTTTCTGGGCGCGAACTATTTCCTCCTTCTTCAAATAATGGCTACCACGGCGACGTCTTGCACGTGTCTATTAACAAAATGAAATTAATTTATTGATAAGAAATCTTACTTCTCTGTCGCCCTTTCCCATAGATGTTAAAGGGTATAAGAAGGCCTTTAAAGTGAAAAGCCGGCTAAATCTTAGTTGTATAGTATTAAAAGGCAAACGGTATTGTAGAAAACTGGGTAGAAAGGGTCGAGTTTCCTATAAAACTCCAAAAATAGGCCTGGTTCTGGAGTAGAGACCAGTCTAGAGCAGCCTGGCCCTAGATTTAGATACCAGTATCTAACTCGCCGTACATATTTTGTCTGTGAGTGTTTTATTTTATTTTATTTTTTTTGGTCTACCATTTACCGACGAAGGGGGAAAGAGCCTAAGAGTTGGCATCCCCTTCTTCACGATAATTGGTTATTGCGACTTTTTTTTTTTTTTTTACCTTGCATTACCGATACGTATATCTTCTACAAATGCAATCATACCTTTTCTTTTGGAGAGATTACAAGTTCGGCATGCTCTTCACCAAACAGGTCGCTCTCATTAGCGGGCCTACTGACGGCGTTTTGGGCCTTTTCTTCAGCTTCCTGAACCTCCTCCTTGTTTTTGTTAAAGTACTGCTTTAGAGCCCACACGGCCATGTGAAACGGGACAACCATGATGATTGATCTAGTAAAAGCTCAGATAATTGTGTAGTATGTTTGTGTAGAATTGTAAGAGTCACTGGAATCCTACTTCTTCTGTTGACAACTGTGAACTGCCGTTCTCGTGGCAACCAGTAGTCACATGACTTTTGCTTGGTAACTATCTCAGTGACGCGCGTTAACAACGATGCCTAGCAACGCACAGAACAATGGGCAATGCTTAGCAACGCGATACTCTTGGCAACGCCCGCCCGGGTTGGAGAGGGAATTTCCCCTTATTATTTGCCGTGGTTCCCGCCGTGGTTATTACGGAAAGCCGGTGCGACACGCCAGTTTGAAGAATTTGCCATTTCCTATTTTTTGCCCTTTCAGAAAAATTTGCCTTTTTCAAAAAATATTTGCCCTTTTGATAAAATTTGCTCTTCTGAGAAATTTGTCTCTTTGACAGAATTTGCCAGTTCACCAAAGTTTGCCATTTCGTATAGAATTTGCCCCACTGAAATATTTGCTTCTCCACGATAATTTGCCTTTTCAATAAAATTTGCCCTTTTGACAAAATTTGCTCTTCTGATAGACCAATATATGCCAGTTGCCTATAATTTGCTCATCCAAAATATTTGCCCTTTCGAGCTTATTTGCCCCATCTATCATAATTTGCCTGTTCAATAAAATTTGCCCTTTTGATCAAATTAAAATTTGCTCTTCTGAGATAGATTTGCCTCTTAGAGAAAATGCAGGCTTTTTCACTAAAAATGGATGAAATTATTCTGACCTAGCTCAGAGGCGTTGAAAAATTTTTGACCTCCCCGGTTATTTGCGCACCCCCACTGCACCGGAGGAAGAGAATTTCCGCGCTCCTCTTTGATCGTAGTAGGTTTTGGTAAATTTTGTACACCCCCACTAAGGAGGGGTCAAAATCTTTTACGCTCCCCCTCAGAACACAGTTTATAGGGGAGGATTACTGTGGAATTTTAGGGAGTGATCATCTTTTTAACAACGGGAGTTGGAAGGGAAGGGTCAGAATTTTTTCGATCCCTTGACCGGGAGACGAAATATTTTCGTTCCTTCTGAGGGGGCGGGTAGAAATGATTTCACCTGTTTTCAGTGAAAAAGCCAGCATGTTACTATAGGTAAAGGGCACGTTCACGCGCAAATTTCGTCTCTTATAGGGGGGTAAAAACTTAACCCCCTCGAGAAAGGGGGGATCAAATCTTTTTTGTGTGCATCAGTGTGCAAACCCACTAACCCCACTCCCTGCTGTTAAAAAAAGCAGGTCAAAAAAACGATCACTCCCTGATATCCATGGAAAATGGGGTGGGTCAGGCCCCGGGGGCCAGGCGTATTGAGCTAGATTACGTACCAAACAAAAATCCTGCTATAACCTGTGTGGACTGAAAACAAGCAAATAATCTGAGAAGAGGCAAATTTTTTTTACAGGAAGAGGCAAATTCCTTAGAAAGGGCAAATTCTGTCAAAAAGGCAAATTTCACAAAGGGGCAAATTCTTGAAACTGGCGTGTCGCACCGGCTTTCCGTAGGTTATACTTATGGGTCGCTATCTATGGCTTGAGCTACGCAATTTCTAGTCTAGGCCTACTACCGCATTGCACAAGCAAGTAGGTCAGAAATGGCAAAAACGGGAATTATAGGGATGTGTCTCTGAGTGCTGAGGCTGAGCTGGGAAACGGGGTCGGGTTCTAGGACTAGGTAGAGGTTCTAGGTAGACTAGGTCTAGGACTCGTGAGTCTAGTCTGCTTATATAGTTCCAGCCTGTAACTCTCATTCCATACCTCCATTGAGGGACGGGATACGGGGCTGCGTCAGACTAAGTCTGCAGGGGCGTGGGAAAACGGGGGGGGGGGAGGGGGGGAGGTGGCCTAGGCCCCCAAAACCAAGAACTCATAAATAACCTAAAACTTTGCATCTCAAATTAGATTAAAGTGGCATAGTCTGAAAAAAATGAACCAGGATGTTCACATAGATCATACTTCCTATGGTGACTACTTTATTGGCTCTCCTTCCCCATAATTAGGCTCATATTTGAAAGAATTGTCAGATTTATACCCTATTTCCTAGTTTTGGAGTGCATGCCAAAACTCCATCCATTGGAAATACACTGTAAAATGGCTATGACAAGGTCCATAGGACTGCCTTTCCAAGCATGTATGGGCTTAAGATAACGATAAATAGTCCACAAATGTCTAAATATGGTGTTATTACATTATATAGAAAACATTTGAACAGAATTTGAAAAATCAAAAAAATCGGACTATGCCACTTTAAGGGCCGGGTCATTTGGGAACGTTCAACAATTACGTCACTGCTTATGCTTAGGGGGTGGGGTGTCTTTGGGTTCCTCTAAATGTTCCATTCAAAAACAGCGACAAAGGGGTGAGTGGCTCCTGGAAAATGCCTAAATACCAGTGACATAATTGTGAATGTTCCCTTTATTGCCAGGTGGGGGGGGGGGGTGCTTGTTAGATATAGGGTCTAGGGGGGTCATTTTGAAAAAAAGTACCTTGGTGGGGGGGGGGGCAAAACCCAATTTATTTTCATACTGGAGGTGGGGGGCCCAAAACTTAATACCCGGTAGGCCTATCGGCAATTCAAATACTTATTGCAACACATATCATTCCTGGCGTGTATCCCATTTTTGGGAGGTCATTTTGCAAAATCAGTTCTTGGGGGGGGGGTTATGATCATTTTTGTCATAGTGGTGATGGGGTCGGAAAAAAGAATCTGCCAATCAGCCAAATTCCATCAAGCCCCCCCCCCCTCCAGCTGGCAAAAAATCACTTGGCCCTAATATGCTGATGGGATAGGGAAATGGGGGTCTGAGCCTAAAGTCAGATCCAAAATTCACCAAATATTACTCTTCTATACAAATTCTGGGGGGGGGGGGCTATATACATATGTATAGACGTCATCGGGCCTCAGCCGACAATTTAAGGTGGTTGTGATGGGGCTCTAGCTGCCCCCCCCCCACCCCCAAAGGAAAATTTGATTCCTACACCTCTGCAGTATAGGCCTAGTACCTCCGATCTATTGTATGAAAACCCACTGGTATACATAGGCCTTCTGGTGATCGCTAAATGCCAATAAAAATTATCCCAACTTGTCGGTATAGTATGAAACACCTCCATACAAATTATGGAGGTGTTTTCACCCTTTGCTTTGATGGAAGTCCCCCCCCCCCTTTGCAATTAAGATCCATGCGCCATTGCTTTACTGGGGATATTATGTTGTAATTAACTTAAAATTAAGATGAGATACATTCCTACATATTTGCAGGATTTTCATTTCACTCAAGATTAACATAACTTTTTTTAACACACAATACCACATTTTGGAACCAATAACCCTCTATTAAAGGACTGCATTTTGCTTTAATGTAATGTGTTGATTTCCCTTCATAATACACAATGAATAAATGGAGCTCTGGTGTCTAAATTGCCAGCCATAACTTAAAACCTATCTTGATGCACTGCCAATGAGGTATAGGCATTTCCATAGAGTATCCATGTTGTATCAGCTGACTATGCTACTCATCAATGCTCCTTTCTTACATCATGATTTTAAAAGAGTATTAATATTGAAACATCAAGCAGTCCTTAAAGGGCTAAAATGAGCCCACATCATCATCTGTAAAACAGACCTTTAAATATCAACAGTATTAAACAACTACCTGCATGAGCGCAGTACAAGGGTATAGCTCTGTAACACATCAGTCCATGCCCGGGTAGCACAGAGACATTGGCATAACTTTGGGCAGACGTTAGCCCAACCATCGGCTTTACATTGGCTGCCCATCCTGCCTACGTAGGCCCGACGGTGCCAACCAAATGCCAACATAGGCCCAACATTGGCTTTTGGTTGGCAAACATGAGTATCGGCAAATGATCGGCCAGGGGCTGACCATTTGCCGATGTCCTTCCAACGTTGGGCCAATGTTGGCATTTGGTTGGCAAATGCCACTGGTCAGGCCTACGTAGGCCCGATGGGCAGCCAACGTTGGCCCAACTTTGGTCCGATGCGTCGGGCCAACGTTGGCAAATTTTTGTGTGCTACCTGGGTGGGGACCAGTATTTTACATGACTTTCTTTTTGTGTCCATGTAAGAGGATTCATAGGGCTATTGCTCATGATGTCAATCTTGATATAGGCAGATGCATTTTACTCAGTTTTTCTTTTTATAAAGCGAAATGAAAACCTCCCATTGAGCAATGACATAACTACATCAGAATACCATTGCTGGAAGGATGTGGCTATCTGCCAATTGAAAATTGAATTAGGATCATAGACGTTATCATTAAACCAATGCTGATATTGATTTATTGGGTTGGTGACAGTTGGTACTATCAATGAACCTGATCTGATATCTCTGAGTAGCCTTGCTTCTTCATTCATCACTTTGCCTGGATGCAACGCTACTTTTTCCCCAGTATGCCATTATACCCATAGTCCACTAAGCCTCTATCACCAGATTATATATAGATCTAGGCTTTGTGTAGCTGAATAGCATGATAGAGGCCAAGTGGACTAAGTGTTTTAGCTGCAACAGAATAGCAAACTCTTGAAATTGTCACTCAATCCTAATATTACAATTATAATACCAATAGACATTGATACATAGCATAACTAGCTATACATGAGGTTGACTGTAGTACATGGCAGTGTATAAGATGATATATATGTACAATACCTAAATGGAATAACATGATTTAAAACACAATGATAGTTACACGTCTGTAGCTACACAATATACATGTATTGATATTCAGTCATAGCGGCTCTTCTATTAGATATTGACACAGACTAAAAAAGATTATTTAGTTACAAAAATACCATTATCATACTGATTTGATAGACAATATCAATACATCTAGTAGAAAAATACAAAAGAAAATACATACAAACAATGGAGAAGTTTGGTGATATTGAGGTCTTCATTGCTGAGGTTAGTAGTCTGTCTTCAATGAGCTTCCATTTTGGAAAGCATATTATATTACAGAAGATATAGTAGGGCCGACACCATTTCAGATGTGGAGTGCCATATCATATCCCATCTTTCCTCTTTACTAATACCTAATTATGTCACAAACATCTACATGTGCATACAGCTCTATTTTTTAATCAGTTACTTGGACATACCATATGTTGAGAGGTTTCTCATATGCTATATATGTTACACACAGAAATTGAAACCTAAAAAAATTCCATAATAAAAGTAATGTAAACTATGCCAGCCATTGGCTACAATTACCACATTAATTTATATGTAGGTTTATCCCTTGGGAACCTTCGGCTTTTCCGAGAATCCACGAGAGGTGACTTCCGGTCATGCACATGCAGTTCTTTGTTTGCCCTTTCTGCTCGTATAATTGTGTTTGGAGCAGGTTTTCAACGACCGGGCCGATCCTCCTCAGAGGCGGCCATCTTGTTTTTCACGGTCATCAACATTTCATTCAATTTACACCCTCCGGTGTTAAAAGAGTGGAATTTTGCCCTTCTTAAGGGCAAATCACAGCTTTGCCCACCCCCTGGTGGTCTTTGCTGACCGTTGGCGAGTTATTTTGTTTCGTTTCGCCACTAAATGTGAGTTTTCCCGACCGGTACGCTGACCGATCGGCGGAAAACATTGCCGCTGGTTTCGGCAAGTCTCTCTGTTAAGACGGAGACGAGCATGCGCCCGGTACGCTGACCGGTCGGCGGAAAACTTTGGCACTGGGTCCGGCGTTTTTCTCTGTTAAGACGGAGACAAGGACGCGCCCGATACACTGACCAATCGGCGGAAAACTTTGCCGCTGGTTTTGGCGAGTCTCTCTGTTAAGACGGAGACGAGCACGCGCCCGGTACTCTGACTGGTCATCGGAAAACTTTGGCGCTGGGTCCGGCGTTTTTCTCTGTTAAGACGGAGACAAGGACGCACTCGCTACGTGGACCGATTGACCATAAAGTGACAAACTGAAGGCAGTTGTTGGCTGGTTTAGCGATCGGCGTTACCGAAGGTTTTGGTTTAGCGATCAGCATTACTGGGCATGTTCACTTGATGTTGATTACAGTTGACTGTTGAGGTTAGTTACTTCTAACTATTAACTTGAATTGTGATTCTTCCTATTTTAACACTGTAGTGTTTAACTTTTAGTGACTTTGGGTCTTGTTTCTTACAGATTCAGAAGGAAAACAAGGGCAAGAAAGGCCCAAATACTAGGAGGAAACATACTATAAGTGAGGATGGATCTGACATTCAGATGCATGACGCCAATGAGCCCTTTGGCACGTCAGGGGCTGGTCATGCTGGTACGGAAGGTACTACGACTATGTCTCCTATTGCGGGTACTTCAGGTACTTCGACCCATTCTACTGCAGGGACTTCTGGTACTCAAGGCTTTGACTTCCAATCCTTGTTCCAGAATGTGGACACATCGGCAATGATGGGCCAATTCTTGGGAGCCTACTGATGCAAGCTGTGAAGCAAACACCCACTGACCTCTCAGAAGAGGAAGAAGATGAGGAAGTTGAGGAAGTTAAGGACGAACCGAAACCTTCTGGTAAACTTTACAACCTCATGAAAGAGTGTGTTGAGCAAGAACAAGAGAAAGGGAAGAAAGGAAAGGATATCAGACCCTTCATGGCAGAGTTTCTAAACTCAATGTTCAAGGAGAAGAGGACCAGGTCTGACCTGGAAACGTTGCATAGCAAGTACCCACAGCCGGAGAAGGCTGGCAAATTGGTTGTACCAGAGTTAGAACCAGTGCTTAAGGTTCTGATTAATAAAAGCAAGAACTCTGAGTTTCTCAAATGTGAAGAGGCATTGAAGAAGCTGCAAGTGCACCTGGTAAAGGCCATGCTGGCATTTGTGCCAATCGAGGACCTGTGGATCTCTCGAGGTGATAAAGACAGTCAGCTGGATGAACTGAGTGAGGCTTTTAATGACTGCATGAAGTTGATTGTAAGTACAATCAAAGCCATCACTGCTCGTAGAACGGAGGCGCTCAAGCCCATGGTAGTTGCTAAATATGGAGAGCACTTTCTCAAGGATGGGGGAGATGATCCGAGTTTTTATTCAGAGGTAATCTCGAGGAGGCAATCAAAACTGTGGATTCAGCACACAAGATGGCTGAAAAACTTGAGAAACCAGCACAGCAACATGCAGCACCAGGGAAAGCTAAGAGTAGCTTCAAGCAAGGCCAGCAACCGCAGCACAGGCGGGGGTTTCCCCAGCAGAGGCAGCAGCATTAGCCCAGGGGCTTCAGCCGGTATGAGGTTTCCATTCGTGATTCCCCAGTTGGGTCACAATGTGGCAACAAGAATGAATGGACCGAGGTCCAGGGCACCTGCGCCAGCAGTGGCAGGTGGTGCAGCGAAGGCGAAGCAAACCTCGGGTTTTCAGAAGGTATGTAGACCGCTGGTCCATGATAACTGGTGACCCTTGGGTTCTGGACATGGTTAAAGGGGTAAAGATACCTTTTGAGGAGTTGGAACCAACTCAACAAAGGGTGCCTTTCCCTTATGATCTGGGATCAGAGAAAGAGGAGCATGTTGACAATGAGATTGCCAAGTTGCTCACGAAAGGTGTCATAGTTCCCGTGGAACCAGTTCAAGGTCAATTCATTTCTAATGTATTTGTAAGGCCCAAACCCAATGGTGAGTACAGACTAGAGTACACACATTTTATAATGACAAGTTTAAACATGGCGGTTGAAATGATGAGGCCTGGATGCTTTATGGCATCCATTGACCTCAAGGATGCTTACTATTCTGTTTTGGTGTCAAAAGAGGATAGGAAGTTCCTGAGATTCTACTGGAAATGAATCTTGTATGAGTTCCAGGGCATGCCCAATGGGTTGGCCTGTGCCCTAGAAATTTTTACAAAAATTCTGAATCCAGTCTTCTCCAACCTGAGAGAGGAAGGTCACAAGTGTTTTCAATACATCGATGACTCCTTTATCTTGGGAGATACAGCAGAACAGTGTAGGGTTACTACTGACAGGCTTGGACAAGAGTTAGATTCTTTAGGTTTTGTGGTGCATCCTGATAAATCAGTATTTACGCCTACACAAGAAATTGTGTTTTTGAGGTTCCTGTTGAGCTCACAGACTATGACTGTGAGACCCACACAGGACAAGATAGACAAGTTCAACATGACAGTGTGGAACTCGGCTAATGGTCCCAAGCCTTACACAATAAGGGATATTGCTGGTATTGTTGGTCTGATGATGGCCTATTCTGCAGGAGTGCAGTATGGGCCAGCACATATTAAGGGTCTGGAGAGAGAAAAGAACCTAGCTCTGGAACAAAATAAAGGGAATTTTGATGCAGAAATGATTGTGGGTTCACATGGTATGGATGACATCAACTGGTGGTTAGAAAACCTTCCGGCTGCTTCCAAAAAGATTAGAAACGAGGGTGCTGATTTTGAAATCATCACCGACGCTTCAGGCACTGGGTGGGGGGCTCACAGGGGTGAGACAACCACCAAAGGTATTTGGAAGGAGGAGGAAGTGAACCTTCATAGTAACATTCATGAGTTGATGGCAATCCAACTAGGATTACAAGCATTGGTACCAGAACATGGGGTCAATGTCAAAATTTGTACTGATAACACTACTGCTTTGGTATATGTCCGAAAAATGGGTGGAATCAAATCTATTGAATGCAACAAGTTGGCAAAGCAAATCTGGGACTGGTGTGCCGAGAGGGATATGTGGTTGACCATCAACCACATACCAGGCAAGGAAACTGTGTTGGCAGATTACCTGTCAAGACGCTTTTCACCAGATCTTGAATGGGAATTGAGTCCAAAAATTTTCAAGAAGGTTTGCAAGATTTTTGGCACACCAGAAGTGGATTTGTTTGCCTCTCGTGCTAATACTAAATTGCCATGTTTTGTGTCTTGGGGGCCACAACCTGGCGCCTGGAACAAAGATGCCTTGTCAGTCTCATGGAAGGGAAAATACATGTATATTTTTCCTCCTTTTAGTCTGTTGGGACCCGTAATTCAAAGGATAAGGCTGGAGAGGGTACAAGCGATTCTGGTCACCCCTGATTGGCTGGGTCAACCGTGGTACAGCAGGCTCCAACGCACCAATTGGAAAAGACTTCTCTTCAGGAGAGACAGAGGAAACTTGTGTCATCAAGGAAAGCCCGCGAACAAGCTAAGGCTACAAAGTACCCCGTTGGTGGTCTATCGTTCCTTCTAAAGAAGAAACTGGTGAAAAGAGGATTTGACAGTCATACTATCCAGCTGGCAGTTAATGCCAGGAGACCTGCCACTAGGAAGTCGCATACGACTTATCTTAAAGACTGGTGCGTTTTCTGCGTGGAAAGGGGCATTCCAGTGCTCCAGCCTACTATCCAGCAAGTGTGTCAATTCCTTTCAAACTGCAACGAGAGGGTAAAAGTTACCAGGCCCTGAACGCAGCCAGATGTGCTCTCTCTGCGGTTTGCAATTATGTCAATGGCAAACCTGTGGGACAACATCAGGTAGTCAAACTGTTGATCAAAGGAGCGTATGAAATGAATCCGCCGGGTCCCCGCTACCACACCTTTTGGGGCGTCTGTAAGGTACTTGACGTTATTCAGCAGTGGGACAATGCAACAGTCTCACTTAAGAAACTCTCAATGAAGTTGAGCGTCTTACTACTTCTTGTGACATCCCAGAGGGGACAGACCATAGTAAATCTGTCAATCAAAAACATGTCTGCTAAGGACAAAGCAGTGTTCCGCATGACGAAACTACTGAAGAGCAACCGACAAGGTGATCCGCTGAACACACTGGTACTTCGTAAATTTGACGAAAACCCTAGGGTGTGCCTGGTACGGTGCCTGGAACAGTACCTTGAAAGAACAAGGACAATTCGATCTGAAGAATCGCAGTTGCTTATTAGTTATATACAACCACATCTACCGATAAGTCGGGACACTCTATCAAGATGGGTGTTAGGGGTGCTAGCGTTAGCAGGTATAGACGTACAGCAGTACAAGCTGCACTCCACCCGAGGAGCCTCAGCGTCGGGGCTCCTCAGGGTGGGGGGCAAATTAAACCTGCTAATGAAACGGGCTGGGTGGCGCCAGTCCATTTCATTCGCACGGTTCTATCACAATCCAATAGAAGACATTGTCGGGGGTAACGCCATTCTGGCTTAAAATGAAGTTACATTTTGTAAGGCTAGAAAGTTACTCTTGCGAGTATTTGAACTTTGTAATTTTAGAACTGTTATGGTTATTGGCATCTTAAGATGACATATTGGGTTTCTAAGTCAAGTTAGACTTATAGACAAGATATTGTCGTATGTGGGTATATATTTTCCTCCACATTACCACTTTAATATTGTCCCAGACAATATAACTTGAATGTAAATACGTTGTTGTGTTTTCTGTTCAGGGAAGTCAATTGCTCTGAAACTCTCATGGATTCTCGGAAACGCCAAAGGTTCCCGAGGGATAATATTAAGATTATTTGAGACTTACCTGTAAGTTGAGGTATAATCAGGATTATACCGGGCGGTTCAGGGAATACACGCCCTACCGCTCCCTCCCTCGGTTAATCATGATGTCTCAGATTAATTAGTAAGGGGGGTTTTATTGGAATTTACCCCTAGTAAGGTTAGGTATTAGTTAGTTGACCCCCCTTCACAGGCTCTTAAGGACTGAATGCGCATGACCGGAAGTCACCTCTCGTGTATTCCCTGAACCGCCAGGTTCCCTCGGTATAATCCTCATTATACCTCAACTTACAGGTAAGTCTCAAATAATCTTAATAATACTCATAATGGTTTCTTTTCTATATCATTTCCATGTTTCATATTCATTATACTAGTTGCCAAATTCTACAGTAGACAAATATTGATTAACACCCTCTGAAATCTATCTAGACCAATCCCATCTGATCATCACCAAAAAGTAATCCAGTAACAAGCCCACCTAACATCAACATTCACTTCACAAAATAGGTAAAACTCAACCAGATCAAGTAATTTCATGATCTCAGATAGTCCTCCCTGATTATCAGTGAGACAAATTGGAACAAAACCAAGACCCATAGGTGATCTTAATTTCTCATGTTTAAAAAAATACCCTTTAGATAATATTCAGGACCTGTGGATTCTCTTGTCTTCCCTGGAGGCCGTTTTACCACATTTAATCATCAAACACGGATGTCCGTCTTTGCAACACGGAGGCCCGTCTTTGCAAAGACGGACGTCCTTGTTTCGGTGTTAGGGTCAGTATATGAATACCTACTGCCCCCTACCCCCTCCGTATTCAAAATATGGACCCTAAAACCGAAACACGGACATCCGTCTTTGCAAAGACCCTTGAGGCCGTTTCATCGCTTTTAATCATCAAACACGGACGTCCGTCTTTGCAAGACGGACGTCTGTCTTTGCAAAGACGGACATCCGTGTTTCGGTTTAAGGGTCCATATTTTGAATACCTACTGCCCCCTACCCCCTCTGTATTCAAAATATGGACCCTAAAACCGAAACACAGACGTCCGTCTTTGCAAAGCCTCCGTGTTTGATGATTAAATGCGGTGAAACAGCCTCCTGAGGTGCTGTAAAGGACATAACTTCAAAATTATGTTAATCTGTGTTGCTCCCTCCTCCCTTGTAGGCCCTAAAAACCCATTTATATTTCACACCATTATAGTAGCAGCAAAAGATATGTAGGCTAGACGGCCCTAGAATGAGAATAAGGTAGATTCACTAGTTCCGGACGTTCGTTCTCATGGTATAGAAGACGGGGTTTCTTGTAATTAATATCTGTACTCAACAGAAGGTATATGAAAGTGTCCGTTCAGAGAGAAGTGTTGACATTCAATTAGTGCACTGTTGATTGATTATTTCCAATGGACTATCGTGAAGATTCACCATTTTGACAGATATCATGGAAAACATTATTTTTTTTTATTATCTGATTAGGTTTTCTCCTGATATCAAACATGTAATTCTTAAGTGTAAGTCAAAGGTGACCGAATCGAGGTTTATGTCATGGCAGATATGATCGTTACTACAGAATAGTACTGGACACGCCATATTCAATGGGGGTATGTGAGGCCTGTCCATATTCAATGTCGCCTTATAGGCGGAGTTGAATACGGACAGGCCTCACATGCCCCTATTGAATATGGCGGATACAGACCTAAGTGAATACAATGCAAAAATATTCCATGGTCATTGACATATTTTGCTTATGTTTGTCCATCTCAGGGTGAATCTACCCAAAGAGGCTGGTGACTAGATTGAATCTTTAAATATATTCTCCTGAATAATTGGCATGATTGACTAATACAATGCCAGTGAGTTATAAACTATACAGATTTGCAATGTGTTGGTACCCCTGGCAAATAAATATCAGCTGAATCACACTGTCCTAAAGGGTTCAACACATATCCTCTTGTCGACTTTCATTACAAATATTAGCAGACAGATTATTCAGATTAAATACAAGCTGATATAATTTTGTAATATCTAACTACAATTTCATGCGACAGTTACAATTTGCCAATGTCAAAATACTGCAGGTAAAATATGGACGGCATTGTGTGTAAGAGGAGTTTCCCATCATATAATACCAATGGGCTAATGATTAATGTGCCCGACAGTTCTTGATGCCATTATTTCAAAAAAACCTGTATTGAGTAACCTGTGATATACAATGATATTAGTGATATACAGATTTAGGAATATTGGGAAATCTCTATTGTCTATAGAATCAATAGTGTCTCCTATGAAAATAGATGAATTCCCCATGTCACATTTGCCCTTGGAGGAAGGAGGAGTGGAGTTCTTTGGCTGTCAAATCCACCCCTGCTCCTAGTTGAATAGCCTGTCTGTAAGGTAATGTTTGACTAGTGACCTGCCTCTATGTTGGGGACATCATACAGGCAATCTAAGAAGTTACTAGTCAATCATCCGCTGCTTTAACCCTTACTCTAGTGGAGTTCAAGAGTACTTCTCCCCAGGATCTGGGGAAAATGTTATCAGACATAGCCTGCGGGTATCATGCCCTCAAAAACCTGCAGGGAACCAGCGTAATGTAATGTTTACTACAGATTTAGGGATTCTATAGTTATAGCGCACTGAGTTACGTCAGAAAGATCTGTTGTTGCTATAGTTTCAGTGCCTGTGTTATAAATGCATCCATTTTAAATAGTTACTCCTTTCATGGGACCTGAATTGACTATACAGCAACACTCTCAAAATAACGGGATTTGGCTAAACTAGTCCGTTCTAAACAAACACAGAGGTCCAGTTAATCTTGCTTCTATCTCACTTGGTTATATTACATGCCATAGGTATAGACTAAAGTCACTCATTGGGGATTTTCTATTAATCCTCATGACTAGACATCTAGACATACAAAAATATCTATGAAATCAAGATCTTGAATACCAATAAGAGATATTGCATAATCATCCAGATCGAATTAATGCTAACTGTTAGACATGTGCAGTGGCAGCTGCTGTAACCAGGGTTTACCAAATAACACTGTCCTGACACATGGTCCTGAAGCTATGTCACTGTCAGAGAGGGCAGAACAATTTCTTTCTCTTCAACACAAAATAGAGAGATTAAAAACACCATTCCCATTTAAATGTTTATCCTGTTTTCAATTTTTCTTGTTAAACGCCCATGGCCGTGTTCCTTTTGCCTTGGCTATAACATGAAGATATACATATATATATGGGTCATTCCAAGATTTACTGCACATGTGGTTCCTTGGGCATATAATAGCAAGGGAAACACTTCTACACCACCAATATTTTTATTCCTTAGTGGGGGGTCATAGCTTAGATTTCCATATGGTTCGGGTGAGGCATAATTTATTTCTTATATGCATTTAATTATGAATTTTCAAGAGTGGAACGTTACTGATAGAGTCCATCTAACCTGGTTAGGGAATATCACCAGTCTTCTTATTAGATGCAATCAAGAGGTACCCTGGGGGGTCTTCCATAAAAATTTTTTATGTACTCCAGGAATTACCCATGCCAGGTACATATAAGTGATTTTCAATGCACACCACGATCAGTAATGTTCCAGGGACGTTACTGATGTAACAGATATTACTGGATGGTCAAAGTTATATTTTCATAGTATCAACCTACCACCTTGTATAGTGTTTTAGCATTTATTCTCAATTGTAAATGTGTCTGGCTTATGTGAAAAGAGTACTTGGTGTATGTAAAGATACATTTTAGCACCACTTATCTCACGATTTGGGCCTGGACAGTGCTTTTTTGGTCATAACCCCAGTTCCTTATCCAGCCATAACGCACTCTCAGACCTTTTGTTCGTCTTCAAGAAGGTGCTGGTTTCAATCTGGACATGTTAATAAATTGGCAAAGCATACAAAGTCAACCACACCATTCATTTATTATTAAAACGGTTTTGGTTCAGCGGGGAATCGATCCCCGGCCGCTGTGGCAGGAGACGAGCTCGCTGTCCACTATACCAAGCCAACCGGTGGTAGAAACCAATACACATGGAGGATATGAAAAAGTTGTCCGACATACCTGATGTTTACAGACCTCGTTAGCATAGAATTCAATGGTGCTAGGTAGAGTTATTAACAGGGAAACATCCTTAGATATCCTATATTAACATGCCATGCCTAATTTCTCCATTTTGTTCGAAATAAATCCATTGATTTTCCATAGTGATACGTGTCGGCACCCGCCATTGCGGCTTGCTGACCTTTGACCCATAAGTGTGTCACGTGCCGACATCCGGTCTACTTTTACAGTGTCAACACGGCCCGGCTTGGTTTTCGGTTCGATTTATAAAGAATCTGTTGGCTTTTGGACTCTATAGAGACCAGAATGGCAATGAAACATGGCGAGAATAATCCTCGGCACCATGTAGTAAAGAATAGATAGGTTAAAAGGTAAATATCAAACATTTTGATAGCGATACGGGTCAGCACGCGTATTTGACTAAGTTGTTACATCCAGGCACCTCCCCGCTTCGTAAAGAAGACGCAACGGCCATGTACCGGGCCATGTGCATTGGATCGCTATGTAAAAACATTGGATTCTCATTTATTTTGAAGAAAATGGATACAAAATGTAGGCGAACACCAACTAGAGATCGTATATTTGGCAGTGCTAGAAATACAGGACTTGACATGCTTGGATTCTACCCAAAAAATGTGTGTAAAGGTGGAGGTATATCGGGCAGAACGACAAAATGGCCACGACGGCTTGGCACACAGTGCAGATCGCATGCACTTAAAAAATGTCTTCTCCTACATTAAATACAGGGTTATAAGGTGAGAAATTAAGATAAAATGGAGACAATTGTGAGATAAATGCCTTAATCACGTTATGAGAGAGCACTTGTGGGTCTATGGTTCAATATTCCACTCCCGCTTCGCGGTTGTGGAATATTGAACCATAGACCCACAAGTGCTCTCTCACAACGTTGATTAAACGCTAAATATGAATAAGGAACGTTACTGATGGCTACAAGCATTTTTGAGATGATTAGAGTTCTACTTTTTTAGTGTCAACCTATTATCTTGTATGGTGTTTCTATCATTTGTATTCAATTGTAGACATGTTTGTCTTATGAGAAAAGACTATTTAGGGTATGGAAAGATATATTTTAGCACCATATGGGATGTGCAAGTAGTGAAAAATGTACAAAAAGTTGTGATTTTTAATAAGTGATATTAGACACCAAAGATGGGCCTTATGCATAACTCTAGATATGCAGTACAAACTCTTTTATCATTGTTCATGTGATGCCAATGGAATATGATGATGAGCTGTGGCCATTCTTTGAGAGGTTAATGAATAGGGAACGTTACTGATGGTACATGCGATATGGCCTCTATGCAGGTACTGACTATGAAGTACAAGTTTTATATATCAGGCTAATTGTAATTATTCTGTACAGCAGTTCTACTAGAAACAATGGACAGTTAATATAGTCATTGTATGAAGGATTTTGCAAGAGCTAGGCTAAAATTCCCAAATTTTCAGAGTTTCCAATTTTTCCGCCAATGCGTAACTTCAAGAGTTTTCAAGCCTCACTTTAACTTTTTGGTATACATAAAATCATGCATTGTACCAGTCTGGCTACAATATTTGGTGTTTCTAGGAGTCTTATTAGTGGTGTTATTCATGTTTGATTGATTATGATCAGTAACATTGCCCTTTTTTAGAAGGTTTTACAGCATCTGTGATAAAAACTGACATTTTAGGAGTTGGATCCTTGAATGAACCTTTTTAATATGCCAAGATATAGGGCTATCAATGAAATGTAATGTTATTAAGAAATGCTGAGTTTGTCAATTCATGATCCAGGCCCCCCATGCGCAGTATTTCTTGGAATGAGCAATATATATACAATTTCTTATACATTTATAATTTGTATAGATCTGTGCATTTTAATTGCTGGGGCTTTTTAGATGGAGAACCAGTGACGAGCCTGAAAGTATAAAAGTGGCAACATTAGCAAGAGGAATTGACATTAGATATTTGAAAAAGGCATGAAGACTAGAATTGTTTAGATACAGATGAATCAGAGCAGTTCGTAAGAATTTGGAAAAGACAGGGGCCATGAACAATAATAAAAATGTATTGTTTAAAGAAATTGTTTTAACAACTTTCAGCCCCTGTTAGTGAAATGGCCTGCGCATTACTATAGAATAAGCGGGTGGCAAACAATTTCTGACCCCATCCAAGTGGGAGGGCCAAAAGGATTTTGATGCACCTTCTTGAAAATCCACCTAGCTAAGACCATTGCATTACTTGGGTTAAGCTTAATTGCTATGCTGTAATTGAATTAAACTTGAAATTAAGATAAGAAACATTCCTACATATTTGAAGGATTTTTATTACACTCAACATTTACTTTTTTTAACACACAATACCATATTTTGGAACCACTAACCCTGTAAGGACTGCATTTTGCTTTAATGTAATGTGTTTTTCCATCAGAATTCACAATGAATAAATACAGCTCTGGGGTATAACCTAAAACCTATCTTGATACACTGCCACTGGGGTATAGGCATTTGTATAGTGTATCCATATTGTGTCAGTTGACTATAGGCTACTGTTCAATGCTCCTTTGTTACATTGTGATTTTAAAAGAGTATTAACATTGAAACATCATGCAGTCCTTAAAGGGCTAAAATGAGGCCACATCATCATCTGTAAAACAGACTTTTAAATATCAACAGCACTCAACAACTACCTGCATGAGCCCAGTAAAAGGATAACTCTGTCAGACATCAGTCCATGGGGACCAGTATTTTACATGACTTTCTTTTTGTGTCCATGTGAAAGGATTTATAGGGCTATTACTCATGATGTCAATCTTGATAATTACAGGCTGATGCATTGTAGCTAGCTTTTCTTTCTTATAAAATGAAATGAAAACCTCGCCTTGAGCAATAGCCTAACAACATCAGAATACCATATCTGCCAATTGAAAATTGAATTTGGATCATAGACATTATCATTAAACCAATGGTGATATTGATTCATCGGGTTGTGCGGTCAGTGTATGGTGACAGATGGTACTATCAATGAACCTGATCTGATATCTCTGAGTAGCCTTGCTTCTTCATTCATCACTTTGCCTGGATGCAATGCTACTTTTTCCCCAGTATGCCATTATACCCATAGTCCACTAAGCCTCTATTCCCAGATTTTATATAGATCTAGGCTTTGTGTAGCTGAATAGCATGATAGAGGCCAAGTGGACTAAGTGTTTTAGCTGCAACAGAATAGCAAACTCTTGAAATTGTCACTCAATCCTAATAATTATGAAAATTATAATACCAATAAACATTGATACATAGCATAATTAAGTATACGTGAGGTTGACTGTAGTACATGGCAGTGTATCAGATGATATATATGTACAATACCTAAATGGAATAACATGATTTAAAACACAATGATACTTACATGTCTGTAGCTACACAATACACATGTATTGATATTCAGTCATAGCGGCTCCTCTATTAGGTATTGACACAGACTAATAAAGATTATTTAGTTATAAAAATATCATTATCATACTGATTTGATACACAATATATCAATTCATCAAGTAGAAAAATACAAAAGAAAATGCGTACAAACAATGGAGAAATTTAGTGATATTGAGGTCTTCATTGCTGAGGTTAGAATTTTGCCTTCCGTCGGAAAGCACATTATCTTAAACCCATAGTCCACTTGGCCTCTACCGCACAAACAAGCCATACAAAGTCTATATAAAATCTTGCTATAGAGGCCTAGTTGACTATGGCTATTATACCCATAGTCCACCGGGCCTCTGTTGTCAGATTTTGTACAGAGTATGTATGGTTCATTCATGTGACAGAGGCCAAGTGGACTAAGGGTTTAAGAGAAGATAGATAAGGGATGACAATGTTCCAGTTGTGGAGCGCATCATTTTATAACCCATCTTTCTTCTTTACTAATCCATAGTTATTTCACAAATATCAACATGTGCATACAGATCTATTTCTTAATCATTCCCCAAATATTGAGAGGTTTCTCATGCTATATGTTACACACAGAAATTGAGACCTCACAACACTCCATGATAAAGTTTATGTAAACTATGACAGCTGTTGGCTACAATTGCTGCATTAAATATGTATAATTATATTCATAAACTTTTTTCTTTTCTACCAGTTCCGAATTTCATATTCGGTATACTACCAAATTCTACATGAAAGAAATATCAATTAACACCTTCTGAAATCTATCCAGACCAACAGCATCTGCTCACACCCAAAAGTTATCCAGTAGCTAGCCCACCTAACATCAATATTCACATCATAAAAGTGGTAAAACTCAACCACATCAAGTAATTTCATGATCTAAGATAGAAGTAGATAATCTTCCTTGGTTATTAGTGAGACAAAATGGGAACGAAACTAAGAACCATAGGGGATCTTAGTTTCTCATGTTTACAACAATTATATTGATGCTTTTTAAAATAATATCCAGGACCTGTGGAACCTCTTGTCTTCCCTGAGGTGCTGTAAAGGTCATAACTTCAAAACTATGAAAATCTATGTTGCCCTCTTCTAGGCCCTAAAAGCAAATAGTTCACTCTATTGTAGTAGCAGCAAAAGATATATAGGCTAGACGGCCCTAGAATTAGAATAATTCTCCTAATACCAAACATGTAATTCTTAAGTGTGCGTCAAAAGTGACAGAATCGGGGTGTCGGTCCATCTCGAGTTGAATCTACCCAAACAGGCTGGTGACTA
This sequence comes from Acholoe squamosa, assembly GCA_949317995.1. NCBI lineage: Eukaryota > Metazoa > Annelida > Polychaeta > Phyllodocida > Polynoidae > Acholoe > Acholoe squamosa. The sequence goes on from OX439038.1 coordinate 57,519,174, forward strand.
GATTAGATATTTAAATATATTCTCCTGAATATAATTGACATGATTGACTAATACAATGCCAACGAGTTATAAACTATACAGCTTTGTACTGTGTTGGTGACCCTAGCAAATAAATATCAGCCGAATCACACTGTCCTGAATGGTTCAACACATATCCTCTTGTCGACTTTCAATACAAATGTTATCAGACAGATTATTCATTATTTAGAGTAAATATAAGCTGACATAATTTTGTAATATCTAACTACAATTTCATGCGGCAGTTACAATTTGCCAATGTCAAAATACTGCATGTAAAATTTGGACGGCATTGTGTGTAAGAGGTGTTTCCCATCATATAATACTGATGGGCCGATGATAAGCATGCCCGACTGTTCTCGATGCCATTATTTCAAAAATACCTGTATTTTGTAACCTGTGATATACAATGATATTAGCGATGTACAGATTTAGGAATATAGGGAAATCTCTATTGTCTATAGAATCAATAGTGTCTCCTATGAAAATAGATGAATTCCCCATGTCACATTTGCCCTTGGAGGAAGGAGGAGTGGAGTTCTTTTGCTGTCAAATCCACCCCTGCTCCTAGTTTAATAGTCTGTCTGTAATGTAATATTTACCGTGGATATAGGGATTCTACAGTTATAGCACACTGAGTTTCGTCAGGTAGAACTGTTGTTGCTATAGGTTCAGTTCCTGTGCCATAAATGCATCCATTTTAAATAGATATTCCTTTCACGGGACCTGAATATTCTGTACAGCAGCACTCTCAAAATAGGGATTTGGCTAAGCTAGTCCGTTCTAAACAAAGACAAAGGTCCTGTTCAGCTTGCTTGTAGCTAACATGGTTGTATCATTACACGCCATAGACTAAAGTCACTCATTGGGGGGTTTCTATTAATCCTAATGACTAAACATATAAAAACATGTATGAAATCAAGATAATTATGTATCTTGAATACAAATAAAATATATTGCATAATCATCCAGATCGAATTAATGCTAACTGTTAGACATGTGCAGTGGCTGTTTGTGTAACCAGGGTTTACCAAATAACTCTGTCTGGAAGCTATGTGTCACTGTCAGAGAGAATAGAACAAGTGCTTTCTCTCCTCAGCACAAAAATAGAGAAAGAATAAACACACCATTCCCATTTTAAATAATGACCACTTTCTAACAACTTGCGAATGCTAGGTATACTATATAGTCTTGGAGTTTAGTCACCATAGTCAGTTATATATATATATATATATATATATATATATATATATATATATATATATATATATATATATATGTATGTATCACATACATCCCAGTAGCAGATTCAGTGTGTTACAACCCAGTGAATTCAAAGGACTCGTACAGGGAATCTTCACACAATAGTGATACAGCGGTACATGGCCGTGTTCCTTTTGCTTTAGCTGTAACATGAAGATAATGTATCTACAATTTCTTGTACACTTATACTTATAAGTATAGATCAGTGCTTTTTCATTGCTGGAGCTTTTTAGATGGAGAACCAGTGTCGAGCCTGAAAGTATAAAAAATTGCAACATTAGCAAGAGGCTTCTTGACATTTAGGTCTTTGAAAAAGACATGACCACCATTTTAAAACCCAAGCAAAGAAAGATATTCTTAATGATATTGTTTATGTTCGCTATGGTCAGGGTTGATTGCAGTTTAAGTGACTAAACATTAGACTTATAACACTATTCTGAGGAGTGGTGCATGGCTGAAAGGAAACCACAGCAGTGTCTGTGGATCTTACCTTAAATCGCTTGACCCCTTGTCCTTGGTCAATAGCTCGATGCTCCCATTCCGGTGATATGACCTTGCCAATTCGCTGGAAGATCAAACTAGGACTTAGGTACAGACGGGGCAAGCTAAAACACCCCTCTCCAGGGAATTTCATTATCAAAGTTCATCTCAAAATCTTTAAAATGAGATATAACTGGCTTAGATATCCCTAGTAGTTATGTCAGAACCCCTCCTTGAAATGCAAGGCATAGGCCAGTAATCACCACCATACCCAACAAATGACCGAGTAAAAAATCTTACCCTTGACAGTGGTCCCCGTGTCTTGGCTATTTGGTAGACAGCAGTAATGGGAATAAGCGCTATAGAAGAGCATGAGAGGAGCCAACCCAGGAGGTTGGCCCACCAGGGGTACGTATACAACCCCATGGAGGACTCGTATGTCAAAGGACTTGCTGATACCAAGCTGGCAATGATGATTGTCTGTTCAATGATATAATATAGAACATGTTAAATTAAACATCCTGTGAGGTCTTGGGGGAATTGTGATAATCCAATATTTCAATTAATATGAAACGGAACCATTAGGCCTATATAACAGCATGAGTCCCTATCCTTAATATTCAATTCTGTGTACTTTTATGACAACCTGGGAAATACAGAAATGACTTTGAGAAAGTCGTCAGTGTTGCATTGACAGGTCAGGTCACATGACACTATACAACAAGTTTTCACTTTTCGAAAAAAAACGGAGCTGAAACCCATTAATTGCTATGTATTTTGACCTGGGGAATTCAAAAATAACATTCGTTTTTTTGCTGGCGGCTCTCAATTTTGAGATACACATACTACCCTAGAATTGCCCATTTTCGTCCTTGATAGCCAAATCTATATTAGTGCAAACTATACAAACAGCAGATTTTACATCAAATTTAATCTATTTATATTTGTTTACCATTTTCAAACCCATATCTAATGAATTGCTTATCCTTTGACTCTGTATTATGCAGTAAAAGTAGTAAATAAGCTCAAAACTAAGCTGGTCATCACTTGTTCGGCACTGTTTTGCCTGCCTCTTGTACACAATTTTGGGTTCATCCCACTTCAGATTCTATTACTAGCCTACTTGAAGAAAAGGCAATAACTTTCTTTGGTAGCATTTTTCCTTCTCTGATAGGTCCTGTTGAAATCTCTCCCCATGGATCCATGTCACTTACTGAGCCACACTTTTTTGGGGGAAGAATTCAAGGTCAGATGCAGGAATTGGATCTTCAAGGATATTTTCCATTTGAGTTTCTGACATGTGCCAGAAGTGTATCCTCAGTCCTCAGTCCTGTTGTTTCACAAAAATCCTCTCATTACTGCTCTGAGGGCAAGTCATGACTTTCATTTACTATGTAGCCTATTTGTGCTTATAACGTCAAATTACAATCACTTTAATCACATGATTATGGGTAATCCTGATGTTAAGATGCAACCTTTAATAATCACAATAAATCATGGCTGGTTGCTCTAAATGATCAAGAAGTCAGTGTTTCAAGGAAGTTAACATTGAAATTTGGCTGTCTTTTTAAGATGGTTCCCCTTATACCAAAATGAAGCAATATAACCCCGGAACCAGGGGTTAAAATGTAAATTACATGAAATTGAAGCTATTTGGTGTGGATATATGTAAATCTTGACCCCTAGTGGCATGATCCAAGTTGGACACTTGCTTTTGGACTACTCACACTGCTACAACTATACATATGGAGTGTGCTAACACCACGCACATAATATTCCATAAAACTGGTTCCGACGCCCAGAATAATAGAGGCCTAGGAGCCATTTTTGGGTGAAATATGACTTGCAGCAGTGTCAAAGATATTGATAATACCCAGACAAATGTCAGATATGACATAAGAAAGTTGTTGCACAAGTTTGGACAACACTACATAGGTCAACATAGTGAAATTATTGCCCTTGTAGTGATTTTCAGCATAATTATATGGCACCCTACGGATATCTCAAGATTGAGAGCCAACAGGCATTTTTTGATTTTTAACCTCATTTTCAGACTTGGTAGCATCAAATTAGGTTTAATTAGTATGTTTGGTCTCCGTTTTTTTTTTGGCCATTGTACAGTGTGATTATGTTAAAAGGCAGTCCACTACAAATTAAGGCAGTACATGTACGAAAGACAAATTAATGCACACTTACCAATAAGAAGATTGGACTGACAATTTTCCAACATATTCTCCAGTACCAGCCTGGCCTAAAGCCGAGCATACGCTCTATGTCAGCACTAAACTGTTGTAGACCTGGGATGAGAACAGTGACACATTACTATTGAATGTATTGGAATCACAATTACCATGTGCAACAGGTACAAATGACATTGCCTTGAGATAGCTTAATGCAATTCAAGCTTTATGATTAACTTCGTCTTATCAAAGAGCTGAATATGTATGTGTTCTCAATCTGTTCTCTTGTCGTTATGTTGTAAGAATGTATGTCAAAAATTACTCATGATGAAAAAAAATGACATGTTGCATTGAAACACTCTGTTAACCCTGCAAGGGCCGCTGATGCATTGATGCATCACGTCTATTAGTCGTCATGATGCATCATGCTGCTGATACACTCCTGAAGGGTCGGCATGATGCTCCAATGAAGTGCTGGCGAGCAGACACACCAGCACTTCATTACTGCATCATAACGACCAATGGGCACTATGCATTAATGGTTTTAAAGGGTTCAGGTTAATCAGTCAAAAAGCCTACCATAGACCCAGGATATGGCAACGGCCTGGAAGAAGACTACAAGAAGTAGAGAGGTCCCTGCAGCGAATGTATCCCACAACATGAATAGGTAGATTCCTCCCTGTCAAATCAGAACATCAGGTAATAGTTAATGTGATGTATACATGTACCCCTATTAGCATAAATAGTCTTCAGCACAAAAAGAAAACAGTTCCCAAAATTTCCAATAGCCCCCTCCCTCATTTTAAAATCCTTGAAGAATCATGCTGTGCAGTAGGGCTAAGTGTATAATCAGATTTAATCAGGGTAATAGGGAAAATTCTGATTTAGGGATAGCCATTCTGACGGAAAAAAGTAGAAGTATATATACACACTAATACAGGACGTAATATTTGATATAGCTTTTTCCATTTTAGGACCACATACAGAAGGATTTCAACTATTATGTACTACTAATGGTCGAAGCCCAAATAAGCTACAAACCCTGGTAACGTTGGGGATTGCAAAGAGGCAGGCGGAAAGGCATATGACTGCCGTGAAGATCTCCCTTCCATATTTATACTTGTTAAGGTGACCACCCATTTCATCTTTCAATCCTGTCAACACGGCTTCCAACCCGCCCATCTGTAAGGTAAAATCTGTAAGTTTAAACTTATTTTTCCTCCTTTGAATAAAATTGATATGCTGATATCATATAAGATAATACAGGTCTAGTAGTTATCTAGGCACGATATGCCATGAAACCTCCTAATCCTTCATCAGTCAGGCAGATACCAGGAGACCATTTCTCAATTGTGCTGATAAACATTGTTGAGAAATTCCCTCCAGAGGAAAGTGCCTGATAAAAACAGTAACTAAGTCAGTTATTGGGGCCACTGTGCAGAACCCATTTCAATTTGGGATGAAGGTAAAGTATACCTCATTAAATTATACTGATTAGCATTACTCACAGCACTGTCCAGACCTAGTGTAAGTAGCATGACAAAGAAGATGATTGCCCATGCCACGGACCCTGGTAATGTGGCTATGGCTTCAGGGTACACTATGAACACGAGCCCAGGACCTGAAACAGACAGAGTATGTTAACCCTTTATGAAAAGCATGATGTTAAAACACACAGTATTTAACCCTTATGGACAGCTTGGTGCTTTAACCCCTTATGGACAACATGATACTGAAACACAGTAAATATTTAACCCTTTAATTACGAGCAGACCGATGCTGATCCGCGTCCAGCATTTTACCATATATGGACAGCAAACAGGTTAGCCTACCTTCTTTAGCAACATCATCGATGCTCTGATCCTGTTTGAGAGCCATGTACCCAAGGTAGGAGAAGACAACGAAGCCAGAGAATAGGCTTGTGAAACTGTTTACTCCTACCGTCACCAAGCAGTCCCTGCAACCAATATAGGTTACTACGATTACAGCCCAATGGTAATAGGATAATGTTCATATTGTATCTGTATGATGCTCAATATTACATGATGATGAGTTGGGGGTAAACATATGGCATTATATCTCTATTTATTGTAGACTAGTGGCTTCGCCACTAGAGTTTGAAGCAATAGAACCTATCATGGGAAACATGTGCCTATTCACGGAAATCTATGGCCTATTCCCGGATCTGTAGGGCTATTCATACACTCCTTCAGTGCAGCCCCCTGGTCAGGGGTGTGAAATCCCAAAACCTATTTCCTTTGAAGCGTAATATACGGCTTGCTAGTTAATGTTTTAATGTTGGATAAAAGTGATCTAAATGTTCTTTGGGCAGAATATAACAAACTCTGTTGTACAAGTATGTTTGGAACTAGCATTGGGATGCCCACATTTTTCAATCTGGAATGGTATTGGCAGAAATTCTAAGTCAGACCCCCCCCCCCTACAAATGGTAAATTCTTTTCTCAGTGGATTTGCATAGATCTCAAGAATGGTCTTTCTGAGCATCAAAAACGCGGATTTCCGCGTTTCCGCGGAAATTTCACACCCCTGCTGGTGTCTTACACTAGAAGTGCTTATCTTAGCGACGCTTATCTTAGCAACGCTTATCATAGCAACAGCAAACAATTCTACACTCTCCCAGCATATACTCTCGGAGGGTTGAGTTTTGATTTTCTCTGGATCTAATGATCAGATCTTAACATATGACCTATCAAATTAAAGCCCTCAACGAGTACAATCTAGATCTACAAAGATCGAGAGATTTCCATCCTAAATATTTTCAGGATGGGTGCCAATCTATCTGGATTGAGATCCAAAATGGCGGCCATTTCAGCATGTCTGATGATTTTTGAGGCTATAGAACATTTCTTCAAAATATAGATAACCAAATCTTTAAGAGTTAAACATTAGGAATAATCAAGTTGGTAAAACACTACAATGTTTTGAAAATATTTTTGTTTAATTGTCTATACTTCAGATCGAGTTAGCTGGCACTTTGCTCACTGCTTCACAGCCTAAATATTTTGCTTCATCTGGTACCCCAAGGGTACTGTAGGTTGAAGCAGTGACAATTTCGAATTTTGTAACCAGCGATCTAGGAACCCATTTTTATATATAGTGTAAAAACAATGCTATATAGAGAGATAGGGCTTGATTAGAATTATCATCTTTGGGACTATACATGGGATGTCCCCTTCACATTCAGTACTTAGTGACTGTTATGGCTTACCTATAACAGTTATTGTTAAACTTGTTGTAAGAAGAATAAGCCAGGTGAGTGCCAAATCCAGCGCCGACCGAGTAGAATATTTGAACAGCGGCATCAATCCATACCTGTGCAAGGAGAAGAGGCAATATGGCGATTGTAATAGTACAGATTTTTGAAGAAGTAACCATTACTGTAGTTAGCTTAGAACCGTAAATTGAATCATAGTGTACCCTAAAGCCATCGATAGTTAAATGGTGAATGTTATGCCCACTGGGAACAATTCAATACTGTTATCTTTCTTACACTCCAGTTGATATCGATTCATTTCATAGTAGTCTCATAGATTTAATAATATCTAGGGCTCTGTTTTGCACGCCCCAGTGAAATAGGTGAAATGATCCTATTTCATGGCAAACAACTGATTCATAATTGCCTATAAAACCCTGCTATATTCATTTTAGGCAACTGACTTGAGTTTCTAGCCATAACTTGCTGAAATATACACAGAAAACACTCGGAAAGTTCCCAATACAAGTGAGGGTTATTACACGAGGCGAAGTCTAGTGAAATAACACGCAATTTGGAACTATCCTCACGGATCTCTGTCTATACTATACTTCTTTCAATATGCTGTGCAGGGTCCCAATGTGGATCCTATAAGGGCACCATGTCCTCCTTGCAATGCTAGCATAACGAGACTAACCTGTGGATCTCCAAGTCTTTCCAATTTGGGCGTAATAAAATATAGCACTCCATCCAAGGAGCCTGGCAGGGTCACGCCCCGGACTAACAGAATGGATAGGACGATATAAGGCATAGTGGCTGTCACCCACACCACCTGGTGGAAAAAAGACAATATATAATCGAGGTGTTGACAAGTAGCACAAGGTAATGAGAACATTGTGAAGTATCTTAAAATGTCCATGAATGCTTTGATCTTCATATATATATATATATATATATATATATATATATATATATATATATATATATATATATATATATATATATATAAAAGTACCAAAGAGCAATTTCTTGGCATATCTTTCAGATCCTAGTGATAAAAAGCCCGCAGGGAGGTACCTTTCCCCTCGGATGCTCGTCAAGAAACCCGAATCGTCATGGTTCTTGGCACTTATCTCATAAAATACTCTCAGTGCATTCAAAACATATTCATCAATTTCAGTTATATGTCATGAAGAGATTCTCGCATAACTACATATAATAGTTTTATCTCATTTGGAAGATTGTAACATAGATTTTAGTAAAAAAAAAAGAGGAAATATAAAACAAATGCAAAGGAGCTTAATCATTTCAAATTATGTGCCATCATACCTGATGTAACCTAAGTAGTATAGTGAATGTGGTCTTTTTGTCTGGTAATTACATTCCCCGATTGAATTCAAATGATGTCTAATATATAAGCAAATGTCCCACTCAACCATATAATGGCTTCATGGGATACGCCAGTCCCACCTCGGGGAATACGATGTAAAGATATCCCATGGAAGTGGACATTTGCATCTATGTCATGGCCTAAAGGGGTTACTTTGCTTCTAAATAAAGAAAACAGCTTAGATCTGTTCAAAATCCAAGATGGCAGACACCCACACTGCAAAAAAGGTGTTTAAAGATACACACCAAATTTTCTCAACACCAATATTTAAACATCTAAACACTTGAAGTGTTTAGGTGTTTAGCTTTTAAACACTTATTCTCAAACACCTAAACACTTAAGTGTTTAGCATTTAAACACTTGGTTAAACACTTCCTAGTTAAACGTGTTTAAAATTGAACGCGTTTAACACATAAGAAGTGTTGAGAAAAGTGGGACAAATAAGTGTTTAACCAAGTGTTTAACTTCTAAACACTGGTGTTTAATCCCTAAACACTGTTTTTACAGTGCATTGAATACGGACACATTGCATTCAATGCCCCCCATGGAATACGGCGGTTCTAGTACTAATCTATAGTGACGCTCGTATCTGCCATGACATAAATAGGGATATGTGCTTCACATACGAGATTAGTCCCCTCACATAGAACGATACACTGCAAAAATGGTGTTTAGATTTTAAACATGTTTAGGTCTAAACACGTTTAAAACCTAAACATATAGGTCAGTTAGGTGTCTCATCGACTACACATTTAGGAAATGAACACTTTTATTCTAACTACATAAACATTTACGCTAAACATGTTTAGATGTTTAGAGTTGAGACAGGTGAATAGGTGTTTAGATTTAAACATCAATATGTTTAGATACTTGGATGTCGAATCCACACCAGGAAGCAGCACTACCTTTGACTGGACTATCTGCACACAGTTATAATCAATTGTTGTGACAAATGTCCCCAAATCCCATGTTTATCATGGTTTCATTTCATAGAATGTCATGTGAATAGAAAGGGCAATAGAAAATTGACTAGATTCACCTCATGCCACCATCATTACCATAAAATAATCAATAAACTCCATGACTGACACCTATTTGATGTTATTCTGGAATAGATAAGGCAATGTCCTTCCTGCCAAGCTGTTGTACTTTCTCAAGTCTCTCATTCTGATGCAGTGTTTAATATATGTACACGTATATAGCTGTGTCTGACATCTTTGGAGACTTTGACAAGTAAATACCTGCTGATGTCCCCCCCCCCAGTAAATGAGAAAAAAAAATAATATATATATATATATATATATATATATATATATATATATATATATATATATGTAAGGGTTTGTGGCCTTACGGACCTGGGGGGTTCGGGTCTTACGGTTCGGAAAGAAAGAGTAAGACAGTATTCCAAGTGTATGCCAACGGTTAGGTTTATTACTTAACGCACACTCACGGCTGCCGGATGATATCAAGGAGGCAGCTAATATTAAAAGACAATGGTTTACATGGTGTGGAGGCCAGAAGGGCCTCTGACGTAGCGGCTGAGCCCTGGGCTTTATATACGGACCCAGGTGTTCGTCGTCAGATGTCCCCTCAGACCCGGATCGGTGCTGCCACCTATCCGGAACCTGAGGAACGTCCGACGACTCGACTCACCCGCCACGTCAGACGGTACCCAACTCCTATGGTTTAATAACGTGTACCTCTACACCACTCCCCTAGACATTTAGGAGGGTGTTATACATATAATATTACTAGGATAACATTTCTACATGTCTAAACCTTTAGTAATAGAGGTACAACCATAGGTATAACATTAACACCAAATAAATTATGAACCGAATGTCATATATATATTCGATAGTGAAATGTAGTTACAAATAACGATTAGGATGTTGAAATATTATACGAATTACTTGAGCAAGAGACAGTTATGTGAAACGGAACTGTCTATTTAATTATTATACCACATAATATTATATTATATTTCAGGTATAACTAATAAGACAAGTAATATGAATCGTATATATGTGATGATGACAGCTATGTGTAACGGAACTGTCGATAATAAAATATATCACATAATAACATCCGTATGTGTGTTTGTAGTTATTAACACCACATTTGAATATGTAGTCTTAAAGAAGACTGTTATAGTAACATCACTATATAATGACATGTCGTATATTATTATCATACGAATCCGTTAAAGATTCCGTGAGTAGTACGAATAGGGTTAATTATACCATACACTTAGAAAAAAAAGAAAAAAATTCACGGTGTGATAATGAATATAATAACGATATATTATCACCGTGTACCTAATAACCTTTAGAGCACCAGATCAATATACTTATTATACAATTTGTCTCGCAGGACAATAATATGTGTTTTCTGGTGAGGTTTAACGGATCTTATAATATGAATACTAATAATAATCAGAGATCCGTTTCAAGAAAATGTCTATGTACCCGTATATAATATGTATCTAGTGGATATGCACATACATATAATATTATAGAAAAATAGAAATATGACATTATATACAATATACAGGAATTATAAATGCTGCTGAAGTCTTCTGCTGTATCCTCCGGGTACTAGTAGGTAGGTGTGGTCAGCTAACCACAGGATGGACGTGCTAAAGTTTATAGTTTCCTTATATAGAGTGAACACGGTAGTTGATTTTGGGGCAGCTACCCACAATCCTCTAGTAGTGCTAAAGTTTGTAGTATATCCGAATGGTGTAGATTTGTAGAATAATAGTCCGGATGTGTCAACTATGTAGAGAACGTAATCCTTTTTAAGCTTAGTTGACATAAGTAAATAATAGTCCGATATAGGTTGATCCGGAAGTAATAGTAGTAGTTGGTATAAGTCCATTCGGGAGTATAGATGAGTTGTAGAGGTAAATCGTAAAGTCCATCCTAGTAAGTGGTTAGCACGGGTAGCAGCAGGAGTCTGGAACTGGCATCCGGATACGTCTCACAGCAGCAAGTCTACTATCGGATTGTTCATGGATGAAGTTATAAATCCGAATAGGCTATTCAGGGTGCAATAAAAGTTATACAACCTGAATTATATAATAGACTGGTCAAAGGAACCCGGAACACATACCATAGGTGTTCATACACTAGTGAATAAAACATTCGCAGACCTGTAGGGTTCCGCAAAGGCTATATCTGGTCATTTGGTGTTGGAAAAAAAATTATGGGAGAAATAACCCTAGCATGCTTAAACGGATTTCTTAGCATGCTTCTTCTTCAGAAGAGCTAAAGCCGACTCGGGAGTGCCGTCCCACTCGTCCAAGTCGACTCCGAACACCCTCATGAACTTAGTGTTCAGATTGGTGTTCCGAGTGATCTCCTCCTTTACACGCTTCTCCAACACGTGTACATCCATAGCTGCCTTTTCTTGGGCAGCTGCGGCAGCCTCCTCCTGGGCCTTCACATCGTCCCGGATGAGGGTCTCGAGACGTTGCTTTTCAGCGTCGCCCACCTGTTTCATACACAACAGAGTTTCGTTTAGGAGACCCTGATGAAACTCGATCGCTTTTTCACGAACACACTTCTCCCAATGGGTGTAGATGGCCTTCTGGACATCTGCCTCCCCTTGGCGAGACTTCTCGAACCAAACTTCCGCATTACCGGTTTTAATGGTAATAGCGTCCTTTGGTTTCTCAGGTGCAGCGACAGCCTTGGGAGGAGTCGAGGCGGCCTGTGGACCACTTCCGGGTTTAGGACTTCCGGACACACCTGTCGTTGGTACACAGAAGGCAGGTGGTACATTCTGTTTCAGTCCCATTTGCAGGTACATGTTTAACTGCTCCTGGGTAAAGGTAACTGGTGGAGAGGCTGGAGCGGATGCAGATCCGGCGGCAGCAGATGCGGTGGTCTTCTTTGGCATAAGGCGACCATCCTTTCCTACCACCAAGGTCTGGCTCTCAGGTCCAGGTCCCTGGTTTAAGGACGGAAAGTTTCGAGAACTCACTTTCCCAGGTTTAGATACGGCTCCAGCTTATCCGGCAGGTTCGGGCTTCTTGAACACCGGAGTGCCCTGAGCCTGCTCTGCGGGGTGCCTTGCCAGAGGGGACCTGGAACGGTCCTCTGCTCTGACTTTCGGTTTAGTCGTACTCTGACCATTACCGTTGCCGCCACGGTTCTGATCTCTCCTGCTCCTTTCGCGAGCTCTCTTTGCATCCTTTCCGGATTCCTCGCATTTCTGCCAGAGAGACTCGTGCATGTCCAGTTTACCCTTTCCAGGAGTCAGGACTATCTTTGCTCGGAGTTTCGAATCCTTGGTCTTCGGAACTTCGCAGAGGACTTGGTCCCCTGGTCGGATCTTAGACCAAGCATCCTCGCTCAGACTGTCGAACTCCTTCATGAGTTCCTGATGAAGCTCCATGATGCGCTTCCGTGCCCCGTCCAAACCTTCTGCGTGGCATTTCTTCTGGTGTCTAGCCAGATCACTACGTCGGTTGTATTGCACCTTCGTAGTACACTTCTTGCCCTTCTTACCATAACTCGGATCACAAATGTAAACCGGGTGATGGTGGAAGTGGGTCTCTACCAGATGCCGTTGGAACCGGGCTGGAGTACTCCAGGTCCGGATCGAGACATCACTCGCATCCTGGCAGATAGAGAAGGGACAGGACTTCTGGTCGTCACCGTACCACTTCTCTAAAGCCCAACGCAGCTTCCTCCTCTGGGTATAAGTGTAATACCCTTTGGTGTGGTTTAGCATAAGCCACATCTTTCGATAGGCTTTGCTCGGATTGGGGTCCTCGTCCGAAAGACGCATCCAATCTTCATCATCCGACTCATCGTTCTTATTGATTGAGTCTGGACAGGCATAGAGGGTAGAGCCGTCCTTCTTAACTCCGTACGCACAGTCGGAGAAACACGTCGGAATCCGGGTTTTGAATCCGGATTTGGCGTTAGCCCAACGTTCGGCCTCGGTTTGAGTTGATGGAGTGGCCTTCTCATCATACTCAACCGAGGATTCGTGCACCGACTCCTCGTCAGACGACTCAACCTCCATGGCAGTACTACCAGTGGTTGAGGTGCTGGGTTTCGGCTCGGCTCTAGCAGAATCCGGGAGATTCTTGAGCTTCCGAGCAGCGGATCGTCGGTTCTTACTGACCTTCCAGTCTTCCTCCGGTTCCTGGGTTCCGGATGTGCTGGAGGTCGTGGCTTCTACTGGGGTAGTAGTGCTGCCGGTAGCTGATGTAGCACTGGCGGAGCTTCTGGTGGCAAGCTTCAGGTCGGGGATAGGAGGTGCGGGTGCTTCCGCAGCCCTCTTAGCCTCTTCCTGAGCCTCCTGTTCGGCAGTCATACGGCGGACAATAACCGTCCGAAGGGCTGCAGCTCGGTCCAATCCGATTAGTGAATTGTTCTGGACATCCACCAATTCCTGTTCGGTTATGTAGTAACCGTCATCCCACTGCTCGAAGTTAGCAGCGGCCTCCCTGAATTCCTTAGTGGTCCGGCACGGCGTCCGGGTAGCACTAGGGCGTGGGTAGGTCTGTCCATCGGTATCCCAGACACAGCCTACCCAGTTGATGTTCGTAGCCTTGACGTTCCACAGGGATTTGTCAGGCTTCGGATACGCTCCGAGCTCGAAGGCTCGGTTAGCTGCATACACGGTTTCACGGAAACCAGCGTCCACCATAAGTCCCCGTTGGAACCACGGCCAGTCTCGAAGCCACTCGGGAGGCGTCCTGGTCAGCTGTTCGGGAGCCATGACGCCCTCGATAGCTATCCTGACTTTCGGGTCCATCCTGACTGGTGTCCCGTCCGCGTAGGTCACTTGTGCCTGCAGTTCCGGGTGGACATACAGGTAGCGACCATCGTAGCTAGCTGGAAAAGGTTCCGCCACTGCTGGCTTCCACTCATCCTTCTGTCCGTCAACTTGGGTAGTTTCGGACTCAGTTGCTGGGGGTTCAGCACTCGCAGCCCCTCCGGATCCCTCGGCTGGGAGTGGAGATAACAGTTTCTCTGGCTCATTTAGTGAGAATGAAGCCAGCTTCTCCTCGAACGAGCGATCCGTGGGTTCCTCCACGTCCATCATCTCGCTCTCTTCCTGTGTTACAGGCGACAAAGCTTCCGGAAAAGCTTCTGCGGACGGAGTCAGCTTATCCGGGTCACCGGATAGCTTGGCTGCAGCTACGGATTCCTCAGCCATGACTGGGGAATCGCCCACGGGAGTAAACTACTCCTTTTTCCGGCTTTTACGGCGCCGGGGCCGACACAAACGGAGTCTGTCTACCAGGAGACAGACTCTGGAGGAGCAGCGGGGGGTTTGCTTAGCCGGTAAAATCCAAGAAGGGAGCGAGCTCGACCGTCTTAGACGTTACCGAAAAACAATATGGCGACAGGCCAGCATTCGTGACGTCATTTCCCCGTTGCTTCGCGGGGTCACGAGAGGTCAGCCGAGACTGGGCACTGTGACGTCATGCGGAAACGCACGTGCTACAGGCGGTACATCAACAAACTGATTGTTTTTAGGTAATTATCGCTCACACCGATGACTCGTCTGGGGATTTAAGTGGAGATTATGGAAAGCTTAAGCAAATCCACCGGATTATCCGTCCACTACCCATTGGTACATCATGCGGCGGCGACAAATAAGCCTTTAGGGTCAGTTGTCATCCGTTCCTCTAAATGTAAACATTACACTCGTTGTGTATACAGGTTAGGTCACTGCAGTCCTCTGGGCAATTCGGGGGCTGCGGCGAACGTATCTCCCCTTCTCGGATAGTTCTTTATCGGACCTGACAGTCTGAAGAGCTTTCTCTAGGTGCTTCTTAGCCTTAGAAACACCTTTCCTCCTCTTTTTGTCTTCACCTGCCGAGACTTTTTTAACTCCCCCACGCTTAATCGGTGTTGGCGTGGGTGTCACTGATTCGGAACACTTCTTGGGTCTACCACGGCCGCGCTTCACTGTAGTGTTCTCTACCTGGTCTATTATGCGATTCTGGTTCAGGATCTTTCCGGAACCTTCACCATACATTTCTGTGGAGGTCTCCCTCCCAGACCATTTCCTTAATCTAGCCACATTTGACTTATAAAGTCGACCAAGGTCAGATTTAATAATTACGGTACAATCACTGATAACTTGTGTTATAGTAAAGGGACCGTCCCAATTAGACGCTAATTTTATGTGTCTAAGCGGTTCATGTAATCTGAGAACTCTGTCTCCGGATTGGAATTTCCGATGCTTTAGATCGGTATCGTATCCTACTTTCTGCCATTTGGCACTTTTCTCCAAATCAATTCGGACAGACTCATATGCTTTTCTAAATCTGTCTCTTAAACATTCCACAAAAACTACATGGCAAGGTAGTTCAGGGTCCATCCCTACGACTCCAAAAACTAGGTCAGCAGGCATTATCAAATCCTCTCCGAATACTAAAAGGTTCGGAGAATAATTTGTACTTGAATGTACCGTACTGTTATAAGCATGTGTCACGAAATGACATTGCTCATCCCAGTCATCCATATGTTCATTAACGAGTGACTTTAGGACTTGGATGAGGGTTCTATTGAACCTTTCCACCAATCCGTCGCTTTGTGGCCTATACGGGTTGGTTCTAGTCTTGCAAATAGCTAAGTATTCGCACATACCCTGCCAGAGATTTGATTCGAATTCTCTGCCTTGGTCACTGTGTAACATTAATGGTACACCGAAGCTTAGTACCCAACCTTTTACAAAAGCTTCGGCACAAGTAATTGCTTTGTGGTCCGGTAGTGGAAATACTTTAGTGTATTTCGTATAATAATCACACACTACCATCATACAGGTATTATCATTAGCTGTTGTATTAAATCCACTAATAATATCTACCCCGATTCTTGCGAATCTAACTCCGAAAAGTTCTTGAGATAGGGGAAGTTTGCCCATCCCGGGTCCGGGTTTGTTTTTACAACAATCCGGACAGGTGGTTACCCATCTTTGCAAGTCCCGTGTCATGCCAGGCCAATAGTATTTTTTAGAAAGTCTTGCTAGCGAGCGTTTCCTTCCGAAATGACCACTGGTCCGATGCCCATGACAGAAGTACATAATGTCATGTCTCATAGCATGTGGTATCACCACTTGCATGATTCTCTCACCATTATTACATGGCTTCCAACGGTATAACACGCCTTTCCGGACTTCAAGCTCGGTCCATTGAGCAAGAAACCTTCTCATTTCTCGATTTTCCAGAGAGACCTCTGGTCTAACTGGACGTATACCCTTTGGTACTAATTGCAGTAGCTGCGCAGTTATCGAGTCAGCTTCCTGGTGTCGTATGTGATCCATAGACCAATCCAGTATACTGGCAACTAGGGGTACGAATGGTCTTCGAATCCCTGCTAACACTGCCCTATGAGCTCCACAATCAGTACAATCCGGATTATCACATTTCCGGATTGGTATTTGAGACAAAGCATCAGCATTTAAATGCTTAACTCCGGGTCTATGCTGAATCTGTTGATGTTCAAGCCCATATTCGGATAAATGGGCTAGCCATCGGCCTAACATGCCTTCAGCATCTCGGAAGTTCAGTAGCCACCTTAAAGAGGAATGATCCGTACGCAAAGTAAAGTTCGTTCCCCATAGAAAATGTTTGAACTTCTTGGTATATACGACTACTGCTAACAACTCTCTTTTGGTTGTGCAGTAATTGCGCTGAGTCTTGCTCAGTGTGTTGCTGGCAAAGGCAATCGGTACTTCTCTCCCATTTTGGACTTGCGAGAGAGCTGCACCAATGCTATCATTACTAGCATCAGTATCCAGTATGAAATGATCCGTTTCATTCGGATATTGCAATACGGGAGTACTCGTGAACAGGTCTTTTAGCTTTTGAAAAGCGTTTTCCTGTTCATGCGTCCAAGGAAATTTTTCCTTGGTACTTCCTGGAGTCCAGTTAGCTATTGCTTGTAATGGGTAACTGACTCTAGAATAATTCGGAATAAATTCCCTGTAATAGGAACAGAATCCTAAAAAGGACCTCACTTCCTTGGGTGTTTTAGGTCTATTCCAATTCGTAACTGATTCGATTTTTTCCGGATCAGCCTTTATTCCTTCATCACTGATGATGCGGCCCAAATAATTTATGGACTTTCTAAACATGTGACATTTCTTAGGTTTCAATTTGAGACCATTAGAAATAATACGTTCTAGTACCATTTTCAGGTTATTAGAACACTCTTCGAATGTTTTTCCGAAGACAATGACATCGTCTAGATATACAAGACATCTTTTCCACAATAAATCACTTAGAATTGTTTCCATCATTGCTTCAAATGTTGCAGGTGCATTGCACAGTCCAAACGGCATTACATTATATTGGAATAATCCAATATGACTCGAAAATGCAGTTTTCTCCATATCTGAAGGGTTCATTCCCACTTGCCAGTAGCCTGATTGCAAGTCTAGGGTACAAAACCAGCTGTTTCCCCCTAAGGAGTCAATGGTTTCATCTATTCTCGGTAATGGATACGAATTCTTTTTCGTTATTCCATTCAACTTCCTGTAGTCTATGCAGAAACGGATAGTACCGTCTTTCTTTGTTACCATACACACAGGACTACTCCATGGACTATTGGAAGGGACTATTACATCCTGTTCCAACATCTTGTTTATTTCATCCTCAGCTACTCTCTTTTTTGCTAAAGGTAACCGTCTATACGGTATCTTAAAGGGTTCGGCATCTCCAGTATCTATTTTATGTAATACTTTATTTGTCGTACCTAGTTTTTCACCAGGTTTGGCAAAGGCAGTATGATACTGACAGAGCATATCATAGAACTCTTTCCGGTGTTCCGGATCTTCTAATGAAGTTTCTTCATACAACTTAAGTAAGTCTTCCGAAATTTCATCATCTCCTGTTACCTTTCGTAAGCTTAGCTTACTATCCGTTACAGTTTCCGAAAGGGTCACGTTTCCAAAAACTTGTCCCTTTTTCAAGTAGATAGTCGTGTTTCCAGTATTGGAGACAGGTACTACCGACCAGGATGCATTCGCTACTATCGTGTCTACAGAATTTAATCCAATACTTGACAAAGTAACTACATCCGGTTCTATCACTGCAGGTTTGTTACGCATTGCAGGATCACTTCTTACAAGCACATCACAGGCTACTCCCGGAGGGATTCGCACAGTGTGTGCCACACTAGCCATACTGCTCACTTGTCTCAGTACACATCTAACCTTTACGGGGTACGGGTATCTCACACTCAACACTCCTGTTTGGGGTTCCAATACAGCACCATACAGGGATGCGAAATCCAACCCGAGTATCCCCTCATCTGCTATATCCGCAACGGTGGCGCTCATGACATAGTCATGTATACCATCTAACTGTAGTCTCACACAAGTTCTACCATACGTTTGCAAGGTACTGCCGTCGGCCGTCTGAGCACTTCCACCCGATTTGAGAGTATCATGTTCATCCGGTATAAGGTCGTAGAACCCCCTGGAGATACAAGAGTGGCTAGCTCCCGTATCCACAAGGAATTCGGCAGATCTTCCGTTAACAGTAAGGCAAACATACCACCGCCTTCCGTTTAGAACAGAGGGCATGTCCGTGACAATCGGAACGTCATTTTTCACACCAGGAGTCAATCCACATCCTTTCAAGAATTCCAGACAAGGATGACCCGGGGGCAGGTGGGCACCACAGACCTTGGCTAACGCATAGCCGCCTGCCTCGTTACTGATATTGGGTTTCCCCTGTGCTCCCATAGCACCTGTTATATCAGCTTCCCTAACCTTCCGGGTGTCTTCAACCACCTCGGTGTTAGGCGATCTTGTTACTTCATGCGAACTATCATCACGGATGGTGATATCATGGCAAGATTTGTCACTGGGATCCCCTTCTTTGCCCGTTAGGAGACCCCTCCTTAGTTTTCCTCTGTACTTACTCCAGAGACACTCTCCTGTCTACGAGGGACAGGTTTCTCAGCCATACATTCTGGAGCATAATGCCCCAGTTTCTGGCATCTGAAACATCTCCTCTGAGATTTGTCAACTCTCGGTCTCTTTAGAGCTTCTGTTAATCCGGCTAATAATGTTTCCATCATGTTAGTCGGAGCAACAGTGGCTGCTACAGTTGGGTTCGCCGTAGAGGCTACACTGCCAGGTTGAGTTGATCCGGAAGCTGTTTTACCAGCAACAGATCCTCCTCTCCCTCTCGAATGTACTTTCCTATACCGCTTTTGTCGGTAATACTTTCCAGCTACCTGGACTGAACCAATATAATCTCCGTTTTCATCGGAGACATATTCATCTTCCTCATCAACTTCATTCGATTCAACCGGAGCTAATTGGGAAGTATCGTATACCGGAGCAGGTGTACCTCTGTATTGGAATGGAGCTGCTCTTACTGGATTAGGTCCGAGACCTACCAAACGTTTCTTCATGTCATGTCCATCGATTGCTATGAACAGATCACTGAAGGAAGTGTCATCTTTCCAAGAGTCCCAGACCACTTGCTTGTGATCCGGATCTCGCAATCCACTGTAGAATTGTATAAACAATTCTTGTAGATAACAATCATCATCATGAGCCCAATTTGGACGTGCTTTCGAAAGCAAGTCCTGTAGCTCCAAACCAAAGACTTTGTGTGATTCTTTAGGTTTTTGTGTCCTCTTCTTGAAGCTTACCCACGGATCTTCTCTAACGATTGATCCAAACAGGTATGCGGCACATTCGACCAATTGATCATAAGTACCGTATATTCCATAAGCTGCTCTCCATTGGTTGAGGGCTACTTTTCCGCCTTTATTTAACCAACAGATCAAATATGGCAGAGCTTCTTCTTTTGTCCAGCCACTACAATTGACCTCGTCGACAAAAGCTTGATACCTGTCCTTCCATGGATCATTAGAATCATATGGAGGGGGTATCCATGCCTGCCTACGTGCCGGATTATTACATCCGCGTAGTCTATCTGCTTCTCGCATGCTCCAGTTCATGACTTCCATGCCGTCCGCTCCCTTTCGGTAGCAGTCAATGCCAAGGTTTTGGATACATTGGCTCCTATCAAAGATGGTTTGCATCCCTGCAGGCATAGAAGTTCTCCTATTTGGCTTCCTGCCATCTCCTCCTGATCCTGATCCTCCGGACCCGGATCCTCCTGGGCCGCCTGGAGGGTTTCCTCCTGGTGGACCATTATTATTATAGCTTCCGGATGAACCGACAGGGCATCCACCATTTTAACCGGTGTTTCCAGAAGGTGCATATCTAGGGTAAGAATTATTTTGATTCCATCCCTGGTTATAGCTGTTACCATTTTGGTAATTACCACTTCCCGATGGATTATAATTATTTCTATATCCATAGGAAGATGTTCTTGGTTGATACGTACCGCCATTAATATTGTTTTGTGGCGGGTTTGGTCTCGGAAAACGTCCATCAGTAGGACCATTACCAGAACCTGGGGTTGGATTCGGTAATCTTGGTACTGCTGGTGTACTGTGGCCGGGTTGGGGGAAATATGAAGGTGGTGTCAACATATGCCTCATTGGTCCGGGTGCTCTTAGTTGTGCCACGGGTGTATTATTATTACTCCCAGTAGCACCATCGTGAGTCGCTTTAATTTTGTGAATCAAATCTGGTATGGGTGGTGCCGGACCTATCGTATCCAGCATTGAAGTTGCTGGTTTAGGTGCGGTTCCATTTACTGCGGTATTATCCGGTTTCTTGTAGATTCCGGATACTACATTCTTGTCAGCCCCATCATTAACGAATGGGCTGTATTTAATTGGGGTTGCATCTTTGGATGTCTTTCCCAACATTGTAGATACCACAGCTGGATCTATATTACCTATAGTTAGCTGGGCTGCTTCTACATATTTTTCTAGAGTTATTGCAGTAGTCTGCAATTCCTGAAGCTCATTTGTGAGTTTCTGTCTATCCTCCTCCAGTTGTTTGTTGTAAGCTATAATGCCTACCCGGATGGTTTCATTGTCTTCAGCTTGTTTACTACACTGAAGTTTCAATTTATCCAACTCGTCCTGATAATGGCGAATTTCGGATTCGAATTTTGCCTTATCAAGGTTTAATTGGTCGTTCGTATCTATGTATGTTTGGATACGAATGTGCCTATTATCATATTCTTTGTTGAATGATTCTCTCATTGATTGAAGTTTTAATTCTTCATTCTCGAGTTCTTTCATGTACTCACTCCTTCTGGCTTCGAATTCCTTTCGCATGCCAGTTAGGTCTTCTTCTAACTGAAGTTTTTCATGGAATACTTCATCCTTAGCTTTGACCAAGGTATTTAAATTCTCGTTCAAAGTTACATAAGTATCATTCAACAACAGGACATCCGGTCGTTTTAATTCCTCACCTTCCGGTACCGCATAGGTTAAGTCGCCATCTATAGCGCTATAATCTAATATTGGTAATTCGGGCCTGGGTAACCTATAAGGTAATTCTCCGAATGTTACCCTTTTTCGCATTGGTGCCGGATGTTCTGGGTTAGTACTACCACCAACTTCGAACATCGAATCACTTAATTCGTCAACAAGCGATTGTTGGCCCATTAAGTTACTATGTCTCTGTATAGACTGTTCGCGTCGTACAGAGTCTGGCAGATTCTCCTCACTATCATTATAGTGGGGTCCGGGATCTCTCCAAGATGCTGATTCCGCATCTTGCGAGTCCGAATGGGCTTGGAGCATTAATGATCCATTTCCATTCTCTTGGGCAAGTGATTGCCCTGCTGGGTTAGCTTCCCTGAGGGTGTCTAACCCATGTACTAGCCGTTCGGACGTTATAACGTCCAGGCTATACACCAGAATATCCTGGTCACGGCACCAGTGTAAGGGTTTGTGGCCTTACGGACCTGGGGGGTTCGGGTCTTACGGTTCGGAAAGAAAGAGTAAGACAGTATTCCAAGTGTATGCCAACGGTTAGGTTTATTACTTAACGCACACTCACGGCTGCCGGATGATATCAAGGAGGCAGCTAATATTAAAAGACAATGGTTTACATGGTGTGGAGGCCAGAAGGGCCTCTGACGTAGCGGCTGAGCCCTGGGCTTTATATACGGACCCAGGTGTTCGTCGTCAGATGTCCCCTCAGACCCGGATCGGTGCTGCCACCTATCCGGAACCTGAGGAACGTCCGACGACTCGACTCACCCGCCACGTCAGACGGTACCCAACTCCTATGGTTTAATAACGTGTACCTCTACATATATATATATATATCTGTTTTTTAATGCATACATGTCTGCAAACCACTCTCCATCTCCAACACAAAATTTCATAAACACCTAAACACAAAAATTCATATATCTAAACACATAAGTTTTAACCTAAACACCTACATTTCTAAACACTTGACCTAAGCATATTGTTTGGCTAAACATGTTTAGGAAATTAATGTGATTACAAAAACGTTGCAAGAATATGTTTAGAATTGTGTTTAGGATCTAAACACCATTTTTGCAGTGTAGTCACTGCAGGGTTATTCATTTCCTTCAAAGACATGCTTCTATGTAAGAGGGTGAGTAGTCCTGTGGGACTAGATTCTATTGGACATATAGCCATACCCCAATCAGCAATGGAGCATTGGACCATGCTGGTCCATGCTTGGCCCAATTTAAGCCGACGTTGGCCCAATATAAGCCGAAATTGGCCCAATATATCCTTGCTACCTGGGACATGACTATTGCCCAGCTACCTTGCTCCGGCAATACAGATAATGGTCTGTCATCAAAGCAAACCAAAACTATAGGATTGGACTGATGAGGAATTGACCTTTTTTTATTGAGAAAGAAAAGTAAAAGCGAGTGGAATTTAGTTACAGGTATTTGATAAAACCATCGATACTGACCTTGCCAGAAGATTTGACCCCCTTCCATAGTGAGAAGTATAGAATGGTGAAGACAGCCAATAGACATAGGACCAGCGACCATCGCGGGGGTCCGAGGTCGTCTATACCACGTGACATGTGCATCTGGAGAACTACACGCCTGCAACAGAGCAGTGCACCATTGGGACAACCGGAAGTACGACCGGAAGTGTGTTAGAGATGGAGGGCAATGGTACATTGTCACCAGTAGGAATTAGACCATCTTCAGTGTTTGCTTACAAACTAGGTTGCCGGCTTCATATAATCACATTATTCGTGTTTATATGCTTGTAGTATGGAGATAATGGCATGCAAAATTGGCAGTGGTGAAAAATTGAACCAAAACAGATTGCTAAATCCTCAATGTCATGGGCAGTAACAAATTATTATCAGCTCTGGCTACTATATCCGTACAGTATATACCCGGTTATTGGCCCCTGAGAATATGATATACTCTACCATGTCTACCCCCGACCCCCACCCTTATAGATAAATGCAATACACAATTCCTCTTACTCAAAATACTCTGTGGCAGATGACACACCCATCGAGGTATTACTAACAGTTAGGTTAGAAAATGTTGTGTTGCCCAGGGTGGTACCATTCACTTCTAGACCCTGGAGAATGCCTGATGAGTTGTCTGTCCCTGGTGCCTCCCCAGTAGTGTAGCACCTGCCAGTGTTCCAGGAGTTGTTGCAGCCCATCCAGGGCAGCTGACTGGTGAAGGAGGCACACAGGTAGTAGAAGGACCAGGCAATGATGACGTTATAGTAGAAGGCAACAAAGTAAGCGATGAGACACTCCGCCATCCCGATACCTATAAAATAGAGACAGGAGTATGATACTGGACAATTTTGAATATCCCAGTGATGAGTATGGCTCACGATGATATATAGTCAGCTTAGAACCGGTCAGATCTAACAATAGGAGGGGATTGGTGGGGACTCACATGGTAGAATTCCAATTCAAAACACAATGTGTGATTGTGCACACCCACTCTCATAGGTTTTATTTCAAACTACTTATTATTTATCATTTCTATTTGTTAAGATTCTAAAATCACGAGTGTACATAAGGTTTTACCTGGGAATCCCACCATCTCAGGCCTATATTCACCTAATCTTGGAATGATGGGGGAAAGTAGATATTTACATGTGCAGGCCTGGATGCCAGTTTACAAACAGTTCTCTCCTCTTGTTTATAGTTTGTATACAGAGGTGATTATCTCAACTATTGAGCAGCTCTGAAACTCACACTACGACGCAGAAACAGAATTACTCATGATGAGCTGCTCCTGAGTACAAGGTGATCTAGCCAATGATTGAGTAACAGGGTCTGACTGGTAAGCCAACTTGGATATTCACTTTGCTCTGAAAATTGCAGCATGGCTGCTAAAATGACTTCTGTCTCCAACAAAATAAATACTGTAGAACTCTTACAAAAGGAATTTGTAGTGCCAGGAATCTGTAGTGCAACATCTTAGTGACAACAGTGCAATCCTGTATATATAACCAAAAAAAGGGTCCACACTCTGTCCACAAAGAACTTCATATATTGGCCATGTGGACACTTTGTGGTGTGTGGCCAAAGCGTGGTGTTATAGATATATATCGTTAATTGCCTAGGTGCTATACAGATTACATCAAAAGCCCAGCAATTAAACAAATCGCCGTTTAGTAGATTGACACACTATTCAGAACACGTAGGACTATTCCGTATCATAAGGTCAACCTTTAGATCAACAGAGTGCATTTTATTTATGTATTGAACATGACAAACGCTTAATTACCTTTGAACAGTGGAGCTATCTTCCATACACTGATTGCCCCCTGTCGGTGAAACTGTCCCAGGACCAGCTCCATGAAAAACAAAGGGACGGCACCAAACACCAGCATCAGGAAGTAGGGGATCAGGAACGCACCTGCAGTGGTAGATAATACAGAATGAGTGAATTGTGTCTTCATTTTAGAATTTTCCACATTAATTTTGATGTAAATCCTCTTTTCATTCAGATTCATGGTGGACCAATGCTATACAAGCAAGTCTCTCTGTCAATGCCTCTATCTGACCAATGGCCACTACCTATCTGTGCCTTCAAAGCCCTATAGCCTAAACCCCTTTAACCCTGCATGACAACTGGCAGACATTCAAAATAAAAGGATATGATATGAAAACACTACAATGTCTTTATTCAACATTATGTCCTGAAAGTATCGTTTTATAGCATTACAGAACCTAATCCCCCTGTGACAAATGCTGGACTAACGCTTTCACGCAAGATTTTTATCACCTAAATAGACAATTTAGAAAGCTCCTTTTGGATCAATAGGTCATTTCCCTCTTACACTGCCCCATTCAGTGATTCTATCTTACTGATTACAGGTCATTTGCCATAGTTTAGTAGAGTATATCGCCTGTAGCTTTGGCACAAATCCATCTTCCCAAAGCCCACCTTCACGTCGTCAACAGCATACTATTATATTCATGTAGATACTAGCCAGTTAAAAGTATGAATTACAATAATCCTGACTTGTTCGGAACAGACAACGATTCACCCCCTCACTTATTGTACATTTGATCAATAAATCATGTTACCAATTGGACGATATTTAATTGTTAAGATGCATGGAAAAGAGTCTTTACCTATTCAAGACTATAGTAGACATAAAAAGAATACAAATCTACACTGAAGCCATTAACAATGCTGCACATATTAGGAAATAGACCTCTTGCATAATTCAATATGATCACTACTGCCCCAATTTGATTTGGCAAATGTATCAAAATGCTACATACCCACCCTTAATTAGAAGAAGGTATCCTGTCCTCAGCCCCCTACCCCAGAAATAAAGTTAGCAGTTCTTTGAATAATAGTCTCGGAGTCCAATGGCACATCACATTCTTAACAAAAGCTAGCTGCTACCCGATCTTTGGCATGTAGTTTTACCATAATCCGCTTGGTGGCGGGAGAGTAATTGCTGCAGACGCTGGTAGTTGTCCGAGCTGCTCCCCTCTGTCTGTGAGCTACTCACAGCCATATCTATATCTGCTCCTGTAGGATAGTGTCCTTTGGAGGACATTGAGTTACACCTTAACCCTTTAGGCATTACACGGAATATTATGCCTTATGCCCTTCGGTCATTAGTATTCATTCTCGCTTCAGTCCCATGACGCCCTACGTGCCTTAGGACTTTAAACAAATCAATCAATCAATCATTCTCGTGGACGTGGCAGACTACTCGTCAGCTGAGATACTCTCCATGGGTCAGCACAATTCACCAAAACACCACCAGTGAGTTATTCACCGGCCGGCCTGAGTACAGTACATAACAACTGAGTATAAAGCCGCTCGAGTGTCATGCTGTCTTTAAAGGGTTAACAGACAGAAAGACCTTAATGCACAGCCCTTTGTAAAGAGCGCGTAAGGGAATCAAAGACACCCACTCTCACCGTGCACCTGCAGCTACTGGATGGCAGGTCAGCCAGAGAAAGCACGTGTCTTAAAGTATGGGGTCAGGACTGTTTGTTCATGTATATGAAGAAACATAAAGGGAAATGTATTCAATCTATCATGATTATAGGACATCTCCAATCGTCAATTCCCCACAACAAAAAGAGGAAAAATGAAAGTGGTCGATGAATTATATATAATCAATTAACTGCATCGATGAAACAGATCCCTCTTCATCTGTTGGTGCAGCTGGCTCTTTGGCAGATTCGATGACTATGCTGATAGATTATTACGTATAGAAACATATCCAGAACTCTAGTATTCACCAATCCCACTTCCAAATATAGCAACTGAATCCTATTTTCCAATGATATCATCTTACCAAGTTCTTTTACTCCTCCCCCAGCATATCCAGGAATCCAACATTATTTTGACACCCAGATGCCAACATGTTTAGAGCACAGCAAGGCAGATGATTGATAGAAAATCATATAAAAATTCATAATGATGATTGATATAATCTAACTATTCTGCGTATTTTCAATCATAACCTTGGGAAAAGTGGATAGGAAAAGACCCCCTTATTATCATGACGGCTTCTTTTTGTAGTCGTTGCTTCTGATGAAAATACTCTGACATATCTATCAGTATATCTGCTATTGTAGGCTTCTCTGATGCAGCCTTTGACGTCAAAATAGACAGAATACATTACATCTTCATGTATGGAGGCTGTTGCAAAACATCGTTTTAATATTTTGTTAAAGTTAATTGTAAAACATCATTCATCATATATCAACAATGGTGTCAATAATCGAAAGATGCATACAAACAAGTGTCAAAAGACAGCTAATAATGGCATTTATTTGCAGCTATAGATATAGTGCTATGCAGTCATAACTAAATTGCATTTCGTCTAATTTAACGTCATATGCTGTACCAGGAGCGTGTTGCTCCTATGGTAAAAAGAGCTGTCAGTAGGTACCCTCTTTTCAAAAGAAGTCACACTCTGCTTCACCATTCAACTTGCACTCACCACATTAGTCTGAAAAGTCACCTGCCTTATTTAAAACAGAGAGAGCTGCACTATCAGGTACCTACTCATGTCACACACTCTATAGTATATTATACTGACTGACTTCTCCCAACTAGGTACCTACTCAAATCCCCCTTTTTTAGCACCATACTTGAATGACCACTTATGAGCAACAAAAGGGACAAGTTATAGCTACATGAAAAGAAAGGACTGGAAATGAGGTCATTTTTAGCCAGCTCTTCCTTTTACTATAGGAGCAACACCCTCCAGACAAGCCTGCTGCCTGGACCAGTGCATAATTGTAGATATGCAAAAAAAAAAAAGACCGCCAAAAGTGGACATTATGAAAATAGGGTGACCTTTTCTGTTAATTACAAAGGCAATGTCTGAACTCCCCAGTAGTACCACCTTATCTGATTCAAACAAGATGAGCCTGCGCAGCCATGTATAAAGGATAATCCAAACAGAAGCCTCTCTTTTCCTTCTACTGACGTTTAAATGGACCAGGAATACTAATGGAGAGCTTAAACAAATTGCAATAGACCTCATATGTGTATTTGATATGATGTCGTATGCCAATTCGCTGTTGTTTCTTTTATCTTTTTTTCATATTACTGTTCAATGTAAGATTTTGTCATAAAACGCCCATACATCTAGCTCCTGAGTTGTAAACGTGTTTTAAAACTAGATGTTATGGTCCTTCATTGCAGCATTAGCAGATGTAAAATTCTTATTTATGATAAGAATGCTAACAGTGAAAGCACGGGCGTGGACTGGTTGCCAGGTTGAGTCTGCGTAGGTGTTGTAATAAGAGTGAGACAGTAAAGGACTTGTGCTGCCCTCGGTTGGTTCTATTTCCTTGATTACGGAGGTGAAGGGGGACTTTGCCAATGTCCCCATTCACCCTTGTAATCAAGGTCTATGTATAGGAAATAGTTCACAGGGTATCTTTACTGTCCTTTACTGTCTCACCCTTCTTATAATATATATATATATGGATAACACCTTCACAGACTCAGCCTGGTAACCAGTCCACGCCCATGAGTGAAAGGGCTTTGGCAACCTGACCTTTTTTTTAAATAGTGAGCATTTCAGGAATCCTCAACTTGTTATTTATTTTGATATCAACAGCTTATCAAGCTATCGTGAAACATCTTCTTAGGGAGATTGCCAGGGTAGAGTTAAAAATGGATTATTGTGTTTTATTCCCAATTTAAAAGACATAACTATGTACAATGAACATCTACAGTTTCATGTATAAGTCTTATCTCTTGGTAGATATGCGCTCCCTATTCCTATATGAAGATGATAAAAGCTTCAGCTATAATTATAACAATGGTTTTGGCCTGCATGTACCATGGTGATCTTAATGTATAAGCAAAGAAAGGAATCACTATAGATGGTAGCTGAGTGGCCCTTAACAGTCTAGTGTTGAGAAGTTACTAAAGTGCACACTGCATAGTCTCAGCTGTAGGCATTTGTAATGGTCGTAATACATCAAGGACTAGAACTAAGTCATTGCCATTCCAAGGAGATGGACCATCTGGAAGAAGGTGAGAAGAAGGCTTATATGCCATAACAACTAGCGAGATCGTCGTAGTCGCAGATCCCTGACTTTGCAGGAATCTAGGATTATATGCCCCTCCTGACATTAACCTCTGCGGTCATCTAGGAGGTGACCCCCCCCCCCCCAAAGTGGGCAAGGATGCTAGGAAGCCAAACACACATGACGCTTACTAGTTGTGTCCTTTCGATGTTTGTTTTTGTTTTCCTTTCATCTTTTTTTTTATGGCGTGCTGATTTCTCGGCCCGATCCCCAGCTCTACCCTAAAATCTGACCCGAACCATAATCCGACCTCTAACCCTACGACTATCCCTAACCCCTAATTATACACCTTACCCTGACCCCCGAGCTCTTACCTTCATCCTAACACAGTTACACTATTACCCTATACATGTAAACACTACTCTGACCATACCCATGACATTGAACCTACACCCTTGCCTGAGGGGTTGTTCCAGGGAGTAATGTTCCGGGGGTGGGATAGGTAATTTCCAGAAGGGTGTTGTCCAGACACCGATAGGCAGCTTTGTGATAAAAAAAAACTACGTCCCACTGTGCCTCTTTATACTCTGCAATGAGAGTTCAACTTCAATTTGAAGGTAATGTTTTTTTGCCATTGGAACCATGTATAGTTTGTCTACTTGGGGTTGGACAACAGGGAGCTGAGCACTAGCTCTTATCGGTCCAAAGGAGCATGATAGCCGTTGTAGTTTGTCAGATAATGACAGAGCCATGAACACCCCGGGCATGAACCCCATACATATCGCATGCTACCCTAGACAGGTCCCCGACAGGTCCACAGTAGATCTAGGGGTTGATAAAAGGACCATTGAAACAATTTCGATACCAGCCCAAGTCAACCCAGGGATCCAGGGTCTATAATGTACCTGAAAATACTACCAGTTAGAGAACAACATTGAAGGAAGGAAGGACATGCAGAGATAATTTTAATAAGTAGCAAACATCGAATGGGAATCTACTGGGTGCATGGAATTCTTGAGAACAGGCGTTTACTTCATCCCTTGTACCATCCCTTATTGATGCCTGATATAATTAGGTAGGAGATATGATTGGGTAGGAGATAATACCCGGTAGGCCGAATTCCAGTTTTCCACATATATATCTTCCTTATGACCATTGAATTATAAATCATGACTGTCTTTTTTTCAAACTCTCTGATCTTTATTATATAATGGATGGAAAATATAGAAAACCATGGTTAGCTTGAATTAGGGGACCCATCTGTAATTCAACCTGAGAGTTCCTATAGACGGTGTTTCTAAAAGTCATAATATCATTCCCATAGGGCTGGTCTGACAGTGACTCAGTCACGTTAGCAGCGAGTGGCAGATTTCATTAGAATACTGATAATCCTTTCCAGGACATCGAATATTGCAAAAACACAGAAATACTTAGTTTAGGGATGGACATCGTGATCATCATTATCGTTATCCCTAGCCCATCTTTATGAAGATAACATATCACTCTATGGCATATAGAGATCTTAGGGACTACAGGGATAGATACTAATATTTAGGGTCATGGGCCATCCGGGTAAGCAGTCTAGTATCGGCTGTATCAATGTATTTTCAAATATTTCACTGCTCTAATGCCCGAGTACAAGGTAAATCTGAAACTAAATCTCTGGCCCACATTCAAAACTATTGACCATTGACCACCGGGCCACTGCTCGTGTCAACCCCTGATACCAATGGCTGTGTGCAGGGTTAGGAAAAGTTACAAGCATCTTATGGCAGCCCCTTGTGTGAATGTTTGATGACACATTGATATTGGCACTGATTGACGAGCCAAAATACTGCATTAGGCTGTATCCACCAGTGGTTATGACACATAAACTATACATAATAAACCCGTCACACCCCTTCTATGGCACAGACACCCTGTGACACCCAACGCATGTACACAGACTCAGTCACTCCACCCTTATACACACAGCTATGGAATGCCATTTGGACAGAAGTACTTTTATTTAGGAGGGCTGAACATTTACTGCGAAACTTCAGCACCCCCTGAATTGACAGACCCACCCCCACCCCAAAAAAGGAAACAATTCTACATTCCCAGAAATTGCGTTTATATCCCTCATTGACGATCCTCTTCTAGTAAGAATGAAGGCTTGAAATATGAATGATGTTGTATGTTGCCGCTATTTGTGAAAGGTTGATTCTACACTTTCATGCCATTGACACATCCATGAGCATTCACGGTTAATAAGGCGGCACAATTATCAGAATAGGTGCGTGCATTTTATTTAGTATCTAAGAAGAGTTCTCGGCTTTTTAGATGTTCTTCTATTCATTAATAAACATCACATTTTGTGCTCTCGTCGGGTAGGTTCGTCATATCCCTTCTCCACGTTCACAACTGATCACAGGTCAACCCAAGCCCCACAATTTATTGCCCCAATAAGGCATTAGCGAATAACGGCTCCATGAATTGTTAATGCGTATGACACAAGTCAACCCTTTGATATCCAACAATAACCATAATCTTGGGCATTTGTCCACCGAATTATACCCCATTCATCTTATTTTTGTGGATGGGAACATGTACCTCCCCCCCACAGGTGCCAGTAATTAAGCTTACATATTGGGTTTGCCAAATTTGCCAAAACTATCCTAGACCATGGAGGATAGAGGGTCCTTTACACTCTTTGCTTGGACTACATGTATAATAGTCATGGGTCATCCATTTACAGCCTACGGAAAGGCAGAGGAAACTTGGTTGTTTATTTTGCCATTTGGAAAAAAGGAGGGGGGGGGAGAAGGAAAGTGAAATGTGGGCAGCGGAATACATCTAAACGGGTATACACATAATAGTCTACACGGATACTATATGAGAACTTTGATAGCCAAGTTCACTGGACGTGTACACCCCTCTCCTGCTCCTTCTTCATCATTTTCAATGCTTCGTCACATATATCATTCACCTCGTTCCTGCTGGGATAGGAATATAGGCGTGGGGAATGGTTCATTGTTTTTAAAATTCCCATTGTGCGATTCTACTTGATAAAGCACTTACTCGTACTTCCCTGCTGTAGTGACCATACTGAAATGCACTTCATGGAATTCATTTGTAATCTGTGTTATGGTAGGTATGATTGGCTGAAGGACATAATGTACACCCTACTGTGTCACTGTTTATCTCAATATGGATATAGCATAAATACCTATAGCAATTTTCGGGAACTATGTATTGTTTTTTAAACACTTTACGTTCCTATTGGCCCATTGTGTTATGCTTGTAGCGTGGACTCAAATAAAGAACAGTTGCTTCTTGTAATACATAATCTGGTCAAAACAAATTCTTACCAAGTGGTTAAAACATACGTTTTCACAGCTACTGTGGAAAGGTCTACAACACCCTGTACTTGAGGTTGAGATGTGGCTTCCACTCCCATCCTGCACTGCACCTTTAAGAAGGCACTCACCATCCTGTACTGAAAAGGTAGTCACTTCTCAATGAATCAGACTGTGTTACCAAAAGTGGTCAAGCGCTTCCTTGCTCAGTCACACCTGGAAGTCATTTCTCAGACATTGAGTTTTAGGCACCCTGAAAAAGCATGCACCTGTATAGGCAATCGTAGGTAATACATGATCACCAAGGGTCAGTCACTACGATTGGACTGGATCGTAGGGGTGGTTAAAATCGGAGGGAGAGGGGTAGGATCTTAGTGTTTGAGAAAATGGCTAGCTGAGCACGTTCCCAAAGGAGGAACTTCTGCATGGAAGTGGCTTTTCTCCATTCCCTTTATTTAGATAATAAACAACAATTTTCGTCACATCGAGACTGCCTGTTTTTCTTTAATGCACGAATAGATGTGAATAAAGAGTTGTCTTTTGTCTTTATAAAATGTTGAACACATTAATGTGAGAGAGTTTAGCACCCATCAAGATACGTCTAGACGTATGTCTAGACCTTTCTCAGGTGTGCACTGTACACATATAACGCACTCAAGGTCCCTTCTATCATGCAGTAGAGCACTGCTAGACATTTTATAAATCCTTATACAACTGGGTACTGACATAGATCACAGTGAAATAGTACTGAAAAAGTGACTTTCTACAAAGTCTGTTCTTACCATGAAAGTACCGACCACTTCTGGGGCAACTTCCTTAGGAAGCAGCTTTCAGAAACACATAAGAGAAGTAAACTACCAAAGGTAAGTCTCTTGTCTAAGGTTCCAGGGAGTATTTCCAATATGCGCTATTGTTCCTAAACTGCCAATGCCCAACAATTCCGATCCAGATTTTTCAACTTCCAAGAAAGTCATAGACAAAAATAGACATGCCGTGGAATATGAATCACGATAAGACATAAATTTATAGCACAAAATTGGAAGTATCTAATGGTTTTGAATTCTTGGACCATTGTTAGGGGGATTTTGATGGAAAGGTGCACTTCCCAGCCGCACACATGTGTCAGCCAAATGAAGTGTCCCCTGGGGCCTGTACGCTTATTCATGGTGTGACACCGTCTCTGAAGGGTTAACAACAGTAGCTTATCAATATCAGCTCCCTCCCACTTGCATAACAGTATTTTCTGTACATTTTTGATTATCTAGAACCCTTCTTCTGAATCTCACATGGAATTCAGTTGTCTTCTCTGCTGATGTCCATATATAAGTTTGTATTTACGACGAGGTCCTCTTGCGGAGGATAGTGGAAAACACCACTTCCGGGAACCCACTTCCGGTCTGAATAGATCCAATTTCCGTCGGACATAGACTGAAGGCTGTCCTGATTCACTGAAAGCCCCAAGGTCGTCAGACTGACAGTACCCAAATCTACAACCTTAGATCATCAGATTGACCACCCAGGATAGTCAACCTGATGGGTTTAGGTCAACATGCTCAGCCAAGGTAGTCAAACTGATTACATGATGTTGTTAGAGTGACAAGCTTGGTGCTGACTACCTTGGGTCCTCAATCTGACTACCCAAAGCTGTAGATTTGGGTATCATCAACTGGAGCACGAAAGTCCTCAGCGGTGAAGACCTTCAGTTGAAAACTGAAGACCTGACCATCAAACATGAGTGGCACATATCTGCCACCTTGTGAGTTTGTTACATATTGTCAACAGAATGCCATAGACTCATACTGAGGAGTGGTAGACTGAGGGATTACACTCCCTGTAAGGGAATGCTGCCCCCTGTCTGCACCTCTTCCAACGACTATAGGTCCTTAATCTGACGAGTTTAAAGATCTGGAGGGTTTTCAGTGATTGCTGAGCAGCAGTAATCAAGGTCTGGGTCTTTTTTCCTTTTTTCTGATTTCACAACCAAAAGATGGAGAGGAGTCTCTTATGATAAAATATTTAAAAAAGAAAGAAATGAAAAATCTCAATAACTCTCTGGTAGATGCAGACATCTTCAAACAGAAGTTCAATCAGTCAAAGTTCTCAACAGTTTCCTTTACTATTTTTTGACACATATTTTGTCTTCCTCCATCATTCAAGACTCTTTCCCGAATATGTGACAAAACTTGGGAAATCATAGCATTAGGGGAAAATCCCTTTTTTCAAATTCATGTCTTCAACTACATTTGGGTACTTTGCTTGATAAAATACTCCAAATAAGTACAGAAATAGAAAATCTCAAACATGGGATGTCAGCAACATGGAGAAATTCGGGATAGCCCTTAACTCATTGCATATTGAAATATTGTAGCATAACGCATAGAAAATGCAATTATTGGAAAAAATAACAGTTCTCAAACAGAATCGTCCATAACATTGGATCTAGAAGGGATAATTCAATTCTGTTTTCAGTTATATAATCCTTATGGACAGGTTAATGAGATAGAGTAACTTAGTATTCAAAAAGAACAAAATTATGGTTTCCATGGCAACCAAATGTCAACAAATGTGCTAAATTTAGGGAAAAATGTTCTTTTTGAATTCTAAATAAGGTTATTTTAGAAGAAAATAGAGTCTTGGCTATAGAATAATCAGATTCTTCAGAAAAAGTTACCCTAGTCTTGTTTTTGCTTAATCTTTTACTCTTTTGGTCATATCTCCTTAAATATTGTATTTAGAGCATTTGTGGGTATTTCCCTTAATGTTACGATTTTCCCTGTTTCGTCACATATGATGATAACTTCGTCAATTCTTCACATTTGTTTTTTCTGATTTTATTTTTAACAGTGTTTAATGTTGGTTGAGTTGGGGTAGTAAGCAGAGATCTGACCCCTAACTTCAAATCTACCAATAGTAGTATAATGAACAAGTAACCAATGGATAATTCATGATGAGTGTGTGTTAGCGAAGGCTAATGACACGAGACCGTACTTATTTTATACCACGAAACCAATAAATAATCAATAGAATACCAATAAATTCAAGTTGAAAACAAAAATTATTCCCCCTCCCCGGGACTCGAAGCCAGCCATAGTGTGTGTACACAGGTACATACACCTCCTCGCCCGGCAGCGGACAGCGACAGCGGCCATCTCGGCTCGGATTGGCTGCGGCACACGGCGAAAAATAGTGTACATACACCTCCTCGCCCGGCAGCGGACAGCGCCCGTCTCAGCTAGGGAGTTGGATTAGGGATTTGAGACTGGAGGTTCAAGCCCTGCCCAGGTCATAAGATTTCGTAGGTTTTAACATGTAACATATGACATGGAAGGACATGTAAGGTGTGCAGGTTATCCATGGATAACGGCACCGGGTGCCTGTTATCCATGGATAACCGCACACCTTACAAAATTGATGTTACAGCCTACAGGGTGTGCAATATCGACAGATATGTGGATGGGAATATCCACCAAAAAGCACTGAGTAACCAAGAAATCGTGGTATAAACAGATATAGTGATATGTATAAGTGACTTCCGTAAGCTTTGCTTCTTCGAAGAAGATAAAAGAAAGTAAATTGAAAAGGAAAATGTGGTTTGGGGGCAGACCCCCTGGCCAATTTATCAAACCTACACACTAGACAACACCTTTAATGGGACGGGGGTCTGCATGTGTCCCTTTGATTTGATATGAGTCAAGTCATCGTATAAGAATTGACAGCCTTCAATGCATGGGTGTCGACAAGATTTTGATTGCGTCATAGCGACAGCAGGGACTAGTTGACATGAACATGAAATATGTCAACTGGCCGATGACAATGTTCAAAAGCTCACGTATACAAGTGTTCTTAACCCATATTATGATGGGGCACAAGGTGCAGAGCCACAGGGTGCAGAGCATTAGCCTTTGCCATGAGGGACTTATTTTAAGGAGGCAAGAGGGAAGTGACTACTGAGCTTAACTTTAAAAGTCTTAAAATCAATAACACAACAATAACATGACCTGGAGTGCCTGAAGGAGACCACTTAAAGAGGGCTTGACTAAACTCATCTATTGCCTCTATCCATGGATAGAGAGGGCATAGAGAACGCACTCAAATCACCCTACACATGCATAACTTTAACTAGTAGAAATCCATACAAAAAAGGTTGAAAATGTTAACCAAATTCTCCGTTGCTATGACTCTTTATAATGGAAAGTGAGACACAAAATTCTCCATGTCTCAACAGATTTCTCTGGTTTTGTTCATGATAGACTGAGAAATAAACTGTTCTAAGACTAAAAGGGATTTGAAAAGAACTTTCGAATGGCATGATAAAATATTCAAAATTTGGGAAAAGAAATATCCAAGCGCATTAGATATCAAATTTTTACGGGAATCATGGTGAACAGACTTAAGACTAAACTTTGATAGGTATTGAGGATACTGTAGATCATGCCTGTTTCAATTTCATGATATAGGGATACAACCCTATAAAGATAGCCACTGCTTCTAGCCTACCTATGTATCATATGCTCAAATTCTGATCAAAAGTTAGTTCCAGTTTTAATACCCAAATAAATTATAGCACAGGCATTCAGAGTAGTTTAACAGAATGGACAATACATCAAACAGCTCTCCTGTGCAAAAAGAGGAAACTGCGGGCAAAAGACCTAAATGACATAAGAAAAGGAACAGGCTCAATGAGTCCCTATTATAAACACACCCCTACTGCCCACTGAGAGTGATGATTGTGTGTTGTGGCCCCAAATGACTTCCGTCACCAATTGTACCTCGTTCTGGGGTGTATGACCCAGAGCTGTCAGCACGTTGCCGTCAGACCGTTTGTCAAGTGTCTAACACCAACACGTTAACACTGTCTGTCAAATGTCAACAGTGATACCTTAACCTTGTCTGTCAAGTGCTACTTGCAATCCAGTGTCACACTTAAATATATCAATCCCAAAACTTTACACATGCACCTCTGTCCTCTTCAATATGGTACAGTGCGATAGAATTTTCACCAATGACTTAATTTGTCATTCTTTGATGAAGTGTCATTTAGCAAGAATTTTTTGGGCCAATATTGGACGATGATTTCAGCAATATTCCAATGTGCCAATGTCGTCTGTGTCATTAATTATAAAACACACACAAAATCAGTAGGCACACTTAACTTGAATCAATGTTGATAATATAATGTAGATGATGTTTCGCTATCATCAGTTGTTGCAAGGTTGAAATAAATAAATGGTTAGATTTGAAAGCTGACACAACACAACCAAATCCTCCATGATTCACCATAAACATATCAGTGCCGATTCAATGCATGTGTTCCATGTTGAGCCATTGTTGGTACGATATCATTTCAACATTGATATATTTGTTGGCTGATTGCTGATTCTATGTTGACATATCAAAAGTGCATCAACAGTAAACATGAGTATGTTGATGCATTAGTGGCAAAATTGATGTTGAATCAACAATAAATTAAGAACAATATTTCAATGTTGATATTCTACCATTGATCTGATGTTGAAATAGGTCATGGTCGACAAATCAAAATGGCATCATTGATGAAGCGGTCAAGACAGGTTGATCAATATCATCAGCATATTATATTAACCAGTTATCGACATTGATTCAATGTTCTTTGTCTCCTGGGTACTATTGCATCAATGTTGCTTGCCAGGCAACTTTTGTGTGTCTATACATAGACGCTCACATCTTTCAGGCTGTTACTCGATCGATCACATGAGTTTAAAGAAGGGTGGAGTGTCACTACATCACTTTTTACACATTGAGGCCTACAATATGTGCTAGGAACCTAGGGAACTGTCTCTCCTAAATTTCCAAACCACAAGTTCACCGTGTCGATTTCTAAAACCCATGTGGCCAACCCAATCTCCCTAAACTTGCAGTAGGCTATGCAGTGGCCAATGAAACCAACTGAGGCTTTTTAGACTGTTGTAACAAATGACCTATAGAGCATTGTTCATGTCTTCAATTTCAAAATTTGATGTGAAACCAAGAGCCCTTCAAACATGTCATGGCGTTGAAATTGGGTGGGGTGGGGCTGAAAGAGGAAGGTGGGTGCACTTTTGACCAGTCCCCCCCCCCCCACGCACGCGCCCCCCCTCCAAAAATGTGGCTCAAACCTGAAAGGTCTAAAGGCCGGCTGCACCTTGTTTGTTGTAGAATCTGTCTGAAGTAAGGGTGGGTCTTAAAGGCGGGAGCATTTTATGTCAAAATGGCAAGAATCGAGTATGCAATGTATGCTGACCGTCCCCGGTGAAAAACGTCCTTACGGGAACGGCCCTCTTCTTTAAATGACCCTCTATCTTAAAGTGCAAAACCGTGTCATTTTGTTAAAATACGCCAGAATCTGCATAGCAGAAGGGTTTAATAATCTAATTTGATTTGTCCCCTCTGTGTACAATTCTGTCCCATACAGAGACCTACTTATAACAGTCAAGGGCCTCCTCTGGCCGCCATTTGTAGCCTTTTCTAGGCTCAATGGTTTATCACTGTAACCATAGTAACAAATTGCTACCAGGGTCAAAGGTAGGCAGATCATGTGACATGATTAAATCCAATTTGTCAGGGCCCTACATGAGATGGGAGGGGAAAGGGTGGGCTGAACAACATGTCCAATTTCTACATGTTCACTCCCCTTAACCCTATAGGCCTGTAAGAATGGCATGACACCTCAAGGCTTAATGCTGGTTTGCCATGATTATACAATGCATTGCAAGTAACTGGCTGGCACTGCACTGGTGCATTATGCCAACCCTAAGTGAACACATCAAATCAGTATGGTCGAGATGGTGCCTACATTAAGTCACAGAGAGTTACTCCCAAATAATATTTAGGACTATAGATGAAAGAGCATGGTGAATTAACACATATTGCAGTCTATAAAGAATATCCAGCCTTCCTCCCTGGTTCACTTGTAATTATGTTAGAGTAGTTTCCAGCCCCTCTTCTCCTTTGGTGATCATGTGATTGCTGTCAGAGCTGTGACATGTTAGTGGCGGTCTGGTGAACTATCTTTATTAGGAGATTAAGTGAAACAATGAGAGTATGTCCTTTCCTGCACCTCACTGCATTTGTCTCAATATGGCCTGAACACGTAAAGAGCTAGGTAATTGCATGTATAATAATGCTAAATGACAGTTCACCATTTTTTATGTTGATTTGAGAAAAGGGGATATTTTCAGAGGTCTCCGTAGGAAAAGGTTGAGTATTTATGCTAAGTCAAGAGGGTACATTATATATTTGGTGAAACCAGTAAATATTTCTTCTCTCGGGCTGTATACATTCTAATGTAATTGCTCAATATAATACCAACAATGCTGTCTCGATGATATCAACTATTAACTAGCTCTTCAGAATCTTACAAGTGCTCTACAAGGCAAAATCAAATTGTTCGATGACTGCATGAATAGTACTCATTAGCATAATATACAACAATGTATCAGCAACGGACGATTATCTCAGTAGAAGTAGAAATAAAAATCACGCCCTGTTCCTTTTTTTGTATACGCCATAGCATGATCCAGGACAAGATTATGTGTTAATAGGGAACATCAGCAATAGGATTGTCATGACATCTCTCCCAGCAAATTGTCGTGACTCCTCATCAACCTGTGTGAAGTGGCTCACACATGTCGCTAGATGGAACACAATGTCGCTATAGCACAAGATCACCAGGAATAGCAATGGTGGTGATCACATGGCCTCACCTCAGATGGCGAGGATGGTGATCACTCAGACTCACCAGGGATGGCGTCGCGGGTGATCACTCACCTCGCTAGATGAAACCCGCACCTCATCATAGCGCATGTTCACCAGGGATGGCGAGGATTGTGATCACTCATCCTCACCAGGGATGGCGACATGAGTGATCACTCACCTCGTTAGATGAAACGCACACCATGCCATAGCCCACATTCACCACGATTGGCGAGGATCGTGATGACTCACACTCACCAGTGATGGCAAGGCGGTTGATCACTCACCTCGCTAGATAAAAACGTGCACCATGTCATAGTGCAGGTTCACCATGGATGGGGAGAGTGGTGATCACTCAGACTCACCAGTGATGGTGACGCTGGTGATCACTCAGCTTGTTAGATGAAAAGCTCATGATCATCGACATTGGTAGTCATGCAGCCTCACATCTGCCAGATAAAAGTATGTTTTCCCAGAGAAGGTATATGTATCTTCCCTCTAACCACAGACAAGGTGTTCATGTAGATATTTCCCTATGTATTTTTACTGTAACCAGAGAAAAGGTGTTTAAGGATAGTTGCTTTCATTTTAGAGATACCTCTATCTAAATTCAATTCATATTTTCTCTATATAATCTTGTTTGATTCAACTCTGAAGTATTATGTGATAATCATCGCGAAACGAAGCACATTTGATACGTATTGGACTTATACTTCATGCCTACACTTCCTAGATAGGCTACATGTTGAATAGTGGTGCTGTCTCAACAACTTTGGCAATGGTGGTGATAAGTTGCCATTCTGAGTGAGAGTGAGTGACAGATGATGTAATCCTCAAAGAGCATTGACTTGGAGTGACACAAATTCATGCATTGAGTGAGACCAATATTGGCAATGGTGGTGATAAGTTGCCATTTTGTGTGAGAGTTGATGACAGTGGCACACACTCACACAGCGAGTGACATCCATGTCAGCGTGGTGGTGATAAGTCGCCATTTTGAGAGAAGATTACCTAGAAGTGACACAAACTCACACAGTGAGCGAGAGCCATGTGGCAATGCAGGTGAAAAGTCGCCATTCTGATTGAGAGTTGACAGAGAGTGGCACATATTGACGGAGTGAGTGAGATCTATGTTGGCGATGGTGGTGATAAGCTGCCATTCTGAGTGAGAGTTGACTGGGAGTGGCGCATACTCACGCAGGGAGTGAGATCCTTATTAGCGATGTTGGTGATAAGTCACCATTCTGAGTGAGACCTGACTGGGAGTGGCCCATAATCATACAGTGAGTCAGATCCATGTTGGAGATGGTGGTGATAAGTCACCATGATCTGTGAGGGATGACAAGGGGTGGCACATACTCACGCAGTGAGTGAGATCATGTTGGCGACTGTTGTGATAAATCGCCATGCCATGTGAGACTGACACACAGTGGCAAAACATGACGCAATGAGTTATCACTCAAAAAGAAGTCACCATTGATGACCAATCATGGCGACAGATAACGACAATTTGCTAGGAAAGACATGAATCGCCATTTGGAATATCAACTATCTACATCAGTGCCTTAGTGAGAAATTATGAAAAAGTGTTTGACAATCTAGCCGGTAAGTGACAGTCTGTGAAGACGTGTTGGACATCAGCTACAGCCGACAGAATGGCTCCTGGGCCGACATTTGGACTGCTGGTCCAAGTGTCTGGCTGTAATTTCCAGACCTTGGGCTATATGCCAGTTTTTCAGGGGCGTAGGAAAATGGGGGCCAGGGGGGCCTGGGCCCCCCCAATAATGAAGAGGTTCCCTATATAAGCCTATATAAAAATATGGCAGGCCCCCCCAACCGAGACCCCTGCCCCCCCCCAATACAAATTTGCTTCCTACGCCCCTGTTTTTACGGCTTTCAAATCGGACCATTATTAAGATTTTTAAACAGTTTAAGTTAAAACAAAAAGCATTGACATTTTGTGATTCTTTTTTTCTCAAAACTCTATATATACGAATCCTAATGAATTTAATGATAAATATAGATTGTATATTCCTGCTTTATGATAATTGTTTTCTTCAGAAAATGTCCTGAGATGTTATGTTTCGGTCCTATAAAAATTGAACTGGGTCTGCAGTATTTGAAATCTGCAGGACCGAATGTCCTGCATGGTGAAGAACTATTCACAGAAACTAAAGTGAGTGGTTCAACAAGTATGATCTAGCAGTAAGGCAGTGACTTGGTGAAATGCTTCATGTCAGCACCTGAGGCCATATACCGGTTCTAAGTTCTACCCTCTGTAATCAGTCGTCATATGTCTTGTGAATGATGTAGGCTTAAGAACTGACTCTGAGAGAAGTCACTACTATGCAGATAAGGAAAGATACCTTGTAATCTGTGTGTCATAATTGGTAGTCTTGTAAGCAAGATGATGATAGGTGGGATATGGGAAGGTGTGCGAGGGGAGGGGGTGTTATCTCGGAATCGTTATCTCCTGTATAGCTGTAGATACCTCCTTAGAACATGATAGATTGAATTGACCAATGAGAAGTCAGGATTTGAGGTCGTCTATATGCGGTAGTGCCCTGGGAAATAAAAGTATCATGTTCTAAGTTGGATTGAAACGTTTATGGGGTTACTACAAGCTAAAAACCCCCTCCTGTATCGAGTATCTATCCTGTGGAAACCCCTTAAACGTGTCTACCCCATAAATGGGTTGGTCGGTGGTAAGTGGATGGACCCTGGGGATAACATGTTAAAAAAAGGGATACATGTATGAGGAATTTCGCAGGGACCCCCACCCCCTCTCACGGGTAGTCAAAATACTGCCCCTCCACCCTCCCTCAAAGCATTGAAATATCTTCGATCCGAAGTACCATCACTTCATTCCTGCTTTAATGGAAAAAAATGAATGTATTGGGACAGTGATTTATAAATATGTCTCCTGAAAAAGAACAAACTAGCTGCTATAGTTTCTTTCCT
Organism: Acholoe squamosa; assembly: GCA_949317995.1. NCBI lineage: Eukaryota > Metazoa > Annelida > Polychaeta > Phyllodocida > Polynoidae > Acholoe > Acholoe squamosa. The sequence goes on from OX439038.1 coordinate 57,562,605, forward strand.
CGCTCGCCCTGCACTCTCTTCCCCTCTCTCTCTCTCTCTCTCTCTCTCTCTCTCTCTCTCTCTCTCTCTCTCTCTCTCCCTTTCCAATCTTTATACCCCCTCCCATTGATTGCCATTCAGGCTCTACCTCCTGCCCTCTCTACTGCTTATTCTATAGCTCCTCTTAGAAGACGATAAAATTATTACTCTTAATGATCAGATATGTCTGAAATGTTGAAGCAGACACAGACTTCCCCGGACATACGATAACAAAATGACACTAAGTGCATTTCAATAACAACATTTGGAAGTTACATCAGAAGGCATCGACAGAAGAGCAATTTTGAAGAGCACGTTGGGAATATGGAGGAGAACACTTTGAAAGTTCTATCAAATGTATGGACTTATATATTTTATTTTACAGCGGCCCCTGGAAGCAGCCCCTGGGAGGTGGCCTCGCAGTGTTGCATATCGGCCTCATGGGTTGATAATGTTTAGTTAGTTCACTCTACCTCATGGTCGCCGTGCATCAAGAGGGATGATAATGCAATACTTCTGCATTCAAGTTAGCAGCTTTCATCGGAATTAGTACTAGAGGGGATAAAAATGTGTCTATGTCCAACTACATAATGTATGACATAGTTGGCTTCACCTCAACCTAAAATATCTGATAACTTTTATATTCAAAAGTGGCAATGAAGAAAAGATATCCAGAAATCTCCTACACCTTCAGCTACAAACTGCACAATTTCCGTGTGTATCATGGAAATTTGGCAGATAAAATTGCCGAATCGATTAGGGGATTCATGCCTGAGAACCCACTCTGCAACCCAGGTAGCAAGGATACATTGGACGAATGTCGGCATATATTGGGCCAAGCATGGACAGGCATGGCCCAATGCTCCATTGCTGATTGGGAATTTACACCATGTTTTTTTTTTTTTGAGATTGTATGTCATCATCAACTTACAGTTGGATTGTCTATTGAGCAGCATATTGTCACAGTTGGCTTTTGGTGACTTGTATGGCAATGGTTACTGACACATCTCATCGACCACATTAACGCCAATAAAAAAATATCTTTGTAATCCAACAATAACAAACAATATGATATGATAACAAGACAGAATGATTATGCCGATCTGTATGGATAACATGAATGGGTATCACAGATAAATATGATAAACCACTACTAGAAATTGGGATATTTGGCTTCTGGTTATAGCGTATGCACAGTACTGCAATCTGTTTAAGGATTACACCCGTTGCATTATTTGATGTAACATGTTACAAATTGTGAATGTCAGAAAACACCATGTGGCTTAGGAACAGTGTAACTAAAGATTTCTAGTTGAGCAAGTATAATTCTAATTTGAACAAAAACTACCATGTATGATATCCAAATAATGCCGCTATTTCTCACGTATTATTTCTGAACCTTGATCATCTGATTTTGAATATGCGTATCAAACGAGGAAATCTTATTGACTAATATGCCTCTTTACATTTACGCAGGTATAGGTTATACTCTGAGTAGACTTCCCAGTGTATGCTATTTGTTCCGAGGTTATTAGCCAATATATGTAATGTATCTAAACTGGCCAAGGGGAACCCATCCTTGCTATCCAGACACCTCCTGCTCCTTCCATGGCAGTGATACACAGTGTTTGACATTTACAAATTCTGCCACCAGTTGCCTGGGGCATGGGCACAAATGGATGCCTGAGTGAGGAAGAGCCCTTCTATAAAATGAGACTGACATTTTGCAGCGCTGGGGAAGGCAATGCAGCATATAGCCTAGGTCTGTTCATATCTTAACCCTTTAGAGACAACTTCATGTTTTCGTGCTTAGAACACAAACAGTTCCGGCGACCACAATATGCTGAACTTTTGGGAGAGTATAGCATCACATCAGCGACTTCCAGCTCTGGTCTCGCACCCACGCTTGTTCCTGGTTTGTCAGTCAGTCTGGTAGTATGGTACCCATGTGAATAATGCGAGATCCTCCGAGATTTGAACTGTCATGGATGCGAACACAGATGGACAAGAATCCTCGCTATAACGTCTCTTATGCTGACATTAAGCATGAATGGTGAGTTACTCGTCTTAAGCATGAATGGTGAGTTACTCGTCTTAAGCATGAATGGTGAGTTACTCGCCTATAATTATGCGGCGTTCATACGAAGAGGCATCGTCTTTTCAGGTACCCCGAGGTACTTGAAAGAAAAGAAAGATTATGTCTTTTTTTCGTCTTTGTACTGAATTATCATATATACGATTCAGGCATAGTTCATTACACATCTGCTATCATAAGGACGGGCAGCAGCCTTCTCTGATACAGTGAGATCTCTTTAAAACGCCATCCAATAGTGCGCCACACTCAGCTCCGTCAGGGTAACCCAGAGGACCATTCTTATAAAATTCAATTGAATTTTCACTCTACCAATAATTTTCAGGAATTTAGCATGGCGGATTAAAGTTCATATACAGTCTATTGTGGAACAATGGACCAATTTGTATTTGATGTATGGTGACGTCATAGACACAATGAGAGGATGCTTTCTGCCTTCATATTGCAGATCTGCTAGGACGTACAAGTACGTCTGAATCCTTAAATATTCAATATAAAGACTACCGAAATAAGTCATATAGTCAAAACAGTGTGGTCCTAATCTTAAAAAAAAACTGTCGATTTTTAATATGAAACACATCCATGTGACAACCATATACAGAACAATTATACCTTCACTTTCCCATACATACCCCCTGACATGTACGTACCCAGCAAATTGTCGTCATCTGTCGCCATGATTGGTCATCAATGGTGACTCCTTTTTGAGTGATAACTCATTCCGTCATCTTTCGCCACTGTGTGTTAGACTCATGTGGCATAGAAATTGCTATTCCTGGTGATCTTGTGCTATAACAACGTCGTGTTCCATCTAGCGACATGTGTGAGCCACTTCACACAGGTTGACGAGGACTCACAACAATTTGCTGGGTATACATACCCCTATATTTGTTTTATCATTGCGCTAACATGTGCCTAGCCGCATATCACACACATGTAATAGCCGATAGACTAACATATTGTTGATGTATACAAATAGGCTAAAAGCCCCTTCACACGGCCTCCCCTGCTAGGACGCTGATTGTACCTCATCAACACACAAATTGACATGAGACCAGTGGGTGCTGCCACTACAAAGGGACTCCTTAATCTCCTAACACCCATTTCCTCTGTGAGGGGATGGAAGTAGCATGGGGGCCGGGAGTAGGGGACAGAGGGGATATTTTAGGGGAGATAGAAATTGTTTGCAAATGGTCGATTCACATCATTTTGGCTAAAAATCCGCTTGGTCAAATCCAATGAACAAAAATTTAAATTCCATGCAGCTTGAACCATTAAGGCCCACGACACTCTATGATGCTTTATTTTCAAGTCATTTTGTTAGGATTTAGTCACATTGGTGATAACTACTCAAACATGATATGTAAAAAATATATCGGACAGGATGTACAATGACCTTTGATGTTCTATAACTTCTACAATAATATTCCCTTTCGTTGAACATAGGATTTACCAAAGGAAGCCCTCATTTTTAAAGAAGCAAACTGGTCGGAAGGGGAGGGGGTGGGTGAAAGCACTCTTTTAGAATACTTCTCATCAGTAGTTCCCTCTCCTCTTTTGAATATATCATGATCATGGTTGCAGTGTTTGCTACCTTGAGGATTACTATGACTGCAAAGAAAGACTTTGATTAACTAAAGGTAAATGATAGTGGTCTTAACCACATGCTTTTCGTAGACACAATGACATCCGGGTAGCTGCTTAGTACATGGGGCATGCAGGGGTCTCGGTCAACCGCTCCATTTCGTTATGGCGATAGGGCCATAATGATCGGAAAACATTGTAAATGGCTAACCCACAGCGCTTTCATTTGCTGGCCAATAAAGACCAGTAGGCTGACTATGGGGGAGAAATATTTGGAATCTAGTCTGGTCGCTGAATCCTTTCCACATAAACCTGAATTGATTTTGAATATGTGTCATGTACTCGGAAGGGGGGGGGGGAGCTTATTGTACCCTGCACTAAGACTTCGTTTCGCAGATTGTGTCACCGTAAAATACCTTGTATAAGCCAGATCCTCATTGAGGGGAAGGTTTGAGGGCAGCTTAGCACTGTTCTATGTGTGTTAAACGCCCCTCTTAAAAGCCACACTCTGAGCACACGCAGACCTTTGATATAAGTTGGTTCCACGGCTTGTAAGCCTGAATCAACGGTATTCACTAGAATATGAAGAAAGAGATAATGTTCAAAGCCTGCTTGTAACCTCGCATAGGGGGGAGGGGGCCTACCATTAAAAATATCGGATCCGGCGCCGAAATTATAATAAAAAAAAAATCCTGCTTTTAACCTCAGGCCGCTAAGAAAAGGTCCATGGTTATGGGCAAACAGCCAACAATTCTCAAACTTCCCTACTTTGGCCAAAAAGATGTTTGTTTCCAGTAACATGACTTGAAAAGGAAGGGTCGATAGGTCGGATTTTTATTTTTAAATTTTCTTTACATAATTATGTCGGTCGGGTTACTGAAAACACTTTTCTTTTTGCCTTTTCCAAAAAAAGTATAATTGATTGCCAAAAGGTGACTTTGATTGCCTGAACAGTGCATTTTGGGGACATTCTATGTGGAGTGAATCTTTTTTTTTTTTTGCCTCTGGCCGCTGGGATGTTTTGGTCTCAAAATCAATTTTTTTTAACTATTATTTTTTTATTTACCCCTGGCTGCCCAAAATCTCAGCTCAAAAATCCTGTAATTCAAGTCATTATAATTACATGGCCTAAACAGATCTGGAATGAAATCAACGAATACAAGTGGATTCCCAGGACCTTGCACAATAACAGAGTCTGTTAATTAAATGACATAGTGCTCCAAGGAGATTGCCCAGGTCATATTATGCGCATACATTTTTACAGGGACTTCTTTGTGCGCAAGGATACATGGCGCACTCACATCACGTATGGAAGCTGACAGAAAACACGCAGGTAATCAGCGGAACACACAGACACGTTGTAACACAGCGTCACAAGCCGTCACCAGTGTCACAAGAGGCCAACCAGGCTTTCCATGCTCAGTGTGCTAGAAAATAATTATTACAGACATCCAAGCCCCCCTACTAATTTCAGGATTCATCATCTCCTCCCACCCCCACTCCTTTCCCACTAATGCTACAAAAGAACTTTTGTAAAGAAAATGCTAGTTTGTATTGAGACAACAGCTATTTTCTTAGTCGAAACCCAGATTGTATAAAGATTGTTTTCATATCGGTTTTGCATGATGCGACACAACAATTCAACATACATGAACCAACCTAAAACTGTTTCTGAACCCCCAAAAAGGTCTTTTGTTTCTCCAACATATCCAGTGGGCACAGAACGTTGATGCAATAATTTAATCAGGCTAACGGATATACTGGACTGCTGAAGAATAAGGGGAAATACACATTACCCCATTGGTAAAACAAAATGACCCCCAGTTTCACGGAAGCTGCGTGTGTCCATGATAATATTTACACTATTATATTATTGCCGTCACCATAACTGATGAGGTAGGCATGGGGAACATACAGAAGCCATTTCAACAAGTCTAAGTAAAATTACTATTGCTGGCTAAATACATGGCCTGGAGGCCGTTGCGAAAAGATTGGATGTGATTCTGTCAGAGGTGCTATTCCCAAAATGGAACTGACTGACCTCAGGAAACAATTCCTGTTTGGTTGCAAAAAGATAATTGTCATAGAAGTGGTTTATAGGTGTGGTCGGGAATAGGTGAATGCTTCCCAATTGAGAACCAATTCCCAGCTAGTTCCTTCCTCCAATTCCCTGGCTTATTTACTATGAGAAGCATTCAAGTGAATCCAATCATGGTACCAATTCCCCCAACTTTTCGCAATGCAGTCTAATTCAGAGCAAGTGAATTCTAATACAGTATAAGGTGAGAACTGAGAGGCTGTTGCGAAAAGATTGAGTAGTTGCTTTTCAGGGTAGGTACCTCACTCCCCACGTCCCTCCTCTACTTAACCACTCAGAATCACTTCTGACACTGTAGTCCAGAAGTAGTCACTTTCCCACAAATCAAACTGTGTTGCGAAACATGGTCACACCTGAGTGCTTTCCAGCCTGCCCATGCCTACATTACTTATGTGACAGAGTGTAGGAAGCAACTTCCAGTTGAGGGGTTTTTACTAACCACTTCTGGACCACTTCTGTTGGGAAGTGCCATTTGGCAATGCAATAGAGAAGAGACTACCAAAGATGAGTGCCTTCCGTTTTTGGAAGTACACCTCCGACAAAAGCGGCTTCCAATGGTTTAGCAACAGCCACCTCGTCTCTCTTGATGGAGAATTGTGGGAACTGGAAGGTGCGTTAGCTAGAGTGAGAATTAACTTCCCTATCCTTTCGCAACAGCCTCCAGACCCTCACACTTAAAAGCATAGACCCCTTGCAGAGGCTTTATGTATACATTATAGTAATGCTGCTGTTTGGATAAGAAGTTATAGACAATCAATTCACAAGTACCCCTTTTCGGATGTTTATTCTGGCTCAATATGCTCGTGACACATTGATATAAGGAGTATGGTACTATTTGTTTGGTGTTCAAGGGTTCTTGTGTACTACAAATCTGACATAACTGTGCTAGCTCGATTTTTAACGTCTGAGATTGATCCAAGGTCATCAGGTATTGCACCTATATGCTGAATGTTTATATAGAACAGAACCATGCAATTCTCCTGCCTTCCTGCGCCTTCCTGCCACATACAGTGTTAAGCTTTTCAGATAGAAACGTTTATTTTAGGTTAGTCATCACTGTTTAGTCAAACCAACAGCATTGGTCCAAACCGTATCAATTAATTCGGAAAAATTAAAAGATAGTTTGACCTTCTTTTTAGATACATGTATTTACTTCAGCTATTTCCACTTTTCTATAAGTATCAGAGGGCTGTTTTTTGTTGTTGTTATTTCACTTGAATGCGCCTCTGCGTACATAGCCCACAATACAAAGGGTGTTCCCTCGGGAGAAAATCAAACCTCAAAGCACTACATGATCCATTAACGGAGTACGGTAATGGCGAGCTACTCACAGGGGCGGGCTTCATGCATCACGGCGGCCATACTAACATGATACTATAGATGTACTCACCTCCTCCATTGCGGTAACACAGGTAGGGGAATCTCCACACGTTGGCCAAGTCCACAGCAAAACCTATAATCGACAACAGGAAGTCGATCTTCCCTCCCCATGTTTCCCTATTATCGCTTCCGGTGCCCTCCTTATCCGGGGTCCCACCACAGACGCTGTTAACGCCCTCTGTGTTCAGTTTACATCCGCCCTCTATGGCGCATGCGCAAGGGCCTTGTTCTAGTAGTGTTGTAGCGTCGTCGTCACATCTCTTCTCGTTGGAAATCTCATTGTCAGCGAGACTGATTTTTGCTGGTGCCGTCGAATTGACGAGGATGAGCTCTGTGGGTGCCACGGCGTCCTTCATGGTGCTAAATGACTACCTGCTGAGCACCAGCGAAATACGTCAAACGTCGTCCTTTTGACGTCACACCGACGACATTGGGTTCTCCCCATCCGGGATACTCCGACATGTGACGTAGGGGGTGGTCAGGCACAGCTGTAAAGGGAAGTTTTGATATGCGATAAACAGGTTAGGCCTATGATATATCCTAAGACACGTGAATTCAGACATAACTATAGCAGATTAACCCTTTAGGCTCAGAAAATGGATCAATGGACCTAAATGATACTTATAAGGCGGGGCAAGGAAGAGCATTGGACCCGATATCCAAAGGTCGATGGTTCTAGTCCCTCAAGGTCCTCACTTTTTCAGTTGGAGACCTAAGTCTACTTTATATAGAATGACAACTACATGTGTGAATGGTAGCTTTTTATGCTTTTATTTATTCCATTTTCAAGTAGAAAGATAGAATGAAGATGTGAACCAAAGAAATAAAACGTACACGTTTTTTTATTTCTTATTTGATTGTTGAGATAGTAATTTAAATGAAAAATGCACGTTGTTTACATCGCAAAAAGAGTTTTCCATGCATTCTGTTGTATTATTTTTGTCAGTACTATAATACTCTCCGGGGAAAAGAATTAAAGAGGTTCTTCATCGTTATCTTTTGGCAAGACCCTCCTGCACATCAGTGCTGACTGAGCATAATTATGTATATTCACTGATTCAAAGCAAAATCTATGTTTAATTGAGAACAATATGTCTGCCAGTGGTCAGTTGGTGAAAAGGGTAGTGACAATTCTACAATGTTCATTACACTGGCAAAATTTAATCAATGTTGGCAGCAAGTTGATCAACGTACAGATATAAACAAGTTGTCAACATTGATTCAAAGTTCTATGTCCACTGGCTATTAACACATTTACCACTCAATGGCAGAAATGCTGGATCTATCGCTGTTCTGTAGTGGGCTATCACAGGCGGAGGGGAAAGAGGGGTTTTATGTGCTAAAGTTGGGGTTTTGGGTTCTCTAAAAGGGAAGCTATAATACAATCCAACTCAGGTTTCCACCAGTTATAATTTATCTCTTTCCAATCTCTACTCACTGTTTAACTTGTCTATTTGGGGAATGTTCTTAAGCTAGCGTCAAGTAGTAGAACCTTGTTTAAATCCCACAGCCCATTTGGAAAGAAAACACAATTGAGTAATTCATCTCCAGGGGTTTTATTAAATGTGTATATAGATGGCAATCCAAGGTCTAGTACAATTCAAACTCCAGCGTTGATTTCACACTTCAATTTGGTAATCATAATCTCACATCTTTAACCATAAGGATTCAGTCAATGTTCAAAGTCAAATGTTCCAATATACCTAAATCACAAATAATAACGCCACCACATTTCATCAATAACATCATATACCCGATCCCGGGTGTGAGTGATTTCCATCGTCGCCGAATATCTTTAAATTCACACAATTATAAAACCTTTACAAATTTCAGGACCACTAAATGTTCTCTCAAACATTGATAAGTTCCATTGCGATCATGTATCTCCAAATCACAGGTTTACAAATGTTGCTGAATTTCATAACAAAATCACAAGTTGTTATCAGAATGCACAATCACAAACTGTTGGTGTCTTCAAATTCCATCATGGCATAACTCCAAGTTAAATCAATCACTCCATGGTGAGATGTTAAGTGAGCATTGAGAATATATATACACTGAAAACCCTGCAGATCTTTAAACTCGTCAGATTGAGGACCTAGAGTCATCGGAAGAGGTATAGACAGGGGGCAGCACCTTACAGGTAGTGAATTCCCTCAGTATACCTCTCCCCAGTATGAGTCTATGGCATTCTGTTGACAATATGTAACATACTCACAAGGTGGCAGCTATGTGCCACTCATGTTTGATGATCAGGCCTTCAGTCTTCAACTGAAGGTCTTCACCGCTGAGGACTTTAGGTGCTCAAGTTGACGATACCCAAATCTACAGCTTTAGGTACTCAGATTGAGGACCCAAGGTAGTCAGCACCAAGGTTGTCAATCTAACAACCTTATGTAATCAGTTTGACTACCTTGGGTGAGTGTCTTGACCTAAACCCATTAGGTTGACTACCCTGGGTGCTCAATCTGAGTACCTAAGGTTGTAGTTTTGGGTATCGTCAGTCTGACGACCTTGGTGCTTTCAGTGTAATGGGTAGTGAGAGACCAAGGGAAAAGCAAATCAAAGCTAAGTCCTTCTGATGTATGGTTCCTCTATGTAATAATCAGATCCTCTATTGTATGCCTAGGCCTCCAATTGAATGAAGTTAAAACTCCAGGAAGCACCCTAGACAGTGACCAAAGCTCCTGTAAATGCTATTCAGAATGTCAATCGATTCCTACTTGTGGGCTGCCAAATATAAATATCTTCCCCTCTAATTCCAGGTCGAACTGTGGATCCCTGAAGTTCCGAGCACAATTTGTGCCCCGGCTCTTCAGTTTCAGCCTTATATACCCCTAGACTACCCGTGGTTTTGATCTTTTGTCACTCTACACCTTTTGGACTTTAACCCTTAGGTGCCCAGGGGCGCTTAAATGCGTGGTTTTGTGCTTAAATACATGCATATTGAAACAAATTTTCATCCAGGAACATCTACTGGTCCAATCTGCAAAGTTATACCCTCATTAGAATGGCCATGACCCCCTTATTCCAATGAGACCATCCATTTGACTGTATCTCCATTACCTGAGACACAGTGAGTCAAATTCTGAAAATAAGTTGTCATACATGTGATTCTTTGAAGGGAATCTCCCAAGGAGATAGGATCTAGCATGATAGCAAGGTGATGCTGGATCATTTGTCCCCTATTGACACACCTTTGATAGACTTCCCAACTTTACAACTAATCTATTCCTAGGAATTGTTCATATCCATGTAAATGATTTCATGAAGTGTGACCAAGACATTTTGCACCCTGGTAGTACACACAGGCAGAACTAGTTGAGTTTAGTTATGCAAACCTCACACGTAATGAGATTAGAGCAGCACAACACTAAAGAGACTATTATACTAGTGAATAACAACAAAAGGAACATTTTGGTTGCTATGGTAACCACACTCAGTCAGAAATTTCTCTCCTAACTGAAAGTTGAAGTAAAAAAGAATCAGGTGCATAATGTGAATTCCATATCAAAGACCTGTTCAGAATTATATATACATGGTCTTTATCGCTGGGGTGATGTACATGCAAAATAAATGGAAAATCATCAAATAATTCTGGGCACGTAAAGGTTAAGCCTGGTGAGATTCTAACAGATCCATCTATAGAGGACACACCCATCTACTCATAAGGACGTAATCTCCACTGCCGCCACCGGGACCCCCAAGACCTGCATGGACAAAGTCCAACACACTGACTCAGCCTTCACGGCCGCGCCCGGCATCCTATAGGACCATAACATGCCGCGTCCACTCTAGGCTTCATCGGGTCTAAGGACTTATAGCGACATTCTTTACCTGTTCCCGGTGACATATCGCATCCAGAAGTTCTCTTTCTTTATAAAATATACTTTATAACAGACATTCATGCATTCTACTGGGATATACCCACAGACACTTAGTATGGAGGAACCCCCGTGTCTTTGTGTTATTTCCAGGATTACTATTGTAAATCCTCAAACAATAGCAACCAAATTGTCGCCCTCTTTAATTCCCTATAACTCAGTAGATCTGTATCTCCCTATTGCTTTGATAATCATATATGTATACACAGAACTAAACTACCATGGCGTACATTGTGGCTGATCAACCCTGAGGGGGGGGGGCCTGTCTCCCCCGAGGGCGAATTATATGAAATAATTTACCAGGCTCCTTGCTGATACAATGTAGATGTTCATGCTTCTTGAGTTGGTCGAGTGTCTATGATGTAAATAAGCGCAGGTCAGCCTAAATGTGTCTGTCATGCTTTGTGGAGATGTAATCATAAGTGGCTGCATGGCCAATCTGCTTTTTGTTCTTATACATTATATAGGTGTGATGATATAACTTTTCAGTATAGTAGATCTAGAGTACATATGGAAAAGCCTGTGACCATTCAAAGCCACTTATAGGTCGTACAAAGATTGAATGTTTCCGGCCGCCTCACTGTATACCCTGGCTCTATATATCCAGGTAAAAAGAGGCCAAACCCTAATGCCTATATTACGGAGATTTTCTAAAGATTCAGTGATTAATCCTTTATGTATTTTCATTATATTCATTATGGCCAAAATCTATAAATAAAATTAGGTTAAAAATGGGTGTGCCCTACTTTATCTTACCCCTTTCAGCCTGTTACCGACACACTCAATTTCTATAGGCCTGATTGATCCCTGTTATGCAGTTGAGCACCTAAACACTCATTTTCTCTGCTTGAAATGGTATTAGTGCAATTGTTACGTTGTCCATGCCATGCCTTGCCACGTGCCATGTATTGGGGCTGTTCTGGTTGATATATGTTGTTCACAAGCTAGCATTCGACCAATGAAAACTTAGCAAAGTCAGAACTTTTAGGCAAATGAAAAACAATTAATTGTGAATTGTGACTATATACAAAACAGATCGTGAGGAATAGTTGAGAAGGCATTGTAGCATATTGAAAACACAAGTTAGCAGGTTACGGAGTCATTACAATGGGAGCACTGCATGGGTTCATTGGACAATGAATGGCGCACACCCTCTCTTTTCACCCAGTAGTTAACAGTTTATTTTTCCATATGAAGTCTCAATTTTGAAGAGGAGAGGCTAATTGAAAGGCGCATCCCCTCCTTTTCAAAATCCTGGATCCACCACCGAATCATAGGTATACATCAGAAGGTGGGAGGAAGTTTAACATGAACCACTTTTGACTTCCACAACGTGACTTCAACTCTATTCCCATTGGTACACCTGCATTAACGTTCTCCTTGTGACATCGAATGACCAACCCTCAACCCCACCTCTATATTTAAGCTGGATGTTCATTTTCAACACCAGCAAGGCGGGGGGGGGGGTCTAACAATAATTCCAAGAGGGAGGGCGTATATCTATCACAATACCTGCTGTCTCACTGCGTGTGCATTAGTCAGCCATTCCATATGTATAGACCGGGTATATTAGCCTTTATAATAATTCAACAAAAATGCAACAGCGTTTCTTGTGCATGAGACATTATTACACCAAATACTACTGTCCTTATAGTGGGTCCCTACCTGGCCAGTCATGGAGGGAAGGAAGTACAAATGGTTTAATCCTCCAGTGTTCTTGCTGGACCTTAATCCACAGGAGTAGGACAGAGCCTTACGGCTAGGCTTAAGTCCTAAGTAATTCCAGCAGTAGCCAGGAGCGTGCAGGTCAATTTCTGATCCCAATGTCATAGATGACCACCCTGGAGGCGCTGTTGGTGGGAGTGAGGTGACGGACCGTGTGCGCTAGGCGCCGGTCAGGAACGTACTGAGGGGCCGTGCCCTGTGGCCCTCAGTGCCGCTAGTCGCCGCTCACGTCACCACCTACACTACAGTCACACAGTACATGTGACTTACCGGTGAGGTCTATGCTTCTATGCTTATTACTAAAATGAAAATCTAAAATTGTGATTTCAGCCATTGATAGCCGTCCCTGTGCCTTTTTAATCCTACTGCCCCGGGCCTACAGTGCGGTACTGTAACTGTGAACAAATGAGGTATAATATTACCCCTTTGAGGACAGCATATATGGATTTAAATCTTAGTGCAGAATGCCCCTTTTTTGCGACGCTTGAATGGAGCTGCTCAAGGTGAGTAGCTCACCAATGCACCCAGCAAATTGTTGTGACTCCTCGTCAACCTGTGTGAAGTGGCTCACACATGTCGCTAGATGGAACACGATGTCGCTATAGCACAAGATCACCAGGAATAGCAATGGTGGTGATCACATGGCCTCACCTCAGATGGCGAGGATGGTGATCACTCAGACTCACCAGGGATGGCGACGCGGGTGATCACTCACCTCGCTAGATGAAACACGCACCTCGTCATAGCACATGTTCACCAGGGATGGCGAGGATCGTGATCACTCATCCTCACCAGGGATGGCGACATGAGTGATCACTCATCCTCACCAGGGATGGCGACATGAGTGATCACTCACTTCGCTAGATGAGACGCACACCTCGTCATAATGCACATTCACCACGGATGGCAAGGATTGTGATCAGTCACCTCGCTAGATAAAACACGTACCTCGTGATAGCACATGTTCACCAGGGATGGTGAGGATCTTGATCACCCACACTCACCAGGGATGGCGACACGAGTGATCACTCACCTCGCTAGATGAAACGCGCACCACATCATAGCGCAGGTTCACCATGGATGGTGAGAGTGGTGATCACTCAGACTCACCAGTGATGGCGACGCTGGTGATCACTCACCTTGTTAGATGAAAAGCTCATGATCATCGACATTGGTAATCATGCAGCCTCACATCTGCCAGATCAAAGTATGTTTTGCCAGAGAAGGTATTGCCATATGTATCTTCCCTCTAACCACAGACAAGGTGTTCATGTTGATATTTCCCTATGTATTTTTCCTGTAACCAGAGAACAGGTGTTTATGGATAGTTGCTTTCATTTTAGAGATACCTCTATCTAAATTCAATTGATATTCTCTCTATATAATCTTGTTTGATTCAACTCTGAAGTATTACATGGAAATCAGTGTGAAACAAGCACATTTGATACGTATGGGACTTATACTTCATGCCCACACTTCCTAGATAGGCTACATGTGGAACAGTGGTGCTGTCTCAACACCTTTGGCAATGGTGGTGATAAGTTGCCACTGTGAGTGAGAGTGAGTGACAGATGATGCAATCCTCAGAGAGCATTGACTTGGAGTGACACAAATTCACGCATTGAGTGAGACAAAGGCTGGCAATGGTGGTGATAAGTTGCCATTCTTAGTGAGAGTGAGTGACAGATGATGCAATCCTCAGAGAGCATTGACATGGAGTGACACAAGTTCACGCATTGAGTGAGACCAATGTTGGCAATGGTAGTGATAAGTCGCCATTATGTGTAAGAGTTGATGCCAGTGGCACGGGAGTGGTACATAATCACACAGTGAGTCAGATCCATGTTGGCGATGCTTGTGATAAGCCGCCATTCTGAGTGAGAGTTGACAGGCAGTGGCACATACTCACGCAGTGAGTTAGATCCATGTTGGCGATGGTGGTGATAAGTCACCATGCTTTGTGAGGGATGACAAGGGGTGGCACATACTCACGCAGTGAGTGAGATCATGTTGGTGACTGTTGTGATAAATTGCCATGCCATGTGAGACTGACACACAGTGGCGAAAGATGACGCAGTGAGTTATCACTCAGAAAGGAGTCACCATTGATGACCAATCATGGCGACAGATAACGACAATTTGCTGGGCAGTAGGGGGCAGTACTATGGGTCCTTTTGAAAATTGACCCTTGCTAAGAGGAGTTTTTGTGAGTAAGTACACCTATTTTGAGAAGATTTTGATGAAAAAAGATGATGGAAGGATTTTTTCTTCAAAACTAATCCTTGATTAGGGGGATTTTGGTCAGAAAGTGCCCCTTTGTGGAGCAGATTGATGAAAAGGCGCCGTGTTAGGTGGTTCTTCTCCAAAAAATGGCCCTTGCTTAGAGAGACTTTTCTAAAAAAAAACTGACCCTCATTTGGGGGATTTTGCTCAAAAAACGACCCTTCGCAGCCGCACACATGTCTCAAGACTATGAGGTGCATGCCCCCTCCCCACCCCCGGGTAATGGACCGACACAACTCCACGACAAACGAACTTTCAGCTTTGAGGCATAATGCTTGCCTAAAAGGGTTTAAACCTCCAACAGCCTCTAGTTAGATTTGCTTAGGATTAACCTTGGGTTCCTGGCCAGGACTACCTGGTACTAATGATTCATTCACATATCCAGCACATGTTTATTGTGTGTGCCCACTATAAAATGTACAATTTTAGTTTATAAACTAAAACTACGAGGCATATCGGCGTGACCTTGGAGATATCAGCAACCCTGGTGCCCGCACTTCAATGTCTGATTTAGGGTCGTATTTCTTGAGGTCAGCATCTCTGCGTTTTCTCCATATTAGGGGTATTTTATCAAAGAGAAATTCCTTAGAATTGAAAATAGGAGGTGTTTTTGAAAGGGATCGCACAACCTTTGCATAGAAATTAAAGTAAATAACCCTAGACACAGTAAATTGTCACTTTGGTTCGGCCATCTGATTCTATAATCTACATTTGTTTTATATTCAATAAGGATTACATTACTGTATTTTCTTTGATAAAGGGAATAGAATATTTTTCATGTCAACGTTTTCATAAAACTGGCCCCTTATGCTAAGTGTATCAATGTTGCTTTCAGACTGACTCAAGTTGGGTAAATCAGGTCACATCAGGTCAAAAGAGGTTAATTTGTCCAAGATAGGTTAATTGACACAGGATTGGACCAAATTTAGAGACGCATTGACCCTAGTTGGGGAAATTGGATCACAGGAGGTCAAATTGAGGCCAAATTGGCCCAAAATGGGCAAGTGACACTAATTGAGTCAGATTGACTCAAGTTGGGTAAATTAGGTCGAAAGAGGTTAAATTGGTCCATATTTAGACAGATTGACTCAAGTTGGGTAAATTGGGTCAAATCCAATAAAATGACTTCAAATTGGCCCAAAATGGGTCAATTAACCCAGGAGTGAGCCAAATCGAGTCAGATTGATTCTAATTGGGTGGATTAGGTCAAATCCAACCAAAATAGGTCAAATTGGCCCAAACTGGTCCATCCTACTCAATTCGGCCAATATTGGGACAGTCAACCCAATTTGGCCCAATTTGACCTCTTTTGAGCTGGTTTGACCGATCTATCCATTTTGCGTCAATCTGAGTTAATTTGGCCCAATCTATGGCCATTCAACCCATCTTAGGCCAAATTCATTTAATACTAATTAATATGAAAAAGGCTAAGAGTCAAACTATAGCTGAGACTTACACTCATGCACACTGAGCTCATTGGTCACTGCAACACCTATAACATTATGATACAGATTAGACAAATTACTACAGATCGCGGTTGTTGATACAGATAGCAGTTGGATGGTTACTACAGTTAGTGTATTTTTTACACAGATAGTGGTTGGATCGTCAGCCGCTATCAGTGGTACTACAGATAGCGGTCGTTGATACAGATAGCGGTTGTACAATATTATGCACCATAAAACAGCTATCCATGTGTAAATCCCTGAACCCTGGACATGTAAAAAAAAGCTTGATAATATTGATTCTTAGAAATGCACGCCAATTGATTTCAAATATTCTAGATAGTATGCTAAATAAACACATCATTGAATAATATAAGTTGTAAGTTACATATATATTTTTCAATCTTTTATTTGCGATGGCTATGCTTTTCTATTCATTACTGTGTGAAAGGTCAATAAAATATTTGATATTGCAGTTTTACTTATTGGGTTTATGTCAATTTAGGTGTGATAAAAACAGAGCAAAGTGGTATGATCTCGCCAACCATTTCCCACCCCTAGGCTCAGTACCAACACAGATGCGGGTTGTGCGTACTACCTCCATCACATTAAAACTTTTGAGGGTGCATAATGTTAAAAGTGGCATTTCCTTCTCTTCTATATGGCTCCCTTCACAATCTTAGCGGAACTTCTATCACGCATTCCTGAATACTTTGTGATTAGCCTATGTTTTGGTGAAAATCCAGAATCACTGTTGTCCTTTCGCACAAGATAAGCGTAACTGATCATCTTTCAAGTATTAACACTGATTTTGGCGATTTTCAATAAAACCAACTACTTTCTTTTTTTTTCCTTTTTGCAATACCTTCGTCATTGTTGATCCCACTTTGATCAGTACACTCATCCCCTTTGGCGTGACTTATAGTTAATGGATGATGATAGTCACGATTTTGGTGTCGATATTTCGATAACATTGATATTCAGAACAGTCAAATAATTTTTTGCAAGGTGTTGATTTTAACATAATTATATATATATATATATATATATATATATATATATATATATATATATATATATATATATATATATATATATATATAT
Organism: Acholoe squamosa; assembly: GCA_949317995.1. Lineage (NCBI taxonomy): Eukaryota > Metazoa > Annelida > Polychaeta > Phyllodocida > Polynoidae > Acholoe > Acholoe squamosa. The sequence goes on from OX439038.1 coordinate 57,580,218, forward strand.
ATATGAACTGTCTTTGTATGTTAAGATAAAATCTGAAATGTTCTCATGTGTATGTAGAGATGACACCCCCCCTACCCTTTTATGCCCTTGCAACATCATTCTCAGCCGCTATTTCAAACTCACAATTATCTTAGAGAGACTGAAGATGGTGTTTTGTTTTTGCCTACAAGGGGGGTATATGTATATATCATAATAAAGATGAATGTCAACATGTATGATGTGAGTAATACAAGTCACCCTCATCACTGTGTCACTATGTTTGATTCTGCTTTGTGCATGAAAGATTAGGCAGTGGAAGGGGAAATGACAGGTTTCAAGGGGGTGGGTACAGAGGGATGGTGACTAATAGATGCTTATAGAGAGATGGGTGAATGATGGACCAAGTAATCAATGACTAAACTATAGGCAAAGGTTGACTTAAGTAGCACATAGTACCCTGCCTCAGGCACCTCTGTAACTACTTAATGCTTCCATCAGAGAGGCCAACCAACCTGTGGTTCAGCCATACATCCCCTGTAAAAAATTATCGTAAAAAAAAACGGCACATTCCTTTTTCCAAAGTTGCCAGAGATCCGTCACTATTTTCAGAGAAAGATGCATTGTACATTTGTGTACCATCGTACTGCCACCTGGAGATTCTTGTGAAAACTACACTGTTGTTTTGCTTACTATTCAGTTTTACTAGGATCCCTGGTAGATTCAAGAGTAATTTTTTAGCACCTCCCACGCCGCATAGCGGCAGTACTGCGAAGCAGTACGGGAGTGCGCTATGATGCTTGCATTTGCCCCATGTGATGAGGTCTCGCAATACAAAATTACTGAATAGAGAAATTGATAATTGTGAAATCTTCTTTATGTCTGCTTTTATGAGACATGCCATCAAACACTGGTATACCGACATTAACGGCGGGAGGCGTTTTTTTTACGCGGTCACAACCGCATTTCTTGTTTACAGTGCCGTCTGGTGTCCTGGCTCCTCAGCAATATATGACTAGACTATGAGACAGGCACACCCACTTCCATTTAAGTGCATGTGACCAACCTATCCCACTCTTTACCAAGTCATCAAAGTATGAAAGTTATGAAAGCATTTATAAGTAAATTATCCATTGGGGTAGTTACATCTGATATAAGTATCGACCTTATAGAGTTGCAATGCGGAATGAATGTAAAACTGGCAAGTTCACTGGGCTTACTTTATCATTCTATACCGCTTCAACATAGATTGTGCCACATCAAATCTATGTACAAATGTATCTCTACCTTTTATCTATAGACATGCATATCATCTTTTCTGATGAAAGTTTCTGTATGGTGATGTATAGCTTCCCTTCTTATAAAGATATGAAATGACTTCAGAGAGGACAACCCCTTCAAGTTCAGCTCCAAACCAAGACGTAAAACGAACAAAGTACGTTAAAAAAAAGAATCACGCTCATCTATCAATGGTAATTCGTAGCATCAGATCGAGGGTAGACTATTCAAGTGTATACCAAACAGGATTAGAATCCTGTGTAAATGTATATTGGAATCTTTTGACCCATAACATCTATTAAGTCTGAACACAGTGTGAATAGGATCAGGTTGTACTAGGTGGCCCCATACTACGATGAGAATAGGTTAGTGGGTAGATGAGATAAGAATTAAGGGAGTGGTCATTATTTATCAACAGGGGGCGGGGGGTGGGTTTTCGCGCGGACGCGCAGAAATTTTTTATGCCCTCCCCTCGACGGCAGTCAAAATCTTTTGCGCCCCCCCTGCACTGGAGGCGCGGAGAGTTTTCGTGCCCCTCTTTGATCTATAGTAGCGCGCGGGCTTTTTTGCTAAAAAGAGGGTGAATTTTTTTAGCCCCCCCTCAAGAGGGGTCAAATTTTTTTTAGCCCCCCCCTCAGGAGGGGTCTGAAAATTTTACGCCCCCCCCCTCAAACCCACCACCCCCCCTGTTGATAAATAATGACTACTCCCTAAGTATTATATCGCCAACTCAGGCAGGGATAACACCGTATAAGCCTAACCCATGTGAACGATGCATTTACATGCACTTCAGCTAAAAAGAAATGGTGATCAAGGTATTTATCATTACTGTGTTAAGGACATAAGAGGTTTAATAACCTACTCCTTAAATCATTTCTCTGCATGTTTTTATGACCTGCATGTTCATGGGTCTCCATAGGTATATTTAATATATCAAAGTTTCAAGTTTTCACATACATTTAACATCTCTAGCTGCTGTAAATTCTAGAATGTACATTTGTTTCCAAATTTATCAATAAGGTTCAGCAATGGAAGGGAATCAACTTTTTTACACCTGTAACTACCTGTAGCAGGTCCTGGCCACGTGCCCCTTACACATCTATCCCTGGTTCCTGGTATACAGGATGAAGCTGGCTGCCAATCCATGGTTTTATAGCCTCTTGACTCTCAACATCAAGGAAAACATGGGCAGGTAGGTATACCCTCAGTGAACAGCTGGTCCCTGTGTGCACAACGGGAGCTGGATAATGATGGTAATTAGGGATCATAATCACTGACCGATAGAGAAGAGGTGGGGCAGGGTGTCAGGTACTTTGTGCTATCTTTTATATTAACTTTTCAACTTTCAAGGCTGAAATGTAAAAAGAAATGTTGAAGTTTCTTTCCTTAAATTGCACAGTTGTGTATTGTATTCCTTGCCTTCCCATGTGAATATCGCCGGGGAATATTGAGTTATTAAATGACGTTGATTTATCGTCGCTGAGTTGGCCTCTCTTTTTGTGTCATCGCAGTCTGGAACATTAAAACGGACGCTGTATGTTATAGCGATTTCAGTAAATGATTTATCAATCCCCATACAATACGATATTTCCCTGATCGTTATGTGGCGGCATTTCCATTAATTTCATCCTAGCAATAATTATGACCGATCATTAAACACCCACTTAACATTGATCTTTATTGTATGTTGGTTAATTCTTACCCTTCATGGGTTTACTACCCTTTACCTGGAAATAATGAATGTAACCATGCCAGTATTTGAAGAAGGCCAGGTGACTCATTCTTTTACCTTCCATTCTATATGACATTTCCCTACAGTTGTCTGAGATCTGGCGCGCCTGGCGTAACAATCAAACAGGCTTTAAGGATAACTAAAGGGTCCAAACGTCAGAAATATCAATTATATTATATCTATAATGTTGCCCATTTCTCAGAAGTAAAATCAGCCATACAAAGGTAGCATACATTAAAATACATATTAACATTTAGTGCGTTGTCATCTGGGTATGTTTGACACAAATCGGTGCCAAAGAGTACTTTATTATTACGGAGGTTTAGCGCCGACTACGTAAGCAATAAAACGCAGACGTACAGCATACCTACAGCACTGGTACGTCTGCGTTGAATGAGCTACGGGAGACGTACGTCGTTGTTGCTAAACCTCCCTATTAATGCGAGAAGACCTGCTTTGGAACTCGCCAAGGGTTTATCGACGTCCATCATGAGGAGCAAAGGGCATTCTCACATTGCAGTGATGCTGGGACCTCACAAGGTACATTAGAGGGCTCAGAAATAGACAGAAAACACGTCCCTGGGTGGGCTCGAACCACCAACCTTTAGATTAACAGTCTAACGCGCTAGCCGATTGCGCCACAGAGACGAAGTGTTGAATACTACGGAGACCCTAAAAGGACATACCACAAATAATTTTTCCCCTGAAAAAATATTCTTGCGGATACTGACGAATTCTTGCAGAAACTGAACAATTCTTGCGGAAACTGAGCAATTCTTGCGGAAACTGAACAATTCTTGCGGATACTGAAGAATTCTTGCGGGTACTGAAGAATTCTTGCGGGTACTGAAGAATTCTTGCGGATACTGAACAATTCTTGCGGGTACTGAACAATTCTTGCGGGTACTGAACAATTCTTGCGGGTACTGAACAATTCTTGCGGGTACTGAACAATTCTTGCGGGTACTGAACAATTCTTGCGGGTACTGAACAATTCTTGCAGATACTGAACAATTCTTGCGGGTACTGAACAATTCTTGCGGGTACAGAAACATTCATGTTGGGGCTTGAGGAGTTTATCATCATTCAGTTTCCACAAGAACAGTTTAGTATCCGCAGAATTGCGAAAATTGTTCCTGTTCCCGCAAGAATGTTCCTGTTTCTGCAAGAATGTTCCTGTTTCCGCATGAATGTCCCTGTTTCCACAGGAATATATTTTGCATGAAAAAATCCTTTTATTATGTTCCTGTTTCCGCAGGAATGTTCCTGTTTCCGCAAGAATGTTCCTGTTTCCGCAGGAATGTTCCTGTTTCCGCAGGAATGTCCCTGTTTCCGCAAGAATGTTCCTGTTTCCGCAAGAATGTTCCTGTTTCCGCAGGAATATATTTTACATTAAAAAAAATCTGTTTAGTATGTCCTATTAGGGGCTGAATGTTTTCTGACATGTTTTTTTTTTTACAAGTGTAAAAAAAAGATTTTTTTTCTGCACCACAAAGAATTCGTTATCAGATGGAAAAAAAAAATTGCAACCACTAAAAAATTCCTGCGGATACAGGAATATTCTTGCAGATACAGGGGTATTCTTGCGGGTACGGAGCCCCTAATAGGACATATTAAAAAGATCTTTTTTAAATGCAAAATATATTCCTGCGGAAACAGGGACATTCTTGCGGAAACAGGAACATTCTTGCGGAAACAGGAACATTCTTGCGGAAACAGGAACATAATAAAAAGATTTTTTCATGCAAAATATATTCCTGCGGGTACAGAAACATTCCTGCGGAAACAGGGACATTCCTGCGGAAACAGGAACATTCTTGCGGAAACAGGAACATTCTTGCGGAAACAGGAACATTCCTGCAGAAACAGGAACATTCCTGCGGAAACAGGAACATAATAAAAAGATTTTTTCATGCAAAATATATTCCTGCGGGTACAGAAACATTCCTGCGGAAACAGGGACATTCCTGCGGAAACAGGAACATTCTTGCGGAAACAGGAACATTCTTGCGGAAACAGGAACATTCCTGCGGAAACAGGAACATTCCTGCGGAAACAGGAACATTATAAAAAGTTTTTTTCATGCAAAATATATTCCTGCAGGTACAGGAACATTCCTGCAGAAACAGGGACATTCTTGCGGAAAGAGGAACATTCTTGCGGGAGCAAGAACAATTCTTGCGGGTACTGAACAATTCTTGTGAGTACAGAAACAATTCTTGCGGGTACTGAACAATTCTTGCGGGTACAGAAATAATTTTTGCGGGTACAGAAATAATTCTTGCGGATACTGAACAATTCTAGCGGAAACTGAGCATTTCTTGCGGAAACTGAACAATTCTTGCAGATACTGAACAATTCTTGCGGAAACTGAACAATTCTTGCGGATACTGAACAATTCTTGCGGAAACTGAGCAATTCTTGTGGAAACTGAACAATTCTTGCAGATACTGAACAATTCTTGCGGATACTGAACAATTCTTGTGGATACTAAACTGTTCTTGTGGAAACTGAATGATGATAAACTCCTCAAGCCCCAACATGAATGTTTCTGTACCCGCAAGAATTGTTCAGTACCCGCAAGAATTGTTCAGTACCTGCAAGAATTGTTCAGTACCTGCAAGAATTATTCAGTATCTGCAAGAATTATTCAGTACCCACAAAAATTCTTCAGTACCCGCAAAAATTCTTCAGTACCCGCAAGAATTCTTCAGTACCCGCAAGAATTCTTCAGTACCAGCAAAGATTCTTCAGTATCCGCAAGAATTCTTCAGTATCCGCAAGAATTCTTCAGTATCCGCAAGAATTCTTCAGTACCCACAAAAATTCTTCAGTACCCGCAAGAATTCTTCAGTTTCCGCAAGAATTCTTCAGTATCCGCAAGAATTCTTCAGTACCAGCAAAGATTCTTCAGTATCCGCAAGAATTCTTCAGTATCCGCAAGAATTCTTCAGTATCCGCAAGAATTCTTCAGTACCCGCAAGAATTCTTCAGTATCTGCAAAAATTCTTCAGTACCTGCAAGAATTCTTCAGTTTCCGCAAGAATTGTTCAGTATCCGCAAGAATTCTTCAGTACCCGCAAGAATTCTTCAGTACCCGCAAGAATTCTTCAGTTTCCGCAAGAATTGTTCAGTATCCGCAAGATTTTTCAGTACCCGCAAGAATTCTTCAGTATCCGCAAGAATTCTTCAGTACCCGCAAGAATTCTTCAGTACCCGCAAGAATTCTTCAGTACCCGCAAGAATTCTTCAGTATCCGCAAGATTTTTCAGTACCCGCAAGAATTCTTCAGTATCCGCAAGAATTCTTCAGTTTCCGCAAGAATTGCTCAGTTTCCGCAAGAATTGTTCAGTTTCCGCAAGAATTCGTCAGTATCCGCAAGAATATTTTTTCAGGGGGAAAATTATTTGTGGTATGTCCTTTTAGGGGCTCCGTATGCGGGTACAGGGGCATTCTTATAGGTGCAGAAATATTTTTTGTGGTTGCAATTTTTTTTTTCCATCTGATAACGAATTCTTTGTGGTGCAGAAAAAAAATCTTTTTTTTACACTAGTAAAAAAAAAACATGTTAGAAAACATTCAGCCCCTAATAGGACATACTAAACAGATTTTTTTAATGTAAAATATATTCCTGCGGAAACAGGAACATTCTTGCGGAAACAGGAACATTCTTGCGGAAACAGGGACATTCCTGCGGAAACAGGAACATTCTTGCGGAAACAGGAACATTCTTGCGGAAACAGGAACATTCCTGCGGAAACAGGAACATAATAAAAGGATTTTTTCATGCAAAATATATTCCTGCGGAAACAGGGACATTCCTGCGGAAACAGGAACATTCTTGCAGAAACAGGAACATTCTTGCGGGAACAGGAACAATTCTCGCAATTCTGCGGATACTAAACTGTTCTTGTGGAAACTGAATGATGATAAACTCCTCAAGCCCCAACATGAATGTTTCTGTACCCGCAAGAATTGTTCAGTACCCGCAAGAATTGTTCAGTATCTGCAAGAATTGTTCAGTACCCGCAAGAATTGTTCAGTACCCGCAAGAATTGTTCAGTACCCACAAGAATTGTTCAGTACCCGCAAGAATTCTTCAGTACCCGCAAGAATTGTTCAATATCCGCAAGAATTGTTCAGTATCCGCAAGAATTGTTCAGTATCCGCAAGAATTCTTCAGTACCCGCAAGAATTCTTCAGTACCCGCAAGAATTCTTCAGTATCCGCAAGAATTGTTCAGTTTCCGCAAGAATTGCTCAGTTTCCGCAAGAATTGTTCAGTTTCCGCAAGAATTCGTCAGTATCCGCAAGAATATTTTTTCAGGGGAAAAATTATTTGTGGTATGTCCTTTTAGGGGCTCCGTAGTCATCAGCTTTTCAGTACAGAACAAGGGATTTTTCCGTTCAAGCCTTTTCATATTTTTTATTTTTTTTTGAAGATTGCAGAAAATATCTTGTAGGCGCACATACATGTGTTGTTTTCTGTTGTTGTTGTTTTTTCATCCCAATTGCAAAGTATTCAACATTCATTCTCATGATATTCGTTGATATACAACTGTTCTCTAGTAAATGGCCTTGACATTATCACATTGATTAAATCAGATATATTTTACTCTATGAATCACTGGATACATGTTGATGGCCTGAATTCTAAGTTGGAGGGCGAGATCATGTACACCACTGAGTAAATCTAGTCAAGTGCTGGTGGTGATACAATGTATTTCCCTTACACTAACTAAGGCATTAGTAAGGTAAACCCTCTCTGCTTGTGGGCACTCTACTTAGTCCTGCACACATTACAGCTAGGCTACATAACATTCTAGTTCCTAACTGATAAACAGGTAGCAGGCATGTGGCTATCAAAGCAAACCCATACCTATATACAGAGCACTTACCTCACAAGAGATAGCAACATTGCAACGGGGCCCCCTCACTTATCAGGCTCTTATTGTGAGAGCTGCTGAAGTGTATTATATAGCCTAATGTCTGGACCTAAACTCTGTTGGAAAGAATAATGCTGGGGGAGGTGGCTGATGCTATGGAATACATGTATAAGTTTGCAAATGCATAGTTTACCATGGGCAGCTCAATCTGATAAGCTTAGTAATCTAGATTGAGAGGAAACTGCCTCTAACTTTATAATGTAGAATGTCAATGGCTATAACCAAGAACCCCTTATATCCATTGTATTTATAATTACAATGCTTAAGAATGCTATAGACCTAGAAGCCTATAATGTATCATGCCGACCGTTTTATACACTGTTGATAAGTCGACTTGATGCATCACCGGCGAGTTACCCGCCGATATGGCACTGGGCGTAATGAAGTTCTGTTCTGGAGGTAATATTCATACTTTCCTTAAGGTTGTAAGGAATCTGCCTATGTTAATATGGATCCATACTTAACTATGTTGTCACATACCGAACCAAGGCGAGTCATGGGGAAGAGTAGATTGGAGCAGGTCGGTGCAGCTCAGAGAGCAGCTCATTCTGATTGGGAGGGGACCGAGCCGTGCAGGGACACTCCTCCAGTATCTGTAATCTGTATTTGTAATCTGCTGATGCCTGCCCATGGGTATCCTACTGGTATTAACCCTTTACGTACCACACATTGCTTTATTCCACTTCACTGGTGCCCCCCCCCCCCCAACAATAAGCCCGATGCATGAATGCAATTCTGCTGGATTACCCACGTGTGCTGAATGCTGACTATATGGGTTTTATTCGGTCCTGATGGGTCGGTATAACAGTGTACAATGATATCAAGATTGTGTAGATAAATTTGAGACATTGAGACATATCATACCGCACTCAGGGTAAAGGTTTAGGTTAATCATCGCCTGCAGAAATTACGCGAGGATCCTCCTCCAGGCTGACTCCAATGGTCATCCACCTCACTCATATATACATGATTGTATCAAGGTGACGGTTTTTGGTTTTGTGGACGCTGGTGCATAACGATAAATGCGATTTGCGATTGCTTTGGAATTGACAACCCCGCGGGATGCAATCTGGTGAGTTGCTCATCAGTGTTGTGAACATGAGGAGGCCGGAATTTTGAGGTATTAGGGAGGTTTAGCAGTCACTACGTAGGCATTATAACGCAGACGTGCAGCATACTTACAGCACTGCTACGTCTACGTAAAATCAGGTTTGAGTGACGTACGTCGTGTTTGCTAAACCTCCCTTTTATTTTTGCAAAGAAAAATTGTATTAATCAATATATGGAGAACACACTACTTACCAGATTCCCAGGTGGTCTAGTGGTTAGGATTCGGCGCTCTCACCGCCGCGGCCGGGGTTCGATTCCCCGTCTGGGAAGAGGAGTCTTTTTTATTATCATGAAAGGATAGTCCAGTGACTACCGTAATGCCTAATGGCCCATATTAGCGCCCGGGCGCTCATTGGGGAGGTTTAGCAGGCACTACGTGCAAGAAGCTTCAATAGATAGATTGAGTCCTATGTAGGATAAGGGCGTTTATAGAGATGTCAGGAATCTTTATCAGAGTGGTATCAAATGGAAACAAGGGGCCACCTATACCAAAGAATCCTGCTGAATCCAAGATTTGTGATCTTGATTCTCAAAATCTGACCAAAAGTACCTTAAAAGGAGGTTTGATGATGAGAATATTTTAAAAATGTATAAAAGTTATATTGAAAATGATTGGAACTTTTTATAGATGCAACATGATAAGTCAATACCTTAATCTACATATCCCAATGTCTGCCTATCTCAACCTGACAAGTACTCTGCCTGTGTATGGTTCTGCCTCTCCCACATACTGCCCATCCCTTAGTCTACCTATCACTCATACTACCTACCCTTGAAACATCTAGAGTTTAATTAGGTTTTTCCTCAAATGGCTTAAAGGATTAAAGTTTACCCCTCACCTTTGTACCTAACCCTTCTCTGTACATTCTTACCATTAGTTTACCTATCCTCAATCTGCCTATCATTCACTTTATCTATCCCTCATGGTGACTATCCCCCAACTCTTCACATCCCTCATGTTTGACTGGCACATCTGTGATATGACCTAGTCAGTGAGGCTAGCACCAATGTATCTTTTGAATATTCTCACTTCACAAGGTACTCTCTATGCCTGTCTCCACTGTTTATTACACATGCTACCTATCCTCCTTGCTACCCATCCCCTTCAATACCTATCCCTCATGCTCACTTTATAGCTTTCCTACGTATCACAGCTTGTTCAGCTGGGATAGCTCACAACCAACCTTTATTTTGATCTCTTAGTCAACCTATCCCCTAAGGAACAATAACTTAACAGTCTACCTCAAGCATACATCTACCTATCACTCATGCTTTATATCCTTGAGTTTACCTATCCTTACCTCTCCATAAACCCCGTTATCTTACATAGGACTCAGTACTGAACACAAAAGGTAGCCTCCTTTTAAGGGGGGGTAGAGGGGGGTGGCTTGCACTATAGTACTCTATGGAGTAACACATCCTAGGGAACCTATACTATTTTTGCTACGTGGGCAATACAACGCAGACGTACAGCATACCTACAGCATTGCTATGTCTACGTAAAATTAGAAAAAGGTGACGTGCGTCGTGGTTGCTAAACCTCCCTAATTTCACTCCCACTGTACCCCTGGCACTTATACGAGACACGCTTATTTGAATACTGATTTCAGTGCCTAATATCATGGATGCTAGAGGGACGTTTTTTACACTCTATGCTAAGATTAATTTCAATACCCCTATACCCCCGGCGCTTATTCGAGACCGGCACTTATTTGAGACCCAAGCACTTAACCCAGATTATACTAACGACCTACATGTAGCTCACTTACAGTACCATAAAGGACACATACCCCCCTACAGAGAAAATAAGATGCTTTATATATTTTAATCATATTTTAAAGTTCCTCCCTTAACGATTCCATACGACTCAAATGTAAAGTTGCCGACCAATTTTGGTATGGTTGCCATGGCAATCAAAATACCACAAATTCTGAAAATAGACAAAAATGCATGTTGGAAAAATAGATCTGGTCATTTTATCAGATAACTTAGTGCCTGGTATTCAAAAGTTAGTTGTTTTGGAAAACTGTTATAAAAGTTTGTGCAAAAGTGACCTACATGTAGGTCATTAGGAAGAAAGAGGGTCTGGTTTCCTATGCATAGGTATATAGTTTGTATAGATATGAATTAGAATGTTATCACTTCATATTTCCATTATGGCTTAGCTCAGGTTTATCAAATTTTGATATTTGGTAATGCTATATGACCATAATATAATTAAATGTAATATGGGTCACATTGCACAAGGTTAAGGTCAAAAGGTTTGACCTTGAAAGTACACGGTTCACTATATGATGATGCCTATGGCCTATGCAGTTCCACACAGTGGATTCTCCTAATGGCCTTCATGTAGGTCAGTGTTTAATACCTCATATCACTGGACATTATCATCCATGGGCGTGGACTGGTTACCAGATTTAGTCTGTGTAGGTATTATCCATATGCTATAGTAAGGGTGAGAAAGTAAAGGGAACAGTGCTGCCCTCTGGTGCCTTTATTTGCTATGCACAGACCTTGATTACAGAGGTGAGTGGTTACTTTGGTCACCACTCACCTCTGTAATCAAGGTCTGTGCATAGCAAATAAAGGCACCAGAGGGCAGCACTGTTCCCTTTACTTTCTCACCCTTACTATAGCATATGGATAATACCTACACAGACTAAATCTGGTAACCAGTGCACGCCCGTGTTATCATCCGATCAAGACAAAATTTGAAATGGTGCATATTTAGGCATACAGGACATGTACAAATTTACAATCCTCTTATGCTAAAACTCTGGCTTTAGTATAATTTGGGTTAAACGGGCCATTACAGTATCTAGGCAGGTTTAGCACGTAGGCAATCTAATACAGACTAATTGATATAATTATAAGCAAATGTCAACGACCATGGGATATTTTAGCATCGTATTCACCGAGGTGAGGCTGTCCGTATTCAACGACGCCTTATAAAAGTGCCCCCCCCCTTGACCGGGGGGAGGTCAGCATTTTTTCAACCCCTCTGTTGGGGGGGTCAAAATAATTTCACCTGTTTTAAGTGGAAAACCCAGTACATTATTATAGGATAAAAGGGCACGTTCCCGCGCTATTTTCGTCCCTTATGGGGGGTCAAAAAAATGTTACTCCCTTGAGAGGGGGGGTCGGAATCTTTTTCATGTGCCCGTGTGCAAACCCACCAGCCCCCCCCTGTTGTTAAAAAATGATCCCTCCCTAAATAGCTGCCGGGGCGGCAAAACGCGACGATGCGGTACCTAAAGCATAGCTTAGCCTACGTCTACGCAAAATCAGGTTTGAGTGACGTACGTGACGGATGTGATAAAAGAGCCAATACGAATGAAAAATTTGGTAGGAAGCCTATTCTTTCCATGGTTAAATTCATATAGGCCTATTCTGGATAATAAATGTCTATTCATTACCCAGTAGCAGTACTTTTGAAATAGCGATTCCCAGTATCAAAAGAGGCCTATGTTATATTATTCAAGTTCTCTGTCAATGTATACATCTGCATGTATGTAATATTATTACTGAATTAAATACAGGGCAAAGCACATTTATTTCTTATTTCAGGGTCACACAATATTGTTATGATCATTTAGTATGCTAATGCAAAAGAAACCCAATGTCAGGAAAATATTCAGTGTATATGATGAAGTGGATGATGTTCTTATCAAACAGCTATCTGATATCATAGAATCTTAAGTTGAAAATCGTTATTTTATAGGCAATGAATAGGTTGATAGTGACCATACTGCATTTTCTTGATGTTGAAGACATGTATTATCCAGTATACACGAATTAACAATGGAAAATTAAGCTTCTTGCCAAATTTTTCCCCTGTATCGGCTCTCTTATCGCAATTCATGCATCTTTAACGTCAAATATCTCAGAAATAAGACAAGATTAGTTGGTTTTATCCCAGTTGTTCTTTGGTGGTTCCTCAGTCAAATTAATAAGTGCCCCGGCGCTTATATATAAGGCAATACGGTCTTGGGTCTGGTATGCATTCAGAGCATTTCAGATGTATTGGTTGATGTAACTTGTTACATGGTATTTATCTCTGTGAGCTGGTACTCAGTGACAATAAAATCACACAGCGTCATAAAATAGAGGATGATACGCCAGGACTAGTATGGTGTGTTACTCTATTTGCAGAAGGTCAACTGCAGGCCCAAAGATCATGGGAGTCTGTAGGAGTGGAAGTGGGAGGGGGGGGGCTTAGAGTTAAATATGTCAGATTTAAATCAGGATGTATCTATAAAAATAGTTTTGTAAAGTCTACTTTACACTGTAGGAAGGATTTTTCCTGCAGGTTACATCAGGCTTAGGAGAAACGTTCTTCATCAACCAAAGCCATGGTCGACAATTATATAGGATGCACCATGATTACAAAAGTGCATTCTATAAAATCAAAAGAACTTCAAATCATGATGCCTAAAAACTGTTGGTAGCCTGCCCCCACCCAAATATACCCACATATAGACACATGAGAACACATAGAGTACCAGGACTTGGCAGGACTTAGGCAGATAAATGGCCGATTCTGGGCAGGCCAGTCAAGTCTGGCCTGGCCCCTGTACTCAGTTCCCAAATGAGATTCTATCTGCGGCCTCAAAAAGCGTGTTCTCTCTCGTCTCTTTTGTGCACTTCCAATATCCCTGCATTATAGAATATTGGGGTCTTTTTCAATAAATTCACTTTTACGAATAGTGGATCAACACGGTAAAAGATATGCCCACGCACCCCCTCGCGGGCGTACCTTTTACCGTGTTGATCCACAATTTATTAAGTCTCAGCATGTCTTCATGGAATATCACAGTTCGTCCAATCTTTATTGTGATTCTTCTGACAAGGGTGGTTTGAGATTTAAGTTTATCACTAGAATCTTTAGGATGCAAAGAAATAACAGTGTTTTTGAAGAAAGAATTTTCATAGTATTTCCTCAACTTCTCTCGACTGACAACAGCATTTTTTAGACTGAGAACGCAGGTGGCATCCTCTTTTAATGCTGAAGACAGGGGCCGGGAGGTCTGGCCAGACTCTGCCCACTGCCTTTGGCCGCCATATTGGATCTAATTGATGATAGTGTGGGGTCATATTGTGTAGTGCACATGGGTTCTGGCCATCTATGACGACCCTCCCTCCCCCCCCCCTATAATATCATAGACATTTAGAGCCATAAATCCTACCCTTACCTAGCCCTAAACCTACCACGCACAGAGATGAACTCTACATCATTAATCTGTACCCTCTTCTCTGATCACTGACCACTCTTTTTGAGTGATAACTCACTGCGTCATCTTTCACCACTGTGTGTCAGTCTCACATGGCATGGCAATTTATCACAACAGTCACCAAGATGATCTCACTCACTGCGTGAGTATGTGCCACCCCTTGTCATCCCTCCCAAAGCATGATGACTTATCACCACCATCGCCAACATAGATCTCACTCACTCCATCAATATGTGCCACTGCCTGTCAACTCTCACTCAGAATGGTGGCTTATCACAAGCATTGCCAACATGGATCTCACTCACTGTGTGATTATGTACCACTCCCGTGCCACTGGCATCAACTCTCACACAAAATGGCGACTTATCACTACCATTGCCAACATTGGTCTCACTCAATGCGTGAACTTGTGTCACTCCATGTCAATGCTCTCTGAGGATTGCATCATCTGTTACTCACTCTCACTCAGAATGGCAACTTATCACCACCATTGCCAGCCTTTGTCTCACTCAATACGTGAATTTGTGTCACTCCAAGTCAATGCTCTCTGAGGATTGCATCATCTGTCACTCACTCTCACTCAGAATGGCAACTTATCACAACCATTGCCAGCCTTTGTCTCACTCAATATGTGAATTTGTGTCACTCCAAGTCAATGCTCTCTGAGGATTGCATCATCTGTCACTCACTCTCCCTCAGAATGGCAACTTATCACCACCATTGCCAAAGTTGTTGAGACAGCACCACTGTTCAACATATAGCCTATCTAGGAAGTGTGGGCATGAAGTATAAGTCCCATATTTATCAAATGTGCTTTGTTGCACACTGATTTCCATGTAATACTTCAGGGTTGAATCAAACATGGTTATATAGAGAAAATATCAATTGAATTTAGATAGAGGTATCTCTAAAATAAAAGCAACTATCCATAAACACCTTTTCTCTGGTTACAGGAAAAATACATAAGGAAGTATCTACATGAACACCTTGTCTGTGGTTAGAGGGAAGATACATATGGCAATACCTTCTCTGGCAAAACATACATTGATCTGGCAGATGTGAGGCTCCATTATTACCAATGTCGATGATCATGAGCTTTTCATCTAACAAGATGAGTGATCACCAGCATCGCCATCACTGGTGAGTCTGAGTGATCACCACTCTCACCATCCATGGTGAACCTGCGCTATGACGTGGTGTGCATTTCATCTAGCGAGGTGAGTGATCAACCGCCTTGCCATCCCTGGTGAATGTGAGTCATCACGATCCTCGCCAACCATGGTGAACGTGCATTTTGGCATGGTGTGCGTTTCATCTAGCGAGATGAATGATCACCTGAGTGACCATCCCCCGTGAGTGTGAGTGATCAGGATCCTTGCCATCTGTGGTGAACGTGCGTTATGACGTGGTGTGTGTCTCATCTAGCGAAGTGAGTGATCACTCATGTCGCCATCCCTGGTGAGGATGAGTGATCACTCATGTCACCATCCCTGGTGAACATGCACTATGACGAGGTGCGTGTTTCATCTAGTGAGGTGAGTGATCACCTGCGTCGCCATCCCTGGTGAGGATGAGTGATCACCATCCTCGCCATCTGAGGTGAGGCCATTGTGATCACCACCATTGCTATTCCTGATGATCTTGTGCTATAGCGACGTCGTGTTTCATCTAGCGACATGTGTGAGCCACTTCACACAGGTTGACGAGGAATCACGACAATTTGCTGGGTACACATCCCCAGCCAGTATGCATGTCATTTTAGCAGAGCTCTAAAAGAAATACTCTACACAGGGGTAGAGGAAGTGAAAAAAAGAAGAATATAGAAATCAAAAGACCCTTGAATTATGGACTGAAGACTTCAAGAAGTCCAATTTCATATATATGCCTAAACCCTTTGCTATTGCCGGCTTTGCAATGCCCAATGTCACGAGACGTATTTGAGTCTTGTTTGGCTATGTCTACATATTTTTTGCATAGTCAACAGATTTTGAAAGCCTTTCTATGGACCTGTAGTCACCCCAAGCAAGGCCTTTCAGATGATTTCCCTGTCAACATTGGCGACTGGCCTCAAGTGCTTTCCACAGGGTGTATAAACTGGGCATCACAATCATGGCACCACGTGTGGCCCAATGTTGTCATTTTAAAGTCTAATTTCCTCAACCAATTACTATGGAAAATATGGAAAAAGAGAATCGCTTTTAATAGATAACTTGCTCAGACATTTCCAACAATCTAATATTGTTTGGGCACCTACATGTAGACCTATCCGACATTTTAATTGAATCAATGTGGGCCTCATTCTCTAACTCCACAGATCGAGGGGTGCTGCCATCTACATTGTACATGTAGTGAGAAAGGCACTCTACCCAGGTTTAGAAAAAAAGCTTCCCCGACCCTACCTAGGATGCACAGGGGCGACCATATAGCATTTCCGTTGATCTAGTCATTCCCGAGACGCGACAGTGACCCATGAGATTTCAGAAAGATCACGAGCTGATTACTGGGTAGGTTGATTAAAAGAAAAAGGTTTTATTTGGATACATTCCATTTTGTTTGATATCTCAATATATGATGCTATTAATATTTGAGATATATAAGAAATAGTTTAAAGATGATGGTGCATTGGCATTGATTCCCTTAGGCATGTCAGAGAGTATACATATAATATCTCTCTATATTCTATGGGCATGTGTAGAGAAACTCATTTCAAATTATAAACCTTTCAGTCCCAGTAGATTAGTGGGAGAATGTGAGAGACACTGATGTGCTCAAAAATTGTGCATAGAGGCTAGAGAAAAAGCACTTTATCTGAAAAGCCTATACCCCATTATCGCTCACATTATATTTCTCGAGTGTGGATGCATGAATGTGCGATGTGTCGCCAGGAAATGCACAGCACACACATCATGCATACTCTGTTCCACAGTGTACACTGAAAATATAGGCTTCTACTAAGGTAATCACTATTGATGAGTTAAGGTCCTCTTTCCCTATTGATGACCTAAGGTATTCATTATGATCACCCAACAGCTGCCCAAGGTCATCACTTTGGTGATATTTTTCTACCACCAGGGAGCTCTAGTATACAACAATAGGATATGCAATACTTACTATGTGAGCTATTTTGAATGTGTATTTATAATACTCTTGATCATCAGTGTCTATAGGATGAATGATGAGAAAAATGTCATCACAAGGGAATGTTAATTGATCAAAAAGGTCATTTTGGTCAGAATTTTCAAAGACAGAAGCATGTTTAATAATTGACACCTCTTTTGTCACTCAAACCATAATCATAAACATGGGGATGAGCTTATATTCCTTATACAAACAACTACATGTATGCCTCACCAAGGCATCATTACTTAGCTTAAGTGCCTTCGATGAATGCTTGGATGTGGAGAGGGAATGGGATAATTATGCAAATTTATGCAAAGATCTTTATTAATGACAACATAATCATTCACAAACTCCTCTCTAATCAGTTGAGACAGGTACTCAGTAGTGATCACCCAGGGTGATCACATGTCATCACCTAAAAGATCATGGGGTACTCCCCCTCGGGGCCATCAATAAGATGACAAAAAGTGATCACTAGAGAGTACCTTTTTAAGCCTTAAATTTTCAGTGTATGCGTTCAAACACACAAAAGTCATGCTGACTGACATCAACCCAGAGTTCACACAAATTTGCTGGGTCTAGTGACACGTGTTGCTGGCATCTGAATGGCCGCAAACTGTGACAGTGAAGTGGCAAAGCCTGTGATTATTTCGATTAGACTCCACCTGAAATAGTACTTAACATCGACGTAGAACAACGTTAATCATAGTTTAGGGCGGTAAGGCATTCATCACTTATTCCTAACTATCTCCATGTCAATCAATGGGAACATAGGTCAAGAGGACATGGTTTGGTTTGGAATATTCCTTGAGTGCATGCGAATCCGGAAAAAAATAAAATCAGTTCCAGACGTTATATGTAAAATGGTCTTAGTCCTGTATATGTATGCACCCATGTTTCTCTATTTCTGCATATTCAGGGTCTAATTTTCTCAAATAATCTAATGGGTCCATTTTCTCTAGATATCGCTAGTTTTTGGGCTATTAAATTAATGACACTGTAGGACTGAGCACGTATGTTAGAATCCTAAAGGAAGCGTGCCAGCTCAGAAGAGCCACTATATCTCTGGTATTTTTTTTTAGGTTTTAGGTTTGCAATTAATGCTCATGACAATATGTATCCCCTTTCAGAGGCATGACCAATAGCTATGCACCGTAGAAAGCAATAAAATGTTATTAACACAAACAGTAACCTTCAAGTCCACCATGAAAGAAACACTTCCAGTATGATGGATGTCCATAATTTATATAATTATATGGGTTATATTATATGTATGCCAAGTTTTAGCTCTCTTTGACCTAGTTATACGTGTTAAATACTGCACCCGCGACCCCCGTAATGCCCCCTGGAGGCGTAGCCGTCAATTATAAGCTCATTGATAATTAGAGCAGATTTCGGTCAGCTGCTCCGAGCTACTCATATGCTGGCCGTGGGGAGCAGCTCATACCGTCACAGCATTTATCAGGGTCAGACGTCTTACCACTGAGGCTATGTGTTAGGATGCATATGTGACATGTACTGGGAATAGGGACCTTAATGCACCCTGCACTAAGGTCCCTTTTCGCAGATCCTGTCACATATATAGATATGTGCAGAGTTACTCTTTAAGGACAGCGTACGTGTATTAACCCTAGGTATGTGGTCAGAATTATGCACGAATCTAGCAGTTACCCACCCTCCAGGGCAGCATGAATGCATCCTGATAACAAGAGATACAGTGCGCTGAATCCAGCGGCGATAGAACACTTATAAATGTGACACACACACACACATATCTTTTTATAGCGTATATATTTTCATTAATAGATAAGGACAACATTTCTTCATGTTTAGTCAAAGGTTAAGTGATCTGAATCGTCCTCCTGAAAATTGTTGAAGGCGTTGTATCATATGAGGATAAAGATTTTCCCGATAACCAAACTGGCTATACACCATCCCTACAACATTCTACGATTTAACGAATACTACTTCCTTATCCCCTTGTATATTTACTCTAAGTTTCATGATATTCATTTTGGATGTAAACCCATCATTACACTGCTCGTTTAAGTGATAAGATTGCGCAAAACAGATTCTAATACACCTCTTGCGTTATGGCAAAACAACTTCTAAGCATGCAAATATCAAATACAATAGCCTAGGTCATGCATAGACCTCTTCCGTTTTAAGATTACATTATGTAACTACGATATCATAAATATGTAATATCCCGTATACAGATAGTGAACGCAATATAACTTTCTGAAATATATCAAACCGGGGATGAAACCAACAAAAAGAGACTGCAAAGTTGGCGAATTTGATTATAAAATATCACTTACTTAATTTATTTGCGCTTTTCCAATGGCCAGGGTGTCCATAGGTGTCGTGATATAAATCAGTATAGAATAGTGAGGGTTAAAGATATTTCCTTGTATATGTGCCCCTCTAAATCCAACGCCTACATATACAATGTAGACATGTGAAACTCTTCCCGCTTCCCCAGACTCTCACTGACTTATTCTCCAAGCCGATTCTGGTCAATGAACCCCTGCCCTTAGGGCCTTGCTGGCACCTAAAGGCTGAGATTGAGGATTGTCTTCACTTGTCCCACTCCAATGGGAATTAGTGGGCGTTGTTGCAGCTGATTAATAGGTAATTAGTGGGAGACGCTGGGTGACAAGGGACGCTCCCCACCAGCTAATGCACTGTGATAAGGAGGCAAATGATGCCAGCGTATCACACGAGGCGGCGCTACTGTTCACGCGCAACTAAATAGTGCCTCCTAGTAAGTTAGCATAATACTAGACTGCTAAAAGACCACCAGAGACTCTTCCCAATTTTTGGTATGAAAAAAAAAAGAACACAGTCAAAAACAATTTCTTATATCAAAGATAATCAACTTCATATAAGAAATCAATTCTAGTTGGTAAGTTCTGTTTATTAGATTTTACAGTCATCTTGCCTTTAAGAAAAATCAAGTTTAGAACAAATCTTGAGCTGCCTTCTTGATTCGGAGTTTTGAGATTATTTTTTCCTGAGAAAATCTTTCAAAATTGGTCGTTTTGTCCACCAGTTATGACAATACATCTTATATCTTAAAATGAGATATTCTAATTTCTTGAGATGAGATTAATTATAAATTATCAGAGTTGTGTAGGGACACCACTTATCCTCATACAGTTTACGATATTGGCCAGCTTCCGAGTGGTGGGTCCTCTTTGGTTCAGGTTGGTTACGCCTGGAGGACGGTGGGAGCCCAGTCCTCTGGGCATCTCGGCTTGGACTTGAGGGTTTGTCTCCCAACCTCTTTGACTATTATAGTCGGTTCAGTGGGTGGAAGGGTTAGAAGAGAAATGGTCCTGTCTGGCTCCAATAACTTACCTGGTAGCCATATTATAAAAATCATATACGAACTCAGAACACCTTTTAGCTTACTCTAAGAATAGGAACTGAGTAAACCTTGTTGCCTTTTAAAACCGGATATCTGGCTTTTCACCTTCCTTTCTGCATAAGAATCGAATCCGAATAGCATTTATTACAATTGTTTTCTTATATCTAGAAAAAAAGTAGTTCTAAATAAGATCTTGTTAGATAACATGCCAGTAAGTATTTTTTTCTTAATACATGCATTAGAAAAATTATAGTCTGCCCCTAGGGGCCAGCAATACAATCATTTGCAGAACAGACTAAATATTTCTAGATTAACATGGGTCTTAAAACAAAGATGGGTTAAGATAAAATAGAATTTTTAGGAAACTTGTTTTGAATTCATTTAGTATTAGAACCATCGATGTGCAAGATGAATAAGGAGAAATACCACATCGTAGTGCTCTGACAAGTAGAATTGAGGCAATGCCGTTCTCACACCACCATGATGTCTCTTAGCAGCCTTATCTTGTGAGACTGACAAAGAGATATCTTAACTTGATGCATTGTGTCCATCTACCTTCTGTTGTGATTTCACTATAAGTTCAAAATAGTTTTTTAATCAAGAGAAAAAAAAAGAACAAACAAAAAGAAGAAAACTTAGAATAGAACATGACGTTTTTAAAAGAGTGGACTTAGCTATAGTCTTAAAATGGGAGTATCAACGATGGGTCATGCTCTGATAACCTCCATATTGGAGGAGAATCTATAGATGTTCCCACCAAGTATAGGACTGATCTAAGATATGTCTTTACCGAAGGGAATTCTCAATTTAAAAGCAATTTTTCTAGTCATTTCTGTTTTAATCATAAGGGAGAAGCCTAGCATATCATTTCCAAGCAGAATTGATGAGAAATGAGGCCAATATTGCATCTCTAGAGCGAAATACAGATTGGAATAGCCTACAGTAGGGGGTAACTTGGCCTAAACAGGCCTATATTCTGCCACATTTTCAACTTTTTGAAGCATAATATGTGTTACAGAGAGGTTGTTTTTACCATTTGCTTCAAACACAGATTTTGTAGTTTTGATAAATACTTCTTTGAGATGCATTATGGTCAGATTTCTTAAGATTGTACTCAGTCGGATAACCAAAAATAGTCATTCAGCTGCCAAAACAAGCCTATTCCGTCTTTTGACTAATCTCTCAATGTCTGAGCAATCAATTGAGTGAGGATTTGATGTATTTGAAAGGGAAGAAATTGTACAGTCTGGATGATTCTCAGGGTAGGTTTTGATAAAAATGGCAATTTCCGGCAATCTGAGAGCCTGGTGACTGATATTTTTAAAGTAAAGGTGCTACAGTTATCAAAATAGTCTCAAATGAAGCGGAATTTTGTTTTACAACTTCTGTGGACTTCCCATGTACACAGAAAAATATCCTTCTCTTCAATGTATGTGAGAGTGCTGAAAGGTAGAGAAAAATTGAAGATTTCAGAATACTTTTACCATGGTTTCCATGGCAACCGGTCACATGATTTGCAAAATATTGAAGAAATGATCCTACATTCAGGTAGCCCTTTATCTTAGCTTTAACCTGATATCTAGATCAATATTGCAGCTTGATTAGTTGGGAAATTATCAATGGCCTTTCAAAACAGGTCAGGGAAACTTAAAGATTTTAGGCCCAAACTTGGTGAAAAGATCTATAGTACTAACCCACATTTAGATAGTAAACAAGGACCTCGTGACATACTGAGGTAGACATGACATGGTTATGGAGAACAATGTATATAGCACACCACAGTGACATACTTTTTATTGAATCTAATGTCCTGGACCTACATATTGTATAAGGATGTGAATTAATGCTTTTATTCAAAGAAAATCCTGCTATGGATGATAGCCCAGTAAAAAAAGGGTTTTGCATAGGGGATACTATTCATCTTATTGTAGCAAAAATAGAGGACTACTGGTACAGTTGCCCTCATCCTCATATGAACACAGTACCAAACGAAGGATATAATAAGGACCACCGTCATACATAGATGTATACCCAGTGCATGTTGGCAAAATGCACAGGAGGCATTGGAGTTAGGATCGATTGCCTGTTCCAGTGTAACTCCAAGTTAAACCCACAGTTGGCGAACGGATATCAAATTGATAACTGCACGTTGGTTAAAAAAGTGGTGTAATATTGCATATCATGCCACTTAAATGTATACAGTGCTGACAGTCACTGACAGCACTAGTTGACCGCGCCTTACTGGTAGACACTTCATTTAAAGACATCATCAGTTGACAGCAGAAGTGTTGGTAGATGTGGTATTGTTATTACCAGTTGAAAACAACAGCACTAAGAGACAGCTCGTTGATAGTCTTAGTTGACAGCAGCAGTGTTGGTACCAGATGACAAAAGCCCACACTCCATTGGCAGGTTAAATCTGGTATGTCTGCAGAGGCGTAGGAAGCAAATCTTCATTGGGGGGGCCTGGCGAGGGCACCATCGCGACTACCTTGAATTGTAGGCTGATGCGTGATGTTGTCTATATATGCATATTTAGAATTCATATAGAAAAGTGATTTTTTGGTAAATTTTGGACTTTAGGCTCAGACCCCCATTCTCCCTATGACATCACCATATTACTCTAATTTGAGATGTAAAGTTTTAGCTTCTTTTCCATTGTGTTTATGAGTTCTTGGAAAATATTGGGGGGGCAGACATACTCAGGCCCCACCTCCTTCATGATTGGGGGGGCCATGGCCCCCCTGGCCCCCCTTTTCCTACGCCCCTGGTCTGGTTTATTGGTTCTTGAAGTTGACCCCATTTCTTAGCTTACTGAATTGATAAATATAGATTTAGCCTGAAACAAATATACATCATGTAAATGAACAATATTATATATCTTTTAAAGAGATTTCTGCTGCTTTGCCAAAGCAATTTTAGGGTTCAAGGTGAACATTCTTACATAGAAATGGGAAAGGAAAAAGGCAGTTACATACTACAACAAATTGGATGGGAGACTGGTAAAGACAGGGCCTCCAATAGGAAACGTTCTCAAGCGATCTGGTTAATCATACAAAACCATAACACCACACACCTCGAGGCCATCCTGGAACATGGATGGGATGTAAATGAAAGACTTCGCCATCACAGAAATGGCTTTTGGTGGAGGTGGCAAGTCACCATTGCCCTTCATGAAGCAGTTCGCCAGAGATGGAAGCAAGGTGTGGGGATCCTTCTCAATGCAGGAGCCAGGTGTAGCCACTCCACCCTCAGATTAGCTCTTCAGCCTGGCATCCAAACTGCAATAGTAGATCTGCTGCTTGAACATGACACTGACCAGCGTCTACAGGACTGTTATAGAAAGTGGAAGAGGGGAAGGAGGAAGTATGTTCTAGGCAGGTTAGGCTGGGCAGGGGGGAAGGACAATATATCCCTGTATAAGAGAACCAGCACAATCCATGCCATCATAGCCAACCACTGTGTTGAGCATCTGCAGATGATTGTGGAGCATGGCTGGGATGTAAATGAGCTGCTTAAGGTGCCAACAGGAACTGCTCTAACAGAGGCTGTGTATCATGACTGGCAGGAAGGGATTAGGATACTTCTCACTGCTGGAGCTGACAGAAATCTGGGTCGTAAATACTCACCATTGGAAATAGCAATTACCAGCAACATGAAGCACTTGGCTGAACTCCTGTTGGAGAATGGTGCAAGTGCAAATGCTCACGTAGATAAGGAACCCCCTTTAATAACAGCATTGATAGCTTCTGTAAGAAATGGATATGGCACAGCATTTATGAGCCTCCTATTCAAACACGGAGCAGATCCCAATCAGTTTGAAAAGAGCCCATTTCTGCACCGGTTGGTAACATTGGTTGGATATCATAGGAGGCCTAGATTTTCTCTAGATCAGTTGGAGTTATATTTCCAGTATGGAGGTGATGTGGACATTAAGGACAAGGATGGTGAAGCTGGCCTTCAGCATGCTGCCAGACTATGTGGTCATGCTAACACTATCAGGTGGCTGATTAGACATGGAGCTGATGCATCCTCCATAGAGTTCCACTTGTTTCTGAAGCATTTGATCTGCCCTCCTATGGCGCTGAACCAATCTCCTTTAGTGCTGCTACAGGCTGGCCTGACAGTGCCCTGGGCTGCAATACAGAGTCTCACTGTTGTCATGGAAGCTATACAAACATTCCTCAACAATGGACAAGTTGCAAGTGACAAAGAGGCACTTGTTGCAACAGCTGCCTATCATTGTGCAAAGCTCAAGGGAATAGAGAAGACTTATGTGAGGAACTTCTTTCCCATGAAACCTGTCTTTCCTAAACACAATACTCAGATGGATGACCTGCTGAAGTTCAGTAATGAGACCCTGCATGTTTATCCAGACGAAGAATGCACCACAAAGAACTTAGGAGATGCATGGAGACATAGTCTAGGGATTCTTCAAGGTTTGGTTGATTATTTGAGCCAACCTCATTTATTGCAATGGTGGTGTCGTTCTTGTATACGTGGAAGTCTCGTATCCCTAGCTCCATCTGCAGTTTTAAACCTTCCAGGCCCGACTAGTTTAAAGAGGTACATATTGTGTCATGATATCTAATGGACGAACCATAAAACCTAGTCCTTGTAGGCCCAATATGTAACCACCAAGCCTGATGTGATCAGTGAACTGCACTTTAAGGGTGTTGATGGATCTAATATCAAATATCAATTCTTACTCTGGTTGAAATTCCGTTGTGATTCATGCCTCCTGGATTAATATTTTCAGGATGGTGAGCCTGTATCATTTCCAAACATTGATTGCTGTGATTCCATGTGTCTGTATCATTATTCGTGTATTAGCAACATGTGCCTAGGCTGGTATATGTTAACTGTGGTTGCTCTGATGGTTATTTCACAAGGCCCTACGATCGCCCACAGCCTATGTGGTTCAGGATCTGCATGGATGATGATAAGTTTTGAAGCTGATAGTCGATCGACAGTGCCTGCAGGGCCTGTTGTGCATTTGGCAGGTTTATAGCTTGATTCAAAGAGGTGCTACTTGAAAAAACGTTGAATAACCTCCGGGCATTCCTTCTTAATCAGTGCAGGAGGGCATTTCTCAACATACGAATGTGCACACCCACTACGATTTGAAAACCCTCAAAATTAGAGTGGGCGATTATGCACTATGGCTATTCTGTACTATTTAGCTGTTCATCTTGAGAAATACCTTTCCAGGCAAAATTAAGAATTGATGTAAGTGGAATATAATTCCAATAAATGCGCGTTATAATCTATAATAAACGAGTTCTAGTCAGGGCTCATCAATTGAAACAATTTTAACAGAATGTGTTTTTTTAAAACTCCATGGATCTTTCCATCACCCTTGTTGTTTATTTTAAAGAATCTTTATTAAGCTAACATTTAAAGACTGTTACATTTATCTTCTACTAAGATAAAATATTTAAAGAACACATTATTTTGCCTATGCCGACTATGAATAAGTGTGGCCCACATGGCTGGCCATCGTGCATACATGTAGAACAATGAATTCCCCTGAATGAGGATCACATAATTCCCCAGACACGTAGCAGTCCCAAAAGCATAGGTTTACTACTCAAGATTGTAACTCAAAACCTATGAATCACTGTCGTCGTCGTTGTCAGCATCGTCCTCGCCCTCGCCTTCGTCTTCACTACTGTGACAAGTGGCATGCAAAGAAAGGTTCCCTCCCTTCCTTTTTTTTCTTTCTTTGACATGGCAGAAAGGTTTGGTAGCATTACTGCCCTGGGATGACTTAGCAATAAAATAGCGAAAATAGGTTTCCAGTAAACCATCCTAAACAGGGGCGTAGGAAGTAAATTTTTATTGGGGGGGGGGCAGGGGTCTCGGTTGGGGGGGCCTGCTATATTTTTATATCTAGGCTTATATAGGGAACCTATTCATTATTGGGGGGGGGGGCCCATGCCCCCCTGGCCCCGTTTTTCCTACGCCCCTGCTAAACATGATTGCCATGTAATTCCGATTTAGAATGGGTGCCAATTCCTAATATTCTGTCTCACATCAGGGAGAGTAGACAAACCTTGTCTAGTCTCCCTACTCACATGAAAGGGTTTCTTCTCTTCAAGTTTCCCTATTATGAAAAAAAGAGTGTTATTCCCATGGTATCAACGGTTTCCTCTGAAGTGGGACATTTTTACATTTGAAGTGTGGGGGCTTTCCACCATGTCAGACATGACATGCTCTTTCTACAACAAGTAAGAAAGTCGCTTTCTTTAAACTGAAAAGCAACTTCAGGATTATCTTGTAAGAGATAGGGACCACATCCAATGGTTCTTGTAGACACCGATAAGGGCATATGAAGCCCTAAGCAGCCAGAAGCAACAGTGTTATCTAAACCACTGTGGTGTACTGTTTGGAAAATTAACTCTTTATTTCAGATACGACTCATGCAAAACATTCGGCCAAAAAAGCGATGAATCTAAGACTTTTATTTGATTTGATGAGGAACCAACCGTGATCAGATGACTCAGCTTTGAACTACATTATGATAAAGATTTACATAAAGATACATAAAAATGGACCCAGATTAGTCAGTAATTGCACAGCATATATATGTTCAACCATGGCAGGTATGGAGAGCAGGATGAGTATATAAATAGCTCACCTTTTTCCATGTCAGAGTAGCTCAAAATTTTAGTCCTTACAGAATATCAAAGGCATCATGGCAAGCAAGTATTTGCTCGAAATCTCTGCAAGTCAGCAATACTTAAACCAGTCTCCTGACTTTAAGCGGCAGCTGCTAGAGAATGCAGAGCAGGCATTCAAGGTAAATATGTTTCTAGGGGTTTCAAATAAGTTTATTCATTGTCCTGTAATGCAGATGATTTTTGAGACTGCCGGCGATTGAATTCAATTCTCCAACTTAGTACATTGTATGCCAAAGGATATATGTCTTACATATGTCTTAGAATAATACCAAAATGCCGAGACTCTATTCATCATATGTCAGATCAAAAACTCATTTATGTACACTCCCACTGTATGCAATAAACATCAAGTATTATACAATTCCATTTAGATACATGGTGAGGGTCGTGTGGTAGCTAGTAAGTATTCACTATATCATCATTTTGTTGTAATGCTTGATGGGCTAGAACTATGGTTTTTAATGTCTATTTGAAGGATGTCATGCTTGATAAGTGTGTAGCAACATCCAGCCTACCCTTTGATAAAATGATAGACATTGCAGTATAAGGGGCTTGCAGATATATTACATCTACACAGTATACTTTGCATTTTGTCATATTCATCAAGGCATGGTAATTACCTTTGCAGCCAAGAATCCATTTTACTCTATACTGATAATGTTTGACTGGAAATATTCTTTGGTTTGAAATTGATTCAATTGAAGATGGACATATAGATTACAAAACCTTTAACATAGAACTCTGAACAAACCTCCATATATACTTATGCTGATACCTGGCCTCACTAATTGTTGATGGTATGAATACTTTTTCAACAGTGAGGACGGATCTCACACATTCCTTACATGGTCTGCAAATTTCAGAATAGAATTAACATTAATCAAATGCTTAAAACAACTTGTTAGTTCTTCTTTTCTTATTCCAGTTGTTGGTAGGCCAGATGCTGTTGACAGTATAACCACTTTTGTAGAGGCTGGGAACACACCTGGAACAGTGCATACTAAATGTATTCCACTTGCCTCATATGAAAGTATGGGCAAAAATTCGCTGGGGGTTGAAGACAGTGAAATTGGGGAGAAAAGGGACCCTGCACCCTTTGATAGAGAGAAGGAGACATACAGGCTACAATTTGATATCGGATATGGAGGTAAGTTCCTTTACCTTTAACCCCTAGGTGCCCAAGCGTGCTTTAAAGCGTGGTTTTAGGCTTAAATGGGGCTTAAATACATGTATATTGAAGGAAACCATCATCCAGATACTTCTGCTGGTCCAATCTGTAAAGTTAGACCCTCTATAGAACGGCCACGACCTCCCAGTCACAATACAGCAATCCATTTTGCTCTATCGCCATTATACCAAACACAGGGAGTCAAAACTTGAAAATGTGCTGTCAAATTATGTTATTCATTAGAGGGATACCCTCTACTGGGCTAAGACCAGACATGAAACCAATATTATGCTAGATCATATACATCCAATGTCCCAAACTCCCATTAGATTCTAAAAGAAATGTTCTTATCCATAGAGATAATCCATGCATTGTTACTAGCACATTATGTCTTCTGAGTGGTAGTACACATATATGCAGAATCAGCTTCGAATGAGGCCTCAGAATTGCATGTATTATGTATGGGGGAGGCTATATATTACACAAGAGAGACCAAATACTACCAAATGACAACAAATGGAATGTTTTGGTAACTATGGTTACCAAAGCTGACCAATAAATTCCATGTCCTTAACTGAAAGTCCTCACTGAGTTATGAGTATTCAGGAAATGTAATACAGAGTCAATATCAAAAGAGAAGATCAAAATAACACATCGGCTTATCAACTAAGTGATATAATTGTGAAATAATGTAAAATCTTCAAATAATTCTGGGCACCAAAAGGTTGAAACGAATTACATGGTGTATTGACAATATTTGGAGCTATCATACAGAATATTTAGACCTACAGCTGTATTATCTTTATTTCAGAAGAATCTGATGCATACCCAGTTAACAAATACATGTTACATTACATCAAAAACCTTTTTAGCAATGAAGTATAACATTTTTTGTTGACTGGGATAAATATCCCATTCAAATCAGTATGATGAATTCATCAAGTACCACATAGTCATGTGACCCTAACCCTAACCCTAGCTGGCAATTTACTCAGCAGAGCTGCATTCTGGCAGCCTCTGACCCTAGCAGTTATGTGCACTCCTAAAGGATTAACATTCTGCACAAATCAATTCATTGGTTAATCATAATACCCAGCCAGCACGACCACATGGGCCCCAGCTGGGATTTCCCTGGGCCTGAGGGCCTGGCCAAGATGGGTAAATGCTGGTAAATGTCAGGGAAGCCAGCTGGGGCCCACATGGGCTAGCCCAGTTCACTATATGATCCAAAGGTCGGTGAGGGCTACTCTTCCCATCCTCTCATAGCATTACCAATGTTCCTAAATATCTCTTTCGATCCAATTATACTTGAAAATAAAAGTAATGAAAATAAAATGGTGTGGACGTAGATGAAAGTTCCACAAACCTGTCTCTTGAAGACTGTTTTATGCATTGAGATGGCCACTTGTCTGCCATATATCCGTCGCATGGCTAGCACATTTTCATCATGCCCGGCCTACGGAACTGCTCCAAAGTAAGTCCTACAAGAAAATTCATTATACTAATGCCTTCAGGTTGATGGTCAAATGGCTACGTAACCAGCACGACCACATGGGCCCCAGATAGGATTTCTCCGGGCCTGTGGGCCTGGCCAAGATGGGTAAATGCTGGAAAATGTCAGGGAAGCCAGCTGGGGCCCACGTGGGATGGCCCAGTTCACTATATGATCTGAAGGTCAATGGATCTAGTCCGAGCAGTGACGGCTATTCTTCCCATCCTCTCATAGCATTACCAATATTCCTAAATATCTCTATATGTGTTCACAATGTGGTAAAGGATTTATCCATGCAGATGCACTAAATAGACATATGTTTACACATCCCCACACCTTAAAAGCATGTGTCAACAGGGCACAGTGTTCCTTCTCTGATAGAAGATGAATTGGGGAAACACGACTAAGAGGGAGGCACTATCATAGTTGTGATTACAATAGAAGAGAGGTAGGTTGGTGAGAGGCCCTATTACTTCATCACATTGAATAGGTACCCAAACATGTTAGCTTTCAGGTAACAGTAACAGATCAAGGGGTTGGCCAGGGAGCACATGCTCCCCTAGACTCCTTGCAAACACCTAAAAATGAGCCTTGGTTGAAGCCTTAAATATAGGGAAAATAGCACTGAATTCTTAGCTGTGCTCCCCCTAGACCAGATTTTCTTGGCTGTGTCCTCCTAGACCCCTAGACTCCTTGCAAACACCTAAAAATGAGCCTTGGTTAAAGCCTTAAATATAGGGAAAATAGCACTGAATTCTTAGCTGTGCTCCCCCTAGACCAAATTTTCTTGGCTGTGTCCTCCTAGACCAGCTGTTCTTGATAATCAGATGAATATTCTGAATCAAATAGATCCATGTGCTGATGGTTGAGATATGAAGCTGAATGCATCATTGGTTATCACATCATATATAACATGTTGAGGCATCAGAACTTCAATGTAATGAGTAATAGTGCCTCCCTCTCAGCCATATCCCTCTGAGATTTTGACTATGACTATCACAGCTGCCCAGGTAGCTCAGTAGGAAGAGCACTGGACTATTATCCAAAGGTCGGTGTATCTAGTCCACGCCAGCGCGAGACCCTTGCCTACTTTATAAAGAATGGAACAAAATGATTTTTCATGTTTTGGTGTTTTCATTTCTTAAAATTTCAATTATAATTGGATTGAAAGAGATATTTAGGAATATTGGTGATGCTATGAGAGGATGGGAAGAATAGCCGTCACTGCTCGGACTAGATCCATCGACCTTCGAAGAACAGATCATTTAGTGAACTGGGCTAGCCCATGTGGGCCCCAGCTGGCTTCCCTAACATTTACCAGCATTTACCCATCTTGGCCAGGCCCACCGGCCCGGAGAAATCCCATCTGGGGCCCATGTGGTCGTGTTGGCTGGGTGGCCATTTGACCATCAACCTGAAGGCATTAGTATAATGAATTTTTTTGTAGGACTTACTTTGGAGGAGTTCCGTAAGGCCGGGCATGATGAAAATGTGCTAGCCATGTGACAGAGGGAATTAATGGTACTGTTTTAGTGAAGGGCTAATTGTTTCAGATGGGGTGATTATTCTAAGAATAGAAATGACATCTCTGGCTGGCTGCAGGAAATCATAGTTAGACCTGATGTTACATCATAGAAGATCATTGACAGTAGGACCAGAATAAATTACATTCAGGGGACAGTTGCCTAATTTGGACTGACTCCTATATTGGACCACCCTCTCCTATTGGCAGGAATAGGAACTAGGTCCTAAAGCTGCCATTTCTTCACTAAATGATCCCTAGTTTTATATTTTTTTTTAATATAAGGGAAATATCAGGAAGTAGGGAATAATAATGCACACTGGTCCAATTTAGGATACCAATTGGTCTGATTAAGGCATCTGATTTCCTAAATTGGTCCTTTTGGCTTTCAACTTTAATTTCACACCCTGACTAGAAAAACTCAAATGCCTAGATTTTTATGCTATGATCAGAAAGCTATAAGGTACCCTGACAAAGTAAATTTTACATTCAAATTCATAGAAATAATCACTGGACAGAAAAAGGTTCTTAGGGGGTCCACATTAGGCAACTTTCCTCTACAGTTTAAATAGGCCAAGATATGTCATTAACAGATAAGCTTAAAAGTGATTAGCCTATTCACTATGAGTATTGAGAGGAGTTTGGTAGGCTAAATGGTGAGATTTGGAGTATAACTTTCTGAGGCTAAGATGTTAGACATTTGGCCAAATAATATATGGTGTACATCCTTTCACACTACCTGAGGTCATGTGAAAGTGTGGTTCTTTCACTGACTTATAGCATGTGAAAAATATCACCTCCCAGCCAGCACCTTATAAAGAAAAGATGTTCAAAACTGGTCACATTCACATAAAATTTTACGTAAAACCAACCTGAGGATTATGTCTTTGGGAAATAAACATTTTTTACAAGATAAGTTGGCTAGATGTTGGCGTAGGATGATATAGTATTTGATGTTATGATTATGTCTTTATCTGGTACAATCACACACATCACATTCTGTCATCAATGTGCTGTTATATTAGAGATGTTCAAAAGATGTGTGCCATTTGACTTCAATAATACATCTTGTAATCATTATTCTGCAATGTAATATAGTGTGTGATGTGTATGTGACATCTTAATTTGCTCAAACTTGAGATATTACAGACTTCTGTCTATTTCTTGTCTCTTTGGTTTTGACAAAATTATATGTTACTAGCAAAGATATGTTTATTCGATCATTCAAGCATAGTAAATATCATGTAAGATATATATGCTTTTTTTATTTTTCCTATTCATGGTGACTTATAAAGTATTTAAGGATGTGGATGGACTGAGATGTTAGTCTACATTCAACCCAGTATGGATGTGGATTATTCACTTCCTTCACCCAACATGGTTTAATGCCAACAATCCAATTGATATACTACTCATTAAGAGAAAATTTAACTCACTTGTCCTTTTTTCTCATGCAGGTGCACCTGTTTTGCATTTAATGCCACTTTGTGTTTTTGTTTTTTTTTTCCTTTTTTTCTGTACTTTTGGTCACCATGGGGCCGGTTGGATTAGCAAAAAATGCACCTGACCGATGCTGTGGGCCCGGCCCTTTACAGGGCAATCATGATTAGAGATACGGACCACATCCAATGGCACTTATAGACACCGATAATGGCATATGAAGCCCCAAGCAGCCAGATGGGACAATGTGATCTTTAAACCACTGTGGTCTTCTGTTTCTAAGATTAACTCTTTATTTCCAATATCATTCAATTTGGTTAAAGATGCAATTTCAGCTAAATGGACCTTCTAAAATGTAATAAGTAAAGTATACCCTGCTCAATATCAACTATTTCCCTTGTTCATGGTGTGTGGCATTTTGATATCAGATCTTCCTATATGTGTAAATAGAAGACACCTAAATGGAGAATGATTCTCCTCTATGGCGGGAAAAGAGATTCCCGAGTGCATGAGCCTGGACCCATACCTAGTGGGTCCACCATTTTGAATTTTGCTGGTTAGACCAAAGGTGGCAAAACACACTGATAAGGCATTGTCATGATGGGTACCTTGTCCCTGGATAACATCCACTTCCAAGGACATGCTGGTCTCTGTCTTATCAGCTTATCAGTGCAAGTTGCCAGAACCAGCTCCACTCCCGCTTACACCCAATACAGTATATAGACGCTAGAACAACTATTCACCTTGATCAGACAGGCCACAGATGTCTATATATAGAAGCAATCATCAAACTGCAAACTACTGTAGAGGTACGGTATATCCTGTATGTATTATGGTTCTTTGGCGCGGTGGGTGAGTCAGTCAGCCGGGTTCCGCTTGTCGGATAGGTGGCAGCACCGATCCGGGAGGTGAGAGGGTAGCACGGTGTGGCGCCACTGCTCCTACCTATAATAGGGACAGGGCTCAGTCGCCGCGTCAGAGTTGGCTCAGCCATCTCTAGGTACATATACACAAAGCTACCAAAAGCATTCGGTATATGATGAGGACGCTTTCCGCTACCTCCGGGTAGCTGCTGATTGTGTGTCGAAGAAATCCTGTTAGCGTACACCCGAACTATCTTTCGTTGACTTGTTTGTCCAAATGAAACAGAAACCACCACTTTGGTGCCTTGACCAGTCGGTTGGATGTATAGCCCGAACACATAGTGTTCGAAAAGGCCGACCAAAGATTGGCAAATGATGCCAATCCGAAAGGTTCTCAGGAGAATGCAGAACAAGATGATGCATCCTCCAGGGATCAGAAATGGAGAGACACAAAGCCTCACTATATGGATAGTGAGGAGTATGTTCCGGATTCAATCCTAGTAAAACATAGGAATGAATGACCCGCATTATTCTCTTAATCTCGAATTAGCAGATTCGTTGTTTGAAACAGGTGGTAGTCATGACTCAAATCATCCTGCACCTATGCCAAGGAAGATAACCTTTGGTGAACTTCCTTATGATTTCCCGGGACAATTACCACCACTGGATTACAGTGCAATAACGTCTGGGAATGTGACCTTCACCGTTCCGGATCATGGTAAATGTGATTGGGAAATGGAAGAAATGAATCAGCAATATACAGCTATGAATGAAATGCTAAATCTAATTGCTAGAGCAAAAGAGGAAGCCGAGGATGAAAAAGAGGATAGGTTACAAAGTATCCGAGAAATGAGGGAAGAGTTCGAATCTGAAAAGAGAGCTCTTAGACAACGTCTGTATGAGGAGGAAACTCACTTTCAAAATGTGAGACAAACTCTACAAACTGAATACGATCATAAAACAAAACAAATTCAAGATTGTATTGTGGAAAATGATAAGCTAAATCAGGCAAAAAGTGATATGGAAAATTGTGTCAATCACTATACAACTGAATACGAAAGCCGGAAACAATTTTGTGTTCAACAAGCCAAGGACAATGAGAATGTCCGAGTAGGTATCCTGAGATATAAGAAGCAATTGTTAAGTGATCAGGATGATTACCTACAAGAATTGCTAGAGCAAACTACATATACAGCAGCTGCCTTGGGCGATTATGTCGTGCAAACCCAACAAGCCATCGGTCCATTGGATAAAACTGTAATAGTGCAATTGGCAAATTGTCTGCAGACTGTTACCGATATAAATGATAGTACTGTAAGTAGTATACAAACATCGGCACTTGCATCGGGTCCCACTCGGTATAATCCGTTTGTAACTGATGGTGCTGATAAACATGATGGTGCTGATAAGAAAATAGCTGCGGGAGAAGTCAGAGATCCCACAGATCCTAAAGATGATGGTTTCGGGGGACCTGATAAAAATCAGGAAAGGAACCGATGTCAACCGGATCCACCGAAATCCTTCCCAGGGCGTCACCCTCAATATCCCGAAGCTAGTTCCCCACGCCCCCCTTCCAGGAATCAAGTTCCACATACTCTGATGACAACAGCATCCCCAACAACCAAGGGTATCCCCATGTCTTTACCATCTTCAGCACACCCGAATCCAGTCCACAACGATCACGAACTGCTAATTGCCCACAGTCGCAGCCCCAAAACGCTTATAACCCACCCCCATTCACAAATTCCAATAGTGGTCAGCCTCCATGGTCTGACTCCTGATGTTTCGATGGAAACCAACAATATGGCCATAGAATTATTTTGGAACTGGAGGTTCCTATGGCCACAGCTACGGAGGTGGTACCGGATCAGGGAATATTGGAGACAGGGTCCTAATCAGAATCAGAATTCAGCATCAGCTGGAGGATCTGGAGGTAGAGGAGGCACACCAGGAGGATCAGGAGGAGGAGCAGGAGCTCCGAATGGTAATCCTGGAGGTACAGGAGATGGGAAAAAGCCTAAGAAATTGAAAAGGCGTTCATCCATGTCTCTCGGGATGCAAGAAATCTTTGAAAGAAGTAGGTGTATCCAAGGGTTATGCATCGATTGTTACCGTAAAGGTGGTGAAGGAATTGAAGTAATGGATTGGAGCTGAAGGGCAGCCAATCGGCTCAAAGGTTGCCCCAACCCTGCTCGTCGTATGGCTAGAATACCCCCACCACCGAATGAACCTTGGAAGGACAGTTACCAAATCTTAATCGATGAAGTGAATTGGATCGGATGGACTAAAGATGAGGCTTTACCCTATTTAGTTTGTTGGTTGATTGATTGATTTGTGTTTTACAACACTTTAGCGGCACTAAGTGGCTATCCCGTGCTTCACAGGTTGATAATTTAAAAGAGGAATGTGTCAGTGCCCGCGCATATGTGCACCACACACATCCTGAAGGGATAGGAAAGAGAAGATATAGACCCTTTTAAGTGGGCTAGGGAAGCCCGATTAGTTTGTTGGCTGAGTAAAGGGGGTAAAGAAGCCCTTAATCAGTGGCGAAAAGAATATGGCACATATGACGAATTGTTAGAATGTGCCTGTTATTTGTTCGGTTCCATCATTTGGAAGGATCCTTGGATTACATTCAAGAGACAAACCCAGAAACCCAAAGAATCTCATAAGGTATTCGGGTTAGAATTGCAGGACTTGCTTAGTAAAGCTAGACCTAATTGGGAATACGATGATGAGTGTTGGATACAAGAGTTATTCACTCAATTCATTGCCAGCCTTTGAGATTTAGAACATAAGACCATAGCCTGGGATGAATGGAAAGATGATACGTCTTTCAACAATTTATTTCTGGCTATAGAAAATTATGACAGAAAGAAGCGATTGTTAGGTGTAAATGCACCACCTGTGAGGACTTTGGCAATGAAAGGTGAAGCTCCCATACCAGAATACACCGCTTCAATTGAATCTGAATTGATGGATTCCGACTATGAATATGTCTCCGATAAAAACGGAGAACACATAGGGGCAGTCCAGATAGCTGGTAAATATTATCGGCAGAAAAGTTACCGTAAAGTTGGTTTGAAGAAGAAAACTAACTTCATCAAACCTACTGGAAAAACAGCGCCATCGGCACCCCAGCTGCTGGCACCTCAGAAGCCGGTATCTCAATTACCAGCACCACAGTTACCAACAAGCTTCCCAAATCCAAAAGTAGCCGTTTCTACTGCTCAAGGTGACTTTATGGGAAGTTTGGTTACCCCAATAATGGATGCCCTGAGAAGCCCATGGGTGGATAAGTCTCAAAGGAGATGTTACCGATGTCAAGAATTCGGTCACTTTGCTGCCAAGTGTATTGCTGAGAAACCTGTATACAGGTCGCAAATGAATTTTTCTACTGTAGAAAATAAGGAAAACTAGAAAGGGATTCTGTTTTGGGCAAGCAACAGGATCCCAGTAATGTCACTTGCCATGCTATCACCAACAGTGATACAAAACCGAATGAAGTAACACAATCGCCTAATACTGAGGTGGTTCGGGAGCCCACTCAGAGGATTAGGGAATCCGGTATAACAGTTGCCCAGGGAGCACAGGGGAAACCCAGTACCGGATTAGAGGTAGGAGGTCATCTGTTAGCCAGAGTCGGTAGTGCTCATCTGCCCCCAGGTCATCCTTGTCTAGAATACCTAAAAGGATGTGGATGTAACCCTGGTGTGAACGATGAGGCGCCTGTAGTCACTGATATTCCTTCTCTGTTGCAGGGAAGGTGGTGGTATGTTTCACTTACTGTCAATGGAAGACCCGCTGAATTTCTTGTGGATACGGGAGCTAGCCACTCATGTGTCTCTCGGAAGGTAGCGGACCTTATTTCGGATGCTCTCTTAATGGGAGGAAATGCACAAACGGCTGACGGCAGTAAGATGCAAACATATTGTAGGACATGTGTGAAATTTAGAAGGTTGGAAGGTGTTCACGAATATGTGATAACAGCAACCATTGCCGATATAGCAGATGAAGGGATATTAGGATTGGACTTCGCATCATTGTATGGTGTAGTGTTGGACCCACAGACGGGTGTGTTGAGTGTGAAGCATCCTTATCCAGTAAGAGTACAATGTGTATTAAGACAAGTCAGCGGTGTGGCATCAGTTGCCCAAACTGTAAAGATCCCAGCGGGAATGGCATGTGATGTCCTTATCAGAAGCAATTACGCATCAAGGAATCAGGCTGCAGTAATTGAGCCAGATACAGTTATGCTGGCGAGTATAGGGTTGGAGTCGGTTGATACGATAGTAGCCAATGCTGCTTGGTCTGTGATACCGGTTTCCAATCCAGGTAATAAAACGATATATTTGGAGAAAGGATCCATTTTGGGTATTGTTATGTTATCCGAGACAGTAACGAGTTGTTCCTTGAACCTTCCGGTTACCGGATATAAACAGGAATGGACAGATGATTTAAAGAAATTGTTTGAGGATACAAAACTGGATGATCCTATAAAAAAGGAAGTACTTGGTGAATTGTTGACCAAGTACCAGAAAGTGTTTGCAATACCGGGTGAACCCTTAGGGAAAACCATGAAGGTATTGCATACCATTGATACTGGAGATGCGGGTCCATTTTAAATCCCATATCGGATGTTTTCATTCCTTCCAACAGTCCCTGAAGTAGTCCCGTATGTATGGTGACTAAAAAGGATGGGTTTATTCAATTCTGCATAGACTATAGGAAGTTAAATGGGTTGACGAAGAAAAATTTGTATCCATTGCCGAGAATTGATGAAACAATCGATTCATTAGGAGGAAATAAATGGTTTTGTACCCTGGATTTACAATCCGGATACTGGCAAGTAGGAATGAATCCAAATGATATGGAAAAGTATATTGTCATGCCTTTTGGCCTATGTAACGCTCCAGCAACTTTCGAAGCCATGATGGAAACTTTTTTAAGTGATTTATTATGGAAAAGGTGCCTTGTATATCTTGATGATGTTATAGTATTCGGAAAAACCTTTGAAGAATGTTTAAATAATCTCAAGCTAGTTTTGGAAAGGATAATATCAAATGGTCTAAAATTAAAACCAAAAAAATGTAACTTGTTTAAACAGTCCATAAATTATTTGGGCCGAATAATCACTGATGATAGAATAAAAGCTGATCCCAAGAAAATCCGGGCAGTAACGGACTGGGAGATGCCGAAAACTCCTAAGGAAGTCAGATCTTTTCTGGGGTTCTGTTTATATTACAGAGACTTCATACCAAATTATTCTCAGGTGAGTTACCAATTACAAGTCTTAACTACTTGGACCCCCAGTAGTAGGAGGGGGTCCAAGTAGTGTGTTGCAATATCCATCTGAAGATGGACATTTCATACTGAATACGGATGCTAGTAATGAAAGCATTGGGGCAGCCCTCTCCCAAGTCCAAGGTGGAGTGGAGGTCCCAACAGCATTTGCTAGCAACACATTGAGCAAGACGCAACGGAACTATTGTACCACTAAATGGGAGTAATTAGCGGTCATTGTATATGAAGTTTAAACATTTCTTGTGGGGACCCTACTTTACATTACATACTGATCACTCGGCTGTTAAACTTCCGGGATGCTGAAGGAATGTTGGGAAGATGGCTTGCACATCTCTCAGAATTCGGGATAGAGAATAGTCAAATACAGCATCGAGCAGGAAACAAGTATATAAATGCTGATGCCTTATCCCGAATACCAATTCGGAAATGTGATTATCCGAATTGTACTGACTGTGGAGTACATAGAGCAGTAACAGCTTCGATTCGAATACCTTTTGAAACGAGTATTGGCAGTATGTTGGATTGGTTCTTAGAGACAATAAGGAAATTCCAGGAGACTGACTTGGTAACTGCTAAACTCCTGCAATTAGTACCTAAGGGTATATGTCCAGCTAGACCAGTTGCGTCACTGGAGAATAGGGAAACGAGACAATTTCTAGTGCAATGGACTGAGCTAGAGGTCCGGAAAGGAATTCTGCACAGTTGGAAACCATGTAATAATGGTGAAAAACAGATGCAAGTTGTCATCCCATCTGCTATGGGCAGAGACATCATGTACTATTGTCATGGACACAGAACGAGTGGTCATTTTGGAAAGAAACGGTCCCTTGCCCGTCTTTCCAAAAGATACTACTGGCCAGGTACTTCAATGGGAAGCTACTTGTCTGGATTGTTGTAAGAATAAACCCGGATCAGGACCCGGCAAATTACCCTTATCCCAAGAGTTGTTTCGGGTAAGACTCGCCCGGGTAGGAGTCGATATTATTAGTGGTTTAGATAAAACCCCAAATGATAAAACGTGCATGATGGTAGTGTGTGACTATTATACAAAGTATACCAAAGTCTTCCCACTACCAGATCACAAGGCAGTTACTTGCGCGGAAGCATTCGTGAAGGGTTGGGTACTAACTTTGGAGTACCTTTGATGCTTCACAGTGATCAGGGTAGGGAATTCGAATCCCATCTCTGGCAAAGTATGTGTGAATATCTTGCCATTTGCAAGACTAGGACTAATCCATATAGGCCACAGAGTGATGGGCACTTAGAAAGGTTCAATAGAACCCTTATACAGGTCTTGAAGTCACTCGTGAATGAGAATATGTTGTACTTCGTTTGATAATCCGCAACTGAATGTTTTTAGGAGCCCCAGGTGATGTACCAGCTGGTATTGAACGGAATAATCCAGTAAGTATGTGGCTACTACCTAAAATCTTCATATTAATCCCTTGAGAGTCCCCCGGCGATGAGCGATAATAACAGAGCTGTTCGGATTGTGTTGCACATGCTTGTGTGACGTCAGAATGGTCAATCGCATGTGACCTCTCATGACCCCGCCTAACGGCGGGATAATGACGTCAGGAACGGGAATTCGGCCATCTTGGAAAGCGTGGTAGTGCTGGACAGGCGTGTTTATGCCCTTCTTCTGCTTCTACCGTTCTTTTTATCTTATAAACTGTGTTATTCAGGGTCATGTTAATAAAATGGACTCTGAGTAGGTGAGTGACGGGCTAACATGCTCTCTGGGAGCCTTACTCTCTCGGAAATTTATGTATTCTTGGCTTAAAATAGCTGAGAAAACTGTCATGGAGGCCAAGCTGTCCGACGAGCCGGGCCACCTGACTCCCAAAGCGTCCTGCCGGATGCCGAGGTCCAGCAGGGTGATCAGGGTATGTCCCCAGTCACACAGCGGGAGGAAGAATTGATGGAGTTCGACAATAATCTTGAGAACTTCAATCTGGGACAGGGCAGCAATCCGGTTTCACTGTTGCCGACCTCCCCAGGTCGTGATGATCCAGGCGGAGATTGCCCTCCTATGCTGGATACAGTACCCGAGACAGTCGTGGAGGAATCCAGTGGTGCCACTGGCGAACAATATACCGAATAGGATGTTGATGCCGAAGGTAAGAACCTAGATGACGGGTTCCGAACCCTAGGAAGACACCAAGTGAGCAAGGAACATTATCCATCATTTGATGTCCGAAACCTCTTTGTTTACCTGAACCTAATGAGGTTTCGACGAAGCCCGGCGCCATATACGGATAGACTAGGCAGTCCGACGCAGTTTACTGGAGGTTATACCCGACCATGTATACCCGGAAATCCCACAGGAATGGCTGACAGATTATGGATGGCTTCAGAGGGGACTTCAGAGGGTCCACTATGAATTCCAAAAGGCAGTTTACGATGCTGCCATGATGATGGATCATGACCTCATAGCACGACCGGATCGTAACCACTGGGGAATAGACGACCTTTCACAAGTGAATTGGGCCAGTCTCTTTGTACGCTACGAGAGCCATCGCTACCCAAATCCGGATATTCAGGAATGCTCCTTAGTGAACATGGCTGAATATCGCAAAGCTGCCACTGAATTTGATTCGATCATGGAAGCTGATGTTGCGTATGCCCGTAAACATAGCCTGTTGAAGTGGACACGAGCTGAGACTGTCCGCCGCCTCATCCGGAATCAAATCCTACTAAAGCCAAACATGAGGAGGAGAGGAAGCGGCTTGATGATGAAGCCGCTATAGCTCCCCCCATCGCCAAGATTGTTATAACCAGCAAACCGGAGGATATCCTGAAACAGAGTCCTAAATCAGAGACATCAGTATCTGAAACTAAAAGTAAGAAATCAAATAGCTCTGCCGCCCCTGAGGATGAGGGCTGGACAAAGACTCAAACGGAGAGGGAAAGAAAGGCAGGATGATACAGAGTCTATTCCAGAATCGAATGCTTCAGATGAGTCGGATGACAATATAGTCCCCTTGACTCTATCTGAAGCAGAGCAATGGGACAATGCCAAAGGTGGGTTTAAGGAACGCATCCCGACCTGCATGCAGGACAGTGATCCAATCCCGAATAAGATGTACCAGAGTATTTGGCTGCTACTAAATAACTGTGCCGAGAACTACACTCCGATCCAGAAGAAGAAACTTCGATGGGCCTTGGATAAATGGTATTCCAGGACCCGGAAGACCTAGGATACCCAGCTACGTTTCCAACGTCATTTGGTGGAGGAACATATGCACCACCACCCCGAGTACTCTTGTGATCTGGATGAAGGTAAAAAGAGTACTAAATGTACAAAACATGTAAATTCTAAATGCCGGGGTGACTTATGCCACCATGGGAAATCAGCACATGTTGACGGATTGAACAAAGCTCGTGACCAGGTCATGGCTTTGCATAAAGAACTCATGGCTGAGTTCCGTAAAATGGACAATGAGTGTTGGGCTAACTTGAAACCGAGTGATCAATCATTCGGCGTCACTGACAAAACGCACGGGAAGAAACTTGTGGCGAGGTTTGTTATCACCGAAGGGCAGTGCAAACTAGATCTCCATGACGAAGAATGGAACGAGTGCTGTAACTTGGGAAAGAAGTCAGCTCAATCCGGCAGAAGCAGGAAAGAGGGTCGTAGAGAGGAATCTTCCAAGCAACCGGATAGCACCCGTGGTTGAGGGGATCGTTCCAGATCACCCCTTGTCCATCATGATGCTGCTAAAGTTACAAATGAGCTGTCCTTTAAACATCCGTCACAAGTGTTAAGAGGCCCGAGACACAAATCTGGCAGATTAAGTTCGTCTAGAGCTGCTGCTGAAGCTACGCCTGGCAAGCTTGATCCCAAACAGTTTCCTGGATTGGGAGGACATGGTCCCGAGAGTCAAGTCTTGATACCAGGGGAAAAGGGAAAATGCAGAGCAAACCAGCTGCTGCAGCTGGTAGCTCTTCAGCTGGTGGTTTGATCCAACCTTTGACCACTGCCGAGCAGATTCAGCATTATTTGAAGCTGGGTCTGCAGGTTCACCTAACCCCATCTCCGGGTGGGATACCGTATGTACAAATGTGATGCATCCTTACCTAACCAGGCACATGTCAGGAAAATGGATTTCATGATTATACTGGTTTCACAGAGACTAGATTAAGAGCTTCAGAACACTTTTTGTTTCATTAAAATATCTTTATTTGTCAATTTTTGCTGAATTTTCAAAATTATAAATTGAGAAATAGAGCTCTAAACAAAGGTCTTTTTATCACTGTATACTCATACTGAAAATAGGGAGGCCCCACTGTATCAGTGTCTAGTCTGTATGT
Organism: Acholoe squamosa; assembly: GCA_949317995.1. Classification (NCBI taxonomy): domain Eukaryota; kingdom Metazoa; phylum Annelida; class Polychaeta; order Phyllodocida; family Polynoidae; genus Acholoe; species Acholoe squamosa. The sequence continues at coordinate 57,623,769 of OX439038.1, forward strand.
ACCAAATATATGCCAAGTAAAGCTGGTATCAAATTAAAGAGAAAATGTTAAGCTACATGTGGATATTAATATCTGTTGTCTTTCTTTATTTGATACCTTTCTTTCAAAAGATTCATTAAGATTATATTGTAGATATATCGATGAAAATTGTCGTGGTAAAAATCAGCGACAATTATCAATTTGGCCAATTTTCATCATTTCTACTAATTTTTTGTATTTATTCTTTCATCACATGAAAGGGAAGATAATAATGGAAGCAAATACCCAAAAAGCTCTAAATGACTATAATTAGCATTTTCCACCTTTTGACCTCATTATCTCTGGTCTATGATGGGCGAGATCTGCCTGATTTGGTTAGGATGCATCACAAATGGGGGCAGATCCATCCGATTCTACACCTAGCGTCATGTCTGTTGATGGAACTGGAGGTAGCCCACCTCCTGTTTCGCAACCACCGCCAAAAGTGGAAAAGGAGCCACCTGAAGCACCAAAAGACAAAATTGTCATTCGCTGCAGTAGGGCGGAGACCTAGTTCAACAATGTGGAACCAGGAAAAGCTGAAGTACATAGCACGATCTATCAAGCGTGGGAAGGACTTCAACGTCAGAGGGCCATTACATTCCATCAGGGAAAGATTAATGACACCCTGATGTGTTTCCGAGAGCTGCACGAGGCCGAAAAGGATCTTTTATTTGCATACTGTGGACGATTTAGGGTGCATAAAGCATAATCGAGGATATTGCTATTATGTAATCCGAAATGTCATTTTATATTATTCCGGAACTTTAGCACTACGCAGAGGATTAGGCTAGCTGCCCTATCAACATCCATATTAAATGATACTGCAAAAGACAATAGCACATCCATCCGGTGGTTAGCTGACCACGAGGATTACCTTTGATGCTAGAGGGACCAGGATCATCATCTCAGGGATTGTCACATATATGTCTATATACATTTGGACACTTGTTCTATAATTAGAACTACTCATATATTACTGTGACTAGTCATCATCAATGACCTGACTATTCGTATATGATTACGGGTATTATCTCTGTTCAGTATCGACATGACTAAGTCAACCATAACTGTGTTCATATATGAAAATCATTTCATGATCTGTGATCCGGATGGTTTTCACAACTTTTATACTAAATGACTGAGTCATTTCTGTTAATATACTGTTGAATTATGTATATATATTTTTCTAAAAAAAAAATTTAAAAAAGGGTGTATGAAACATTTAACATACGATATGTGTTATTGTAGTATTGTGTGATACATACCAATATCTTCCATATCGGATGAGGATTTGTAATGAACTACTTGAAATGCAACAAATACCATACTAAGTTATACCTCTATTGTATGTCGGACAGATATAACTATGATATAACCCCATTGTTGGTTTAATAGTTTATTTCAACCCTTAGTTTTATCTAGTGGGGGTAGTGTAGAGGTACGGTATATCCTGTATGTATTATGGTTCTTTGGCGCGGTGGGTGAGTCAGCGAGCTGGGTTCCACCCTCCACTTGTAGGATAGGTGGCAGCACCGATCCGGGAGGTGAAAGGGTAGCACGGTGTGGCGCCGCTACTCCTACCTATAAGAGGGACAGGGCGCATGTCACCGCGTCAGAGTTGGGTCAGCTGTCTCTAGGTACACATACACAAAGCTACCAAAAGCATTCGGTATACAATTATTTTATCAGTTTGATACACTAGATGGCGTCATAGTTGACACCTAGGCTACAGGGGCTACTCACCCACCCAGCCCCTGCAGCCCCATAGGCCTATGGAGGGGACAGAAACACCTCTCACAATTATACTGTTTTGAAATTGAAAAACGGTTCCAAGAGCTTAGAAATCAGAGATATGCAGCGAGAAATAGTGTATCTAGATATCCCATAAATATTGCATTGAAAAAATCACCAATCACCTTCTATAGCATTTCAAATCTTGAGGTACACTCTGCAGTGAGTAAGAGAGGAACTCACCATGCCCCTGTAGCAGGAGCAATTTGGCTTGGTCGACACTAACACCATCTACTGTATATCCTTGATAGAACTTTTGTATATGACCAGGACACTTTCCGCTACCTCCGGGTAGCCGCTGATACACCCAAACTATCTTTATTTGACTTTTTTGTCCAAACAAAAAAGAAACCACCACACTAATATATAACACAGTACAGTGGTGGTCAGTTGTTTAATCTGAGGGCTATTTCAAAAGATCACCATTGCACCTCCTCAGGTGAATATGGAAGCTCTCTCTTTGATTACATAATGCATGGTCCTACACAATTTTGACAATATTGCTCTACTAAACATTTGAATAGAGATGACTACAATGGGCTTCCATGACAAATATAAATTGTCCTTTACCATTTGGAATGATTCCAATATCAGTGACTTCCCTCTTTATTAGTGCATTTTGAATTAAACTCCAGGATTGTATAGTTCTACTTTTCCTGACTAGTGGGCATCAGCTCTCTACGATTTTCCCAGCTATGTTCAGATAGTGCACATAATGCATACACAGTGCTGATTTGTTTAAAATGATATAAAGTTGAGAACTTTCAACAAAATTAATTTGAGGAATACACATTGTCATGTATTACAATATCAAAGAAGAAGGAGAATTATGCTTTCTGCTTTGGCAAATTTACATCAGTTCAGATAAGCCAAATTCAATGTCAATTCGCCAATCTCTTCTTCTGCAATGATATTCACTCACTTTGGTTTATAACTTCGTAGTCATCACTGGACATAATATGCCTGCAATAAATAGCCCCTATCCACCAATAGCCACCACTATCAACAACTTTATCTTAGGGCATAGCAGTGGGCATACCCTCAACTACTTGATTGTGTTTACCTTGACTCACCCATCCATGCAGTACCAAATATTGGCCCAGGCTGTTATGTTATCCGGCAGTGTTAGTGTCAACCCACAGTAAAAATTCTGACTCTTATTTTTCATATTTCATGCTGAAAACCCCTGGATATTGTTTCAAAACTTGGGGATATTTTAGAGACATATCTCCCTTAGGTATATGGCATCTTTGAAAAATGATAGAATGGGAAACAATCTTTAAAAAGAGGCCTTTGTATGCTCGGACTAGATCAACCTTCTGATCTTAGAGTGAAATTAGGGTTTCCGGGCTAGCCCACGTTGGCCCCAGCTGGCTGCCCTGACATTTACCAGCTTTAACCCATCTGGTCCAGCTGAGAAAGCCGAGAGGAATCCCATGTGGGTCCGATGTAGTCGTGGTGGCTTGAAAGACAAACAAAAGCTTCCATGTCCACTGCCAGGTACACAGACAATGCCTAAAGAAGTAACACAAATATGTTAGTAGCATATCTTTACCCAATCATCCAATGATGTTACTTAAGTCTTTAATGTTTCATTTTAACTAAAACAGGAACATCTTAAATCAAATCTACATAAGGATTTTATTGTACGGGATGCACTTCAGCATTATCCCAGATATATAATGACACCTACATAATGGACTGTATTCTATATTAGAATCCATTGCATCTGATTGTGGTACAGAAGAATCTGGCTACAATGAGATATAATGAGAACTGGTTATAGGCAAGGATATGATACTACAGTACTAAACTGATCAAAGTCAAGCCCTAGCTGCACCAGCATTTGCTTCAACTCGGGGTGCATCTGATCTGCAGGGGGGACCTTATGCCAGGTAGATACCATGTATAGTCCTTTATCCGATTTAACAGCTAAGGATGAACCGTATTAGCAAATTCAAATAGTGGACTAGAGGGCATCCATTGATTATGTAATGGTTCGAGTTCTTATATAACTTCAATCTAGTGCGAGAGATGTCAATGTCAAGTAAAACCAGACGAGTTAGCTCGGGTTAGTGCAACCGGCACATGTTTATTTGGGAGTTACATATGTTCGGAGTGGTGCTATAGGTATAGCTCGATTCTGTTCAGGTGTTGTCCTGGCCACAGCCAGAGACCAACTGAGCTCCCTATGCGGTCCCAGGTAGGGACTGGAGCAGCGAAGACTAGTGCTGCCACCACCCCACAGTGGCCAGAGATCAAAGCGACCTCTGGTCCTACCGGTGGTAACCGCACCGATCGACCCGCCCTCTCGAATAGGGAGCAAACACTATATACAATGCTCCATGAGTCCCTACACTACCCCCATTGGATATGACTAGGATAGAAAACCCATAGGAAATAGTCTAAAGAAACTATAATAGGGCTCGAAATGAGTATTTATACAATGGTAGTGTGGAGCGAAGTATATAGGAAATAAGTAACATTATTATATTAACAAACCTATGGTAGTAAATATTATATACTACTTTGAAGTGAAATACAATTTCTAACTTCGAGGTTAGGTAAAGTTAAATTATACAACAATAGTTTGAAGAACATTTGTTAATATACATGTTACAAATCCCTGATTATACATGATAAGTTTTGTATTTAACAAACGTATGAGTTAACATTTTATAAAAAAATTTATCAGTTCGTCTGATTTAGTTTTATATAAAGATATAAGTACCTATTTACACTATGATATGACTATGTCTAACTATAGAACATGGACTGTGTAAATTTAGTGACTTAGAAAAATAATATAATACTACCGTTATTAGATGCCAACTCTTCGAGATGGTTTTACAGATCATAAGGTACAAAATACTGTAGTTTGAAAATATACATATATTTTATAATATGAGATCTACTCATATGCACAGTAGTAGTCACCTTTATGAGTTAACTAAACATAGCAAAAATAGATACAAAATGTGGGGAAGTATAAACCCACTTATTAGATAGTAGATATATATATATATATCGATATTGCAGTTAAAGATGGCCCACCAGTGTAGTGGGTCCATCCGTACAATAATAGTTAGACTTCGAATGTCTTCTTTTTCATTTCACTGCTTGTCTGCAGATCCACTCGGCGGGTCGGTAGAACTTGGCGGTGGCAAGCTGCATCGCTGTTGTGCTGTGCCCTGATGAAGATGGGAAGATGTAGATCATCGAAGGCGATTCGAGTCTGCATCCGTCCGGTCATCAAGGCTCCTGTAGATCAGTCTAGAGAACTCCCAACATAGAGAAAAAAAGGTCAGGTCTCTAGGTTGGGTTGGTGGTTAATCGGTTTATTTCTCAGAAGTCTCCATGGCACAAGCCTGGTCTGACTTCGAGCTTTCGGGTACATCGGGAGTGGCAGAAGCGGCGGATCTGGCTGCTGCGCTTGGACCCCTTGATGGAGAGGGCCTGCTCCTCGATTGCTGCTTCATGAGTAGTTGGAATGGAGCTTCGGGAGTACCATCCCACTCGGGACGCCCCCATGAACTTAGCGTCCATAGAGTCCATCTCCTCCCTTACCTTTCGGAGCTTCAGGTCGCACATGCCTTTTGTGTTGGCAGCTTCTTTCAGGTTTCTCTCTGCTGTTCTACGGTCCTCATCAACTTTGGCAGTAGCCTCAGTTCTGATCCGTTTAGTTTCTCTCCGCTGGATTTCGTGAAGGCATTCGAAAAGCCTTCAGTCATGCTGTGGAGGTACGTCACACTCTGGTTAAGGTGGCGTTCTTGCCAGGCTTCGAACACCTCCTTCTGTATTGCGATTGAGTGCATCGCTCTTTTATGTATTCATCGGGATCCCTGAGGTCCAGGTCGGTAGAACTCCGTACTCGGTGCAGGATAGGACACCAGTACATCCCAGCATTGGTATTTGGAGGGGTGCAGGAGCACCTTCTCCACTAGTGGCCTCGCTGGACTGCACTTAACTACCAGCTGCAGAACTCGGAACTGAGCTTGCCATTGTGGCAGCTGGTACAGTACCAGCCACACCTGGGACAGGCAGTGGTTGGTTCGGATCCTTCATTGCTACCTCCCTACCAGGACCGGGGCGCTTGGCCTTAGCGCTCGGTGCTGGGTTTGAAGGAGGGCCCATCGAACCTCGAACCTTTCCTCCTGCAGTCAGTACCTGAGACTCTGTACCAGGGGTCATCACGGTCTGCAGGGCAGGGAAGTCATTTTTCTTCTTGTCTCCCTTTACAACTTGTGCGATAGTATGCGCGTTCGATCCTACGGTGATTGGTGTCGGGGGTATCTGGGGTTGATTCACCCGGCCTTGGAACCAATCATCGTAGCTATATTCAGATCCTGATCGAAGCCAAGTCAAAAAGTCCCCAGCATTCGATTGTCGCATCAGTGGGGAAACTTGTTCCATACCTCGAGGACCAGTCCAGGACATGATCTCTTCGAGGGTGGGGGAACGCTTCCTCTCTGATGCCTCTGGTGGCGCAGGTGACTGTGATTCGGATCTCGACTGCTTCTTGTCCTTTTGGCGAGGGTCCACCCTGGGGTGAGGCTTCACCTTGCCATGTTTGTCCAGGGTATCCTGGTCTTTCCTCATGACCTTTACTTCCCAGTGGGTTTCAGGAGTCATGTCGAACCTATGGGACTTTACGTTCCTCGTAAAGTAGGCATCTTGTTTGCCCTCAGTAACATGGCAGAAGTACTCCGTGGTCATGAGGAGTTCATTTCGCTCTTTCTGATTTAAATCGTACCAAGCTGACATGAGCTTGGTATGCAACTTCTGAACCCAAGACATGGCTTCCTCGGCTTTCAGTCCGTGCTTCTTGACAATGTGCTCTGTCAGGCGTCCGCGCCAGCGGGTGACATAGCCATTGCATTTCTTATTTTCGTTTTTTTCGTTACTGCATCAGTAGATTGGCGCATGATGCATGTGCGCCTCCATGAGATGACGATAGAAGCGATCCTTAGTGGACCACTTCTTCTCACTCTTATGCAGATTGACACATACCTCGAATGGGCACGGTCTCCATCGGCTACTATAGTTCGAAGCAGCGTATTCGAGCTTCGTCCTATGTTCATAGCCGTAGTAAGTCCTCGTGGTTTTCGAGGTGTCACTCAAACTGGCTACCCACACGCGGTAGAACTTCGAAGGGACTGGGTTGTCTGTACTCGATCTCATCCAATCCTCGTCATCACTTTCGTCATGACGATTCCTGGGAGGCGGGATCGAGTACGAGTCAGCGTATCGTTTACAGTGGCCGAAGAACCTTGGGGTGAACGTCTTAAAGCCAGACCTGCTGTTAGACCAGATCTCCTTCTGTTCTCTAGTTGTAGCGTCCTCGAGGGGCTCGTCGTTTTCATCAATATGTTCCAACAATTGTCGGTTCATCTCGTCCAAGGACTTGTCCTTGTCGCCATTGCCGTTCCCATCTACTTCCATATCGGAAATCTCACTCTCCTCCGTGACTTCGAAGGTGGGGACCGGTGGTAAAGCCTGTGCCTTCTTCGGAGTCGTAGACTTCGAGGATGCACTAGCTTTCTCTGGTTCGGGTGAGGTCGATTTGGTCGTCTTTGAACCTGATCTATTCAGAGCTCGGGAAGAGAGTCGCTTCTTGTTTCGTCGAGGTTTGATCTCTTTGAAACCTTCTTTCTGGTCTTTCTCCTTCTTGAGTTTCTCAATATTTTTTCTCAAGTCGGTCTTTTTCTTGAGGAGTGCTTTCCTCTCTTTCTCCATCTTTTCGAGGTCCTCCAGGGTTTCCTCGACAGAGTCAGGCCGAGCAGCGTCAGGTACGGCTTTGGCGTCGGCGTCTTCGCGAGAAGACTCCTTCGCCATTCGAGTATCCTCTTTCACCAGTTCATCATCCTCCAACAGCTTGTCTTCGGATGGTCGAACTGGCGAGCTGGCCATCTGGTATGCATAGGTACGCTCTCGGTTTTGGATCGGGGGGGTGCTTCTGTCCCCAGTGGTATATGCTGGGCAGTCGCTCATCTATCGGCATCTATCCGTAGAGCAGAGGAGTATCGAGGGTCATTCAAATTAGCTCGTCCTCCGCAATCTCATCGACTTCTTGGGTCAGTGCGTCCGAGCCGCACATGGCCTCAGCTAGGCTGAAGTAGTCACACCAGTAGGTATCCCTACCGATGTCGTCTATTTGGTTATCGGAAACACCTTTAACCAATCGCATCTGCAAGTCCATAGCTATGCAGTCAGGTGGCAAACCTCTGCCACCGAGCATTCGTGGAGCAATCCAATGGTCTTTTCCCGAAACGGTATGGATGTACCCCTTCATAACATTTATAAATCCCCTCAGTGCTGTGTCGAGTCCGGGGACAGTGACTGGCACTTCGAGGATAGCGTCGGCATAACTACCTCCACTTAGGAGTCTGTTCCTACACTCAAATGAACTTCGGAATGGTGACTTGGTCCCTCAGGAGTCGGTGGGGCTGGTGTAGAGCCATCAGTGGCAGTCGATGTTGAAGCAAGGACTTCCAAAGTGTCCATTGCTTCCTCGGATTCGGTGACTGGGACGGCGTGTCCCTCGGGGTTGGCGTTTAAGGTCGCCGTCACCTGGCTCTGGGCCATTATAACGGGCCCAATAGCAGTCAGTGCTTCTCTTCCCTATTTAATAAGTTTTCGAATCACCGCCTTGCTGAAGAATTGTAGTTATCCCGTGTGGAACTATCCACTCGCCAAAAGCATGTCATAAGCTCGTTTGAAGTGATATCTTAATGACTCCACAAACAATACGGTGCAGGGGGCTTCAGGACTAATCCCAACTACACCATATACCAAGTCTGCAGGCATAGTTATATCTTCTCCAACACTAGAAGGTTTGGAGAACAGTTTGTCGAGGCGTGTAAAATACTATTATAAGCATGTATTACGAAGTCACATTGTTCGTCCCAATCATCTTGGCATGAATTTACCAAGGGTTTCAGGACTTGAATCAATGTTCTATTGAACCTCTCCACTTGACCGTCAGATTGAGGTCTATATGGGTTGGTTCGAGTTTTGCATATCGCCAAATAATGACACATTTCTTGCCATAAATTCGACTCAAACTCCCTCCCTTGATCGCTGCGCATCATCAGTGGAGCGCCCAAGTGTAGGACCCATCCCTTGACAAATGCACTAGCGCAAGTGGCAGCTTTGTGGTTTGGCAGTGGGAATACACAAGTGTACTTCGTGTAATAATCCGAGACTACCATCATGCAGGTGTTTCCACGAGGCGTGGGTTCAAGTCCGCTTATGATGTCAATGGCTATTCGTGCAAATCTTAACCCGAACAGTTCTTGCATCAGGGCAAGTCATAACCCATATGGTGATATCACTGCTCATTCCAGGCCAGTAATAGTGTCTCGCGTGCGTTCTTCTTTCCGAAATGTCCACTAGTTTTGTGGCCATGACAGAAGTACATGATGTCGCGTCTCATTGCCATAGGGATCACTATCTGCAAAATTTTATCCTTGGTAGGACAAGTCTTCCAACGACAAAGCAACCCGTCTATCATCTCCAGCTCGGTCCACTGAGCTAGAAACTTATGGGTTTTCACGATCTTCAATAGAAATGGCTGGCCTTTCTGGCCTCTTACCACTCTTAAGTAGTTGGATAAATAGATAGAACTAAACGACCGTGGTGTACGAGGTGGCCGATCCACCACGAGGGAGTTGTCCCGAGGGGTGGATCGGCCACCAAGGACACCAGGGGAGTTTAGTTCTATATTTATTTTATGTTTTTAGAGGGTTTAATTAACTGAAAATTAGCAAAATCCGTTACCGTAGTTCACCGCACGAGTGCCGGTCCGCCATTTTGAATGTTTACACGCAGCCAGAACGAGGCTACGGAACTGGAACGGCCGCTGTGGTGGATCGGCACACGTTACGCCACTGGGGGTGTGCGGATCGGCCCTGCAATGCTATCTCTATGGGAAGAAGTTATTCACATAAAATAACTCGTTTTATTGCAGGGTCACTCCGTTGGAATTGCTGGATGGTCTCTGGGGACCATTGAACAACGTTCTCCACAAAGAGGTTTTACCTCGGGTTCGAACCCCGCTAGCACAGCGTTGTGTGCCCCGCAATCATCACAGTCGATCTTCTGACATTTTCGTATCGGTCTTCTGGACAGAGCGTTGGCATTTACATGCTTTGACCCTGCTTGGTGTTGGATTTGACTGTGCTCCAAACCAAACTCAGATAAATGAGCTAACCAGCGCCCAATCATCCCTTCAGCGTCCTTGAAGTTCAGGAGCCACCTCAAAGAAACTTTTTAGTATACACCACCACAGCCAATAACTCATGTTTGGTGGTGCAGTAGTTTCTCTGCGCTTTATTCAAAGTGTTACTTGCAAAAGCTAGAGGAACTTCGACTCCGTCTTGGACCTGAGACAGGGCCGCCCCTATGCTATCATTGCTGGCATCCGTATTGAGGATGAAATGCCCATCCGAAGTTGGGTATTTCAACACTGGCGTATTTGCAAACAGGTCTTTTATAGCTTGAAAAGACTTGTCTTGCTCGTCGCCCCATGGGAAACGTTCTTTAGCCCGTCCCGGAGTCCAATGCGCAAGTATCTGCAAAGGATAGCTTAATTTGGAGTAGTTCGGGATAAAGTCTCTATAGTATGAGCAAAAGCCCAGAAAAGAACGTATCTCTCTGGCATTCTCAGGCTTAGCCCATTCTGAAACTGATTGAAGTTTCTCGGGGTCGGCATGAATGCCGTCGGGTGTTATGATTCTACCTAAGTAGGTAATGGATGTTTTACACTTCCTAGGTTTAAGCTTTGATCCATTGGCTTGAATTCACTTCAAGACCAATTCAAGACTGTTGGCACAATCCTCGAACATTTTTCCGAATACGACAACATCGTCAAGATATACCAGGCAGCGTTCCCATAATAGGTCATTTAACATGGTCTCCATCATGGCTTCGAACGTAGCTGGTGCATTACATAACCCAAAGGGTAATACATTGTACTGGAACAATCCCATATGGCTCGAAAAAGCTGTCTTCTCCATATCCTCGGGTTTCATTCCAATCTGCCAATATCCAGACTGCAAGTCTAGAGTGCAAAAATACTTATTCCCCCCAAGGGAGTCTAGAGTCTCGTCTATCCGAGGTAAGGGATAAGAATTCTTCTTAGTTACCCCATTGAGTTTTCGGTAGTCCACACAAAACCTTATGGTTCTGTCTTTCTTCGTAGTCATACAAAACAGGACTAGACCAAGGGCTAGTACTAGGTACAATTACCCCCTGCTTCAATTGGTTGACAATCTGCCTTTCCGCTTCGAGCTTCTTTTTCAGAGGTAACCTCCGGTATGGAATCTTGAAGGGTTTGGCATCTCCGGTGTCAATGCTGTGTAGGACTTTGTCAGTCCTACCCACTGGACCTCCTTCCTCGCCAAAGGCGGGAGAGTAGGTTGTTAACAGGTTTCAAAGCCTTCTCTTCTCATTAGCATTGGTCAACGAGGAATCATCGACCAGCTTGTCAAGCTGATCTGTCAGTTTCATCACCGATTTCGGGTTAACCTCACTTTCGAAGTGGACTTCAGATGTGCACTCGGCAAGGGACATCTGTCCCACCTGCTCATCTTTCTGTAGATAAATAAGATCGTGACCTCGGTTAGTGATGGGAATGACCGCCTAAGCTCCACTACCGACAAGGGTGTCGACAGATTCCAATCTTAGGGAACTCAGCCTTTCTGGATTGGGTTCGAACACTTCGTCGGCTCCCCTGAATTTTGAGTTCGAGGAACACAACACGTAGCAAGTAGTTCCCGGAGGGATCTTCACAGACTGTACTACAGTTGCCACAGAGGACACGTGTCTCAATACACAGCGGATTTCGCAGTTGTATGGGTGCTAATTTTCAACAACCCATGACGGGGATCCAACACCGCACCATACAAACTAGCGAAGTCCAGTCCAATTATCCCATTATCACTTATTTCGGCAATAGTGGGGCACATGACAAGCTCATGTCCACCCATTCCGATTTGTATAAAGGTTTTACCAAAAGTCTGCATTCAGCTACCGTCCGCCGTGCAAGCATTTACACCCACAGGGAGTGCATCGGGCTTGCCCGACATTAGCTCGAAGAACTTCTTGGAAACATACGAATGGCTGGCACCAGTATCTATCAAGAATTCCCCGACCTGTTCCTTCACCGATACAGTGATGTACCATCTTTTCCCTCCCAGTGGGGAAGGATTTTCAGCAAATCGAACTTGCTCCTCCGAGTCACCGAGCTCCCTCCAAAGACTTTTAAAAAGGCCACGCATGGATGGTATGGGGGAAGGTGTGTCACACTCACTCGGGCCAGCTCTCTGACCCACCCTTCCTCGTCTTTGATGCAGGATTCCTCCCTCCGGCTCCGAGTCCTCTGACCCGCCATCACATCAAAGCTCCTGGCCCTGACTGGAGTGAGAGGATCCTTCTCACTTACCAGACTCCCAGGAGAAATTGGCTCGTTGGATAGTTCGATCTTGCTGTTTCCGGTATTTTGGCAGTTCCTTTCAGGGATCACACTGTTTGCCCTTAATGTGACCCCCTCTAGTTTTCCTCATTCCCTGTATCACTCTCGCCCTTCTGGACAGCCGTAACACGGGCGAGCATGCTCTTCGGAGCGGTACATTCATAGGCGTAGCATCTTAACCGAGACCGGTCCACCCTCTGACGAGGCCGTCTCATGGTCATAGCTTCAGTAAATGTTTTGATCATTTCTTCCATCATTTTGGTAACATCCATCTGTGCCGGAGTGGCAACAGAGGTAGTAGTGTAGGATGTTGTCGGAGTAGGTAGTGAGGAGGACCTCAGACCTCGGGAGTTCATTCCCTCCGTGGGGGTGGGCTCAGCCTTAGGCCTGATGTCCCGACCAGGAGTCTTTTTACTAAACATTCGTCGAGGTATATACTTCCTCTTCATGTCTCGTTTCACTTGGACAGCAGAGATGCTTCCATCCTCCTCTTCGATCTCGATCACCTTGATATCAGAGTCACCCCCATCAGCCTGATGCATGGAGGAGACCGGAATCGTCGGAGCCATTGCAGTGGCAGCTGCCTTCATGGGGATTTTTCCCGCCATCAAGGTTCAAACCTTGTTAAAGTCGTCTATTCCTTCAAAGAGGTCGGTCAGCCCCGCATTCTTCCCCTTCCAAGCGGCTAGGGCGGCCTGCTGCTGTTCCTCGTCCCTAAGTCCTTGTATGAACTGAGGTAGTAGGTCGTTAATGAAGTATTCCTCATTTAGACCAACATTGGGGCGGGCTTTATGTAATAAGGTCTGTAGTTCAAATCCGAAAGCCCTGAAAGTCTCATGAGCCTTTTGGGTCCGTTTCTTGAAAACCATCATAGAGTCCTCGGTCACCAAGTTGTACAGTAGTACACTGGCAAACTCAACTAAATCGGTGAATGTGCCACGTTCGTTGTAGACTTCATTCCATTTGACCACTGCTTTCCGGCCTTCAAACATCTGACCAGGTGTGGCAGTGCTTCCTTGGGAGACCATGCGTTACAGCGCATGTCGTCAGTAAAGTTAGAAAACCATCCCTTCCACGTCACAGTCCCGTCATAAGACTTTGGAATGATGCCAACTCTTCGAGCAGCGTTGCTGGTACGTACCAGTTTACCCACTTCGCTAATGCTCCAATCCCAAATTGTTTCTTCATTGTGAGCACACCCGGAAGTGTTCGAAGATCGATTCAGCAAATTGTCAAGGGTGGCTCGAGATCGCCTCCTGTTTCCAGATGATCCTCCAGCAGCACCTGTCGCTCCTCCGTTGGGCCTTGGGGCTCCTCCGGTATTACTCAAAGTACCGCCCGTGGTGCCTTGGCTCCCATCATTACCCGCTCCCAGATTTCGAGGAGAGGAGTCGTCTTCATACGAGATGTCGAAAGATCCATCCTCATTGGTGCTGACTAGGTCCGAACCCTGATAGGATCCACCTTTTTCATCAGTGTAGGTTCCCAAGGGGACATCTCCGACACTAAATCTCAATTTCTTTTCTCCACCCCCATCAGATTTATGTCCAGGTTGATAGATACCGTCGCCGGTAACATTCGCCTTAGCATTATCATTGATGAATGGGTCATAATCTGGACGTCAGTCTAGTTCCAGACCCGCTTCAGGAAAGAAGTCCAAGTGATCCTTCGGTCTCAACATACAAAACAGTCATGCAGCGTTACAAGCTGGAACGGGTGGAAGAGGGATTTAATTCCAAATTAAGTGTCTTCGAAAAACCTAGGATGGAGACAGGTGTACAACAAGAGCACTGCCACAGGATCTACCCCAAGTTTGCCATCACTCCTTCAGGTCCGATCTGCTTTAGATATGACGCGGGTGGAGGGGGCTATATTGAAGGGGCCAAGTCAACCATGGTGCTGTCTGTGAAACTCCAAGATAAACGGGAGCCGCCATTACCGCCGCTGATAAGGTTGCTTTGATTAACCGCCCGTTGACGTCCATCTTTTCACAAGTCGACATTGAATACAACGGGAAAAATCTGAACCCAGACATTGGCACAAATTATGCTTACAATTGTTTTCTCAACACTCTAGTGTTTGAGAACAAGGAGTACAAGGACACCATTGGACATCTGAGTGGCTATTATGTCGACACAGAGGGGTCAGTGGCTACTACGGATCCCGGGGCCACGGACAATGCAAATGCCGGACTGGTAGACAGGTACGCCTTGACCAAGGACGGAAGTTCAGCCACCTTCATCAGGAAGTTGGGGCTAGGTGTCCTTCAAGACCTGGACCATTTCTTGGTTGATGGGTGTCAGTGAACCTGACATTCTATCAAGCGAAGGACAGCTTCCGCCTGATGGCGGATTCAGATGCCAAAAAGTACAAACTGGTGATCAAGAACTTCTACGTCAATTTGTGTGTAATAGAGCCTAGACCGGAAATTGTCGTCGGTCACTCGGATGAGTTCAAAAAAGAGACCTCCCTCTACTCTTATCCCAGAGTGTCCATCCGTACACACATCCTTCCGAGTGGAAAAAACGAGCATTCAATCTCCTCCATTCTGGCAGATCGAATACCGGCCTTGACCCTAGTCTGCTATGTTCTGGCTAGTAGCTACTCGGGGACCTACGACTCAAACCCCTTTTTGCTGAAGCATATGGATGTGAGTTACATGTCACTATCAATTGGGAGTGTCAGTATACCAGGACACGCCTTTGAGCCGGACTTTGCCAAGAACAAGTACGCCGAGGAATTTGCTGCATTCCAGGACGCAGCTAGATGCGGGGGTAACGGCATCAACCACGATCATTACAAGAAGGGAACTACCATCTTCGCCTTTGACTGTCAAAACGGAATGGACATTTGCAAGCATCAGTTCTCTACCATACTCAAAGGCCAGACACGTTTGGTGACGAAATTTGCTAAAGCCCTGACAGAACCTTGCGTTTGTCTATTCTATATGATTAGCCCATCATCGTTCACGGTATCTGCCACCAGGGAAGTGACATTGGTACTGAGTACTCTGGTGCAGAACGAAACGGAGCGAAACAGTATCATTGCTATTAGACCAACATTGGGGCGGGCTTTATGTAATAAGGTCTGTAGTTCGAATCCGAAAGCCCTGAAAGTCTCACGATGCTTTTGGGTCCGTTTCTTGAAAACCATCATAGAGTCCTCGGTCACCAAGTTGTACAGTAGTACACTGGCAAACTCAACTAAATCGGTGAATGTGCCACGTTCGTTGTAGACTTCATTCCATTTGACCACTGCTATCTTCCCTGGTCCGGCCTTCAAACATCTGACCAGGTGTGGCAGTGCTTCCTCGGGAGACCATGCGTTACAGCGAATGTCGTCAGTAAAGTTAGAAAACCATTCCTTCCACGTCACAGTCCCTTCATAAGACTTTGGAATGATGCCAACTCTTCGAGCAGCGTTGCTGGTACGTACCAGTTTACCCACTTGGCTAACGCTCCAATCCCAAATTGTTTCTTCATTGTGAGAACACCCGGAAGTGTTCGAAGATCGATTCAGCAAATTGTCAAGGGTGGCTCTAGATCGCCTCCTGTTTCCAGATGATCCTCCAGCAGCACCTGTCGCTCCTCCGTTGGGCCTTGGGGCTCCTCCGGTATTACTCGAAGTACTGCCCGTGGCGCCTTGGCTCCCATCATTACCCGCTCCCAGATTTCGAGGAGAGGAGTCGTCTTCATACGAGATGTCGAAAGTTCCGTCCTCATTCGTGCTGACTAGGTCCGAACCCTGATAGGATCCACCTTTTTCATCAGTGTAGGTTCCCAATGGGACATCTCCGACACTAAATCTCAATTTCTTATCTCCACCCCCATCAGATTTATGTCCAGGTTGATAGATACCGTCGCCGGTAACATTCGCCTTAGCATTATCATTGATGAATGGGTCATAATCTGGACGTCAGTCTAGTTCCAGACCCGCTTCAGAAAAGAAGTCCAAGTGATCCTTCGGTCTCAACATACAAAACAGTCATGCAGCATTACAAGCTGGAACGGGTGGAAGAGGGATTTAATTCCAAATTAAGTGTTTTCGAAAAACCTAGGATGGAGACAGGTGTACAACAAGAGCACTGCCGCAGGATCTACCCCAAGTCTGCCATCACTCCTTCAGGTCCGATCTGCTTTAGATATGACGCGGGTGGAGGGGGCTATATTGAAGGGGCCAAGTCAACCATGGTGCTGTCTGTGAAACTCCAAGATGAAACGGGAGCTGCCATTACCGCCGCTGATAAGGTTGCTTTGATTAACCGCCCGTTGACGTCCATCTTTTCACAAGTCGACATTGAATACAACGGGAAAAATCTGAACCCAGACATTGGCACAAATTATGCTTACAAGTGTTTTCTCAACACTCTAGTGTTTGAGAACAAGGAGTACAAGGACACCATTGGACATCTGAGTGGCTATTACGTCGACACAGAGGGGTCAGTGGCTACTACGGATCCCGGGGCCACGGACAATGCAAATGCCGGACTGGTAGACAGGTACGCCTTGACCAAGGACGGAAGTTCAGCCACCTTCATCAGGAAGTTGGGGCTAGGTGTCCTTCAAGACCTGGACCATTTCTTGGTTGATGGGGTGTCAGTGAACCTGACATTCTATCAAGCGAAGGACAGCTTCCGCCTGATGGCGGATTCAGATGCCAAAAAGTACAAACTGGTAATCGAGAACTTCTTCGTCAATTTGTGTGTAATAGAGCCTAGACCGGAAATTGTCGTCGGTCACTCGGATGAGTTCAAAAAAGAGACCTCCCTCTACTCTTATCCCAGAGTGTCCGTCCGTACACACATCCTTCTGAGTGGAAAAAACGAGCATTCAATCTCCTCCATTCTGGCAGATCGGATACCGGCCTTGACCCTAGTCTGCTATGTTCTGGCTAGTAGCTACTCGGGGACCTACGACTCAAACCCCTTTTTGCTGAAGCATATGGATGTGAGTTACATGTCACTATCAATTGGGAGTGTCAGTATACCAGGACACACCTTTGAGCCGGACTTTGCCAAGAACAAGTATGCCGAGGAATTTGCTGCATTCCAGGACGCAGCTAGATGCGGGGGTAATGGCATCAACCACGATCGTTACAAGAAGGGAACTACCATCTTCGCCTTTGACTGTCAAAACGGAATGGACGTTCGCAAGCATCAGTTCTCTACCATACTCAAAGGCCAGACACGTTTGGTGACGAAATTTGCTAAAGCCCTGACAGAACCTTGCGTTTGTCTATTCTATATGATTAGCCCATCATCGTTCACGGTATCTGCCACCAGGGAAGTGACATTGGAGTACTGAGTACTCTGGTGCGGAACGAAACGGAGCGAAACAGTATCATTGCTATTAGCGGTGAAGGAACATTTCAATAGGCAATCAATGCATTGTAATTCATTATATTACTGTAGTTGGGAAACGTTGCACTCTGTATAGATTCAATTGTAGTGTGTGTGTGTGTGTGTTAGATATTAGGGTAAGTTTGATGTATCTCGCATTGTAATGTCATGAAAAAATAAAAAATGATTGCAATCAAAGGTTGTCTTTATTTTGTTTTCATTCCCATTATCCTCATACTCACTTTAGCTGTCTCAGATGTGGGTGACGCTCTCGTAGACTTCCTCCTGTGGTGCTTCTTGTGGCGGGTTGGGTCCAGAGGTGCTGAAGGCTTCATCGGTGAGGGGTTCATCTTCCCAGTAAGTGTCCCAGGATCCAGCTGGGCTAACTTGCTGCAGCTCCCTGACAGTTGGGGGTCTGCTGCAGCTGTTGCACTGCCTGTCCCATCTTGAACATCCACATTGCTGCTGGTAAAACTGGAGTTGTCCACTGCACGGTCCCCTGTAAAAAACAAAACAAAAATAATAGATAAATAAATAAGTCATGGGGTGGACTAACATGCCTCTGTATTTACAAAAAGAAAAGGGGTAACATGATACACATCTATATCATACAGGTATTCCCTTCACCCTTATTGTAAACATGTTAAAGAAATGATGTAAGCCATAACACACTGTTGTACTGTAAATGCAAAGCAATGCAAGAGATTTCATGCAAGATGTGTGCCATGCCAATTTCCAACAAACACAGACCACGATCTAAAGCAATATCTAAAGTGGTACTCTAATTATTTATTTTATTTCATTTATCCATTTTTTGATGCATAGTACTCACTTTTAAAATAACCTATGCAGTTATATTGCATTAGTAAGCCTACTCACTCCGGTGCATGCAATGGGTATACCGTCTGTGTCTCCACATGGCAAAAAGGACCAACAGTATGAGCGATAAGAGTCCAGCGACCGTCCAACCACCAATGACCAGGCTGTCACCATAATCATCATCATCTTCTTGAAGCCACTCTCCACCAGTTTGTGGGGTCTGGGTATCTTCTGTTGCCAATATAATCTAATGTACCATACTGCAAGACTGGAATCTGGTGATTAATATAAACTCCATGAAAAAGAATGTATTGGGAGAGAATTGCTGAGACATTCATGCTATGAAAATATACATCAAGGTCATGTGAAATCAGCATACCTGTTGCTTCAGTCCAGATGGATGTAGGGGTAGGCTGTACTGTGGTGTGCGGTGTCTCTGCGTCACAGTCAGAAACGACCTGGAGATCATCCCTTGTTTTACTAATAAGGTTAACAAGGTCACAGGGGATATCCATCCTCTGCGCCCTAATGTCAATCCTCTTGATGGACGGGTATACAATAAGAAAGGTCAGTAGTTTCCTGAGCCCAACGGCTGACTCCTTAAGATCAGCGGTCTGCGGCGGGTACTTGTTAAAGGGCCATGATGCTTTTGAGACAGTACCAGGCAAAAGCGTTGTTTTTCTACAGATTAACATACCCCTAATGCATGAGCACCTTGGGGCATCCATGCATTCGTCTGCTCCTGTGGCACTGGACAGTAGAGCGACAATGAAAACCAAGCTGCGAATCATTTTGCCTGCAAAAATAAAAAAATGCATACAAAATGTTAACAATCTATATTTTGCATATAGGATACTAAGCTCAACCCTTTAATACATTATGCCCATTGGTCGGCATGATGGACCAATGCAGCCCTGGGGAGTTACTCGCCAGGGCTGTATTAGTGCATCATGCTGACTCTATGGACTTGATACACAAACTCCTGGAGGGTTGGCACGATGCACCAATGAGGTGCCTGAAAGCAGTCTCACCAACACTTCATTGGTGCATCCTGCCGACTATTGATCATGGTGCACTCCTATATCAGCTGCCCTTAAGGGGTTAAATCATTCAAAGGTTTCATTGAATACATCAAGACTGTCTGGCAAATCTGTATATAGGATCCTAAGGTCAACCCTTTAATATGTTATACCCATTGGTCGGCATGATGCACCAATGAATGTAGTGCTGGGGAGTTACTCACCAGGGCTGCATTAGTGCATCATGTTGACTCTATGGGGTTGATACACAAACTCCTGGAGGGTTGGCACAATGCACCAATGAGGTGTCTGAAAGCAGTCTCACCAGCACTTCATTGGTGCATCGTGCCTGCTATTGGACATGGTGCACTCCTATATCAGCCACCCTTAAAGGGTTAAATCATTCAAACGTATCATTGAATACATCAAGACTGTTAGGCAAATCTGTATTCAACTCAAAGGAATTGATGGTTGTGGGTACTACTGAATCACCAAGTGGATCAACACCAATATTTCAAGATTTAAGATCCTATTTAAAAAACATGGTTTACATTCATAGTGTACATGTATTACATTGTATCTCTATGATGGCGCAATGTAGAAGCTTACATGGGGTATTCCTAATGTATTGTATGGTATATCATTATACATCAATCTAATACCACCCATGAGAAATTCAGTGGATCACAAGAGCTTTTTGTGGGGGGGGGGGACACCCAATAATAGGTTTAAAGCATGATTCAGGGTACAGCAATATCACACTGATAAGTAACTTAATAGCACATCATTAGTGTGTCATGTTGTTATTTTAAACAATATATGGAAGCCCTTGGGGTGGAATTACATTATTACCATATTACTCCATCAAGTTAACCCTGGTCCCACTAGAGGTCAGCACCACGTGTAGGGAACAAGGGGGGAGGGGGTTCATTTGAAACTGGGGTGGGTCTACACAGTGTGTAATTTATGCAAGGGAGGGAGGGTAAACCAACACTTAGTAAAGGTGATGGGGGGGGGGTGTATCAACTGGGGTGTAAATAACACTAGACGGGTGAGATGAAAAGGGGGAGTCGAATAGCTTCACTACAGACCACCATGCAGAAATAGTAACGCTCAAGTCCGTCTCGGGCACGCCCCTAACACAATGGTGCTTTCTCGTCATCATCCCAATTTTTTGCCTTTCATCTTCTGTCACATGCAACCCCCCCTGTTAAATGCACCCAGCACATGCATGCATTGGTATGTGCATGTGCATGTTGTGCCAAACAGGGAAAGGGCAGGGGTACAATAAACAGTACAGAAGCTGTTTTAAACCCCATTAACACAGGGACATGCAGGACCTTAAAGACTGCTGATGAATAAATGAAATATTTCTATTGGTCATCATGATGCATGGATACAACACTCGTGAGTAACTCACCAGGGCTACATCCATGCATCATGCTGACCCTCCAGGATTGAAACAGTCCTGGAGGGTCAGCAAGATGCTTCAGTGAAGTACTGACAAGTCAGCTTGTTGGTGCATAATGACAGACAAAGGGTATGATGCACTCCTAGATGATGATGGTGGTTTAAGGTGAACATGTGGTAAAGGAGAGAGAATATAATGGTTGAGGTATTGGTCTGACTGAGGAGGAAAGGGCAATATTTCTGCCATGTGCATAGGCAACCATCCTTTTTAATGATGCATGATAAGATTTGCATGTGAAGCTGTGGGTTAGCATGCACCAGAGTAGAGTGAAAGGAGAGAGAGGCACAAATCACCTGCTGCCCACAGCACATGCCGACACCACTCACAGACTTCAAAGATTTCCCTATTGTTCAGCGTCGGAAGCAGCAGACAGAAAACATATCACCTGTGGTACCCTACAAGACGACGCAGGGATTGGTGGGTGTGCTCACCCAATGGCAGACGACAGAGCACTGACCCCTCCGTGGAGGGAAATGGCCTTAAAAAGTCCTGCCCACCCCCAACTCCATCATAATTTCCTGTCTGCCTCAGGAATTATACCACTTCCCCCCTTGGCACTCACCCTACAATCACGGATATACCTACCAGGTACCCCTTACACCTACAATGGCCAACCATCATAAAGACATGGTCATCTCAGACTACACATCTAAAATGCAGTCATTTCTCTTCTATTTTTTCCCCCTCTCTCTATTTTAGGAACACATTGAGTTGGAGCATACATCATGGATTACCCTCATCTACTGCAATCAGATATGGATCTACACTGTATTTTATATTATTTGTAAATAATTGAAAGTTTTGTGGTAAATGATACGAGTAAAGGTTTATAACCCCAGGGGTTTAAGCCTTCATTGTCCCTGGTGTGTGTGTGTAAAAGAAGGGCTCTTGATATAGATTGTCAGTGGGAGGGTGTATGGGAGAAAATAGAGTAACCGGTAGGGAGGGGGTGTCACACAACAGACCACTCGGCTTGGCAGTTCTGGAGAGACCTGGCAGCACAAAAACATCCACAAGTTAAATTCTACTCGAATCTTTCTGGTGTCACTTCAGTCATCACATACACACATATACACACACACCAGCCTACTCAGTAAGTGACCATGGGTATGTCACCTGCTTCTGTGTAGCACAGTGCACATCCAAGTGTAACCGGGGCAGCCACAATGCACAAACCACAACAAACCATAGACATGTAAATAGACACACCCCCAGACTTCACCTCAAACTTCAGGGTCAAATAAAATGTGTAAGTCTTTTAATGAATACACAACAAGTGAAGTAAACAGATTCAGATACGTCAATTAGGTTAACTTTTGATGCCACTATCCATGACAAGGTTCAAAATCGGATGCAGAAATAATTGCCGTAGCGTTGTAAAACGTCGTTCAATCCTGAATCGTGTTGCGAGTCAAAATCTGTAAACGGATTGAAGATATTCCAACTAGAAGTGGTCTTTATTGACATTTAAGTATATCTGTGTGATATTTTGTAAAGAGTCATGCTCAGCATATCGGGCTCACCAGGGGTAGGGGGGGGGGTTAAAAAAATCCAGCCACTATTGTCAGTGTTGGGATTTGAAACAGGGGGTGTGTCCCTGTCAACACACCCATACCGGTACTCACACACACACACACACACACACACACACAGTCTGACACAGTAAATGTCATTTCCCTTTAGTGTCCAATCCTCTCTGTTGTGTTTCTTAAGAAGCAAATGTGAGCTTAGGGTTCTTTCCACAATGTAATCTTTAATATGGGTGGATTCAATTAAAAAGTGATATCTTACCTAAAGTAGTGGTGAAGTAAGTGCAAAATAGTCCTGATCCTTTCTGTGTTCCGTATAGATCAATAATAGTATTGCCCATATTATTCAGAGGATGTGCTTAGGGTATCACATGTTATTGACAGTCACTAGTACATGTAAATTTATACACATTAGGCTTTTGTTAATGTTATCACGGTCAGAAGTTTTTCCTTCTTTATTTATATTTTAATCTTTTTTTCTTTTTTTTTTTTAAATTTTTAAATTACTTTATGCCTACAGGGTTAAACTGGATAAAATCTAAAAGACCATTCACTTATTTTTCATTTAACAGATGGGTGTCTGCTAGCATATGGACCATAGTAGCAGACCTGAAGCACTACGCAGAGTCTATGGCTGGAGGGAGACAGCCGGATGTCACAAATGATATCATAAATGCCTTGTCTTCACTCCAGCTGCCCAAATTGTGACAGGTTTTTTCTCTCTATCCTACACTTAGAGCGGCATCTGATCGGGGAAAAAAGTAGAACTGCCCCTGCTTCTACCCCTCCCCCTCCTGCCCCTGCACCTGTCCCTGCCGAGGCACCCATGCCTTGTCCGGCCAGCGCACACATGTCTGCTACTACTGAACCACCAATACCTGCCCCTGTTGAAGCACTCAGGCCTGCTCCTGTCCCTGCCCCTGTCCCTGCCGAGGCACCCATGCCTTGCCCGGCCAACGCACCTATGCCTGTCCCTGTTCCTGCCCCTGTCCCTGCTGAGGCACCAGTGCCTTGCCCGGCCAACGCACCCATGCCTGCTACTATTGAACCACCCAGGTCTGCCTCTGTCGAAGCACTCAGGCCAGCTCCTGCCCCTGCCTCTGTTCCTGCCGAGGCACCCATGCCTTGCCCGTCCAACACACCCATGCCTGCTAGTACTGAACCACCCAGGCCTGTCGAAGTACCCATGTTTGCTCCTGCCCCTGTCCCTGCCGAGGCACCCATGCCTTGCCCGTCCAACACACCCATGCCTGCTAGTACTGAACCACCCAGGCCTGTCGAAGTACCCATGTTTGCTCCTGCCCCTGTCCCTGCCGAGGCACCCATGCCTTGCCCGTCCAACGCACCCCTGCCTGCTAGTACCGAACCACCCAGGCCTGTCGAAGTACCCATGTTTGCTCCTGCCCCTGTTTCTGTCGAAGCACCCAGGCCAACTTTGAACCCTGCTCCTGCTGAACTATCCAGGTCAACTCTGAACCATGCTCCTGCTGAACCACCCAGGCCAACTCTGAACCCAGCCACCAATTCTGCAGTTGTTACACCAATGCACCAGCCGTATACCTGCCCCCACTGTTGGCATGATTTCACCACAGTGGGCAGCTTGAGGATCCACTGTGTAAGCTGCAACATGTCCTCAAAAGACATTGACCTAGACACTTTCAATTGGTCCAAGAAGGTGATCAAATCAAAAGACTATAGTGATATCAGTTCACCGGAGCGAGAAAGCGAAGATTTAGCTCCTTCCAGACCTCGCTTTAACCTCAGCCTGGCAAGGAGAAAATTAAAAATGTCACTAAAAAAACAGGTGAAGAAGGTAAAGGAGGTGATCCAGGTTGACAGTGACTCAGATTAAGTAACTTATCTGTGTTGCTGTCCATGTGTTTTTAAAATCAAACATATGAAATCTTATAAGTTTTATGGTCCATATTCTTTGCATTATGATAGTTGACAAAGTACAACGCGAAACAAATCTTGAGTGAATATTACTTTATTGTGCCATTAAAAACAGGTATTCATCATTCTGTTTTCCTACCTATATAGAATGTGCAAAAAGGATAGAAAAATGCCATAAGGAAATCTATATGTTGATTTGCATATATCCTAATTCTATAAGAGTCAAAGTAACTTATTTCCAATATCTCATTATACATATTCTGGTCTTCCTCCTCAACCCTTAGAGACAAAGGTAATGTTTGCACAGGCAGATTACTTCTATAGATTGTCTGTTTTTGCCCTTTATCATTTTTCAATTCAATCATAAAATGTAGTCTCTGGATACCTAGAGACAGCATTCTAAATCCCCATGTTCAGATTTCAACATCTCATCACGGAAAACTACCTGGGGCATCAAGTTGTAGCTCCCAAAATGAAATTCCCATGTATAACTCATCTCAAATATCTTACGATCATCTAGACGTATTTCAAAGTCATACCAATATCTTCATATTTAGCAAATGATCCAATAGTGAAAGACTCCTCATCGTCTGTAAGAAGTCTCATACTAGTTCTCACCTCATCCCAAGAGGCCATATTGATGGATTGTGTATTCTCTTATACCGACAGCCACAAGTCAACTTTTACCCTTACAGTATTTCAACTTTAAGGTCTATGATGAGATTGATTATTATGATATAAAGTCTCATTGAAGCAAAAATGCAACAGAAACAAATTCCTCTTCAAGTTCACATCTTTAATATATCAAACACAGTCTACATGTGACACCCTTAACTTACACCAAGAGACTAATAATCTAGATAACTAATAAAATGAATTCATATCTAAGGCTTCTAATACATCAGTCAGTGTATTCAAATTTGCCTGTTCAACATGCCTCTGACACCATTTAATGAGCATATGTGCAGCTTTGCAATAATTACTACCCTGTTCATTCTGAGAGATTTCCTCTATTTGCCAGTATGTAAAACCAAGTAATGCTGCAACCAGTTTCCATGCAGGTGCAAAATATCTGGCAAGATTCATACAGTCAATTCTTTCAAGTATTTTCCAAGGGTATCTGCAACCGGTTGGCACACACTCCAATGGGCCAAATATTCCTCCTCTCCTCGCACATGGATGTTCCAGCCCTGTAATGATACATGAGTCCTGATAGGAATTATAACCAGTGTCTTATTTCTGATACAGAGCATAATTATGTGTGTTAAAACTATAGCAAATAGCTTTTAACCACAACAACTAATGAAATGGGTTTATACGTAGGTCATCTAGTACATTTGTCAGTGTATTAAAATTTGCCTGATCACCATTACGTTTACACCATTTGATAAGCATCAGTCCAGCACTGACATGACAACCATCCCCTGACAGTGCCACTACATCATGATATGTGAATCCAAGCAAAGCTGCAACCATTTCCCATGCTGGTGCAAAATGTCCAGCAAGTTTCATACAGTCACGTTCTTCAAGTTTCTTCCATGGATATCTGTGAGAGATAGGTACATATTCAAAGGTGCCATTGACTTCATTGCCATCTGTCGATGCATCCCTCTGCACATCCCTCATGGATGATCTGCCTCCTGCCCTGTAATGATTAGCAAAACCTAATATCACTTAGTGAGTTCATGCTATGTTTTATATGTCATATCTCCAATTTCACTGATATAATGGGGATATTTTAATAGAAATTTATAAATAAATCCATTCAATATTTACACAAATATTACAATTTTACAATAAATCTAAAGAACCAAAGGTCATAACATACCAAGTAGACGCTGAATGTCATGCTCCATGGGTAAACGTCCTCGGACAGAACACATAGCACACTGTGGAGATGCATGATCAGGCCTGTCGCAGATAAAGACATGGTTCCTGAAACTAGGGTCATAATCATCTAGGTGTTTCTCCAAGAAGATTCTCAGCTTCCTGAATTGATGGTATCCCATCTTGAAGCCCTCTCTTCCAGCTATGAGTAAAGCCTCTGGGTCTCTGGGCCTCTGGGTCTCCCTCACTCTGTCTCAAACAAAAACAGTGTCTGAAATTTACCGAGCACTCTTGATGTTCGATGGTCAGGAACCAGTTATGCCCTAAATGCTCACAGTGACCTAGAAAACTATCTGAATCCGATAGCTTTAAGCATCTCTCTATTTCTGCTGCATTCGACTTTAGCATGTGTATGGCATCCAAGTCCAGATCCATACTGTAGCAAGAACCAGCCCTCTGTTGCTTATTGATTGCATTCACATTCCAAAGGCTGTGGACTGTGACTACCAGAGAAGGGTCGGTTGATGTACAATCCTCCACCAACGGAATAGAATATCTTGCTGGGTCCCACTTCCTGTGTGTTCTGCTCATTAGACAGGCCAGAGCTTTTTCGCCAGTCACTGGAACACAAATAGGTTGTTCCCCTCCTGACAGGATTGGAGAGACTGAAATCCTTACTCCCATCTAGGTAGCATACTCTATTCGGTTTGCTGTTGTCACCCTGGCTTCCTTTACTCAAAGTAAAAGGTAATGTATCCAATCCACCAGGCTGGGGTGTGTGGGGAAGAGTTGCATTATCATCTGCATCGGTCAACTTGGGGATCTGCAAGGTGAGATTGGTGCGCTTGGCAACCTTAGACACAGCTTTCTTGAGGACAGGAATAGGCATGGACCTCTTTCGGGATGGAGTAGTAAAGTCCTCCTCCTTTCTGACACTCGCATCCTTGTCTCCACTGACAGTGCCGTCTACAGTACTCTCACCCTCCTCCTCATCTGACTTGAACAAATAAAATAATACATTGTAGCACCAAGTCTTGTCAAAAAGCAAAAAGAATGCAAAGGTCACAAGTTCAAGAATCCACAGCATCCAGTTCCACATGTAAAACTTGTAAGCAATTATTACACATAATTTGAAATACTTACTGATTCACCAAATAAAGGTATAGGTTGTGATTCAGGAAAATCAGGAATGTTCCTCATCTCTTCCATTTTCTCTGGTGCATACACAGGAGACAACTGACTTTGATCCATTGCCAATGTGTAATTCGTAACTCCACAGTGGCAGTGTCACCAATGATGTATCCCATTGAAGTGCAGGCATATCTAAAGGCCTGTTCAAACACAGGGTCATAGGGGAATTACATTCGACCAATCAGGTTTCAGCACCTGGTATTGCATCATCCTCCCACCAGTAAACACCCTTCAATTAAAACCAATGACCTACATATTCAAAAAGTCACATGAGCACTGTCAGCCAATGAGCTATCAGCATTATATTCAAATCCCCCACTATCATTCAAAAGGCATGCGTGCGAACCACCTTTCCCTCCAAAACTCAACGGTCTGGAACAGAACAATAGAGGTAGGTCAACAGGTGCAGTCTGCACCGGCCACCTGCCCCCCATCTCTTAACAAAGCTACACTCAACACTCACACTACCCAAAACAACTTTATGATTCTCATCAAACTATTCTTATTACTATTTCAACTTTTATCACATATTCTGAATTCCTCACTCCTCTGCTACACATACACTGCAAAAAAGGTGTTTAAAAATACACACCAAATTTTCTCAACACCAACATTTAAACACCTAAACACATGAAGTGTTTAGGTGTTTAGCTTTAAACACTTGTCTAAACACTGAAGTTTTAAGTGTTTAGCATTTAAACACTTGGTTAAACACTTCATGGTTAAACACGTTTAAAATAGAACTCGTTTAGCACTAAAATAGTGTTTAGAAAAGTGGGACAAATAAATGTTTAAACAAGTGTTTAATTTCTAAACACTAGTGTTTAATTCCTAAACACTGTTTTTACAGTGTACATATAAATATATTTACCATATTCAACCTCATTCACCCATAATTTTTCTTTTAACCAAATTATCTCCTGCACACCCACACCTTACTACTCGCGCTGACCAGACACTTAGACTCCAGGCGTACTACTGTTAATAAACGCCATCTTCATTCAACTGGACATCACAAGACTCACTTATTCATTCAAAGTAGCCATTAAGAGCCTACGTTATCAGTAAAATTTATCAACAAATAAATTTTATCACCCAACTCCTGCCTCTCAGTTCTTGTCTCCAGGGATTTACGCTCTAGTGAAGACAGAATAAAGGTGTGGAAATAGGCCAGGGCTGCGTGTGGGGTGGTGTGTAAATAAGGACACATAACTAGACAAATGCAAGCTTCCATGTCCACTGACAGGTACACAGATCACGCCTAAAGAGATAACACAAATACGTAAGTAGCATATATATATATATATATATATATATATATATATATATATATATATATATATATATCTTTACACAAATATCAAATGATGTTACTTAATTCTTTGATGTTTCATTTTAATCAGAACAGGATCTTAAATCCAATCTACATAAGGATTTTATTGTACGGAATACACTTGAGTGATATCACAGTAATGTTAACGCACTTACATAATGGACTGTACTAGTATCCATTGCATCTGGTTGTGGTACAGTAAAATCTGCCTACAACAAGCAGAGATAATCATAGTGAGAGCTGTTATAGGTAAGGATATGATACTATAAAACAGTACTAAAATGATCAAAGTCAAGCCGCAGCTGCACAAACATCTGCTTCAACACAGGATGCATCTGATATGCAGGGTGGGCCTTATATGCAAGGTGTTATGGTAGATGCCATGTATAGTTCTATATCTGGTTTCACAGCTAAGGATCAACTGTATTATCAAATTCAAATAGTGGACTAGGGGGCATCCATTAATTATATTTGCATATTTTAGACTTACCCCCCCCCCCCGTTGCTCTATGTACGCATTTGAACTACCCCCTCCTCCTATGTCATTTAGTAGACTTCATTTAGCATATGGATTTTGGGAAAACAACCTTTCACACAGATTATGTACAGAGATGCCTTTTGAAATTGGTGAAAAACTATACATTTTACATGGAGAGTTTTCTGTTAACATAGACCTTGGTCAAAATTTAATTACATTTCCCACTAGGCGAAAAGAGCTTAACATAGTATCATTTAAACATTGACATGTATCTGTAGCAGTAATGTAGCGTACATAATAATACACAGTGTTGCCAGGTTAATGAACTTCATTACAATGAAGATTTACATACAGGTACATAGATATGAACCCAGATCAGTCAGCAATTGCAATGCATATGTACAAACATGACAGGTGTGGAGAGTGGCTAAAAATTTAATAGTTTCACTTTACAGAATATTAAAGGCATCATGGCAAGCAAGTATTTGCTCGAAATCTCTGCAAGTCAGCAATACTTAAACCAGTCTCCTGACTTTAAGCAGCAACTACTAGAAAATGCAGAGCAGGCATTCAAGGTAAAAATGTTTCTAGGGGTTTCAAATATGTTTATTTATTGCCTTGTAATGCAGATGATTTTGAGACTGTCGGCAATTGAATTCAGCTCTCTAACCTAGTACATTGTATGCCAAAAGATATATGTCTTACATATGTCTTAGAACAATACCAAAATGCCAAGACTCTATTCATCATATTTCAGATCAAAAACTCATTTATGTACACTCCCACTGTATGTATTAACCATCAAGTATTATACAATTCCATTTAGATACATGGAGAGGGTCGTGTGGTAGCTAGTAAGTATTCACTATATCATCGTTTTGATGTAATGTTTGATGGGCAAAAACTATAGGTTATAATGTCTATTTGAAGGAAGTCATGCTTGATAAGTGTACAGTAACATCCAGCCTACCATTTGATAAAAATGATAGACATCGCAGTATAATGGGCTTGCAGTTATATGGTAATTACCTTTGCAGCCAAGAATCCATTTTACTCTATACTGATATGTTTGAATGGAAACATTCATTAGCTTGAAATTGAGTCAATTGAAGATGGACATATAGATTATAAAATCATATCATAGAACTCTGAACAAACCTCCATATATACTTATGCTGATACCTGGCCTCACTAATTGTTGATGGTAGGAATACTTTTTCAACAGTGAGGACAGATCTCACACTTTCCTTAACAGTCTGCAAATTTCAGAATAGCATTAACATTAATCAAGTGCTGAAAACAACTTGTTCATTCTTGTTTTCTTATTCCAGTTGTTGGCAGGCCAGATGCTGTTGACAGTATAACCACTTGTGTAGAGGCTGGGAACACACCTGGAAGAGTGCATACTAAATGTATCCCAGTCGCCCCATATGAAAGTCATGGTAAAAACTCACTTGGGGTAGAAGACAGTGAAATTGGGGAGAAAAGGGAACCTGCACCCTTTGATAAAGAGAAGGAGACATACTGGCTACAATTTGATGTCACATATGGAGGTAAGTTCCTTTACCTCTTAAACATGAACTATTTAAAAGCATTGTTACTAGTCACCAGGAAGAGATTGTGGCTTACATGATTCAGGGATAAGATATCCTGTTGGGATATTGACGTATGAGAGGAATTACATAGGTTGTTGACAATATTTGTAGCTCTCATAAGAGAATATTGATCTACTGCTGTATCATCTTTATATTTGAAGGATCTGATGCATGTATACCCAGTTAACAAATGCATGTTGTTTTACATCAAAACGGGTTTTAACAATGTAGTATAACATTTTTCTGTTGACTGGGATTAATATCCCTTTTTAATCAATGTGCCACATAGTCATATGCAAATAGACTATGCTCTTTTGTTATCATATGACTGTAACCCTAAGCCTGGCAAATTACTCAGCACTGCTGCATTCTGGCAGCCCCTGACCCTACCAGATATGTGCACTCCTAAAGGATTAACCTTCTGCACCAATTAATGCATTGGTTGATCATAATAGCCATTTTACATAAAAAAAAAAACTTTCAGCAATGTAGTATAACATTTTTTGTTGATTGGGATAAATATCCCTTTCAAATCAATGTGATGAATTCATCAAGTACCACAGTCATGTGCAAATAGACTATGCTCCTAATCATATGACTACATGTATAACCCTAACCCCGGCAACTTACTCAGCAGGGCCACATTCTCGCAGCCCCTGACCTTAGCAGATATGTGCACTCCTTAAGGATTAACATTCTGCACCAATTAATGCATTGGTCGCTGCTGTTGGCCATTTGACCATCAACCTCAAGGCATTAGTGTAATGAATGTTCTTGTAGGACTTACCTTGGAGGAGTTCCGTAAGGCCGGACATGATGAGAATGTGGTGGCCATGAGACTGATATATGGCGGACAAGTGCCCATCTCAATGTATAAAGCTGTCTTCCAGAGACAGGTTTGTGGAACTTTCATCTGCTGTCTAGGGAAATAATTGGTACTATTTTAGTGGAGGGCTGACTAATTGATTCAGATGGGGTGATTATTATTAGATGGGGTGATTATTATCAGAAAAGAAATGATATCTCTGGCTGGTTGCGGGAAATCATAGTTAGACCTGATGTTATATTACAGAAGATCATTGCCAGTAGGACCAGGATAAATTATATTTACAGTTTAAATAAGCCAAGACATGGCATTAACAGATAAGCTTTAAAATGAATAGCCTATTTAATATGAGTAACGAGAGGAGTTTGGTAGGCTAAACGGTGAGATTTGGAGCATAACCTTCTGAGGCTAAGTTGTAATCTCATGCACATTAATTAGTTGTAATAAACATTTGGCCAAATAATATATGGTGCGCATCCTTTCACACTACCTGAGGTCATGTGAAAGACATGGTTCTTTCACTGACCTATCGCATGCGAAAAATATCACCTCCCAGCCAGCCAACTGGTCGTATTCACGTAATTACATAGTATTTGATGTAATGATTATGTCTTTATCTGGTACAATCACACCATCACATGCTCTCATCAATGTGCTATTATATTAGAGATATTCGAAAGATGTGTGCCATTTGGCATCAATAATAGATCTTGTAATCATTATTCTGCAATGTAATATAATGAGTGATGTGTATGAGACATCTTAATTTGCTAAAACTTGAGATATTACAGACTTCTCTCTATTTTCTGTCTCTTTGTGTATGTACAATTAATGTACTACCATAAATTCTCTCGTATAAGCCGAACCTTCGTCTAAGCCACACCCTGAGTTACAGGGTAAGCTGTAGGCCACATCTAAGGGCTGAAACTTGTAGTTTTAGTACTATTCTATAGGATTAAATACCCACCATAAGCTGCACCCCCCCCCCCCTTTGGGCTTATCCTACAAGGCACGTTTTGATTTGGGTTATAGTACTAGCCGCAGGTTATACAAGAGAATTTACGGTACTCATTAAGTTGTAATAGCGTCCTTTAACTCACCTGTCCTTTTTTTTCTCATGCAGGCACACCTGTTTTTGCAGATGCCAGGTGTTGAGGTTGATAAGTTGCCCTACCAGCTACCTCTGTTTAAGGCTATGGGGGCCCATATCAATACCACAGTTAGAAGGGTGACACTTCTCTGATTGGTAAATCTAGGCCGCTGACCATGTTTTCTTCCTCTTTGTTTAAAAAATGTGAGAAAAGGTGATAGCTGGTATCACCAAACATTAAACATTGCATTCTAACTGTAACTTAGTGAGTCTTCTCTCATTTTTTTTATGTCCTATAAAATAGGCATTTATTGTAACTGCACATGGCGATTTTCTGTTACAATATGAAGACAGGATATACAAGATTGGGTACATTTGTTTCCTGGAATAGATATAAAAACAGTTTCACAAAAAGCATATTGGCATCATGTTGGTATGTCGGTAATTCCAGTAAATTACTATATAGCATATCCAATGGTGGTCACAAATCATAGAAAGTGTGCATATGGGGCCTTACATGTCATTCGCCCAGACATGTGCCCAGAAAAAGAATTCTTATAAGTATGCTTCTTTTACAATAACAAGGACACGTCTGACATAAATGATAATGTGATTTTCTTAATCTCCAGGTCAAAGTAGTCTGGACCTGAGATTTTCACGGAGGTATGAAGATTGTTTCTGTAGGAAATTAAGCCCTCAACATGGCTTGTAACTCAAATGTCATTCTCCCAGACACAATTTCGCCCAGACAATTTTGGTCATTTTGGGCCCATTTTACCCCCCTGGAGCCCAAAATATACATATGGGGACCCATATGTAACATGAAGATCTCATCCAGCCTGACACTTTGAGCCAAAGAAATAGAGAGGGAAACTAAAATTTGAAGAATAGGGGCTAGAATACCTCCAAATTCGTCATACGCAAACCTTCTATGATTTTTGACCATGTGTTTCTATGGGTTTACAAAGGTTGTGTTTGTGTATGATTTCAAGAAATCTCTAGTACAATATAATTCTAATTCTAATTAAAACATGGCAGCCAAAAGTTTTTGGGTGTTAACTTGCAAGCAGAAGGTTGGATCTGGTAGGTTGCTGGTGCAAGACCTGATCACCACCAGAGGAAAAAATAATGATAATGCTGAGAGTATCTGATGGAATGCACAGATAAATGTGTTCAGATGCACATTTTATTGTAACAGTTTTCATTAGCTATGTAGAGGTATATAGTAATAGCTGGTGCCGTCTGGCATGGTGGGTGAGACCTGTCACCTGGTGTTCCTAAAGTTCCAGATAGGTGGCAGCACCTATCCGGGTCCGTGGGACACCTGGCGACAACCGGGAGCATCCCTATAAAAGGCTCTGCGCTCACCTACTACGTCAGAGGCCATGTAGGCCTCCGTACACGCTACATGTTACAACATGTTTCCCTAACTATTGATCCTAGGGTAAACGAAAGGTGTACGTAATAAACTGTTGGCATACACTCGGAATACCGTCTTCGTCTTTTTTTGTGAATAACGGGACTCGAACCTAGCTGGTAAGAAACCCAAACCACTACAGCTATATTTCATTGTAACAGTGGTAGTAATTAATGATCGCACTCTGTATGACTGAAATGCCTAAAATGGCTTGATATCCTAATCCACACATGTAATCATTCCCTACATCAATGCCAGCTATCATTTGGTTACTTGAAAGTGTAGATGTACACAGTTCATTTGATGGAGGAATCTAAATTACTGTAGGGTGGTTGTATGAGGAGGTGGGAGGGTTGGCTAATTGCTGTCCCAGCTGCTCCAACCTTTGCACTGCATAAGATCAGTCTTGGGGATATTGTTTCTCGTCTTTGGAATTCGGAAAACAGCTGAATGGTTTAATCAATTAATATCAAGAAAAGAAATGAAATGTCATATCTACCGTAAAACTCCTTATAATTAGGCCACAGCACATGGACCAGTTCAGGCCCTTGGTGCGTCTTATAGGATGCTGCTGAACCCAGGGTGCGGCTTTTATGAGTCGGACAGTGGATCCTGTGTCTAAGAATAGAGAGGAAATAATGTTTCCTCACCGAAGAGAGACATATAAGCGGCAAGTAACGATCGTTATTCGGACAGTGAGGGTGGGGCACGGGACTACATCATGCAGGTGGGACACGGGACATAGAGGAGGGTGGGACACAGGACATAGAGGGAGGGTGGGACACTGGACATATAGGAAGGAGGGTGGGACACAGGAAATAGAGGAATATGGGACACAGGACATAGAGGGAGGGTGGGACACAGGACATAGAGGGATGGTGGTATACAGGAGTTCTTGTTTATATGATTACCTCCCCCCACCCTCTCAGCTAGCCACCCACCATGACTGACAGCATCTCTGTACACAGTGACATGAAGTTAACATATTGCTGCAACTATTCATGATGCTACTTAGGTACTAAGGTGTAAAATTCAAAAGATTAGTACCGTAAAACCCCGCATATAAGCCGCGGCTTTTAGGTCTAAAAAGGGTTGCATTTCTGGTTGCCCAACCTAATTTGAGAAACCGACTCTACCCAGACATTCCTTCTCATATTTGAACTTTTTTTCTTTCTTTTTTTTCTTTCTTTTTCAGAATCCAGTCCACACACGATTTAATAGGTCCAACTTACAATGAGCATCAAAATTTGAATACGGTCAACTAAAGGGAAATGGAAGTCAAAGGTGGTTGAAAGCCATTTAGCAATGTAAAGTAACAGCAGTGTCTGAGCAATGGTACAAACTACATGTACTACATTGTAGATTGCTTCCAGAATAACAGCTAAATAGCATTCATGGGTGATCGTTACTCACCACATTTCTTTTTTTCTAGAAATGAGTTTAGGCTCCAATTCTACAATAGTCTCTATACCTTACTGAATACATGTACAAGGGTCAGATATTATCATTTGCTGACATCTGTTCTCACCCAGGAATTGGTTTACAATAAGAGAGCACTTGTATGAAAATAAACCCATATATTGGTTTTTGTCATCAAAACTCTTCATCTTTCAAGAAAAGGGTAATTTTTAACGTGGTGTCTGTGGAAGAGGGGGTGGTTTGAAAAGCCCTACTAAACTTGGATATGGAATAGTGGGGATCAGGGGTAAAGTATATATCGTCCATCTGACTGCTTTCCCTATAGTTATTTGCTTACCAAGCACCATTCCTGAACTTGCCAGGTAATCATTTCTGCAACACTACAAATATCCTATTCCCAGTAAGGATTAGATCGGCCATAGAGTTTGTAAAGAGGCTTACAACACAATTTTGTGAGGGTCCATTTGTAGTGTTGGCAGTCTGGTTGAGCAATATTATGGCAGGCTCACACAGCTTGTCTGTGTTACCGAGCACCATTCGTGAGCTAACACATGGTTAAGGAGTGATCATTCTTTAACAACAGGGGGCGGGGCTGGTGGATTTGAGGGGGGAGCAGTGTCCTGTTTTCCACCCTCCTGTGTAGTTTTTTCTTTTTTTTAAAAATCTCTTTATTGCCAATAAAGTATATTACCGGTACAAATCAATGTAATCGTCTTGGGTAATTAGTCTAGAATAAGTCAATTCATATGATAAATGTTGGTATTCCTTATCGGTGGTACACCATTACACATATTTAGTACATTTGATTCAATAGGTATCCATGTATATATACTATCAAAACATAAGGCGGAAGCCTTATCAGGTCTTCCGCTTTTAATTCATGGGATATCAAACATAGATCTGAGGGATTGGGGAATACAGAGAAAAACAGTGAGAGTTTAGACTAAACACTTATTAATTGTATAATTATCCATGTGGCAAAAAGAAGGCTATGGACCTCATCCCCACTATGTTAGTGTTATGGGTTGATCCTTCTGGTCCTAGCTGTTTAAACATTTTAATAAGATAAGAAACTTGACACCAAAAAAATATGTTTGAGTTTATCAGGATATGAAAAGAGGACAGATAATATGTTTAAGAGGGTAGGTACATTAAATCAATACAGGTTGGCGGTAGGGTAGAAGGGATTTAAGATATTTTCTAGTATCATTTTTAAATATTTCTAAGGTTTCAGCGTTCCTTCTACCACATGTTAAAGCATTCCATGTTATGGCACCATGAAACTCCACACTTCTGATATAAGAAAGACAGTTTGGAGTAATTGTTTTACATAAGGGGGCATCATGTTGTCTGGTTTGTAATCTATTTACAATCATATAATCCAAAGATCTCGAGCGGCTATACATATAGTTTATAGTGTGAGCAAATCTTCTGTCTACTAATTTATTACAACCAGTAATATTGTGTATGTAATTTGTATTTGTAATATGAGGTACTTTCAGGCAAATTTTTAGGCATCTATTTTGGGCATATTGCAGTGGGTCCAGATATTTTGCATAGGTTGTTAAAAAGCAGATGTCAGCATAGTCCATGTAAGGAAGTATGGGAGTTTTATAGATCTTCACTGATAATTTTACATCTAGATACCTTCTACACAATTTATATGTTTTATAAGCAATAGTCTTATTTTGGTTTTTCAGGTGATATTTGTAAGAGAGAAGGGGGTCTAGGATCACACCAAAGTATTTGTAGTTCTGTGTATCACCCTCACCTTGTAGTCCTATATACTGTATGTCCTCTATCCCGCCCCTCCCTGTGTGTCCTGTGTCATGCCCTCCTGACATGTCCTGTGTCCTACCCTCCCAGTGTGTCCATTGTCCTACCCTTCCAGTGTGTCCTGTGTCCTGCCCTCCCGGTGTGTCCTGTGTCCTGCCCTCCTGCCATGTCCTGTGTCCTACCCTCCCACCGTGTCCTGTGTTCTACCCTCCCACCATGTCCTGTGTCCCATCATCCCATCCGACATCCTGGTGTCCTGTATCCCCCATATCTGTGTGTCCTGTGTCCCACCTAAAAAGATCGAAAAAAAACCCACAAAATTGCGATTCCACACAGCAGGGGTATATATGGCTCTGTATCATGAGTTTGATGCAACTTTTGGATCCATAGGGATCAGGAAGGGGTCAGACCTAAATCTCTAGTAGGCTTAAATCCTTCTGTATGAGTAAACTATATTTATTGATGGAAGACCATACAAGGTTGGTTTTTCTTAAATATGTGAACTCCCCCCATGGCACCTCTTCAGACATATGGTACCCCATTCTGTCCCGTTCCCAACCACTTTTATTTTGTCCTCATAGATAGTCTTTAATATCCAAACATTTTCTATACATTTTCTGTGGAAGATTATTTGGTCATGAACATACTTCATAGCTGTAACATCCTTTCCACTTATCTCATTAGGGATTTAAGACCCCAGCCTCCCTAAATTTGAATTTTCACCCCTTTTTTGCAAGAATTTATACTAAACTTAGAAATTTTGTACAAGGTAAACAAATAGGGCCAGAGTAATACTTTTGGTCCCAGGGGAACTGCAAAACCTTCCCCTTAAGTTGTTATCCTGGGTGAGAACCATATCCATAAAGATGTTTTCATAATTTTCAATATACTCAATCATGTCAAGTGGTTGGGAACGGGACAAAGGTGATTGGGAGCAGGATATGATCAGTATATACATATGTAGGTGAAATGACATGTAAGGCCCTATATGCACACTTTCTATGATTTGTGACCGAAGGTATAGTCTGGTAATTAACCAAGGGTAATTAACCTGTATAGAATGAGACTCGATCTAGTGTGTATAACAGAAGGGGTAACTATATAGCTTCATCTACAGAAATATTATTTGACGCTGTGTTAATCAGAGCGAGTTATTATATGTTACATTCTGTACTAGGTTGTAGTTAAGTACATGATGTGACTATGTTTACTGCACCTCTATATTGACCTGGCTGTTCATCTTTCACTTTCAGTATCTCAACATTTATGTAATGGTTATCTAGCCTTAACTTAGAAAAGGGAATTCATAAAAACAAACAAGCAAATTTCAAACACTTCACAACACAGACATCTTCCCCAGAATTTAGTTTCCCCCATGAGAATTTAGTTTCCCGCATGGCACCTCTTCAGACATATGGTACCCCATTCTGTCCCGTTCCCAACCACTTTTATTTTGTCCTCATAGATAGTCTTTAATATCCAAACCTTCTATACATTTTCTGTGGAAGATTATTTGGTCATGAACATACTTCATAGCTGTAACATCCTTTCCACTTATCTCATTAGGGATTTAAGACCCCAGCCTCCCTAAATTTGAATTTTCACCCCTTTTTTGCAAGAATTTATACTAAACTTAGAAATTTTGTACAAGGTAAACAAATAGGGCCAGAGTAATACTTTTGGTCCCAGGGGTACTGCAAAACCTTCCCCTTAAATTGTTATCCTGGGTGAGAACCATGTCAAGTGGTTGGGAACGGTACAAAGGTGATTGGGAGCAGGATATGATCAGTATATACATGTATGTATATGTAGGTGAAATTCTAAAGGATACATAGTAAGAAATTTGTCATGAGTTAGTATGAAGGAAGGGAAAGGATATGGCCAGTGGTAAGTGATTTTCATGTGTGGTAGAACTGTACAAATTCACATTTAAAATATGGTTGGGAACGGGACAAGAAGTGGTTGGGAACAGGACATTATCATTATAATGACTGGGGTCTATTCATCATATTGATGTAATTCCATGTGCTGAGCTAAAGGAGGGACGGGGCCAGAGGAACAGGTGCTTGTGAGTGAGGTTCATGAATGACAAAAACCGAGTAATGTTACTTTTCTTTAAAGAAGTGGTTGGGAACAGGACATAAGTGGTTGGGAATGGGACACGAGTAATGGGGAACAAAATATAATCATTACAGTGACTAGGAGTAATTCAATAAATTGACATAATTCTATGCAATCAGTGGATGGGGGGACAGTAGCCACGGGATTGGTGCTGGTGATTGAGCTGTACAACTGAATGTCACTTTCAAGAATAAAGTGGTTGGGAACGGGACACAGAAAGTGGTTCGGAATGAGATGCTATCATTACAGTGACTGTGATTTACTTCATTATACTGAGACAATACTATGTCATGAGTGAATGGGACGACCGAGGTGAAGGGATAGGTAATTGTGATTGAGTCTCACAAGAACTATGATTGAATAATGTTACATTTGAAAAAAAAATGGTTGGGAACAGGACACAAGTGGTTGGGAACAGGACATTATCATTACAATGACTGGCATTTTCTTTATTTTTATGTTATGAGTGGATGGGAGAACAAAGGGGAGGGAATATGGGCCTTAGAGTGAGTTTCATGCATTGTAGTACTGAACAATGGTGTGTTATAAGAAGTGTTTTGGAACAGGACAAAAGTGGTTGGGACCAGGACACATGTGGTGACTGATGAAGGGTTGCAGAGAAATGAATGACCAGAAAAGCTCTATATTAAATTTTCTTTTAGGGCTCAAATAGGGCTAAATTGTGCATATTATGCAGACAGTTAAATATGAAAACTATGGAGATACTACTATCTTAATTTTTTGTGGTTGGGAACAGGACATAAGCACCATGGTAAGTTTGGAAGATCCTGAGAATGGGTAAATAAGGAGACAGAGGCTAGGAAAGATTGGACATTGCTTCAGAGACATATGGATTTCACTTATAGTACAACTATTGTAGCTTCAGGAAAATCATTATTAGAAATATGGTGGGAAGCATTCATTTTTAAAGACTCTTTTAAAAAGTGGTTGGGAATGGGACTTTGCTATTTTCTCATATATACCTATACCATGTCGACCAGATTGCTTAGTAAAATATGCCCATAGGTTAAAATGATAGCCAATGGTATACACATAAAGATGAACACGAAAACACTTACATATAGTGGATTAGCATTTGTTTTCTATATCACTGAAAAGAGGAATATGATGAAAAACATGGAATTTGAGACATGTATTGCCCCCTTTTAACAAAAGAATAACGAAGCAATAGGGTAAATCATACATTTTCTGAAAGGGCACAACTAACACGACCTCCTGGGCCAATAAAAACCTAGGATATTAAAATTTATCATGATTTGGAGTAGTCCAAATGTAAAAGTGGTTGGGAACGGGACAAACTCAAAAGTTGCATTGAACTCATGATACATAGCCATATTCCTATCACGTCCTGTGTCCTGCCGTCCCGGCATGTCCTGTGTCCTGCCCTCCTAGTCTGGTAGCCATGGGGCGGTAACCTCAACTATATGCAGGTCTATTAATCAAAGCTAAAAGGTAAATACAATGAGAACTGGGGATAGTAAGTTACTTGAGCAAGTCATGGCTTGCAAAAACATTGCTTCAAAGTGGTTAAAACACATTTGGCTGATAGTTCTAATGTGAGCCAGGATTTCAATGATATTTTTGCCAAAATTAGGGTCGTTAGACAGGAAATTAGGCCGAAAATCCAAGATGGAAGCCAGATATCTTATCAGAAATAGCAGGATTACATTCCCTGACCTCCAAAACATACTTTTTACCTTTTCATTTGTGTTTCTAAGTTAATTAGAACCAGAGATAGATAGATTTCAAGTTTTCAATAGCGTTTTGGCGGCCTTCTTGAATATCTCAAATTTCTCAAGGGTGAGAGCTCCACATCCACCTGGATATTTTCACCTAGACCCTATAGATGAACAATCAGCAGAGAAAAAAACTATATCGAAGAAGTTGAGGTTAGGCTAAAATATGGCCTTCCACTACCAGACTATCCAGGAGGGTCCAGTGTCCTAGCCCCCCGCAAGGAGGGTCCTGTGTCCTGCCACCCCAGCAGGGTCCTGTGTCCTGCCCCCCCCCAGGAGGGTCCTGTGTCCTGCCCCCCCCCCAGGAGGGTCCTGTGTCCTGCCCCCCAGGAGGGTCCTGTGTCCCACCTTCACCGACGGTGAGGCCGTCCGGATATCACTTCCCCATAGAAGCCCCCTTTTTTCTGTACTAGACTCTTGTTTACTCTCAGATTCAATTTACCTGGGTGGCTATTTGTCACTTTTTGTGGGGTCAAAGTAAATTTTTATCAATGACCTATCTGCCTCGCTAAACCTTTAAAGATAAGGAGTTCTTTACATAGCAACCATCAAAAATGTTAACTTTGGCATGAGTGTTGCCTGGTGACTCAGTCAGTTATGTTAAGGTATATTGAGAAAGGGGGTTGACCTACATACTGACCACCCCTAAGAACAAAACTGTATTAGCTAGAGCAAGGCTGAACAAAGCCTCGACCTTCCAGGCCCTATATAGTCCAGTCAAAGTAAGGATTTACCTTGAACAAATTGCAAACCAGAATTTTTCTTCACCATGCATAAGAGATTCAAGTGGTGGAACTACCCCTAATTAGCATATATGCTTATTAGTACTACTCTTCGGCAACCCATCCATCTATAGGGAGTATTTAATTGCCCTCTTCTTGACATACATTGTGATACCAGCTCAATCTAAGAACTTGGGCCTAAAAACATTGAAAATAACAAAAGCAATATTTTGGCCATCCCCTGACCCCCTGTCTGGGGTCCAAAGTTGGCCATATATAGTGAAAGTAGAGCCTAGATTAGGACTCTTAGAATTCTCATGAAACCTCATCAACGGCCCATGGACATGGATCAGAAATATTCATATGACATCGAGAGAGACCATTAAAACCCATATTGTCATTATTATAAAGGTATGCCCTACCCTGGGGAGGGGGTCAGCTTTGCTTAAATTTGTATCGATGCATTAGCTACATTTCATTGTGATACCAGCTCAATCTAAGAACTTGGGCCTAAAAACATTGAAAATAACAAAAGCAATATTTTGGCCATCCCCTGACCCCCTGTTTGGGGTCCAAAGTTGGCCATATATAGTGAAAGTAGAGCCTAGATTAGGACTCTTAGAATTCTCATGAAACCTCATCAACGGCCCATGGACATGGATCAGAAATATTCATATGACATCGAGAGAGACCATTAAAACCCATATTGTCATTATTATAAAGGTATGCCCTACCCTGGGGAGGGGGTCAGCTTTGCTTAAATTTATATCGATGCATCAGGTACATTTCAGCCACTTGCTTATGTACAGTCCAGTGGTTGTAATGCACCAAATACATCAGAATGAGCTTAGACCAGGGTTCATTTATTTCCCAAAAGACCTGCTCTTCAATTTTTGCCCTCAACTGCCCTCAGGTACCATCCCAAACCCCAATATCTTAACCCCCTCTCATCAACTCCAAGGCAAACAGTTAAGACAGTCATATTATGATAATTATACTGTGAACACAATTTACCATCAGCAATGTGCCCTAACCAATTCAATTGGGTTATAACAGATTTAGAAGCCCCCCCCCCATTTTCCCACAAGGTCATATGTAGAAGTGAAGGTGCAGTGGTTAGGGGTCTCATGTTCCACTTACTTTCTTCTTTTTACTTACCCCATTTAGCACCACTTTCTGATAACACTGATAAATTTTAGTCCATTATATCAATTGTCCCTAGAAGTCAGGAGGATCATGATGCAGGAACAGAAAAGGAGGGGCAATATTCCATTGCAGATGATTTAATAGAGTAGTATCAGATTATATCCCCATATACATTATACCCTGGATGCATAGCCTAACAGGGGCGTAGGAAAAGGGGGGCCAGGGGGGCCTGCCCCCCCCCAATAATGAGGAGGTTCCATATATAAGCCTATATAAAAATATAGCAGCCCCCCCCCAAGCAAGACCCCTGGGCCCACACTGAATTCTCCCACCCAGAAAGCCCCCCCCCCCCCGGAAATGTCCCCTTCAGAACATAACTCATCCAGAATTTACCCCACCTCCAGTTAGTATAGGGAAAAGGGACAGGAAAAGGTTGAGGGATAGTTTTAGGGCTAGGTAGAGGGATAGGGTTAGGGATAGTCCTGAACAGGATTGGGTTTAGGGTTAAGGATGGTTAAAGATTTAGGGTTAGGGTTAGGGTTAGGGATGGTAAATAGTAAGGTTTGATATACATCAGTAAAGGGGCTTAACTCTTTCCAGCCAGCTCTCTCTTTGTTAAAAATACGGCAGATTAAGCCCCAGACCCAGTTTTATTGATTTATTGGATTGCAGTGATCACAATGAAATAGTCTTCATTCATGAAACGTGATTTAGAATGATTGATTTGAAATCTGCATGATACATGGTCACATTGATTGGAAATAATTATTGGTGTTACCTAGGATTATGCTATTGGAAATCCAAAATAGCTCTCACCATAGTGCATTAATGTACTAGCCGTATTCTACCTGGTAGTGCATTAATGCACTAGCCGGCTGGAAAGAGTTAAAGGGTCTGGGGTGGCCATAGCTAACTACAGCCTTTTGGAACTACATTAAGTAGAATAAAAGTATGATTGATTTAATTAAATTTTTGAGGAAAAATTCACAAACTTTAGGAGTGTCTTACATGCTATGCAGGGTGCCCTATACCCAAGGTATGAGGGTACTATGCATAGCTGTAGATAGAATTCCAGGGGGGATACATCCTAGAACCAATGTATTCATGCCCAATATACTTCAAAAGATATCCCCACTTCAGCATACATCCCATATATTGTGTTGCATTATGTATACAAGGCAGTGGTGGGAGGGGGGGTGACCCAGGGAAGAAAGGGGCAAAAATAAACAGCAGGCCTTCAGGATGATTATGTTAGGTAAAATCTGAGCTCATTCTAATGTGCTATAGCAGTACAACCACTGTACTGTAAATGAGCAAATGCCTAAAATATACCTCATTACATGAGGTAAATTTTACCGGTACCACGGACCTGAAAGACTGGATTCGAATCAGTATAGCATTGCAGTCTATCAACTGTGCCATGGGTCCCTGGTGGGAGAAATGGGAACTACTAATGGTAGGCCTTAACATGACCTACAGAAGATATTTTTTTTTGCCCCACTCAGCTATGTCACACCTCTCCCAAAGAAGGCCTTTCTTTCATATCCAGTGTTTCAGGTCCGTGCTGGTACTTTCAGCTAGGCTGACCCCCGCTACAGGGCAGGTCATACCCAAATATTCACAACATTATGACTTCTAGAGGTCTCTCTAGGTCTCAAATGAATATTTTTGACCACTTCCATGGATGAAAAATTGATTTACCCCCTTTCTACTGAAGGTATTCAAACTGTTACTTTGAATTAACATTTAGAGGCGGTACTATTAAGCATATGCTAATTAGGCATAATTCCACCATTTGAATTTCTTAGGACTTTTAGTATGTCATTATAGGGATA
Source organism: Acholoe squamosa (assembly GCA_949317995.1). Taxonomy (NCBI): domain Eukaryota; kingdom Metazoa; phylum Annelida; class Polychaeta; order Phyllodocida; family Polynoidae; genus Acholoe; species Acholoe squamosa. The sequence goes on from OX439038.1 coordinate 57,668,657, forward strand.
CAAAAGAAATGCATGGTGAAGAGAAATTTTGGTTTGCATTTTTTCAAGGTTAATGCCTATTATGAGCCAGATTGACTGTACCAATAGTGGGCCTGGAGGATTTCTTATTAAATCACTGCAATGCCTCCTCGAAAATGATCCAGGACCCTGGATCATTTTCACATAACCCTTACAGACCGCCATGGGGTTAATACTAATCAGATTAAGATAATTCTAACACCAGAGGACTCAAGTATGGGCCTAATGTCAAGGGCTTTCCTACAATACCAAATTTGTTATGGTGCATTAGGTATGTACTTATTTATAGGTCTTATTGCAGAAAATAATGGGTTGAAATAGGCCTAGAATACATGGCCATCTCTGGCCATGGAAATATAGGGAAAATACAGAAAATTCATTAAATTCATGAAAATATTGTTAAGATTCCAAAAATATTGATGAAATAATATTTTTCATGTGTTTTTCTCCGGGGAATCCAATTATGATACATATTCATTCAATTTCCATCAGTATGAACCTGTTTGTAATGAGAAAATATCCTTTGATATCACACACAAGTCATGAAATATCCATTAACTGCTTATTCTATTACACAACAACCACTAAAAATGTTTAACTTACCTGATATCAAAGGCCAAAGTCTTTGTGCGGGAGAGAGAAGCAAGCGCCACTGTCACCATTGTTGTGGCTCGATGAATGGTGATGAAACACATATGATTCTGAAGATTTCGGATGATGACAGCTAAAATTATTGAGATCCATTGTAAATATGTATCCAATAGATGTTGTTAGTGTCCCTATCTAAAGTCTCCATTGCTTAGATTCATGGTAAAATCCAAATTTCCAACAGTAAATACAGCCCGGCTTCCAATAGCCATGCGAGTCGCCTTGCTCGGTGTGCGGGTGCTGGGAGCCATTATTTTTTAACTTAGATTTCAAGCATGCATAGTTCAACCCAGTGTCTCCATTCGCATTGCAGACTGAATATATCTAGAAGGAAATTACTTTTAAGGTGTTTCTCTATCATTATCAAACCTTTACATAGCTTAGTTCTGTCAGTTTCACTTAGAATAGATATGAACAGCGAGTGCGGCAAACAACGACAAATCTATTTTGATAAAAATACATGCTCCCTGTCAACATCAAAATGAGGCCCGCTGCAGGAAGACGCTGCTTCATGGAGCACTATGGCGAAGGAGACTCGTATGCCGGGCTGTATTTACTGCTGGGAAATTGGATTTTACCCTGAAAATAAGTAATGGAGACTTTAAATATGGAGACTTATATCATCTATGGGATCTCTACTATTATGGATATTAACCATGTGAGCTGTCATGGTCCCAAATCTTTACAATCATATGCGTTTCATCACCATTCATTGACCTGGGCTGAGTGGCTTCAAGTATTAACCCTATCTGCACCATCGCTAGCTTGGTCTAGAGGTAAGACTCTCGCTTTTCAATATGGCAGTCTGGGTTTGATTCCCGGCTGGGGTAGAACGGTTTTAAATATGTTCCCCCACATGTAAGGTGTGCCTGATATCCTTGGATAACAGGCACTGGGTGCCTGATATCCATGGATATCAGCAAACCTTACTGAGGTCATGATGCATGCATCATGGCATGCAATATTGACAGGTATCAGACCGGGAATATTCACAAATAGAACCCAAATTCATAAAGGTCATGTAATAAGCACTCATAACAGCCAGTATGATGGATACTAGTGCAGTGAGATCTCTTTAATCTGCAATCCAATAGTCCTCCACACTCAGATCCGCCAGGTTCCCCCTGGGGCCCAATCTTATACAGTTCATTTGAATTATCACTCAATAATCCACTAATCTCAGATCCGACCAATAATTTTCAGTAATTTGGCATGGCGGATTAAAGAGAATTCACTGTACCAGTTGAACACGCCCTGAAAGATCTGCAGTGAACGAATTTTTTCATTGGTTGTTAATCTATCTCGCTACGTCCATGTACTAGTAGGTAGCAGTCCTCCCATTATAGCAGATAGACCACATATATATGGTCATTTAAGGGGCTGTGGAGTTCTTTGACTCAAAGACTTTGTGGTTTTAGGGCTCTAGATGGGTTTAGTCAGAGAAACACATTTTTGTGTATGATATGACACTGAAGTGCTAGATTTATATTTATTGCAAGTTGAATACGACAGCCCCATAGGTTTAACCAAGAACCTCTGTATCACACACCCCAATGTGATAACCCTTCCCCGTATCACACTGCCAGGTAGATCATTGCAAATGGTCACATAACTAATGATGAAATGATTACTTATGCCAAAAAAAATGAATTTTTGAACATTTCTGACAAAGATAACTTGAGATAGATACAAAGTAGCACTCGAATCGGCCCCCACTCAGTGAAGACCAATTCTCGTGCACCTTTGTCTATGTATCATACATCAATTATTTGTCCATCTATGATGTCTTTATCAGATACTGTTTAGGGGGATTTAAAAGCCATGGAAAGAAAATGGAAAAAAAACATTCCTTTTTTAAATAGAACATATTTTATTGATCTTATGATGGAAAATGAAACTTGAAGTCGTTTTCTATTTATAATCATCTCATAATCAAATGAAAAGGAACTAAAAAAGCAACGTTTTGTTCCATTTTCCTTCCATGGCTATCAAATCCTTGAAAAGAGGAATAAATCTGATAGAAGCAATAAATATGATCAAATTGATGTATGCTACATATATATGTATATCCAGCAGCTGTGCGGCAAGCTATACACAGAAATGTGTTTGTCTGAATGAACCTATATCTAGAGTAATTTTGTGGCCCAGAATTTTGTGGCCTAAAGACCTGATGTGAGACTTAAGGCCATGTTATTATATTAACTTGGATTACAGTTTTTCAGTCAACATTTTGGTCGGTCAGGGGCAAAAAAAAAAGTTCCAAAACTGAGTCAAAAAAGAAATCGGCCAGGGCCAAAAGAAAAAGGGTCGTAATATGTCACATTTTTGGACACCAAACTAACTTTTAAGACAACAAAAGTTACATTTTTGACAAGTTTATATCGGATAGGTGGATCAATAATGGATATTTGCTGGTCTCCAAGGGCTTTTTTTAATTCTTTTACGCCTGAATGCTGGGTCGGGCAGAGGCAAAAAAAAATCCGTACTCCAAGTTATTAGAATAAAACGGCCTAAGCTGACAAAAAAAGCAAAAGATCTTTTAAACATCTAAAGACCACGATCTATTATGCTCACCCCTCCGTCTAACTTTGTTGGGTAACACTGAATTGGAAGCAGGTAGTATTTCTTTTTTTGGTGTGGTCTTTAGTGAATTTCAACGTAATTTTACGTGCCCACAAGATGTGCTTTGACAGATGATCTATGGCATTCATAGGCGCACAGGAATCTATAAGCCACGCCCTACCATGTGTGTGGTACCACCAAATGCATTGCTTGTAGCACGTGTTTGGAGGATTCATCAGGTTTTATTTGAAACCTGAAAGTTTTGCTGTTCTTTGTTTTATTGTGTCTTTTTTTCATATGCATACCTTTAAGCCCATACCCAAATCCTATCGCAGAATTAAGGATTTCTAACACATACACATCCAGTTTCATAAAAGATCAAGGTTAGATTAAAAGTAGATCGACACTAAAATGGCTTAATCTGACTTACCTTGTGTAAATAGATGCCGGCCTACAGGTGTAGAGAAGGTGGTCTGTAACTAATGCGAGGCGAGATTGGCTGCTCAGGTCCTCGAGACGTTTTATCTCCCTAACTATCTGATTATATGACACCTCTCTAAACTACCTAATGACTTTGTATCCAGAATATATATATGATAATTGTTGATCAGTGGCGGGTGATGTGAGGAGAAGCTTCTTAGTAGGAGGTATTTATATATCAGCCTGTTGATCCGCTCACTGATCAGTGTTGTAGTGTTGAGCAGCACGCTATAGGTGTACAGTATCATTATGTGATATGTGCCTATGACAGAAGAGTTGCTGAGGTGTCAGACTCGGCTGTGGCATCATAATCTCCAGTCCATATTATTTGTATAATTTGCATTATGTTGATGGCAAAATCAACCACCACAACTTTAGGCCTAAAAAAATGAAGGGCCAACCCTGGATTTTTTTTTATTATTTTGGGATTTTTTTTTTTAATTCTTTGGGGGAATTTCTAGGCATTTTTCCCATAATTTTCTAAATCTTTCATCATTTTTTTTTGTGGAGTTTACCTAGGTCCTCATCCATTGGAATACAGTTCATAACAGTCATTCTCATCTACTGTTAAACCATAGAATCAAACATGTCTGCCCATACATTTCTATACAAAATGAATAATAAAAAAAATCCGACCTACCGACCCTAGACATTTGAGCCATGTAACTGGAAACGCACAATATTTTTTGGCCTTATCAAGGGCATGCTTGTGTATCAGTTTTTTTGTTTTTTGTTGTTTTTTTTTTTTCAAATCCGCCATGCCATTGGACCTATTTCATCTTACAGATGAGAAAAGGTTGAATTCAGGTTCAGTGAATTGCATAGGTACTTCATGTGCATACTAATGAACAAAATGATTATAACATATAATCTTTTATGATACCTCTGCTCTTGGGCAGGTCTGATATCAACGACGGTATACAGTGTTCTAATTTACGAATAGGAAAAGAACCCCTTTTAGAAAATCACTAACTTACTATGATTTGAGAACGTAGAACCTGAACTTTGAGGTCTTAATTCTGTAGTGATTTTTTTTGAGTGTGTGCACAAGGTGGTCCCTCATGTTTGGCAGAAACAAATGGAGAGAATGTTAGATATCATAAGGAGCGCTGTGAATGGCTTACCACGGGCAGCGAAAGATAGCGTGAATAGTGTCGCTCCCTATGTGTGTGTATAGGAACCATTCCAATTCAATGTCCGGTGCTGCTATCTAAAGGCTTGTACGTTAACCACTGATTCCATACCTTATAAATGGCCAAATGGTATGGTATGGGGACTGTGCTAGTCATCTCAAGTGCCCCTGTGACCACACTTTGGCCCAATCTAGTGCGTTGCATTACAACTGTGCCCTGCCTTTATACACATACCCTGATTCTTGGCAAAGTCTTTAGGATGTGGGTAGAGAAAGTGGGGCTCTAAACCTCTGGGCAAAAGAAAATGAGAGGAAAATTTCCTAAAGTCACAAAATCAGGAGGAAAATGTACCCAAAAAAAATTTAAAAAAATAATTAGGGATTTTTAACCCTTTGCCTACCGATAGTGCATTAATGCACTACCGTGAGTAGAGCAGATAGTGCAACAATGCACTACCATGGGGAGAACCGATAGTGCATTAATGCACTATTTATTATTTCCTTTTTCAAAAGTTGTTTTTTGGTTTGATGCTGAAATAACAATCATAATATGATTATTATTTCAGCATCAAACCCCAAAACAACGTTTGATATTATCAAGACCAATCTTTGAGGAGACATAAAAGATATCATTGGTCTTTATGTTCTATGTGTTTTTCCACAAGAAAACTTTGCTATGGTTTACCTATTTAAGAAAAATAAGACATTTGTAAACCAGGGGTCAGGGGACCACAATTTGACACTTAACTTATCTCTTATCTCCGATCTTCTCAAATCTACTCCCGTCTGACCACTAACTGCATAGGGATGTTGACATTTCATACTACGCTATGATTTAAGTATTGAATATCCGGGGATAGAACCCACTTAAAAAATCAGTGCCCAGGTGCTTATACAGGTCAATAACTCATGGATTATTGATTATATAAATATGTATTTCAGAGCACTAATACGGCTGATAGAGTGGCATAGCATGATAGAACACTACTAAATTTTGGAATTTTGGGAAACTTACCGTAGGGTACCGGAGGGAAGTTGAAGTAAAACTTCTTATTTTACCGAGGGAATACAGGGTATTGGAGGAACAGATGAGATACGACCGAAGCTGGTCACGTGACGACAGACTTGAAAACCTAAAATCTATGAGTAGAAAAACACACACAATTTTCTGGAAACAACCAGATTAGACATTTCCATTTTTCATATAATAATAATGACCTCGAAAGAATACGGGTAGGGTGGGAAGGGCATCTGTTCCTCCAATACCCTGTATTCCCTCGGTAAAATAAGAAGTTTTACTTCAACTTCCCTCCGGTACCCTACGGTAAGTTTCCCAAAATTCCAAAATTTTACCTCGGGAATACCTCGGGTATTTCCGGAAACCGATGAGATGTTGAAAGCCAATGTGTTTTTCTAGTCATAAAGATTTTCGGCTATTATCAATAATTCTCAATTATTATCAATTTAATAATTGACCAAGACCAAAACCGAATCAATTCAACAGCTTTAATTTTCTGACCTTTATCATAACCAACTTGGTTAAAACACAATACACTAGTAATCTGGAGTAGTCAAATAACCAACCAATGCAATTCATACACCAGATAACCCATACATTTGAACGTTCAAGGAAACTAATCTGCTAGTCTCAGCAAGTTTGTAGCTACATGCTCTGTATCCACCTCGATGGGCTTGTTGTAGAATTTCCGATATGAGTCAGCTGACTTCCACCCTGCCAGGCGCATTACAGCATTCAAGCAGGATCCTACCTTGGTGGAAGCTGAAGCTGAAGCCCCACGAGTAGAGTGGGCCTTCCAACGTGAAGTGTCAATCTCGGCCATGTCTAGAGTGGCAATGGTCCACCTGGCCAGGGTATCCCTACTGATTCCGTCATGAGGCGAAATGTAACTCATAAGGAGCTGCAGTGGATTTTCAAGAGGTGGGAGGTTCAGCTTCCTCCTAAGTCGTTCAGACTTTTCACGGACCTTTTGCCTCCTAGTGAGATATGCCTTAAGGGTGCTGACCACACAGAGTTTTTCATTCAGGATGTAGGGTCGCAAGACCACAGTGTTTAAAGGGTCACCGACTCTGTTAGACTTTAACAGAGTACTGAGTCTGAAGACAGCATTTCTGTCTTCCCAAGACAGTTCATCTGTCCTTAACGCTAAGATTGTCTGCCCTCTTTGAGATGTGACAAGCAAAATTAAGACCGCTAGTTTCAACGATAACTTCTTAAGTGACAAAGAACTGTTATCCCCCCAACTTTTGAACAACTTGAATACCTTTGTAACGTCCCAAAACGTGTCATACCTTGGTCCACTAGGTCTATCTTCGTATGTACCCTTCACCATATGGCAAATGTTTGGATGTTGCCCAATAGGCGCCCCATCTACCTGTGGTAACAGGGTTCCCAAAGCACATCGTGCCACATTCATAACTCCGTGACCTACTCCCGAGTCATACAAAGTTCTCATAAATTTACACACTTGTGGCATAGTGCCCTTCATCCAGTTATAACCCCGTTCAACACAGAAAACTATCCATTTGTTTATGTAAGTCGTGTAAAGTTTTCTTGTAGATGGTCTCCAAGCTTTTATCATAAGGTCAATGGAAGCCTTGTCATACCCTTCCTTTTGGAGGCGTCGCCTCAGAAAAGGAAAGCTATAATTGGTAGACTTCCTATGAACTGTAGGCTTGTAGGGGCCCCATGAGGTAGTAGGTTGTTCTTTCTCTTGCGGAACCGTACGTAGTCCACCGCATACTTGTGGGCTTTTGCCTTCCAGGGTTGACTCTCCCAATCCGGCATCACGAGTATTGCCCTTGCTCCTGCCCTCAATATGCGTTGAAGCACCCGGCCTGCAATGCTGAACGGAGGAAAACAATATAAGAGCTTATTAGGCCATGTGAATGAGAAAGAGTCAACTTTCCATGCTTCTGGTTCTGGCCTACGTGACACAAAGCATTGAACTTTACAATTTGTTCTAGAAGCGAACATGTCCACCTGAGGCCTCCCAAACCTTTCACAAATGATTTCAAAAATTGATTCATTTATCTCCCACTCAGTCTCATCTTGGAAATGGCGTGACTCATGATCAGCGATGACATTATCCACTCCCGGCACATGAGCCGCTGTCAACCAGATCCCTCTAGACTCACACCAGTTCCAGATGTTTCTTGATACCAGATTACACATTGGAGACTGCAGCCCTCCCATATGTCTCACATATGCAAGTGCCGTGGTATTATCTGTCATGACCCTAATATGAGCCCCTCTCACTTTACACAACGATTTTAGCCCATATTCTATTGCCATGGTCTCGTGGATGTTGGTGTGGAAGTCCACCTCAGAGGGAAGCCATCTGCCATTAGTTCTGACGTTCCCCCTGTGTGCACCCCAGCCGTCATCCGATGCATCCGTATACAATTCAAACTCTGGTGGACCTACATCCAGTGCCTTCTTAGCAGTTGGTATGCTGGCTCGCCACCATAGTATGTCCTGTATAGCATCCTTGGAAAGTACCATTTTTGCATCAAAATTCCCTTTTCGGTAGGCTAACCATACATTCTTGCATTTCTCAAGTCCTTTAATATGTGCAGGCCCATATTGAACTCCTGCCGAGTAAGCTACCATAAGACCTATGAGAGATGCAACCTCCCTGATTTTTGGCTTGACTTTCCCCAGCAGCAAGTAGGAATCTGACATGAATTTGTCTACCTTCTCCTGAGTTGGATATATAGACATATCCACAGAGTCAATCCAAAAACCCAAGAAGATCACCCTTTGCGAGGCTACAAAGGCTGATTTATCTGGGTGAATTACAAAGCCTAACCCATCCAGGGTTTCACACACTCTTCTGATAGATTGCTCACAACCTTCTTTTGACTCATGCATAATAAAAGAATCGTCAATGTAGGGGAAACATATGTGTCCCTCCTCCCTTAGCTTTGCGAAGGGGGGAGTGAGCAACTTAGTGAATACTCTTGGTGCACATGAAAGACCGTTTGGCATCCCTACAAACTGGTAGAGGACCCCATTCCACCTGAACTTCAGAAATTTACGATAATCTTCTCGTACAGGAATAGAGTAATAGGCATCCTTTAAATCTACACTCCCCATAAAACAATTAGGGGTGACAAGGTCCACAGCAGTTTGTAGGGAGGCCATCTTAAAATGCTCATAAATGACCTGCTTGTTCATATCTGTCAAATCCAATATAAGCCTGTAATCCCCATTGGGCTTGGGACGCAGGAAAACATTGGAGATGAATTCGCCCTGTTCATGTACTGTAAACTCAATTATACCCCTAGCTACCATTTTATCTACTTCCTTATCCATAAAGGCCACCTCTACCGGATCAAGTTTATATGGAGGAGGCACCCAGTCCTGGGATGGTAAGGCATTAAAGTCAATGGTGACACCCTGAGACATGGCTAAGATCCAAGGGTCCTTGGTGAGTTTAAACCAAGCATCAGCACACTTCAGAATGTTACCCCCTTGAAAGGATTGGACAGTGTTATGTAGTGGGAAGGGACTCACCTGCCCTACTTGGGCCCCTTCTTGGAAAAACCCTGTTGGGCTTGCTGCTGCTGACCTTGGCCCTGCGGACGAGGTGCTTTGAAGCGGTAACCCTGGCCTTGTGTCTGGTAATTCTGAGAGTAAGTCTGCCTGTAGCCATGAGCCACTTGAAATCTCGGCTGAGCGTATTGATGGCGCGGAGCAGGGTAACGGCCCCTAGGGCCCTGGCCATAGTAGTGGTTCTGTCCATAAGGGTGTCTAGGCCCCCAGGCTTGAGCAGGTGCTGTGCCCATGACCTTCTGCCTCTTAGACTGGGAATGAGAATCCTGCGGCCCCGGGCGTTTGGACGCTAGAACCTTGTCTGAGATCTTCTTGTCCTCCTCAGCCTGTTTAATACGAGCCTCCAGGTTGCCCCCAAAAAGCCATTGTGGGTCACCATCAATGTTGGTCTTAGTGAGCGCCTTAGCATAGGGCTTAGCAAGGAAAGGTTTTAGCAAGTCCCTCCTCTTCACCGATAGCCCATTGCATACATTGACCAGTAGTCTGGTTGCCTTATTAAAATCCCTTCCAAAGGCATCCAGTTGTTGGTCCTCGGGCCCTTTCTCCAACATCATCGAGCCTAACGGTGCCATAGCTGCAATGGCCGAGACCACCCCTTTCTGCAGGGTCTGAAGAGATACATCCAGCATACGCACTGCCGCATTCTTGGAAAGTGCCTCAGAGTTGAAAATTGCTTCCTCTAACTTAGGTGCTACCAGTCTCTGCACATTTGAAGGCCTAGGAAAATCTTTAGCCGCTTTCTCCAAGTCCTGGGCAATATAAGTCTCTTCAAAATAGGAATTGATGGCATCGGAGAGGGCTTCATGTACGGTGGGGCCTTCCTTGGTTAGTTCCGCTTTTTCCCGTCTGTATGACTGGATACTCTCAGCTAGGCTTCCAGTTAGCCCCTTGAGATGGTCTATTGGAGGTGGCTTAGCCTTTGACGACTGTGCCTCAAAATCACCTTGCACAGAAGCCACTTCCTCCTCATCATCCACTACTGACATAGCATGTGCCTGTCCATGTGGGCCTAGTACCACATAACCCTGACCTTCCTCCTCTACTGGTTCACACTGGTAGGCCATGTGATCCATACCATAGGCATAATCCATCGGCTGATAAGGGTCCTGATAGTAATCATAACCCTGCTGGTAGTAGGGCATAGGAGGAGCCCATCTTTGATGTGGCTGCTGGACCAACAGCACAGGAGCACTGGGAGTCTCAGTAGTTTGAACTTCAGGCTCCTTCTCAGAGTTTACTGAACTCACAGTGTCTTTCTCAGCACCCTTATCCTTAGAATGCCTAGATGAAGATCTAGCAGAGCTGGAACTTGAGTTCTTATGTGATTTCTTCCCCTTCTCCACAGCAGTGGGACTGGACTGAGATGTACTTGCCATCCTGGAAAAAGACCAGAAATAAAAAGATTATAGACTAGCTGCTGATCGATATGTACTTAGAGCAGGACTAGAACATGTACCTGAAGTAGACCCGCTTAGCGGTAGCGGCGAAACTCGCCGAGCGCTATGTACTTAGAGCAGGACTAGAAAACATGTACCTAAAGTAGACCCGCGTAGCGATAACGGCGAAACTCGCCGAGCGCTATGTACTTAGAGCAGGACTAGAAACATGTACCTAAAGTAGACCCGCTTAGCGGTAACGGCGAAACTCGCCGAGCGCTATGTACTTAGAGGAGGACTATAACGTGTACCTGGAGCAGACCCGCTTAGCGGTAACGGCGAAACTCGCCGAGCGGTATGTACTTAGAGTAGGACTAGAACATGTACCTGGAGCAGACCCGCTTAGCGGCAACGGCGAAACTCGCCGAGCGGTATGCACTTAGAGGTATACTTTAGGTAGCTCTCGCGTTGTCCTACTCTAAGTACGCAGGTACAACCGCGCTGGTGCTCGGCGAGCCCCAACGAAGAATTTTTCGATCGCTATCGACCAAAACTGCCCGAAAAACGGGCAACTGAGGGCAAAATGGGTGCCAAACATCAGGGAATGCTCAAAAAACCCTGTTAGATCCCTGTATCGAGAGAATTCCAGCGGAATTCCTCCAGGAATTTGTAAAATGTAAGATCTCTCTACAGCCCGCCGACACGACGACTGTCTTTGAGAGAACAAACTTTATTTCTAGCTCTAAAAAGGTACCCCAGCGGCGTAACCTTGGCCAGAAGGAAAACAAGAACAAAAACCCTTGAAAAAGGGCAAAAACTGCCCAAAAAAGGGGCAGAAAGGTAAGAAAAACGACCAAAAACTCACCTGGAAGTTTAAAACCGTCTGCCATACACGGACGCTCGATCCAAACTGTCGTCACGTGACCAGCTTCGGTCGTATCTCATCGGTTTCCGGAAATACCCGAGGTATTCCCGAGGTAAAACTAACATTTTTCAGGCCCCAGGTGCACCTTATAGTAGCTGTTTCACAAAGTATGTGAGGCTGTCCATTATGTATGAGAAATAGGGACATTTTCTAGGTGACCCCAATACATACTATGTACATGTATAAACAAAGCTCTTAAGTCAGTATGCAGCCTTTATGCAAGGTTCTATAGTAATATAGATCAGCTTATGCTAAGGTAATAATAAAGTCAAAGCAGCAGAAATATTTTTGTAGAACTTTTATTTATTTTTTCTGTCAAACACCATCCACTTGCTTGCGAGATATTGTTGTCAGACCTATCATGAAATAACAAAATGGCCGACAACTTAACCACTTCCAGTTTGAACTTCCGGTCATGGTCGTCGCGGTCCAAGAGTGCACAAATAGCCAGAGGCTGTGAAACGAGAAACAAAAATGATAACAACTGGGCGAAAAGCAGTGACCAGACATCTCCTACAGGTACCACATAATTATAATAAACTTACAATAATTCATTTTACACTATTGTTATTTGAAAAAGAAAAAGATCCCTTGTACTTTTTAGATGACAAACAACATTTATCGTTTTGTATGGGGTATATATCATACGCGAGTATTTCGATCTAGGATGGTGATAATGATCTTCTGTATATATTTTTTTTTTGTCGATCAGTATGTGTTTTTTATATCTCTGAATAAATGGGGAATATCTCACAAGATAGTTAACAGTAGTGAATACTATTTCAAACCTGGGCAATTCTTTTACAATGTCAAAGAACTTTCTCCAACACGGAACAAGAACCTTAAACAGTAAAAACTTCAATTCCAACTTGAAACTATGGTTACTTACTGACTTATATGTACTTACAACTTTCTAATCCATACTCTTATAGTATAATAATCATTTTCTTGGGTCATACATGTTTGTTTTTTTCTTTTCTTATACTTTATATTTAATACAGCTGATCTGGCTTTCTACCTTTCCCCGAGAAAAGAGAGAAAAGAAACAATCTTTAGCAGCCAACATAATTTTGGTGTCAAAAAGCACCAAAATTAAGCAGCCTGCTAGTTTTAGCGTGCAGAGTACACAGCCACTGACTACCGGAGCCATAAGGAGCAAATCCAAGGTGGTGTCCTTTTGCTCAGAGCAGCTGAGTTAGGAGGAAAAAGCTCAGAGGGCCTCGCCAGAGGGGAGCACTAGGAGAAAACTACATTGCTATGTCTAGCTCCCGATGGGACCTGCCGCATAGAGGGAAAGCTACACCTACGCTATGCCTACACTACGTCTACAGCTAGCACCGCAGACAGTGATATTTTTGTCTAGCTACTTCTCATCATATCTGGGGTAGGGGAATCGACTCACACGTTCACCTCTCAAAAATACACAACCAAAACAGAGACGTCTGACAACAGTAGTCGGAGCTAAGGGAGGCAATTGTCGAGCCGCCAACAACAAGGAAGTATAGAAACCATCATTTGGAACCTCCTTAGTACTCAGTATATCATTAGCTTAGTCCAAAAATAATTTCAAAAAAATATGTACAATCAATGACTGACAAGGTGTTCATATACATATATATTCTCTCTCTATGACCTTGGTTGTAGCTCTGAGCACTCACAACGTAGTGTCCAAAGCAAATGACAATAATGAAGTTTTATGTACAATCAAAAAAGGACAGATAGAGGTATGGCTAGGCGACATAGTAAACGGAAACTAATACACAATACCATTCTTTTCTTCAGTTTCCATGCTCTGAAATAACCAAGTATATAATTTTTCATACTTTCTCATCTAGATACCTCTCAAATAATGACAAACTCCATCTCTTTCTCTCAGAGTGTAGGATAAGGATTCTGATGAGTACATGATAAATGATGGGTATATTCGTGATCATCTACTCGTCTAACTGTACATACCCATAACGCCGGTAGGTTGTCCGAGTACAATATTATACGCATACACCTCCCCCTTTTTCGGCCAATGACCGTAGAACACAATGGGTAACCCTATAACATGTCGACCTTACATACATAGTCTGTTTATTTATTATGAAAAATGATGTGGAATAACGAAGAATGAGGATCCAAAACAATGACGAAGTTGGTTGATTGGCGAGAACGATGAATGCGGTGTGTGACCCCTCCCCCCGCCCCATTTCCCCATATATATATATGAGGGTCGCTTCATGTGACATGTAGATATATAACAGCACGCATACTGTACCGCATCTAGAGGTGTAGGTTGTAATACATGTATACAGCATGTCTCCTATATTACTCATAGTAGAGTCAGTTATGGTCATATGAGTCCTCTGTTGGTATCTGTCTGTATTAATGCCTGTGTCTCAGAGTGTGTGTATTGTATTTGTTCTGTGTGTGTGTACTATATGTAAGTTTGTCTTGGTATTTTGTTTGATTTAGTTACCTCTTTGTTTCCATTATTAATATTCAGGAGGATATAGCAGTATGTGGTGAAAGCTTAGAACTCCTTCTCACCTCTTCATTGAATTGTCCTACAAAATTATATTTGATCCCTAGTCCAGAAGGTGAAGGAAAAAAAGAAAGTTATTTATAAAGGGAACAAATTGTTACTCATTTGGATACCAGTATGGTACTTTGACCCCTTTGGACCGCAATCCAATAAATGTTAAAAGAAAGAAACAAGGAAGCTGGGGGTATTCCATAATCAGTCCTCTTTTCCATCATATAATCTAATCCCTTCCCCCTTATTCCTCAATTGTAACAACACACTCTACAAGTTCTTGGCAAATACTTGATATAAAACATACCTCAGAATGACACTACTAACCCTTATATATTAAACAAAGTCACCATTTGGTGGTGAACACTCTTACCCCGTCAGCATTGGCAATCACAGCTTTTTACTACAATATGAACTACAACTAGACTGAACAGACCCCTACATGGCGATACTGTCGCCACAAGATGGGCCTAACTCAAAGCCTGGACCTCACTCTATCACTGCACTGTTTAAAGAAGACAACACCCGCAGGCCGCAAGCCAATATCACAAAAAACTCCCAGTAGTTAAGCTTCTTACATTGTCTTTTTTGTTTTTCCTTTCGAAGCTGATGACACACACACCTCAAAAGGTACACAACACTAGTTGTCACACGACTCTTTTCAATCAGATTCTGTTGAACATGCGGTTAATCCACTAAATGTTCAACTCTTCGACACTGAAAATACAAACTCTCAAGAAGATTAAAACTGGTGAGAAAAGTCCTTGGTCTGACGCAGTAAAAAGTTATACGATGCAGCCTTGAGAGGCAATAGTTCATACGTAGAAACAACTGCTTTAAATTCATCAAAACCACCATCAAAGTAACAAGAACACTGCACTGCGTGTTTTCCTTGATTATGATTACGGTATGCTTTCCATTCACTTTGACTGTCCGTGAGGCGCATTGCGCGTGTAGGGGTGACTCAGTGTACCATGTCTTTAGTTGGGTCATCCCTGATCTACAACTCCTGTACTTGTAGTTTCAGTTCATCACAACCTTGTACTATCCTCCTCCATGTCTTTGGTAGAGACTCTGGTGTCAAGGTGCTTGGTTAAAAGACAGTCAGCGGGTAAGCGAGTCCTCTACGCTGTGGCCTGTCGATCCCCTGGACACTAACATCAGCATCTTTTTTCTTGATTCCCGTGTCTGCGACAAGCATAGCATCCTTAGAAACACCTGTCCGTAAATTTCTCCCAGACTCTTGTGCTGTAAGGACTTCACAGATGAGACCAAACTTGTCAGGGTCAAGGTTAAACATCAACAGCGTAAGACCCTGGTGGAATCTCAGCCGATTGTTGTTGCTCGAGTCTTGACTTCACTCTGAGATTTGGTCGAAGCCTCCTTGGACTGACCGCCAACGATGACGACAGGACTCGGTGACATTGATTGGGTAACCAGGCACCCAATGTGGTCATCAGATCCAGTGTGGAACAAACAGCCACTACCTAGACCGGCAACAAGTCAAAGTCGTCGTTCACCTGCACCATTGGAACGTGGACGTCGTCAATGGTGGCCGGGTTCTTGTGGTCAGCAAGCCCGGCATCCTTCATCTTCCACTCCCACTCGAGTTTCTGTACCGCATACAGACTCTCGGCCTCATGGTGATGCCGCAACAACAGATCCTCTTTGATCTTCTCAAACTTGTCATCTACGTCCTGTAGCCATGAAAGGAACTGACGCCCATTGTAGCGTGACCGGATGGTCTTCTCCTTCTCCTCCTGTTCTGCCTCTATCGGGGTGTAGATGTTCTCATCCCGCAGAATGGCGCAGAAGGAGAGAGGCGTGCCTTGGTTCGCCAAGGCTCGCGCTCTCCGCCCATGGACTCGGATGATCTCTTGCTCCATTGAGAGCATTAGCTTTTCCTACAAATGCAAAAATAAGACAGTGGGTGAGTATACTAGTCATCTATACAGCACGTAAATTATGATTAAATGGACGATCATTTTTAAGAGCCTTTGAAGAATGGATAGACGAAGTAATTGTTTCCTTAGTTATCCCATGAGATAATTTCTAAAAAATAATAAATCGAAATCTGAGTGGGTTAAGTTGTATTTTGAAGTTGTTACAATGATTTCGTAGACACTTACCCTTTCAATGACATGTTGTAGCCGCAACTTATACCGCATCTTTTCCTGCTCTATGAAGAGGTCGCGCATTGGTCCCGTTACAGAGTTAGGTGGCGACAACTGAAAGAAAAGAATTGGCAATTGTTAGATTTAATGATAGACGTGTGATCTTGTCATCTCTATCACTCTCTCTGCAATAATGCTAGATATTAGATACATGCCTGTCAGTGTCATCTCCACATTCGATGCTGTAATATTATTTCAAATGCCAAATTGATAATTCATCGTAAATACCAGTATTTCAATGTACTGTGTATTTCTTATCGGTGGGAACAATATTTTTTTTTCTTCAAAATACATCTAAATGGTATACTGACCATAGGAGCAGCAAGTCGAGAGGCCGGGTTGCCTTCAAGGACGTAATTGCCATTAACTAGCAGGTAATCCTTGAAACCCTGAGGTGCTTTCGGCTGGACGATCTCCCATTGTAGACGACGGTACGAGATCTGTGGAGGAAGAATTGTAAAGTATTGTAATAAAGCTACCATCAATGACTAAGATCCTAGTATTGACAGACTAACTTTGCCTGACATCTAAACTAAGTGTTAGTCAGAAGGGTAAATTCCAGTGTGATATTAATTGACTTCTAAGACTTTTTCTTTTAAAGAAACATTGTGGAACCTATAAATCACTAGTATATGATATCTAGATCATCAATACCATATAAATAGTGATAAATCCAATCAAATTCTGCTTAGTTCTTCTCATACAAAAGAAGGATTCGTATACACACCTGTCTCCGGATTGCTATGTATAGCTCATATGGATTCTCCAGCTTGTCATGCTGAGGGAGGGGAGGGACCTGACTACTGCTACTCGTGCTAGGCTCCAGCCGCGGGGGCTCTTCTGTGCGGTGTCTCAGCTTCCGCTTCCGCGGATGGATATTTTCCTCCTCCGGTCGTGGATGGTGGTGGTGGTGGCTTGGTCCCTCCTTTTCCTTCTCATCAGACGAATTGGAAGAATCTCCATTGGCTGCAATCAGATGAAAAATATATGTATTAAACCTAAGACATTATAAGGTAGATTCAAACAGAGGATGGACAACGAAATAATAGAGAATAAAAGAGAAACGAATTTATAGAATATCATTGTTGCCTGACCTAAAATGATTTCTGTTAACTTCTAGATTTTCACGGGTACATTGTACTTGATATCTAAATTTTTTTTTTTAACTCTTGTGCCTCATGTTACCATTTTGGACCCTATGTTACTGTACTTAACTCAAAGTATCATGTTACATTATTCTAGTGATAGATATGTCCTTACCTTGTTCACCTTGTTGGTGCTGCTGACCATGTGGTGGATCAGTTGCACGCTGTTGTTGTGACCTGAAGGCTGAGCGCGTTACTCGCCTCTCACCCGTATGCTCATCCTTACCGTCCTTGTCACCACAGTCGGCTCTATCTTTACCGTCTTTGTCAGGATCTTTCTCCTTTTCTTCCCGCTCCTTATTTCTCGTCCGCCGAGCAATGGACTCGGAGGACGAATAACCAGGGAGGGTATGATCTGGTGAATTGTCTTTTCCACTATTGTTACCATTATCATCTGACCCTCCACCAGAAGAGTGTGATTGTTGTTGCTGCTGCTGTTGTTGTTGCTGCTGTTGATGTTGCTGTGGAGGTTGTTGTTGTTGTTGTGATGATTGTTGATGTTGTTGTGAGGAGTCTGCTTCTGACATTGTAGTTTTAACCGTTACTGATGAGTTACTACTTGTTGATGAGGTTGTATTTGTTGTAGTTGCGGTGCTGCTACTACTGCTGCCACTACTGCCTGAGCTGTTATTAGTACCATTGTTCCCACTACCACCAGCATTGTTGCTGTTGTTGCTGCCCCCACTACTACTGCCGCTGCCATCATTGACATTAGCCCCTTGAGAGGAACCACCAGTGGTGTTAGGGCTGTTACTGGTTGCTCGCGTTGAACTTGGAGCAACCTGGTCACCAGCTCCTGCCTGACCATCGGCCATATTGGCATCGGCTGGATCCCCCTCGGCACCAGCACCTTCCCGAGTTGGATTAAGCACATACGGCAAAGCCGGCTTCAGAAGGAGGGACTTTAAGTTCTCCCCATCCCGCTGCTGAGACGCAGCAGCACCCTTTCCAGGGATGATAATTTTAAGGGGAGGGACTTTTGGGGAGGTTGGTCTGTCTTTGTCAGACTTGGGGGATAACTGTTCTCGGTCTGACTTTGGGGAGTTATGATTGGACTCAAATGTTTTACAGTTGGCTTTACTGCTATTTCCATGGTCCCGCTCAGCTTTTGGCGAGTGCTTGTGTTCTCGGTCTGATTTTGGAGACATTTTTACTTCACGCTCTAACTTAGGTGAAATTCGATCACGGTCTCTGTCTATTCGACATTGTAACCTGTCTTTCTCAGGCTTGTTGCCAAACAGTTTTGAGTCTTTTTCAAACTTTGGAGATGAACGATCATTTTTAGGCGACCGGTTCTCCCTATCAATTTTCGGAGAATACCGACAGTCTCTTTCTGACTTGGGAGATGATCTATTGCTAGACATATCACGGTCTCTGTCTCGTTCACGCTCCAGTTTGGGTGACAATTTGAGATCTTTACGATCCTTCTCATCGCCACTATCGTCCTCAAACTTATATAGTGCAAGAGACACACTGTGTTGAGATTCTTTGTGTCTGGCTTTTAAGTCTCTTTCTCTGTCTTCTATGTTATTATGGGAGTCCATGGGTAAATGGTGGAGGTGTGTTGGGTGGGTGGAGGAGGATGTGGTGGGTGGGAAACCAGGGGGTATATGCCCATACTTGGCTTCCCCACTGTGGATGGACAAGAGGTGTGAGGAGTGCGGCGTATGAGAGTCTGACAGCTTAGTTGGAAAGAAAGTCCGCCGCATAGGAGGTGCAGCTGCCTGGCCCATTGGCACTGAGCTCAATGGGTGTTGTGGAATGTGTGATGATAACTGTGAGGGGGGAGCATGTGCGCTCCCCATTGGTGGTTGCGACAAGGCAACACCACTAGCTGTCAATAATGTTGATGAAGAAGAAACCGGTCCGGAGGCGGATATGTCCACCTCCATCGGTTCCTCTCCACCTTCATCCTCAGCATCGCTAATGTCCTCAAACTGTGTTGTGAACACAGATGTTGGCTCTGACATTGTCTTTGGACTTGTGCCGCTCGCACTCGAGCTGGAGTATATATCACTTTTCCCACTAGCACTGTGGTGCAAACTGTTCAAAGAGTGTCGGCCGGTAGTATACGGCGACACACTCCCTGTACACACAGCCGTTGGGGCTGTCGAGCACGGATGAGGCTCAGAAGTATTACCTTTGTGCGTAAACTGGCTGCTACTGGAAGTGATTGGCACCGAAAGTGCAGTTCCCTGCACTATATGACTACTACTATTTGACAGGTCGCCTTCACTGCGCCGCTCTAACTGAGGATCATACAAGTCACTATCTTGGCTCAGAGAGCTCGTACCTGGAGAATACGAGTTTTCATAACGCTCGCTGTTATCCACAGTAACTACACTGTACGCTTTATACTCCTTGTGAGACTTGTGCCGTATAGGAGAATGTCCATTTTTCTCTTTGGTTTTAAGTTGCTGGAACTTGAGTGTAAGCCGCGGTGAGTTGTATTTATCCTTATCTGCCGCAGACTTTTGTAGATGTCTCAAGGATTGAGGGAGTCCACTGTCATGCCGTAGATTCAAATCTGAAGAATATAATTGAGAAAATTCTATTAGCATGGGATAGGCCTATTTACCCTCTAATTAGAAAAACCAATATGGCAGTCTATGAATAATAAAAGGAGTATAAGTATTATATACATATCAGTAGAAAAGGACAATCTTGAAAATGATAAGTTCTGAATGTTGAAATAAATTGTATATCTGACATACAATTAATATTACCTTTTTGGTTATATAATGGCTCATTTAATGATTTTAAATTCAATTTTTCTTCAAATAACCAGGTAGTACGGGTTTCATACAACACTCACCACTATGGTCGAACTCTGAATCTGATGTTACGCTCTCAGGAGATGTCGGAGAGCGTGCCTCATCGTTAGAAGAACATGATGATGAGGAGGCGATGATCTCGTTCTTTAGTAACTTGACGATGTCAGGGTTAGCAGCTACTTCCAAAGCAGCCCTACCCTTGGCGTTCTGCTGCAGGGGGTTAGCCCCGTGCCGTAGTAACAATTCTACCAACTGGAAAGAAAAAGAGTTTTGATGAGAAAATACTCCGGATAAAAGTACTTCCATTGCTTCATCATTATACTATGATGTCTACATACCAGACTAGCATAATTGGAGCAACAAACCAAACACAGGATGTCTCCTTTAACAATAATTATGTAGTGTATCAACAGACAATATGTCTGACCTAATTCTATGTACTGGACTTGAGTTGTATACAAAGTTACGGCAACGTCTCTAGTCAGTATACTACCAAGAACTTTTGTTTGCGGAGAAAAAAATCTCAGGGAACTTAGTTGGTTTGTGATGTTTTCCCCAATATTTGAGAAGTATTTGAGGTTATTCTATGTACCTTGGCGTGCCCATTAATAGAGGCGTCGTGGAGCGGCGTGTCGTTGTCCAACCCATGAACGTTCACGTCAGCCCCACTCTTTAGAAGCTGCTTGGCAACGTCTAACCAGCCGTGGTTACAGGCCTCATGGAGAGGTGTCCACCCTGTAATAAACAAAGAAAAACAAACATTTAGTTATTGACCAACTTATGTCTTCTTTTTTTTTACATTTGGAATTATGGTCTTTTCAGAGTGGGGCAGGGCGATTTTTACAATGGCCCTTTGTTGCAGTAAAAACCTGTCCATAATTGAGTACTCGAGTTCAGGCACATGTATGTGTGTGGTCGTGAGTGGGGTGGGTAAATGTTTAACATTTACATGAACAAGACCAGGTAAACTTCAACCAAGGAGGGTAAGCAGCCTGAATGTGATTCAAATGATGTCTTGTAGGGTCAGAGTATGGTCGTGGCTAAGTCGTTAACTGGGAGTTCAATTTCCAAACAAAATGCACCAATTCATAGATTTCCAGTCATCAGCTGTTTCTTGTTACCATGCTATTAAATAAACGACGGGGGGGGGGGGGGTTAGAAAGGAAAAATAAATAAAAAAACAACAAAAAAACAGGCAAATGAGACCAATTACTCTTATTCTGCCAATCTCAACAATCAATTATTCTTTGTTTTAAAACCCAGTGCTGGGCGCTTTGTTAAGATTGAACACTGGGTGCTGAAAAAAAAAGACACCATAAAAAGAAACCCACATGCTGTCACTGCTTCCAATACATTGCCACCTGGCATCTGATCCATGAGTGATGGCTTATCATCTCCCCTCCTCAAAACAATAACATTGTCACCATGGCAACCAACAACTGAGAACAATACACTTGTTTCCATGGCAACCCTTATACTACAGCTGACCCACTGTGACCCAGGGTACTAGGTCAGTGTAACAAAGGGGAGTGAGGAGGGGTCATGGGGTGTGCCTATTGTCTGGGAAAGTGCTTTGTCTGCGAATATCAGCTGATGGGTGGGGAATAGCACACGGCAATAGCTCTGGGAAGCCAGAGGGATCAGTTGAGGGAGAAATTGGGAAGAAGGGGGGGGGGAGGGAAAGGAGAAAGAGAAAGACAGAAAGAGAGAGAGAGAGAGAGAGAGAGAGAGAGAGAGAGAGAGAGAGAGAGAGAGAGAGAGAGAGAGAGAGAGATAAAGACAGAGAGACAGGCAGAGAGGGGAGAGAGAAGGGGGAGTGGAGAGAAGGGAGAATGAGAGAGAAGGGGGGGCGGCGGAGGTAGAGAGAAAGAAATCCAAAAATAACGCTGAGAAGGAGCTGGGGGTGGGCCTACTGAGATTGCCTTGAGAGGGTATTAAGTTCAAAGTGGTGTTGTGATCACGGTGGGGTGATGGTGCGGGGTGGGGGTCGGAGGGGCGGTGCTTTTACTAATGGGAGATTGTTACTAGACGTGCCTTTGTGGTATTAATTGGTGCTCAGTAAGCTCATGTGTCACGTGTCAATCACGTGACAGGGTCTAGACTAGACCCTGTCTGGGTGGGTGCAGTGTCTAATCCTTTTACAATACAGTTGTAATTAACGGTGGCCCAAGCCCCCATACTAGTATACCTGTACCCATGTACACTGACACCTGAACTTGCACCTTACTCTCACCTGACATTCTTCTCAACTCATTGCCCTGCTTCTGTGTATGCCCCAAGGGGCGGTGTAGGTGGGGGGGGGGGGGCAGGTGAGGTACATATGAGTCTTGACAACTAAGGTCTACGTGTTCTTTTAGTAAAAGAAATGCATGCCTCTGTTGAGGCAACACTTGATATTGAGCCTATAAGGGGCAGTGACCGAGGTTTGAAGTATCGGGCGCAGAATCTGTGAGGATCCAATGCCTTCTGGGCCAAGAGTTTGTTATTACTAGTGTTGTCCTAATTTCTTCACTACCCAGCCCATCCCTCTCATACCTGGCTCTGTGACAACACTCTATGGAGTTTTCTACGACTAAAACAGAAGGCTGTTGAAGGGCTGGGAGTCCAATGAGGGAGAAGAGAGGGGAGGATATTAGGGCCGAAATACAAAATGACAAGGAGAATGCCGACCATATCGAACCAGACAAATATTTCCCTATCCAAAATAATACACACTACCTGTTATCCCATTACAGTTCAAAACAAGATAATACATAATACGTCCACGTACCGGCAAAGTCCTTGACGTTAACGTCAGCGCCCAGTTTGATGAGACGCTTGGTTTGCCGGCCGTCACCGCGTATAGCGGCCAGGTGTAGCGGAGTCTCACCCCGCTTATTGACCTTCTTGTCGACGGACGACGCCGATAATGAAGACGGCGTCTTTTTAGACGCCGACCCACCTCCCACCGGTGACGTCAACGTATCTAGCGACCCAGTTGGCGACGACGGGCGGGGTGAGGAACAATCTGAGGGGAGAAGGAAAAGGCGAGTTAGCATTGCTCTTTATAAAATGATTAATACCACAATATTTACTTTGCAGCCCTATTACTGAATCTTTTGTGATGCCTTACCACAGCATGTCCCGTCATAATGCCCCAGATAGTGCATTTGAGCATAGCATTCACATATCACTGGTGCAAAACGACAGGAGGCAAAAACTCTATCATAAAGATTTATATGTATCTAGGGTATATATATATATATATATATATATATATATATATATATATATATATATATATATATATATATTATATATATCTTATTCTCTCTATGCTGATACTTTTAGTAGGCAAGATTTGCCCATGCATCAGTTTCAGGGTTATCTTACTAATACGCACTGCACTAATATGTGGCATTTACAATAGAATACCTGTGGTTATTTGAGACCAACATAGTGCCTGTGAGTTACTCGCGACAGCCGGTGAGTTACTCGCGACACTGGCTCAACCTGATGCACCAGTCGAGTGTCGGTGAGTAACCTGCAGCACTTTTTTGTTGCTATACATAACCTCCAACTGTCACCATGAGGTACCATGTTGTCTTCAAAGGGTTAGAATGAGTAACTCACCTCCTTGTTGACTTTCCTCTGCTGCCATCTGCATCAGCAGCGCGAGCTGCTGGCGCTCAGAGAGGGGCACAATAAGGCGGCGTTCACTGCTGTTACTGTTGGCGGCAGACTTCGGGGTAGAAGAGGTGCAGCTGGCAGTGCTGGGGTGGGTAGGAGTACTACTGCTACTACTGGTGGTGGTGGACGCAGAACATGCAGCACCAGGGGAACCCTCGCCGGACAACAGGCTACGCCGCCGCTTTGGCGTCGCCTTTCGGCTTGGTTCTGAAGGAAATCAAAGAAAAATATTGGGTATCAGTGTAACATATTTGAACATTTCATGCACGCCCTTTTGCTGCGATGAGTTCTACCTCATGCAGTCTTGCAGAGTTACTTCTGACCCCAATATTCATGCACCGACTAGAATAAAATTGACCCCATTGCTCTTGATACATATTCTTTCATTACAATGTAGTACTACTTTCTTTTGTGTCTTAAAAGTGCACCCTGCTCTCTGGGTGACAGTGGGGTATAAGAACGCATTCCTAGCCAGAAAGTGTCACCAACGGTATATGCATGCATCATACTAACTTCGAGAAACGGATAAGATACATTGGTGCAGACCGGCGAGCTACTCACCGACCCTACATTGATTCATTATGACATTCGAGAATGAAATTTTGAGCTATCTTATGGTATGATATTCAATATATACGACCCAACATATTTTATAGTATTCTCGTATACATAATCAAGCAGCTAAATACATTAACATCTGTATCTACATGTGTATATGTGAAGGTGTCTTGGAGTACCGGGAGGTGCTCACCTGTTTCATCTTCTGAAGTGCCACCACCGGGTGAGAAAAGCTTGCGTTTCAACGTTTTGGAATCTGACTTCACGGACTGCGGAGTTTTCGTGGTCGACCCAGGTCTATCTGCCTGCAAAACACAAAAATATAAATCCATGATTAATGATATAGAATAAAACTCATAGAAAATGGGGTTTGGTGTAAGATAGATCTGAAAGGTATTACCACTGCATGTAGCTAGCAGCCTGTCAGTGCTTTATTCTTTAGTGTACTAGTAAAGTGACTGGTTGGTGGATGTATGGACTGTTCCAAGGCCAGACACTGCTGCCGCCTATGAGCCTTAGATGCACGACCAGTACTAGAGAGGGAAAGGCTTTATGCTGGTTGGTCTCCCTGATACACTTAGGCAGACCAGGCAAGTAACTCGCCAGCAGCGTATCGTGAAGATCCTCAGGGAGTGCATCAAACCCTGCAGGGTCACTATGATGCATGAATGAGGTACGGCACAGCCATTAAAGGGTTAGGGTAGCAAAAAATGGTACATTAAATAACATTGGTGGTACTTGATTAATGCTTACTCAATGCTTCTATTTAGGAAAAGTGACATGAAGCCCTGTACTGAGACAATGTTATATATAATAACCCTCACTGACATTATTGTGTTTCCTTTTCTTCAGAACTGACATTATTTGTTCCTCTCGCTAGGAAACCTACATGATATATCTCATATATACCACTTCTTCTCTCTATTTCTAAGAAACGCTCGGAGTAGTATTATTAGAAATATACTGATTGGCAATGAAGTTTCTCCGTTGCTAGGCAATCTTCTTCATCAGCATGACATTCAACAGGTAAAACTTCAGGGGAGCTCTGTAGTTCTGATAGCTTGTGTCCATATTCTATACCATCTTTAATCAAAGGGATTGAGAATTGCGCAGAAGTTTAATACAAATGTCTTTAACATTGATGCCTATTGCAACCCAGTATTCTGTAGGTAAAACATTAAATAGTAGATTGGAGTAAATGCAGAGCATCTTACACTACACATCAGCCATCTTGACACGGACCCAGTCGAGAAAGCACGCTGATTCTCTACAGCCCCTATCATGGCCAAAAGATATTATGTAAAACGTTCAAAACATTTATTTTCTGTGATATTGTCTGAAAGCAGTGTATGGTTAGCCTACTTTCGTTTGCTATTTGAGATTATGACAAGTCACAATCCCGTATATATCATGCCATTTTTGTGATCTAAGAGTGAGGTATAGTATAAGCATGGACGCTTTATTTTAACCTCTATGGTGTAAGACAGTACTGATAAGATAAGAACAAGACACCAGCCTAATTATGGGCTGGATCAACTCCCATTATCGGTTAGGCTTCTCTCCTGACTGCGATGGTACTAATGGTAGAACTATGTTATAACTATTCCATGATAACCTTACAAGGTTTTCCAATATACGGGCTGGTATCGATTATATAAATGCACATGATGTGTATGCAGGTATGCTCATGGGCCCTGAATCATCATATCATATGATTGGAAAAAAAAAACTATTAAAAACATAAGCTCTATTTTCTATGGAGTAAACATTTACAGTGTCTCTTCAATAAATGCGAAGTATGAAATGACCTAATACTAATGCACTGCACCCACGTATTGCTTTGGGAAGCGTTGGACAAGGTTGACCTGGTCTATACGTTCTCAAGCTCAGACTTGTTACTTTGAAGACTGGATCAGTTCCATCTGTTTTAAACCTTAAATCACCGAATTATGCTTGGATCCATTATAAATATGAATGCCATTTTGCAATACAGCCGTGGTGATTAACTCGCCGATATTACATTCAGACATGCCGACCACATATGGCTTAAGTCCCAGCCAGGCAGGGCGTGGTGATGCAGAGAGAGTTGCAACAAGACCAACTTTGGTTATGATGGCAGATTTGTGTTGAGAAATGCTGAATAGCATTGTGCTGATCCTGTATCTATAAAAAAAAATTCAGGTAATGACTGCTGTTGCTAAGCAACCGTGGTTCCTAAAATGCAAAGTGATTAGTAAAGTACACATGACACTAGACGTATGAGTGGTCAGGTTCCCATTTTCTCACCACTTGTTGCAAAACTATAACCAGCAAATAGATATAGGGGCCCTTTCTCAGGTAGGATAACTAACTGACTTTTTTCCTGCATTTTGCATTTATTTGAATTGATAATTTTCCTCGGAGTCCTTTCTGCATTCTATGACTAATACCCAGTGTTTCATATCAGGATATCTCAGTCCCTATTTTGTTATGCCTGCCGTGTCCATGGGTTCCTGCCTCACTCCCATCTGCCGCATGTTGTGCACGCACTGGAAGCACACGTAATCCACTCATAAAATGCTCTACGTAAAAAACAAGAGCAATTTTCTTCTCTGAGAATTTCTTTTCCTCTGCATGGGTCAACATGATGTGGCTAGAGACCAAATTACACAAGGCTTAAAGCAATTTCCGTCCTCACTGCTGAGTCCACAGGTCGGAAGGTTGAGGGAAATTATACTACCTTCCACTGGGAGTTTTTTTTGAAAGTCTGCAGTAGTGTAGAATTTGATGAATGAAATCTATTCTGAATACTGAGAATCAAGTGAAAATCGACTTCAAGTCATCACTACTGACAACAATTCTCCATCCTAGGTGGCTCAACATAATATAATATTAATCCAGAGTCGTCACAATAGATTCAATTAATATTTAACCCTCCCTTTAACATGTATTGGCCCTGGGTCCATGCATGGATACTTAAAGGTGGACAGTTGTCATGTATCAATGGGAAAATGGGATGGTATTATCGTGCAGACCCATGTCCTTGGTTTGTCAAACTGACGAGCCCAAAGACTTTTTTGGAGAGATTTAAACTTCAAGTGTTCATGATCAGATACATGTATTCACTAAGATTTAGTCAAGTTTTGTGGCCGACATTCTAAGATTTCTGATATGTAAACGAATTCCAGGGAGACAGGGATTTCGATGAAGCAGGTACAGTGGCATCCATGTGGATGTCACCAGCTTGAAATGCTGTCCATATGTGGTGTGCTCCCCACAAAAAGCAGTATAAGGACGTGAATAAATCAGTCATGTAGTCTTAAAAAATGACCTCCACAGTGACTCAGTGCATGCACAGCTTGCGGTAAAATAGGGTAAACTGGTGGACGACAAACTCACCAAGTATGGCTCATGGACGTAATTGTCTTCTTTCTCAGAATCTGGGGAACTAGGGTAACAATCATTTCCTACTACATGTGCTAGCCGTGCTAATGTCTGAACAAGGGATGAACTATAACAAAGTCACACATGCCACTAGTGCAGTGATATTGCACTGATTTAGTAATGGTTTAATCGCGGTCAACTATTTTGTACTAAATTACCAGTCTCTGGCGGTGTACTAGGTTGGCTTGTGGCTGAGTTGGTATGAAACGTACAAATCCATTAAGTAAATGTGTTTTTTTCTGGGCGATAGTACTCCTAATGCATTGAATTAACATATACTTAACAAATGGAAAATCATCTACGGTGTACAGCAAATGCATACGGAAGTACCTACCCCTGGGGCTGCTATTTTCTGGAATGGGTGGGCGTGGAGGGTAAAGTGGTGATATGGGAGGGGGTTCCTTTAATGGGGTTCATCTTGAGGTTACCAGGTACAAGGTGTATACAATTTATCAATTTTAGTCACTTTCTCCTCAAATAGACCCCCTTCATGGCCACCCCCCCCCCCATCATTCTCCCCTACACTATCATCCATGACCTCTAACCTACCCATCCCACATGGTGGGTATATTAACCTAACAAACTCCCCGTCTGAGTAACACTGTGACAAGTACAATACATATGGCCCCTTACACATAATATTCAATAAGAAAAATGTCCTAGAGAGTGTATTTAGGTGACCCCAATTCACCCTTGAGACATTCTCTTATCGCAATGTCCATGTTTGGAGGTGTGGTAGTTTTGTAAAAACTCTCCGTATAAACTTTAGATACTAGATTTAACTTTTAAATTTGATGTATATGTATACCCTTTGATTTAGGTAATACCCCCTCCATAGGGTAGGAGGGATAGAGACTTCTTTCATTAACAGTCACGTGGGGGGGGGGGGGTAGATTTGGGTGCATCACCATGATCACGCCATCTTCAAAATGTGGTTGTGAACCCCAAGTCTGACATCCGGCCACAAAGTGCCAAACCCATGAAGTCAGCAACCACGACTACTGAATAGGATGACTGTGATGATCGCACCATGCTGAAAATAAAATATCTTCACCTTGTGTGGTGGAACAGTAAATGACCATGTATATTTACCCTTCATATACAAGTATTCTTGTACCTTGGAATAAAGCCCCTAGAACAATGATAATTGATTTGCCTAAAAGAAGGTGGGGGGGGGGGTACTCTTATCAGCTGGGCTTGAACAACCTGCATAGATTTGGCATTTTCTTCCCAATATTGGGATATCTACCAACCAAAGTCTCAACACTCAGCTCTCACGATGATCAGAATGATTGGTGGGAACCCTGATCCCCCCCCCCCCAGCTTTATCAATGCTGCCTTACATGAATCATGCTGCAGTTTTAACAAACCTGACACCCCCCCCCCCCCCCTTCTAAGGTCTTGGCAAATCCACGCTCTACTTGCTGAATGAGGTTTATGGCCCTTAGTCTCCTTATCTTGCTGCCGCCAAATCTGTAACGGCCAACAACAATGGGTCATGTGGAAGGGGAGGATGGGGGAGGAGGACTTTGGGACGCAGTTTTGGCTGTTGACGTCTATACATACTACATACCACGGTGTATGGATACCGTAAAACCTCGTGTATGAGGAGCGGTTTATACACCAGGATAGAGCCCTATGGCGCCTTACAGGACCAGCAGAAGTTAGGTGCGACTTATAGGCAGGGCTATAAATCAGGGGCGTAGGAAAAGGGGGGGGGGGCAGGGGGGCCTGGGCCCCCCAATAACGAGGTTCCCTATATAAGCATATATAAAACTACAGCAGCCCCCCCAACCGAGACCCCCCCCCCAATACAAATTTGCTTCCTACGCCCCTGTAAATGTACTGAGAAGTATTTAATTAAGCTTCAAAAAAGATTTTCCCTGGTGACAACTGTTTCTGTTGCACCTCACCCCCTTCTGGGTGTCCATATATTCATCGATTCCTCATATCAATGCAGCATTTCAAATATTCCGAGCCCGGATTCCAAGCAACCTCAAACTATTCACTATCAAACACGGGTATATGCTTCCTCGGGACACCCATGAAGGGTACCTCCAGCTATATCCTGTCACTTTGTGAGTGGTTTGGAGGGACTGGGATTATTGTCATTAGACCTGACAATTAGTCCAGCCCTCCTGAGACTTTTACTGGACCCCACCAGAGCCTAGGAATGAGTGTCCGGGTGATGGGGTTTGCTAATCACTCAGCGTATGATAGTCAATATGAATGGTACAGCCAGATCTAGCATTTCGTAATTATTCCCTGGAGAATCATGCCCTTGGAAGAGAATAGCAATGGTCATTGATTTATACTATAAATAGGCATGTACATGTATACAGCAGGGGTCGGGTATAAATACCTGGGCTTCTAACCATGTATTTTTCAAATGGGTTGATTCACCAGCCTAGTCTAGGTATTTCTCATATCCTGTGTTAAGATGACTTAGTGCCCTGGACATCCATACGGTTGGTCTAAATATTACTTTTTTTTACAAAGCGTGCCTAATATCATCTATCTGGCGCAGGAAATGGGACTCTTACCTTAACAATTTCCTTTCATTAATCCTAAAATCATCCATAAATGTTCTATTGTTTAAGGCCATTGTTTTATTCAATGTCATATCTATATCCCTACTCAGTATAATTTAAAGTGGTCCTACACTGGCCTACCTATATCAATGGACCTGTATGATACCTCACGTATAAGGCGCAGTGTGCGCAAAACTAAACCATCCCACTACTCAGGTATACATGTGTGCCCGTTAGAACCGCCTCAAAGTCAGGGTGCGCCTTATACTATATCGCAAGTACTACGCTACTAGAGTGAGTAATAGATGTTTAACGCCATTTCGACATCTAAGGTCATATTCATGGCGAGAACTACATTACACAATTTCACAGAGGAATGTGTCAGTGCCCGCGCATATGTGCACCACACACATCCTGAGAGGATAGGAAAGAGGAGAAATAGACCCTTTTAAGTGGGCTAGGGAAGCCCGACTACGCTACTAAGATTTCTTTCAAGTATGATGTAGTATGATATATAATGTGTCATTCCACATTCATTTTCTTCAGTATATAGTGGTCAAATGGTGGGTGTTTTGGCCAAAAACATAATGGAGCACCCAGTGGAGCATAAACCAATATGTTCATATACAACCCGAGATTAAATGTCCAACTAGTCCAATCTGTCCATACCTTTCTGGACAAATTGGGTGTTCAAATTGGTGGTCATTACCGTCAAGCATAGGGTGCACATAATTTTATTCCTACATGGGCGTGGAAAGCAGGGGGGACATGTCGCCCCACTTTTAACTCCTCAAAAGGTCAAAACTAAAAGGTCAAGCAAAGGGAGGTCAAAAATTGCAGAACCCCCCCCCCCCTGGTCCCACCCACTCTGAAACTGCTTCCCACGCCCCTGCCCTAAAACATCCAGTGCTACACAATATCATGTTCTGTGTACACATATATTAACTGGATTCTTTGGCCAATCCCAGCTAAATGTCATGCCCATGGAAGGCTGCCTGAACTTCAGTCAAGCAAGATGGCGGGGGGCAGGAGGGAGAAAAGCAAGCAGAGTGGTTGCCGCGCAGCAGCTATCTCAGTCAAGCAAATATCAACCTTGATCTGCTGCCAAGCTGAATAATATTAGCTGCTGATAACAGCGCTGTTATCAGTATGGGCCAAGGTCCACCCCCACCCCCTATTTCTACACTCCAGATAGGCAAACGCCCTTTCAGACTGATTGTCAACGGTATCAGATATACGGGCCTGGTATTTGGCACACGTAAATGTTGATCATAGAAAATAAATCATTCAGTAGTGCCTTGTGGCGAGTTTAGAATGCCTCATTAATATACCCTAGATTTATGGTGGAAAACTGTTAAATATGGATGAAACTGGGGAGAGCAGAATTGCCTCAGACAAAGCACAAAGACGCACACTGTATTTGTCTCAGGTACGCTGAGATTTTATGTAAATCTCATTCACCAGAGAAAAAGATCTCCGGCTGGAATTACTTTGTGGTCCCCCCCCTCCCCTCTTTGTGCGTGTGTTCCTATTACATGTATCAGACCTATTTGTCTCGGTGTAACCTATGTTCGTGCCATTCGAAAACCTGATCACAAGCAAAATAATGGGTAATGCCTGTACATGTAGCACCAGGTTCTGCATTGCTATATCATAAGTGTTCATAAACCGTGGGATATTTCTTAACCGAGTTACAAAATGTACGTGATTATGAAGAAATGACACGTTGAGAACTGACGGTCGTAGAGACCATTGGATGAAGATTTAATGCATGTGTACACAAACCGGAGCGCACAATGTCGATATCTGAGTCTTTCAATGGGACTTCAACATCTAAGTTCATTTTAATGGCGAGACAACTACATCTGACATTAGAGTGTATTTGGCTGCACTTACAAGTTACATGCACCAGACTCAAAGACAGGAAATCAAGGTTGAGATAACGACCCTTTTAAGATGGACTAGGTCTAGAGAAGCCCTTCATTTGGAGCAAGGTGTGTGTATGTATGCTCCCTGACAAACATGTGTTATATAACGGGATAAAATGAGGTCCACTCTGCCGGTGCAGAATAGTAGGTTGGGAGGTGGGCCTAAATCACTAAATCCTCCCTTACTACAAGCCCTGCCAGCTTACAAACGAAACAAGATTCGTCTTAAGATTGCCTCTTTCCTTCTTCCCTATCAACTAACTTCCTATTCGTTCGTCACACTTTGTTACCTCTGTGGCCGGGCTCTCTGGCCTAGCCTCTAGGGGAACGTTGGAAATGCCTCACCAATCTAGGGGCCCTTTTCAAGGCCATCTAAATCAAAATCTTCTCTCTTTCAATTCTGAGAAAATCTCTACCTTATTCAAGACAGCTCCCACCTCCAGTCTTTTCTCTTCGAATTCAAAGAATTTCTTTTCACAAGTGTGTTTCCATGGTAAAGTATGGCATCCGACCACATTACATGTATAGAGCGTAACGCCATTTGTGAACGTTCCCTTATTGGTACATGTACTTAACCCACTTCTCTCCCAGTACAATATTTTCATTTGCAGCACGTTCACACAGTGCCATTAGACAAAGGCTGAGACTGACTGTGTCCTGCTAGTAAAGCCATACATTACCATACAGCATGCCAAACGAGCCATGCAGAACGATATCAATACCTGCATTGTATTGTCAGCCATCGTACCCCTCCATTATGTAGCCGTGTTCTTTGTCAGTTCTTTTTGTAACAATAGAGAAACGACAATAGACAGTCAGTCCCATTGCTATGCCTGATTTTCGTGTCAGTGTCAGGGCAACAAAAATAGCCGCGTTGATTGAAGGACATCTAGCTCAAAACTGGAAATGCAGTCAGCAGGTTCAACACCAGAGAGATGTTAGGATCTTAAAACCGTGTGATTTGTACCTCTGGGGAACCTGGAAATTTGGTTATGGGAATCCAGCAGAAGAAAAACAAGTTACAAGGCCACTTCCCCAGGGTATGCTTTAACTTTAAACCCGTAATAAAAGAATGACTGTGACTGACAATAAAGGTCTATAGATAGGCCATATCAGTCTTTTGATAGCATGAAAGGTTTCTCGTCGTGTTCTTTCTTTATTCCAGGACCATCGCGATCATCTACATGTCTATGCTAACTCGGCTCTACATAGAACATATGGAAACTGCTATACAAAACTGTAAATATCACTTACCATTTTTGCCTTGGGAAATGGCAAATCGTGACCTTGTACACGACAAAAAGCTTCAGGTTGGGAAATAGCACTACATGTGTTATGCTAGGTTTTATGACCTAGGATTGAGAGTCATCAGGAAGAACATACAGTTCGGTTTTGTAAAGTAATGATGGGAGGAATTCTAATGTAATACACATGTAAATTTACGTGTATTACAGACTGCAGATCCAATAGGAGCAACCTAAGGCTAAGGTCGACATTGGTCCTTAGTGACCTGCAGTTGGGGAATTAGCAGAAACGAGTGCAAACCTACCTACGGAGGCTCTGGCACTCGAAGATGAAGGTTTTCCTGTACTTGAACAGTGCTGGAGGGATAGTTGTACAATGTGGTTTTCTGGTACTTGTGTACTTGTACAGTGCTGGGGAATACGGCCGTCAGGGTGGGAATAAAGGCAGGGACGAGGGTTGCAGTCAGCTGACCCATGGGGAAAAGGAGGGGGGGGGGGTGCACAGACCAACTGGGTAGTACTCAAGCGTGTGTGTGTGAGGGGCGGGGGGGGGGGGTAAGTTATCACACACAGCCAAAGGCCAGACACCCCCCCCCCCCCCACACCTCCCCAACACACACCCTCATACACACATACACACTGTGGTGAACCCTGTACAGTGTCGAGACTGCCTCCACGTAAACACCCTCACGACAGTCCCTTTATTTTTACATGTACATGTATCTCCCCCCCCCCCCTCCAACACATGAAATGAACATCTTTGCGTGATATCTCCGCCTGTATTTCGTATTAGTGCAACGGGGTCGGGCCTTTTTGAACGTGGGCGTTGTGAGAGTAGCAGAGGAGAGGGGAGAGAACTGGGGGTTTGGTAGAAAACAGACTGGTTGTTTGGTGGTGGTGGCGGCCGAGTTATGGGTCGTGGGATGGCATGGGTTAACACAACGCCAAGGCATCATGGCGGCCTGGCAGGAGTGGCGCTATGGTTTGGTTGTTCATGCCTCGGGACTGCCTGCCTCTCTATCGCAAAACCCAGTCAGCTTTTAGCAAATCTTGCCGTCACATACAATGAATATAAACAGCTATAAACATGATACTGACATTAATGCCTATTTCACACACTGGAATGTTTACTTTACCTATCAACTATTTTTCACTACTCAGTACTGTGAAACACCAACGGCAACCACCAATACCAAGTCCAGTCTGGTGAGACCATTACATGTAAAATGGGGAGGACTACTAGATAGGCTATACTAGTAC
Source organism: Acholoe squamosa (assembly GCA_949317995.1). Taxonomy (NCBI): domain Eukaryota; kingdom Metazoa; phylum Annelida; class Polychaeta; order Phyllodocida; family Polynoidae; genus Acholoe; species Acholoe squamosa. Next base: position 57,703,601 of record OX439038.1, read on the forward strand.
GGCCACGTCCATTGATTTCTTCTACTCTACGGCTACGTCATTACATCCCTTCCCCACATTGTTCTAAAAAAGGCGACAATCAGATATGACTATAAACCATATTCCACAAAGCTCAACATCCATGCTACGTGTAGGACCCCATTTTTCATAAAATGCCTTACTACTTACACAATCGGTACAGGGAATTCGCGAGAACTTCAACGGAGAAGGGGGGCACATTGAAATTGCTTGTAAAAGGTACCAGCCCACTTGGCGAAAAACGTTTTCAAACGTTTTTTGACCAATTTTCAACCAAATGACCAATAGGGAAACCAATGAAACGTTTTTTTTTGTTTTTTTTTTTAACGTAAAAAGAAAACAAACAACAACGTTATGCCAAGAGGGAGACACCGGCCCTATGCCCATGGTTTCAACCTGGCTCGTCCACGCACATATCTACCCAGCTAACCGGGCCCTGATATATTCATTCAGAGGCCCAGCAATTGATGTCCACTGAGTCTGCAGAGAGCTCACCCTAGTCTTCCTGGGCCCCAGTTATCAGGTTACAAAAAGCAAAGGCATGGCATATGATTTTACATTTCAAAACAATACACAACAAGTAGGTAGGTCCTAGAGTTAAGATATCAAAGACCAACCCCAGTTAAGACTAGGGACCCAGTTTTCTTTGGGGGCTTGGGAAACTACTCTGAAAGTTCCACCACCACAACACCAGTGCCACCGCTTACCATCGCTCCTTTAGCGATGGTTCCGTCTAGCACATATCATATGCTGAAATACATACCTTTGGCCAAGCCTAGGCTTGGGACGTCCACCCCCAGAAAATACCAATAAGTTAGTAAGGCATAATATTGGGTTTGCTAATGATTCAACATAACCAAGTGGTACATTCAATGCTCTTCAACGATTTCACAATGTCGAGGCAGAAGTAAATCTATTTTTGGCATATTTGTGGGGTGGACGTCTCAAGGTATGTGGACGTCTTTAAGTTAATCTACCCCTACATGTATTCCTAAACCCTGATGGTAGTACAGAAACACAAGCTCTGAACGTTACAATAACGTTACACTCACATGGTAACGTCGAACCAACGTTCATCCAGCAAACTGGTTTTGTAGGTTGTTAATGGAATACAGACCCACTTTAGTCTTGACTTCCATCTGATGGTGGGTTACCAACATGGTGTGTTTCAAGACGATGAACCGCCCTTTAATATCATTACCCCTAAATGTGTGGGGTCTTCTCTCCTGCTTTACCCAGCTAGCACAACTCATTCAAATGACCTTTTATTCTTTCAATGTAAATCTTATTTTGTGAGGAGATTTCACGTGAAAGGTCATCTGGACTGAACCTGGCTTTAAAAGGGGTGCAAGGGTTTCTCTCAATGCACGATGCATTTACACGTTACCTGATGATGACTCGATTTCACCAATGAGTTCATCATTCATTCCCTATAACTCGATTGTGCATTTTCGTCCCCTTAGACTGACAGTGGATATGTTCGATACACATTAAAAATCTTCTGGTAGAACCACTTGGACAAAAGCTCGTATTTCAGACATGGCTGGGCATGCTAGGACAGCAAATCCTTCCTGATAGAAAATACATGTGCAGCGTACATTGTACAGGTCCCTCGTATTCTGCTGTATACCCTTACCCAACTATTTCAAACATAGAGGAATGTTTCTGCATTGATGCATTATAACATGAACGGTATTTGAAGGGTGGTTTAAGCCTCAGCTCCACATAGTCGAATCGATTCTATTCAAACAAACAGACCATACACATTTCAAATATAAATGTCGATCAAATAAAGCCTGCAGGCTTTAGCAACCCTAATAACTCGTGGATATAGTTATATGTAGCGGTATGTACACATGTTTTTGGTACATGCACTACTATAATGCACATGGGATATGGGTAAATGGGAGTGTATAGTAGTCATATATAACATAGAGTAAACTATAAAACATATGGGAGCCACCACATCATATAGCAACCACAAAGCTTATTTTTTGACATGGTAATAGCAATGGTAGTTCAAAGAGACAATAACAACAAACTGACTGTGGCAAAGACAAAGATGTCGCTGTTGCTGGAGTTTTTGGCAGCAGAAGAATTGGTTTGAAGAGACCGGTCAGTAATATATTCCATAGTGGTCACATACGGATGGGGAGATAGGTAGCCGACATCGGGCCACATAGCGTATCCGACCCAGGACGATGACACAAAACCGCCAATTTCACCGGTCGCCGCCCTAGTTTCCTCCGGTACACATACAACTATGTGAATACAACAGCAGGGGTATTAATATCTCCATTAGGGTATATCCTCATCATACTCCAGGTGGACTCGGGTAGTGGTATTAATAATGCTTGGCGTGCTGGTGCTGAGGTTTGGACGTGGTAGGGCTAGCAGACATGGTCTCTCAGATCTCCTGGTGCAGGTGATAGATAATATTACATACTGAGGAGGCCGTACTAACTACCCCAACCTATATTATTATCACTGAGTGGTTGATGGTTTGGTCTGCAGGTGTATAGTCCGCGTGGTGGATAGATGGATGGAAGGTTGGCCAGCTACTGCATACCTGGATGAACTGTGCATGTGGACGGTATTATTAATCCCAGAGGTGTGTGGTAACAGGTATATAGTGGTAGGGATATTCCTGATCCTGACATCTGGTTGTAGTGTGTACATATAGATATATAGTAATAATGATAATAATTATAATCCCTAAGTGTCATAGACTGTAGTGCTGGGAGGTGTAGGGTGAATCAACAGCAACTGACACCACCAATAAAGTCACAATAAATATACATCGCCAAGACGATGGATGCCGTCAGTGGTCATAATAATAATGTCCATGTAGTCCAAATTTGCACCTCAAAAACATTCATCCATGGTCCTAGGTTAGACTAGTGGGTTGTGCATCAGGAGGGGTAAGTGAGTGACACAGGTACTGGAGGATGTGTAGCCTGCAGGAGGAGGTGAAGAGGAGGGTGTGTGTAGGGTTCTGGATGCTCCTCCTGTGCAGATCTTGCTGAGGCTGCTGGTCACCATTGCCTGCTGCAGCTGCAGAGGCTATTGTCACAATTGCTTTTCACAATAATGGTCAGTGTGAATACGACATGGTAGTTCTTGGCCTTGTACTATAGCTATTGCCTGCCAGGCCGCCTGTGCCGCAAGTTGCAGCTATGTGCAGGGGGAGGGCAGGAGGATTGCCCCCCCCCCCTTCTCCTCTAGCTCAGCACCAGCATATATACAACACAGGAGGACGACATATCCCTGCTGAAGCTGCTTTCTACTTAATCCAGCTTAAAAATAAAGCCTCCAGCAACACACAAGGCAATGACATAACCATACAACATCTGACTCAAAACATAGCACTATATACACTACATGGGGCTGCATGAGAGTTAAAAGTGATGAGGGAAGGAGGCAGGCTCACAGGAGGACTGGCTGAAGTTTCTAGGTCGAGCATGCTGTACAACATTATATGCTACTTATGGTATTGAGAAATGGATGGGTATTTAGATGTCTCAGTGAGACTGTTGTGAAGTTGGTAGAATGAGCTATAAATGGGACATTAATATAAGAGTTATAGCAATCAGTAAGGTGTAGTATGTGCCCATGGGAGAACACTGCCCTGGTGTATTGTTTATCATGTGTCACATAGAACCACATTTATACACCTACACCTTGTATATATGTCACAGATTTCTCTCTAATACAATATAATCTTTGCTATAGAAGGACCTGCTGTTCAGATTTAGGGATGGAGTGTCCTCTTGTGGATACATCATGTAAATAATAATAACCAAAACAAACTGCACATGGGATATATTCCCCTGATAATATCCCTACCCTGGCTCTGTTTCAAGTCCCATAATAATCAGAACCATGGACTAAATTGAGTGATATACACTGGGAAGCACCATCTGATGGTTATGTGATGCTACTACTGACAATTAGCTCTAAACTCAAACCTGAATTCAAAATCTTTTAAAAAAGTAAAATGTTCAGGTCGACTGACCAGGAAGGAGCTGCAACCAGGCCCTGCTATGGCGACCCACGGTCCGATCTTCCCCAAATTTCCTGACCAAACCCTGCCCAACACCCTCCTGCACGGTATGTCGGGGATGTCGACAAGATTAAAAGTAAAGTTCCTACCTGGAAATGCAGACCAACAGGAGACTGTAGACAGAGCATCCTGACGCCATCGAAGGAGGTGGCCTACTGACGCTGCTTTCTCCGCTCTCCGCTAGGGGTCTGGAGCGGCGCTGCTGCGGCGTTAGGTTCGTGTTGTGGCGGTTAAAACGCGGCCGGGCACCGCGCCGACCGCACTCTGCCCGTCTGTATCCCGCCCAACTCGGCCGCAGTCCGCTCCGCTCCGTCAGCCACCCTTCTAGGGTTTATAGAGGGTACATTCCCTCAGCTGTACCCATAGAGGAGGGTAGGAAAGGGTCATAGGGTTCACTCACCCCCTGAACTATATGTGGTCATCAGTTTGCTCCACCCCCATTACTGTAGTGTACTGACCTGCGGTCACCATCATCACCATCATCGTTATCATCATCATTAAGGGTGTGGCCGCACCAAGTAGTATATTATACTGACCCCAGCTGCAGCTATAGCAGCAGTATGCCTACAATAAACACTACACTACCTTACTCTACATGATATATGTATCCTTAGTCTAAAATATATATCCTCATAAACTATGCCCCGGCACTATGCCCCGCCATTTAGCTGCAAACTAAGCTAAAATTTCAGCCAAATTTCATGCATCAAGACATTTGATATGTTTCACATTTAGCCTTCATATCATATAAAAATATTCAGCTTCTGGCATGAACCTGTCTAAATTCTTTTGAGTACGAAGTCCACACATAGTTATTGCTACTGTTCACCATGCTAATACATTTGGGGTTTCAAAGACAGTTGAGTGCATAATATCCGACCCTAGCTTCTGTCCTGTCAGACGCCCTCGGCATTGTTTTGGCTGTGTGGGATCCCGTGGTGATTAATAAAATCTGGCGGCTGCATCAGTCATCCTAAGAAGGGCGACCCCAAGGGTTGAGATGAAGAGGGGGTGTTATGTGTGTGTGTGGGGGGGGGGGGTGAGTGGTTCAGACCCCCCCCCCCTCCCACCTATCGACCCCTCCCACAGTGCTAATGCATAGATGCAGAATGTAGGGCACACATCTACCCTCTTCACTATGAACAAAGGCACCCCTTCCCACCCCCCACACACACACATTTTACCTCCCCAACTTATTACTTTTTGTGTAGAACGTCGGCTTGGATGTTTTGCACAAGTAACTACATGAAGTTATGGAGTTATGCTATGTCAAGGCTGTATACATGTACATGTCCATGTCCATAATATCCCTGTCACATGAATCTCATGCAAATACTGAATCCTCATAAAGTGTTTTTTCACTTAATATCACATGCACAAGTTTGCTAGTACGTCACACATGTATGTATTACAGTACTTGGCAGTGGGACGGAGGAGGGGCTTTTGGCTTTTAATATAGGGAGTATAAGTAAATGTGTGGTGGGGGCCGGGTAATTCTAACTACCAAGGTAATATCAACCAAATAATAGAATGCCTGGTTCGCAATTGCTTAACTTGTTTACACAAACATTAATATAGGTGTTGGACGGATTTTGGTTATCCCCCACACTGTCTACATACTGGCGTGCACAATGCACATACATACAAGATTCTGTCTGAACACAGAGCCGTGCAATACACATCCAATGCACAGTGCACTGCAGTGTATATTTTAGGTGTAATACAAAATGTATGACAAGTGTTAAGGATGGATGCCCTGGCTGTGTAATATATTAAAAGCATTGTGTATACACAATGACCATTTGGGGCACTCACAAACCGTGAAGGTTGTTGTAAATTATAGATATAGAAACTAGAGAATCTCCTTGATCGAAACACGATAGAGAGGTGCAGGTAAAATAAAGGCACTCAAAGATACGATGATATCACCAGTTCACTTATCAAAAAGATGTAAATAAGATGGGCTTGTTTTATCTCTTAAATTTCTATCCTGGTTCTCATATGAGGTCCTGTTGGTATGACTTGTGTCCGTGTCCCAAATATCAGTGCCCCACAATATGTAGGATGTGACTGTTTATTCATCATACACACACACATCATAAACACAATGTAGTATAGCAGTGAGAGTTGTGTAGATCTATATAGACCCACACTAACTACGTAGATGTATGTGGCAGCGGGGAGTAAGTGTATAAATCTATAATTGTGTACTACATGTGCAGCCCTACAACCAATATGTCATGCTGTCTTTTGTGAAAGGCTAATTCTTATTCACAGTGAGTGTGGCCCATAACCCTGCCTCTACGTGTACATACACTAAGCTATAGTGACCTCCATATCATGAACTCATTGTACATGTCTTATACAATTGGACATGTGCCTATGCTAAGATTCTGTTGAAGCAATGGGCACACAATAGAGATCTTGTTGACTCATTGGTTAAAGCATGACATGTTTTTTTACCAATTCTGTATGACTTTGTTCGTAGCAATTACCTGGACGCGTGGGTGATGGATAATTAAGCAACGATACCACCTGTCAGCATATTGCTATCTGGTAAATAATTAATACCAATAACCCTTTAAGGATAGCATGATGCGATGACTTCATTTTTCTGATGGAGAAGAGACTCTGCAGCACTATCCTAGTTTGGCACAGTTTGGCTATATCCTGAGACCTCCAACCAAACGAATGGAAATATACTGACCAATTTTTTGACGTTCTGAGGGAGTCAACTCCAAAAAGGATGCATTAATCCATTCTTGGTTGGGTATTCATGTATTCCGACGACAAAGTAGTGTAGCACATGACGTATTATACAGCCATTAAAGGGTTAATGAAAAAATGTAACGTGTGCATAGAGCACTCATGGCTCAGGTTCTGTGCACATGCGCGACCCCTCCTTGCCAAACTTTTCCCGCGTTTTTTGAAAGGCGTCCAAACCGTCTCACTTTTAGATGCTGTTTTCAAATCAAATAGGAACAAAGAGAGAAAAGTCCAGCCCGGAGGTAAACCTATGGAGGACTGGATTGGAGAAGATATTTTTATGAAATGACTTTTTTATTTCTTTAATTTTGTATGAACTTATGGATGGATTTTTGAATTTTTTTCTTTACTGTAACTAAAGACTGATACATGAACTACTCATGTATGGTAATTTTATTTCTTTACATGCTTTCTTTCTTGTAGAAAATTGAGATTGAAAATTGTATAACTGACTTTTTTCCAATGCCACCACCTACCCGGCGGTATAGACTCAGGGTGGTCCCTGAGCCAACTACTCCATCGTCATATGAGTGGCGACTTTCTCATTAAAATGTTCTTTTAGGAATGATATTTGCACCTAAATTAAACGACAGAGGCAGGTACGCACTGCTAATTACAACCAAGAAATTCTCCTTTCTTTCCAGCGTCAGTCTGAATTTGACTGTTTAGTTCTCCTGGGCAGTGGAAGGGGTGGGGTGGGGCGTGACTCTCTACAAAATGCTGCTGGAGCGAATATATTTTACTTCATTGGTTGAACTGTGACAAAATCCCATAGTGTCACCGTTTGGCTAGGTAGGATTGGGTTACCTGAAACAAGGCCATTTTACCTTTACTAGTGCCTGATAACACATAACATGAGTCTCATAGGTTGTAGATTACAATAGGTATGTTCAACACCTGTCTGGTTATACCATCCTGCACATATCCTACATTAGTCAGGCCCCACCCAGGTAGTCAAAGAGAGCAGCTCCTATTAACTCCCATCTCTCTGTGAACCTAGGCATATTAGAGAATTTAGGTAAATCCCCCCATATCATATGCCATGTTCCTACCTATAGATCTGCACCACCCACCCACATACACAGCACCTGGTCAGACATGAGAGTGAGTGAGTAATAGATGTTGAACGCCATTTCGACAGCTAAGGTCATATTCATGGCGAGAACTATATTACGCAATTTCAGAGGAATGTGTTGGTGCCCGCGCATATGTGCACCACACATCCGAGGGGATAGGAAAGAGGAGATATAGACCCTTTTAAGTGCGCTAGGGAAGCCCGGGTCAGACATGTATGCGGATCATTAACTGGTACTATATTAAAGGGTTGGAGGCACACCTGGGGGGGCTTACATAAGAACACAGGTGGGTATTAAGGTGTGTTTGGTAGGCCCTTACACAGATGAAGTCTGTTTTCTACTTCTAACTAGAAGTAGCACTACATAGTTTGTACTGATGCTGCCCAGTAGTTTACACCACATACCTGCTTCACACTGCTGCCCAGTAGTAACACCACATACATGTCACACAATGCTGACCAGGAGTAATGTTCACCACATGAATGCTTCACACTGCTGCCCAGTAGTAACACCACATACATGTCACACAATGCTGACCAGCAGTAACACCACATGAATGCTTCACACTGCTGCCAAGTAGTAACACCACATACATGTCACACAATGCTGACCAACAGTAACACCACATGAATGCTTTACACTGCTGCCCAGTAGTAACACCACATACATATCACACAATGCTGACCAGCAGTAACACCACATGAATGCTTCACACTGCTGCCCAGTAGTAACACCACATACATGTCACACAATGCTGACCAGCAGTAACACCACATGAATGCTTCACACTGCTGCCCAGTAGTAACACCACATACATGTCACACAATGCTGACCAGCAGTAACACCACATGAATGCCTCACACTGATGACCAGTAGTAAATGCCACATCCATGTCAATGCCGACCAGTATGACAATAGTCTCACATTGCTGCCCAGTAGTAACACTACATACATGTCTCACATTGCTGACCAGTGGTAACACCAGATACCTGTCTCACATTGCTGACCAGTAGTAACACCAGATACCTGTCTCACATTGCTGACCAAAAGTAACACCACACACCTGTCTCACATTGCTGACAATCAGTAACACCACATACCTGTCTCACATTGCTGACAATCAGTAACACCACATACCTGTCCTACATTGCTGACAATCAGTGACACCGCAGATCTGTCTTATACTGTTAAATATTTGTAACACCACATACAGTGTTGATCAGCACATACCTGTCTCAGAGCTGGTGACCACTTACCTGTATCTCTTGCTGAGCAATAGTGATAACACCACATAAGGCTGACCAGCAGTAATGCCACATACACATGGACATGTTTCATTCTGCTGACCAATAGTAAGACCACTCACCTGTCCTGTACTGCTCACCATAAGTGGTCCAATATGATAAATTCTACCAATCTATGCTATAACAATTGGGATTTTGGTATCAAATGAATCACTGTTCGGTTGTCCATGGTTAAAAAATTGATAAAATACTGTTAGAGATGGCAACCTTCACCTACGGAAATACAGTTTCTATAATTATGCATAACATCTCCCCTTATATGTATAAATAAACCAGTTGAATTGGATTATGTACATGAAGCCATACTGCAGTGCACAGAGGGTGCTTTACTGATGCGAAATACTGCCTGGCAGACATTACCTTAATACTTTGAATCACATGAATGTTGTATTTGATTATTCAACTGTGGAACACCCACACACATTCTATAGGATATTTATCTTTTCAGTATACATGTAGAAATAAATGAAAGCAACCAATGAATTTAATCTGTATAAAATTCTATGCTGGTGAATCTTTTGGGTATAAGCATTGATGGCTCATAAATAGGGAAGACATAACTGACGAATATAAGAGCCCATTTATCACCAAAACATGACCATAACATGTTAGAAGACTGTATATAACAGCCATGAGGAATCATTACATTAAATATGGCATTCGCAATGTGCATGTAGGCCTACTTGCAGCATGTGGTGGAGGCCCATCTGGTGTGGTTACTCAATCTTACAAGGACAGGCCTAGGCAATGTTTGCGCTACATCATGGGGTCTGTGGCTTGTGTAATGTATAGCAAAGTAGGGATGGGCTTATATCAGGACGAAATTTAGAAAAATGATAGCCAAGCCTATTCGCCAAATGAAATCTTAAAAAGATACGTGTAAAGATACAGTTGGTTGATTTCTGATATTGCAAAAGAAATGTCTGGGCTGGTGAATTGACATTGATGCAAGCCGTATACATGTATGAGAGATCCAATGTTCTTAAACATAGGACAGGACACAGTTTGCAGTTCAGGCCTAATGGCTGGTGGAAGTAGAATCAGCCCTGAATAATTCATACTCATCGACATAGTTGTCAACATGAGTATTGTGGGTCAGAGCTCCAATCTATAAAGCACCCAGGGAGATAATCACTCTCTGTACCATAAATCTATTGCTAATTCATATAGATAATTAATCCTTTAAGGACCGCTAATGCAGGAGTGCATCATGCCCGCCATGATGCATGCATGCCGACCCTACAGGGTTAATAGACTCCTGGAGGGTCATCATGATGCACCAATGAAGTGCTGGCAAGTAGTCTCGCCAGTACTTCATTGGTGCATCGACCAATGGGCATGATGCATTAATGCATCAGAGGCCCTTAAAGGGTTAAATAAAGGTCATGGTAATAGAAGCACATTTTCCAGATCATACAGAACTTCTGATCGATTTTTAAAAAGTGCTGATGCAAATAATATCATTAATGAACAAAATAGTTTAACTCTATAGTCTGACTTTCTGGATGAAAATTTTCTAATCTAAATCCCCTTAGCTTTTCGCTAGTCACTTTTTATGTTGTCCTACTCTGTCTAAGGTGGGAAGTATAGGTACCTAGAGCTAGATACATTCTTGATTTGATTATCGTTACGATTTGCTTCATTCCCATATCATTTGGTGTTACTGTTAGGGAAATTTGTCCTTGACTCGACCACTGAGCATGGTCGAGTCAGGGGCGAGTTATACCTTTATATATACCATTAGGCCTACCATTGCTAGAACCATGGATCAACCGAGGTTATAATATCTATTGCAATATTCTGTGACAATTCACAGGCTGGGAATGCACATCAATACTCTATACACGGCAAGAGTGGGTTAATTACCAGTCCCTGTTACTCTGGGGCACAGGTGGTGTTCAGCCGCCAGACATTACTCAATTAAACATGCTTCCCTCAAAAATCCATGTGGACTGGCAAGTATGAGTTTATGGAGATGGATGGGGTAATAATCTTGTCTGGCGTTTTATCCTCAGTCCTACCCCATTCTCCTACCTTTATTTCCACATTCTTCATAACAAATAGTACTCAAATAATTTGGATCTGTGTAAATAGCACCCAGGTCTGATAATCGTCTTCTGGTATAGGACCAAAATAGGATTACAGGAAGAGGAAATTATCTCAATCAAAGAAAGGCACATAGTCTTAGTGAGTAGTCCGTGGGCTCTGCATGGTGTGGTTGAGTAAAAAAAAAACTGAGTTGATTTATTAAGCAGGTAGACAGTTTCCATATCACCAATGCCCCAGGGACTTCCATACCCAGCGTACATATTATATTTACACAACATCATATGTTTTACATGGTAATTCCTATGAATTTGAACATTTAAACAATGTGCTTGCACTACGCTTCACCAAGTTTTTTCCAAGAATATACTTCCCAAATAGACAAAATGTGCATATTTTGGGAAAGATAATCTGGCTCACTGTGCAACCTTTAGGCCAAACTGTGCCCATCCCTTGTCCTATTTCCTCGACGGAGGCCAACTAAAACCACAAAGATGTGTTCCTCAGGGAAGTGACAGAGATTGGGAGTGGGGAGGGGGGGGTTATGTTTGGTTGAAACCACAGGATTGTACTGGAAGGTACTACGTACTACACAGCCTAACCTATGTATGTACCAAATGGTGGGTGAATGACTAATGTATGTGTACCACATTTTAGTACTCATCAGGGACTAGTCACCCTTTTTTTTAACAGTGGGAGGGGGTTAGAATTGAAAGTCCCTACTCCTGTATGGATAGCTATAACATGAATACTTCATATGAAACTTTTCTTCTCCAGCAAAAATAGTAGAGATTCCCAAACCACACAAGAAGGTTTGACCAGCATTTCCACCCCCCTCTCCACCAACACACTCTCAATCTGCCACCCTATCTACCCCCCCCCTCCTCCAACGTTAGAAAACAACAGACCACTCCCTTCCCCTAGTTGTTCAAAACTGGACATGTGGCCGGATATGATATAATGATGTGCCATAGGCATGCTACCTGTGTTAACACGTAGGTCATGACCATTATAATGGAGTGGTATAGTCAATATATTCCACATACCATGATCCACCATGGTCATCACGCCATATACATGTACTGGTACCACAGCTCCACGTTGCATACACAGAGATGTATCAAAGATCGCGGCATTTTAATTTAAAATTTTCTTTTCACAAAAAAAAAAATAAAAAAAAATGAATAGTTCTTTGAAATCTTCATGCTTAAGTATATATGGATCTCGGTGCAATTGTTTTCAATTCATAATGCCTTCTTCAAGGTGAATCAACATAGCTAGGGGAAGCCTGATCCAGCCATGCAGCCTTGGCAAGTCACTCATCATTGCTTTCATGTGAATATCCTGGCATGCTACTCATCTGGACAGCATTCACGTAGCACGTCGTCAATAAGTAAATGAACTTCAACTAGGCACCCTACACCAAAGTCAAAAGAGAATTGAATGCAAAATTCCCTTTGAGATTTAATGTCTTATAGTTCATGTTTGTGTGGCACAATGGTGTATGGACTATGTGGCCAATGTGGACGATGTGGACAACGGACTATGTGGCCAAACCAAGGACTTTGTGGCCAATTTTCTAGACGATGTGGCCAAAAGTGGACGATGTGGACAATTTGAGAAAATGGACGATGTGGCCTTTTTAGAAGCAGATTTACACCAACCAACATCTTTTTAAACGATAGCCACATCATCCATTGTCCACACAGTCTTTTGGTCACATTGTCCATAGACCTCGGTCCCCAATTTGGATTAGATTTTTGGTAGAATATCATATACAGAGATGTAAGTCAGGTACTGGGAAAATCCCTGAAAAGCTGTTATCGCGACACTGGGAGAGTTGGCTGGTCCCCTGGTATAAGCAGAGTGTTTAGGGCAGACTATGACCAGCACAGTATCATGGCACCTCCTGGTGTTAAACAATTGTTAAACAATTGTACTATGTTGCTGACTTATGATTTCTCACTGGAAGGGTTTGCCCCTGAGATTCCCTGCCCAAAGTCTCCCCTGGACCAGTGAGTCCCTCTGCTTACAGCACAGTGGAGTCCCTAGTTGAATTAGACAACTGAGGACTGGGTCTGTGTGAAGAAAATGACTAGGGAAAGAAGGCTGTGAATAAATTCTGTCCCTGAAGACCCTAGACATTCCTATTCAGACTACATTTTAACATTTTTGAATTCCCTATTTTCAGGGAAATCCCTGACAACTTACATCTCTGCATATATGGGTATAATGCATGTATATGATCCAGTGTAAAAGAAATGTCAGGGTAGGTAAATTGGTTCGTTATAGAACCCTTGGGTAAGCCATATTCCTATGATGGATAGCCTTACAAAACATTGGCCACATCGTCCACCCTGTTTGGCCACATCGTCCACAACTTTAGCCACATCGTCTTGGCCACATAGTCCTTTTGGCCACATCGTCTACAAATCGGCACAATGCCTGGTCACTTACGATAAGTTATATGCTTTCTTTAAAGGTTGTTATTGATGATCAAAAACAGCCACAATGAAACCAGTCAGACCTGTGGGGCAATCTCAGGTCCAGAGCTGTAAAGTTACGTGTACATGGAGATCAGAAGCTTGTATGTGCGCCAGTAGTTAGAGAACAGGGGACACAACTTGCAGAGTCTGGTATAGAGGTGAGGAGGAAGGGGGGGGGGCAGAAAAAGATTTGGCTGGTTGCCAGGCCAACAAATAGAGGTTGCCCACGAACTTTGTCGTCCACCGGGTCACTCCGCATACTTAGCCGGCCGCGTGTAAATAATGTACATACCCACTGAATGCTCCATGTCGACAACAAGTCTCAGTCTCCAAGCATATATTTTCAAAAATCAGATTTATACTGGAGATTGAGCAAGCATGACCCTCAGACTACAACTAGGTGGGAAAGGTGAGAGAAGACCTGGCACATGATGTTGGACACTGTCTACTCTAAATGTCTACTCTAAATACTGTCTACTCTAAATACATAATCCTGGCATGTTGGAATTTGACGACTTATGTCTCCCATTTTTGAGAGTATTTTGGAACCTGTCGTAAGAGCCCCACTTCTCTCACACTTTTGCTCAGATTCTCAGAAATGAGTTGTTTTTAACCTGTCCTGAGAATGTCCTTGGGGCAGCGATGATAAACTGTTTTCAAAGACACATGGGCCAAGGACAACGTATATCATCCACAGAATAATAAAATAAAAATGTGACATGCATTTGGAGAAGGGGTCTTAGAGCCCCCTGCAATAAGCCCCATTTTCGCAGATTGTGTCGCTGTATTTTGTGTTCTATGGTGCTGGGAAACCATTATGTGATAATGAGAAATTGTGGTCCATAATGGCAGTCCTATGGAGCTAACCATTAATCTGTGTTTGCCTGCAGACTGTAGACCTTATCATTCATTCATGGTGACAGGTGGTATAAATTCCCTACAGATAATCTATCGACATGTCTACCTCTATGTCTGTGTGTAGAGTGCAGTCTGAGGTACATAGGGGTCTAGTGGGCTATCAGTATGCCCCAGGTTTGATAGGGCTTATCGATAGTATACATGATAGGAACAGGTAGAGAGGGTATTGGTGGAATGATTTGGATATTCAATATTAGCTAGTGTATATATATATATATATATATATATATATATATATATATATATATATATATATATATATATATATATATATATATATACACATACATACATACATACATACATACATACTTATACCACGATTCTGGCACTCCCGGTGGTTTTATATGCAATATATACGTGGTATATTCTGCATATACCACTCATGTGCATTTTTGAAATTTTTGGTATATACTTTTTCAGGGTCAAGTTGGAATATTTTGGGAGACGCTGGCGAGATATAAATTTAGTCTCGCCATTGTTTCAATGTGAAAAATCGTCCCAACTCGTATGAGGATTGAACCCCGGCCGCAGTGGTGGTAGGCAAAGGCCTTAGCCATAGCGCCACACTGAACGGTGATGAACCGCAATGCGAAGGTAAATAAGTTCTAACCTGAGGTCCTAGTGCTATGTTTCCAGTCAGTTTTCGTCTTGATTCCAAGCTTGTCATGTTATAATATTAAAATCCCAAGAAGTATTGGATCCATAGACGAGGAATGCATGCTAATTTTCTCCATTTTCTTCGATATAAATAAGAATCCATTGATTTTCCCAACGTACGCGAGTCGCGGTCCGGCCATTCCCACCCGCCTCCTTGTCCGGCGAAAGTGTGTCAGTGGCCCGGATGTAGATATAGGTCAACTGCTCGTCGTACGAGGAAGACGCCGAAAATTTCGGACCATTTTGGAAAATCAATGGATTCTTATTTATTTTAAATATATAGGACATATCAAGCATGGAGTACTCATCTAGAATGTCTAAGGATATGTATGTTTTAATTTGAAAACTTGTCATGGTTGGATTCAATACGAAAAGTGACTGTATACACAGCGGTACCTCTCCCGGCAAGGAACAAAAACAATGGCTTCGCGCAGAGCGGACACCGGCCGTGTCGCTTGCACTTACAAAATGTCTTCTCCTGGCTATATTCTTTGGATCTCAGGTAAGAAATTAATACAAAATGGAGGAAATCGTGGTATAAACCTATTAGTTGATGCATATCGGGGCCCACGGGCTGTATATGCTGTATATACAGCCCTAGGGCCCCGATATGCATCATCTATTAGCTTAATACACAGATCTATAGGTTTCGGGGCATGCATGGCGTTTTTAAAAAGAAATTTACATACCAGTATAGTTTCCACGTACACAAACCAATGCCCTCGTAGGTCATTTTGCATACGAATGTTGTGACTAAAATATTGTAAAATGTACTGTCATACACACATTATGTACTGATAACCAATATCATTTAGGACATGGGTTCCCAATCAATTCTTTTTGAGCTATCACATGTACCACAACGTGCCACATTTTGTATAGGCCTAGCCCTTAAAGGGTGTCACGATGCCTCAAGGTTTCATGTCCCATTTGCTCTCATGATGCACTTCTCCAGGTGCCAGTGCTGCATCAGTGCATCATGCCAGTCCTTTGAGATAGATGGCGTGTATCAATCCTGTGGGGAAATCCATCTGACTTTACAGATACAAAAATCATTAATTCAAGAAGCCTTTGTGACCATTAGTTAAATTGCTGTCTGCATGTCACAATAACACTCTTTTGTAAGTCACTCTTATGAAATATGTCAGCTAAGCTCTCTTTTGTCGTTCTTTTAACTACTGGACGCATAAATACACTGAGAGTCGAAAAGACATATATGCATCGTAGTTTCACTTTGACCTCACACTCTTTGGGTACATATAATGTACGAGTGAGGGAAATTCCCTTAACCCTTTAAGGCCGACATACGCTATTGCTTTGATGAGTTGTGCTCTTCAATACTGCATGGGTGCCTGGCTGCAACCCTGGCAAAGAACGTGCCACTGCTGCATTCTTTCAGTACAACGACCCCAATTAACACTCATGGATGATTGGTAAGATGGGGTGAGTACATACTAACTACAAATTTACACGATGTATCCAGGAATGATCATGCTGCCCTTAATGGGTTAAACAAAACAACTGTGAAGGACTGGAAGGAGGCCAAAAGCATTCAGTATCCCCGCCCCTTCGCCATGCTCCTGCACCTCCACATCACACCCACTCTGCCCCTAATACCTCTCTCTCGCCCTTTTGTCTAATTTCCACAGGGGAGTCCCTCTGGGGTTTCACATCCGCCAGCCCTTTTTGAGGGACCGTAATTAGAAGTGGATCGTCATCAGTCATGTTTTAGGATAATTAAGGAAACTGCCAGGGGGCTGGGTGGGGGAGCATGTCGCGATGAATTATGAAGGTTTCCTGTGCTGCTGATGCCCGGGTGCTGATGCTGGGAACAACACCCTGCCATGGCATTGCAGTGTTGTTTGTGGCAGAGATACACGTAATGTTGGTTTCAATGTGCTATGAATCGTGGGGAAATTGTCTTATTTGACACAACGCTATGTTAATTAATATACATGTAACGGCATCTGCCTCCTCCATGAGATCTGTATACATCTATTTTCGTCCATACTTATTTTTAAACCATCGGGGATAAGGCAGAGCACATTCAATTATCTGACTATTCAAAAGATGGAGTAGATGATACAAATGACCTAGATTGATAAAATTAGATTTATCGACCATTTGAAACAGGTGGAATTGCAACAGCTGGCATGGTTGGATTACTATCTCAATCTGATCACATCGAATTATTAACTAAGTAATGTATGGGCTAACAGGCACCGAATTCTGTTACCGTAGGATATCGTAACGATTAATCAATAAAAAATCAATAAATAATCAATAATATATCAATAAAAACAAGTTGAAAACAAAAATCCTTCCCCGTGACACGAAGCCTCAGCGCCTGGCTTGGCTTGCTTTGAATGCGTCTCGCGGTTATGGCAGCGGACAAACGGCGAAAAAAAAATGCGCCCGGACCGGGACTACCTCTAACGGCTGAGCGCAATGCGCTAACCACTAGACCACCGCGTCCGTGGTTATGTACACACACCTCGGTGCCCAGCTAGGCTTGCTTTGGTTTGAATGCGTCCCGCGTCTCGCGGTTATGCGAGCAGTAGTGACAAAGCTGGGGGGTCACAACCCCGACTGCTGGGGATTTTCACACTTTCAATGTATAGTAGTTATATGTGAGTGACCTCCCCGGGCTTTGTATCATATCCAGACCTGGTTCTAGCCAACCACTTCTCGTCAGTCCCTGTGGCGCAATGCATAGGGAGTTGGATTTGGGATCTGAGACTGCAGGTTCGAGCCCTATCTTTGGCAATGACACTCTCGTAGGGAACCATGGTTTTAAATGCAAAATTAGACATTAAACCGTGCTGATATCCACCCCAAACCGTGCGATATCCACCCCAAACCGTGCGATATCCACCTTTCATATGTTCACATTACAGTGCAAATTATGCAGGAATATCAGCAGGGGATATCCAGAAAAAGCACCCAAAATCACAGAAGGCGTGTAATAAAATGAAATACTCCACTGTTTTTGGTCTGCATGTAGAGATACTAATTGATATGTTGTATGTAAATAACCAAAGATTCCTCACCCCAGCCAGCTGCTACCGTACTTCATCCCCATGACACATTATTTTACGTACCTGGAACAGAAAAAAGAACATAACATAAATATATTGAAATTAACTCATTGGTGAGAGCAGTAACATTTCATCTCAATTTGCCACGCTGCACCAATGCAGTGCCGAGAGGCCACAACACTGCATTATGTATCATGCACTCCTTTTGTATGATGATTAATAGGTTTTCCAGAATTGACTCTACAGTGTCAATGGCCCAATGTGCAAAACAATATAAAGGGAATGGGAGGTGGGGGGGGGGTCCTCAATATTGCCATGGTGCAGCTAAATTTGCCGAACTGAAGCTGTTTGTTGTGGATGTGTATTTCGGGTCAATGTTGGTTTTTCTCTGTGTGCTTTCTCAGCAGAAAATCAAATATGGCAAATCCATTGTTTGAAGACTGACCTAGAGTGAATGCGACATACATAGAAATCTGTTTCTAATCTAACGAGGGTACTTAAATTCACCTCGTCTTGCAGTCAATGACCCTTTGTTAATTGATGGGGATATACACTTTGGAACACAGATATTAATTCAAGAATAAGTTGAAATACGCATATATCTATTCTACATGCCACTGTATATTTGCTGTCCACTCTTGTTGTTTTTTTTTTATCGATAATATGCATAAATTTACTTTATACTGCACTCACTAGTGAGTGCAGGATTGAAGCTTTTAAGATTCGTACTACGGTCAGACAAGGCATTGGCACTGAGACTTTGCAGCAAATATATGCCCCATGTCCTGAAGGCTCTCTCTTTGTGTAGACATGGGCACACAGAAAGTACAGTCCAGCACTAGTCAGTACACATTTAACGTGTATTTACCTACCCTGGGTCTGCAAAGCCCCCCCCCCCCCCCCCACACACACATTCCCTACCCTATAGTAGTATGGGTTAACTAGGCACACATTGCTGGGTAGGTCTTTGGATGACGTCCAGAATAGGCAGGACCCATTTAGGTTACTGTGCCAGTATTATTTTACTACTGCATCATATACCTAAACCTGCAACACTGATTATATATATATATATATATATATATATATATATATATATATATATATATATATATATATATATATATATATATATATATATATATATATATGCTGCCACACGCCCGATATGTGCTTTCAACCATATCCTGGTTGGTGATTTTAATATTAGAAGTACATGCATTGACTAAAGTGACTGTACAAATACAATGTGGGTGGTAATGAAGTCATTCAAGTACACACTGTTAATGGAATACACAATATATGTAGAATGTGACATAGGTGACCTTAATATAGTCTGCCATTGAACCTAATTCCCAGAGCACATTCCATTTAATTTCATTGTATTACAACTTCATATACCGGCAGTCACCTCTCATCAAATTCTGTGTAAGAGTGTCTTGTGGGTCACTTGTATCACTATCATGAATATGGAGTAGTTTATCACGTGAGTTGTCATCCTAGTGTAATGTGTCCGTGTGTGATTTGGGCCAATTGATTCCTGTCAATTACCAAGCCTGGTGTCATCAGTGTACTTATTCACATACCAACTTTCACCCATATTGTTCCCCTTGCACTCTATAGTCGAAAACAGACACGAACATTGTGAAATACTGTAATGTTGTAAGACACAGTAAACCTTTCGAGGGTTCTGTTAATGGTAAATCAGCACATCATTATCAACATATCATACCTGAATTTACTTCAAAAGGCTCTGTGCATGAAAAATATACTATCAGCGTATTTTAACAGTCTGCAATTCTTCAAATGATATGTTGTTGGATACAAGGGGTGATCCATAAACTACATCACATCGAAAAGGCGGGGGGAGGGGTCCGGTCAAAGTGTGTCAAGCAAAGTTAATTTAGGCCTATAGCAAAGATGTGACAGGGGGTGTTTAAAATGACCAAAATCTATGATGTGCTTCATGGCTGACATAGGCCTACATTCTAGAAAGGTGGGTGTGTGCCCTGTTTACCTGTTAGCATACATGACCTTTACAGAATATTGGGTGACGATTAGTGGGGATGGAATGGTAGCCTACGGGTTGGCAGGAGACCCGCCCCCCCCCCCACCCCGTCTAGGTGTATGTAGTGTTCAATAGTTAGGTCGTCATATTTTAAGGCAACTAGGTGTGCTTCTTAAGCATTTACTACAAATGGGTTTTTATTTTAGTCCACTGTCCTTAACCCGTTAGGGGGTGGCGGAATGGGTCACCTGAACACATACCTGCAGCACAAATAGTCATTAAGCCGGATACTAATGGCATTTTGCTCCAGCCTGTAGTAACTCAACTTGCCAATTTTCTAAGCCCCCCCCACCACCCCAAGCAACACACGCACACATACACATACTTACCCACCTGTACTTTTTAATCAGCCATTCGCCGACACCTAACTCAATACACCAGGTGGACCATGGAGCAATAAGCCACGTTACAGCATTAGATGTATAGAAGGCTTACCTAAGGTGTGCATAGTGTTAATGGCATTATGAATAGTGGGACTCAGCTCGATGTAATATGTGGACCAGGACGGATATGAGAGAGGCGGCCAGAACAGAGATAGGTGGGTGGCGGTGGGTGGGTAGGGGTAGAGGTGTTTTTGGCGGGAAACTAGGCTTTAGAACAAACGGCCGTGACATAACGGGTTAAGTAATCCCAGCAGTGTACAGAGGTGGGTTGGGGAGGTGGTGTGATGCTTCACCAGCTGGGGATGGGTTACAATAGGTCATTCTGGGTGTGTAACCTTGGAAGAAGGTCGGGGGGGGGGGCACTATCATCTTTACTGTGTCTTAATGAAAAATATGTTGGCAATTGGTAGGGTTAGATAGGAAAAGTTACCAATGATCCAGATTCATGCACGGTGAAAATAAAGTTAGTATTTCTAAAATTCTTTTGGGCTTTCTCTGATCAGGGGTGAATTAAGCTCTGAAGCTCTCGTCGATTCCCGGCAACCCCGAGGGTTCCCGAGGAATAATTATACAAGACTTACCTCTCTCCTAAGTTGAAGTAGAATGTCCCTAACAAGAGACTCTCTTTTAAGATGTCCCCTTTTCCACAGAGAACCCCAATAGGCCTAATATTCAATAGAACTTTAGGTCTAATATTCAAATCAACTTTTCTCCTTATAAAAGATGGATAGCCCTTCTCTCACCAGTACTTTAATACAAGGCAATGACCTAGCTCAAAAACGGCTGCTAGGAGAGGGACAATTCTTTACTGTAATTGTTCTTCATGACCTAATAAAACACTTTAAAAAATGAACCCCATAGAAAAGGCCAGATTATAGGGGGAGAAACTTCAAAGTTCACTATAACCATAAAGTGTAAAAGACGTTCCTCTAGTCTCCATGCTAATACTTACTGTTACTCAGATGTGTAACCATAGACCAAATATGAACTCGAGTGCCCCCCTTGCCCCACCTCGGCTTTGGGAATTTGTGGGTTGGGAATGGCACCAGCTGTTTGGGTTACGAGTTGGCGCCATCAACTGGGTTGGCATTTGGCACCCCAGAAGTGCGCCAACAATTTGAAATTTGACCAAAGAGAGAATTGTGGCGGGATTTTGCAACTGTATCACGTTATTCTATGTGACTTGTTCTTGCTCAAATACTACAAATTGTCAAAAGTGCCCAAAGAACTGCTGTATTAAAGGTTTTGGTGTGTTTTGTCTGAGATTTCCTTTCGCCAAAAATGTGTAACAAAAATTCCACAAAGCTAAATTGACCTCCAACAACCTTGCAAATTGGCCACGATGACATTGTTTAGCCTGGACAAAACGAGCATAACACCTCTTGCCATTCCAAAACACCCCCAATCTTCAGGTTCTATCGGTATGATTTTTTCTCTCTATTGCATCAGGCCTGTGGTTGCACAAACTGTTTTATGCCACAAACAAACTGACATCCTCCCAATAGCTCACTATACCAGTTTGTGTTGGCTGAGATCCCACTGCAGTGTAATAACCTGAGTATGGACTGCAAAGCTCTTTTGTTCAAACACCACACTTTGTCGGGCACTTTGTATTTCTGCTTAAGTTGTTTATATGTGTCTCGTAATTGATCGTTCTGTATGCTCGTAAATTTTGCTGTTATTCAATCGAATCATTAAAATATGAATAGATGAGGATATGAAAAACAAAATGATTAGAACAACTATGAAAATGTGTTGTACAGGATGGGTGTAGTTGTCACTGTGGGATGTGGATACTACATATATCAGATAGAGTAGGTCATATATTATCCATAAACCATTTAAATGTTTCCTTGGGATTATATATTTCTTCAATCCCTAACCATGCATATACTCTGTATATCACGGAAACCCCATATAGAGCTATAGAATCATGAAAGGAAAACCACAGAATTCTTGAAGGGGTTTAATGTTTGTTTTCCTGGCCAGAACATTCATGAAATGGTAGACTGGGTCGCAGGATGAGACGGGTCCCAGTCCTTATTTTCTGGCTGTACATTGGAGGGGGTTTCACTACCATTTACAACATGTCCCTTGATCTGTACTCTAGACTGTATACACCCCCCCCCCCACCACCAACATCCCAGGAGTACATACACCTCCCCACCATGACGTACAGTTCATGACGTAATCCTCTAGAGTGCTGACATTCCTGTTACTAATCACATCATCCCAAGTAATTAATGCCAAACCCAGTCAGGCCAGATACCCGACCTCCAAATAAACAAAAGGTCAGACCCCCAGACCCTAGTCCAAAAAACCGGCCCTGAACTATAGTCCGTTCCTCTATATTGGGGACTGGTGCATTTGCAGCATGAGGGCCTTATTTTTTTCTAATTAATGATAAAATATCCTAGTTTTTTCACAACCCTAGTCTTGTATAGGGTGTTTTGAATATCTATACTGAAAATTATTGGAAATTGGAAGATACATGTATTTGATCATTTTTTCAGCTGCCATATTATTACAACAGGGCAAATACTGCCCAATTGCTGCCCATTTGGGGCAAAATAGCTGCATTAATAGCAGGTGGTTGGGTGCAAATTATGGATTTCTCTCTTAATAAAACAACAAAATCTTGATTTAATGGACCAGGGACATCAAATCCAAGTCAGAGATATCACTGACACTTTTCAGAAGTATATAAATCATATTAGTTACTATATATCTTACATTTGTATAAGTAGGTCACTGTCTGACCTTGAATCACAGTTATTGGGGTCAAGGTTGAATTAGGTCACCATGAAGTACCGCAATGGATAATCCCAACAAATGCATGAATATCTAAGCTATCCAGTATATTGAAAGAACTCATAAATGTGATACAAAATCCATGTTTTTTCTTTTTCTTGCTCCATTTTTTCTCATATATAGGGATCATGTTAAATGCTATAGGGAAAAATTGTATCAAAGGACGGGTCAAAATGGCGATTTTAGTTAGTTTTCAAAAAAATACATATCTTTTGGTAGAATTTGAACTATTAGAGGCATATAAAATGTAAAAACATATTTAAAAAGCTTGTTTCTCACTCTAAAAGATGAATTAATGAAAATAGGGGGTCATCACTCACTTTTTCATAGTAATTTTAGCCTAAAGATGGAGAAGTAGGTGTTTTTTCATGGTTTTCGCTTCTGAAACTCACACTTTGATACAAGATAAAATATTTTTAATTTTCACCAAAAACTTAATGAGGTATCTAGAAATAATGCCCTAATTGTGTACTTATACATGGTGAAAGAATTGTGTAGATCGGCCAACTATGAGAGACACAGCACCATTTTGAAGGTGCAAAAATAGGAAAAACTAAGTTTTTGGTCCCCAATATACGGCAATGAGCTTTAGTATCTGTAGAGGAACGTTCACAAATGACGTCAGAAGGTGGATCTGGTGGTACCCTTTATCAAATTCACATGTAAATGGTAAAGGTGAGATTTTCGGGCTTCCCTAGCCCACTTAAAAGGGTCTATATCTCTATTTTCCTCTCCCCTCAGGATGTGTGTGGTGCACATATGCGCGGGGGGCTTCCCTAGCCCACTTAAAAGGGTCTATTTCTCCTCGTTCCTATCCCCTCAGGATGTGTGTGGTGCACATATGCGCGGGCATGACACATTCCCCTGTGATATTGTGTAATGTAGTTCTCGCCATGAATATGACCTTAGTTGTCGAAATGGCGTTAAACATCCATTACTCACACAAGGTGAGATTTTGAAAAGGGCCCCTGAAATCATTGCTAACGTTACCATCTGTGAGCGTCCTTTATCAGGATTGCAGGGTGTACAATCATTATCAGAGGGACAAAGTGTGCTGATATGCTTCTTCAAATGGATTTGATGCACCGACTCTGCGACATGTACTGAGTGATGGTATATAGGGGATATCATTCTCAAACCTTGTCATACTTCCTATGTAATATGCCATAAGACTACGAGGGGGCAATAGATAGGATATTAGGATCAGGATATTGATTCAGCTGAAATCTTAGGGTCCATATCTACGATCAGGATATTAGGATCAGATTTTAGGATTTGACATGGCCACGGTCTTAATAGCAGACATTTTTATATTGCCATATATGATACTGATTCAAAATTTAATCTGGTTCATGATATTTTATCATTCAAAACCAAATTATTGTAATCACAGAAATACACAGCATAGCTGTAATGCTGTACACATTAATACTAAGATAATTAGGAGCTATGATTAAGGCAAATTAAAGCAAGATTGTAAAGGAAAAACATTCAAACTTTATCATGGAGGTGGTGGACTCGTATACCAGCATGCTAAAATCTGATAACTTTTGAAGATCAAAATTCACCATGTATGGCCTGGATCCCTGTGTTTCTGAACACCAAGATGGCCGACACACATGGAAAACAATAGAATTTGGTAGTTGAGGTGTCCCTAAGGCTACTAACACCCACCTGATAACTTTTAAAGATCAAAAGTGAACATATATGGACTGGATCCCTGTATTTTGGAAAACCAAGATGGCCGACCCACATGGGAAAAAATAGAATCAGGTATCTAATAACTTAAAAGTTCAAAATTGGGCTGTTGTACCTATACCCATGACCTACAGCTAATTGGTATTAGCTGTAGGGACATTAGGGATAGGTTTTACACAATTTAGAAACATGGAGGTGGTGGACTCATATAACCACCACATTCACCACTGTAGAACCAGCTTTGTTCAGAGGTGGGGGGGGGGGTCAATGACCAATGTAGAGGATTATGAGGGAGCAGTGCTTTGTATTAGAACACAGGGCCATTCCTGTGGCCTCTGCCACCACTTCAGTGACCAGGATTCACCACCAGCACCACCATAGCTCAAGCAAGAGCACTAATTTGCATAAATCACTCCATGTATAGGTATACACCATACTGTACCTAAAGAACTGGGATATACAGGGAGAGTGAGCAAGCACCGCTTTGGACCTGCAATGGTCTTCAAGATAGGGGTGGTGCAGTGGTTCTGGGTGAGGAGACCCAGGTCAAACTATGAATAATAGTGCTAGAGGGCTAGGACTTGGATCAAGTCTACTGGCATGTGTTTCAGAAGGGTCCATTCAAGTACAGAGCCGATCGTTCCTATGAGGAACGAACTGCAATAATCCCAGCTTATGATAGGATCGCACACGGGCAGGAAGAAATCTCAGAATATAACTGTTTCTTTTTTTTTGCCGCCACTTTGTAGCACTGGTGGACGACATTCTGTTACAAAAGTGTACTTATTGCAGCACGATAACTAACTCACACTGACACATGACCTCTTTGTATGATGAACATGACAATATCAACCTCATTGGCAGACTGGTGAGTTACTCACCAGGGCTGTCTAGATGCTAATTGCTCCATGTGTCCAATATGAATGCATCCTGCGGTATATCTGGTACACCTGGTGGTACAGCAGTAATAGAGGGAGGCACCTGTCAGCTGCCTATGGTTCATTAGCCTCCACCAGTCTGCAGCAATCCACAGGTAGAACCAACCCATTAAGGCACACATGATGCCTCCAGGTTCATCTACCTGGTTGTCATGATGCACCATTGCACTCACTGGCACCAAACAGATGCATCATGACGACCCTTTGAGAGTGAACAATACTAAGACATGACACATGAATCCAGCCGTGGCGAGTTCCTCGCTATGAGTGTGTAATAGATGTTTAACGCCATTTCGACAACTAAGGTCATATTCATGGCGAGAACTACATTACACAATTCATAGAGGAATGTGTCAGTGCCCGCGCATATGTGCACCATACACATCCTGAGGGGATAGCAAAGAGAAGATACAGGCCCTTTTAAGTGGGCTAGGGAAGCCCGGAGTTACTCGCTATTGCTCCATGGAGACCAAAGGGGTACATGTGCATTAATGCATCATGCGGCCCTTGCAGGGTTAATGGACGTAATTGTGGTCCTTGCGAGGTCCATAATCGTTATGCCAGGTACTATTAGCACGACACAGTCTCAGCTGCGTCTCCACCACTTAGCTCAGCCCATATTTCATATTGGTACCAGCAACATAATTATATAACCTGATATGTTATGGACATACACCTTGAGACTCGAGGGACAAAAATGTTATTTTCCATGCTTAGGTTGAGGAATCCATGTATATGCTCGGCTGAATATCTAGGTTGTAATTTAAGCTGAACAAACTCGTGAAAAAAAGAAAGATTTAAAAGTATAGATAGCTCTGAAATGTTCCGCTTTCTTGCTAAAATTATTGGGCTGGGGTGGGCATATACCGAAGCGCTGGAGCAAATCTACAAACTGTTGTAGCGAGGTGTTTTTAAGGGAACAGGGATGAGATTTGCATGGTTGACACATTTTTTTTTTTAAATTGAGCAAAACTTAATAGGGGGTCTAAAGGGATAGTCCCCCAGGGGTAAGCTGTGACACAATCATCACATGTGATTGTAAAAGGCCCATTGTAAATGAATGGGGGGATGGAGGGGGGGGGGTCTGGGGACATCCCTCCAGGGGCCCAAGAAAGTTTTGAATATTTAGAGGCCAAATGGTGCAATTTGGTGCTCTTTGAAAGACTGAGTTGTTTGCAAGTGTAGGATTTGGTTTATTGTTATAATCTTTTAATTTCTGTTTTAAAGTCTGAGTGTTGTTGAAAGCTGAATCAATGCAAGGTGAATCAATGAATTAACTGGTAAATCCTGCTGAAATCAGCTTAAGACGGGATGCATTTTAAGATGCTTCCCCTCAATGGTTAGAGGTCTCAAAGGATTATGATAAAGGCCTGGAGGCTGTTGCACATAAGCTAAAGAGAGCACTAAGAGTGTCTGTTTTAAAGTCTGAATGTTGTTGAAAGCCTAGGGGTAACTTGCTCTGAGACAGTTTTCAGATTATTTTTTTGTTCAAATGGATTTTGGGGAGGAAATATTCACATTCTATCTTTCAAATGTGTAAATGATCCAGAGGATTGGAAGCAGTTTGCTCCAAGTATTATTTCCTTTTCTACCAATTGAGGTTTAAATTTAGAGGTAATTTGTGGGAAAATTGCTGCAGAATCTACTTCCAAATTGCTATGTACTAAGGGTTTTTTGGGGAAAATTACGTTGGAAAATTTCAGATTCTATTTCAATTATATTGGCATGCTTAAGGGGAATTGGCAGACAATGAGGAGTATATTACTCCAAGGTTTGGTAGGATTTCCCTTGGAAGGCAGACATGTTTCCACTGTACCATAGAAACCAGTGGAGTGTTTGGCCTTCAGAGTTGTAGTCATTGAGTGTTTAGTGCCTCCCCATTTTATTTTTTTTTCAATCACTAAAGCCTGAGAAATATTCATGGGACTATATGTTAATACCATGTTTCCTGGAAAGAAGTGTTAGTGTGAACTATTGTGGTAAAGTTACAAGGAAATCTGTCCACTTTTCATGACAATTTTATGAACTTTCAAAAAACAGCCCTATTTACCAGTAACCTTACCATTATACACCTTACTTTAATGGGGAATTATGTGAGGAACAAGCCTGGGACGCCCCTGTTTTCTTTGGATATTCTGAATGTATATTGCCCATAGGTCTTCTGCTGACAATTTTGAGAAATTCCGACCACTTTTACTCTATCTATAGACTTATGTGGTCAGTGCTCAATAGATGGTATATGGAACAAATTGCACAAGAAATTTCAGTAATCTTCTATCAGATTATGACTGTTTTAATGCACAATGGGACACAAATTGAAAAGATTATAACTTTGGTTCTACTTAGAATATTTACAAAATTCTTCCAGATTTAGAAAGCTCAGATTATCCTCCATGCCCCATGACTCTGTCGCACATTTTTGCGACAAAGCGACAGGTTGCCCACCACTGTTGGGCGTATTAGTTGACAAGATAGGCTAGTAAATAAATGAGAGGCTCCCTCGGCTGTGTTGCATCGATCTATGTTTAGCACACATCTTATGAAACTCTGATGATTGAAGTAGTCTATTTGTGACTGCTCCACCATGCCAATTGACACATGCATCAATCAATTCTTTTGTAATGCTCCCATTGTATTCATGTTTTTCTCGCACAAACAACATGGCTGCCTAGTATTGATCACCTTTTTGAACCAACAATGCCTCTCGACATAAAATGTCCAGCTGTATTTTACCGTCTGAATGAGCTTACAATGGAGGAAAATGCCGAATAGCAAAGGCCAATGGCACCAAATGCTGCTAGAGCATGGAAGCTAGCATCAAGTATGATTTTATTTTTTTTTCAAGAATCTGTTAACTGAAGGAGGAAAATGGTGGTGTATGCATACATTTACACCTGCAGTATACACACTATAATAACCGTAATCCACACAATGGTTCTGTCACAATAAGGGTTCAGCCTTTGTTTCTGAATCATTAGCCTACCCATGATTAGTAGTTATGGGTGTGTGTTTCACCTATGTAAAGCTAGTACCAGTATTATTGGAATATTAAAGTGGAATATGAGACCTTAGCCCCAGACCTTCGCCCATCTACCACACGGCCGTGTACAGGATAAAATGTCCAAATGTGGGTTCGTTCACGTGTGTGTCCACGTGAGGGGACTATAGCTGGCCAACGTGGACGTATACATATCACAAGTATGCACACATATAACTGTGTACTAGTAACCGGTATATTTAAAGATAAGAGGAAACCTGTCCCACGCTATTGGCAGCAGTGCCAACCATGCACATGATTCACGACATACATACATATATTCTCCTGTCAAAAGAAAGCAAAGACATTTTCAATCATAATATGATGGATGATCTGAAGATCTGAGAGATTGGGCCATTAATAGGGTACTGGTATGTGCAATATCGTCCTTCTACATTACTAATAATCACATGGTACTTCAAGGCTTTTTGTCCATTTATTACCATCATACACCATTGAATGAATACACGTTCACTTTTCTTCAACGCATTAGTCAGTGCAATCGGTATGACAACATCATTGTATTATGGCTATGAGTAAATGATTTATAAAAGCACGAGGGTATCGGAGCAGTAACTATTCCTTGAACTTAATTGGATCTTTCCAACTCCAGTGATGATGGGCACCCAGAAAGTTCTGCACTCCATTCTACTTTAGTTCATACTCTCCCTCACTGGTAAAACGTCAAAGTGTTTACAGTGGAAAGTCCCTTGGAAGCATGCCAACATTTTAAGCAAGAAAGTAAACATTCTAGAGTACCTGCCTCTAGAGTATCACCCATCTTTGCCTTTTAGGGAGTATCTATGGAAAATAGGTTAATCAGTGTCCCATTATGTTCCTATTATTTCAGCCATCATAAACATTCCCGCATAATGACATTGTTTACAAAGAAATGTATGATACACATGTACACAAGGATCCAGTGCCAACATTGATCCTCACTATCTAAAGGATCTTACGTTAGTAAGGGTCCTAGTGGCCTTGTGGCCGACCTTCCCTCTACAGGACACAGAGCCAACTTGTACTTGGGAAATGTATGTTGTTTACTGGTTAGATCCTTGATCCGATTTACAAGAAAAAAAAAACAGGATCCCCCCCACCTCCCTGTATATACCGATGAAGGAAACAGCAGTAAAAGTAGCATTGGAGGGGTGGTGGCCAGATCACCCTACCGGTAGTACTGTTAATGTTATGGAATATCTTTTTGTTATGTGATAATAGAATTGTGATTTGCGATATATAGATAGCAGATATATATCTAATAGCAAACCATGTGATATACATAAAACATATAACAGCACACCAAGTGATACATGGACACACACATCTAGGTGTAGACCATGTGATAAACATATACATCTAATAGTGCGCCATGTAGCACATGTGTACATCTAACAGTGCACCATGTGATACACATGTATACCTAACAGTGCACCATGTGATACACATGTGCATCTAACAGTGCACCATGTGATACACATGTGCATCTAACAGTGCACCATGTGATACACATGTGCATCTAACAGTGCACCATGTCATATACATGTACATCTAACAGTGCACCATGTGATACACATGTGCATCTAACAGTGCACCATGTCATATACATGTACATCTAACAGTGCACCATGTGATACACAAGTGCATCTAACAGTGCACCATGTGATACACATGTACATCTAACAGTGCACCATGTGATTCACATGTACATCTAACAGTGCAACATGTGATACACATGTGCATCTAACAGTGCACCATGTGATACACATGTGCATCTAACAGTGCACCATGTCATATACATGTACATCTAACAGTGCACCATGTGATACACATGTGCATCTAACAGTGCACCATGTCATATACATGTACATCTAACAGTGCACCATGTGCTACACATGTGCATCTAACAGTGCACCATGTCATATACATGTACATCTAACAGTGCACCATGTGATACACATGTGCATCTAACAGTGCACCATGTCATATACATGTACATCTAACAGTGCACCATGTGATACACATGTGCATGTAACAGTGCACCATGTCATATACATGTACATCTAACAGTGCACCATGTGATACACATGTGCATCTAACAGTGCACCATGTGATACACATGTGCATCTAACAGTGCATCATGTGATACACATGTGCATCTAACAGTGCACCATGTGATACACATGTGCATCTAACAGTGCACCATGTCATATACATGTACATCTAACAGTGCACCATGTGATACACATGTGCATCTAACAGTGCACCATGTCATATACATGTACATCTAACAGTGCACCATGTGATACACATGTGTACATCTAACAGTGCACCATGTGATACACATGTACATCTAACAGCATGCCATGTGGTACACATGCATACCTCACAGTGCACCATGTGATATACATGTACATCTAACAGCAAGCCATGTGGTACACATGTATATCCAACAGTGCACCATGTGATACACATGTGCATCTAACAGCATGCCATGTGGTACACATATATACCTAACAGTGCACCATGTGATATACATGTGCATCTAACAGTGCAACATGTGATACCCATGTACATCTAACAGTGCAACATGTGATACCCATGTACATCTAACAGTGCACCATGTGCTACACATGTACATCTAACAGTGCACCATGTGATACACATGTACATCTAACAGTGCACCATGTGCTACACATGTACATCTAACAGTGCACCATGTGATACACATGTGCATCTAACAGTGCAACATGTGATACACATGTACATCTAACAGTGCAACATGTGCTACACATATACATCTAACAGTGCACCATGTGATACACATGTACATCTAACAGTGCACCATGTGATACACATGTGCATCTAACAGTGCAACATGTGATACACATGTACATCTAACAGTGCAACATGTGCACTCCATTCTACTTTAGTTCATACTCTCCCTCACTGGTAAAACGTCAAAGTGTTTACAGTGGAAAGTCCCTTGGAAGCATGCCAACATTTTAAGCAAGAAAGTAAACATTCTAGAGCACCTGCCTCTAGAGTATCACCCATCTTTGCCTTTTAGGGAGTATCTATGGAAAATAGGTTAATCAGTGTCCCATTATGTTCCTATTATTTCAGCCATCATAAACATTCCCGCATAATGACATTGTTTACAAAGAAATGTATGATACACATGTACACAAGGATCCAGTGCCAACATTGATCCTCACTATCTAAAGGATCTTACGTTAGTAAGGGTCCTAGTGGCCTTGTGGCCGACCTTCCCTCTACAGGACACAGAGCCAACTTGTACTTGGGAAATGTATGTTGTTTACTGGTTAGATCCTTGATCCGATTTACAAGAAAAAAAAAACAGGATCCCCCCCACCTCCCTGTATATACCGATGAAGGAAACAGCAGTAAAAGTAGCATTGGAGGGGTGGTGGCCAGATCACCCTACCGGTAGTACTGTTAATGTTATGGAATATCTTTTTGTTATGTGATAATAGAATTGTGATTTGCGATATATAGATAGCAGATATATATCTAATAGCAAACCATGTGATATACATAAAACATATAACAGCACACCAAGTGATACATGGACACACACATCTAGGTGTAGACCATGTGATAAACATATACATCTAATAGTGCGCCATGTAGCACATGTGTACATCTAACAGTGCACCATGTGATACACATGTATACCTAACAGTGCACCATGTGATACACATGTGCATCTAACAGTGCACCATGTGATACACATGTGCATCTAACAGTGCACCATGTGATACACATGTGCATCTAACAGTGCACCATGTCATATACATGTACATCTAACAGTGCACCATGTGATACACATGTGCATCTAACAGTGCACCATGTCATATACATGTACATCTAACAGTGCACCATGTGATACACAAGTGCATCTAACAGTGCACCATGTGATACACATGTACATCTAACAGTGCACCATGTGATTCACATGTACATCTAACAGTGCAACATGTGATACACATGTGCATCTAACAGTGCACCATGTGATACACATGTGCATCTAACAGTGCACCATGTCATATACATGTACATCTAACAGTGCACCATGTGATACACATGTGCATCTAACAGTGCACCATGTCATATACATGTACATCTAACAGTGCACCATGTGCTACACATGTGCATCTAACAGTGCACCATGTCATATACATGTACATCTAACAGTGCACCATGTGATACACATGTGCATCTAACAGTGCACCATGTCATATACATGTACATCTAACAGTGCACCATGTGATACACATGTGCATGTAACAGTGCACCATGTCATATACATGTACATCTAACAGTGCACCATGTGATACACATGTGCATCTAACAGTGCACCATGTGATACACATGTGCATCTAACAGTGCATCATGTGATACACATGTGCATCTAACAGTGCACCATGTGATACACATGTGCATCTAACAGTGCACCATGTCATATACATGTACATCTAACAGTGCACCATGTGATACACATGTGCATCTAACAGTGCACCATGTCATATACATGTACATCTAACAGTGCACCATGTGATACACATGTGTACATCTAACAGTGCACCATGTGATACACATGTACATCTAACAGCATGCCATGTGGTACACATGCATACCTCACAGTGCACCATGTGATATACATGTACATCTAACAGCAAGCCATGTGGTACACATGTATATCCAACAGTGCACCATGTGATACACATGTGCATCTAACAGCATGCCATGTGGTACACATATATACCTAACAGTGCACCATGTGATATACATGTGCATCTAACAGTGCAACATGTGATACCCATGTACATCTAACAGTGCAACATGTGATACCCATGTACATCTAACAGTGCACCATGTGCTACACATGTACATCTAACAGTGCACCATGTGATACACATGTACATCTAACAGTGCACCATGTGCTACACATGTACATCTAACAGTGCACCATGTGATACACATGTGCATCTAACAGTGCAACATGTGATACACATGTACATCTAACAGTGCAACATGTGCTACACATATACATCTAACAGTGCACCATGTGATACACATGTACATCTAACAGTGCACCATGTGATACACATGTGCATCTAACAGTGCAACATGTGATACACATGTACATCTAACAGTGCAACATGTGCACTCCATTCTACTTTAGTTCATACTCTCCCTCACTGGTAAAACGTCAAAGTGTTTACAGTGGAAAGTCCCTTGGAAGCATGCCAACATTTTAAGCAAGAAAGTAAACATTCTAGAGCACCTGCCTCTAGAGTATCACCCATCTTTGCCTTTTAGGGAGTATCTATGGAAAATAGGTTAATCAGTGTCCCATTATGTTCCTATTATTTCAGCCATCATAAACATTCCCGCATAATGACATTGTTTACAAAGAAATGTATGATACACATGTACACAAGGATCCAGTGCCAACATTGATCCTCACTATCTAAAGGATCTTACGTTAGTAAGGGTCCTAGTGGCCTTGTGGCCGACCTTCCCTCTACAGGACACAGAGCCAACTTGTACTTGGGAAATGTATGTTGTTTACTGGTTAGATCCTTGATCCGATTTACAAGAAAAAAAAAACAGGATCCCCCCCACCTCCCTGTATATACCGATGAAGGAAACAGCAGTAAAAGTAGCATTGGAGGGGTGGTGGCCAGATCACCCTACCGGTAGTACTGTTAATGTTATGGAATATCTTTTTGTTATGTGATAATAGAATTGTGATTTGCGATATATAGATAGCAGATATATATCTAATAGCAAACCATGTGATATACATAAAACATATAACAGCACACCAAGTGATACATGGACACACACATCTAGGTGTAGACCATGTGATAAACATATACATCTAATAGTGCGCCATGTAGCACATGTGTACATCTAACAGTGCACCATGTGATACACATGTATACCTAACAGTGCACCATGTGATACACATGTGCATCTAACAGTGCACCATGTGATACACATGTGCATCTAACAGTGCACCATGTGATACACATGTGCATCTAACAGTGCACCATGTCATATACATGTACATCTAACAGTGCACCATGTGATACACATGTGCATCTAACAGTGCACCATGTCATATACATGTACATCTAACAGTGCACCATGTGATACACAAGTGCATCTAACAGTGCACCATGTGATACACATGTACATCTAACAGTGCACCATGTGATTCACATGTACATCTAACAGTGCAACATGTGATACACATGTGCATCTAACAGTGCACCATGTGATACACATGTGCATCTAACAGTGCACCATGTCATATACATGTACATCTAACAGTGCACCATGTGATACACATGTGCATCTAACAGTGCACCATGTCATATACATGTACATCTAACAGTGCACCATGTGCTACACATGTGCATCTAACAGTGCACCATGTCATATACATGTACATCTAACAGTGCACCATGT
The DNA here is from genome assembly GCA_949317995.1 of Acholoe squamosa. Lineage (NCBI taxonomy): Eukaryota > Metazoa > Annelida > Polychaeta > Phyllodocida > Polynoidae > Acholoe > Acholoe squamosa. The sequence goes on from OX439038.1 coordinate 57,739,415, forward strand.
GATACACATGTGCATCTAACAGTGCACCATGTCATATACATGTACATCTAACAGTGCACCATGTGATACACATGTGCATGTAACAGTGCACCATGTCATATACATGTACATCTAACAGTGCACCATGTGATACACATGTGCATCTAACAGTGCACCATGTGATACACATGTGCATCTAACAGTGCATCATGTGATACACATGTGCATCTAACAGTGCACCATGTGATACACATGTGCATCTAACAGTGCACCATGTCATATACATGTACATCTAACAGTGCACCATGTGATACACATGTGCATCTAACAGTGCACCATGTCATATACATGTACATCTAACAGTGCACCATGTGATACACATGTGTACATCTAACAGTGCACCATGTGATACACATGTACATCTAACAGCATGCCATGTGGTACACATGCATACCTCACAGTGCACCATGTGATATACATGTACATCTAAGAGCAAGCCATGTGGTACACATGTATATCCAACAGTGCACCATGTGATACACATGTGCATCTAACAGCATGCCATGTGGTACACATATATACCTAACAGTGCACCATGTGATATACATGTGCATCTAACAGTGCAACATGTGATACCCATGTACATCTAACAGTGCAACATGTGATACCCATGTACATCTAACAGTGCACCATGTGCTACACATGTACATCTAACAGTGCACCATGTGATACACATGTACATCTAACAGTGCACCATGTGCTACACATGTACATCTAACAGTGCACCATGTGATACACATGTGCATCTAACAGTGCAACATGTGATACACATGTACATCTAACAGTGCAACATGTGCTACACATATACATCTAACAGTGCACCATGTGATACACATGTACATCTAACAGTGCACCATGTGATACACATGTGCATCTAACAGTGCAACATGTGATACACATGTACATCTAACAGTGCAACATGTGCTACATATGTACATCTAACAGTGCAACATGTGCTACACATATACATCTAACAGTGCACCATGTGATTCATCTGTACATCTAACAGTGTACCATGTGATACACATGTACATCTCACAGTGCACCATGTGATACACATGTGCATCTCACAGTGCACCATGTCCATGTCAATCTGGAACAGGCTCGGGTAGTGTTGCACATTCTGAAGCACACACATCCCCCAGACACCAGAGAGTCTCGTACCTAAATACCTATCAACCTCTACACTCTACATGTGCCTGACATGTAATTCAGGTTAACGCCCATTATATATATCCTAACTACGGAGTATGGGTGGTTGTATGGGTGGGTGCTGGGTTACATGTCATCACATGCTCATGTTATGTGTGAGTGTCAGGGGGAGGGGGCGGGGGGTCAAACCTAGACAGGTCATACAGCCAAAACACGTGGTCCTTGACCATTCTATAGTGAGTGAAGGACACAACTCGCATGAATCTTCAGTCCCTGTCTTCATACTTCCTCTCTTTATCTTCCTTTCAGATCAGAAGACAGCTTCATCTTTGGACTCAAAATTTGAGCCAGCAAGGACGTTTGCCTCACACTTAGAATCAGGTTTAGAGCAAGAAAATAAAGATGACATTTCCACTCTGCGCCCAAAAAAGCATTCTTCTATACATTTTCCAGTTAGAGATTTTGTAAAAATATGATGATCTTCTGGTAAAAGTGTTATACATTTTGTATACCATTAAACTGTCTGACAAGATAATAACCAGGTTGATTCATGCAAGTTGAAACCATCAGGTTTAACTAATTGGTAACAAAACACCTCTTGTTATGTATTCTTTTTCACATAATAGTAGTATGAGTCACACTGATACACAGGAAATACCATTATGTATAAAAGTAATATAAAAAAAAAACAGCGTTGAATATTACCTTATGGTGAGAGCGGGGGAAGGGGTGGAAGAGAAAAGGAAAGGACATACACTTCAATGAGAAATGCACTGTAAGGCCCCTCTTATAAGTCGCGGCTTATACATCACTTCAGAGGCTTAATCATGTGGCTTTTAGAGACTTCTTGAAGTCAGGGTGTGGCTTATTAGGGGGCGTTTGAACATCTGTCTATGGTAAGGAATTACAGCAGTCTTATGCATAGGTGAAGCTTATATATATGGTTTTACAGTCATCATGTTATAAAGGGAATTAAAACACAAAGTTGGCACATACTTTGGGCCTCATGTGACTGAGTCTATATATAACAAATTGAGGTGCCCTATGTGTGCCAGGGGTGTGTGACAATGGGAAGGCATGAAGACTGTCCTACAAACTAGTGAACAGACTAGCCAACTTTTTAACCTTTAAATGTCTCATAGTTCATTATTGCTTGACTGTCACATGGCGGCAAATACTGAAATAGGATGAAGGTGGGAGCATCATGCGGCCCTTTAATGGGTAAATGTATAACAACTCAACTAGCATTCCCAATACAACTAATGTTTAACTCTTTAAGTAGACCACAACATTTTGATTTTGGAGATTTATAGAATGGCACTACGTACTTATGTTTAGCATAAATTGAATGTACCGTATCGATACACCATCCAGGGTTCATTCTCTGACAGAGAGGGTCCGTGGGAGAGCCTCCCTCCAGACATGCACATGTGTAGTGTGCATAGAGTATGGTTTATATGCGTGTACCCCCCCCCCCACCTCCACTCAGGGCCTGTATATAACTCAGCCCCCCCCCCAGTCTCACGTAGGCCATACGTATAAAGGGCTAGGACCCCGGGTTAGGACATGGGAACAGTTATGCTTCAAGAACCACGCGACCTACCAATAACAACCTCATGTACGATGAGGGAGGTACAGCTGCTTCATGCACCTTAGATTTCTGAAAATAAAATATGACGAATACTAGGGTGCACATAATAGGGTGGCACATAATGATGATGACGATCCTGAGGCTTTTGCCATTGACACAAAGTCCGCAGTCATATCGTTTTGATATCTATAATATTAGCATTATTAACTATGCAAACATACCTCACATATAAACACTGTGTACTGTACACATTAAACGCAACCTCAACATTATCAAGTGTCATTAGTAATCAAGATTAAACGTAATAGAAATGTGGAATGTGCATTGCCATGGTTCATATGAACATATAATGAACCATAATGATATAACAACTATCCATTTTCTCACACTAACTTCATATTTGGCACGCTGCCAATTCCCTCACCACATTCGGCCATTTTTAAGACGGTCCCTCAGACGGCCCTTAAGCCGATTTGGCTGTATGCCAAAACGCCACTGGTGGCCATGGAGACGCCCCCTCTCACTCAGGCTGGGTGTCGAGGCTCGTGACTCAGGGATATACATTTTCTGCTATCAGCAGTGGAGCGATGTGTGTGTGTGGTTTGCATGGATGTGGGGATGGTTTGATGGACTGGAGGGTCAGGAAGAGAGGGCGGGTACACGTCTTTATGATAGGACCATACACTGGAAGGGGAAACACGGTCATCGGGTACTAGTCTCCATGGCAACCTAATCATCTGGCTCCTCCACAATCTCTCCAGTTGGCAATGGCTCTCCATGTACGCTGGCAATCAGAGCATCCTACATTCACATCCCATACGAACCCGATGCTGGCTGGGAAAGGGCATTACATTTCTAATATATTTTCTGCTGTCCCTCGACCACAACCTACATAACCTAGCTTAGCAATCTAAACTCTCATCTCTGTACCGTCTCACGGCGGTACAGAGATGAGAGTTTAGATTTCTAAGCTAACATCACCATACTCTGGTTCTATCCCAAAGCAGAGGTTATAATGACCCCCATTGGCACAGCTCAAGGCCAGTCTAGGCTATACCTATATGAATCAGAGCCCAGCGCAGCGTGATTTTGGGCCCCATCTAATACGGTGGTACAATGAGGTGCTGGTTGTGATGTAATGTCCACAGTTTGGGCCTGAGCTTACGGGACCTAGTCCGGCATGGTAACGAGTTGGTTACGATAACGACCTGCGGGCCTGCTAGCTAATGACATTGGACTTGCTGTGGCCCTTAGACTTATTGTCAATATCTGCAGTCTAGAATATGTGTTGTTACACGAAATAAGATACATGAATGGGGACAAATAAAACAGACGTGCGTCTCCTAGACATGAGTTAAAGATTACGCAATTTATTTTTTTTTTTTGGGGGGGGGGGGGGTTGGCAGGTTTTTGGATCCGTTCCCCACATCCCTAAACACTGGACATGCTCAATTTCGTAGTATTACTTGTGTCACGGGGAGTACTGTTCTGCCCCCCCCCCCCCAAAAAAAAAAACCCACAAAAACAATATCTCTTTCTTCCTTCCACCCTTCCCCGTCACGTATCCCATGTGAGCTTGAAGTACGGCTACACAATCCCTAATACACAATGACCTCAGCATAACTGTTACTATATTTCACGTGGTAGTATAACAGCATACTTGAGCCGTCTAAATCTGACCAGGACTTGCCCGGGGGACTTGGCAGCTTAAGGAGTTTTTACCTTTGTCAGCCTCCAATCCCTCCTGTAGCCCCTACCAGTAACACAGCACGAGCACAACCAATATATTGAAGCTGCTGTATACCTGTATGTGCTGTGGGTGGGTGTTTAAGGGGGGGGGGGAGGCATGGAGGAGACTTAACCCTTTAAGGGCCACTTGTCAGTCTTGTGTCACACCCATTTACCCTCCCTTGGGATGTAGCGGTATGAATACCTTCATCATGCCTACCTACTAGTGATAGGCCATTGTGAGTACATGGTGGACATGATGCATGAATGCAGCCCTGGGGAGAGACCTGCAAGGGTGGCATCATTCATGAATACATCAACACGACAAACGGACAGTAGACATCAATGTACTCATCCAACCTAGAATGGTTAAGATGGCGACTATTTATAACCCTTTCCAAATGCGACCTTTATAATTTGTAAGCGTTGGTCAAATGCTGTTGTAAGTAGAGCGGAACAGCCTTTGTAGTCTGTCATTACCTCCCCAAGTAGAACGGGGGCGTGGAGGGTCATTTGGGGTCTGTACGGTGGGGGGTGGGGCAAGGAGGTACACAACAGCCCCCCCCCCCTCTCCAGTCAGTAACTTCTGATCCCCACTTCTTACCACGGACAGCTGTACTCCCCCCGTCGCATCAAAGACGGTTTATTAATTAAAGATCTGCCTTAGCGCTGGTCTACTAGTGTCATTTGATGAACCACTAGTTTCTAGTACTCTTTTTGATCCATTGCATTCATCTTTTTTACTCTGTATTTCAACATGTCACATAGAATCTTTTGCAGTGTTTACTAATATCCTGAAAGAAATAAAAGAATTAAACATATTTGCTACCAGGGCTAGGGGACACATCTACACACCCATCCTGGCATTGAACTGCCTATACAGATGGTCTATATTCTATAAGTGTCAAGGATGTCCTCAATGGTACTACGTACATGTATGTACTTCACAATACATGTATATTACCTGGGTAGGCCTATATCCTAGTCAATGTCCTACTTCTCTAGATGGGTTCACTCCAGGCTTTAGTCTAGGATATTGTATAGAAAGTACCATGTGATAATGGATTGACTGACAAAAAAAAGTATAGTGATAATAGAGTGAGACAGTGGGAGAGGAAGAGGAGTCCAGCAATCATGAATTCTCCTCCAAGGACGGTACTGAGAGGGTTTGGCATTGACAGTGGTTTCTTCTGAATGGTACACTTGTTTTACACTTATGAAAGAAAGTCTAAGATATTGGGAGAGGCATAGGATCTTTTACATCTTCTAACACGTTGATGGTCGCTGTGATCACAGAGATGTCTCCAGCTTGATCCACCCATCATCCTCATTTCAACCTAAATTCCTCTTACCCAGACAATTTTAGCCTCCATTCCTGATGGGCTGTGCTCCCATGCCACCGTTTCAGCCTAACCTGCAATGGCTTTTAGCAGACTGTGTGTGGGCGTGCTTGTGATGAGAAATGAATAGACTGGTCAGGAGAGGGCTAGAAGGGTACATGTCGTGTGTGTGAGGGGATGAGCCCCTATGTCTAACAATATAGCAGGGACGTAGAATCAATCACTCTATTTTTTAGGCACGACAAGTATTCATTTCTCATTCCCTAAAAGCTTTGTCGGAAAGTGCACTCATGACTGCAACTTGCTACGCTCACCAGCATAGTCTGCACTGAAAATGTTAATCTGATCATGGCAAAAAAGTACAGAGTATATCAATTACAAACTACATTTATAAGATTCACCCCCCCCCAACATAGAGATACACACAGCTCCAGTACATGTATTGTGATTGATTAACACCACTCTGACAGCAGTCACCAGCTGTGGTTTCCTCCATCAGGTACCTCAACTACACACATAGGCTACATTCACCACCATACACTAGTTCCGGGAACAAAACCAGTCACAATCCTCCAACACACACCCTCACGTGTAATACTCCCTCCTGGAAGCTTACAATAGTCAACGTGCAAGTATGATATATATTATTCTTTATTGCTGGCTTTTTATCAATAATTGAATGGCTCGTTGTTCAGGACACACTGTGGTTGTATGTGTTCCACAAAGGGATGTGTCAGGATGTGCCAAGAAAACATGAATGTGCGATAAATACTGGAATAAAGAATACATTGCAGTCGTTGAACAGCTCTCCATTATGTTTTAGTATGACACATGCGCCCACAAATTTCATTTTATACATGTTGTAGAAAGGTTGAATTCTATGAAATGCCTAATTGCGCAGGCACTGTCTGGCCAACATAAAATCCTATCTCTATTTTTCTCTTTTTGTAGGTATCAACACCTCAGGCATTTATTTATAAAATCCTTATATTTTCCCTGGCATGATATTTCAATGTGGAGGCTCCCTATGGTGTTAATAGGTAAAGTAGATCTTTCCTGGGGATGACACATATACCGAGGTAGCACATTGTCCAATGGGCGCCGCCATTACTGAAGTCTGTTCCCAGTGGCTATCACTGATAGCAGTTATCAGATGGGTACCACCTCCCCCCCCCCGAGAGGACCGTAGTGAATAGTTGGTGTTGTTTCATTGCCTGATAATCAAACCAGCTAAGTCCGTACAGGGCTTAGAACTGAGGCCTAATGCGTCCGCCATTGCTTCATCTGGGAGCTGGCGAGAAAGGACTGATAACAACCAGCATGGTGGGTACCAGGTGTTACATAATGTACCCAAAAAAATCTGCAGTAAATGGAGGGAGGCATCTCATTGGTTGATAATGTATCCTGGGTCAGCCCTATAGGGAACAGAACCATTCCTGTATGAAGGTGGCCATCTTGAAATGAGTTATGTAACTGGCCCCCCACGGCCATCTTGGATCTGGCAGAGGATTGTGGGTAATCTCTTATCTTTCCCTCTACCCACAGAAAACAATGGGAATTGATAAGACTGATAAGCTGCCCCTGCCTCTATCTTAATCACCTTAAGTACCTGTCCATTGTTTTATGTGTGAATGGAGGGGATTAGCCTGAGAGGGAGACAATGGCTTGGTTTTACTCAGCATGGATTATATGTGCCCTCTAAGAAAAGCTTTAAAGTTTAATTTCTCTTGTATTTGAAGTACTAAGTCTATATAAAGCTAATATTGTTTAAGTTTAAAGTATTTGCTATCCAAAGGTATAGATTCTTAGAATATACCTTCATATAGACTGTTAGGGAGGGCCAACCAAAGTAAACTGTACAAAGAGGCCAACTGCTGATCTAGCCCCCGACTACATGAGCCACCTAGGAAATTTGTTTGGTACTAGCAATGGCTCTGTCCTGTATAGGAAGAGAATGCAACCATCTGTAGAAGTTGTATTTTGGTCATACCGTAGTGGCCCGTATAAGCACCCGGGCGCTCGTAGATTTCAATCCCACTATACCCCAGCGCATATACGGACTTAGCAGGATCATTTATTAGCAAATGAGATAACCCCAACGATTCACTGCGGTCCTCGCGTGGGCCGACTGGTACCCATCTGATATGTCTTATCAGTAGAACTCGCTGGTAACAAGCTCCAGTAATGGCGGCGCCCATGGGGCGACCTGCTAACTCAGAAAACGAAACAGGCGCTTGTTTGAATGCTGTGTTTAGTGCTTAAGATTAATTTCAGTTCCCTTACACCACTGGTGCTTATTCGAGACCGGCTTTTATTTGAGACCCTGGCACTTAAATGGGCCATTATGGTATACCAGTGCCCAATATCAATACATGTAAACTCTACGGACATACCTTTGAATGCTGATATACCATACTGCAAATAGATAAATAAATGAGTGAGTGAGTAATAGATGTTTAATGCCATTTCGACAGCTAAGGTCATTTTGATGGCGAGAAAGACATTACACATGTTCACAGAGGAATGTGTTGGTGCCCGCACATTAGAGGGGATAGGATAGAAAAGAGGAGAAATAGACCCTTTTAAGTGCGCTAGGGAAGCCCAGATAAATAAATAGATAAAGGAACAAATACAATAAACTAGCTGATTTCACTTTTGACCTTACATGCATGGATATGCTGAATTCACATGATGAGTGTATACTGCCAAGATAGCCCCCCCCCCCTTGCCATACCTGGCAACCACATCCCCTCCCCCCACCTTCCTGTTGAATTGCACCTTGGCAGCTGCTGAGATTCCCTGACGCAGTGTACCACCTGAGCTGCATTACATGATGTCATGGCTAAAAATAGTTGTGTAGGTGGGCAAAGCTACACTCTCCACCTGAGCTTTTGTACAGGAGAGCACTAAGTGGGAATGCAGTATGAGTGTGTTGCCTCAGGCTGCCATGTGTATGTGCATGTCCAATACACATTATCGTAAAACCCTGTGTATGTGCCTTATAGGACTCAGTATGGAGGCCTAGTGGAGCCACCATTTTGAACTTTGCTGGTTGAGGTGAACCCCACTGATAAGACACAACATGATGGGTACCTTTTCCTTGGTAAACACCAAATTCCAGGGACATGCTGGTTCCATCTTATTAGTTCTTATCAGTGTGTGTCACCAGAACCAACCCCATACCATCTAGTGGCCAATAGACTGCTTGGCTTTCAGACCCCTAGGACAGCTGCTTGGATATATATTCCAAAGCTCAGGTGATGACTTACACGCAGGGTTTTGAACATATAGAGCCTGGACAGGGGGGGGGGGGCTGCTCACTCCTTGATGGTTAGTACCAATTGTAAATCTACAGCATCCCCTTTTCAGCCCCCAGGAAAGCAGCTCAATTTTTATAGCCCCCTGTTTTCAAAGAATTCACATAACAGCCTCCCTTTTTCGGGTCCTCTTTGTATTTAGGAATTCCACAGCTTTGGAATTATCCTATGCAATAATTAGATGTTTTTGATACCATACACGTTATAGGAGGTATAAAAAGCTCCCCTGTTGTAAAAAATCTGATTCAATTGACAGCCCACCTTTATCCCTTTTCGACAAATTGAAAGCGAACGCTCCACGGGTTCAGTACCAAAGTCAGGTTTGGTTTATATGCAGGGTTTTATGGTAGTAGTACTTACTTCACATAGAACCTGACAGTCCCACCTCAGTAGCCTTACAGTTACACTAAATAAATACTTCCTGTGGTTGTGGTGGCCTGACCGACGTGGGAGTGGGACATACAATAGTATATAACTTATACATACCATATATGTAAAACATACCATATATATGTATGCTACTAGATGAATAAACCTAGGACAGCATGGTGCCTCAGATTGTCGCCACGATGCACCAATTCAGCACCAGTGAATGGCTTCCTAGATATTGTGCTTTTGCTTTATGCTGGCAATTGGGTAGTGCATCGACCCTACTGTGAAGGCTCAATGTAACCCAGGAGAGTTTACCCCTATAAACAAAAATACAACACTTCAATACTACAATGTAGTTAAGAGTAACACATGCAGGGATGTAAGTCAGGAATAGGCAAAAATCAGGAACCATAAATTTACTTTATATAAAAGCCTTCTATTTTTCACAAACAGCCCTCCTTACCACTCATGTAAGGAAAATAAATGTCATTCAAAAATTTCAGAAATCAGGAAATCCTGATAAATCCTGAACACTTACATCCCTGCACATGTTTTACTGGAAGGGTGTGTCTGCTATTCTAGGGAATATTGGCAGTGAATTTTGAAATCAAAGCATAATATAGCATACTGTGGCTATATTACTGGGGGGGGGAAGTGTGGTATTCCCTCGAGGGTCCTTAAGAACAGGTACTAGTAACTGGGAATACTGAGCCGTGACCAAGCTGTGCAGACGGCCCAGACGCACCTGTGGGGTTATTATGGTTAGAGCATTGTATAAGAGACTGCTGAGCCATGACCAAGCAGTAGCAGGGGGGGGGGTGGAGCTCAGGACCATGCAGGCAGGAAACCCTGGGGGGCGGCACTTGTGGATATGTGGAAACCATGTCTGTACACAAACAAGCAGGAAAGGGGGTACTTTTTGGACCCTAGGGGTGGACCCACCCGGACCCGTTGTAAGGGGGTTCTTTTGGGCCCAATTTGGGCAAAAAGGGGAATATTTTCAAAGGACTTTTTCGATGGTGAAAGAATTTGTCAAATATTCCAATTAGAACCAAAGTTAGAGTTTGATATCAAAAGGTATATTTTTTTCTGTAAAATCACGACATTTTATCAGGCAAATCCTCACAATATGGCCAGGAAAGGGTAGTGGAATTTTGACATTTTTGGCCGGGAAAGAAGTATCTTTTTCGGATAAATCACAAAATATGGCTGGGAAAGGGGTACATTTTATGTGAAAAATCCGTTGAAAGGGTGCTCAAATTGTGAGTTTGTCTTCTTGCACTCTAACAGCAGCAAAAGGGGTACTTTTCCAAGCTGATTCCCATTAAAAGGGATATATTTTGGTTGAATTTCCCCCCACTAAAAGAGGTACCAAGTCAAGGGCCATGTATGCACATGGTTACTATTGAACATATAGGGAGTGGCCTCCCCCTGGGCAGGAAACCTCTGCAGGCAATATAGGGCCATACAGAGAATCAATTTAGTCTTTGATTTTAACCCTCCTGAAAACACCTTTTTCATAAATATTTTGACAGGCACACCCTAAAAAGTGATTATTTTCCCCGGACAAATTACATGGCCTCGAAACGTTATTTAACCAACATTCAACCTTATAACAAAATCAAATGTTCAAAACCATTAGTATCAGTAATTCATCTATTCCAATACACATAGATGATGTCTAAATTTGATTTGCCTGAAAAGGACAATAATCAGAGTTTATGATGGATCCCAATAAGATTATATTACTGTCCAGGCCTGACCTTCTACCTTTATTATCATTATTTGAGATGTGACTTGCAGTCAATAAGCTAATGTCAAACACAGCATTGTCACCTTTCCAATTGCTGACCTTTATTATGGAAACCAGATACTGCTACTGTTTGCTGATAATGGATAATCTTCATACACAATTGACATTCACATTTTTGTTTGCTGTGTGTGTGTATTTGTGTCTTTTTTTTCTTTTCCTTTCTTTTTAAAGGATTGAGATAACAATATAGTTCTGACTCATAAAGTAATAGTATATCGGTTATACAATACCTAGGCCTATGCCAGTTGACGGCAGTGGACTGAGAGAATTCGTTTAATATTTCATGATACTTCGAAGTGGTTTATGAGCCATAACTCTTCAAGGCTGATATAATGAATGAAGGCTTTATGCTTATTTGATGAGTAACTCGCTGGCAGCGTGTATCACGGTGACTCTTGTTATGTGTATCTAACCCATGATGGGTATGAATTCGGTCAGGATAACTTAGGCTTCTCGCCGGGGCTTCTCACCGGGGCTTCTCACCGGGGCTTCTCACCGGGGCTTCTCACCGGGGCTTCTCACCGGGGCTTCTCACCAGTGCTGCATCTAACACCATGGTAAAATAAAGCATTGCGCATTCCTCTAATGGCTATAGACAATAAATGAATATAGGAAAAAAAAAAGGTTGTTTACAGCAGTAAAGTATGTGGAGCTGTATAAATAGGGAAGTGTGTCAGGCCTATATAAAGAACACTTCGTGTCAGGCACGGCTCAACACTTTTTATCTGTGTTCTCTGTTGGACAGGAGGAGTTTGACTTCCATTAACCCCCCATCCCCGCCCAACACACACATCCACATTCTCCTCCAGACCATGTCACACCAGCTGCTGCTTAAATAAATTGAGGCCATCTCATTTTGGCTTGTCCAAAAAGAGAAAATGAATAGTTTTCAGGGACTGCCACCGATGAATGGGAGGTGATGAATCAGGAATATGTTAAAATGGAGAACCACAGACTGGACCGCTATTCTGAATTCATTTTTTTTTTGGGTACACATACCAGTCTCACTACTCCCATTAGACCAGTATATGGGTCTTTGAGATGAGGAGACAGAGACAAGTTAAAGTGGCAACAAATATATATGTGTGCACATAATTGTATCACATATTTACTTACTTCATCTCCATTTTAGACTTTTTTTTCTCTTTTTAAAGACTGTGTTGAAATCAAGGCTGCACTTTATATTTTGGAATTTTGGGAAAACTTACCGTAGGGTACCGGAGGGAAGTTGAAGTAAAACTTCTTATTTTACCGAGGGAATACGGGGTATTGGAGGAACAGATGAGATACGAACGAGGGCGGTCACGTGACGACAGACTTGAAAACCTAAAATCTATGAGTAGAAAAACACACACAATTTTCTGGAGACAAACCAGATTAGACATTTCAATTTTTTATATATAATAATAATAACCTCGAAAGAATACGGGTAGGGTGGGAAGGGCATCTGTTCCTCCAATACCCCGTATTCCCTCGGTAAAATAAGAAGTTTTACTTCAACTTCCCTCCGGTACCCTACGGTAAGTTTCCCAAAATTCCAAAATTTTACCTCGGGAATACCTCGGGTATTTCCGGATCCGATGAGATGTTGAAAGCCAATGTGTTTTTCTAGTCATAAAGATTTTTGGCTATTATCAATAATTCTCAATTATTATCAATTTAATAATTGACCAAGACCAAAACCGAATCAATTCAACAGCTTTAATTTTCTGACCTTTATCATAACCAACTTGGTTAAAGCACAATACACTAGTAATCTGGAGTAGTCAAATAACCAACCAATGCAATTCATACACCAGATAACCCATACACTAATCTGCTAGTCTCAGCAAGTTTGTAGCTACATGCTCTGTATCCACCTCGATGGGCTTGTTGTAGAATTTCCGATATGAGTCAGCTGACTTCCACCCTGCCAGGCGCATTACGGCATTCAAGCAGGATCCTACCTTGGTGGAAGCTGAAGCTGAAGCCCCACGAGTAGAGTGGGCCTTCCAGCGTGAAGTGTCAATCTCAGCCATGTCTAGAGTGGCAATGGTCCACCTGGCCAGGGTATCCCTACTGATTCCGTCATGAGGCGAAATGTAACTCATAAGGAGCTGCAGTGGATTTTCAAGAGGTGGGAGGTTCAGCTTCCTCCTAAGTCGTTCAGACTTTTCACGGACCTTTTGCCTCCTAGTGAGATATGCTTTGAGGGTGCTGACCACACAGAGTTTTTCATTCAGGATGTAGGGTCGCAAGACCACAGTGTTTAAAGGGTCACCGACTCTGTTAGACTTTAACAGAGTACTGAGTCTGAAGACAGCATTTCCGTCTTCCCAAGACAGTTCATCTGTCCTTAACGCTAAGATTGTCTGCCCCCTTTGAGATGTGACAAGCAAAATTAAGACCGCTAGTTTCAACGATAACTTCTTAAGTGACAAAGAACTGTTATCCCCCCAACTTTTGAACAACTTGAATACCTTTGTAACGTCCCAAAACGTGTCATACCTTGGTCCACTAGGTCTATCTTCGTATGTACCCTTCACCATATGGCAAATGTTTGGATGTTGCCCAATAGGCGCCCCATCTACCTGTGGTAACAGGGTTCCCAAAGCACATCGTGCCACATTCATAACTCCGTGACCTACTCCCGAGTCATACAAAGTTCTCATAAATTTACACACTTGTGGCATAGTGCCCTTCATCCAGTTATAACCCTGTTCAACACAGAAAACTATCCATTTGTTTATGTAAGTCGTATAAAGTTTCCTTGTAGATGGTCTCCAAGCTTTTATCATAAGGTCAATGGAAGCCTTGTCATACCCTTCCTTTTGGAGGCGTCGCCTCAGAAAAGGAAAGCTATAATTGGTAGACTTCCTATGAACTGTAGGCTTGTAGGGGCCCCATGAGGTAGTAGGTTGTTCTTTCTCTTGCGGAACCGTACGTAGTCCACCGCATACTTGTGGGCTTTTGCCTTCCAGGGTTGACTCTCCCAATCCGGCATCACGAGGATTGCCCTTGCTCCTGCCCTCAATATGCGTTGAAGCACCCGGCCTGCAATGCTGAACGGAGGAAAACAATATAAGAGCTTATTAGGCCATGTGAATGAGAAAGAGTCAACTTTCCATGCTTCTGGTTCTGGCCTACGTGACACAAAACATTGAACTTTACAATTTGTTCTAGAAGCGAACATGTCCACCTGAGGCCTCCCAAACCTTTCACAAATGATTTCAAAAATTGATTCATTTATCTCCCACTCAGTCTCATCTTGGAAATGGCGTGACTCATGATCAGCGATGACATTATCCACTCCCGGCACATGAGCCGCTGTCAACCAGATCCCTCTAGACTCACACCAGTTCCAGATGTTTCTTGATACCAGATTACACATTGGAGACTGCAGCCCTCCCATATGTCTCACATATGCAAGTGCCGTGGTATTATCTGTCATGACCCTAATATGAGCCCCTCTCACTTTACACAACGATTTTAGCCCATATTCTATTGCCATGGTCTCGTGGATGTTGGTGTGGAAGTCCACCTCAGAGGGAAGCCATCTGCCATTAGTTCTGACGTTCCCCCTGTGTGCACCCCAGCCGTCATCCGATGCATCCGTATACAATTCAAACTCTGGTGGGCCTAGATCCAGTGCCTTCTTAGCAGTTGGTATGCTGGCTCGCCACCATAGTATGTCCTGTATAGCATCCTTGGAAAGTACCATTTTTGCATCAAAATTCCCTTTTCGGTAGGCTAACCATTCATTCTTGCATTTCTCAAGTCCTTTAATATGTGCAGGCCCATATTGAACTCCTGCCGAGTAAGCTACCATAAGACCTATGAGAGATGCAACCTCCCTGATTTTTAGCTTGACTTTCCCCAGCAGCAAGTAGGAATCTGACATGAATTTGTCTACCTTCTCCTGAGTTGGATATATAGACATATCCACAGAGTCAATCCAAAAACCCAAGAAGATCACCCTTTGTGAGGCTACAAAGGCTGACTTATCTGGGTGAATTACAAAGCCTAACCCATCCAGGGTTTCACACACTCTTCTGATAGATTGCTCACAACCTTCTTTTGACTCATGCCTAATAAAAGAATCGTCAATGTAGGGGAAACATATGTGTCCCTCCTCCCTTAGCTTTGCGAAGGGGGGAGTGAGCAACTTAGTGAATACTCTTGGTGCACATGAAAGACCGTTTGGCATCCCTACAAACTGGTAGAGGACCCCATTCCACCTGAACTTCAGAAATTTACGATACTCTTCTCGTACAGGAATAGAGTAATAGGCATCCTTTAAATCTACACTCCCCATAAAACAATTAGGGGTGACAAGGTCCACAGCAGTTTGTAGGGAGGCCATCTTAAAATGCTCATACATGACCTGCTTGTTCATATCTGTCAAATCCAATATAGGCCTGTAATCCCCATTGGGCTTGGGACGCAGGAAAACATTGGAGATGAATTCGCCCTGTTCATGTACTGTAAACTCAATAATACCCCTAGCTACCATTTTATCTACTTCCTTATCCATAAAGGCCACCTCTACCGGATCAAGTTTATATGGAGGAGGCACCCAGTCCTGGGATGGTAAGGCATTAAAGTCAATGGTGACACCCTGAGACATGGCTAAGATCCAAGGGTCCTTGGTGAGTTTAAACCAAGCATCAGCACACTTCAGAATGTTACCCCCTTGAAAGGATTGGACAGTGTTATGTAGTGGGAAGGGACTCACCT
Organism: Acholoe squamosa; assembly: GCA_949317995.1. NCBI lineage: Eukaryota > Metazoa > Annelida > Polychaeta > Phyllodocida > Polynoidae > Acholoe > Acholoe squamosa. Next base: position 57,755,483 of record OX439038.1, read on the forward strand.
GCCCTACTTGGGCCCCTTCTTGGAAAAACCCTGTTGGGCTTGCTGCTGCTGACCTTGGCCCTGCGGACGAGGTGCTTTGAAGCGGTAACCCTGGCCTTGTGTCTGGTAATTCTGAGAGTAAGTCTGCCTGTAGCCATGAGCCACTTGAAATCTCGGCTGAGCGTATTGATGGCGCGGAGCAGGGTAACGGGCCCTAGGGCCCTGGCCATAGTAGTGGTTCTGTCCATAAGGGTGTCTAGGCCCCCAGGCTTGAGCAGGTGCTGTGCCCATGACCTTCTGCCTCTTAGACTGGGAATGAGAATCCTGCGGCCCCGGGCGTTTGGACGCTAGAACCTTGTCTGAGATCTTCTTGTCCTCCTCAGCTTGTTTAATACGAGCCTCCAGGTTGCCCCCAAAAAGCCATTGTGGGTCCCCATCAATGTTGGTCTTGGTGAGCGCCTTAGCATAGGGCTTAGCAAGGAAAGGTTTTAGCAAGTCCCTCCTCTTTACCGATAGCCCATTGCACACATTGACCAGTAGTCTGGTTGCCTTATTGAAATCCCTTCCAAAGGCATCCAGTTGTTGGTCCTCGGGCCCTTTCTCCAACATCATCGAGCCTAACGGTGCCATAGCTGCAATGGCCGAGACCACCCCTTTCTGCAGGGTCTGAAGAGATACATCCAGCATACGCACTGCCGCATTCTTGGAAAGTGCCTCAGAGTTGAAAATTGCTTCCTCTAACTTAGGTGCTACCAGTCTCTGCACATTTGAAGGCCTAGGAAATTCTTTAGCCGCTTTCTCTAAGTCCTGGGCAATATAAGTCTCTTCAAAATAGGAATTGATGGCATCGGAGAGGGCTTCATGTACGGTGGGGCCTTCCTTGGTTAGTTCCGCTTTTTCCCGTCTGTAGGACTGGATACTCTCAGCTAAGCTTCCAGTTAGCCCCTTGAGATGGTCTAATGGAGGTGGCTTAGCCTTTGACGACTGTGCCTCAAAATCACCTTGCACAGAAGCCACTTCCTCCTCATCATCAACGACTGACAACGCATGTGTCTGTCCATGTGGTCCTAGCACCACATAACCCTGACCTTCCTCCTCTACTGGTTCACACTGGTAGGCCATGTGATCCATACCATAGGCATAATCCATCGGCTGATAAGGGTCCTGATAGTAATCATAACCCTGCTGGTAGTAGGGCATAGGAGGAGCCCATCTTTGAGGTGGCTGCTGGACCAACAGCACAGGAGCACTGGGAGTCTCAGTAGTTTGAACTTCAGGCTCCTTTTCAGAGTTTACTGAACTCACAGTGTCTTTCTCAGCACCCTTATCCTTAGAATGCCTAGATGAAGATCTAGCAGAGCTGGAACTTGAACTAGAGTTCTTATGTGATTTCTTTCCCTTCTCCACAGCAGTGGGACTGGACTGAGATGTACTTGCCATCCTGGAAAAAGACCAGAAATAAAAAGATTATAGACTAGCTGCTGATCGATATGTACTTAGAGCAGGACTAGACACATGTACCTGGAGTAGACCTGCTTAGCGGTAACACAAAGACAAATCCTCGCCGAGCGCTATGTACTTAGAGCAGGACTAGAAAACATGTACCTGGAGCAGACCCGCTTAGCGGTAACGGCGAAAACTCGCCGAGCGCTATGTACTTAGAGCAGGACTACAAACATGTACCTGGAGCAGACCCGCGTAGCGACAACGGCGAAACTCGCCGAGGGTATGTACTTTGCGGTCTACTTTAGGTAGCTCTCGCGTTGTCCTACTCTAAGTACGCAGGTACAACAGCGCTGGTGCTCGGCGAGCCCCAACGGACAGTTTTTCGATCGCTATCGACCAAAACTGCACGAAAAACGTGCAAACTGAAGGCAAATAGGGTGCCAAACATCAGGGAATGCTCAACAAACCCTGTTAGATCCCTGTATCGAGAGAATTCCAACGGAATTCCTCCAGGACTTTGTAAAAATGTAAATTCTCTCTACGGCCCGCCGACACGACGACCGTCTTTGAGAGAAAACTTTATTTTCTAGCACTAAAAGGGTACCCCAACGGCGTAACCCTGGCTAGAAGCAAACGAGAACAAAAACCCTTGAAATAGGGCAAAAACTGCCCAAAAATGGGCAGTAAAAGAGTGAAAACGATCAAAAACTCACCTGGAATTCTCAAACCGTCTGCCAAACACGGACGCTCGATCCAAACTGTCGTCACGTGACCGCCCTCGTTCGTATCTCATCGGATCCGGAAATACCCGAGGTATTCCCGAGGTAAAATCTTTCTTTACTTCCATTCTCCTTTACATGGTTCCCACAAAAATAACGATTCGAAATTCCCTGACTTTCTCCGACTCTCCCTGGTCAAAATCTTTTTTTAGAACAGCAATTACAAATGCCCCTGTAATTGTAACTGTAAGGGGTAAAAATACCTTTTTTTCTGTCATTGGGAAAAACATTTGAGCCCTACGGGTAGACACTTGTCTCAAATCCAACAGAAGTGATAAATTTTGGCAGATTTTCCCGGGCTTTCCCTGACTCACAGCAAAAAATTTCATGGAATTCCCTGACTCCCTTATTTCATTGACCTATAGGAACCCTGCCGTTAGTCTAGAATATCGAGCTAGTGCTAAGTCTACCTGTTCTCTCCCCCACCTGAGTGGCCTATGCAAGTCTACTAACACGCACAGGACGGCTCAGGAACAGAGTGTTCATTAGTACTGCAGCCTGTGGGAACCGGTTTCATTGCAGCTCTCCACTAAGCCCAGATTGGAAAGCCTCTCTTGCCCAATATGAAGCCTGCTGGCTATTTCATGTTCTGCTATGAGGATGCTATTATTCCTACTAGCGTGTGTTTCTCTCGAGTTGGCCAGAATTTGAGAATTTATAGAAAGTTCAACAGTTAACTGGGTGAGACTGGCACAGCTTTTTAATGTTTGTAGTCAGCTTCGATTGACTCACTAGAAGACATGGGATCTTATCTTTTCTTTGGCATATTTTCCCCCTCTCTTATAATCAAAATCAATATAATTGAGTAAATTAGATGTATGCCTTCATGTATTGGGCTTGCCTTTCTAAATTGTACACCATCTGAACAAACGTCAAATATTCATTGAATTTCCCCGTACAATTCATAGCTAAATTTTGATCACAGTCGTGAGAACCGACCTGCTGAAAGCCAATCATTGTGAGACCCATACAATACAGCCATTCCCCCTTTCATTGAACCACAATGGCTACAAAAGAACTGGACCCATCATGATTGCACATATCCTATTCCCATTGTTTGTTTCCGGAAAGGGAGACTCTCTAGTCTTTACAGTGCCGGGTAAAATGTGTACCATTTTTTTATTAGGCCTGAAAAGAAAGTGTTGTGTTCAGGTAACGCTAATTTTATACCCTATTTATGGAGCCTATTCTTACATTGGCATTTTGGGGGGAAATCTGCCCTTTTATAGCACTTATGGACAAAAATGAAAATATCTTTAGGATGGTGCGCGACAAATTTGCGGCGAAAAGGTATGAAAATTTTCAGTTGGCCCTAAAAAGAATCCTCACAAAAAAGAAGGAATTTCCTTACCTACCGACCCTAATTGTTTTTGACCCCATTACCTGAGCACAACGTTCTTTTAGGCCTTGCAGCGTGTGGCGTTATATATTTCACTATGTATACATACACAGTGCTTCGGACTGCCCTAGTGTAGATAAGCAGTACAATCACTGACACTATGATGACCTACAGTGCCACTTACAACTAAATGCAGGCATCCACATTATGCACCTACACAATGAACTGGGATAAATAGGACAAAAATTGTGGCATTATTTACATAGCCTAGATGAACTTTATTTATGGCAAAAGAAGGGGACAAGGCCATTTAATCAAATATCTCCCAGTGTCCTACTAGCAGTATAGTCAATTCCTTCCCAACCCCACATCACCATGAACACACAGTACATGTATGGCATTATAAATATGTATTCGCATGCGGCAATATCCATGGCTTTGGGAGCCCATCACATTTCGCTCATGGGAGGCTAGGGAAATATCAATAGCGGAGATAACGACCGCCCTATATAGCTATGCACCCTTTACCTTCATATTCCACATGGATCTATGTCTGTTTTACCATTACACCACAATGGTAGTACCCAGGTCCTAAAATTACCAACAGCTATACCAGCCCCATCGTTGCAGTTTATTTAGGTGTACGAGCCCTGCACTGTGGGCTCAGGGCCTATAGTACTGAGTGTATTGATGAATTTGATCCTCAACAGAGTGCCCTGGCCGCCCCAGCTCCCCTCAGCTGCAGCGCGCCAAGTACTATCCTGCCGCATGACTGCCTATAAATATTCAATGGACGACCTTGATAACATAATTCCTTTCAACCTGCGGCGTCTGCTGCCTGAGTGGTGAAGGTGCAGGCTCTAGTGTGTAAAGGGCTCTCACTTCAGAAGCATTATGAACATCCACGGCACATCTAACACATAGTCACACAAAGTAGGAGCTCCTCATAAACATACTTTCATTTATCTTCAAAAATACATCTGTTTTCAATAATATTCTCATTTCAGTTCAGACTACCATATTCGCATCAAAAATGCAGAGGGTAGTCATTCAGAAGTGTGGTGCATTTATGGATGACCTGCAAACATGTACATGTGCAGGCCAAACCAGGGCAAACCCATCTCAAAATACACCTTGCCCTACCCTCTGACCCTACCCACTCCCACTCTATCCCGCCCTATTCTGCCTCTGGCTGGCCGTCGACGTGGCAGGAATAATAGGACACGTCCATTCTAGGCAGATTGTGGAGCGGTTTCTTTGTGAGGCCTCCAGTGGCCTCTCAATACAAGTGAGAGAAGACGGTCTGGTAGAATAGCATCTCCTTTATATACAGTACTGTATAGTGTGGTTCTGGTTGAACAGGACCCATCCTTTCACTATACACATTTAGATACCCTCACCCCTCGTATCACCTATACATGGAGGGTATTACTGCTCAGGTATTGTTCTCCACTGGTCATAATAGTAGTGTATAAATAGAATCCAATAGAAGCCACTGCCTAGTTAACAAATTGATTTGTTTTAAAGATTTCTTCTCTGAACACATGTACACTTTCATGGAGAAGGAAGCATTCCTACAGATATCACACTTACACTGAGTATTCAAAATACAATCACTGCGCAAAATCACCTATCCTGAGTATTCAGAATGCAAACTCACCTCGAAAATCACATGTAACCTAGTCTCTAAGTGAGTATTGAAAATGCATGTAAGGATGCACTGAGTATTCAAAATCAAACCACACCTTGCTCTGAGTTTACCAAATCCAATCAAACAATCTCTCAGTATTCCAAACAAAATATCACCTACCCTGAGAGCTCCAGCCTCCTAAACCATTGCCCAATCACATAAACCGTGGTGCAGCACCTTGGGTATTCTAACTAAAAAAAAAAACACCAACTCTAAGTATCTACAAATCCAATTGCACATACCATAAGTATTCCACATTGAATAACACTGTATTCCAACTTATCAAACCTAATCAATACGACCACAAAATAATGTGGCCAAATTGTTGAACGTCTGATACTCCCATGGACCTCTTTCATTGCCCTTTGTCTACATCATCCAGAATTTCGTCTAGGTTGTCAACAGTTTACCCCCCCCCCCGTACTCAATTTAAGCCATCTACCCCCCCACCACCATCCCACCATGGCTATATATACATGGGGTCAGATATTCAGCCGGGGTTAGGTCAGGTCAGGGTTGTGAACTTGTACAACTACCCGGTCTGCATGTCAAGGTAATTCATGAAAAACATGGGAAAATGACAGAAATAAAGGCCATGCGTGCCCTTTCACCTACCCCTCACACCACTGAAATCACTCACTTAATCTACCATAACTACATCTAAGTATGGTAATTGGTGGGGATGAGACGTAATGGTGTGAGATGGGTTAATGCTTATATGATTCTAACCCTTTAAGGACCGCTGATGCATCAATGCATCATGTCCATTGGTTGACATGATGCACCAATGAAGTGCTGGCAAGACTGCTCACCAGCACTTCATTGGAGGATGATGACGACCCTACAGGGTTGATACATGTACTCTCGGAGGGTCGCCATGATGCTCCAATGAAGTGCTGACGAGCGGTCTCGCCAGCACTTCATTTGTGCATCATGACGACCAATGGGCATGACACATTAATGCATCAGCGGCCTTTAAAGGGTTATAGGTAGCCCTGCTCTTGTGTCATCATATTGTATAAATTTTGAACTCTGCACTACCCTATTTCTCCCTCCTGATGCTAAGCTGTTGGAATAAGCACCATAACACACCTTTTTGCACAAACCCATTAATATATACTGATTGTGATAGATATCTGTGCCTCAGCAGCAAAACTAAGGCACTAATGTCGAGGGCGAGGTAAAACTGTTAAAACTTGTTTTAAAGAATACTAGACTAATAACTAGTGTAGGCACCATGATGTGACCCCTGTTGAATATTATCGGGAAGATCACAATTTACTAGCCCTAGTCGATAAGGGGGCTTCCATTAATTATGTACGCATCAAGAGGGGGGAGGGGGTCAGGCCAAATGCGTACAGGGGGAGGGAGGGGGTCAAGGGCCATTTTAGTATACTCATTGTGTATGCATAAGGTGTATAGAAATAGCCCTGCAGAGCCATGAATATGCATAAGCAACCTTCGCAAAGGTCAGTTATTTTTCTAAGTGGGCCCTGTAGGGAAATAGCAATTGAGGGTTATATTTGTGTATTGGCTTCTTATATTACAAGTGTAAATTAGATTCATTTAGTCATTTCATTTGTTTCTACAGTGGAGAACCCTACCACCTTCCCTTGCAATAGGGGAGGGGGTCTGGTAGAAAAGTATGTATGCAAGGGGGGGGGGCAATGCATACACAGTGCAATAAGGGGGGTGGGGGTCTATTTTTTTTTTTATAGAAAATATGCGTATATAATTAATGGATGCCCCCTAACTTGCCAGTAGATACATATGGAGTGAGGCTTCATCCCATCAGAAAGGGTTTACTACCCGATATCAATCGGACACACCTACCTTACTTGCAATGGTATCTTTGCATTTATATACAAGTTATACGACATTTTTAGTGCAAATCATAGAGGTGAGGGCGGGATGACCTTGGTCAACGTGTGACTAATCTAGATAGGCAATATTCTGATTACAGGACAGTACAGGTGCAGCTTTATCTGTATTAGTGTATACCAGGAATCGACATACTGCGTCATAGTCACATTATGCATGCACTCCATATGATAACTACATATCACTAGTTGGTATTTATATAACTTACATGTATTTATAAATGCACACGGTAAGGAGGTTTTGTAATGCAGCCCCAGCACATAATGCTACCGTGTAAATTAATCCAAAATCTTTTTAATTCCACTATCACTTTCAAGAGACTAACTGCACAACATGACCTCATGTACACCCACTAGGCATAAAAACGTTAAAAGAACGTTAAAAAATGTTTTTATTGGTTTCCCCATTGAGTATTTGGTTGAAAATTGGTTAAAAAACCTTAAACAACGTTTTTTTGCCAAGTGGCTGGTCACCTGATTGGCTCCCATGAAATGTGCGGTGAGGCCACTCACACTGTTGCCTCATGACAATGTGACTTTTATACATGTAGTCCTGAAAAATAAGAACTCGACCAGAATGTATGTACATACATGAATTACATGTATACATATCTTCATTGTCTTATCAAATTTGCCTTTTTAGATTGTACATTGCATCTAGTTGTAGGCCTATTTAATACTGCACACCATGTATTGCTGAGCTGATACTCCAATATTTACACGTTGGCATTCCTATGTTCTTCTATTTTGGCCGCGATGCCCCATATTTAACCTCTGTGTGTGTGTGTTACTATGCACTCGAGCCCTTTCCAAAGTTCAGACCTAGGTGTACAGGCCTGTCAATTTGTGGTTCGCGGAACTGGGCTGTCCCCAGGACCTAACACAATGTCAACATAGGATGTGAACAATGTTTCTATAGAATGCACAATAGCAAATGCCTGTGTGTCTAGATGTTGGGCTATGTTAGGCTAACAGATGAGTCAAATTAGAACCTGAATACTAGTAGTAGAAAAGAGAAAAGTAGTTTTGTCAAGTGATACCTGTAAATTATTCCAGTAATATAAGTCACAGAGACATGGTACAAGGCGGAGAACACAGGTACATACATGAAGCCTGAAATTGATCTATATTATGTATGCATACAGTTTCCCTTCCCAACACCAACACCACTACCAACACTGTCAAAGTTGATGACACAGAACCAGGAGTCAGTAAGTAGACCACCACCTATACAATAGTACTGCAAGCATGAGTTGGTGAGATATAACTACTAGAAGTCCACATGATCTCTATATATAAAACTTGGCACACCCATGTGTGTTGCTGATAAGCCCCTTACAATGTTCGTCAGGGGCTGGTGGTAAGAGATAGACAACAAGAGGAGATGGGTATCAGGCAGGTAGACAGGGTTTCTGTAGTAGTACAAGACACTGACCTCATTATTAGACCTGGGGCTGCAGGATCATGTGGCTTCAGTTTCTGCTGTGAGGTAGGGCCGAGTGTGTGAGTCATCAGCCTCAGACACAAAACACAGTCTGGGCCTGGGCCACATGAGCTGGGATTGGGGTGGGGGGGGGGGGGTTATAACCAGGGTACCAGTACTCTGATACTGATGTAGGGCTATGTTGGTCCTGTGGTGCAGGGGTTGCAGGCAGTTTGGGGATCACTTGAAAACTAGTGCTGTGATTTGGTTTTCAGGCAGTGGGCGTGTTCGATAGATAAATGAACGTGCAGTCAACTCCCCCTAGACTTGCTGAAGTCTATTGATTTCATTCCAGAGAAACGAAATAATGTACATGCCTATTGGGCACAAGACCTCTGGAGGAGAGGTGGATTTATCAATTTTTTAGAATAATGTTTTGAGAATATGAATGTCTACGTTTGCAGGAGTAAATATCTATACATTCTATCACATATCTGTGAACAAAACTATGGACACATCCATGTTGTTAGATCAATTGGTCTATTGATATTGAGGAACCATTGGTTAGATACAGTGATTGTGAACAATCATACTTCGTAGGATACTATATCTAACACTGTGGCAGTGGTGGTTTTAGGAGTTTATTCGTAGGGCCCAAGTGACCTCTCAATCACTTATTCATGTATCACGCTGTTTTTATTCTTGGATTGTTGAACTCTCTCCAGTCGGCCCTGAATGTCTTTGGTCTCTTTACCAGAGTGGGATGTGCATGTCCCTAGATGATTGAGGAATCTTGACATAGCTGTCAGAATAATGGATCATGTAAATCACTTATAAAGCTAAAGAGTTAATGGGGCTTTAGACTGCACTTAACACAGAAGACTCCATGACTCAGGTGAAAATGACTCCAGAAGTACAAATGATTCTTTCGACCATATGCCTTATGGTATATCAAGAAATAGCTATAGCAAGTTCGGAATTGGAAAGGACCTTTGACACCTCAGGATTGATGGGAGACTTTTACCTTGCCTTAGCTTCTAGAGGGAGGCCTGGAAAAAAGAGCCAAGCCCGTCATGAAAAGATATTCTACCTAATTTGTCTGAGTCAGTATCGTTAGGTGTAGATTGTGTAGAACTATACATTCACATCGATTGGTGTGGTGCCCTAATAGTTAATGCTGGAGGAGGTCCAGAAGTGCCGTTGGCAGAGAAAAGCCAATCAGCACCACGAGCAGAAGTTGTTCAGACAGCAGCCACAGTACCCCCTTCCCACCCCGGCCCATCACCCACCCACCCCCAGCTCCCAACCCACCCCACCACCCACCCAGACACATCCTTCACACCCCCCCCCACACACACACACACACTGCCAAAATGTAGCAGCAAAATGTTTCAGATTTATTTATTTAGGAAATGGATATTATTTCATGGGGAGTTCCCAAAGGAAGAGTAGTAATTCAGAAAAAAATGGGAAAAACAGCATCCTTGGGCAATTCAAGGACAGCAATTTTCCATTTCTTCACCATCATCAGTCTACCTCCAGCCCCCTGTCTAACTCCAGTCTCCCCATCCAGTCTCCCCATCTACCTCCATTCCCCCTGCGATGCATAAATACAGGCCTGGCACATAACCTAATACCAATGCTAAGGGATTGGTACACTCGTCTAGGATTGATTTAAACTGTGCTATATTACAGTGCTAGCATGTTCCTAAAATGTGGTGGTACATTGTCTTTTGTACATATACCATGATGATAAATGAAGATGAGACATGTCATGTCCTTTAAGGCTTAAAAAGTCTATTTAAGGGAGTGTTCATTATTTTTCAGCAAGGGGATGGTGGTGGGGTTGAGGTGGGGGATTCAAAACTTTTCCCCTCCTGAGGGGAGGGGCAGCAACTTTTGACCCCTCTTGAAAGGGTGTGTCATTTTTTCCGTGCCTCTGGCAAGGGGGGGGGGCATGAAAATTGTTATGGCTGTCGAGGGGGGTGGTGTCAAAATGTTCAAGTGTCCACGCTGTTGATAAATAATGACCATTCCCTAACACCCCTATATTAATAACAAATTTGAGTCTCAGAGGGGGTAGATCAATGAGGGAAAATTGACAGTCCCCTTTCTCCCTTTCTTATTGCTGGAAGGATGGAGAAGGAGGTGCTGGTGTGTGTGTCGGTGGATGAAGGAGGCAGGGGTGCTGGGAGGGTGGGTGGTGCCAAATACTAATGGCTGGCGAGGGGGGGGGGGTCGAAGTTGGAAGCTGTACAAGGACAGGAACCGTTGGGACTGAGCCTTTCTGTGACGTCAGCCTTTGTCACCAGGCGACAGGAAAGGGACCGGTCATTTGGTAGTACCAGGCAACACATGAATATGGACCAGTCATTCTGTATACACCAAGACAGACCAGGCACCAGTCACTACAAAGTTCATGTGTCAGTGCATGTGTTAGTACTAGAGGAGACGAGAACAAGGGCTGGTCATCTTGTAGTACCAAGGACAGAAAAATGGGCTAATTATTGGGTATTTACAATGAACATTCAGTCTATATCAAGTACCACTGGGAAATAAATGTACAAACCCATCAACATTCTAACTGTGATCTTAGAGCTTTTCCAGACATACTTAGTCAACTTACCCTACTGTACATTGTCACAAGAGTCCTAAAAAAAGCGTACCCCCCCCCCCCACTTTACAACATGGCTTTCCTTTTGCATAAAGGGAATGTTGTCTGACTTGGGTTGGGATGACTGTGTGTTGAGGTAGGGGGGGATGCTTTGTACAATATTGCTGCAGTTGCAGACTAGGGGTGGGTGATGATGGAGGGTGGGTTCAGTCCCTCGATTCTGAGTCATACAATAGATTATAATTCTTCTCTGTTCAAAAGAGATGACATTCTAGGTGACAATTGATAGTTTATCATAGTGGTTACTAGGCACAGACATTCTTGCAACACGCCTATGGATGGAATTCAATCCCAAAAACACTGTATATTTATCAATAGACGTTCCTAGTCACGTCCAACCCTCACAGGGGGTAGAACAATGAGGGAAATTAAATATACTGGACACACTGCTGTTTAAAGTAAATCAGGCGTTTCCCTTTAACGGTGACACATGTTTTATGCCGGATATTCGAATTCTGAAATATAGAGACACACTGTTTTTTTTTTTGTTTTTTTTTTGGGGGGGGTACTTTTTCTATGTCAAAATACCTTGAGAAAGGAGAGAAAATCTGTTGGTTTACGAAGACATTTATGATCTATTTGGTGATATTTTTTATGTAATGGTGCACATAAGTAGTCAATTGTACACGTGGATGGGCAAGTGACAGGCCATGACAGATTTAGATGTGTGACATGAACTTCTGATACCTGACAAGGTCGCCATGTTAGTTACCTATATTTTATTGGACTTCTATCCTATCGTAAACAACATATTTAGGTATTGTATAAGGGGATGATGGATATATTGAGGGAAAACTGCCAGTGTTACATCCTGAAATCAAAATACCGATGACTGAATCTCATGATGTATCTCTGGACAATGAGTTGGACTGGCTTGATTATGGTTGTACTTTATCGCTGCATTACTCCTGAGTGGCAGGTTGACGACAGCACGATTAATAATGTAACCTCAATATTCTCTCAAAAGCGATATATGACGATGTATTTCAAATCTAGACTCTATCCCTCCACTAGATATGGGGCTTACAACAGGGGCTTGGCAGGGAACCAGATGTATAAGCACAGCACAAAATGTAGAGAAAATAGCCCTCCCACTGTGGCAAAAAAGAAATTAAGAATACGAAAATGGCACAGTCTCATGTTGTCTACCAAGAAAAAGAAACCCACAGCAAAACAACCGACAGAAAAAGCCCCCTGTAGTTAGGCCAACCGGGGATGGATGGGGGCTCATAATCTATAGATAGACAAGCAAAGTGTTGTTGTGTATTGGTGGTAGACCTGTTTTCTGGAGGTTCCTTCACCTGTGGGCTCTCCTCACAGTGGGGCCGTGTTCCTCCAGTACAACACAGGTGTGCCAAAGTCGGCCCTGAGCTGTGGAGGAGGTGTGTTTGCCTCCAGGTGAAGCACATGTAAATAGGGAGATGACTCATGCACAGAGTATACAGGCCACAGCACTTCTCACTAAGCCAAGCCCAGACGGCTGGCCACCACCATGATAACTCTTAGTAATGGTAACCACTTTGACTTACACACAGCAGGGTAGTCTTTTTTTCATTGTCCTTGTTTTTCAACTTCATTCATGTTTTAGGTGGATGAGAACATCCACCAGGAATCTCCTTTTTGTATAGACAGACTTACATTGAGGTCAATTTCCCATGAAGTGTTAAAGTTAGAGTAGAGGAGGGGATTCACCTTATCCTAGGTCTGGGCAGCAATGATGAGGTTGTCTGATTTATATATGGTATACCTTGGTGAATTCCAGGTACTGAGAATATCAATATAAGTCACATCATTTTGTACAGAAAGGCAAGTAAATCAAAGTCAAGCAGACAAAATACAATGCGTCGTAGATTGCTGAATTGAGCAAGTCTACTTGTTGAAGGCAAAAATGATACCTCTAAGCAATGTTCTTATATTTAACTGCATGAATATAGACGTTTCTGGCTCTCGTGAAATCTTGAGAAAATCTGAATAACTTTTAGAAGTTCTGACCATGGGTGGTTGTGATGGAAGTAAGTTTGCTGGCTATAGCATAATATAGTGCACATCACTGAAGAAAGAACCAGAAGGGCATGATGTGGTTTGGGGAGATGGGTAGACATGTAGGGTAGTGGGTGGGCGTAGTTGTTCTAGAGGTAAAAAGTAAAAACCACTTCATGACACCTTCCCCATCCTCATGTACAGCTGGATTCCAAAACCATCGATGATCTAATGGAAGACAATGCCTTCAGTAAGCACATCTCCCTAATTGTCCCTCAACCCCTTCTCTTGAACGTGCATATCTCACCAACAAACCAACCCCCAAAGGGAAATACGAGTCTATCCTATCTGTGGGCAGGTGGCAGAACGTTTCTCCTTTTTTAAAACCATACTGTGACAATGTAGGGGGTGGGAAGGGTAGCTTCCCTACTAAATTACACAGATTCGTTTTACTTTATCTCTGATTCTCCTCCTTTGAGGGGACGAGGGGATATATGCTGGGAAGTGAAAAACAAAAAAGAACTACTATATGAAGAAGATACTACTAAAACAGGATGCGCGGTCCATTGTCTCAACCACCTTTTGAGAATAGGACGTTCAGCATTGGGACAGAGTCAGTGACAAAGTTCAGTCAATATTCATACCGATAGAAAGGCACCTTATTGAATTTGTATGAGATATCAGACCCTTCCCCTCACATCTCCCATTGACCACAGATAAGTAGCAGTACACAGTACAGACCACCTCCACTCTAAAGCTAAGTGTCCCCACGCCCCATGTAAATATAGGGGCCATGTCACAGGTGTATCCCCTAACACCAAATTGTGTCCCTGCATACATACTTACTGCCTCCCCATTTCACTCTCATCTCTCACCACATCTGGCCTCTTCTGATACAGTCTCAACTGGGTCAGGAGCAGGAAATGGGTCATGGGAGGGGAAGGTTGGGGGACAGGGAATGAGGAGGATACAACATAAAACCATCAGGTGTACCATACATCACTGTCAGGGTGTGGAGCTGAATACATCGACCTGGGGGAGAGAGTGAGGTGATGGAGTTGGGTGGGGGGATGGGGGTTACTACACTACTGGTATGTGGATGATGCCCAGTGAGGATGGCCTATTGCGCAGTAGGGTCAGTTCAGCAGTACTTGCATTTATCATACATGGATATTGGAGTGTATTCTGTGTTATATAAGGATGTTCACATGGCTGATGCAATTCATACCCAGCAGTCACCATTCCCCTACCTGGCCTGACCTAACGGCACAGCTGCCACTACTTGTTTATAGTGGGTGTCTTACGATGTGGCAGACATAAATATTAGTGGAAGGCATGCCAGCTAGACCCAGAGCAATATCTGGACCACCTCTGAACATACCATACCCCCTTGACTCATATACATTGAAGGAACTGCCACTACATCACATGTGATTCTCTGTTTTTTCTCATGCTATTGCCAATCAACTCTGTTTGCTTCTCTGTTTATGTGTTGGTAATTCAGTCCCTTTAGGACATCACATTTCTCTTTCTATATCAGGGGCCCTTCACGTTTCAAATGTCTAGGCTAATGTAAGAGTCGACTCCATGAACCTGTGGATATTGGCATTAGCTACAGATTATAGTCTTTGTATACGCCTGCTAGCTAGATACATGGATAAGGACTTAGTCCAGAGATGCCACTCACTGGCCGACAAACACCAGGAAAACTGGACTTTTGGACAAGCTTTCCCAGGAATTTAATATAATTTGATACAGGTATCTGGGAATGAAAACCAGGAATTCCTGGTAAACCAGGAAAAGTGGCATCACTGACTTACTTACCTTTTGATCTGACCCTGCACGCATTTGTGTAGATATCCTAAGTCTTTTTCAGTTTCATCATGGATGATGCTTTCAATGTGTGTGTAGACCTACCCCATCATACCTATTTCACATGTATTGCGGCTATAAAAGTGGATGTGTTTATCAGAAGGTGTATAAATGTGTATAAAGGGGTGACTCTGTACTGAAGTCCTCTGTAGACCCCTACAGTTTAACATGATTCATGTTTTAGCTGCTTTATGGGAACACCTATATCCTACAGGTATAGTGTTTTATAGGTGCTTGACGCCCTCTCAAGGGTTACCCTTCTTTCATCAACTCTGCTTGTCTTTTTTATCAGCATGATACATGAATGCAGGCCTAGACCAGTAACTCTCCATGCAGTGATGATACAGGGCTGATGGATTCTTTCTCACCAGTACTCTGTGCATCTTCACAAAAAGAACATGGCGTCTTGTGCAACCTGGAACTGGGACTGGAGAAAAGCCATGGCAGAAACCAGGACGTTTTTACGTTTAAATACCTGCCCCATCCCTGAAACGTTTATATCCAGTTGGCAACAGCACTAAACACATTATGTTTGGGGCAATATTCTTTTTTCTTTTCATTTTTTGTTTGTTTCATGTATAGTTATACAATTTGCTTTCATATGTACAGTGATCCGGTAATTAAAAACATGTTATACACGGCATTTATAGAAGCCTCTTTTAGATGGTAATGAGTCCTTGGCAACATTTCATTGTTTGCCCCCACATTCATACTGAAAGGACCATTTTGAAATATTGCAAACCTGCTTTCACGGCCAGACAGGTACAGATGGCCCTGTGTTGGCCACTGATATTTAATTTACAAAAAAAAGTAAAATAACAAAAACCTAGCGGGCCGGAATTCATGAATAAGGTATGTGGGTCAATAACCCTCTGAGTGCCGTGTGTTAAAAACACTATGCCATCTGTCATCATAATGCGCGAGTGTACCTAAACCCTGGTGGGTACATTTACCAGGAATGCATTCCTGCGTCATACTCCACAAAGTTTATACACCCTTAAAAGTTCATCATTTTACATTTAAGTCCCAAAGTTAAAATACTAACAGTATCTGGACCTGAGAGGGTTAACGACTGCAGGACACAGACACTCAGCTGTCTGAAAGGTAACCTCATTCATTCAGCTACAGCAACCTCACAGTCATGGCCAAATAAAAGCTCTTGTTATCTCCTGTTATTGCCAATTGGTATTCACCAAAGCAGGCTTCGTCTAAGCCCTGGGGGACACAGGGACCGATTCACAAGAACTGGGTCAAAACTGAGCTTTAGGCTGCATTGTCAAACTGCTTCATCTACAGGCTCACTCATGGAAAACCTTCCTTTCAGATTTAAGACCTTTTTCTCTTTTTAAACTCTCAAACATTAAAATGCTCTATCAGGGATGGTATTCCTCACGTTAAAACGTGATTTGGTGTCGACGTCTGGTATCATAAGCCCCCTCATTCACCATGATGGCTGATTTTAAACCAGTATCCACCTTGGAGACCATGTCAACATTACCTACAATGTGGATCGACCAGGTGAATCAGCCCTAACAATGTCAATGAAGTACCATACTGAGCGGTGATGGGAAAATCCCAGCAGTGTAAATGGAGTCTCTCCATGTATGGAAACTGATGCTGGGTGTACTGCTGCAGAGGTGACAAACAGTGCACACAGTTCTATATTTAGTATTGATATAGGTACAGGATAGGACTAGATGGTATGTGTATGTACCTACATTATCATTTTAATTCACTCTATACACAGTTTTACAACTACATTTGTTAGGCACAGGAAATGCCTTTTGATATTTTCCTTCACTTGTTTTGGTATCTTCTTTCACATGTTCAGAATAGAAACGAGTTCACTATCCATTAATGCATCAATATCTTACGAACACGATAATTAAGTTACAGGTATAATATGTTGGTGTCGTACATGAAGCAGGGCACTGCTATATGTGTGTACGTATGGATAAGTAACTTCATTGACTTTTAGTATCTCATTTTTTTTCCTGGGGTAATCCCGTACATGTGCCACAGACATGTCTCAACACACAGTCGTTTAATGGATTCAATTTCCCATATTGCCACATCGAACAAGAATATTTGAAAAAAATAAAGAAAGGACCATGTGTATTGTAAGGGCAAATACGTTTCCAAAATAAAGAGAATCACATGAAAGAATGTATAAATGCATAGCGAGACAAAACATGCAAATAACAAAATCCTAATGTTGTTTGTTGGCAGTATAAGCTTTAGTTAATGGTACATTTCCCTTTTTCATTTATTTTCCCTGTGTCGGTTGCCAAGTTCAAACAACATAGCAGACCCCCACTGTGTGTAGAGACATGGTGTGAGAACAAAGGAAAGATTAATGACGATACAGGTCAGTAATACCACCGCCTCTATCCCTACTACACGTACTGATATCATGACTTTCACCATATGACATTATGAAGCTCATTCTCACGTTTATTATCAAGACGTTATTGTAGACATTATTCTATTAGCGAAAAGCCGCAGTTATTATGGTGAAGACGACAGCCTGTCATCATGTTCTAATAACTCATGTATAGCAGAATCTGACACTTATTTCTTAAATATAGGATAGCAATGTGCATTGCAGGTAACTCAAAAAGCCATTTTTCTTTCTTTGTTTTCTCATGCCTTAGCTTGTATGAAAACATGAGTTTTGTAGTTAGGAAATGTGAAGGATAATTATGTGAGACTAGTCTTTAGCTATTATTCAGTTCATTATATGGAGCTATGTATCTCATCTATGTATCTCATGTACCTCAATGAGGTTTAGAGAATAAAATCATTGTCATTGTCACCACTATAATGATATGTAATTTGTACATTTGTACAACAGGGAACTATTCGCACCACCAGCCTCCCTTTGAACCTCATTTACACATATCTGCACCCCCAATAGCCATTCGCACCACCTCAGTGTGAAAAAGCGGGAATGTTGATCCATGGATCAACATCCCATAGGCTCAGCACTGGGTACCAAAAGCGTCTTAAATGGACTGGACACAAACTGTGAATGACTTGTATGCACTCATGACAGGATATTTAAGAAAGTAAAAAAGAAAACAACTTCACTCTTTCCATATCATAAAATAGACATTCTAAGCTTCAATTCCATGTACAAATTGTGAAGTTTATTGCATCATTTAACAGTGTATTTGCAAATTTGAAATCCTGCTCCTCCCTTTTTCCCCACCTTTACTGAGGCACTGAAAACCTTGTTTTTTTTTACCTGGATCTTATAACATGCTTTTCGAGTTAATGATAATAGAATTGCATAGCCTTTCGATTTATAGACATGTATTTCCATAGTCATAATGAACAACATAGTGCTGACTCATGAAGAGTCTTCTTTTTTTTTAAACAGATACGAGGTACTGGATGAGAAAGTACTAAAATATGTACATAGATTTCATAGTACGCTAAGTGAGTGATGCTTCTCTTCTTTTAACAGCAACAGGAAAGGTTCTCGCAAAGATGCACGAAAAAGGTTTGCCCCCCCCCCTCTCCAGATTCTTTCTTTTTTTGCCCTTCCCCTCTAGTAACTTACTTTGTTGTCGAAAACAAGTAAAAGTTCGGTCAATGGATCGAAAACATTTGCCCACCATATTTGTTGTTAGAAAATGATCACTTCCTAATGAAATATCTCTATTATTAAACATTTTATCTATTGGTGTCATGGAGAGATGATTATACATACATATTTATGAATGTAAACTGGACTTGCTCCGGAAACTCTCCTGATAAGATCATGTAAACCTACATGGAACAGCCCAGTACAGTTAGGTTCACATTGATAAGAAGCACAGTCCATAACATAGATAATGGGCCCGTCTGACCTATACACTACAGCTACACTCGTGATAAGTTGGATAATCTGTGGACTTGGGACCTGGGGGATATAAATGACACCACTTTTGGGACGTGCTATCGGTCACCGAGACTTGAGAACAAACGACCTTTCCAACCAAACTCAGCAAAACAATGTGGGGCCTATTGGGAGGGTGGCAGGGAGGATGTGGGGTAGTGGGGTGGGGTTACAACAAAGGACACCCAGTCGTGACCTTGGGGGAGAAAAGGTCACGTGACCACCCCTGACAGGGCCAGCAGGGAGAGCCTCGATCAGTCAGAGGGGGGGGGGGCTACATGTGGAAAAACAAAATGGGTTGCAAATTACAGGGTGGGTTTTAGGGGTAGGCTCAAGGTGGTGGAACCACGTCCATTCACATTAGTGGAGGTGTATATGCATATGTTTTTATGTGCTTCATCAGGAAGTTTCTTTCAGACAAATTTATATTCCTATATTTACGAATCATTTCAGCATGTTGCACATAAACTTGGTGAAGAGGCGAACAGGACGCACAAATATTCAATACACCATTGTAAAATGAAAAGTATGGAAAATTTTTTTTTTCGCGCATCTGTGCGCAAACCCACCAGCCCCCCCCTGTTGTTAAAAAATGATCACTCCCTTAGAGAAATCGAGACATTTTAACACTAAGTGGATTACCTTAAGATAATGCGTTTGATGAGTGCATTGGTGTTACACTTCATATCCGGAGGTATAAATTCTCTTTAATACGCCCACTGCCTCCCTAATGCATACCTTTGCTACATAACAGGCATAGGCAGTGGAACAGGGCGGGGAGGGGGCAGGGTCCCCATTGTCACCGCTGTCGACCCCTGTACTCCAGTTTTTGAGAATCACTATCCATTTGCGCCTTGCAACATGGCGCACTTCTCCTGACTATTTCTTCACCAATTGACTTGAAACTTTGCCAAATGATAATTCAAGATCCACTCTAGAAAGCCATGCATTTTTTTCTTTGGTAACTTTAAAGTTAAATTATCGAAAATTAGATTTGAAAAGTCCTTCTGTTGTCGTTCAATGGAAACATTATCAAAACAAACATGGCGGACCGTGAGATCGCCGCAGGTATGTTGGCAAATTCGAATCTTATGTACCTCTTTGAATAGATAACATCCATGCTCAATTTTTTACAATTTGCTAGTTTGAGGGAGAATAATTCTCTAGCTCCTTTAAGCCAAGGACCATCTCTAAATTAACAAACGAAGCACATGTAAACAATGCATGTAGTACTTCCGTTTTTCACGCACTGTCACGCACTGTCTCAACGTGTAGGTGTGCCAGGTTGCCCAACTCAAACATCATATGATTTGTGTTGGGTGGTCGAACTAGGTCCCCATAACTTTGAAGTTGGGGTGGGGGGCAAAGTATGTTTTGCCCCCCCCCCCAACCTTTAAAGAACTAAAGAAATTTGGACTCAGAGTGCCCTAAAACGCAGCAAAATCAAGGTACAATTCTTAAATTCTCTCTGACACAACCCAAAATCCATTCGGAATACAGCACTTAGAGGTAAAATTCCAAAAGATTTTGGGTCTACCCCCCCAACAAACTTCCCTCACATTCCGCCACCTCTGACCGGGATGTTTGTTCTGACTTATACCGAATGTTATAACACCATTTAGCATATTACCAAACAATCATTTTAAATTCAGGAAGTAGATTCTGCAAATATATGTATGATTAGTTGCTTCATATTGACTTCTTGTCCAATAAGCATATATATGCCTCCTCTACAACCTTGGACAAATCGACCTAAATCTATACAAAATGCCTGCACTGGTGAACCTGTATAATGAACCTCATACATACTGTATACGTACAGGTAATGTCAAACATGCAAATCAATACAGCATCATTCATGCATGAGCTGCATTTAGAGTCTGCTCTGGCATTGACCAGAACCAAGGCAGCAACAATGAAGCTCACATCTACTGCACCAAGATCAATTCCAGAGTGGTAACCCAACACACATTAAAATGGGTTCAGCTTACAGATATTTGTTCAATGCTGCGAATGAGTGAATGAGGGTGTGTTAGGACATGTAGACTTGTTGTGTATAGTGTGGTAGACCAAGATTAGTACCAGCAGCTTTGGCTGACCACGTTATATCACCTCTACAACCCACCACCACTGGGGAAAACCCAGGCCTATATTTAGCCATAATTGCGTTGTGTTGGCGCGACCACCATCCGAGGCTGAAGTGGAGGCGAATGGATACAGGGGGGTCACTCTGTAATATCTTTTACATAGACTGCAAAAAGTTTTTTTTTGTTGTTTTTTTTTCACCATACAGGCCATTTAGTTCTACGTATATTTTGTTCAGCAGTCTTGGACAGAATACTAGTATTTATGTTAGGAAGGAATCGATGAAAAAAGGATGAACTTTCAAGTTCAATAATTCAACTTTAGATGTCTAAAACTCCGAAGAAAACTTTACAAAATCGCCATCCCAGCTGGCACCTTACGAAGAAAAGACGCTCAAAACTAGACATATTCACAAATTACTTAAAACAGACCCGAGGATTATGTCTTTGGGAAATAGGCCTAATATTTTTACCTGATGATTTGACTGGATGTTGTTAGAGCATATACATCGTATATAGGATGTAAAAAAGAGATATGGTATTTCATGTTATCATTATGTCTTTATCTGGTGCAATTACACACATCACATGCTGCCATCAATTTGCTGTCTTATTAGCCATTACAGACTTTAAAATATGTCTGTTTCTTGTCTCTTTGCTTTTGACAAAATTATTTTTTCCGTCAACACTACAAAGATATGTTTATTTGATGATTCGAGCATATTAATGGTAAATGTCACATAAGATATCTATGTCTTTATTATGTGAATCTTAAGATATTCTATTCATGTTAGAATATGACATAAATGATACATTATAATCATACCCCTTTATCTCAAACACAAGTGGTCTCATTTTGCACTTTGCTGACATTTTGATCTGCATTGGCACATTCTTGATCAAACATTGGATCAGTTATTCATCTGGCTGCAGTGATTTGGCAAGACTGAAATGAGCGTCTTTTTTAGTTTTTAGATAAATGTGTTGTTTCTGTGACATCTGAAGGAAGAATAATGGATTAACAAGCAATGCACAGGATATACACCTCTTTTATGTCTCAAGGAAATATACAAGAACTAAAAGAGTAAGTGAGTAATATATGTTCAATGCCATTTCGACAGCTAAGGTCATATTCATGGCAAAAACAACATCACACAATTCCACAAAAGAAATGTGTTAGGGCCCACGCATATGTGCCATCCATGCACATCTGAGGGGATAGGAAAGATGAGATATAGACCCTTTTAAGAAGGCTAGGGAAGCCTGAAAACCAAGACTTCAAGCAAACATCATACACCCAAGCCTCTGGGCTGGTATACATGTGTGCTGCCCTCTCTGTGGATTTCAAAATAACTGGAAATACCTTTGACTAACCAAGTAATACATATATTTCCTCTGCAAAGTGTCTATGAATGTTATTGTAGTATTTTATTCACATTTTTGCACTCTCACCAAAATTACATCCGTGAATGACATCTTATGTATGACACAACAGACATACCTTTTTTAATATGAAATATCACTGAAAATTTATAAGGCTGACCTGGTTTTATGAGGTAGGTCGGGTTACCAGAAACCAAAGCTTTTATTTTGGCTGGGGCTGCCAATCAGCTGCATTTGTCTCATCGTTATGTGCCAGCCCACCCAATTTGGAATTAAGTACAATATAAATTAAACTGAATTTACAATCAGGAAAAATACAACTACCTGGTAACCTTCATTCTTTGACAATGATTGAAAGTAAATAGGAGTGTATAATAAAATATCCTTAGAAGGAGGTGCTTTGAACCAGGAATACCATTTTATCTACTATACCAGCCAAAACGTAGAAAGCTCAAGTAAAATTATTGATTCTTTACTATTGGATCATTTACTTGGAGGCAAGGAAAATCCCAGTTTATCCAAAATTTGCATACGCCTGATGTCTGGAACTCTATTTAGAGAAAAATGTAAACTAAGGCTCCAGCACAATCCTTTAATTTCTAGAGTACCCTCCCCAAGCCTGGATCTGCCGTACCATGCCACGTATTGATCCGGTCTGTCTGCTACCCCCTGCCCCCACCTACCCACCCATCACAGCGACGTGGCACCTCAGTGGGTATGTGCAGTGGGGGGGGGGGGGGGTTGGAAAACATCATTCCCTCCACTCCCTCTACCCAAACACACACATATTAAACGTCCAGCACCCTCCCTTCTGCAAGTACCTGTTCCTCCTATTCCTATTATTGTTATCCTTTCTCCCCCTGGCCATAGTCACCGTGTATTTTTGGTATTTTTGTAACCTCAATAGTAACGTGATGATGTGTGAGTGTACTTTTGGAAATGATGAGAAACTAGGGACTAAGGGAGGGCATGACGCAAAGGCAGTGTTTGTTGAAAGTGGGGGGGGGGGGGGTTAGTTATTGCCGTTAGATTTTGAAATGTGTCATTGCAAAGGGGCTTTAGGCTACCAGGTGAAATGCCTTTATATATTTTCACATTGGGCTGGGGTCGATTCTTTTTATATGTGATTCTATTACAATACATGTATATATCAAAATTCGGTGGGGAATACATTGTAGTGGGACAAGAGTTGGGAGAAGGGACTGCAGACAGTTTAATGCAGTAGCTGAGGCAACACAGGAGGAACACAGGATGCATTTATCGACCAGAGGAATGGGTTGGGCAACTGGGGACAGAGGGAGAGGGGGAGAAGATGAGGCTCAAAAGATTCCTGTTTAATTTTCAGATTCATCATTTTCAGGTTAAAGAACTTAGGATGCGATGGTGATTGGCTGGGCACGTCTGAATTGGTAATAAATGGCGCTTGCTCGGGGCCTTTTTCCTATGAACCCATCTATTCGCGGCGGTGGAGACAGAGGAAACTCTGGCAAGGCGGCGGAGTTGATCTATAGGCGGGTTGGGTTCTTATTAGCCTGGTGGGTGCCGACTCAATATTGCACTGTGCAATATGGATCTCCCAATTACAGCGTCCACGGCGACGCTCCAAACAGCACTGATTGGTATACATGCAGCTCCCTCCTAGGTCTCCTTGTATCATGTACACATATCTAACATAGGATCATTTGTCACTTTGTAATAAGAACTTATGTGGTCAATATATGAATCTTTGTTTAATATCTGTCACAATTTACATACAATCCTTTTTCCAGGTTTCTTGATCAGATGCAGAAAGCCACAAAAGACAGTCGTGTTAGTTGCAATCTCCTCATTTTAGCAATCACACTACTGTAATTTCTCCAGGATCGTCGTGCCATTCACGATCTGGTGAAGTCGGAATGAGACATTTGGAGGGTTGATCCAAAACGGCATGTAACTGTTTCTTTCCATGTCAAGAGCCTGTTAAAATCATACATCCCTACAACACTGTTCTCTATGTTCTGCCCTTTTATGTTACATGGGATGTTAACTTCTACATGTCTAAGAAAGGAAATCGCTACATTCTAAGGACTACATGTACTGCACAGCTGGTGCACCATGCCTTCCCCTTCTTGGTATAATGAACAAGTGTGACAAAACTTGGGAAAACCTAACATTACGGGGATTTAGTGTTATCTATTGCCACTAGGGGGCACAACCAGCGCTAAACATGGTACAACGTCACACATTGTTATGGACTGTTCTCCCACTTTCCTTTGTCGGATTTTGATGATCCATATATCAAAATGATCATTGAGACCTTCTCATCTCAATGAAAACAAGTATGGTTTAATTGGTTCATTTGATATATCTTGGTAAACTGTTTACTCAAACCAGATAGATATCCCTGAACTTAGAATATCACAATTTCTGTCAACCTGCACAGATATTATTCATTTTAGGCATGATAACATGCTTATCTGTGTTGTGAAAGAGGACTTTGCCCATTATTTAGCATATATGATTGTCCAAATATGTAGGAAGACCCATAGAAAGTATGCTAATAGGTTACAGTAAATATACCTTCTTGTTCTTTTTGGCTGTGCCATCTAGAGTCTCTGAATAGCACTAAATCCCCGTAATGTTTGGTTTCCCACGTTTTGTCACAAGTAATCAATGGATAATTCATGATGCGTGTGTGTTAGCAAAGGATAATTACACGAGGGTGTAGCCCAAGTGTAATTATCCTTTGCTAACACACAAGTCATGAATTATCCATTGACTACTTATTTTATTACACGATATCAAAAGATAATCAATAGAATATCAATAAATTCAAGTTGAAAACAAAAATTGTTCCCCCTCCCCAGGACTCGAAGACTGCCATATTGTGTGTACACGATCGGTACACACACCTCGGCGCCCGGCAGCTGTTGGTTTAGTCTGAATGTGTCCCGCAGTACTGTATATCCTCGTGTTAAGGCCTGGTCAATTTGCCACTTAGTAAGGAGGTTTAGGTAGTTGACAGTACTAATACAAGCCTGGGCATATAAACGGGGAAATATGGTATGTAGCTATGGGTCAGTCGAAAAAAAAGATTCGCCCGGACGGGGATACCTCGGCTTGGTTTGCTTTGAATGTGTCCTTCCTCTCGCGGTTATGGCAGAGCACACACGGTGAAAAAAAGATGCGCCCGGACCAGGACTCGTCCCGCCTACCTCCTACGGCTGAGCACAATGCGCTAACCACTAGACCACCGCATCTCACCCCTCAGCGCCCGTCTCGGCTTGGCATGCTTTGAACATGTCCCGCGGTTATATATACACCACACGATCGGTACACACGCCTTGGAGCCCGTCTCGGCTTGGCTTTGTTTGAATGCGTCCCGCGGTTATGGTAGCTGACAGCCTGCAGTCGTCGCCTCCCCGGGCTTTGTATCATATCAAGACCTGGTTCTAGCCAACCACTTCTTGTCAGTCCCTGTGGCGCACTGCATAGGGAGTTGGATTTGGGATCATGATTTAACATGTAACATTTGACATGTAAGGACATGTAAGGTGTGCAGGTTATCCATGGATAACCACACTGGGTGCCTGTTATCCATGGATAACCACACGCCTTACAAAAGTCATGATGCAGGCCTCATGCCATGCAATATCGACAGGTATGTGCATGGGAATATCCAGGAAAAGCACTCAGAATCCCAGAAATTGTGTAATAAGGCCCCCTATAGCTTGGCATGGAGCGTAAACGTGGTGATTATATGTACTAAGCTGTCTTAGGGGTACTTTAGGCATTAAAACACCATGCTTTCCCTAGAGGGTTCAGGTGCACTGATGCAGGGTATGCATACATACAGGAGGCAAGGTACTGGCGGATGCTAGCAACAACTAAAACGGAACAGAACTCAACACACCACATCTAGGAGATTCAGCCAAGTAGAAACAGGGACCTCATGCTGTGCAGACTGCTGGTTTCTCACAAGGTCCGGTGGAGTCTGTGCAAGAGATGTTCACTACGCTGTGAATGCTAGCCCTAAGGCCCCCAACCTCCCCCCCCCCCCCGAACACTACCAGAACCCCAGTGACTGGTGTCCTCCTGTCAATGGGGGCGGCCTTGTGCTTGACCCAATCTTTCCGGGTGGCTGCCTGCAGGGTGGGGCGCCGATTGCATTTGCTGCGGTTGGACTGGCAGCACAGGCTGGGGAGACCTGGAGGCCCTTTCTAGGGGGACCCTTGGGCTGTTGGTACCTGAATTCCCCCCTGCGTCGTCTTCCGACAAGACAAAACAGGACGAGTTGCTCCTGTATATGCCGCATTTCCTGTTACTTATTTTCCTTTCCTACCCCCGAACAGCCCTTACCCCATGTGGGATTTGAAAAGGAAAAAAGAAACTTTAGAAAGGCTCTCCAGTGATTTCTCATTCCTTGGTTTATCGTTTGCTCTACCTCACCCATAACGGACAGAACTGCATGTACCTATATTACGGTTTCCCTGTTGAACTGTGTCTTGGCTGCCTTGGATCCGCCTCCATCTGTTTGTCTACACCAATGTAATACCAATTCTTTTTTATGTTGACATACTTTAAACCTCACAATACCACTATAATTCTTTTATTTATTGATATACTCCTTAATTTTCCATTATCCTTTGTTCTGTAAAACGGCCTATATACATGAATCATTCCCCAGTCACGTTATCCTCTGTGTCCCCTCCCCTGTCCCTTTTGGCCTCTCTGTCTCTATCACTCACTCCCTGACTGTCTGCGTTTTTTCCCTGTTGAAGCCACTCGGCACCACTCAGTTGATTAGTCATCAACAGCTGGCCTAGAAATCAGAAAGGCCAGCCTGGTCTCATTAATCTTAACGCACCAGTTCTATCCACGTGCTACAGTCAGCTTATGGATTATAAATAATCCCCTCTCTTTGTGCAGCCAGGTAAAGAAGGATGGCTACATGTAGGCCTATCCAAACTAGATTAGAATTTTGAAATGGAGTTAGCAAGTATGTCATCCCTAAATGACGTCATGCCAATTTTGACTACATTTCAAGCTATATGGCGAATTATTCCTGTCAGACCGCCCCCTTACCCCCTCCAGCATGACGTCATTTGTGATATAAGAGTGTTGATATTACTAAGTACTACTATTATATTGGCACTTTGAGACTGAGATCACTCAATGCTAAAAGTTGGAGTAGATGCAGCTATATTAAAAAATCTGTGAGTAGTTCAAGGATCAGTCAACCATCCAGAACGTCTATCATACAAACTCCCTCTTCAAACAATACTCAAAAAAAAAACTAGTTAGGAAATGACATAGAACAATTACAGACAGGGTTTGAGAACTCATAACATATACAGGTCTACACATATCATTGTCCAAATCAAATTCATAAGAATATGCTCACCTCTAAGTTGGTGTGAGCCCCACTGGGTATAATTTAAACTATCTGAACCATTCAAATTATTTCTACTTAACCCTTTGGTTTTATGTGAGCCACGATTTCACCCTATGAACTAGGGTGGCTGTCCCAAGACAACCTCTAATACATACATGTAGAAGCTACCTACAACCCTGAGAAAATGTGTAAAACAGTCCTCAGATACTGGGCCTTTCTTTTACATTTATCGGTTACAGAAACTCTAAGGTTCAGAGTTGATGTGTCAACTATTGTAAATTATAAATTCACCAGAAGGTGCCAATCAGATATTGAAACTCAGCTGAGGAGAGTGACGAAATCAAATAACCAGCGAGAAGACCAGTTCTAGATCTTACTTGTTCTACTGAGCCGTGTCGGCAATGTTCAACGAGGCTACATGTAGTTTCTGACCATCCCCCTTTTTTACATACACAATGGCTTTGGACCCTCCATTTTATTCAAATGGGGGGATCTACCTACTGATAGTGTCCCTGCCCATAGCAATACACTATGACCTGGGTAGCTCTGCCTGGATACGTGTGTGGTGTGCGGCTGGAGGCACACAGCCCCCATCAATTACACATGGCTAATGGAGGGTGGCGGGCTTGTCGGCTTTACTGTGGCTCTAGCCAGTCCTGTGCACGGAGTGTGTGCGTGTGTGCGTGCGTGTGTGTGTGTGTGTGTGTGTGGGGGGGGGGGTCCTCAATGCATTGGGGAGAGAAGGGGGTGGTGGAACGAAAGTAAAGGTTCCAAATCTCCGCCCTCCACCCCCTCCCATCCCAGCTCATTCGATGCTCTTGACTTGAATTTGCAAAAGACATTTGTGAACGTTAGAAACCGAAAATGACCACATGTACATGGGCCTATTAATACGATATGCCGGCATATCAACATTATGAGACATTGTATCCCCACTCTTGACATAGTTGTGTTAATTCTAGAAGGGCTGTTAATCTGAACTTACTTTAACGTCAACATACAATATATTTTCTCGTTATGCATAAATAATAGCGTACCTCTGATGCCCTTTATAGACGCAAATTGCCATTCAATCTCCACGTGAGCTTCTTACTAAACTTGCCTGCCTCCTACCCTATCCTACCCGCCAGATTCAAACACCCAATTGTCTACTACTTACAGGGCCCACTATGGCCACTGGCCGCTGTATCACACAAGCTTCCACTGCAGTTAAACCCTTACGGGTGGCATGATGCTTCAAAGCTAGCTCCATGTTCATTTTGCATCATGCTGCAGCAATACAGCACTGGTGAGTCATTGGTATATCTTTTGTGAATGTTGAGTTACCAAGCAGGAACTGCATGCTACATGAAACTCCACAGGCGAGGTACAACATGTATTGACAAGAGGAGGAGGTAGGAAGAGATAAAGGGAGGTAAACTGAAGATAGGTTGGAGGGTGAATAAAATGGGGAGGGAATGGGAGGGGAGGATGGGGGATGTGTCGAGGTAAAAGGAGTAGGGAGGGTGGTGGATAGGGAGGAAGGAAGAAAGGGAAATATAAGTGGAAAGAGGTGGATGGAAATAAGAGGCAAGCAAGGGGACAGGGAGACAACCCCTGAGGTACTGTCAAAGAGGCAGGGAAAAGAAAGAGGGCCGAAGCCAAGCAGACCGGGAACAGTGACCTTGGAGAAAATATTTCAAAACTATTTATCCAGTCCCTCTTTTTCATCTGTATTGGAAAAATGACACAAATAACCGTCAAAATGGTTTTCTGATCATGCACATTTTAAGCTTGAATAACCTGAATTTTGGATAATTCCCGGCTAGGTCCCCTTACGACGGCAGCAATAGTTTTTCTGCTTTCCTCTGCATGTTAATTAAAACTGCAAGGCGACACGCCTACCTCTGTCCAGCTCCAGGCACAATCTACAGTGTGGAAAGACCCAAAAAGGTACAGCTTATACAGGGCCTGCAGAAGATTGGAGCCAACATTTTTACACGTAACAAACGCTATGTAGAGTGTAAACACCTTAAGCCGTCTAATGCCAGCACCATGAATATATATGTAAGTCCTGAGAAGGATTTAAAGACATGTGCTTTCTCAGGGTGGGTTAGAACGCAATACCTTTCTTATAAATATTCAAGCCTTTACACAAATGCCTCCCAATATAGATCTTCCGATAGATGTTTCATTACAACCTGCAAATATGTGATACTTCAATGGACTATCTTTAAAATTCATCTCTCATCTAAAATCGTACACACGTTTAATTACCGAAGCAATTCTCCTGGTCTGTGCAATCATTAATTAGGCCATTACTAAACACTGTAATCATATGAACAGTAAAAGGACTAATTCATATACATCTACTTTTGAATTATATACTGTGGTCGTAGATATTTTCACTGGTATAAATTTTCACGGAATTGATAAAAGCACCTATTTCATGTGTATTTGAATTCACAGATTTTCAAAATTAGCTATTGCTATTCTATATAATAGATCATCACTATGGACATAAATTCACAGATTTTACACTTCCGTGAAATCTGCGAAAATATGTACAGCACGAAATAATCTACGACCACAGTATATTCAACGTTACACTCTATTGATATTATGATGCTATGTACTAAAACATTTTTACTGACTCAATGGCCCTACATCTTCAACACTTGAAATGATTTTCATTTCAAAATACAGATAATATACTTGGATTTCCACAACTTTTAGTTACACAATCAACATAGTGCAAGGAATATTTCTAAAAGATGTCATTCATCATGGAAACACAGGGTCTGTTGTGATTTTATTATGAGGTAATAAAAATAATAAATGGCTGTTTTTGACTGAGTGAATTAACATGATCATTTCTTGTTGAATTCTTGAAAAAGAAAAGGGACTTAGCCTTCCCAAAACTCCCTGAACCCTGTGAGAGAAATGTCTCCATCAGGCTTCATGGGGGCTGGATGTTAGTAGCTGGTATGCAGCTTGTTGCCGGCAGGTCCAGTGGTGCTGCCTGCATTTTCCTGGTCCCCAACAGCACACAGTGGGCGGCCATATTGGATGCTGAGGGGAGTCTGACCAGGGTGGAGCTGCTCATATATATATGTCCAGGTTATTTTGAGTTATATACTTCTGCTCACACAATAGGTTAATATGAGGACGTTCAGTACGGATGACGCCAATGCGGGCGCCAATACAACAAGTCCGGGCCCTAGTGAGTGATATTAGGTTATTCATATATCATAGAAAACATAATGCCAGAACTTGCCATAAATAGGTACACAGTGACAGAACCAAATACTGTTTTGGACAAAATTGATTTGTGTCTGTAATAATTATACTGCAATAAACTGTCAGGAAAATGTCAACAGTCAAGTCAGCAGATTAAAGTTTATGCTAGGGTTTACTATTCATGGAAGGTATTTTGTCGCAAAAATCCCTGAAATGCTCAATTAGAACGCCTTAAATACAGTTTCTTCATGTGGATACATGGGCTCTGGAACTTGAGCATCCCTGAAATCAGGTTGACACCCCGAATACCCTCACCCCTGATTTAACAGGAGAAGGAACAATAATTGTAATTCTTGAAAATCACTGAAGTGGTACATATTCCATGCATCCTTCATTGCATCCTAGTGGACATCAAGAGACACTTTAATCCAACCTCGCAGTCCAATTCAGTCCATACATTTATC
The DNA here is from genome assembly GCA_949317995.1 of Acholoe squamosa. NCBI lineage: Eukaryota > Metazoa > Annelida > Polychaeta > Phyllodocida > Polynoidae > Acholoe > Acholoe squamosa. The sequence continues at coordinate 57,786,952 of OX439038.1, forward strand.
TATGTACTTTTATGTAACCCACCAACCTTTTCTCTCCTCTGCCTTTTATACGCAATATACTGCCATGAGTGAGTACCCACTTCGAAATCTATCCATTCAATTATGACTTTCACCTGTATATTTGTCCAATTTTTTTCTATTAACGCCTTTTCACTACCAGCATGTCATTCACAATACTGGAGGGCATATCTCTACTTTCCAGGTCAAAGAACGCATACCATTGTCTGATATCATATCATCGAATTAGAGCCAGGGTCAATGATGTATCAACAAGTCTCTTTCCGTTCTTTGTATACTAGTATATATATCCCAGTCAACAAAAAACGTTGCAAAACGTTTCCTTATGGTTCTTTAACGTGGCAAAACGTTTTAAAACTTAAATAACGTTTTTTGTTGATATATGAGATGGATACTTACACATAGACTTGCTTAAGTCTCCGATATATATGTTACAATAATTTTAATGATAGATTCAGACAATAGTATTCAGAAAGATGTAATGAAGGAGTGAGACTGAGAGTGAATTCCACTCTTCCCCCGCCACTCCATCACCCATATGCTGCCTGTTGTCGTGAAGTAAAGTAGAGGTACTGCAGCCAGTCTTACTTCTGCTCATAAAACTTCTCTAAGGACAACCTTTATGTAATAAGATTAAAGCACACTTTCTCCATTCCAATCAGCTATTCACCTCTAATCCACCTCAGTATGATGTGACCTTTAATAAGTTATGGGAATTGGAAATAGACGCTCTATCATCTCAGCCTTCTTCATCAACAAACTATCAAATTACAGCCTAATCATTCAAGTTATTGGCAACTGACCTTTATCAAATGCACTCTTGAATGAAAAAGAGAAACACCATTATCCCATACCATGTGACAAACTTATATCCACGTACGGCAGCACTGAGCAGGCGAATGGAACATTTACAAATGACGTTACCAATTTGAGATATATTTATAAAGATGGAGCAGGTTAAGTCTATGACTTAAAAGACCCAAGGTGTTTAATTAATTTTCAATTCAATTTTTGGTCTATTGAACAATGCTGAATGAGTACAGGTACACATGTACCTGTTGGCAGTGGTAGTCTAGGTGGAACAGTAGGGTAAGGGACAATGAGGGCAAGCGGTGATTGACAAGTTTGGAGAGAGTGGACACTGAATACAGACTATTACAAGGTGATTGTCAGGTGGGGGAGGGTTCAATAATGAATACAGCCTGGTAAAATGTTCAGTAGGTACACATGTATATTGTTTTTGAGTAAAGAGTCAATTGTCAATGAGCCATGACGAGAGGTAAAGGGGGGGGGATAAGGAATTCACAGTTTGCCAAAGGGATTACAGTCTCCCTGACGTGGTGTGTGGAGTGTAGTATCACCCTGTTACTGCAAGCTATATAAATGACAAAATATAAAAAGATCTTAAAATGAAGCTTTGTACATACATATTAAATTCAGATTGGAACTGTATTCACATTAGCAATATAAAACTGTTGTAATCTACCTATATTTATATACAAAGACCTTTGCAAATTCAAAACAATTCATGTCAACGGGCAATTCATGGGTCACATACCCCTTTTCAGCAAAAAAGAGTTAGGCAAAAAGGTGACTTAACCTATATTAGACCCGAGGTCGAACCTCGGGTCTAATAATTGTAAAGCTCCATCTCCCTTACCAACATTACAAAGTCAAGTGTGAACATTCTCGAAAGTCAACATAATAGGCACTGGCAGAACAACCCAAAGACAGCTGGAGCCATCTCTGCAACTACTGCCATAAACACATTGCATCAAGTCACAACTGAAGCCATCGCTATATAGCTACTGCCATGGGCCCACTGACAAGAAACCATTCCCCAAAGCCATCCCAGAGGCTACTGCAGTGAAGTTATTCCCAAAGGTCATCTATACAGCCACTGGTACGAACCCATCTATGTAGTCATGAAGCCACCACCTGGAGCTAATCTACAACAATGATGAGGCCACTGTCCGAAGCAATCTCTACAATAGCCATGCACTGACTGATGCCGAATCCACAACAATGGTGGAGTCATTGCCTGAAGCAATCTTTACAGCAGCCATGAAGCCATGCACTGACTGATGCCACATCCACAGAAGCCATGAAGCCACTACCCAGCCAAGAGGTCACTGGTGAAGCCACCTCTGCTTCAGGCACGAGGAAACTGCTTGAAGCCAACTCCGCAGCAGCCAAAAAGAAATGGCCAGAAACTCTCTCTACCACAAACATGAAGCCACTGTGGGTAGCCCTCTTTGCAACAGCCATGTAGCCACTGCCTCGAGCCATCCTTAAATTAGCCATGGAAGCCATAACCTAAAGACATCTCTGTAGCAGCCCAGATGCCAAGTCATCAGTGCAGCAGCGATGAAGCAGCATCTCAAGCTAACTCTACTGCAGCCATGAGCAATGCCTAGAGCCATCTGTAGCTTCTGCTCTGTTCCTCTGTAAACCAACTCTTCGTTTTTTACGTGCATGGGGCTCTGTGTGTATGATTGTGGGAGGAAAGGTAGGGGTGGCCTATCATGCTATGCATGTGCAGAAAGGGAAATATGAGGTCTGTTCTGTGAATCTTGAAAAGGGGTGAATGCGGGAGTCTTTGTGTATGGTCATAGGAAGCATAATTTATGCTTATGTATATTTCTGTATTGAAGAAGATGAAAATCCTTATTCCTGCACATGTGCCGACACATGAAGGTGACCCTTTTCTGTGCTTAGATGGGTTCAATACCTGGAGACAGGGATACTGTTCCTATGTGTAATATGTACCGGTATGTTCGATTCAGCTACTATGAGTGCATTGGTCTTATGTGAGTCACGTTTATATGACCATCCCAATCGGAAAAAGCTATTTGGAGACACTAGGTATTAACCTCCTTCAGCTCTTGGTTACATTTCCTCAGTCCCTTTAGGGGTAGACAAGTAAATTACATACACCAAGGAGCACATATACTAATATACTAATGTATAAATATCTATTCATTACGTGCTATGTGTAACTATCCAGAGGCATGCATGCACAGTTGGCACACCGAGTAAAGAACCAGAGGCAAATGATGCAGAGTGTGCAGTTTTTCTATGTTCGTCCCCACTAGCTGCTGTCAGAGTATGAGATGGGGAATGGGGCGGGGGTTGCCAACAATATCGGCTATGATTGATACAACACTAGCAGCACCCCTACCCTGAGGGTTTTGTGAGAGGCTGAGTGGGGGTGGGTGGGTTGGGTATTAGGGGTGGGAGCCTAGGTCCTTCCTTCTCCTTCCCCTCCCCCATCTCACATCCTTCATACAATGATAATATATACAGCAGACAGAAAATCGATGGGTGCTGGCGCTCTGCGACAGCCACCTTCCTTCTCCAACCAGGCCAAGTCTGGGCCCCGTCCCTGATTATCGAAATAAATCTCTCTTTCCTGTCTCCTTTCGCCCCAACTCACCCCCCTCCCCCCTCCTCACACACACACACATAATGATTATTCTAACCTTTGTATCCTTGTATCTGCACAGACAGTCGTATCATAATCCAGCTCTACACCTTTGTGTTTCTCTATAAATAATAGATATGTGATGGTTAGCTATTAGAACTGAAACCATATGTGGCCAGATAAGGGAAAATATGCCTCCAGGGGGGAAAATCATTTTTTCAGGTTTAAGTCAAAGGCTTTGAAATGAGATATCTCGAGCCAAAATATCCCTGGTAGTTTAGCTGTAACTGTTTGTCAAACATAGGTTGCAATGTGCAACTGAAAATGACAAATAAGCTCTAAATGTGTTATATCCTATCATAACTACTTATAATGCAAAAAAATACAGTTTTGTGGAAAAAATAACCAAAAGAATGGGATGTTTAGAGGGAATTTTTGAGCACTCTTTTCAGTTCTGAGTTCCTCAAAGGATTTCTAAAAACAATTGTGGCAAAAATTCCCATTTGGAATTATGGGGTGGTTTCCATGGCAACCAGAAATTGCCATATATGTCAATTTTCTATGTTGCCATGACAACGAACATTCATTTTGCATTCCAAAAATAGAATGTTTTCAGTAGAGATGGAATAATTCTAAGCATACCACTGGATTCCCCATAAAGCATTTTTTTTTGCCTTATTTTTCAGTGTTGTACCCATATATTGCTTGCTCCCTGGTGGTCAAAGCCAGTACTAAAAATCCCCCCTGGAGGCGAGTCCTTGCCCGTTGGCCCACATATATACTCTCATATCTAATATGTAACAAAAGATAGACCCTCTTGGTTCTGCACATTCATCATGTTTTTTTCCCACATGTGAGCTCTTATGACTCAGCCTCTAATTTATTAACCATTGTTGGTCTGCTAGGCAACATTCATTTGTAAATCTGTATTGACAATGTTCCCATTCACTGTGGCAGACCGTCAGACTGGCTGGTAGTATCCTCCACACAAACATTCCAGCCTCCTCTCTGCCGCCTGCACCCCCTCAACACAAGAGCACTGCCGACCTAGGCACACACTGAGGCTAGGCTTTGATTCCCACCAAAATAGCAGCTTATTGATTTCCTGTTGTTTGAATAAAACAAGTGCTATCAGGGCTGCACTTAGCTATGTAGGGGGAGGGAAGAGGAGGGTGGATGCCGTCAGCCAGCTTCCTGCACTGCTACTATTGGCATGTTGGCTGCAGGAGCCACCCATCCTCCACCTCCCAGCCCATCTCTAAGCCCCCTTCCCGTCCTTTTGTGGCTAGCTAGGGGGAGGAATCAATGTAAAAATAAGTAAACAAAACACCAAAGATAATTTAAGGGTGGGGTATTGGGGATGGGTCTGAGTGGGAGAGGGGTGGGGTTTGGTAAAGCACTCCATTGATACTGTATCATCGTGTTCAAGCGCCTCAGCGGTCTTCAATTTGGCGGCATCAATTCCCCGGCGCTTATACAAGACAGGCGCTTATTCAGGATACAGTTTTCAGTGCTTAATTGATATTTCCATACACCCTTACCCCCGGCGCTTATACAAGACAGGCGGTTCTTCAAATACCGGCGCTTGAACACGACGGGAAGGTAGCATTAAGCCTTGGGGGTATTTTGGTGTTTGCAGTTGTTGGGAGGGGTTACTCAACTACTGAACGATCCTTTTCAATGAAGCTACATCCAGGAGCGTGTTGCTCCTATGGTAAAAAGAGCTGTCAGTAGGTACCCTCTTTTCAAAAGAAGTCACGCTCTGTTTCACCATTCAACTTGCACTGACCACATTAGTCTGAAAGGTCACCTGCCTTGTTTAAAACAGAGAGAGCTGCACTATCAGGTACCTACTCATGTCACACACACTCTATAGTATATTATACTGACTGACTTCTCCCAACTAGGTACCTACTCAAATCCCCCTTTTTAGCACCATACTTGAATGACCACTTGTGAGCAACAAAAGGAATAAGTTACACCTACATGAAAAGAAAGGACTGGAAACAAGTGCATTTTTAGCCAGCTCTTCCTTTTACTATAGGAGCAACACTCTCCAGCTATTGTAACACTCTATTCGGAGGCTTTTAGGTCATTAATGCGTTCATTTCTATGTATGGGCGGTGTCACTGCCTCTGACACAGCAGGTAGAAAGCATCATGTGCATAGAGATGTAGAATGACATGATACTAACTCTGAAACAGGGCGTTGCGTATGATAAACATATGTACATTCAATAGTGATGCCTATATGATTACATAAGTACAAACATACCTTTGAATTGCTACCTGAAGAGCTGGTATTAGTTGGGAGTGGGCATGGTCTTTGTATAAGGTCTTCAGCAATGGTAGGGTAGTACCTCTGAAATAATCTATATAGCTGCCAACATTCATTTAGACCTACCACGGCTATTCAAACATGTTCATCATAAAAAGCATACCAATTCTTACATAGATCTACCCATCAATTGAAGACAACCTACATTTGGTAAAAAGAAACCGACAGAAAGAAAAAACTGATTCAGAAGTGCATGGCTTGAGCTACTTCAACTTGTGGAAGCCAGTGCTCAGTTAATTGAGGCCTTGTACAAGTTCAGCTTATTGAATTATAATGCTCTCTGTTAATACGAGATTTGCATACCTGAAGAATCATTATTTAATATGCCCCTCTCCCAATACACTAATCTCCAACAAGCACGTGCAGAGTGCCACCCAGCTGGCACTACTCGTGTAATTTACGTCATTCTTATGTGAAAACTGATCGTTTTTACGTAAAAAAGACATCATTTGGATGAGTTGTGCTAGCAGGGCAATGACTCATGCAGAGGCAAGTGGGGGGGGGGTATTCCCCACTCTCATTCTTTATAAATTATGTAAAATTCATACATTGACACTGTCCAGTCATGCATGGTCTATAAGAGTTAGGTAAGAGAACTGTGGCCTTTATAAATTAGTAAGGCTATATATATATTGTGCAGAGTAGAACAGCTCTGCACAATGTATTAGGACGCATATTACTATCGGTGTGTTGATGGCACTTATGTTAAGCTGTAAATTGTGGAGATCAACAATTTAATTTGTACCAAGTCCCTGGTGGATAATGTGTGTCTATATTGGCTTTTCATTCTTCTCACTCATATATTATATGAATCACTACAGCTGAGAATGAAACAACTTGTTATAAGGCTTCTGTGGCACAATGATAACACACATATTATGTTTGGATGATCAGTATGTATTATACACACACCGTATACAAAAGTGATGTTTGCCAAAGCATGAATATAAGTAATGTATGAATCTCATCTATGCAGCAAAACATGATATACAATGGCACATCCAATATGTTCTATTGAGATTACCAGATCTCATTTTTATACACTGGAACATTGTGCAGCTGTGTCCATGTCCTAATACAGCTCTGGCTAGGTAGGCAGCTCTGGTTATTAATCTATAAGTTATTTTAATGAAATGTAATATAACTGTAATTACTGTCAGGGTATCCTATTGACCACTGAAGTGGATTGGCTATATGAGGCAGGTCAGGTATGTTGAGCTTATCGTCATACTTTAACATAATACGAGTTTTAATTTCGTAGGTGACAAGTGGTGTGAAATGAGTGCTCTTCAGCACAAGGGTGGGCCAATCCACTTCGTGGTCAATAGGATACCCTGACAGTAATTACAGTTATTTTACATTTCATTAAAATAATTTATAAAATACTATACAGGGATCCGTTAATTGACCACAGATTAGTGGGTAGGCTACTTCAACTTGTTCGTGAAATCAAAACTCATGCGGGAGCTTTGCTATCTAAGTTTTATTATGTGTTAGCAAAACTATACAGTCATCAATTATATGTCGACAAAACATATATGATAGGTCTATAACTAGAACTTTATTTTCCAAGTATAAAGGCACAATGCTATACAATGCGTAGACCGAAGTATGATATAACAATAGTTATTTCAATGACTGTAGGGGTAATGTACCTTCCCCCCCTTTTTTCGTTGATGGAAAATTAGTTTTACAGCGTGTTACATTTATTGCTGTTATAGCCTCAGCACTCATCATGCCTGAATCTGTCTAAGAGGCTGTAAGTCACCAAGCCTTGAAGTATATAATAATAATCTATACTGATTAATGAGTATCTAATCACTAGTTCTGGGATTTGGTTTGGTTTGGTTGATTTTACATCCACTAATAGTACTTAAAAGTTAGCAGACATTTCTGTGGTTTGCGGACATCAAGTCCTTTCTTTTCTTTTTGGACAGGTTTTAAAAAAGCTGCTTGTCCAAACAGCTAGACAGGTATTTATATGCTGCTTGCCCGACACAGCAGGGACCGAATCTATGAATGACCGAATCTATGAGATGAATGACAGCATCTATGAGGAGAGGTGAGGGGGAAAACCACTACCGGGGCTTCATTCCCCTTCTCTTTTCGAAGGATAGCAAGTGTTCTTTTATTTGCCTGGTCCCATAGACAGGGCCAGACAAACCACAGCCTTTGATCACTCAGACGTGGTTCACTGAGGGGGAATCCCAAGGCAAAAGGCAAGCATGTACGCCTGGTCCCGCGCGTATGGACACCAGCTGCCCACATGCTCACCCCAAGACACAAAAACCCCAACTTTGTTGCCTTTTACGAATCTGGTATGCCCACTGGTAGAATGGAAGGAGGATAATTCCTCCTTCCTGGACTCCCAATGAAGTTATTCTGCTCCTCCATGCCCTCACATGAAGGTCCCCACTCCACAGGGGGAGTAGTTCTGGGATAGATATAAGTAAGGCATATGCAGGTAAACTGTGCACCAGGCAAGTTCATTTTGTTGTTACATGAGTTTATAGGTCCATTAAGAATGGAATAAAGTCTGTTGGTTGTTGTACCGGCGGGACATTTAGGGGCCTGTTGTAGAATCTGGCAAGGGTGGTCTCATTTGACCACCCTGCGGATTTCAGGATTTCCTGTACCGGTACTCTCACCCTTGCCGCCGCTGAGGTAGATACATGACGAATAGAGTATGCCGTGTACTGTGCATCTACCCCAGCATCAGTTAGTGCCGATTTGACTTGCGGTGATATAGTCTTGGCACTAGCCCTGGATGTAGGGAGTTTTACAGTTGCAAATACAAAAGGCACTCCCGACTGTCATCTATGGTCGGCTATGTAGGCCCTCAGGTGTGAGTAGCCACAAAGCCTTTCATCTGGTCATCTCTGAAAGAACATGGTGAGTGGTTTGTCTGTGGGGTTGTTGGTTTTGGTGTGGAGAGAGTAAGTTATTTTCACTGAGTACTCTGTCCACTCACAATCACCTCTCAGCATTAGGTGTAGGGCCTGTAGCCTTTGGCCTGTAACTAATAATATGAGTAACATGGTTCGCCTGGTAAGTTTCTCAAAGTATAGTTCATGGATGTATCCTCAGGTTGTGGACCCATACAAAATCCATTGATTTTGATGGGGGCTTCTTGACTTTAGTTTCTCGCACAAACCTTGAGATGGTTGGCTCTTTGCCGGCAGGTTTCCTGTTGAAGTTAATAAAACAGGATAGGAATGGTGGTATTTATAGAGCTGTGGCCTACTCCTGTCCAGGTACTCACTAAGAAACTGCATGCAGTCTTTGACTGAGGGCTGTGTTGGGTGGACATCCCGTAGGCTTGTAAACGCCATCCAGTGTTTAGCACATCCCTCATGTATGCTGCTGCAGTTTTAGGGCTCCAGGCCATGGGCATGACATGCCAGGCTGGAAATGAGAACCCCAATAAATCACACCATATGGATTTCATATAGGGATAATCAGTAGCTGTGATCTGCCTGCCAATGGGAAGTTCTTGTTGGGGTCTCCTGGCCACAACAGGGTCGTAGGCGTGATGGGGATGTGTAAGTGTTCTCCGTACCCCTTAAGCTTGGTCAGGCTGGCAAACCATGGTTGGGTTGGCCAGTATGGTACCACTAGCAAACCTGTCGTCTTGTTTTGTTTGATCTATCTCAGTACCCTGCCGACAAGAGAGAAAGTTGGGAAGATTAGTGACTCATCATTTCATGTGCATGTGAATGCAACAGTTGCGATAGCATTGGCATCATAATGTAGCGACATGTATTTTGGGCAGAGTGCATTTTGATATGATGCAAACAAATCCACCTGGGGTTTGTGAAAGGCCGAGAAAATGTAACTTTGTGTTGTAGGGGATAGTGACCACTCTGCTGATAATGTAAATGCCCTTGATGCCCTGTTTCTACATTAAGTTTTGTAGGGCAGTAGGATAACTTGTAGGTGATTCTATGTTTCCATGCATAATGGTATATGCGCTATGTGACGTCATCACAAGGTATGGATCCCAGAGAACCACCTTTTTTGATACAACTTAGGGCTGTTGTGTTATCTATGAACAGGTGTACACATTGGTTTTTCACCCAGCGTTGGAGCTTTTTCAACGCCATGAGGACTGCCTTCAACTCCAGAATATTGATATGCAGCTCTTGGACATCGATGGGCCATTCCTCACCATACTCAAAGTCACCTTGTTGCCAGTAGCAACCCCATCCTGTTTGGATGAATCTGTGTAGATTGACACTTGTGGACAGATTTCTGCATACAGTGCAGAGGCCATAGGGAGGTGTGACAGCCACTGTTTGATACAATCATGAACCTTGTCATTTAAGTACATCGTTGCATCATAGTTACCCAATGACATAGCAAGCACCCAGTATTTAACTCTTTGAAGCAATTTAATTCATTGCAGGGTTCAGTAGCTGCCAGTTTCCCTATGACTCCTGCAAACTGTCTGACTGACAATCTCCTGACCTTGGGAAGGTCATGTGCCAAACTCATCAGTTTCCCCACTTTTTTGGGAGGAATGTGTAATGTTAGTTTGGTAGAATCAATGGTGAAGCCTAGATATTCGATGGATTGTGCTGGGGTCAAGACTGATTTCTTAAAATTTATCGTGAAGCCGGCTTCCTGTAGGATTCTGAGGGTGTGTTTTACAGACTGTGCCACACACTCTGGAGTCTCTGCAAAGATTAGTGTGTCGTCAATGTAACACACAAGATGCACTCCACAGTGCACCCTCAGGTGTGACAGCAGCACCTTCATGATATGTGTGAAGAGTCTTGGCCCTGGTGAATAACTATTTGGCAGGCATGTGTACCTGTAGCGTTCACCATGAAACTGAAATTGTAAGAAATCTGTCTCTTTCTTTTATGGGAAGGGTGAAGTAGGTTGATGTGATGTCTACAGAGCTCATGAAGGAATGTTGAGGTAGGATGCACATTACTGACACCAAATGGTCCATTTTGAAGTGTTTATAGACTGTAAATTCATTCAGTCCTGACAGGTTCAAAAAAGGGTCTAAAAGTACCATCTGTTTTTGGTCTTAAGAACATGTGTGACACAAAAGCTCATTTACTATGCACTGCTGGCTCTATGATACCTTTTTGCAGCATGCCCTGTATTTGCATGTCCAGCTGGGCATCCTTAACTGGGTTTATGGATGCCGAGTCAGGAATGTGCGACTGTGTCTGAATTGAGTGTAGGTCAATGGTTAGCCTTTTCACCATATCTAATACCCATTTATCAGTGGTGAATTTTGGCCATTTTGGTTTGTAACAGTTCCAGGACCTGGGGGCAGCTACCACAACTCTTAGGGCTTCTTCCTCTTTCTGCCTGGCCACAATTTGTTCCCTGGCATCTTCTCCAAGCAGATATTTGAAGCTTTTGTGGTTTTCCGGCTTCTGTGCTACTTCCAGGCCCACACCTTTCAGGCCTCCATATACATTGTTGCATTTAATATTATTTGTTTTCCATAAGGATTTTGCGATCAGCTTTAGGGAATCTGACATACTTGTGACCAATTTCTTAGGGCTGAGCATTTCTCCACTGCCCAGGTTGTCCAGGGCCTGCACTAATGGTCTGGCTGCAAACTGCAAGCACCATTGTAACATTCTGAAAGTGTCGTCTCTCTGTACCACTGCTTCCCTGTTTTTCTTTACCAGCTGTCTAGACACGTCCTCATTAAGCCTCGTTTTATGTAGAACCTCCAGGTTAGAGGGTCTGGGGTAGGTCTTGTAGAGCACTTTTAGCTGATCCTTAGTGGAAGGGTTCATATATATGGCATCCACTAAGGTTTTTACTTTTTCTGGTGTGCTTGCGGTCTCAGCATCCTGCGGCTCTGTACAGGGAAGCTGTACTGCTGCTAGGGGGAAGTCAAATGGCACTGGTCCATATACAGGTAATGGATTTTCCTGCTGCTGATTACTCTGAAAGCCCCTAAGTGCTGGATAGTCATACTGGTCTGGTATCATCACCTCTGGTTGCCACTGTCTGTGTTGTACCTCTATGTTTGCACCAGGGGTCGCTGCATCCGCGGCCACCCAGGCGGCTGTCTCGTCCTGTCGCGCGGTATTGGCTGTATGGCGCGTCCAAAATTTGTGGGAGGGTGATCTCCCCTGGTGGGGGGGGTCCTTCCTCTCGTCTGACAAGGGATCTGGCTATGGAACTGTTTGATTCAGATCTGTTGTTGTCAGAATACCACCCTGAACTACCAGATTCCTGAGAGTAAATCACTGTGCTTTGACTCATAGCACTATGATCACTGTATTGGCTGGTGCCCGTCACCATTGTGTGAGCTGCTCGCCTGGGAGCCTGTTCAGCATTTTGGAACACCTGCTCCACCTCACGATCTTCTGCTGATCTGTAGCTTTCCCTGTCGACTAGGGTGTGGTCAGGTTGGTCGGCATAGAGAGGTATAGCTAGTGGCGGTTCACCCCTGCCCCTCCTATGCATAGGCTGGTGATGTCTTGAGAATGTACTTCTCTAGGGTCTGAAGTCGGGCTGGTGAAAATGTAATTGTCATAGAGAACACCTTGTTGTGACGGCCGGTATCAGCCGTCTGGGTTTCAGTATTTTGGCTGAGTGACTGGGCAGGTCTGCCTTCCTCTTCATTGGTGCCAGTGGGGCATTCTGCTGTGGAGTGAGTAATAGATGTTTAACGCCATTTCGACAGCTAAGGTCATATTCATGACGAGAACGACATTACACAATTTCACAGAGGAATGTGTCGGTGCCCACGCATATGTGCACCACACACATCCGAAGGGATAGGAAAAAGGAGATATAGACCCTTCTGCTGTGGAGACCTATGCACAATTGGTGTAGGGTGACCACTCCTGATGAGCTGCTCTCATTAACTGCACTTGAGTTAGACGGATCACTTGTGTGAACTATTGGCCCATTCAGGTCAGGTTTAGTAGGCGAGTACTGCATAATGAAAGGTGGGTCTGGTGAAGGCAAGTAGTGGTTCACTGGTTCACTCCTAGCTGGAGATTGCCCATCTTGGGTAGACCCATCGTCATAGTGTGTATCACCCGGTAAGAAAGGGTCTCTGACGGTGCTTGGGGCGTCCCTGGGGGCGCAGCCCTCCACCTCTGCTAGTTGTATGGCTTCATTCAGAATGTCGCCTCTAGGAGGTGTGGAAGGTGATACTGGTCTCAGGTCAGGGGTCTCCATGTCTGTCGCGAGCTGCTCAGCAGTGTGTTGACAACAGACACCTGTTGCTACTTAAGTAGCCCCCTGGGGTCAAGCCCTCAGGTGTGGAGTGAAGTGGATTCAGCCAATTAGAACGCTGGTGAGACTCAATTAGGACGTGGTCAAACAGTAGGCCCTTCTGTGATTGACAGGTTGGTGTTTGCGTCCCTCACACTGTGTGTCAATAATCGAACCTATTTACCTCATTGTGTGGGGACGCCTTCACTTGTCACCAGATGTCCTTATTGGGACACTGTGACATTATCTGTTTTAAGAATCCGATATATGTCGGACGCTGCCACCTGGTGGCAGGTCGTGTCGCGTCCCCCTTCTGGGGCCAGCCGAGCTGCTCATGGTTCCCCATGTGTTGCTCAGGGGCGCATGTGGCCGGGTTTCCCCTGCCCCCTGCCGGGAGCGTCGGCGTCTAGTCCTGCCAGTGTGCCCATGCCCACAGCATCTTGATAAGCCCAGCATGCTCTCGTTGAGACATCCGTCTCCAATGAGAGACCTGGTTCAAGTGACAATAAGCTCAATGTACCTAACCTGCCTCATATAGCCTATCCACTAATCAGTGGTCAATTAACGAATCCCTGTATAGAAATCAGAATCAATGGTATTGTTGTGCAGAGGCTGGTAGCAGTGTTGGGTTAGAGGAGGGGAGAAGTCGCCATACAGTACTGTCACAATAACACAGTAACAAGAGCCTTCCATGCCTATAGTAAAACGACACAGGCCCTACAGCATTGCAGTACTGACAACCAGCCACAGCCCTGTTAGTCACATGAAAAGTGCATTAAACCTTAGGGACGACACAATGTTTTAAGCCTTCATGTTGCCACATACCTTTGGGTTCTTGTCAATCCAGTTATGGTAGCACCGTACATGAATTCAGTGCTAGTTAGATCCTATCCACAGCTTAATTCAAGCATAATAATACATTTGTTACTGAAACCAAGTTCTAAATAGGATGCAGGCCCCAAAGGGTCCAATTTGAAAATATAACATGTTCTTTACATCTGTGTGTTTTCTGCTGACACCATCTGATATTGCTTATAATCCCCTAAACCATCATCTTGGATTGCTGGAGATGGCACAGGCCAGGATGTAAATCTAGAACAGAAACCTATGAGGCAAGGCGGTAGCTTCTTATCTATATACTACTTTATGGTTATTTTCATATTCACCATGAAAGCATCACCATCATATTACTGTCCTGAAACCACACAATGGTAAGTAGAATGCAAAGATGAAGCACCATCACATCTGACATTGAAAAAAAAAACATGGACCAGAACTAGTACAACCATCCTACCACATCATCAAGACCTCATGTGCTTTGGGTTCTCCTTACAAGGTCGTCTTCCATCTCCAAGGAAGCACATCAAAGTCATTAAGTGGCCAAGACCGAGGAGACAAAAACCTGGCCAAACAGCCAGTTATAGCCTGTTGACATTTGGACAGCCAAGTCCTTATCTGGACCTGACTACACCTAAAACCCTCTGTCCAAGGCTGTTGCAGTGTTCCCGAGCGATTTAGGCTATTTAAAAATGATAATAAGCTTCGCGGATACCGCCCGCATCAGTTAAAAGCAGGGGCGTAGGAAAAAGGGGGGCCAGGGGGCCTGGGCCCCCAATAATGAAGAGGTTCCCTAAATAAGCCTATATAAAAATATAGCGGGCCCCCCCAACCGAGACCCCTCAGGTATCATTTACTGTAGAAACATCATTTAAGGTGGATGGCTACCATGCCAAACACGTCCTGTGTGCAGGTTTCTGCTCATATGTACTTCTCTATGGCTTATAGATAGACTACAAAATCACAGAAGGACCCATGACATGAAGCTGGGGTGAACTCTCAACCTTCTGATTAGTTCACCAAGTCAGCTGGTTGTGTTGGGGTATAGGAGCAGTATATAACCTGCATGGTGTAGTTCTATTGTTTTATAAGATTTTTATTTTCAATGTGGAAAAAACAGTACAAAAGTGTCTGGGACCATATGGTAGTAATACATTGTCTGGGTGCAGAAGGTTGATGAGAATATTCTGGGAAAGTTATACAGAAATTTAGCTACTTTTTTAACGCCATTCTACATTCTATATTAACATGAAATGCTGCAGAAACCTATAGTATGTTCACAGTATCTTCATGGATGAATATCTTTAAAAGTTGCCTGGGACCCCTATATTTTCTCATCACCATTAGAAAGTATATATCATTTGGATCTTGTCACGAACATTTAATGAAAATTTAGCTACTTTGATACCATGGGCGCCATCCACCTTAAACAGCATATTTTTCCTCCACAGTAGGAATATGACAACTGCATTGAGTTAACATTAGACTCATTAATGAAAATGCACAGAAATAGTTTAAATAAATTTGAGTGAGAAAAAATAAAAAAAGGCCGTCCCGCATCACTCCAAAACCAAATAATTAAAAAATAAAAAAAAAAAGCCTCCCTCCCGCATCCTTTTTCTTTTCCCAAAAAGTACCCGCAAAGCTGATAATATTTTTCCAGTGGCCTTAGTAATCCCAAGTGGAAAGCCTATTTAAGATTAAGGCCAAGCTGCCTGACTGACAAAGCAAGCCATAAAAAAAGTGTTTCACTCTGATAATGTCAAACTAATTCGGGCGTTTGTGTTAACAGACTCTGTTGGGCTGATTAAGTCTGTTGTTATTGACGCTTCATGTTTTGTATCTCATTTCTTTTTTAATAAACCTTGTGGGTAGGAGGTTATGTAAATGGCCTTCATTGTTAGCGAAAACAATCAGGCCTACTTCATTAGATATTGGTAATATGCCTCGCAACGATGGGAATCTCCTCAGGTCTTCAGCATGTAGATGGATATAGGATTACATATATACTCAAGCAATCTACCATTCACGGGCCTCAACTGATAACAAGCGCGTGTAGAGTACGCATATTATTAGAGGGGCAAATAACCTATCCCAGCCTGCTCACGCTGATCAACTATGGCCTTGTGGTTAGGCTGGTATGAATATGTGGTGGGGCAATAAACCATACGGGTTGCCCCATCCTGGCACATTTGCATTTGTCTTCTTTGTCTCATAATAGTTAAGTATGAAATTTAGGAACTGTGTGGCTCACTTGCGAGAGCCTTAAAGGAAGAAATCTATGGGCTTTTTAAATAGGAATCAATACCCAATAGATACATGTAAAAGAGGCAGCAATACGTCAGCCTCCGACAAGTTGAAGAGGAGCTAAGAGGGAGATTACAAGTTCTGGACCTTCACCCTCTTCCATTCATCAAACAGGATAGGCTCTGTCAATGTGGATGCATCAATATGAAAAGTACTGCAATTGGTGTAACATAGCTTCAGTTTTACACACTTGGACATGCATAAGCATCGATCATGAAATATAATCATACCCAGTCAAACTAGTTCTTGAATAAGCACATGACGTCTTGTATAAGGGCCGGGGCCAATCTGAATCTATTAGAGCAGGGGTGATTATGGTAAACTGTATCTATTGACTACTCTCACATAACAATGGTTGCTTTGGCAAAGCCTGACAGGCAATCTCCCATCATGGTGAAAGGAATCTCATTGTGCACTACTTCATCATTGTTGCAATCTCTTAGTAAAGCTAAGTGCCATTAATCAAGAAATGAGAGGCAATTTTAGAGTGTTACTTAACGGCGGTGTGGCTAATTACCTCAATATCGATTACCATCAAACATTGCTACATACTAGTACATGGCCATACGGACGACACAGCGACACAGCTGTATATATATGCAAAAGTCATCTCAAAAGGAATTGACCATGTTCATGCTCTTTGTTATCTCTTTCTTATGGACCTCACAGGTTATATTGCATTGCTACTGTAGCTGTTTGAAGCTGTCTGTAAAACTACAAACACCTGGTAATATGATATATGTGTTTGCTGGGGCAGACAATGCATATAATACCCGATATTACACTCATATTATCAGTGAAACACTACTAGTAGACAGCTCAAACCAAATGACCTGCATTAAACATACTTCAAAGTATGCCTTATCAAATTATCTTACATTTATATATAAAGATGATTGTCATGTCTCACATATTGTAGAGGTCTTATTTGCCAGAGACACTAAAATTGGACAGTGCTTATAGAAGTACCAAGTAACTAAACCTGTAGCTGCTTCTGCTGCTATGGTACAGGTAAATACAGTAACCTTTTACTCTGTTGGTTTGTGAATGTCAGGTATAAAGAATCCAGCATGGCGTGTGTGATGGCCGAGCAGAAAAAGAGGAAAATGTCTGTGTGAAGTTTCATAATGAACATGTGTATACACAACACTGCCTGCTGTGGTGGCCTGCTCTTGCTTGTGTCTGACATTTTGCTGGGAAATACTGTCTCCGCCTTGCCCTGTAAGATATATACCAATCTGCATCATCCAGGGCAGCCTATCGCTGGCAAACAAAGCAACACAGGAAATATACTGTGATGCACTGCTCTCTTTTCTTATCAGCAAAGCTATGTAGTATTCTTCTTGACTCAATGACTGTCTTATATAAAAGGATACTTCCTTCATACATTAAAAAGTGGGCAAGAATATGGTACAGTAGACGTGGCATCAAGTATGGAAACACTTCTCAGTTTATGCATTATCAAAGACTCAAGTTCATTTATTGCTGTCTCTGTTCTTTTATCCATATTAAGTAGATTCACACATAGTCGTACCAATAAACTGAAATACAAAATGTATTCATGATTGTTTTCTTCATTGACGTCTGGTTCATGTTAGGAATGCCTTTTTCAAAGGCAAAAGGTGAAAGGTTAAATGTAATTGCCCACCTAAGTGCATCCGAAACTTGGTGAGATAGGCAGTTTCTTATTTGATCCACATTGAAATTCGTCTGCCGTGTAAGATTCGCACTGTCTGTGACTGTAGCTGGTCACTTGTGAACATTTCTTTTCACTTACAGTGAACAAAGGGTTTTTAAAGATCTGTCATGAAAAAAGGCAATATAATGCTTCAATGTCAATGATATTCAGGCACCTTAGGATGTTAAGAGGGTCCTCATACCAGACTGACCTTTCTCTACCCTACCTGCAATAGGTAAAAAGGTAAAAACTCTACATGTATGTTATAAATAATTATTACATGGCTGTCCAACATTTGATCTGAGCATAACGGTTGTACATGATAGATTAATGGACGTGTTCAGGTTCCACAAGTTGGGGCTTTAATTGTGAAGGTATTGTGTGGTATTAGGTGCCACCCTCTGGATGGGGGCCACCAATAATAAATAGACCAGCAGAAAGGATGATCCGCACGCATCAACCAGAGCATCCATTCTGCTTATCAGTATGGTAGCGGTTTAGGGGTCGTGCATGCTGTGCGTGCATGTCATTCCATTTTTCAAACTTAATGGCTGTATGAGTACAAAATTTATTGAAATCACCACGTGGCCCGATATTCCACCAGAAGGGTTCACGTACAAATTTTATGCATGCATTTAGAAGATTCCCCTTCTTGTTTTTTTTTTTGTTTTGTTTTGTGTGTGTGTCTCTGTCTCTGTCTGTCTGTCTCTCTGTCTGTCTCTCTGTCTCTCTCTCTCTCTCTCTCTGTCTCTCTCTCTCTCGTGGGAGAAGGGGAGGATGTTTATTACAAAAATCCTGTACCTTACAACACCACTTCTGCAAGCCCTGCCGTCCTCTCTCAATTCCATACACCCACTTCACATGAGTCCCTGATTAAAGCTCTCTGTGGGGACTTCCCACCTGTCAGGTCTTAATTAGTCTGAAGTGTGATGAGAAAAACGTGGAAAATCACCTGAAGTCAGGTTGAATGATGGCCAGAAAGGTCTGAGTGGAAGGGTTACAAGATATTGAGTGTCTCTCTGAGCGACCCCATGCCAAGGGGTAGACGATTGCAGTAACATTTCAGGCCATAAGCCACAAAGGTCAGTAGTCTAGTATGTAGCAGAGTTTTGTAAAAAAGCCAAATGGTTAATTGCAAGGAATTCTTCATTATACCGATATTCATTATGCATGAAAGAGCTGTAGAATGTATGAAGAGTTGTATCACCGTACGCTGTATCCCTGTCGAACAGCTAGGGGGTATGGACATTTAAAAATGATGCCTGGGAGTTCCTAAATTTGTCTTGTGGCGGAATGGCACAGTGATTTTTCTATTGTCTTTTTTCTTCTGTATGGCATAGAAGTATTTTCTTTCTGTCATTGAGTTACTCCCTGTCCCTGTCACAATGCCTTTCACAGTAATAGACAAATAGAGGTTCTTTGTCACTATCAGCAAGGAGTGCATGTAGACTCCCTGCTATCAGTGACTTGCCTCTGGGATTGGGTCTCTGTGTGACTACATACATGTATTTCAAAGGTAATGTCTCTGGCATTGTCACACATTATTGTCTTGTCCTGTCACCATGTGACTGTCTCATCTTGTCAAGAGTTGTACTCTGGCTGTCTGTTCTTGTCACCAGTCAAGTTACTATCTGGTATTTTCTGGTACTGCCATAGATTTACTCTTCTTACTGGTACTGACACAGGAATACTGGCATTTTAATTTAATTTATAAGTCAATGGCTGTCTGGTACTGGCACAGAGATATTGTAAGGCAATAGCTTCTGCCTAGCACTGTCAGTAAGGAACATAAAAAGACTGTAGTCATAGCTGTCACAGAGTTCCTGTCAGACATTGCTGGGAGGCATTGTTACAGAACTGCTGTCAGGTACAGTGACAGAAAAAAAGAGCATCGGCCTGAGTTTCACCTAGTCTCTGGCGCTGCCAGAGTTTCATGAGAGCCTCTGCTAGAGGCTCTCCCCTGACATGCCATACTCATGCTGAGCCTGCTTCAATGCCATACATTGGGAAAAAGGATCAGCATGAGTATGGCACAAGGCTCAGGCATGGTGCCATACTCAGTCTGAATCTAACTGAATACTCCAGCAAAGCAGGGGTCTAGCCCCTACACTGATGTCTGAGATTATATCATATCCTAGCACCAACCACACCATGTGCCTCATTAGCTCAGTTGATATGGCACTGAACTCTGCATCTGAAGGTGGTAAGCTCAAGCCCCATTGAGAATTTTTGTAAAGTCAATCTCGGTAAGTCAATATTATTGCTACAATGTGAGTATAAATATGCATTCATAATGGGTTTGTGAGAAAATTGTTCCCTTTTAAGCCCCCCCCCCTCACCCGTTCTTGTACATACTCAATATCCTTTCTATCATCCTCTAGTCCTTGTAACCATGATATCTAAGAATATAATCTTATCTATATAGGAATATAATAGGAATTAATCACTAAAACATTTAGAGTATGATCATATATTTGCAGTAAATGTAAAAGTGACATATGGTCCCAGGCATATTTCTAATGTTTTGGGGCTTGGAAAAAAGTAGAATGTCAGCTTTCAACACACAGAGGGAGCAGATCATATATGAGATTTCAAGTGGAGATCTATTAGCACAGTCAAGATGGTGTAGTGGTAACATGTTTACCTTCATATGAGAAGGTCCTGAGTTCGATTCCAGCCCAGG
This sequence comes from Acholoe squamosa, assembly GCA_949317995.1. NCBI lineage: Eukaryota > Metazoa > Annelida > Polychaeta > Phyllodocida > Polynoidae > Acholoe > Acholoe squamosa. Next base: position 57,807,442 of record OX439038.1, read on the forward strand.
GATGCTCTTCAAAAGCTGCAAGTTTTCAACACAAATTTTTTTGTTATGCAAACAATTTATTTTCTTGCTATTTTCTGACTTGGCAGATGTTGAAGATTCTGTCAGTTTTCAAGCAAGCATCTATTTCAATTAGTTACAAAGTTAGGTCTTAGAAAAGTACACTGCAATAGATGAGATGTTTCCTATTAAACTGAAAAAATGAAAAATGTTTCTCAGCACCACCGAGACTTGAACCTGAGACCCCTCACATGCAAACGAGAATCCTACCGCTGTGCCACCTCTACAACTGGTGAGCCAGGTTGCAATAGGCATATAAGTAGGACTGTGCCATACTTACTGAGGACATTGTGGACATTTGTCCTTACTATGGGCATTTTTCCTTACTATGGTCACTCCAGTCTGTGTTTCCTATTAGTCTACTGGGCCTCATATGAACAATGACATCTCACTGTAGTAGGTCTATGGTTGAAATATCATATTGATAGTGCCACTTTCAACACCTGCCCCGCTAGCACAGATAGGAGCACAAAGGAGTCACAATAAGGAGGTACCCGGTTCAAATCCCACCAAGGAGCAATAAGGACACTGAAACCAGGAATGCACAAACTATTCATTGATTAATTAGACTGCCTAAGGAAGTTGAATGTTCGACCATCTGAAATCCTTGTGTGTATGCAATAATGAGCTTTTGTCATCGGTGACCTTAATTTCTATATTTCTTTATAGTGTTTAACAAACCACTTATGTGTTGGGCTTAATACACCCTACAGCTTAGTAGTTCAATAGGGGCTACAAATGCAGGGCTACATAACCATTACAATTTAGACTATCTGTAAGCCCTACAATGCAGTGCTCATTAGTAACTCATTATGTGGGGTTGTGCCCACTGGGTGGTGTTGCTGGACTCACTCTGAAGGTAGAATCCAGCAAAGTGTGATCCTATGTTTTGGGATACTCTGGCAGTGCATTACACCATTGGTAAGAACGACTCCTGCAATGTTGGAGCCTGTTCAGGTAAGATCCAGCATTGCCTGACCCTTTTCATAGAGATACTCAGGCACTGTCCTATTCTCTTCTATTATGTTACTCCAGTTTACCCTGAGCCTGTCTCTAAAGAGACTCCTGCACTGTGAGAGTAGGGCAGTAGAGAGGGTACAGCTAGGCCATAAACAATCTAGAGTAGAGTGTCAGGTATTGCTGGAGTATGCCTACACCCTAGGCTCACCCTGACTATCAAAATATACTCATTTTGGCAACATTTGCCTGAGGCTAACATCAGGCTCACGGTGAGTATCAATATTTTCTCTGTGTACTGTCACATTGTTAGTTATAAAAGTTACTATACCGTTACTGTCTGCTCTGTTTAGACAGTTACTGTCTGGCATAGCAACAGGGGTGTGCCTGTATGTGGGTAAAGTGATACTTTGACGCTTGTGATGCCCATGATGGAGGTGTAAAAATTAACAGATGGCAACAATTTCAAAAGTTCCCAGTACATTTATAGCATATGGCCAAGAAAAAAAGGTGTGTTTCCAGTAACCCATCCGACCCTTGCAAAAAAGGGCCAATTTTATAAAAATTTTTTTTGGCAGAATAGTACAAAACTGACTGAAACGAACGAAGGCTTTGGTTTTAGGCTGTAAATACTTTAATAATGGTCTGATTTTTAAGCTGTAAAAACCAAAATGTAGCTTAGGGTCCCATATTTGCAGTCAGTCATTTTGGATAGAGACATAGTCATTAATTAAGGGACGAGCAGTCAATACGAAAATTTGCAGGACTGAGTCCATTGCTGTCAAATTTTTTTTTTTTTTTTTTTTTGGGGGGGGGGGGCACTTTGCTCAATCAGTTCTCAGTGGGGGGGGGGTCATGATAACTTTTAACATATTGGTGGGGGTCTGGATAGAATTTGCTGGTCCTCAAAAATCCATCTATCCCCCCACCAAACAATGCGAAGGGTGTACAAGGCACACCCCGTTTATAAGATGCACCTAGACTTCATGGGTTTGCCAAAAGAAATTCAAAGTGATCCAGCTTGTTTCACCTTGAAATTACGTTTCTATTGATATATAACATGCCTATATTGGACAGGAGGAAAAGCTCTTTGAGTAATGCATCATAAAAATTTAAAAAAAAAAAAAAAATATCCTTTTTTTTTTCTTGGCCTATACATAAATAGTGACAGAATGACGGTCCTCCTAAAAATTGACAGCGTGACACCTACAGACGATGTTTGACACCAATCCAACGCATAACCTCGTGGAGCATATTTTCTGAAAGGCTCCCTCCCCATGCATGACAATTATTCAATGAACTGGGGAGGGGCAGGGCATTATTCACCTGGGCCTTTCATCAACCAGGGCTCTCCACACTGTGATTTTACTCATCAGAGGATGGATGTGGTTTCAGACTGAAGGTAATAGGGTATGACAGTTGAGTGTGCCGCAGAAGAGTCATATTGTCTGAGACTGACTTTTTTCGATCACTGGATGCCTATTTCCATCACAAGATGAATTCTCCGCTTGAAATATAAAGATGTTTAAAAACATGTTGGAGGAGAATGGAAGAAAGGAAATGTGGAGACAATGAGCAAGTGAATATTCACACCAATGAATAATCTGGGACCACGAGCCTACACCAACCTATGAATTACCATCATTCTATTTGCATTTTACTACAGGTAACTTTATAACACCCCACTCCTGCTACTAAAAATCACCACTCCCTGAGCCTGAAATAATTGCACATCCAATTTCCACACATCCTGGTGTCACGGTGAAACGTTGTAAACATGCCAGCTGAACGTGGCCTGGCTGTCAGCTCCTGACCCACAGTCACCACTATAGGAATGAGTCTCCACAAGTCGCCATTAGGAGCCAGCCCCATGTTTGAAGAATACCTTGTGTTTGTCGAATTTAACCCACCTTGTGTGGTATGGCACAGGAACAGTAGGGTCCCAGTTGTCAGAATGTGTGTAACATACCATAACCTGGCCAACAGCCACGGACTTGTTGTGTATTAGACTGGCTGCAGTCCCTGAGCTCTCCTCCCAACGTCACTATACCCCCCCCCCTCATGCCTCTCCTCCTCTGGCTGCTGAGCTCAGTTCACTAGAGGTCTTATTAATTGTTCTGTTTAAAACTTGAAATCATTCCAATTTTTATTTCAATTCTCTTGCATTTAAATTGAGAGACTTGAGCAAGTCTAGTTGTGTATGTATGGAAAGGGGAAGGTGGTGATGGTGGAGAGGGGACGGGGGGTGAGGAAAAGGTTGAAGAAACAAATCATGAAAACTTTAGCATAACGAGGTCATACTCGTGATCATCTCATGCTCGTGGTTGGGACGACCAGGGTTAGACTTGTTAGCCTACAGTTTCCTACATTTCACATCTCGACCACAGTGATTCGACCTTTATGTTCCTGCCATGGTTGAATTCCTAGTGCACATTTAATAATATGTATACACTAAATGGCATCACTGAATACACAAAGAATACACAAAGGATCACTTAGACCGATAACCCCGGCCGATAACCAAGGTTCAAATTTATGAAACATTCTGAGCCGATATCGATAGTCATGCAAAAGTAATACAATAAGGTCCAATAAGATGCAGGCACTCATGGGCATATGTGCAAAACATTAGCGGTCACATGCCACAAGGTTAACATGAGATACACTTCAATTTAGTTTCTAAGGGTTTCTAAGGGATATTAACAGCTGCCTGTTTCATTATTGGTCCTGTATATTGAGTTGAAATTACGGTCTTTTAATTAGAGGCACCATGACTCAGCCCAAAATCAAATAGAGTGAAAAGAGATCGAGTTACACGCAGCAACTAGTTGCATGCAATCGTTGCATGCAACTAGTTGCTACATGTATTGCAGAAATTGCATGCAACTTTAGGGGGTTGCAACTAGTTGCGTGGTATCCATTCTGATGGATTTTGGTGCAACTAGTTGCATCCAAAAAGTTGCATGCAACTTGTTGCTACGTGTAACAAAGAAATTGCATGCAACTTTGGTAGGAAAATGCCATGCATAATTTTTAACTATTGCCCCCTCCTCAGGATCTATCATGGGGTGGGGTAAGGAAGGGGGGGTTCAAATGTTATGTAATATCATAGGGGCGGATCTTGCAGTCTGTTGTAGGCTTACAGTAACTTTATTACACTTTGTGACAGGGGAGGGGGGGGGCTGCCCAAGTGTTACATAACAAATATGGTAAATGCATCACATGATAAAGTGGACTTTTTACAAACATTTGGAGCATCTCCATGTGTTCCCTGTTAAATAAGAGAGGGGGAGGGTTCACAAAAATTTACAAGTAAGCCTATTTCTCACAAAAGCCTGTGCACCTATTTGTTGATTGCTACACAATCAGATATGGATATTCATTGATGCATGGGTGGGGGGGGTCCAACCTGTGTTTCATAATTAGGGAGGCGGTGTTGGTTATTTTGTTGCCAAGTGTTACAAGGGGGGAGGGTCGAAAAATTGCCAAATTTGTTTTACATAATATTTGAACGGCCCCAAAGAGATTGTTTTTTGGATATGGGTAATGATGCAGAGCACCAGCCTATTTATTTTTATATTAACCTGGTTACAAAGAAAAAGCTTATACAGATTGGAAAGTATCTGTACTGACCACTGGAGTGGACAACCCGGGACGCGTCGGGTAGTGAGGCATTGCCACCACAGGAACATCTGTAAGAGGTATTACCGAGTAGACAGCGGGAGGCCAACGAGCCACAGGGGCTCCCATGAAGGGGGCACCATCAAACCAGCAACGTCGCAGGAAGTGATTGGGTAGCTCCGGGTATCCTGCTGAATAAATGCGCATTAGATCCTCAAATAATAGAGCCGAGGTGGTCGAACTGTCGGGTACCAACTGCGCATTGATGGTGAATGTAGGGTTTTGAAGGCAGGCTCCGTGTGGAAAGGAATGGTTAGAGCAATGGTGCTGTCTTCAGGCAAGAAGGAGGTGGGCACTATCAACCGCACATTAGGGCTTACAAGAACGGTCCTGAACTCCATGGTGGATTAGTGAGTGAGTAGAAGAGAGAGGGATCAGAGATGTATATGTCCTTGTTTAACAGGAAGGTGGGAGAAAAGAAAAGACAAAGAGAGTCATGGGGTGAGAATGTGAGAACTATAAAACCAGAGGTTTAATAAATTTAAGTGTCCACACCCGATACCACCTTATCAGTAACCACTTTAGAGAAAATGGGAATGTAAGAAAATAGGACAAAAGTTACATGAACCCTAGAGGAAAGGTAAAAAAAAAAAAAAAGGGGGAAAGGAAACTCTGGATCACCGATACATGTACACTAGTGATAACAGGAAGACATATTATGATCCCTTGGGAGTAGGATGCAATTTTAAGCAAGGACACCAACACGTGAAAGAACCCAACATGAAAGATATAACTTCACCTGATGATTCTAAGGTCAAAACGTTGAAGACCATTATGGTTGGGTAACATCACTTTGCTTGGTAGGAATATTCCTGCTGATAACTGCAATATTACATTTAGTAGTTGTGAAAGGAAAAATCAAATCCGATGGACTATATGGAGATAGTGACTGACTTCATGTGGGAAAGAATCATTCAATTAATCAAAATGTTCACCGTCTAAATCGACAGGAAACAGATGAATTGAGGAAATAATGTAGCAGTGATGTAGAGCTATGTTTTACCTTTCCTTTGATACTAATTTGAAGTTATTCCGACCTGTAGATCCCTCAGAATCAAATATACAGCGACTCGTTGAATACACCAAGCTCTATCCAAAATACACATGTATACACTCGTTTTATACTTATTGGCAGTGTATAAAATACACACCTAAAAAACATGTTGCACTCATCTCTCCTTTCCCTTGTGTATCATAAGTATTTCTTTCCATAAATTCAGATCATTTCCTGTGATTTTTTTTTTTACCCTGATATTCATTTTATGCCCACATATCTGCCCCTCCAAATGGCAACGGGAGGAGTGGGCACACATTAGGATTATGGCGACGTGGTGCTGCCATGGCGGCAGTGGTGCTGCATGGTTGAAGGAGGCTTCCCCGCCCCACAGTCCTTCCTTCGGTACCATAGCGCTCAACAGAACTGCGTCATGGGGATGTGAGGGTTAATGCTGTCGGCCTGGCAGGAGGAGGAGGTGGAGAGGAGGGATGGCGACCGCCACACCACCACCACCACGTGCTATTCTTATCGCTCCCAACGCGCTGGCACCGTTCCAGCAGCGAGCGGCAGCCAGCCCGTCCCCTCCCCCCTACCGTTCCTCCCCCCCCCAACTCCCTCCATTCCTCCTCTCACAGTTCTAAAGGTTCAGTCACACTAAAGCCCCCCCCCCCCTTCACCAGCACTTTATCCACCCAGAAGTACACAGACAGGCATGCAGCACCCCCCCCACCACCATCCCCGGCTGCCTCTGCAGTAACTGTGTGAGATATGGGGAGATGGCAGTGTGTGTGTGTGTGTGTGTGTGTGTGTGTGTGTGTTGGTGTAACCAGCAAATTGGGGACATTCATGGGAACACACACCTACAAACTGGGAACGTCTTGCGAACCGGGGACGGCTCACTTCGCATGACCTTGAGAAAAGGGGTGCAATGGGTTTGGGTATCACAAATGACCTTGAAAAATGGTTATGAATATGATTTCTAGTGTGTCAACAAAATGTCCCCAATTTGGCCTGGAGCAACTTGTGCTGTGTGTAAAAAGTTAGAGCTATTTTTTTGTGATTTTTGCCTGTGTGAAAAAGTCCCCAGTTTGTTTTGCACACTGAGAGATCTGTGTGTCCCCAGTTCGCCCAGTGATCTGGGTGTATTGCCTAATTGGCTTTATTGCCATTTCTGACCTATTAGGGATTAATCCAGTGTATTTGCATAAGAATTGTCACAAATTTGAGCCAGACATTGAATCTGTGTGCCTGCAAACTGAGGAATTTCCTTAATAGACCCTGTGTGTCTACAAAGTGAGGACATGACTTCACAGTGTGTGCTTGCAAACTGAGGCCTAAGAGACTTTCTCTCGGGTATGGTCAAATGCAAATAGTGTAAACAAACTGAGGTCTTGATATTAGGCATCATATCTTTTTCTACCCCTATACAAGAGCATTCAGTCTATTTACGAAGAATAGACACATTTAAACAAGGACAAGACTTTTTCTAGCTGTGTGCTCAAACGAATTGAGGACTCAAACTCTACACAGTGTTTAGGCAAACTGAGGACATGACCACACATTGTGTGTATGCAAATAGAGGACTTGGCTTAGATACACTCCACACAGTGTGTGTAGGCAAACTGAAGACATTAGTACACAGAATAAGTATGCAAATAGACAACCTAGTCTTAGATACACTCCACACAGTGTGTGTAGGCAAACCGAGGACATGACCACACTGTGTGTGTTGGCAAATAGAGGACTTGGTTTTAGATTCACTGCACACAGTGTGTGTAGGCAAACTGAGGACATGGCCACACTGTGTATGTATGCAAATAGAGAACTTGGTCTAAGATACACTTCACACAGTGTGTATATGCAAATAGAGGACTTGGCCTTAGATACACTCCACACGGTGTGTATATGCAAATAGAGGATATAGTCTTAGATACACTCCACACAGTGTGTGTAGGCAAACTGAGGACATGGTCACACAGTGTGTGTATGCAAATAGAGGACTTAGTCTTAGATACACTCCACACAGTGTATGTAGGCAGACTGAGGACATGATCACACTGTGTGTGTTGGCAAATAGAGAACTTGGTATTAGATTCACTCCACACAGTGTGTGTAGGCAAACTGAGGACATGGCCACACTGTGTTTCTATGCAAATAGAGGACATGGTCTAAGATACACTCCACACAGTGTGTGTAGGCAAATAGAGGACATGGCCACGCTGTGTTTGTAGGCAATTATAAAACGGCAGCCAATGAACTGCTGCACAGTAGAAGTGACCTTGAGTGCATTATAGGAGTACAGTGCATGCCTTAGCAAGGTCACAGCTTGTCTATCATTCCTGTGGGATATCAGAGTCTCAACATGAAGAATATCATTGTCTATTCTCTAAATAGAGGACATGGTCTTAGATACACTTCACACAGTGTGTGTAGGCAAACTGAGGACATTAGTTCACAGAATGTGTATGCAAATAGAGGACTTGGTCTTAGATACACTCGACACAGTGTGTGTAGGCAAACTGAGGACATTAGTATACAGAATGTGTATGCAAATAGAGGACTTGGCCTTAGATACACTCCCCCACAGTGTGTGTAGGCACTGAGGACATGGCCACACAGTGTGTGTATGCAAATAGAGGACTTAGTCTTAGATACACTCCACACAGTGTGTGTAGGCAGACTGAGGACATGATCACACTGTGTGTGTTGGCAAATAGAGGACTTGGTATTAGATTCACTCCACACAGTGTGTGTAGGCAAACTGAGGACATGGCCACACAGTGTTTGTATGCAAATAGAGGACATGGTCTAAGATACATTCCACACAGTGTGTGTAGTTAAGTAGAGGACATGGCCACACTGTGTTTGTAGGCAATCATAAAACAGCAGCCCATGCACTGCTGCACAGTAGAAGTGACCTTGAGTGCATTATAGGAGTACAGTGCAAGCCTGAGCAAGTTCACAGCTTGTATATCATTCCTGTGGGATATCAGTCTCAACATGAAGAATATCGTTGTCTTTTCTCTAAATAGAGGACACACAGTGTGTGTATGCAAATAGAGGACTATTTGCCAACATACACTGTGTGCTAATGTCCTCAGTTTGCCTACACACACTACCGTAAAATCTCACTCAGAAGCTGACCTCCATCAGAAGCCGACCCCATAACTTCAACAGAATTTAGAAGCCGAATTCTGCACTATTTAAATATGGTTAAACAATAATTCACTTGATTTAAAAACCTCCCCCATAAGCCGACCCCCCAAGTTATGTAAATGCTATAAGCTGAATTTAGGTTCAAATCCCAAATTTTGGTCAGCCTCTGGGGGAAGGTTTTGTGGTAAGTGAGGTAGATCTAAGACCAAGTCCTCTATTTGCCAACACACACTGTTTGGCCATGTCCTCAGTTTGCTACACACACTGTGTTGAGTAGATCTTAGACCAAGTCCTCTATTTGCCAACACACACTATGTGGCAATGTCCTCAGTTTGCCTACACACACTGTGTGGAGTAGATCTTAGACCAAGTCCTCTATTTGCCAACACACACTATGTGGCAATGTCCTCAGTTTGCCTACACACACTGTGTGGAGTAGATCTTAGACCAAGTCCTCTATTTACCAACGCGCACTATGTGGCAATGTCCTCAGTTTGCCTACACACACTGTGTGGAGTAGATCTATGACTAAGTCCTCTATTTGCCAACACTCACTGTTTGGCAATGTCCTCAGTTTGCCTACACACACTGTGTGGAGTGTATCTGCGACTATATCCTCTATTTGCATATACACACTGTGTGGAGTGTATCTTAGACCAAGTTCTCTATTTGCATACAAACACAGTGTGGCCATGTCCTCAGTTTGCCTACACACACTGTGTGGAGTGAATCTAAGACCAAGTCCTCTATTTGCCAACACACATTGTATGGCCATGTCCTCAGTTTGCATAAACACAGAGTGTGTTCACATGAAGTCCTCAGTTTGCATACACACTTTGAGTCTCCACTTTGTTTCAGCACATAGCTAGGCAATAATATCTTGCCCTTTTTTAAACTGACTGTTCTTCTTAAATGGACTGAATATGCTTGTAATTAAGGATGGAAAAGTAGATGTAAGATGAATATTTGAATTGTACAAACATGTCCTCACTTTGGTAATGATGCACTGGTCATGTCCTCAGTTTAGAGGCATCGTACTATTCTATTTTGGAGCACCACAGGTCAGCTCAGTATTTTTCAATATAACTTCCAACAGCTTAATTTGAGTTAAAATTGATCTATGCCCCTAATTGAACCCCAAGTAAGTGAAAGCTGGGTGAATTTTGGAATGTCCCCGCTTTGTAGGAGTGTGCAACAGTGTCCCCGATTTGCTGGTTACACCTGTATGTGTGTGTGTGTGTGTGTGTGTGTCCCGGGGTGTGTGTGTGTGGGGGGGGGGTGCAGAGGGGCTGTAAAGGGGGGGGTGGTTGTAGCTCGTCCGTCTAAATACTGCGACGACTGCTTTCGCTGTTGCTGCTGTTTCTACTGGCAGTGCATCTACTGTTGGCTTCCAACTACCTTACCTAAGAGTCAGCCACTGTTCTTCCCCATATGGATCCCTTGAAATACAATGAACATCAATCTTTTAACGGCTGCAGAGCAATTTTCATACAATGTAGAATATTAGATTCATACAGTTAATGCTTGAGGAAGACTCCTTGTGAAGAATGGAGGTGGGGTCAATTCATTAAAACATAGGTTGATTTCATTTACTGGCTTCACCTAGAAGTATTTAAACTTTTAAGCCAGACTCAGAGAGGAAAAGTTACAATTCCTGGGACAGGGTTTACAGGCAATGACAACCACACACCCACACACCTCTTCAACGAAGGCTTCATCCCACTTTTACTATAGAAATGTATTGGAGTCATGGACCCCCCCCCCCCCATGGTGTGACATACTTTATGGATAGGCCCATATATCTGTAGCACTGCTTTTTGTTCGAAGGCTTAGTACCTACGGTAAAACAAAGAAAGAATATCATTCGCCCTCTCCCAATATTCGACTCCATATATAAACTTCAGAAGGATTTGGTTGGGGGGGGGGGGGGGGGGGGGTCAATCCCGTGTTTGCACGAAGGCCAAGTTTCTCTGTTTAGATGGAATATGTGCCCCTCACCCCCATCACAGCCACTCCATGAATCCCCAAATCTTATGAATTTCAATGTCCAGAAAATAAATTACACAACCCTACCTTCAGTTATGGACAAAAATACTGTGATTCCTTAAGTTAATGCACGCAGTTATCAGTAAAATGATGGGGGGAATGTATAATTAAGGGTTCCAAGGCGTTGTACCATGGCTTAGATATTTAATTCGTGGACATTTAATATAAGGCTACATAGACTACCATGGTCCTGCTTCAACATTACCCCCTCCACGGCTGGCTGTCAACAGGTCCAACATGGCGGCCTTCCCATGGAGGAGGAGGTCACCAAGCCTCTACCCCCCACCTCCATACACATGCACCTTCCCCCCTCCCTTCACTATGCACTGGGTGCCCTGGGGAAACCACTGAAAGTCTCCGCTGAACAAATCAGGGGACTAAAGTACATGCAATATCGCGTTTCTCATGGAAAACCTAAATAAAATCATGCCCGTGTGAAAGAAAAGAAATTGAAAGGGAAAAAATGAAAAAAAAGAGCCCCAGTCTCCCCAACTCCCCCTAGCCATCATCATGACATGAGGATAATACTAAACATTAAAGGTAACATGATCCAAGAAGGGGAGATGCGACACAGCAGGAACAGGGATAATGTTATCTCAATGCTGTTAACACGCTGGGGAACATTAGGTAAATTACTAACACGCAGGTTTGGAGCTGGACGGCCCTGCTGCACAGTGCGCTAGTTTGTAGGCTGGGAGTTGACTCTGACATTCTCAGAAGTCTCATATTTATTTTGACACTGGTGTAAAAACACTATAGTATAGACTGAGACTAACTGACGGCTAGCCTCGGGCAAAGTCCTAAAGCTACACAGCTGTAAAAGTCTCTCTGATCAGATAATAATTGTGTAGAAGTGCAGAGGCCTCAGATGCAATAATAATTGCAAATTTATTACATTACCCTGAAAGTGCATATATACTTCCTATGTCCTCTATGAAATCCTTTTTCTTAAACAAAAAATAAACAACTCGGACAGAGGTGATGATGAATGTGCAAATGCAGACACATGGTTCCAGGTTTAAAAGGGTAGAAAAACGAAAAGAAGAGAAGATACAAAATCACAAACTATACTAAAAACTGGTCCATTCTTCCTGTCACAACCCTGTCTGTGAAAGTTGGACATCATGCAGAAATAGAATACATAAATACCACAAGGACTAGTGCCAGTCTACATGAGATAGACCTACTCTCAGTCCCACGAGGCTAACCTACTACCATGTTGACCTTTTACATCAATAATTCATATCCACAGACAGAGTCGCCATTCTCTTTCCATTAATCTTGAGAGAACCCAGCGCCCAGTATACATCTAGTAATGGGTCTTTGACGCCGAGGTAGGGGCCGAGTATAACGTTGAATAGGATAGAAAGTGGGATAGTAGATTGGTACATGTTAATGGCACCTTGAAATGCACATTGGCCATGGCAAAGTGCATCTAGATCTACGGTGCTCTGACCTTGGCTTTTGGTAATTGAACGATCAAGTGTCAATGCTCCAGTTTCATGTTCCAAGTGGTGGCTATGGGATGGGTTTACTTTCTTTTTTTAAGGAGGGTTGGGACAGCTGGGTTGCAGGAGAACACGCTTCCAAGTATTTGTACCGACATGTATGTATCCTACCTGTAGCATATTCATATGAGACGTTCGTTCATAGCAGTGTTATACTAGTGTTTTTAAGAGTTCTTGAACTCTTGCTCCTGACCACCGCATCCCTTGTGAAGGAGTAAAGATAACTACATCAATAATAGATCAGAAATTAGATAAAGATACCAACAGCCTTGAGAAATATTACTGTCCTTTCCCTATATCTTATTCTACAAGTGATATCCCCCAGAATATACCAAACAGCTGCGGGGTCATTGCTCTGCCAAGCTGAACATATTGAATAGAATTTTGAGCCTTTAGTTCCAATTTAACTCGTCGTGTTTGATGTAGGTCTTCTTCATAGACATATACCTTCATTAACTCAACACGTATTGGGCACAAACAAGATATAATTACATTTCTGTACAATAATTTCTGCCATCAGCAATCACAGGTAGACTGACTTATGGGAACCTGGGACTAATTAGCAGCATCAGGTACTTCAGTGGTAATTAAGTCAAGGCACAGCAAGAAGGAACAGTCATCCTCTGACACTTAAACCTTAAGGGCCAACTGATGCCTCCAGCTTCATGTACCTTGGTCACCATGATGCTCCAATGAGGTGCTGGCATCTCTTCTCCAGCACTACAATGTATATTGGAGCAGCATGACGACCCTCTCATAGTCTATCAACCAGTTGGACCAGCACAATGCATGAGTGTTGCTCTGGAGAGTTACTCGCTAGGGCTGCACTCATGCATCATGAATTCTACTGGGCATGGTAACATAATGCACTACCTGGTCCTTAGAGGACCTATTAATAACTACATCCACTTCGCCATCATCCCCTTTCTCAAATTGGCTGAAAGTAGTTTAGAATGCCCTCTGCACCACTTCGGTTGCTGTTAGTTTCATATAACGTCAAGTGAGCAGAGGTAGGCTACTTTCAGCAAATGGCCATGCTAGTCTACTTTGCCAGATGACACTGACTGATTATTCCTAATTAGAGGAGTGATGAGAGGAAAATTTATCTCAATGAAAAGCTTTTATCTTGGGGTCTAAAATCACGGCAGTCTCTCATCTGATGAACTATATTCATTTGACATCCATCCCTCTTCAGAACACCGTCTCGTGTGGGGGTTTATCGGGACAGCCGAGTCAGCTCTGAGAAGTCAGTATAAGATAAATACAAATGTTCAGATAAAGCCAAAATACAATGGCCTCCAATTACCTCTTATAGCTATGGAGGACAAAGTCACTCATGTCTCAAATACAAAGATATGAGCAGGGATTCCCTGTTTAGATCAACAATGAATTTTCACTACACAATGATTTAAATGACAACTCCCATCTCCTTTATACAATTACCAATTGCATTGTTGACATTTGAGAGGTTTGAAAACATGGTGTGTGGGTAGCAGTGCAGGATTATAATACAGAAAAGGTGCTCCTATGGCTATACCATATATAGAAGTGAGAGACATGAGTATATTTGATATTGTTTACAACTACTGCTGCAGATCCCAAGGCCCATCATTTATACACTGAAAACCTAAGCCAATGAAAAGGTAATCATTATAGAGTTTAGGTAATCTTTCCCTAATGATGAACAAAGATAATCATTGTGATCACCCTATTTCTGCCAACAGGGGGACCTACTATACAATAATGTCATAAAGTCATATAGACTTCAAGACATGTATTGGTGTATGCCTGTACTGATAATAATCATGAACACTTTATCACACACTTATACAATTAAGAATGTAATGTAAAATTTGAATTTGATTAGGAGGTATGCTGTGAAATCAGATTAGAAGCATAATAGATACATAGGAGCTTGGACACCTCTTTGGTATCAGAAATGATATCAAGAAGTATGAGGATCGACATCCATTGGTAAAACATAGCCTACCTCTACCTGAATGGGCATATATCCAAGGAGAGCAGCAACTCCAATTAAGGCCCTACTGATGAAGGGGGGGGGGGTCAATATCATTCTCAAATCATAAAATCATATTGTCAGTGATATCAAAGTATGAAAAGTCATCAAAATGATTACATATTCTCATCATTTGTATGACCCCATGTTTTGTCCAAATATATGTGGAAAAAAATTTTAATTAATATGATTGAATTTAGTAATCACTTATGATTACCGAAATGATGAAAGGGTACTCTCCCCAGTCTGCGTCATTTTGAGCACCCTAAAGTGATCAGCATTGATTACTTTTTTCACTTTTAGGTTTTCTGTGTACTGCTCTATACACCTTCAGGGGTACACAATGTTTTAAAATGCTTCAACTACAGATATCACTCATCATTCAAGTATCAAAAGGCATATCAAACAAACAAATGTTTAGTATATCAATTACTTTAATTGTGATTCTCAGGTAAGGCATTGATTTGGGTATCAGCATAATGACATCTAGGAATGTATCAACGAATGGGACCATCAGGATGCATGAGTTTTGCTCTGGTGAGTTACTCGCTAGGGCTGCACTCATGCATCATGAATTCCACTGGGCAAAATACCTTAATGCACTAACAGGTCCTTAGAGGACCTATTAATAACTACATACACTTCACCATCATCCGCTTTCTCAAATTAGTTGAAAGTAGTTTAAAATGCCCTCTGCACCATTTCAGTTGCTGTCAGTTTGATATAATGTCAAGTAAGCAGAGGTAGGCTACTTTCAGCAATTGGCCATGCTAGTCTACTTTGCCAGATGACACTGACTGATTATTCCTAATCAGAGGAGTGAAGAGAAGAGAATTCATCTCAATGAAAGGCTTTATTGTTGGGATCTAAAATCATGGCAGTCTCTCTTCTGATGAATTATATTCATTGGGCATTGATCCCACTTCTGAACACTGTCTCATGGGGATAGTATATTGGGAGGCCTAAGTCAGCTCTGAAAAGTCAGTGTAACATAAATACAAATGTACAGGTGAAGCCAAAATACAATGGCCTCTAATTACCTCTTATAGCTATGGAGGACAATGTACAAGTCACTCATGTCTCAAATACAAAGATATGAGCAGGGATTCCCTGTATAGATCAACAATGAATGTTCACTACACAATGATTTGAAACTGCTCTGAGTCGCTGCTTTATATGCATAATTGCGATAGCAATTGCAGCGTTGACATTTGAGATGTTTGATAACAGGGCGTGTGGGTAGCAGTGCAGGATTACAATACGGGAAAGATGCTTATGAATACTGCCATACCATATATAGAAGTGAGAGACATGAGTATCTTTGATATTGTTTATAAATACTGCTGCAGCTCCTAGAGCCCACCTTTTAAACCGCACTATACATTTTGAGAGGCATACAATATAAGATGCTTCACCTACAGATATCAATCATCATTCAAGCATCAAAACATGTATCAACCCAAATAGGTGTACATAGTACGTCTGCATTTGGAGATGACAAATCTCACTCGTTTTTTATGGTCTTGTGAATTTAAATTCGAAAGTGATGGTTTCCAGTATTTCGGTAATAAAGGAAGGCCCATATTAGAGGTAATATATAGAGGTTATTTCAATGTGTGCTATTTAAATTAAAACCAATTAGAATAGGCAGTCACTGGTGTCGAAAGCCAGCCCTTGACTGACAAAACTAGGTCATGCTACTCCTCATTTTGGCTGCTTCATTAGACACAGATAATGAGAATGACACGGGAGGGATGGAGCTCTAATTAGAGGAAAATTAATCAGCTCAGCCCTCTAATGACAACAGCGACCCTCAATGCAGTTTGCCTTTTTGATACACAAATGCCTCATTCTGAACCTGCCGTAAGATGCACGTACATAACAATGACACGATGCACCGATGGAGTGCTGGTGAGCTACCTTCAGCAAAGCATTAGCATATATGACAAAAGACAGGGATGAAAGTCACAGACCACCAAAATCCCTGAAATCTTCTAATATCGGCCCAAAACCCTGGGTTTTTATTATAATGTATAGGGCCTTGGAACTTCCAAAGTCCTTGAAATCAGGGAAATCCCTGAAGACTTTCATCCCTGAAAGAGCATGAAGCATTGAGACATACTCTGGTCCTTAAATGGTTGAGTCCAATTACTGCTCCAGCAGTTGAATAGACAAACAACAGCTACCCTACAGGAGGTCACTACACTGTGACTTGTCATTACTATACAGGGATCCGTTAATTGACCACCGAATAGTGGATAGGATATATGACGGACATCTCAACGAGAGCACGCTGGGCTTATCAAGATGCCGGGCGCGGGCACACTGGCAGGATTAGATGCCGGCAGGGGGCTGGGGACACCCAGCTACGCGACGCCTGAGCAACACATGGGGAACCATGCACCACCACTAAAAATATTCTTCTTGATTTAAGAAAATAAGATAAATTATCTTACCTGGCGGACAAAACTACCAGTTTTAAGAAAAATAAAAATCTTAAAATTGTCCATCAGGTAAGATTATTTAAGATTCCAAGAAAATTATTTTTGGCAGTGTGGAGCAGCTTGGCTGCCCCCATGAGGGGGGATGCGATGCGACCTGCCACCACGTGGCAGCGCACGACATATGTCAGATTCTTAAGACAGATAGTGTTACAGTGTCACACTTAGGACATCTGGTGACAAGTGAAGGCGTCCCCACACGATGAGGTAAGTAGGTGTCTTTTAATCGACACAACACGTGGGGGACGCTCACACCGACCTGTCAATCACAGAAGGGCCTACTGTTTGACCAGGCCCTAAGTGAGTCTCATCAGCGCGCTAATTGGCTGAATCCACTCCATCCCATGCCCGAGGGCTTAACCCCAGGGGGCTACTTAACTAGCAACAGGTGTCTGTTGTCAACACACTGCTGAGCAGCTCTCGACAGACATGGAGACTCCTGACCTGAGACCAGTATTACCTTCTACACCACCTAGAGGCGACATTCTAAGTGAAGCCATACAATTAGCACAGGTGGAGGGGCACACCCCGTCAGAGACCTGTTCTCACCGAATGATACACACTATGACGATGGGTCTACTCAAGATGGGCAATCTCCACATAGGAGTGAACCAGTGAACCGCTATTCGCCGTCACCAGACCCACCTTTCATCACACAGTACTCACCCACCAGACCTGCTGTAAATGGGCCCATAGTGCACACAACTGACCCTTCAACTTCAAGCACAGGGAATGAATGAGTGCAGCTCATCAGGAGTAGTTTATCACCCTACACCAATTGTGCACAAGCCCCCACAGCAGAGTGCTCCTTCAGCACCAATGAAGAGGAAAGCACAGCAACCCACTTATACAGCCAAAAGACTGAAACCTAGATGGCTGATACCAGTAACGGTACAGAATGGGCTGTCACATCGTGGTGCTGTATATGACAACTACACATTCACCAGTCTGACCTCAGACCCTAGAGCGGTGCATTCTTAAGACAGAGACAACCAGCCTAGGCATAGAAGGGGTAGGGGTGAACGACCACTAGCCATACCGTTGTATCATGACCAGCCTGACCACGCCCTAGTGGATAGTGACAGTTACAGGTCAGCAGAGGACCGCAAGGTATTCCAGAATGCTCAATAGGCTCAGAGGCAAGCAGCTCACACCATGTCAACAAGCCAATATAGTGATCATAGTGCTATGAGTCAAAGCACAGTGATTTACTCTCAGGAATCTGGAAGTTCAGGATGGTATTCTGACAACCACAGACCAGAGTCAGACAGATCCAGGACCAGACCCTCAGTCAGACGAGAGGATGGACCCCCCACCAGGGGAGACCACAATTTTGGATGCACCATCGTCAGCGTCGTCCCATGCAGCAGGAGGCAACAGCCGCTTGGGTGGCCGAGGATGCCACATGTATTGACGCGTGTCCTGCACCGACCCACAGTGCAAACACAGAACCACATGGACAGCGCCATCCAGAGTTGATTACACCAAACCAGTATGACTACCCAGACTCACAGGACTGCAGGATAATCAACAGCAGACGAACCCATTACCTGTATATGGGCCACAGCCATTTGACTGCCCTCTAGCTGAAGGACAGCTTCCCTTCACAGAGCCAAAAGATGCTGAGACCACTAACTCACCAGAAAAAGTGAAAACCTTAGTGCACGCCATATATATGAACCCCTCCACTAAGGATCAGCTGATAGACCTCTACAAAACCTATCCTAGACCCTCCAACCTAGACACAAAATGAGGCTTAATGAGGACGTGTCTAGGCAGCTGGTAAAAAGAAATAGGGAAGCAGTGGTACAGAGAGACGACACCTTCAGATCATTACAGTTTGCAGCCAGAGCACTAGTGCAGGCGCTTAACCAGCTAGGCAGTGGAAAAACACTCAACCCTAAGAAACTGGTCACATCTATGACGGATTCACTAAAGCTAATAGCAAAATCCTCATGGAAAACAAATGACATTAGACGCAATAATGTCCAAGTAGGTCTGAAAGGTGTCGGCCTTGAAGTAGCACAGAAGCCGGAAAACCACAAAAGCTTTAAATATCTGCTGGGAGAAAACGCGAGAGAGCAGATTGTGGTTAGGCAGAAAGAGGAAGAAGCCCTAAGAGATCTGGTATCTGCTCCTAGGTCCTGGAACTGCCGCCAGGGAAACAACATAGGCAGCCAGACCTGCAGCCGCCATACCAAAGTCGGTCCAAACGCAAATACTCAGCGGGGCGCTCCAGGTCCAGTCAGGACCGCCACCGCCATCAGGGGGCAATAAACTGCCAACAAGACTACCGGCCCAAGAACAACACCTCCAGGGGTGGCAAGAGGCGCAAGTCAACCAGGCCAAACCAGTACAAGGGTGGCAACAACAATAACAAGGACAACAACAACAAATAAACATAAGACACCCAGTTGTTCAATCATCCCCTCTTGACCGACTGCCCAAAACACCTGTAAAATACACCAAAAATTTGGAGGTATTTTTAGCAGGTGGGTTGGGCAGACAGGCTGGAAAATGGCCAAAATTCACCACTGATAAATGGGTATTAGATATGGTGAAAGGATTAACCATAGACCTACACTCTATCCCGACGCAATCAGACATTCCTGACTCGGCATCCATTAACCCAGTTAAGGATGCCCAGCTGGACATGCAAATACAGGACATGCTGAACAAGGGCATCTTAGAGCGAGTAATGCACAATAAAAGGGCTTTTGTGTCACACATATTCCTAAGACCAAAAACAGATGGCACTTTTATACCTATTTTGAACCTCTCAGTACTAAATGAATTCACAATTTATAAACATTTCAAAATGGACCATCTCACGTCAGTAATGCATATTCTACCTTAACACTCCTTCATAAGTTCTGTAGACATCACATCAGCCTACTTCACCCTACCCATCAAAGAAAGAGACAGAGATTTCTTACAATTTCAGTTTCATGGTGAACTCTACAGGAACACATGTCTGCCAAATGGTTATTTACCAGGGCCAGGACTCTTCAAATGTATCATGGAGGCGCTACTGTCATACTTGAGGGTGCACTATGGAGTGCATCTTGTGTTTTACACTTGTGACACACTTATCTTTGGAGAGACTCCAGAGTCTGTGGCACAGTCTGCAAAACACACCCACAGGATTCTACATGAAGCTGGCTTCACAATCAATTTTAAGAAATCAGTCTTGACCCCGGCACAATCCATTGATAAGCTAGGCTTCACCATTTATTCTACCAAACTAACACTACACATTCCTCTTATAAAAAAAAAATTTGGGGAAACTGAAGGTCAGGGGATTGTCAGTCAGACAGTTTGCAGGTGTCATGGGGAAACTGGCAGCTACTGAACCCGGCAATGACAGGGCTAAGGTCCATATTAAACTGCTTCAAAGAGTTAAATACTGCCAAGTCATTGGGTAACTATGAAGCAACGATGTACTTGAATGATGCGGTACATGATTGTATCAAACAGTGGCTGTCACCCCTCCCTACCACATCTGTACTATATGCAGAAATCCACCCACAAGTATCAATCTACACAGATTCATCCAAAACAGGATGGGGTTGTTATTGGCAACAGGGTGATTTTGAGTATGGGGAGGAATGGCCCATCGCTGTCCAAGAGCTGCATATCAATATTTTGGAATTGAAGGCAGTCCTTATGGCATTGAAAAAGCTCCAACGTCGAGTGAAAGGCCAGTGGGTACACCTGTTCATTGATAACACAACAGCCCTAAGTTGTATCAAAAAGGTGGTTCTCTGGGATCCATACCTTGTGATGACGTCACACAGAGCATATTCCTTTATGCATGGAAACATAGAATCACCTTCAAGCTATCCTACTGCCCTACAAAACTTAATGTTGAAGCAGATAGGGCATCAAGAGTGTTTGCATCATCAGCAGAGTGGTCCCTATCCCCTACAACACAAAGTTACATTTTCTCAGCCTTTCAAAAAAAACCAGGTGGACTTGTTTGTATCATACCAGAATACACTCTGCCCAAAATACATGTCACTACATTATGAGGCCAGTGTTATGGCAACTGATGCATTCACATGCACATGTAATGATGAATCACTAATCTTCCCACCTTTCTCTCTTGTCGGCAGGGTACTGAGGAAGATCAAACAAGACAGGACTACAGGCTTGCTAGTGGTACCCAACTGGCCAACCCAACTGTGGTTTGCCAGACTGACCAAGCTCAAGAGGAACGACGAACACTTAAACATCCCCATCACGCCTACAACCCTGTTGTGGCCAGGGGACCCCAACAAGAAGTTCCCATTGGCAGGCAGATCACAGCTACTGATTATCCCTATATGAAATCCATATGATGTGATTTATTGAGGTTCTCATTCACAGCCTGGCAGGTTATGACCATGGCTTGGAGCCCTAACACTGCAGCAGCCTATGAGGGCTGCGCCAAACAATGGACGGCATTAACAAGCCTACGAGATGTTCATCCAACACAGCCCTCAAAGACTGCACACAGTCTCTCAGTGAGTACCTGGACAAAGGAGTAGGCCACAGCTCCATAAATATCTCCAGGTCATTCTTATCCTGTTTTATTAATTTCAATAGGAAACCAGCAGGTGAAGAGGTTTGTTCGAGGAACTAAAGTGAAGAAGCCCCCATCAAAATCGATGGGTTTTGTATGGAATCCACAACCTGTTCTACAGACTCTACAGGAGGGGGGTCACATACATGAACTAGACTTTGAGAAACTTGGACGGAGCATTCAGTGAAAATCACATACTCTCTCCGTAATACAGTGAAATTCCTTTACTACGAATCCTGTTACAACGAATTTTCGTTTATAACAAACAAATCTCATTGTCCCAAATCACCCCAATACATTTCTTTAGTAAAATAATCCCCTCATAACGAACTTTACACCATCTGGGATCGTTTATAACGATTTTTTCCTGGCTTATACAAGCATTTTTAGGTATCTATGGGGTGTTAGGGTGTGTGATGGGGCTTCTACAGCCGTCTCTATTGAATTCTGGGTGGCAGAAGGGGTAAGGGAGGTGGGTTGTTAGGGTGTGTGATAGGGCTTCTACAGCCGTCTCTATGAACTCTGGGCGGCAGAAGGGGTAAGGGAGGTGGGGGGGGGGGTGTGTTAGGGTGTGTGATAGGGCTTCTATAGCCGTGTCTATTGAATTCTGGGTGGCAGAAGGAGTAAGGGAGGTGGGGTGTTAGAATGTGTGATAGGGCTTCTACAGCCGTCTCTATTGAACTCTGGGCAGGAGAAGGGGTAAGGGAGGTGGGGGGGGGTGTTAGATTATGGCTCTAGACCCCTAAAATCGACATGGCGACATGGGCCTTTTTTGGCTTAGCGACATGGGACATGAACCTTTCTTTGAATCGACATGGGGACATGGGCTTTTCTTAAAACCCCTTTAAACCCCTTCCCAATAAGCCTTGACTATAGGAAGGGACAAAGGACGTCTGAGGGGTGTTATATGACCCTTAATGCTCTCAAAATTGTATGATTTGGTTACAACGAAATTCGTTTATAACGAATTTTTTTCCTTGTCCCAAGCACTTTGTTATAACAGAATTTTACTGTAAAACCAACAACCCCACAGACAAACCACTCATCATGTTCTTCCAGAGACGACCAGATAAAAGGCTCTGTGTCTACTTACACCTGAGGGCCTACATAGCAGACCACAGGTCACAATCGGCAGTGCCTTTAGTATTTGCAACAGTAAAACTCCCACATCCAGGGCTAGTGCCAAGACTATATCACGACAAGTCAAGTCGGCAACTAACCGATGCTTGGTAGATGCACAGTACACTGCATAATCTGCCTGTCATGCTTCTATCTCAGTGGCGGCAAGGGTGAGAGTACTGGTACAGGAAATCCTAAAATCTGTAGGTTGGTCAAATGAGACCACCTTTGATAGATTCTACAACAGCCCTCTATATGTCCCGCCGGTACAACAACCAACAGACTTTATTCCATTTTTGAGTGAGTGAGTAACAGATGTTTAACGCCATTTCGACAGCTAAGGTCATATTCATGGCGAGAACGACATTACACAATTTCACAAGGGAATGTGTCAGTGCCCGCGCATATGTGCACCACACACATCCTGAGGGGATAGGAAAGAGGAGATACAGACCCTTTTAAGTGGGCTAGGGAAGCCCGATTCCATTTTTTAATGGACCTATAAACTCATGTAAAAACAAGATGAACTTGCCTTGTACGCAGCTTACCTGCATATGTCTTACTCATATCTATCCCAGAACTAGTGATTAGATACTCATTTATCAGTATATACTCTATACATTATATATTTCAAGGCTTGGTGACTTACAGCTCTTAGACAGATTCAGGCATGATGAGTGCTGAGGCTATTACAGCAATTAATGTAAAATACTGTAAAACTATTTTCATCCATCAAGGAAAAAAAGGGGGGAGGTACATTACCCCTACAGTCATTGAAATAACTATGGTTATATCATACTTCGGTCTATGCATTGTATAGCATTGTGCCTTTATACATGGAACATAAAGCTCTATCATATATGTTTCGTCGACATATAAGTGATGACTGTAGTTTTGCTAACGCGTGATAAAACACGTGATAGCAAAGCTCCCGCCTGAGTTTTAATTTCACAAATGAGTTAAAGTAGCCTATCCACTAATTGTTGGTCAATAGGATACCCTGACTGTAATTACAGTTATTTTACATTTCATTAAAATAACTTACAAATTATCATACAAAGGTACAGTGGCGGATCCAGGATTGTCTAGAAGGAGGGGCCCAAGACTTGGTGAAAGCTGATGAGGTACATTATGTGTCCCCGAGCACCACAAGCCCCCTGTTTGGGGCCCCCTATACACTTTTCTTTTCCCCCCTCCTTCTCCTTTTTTCTTTCTTTTCCTTTGTGGTGGGGGGGGGGGCCCTGGATTCGCCCAAGACTAATGTGAAAACATGTTAGTCAATATTCCTTTAGCACTTCAAGAATGCGATAGCAAGACTAAATATTTCTGACTAAGCCTAATATACTAAATCTAGTAGTCTTAAATGCATAATTGTTTCAGCACCAAATTACATCTCACTGCATCCTTGTTTCAAATGTCATAAGTCTACTATCGTACCAATGATTATATCTAACTTGACTTTATTACATGAATGTTTCAAGGTATTTAGATATTTATATCACATGTCTCGGTTAAAATGGGCTAAATGATGGTAACCAAAGCACTGCCTACTGTACTGCCCGAGTGCGCGGAAAACCGTCCCATTGGGACGAGTTCATGTGAATAAAGTAATAATATTAATAACGAGTCAAGAATTGACTTATCATCAAATCATTGCAGCCAAAGTTCAGTTGATCAGACTTATACAATACAAGTAGCCTGTTACATCGAAAAAATTACTACTTATCTCAATTACTACTTATGTCCAACCATTAACTTGGTATTATTCTTGCCGATTGGTGTACATATTCTTTCACTCTGTTGTATGTAATAACTCTCGTTTAGTGCTTAAGTATTATGTACACTTCCTGTATTTCATATTCATCCTTTTACATTACTCATCAGATCCATTACTATGTGTGAACAACTGAGATCTGTGTATGACTATAAGGATTCACCACATTGTCAGATTTAATCACTTATGTTATAATTCGTGACTTGACAATAAACACTTTTCAACCTTAAAAATTGTATTTCAATAATGGGTCAGATAGAGGAGACCTATACTAATCTAATGCAAAAGATAATGATATCTCCAGGGTTCCCACCATTTACGGGTCATAGTTTTAACTGACTTTTAACTGACTTTTACCTGACATTTATCCACTTTTACCTGACCAAATATTGGATAATTCAGGGGTTCACGAAAAAATTCACCGGCTCTGAAGCGAGGATGCTCAAGAAGTTTTTCAAATTTGTGTGAAATCTTGACAGTCACCCCCTTAAAATGGTCAAAATAACATTTTTAACTGACTTTTCCCAAAAATATGTTCTTAACTGACCTTTATAGAAAAATGGGTTTAACTGACTTTCAACTGACCAGTGGGAACCCTGTATCTCTATTAGTAAATGTTTGAGATAGTTTGTCCTGGCTGGTCTATATATAACCAAGGAGAACTACAGTAGTTCTCCTTGATATAACCTATGAGGCCACTATAGAGTGTGTGCAGTGGTGCATGAACCTCAGTGAGTGACCAGTATGTGTGCAGCAAAACTGCATAGGAGAGGAATATCTATGGGCTTCAAGTTTCAATATATAATAGCGTATTGTAAACAAATGTTCGATTTCATCATCAGAATAAAGTCTGGTTCAATACTTCTCATGTCTTTGGTAAATCAATGTATAATAGTAGCTCTGCTATAATGAATATAAGTGTGCTCAAAATCCGGAGCAGGGATCAATAGATATGCAAAATATTACAGGTGCATTTTTTTTTTAATTCTGAACTTCTCTTTACGATGAGAACCTTTGAAATATAGTTTATGACATGGAGAAAAAGATATACATGTCATTTTAAAAGTTCAATCGGTTTGGAGTGGCCATATATCCTTAGAACAATCCTGGTTAATTAGATCAGTGTGGCATGTATAGTTATCCCCAGATTTGAGATTGATTAAAGTGGTACCTAAAGCCCCTACTGAGGCTACATGGTGCCACGGACAGCCTGGCCACACAGAGCTAAAACTGCGGGGCTACCATAATTCACTGGCCACTCAAAAAAAAACTGGTTTCTCATCCCCAACCCCTGAAAAGTATGACGAGGGCGATTTTCTTTTTACCCTGGGCATAGCGGGGCGAAAACTGCATGGGGCGAGACCAAAAATTTTGATTTTATTACTTAAGAGTTATAGATTATAAAAAAGTTGTGAAAATGCACCCAATCTCACAATTTTATGATGCGCGTGGTGATGAGAATTTTTTTGAGAGGCCTAAGACATGAATGTAAAGGATAGTGATAGAATATTTGCTATCAGCAGATGTGTATATTCCTTGCCTTCAATTCAAGACCCTGTTTGTGAATGAGTAATTCATAATAAAGTTTTGAGGGCCATATATGTAGCACCATGTCTATATTCTATGGATTTCCGCACTGGGGACACACATTCAACGATGCTTTGTAACAGCCTAATACAAGCGTGAAATTGAGCAAAGCTCTGCTAATGGATGTGCCTCAGGTGTGGAACAGGTAGCATATACACCTGACTGGTTAATGACGAGGGTTTACTGGAAACCACCACCAAGCTACCTGTCAACAACACACTATTTCTACTGCTCTAACACACAATACTCCAAATTATAAATTAGCCGACCAATAATTACCACTGCATTAACCGGTAGGAATATCCATTAATACAGAGGTTTCTCCTTCCTTTATTCATTTTGTGTGTGTAAAACGAAAAGTCCTCAAAGCTTTATCAGTAAATACCCAGAATGACACATAATGACAACAAATAAAGCTGAAGTCTTAGTGGCATCATGCTGTCCTATGAAGGTTAAAGGTGACTGCATTTACCTGAACACCGCGCGGGGTCACGACACCCATCACATTATTTCTTGCTGCTTCAGCTACTAGCCAACCCTGGAACAAGAAGAGACAATGCACGTTTTAATTTCATGCCAGGTGCCATGGACAGGTGACAGCTATGTTGATATAATCTTTATTCAAGGTGTCTATGAGTTAATAGTTAAGACTGATGAAATAGAAATAGAGTATGACTAGAACCAGAAAATACAAGTCGACAATTCCCATGACATGTAACGGAAGCCTTTGATTTGACTATTGCCTATTGTCACCTCTTTTGGCAATATACTACAAATCAAAAGTCAGCTATAGATTTACTAAGCTGGCATTCATATATATTATATATTATCTTACCTCATATCCTTATCAACTTGTATTACGCTGACAAAATGGCAAGGATCGGTCTAATGCCATGAATACATATCACACACATCCCTGCCATGTCATGACGTGATTAGTGAGGAGCATTTTTGTTGTAGACTATTTCACAAATGCCGTTTAAGAAGAAAAAACTCCATATAAAATTCATGTATCATGTACAACATTTATATGTACGATTCAATTGGTGTATTGTGGGGGAAGTGGTGCATCTCGTTTCACATGTGTAATGCACCTAAAGATGGGCTAGGAGCTAATACCTAGGCCGATTTAGAGTTTTCGACATATTCACGTTTAAGTTGTATCTATCAACATGTGTGTCTTTGGGGTATTCTGATCATTGTAGATGCCTCCAAAAAATTGGAAAAGGTTCCTCATAACTTATACTATACAAATAGAAACTGGAGATGGGAAAAGGTAAACTGCATTTCTTTACAGTAAGTTCCAAAGCTGTATCAGTCCTCCTTACAACGAGTTTTCACTGTATTATATATACATACATACATATCAAGGTCATCCTAATTCGATGCTGATACTAGTGAGTGTGTAATCGGATTCAGCTCTATGACATAATACATCCATTACAGCAGACTAGATCTAGCTAAACCCAGAATTTAACACCACCAGTAGAGCGGTTAGGTGTGTAGGTATGTGGGGCCGGGTAGAACATAAAGTGGTTCAGTCACGTTCAGGACCACCTGAGATGTCAGATGAATGATTTGGTTAGACGTTCTAAGATAGCAACCTAACCACCTGCTGGTAGTATTGTGCTAAATATACCAGCGGGGTCAACTTTCACTATCTCAAGAACTCGGAAACCTTGCACTGTCCCTGGCATTATCCATACAAACTATATTTAGTGATGATAAATTTGGTAAAAGCCAATAGATCTGTAGATGCATCAAGGGTGGAGTGGAATCTTAGGCCTCTCAAAAAAAAAAAAAAAAAAAAAAAGGTTTCTCATGACCGCGCGCATCATAAAATTGTGTTTTGATTTTTTTTTTAAAACATAATTTTAGTCAAAAATCATGGTAAAAATAGACAAATATGGGCATATTTGGTATCATATTAAACCTAATGATGTCAGCAATGCAGTGGACTAGTGATTGAGTGCATTTTCACAACTTTTTATAATCAGTAAACTCTTAAGTAATAAAATTAAAATTTTCGGTCTTGCCCCATGCAGTTTTTGCCCCGATATGCCCAAGGTAAAAAAGATAAATAAAAAATTGCCCTCGTCATATTTTTTAGGGGTTGGTGATGCGAAACCATTTTTTTTAATGGCCTAATAGTATTTTCGCCCGCTTTGGTGAAGTGGGATGAGGCCAAGAAAAATAAAAGGTGTGTTTTCAGTAACATAGCTCAAAGAAACATTTATATAGGAAATGTTAGGGCACATATCATATTTGTATCAAAATCTTTGATTTCATAGTAAAATAATGCTGGGAAAATGGCAACTATGACAGAGGGGAAGAACACGAAAAGGATACAGGAATAATCCTCAAAAAGTAATGAAAATTTCTTTAAAACATGAAAAAAAATGAGAGAAATTCTTCAAATCACAAAAAAAAAGGTTTTTTTCCCCCTGGTTTGCTAGGGTCGGTCGGGTTACTGAAAACAACCTTTTTTTTTTATTTGGCCTGAGGCCGGAAGGAGGGATTTGGCAGTGGAATGAAAACTTCTTGCTCCCAGTGACCTCACCTTCCGGGGGGGGGGGATATATGAGTTCTTTTTCCTTTTTTCAGTAATCCCCCATGGATCTATAGTTATGAACCTACGGCAGAAGAAACCCATCCCATGTTGATAAGATAGGGAATCTACGTGGGTTGGAATGGATGGAGGTTGGGTTAGTGTTATGTTAGTCTGTAAACAGGTAGGCCAGAAACTGTGTACATGACCTTGGCATAACCAGGGGGATATACACAAAGGTAGTCCCCCTGGCATAACAGACTGGCCTACATAACTCTACAGCAAAGAAGCCCCCCCCCCCTTCTACACTCACACAAATTCGTCTCTTTGGCAACTCAGATCAGAGGTCTCTGCTCAGACTGCACCAGACCAAGCCTAAACATGCCCAGTCTCATACGGCGGAACTAGAGAAATACACAACTCCAGCACAACATGTTTTTATATTCCTCAGCCAATGTTGATGTGGGTAACACGCGATCGCCTATCAGTAGATCATGATCTTTCCAAGAACTACCTTATAATCGCATGGGAATCGAAGGTATTTGTGCCAGTAAAGTACATGTATATGCAACTTAAAACTAAAATCCTTGCAATAATCCTCGACAATCGATGGCAAGGTGAGAGTTTGGGCAGTGCCAAGGTCTGGGAATACATAATGACTATTTATTTTGTGTGAATAACTTCTTCCCGTAGAGATAGCATTGCGCGGCCGATCCGCACACCCCCAGTGGCGTAACGTGTGCCGATCCACCACAGCGGCCGATCCACCACTGCAGCCTCGTTCTGGGTGCATGTAAACATTCAAAATGGCGGACCGCCGCTCGTACAGGGCAATACGGTAACGGATTTTGTTAATTTTCAGTTAATTAAAGACTCTAAAAACATAAAATAAATATAGAACTAAACTCCCCTGGTGTCCTCGGTGGCCGATCCACCCCTCGGGAGTTGTCTCCCCCGAGGGCGTTAGCCCTCGGTGGAGACAACTCCCTCGTGGTGGATCGGCCACCTTGTACACCACGGTCGTTTAGTTCTATCTATGTATGTACGGTTCCGATACGAGGGCTTTCTCACTGTGCTGTGTTGAATACACTATAATGTAAACTGAAATCACTCAAAGTTCCATGCAAATGACTTCAGAGGAAGTGGGGGGGGGGGGCTGTGCTTTTGAAAACATCTCAAAATGTTATTTTGATGTGCAGTAAAAGGCTTTTAAAGGGTTGTGTTCGCCATTACTAATAGCTACAAACTCTGGTGATAAAACTGGGGCCTCGCGGAACATAAATGCATGGGTGTGCTACTAAAATAGGGTTCCTGTAGAGAGGTCATTCGATCCAGGGCCCTATACCAGGATCTCCCCCTCCCTACCTCCCCTCCTCCTATCTGAGAGCTGCAGCGTGGATCCCAACTCCAGGCCCGGTCAATAAGGCCGGTAACCATGGCAACATCGGATCCTGCCGGATTGATCCTCCATAATCCTGGAGGCTGATACGACCCTGACCCGTCAGCCGCAGCATGCAGCTGCCCCCCCCCCCACCACCTCCCCTCTTCTACCATCCATCCTCACGTACACCCATCCCGCCTCCATCTCCACCATCCACACTCATCCTGCCTCCACCACTCCACCATCCACACTCATCCTGCTCTCACCACTCTACCATCCACCCCTGTCCCACACACCCTGCCTCCACCACTCCACCATCCCACACTCATCCTGGTCCCACCATTCCATCATCCACCCCTGTCCCACACATATTCTGCCTCACCTCTCCACTATCCACCCCCTGTCCCACACAGATCCTAATCCCACCACTCCATCATCCACCACTGTCCCACACACATTCTGCCCTCACCTATCCACTATCCACCCCCTGTCCCACACAGATCCTAATCCCACCACTCCATCATCCACCACTGTCCCACACACATTCTGCCTCACCTCTCCACTATCCACCCCCTGTCCCACACAGATCCTAATCCCACCACTCCATCATCCACCACTGTCCCACACACATTCTGCCCTCACCTCTCCACTATCCACCCCCTGTCCCACACAGATCCTAATCCCACCACTGTCCCATACACCCTGCCTCCACCACTCCACCATCCACCCCATCCCACACTCATCCTGCTCCCACCACGTCATCATCCACCCCTGTCCCACACACATTCTGCCCTCACCTCTCCACTATCCACCCCTGTCCCACACACATTCTGCCCTCACCTCTCCACTATCCACCCCTGTCCCACACACATTCTGCTCTCACCTCTCCACTATCCACCCCTGTCCCACACACATTCTGCTCTCACCTCTCCACTATCCACCCCTGTCCCACACACATTCTGCCCTCACCTCTCCACTATCCACCCCTGTCCCACACACATTCTGCCCTCACCTCTCCACTATCCACCCCCTGTCCCACACAGATCCTAATCCCACCACTGTCCCATACACCCTGCCTCCACCACTCCACCATCCACCCCATCCCACACTCATCCTGCTCCCACCACGTCATCATCCACCCCTGTCCCACACACATTCTGCCCTCACCTCTCCACTATCCACCCCTGTCCCACACACATTCTGCTCTCACCTCTCCACTATCCACCCCTGTCCCATACACATTCTGCTCTCACCTCTCCACTATCCACCCCTGTCCCACACACATTCTGCCCTCACCTCTCCACTATCCACCCCTGTCCCACACACATTCTGCCCTCACTTCTCCACTATCCATCCCTGTCCCACACAGATCCTGCTCCTACCACTCCAGTCATGCCCTGGTCAACTTCACCAACCACCACTATCCAACACTCCTCCTGTCCCAACCACTCTAGTATCCACCCTCACCATTCCACCATCCGTCCCCATTTTGCCACCACCACTTCGACAATCAACCACTGTCCCACACACATTCTGCCTCACCTCTCCACTATCCACCCCTGTCCCACACAGATCCTAATCCCACCACTCCATCATCCACCACTGTCCTACATGCATTCTGCCCTCACCTCTCCATCCCCTGTCCCACACAGATCCTAATCCCACCACTCCACCATCCAACCCTGTCCCATACACCCTGCCTCCAGCACTCCACCATCCACCCCATCCCACACTCACCCTGCTCCCACACACATTCTGCTCTCACCTCTCCACTATCCACCCCTGTCCCACACACATTCTGCCCTCACCTCTCCACTATCCATCCCTGGCCCACACAGATCCTGCTCCTACCACTCCAGTCATGCCCTGGTCAACTTCACCATCCACCACTATCCAACACTCCTCCTGTCTACTATCCACCCTTGCCCTCACCATTCCACCATCCGTCCCCATTCTGCCACCACCACTCCGACAATCAACCCCTGCCCCACACTTGCTCAGCGTCCACCATTCCACCATCCAGCCCCGCCCTAATAAACCACTGTCCACCATCTATGCACCTTTGTCCCACTCATCCACCCCGACCAAATCTGCCCGTCCCACACTCATCCTACCCCATAACTTCAACATCAATCCCAGCGTACCATATTGGCCTCTATAAGTGCCGGGGTCTTGAATAAGCGCCGGTCTCGAATAAGCGCGGGGGCTCAGGGGTATTGAAATTATAAATTTCACTATATTTTTAGTCTTGAATAAGCGCCAGTCTTAAATAAGCACCGTGGATAGAGCCAAGTTGAAACAAATGAGCGCCCGGGCGCTCATACAGGCCAATATGGTAAATCTATCTTTACTAGTGTGTGACTAGACGATGTCACTTTTATAAATACATTGCTTTGAACTGTGAATTAGTCTTCGCATACAACAGCACATACACAGTGTCAAAATAGGGTTGCCTCGAGATCGCTGAAGAGTGTGGATAATGATGGCAACTGAACTAGATATACATGCAGCAACCGATTCCTACATGTACTAATATCAATATACTAATATTCATATCATTCGGCCTCTCTGCCACTTTGCGAATATTCTCTCTCTCTTCATCCCTTTCCCCACGTTTTCCATCTCTATCACTCAATTCATATTGACCCTCTAGGCTATAACACTTTGCCAATATTCTCCTTCTCCATCACTTTGCCCATGTTCTCCCATTACGCGTTCCCTAATCAGGCTCATAATGTCCACCCTGAGACCCATTACCACACCTACTTATTACCCCTTATCCAAAGAACTGCTGAATCAGCAGATGTGTCCCATTATCCAGCTGGGATAGCATACAATCTTATAGCACCGTGTTCACATCTTCACAATCATAATCAGCTGAGAAAACCCAGTGTTTTGGGATTATGCGTTGATGCATTGTAAATTTTCTGCAAAAGGCGACAGTTCCTTCACATTTGATATGTGTATTTGGTACCTTAATCATATACATGGAAGACACCTGACAGTCCTTTTACAAACATCCTAAGCAAGGATTTCAATAATGGCATTCCTTCCTTCCTATCTTCCACAAACACATTTTTATTCATTTTTGAGGCATTTCAGATAGTGTGTATTATGTCTCATATATCTTCTTCACCTCCAATTTGTTTTGATCACCCCCACCCCTCACCCTTCCCAGATGTAGCTCACCAAGAAAATAAGGTGGCCTCGGGCATGAAGCCAGATCCAAGTGCAGCCAGTACTCTACCCTCTCAGTAAGCCCTCTAACCCTTGAGCAATACACAAATACACCACCTCACTTCTAATTGCTCCGAGCGAATGACATCCCTGGTGAGTAACTTACAAGGACTCACTCATTTGCACTGGCATAAACATGATGATGCACCAATGTATTTTGCTTGTGACTAACTTGCCTGCGTTGCACGAGCTGTAGAAATTGAACATTCATATTCACATGCCTTACTGCTCATGGTGAAGTGTTACTGTTAGTGGCGCCCCTATCGTGGCCCTTTATTCTAGACACTTCCTGCAGATCGCCTGATACCATTAGTCACGGAGCTGCCGGTTGTCCTTCTCCATCCAACCCTCTCATTTTGTCTCTCAACCACCTCCACCTAGGCTCTACCCCAGTCCTCTTTCTGTATGTTCTTCTTTTAAAAGGAAACAACAATAAAAGTGTTTCTTATCATCGCGCTCGGTTCCATCAGATTTTTCATTGGTTGGTGATGATTTCTGATTTGTCTGCACGCCAGGGGTGCCTATTTGAATTTAAGTATAGCCCAGAGCATGGTCCATGCACACGAGAGTTAACATAGCTTTCAGAGGTATTTGCCCGGATAGTAGTACTGTAGAAGAAATAACTAGACCTGCACTAATGGGCACAGTAAAGGCTAAAAGTTCCTATATGCTACTTTGCAATCATGGAACGCAGTTGGCCTATGGTGACGATTGGGAAATAGATTCAGTCCTACAGAGTAACAGACATTCTTGACAGAGTTACTCACTGGTATACTAAGAAGAATGCATACTGTATTGGATACTGAGGCCCGGGTACTGAGGGCTATGTGATACCTTTCAGAAAACGAGCGCAGAATACGAGAAGCGTTCTCTTGCACAATTGTCAACAAGTGGGGCTTCGTGTAGAGAGTAAACAAAATGTAGGCTACTACGTTCAATGCAATATATAATGCACCAGCATCACATCATAAATCACGATAGTGTGGAGAAAGCCCTCTAGAAAAGCCCATTCTACCCATCCACAGAGCCATCTATAGGGCAACGACCGATACGTGGCTGGTATGTACTTTTACCCCAATGAGCCTCGAGCAATCCTGTATAAAAACCGACATTACCCAGTCTGTTTTCAAAGTCTGTTTTCTCTCTCCTCCCTCCCCAGTTTTTATATAGTGTAAGGAGATATTGTTGCCCGACTGGTGCGGAAATTCCCCCGGCCTTTCATCCATGCTGGCCTTGTACAGCCTACATACCAGCCCCTCCTCCTCCTGGCTTCAGCCATCACTCCTTTTCCACGTCAGACCCCTAAGGTAATGGGCATTATTTTTCTGACCCCTGTTCCCCCTTTTCGATCTATATTAACGAGCGGGGTTTCCCCTGAAATTGACTACTCCCCACCCCCACCCTCACACACACACACACACGATCCTACTAAACAGATTAAAATCGATACATTCACTATGTTTTTAATTCTTTAAGCACAGAATGATGTAAAACCATATGTTTGGCCCCATGATGCAAGACGCAGAGCCGATATCATTGTAATATATAGAGATAGTGCATAGATTTACAGCCCTATGCACACTGAGCCAGCGTATAAAAAGGAGTGGAGGGTCTGCAAGTGGGAGTTTGAGCACTATGCTGCCTCTCAAGGGTTACGTCAGCCATTCACTAGACCCACCAATGAACCTACATCCTCAAACCACATTTTTCTTCACCTGCTTTTATGGTAATGTAATGTGAGATGCTAATAGGTGTATGAAGGAAACTGGAGAAGGTTATCTTTTTTTTACCGTCATTTAAGCCTGGATAGCCTATACAGTAGACTAGACCCCAGGCACGGTAGGGGGTGAAGGGAGGGCTGGCTAAGGGAGATGGGGGGGGGGGGGGTGGTAGAAACTGGGATGGGTGGGTGTGACCCTATGACCCCTGGGTCTGGGGTATTTTGGGGTCGTGTTATATTGGGGTGAGTCATGGTTTCGCCAAAAGATCCACAACTCGAACAAAAGACCCTTCTTTCTCCCACTGAACACTACAGTTACCAGGGGTCAACCCAACCCCAACATACATGCATCATTTCCCAGGCCCCGGTGGTAATTTCACCCGGAGAAGAAGCCATGTTATTTCCCCGAATATCATATTAATAATCACAGCTGGAGGGGCCGAGACTACACTGCAAAAATGATGTTTAGATCCTAAACATAATTCTAAACATAATCTTGTCTCATTTTTCTAAACACAATATCATCCTAAACACATGGAAAGTGTTTAGAGAAATGTTTAGCTAATTAATGTGTTTATGCTATAAAGTGTTTAGGTTTATACTTTTTTTTTTCTTATTTGGAGAATTTTGCTTAGATATTTAATTTGCTTCACTATGAATACTATGATATTGTATTTGGGGATTGGCTTATGAATGTATTTTCTGAAGGGGATCGATGCACGGGTGGTCTTCATCTACAGGGACAGCTATATTGTCCAAGTATTTCATCTATACTGTATTGAACCCATATCACATCAGGGCCAGGGCCCCATTGTCAAATACAACAGACACACAGAAAGGATCTTGCCTTATATATTTTCTTAATTCACAAAATGGGTGTCCAAGCACTAGTTGCTTCCCCCTGGTGCACTAGTAGCAATACCATAGGGTGTAATTGTATAGCCTCTTATTGTTAACGTAAATACATACTGTATTAGGTAAAACTGTGATTTAGGAGAATACTGCAATTTATTGTAACCAATCAATAACAGATGACTGCATGAAGAAGGCCAACTATAGATTAGAGCTGACACCTGGTGTATATTTTATGTCTAAACACCAAGAAATATTAGTGTTTAAAAGCTGAACACCTAGTTTTCTGTCTTTTTACAGTCTACACATGTAAACATGTTTAATGTTACTGTTTAGGTGTTTGGAATTTAAATGTTTTAATCCTAAACACATGGTTGGCTAAACACCTATTGAACCAAAATGTTTAGATTTTAAACATGTTTAGACCTAAACATGTTTAAAGTCTAAACAACATTTTTGCAGTGTAGAGCGCAAATTCCCTTTAGTTTACTGCTGACTGAGCTGTGAACTTTAGGGGGGTACTTCCAATTTACCCCTACCCTAATATGTATACTTCCTCTGAGACTGACAAAATCCCTATCAACTATGACATGTTTAAATCTAGATAGTGCCAAAAACAAGTCTTCTCTCTGCATACCTTTCACACAAAACATTGAACAGCACTCGTCCAACACTGAACACGTGTTACATGTATAGCCCGGATTTATAGCCTTGATCCATCATTTATCGGCGCTATATTATAACATCTTTATAGTATAGGAAAGTTGCTACATGACGTTGGTAACATGCACAAGCTGGTTATGTGTTACATGAACATGTAGGGCCATGTTTCAAAACTTAATTTTATCAAACTGCCTCTATATACACACGCAGTATTCGCTGGTAAGCAAGTAGGAATGAGCGTAGTAATGGTGTTAGTCGCCAGTTCACAGCTATAGGCCTTTTGTTACTGGCATTAGACAGGTTTGATAGAAGAATACTGTTTTTTTCCCCATGTCTAACTAAATGTGAATATGAGTACCGAACTTGCGGGAGAGAGGACAGAAAAGAGGAGTCTTTTGAGATTGACTAAAGGGAAGTCCATGTGCATGCGTGGGCGGAGTTGAGAAATGTATTTGGCATACCAGTATTGTCATGTACTATATATGGAAGAGCAGGGTGTCCATGATTTGGAAAACTTTAAATATGCTTTTATAAGCTTCTTGTTTATTTGTTGCCATACTGCACCAAAAGTAGCTCGTCTGTATAAGTTTGAAATGTAGTGCAAGGGGTTAGGCTGTACTAACCACATCCATACCCTATCATGCCTAGGAATGCAGCCATACTATATGGAGCATTAGTGTGTATGCACTGACAGACTGGCATGCACCTGTGCAATGTCACCTTTGGAGCAATACATGAAGCACGCAGAAAATAACTTAAAAGAAAGTGCATCTTTTGAAGTTGGGTCATAAAACAGCTCTTTATGCTGAAGGTTATTTGTGAGTGTTTTGTGGGCTAGAGTTCCAGCCTAAAGTTTGCTGGTGTGGCAGGTTAGGTAGGATGTTCATGTTATTTATATTTCATTGCCCCCCCCCCCACCCCATATGCAGCGCTAAGAGTGCAATATGCTCAGGAAAATGAACCATAAAGTTCTATGTTTGGTCAAAATCTGAGAGAATGGTACAACCATATATAGTTTGACGGATCCTCTGTCAAATTGATAAAGCCTTTTAAATTGGTATGATGTCTCACAGCAATAAAATGTTGACTATACACATACGTTCTCTTTAATCCTGGTCATCCATTATGAGGTGTTTTATATATGTATACACATATAACTTTCATAAGTTAACTTTGCCTCTGCTGCTGAGCTAGAATGCAACCTACATGTCACATACATGTATCACACACATACCGGTATCCAAACTGCCCAGTATGACATGTATCATGTATTAAGGTAAACGCGAAAACCCAAAACATTGGAGTTTGATAAACAAAATATGGCAGAGAACTCTGGCAGTCGATCAAACCCAGTACTCAATGCACTGTCTTAAACTAAGTATACATATTACACAAGTGACTGAGAAGCACTCAGAATCCTTGGGTAAAAGTGAAGGGCTCTTGGCACGGCAGAGGTGGTCTACGTGACTGGGCACGGGGAAAGCTTTTGGAGGATGACCTTGTGTTGCTGGAGCGGCAGCTGCCTGAAGCACTGCAGATTGGTAGAACTAGACTTGTGCAAATCTATAATTTTAAACCAAAGGTACTTCATATGAATATGGGGTAGATCTACTAATCAGATATCAAAAGAAAGAATAAAGGGATACATGCATAAGTATTTAAGAATAAAAGGATCGAGATCACTAATTCAATATTGATACACTTCTTGAAAATTGCGTTGGTACACAATGCCGGCATTTGGCATTTGGCAGACTGTACCTGTCAGACCGCGGGTAGCTTTTAACAATAGATTGCTTCTATTTTTGGAAAACAGTGGTACTTACTGTTAGTACAAATCCAATGACCCAACAGTGGGTTCTACTATACCCACTACAGTGGTCTTTATAGCACACTTACACTTGGGGCTGAGATTGAAGAGTTACATACCATAACCTGGACCTGGCCACATTTAGAACATGATAGATTGAACTGACCAATGAGAAAGCAGAATTTGAGATTGTCTATATGCTGTAGAAACATGGGCAATAAAAGTATCATGTTCTTGTATGTGTTAGAACACCTTGACCCACTACGTAAGGGTTAGACCCCGCAATTGAGGGATCTACAGGGTCTACAGCATATAGACACCCTGAAATGCAGCCCAAAGTCTCAACCATCGTTTTCTAAATACTATATAAACACTGTAGGCATTGGGTTAAGGTGGTCTACCTTGTCGCCATGATGCAGCAATAAGTGCGGGTTAGACCACCTTAACTCAGTGCATACAGTCAATAGACAAGGGAACGTTCAACAATTATGTCACTGGTATTTAGGCATTTTTCAGGACCCACCCACCCACTTGTCACTGTTTTTACCCACCCACTTGTCACTGTTTTTGTATAAAACATATATAGAGGAACCCAAAGACCCCCCCCCCCCACCCCACCCCCTAAGCAGTGAACTAATTGTTGAACGTTCCTCAGCAGTCGGTGTCTATTTCCCTGACACTGAGTAAAGGTGGTCTAACCCATACTTATTGCTGCATCATGGCGACAATAAAGACCCATCATCATTTTTAAGGAGTTTTTAGGGAGATAGATACCCGAGGAGGGAGAGGGTCAATGTATAGGATTGAAACTTGTATGAAGTTTCTATGGGATATAGACGAAGTAGTGACACCGTGAAAGTTTCTATCCAACTTAGAACACGACACCCTAATCATAATGCAGAAAAATTCTGAGTATAAACAGACCTCAGGCCAATGCCTAGCTAGCTAGGTGCGTAGGTTGAACACTGAGATCCCTTATTCACCTTAGAACAGAAAGGACTGAGATTCAGTGCAAGGAGGTCTATGAAGGTACAGAGAGGCAACTTGGGTACATTTGGGTTTACAAATGGGTTCGTGCATGTCAAGATAATGGTAGTAATAGTGCAGAAAGGTAACTGTGGGTGCCTTTGGGTTGACCAGTGCGTTCAGGTTTCAGGGTACAGGTTTGATCTATGGGTTCACAGAGGTCAAACAAAATGTTACAATTATAAACATACACAACTTGCACTCTCAGAGTGAATTCTAACATAAGTATTTTTATCACTGGTCCAGTAGAAAAACAAGTGGGGGGGGGGGGGGGGGTTGCAACCCAAAAAGTGGCACATTACTGGACAATTGATAAAAATACATTTAATAGATTTCACTCTGAGAGTGCAAGTTGTGTATGTATATAACTGTAACATTTTGTTTGACCTCTTTGTATAACATGCCCAATACAATAGTACACACTGGAACATTGGTCCAATGGCTAGGTGCATGCAGGTAGGCTGAGCACTGAGATCCCTTATGTAATATGTACTAATATATGTACAAAAAGGACAGAGGAGTTTTAAGCCCTCAATGCAAGAAGGTACAGAGAGGTAACTGTAGATACATTTGGGTTTATAAATGGATTCATGCATGTCACAATAGTGACAGTAATAGTGCAGAGAGGTAACTCTGGGTGACTTTAGGTTGAATAATGGGTTCATTGTTTGGAGTGAAGGTTTGATCTCCATGCACCTAGTAAAGGACTACTATGGTTTTGTACATATTTAAATAGCAAGTTGCAATCGCTTCTTCCATGGGCCCGGCCTGGATTTGCCTTTTACTTATGAACCCTTTTTTTCAAAGAAAAATGGATCAATGCCTTCATTGTACGCCTTTGTTTGTTGATTAACCATACTAATGTCAGTATACCATCAGCATTTTTGAATTCTTACGATGTGATAACATCAAACTATGTGGTAGCTACCTCCTGTGACATGGCAACATGCAGCCTTCTAACAACGGGTTATAAGGCCAAAAAGAATTTCTTGTGTTTCCAGTTACATTTTGTATAGAAATGGTTTGAAATGGTTTGAAATTCAGATTTATGACAAACGTGACATGTGAAAAGATTTGTGCTTTTTAAAGCTAATAACTGTAGACCCATAGATGATTTTCATGAAGAACAGAAGAAAAATTATGAAAAATACAAAAAATAGCTGTAAAAATCCCTAAAATTCTCAAAATTAAAAAAGAAATTAATGAAAAAAAAATTAGGGTCGGTCCTGTTGGCCTAGGGTCGGTCGGGTAACTGGAAACAAACCTTTTTTTTATTTGGCCTAACCTCACAGATGAAACCTGGATTTTGTATGAATATGGACCTTGGGACTTCAATATCCCTGAAATCAGGGAAATCCCTGAGTACTTTCCTCCCTGAACCTCCTTCTCCTGAGATGGCAACCCTATGGAAACCCTGGGCAACTTCTTTCCGAAAGACATGCCATCTGCTTCTAGAAGGCTCAAACCTTCCTTGAGATGGTAACCTCTTCCATGAGGTAGTCATGATCTGCTTCTAGAATGCTAGGTCCTTCCACATAGCATGAGCCTGCTTTACAAGGTGATAACCTTCGAGGCAAAATCTACTACTAGTTGACAACCTCCTGAGACAGAAACCAAATTGTAAAATAAAAGGCGTCAACATTCTTCTACAGGGTCACAAGATTCTTTTACATGGGTGTTTTTCTATTATAACTGGCAGCAGCCCCTTTATATGAAAATGGAAGCTGCTTCAATGTGGTAATGTACCAACTTCCTATTATATGTATTAAGCTAGAAGAACAAAAGAGAAACATGATGTATACATGTGAATGGTCCAACCTTCTACATGTATCTAATGTCAACCTCCTTTTTTTCAGAAGATGGTGTATAGACTTTAGGTGAGGAGTTTTAGTCCCACCCATTACTTCGGGGTCAGACAGGTCAGGGCACACAGAACATAAAAAGACCAGCGCATGAAAAATAACAACTTACAAAAAGCAGCTAAAATAACACTCTAACCTCATTCCCACATGGGTGCCTTCAGGTAGAGAGACAGGTAGATGATTTACCGCTGTCTGGCCTGCTGAACACTTAGAATGGCCACATTATACCATGGGGCGGGTCCTGCAGTATTCCTGGACTGTGGAATGGAGAAATATACCAAAAGTCAGAGTTTAGAGCTCTCTCCTGAATATAGGAACCTATTGCTCAATGTGTCTGGTAGCTGGATCCCAATGCAATACCGGCTACAACAATTCATGTGTTAAAAAATGAATCACATGATAGTTCACAGTATGTCTGAGTGTTAGTGGTTTCGACTGTAAAAGGTCGCATCCCACATGGTGATTTAGAGCTCTTACATCTCTGCGATTTACAAACTGTTGCGATATTGGGGACTACCTAAAATCACAATAACTAGTAGAAGTACAGGAGGGACAATAGAATTTACAAGGACACTTTTGCGTTTTCTGGTCGTCCAGTTGAGATGATCTATCCTAGCTTATAGTTATATGTATGCCATATTTTCTGTGCTACAGTCGTAACAGTGAACTGTTCTATACTCCTCCTGTAGGTACATCTGTTGCGATTTTGAGATATAGTCCCCAGAATCACAACAGCCTGAACAGGTTGCAAATCTGGGGCCACCCACAAATGATGTCACTAGAGGGGGAGGAGGGGGGTCAGGCCTGGCATGACGAAATTAATTGCATAAATTGGCAAAAAGAAATGACAAGGGGGAGGGGGGGGTCAAAAATGGTCAAATTTTGCATGATCTCATTTA
The DNA here is from genome assembly GCA_949317995.1 of Acholoe squamosa. NCBI lineage: Eukaryota > Metazoa > Annelida > Polychaeta > Phyllodocida > Polynoidae > Acholoe > Acholoe squamosa. The sequence continues at coordinate 57,849,401 of OX439038.1, forward strand.
TGGATGGCCCCAATTCTCAGAAATACTAGAGCCCTAAATTCGATCCTAACCAATAAACCAGGACGTTGCTGTTATAGGCTACCAGCTTGAATAACAGACATGGGCATAGATATTTGGTGATGGATATTGGTTTAGGGCTGGAATGGAGGAGGTGAGTTGGTCTTGAGTGGTGTTTGGTGTCTAAAACAGAGTGACAATTGAATATCCGCAACATCCCTCATATTGTCATGATTCTTGTGCATGCTGTGTGTAATAGTACAAAACAGGGCAATGTATGAGCTCACAGTGACTATACTCTCATACTGTATATCTGCTGATCATCTGTTTAAGATATGTTTTGTACCTACTGATCTGTCCATATATATCCTATTGGTATAGTGTAATACATGCTAGTATAAAACTTGTTGATAGTAACAAACTGGTGTACCATGCCTGCTGCCCTTCTTTTTGAAATTTTATTGTAAGATTATAGAGGTTGCTATTTGTGTACATAGTATATACTGTTTGTTATATAGATTTTATTTTTTCTGTTTATATTATTGTTCTCATCCTTCATTGTATAAATTCCCATCTTTACTCATTGAACTATGTGCAAACAACCACTTAATGTAATAACTGAACGAGGATTCACATTATTGTCTAATTTTACCACTTCTGTATGAATAGTGACTTGACAATAAAACATTTTCAAACCTAAAAAAAAAAAATAAATAAAGCTAAACCTAAACTAAACTGACATATTGTGTCATCAGTATATATACAGAGGCGAGACAGTATCCTGCTGAAATACCTAATTTTTTTTTTTTTAAAGAATGTGGACGATACCTCTATATTTTTTATACAAATGCTCTCACGGGGCGGATGAGAACCCGTCCACATAGTACTTCTAGTTGATATATATGTGCATATCTATCTCCACGTGTATTTACAGTAGTGTTTGTGCTGGAGTCTACTGTGGAATAGTGCGCAGAACGCGAACACCCCCCCCCCCCCTCATACACACACCACTGCAGCCCCCTCCCCCTCCCCTACTTGCCAACTTACAGTGTGTTCGGCGTTCAGCAGAAGTAGGTGACCTCTCACAGCCTGGCGATGAGTCATACTACTCACTAGACGACCCCCCCCCCCGACATCCAGCTCCATTCCAGACCCCCCCCCCCCACACACACACAGACTGCCAGCTGGGCGTCATTATCAGCCAACACTTCAGTCATGGGATTCCCGCCAAAACGAGTACAATAATAACTGCAACCTCCCCCCTCTCTACCTGTCTATACATAACCCAGACCCAAAACTCTCAGGTGCGAATCTCTCAGCAAATATCGCTCGGCTGGATGTCAAAAATGCAGTAGATCTTACAAATATCAATCAGTTTTCTGTAGGAAAATGAAAATGGGCCCCGGTGAACCACAGAATTTGGCGAGGAACATCTGATAGAGAGTGAGTGAGTAATAGATGTTTAACGCCATTTTGACAGCTAAGGTCATATTCATGACGAGAACTACATTACACAAATTCACAGAGGAATGTGTTGGTGCCTGCGCATATATGCACCACACACATCCTGAGGGGATAGGAAAGAAGAGAAATAGACCCTTTTAAGTGGGCTAGGGAAGCCCGACATCTGATAGAAGAGCATATATGTGCACATATGCAGGATGATTCTATGATTATGTAGTCATATTATGGGTGGATAGAAGAAAATTATAAGGACATTGAACCTTCTCCTGGGTCATAAATAATCAGTGTTGCGTGTACTGGTACGACTTCTCATGAACCATAGCTTTAGATCCAGGACTTTGTGGCTGTAAATATCAGAAACTTGGTGACCGACCCCCCACTTGGCAGAAAAACGTGTTTTTTTTTTAAGTAAAAAAAAACACGTTTTATTTTGGTTCCTAAGTTTTTAACTTAAAAGAAACATAAATAAAAAACGTTTTTATTTGGTTGAAAATTGGTTGAAAAAGCAAACGTTTTTATTTGGCTAAAAATTGGTTGAAAAACGTTTTTCAACGTCAAAATAACATTTTTAAAAACGTTATTTAGACAAACCAAGTAAAAACGTTTGCAAACGTTGAAAAAAATGCTTTTTGCAAAGTGACTGAAATGGTTAGGCCACTCAACAAAAAAAAAATCTTGTTTCTCATCACCGCCCTCGTAAGAAAAATCGCCATTTTATTTTTTTTTTTTAGAATTTTCTTAAATATGCTAAAAAAAAGAAGAAAAGTAGTCAAGCTTGGTACATGACTATCAATAGTAGATATCCTAACATGATTAAAATATCGATGATAACTTTAGGATTATGATGTAGTTTTTGATACACCCGGCAACTGTGATGAGCCCGCAATGAGTAGATTTCAGCAAAAAAATTAAAATAAAATCCTCCCTCTTCACTTTTTTTCATGGCTTGGTGATGAGAAACTAGTAGTTTTTTTTTTTTTTTTTTTTTTTTTGAGTGGCCTGCATGAAATGAGATAAATGTACACAGGTCATGCTCATAAGTCATAACAGACGAAAATTTCACGTGTTTGAAAAGAAACACCTTTGAGGCAAATCGTATATAACTTACTGGCACACCTGGCCTGATGAAAAATGACTTTGGTAAGGTGTCAGAGAAAATGAATGTATGTAAAGGGTACTTTTATTGAGTGTCAATCATTCATATTGGCCATAATGGTTGACTACACTGTAAAAAATAGTGTTTAGATTGTAAACACTTATTTGTCCCAGTTTTTTAAACACATTGCATAAGTGTTTACATTCTAAACACATTTCACCTAAACACATCCATATGTGTTTAGATTTTAAACACACATTAACAATGTGTTTAGATTGTAAACATTTATTTTGAAAAGTGTTTAGAATCAAAACACTTTTTGAAAAGTGTTTAGCAAAAAGTGTTTAGTCAAAAAGTGTTTACACACAAAACACTTTCCCAAAAGGTGTTTAGAAAAGTGTTTCCTTTCTAAACACATTTCAAAAAGTGTTTAGAACATTTAAATAAGTGTTTAGATTCTAAACACTTATTTAGATAAGTGTTTAGAAATTAAACACTTATCTAAACACTTTTTGGCTGTCTAAACACTTGTCTAAACACTTTTTGCCTAAACACTTCCCTATAAACTTATATAATAAGTGTTTAGAAAGGTGGGACAGGAAAGTGTTTAGATAAGTGTTTAATATCTAAACACCTTTTTTACAGTGTATTGAACCCCATCCACAGCAAATGTGGATGTCTCGGCCCATTTCCCAGATACATGGCTTCATGGGAAAAGGCAAAAGAAAGAAATATAAACGAAAGAAGACTGAATGAATATCAGTGTCTCTCTAGAGTGTTCTTTTTTCCCCCTTCATCATAAATGAAGGCACACTAACAGGCAGAGGGGGGGGGGAAGCTGTGGTCTGTTCTTTGTTTGTCCTGAGATCATCATCATGACGTCACATTTTGACATCATCGATGACTAAAATTCTACACAGAGTGTGAAAATATCATCCGCTCCCAACAACAACAACATAAAAGGAAAAGATATAGCAGATTTTTTCTTTTTAATGTCAATGTGGGATTATGTTAACAGTACTATTGTAGAGATTTCCTTTTTAGTGTATGTGTACTTGTACACATTCTTGTCTGAAGTTAGCTTTATTGTGTTCACTCTCAAGAGTCATGGGAGTTTATCATTTGAAGTACACCATAAGATTGTAGGGCTTGCCCTGGGAGAGCCCTGCATTTTCTGAATACTATTATAGCACTAAAAGAAGTAAATGAATTCATGTTAGAGAATCGTTTTACAAACAAAGTAATCCTCCATTAAATTAAAGCTACCACACTGGTACAAAATTGGATCCACTTGTCCGTTAATATTAAGCCATAGATATATAAATCTAACGTTAAATCTAAAACACAGATGCTTCAGTCAAGGCGACAGTAAATATCCAACAACCAGCTCTCTTATCATGTGTACAGAACTTTGCTTATGTAATATCAAATTTTGAATACTCAGTCATCGTGCCGTCATTGCTGTCTTGCTCTTGTATAACATGAATAACATCAAGCTGTCCAACTTTGTTTTAATGAAGGACAAGCATAGACTTGCTCAAGTCCTTAGATTTTGATATGAGAGAATTGAAATAAGGTGGGAAAATGAAAATGAAAAACATTTCTAGTGAATCTCCTCCCACCCTCCCCCACCAGTGTCACAAAGGTTTGCCACCCTGTTACAGATTTTACCAGTCCCTGAGCACAGCAGCCAGAGGAAGAGAGGCATGGGATGTATTGTGGCGTTGAGAGGAGAGCTCAGGGACTACCGCGAGTCTAGGACAAGCACAGTATGAACGGTATGGGGTGCCAATTGTCACATCAAGTGTGTTTAGTTCTGACATCACTCCTACCTGCTGTGTATTGTTGGAGATCAACATCAGCTACGATAAATTGTAATGTATCAACATCAGATGCTACATTGCGCTTAAGTCAGGTATAATGAACATTATGGCACACTTAATGTCACACCATGGATCGACATTAGGCATCAATATTGACATAATACTTGAGTGTCAAATAGATAAATATCCACAGTCCTCATGCTAACAATCAGTATTGGGTGTAGATATGGCGATGTTACCTTCGTCTATCTGTTTGATTTTACTTGGGGTCATATCTGTAAAAGTGTTAAATTGTGGAGTCATTGTATCAATAAGGAACTTGATGCAGAGAGATCATCCTTTGTGTCACAAAAAGTGATGTGGCTGTGGAGATACCATGTTCACCCTAGAGTAATATGACATACGCCAAATGGTGTCATTAGGATCACAATATATCCCCATCAAAATAATATGCTCATGCATGTTAAATGTTACATGGTGCATCCTAATGCATGACCCACCTTCTTATCTAGGGTGGATTTCAGTAGTCATAATATAGTAAGAGAGTAATGAATGGGCTAACGGACACCTAATTCAGTGTATCGTAGGATATCGTAACGAGTGGCTGTAGGCCACGAGCAGAGATGCCACTCACTGGCCGACAAAAACCAGGAAAATTAGACTTTGGACATTATTTTCCCAGGAATTTAACATTATTTGATACAGAACTCTTGGAATCAAAACCAGGAAATCCTGGTTAACCAGGAAAAGTGGCATCTCTGCATGAGTTACGATATCCTATGTTACAATGAATTCGGTGCCCGTTAGCCCATTCCTTACTGTCTTTATTACACTATTAATCAATGAAAAATCAATAAATAATCAATTGAATATTGATAAATTCAAGTTGAAAAATCATTCCCCTCAACCGCAACTCGAAGCCTGCCATAGTGTTTGTACACGATCGGTACACACACCTCATCGGCCGGCAGCAGACAGCTACAGTGAAAAAAAAAGATGCGCCCGGACCAGGACTCGTCCCACCTACCTCTAGCAGCTGAGCGCAATGTGCTACCCACTAGACCACCGGGCTGCACGCCTCAGCGCCTGGCTTGGCTTGCTTTGGTTTGAACGCGCCCCGCGGTTATGGCAGCGGACAGCCCGCAGTCTTTGCCTCGCCATTATGCGAGCAGTAGCGTCAAAGCTGGGGAGGGCACAACCCAGACTGCCGGGGATTTTCACACTTTGAATGTATAGAAGTTATATGTGAGTACCCTCCCCGGGTTTTGTATCATATCAAGACCTGGTTCTAGCCAAGCACTTCTCGTCAGTCCCTGTGGCGCAATGCATAGGGAGTTGGACTTGGGATCTGAGACTGAAGGTTCGAGCCCTACCCTGGCACTGAAAATTTCGTCGACTTTTACATATGACATGTGACATGGACAAGGAGTGCCGATATACATGGATATCAGAACGCTTAAGAGTGCCGATATCCATGGATATCAGCACTCCTAGGACGTGCAATATCGACAGGTATCAGAATAGGAATATCCTGAAAAAGCACCCAAAATCACAGAGGTCGTGTAATAATATCTGATTACTATTAATGTTTCCCTCTCGTGTACACGCAGCACCCCATGTGTGTGTGTGTGTGTGGGGGGGGTTACTGAGCAGCACTGTCTGCTGACTTGTGAAACCACATTCCCAAGTGCCTGTTTCAGGGGGAAGGGTGGGGGTGGGGTGGGGCTGATAGTTAGGATATGTAGGAGTGACAAAGACCACTTAGAAAAGACTGAGGGATCACGCCACCCTTTTATAGTACCAGTAATGTCAAAACGCCACAGCAGTCACCCACCCAACTCCACGTCTACAAACACAGAGGGTCCATTAGAGCTGGTCCACATTCCCCTATGTAAATATGAAAGGAATGAAAAGGAAGAAAAGCAAAATGAGTGAGTGAGTAATAGATGTTTAACGGCATTTCGACAGCTAAGGTCATATTCATGGTGAGAACTACATTACATAATTTAACAGAGGAATGTGTCAGTGCCCGCGCATATGTGCACCACACACATCCTGAGGGGATAGGAAAGAGGAGATATAGACCCTTTTAAGTGGGCTAGGGAAGCCCTAAAAGCAAAATGAGGGAAGGCAAATGAAGATGAGAGGGGGAATTAAGGGAAGAATGAGACATAGATGAAAAGAAACGTGACTCACTTGATTTAAGGTACATGTATCACAAATGTGGTGATGATTCAGATTGAGTATGATGTTAAGTTGTGGGTAATAATAACTAGCCTGGACATGGCTATTAAGTTGGGCGGATGACATTCTCATCTGATTTATTTTTCCTGCCCCCCCCCCCCCCATTGCAGGAACGTAAGTCATGGTAAGTAAACCTGGATCAAAGAAAGGAAATTTGATGTCGAAGTATGACAATTCTGAAATCAGCAAGAATTCTGAAAACTTACATCCCTGAACAAACCTAGCACGATCTTATTGATCTTATTTATCTGCCATGATTATTCCTTCTTTTCATAGGATCTCAAAATATAAGTCAGAGTCCATTTTTTTACGTTTAATACGTTTGGATACAACTACCTGGTATATCCCTTTTCACATGTCCAGTGTTGGAATTCCCATGACTTGTGTTTGACCCGTACTACGATACCCTGGAGCTGGGGAGGGGTCGAGGGTGCAGACCCCACCACCCTGCCTGTCCCCCAACACGTCCTGACCCCCCCCCCCCCCTCCATACACAAATCCAGCCTGGATGGGAGAGGCATTAATATTCCACTAAAATTATTATATATTTTTACATCTGATATCACTTTTAAGTAATTAACAAAATTATATATACATCTGATACCACGACCCCACATTACTGACATTTTCCATCTAATGGGGGCGATGACCCACATTGTATGGGTATACAATACATTGATACTGATCACGTCGCCATTTAATAGGGATTGGTCATTATTTATCAACTGGGGTTGGGGGTTAGCGTTCTCTGGTAGATCCCAAACTATGTCTTACCACTAACAGAGTTCCAAGATTTTCCAGAGGCAAATGTATAGCCGCAGTAACGGCCCACAGCTGTGTCGGCCACTCTCCTCCTGAGCCCATTGGTGGTGACAGTTTCTCAGACCTATTTTTCCACATCCTGAAAGACTAAACTGTTTTATCTCCTGTTACTTGTATAGAAAAAGAAATAGAGGAAGGATGTGCGGCATATGACATTGACACATAAGAACGGGATGGAAGGGCATTATCTTAAAACATGTGTGTCACTACCGGTTTGCCTGTTTGTGGAGGGTTTAAGGGTAGGGGGGGGGTGCTGAATAGAAGATCAGACCAACAAGAGTACATAAGAGGGAGTATCTAGCAAGAAATACCGGTATGTGAAAAAGAAGCAGTATGACAGTACGGAGAACGGTCACAAAATGAAGTAATCAGCTATCCTAGGACTGGAGACTGTCTAATGGAAAGGGAGGGCTTCTTTGGGCATTAACAGCGATAAACCAGGTCACGAAACTCCAGAGGAAAATATGGCTTGCAGAGAAAATTAAAAAAGTAAATATTTGACGTCATTTGTGAACGTTCCATTGAGAATAGTTTGGGAGTGTCCTGAAGGTCGGTCACTCCTGAGTTGGCAACTGGCCAAACCGATGTGTATTTTTTGGGTACATTATGTAACACCTGGTACCCATCATGCTGGTTCTTATCAGTGCTTATCTCTCCAGGTGACAGATCCAGCAATGGCGGACTCACTAGGCCTCCATACTAAGCCCTATACCACAAGGTCTCCCTACTTGTATATTGTATATCATGTGGCGGGATCAATCTACTGAGAAGATACGCTATATGTACACTGACTAAATGTAACTATATAATCTACTTCCTTTTGGATGTTCAGATAAAATAAAAACTAGCATCCATGTGATATTTAAGTTTGTAGTACATGCGTCATTGGGCACCGTATACTTTGTTCGTGGATGGGCAAGTGGGTAGAATATAAATGAATAGCCCATGTAGACATTTCTTTCAATATGAATTTATGTCATATCTATCGCTGTACCTAAACCTGATGTTAACTTCTACCAGCTGTTGCCCTGTGCAAGTCATACCATAATTCCATGTGATTGGAAATGGTATGGAGGTAAGATTCATATAATATATAAGAGTGACTGTTTAGTAATGGATCAAGTGAAAATGCATCACGTCCACTGGTAATCATGTCCACTGGTAATCATGCCCACTGGTAATCATGTCCACTGGTAATCATGCCCACTGGTAATCATGTCCACTGGTAATCATGCCCACTGGTAATCATGTCCACTGGTAATCATGTCCACTGGTAATCATGTCCAATGGTTATCATGTCCACTGGTAATCATGCCCACTGGTAATCTTGTCCACTGGTAACAATGTCCACTGGTAATCATGTCCACTGGTAATCATACCCACTTGTAACCATGTCCACTGGTAATCATGTCCACTGGTAATCATGTCCACTGGTAATCATGTCCACTGGTAATCATGCCCACTGGTAATCATGGCCTCTGGTAATCATACCCACTGGTAACCATGTCCATTGGTAATCATGCCCACTGGTCACCATGACTGATGACATGATGATGCATGGTTGCAGCCCTGACGAGTAATTCCCAAGGGTTGCATGCCAACAATATAATGTTGATACATGTACACAAAGCAAACCATAAAAACCATGCATTTGAATGACTGATTTTACTTCTAGAATACCGTAGTTTGGTATCAATCTTCCCCACTAGCCCCAGCATCTATCAAATGTGGGCGTTTATTCAAAGACCCGGTGATTTCTATGGTAAATGGAGTTTTAATGGACTTCTCTGTATCGGTTTCTGAAGTTGCTATCATTGTCACATCTATCACTGTCATTGGGGACTAGAATATACTCCACCCCCTCCCACCCAACCCCGTCCATCACCTGTCACCCCCTCCACCACACACACAGTCTGCACCCGTCCTACAATGACCTAGAACCTCTAACCTCAGGTGTTACAAGCATTTCATTGTCAGATTTTTTCGGTATAATTTACATGTATAGTTGTTTGTGTTTACCAATATTATAACCAATCAATATGTGGAATTTGAACGTGAGGAAATATTAAGAGCAACTTAAATCACCAGAAACTGGCACCCACATGCCCTGCTGTTCCGTGGGGGTGTACTTGAAGAATTTCTTTTTGCCAGGAGGTTGTGGGTGGAATATACAGGCCCATCAGTACACATGTTCGCCACAACCTCACTAGGGGCGCTGGGGGCATGGGAAGGGGGCAGACTACTTCCGGGTGTGGCATCCTTCATGTCAAGGTTACAACATGTTCACTTCTCCAGCCTACAGTTCCTCCAGTCCCTACGACCAGGGTCCATGTGTAGAATGTAGCTACCTTTGTCTGTGCACAATATTACCTATTCAAAGTATAGTATACAGTTTATGCTTACCGAGCAGTAAGGGAGTGATCATTTTTTAACAACAGGGGGGGGGGCTGGTGGGTTTGCGCGCGGACGCGCGAAAAAAATTTCGACCCCCCCTCTCAAGGGGGTAACATTTTTTCGACCCCCCCCATAAGGGACAAAAATCACGCGCGAACGTCCCCTTTTAGCCTATAGTAACGCGCGGGGTTTTCCACTGAAAACAGGTGAAATTATTTTGACCCCCCCCCATCAGAGGTATTGAAAAAATTCTGACCCCCCGGTCAAGGTGTTGAAAAAATTCTGACCCCCCCCTCAAACCCACCAGCCCCCCCTGTTGTTAAAAAATGATCACTCCCTAACCCCCATAGATGTCATATTCAATACATCACTGCTTGCATATAAAGTATAATTGTTCTTGTAATAACCAATACAAACTGCTGGAGAGATGCTCAGTACTGCGTCATCAGTCCTGAATTCATAACCCATTTCCCATGCGTAACCAATGTAATGCTGACACGGTTCTGGTGTTTCACAATACCCGGATGGCAGGTTTATTCCACTGCTCTGGTATCTAGGTGACCTTCCCTTGTTGATTTTTTTTTCAACTTGAATTTCTTTCATCCAATCTGAATTTAGTTCCGCCCACCGACAAATACCTAGCTACCGTCCACCGGTGCCATCCAACAAATTATAAAAGACAGATGCGACGTGACTGATATAAAATAAGTTTGGTGTTCCCATATCCAATACTGTTTTCACTTTGTTTTGCTGTGACTTAATATAACCGTCCACCCACATAATGACATAAATACGGTTGGATGTCATCCATATGGAATCATATTTAAGAACGTCGTATCATATATAATTTCACTGAGGGGTAGGTAGAGACTGAGATCGGCAATGGTGACTTATCATCATGTATTTGACAACAGCAACTGACATCAAAATCTGACTCAAACTGAATTTTCAAGTCCTTTATCTTTATGTATGATTTATATGAGAACTGATTTAGACTACTTCCTTATCCTACTTGTGTGCGACAAGAAAATGGTGTTTCACTGCTCCACAACAGAAAAGGAAATAAGAAGAAAATACCCCTCCTACAAAGCATAGAAACTACTCTGAGGAAAAGGGCCTTGAAATATCTTTTCATCGATAAGATAAAATCCTTATGTAAAAACCAGGTACACACTGGAGACTGACAGCCCAACAAAGACTAAACTAGCCCAGCCCTATGTCTATCTGTAAAGGGATTCTGAAAAACAAAGGCAGGGGACAAAACCAGTCAATAGATAAAAGGGACACCAGTGAAGAAATTAGACAAGGCCATACTTTCTCTGTAAACTGATTGTCAACGTGGCAGACTAACCTAAGTGGATTTCGTACCCTGAATCTGGCCTCTCAATTCTTTCTGCCTTCAAAATGAAACTTGTATTGTGCTGTTTTTCCTCGTTTCATCTTTCACCAGAGTCAGTTGTTTTGAAATACGGCAGTATCAATGCCCTTTCTACCACAGTCCCACTTTAAAATCAGCTGGTTTGGCTAGAGACTAATTGTTTAAAAACCCTATCAATCAAGATGATACTATCATCAAAATTAGTGTACCCTGTAATTTTCTTATAAAATTCTATTCTCATTGCTGCGCACAAGATATTCCACAATAAAAAAAAATGTCAATACATCCTGTCATAGCCGATGTGTGCGCTTAATGACTGTCCTGGTATTGACCCTAACATTCCTGAAGCAAAACACGAGACGACGCCACCACCAAAATAGGTTTATGGCCTACAGTATCTTAGTACAGTCTATTTATGACCCCTTGACCCCCACAATGACACAATGACCTCTACATGACCTCTAACCCAACAATGACCCTCAACACGGAGGTAGGGGCCTCAGTGACCTTGTGTCTGGGAGGTACGTACCCATAGTAAACACGGCCCACGTTGGGTATATAGCTTCCAACAAAACATCCCAACATACACTCCCCCCCCCCAACAGCCCTGGACCACCACCATAGCCACAGAGATTCAGGAGAAAATTTACAAATACATCCAGTCTATGCAAACATTTCATTGAGCTTCTCGTGTGTCCCTGGGGTACTGTGTGAATTTTGGTGGAAGTGTCCGGACTGAGAAAGAGCCATACTGCCAAGGGACATGTCGTCCATATATATATATATATATATATATATATATATATATATATATATATATATATATATATATATATATATATATATATATATATATATATATATGTCATGGCTGATACGATCGTAACTGTAGAACAGTACTGGACACGTCATATTCAATGGGGGATGGAACACAATGTGCCCGTATTCAATGGCTGACGATCATGTGACTTATGCTCAATAACAATTGTTACTAAACCATATTTTGTCTAATTTAAAAGCAATGCTCGTTGACTTTTGCTTATATATATGTAAATTCCTTCCCACTTAATCGTGTTTCTCACCACAAGTGCCGGTGATGCCCCGTTCGGCCAAATGTATATAAAGTCAACCAAATTTAGACAATAAACAGAGTGGACCAAATCTAATCTCATTTCATTCTGTAGACTCATTGAAGTGATGGATATGAAAACAGCAACTGACATCAAAATCTGACTCAAACTGAATTTCCAAGTCCTTTATCTTTATGTATGATTTGTAATTATGAAAACTGATTTAGACTACCTCCTTATCCTACTTGTGTGCGACAAGAAAATGGTGTTTCACTGCTCCACAACACAAAAGGAAATAAGAAGAACCTACCCCTCCTATAAAGCAAAGAAAATACTATGAGGAAAAAGGCCTTGTAATATCTTTTCATCGATAAGACAAAATCCTTATGTAAAAACCAGGTACACACTGGAGACTGACAGGCCAACAAAGACTAAACTAGCCCAGCCCTATGTCTATCTGTAAAGGGATTCTGAAAAAAAAAAACAAAGGCAGGGGACAAAACCAGTCAATAGATAAAAGGGACACCAGTGAAGAAATCAGACAAGGCCATCCTTTCTCTGTAAACTGATTGTCAACGTGGCAGACTAACCTAAGTGGATTTTGTACCCTGAATCTGGCCTATAAGGCCTCGTTGAATACAGGCAGAATCACCTCTGGGAATATGATCTAGAAATATCACATGCTCGTTGAAATTTGCTTATATATATATATATATATATATATATATATATATATATATATATATATATATATATATATATATATATAAATTTCTTCCCACTCAATCTTATTTCTCGCCACAAGTGCCAGTGATGCCCCGTTCGGCCAAATGTATATATAAAGTCAACCAAATTGAGACAATAAACAGAGATACACTGAAGTGATGGATATCCTTGTATACTCTATGAAAAGATACATACATGTATAAACATGTGGGATGAATAATGGCAACACGTCAGTCATAAACTAGAGGGAAAGGGCAGTGCTCCTAAAATACGTACATGCAGGCTTCATATATACATATGATGCATTCAATTACATCCATGCACCACACCAAATGAATTATTCTCATAGACAGAGATGCACATTTTCAACTGAAATGATTGGCAACCCTGAGTCTAAGGGTTTATGGACGCCATGCTACCATATCCTAGGTCATCCCAAACACCAAGGTTGGTGGTATAGGTTGGTGAACATACTGTGTGGGTGTACCCTGGGTGTATTCTGGGCATGGGTTCACTCACTTAGTGAGGCAATGTATCCTCTTACCCCAAAACAAACCCTAATCTGGAACCAGGCCATTTGCCATGATTAGTCCCTACTGCAGCCCATAACGACAACATGTATGTGATTTACTGTCTGTACAGGATGTATCCTTCAACTTGGTAGCACCAGCTAGTTTCCTGCTGTGTAGGAGATGTGCTGTTTATTTATGGAAAATACTTTGAAAAGCTGACATTTAGAAATAGCTGAAAAGATCTTGTGAAGCTCCTCAGGCCTCGTGGGATAAAATCCAGATCAAATTGAAAAAAGGTTGTTGGAGAACAAGCAGATCAAATGCTTGGGGTGCTGACATAGACGCCTTTGTTGCCATAGAAATATCAGCACCTCGCTATTGATAAGGGAAAGGTGATAAGCAGTCGATTAACACGGCCATAGGTAAATGTCAGGATCAATGAACTTGACGTCAGCCTTTCATTAACACTGATAATCATTATCGCCATATGCATATCGTGATGTAGGGTGTACATATGTACAACGTAAATACAATACACATAATTATACAACAATATCTGAAAAAGACAGGCATTGTCTAAAATGATCCATAGGGGCCTGCCGAAGCGCCAAATGGAGGGACTGTAGTTGTGCAGTTGGTATCTATCATTAAGGAATCACTGCCGATGTCCCCCTGCATGTGATCATAATCAAAATTGTGCCCCTTCCCTGTCTTTTTTTTTATTATAAGATGTGCTTAAAATAAACATCGAAAACGCCAAGCCTATAAAAATAGACTTAAGTCTTTATGTGCATCAGCCCGCCTGCTGTGGCTGTTATTCATGTGTATACACTCCTAAAAGACCGCCATGTTCCAAATGGCTCTTTATATGAACGAATCAATACAACTCATATTCACAGTATACAGTCATTGTTACATATAAACTGAAATAACATTCTATATATTCAATTTAATAAACTGAACAAAATAACGGTGGAATTTGAGCCTGGTATAATACTTCCTAAACTGATTTTCTCTGCCATCTGATAACAGACATATAAGGCTCCCAGACATACTTATAATCGTTGAACAGAGGCAGTGCAATTAGCAGTTTCCAGAAGTAAAAGAACTTATGTCAAAGTATTTATGAAATGGGCTAATGGGCCTCCAGGGTGCACTGGAGATGGATGGTAATTCTACAATTATCTAATTAGTCTTAGTTAAAAATACATAAAAAATCTTTTACTGTTTTCCCATGCAATTAAGCTTGCCAGCATAAGTCTTAAAGTATTTAGTATGCAATCCAACAGACTGTTCTGTGAAATGTTCCCATTAGTTGTCTCTTACACTGCCAGTAACCACGCAATAATTGCCCAACGATAGTAACTGAAGATAAACCACAAAGATTAGATGCTAGATACTATCTCTAACAAATTACAGGCCTATATATATATATAGGTGCCAAGACAAAATAGCATGCGTTTCATGCAAGCCGGCCAGAGATTGAGGTAAAAGGGCTTTGTTAGATGGAAACCTCCTTTTCTTCACCCTTTATTTCAATCCAATTGATTAATTTATTCATGAATGCGATACACCGTGATACTGGCTGATGTGGATTGGGCACGCCTATATATATATAGGTATAGAATGAGAAGAAGAGAAGTGGCATTGGATATAATTATTTTTAAAAGTTTTAAAAAGGGTAATGATATATTCATCCAGCTACAATCCCAAATTAATTTGGTAGCACTGAAAACCTACGAGATCCAGAACTCGTCAATGCTGACGACTTTAGGTCCTCAGGTTCACAATATTTAAATCTACAGCTTTAGGTCGTCATGGGCTCCTCATAGGTGACGACTTTAGGTCTTCCCTGACGACCTAAAGTCGTCACTTAGGCTGCCCTCTACATCCACAACGCCCTGCATAGAAATGACATATTTTGTACCCCCCCCCTTCCATCAGTCAGTGTTTATTAGGCGTATTCCCAACCCACTAACATGGGCTAAGTTGAATCCTACATAGTGCTGTGATAGCACTATAGTCTACATGTATACACTCAATGAATAAGAACTACTACTCTAGCAATATCCATAAGAGAGGTGTCATTACTAGAATGATCTAATTGCTTTGCTCTGTTTTTACTTAGATATACCCATCTTTTTACAGGTAATTCTGTATCAATTAATGCTTTTATTCCCCTTTTTATAGTATACTATACAATACGTAAATATAGATATCAACCTATTAACACTCCAGGGAATATCATATGTATGACAGAAATGCATAGTGGAGACATCTTCTGGCATACAAACAGACTAATGGTAACGCCAAAGTAGTCAGCATGACGACTTAGGGTCATAATGGCCTGACGACCCTCTGACGACCCTAAACTCGTCATATATGACGACCTTCCAATGGCGGCGTGTTTTCAGTGAGCCTGGAGACAATGAAAGATGACTATATCAGATTGATAGCCAGTGGGCACAGAACATTGAACCAACGTTGACAACTGGTTGATTTGTGTTGATCAAACTGTCAGCAACACTTTTTCGATGATTCCTTATCAATTTTGTCAACCATCACCATATCAATGTTGAAATGTGGTTCTCCATTCAACGCTGATTCAAAAGTGATTTGTCACTATTGACATGTCAATTTCAACGTGTTGATTCATCATTGAAATGCCAATCATAATCACCTCACACCTATCAACATTGAAACAATGTTGACACAAAATTATATCATCATTGAATCTTCATAGAAATACAAACATTGAATCAGCACTGATGGTTAGATGTTGAATCACAATTGGTTTGATTATGTCATGTCAACTTTCAAATTCAAACATATTTCAACCCTGAATCAACCATTGATAGACAAACAATGCAAACGTCGATCAACTTTGAATCAACATTAGTGTGCGCACTCGGATACAAGTCATTCAAGAAACTATTATTTAACTACACTATCGAATTGCCTGATGGTGACATTAGATGAGTCTATAGATTCTCTTTGAGCAGCAGACCAGTGCAGCCTACAGACAACCATAACTCACAGACATGGACATTAAGTGCTTTATTAATGGAACATACCGGGATACCTATGCCAAGTCTGATTGTATCTGGAGGTTATCTGCAGTCATTACGCTGGGCCAGGCTATAAAACTGTATTGTCAAGTTCCTACCTCTTACCCATTACCTATCTACATTATATGACTGGCCTTGAATGGAGATGTAGGTAGTTCACTGGATAGTAGTAAAAAAAAAGCAACACCATTATTGATCAAATATAAACTCTAAATGAGAGAACACATCCACCATTGCTAATACATGGCATATCCAGGGGTGTAGGAAAAGGGAGAGGCAGTGGTGCCTGGGCCTCCCAGATAAAGGGAAGGTCCCCTATAAAGACCTACATAAAAATATAGCGCCTCCCCCTGCAACCGAGGCCCATGTCCCGATATCATTTAGATTAAGTGTTGTGTGAATAATGATTCATTACACCTTCTTGTAGAACACTTTAGTGGTGCATAGCTCCAACCTATCATAGCCTATCTAGGGTAGTAATTATATACACGAACAACTGCAATCACGACCATCTGTTGAGGCTACAGTGCACGGGTATAGGAAGGTGGAGGGGAAGAGGGTAAGGTTACCTACCACCTGAGGTTTCCCTTTAATGATGAAGGTGGGAGAGAACTCAGGGATGCACCACCTGATACTCAAGGACACTAAACCATGTCTCTGCCATACTGACTCAGTCATGTAGTTCTCTGAGACAGCTATTCAGAGATCTATAAATTGGCCTTTTGTTTATTTAGCCATCCAGATTTGCTGCTGGTAGGTTAAGAGGTTGCAGGACACCAATTGACGAGAGGTGGCAGCAGCAGACACTTTGTAACTCTGCACTGAAGGGTGTTGTACAATGATTATTGGTCTGACAGTGGGTAGGCAGACCAGGCATAGAATTAATCCTTAGGGTGTAAATTAATCGATTTCAGTGTTATTTAGGTTGACATTTGATGTTAAGTTGAAGGGGGGGGGCTCTATTTATTTGCAGAATTTATTGAAATCATTCACTGCAAAACCCACAAATGTGGGTATGTCCACACTATAAGGCCTATAGCAAAAAAGTTAATCACATTGTACCACATGCCATGGCCCTACATTATTGGGAAAAATGTATATCTACAAGAAAATAATAGTGGCTAAGCCCAGATACTTGCACAAGTATTTTATTTTCGCCCAAAAGCTATATAGGCCAACAGTGGAAAAATAATTAGTGTTCTGCAGCCTAAGAGGGGCTGGGCAAAACATTGGGAAAACTACCACCCCGCCCCTCCCCTGACTAAACGGAACAAGTGCAGCATTCTTTCTCACTATAATAATGTACGGAATGCAAGGAACCGGACGAACTACAATGCTCTGCAACCACTTGTATTTCTACATTATCTAACTACTTAAGTGCTATTGATTTTCATAGCCCCAACTCATTCAACACGATATTGTAAAATCAAAATACAGAAATATTACCTCAGTTATCAATCAGATCAAAGAATGTCCATTCTCTGCTGAACTTCAAGGGGTAGGCTATTTTGAACTAGCTGGGCTAGAAATCAAAGAGGAAACTCGGTACCGACCCTTGATGAGAAACCTAAACATGGTAATGCTAATCAATAGTGTAAGAGATCTAAGAATGTACAAACACAGATGATCGATAAACGCAGATTACAAAAGGGTCATAGCAGAGCTATAGGAGTGCAATTCCAAGCTGCAATCTCATGTCACTGTTGATAAGGGTTCAAGAAATGTAAAACGAGAATGTGGTCTTTGCCAATTGGATCAATAAACTAATACCCAACCAGTTTAGCAGGTTCCATCAAGAGTGTTTTTTTTTGGCGAAGGTATTTAATGCTCAGCAAGACCATGATGCCTCACCACATATGTACGATTGGGTAAGAAGGAATCCAAAAGGAACCATGTATGCTGTATCACCTGTTATGATGCCTGGCATGCTTATTAATACCTACTTTTCCTCTGTTTATGCATCCTCCAGTAACCAATAGCAATCAAATTGACAAACTTTGTCCCTCTTCTACCCAATACCCAAATCGCAAAGCCTTTTCTTTTCTAAACAGGTGTTCTGTTATTGTAGAAGCAAGACTTTCTATTTAGATTAAGATGTGCAGTACCGATACTAACAATCTTACTATATGCTGGCATTATATGATTATAACTATTTTACTACATCAACTACAATGGTGTCTCCAAATTCAATTAGTTGTAAACCATGCCATCCTATCTATGATGTAATATCTGAAGGCCATCTGAAGCCAGTAGGATACAGGGCCACTTTTGGACCTAAGCTGCATACTCCAGAAAAAAAAAAAACAATATGTATAAAAAACAAATAAGAAACAGTCATGTACCTGTCATATCAAACCAAAAACAGACAAAGAATATCTGTGCTGCTGTCATAATGGAAATTTCTTGTTTATTTTCCAGGCCATAGGGTCGGCGAGGCCTGCAGAAATCACGCCCACGGATACCGTGGTCTGAGCTACTCCTGTTCTGAGCTGCTCCAACCTCAGCAAGGTGCTCAAAGCCCGGTCAGAGTATATACTGTATGTATGGGGCGCCAGGAGAAGAGGAACAGTTACTAATGTTGTATTCTGTAACACTTTAAGGACAGCAGAATGCATGAGTAAGAGATAGTGGTATACTTTTATAACAGGACTATAGTTTGAATCCCACTTCGCATTCTAGTGCTCCAAGATACATTTTGTACCCTAAGAGCCCGTTTAATCACCGTGGTCTCAAATATGTGCGGTCTCGAATAAGGGCCAGGGATAAAGTGGGATTCAATCAATGAGCGCTCGGGCACTTATACGGACCACTGTCCTTCTGAGGGCTCAGATGCAAGTATCACGCTATCAATTCATGACGTTTCAGAAAACTCGCTCTCCCAGACATTCCTTGATCTTTCGGTCAGCCCACAGCATAACTTTATCAGTATCACATGACGTATGCCACAGTAGCAATGGCGTGCATCACTGCGAAGCGATATCGGATAGAAAGATTTATTCCCATTTCTAAAAAAAAAGAGAAAAAACATTCTGCACTCAACGCACAGATCTGCCTGCCAATACAGAGAGGTGGATGTCCTCAATCTCCAGCACAGGTTTCAGCAGCTTCACAGCATTCTATCACTCAATCTAGAATCATGCTTGGAGAGTGAGCATGGGCTTGTGGAGCAGCTCCTAACACGAGTAGCTCACGACGCGAGTCACACGCGCCATCGCAATCACGTGACTGAATAGGGTAGGGTTGGGTGGGAGGGTGGGATGTAGGGAGGGCTGGGGTATAAGTTGAGGGGTAGGGGGAGTGGTGGTGGAAGCCAGAGCTGAAGCCATGGGAGGAAGCCACCTGGCTGGGGGTGGTGAGGAGACCAGTGACATGGCATCCATCATGGCCGGGGGCTAATAGAGTATTGATCGAGGCCTGGCGGGTAAACGTGCACTGCGGTCATCTCCTACCATGTCCCTTCTACCTAACCCCAAGTATACATATAGTAGGTCTGACACATGGGACTCCTCTACCATGCCCCTACCACCCACTCACTGTATAAATATAGTACATGTGGGGCACATCTACCATGCCTCTATCACCGACTTGCTGTGTCTAGTGCACATGGCACACCCCACCATTCCCTAATACAACCAACTCACTGTGTGTAGTGCACATGGGGAAACCTCAACAACTCCCCTATCACCCACTCACCATATTTAGTGCACCTGGGGAACCTCAACCATTCCCCTACCACCCACTCACCATATTTAGTGCACATAGGGAACCTCAACCATTCCCCTATCACCCACTCACCATATTTAGTGCACATGGGGAACCTCAACCATTCCCCTATCACCCACTCACCATATTTAGTGCACATGGGGACCCTGGAAACAAAATCTTGTGTTTAACACGTGTTCGGAACCTGTCATATTGGTGAATATATGGTGTCGTTCACGAGTATGAAACACAAGTATTCTTGTGATTCTGTGACCTGCCAGACTACTGAAATCACATGTTTTGAACACATGATTTATTCACATGAAATCACAAGATTTACACATGTTTTGGCATTGGTAATTAGCATAATTAATTAATACTATAGATTTATATATGAGTGATATGTAGAAAAAAAAACTTTCATTTGATGGAGGGTCTGTGGTGGTGATGTATAAAGTGATAGCCACCTGATATAGGCATTGGTTATATATTGAGATTACCATTCTCTTATCTCAGAGAAAGGTAACCTCACAAATATAGGTACTCCAATGCATTGGTCATCAGCTTCTATTCATCACTTTTTTTTAACAGTTCACTGAAAGTGCACCTGAGATGCACAAGCAATGGAGCCATGTGATTTACAGATGGTGTTGGTGCCCAGGCATATATGAGCAGATTTTACACCCGCAGAAATGGTGTCTGTGTCACCTTATTCATTGTTACTCTTTGTTTTAGCTGCTTTTATGGTCAATAATCAATGCATGAAGATAATATCAAAAAGGTTATATACATATACAGAAGTAACTACAGGTTAGAGTATCAGTGAAGTATTAGACTTAATAGATTAAGTTCTCAATGGTTTGAGGAAGATAAAACTGTCAAAACAGAATAGTGCTGCCACCTAGTGCAGAATGAATTTGACACAAGTATTTCTTGTGTTGATATCTTAAGACAAATTCACATGAAATTCTTGTGTTCTACACATGAATTGTCATGACACCAGATTTTCACCAAACTGACACGTGTTAATGTGGTGGCAATCACGTGCCTTGTTTCCTGGGGAACCTCAACCATTCCCCTATCACCCACTCACCATATTTAGTGCACATGGGGAAACCTCAACCATTCCCCTATCACCCACTCACCATATTTAGTGCACATGGGGAACCTCAACCATTCCCCTATCACCCACTCACCATATTTAGTGCACATGGGGAACCTCAACCATTCCCCTACCACCCACTCACCATATTTAGTGCACATGGGGAAACCTCAACCATTCCCCTATCACCCACTCACCATATTTAGTGCACACGGGGAACCTCTACCATGCCCTTATCACCCATTCACTGTGTGTAGTGCACATGGGGCACCGCTACCATGCCCCTATCACCCACTCACTGTGTGTAGTGCATATGGGGCACCTCTACCATGCCCCTATCACCCACTCCACTGTGTGTAGTGCATATGTGACACCTCCACCATGCTCCTATCAACCACTATTTGTATACATGTAGAACATATGTCCCTACCACTCATCTCTATCTATACATGGGACATCTGTACCATGTCACTAGCAACCGACTACTGCAAATCACACACAGAACCTCTCTAATCTGACTTCCTCTATAAGATATAGCACAATAGTATATACGTATATTATGTGTTTTTTGTTCGGTTGATTTTACCTCTACTAATTGTATTTAGAATTTAGCAGAGTGGTTCATGGACATCAGTCCTTTCTTTTCTCATTATTGACGGATATTCATGTATTCATATGCTGCTTGCCCAACACATGGGCTCCCAATGAAGTTATTCTGCTCCTTCATGCCCTCATTTAATATGAAGGTCCAAACTCCAAAGGGGGGATATATCGTATCGTATATATGTATCCACGTTAGGAAATTTGAATCGTACGCCACACCCTGCCCATTCAATTTCATCGTCACTGGTGATAAGCCAGTATGGCTTGTGTGCCATATCCAATGTCCTCTGCATACAGTATTCATTTTCCATAAAAAGAAATAAGTGGGATAAAACATCTCACGGTTCTTATAATTTCCCTTACATGGTAAAGCACCATCAGTGGCAACTATATAACACCGTGGAGATGAGGCTGTGCATTAAGCAACACTTTTACACCGGCCCCTTCTTTCTGCCAATGTCTGGGTGGATGGTGGTAAATGAGCAGCTCTATATGGAAGCTGGTGGAGCCGGCCGGTTAGCATGACTACAACTATCTAATATGGGGAGTTTACACAAGTATTAGGGCTCCCGACCAGGCATTCATCCTGACACCGTCAAGTAGTGTGTTCCATGGCCCATCTTCCTCATAATGCCTGAATACAGCTCTGGGGCAATCATGCATGATGCTGATCTTCTTCATCAGCTTCTGAGGGGTCAGCATCATGCACCTCAGCTCATGCGAATGAAAATAGCCATATCACATGCACTGACAATATAGGCCTCTATGATGGTGAATCTGTATTGATGTCCTCTTTCCATGTCGAAGACACAAGGTCTCATAATGAACTTGTGTGGGGGGAGGGGGTAATTATGCAAGTGTTTGGAATGATAATTAAAGTATTTTAATAAATGACAAAATAATCATTTACAGCTCCTCTGTGATCTGGTCAGACAGGTACTCTGGGTGATCACATATATGATTACCTCAAAGGTCACTGGGTACTCTCCCAAGGCATCATCTTTAAGATGACTAAAAGTCATCACTACAGAGTACCTTTTTAAACTGTATGTTTTCTCTGTGGAGCACTATGCGATTCCTTATGAATATGTATACTAAAAGTCCTGGCCCAGAAGCACCTAGAAATTTTCAACTTATACTGCATCCCACCGTGACCTTAGTTCAAATTCACTGGTACACTGTACAGTTCTAAGTGTGTGTGGAAATAGTGTGTGTGTGTGGGGAGGGGGAAGAGACCGGGAGGAAAGCACCCCTTATGAGTGCCCGATATGCATCATCACTGCTGCCGAGGTGTGATGAAAAATCACCAGTGCTATTGGTCATGTCTACAGGCTTACGTTAATTACGTGGAGTTTGATGAATATAGCTTGAGAATATTACCCTAGGGTGCTGAGGCAGGCAGCTCATTATGGTAAGCAGTGGACTAGCTATTATATGGTTGCATACAACAACAAACACAAAGGCAGTCAGCAACCTCAGCCCTTGTCTGGAAGAAAAGGCCAATACAGCAGGCTTTATGCAAGAATCACAGTATAATACAATATGATTTATTTCTATGAGTATGACATCCACAAATTCACAACAATCGATGATTAATTCAAACATATTTACAATAGTTCCTGCAAGGCCTTGAGCTGAACATTACAGACAGAAAATGGAGAGAAACACTGTAAGAATACTAAAGGTTATGCGGCAGGCTCAAAGGAGAGAATTGCTGTTGAAGTTTATGGCGAAGCTGTCTCCTGTTCCAATTGTTTGATAGCTTGGCTTGCATATTAATAGAACCAGAGACATAGCGATTTGCAGGAGACATAAAGTCTCTGATGGAACACACCTATTTTCGTTATTATGGAGAATGATGTTGACCTGGATTTTCCACTGCAGCCTATTCTCCTCCTATATTAGGATGAGACAAATCAGTGAATACTTGCACCGACTTCTGGAAATAGGATTAGGAAATCACCTGCTTTGTTCAGTAATTGGATGTATGGTCTACTTGGACAAAAAATTCCACCGTGGGACCCTAACAATTTCATACATAAGAATTGTGCTTCATAAATCTACAATTCTCTCTCGACATCATATCAGATGAAACAACTGTTTGTGTTGGGGCGGCTTTTAGGTTGCCTTGCTTTCTTGCTTTACACAATAAGAGCCAAATGTCGTCTCCACCAATAGATTGTATGGTAAAATGGATTGATGACCTTTCACCAAGTTGAATTAAATTTCAAATCCAATTTACCAGTCGATTTATCGTTGTTGTTTTTTTCCCCTCACTTAGTCAGCAGTGCCACACCCTTTGAATCAGAGCGTTCATTGTCGACTTCTTTACTCTTTAAAACTTGATAAAGGCTGACGAGCACTTAAGAAAGGTGCATGTCGTGGGTCTCCTGTATACCAAATCCGATGATAGAGGCACACAACTAGAAAAGAAGGACACATCAAATGTTTCTCCATACATTCACCTTAAACAGAAATAGACAGTCGACTCATGTTTCTAATACCACCCCACTACCCAAGAAGTACAGCTTTTAGACAGCCATCTGTCCAACCAAAAACATTTCCACCTATCTAACCATCCCCTCTTAGAATTAGATCCCCTTAGGCGAGAAGAGACAGGGATGTATTTGATGCTGACTTCGAAAACTACCTGCCTGAGTTGAAAACTGCCAGTAAACTTTGCTGTAGGGGGACTTTTACCTGTGTATGGGGTAGGGGTACTTTGCTGACTCTGCATTTAATTATTCATTAATTTCAGCCTATAGGGAAAACCTTGCTCCTAATGCCGGAGCCACAGATATGCCACTGCCTGGTCAAAGGAAAAACAGGTATGAACATTTAGACTAATCTACATGTATAGGAAATTACATGAAGTGTGAAATCACACAGGAAAAACATAGCCATTCCTAGAAAAGCAGGAACATTGGCATCTCTAAAGATAGTAATCAAACTGAAAGCATCTTGGGGGGCAACAGGGGGGGGGTGGGTTTTCGCGCGGACGCCCCCCCCTCGCCCCTCTTTGATCTATAGTAGCGCGAAGGCTTTTTTGCTAAAAAGAGGGTGAATTTTTTTAGCCCCACCTCAAGAGAGGTCAAAATCTTTTTAGCCCCCCCTCGGGAGGGGTCTGAAAATTTTACGCCCCCCCCCTCAAACCCACCACCCCCCCTGTTGATAAATAATGACCACTCCCTTAGGTGCAAAAGCTAGCTGCAAAAGCTAGCTGTCCAAGCCATTTTGTCATACCTGGTTCAGCATATCATTTACTTAATGCATATAAGGTCAAACCAGTGATGCCACTCACTGATCCCCAAAATTCGGATTTTTCAACTTATACTGCATCCCTAAAAAGTTAGGAAAAGTGGCATCTCTGTCAAACAGATTATTCAACCATGGCCTAGCTGTGGTGGCAATTGTTCAGAGATACACTATATACCAGATTTCCCTCTATGTTCCTATGTCTGTCAGAAACCCTCTTTAATCTAATGTGGTTCTGTGCGGCAGTTTCCATATATATGAATGTGTTATTGACTAAAGTCAATAACACAATTAACCATAAAAAGGCATGAGACACTGTAATTGTCCTCCATTTTGTTTTAATCAAGCAGTTTCGATGGCACCGTGAGTCGATTGTCTCGCTGTTCGCCATTTTGGATTTTGATGTTCTGTGCACATGAGCGGCCCCTCCTTGCTGGAAGTAGCATTTTCGACGGAGAAATGATATATTCTATCGATTTAACTTGAAATTAATGGCTTTTTGAATATAATCCATGCATGTTTGGCAATATCAATTGAATTGAATCGAATATACCCTATCTATTAACTGTTATACGAAAAATTGAAAATATATATATATATATATATATATATATATATATATATATATATATATATATATATATATATATGGAGGTCAAAGTTGCATTGCTGCTTCATGGCAAGAAAAGGAAAGTGAAAACGTGCAGTAGTAATATGAAATCTTTTGAAGACAACATTTTTATGCTTAAAATTATAAACATATACTGGCAGCATAAGGGCTGCACACTGGCAGCCAGACTGCCTGTTGTAGAACAATACTAGAGGAGGTTATAAATAGGCGCTCTATTATATAGACAGAACAATGGGCAATATATACAATATCTACAGGGCACTTCAATGTAGACTGATAACATAAAAGGTATGCGAGGTTAAAAATGTGGATGTACCTATCATAAAACCCATTAAAGGTGGCATAATGCTTTACACTTATGTCATTGTGAGGGTTGTGTTTATGAAAAAAAAAAATCACTATTACAATGTCAGGGAGTGAGTTATATTACTCAACGACGATATGCTGATGAATCACGACAAAAATATTTCACACTCACACTTGCAGAGCCTCCGCTACTTAGTGTGAAAATATGTAGCTCTCCCTAGTATGCACCGTATAAAAACGTAGTGAGAAGTATTGGTACTTTTGAAAGTTTCACAACGATCATTATTTAGGACGTCTTGAACTGCCGGAATCCGACCAGTGCCACTAACACTGTTGGATCATATGATTTCCTGGTTATATATGTTCTCAAAGATTTACTTTCAACGCCAATGCCCATATACAATAGATTGTTGCCATTCTAATCTAAGTCCAGAAAAGCTCAGAAAGACCTTGGCAAGGCTTTACTATTGCAGAGTGGTGCTTTGCATGGTTAATGACCTGATGCTGGTGGACCTTTGGTACCTTTAATATGGCCCTATACGTCACGCTATACGTGATCTATGATGACTTGTAGCACGCTCAGTCACAATCTGCTCCAGTAGCTACTACAGCTAGTTTAAGTAGACATACGAAGGGTAGATCCACTCTGAGTCGGACACTTGAATTCTGATAATGGAAAACCTCCACAGAGCTGCAGAATATGTCAGAAAACCTCTGAGGTGAAGGTCATATTTTGACATGAAATTTAGAAGCCTAGAAGAGGATTCGAATCTTATACACTGGCTTATACAAAGTTATGATCAATATAAATGGTATAACAGTCTACAACCACCAGCAACCTCAATAGTATAATGGTTAAGATGTTTGACTTTGAATCACAGAATGTGAGTTTAAGACTGCAGGGGGAAAACATAATTACCATACACATACAAGGTAAAAGGGATCTCTGTGAAGCCCCTTTTACACTGTTAGTACATGTATGCATTAATTAACTCTTCCTTTACCAACTGCGCATTAGTGCGTAGTTTCGGCCGATTTTGGCCGATTTTTGACCGATTTTGAGTACACTATAACTTCCACAAAATCCATTGAAACTCTTCGATTTTTTTTGGTTAGACTTAGCTTGAGTTGGGTACTCCACAGAGTCCTAAGAGTTAGTCTCTATCTCTTATACTTTTAGCATGGCAGTTTTACAAACTTGAGACAAAATCTTAAATTACCTTAAAGGTTTTCATATATTTACTCAATATTTAGGCTAAAAATCATGAAAAAATATCAAATAGTATTGTTTTTTTGGTGAAAATTGATTTTGTACATTTTTTTCATGCCCAACCAAATAGCATGGGAATTTTGAGTGTATTTAGATGCATTATTGGCCATTTTGCCTGGTTACCATGGCAACAGGTATAAAAGAGTATCTTCCGAAAATTCATTATCTGTCATAATTCCAACAAAATTAGATATTTACTACAATATGCACTTTATATCAATGCAATTGGTGAAGGGAGTGCTGAGATATTGCAATTTGAAGTGAACTCATAATATCAACTTTTCTCATCATGACACCACCTTTATGATGATATATTTCAGTAATTAAACTAGATAGAGAAAACTTGGATGTTGTTCTATCTGACTGGTTAGCCTAAATTAACCAGCCACCATTTCCCTTCTAATTTGAGTATTCACACAATTCCAACAGTTTAGGAGAGTTTATGTTATAAACTGAAACCCAAAGATTTGTTCTGAAATACTCTGGTAAAGGAAAAGTTAAGGGAATATTCATTATAATACATTCTTTTTAGAATATGTGGCAAACAGCGGTCAATAAAGAATGAAAACAAAATCACACCAGGGATCCATACCTGTGTGGTCTAGATTTCTAGTCCAAGGCCTTAACCACTACACTACATTGACTAGTCAAACCTTCCACGCAAAATTACCTTATTTATCTATAATCGATAATTCAGTCATAGTTGTAGCATATTGTGCTTCAATAGATGTTCTAACGCCCACATAATCAGCTGAGGTGAGGGCTCATGGTGTAATGATTATCACATGGGACTCTAGATCCTAGCACTGTCTGGTGCATTGGTATGAATCCTGTACGGCCCAGCATTTTCTCACGAATTTCATCTGCCCTTCAAAAAATGCCTAATTCATAAAACTAATTTGCTATGCTTGGCCTAGTTCACAAAATCTCCTCCAAGACCTGTCCCAATTCACAAAACCTCCTGCCAGATCTGACCTAATTCACAAAACCTCCTGCTAGCCCCCATGCCATATAATGTGGAAATAAACCTACAGTAGGAACAGGAACAAGGGGATGCACAGCCAAGTGGAGTATAAGGTATGATAATACCCAGATAAGATACATGTAGATCTAGCTGTGAAGTCAGTGTCCGACTCGAGGTGTGTCCGAACTAAGGGTCAGATTGCTATACTGGATGCAATTAGATGTAACTGTGAAAACGGTCTCCTGTTTGATATATCGTCAACTCCCATACAATGTTTAGATTATATAGGCCCTATAGCTCCTACTCCATCGGCCTTGCATGGTCTACCAAGTACATTATGTTGGAACATTGAATTGGTAATATACAAATATGTAAAATGTACATGTCTGCATTGAGTCAATCAACAGTGACGAAGTAAAAAAGCCAGCAAAGAAAGGATGTATTCTGATGTGTAAAAAGTAACTGGAATTGTAAGACTAAATATCACCCTTTGACTTTTTGTATAAGAAGCAGGTTGGTGAAGGTCAGGGTCGTAATAGGTAGGCTGAAGGTCATGGGAAGGTCATGACTGGGGAGGCGACGGCTGGTTGGGATTTTGTGTAGACTTCTCAAGTAATGCTTGGGGATTGGCCAAGGTTTGGGTCTGAGACACCTAATATACCATCCCCCCAACGACCCCCAGTCTTTAGTCGTGTTGTTTATGGGTGTAAACAACCTCAGAGGCCTAATAATGTGAGGGTTGGGCGTTACCTAGGAGATAGATCATATGTTTGTGAATCATTCAATGTGCATGTTGTCTGCAATAGGGAGGTAGAGAAAATTGGTTGTTTAATTACAATCATGTGTGGGATGATATGTTATGATATAGGCAGATAGGATGTATGAACGTCTAAGGTTATACATGTAATATGTAAAGGTTCACTCTAGGGCCCCTATTAGTATATCTACTAGGGGCGCCCATTTAGTAGCTGCACTTTCCATTTACCTTAAGGAAAAACCTTGTCCCTCTTTCATTCTAATACCAAATATAACGTGCAAGCAGGAATTAGTGTAAATTAAGGTTATTAGGGCCCACGATCCCCACATAATGCAACCACGAGACCTGTTACATCTAACTACAGGTAGTTTCAGAGTAGTCAGTTAGAGTTAGGGACGGATGCTTATTTGGAAGTTGGGGGCAGGGGACGTGGATGCAAAGGGCAGTCACTATTGGTTTACTTGGGAGTCTTAGGGCGTGCTTCAGGCCTTAGAGAACTCACCACCACTTTGACCTTTGTGTAACGGCTCTGCAAGTTGGAGCAGCTCGGAGCACCTCAGAGAGCTGAGTGGGTTGGGACTGACTCCAAAGCCCCCCCCCCTCCCCACACTCCCCTAAACACATACCCTCAACCAGACGTGCCCTTTGGACAGTCCCAAATGACAAATCAAAGCCCCTTGGGTTGGAACCGGCACACCAGGGTCTCAGAATGGATGAGGGTGGTCTCAGACTGAAGTCGGCGACTGAAGGCCTCCCTGACTACACCTTCACAGAGGAAAGAACACTGATCGCTTTGACACATACTGCACAGGTCACAATTTGTCTCCCAGATGACATGTATGAAGGCATGTCAAATGAGGTTGACCCTCTCATATTTGGTTTGTCAACTCCATTTGACATGCGTAATAAAGACACGTCACATATTTCTGATCCATTCACCTGAGTGCTAGGTAATACTGTGAGACAATTATGTAAGGGTCAAGAGCAGTCAATAACTATGTACCAATGGTTCAATCAAGGGAGGCCTATAATAGAAGGCAGGGGATATCATAGTCCCACAGGCCTGCAACACTAAGGCACTTTTTCCTATCTACAGAACTCCTACTTGACTGAGGACCTCTATGCAGTCCATAAGACAAGGGCATGGAGGTGCATGGCAATGCCATATGTCTCCCTGTACTGTAGATACTGAGATTATAGATTGTGGGTTAGAATACAGTCCTTTGGTATTTTCACTGACCCACACATAAGGTGTCTAACCACTCCAGTTGGAGTATTCAGGATGGTGGGTGTCTATTTTGATATTCAATAACAAATGCAGATTTAACAACGAAATAGAATTCACTACCATTTATTGATAGTATTTACAGACCTTAGTGATCTATTCTTCATGAAAACAAAATGACACAGATACATCAAATGTCTCAAGTGTTGGTAGTACTTCTTGGTAGTGATTAGTCCTGGTACCAAAATGGTTGTTTGCTCCATCTAGTGGAATATCCTAGAACAATTATGTATGTCAAACCATCACATGTCAAGTGCCTTCGACATGGCCGTGACCCTGGTCAACTCACAGATGACATGGCATTTTAAGGCATGTCAAATCATATGAGGATTACTGTGTGCTACAGTTGTCATGGTGACATATGTGCACATGTCCCAATGACCTGTGCTCTCTGTGTCAAATCAAGTTGACATGGGTATACATGTCACTTTGTCAGGAAGAATTTTCTCAGTGTTGACCAGCGCTGCTGAAGTGAATTCACATGAGACAAAGGAATTCAACTTCTCTTAGTCGTCTATACAGAGAGCTAGCTTTATAGGGGTTTCTAAAGAAACACCCACGTCCACACTGGCTTCCAACTGAGGCTACCTGTATTACAGGCAGTAGAGGGGCGCTTAGGCATTGCACCAACGAGTCAATATTTATCAGAGAATGGTTGAAACAAAAGTTTAAAATGTTT
This sequence comes from Acholoe squamosa, assembly GCA_949317995.1. Lineage (NCBI taxonomy): Eukaryota > Metazoa > Annelida > Polychaeta > Phyllodocida > Polynoidae > Acholoe > Acholoe squamosa. Next base: position 57,880,549 of record OX439038.1, read on the forward strand.
AGGGTTAAGCATCAGCGTCTCTCGGTAATTGAGTTATACGTTTATACTCTTGATCTTGGAGTAAAAGGACCCCCCATTTCGATATGGGCATCCCTAATATCTACAACATGTCAGCTTGTAAACACACGCAATAGGCAGTTGTTTGTGTCCTTATATATAGCAAGACGCATCCTAGAAACTCCTCTCTTGGAAAAAAATATTACAGCACATCTTGGGACTTCAATTTATGTCATGACTGATATGACCGTCACTATAGATTAGTACTAAGACCTTGCCTTAATGTGTACAGGCCCACTGGGAGAGAATGAGCTTTGCTCTATTTTGAGCGATCTTCTGACATTTACATTAAAAGACAGATAGAATATCCATTGCCAAGACAGAGTGATTGTCGGTGAGTAAGGATGTACATGCACATCAACTATTCTGATAAAGCTGTAGAGTGTAAGGCCCTGCTTCAAATACAATAGTAAAGGTTCACGAGAATTAGTCTTACTAGGTTATTTCACTCGGCTTCTCCTCGTGAAATAACCCGACAGTCCGACCAATGTGAGAAATAAATTTATCTCATGTTGTTCTAGTGAGATATGTTTGGTATAGAATTATGATCTAATGATAGTTATCTAGCCTTTTGGGATGCTGCAACTGGCCATGAGATACGGGATAGGGTTATTGCATGGGGGTGTGCTATATGGGGCTCTTTGGTTAAACCCATGGGGCTTCTGTATTCAACTTGCGATTATTACATCCACTAGGGTAATTACACATGCACTACAGTACTCTAGGGCAAGAAAGTTAGAACTGATACTATTGAGTACTGCAGTTACAATCTTCTTCCAATAGTACGACTAAGCGAACTTCAGGCCATAAGCACCACTGAGTCAGATGCAGAAAGTGTTTTGAATGTGTAATGGTGACAGGTGCAGAAATGTGAGGAATTACCTCAGTTGGAAGCGATAAGGAAAGCAAGGTGAATAGCTAAGTGAGTAAAGATGCAAAAAGAATCCCCAATGTTAATGCCTCAGACGAAAAAGATACAGAAAATACTATGAATGGCTCAGTATTAATAGATGCTGTAAGTGATATTCACAATCATTGATGTCTCAAAGGGGAAATGGAAAAAGTAAATTAGTAATGCCTCAGTCAGATGCAGAAAGTTAATGTTTTAGGCACACAACAGAAAACACAAGAGAATGTCAAAGGATACTCACGAAAAGAATGAAGCTTCAACAAAAAGTGTCAAGAAGTGTTTAACATAGATTTGAGTTCAGGTCTAAATGAAGACTATGTTGGAAGACCGCAGTCTGTGTTGCAGACTTAGTTTAATCCCTTAGGGTAATACCTTTCAGAATAACGCTTCTAGGTCTCCTCCTGTTTTCCCTTACATATTTCTCTTCTGTTTGATCCCTTCTTCTAAAATAATTATACTGTTGTCACTTTATATCAATAATGACTCGAACCGTAGATTTTCTCTAGCAAATTGGTATCTAGAATTTATACTGAATCCACAATATGAATCCCTGCAAAACTAGGAAGCATTGGCCATGCACCATATTCCTGGGACTGGTTCATTCAGCACAAATTGTCGCTGAAGAAACCTAGTCAGCATTTTCATCATATTATCTTACAGTTTCCACTTCAACATAATCATGTCTTGTTCCCTTTTTATGCATCAGGGATGTAAGTCAGTGTATATGAAAAGGTCTGAAGATACCCATGGATATTCTGAATTGATTGTAAATTACTTCAAATCTTTAATCTTAGATGGGAAATTTGGGCAAATCTAAAGGTATATCAAACTCTTAAAATTCTGGAATCAGACAAAATTCAGAAAACTTACATCCCTGATACATCATTACTCGTGTTGCACCAAGACAATGCGGCACCCACCCACCCACCATGGCAAATCCCCACTCATTCAGACAGAACACAGAGACAGGAGGAAGATCAGCAAAAAGGCACCTCATTCAACTAGGTCAGAGAGCCTGTGGGGCCCTGGAACTATCACCCCCTCCACATCCATCTTCCTTCCACCCCACCCCAATATGAGGACACCCCATCTCCACAGAGGGCTGTGTATTTATGCCATGTGCTGAAATGAAAGACGAGTAAAACCAGACGCCCAGAGTTCAGCCGAGTGCGAGATATTGAGCCGTGGAGGAAAAAGGAAGCTGATAAATAACGCCTGGCACGAAGTAAGGACTGCTTCAGGGGTGTGCCCTTGGGGGGGGGGGTATGGAAGTGGGGGGATGGGGGTGTGTTAAGGGGGGGGTAAAGAAGTAATGAACTAATACAGCCACGGCGAACCAATGCCTCACTCACATGAGATTTAACGATTCCCCCTTTGGATGTCTTCCATCCGCCCTCATCAAACACTGGTAGTTTCTATTCCGATTTCCATCCCAGCCGGGTTGAAATCGATAGGCTGGTCCGCTGCAGCCGTGTTTCAATGATACACATATATAATGTAAGGTGTTTTGTAGCAGTTACTTTAGGGGGCGTATTCAGGGGCAGGTGTCCAAACCCAGGAGTACTATACAGATTAATAAAGTACGAAGGTCGGGGAAGGGCATTATGAATTTGACTCAGCACAACAGCAGCCCCACAAAGTAATAACTTTGTCAATACCTAAATGAAACGAGAGAATTCTATTTTGATTCGCGGCTCCTTTTTATTAAGATAGATGCATTAATTCAGAAGGTTTATAGAATAGATGGGCCTTGGCGCATCATGGAAACACCCTGTCCAGAGCAGGATTCTCTGAGCCCAAACTACACTTCCCTGGTCTTTTTGGAGATGGTATCAATGGCAACTCAGTCCCTGTTGGTAATAATGCCGACCCTTCATAACTGCATATATAGCCTGTCGGATCATTCTGATTCATCAAGGTAACATTAGTAACTCGGAAAGGGATCAAACGCAGTCAGTACTATGTTGCACTAAAATGGTAAATAGTTAAGGTCCAGAAAGCTGAGGGCAGAACAAGCTCAAACACAGGAGGAAGTAGGCTGGGACAAAGTATGGGATGGAGATCTGGGATAAGTCTATGTCCCTGTTTAGGTTATAGAGGCTATTAGGGGTGCAGGTCTGAGGATCAAAGGTGGCAGTGGGATGCCAGCCAGGTCTGGCTATAAGGCTACTGGAGGATCACTGGGTGCTTGTGTGGGGAGCTTGAGGGGGTGTTTACCCTCCTAGGGTAGTATGATGCCTCCATCAGTCTTGTAATTTGTCAGAACTCTATTGCTGCCTAATGCTGGCCCTTCAAGAGTCCATCTATCTTGGAGGGTGGGTATGATGGATGGATGCGGCACTGCATGGAAACGCACCAAGGCTCAATGCATCCTTTCGACAAAGGGATATTTAGAGAGATCGCCATTGCTTTATGTGGTCCTTAAAGTGTTAGCCACTAGGAGAACCAAAGTACTTTGTAGAGGCAGAGCTCATCATGGCCTCACGTGTTGGCCTTGCAAACCGATGGTGTTCTTACCATACTGCACATGTTAGGTGCATGTGTGAGGGGGCAGATTACTCTGAGTTGGGAACTAGGGAGCCTTTCAATATCAGAAGCAGCCCGACATGGAAAGATGTTCATGATCACGTGAATACCGTACAAGTATGTTAATGTGAACAACTGTAAAGGTAAATCTCATGTTCTAAAGAGATGGTCACCTGACAGATGTGGTAATATTGTCACTATATGGTTATGCAAAGCCTCTAAGGATATTTAGCTGTATCTATGATTTATAACGATTTTTATAATGATGTGGCGCATATTGCAGATTCTCTGTCAGACCACAAGGGTTACCAACTGCATCATAAAACGTGATAAATGTCTTTCATACAACATTTCCTATCGCTGTCAGTACTGGCGTCATGGGAAAACGTCACTTTAATGTAATGCGTCTTCAGAGTGTAGGAGTCTACTTTTAGACACATGCACTGATAGAGTCGTAGATGAAGTACAAATCTTTCCAATTTCCTCCTAAAGAGGAGCTTGGGGCCAGCCTGGAAATACATCAGATGACTATGGCAATATGACGGCGGTCATGACGAGACGGGAAGTAAGTAGTATATGAAAGTATCTTTTTTCTGTGGCAGAATGATTGGTGCCTATAGAAATCTTCAGCTGAGTACACAGTGGGAATAGGGACGATGACTTTCATTTGCTTTTCAATGTACTGGTATTACTGCTAACACGATGCAATCCTATTCTGGGCCTATTATAGTCCAGTCCAGGGGACGGTATTTACGTCCCCTGAACTGGACTTAGGCCCTCTCCTGGACCAGCTAGTTTTGAATATATAGTGTGCGTCAAAGGATGGGTCGCCCTATTGTCATCCTTCTCTTTACAGAAGACGAAAAGGTTATAAAAGTTTAGATTTATTGCATTCATATATGTTGTTCTTGAGTTAAAACAGATCCTCGAATCGCAGATACTTTTCAACTTGAATTAGTCCAAAAGTAACTCACCAATACAAATTGACTGATAATTATAGAGTTGTCTGCTTTGATCGTATTTTATGCTATTTATACTTATTTTTATTCTGAATTATTTCAATCATCATGTTATCGGTATTCAATTGGGTAAAAGCCTATCTAGTTTTGCTCCAGGGGTTTGCCATTAACCAGATTGTTCATGAAGCATACACGGATGCCCCACAATATCCCAATAAGCACAGAGAAAGTATAAGAGTAAGTGATAGTGTAAAAATAGAAAGATATAAAAAGAAAGAAAACTGATGAATCATCTACTCGCAGAATAATCATGATTTCCTGGCGGGTAGCACGAGCTAGACGTTATTTCAGCTCCCCCTGGTATTGCATTTCATTCATGAACCAGCCAATAGTGCATGTATGAGTCACATCAGAAGCCCAAACTATTTATTGTATTTACACGAGCCTCACACACGAACCACCTGCAGGGGACTTGAAAGCTGTAGGCTGCCTTTGAAAATCCAATCACCAAGCAATCCGCACGCTGCCTGCAATGCGCACTGGAAATTCTTAGAATTAATTTATGAGAGGCAGCTTCAAAAGCAAACCCGATGAATTGCATAACCTGGCTCTGTGCCTGTGTGTCGTCAGGCTAGGGCAGGCCACTAAGAGAAACCTGATTAAAAATTACGTGCTGTCGGCTTGGGTGTGGTTGAAAGTTACAGTGGGATTTCTAAACTCAAAGGCCGTTCATTTTGTACATTGGCTGGCCAGTGTTTGTGTGTGCAGCATAAATAGCTGAGGCAGGAAATTCCCATAAGCTCTGTGCCATGTGAAGTTTCTAACCATGATCCCCTGTCATTCCACATCTCTACATTGGACAGACGTTGAAGCAGGCATGAGTGAAATAACGTCATGCAGTTCAGACTATAGATCCATAAGAATTTCTCAAAGACAACGACAATATGATTAACTCTTAAAGAAAGGCATGTTGCTGCAAATACAATACAATGCACGAACATGATAAAGGCATTCTCTTTCGTTGAAGATCTGAATTTTGATTTCTACTCACCAGTATTTGTAGATTATATTGAAGTCTTTTTCTGGGTACATTTCAATATGCATTACTGCCCTAGTATGTAGCCAGGACCAGTAAAATGATCATCTCTACTCAGGACATTTCTCTGAGACCATTTCATCATTCCAATGCAACACTCTTTAAATATTCGAACGGGACGTCCCCAGCCATCTAGTGCTAATACTTTTTACTAGCAATGAAATCAATTTCTCGTTAACATGAAATCATGAAATAAAATGGTTCAAAAAGATCCGGAGCCAGCTGCGGAAGGTGGGGAGGTAGGGATGGTGGGGGTTACCGGAAGCTTCTTCCTCATGACAACTCCCCCATCTCCACATTTTTCAGAACCACGTGCCTGGTACAAAAAGACGGATTTTACTGGCGGCAATTTTATTATCAGGGAATGCTGGAAGCTGCACCAATATCTCCTGTCCTGCACAGTTCTTAGGCACAATGCTGATTTTCTAACTATGCTACCAGATTCAGTTCTTGTCTATCTCAAACTGTAAAGCTCGGAGGATATGGAAGGTAAATCTCATATCTATAATTATGTATGGATAGCACAGCATATAGATTGAACAAAACGATGAAAGCTTAGGCCTACATTATAAGGGGTGCATCCACTGCTGACGGATGGACCCTCCGTGGGTTTCATCCGTCATATTTATCATTGATTTCTATGGAGAAAATGACGGATGAAGGGAGACGGATGGTCCATCCGTCGCAGTGGACGCAGCCCTATATGTAAACGTATCATGGTCTGAAGGCTGAGGTAGAACTATATTCGCACCCTTTACATATCATCAGTTACACAACAATGTTGAAATCTACTCTATTGTCAGGGACTGAAATATCCTTAATCTAGAAGTAGGAGGTTTAATATACACAATTTAAAATTCTGACCTGGAGAACAACATGATAAGAGGTTGCATAATCTGAGGGCAGGACATTGAACAGACGGTAGAGACGTCAGAAGAAAAGAAGTAGGAGGGTTTGGAAAGTGGGTACTTAAGCATTAAGGACCTCATTATTCTTCAGGTATATATGTTCATTACCCTGCACGTTGACACCAATGCAGCCTCAGCGAGTAATTCACCGGCTGCTGCATTTTCAATTTGCAATGACGCATGTAATAGAGGCGAATAACTCACCAGGGCAGATCTGCATTATGCACGAAAGTACTATGGTACTATTGGGGGAGGGGGGTTAAGAGGGAGGAGGGTAGGATGCCGTGGGGTGGCATTCTTAATTAACATGGCGTAATTCACGGCAGCAGGGCGGCAAGTTACTCAACACTAGTTGCTCAGTAATTGAGTTTGTGAAATTTCCCAATGTGCTGCAAGGTTGGGGCTGGTTACCTGCAGGGCAATGCCCAGGTCTGGAATACTAAACCCTCCACCTCTGGCCTCTTTTCCTCGGCTTCACTGATCAGGTTCAAGCACCCAGGTCCAAGGCTTCCAGCTGAAGGGTTGGAAAAGACTTACTTGTAACACACAGTGACTTGCTGGATATGTATGCAGTAGTTGGAATCTTTTGCAACTTTTACAGAACCTCTCGAGGAACTGGTTACCTTATCATAAGTCGTTTACATATAATCTACAAAAAAAGGAGTATTCCCAGTTAGTTATGTCGTGCAAAAGAAGATTAAAAGTAACCATTGTAATAGGGTTGACTGTGGCTGTAGAGAATGTGGCTAGGGGATTATCATTTCTCTGAGAGGAATCGTAAAATAAACCTGAGAAAACCCAGCGCCTTCATCAAACAACAAGAGAGTGAACAAAAAAAAGTGAGCTTCTTCATAATGGCCCTCCCTGGACTCTGCTTGGTATGATAGATAAACATTTCTTGAAAAGAGAAAAACAAAAAAAGAAAAGAAATTCCCCAAACGGCAAGGTTTCCCAGGGGTGACTAGAGAAGGGCTTTCATGATATATAAGACAAACCTATACATTGTCTCATACAATTGATGTGTGGTAGCTCAGGTAATCTCTCAGTCCTGCATTCATGCAACCTAAGGGCAAATGGTAACAGTGCAAGTCAATAGATCAGAAAGGCTATACGCAGTTGTACATGCATGTATTGTTGGAACATGTAACATAAACCTAACATATAACCCTTATCTTCTTGTCATATTACATGACATTTATAACTATACCACTGCCTTTCATTATCCTCCTTTCAAACAGCAGCAGACTATGGAAGGGTAAAACATGAAACATGGGACACATCAAGCAAAGAGACACGCTACATCTACTAGTATTCAATTACTCTGCAGCAATCAGCATCAACCTTATGTCTAAATATAGCATAGGCTGCCATCAGTTGTGTGACAGAAAGTTGACGGTGGCTTGGGAAGGTGAGCATGGTGGGGTGTGGTAGGTGCCATATCATGCCTGACTCTCCCAGGAACCAATTACCACCACCAGATATACTCACGTTCCCTTGGCAACTGCCTATCTAAGGTTCCTAGCCGTCGGGTAGAGACAGGCGTTGCCATGGCAACAGGTGCCATTCACCTGTCAAGGGACTCCCTCGGCAGGATTTATCCCCATGGCAACATGGCGTGGTGTACAATTTGAGGAAGCACTTCTGGAGCGTGGTGCGCCCAGTATGGATGGCAGTCTGAGCTGTATGGGCACCGAGTCCTAAAAGCTACACTTAGTACTTAAAGGATGAGGAAAAGCTTTCAGCCGCGCCCTGGTCGTTCCCAGGCTACCTTTCTCAGGTCGACTCAACTTCCCCCTGCCTTCCCAGCAGGCAACTGAGACGGCAGACTGCCAACCAAGAGCTACCCGTAAGCCCGGGGGGCACTTACTTTTTTTTTCTGATGGGGGTGTGCGGCTTGGCCTCCGACACCCCTTACCCTCGGTGAGAGGGTTTTCAGGCAAAAGGTAACCCTTGGTGAGAGGGATTTTGGTAAAAAAATATGCTTGTTTAGATTCATTTTCTTGAAATCTACCCTTAATGTGAGGAAATATTGTCAAAAGTGACTATATTTTGCAAAAACTTTGGTGGAAATTCTAAAAATTGCTGCTTATTTTGACATACACCATTGAAATTTGGGAAAAGTGGCTCTTACTGAGAGGAATTTTGACTAAAAGTAACCCTTGCTAAAAGGGATTTTGACTTAAACTTGATCCTTGCTGAGAGGGATTTTGGCCAAAAGGTGGCCTTGCCAGCCGAACACCCCTGTCAGTGAGATATAGTGAAAGTAAAGGGGCGGTGTGCTCCACCCCCTATCCACCCCTACCGAACCTTCAATCACTTCTTAATCCTGGTGGTCAGAACTCTAGGTTCAGAATCTACATTCTCAAGAGGATGGAAGCCTTTAATATTGTTTGTAATGTGTTCATCATAGTAGTATATGATACGGAGAATGGCATCAGGCTATGTGGCTGTTCAAAGCCTTCCTGTGACTTCCTGTGAGAGGGGCATAGGAAAGTTGCAGGGGGGGGGGCAGGGGAACCTGAACCCTCCCCCAAGTCATGGAGAAGGGGGGCTGAATATGTCTGCCCCTGCCCCCACCCCAAATAACAAAACAGAGAAAATATTGGATTGGGCAATAAGTAACCAAATCCGACATGACCAAGTATCGTACTCAAGCTAATGATTCAAGATGGCTGTGGCTGCCCCCTCCCGGACCCTGAAAAACATGATAAAGATTTCCTCTCTTTGATTAGAATGTAATTTATCCTGATAATCCTATATACCATGATTACTACTCTGGTATGTTCCATTGATTGATTAACCAATGTGCCATGGAATCAATCTTGATTCTGGGTAGTGGTGTACACCAAGATTGTTCCATATTACCGAAGATTTACTTATAGCTTGACACTAAATACTGTATACCTATATAATGTTCTGATTGCATTAAGCCCCATCCTGCCCTGTACAACATCATAGCTACTAAGTCATGGCTTTACCATCCTGCTCAGCCTCTGAAAGCCGCTACTGAACAGCTCCATACAAGGCATCGTCCTGCTCGGAGCCATCCATGAGCTGCTCTCCATTTTTAGCTCAACTCAATGTACGCTCACAATAGTCTTTGACAAACGGCTTAATATCAAGCCAGATGTCCTCGGCGCCACCACAAAGACCTCGTCACATAATAGAAGACTTCTTCTGCCTGGCCCTTTCAGCAGTCCTTCCTGTGACTGGCTGGGCAAGAGCTGCAGGACACATAATGCCATTTTGTGATCACAAAGACCTGGTTAAAGGAAGATAGGAATGCGCAGCTGGATCTGAAGAGGGAGGGAGGGTAAGAGAGAGGGGGAATGAGTGAGTGAGAGATGGGAGGGAAGGGAGAGAAGGGAGAAAAAATATAAGAGAGCATTTTGCAATGCAAGTAACTCAAAAGGGCACTAAATCTCTTCTTTTAGGCCCCTTCTGATACTAACCTCATATTTTCTTCAAGCATTATCACTGTCAATGATTAAGCCTATGGAGAATGCATCCATTATTGCTCGTATGTTTCATTGGAAAATAACTCCTCTTCTGGCGAGTTAAGCATTGCACAATACCAGCAGGTCTTGAATAATGATCCATATTAACCATAAAAATGCATGAGACAGTGTAATTTTCTCCATTTTGTTAATCCAGCCGTTTGCATGGCACCGTGAGTCGATCGTCTCGTTTTCGCCATTTTGGATTTTGATGTTCTGTGCGCATGCGGGACCCCTCCTTGCCGGAAGTAGCATTTTTGATGGAGAAATTATATATTCTATCGATTTAACTTGAAATTAATGGCTTTTTGAATTTAATCCATGCATCTTTGGCAATATCAATTGAATTGAATCGAATATACCCTATCTTTTAACTGTTATAGCCCCACAAGTCGATCGTCTCGCTGTCTGCCATGTTGGATTTTGGTTCTATCTGGGCATGTCCGACCCTATTTCCATGGTTATTTGGGTCAATTTGCACGACCACAGCTTTGTGATGCGAATTAACAACAGAGCGAACACATAATTTTTTAATCAAACATATTGATTAAAATTATATGCTCTTGCACTTCTTTGTCATATTTCTATATTATAACAGTGAATAATTGAAAAAAAAAATAATAACGACCACTTTTAACAACAATAGAGACGCGCAGACGGATCGAATGATAGCAAATTCATCAACATTCATCAATTATTAGCACCACTCCGGACCAAAAACGCGGGAATGTTTAGTTTTTTTTGCATCACCTATGGGATTTGACATAGGGTTAAAAACGTCTTACTTTTTTCTCACTGTTAAACTACTGTTCAGTAGGCACTGAATGTGTGTCTATTTTACCCGACTCTTATAACTTGTCTTTCGAGTTAATAAGGAACAAAACATAGACCTCTAGGTTTATGGGAGGAGGAAAGGTATGAAGGACCATGTCACGGAGAGAAAGAAACAAAGGAAGAAGGACAACAAAAAGCCCGGTAGAAAAGGCACTGATGGTCACGACATGGTTCAACGGCCGGGTATACATGGGACAGCTTTTGCAACCTATCAGGTATATATAATGCAACAAAGAGATGCAAAATCCTATGGTTTCCTTTTCTCTAAAGCTGGCAAAATCTTGATATTTTAAGGTGGTTTGCTTCCCTAAGCCAAAAGCGATACAATTCAGAGCAGATTTTCACTATGGGGGGGGGGGGGCTAAAACATGTGACTTTGGGTAGTTTGAGTTTGAACATTTTTATTGGCTACAAATCAAAATGGTACATTTTGCTGTTTATTATAGCCAACAGATCCATCAAAAGTGAATGGATTACAAAAACATCCTCCAAGTCACATGCTTAACAAGGACTTGCACAACAGGTTTAGACATAAGTAATTTCACAGACCAGCTTCAGCATCTAGGTATGATTTAATCTAGTTGGGATTTTCATCAGACAAGTTTTAACTTATCGAGAATAGTACGCTTCTTTCACATTTTTGAACGTCTGGGCTGAGGAGACGCCACAGCTTTTCACCCCTATATAGGGGACCTTTCTCGTATCTACTCGTAATAGCTCTACTAACACGTAGTTTGACTTTGACATTACCACGAAGCTGTCTAACAGGTTGACCTGTATGTTCAGCTGATCTACTCAGGCTATACATTATACTCAATAGGTGATTCTTCCGACGGCAGAACAAACGTTTACACCCCGCCCGTTCCAGCAGATCAGTTTGACTAATGTCAGTTGGGTCTCTAAAGGATAGGCAGCATCTAAGACAATTGTTTTGAACAGTTTCAAGTTTTGTCCTTCTGGCCATGGTTGTACCATCTATGACTATGGCTCCATAGTCGAAGACTGGCAGTACCATTTGTTTCTATACAGTCAAGGCCAGTCCTTCATTCATCCATTTTTTTAGTTTACATAGTTTATAGAGTCTGTCAAGGGCAGAGGACCTTTTCCTATCACAGAAAAAATCAAATAATAAGAAACGATCTACATCTAGTCCAAGATAACAGTAACAATCTACAATTTCGAGGTCTTTCCTATTAAGATATACATCCAGCCCTCGTAGATCAAGGACGGTTTGCTCGGGAGACGCCCAGAGTATTTTCCTCTGTTCACTGTTCGCCACTTCAGTTTGCACCATTCACCAATAAGGTCTAGGTCTTCCTGCATGAGGTCCCGGAAGAATCAGCTAATGAATATAATGTATAGCCTGAGTAGATTAGCTGAACATACAGTACAACCTGTTTTTTAATCACGTATATAGGGCGATGATCCCCAATCAAGTCATGAATTACTCCATTTGATGAAGTGAGAGGACAGTTAGTGTAAACATGATCAAGTGTTGATCTGCCGTGCGGGTGGAAATAACACTGTACAACGGCCAGGAAAAAAAATACCAATTATACCTAATTTGATGCTGCTGTTTCTGAAAATGAGGTTAAAAAGTGCCTATTGGCTCTCAATTTTGAGACATCCATAGGATGCTATATATGCTGAAAATCCCCGCGAGGGCAATGATTTCAATATGTACACCCATGTAGTATAGTCCAAATCTGTGCAACAACTTTCTTATCTCATTCCTGGCATTTGTCTGGGTTACATCAATAGCTTTGACACTGCTGCAAATCATATTTCACCCAAAAGTGGCTCCTAGGTCTCTGCAATTTCAGGCGTAAGAACCAGTTTTATTGAATATTATGTGCTCAGTATTAGCATGCTCCATATGTATTGTTGTAGCAGTTTGGGTAGTCCAGAAGCAAGAGTCGAACTTGGATCATACCACTAGGGGTCAAGATTTACATATATCCACACCAAATAGCCTCAGTCTCATGTACACTACATTATAACCCCTGGTTTTGGGGTTATATTGCTTCATTTTTGTACAAGGGGAGCCATCTCAAAAAGACAGCCAATTTTCTATGTTAATGTCCTAGAAACACTGATTTCTGGGTCATTTAGAGTAATCAGCCATGATTTATGGTGAGTAAGGTTGCAACTTAACACCAGGACTATCCATAATCATGTGATTAAAGTGATGGTAATTTGATATTATAACCAAAAATAGGCTACATAGTAATTGGAAGTCATGGCTTGCCCTCAGTGCAGTCATAACAGGATTTCTTGGAAACAACTTTTTCTGCATAATACAGGGTCAAAGGATGAGCAATTCATTAGATATGGGGTTGGAAATGGTGATCAAAGATAACTAGATCAGATTTGATGCAAAATCTGGTCTTTGTATATAATGCACTAATATGAATTTGGCTACCGAGGCAGAAAAGTGGTAATTCTAGGGTAGTAATAGTATCACAAAATTAATAGCCACCAGCAAAAAACGGATGTTATTTTTGAATTCCCCAGGTCAAAATACAGAGGAATTAATGGGTTTCAGCTCCGTTTTTTTTTTGTTTGTTTTTTTTCGAAAAGTGGAGATTTTTTGTACAGTGTAAGTGGAGTAATGTAAAGAAGATATGGGGGTAGCACGCTTGTGACCTCCAGTTTGGCTGATCTGTATTAGACTATAAGCCCATATAGAGGTTGAGCATATCTCATATGGCATAGCAGACTAGCAAAGTTCCTCTGTAACTCTATCATTGTATAATATTCTATAACATTCTTCATCTGACAGTTATGCTTGAGACACATGGCAAAATTTTTAAGGTTTTTATTGTTGGAATAGAAAAAAATATCTATATAATTGGGGTTCAAAATAAAGACAAACTATAGCACACCGTTCAAGAAACCTTACTTCAACTGCCTGTCTGGAGCAGTGGTAAAGCATTGTCTTTAAATCCCCTGATCCTGGGTTCAATCCCCGGTCAGGCCTGGTGTCTCGGCAGTCTTTCTTTACTAATCAGGGGTGTAAAATACCAAAACCCATTTAGGCGGAAGTGCACTGAGCAGCCTTGCAAAGATTTGTAAATAACATCTTTACATTACAAAAGAGTGATTCAAATGGTCTAATAGTAACAGTGTCACACTTTCTGATCTACAGGGAGGCCAAAAATCACCTTTGGAATACTAGAATTTGTCAATTTTGGATGCTGTTATTTTTCTGGTGAGCTTAGAAAAGGCTGAAATCTGCCTTTAGGCTGAGATTTCACATCCCTGCTAATTTGGACCCCCTTGTGTTTGGTCTTATTCCTTCCCTCGGGTTGTATTTGAGAAGAAATGTATGGGATAGGTCCCCTCAGGAACCTGCCCACTCCCCAATGTTAAAATATTTTCTCATTTTATTTATCTGTGCAGATCGCAAAATTGGCTCATTTCACCTTCAAACTTTTTAATATATCCTGAAAAGTATATCATTGTAAAACTAGGAAATCTACTTGAAAGCCGAAGGATATAATACAGCAAAATAGTGTGCATTTAACTGGGATGTTTTAAGCCATGGGTCTAAGCACTGAAATATTGTATATCAATACTACACACCCGGTACAGCCACTGGCTCAATACTTTGTTAGTTGCAAAAAGCCTGCTCTATATGTTGCTGATTTATCATCGGTAGACTTCTACTATGCGCAGAGACTTTTTTATCCAGAACACTGGAGCAAAACAAATCCCATCGACTGTAGTCTGACTATACATAAAGTTCCACGCTAGAAATAAATGGTAAAACCAGATAAATAGTGTGCCCAAGTGGAAAGAAAAACATATGTGGAAAAATTAATAGCCTGAGAGTAGAGGTGGAATTGATTCGAACTATTGAATTCGTGAACCAGGCCACGCCTTTTTGCCTTTGGACTTCCATGCGGAAAAATAAACTTTTTTTCAAAAGCAAAAGCAAAGTATTTTTACAGGGCGTTTCATAACAGGGCAGCACAGGAAGACAGTGCCTTTTGCCATGGAAGATAGGGACATCATGGGGTTTAGAACGTTTTTTTTTGTGAGAGTGAAACATTAAATATGCATTACGGTTTTGTTGCCAGTTGTGTTCTGTCCTTTCATTACGAATACTAAAATAAACACTTTTGGTGTTCTCAAAGTTCTACATTTCTTTATATCCAAATGAACGTTTCATCAGGATGTGTGTTCGAATTTCCTTTAATGTACATAATTAATCTGCCCAATCTTACAGTTGATTCATTGGAGCAGTCATTAATACAGTCATGTTTTTGGAAAAATAATTGTTTTTGTGCTACTGGATAGCAAATCAACTGTCAACTTAGATTTTTCATCGCCATGATATTTTCTGTGTAAGATCGATAGTCGGATTTCAATTAGTGACAAAATAAAAATCAATATTTATAAACATCAGTCAATGTAGCTGGCATAATACAAGTATAGAGTTACGCAAGTTATTGGTTATATTTGCTGAATAAGGGGTTCTCTCATACCGAAAACATTAATGTTTGATTCTTAATTATTCCCACCTTATAATCACTATGGGATCTGTGACATTATCAACACAAAGTCAATGAAAATGGTAAGTCATGAATCGATTTCTAGTGAAATATATTTTCTTTTTCTGCAAGTGTGAAAAAATAAAATACAATTTGATCATTCTGATGTATGTGTAGGAAATCTAATTCCTCTTTGCATAGGCATAGGTCAGTGACTATGACCGATTTACCATACATAATAGGCCTTAGAGGACCAAGCCTTCTTGCATGATCCATTCTCAACATTCTTTATAATATGACATGGGGGTGAAGCTACATTCATTGTTTTATTACTTATTACTTCACACTCAATTCAGAGACATGTCAGACACTCAAACCTGTATAGGCCTAACCTATATCAAATACACCATACCGCTGTTCATCTGGGGCTAATGCTATCTATATATGAGGGCCCAAACTCATATTGTATTTGCAACCTAGGAACCACACAGACATGTCAATATAGCACTATTTACACATCTATATTCCACAACTGGAACCTGCAGGTTTCTTTTAGTTATCGATGTAGAAAAACATGGCACAGTGTCAACAGCCCACTGTACAGTGTGAGAATAATCGCCTACAGTAGTGCTAATTCACAATATTCACACGCTAAAATGTGTAATGATTTGTTTCCATGGTGCTATTTGAAGGGTGCATCAAGTATGTGGAAAAAAACAAAATGCATAAATGTGTGTTAATAGAGCCTGAGTTTGAGTTGTCTACCTAACTGTGAGATAACATCCACTTTATAATGGCATTCAAAAGTAGTGTGGGAAAAGTTATGTTTGAGTCATCATATATATCTACTGATTCTTCCATTATAAGCAACCGTGAGAGAGGATGCCATCAATAAAAGAAAAGCCAATGATGCGCTGAAAACACACTGCCAACACATCAAAGATTTGACATGTGCTATAGAGCACTCATGGCCCAGGTTATCTACCGTATGTGACTTGACACTATAGTGACAGTATGTCCGAATCGTCAATGGTTAAGGCTATGGAGAATGCACCCGTTACCGCTCATATTTTTCAATGGCGAATAACTCATCTCTCATATTTTTCAATGGCAAATAACTCATCTCTTGGCGAGATAAGCATTGCAGAATACCAGCAGGTCTTGAATAAGGATCCATATTAACCATAGAAAGGCACGAGAGACTGTAATTCTCCTCCATTTTGTTATTATCAAGCACTTTTGATGGCACTGTAAGCAGATTGTCTCCCGTCTGCCATTTTGGATTTTGCATCTCTCTGCGCATGCCCGACCCCCTCGTACCGGTAGTTGCATTTTCGACAGAGAAATTCGATAGATGCTATCGATTTGACTTGAAATCAATGAGTTTTAATGTTTAATCCATGCCTTTTGGGCAATATTAATCGATTTGATGCGGATACACCCCCTCAATATATTGTTAAAATGAAAAAAAAAATTCTTACGACGGTTGACTCTATGCGCATGCCCGAACCCTCCTTGCCGGAAGAACGATAAACAAAGCAAACATGGTGGGTCTATGATCGGTCCGACAGCGTATATATATATATGTATATATATATATGTATATATGTATATGTATATATATATATATATATATATATATATATATATATATGTATATATATATGTATATATATAAATGAACCTTCTTCTGCTGTGTTTGTCGTTCAATGAACGGTCTCTTACCCTCCACTTGCTGAAAAAAACATCTTAATTTGTCAATTCCCATAGGACTCCATGTGCTATGTTTATCGTCAAAAATCTATCGTTCCATAGGCCTTAATGTTAATCCAATGAACAGTCCAAAACAGACCAAAATGCCAAGGTAATCAAACCTTTTTTTTCGTAAATAAATTTACATTTTTATTGGGAATTGTACATGTGCAAGGACAGACTAGATCCTAAACAACATGTTTCCATGATTTCTTGTTTAATTATCCCCCAATTTCTATGAGCAATTCCCCTCTAAAGTTCCAATTCCCGATCATCAGTTTTCGGCTGAAAAGGCGTCGCCAATGACCCAGGAGGCCCTGGGTCAATTAAATCAATATTTGAAAAGGGGCGACCAATAAATGAGAGATAAGGTGATGGGAGGGGGGGGGGGAGGTGATGGATAAGTTGTTGGTCTCTCCTCACCATTACCATAGCACATGGCAGCAACAACATAGACTCAGGCAGGTTATAGGTTACCTATAGGTGGGTGAGGCTGTCTGTGCTGGCTGTTATTGGAAGACTGCCAGGTTATATGGTGTACAGACTAACAGGGGAGGCTGCCAAACCTCAGTGCACATTGGTGTGTGTTTGTTCACATGACTGAGAGCTGCAAGGTATGGCTGATACATGACCAGAGGTTAGACCTTTGAGGATAACATGATGTCTTAAAGGCTTCAATACCATTTGTTCGCAATGTCTATAAAGAAACCAGTGACTAATGCGATGTAACTGTGTTGCGGATTCAGCGCTGCTCAATAGGGGTTCATTTACTCTGTAAGGTCAGCATGATGCATGAATGCAGCACTGGTGGTTCCGCATCAAGGCTGCATTCTTGCATCATGAAAAAAGATATATCTCATTATGTGTCCATTTAGGGATTAAATATCGTTCATTCATTAATAATGGGATTAGGTACTTTTCAGGAGTGTATAGACATGTATGCAGCCAGATGAATATGACTTTGTGCTATGGTAAATCATCATCATGATGTTTAATTAACAATGCTGAGCAAGAACCAGGTTAAACAATAAGCCAATTTATTATCATGCTTTATGCAATCTGATTTTCTTTGTTTCTCTGATAATATCATATTCAGGAACATGAATTTTTCCTGTAGAGAATAATGGATTTTCTATTTAACAGAGGAATTTCCGTAGACAAACTATGGAACATGTGGGCAACAGCATATCCATCAAACTACTACCAGTACATGTACGGTACGGTAAACCTGTATAGAAGGCTAATGGACCACTTTTACATGAACCACTCTTGTTCCATTTTCCATACTGCATTACCTCACTTTGAAGTGGCCCTAATGCATAATTCAGCATGTAAAGCCGACAAGCTGGGAACAAGTGAAAAAGGGTCAATTAGATGGGAATTCCCATCGTGTGCCTTGACAACCAGTCTAACAATAGTGACTCAGGCGGTAGTGGTCGATCCACCATGGCTGGGGCCGTATTGTCTACAGGGGCCATGGCAATATGGGTGTATTCTATCACTTGTCAAAAGTGAATAGAATATAGCCATTCTCTCTCGGCAAAATATAACTTTGCACTCTTGTAACATCCCCAGCAATGGCCTATTGAATTTTGAATTTCCATTTACCAGAATGGCATGGCAGATTCCATGCATGACAAGGCAAATCAGGGGCTGAAAATATTATTTCTGAGAGAAAAATACTTGCTGGGTTCAGATGGACCAATTGTGCTTAAATAAGGCCACATTAGTATTACACTGGTGGCTGGCAGGTTGCATGCCGTCATGCTGGCTGGGTATTGTGGGATGAAGTATCAGCCTGGGACCCCCACAATAGTCCTCCAGGCTGGCCTTAGTTCGGGCACGGACACCTATTGATTGACTGATCAATAAACCAGAATAAATTTGGATCCTCTATGCCTACTTGGGTCCTGGTGTGGAGTTGCTGCTTTGTAGCACGCAGTCAGATATAGTTTGTTTTTCTTAGTCATATTACATTTTAATTTGTGGTACAATGTACCAGTTATACTATGGCGTTGTCAGTCTTTATTTCATCCATTCATGGATGGCTTGTAAGTCGATAAGGACTGCATAGAATAGTGCATTGATGCATGATGCTCTTTGGCAGTCGTGTCAGATCCATGGTGAGTGAACGAGTGAGTTTTTTTAAGGCCATTTTAACAGTTATGATCATATTCATGGTGGGAAAACTACATTAGACCTACGTGCACCAGACAGGGGATAACTAAGATAAGATAATGTCCGCTTTATGCACACTCATAAAGTTCACTTTAAGCATACTCAGGCATTATCAGTATGCCAACCAACCCTGCAGGATTGATTCAGCAATGAAAGTGTAATGCTCATGCATCAAGGCTCATAAACCTGAAAGCCTCATACTGCCCTCAAACCTAAAGGGCAGATTGATTGATTGATTGATTTGTGCTTTACAGCACTTTAGCGGCACTAAGTGGCTATCCCGTGCTTCACAGGTTGATAATTTAACAGAGGAATGTGTCAGTGCCCGCGCATATGTGCACCACACACATCCTGAGGGGATAGGAAAGAGGAGATATAGACCCTTTTAAGTGGGCTAGGGAAGCCCGCCTAAAGGGCAGATAGGATATATCTTGACCTACAAGTATGTTAATCTGGAGTAGTTCAAATATCCCTACTGACGTGACATTTAAGGAAGGTGACATCTAAATCTGTTGAATGTCATACGTATGCCCTTACACCTGACATAATTCCACATGCACATGAACTCGTTCATAAACCGATGGAAATAGAAGCTACATACTTCTGCCTTTGTTTACAACATACCTGATCCTGCTCTATCACGATGCAAGATATAATTGCTGTGAATTACAATTCCTATTGTATTGGCCCTTCTAGAAGAGTAACCTCGTATTTATTTATGTGTCCAAATGCTGGAGGCCAGGAAAACATCCTGTTTATTTTTGATTGAGTCTAGAGACTTCTGAGGTACAGGTGTGGTTGTGGGTGGGGCCCTCACCTGGAACCCAGGTGTGGGAAGGTAAATAGTGTGGGCGGGGTGGGGTGTGTCTCTGGTAAAGCAGAGGTACATTCAGGTGCGCACAATCAGCATATATAGGTCTTACTCCTGGAAATAGCAATTGCACACGAAGTCTCCACTGAAAGTCTATTTGCGTGTTCTTTTTTTTGTTTTTTTTTTCATACTGGGTGCCAATACCATTATTGCCATATGGCGACCCTATTAAACAACCAACTTGAAACCTTTAGTTCTCCGTGGAAATACGTTGACCGTGTGGGCAATGGTTGACTTGTATAGATGACACTGATTTGAGAGAATGAATCATTTTAGACGTCTAGGCCCATCAGAGGCCTAGATCTAGATCAATTATGTAGTACGGCTATGCCTAAGGCGGCACAAACAATACGAAAATTGCAGACTAACAAATGGTCTTACTACAATTCTCGACGACCTTAGTTTGTTAACATTGAGGAACGGCCAAAGAACAGCTGGGGTAAAACCAACTGATCTTGGTCAACTCAAGGGTGCTGAAATCAGATATCATAATGGAATTGCTGGATTTCTTCTCATTTGACATCAAAGTTGCATAGAATGTGATAAAACAACTGTTACATGTGAAAGATTTGGCAGGTATAGCTTATTTCTGTCTTCATTAACTTCATATATTTTGGATAATCCATGTCTTCAACATTAAGAAAATGTGGTATGTAGTCTTAAGATTCTATTATATCAGATAGCTGTTTGATAAGAACATCACACACTTCATCATACCTCCCCTACGAACACACATCACAGGCCTCTAGCACGCAACGCTGATCTCAGAATCCCAAAGTGTTATGGTCCCCATGAGATCAGTCTGTGTTGCTGGAGGCATGTGATCTCAGGAATGTCAACACAACAAAACTGCCGTATCATGGCCAACTGACAGCTGTCAGTCACTGACGGACGGCGTAGGGACAGTATCCTTAGCCCTTTAATTTTTTTTTTAGTTCTGTTAGACTCCAGCTGCCAGCCGGCCGCCATCACTGCATGTGACGTCATGACCTAATTGGATATGAAAACGAGGCTAACTGAAAACACGTGCCTCTAGCATCATGGACTGATCTTATAGGGACCGTAACGGTATGGGATTCTGAGATCAGCGTTGCGTGCTAGGGGAACGTTACTCTCTGTTCATAGGGGTCATCATACAAACTGAATATTTTCCTTTTGGGTTCCTCTTGCATTGACATGCTAAATAATCATCATAACAATACTGTGTGACCCTTAAATAATAAAAGAATGTGCTTTGCCCAGTACAGAATTCAGTAGTATCACATAGATGCAGATAAATTGAATGATATTAAGTTGAAAATTGTAATTTTATAGGCAATGAATATGTTCATAGTGACTATATACCACATTTTCGTATTTGTTAAGACATTCTTCCTGCCAAATTTGCACTTGTATCAATTGTGTCATCACATTTCATGAATCTTTATCGGCAAATAACTGAGAAATGAGAAGAAATTCAGCAATTCCATTATGATTTCTGAATTCAGCTCCCTTGAATTGATCAATATAGACTGGTTTTATCCCAGCTGTTCTCTGAAAGTGCAAAAATGTTCCTCAGTGTAATGGTATAGGGAAGGCGGGGCTGGTAAGTGATAGATCGTGTATTGGTTTATGTGATATGTAGGGGGGGGACGCTTCCTGGCTGAGTGCATGTACTAGCTTGGCAGGGTCTAGCTGCTACTATTACTAGTGGTTTATATACCTATTCTGTATTTTGAATACATGTGTGTACAGTCGTGAATTATTCTATTCCAAAGTTAATTACAAACCCATGAATAATTTAGATTTCCTTTGTACAGCCTGTTTTTTGTTTTGAACGCTGGTTCGATTCAGAATGGTTTCAGTTGGGTAATTGAACAAGACATGTCTATTTTTAGCAAGGGAGGGTTAGATTCCCCTTGCACATTAATGAAGGCAATTACAGACTGAGACTGCTCAATCATCCCTGAAAGCCATTAGAGAATATTAGACACTAATCGTCAATATTCCCTTTGTGCCACACCCACCATCTACATCCCAACCATCACAGTACACAATCTACTTTCATTCCTTAATGGCTTTTTGATTGTTCTTATAGACAAATTTTACATCCTAATGGTCTAGCGATGTTTTTGCACAAGCTATTTACACTGAACCCCTTGGGTCCCCATACACCTCAGACTACATAAAAAAGACTGTAACGAGTAAATATTGAAATGCCAAGTATGAATAGACTAGAGGTGGAGTACTGCCCATTTTTATGACCAAGCAAGTAGCCTATTTTTGCAGTTTGATAAGCATTATGAGTTTTCCTGAGTGAATGCAGACTACTATTGATTTAGCAGAGCTCTCCTGATCAGGAAACAGTGAAAACGCATGCATTGCAAAAACTGCCCCCCTTTTTTTTTTCTTTTAGCACAGCTGTATTGACCAAGGGAGTTAAGTGTATTGACTGAGGCAATTGTTTTCATCTGTGTCTAATTCCCCTTGTCAGAGCCAACCACCCGTATTGATTTGGCCTATCAGCTTCGTCCAATACACGCTAGCGCTGGTGGTAAACATCAATAAATGCTGAGGCCCACCGATCTAGACCGATAAAATATAAAACTCCATAACTCCATAACAGGACTTGTAAAGATTTGTCAATACTCGTGGTTGCTGAGTAGGGTGAGGAGAGACTTAATGGGGTCGGCTATTGTGGAACCACCAGTCCCAACACAGGATTCATTACTAATATGATGGCCTATGACTCAAATATAACTATGAACAATGTAGATATTCAAATAGAGGGATTGTGTCACACGATTGGATATACAGGAATTGATGGCACTACTTTAAAATACAACAGGCTATGCGACGACAAATTTAATGGGGTGGTGGTATTGAAATTCACAATCCATAGTATATTTTCATCAACTACATATAGGTCAACTTTCATGTATAATGATATGGTGCATCAAAGCATGATGCCGTCCTAATTGGGTGAAAATGTTCAGACTCCATAATTGCTGGTCGTGTGATGCACATACCTGGTGATACTAAGGCAGACAGGAAGACTTTACGACAGGACAGTCCACTCACCTGGAATATAATGAGAATGCTATCAAGGACAATTGAAACTTTCTCTGAAAACCTTGCAAATCACAAAGGCATTGTTACTGACATTCTATATATATCCTAAATCAAACATCCCTGAATGCTCAATTAGAACCCCTTAATTAAATAGGTTTTGTATAGTAGGATAGGATAGGCCTTTGAAATCAGGGTTGAGTTTTTTTTTTTTTTTTTTTTTTTTTTGACATTTATATTGGCTAAAGAGATTATAACAAGGAAGCTTTTCATTGACAAGCCAAACCACAGAATGTACATTCAAAAGGAAACATAAATGCTCATTGAATAAAAAGGGTCACACAAATGATTGTATAGTAGTACAGGATCTGATGGCATGCCTAACGCCAGTGGCGGTGGCTAGCCTCATTTTGAGTCCCATTATGTCATGAGGTCATGACGTCACATGCAGTGATGGTGGGTGATATCTACAGCATCATGAGTAGACACTATTTAGGTCTTTTTGGAGCTGGTTGACAATGATATTAGGATTTATACCACTATATCATATCACCAGATCATCGGCACACATAAGACAGTCACTGTGTTTAATAACTTCATCAATGCCATTCAAGTATACAAGAGACAACAGCGGCCCCATCTCTGAGCTCTGGTGCACACCGCAGGTGATACCTAGGGGTCTGAATTTTTGTTATTGACCAAGCAGGTTTGCTGTATATTAGACAAGTATGATTTGAACCAGTTTACTGTATCAGTTGGCATACCACTTTTTGACAATTCCTTCTATATTAAGGAGTGGTTCACCGTGTCGAAAGCCTTACTTTGATCCAGGAAGATAGCACAGGCACCCCCTATTCGAGGCCTCATAATGTCTTGAACCAGTCGTTGAGCAGTGGGGAAAACTAAAGAATTCCATCCCTGTCTTGAAAAAGGAAGAGTAACTATAACATAATTATATTCTAAAACTGGTGCTGCCACCAACACACGCCAGTAGTGTGTACATAAAGGAATAGAAACTTTTTAATTTTGGGGACTTTTTTTGCAGATATACAGCTGAAGGTGTCTCTGAAATTTTGTACTCAGAGGTCAGCATCTGGTTGAAAAATGTCTGTACATGCAGGGTCTAGAGTTGTTTTCTGATGGGTATATTAGGGTGTTAAGCTGGTGGTTAGATGGCTTTATATATCTGTATAGACTTGGGTCTGCAGCTGGGGAGATTGGGCGTGGTCTGAAGCTGTGAGATGTGGGGCAGCTGATAACGATAAGAGTGCCAGGCAGACTGGTGTCAGAGGTCAGGGACTCATATCTCATATACACACAACCTCATAAACTACCATCTGGGCCAGACAAGTACCCCTGAGGTGCACCAACCTCCCAGCCAAACTCCACTGGAACCCCATCACAGTGGGGCATTCTATGTAAATAATGCCGTACCAACATGGACATGTACATGTAGTATATTATATGTGTGTGTGTGTGTGTGTGCGGGGGGCACTGAACCTTGGTTTGGGTACCAACTGCGGTACTGACCCTATGGAGCGGTGGCTGTCAATGCGTCAAAGAGAGGAAAAAGGGGGGCTGTTGACTGAATTACATAGATTCTTGAGAATAGGGGGCTGTTAATACCTATTATATGCATGGAAATGAAATAACTTAAATATTCCATGTAATCACTACATGGCAGTGGAATTCTTGAATATTATTGTCAAAGAACCTTAATTTGCATGGAAGAGGGTCCCAGAAAGGGGGGCTGTTATCAGACTTCGCCTAAAAAGGGGGGCTCTAAAAATTGAGCTGTATTTTAAGGGGCTGTGAAATGGCAAAAAAAAGGGGGGCTGTAGATTTGCAGTTGGTACTACCAATCAAATGCCGTCCATCCCATTTACTGACCATGGAATCAGTTTGACTGTATCAACATTGCAAATGGGTCGAATCAATGCAGATCAGCTATATATCACAGTTGATTCAGTACCAAACTAATTTCTATGGCCAATAAATGGGGTGGACAGCTCAAGGTATTTGGATGGCTCAGGGTCAATCTGCCCTACAAGCATATCGGCTAATTACCAGAGGGACGCTAAAGTAAAGGTGATTCACTGGTACTACTGGGTGCCTGATTTTTGTTACATTATTAGTGGCTTCAAAATAATGGTGACTAGTTGTTATGGTGTATGTCAGGCACCAACTGGTGCCAGGGAATCACCGTTATGTCAATGGAATTTCTTACAGTGTAGCTGTGGCACCTGTCTACCATGTGTATTATGTACTACCCTGAGTCTACCTGTAGCCTGGTAGAAAATATGAAAGTACAACATAAATTTAACTCCTAAAGGTTAAGTATGTCTGAGTATTACACTAGCTTCAAAATAGAAGCACCTATATGTAACATGCATCAATTACATCCAAATCAACAAACGTGCACTTACTGTTGTGACCTCCCCTTATTTCGGAAGGCTGATACTTGTAGTAATAAATTTCAATTTAAATGTGATACAGCGGTAATGTTGTGAAGGAGCTTCAAAGATCAACCCCTTCAACATATGTGCATAACATTAAAAGATAATGGTGACACATGCAACCAAGTCCTCCTTTGGACATCGTTATGTGTGGATTTTGGGTAAAGAAAAAGCAAACAGAACAGTGATACTCTCACTGATCATTTACATTTGAGAAAGCTGCAAATGAAATTCTCCAAGAACAAAATGAAGCAGAGAAAACAATTGCTTATAACTTCAAAACAGTATTTACTCCTACAGTGTATCAAAACTTCGTAATAAAATCAGTGTGCATGTGTTAACACATGCACATTTGATACACAGTATTTACTCCTACAGTGTATCAAAACTTCGTAATAAAATCAATGTGCATGTGTTAACACATGCACATTTGATACACTGTATTTACTCCTACAGTGTATCAAAACTTTGTAATAAAATCAATGTGCATGTGTTAACACATGCACATTTGATACACTGTATTTACCCCTACAGTGTATCAAAACTTCGTAATAAAATCAATGTGCATGTGTTAACACACGCACATTTGATACACTGTATTTACCCATACAGTGTATCAAAACTTTGTAATAAAATCAATGTGCATGTGTTAACACATGCACATTTGATACACTGTATTTACTCATACAGTGTATCAAAACTTTGTAATAAAATCAATGTGCATGTGTTAACACATGCACATTTGATACACAGTATTTACCCCTACAGTGTATCAAAACTTCATAATAAAATCAATGTGCATGTGTTAACACATGCACATTTGATACACTGTATTTACCCCTACAGTGTATCAAATCTTCATAATAAAATCAATGTGCATGTGTTAACTCTGCACAACATGTTTTGATACTGCCACCTTCCTGCCATAGACTGCCATCATGTCACGTCATATCTGAGTAATTTTCCACATTCCAATATGTCCCCTGTCATTAAATACATTAAATATTGATACATGTGATCCTTATCGGTGATCTTACAAAGCATTCATTATGTACATCACACAAGGGATTATGATGTATCATGTTTTGTAGCCATTCATTTCTCTCAGTCATGTGAAACACCTGCATATATACATATGGTGCATGTGTATCTTGGCTGTGGGCTGGATGCTGTCCAACTTGTAAATATAGGATCATGTACAATATAATCAATCAGTGGAATGTGACTTGTCCTACACCACATCATTTATGGTAGTCAGGGGACTGGGGTTACTGTAAAAAGTAGTTCCAAAATTGGAGGATCCAGAGACCTGGACGGCAAGCAGCCCACACTTCTCCTGAGCTGTACGGATGGATTGAGCCGTATATATGTGTTAAACCTATGCATGTCCTGATGAAGGAGCAGGTGCGGCTTGGAATTCTATGGAACCATTGTATGTTTCAAAACAAGAAAGAATATTATCCCCATGAAAATATTTGTTTTAAGGCAGATGTAAAACATTTCTAAACATATCAACACCTACACCATTTAGGGCAAAGAATCTCATTCCTGTATTTTTGGGTGGATAGCATTGGATATTTCAGTTTGGTTCTCTGGGAAATCTCGATTCTGACTAAGTCATCAATTACAGTCCCAATGGCATCTTAATTCGCTTCCAATGTAAGAAATAACATTCTTAAATTTGAATTGAGGTCTTAGGAGGGGAAGGAAAATGTTAAGCCAGGCAATCAGTAAGTTGGGAGCACTCAGGGAATGTTATTTCAAAATCTGGAAAGGTATGTTGCTTATGAAGTAGACATTGTATCAATAAAACCCATGTTTAAAGTGGTATGGGTAAAATATTACCAAAAGATACCCTATATTGCAGGGATGCCACTCACTGATCAATGAAAATTCGGAAATCATCCTAATTTTCTGGGCTGCCAATAGGAGATGCCTACAGGAAATGAATTAAAAAATTCGGAATTCCTCAAAAAGTTAGGAAAAGTGGCATCTCTGATATTGTAATAAACAGTGTATTCAAAGCGAGCAGCACAAAATATAAATAAAATAGAACCCACAAAACTTGTCAAATTCAACTTATCTGACCTGGCACACTGTCCATGTTGTCAACTTCTCTGCCCCTTTGGCAACTTCACAGTTTGTCACTCAAGGGCCATCAGGTAGGGTGACCTGCCTGTGCCACCTTTTAGGGTCTGTGTCAGGGATGACAATTTAAATCTGACAGGTATTATCTTGTTTATTTTATAAAGCTCACTCAGACGACCCTAGCGACCCTGCATTTGTTTTGTATGTACAAAGGGTCCTGTTATTCATGTAATCGAAGTTGGATTCCAGTCTTTCTTAAGGCCTTAGGGAGTGATCATATTTTAACAACGGGGGGGGGGCTGGTGGGTTTCCGCCCCCCCCCCCTCTCGACGGGTCAAAATTTTTTCGACCCCCCCTCGGGAGGTGAAAATCACGTTTGAACGCACCCTTTCAACCTATAGTAACACGCGGGCTTTTTCACTGAAAACAGGTGAAATTATTTTGACCCCCCTAGTCAAGGGGGCAAAAATATTCTGACCCCCTTGGTCAAGGGGTTGAAAAAATTCTGACCCCCCCTCAAACCCACCCGCCCCCCCCCTGTTGTTAAAAAATGATCACTCCCTTAGCTCCATGTTTCCCTTTTTATGTGTCCATAGAAACCCCAGTACTTGGAGGCAGTGGACTGCATTTGGAAAGCCACGCTTGGGGTGTGGGCCCGGGGGTGTGGGGTGCGATAAAGGTGGGTGGGTATGCTTGCCGGGACTGCCCTTCAGGCGTCTCCTTCATCGCTATGGCTGCTAAAAATGACCCATAACTCCCCATCACAGCATACATACATCCATATTAGACGGCCCAAGTGACGTCACGTCAACAATTTCCAACCGCAGTCCTGGTCAGATATCAACTGCTCTGGCCCATGGGAGAGAAGGAGGAATTGCTTGGAGCTACTGGGCGTGGGCATGGGAGGAGAGTGTAAGAGTTTGCTATGACTTCCCTACAAGCTATAAACTAAGTTCTGCTGTAATGAAGCTGCTAGTGTTTTGCCTAGACATCTTATGAAGTTACTGCTTCTTGGTCCCAAATCAAATAACGTCGACCTGAACGGGAAGACTAATCCCATGTTGAGCATGAACACCCTACACGTTGGCCATTTAGGGGTCAATGGTTACATGGGCACACTATTCACCCATGGGTAATTGGTAATATAATGTCGACATGAGTTCAATATACATGTACAAAGACCAAGTTACTGCACACAGGTAATGTAGTTAGTTAGTGGAGACAGTAGGTAAGTTGATTAATCTTGGCATTGAGGGCTATAACTATTGACATGCAGTTTCTCTGCCTTGCAAAAGGTGTGTTGGCAGTTAGTTGAAGGGCGATTCCAATTTCGGTTATGGTAAACCTTTATAAGTGGTGAAATTAAATGAAAGAATGCTACGAGTGGCTTGAACTGTACACTGAACCATGGGCACGATTACATATCTTCTTTCTTTTTTTTTTAATCATGGCTTTCTCTCTAAATATCGCTAATAATTCCGAGAGCAGCACTAAAGGGGTCTGGGTGGGCCATTGGTTCTATTTTATGCTTTGGGTATGGGTGTGCGGTATATATACCATCCAGGCGGAAGCAGAAGACCCACCCAACGTGAGGAAAACAATGCTATTTGCCTTTGTGGAAGTCTGAATGTCCAAGAATTTCTTATAGATACTCAAATGAAGAAAGTGTAGAATGCACTATACGATCTCCACTGAGCAGTAGTGAAGTGAGTATACCAACCTCACATCGCTTTAAAATGCATTTGATATACCTTACGTAGGTTATCTAATTATATCATTTGGCTAGGTCGTATGGCAGCTTATGAAATGAATTCATGAAATGAGATACAAGTTATAGGAGTATGTGGTAAGTGTCATTGGTCCAGGTTTCATAACAAATGTATGTCACGCCCAGATTCCATAATGATTTCTTTTGTCAGGGTCAGCATAATATTTTCATCCAAAATAGCACTGCTCTTCGTGTGGCCTCTATCAACATAAGTAATATTTTGCATTCATTGCACGTTAGACCGCTTGGTCGTCTGTGATATACATGATTGTGTAGGCTTATAGTGAATGCAGAGGAGTGCAAGTATCCAGAGGAGGGGGTAGGGGAAACGCCTCCTCCCAGACCTCCTGAAAATGTGGCACGGGACGCTGCCTTTTCCCCCACCCTCGAGATCAAATCTTTCCTGGTAGTGCCCCCCCCCCTTTTCTGGATCCGCACCTGAGGTACTGTAGAAATGGAGGAGTTTTAATGTTTGCACTTGGTTCTTTCATGAGTCCTATCAGTTCCTCATCCTGGCAGGCCATCACGGACTATTGGATGACTACGAGACACAGCCCTTGATCTGTAGGAGTTTGGGGGTGGGGGGCGTGGAGGTCGGTTATGGAGGTCGGTCATCGGCCACAAGGGCCGGGGCGTCACGTTGGATCCAATATGGCGAGTAGTAAAGGACGGGTGGGGCCGTTGCCAAGACAACCCGACAAGGAGCCAATGACCAGTGCACTGACCTCTTCCTTCCGCCCATCAGTCTGCACTAACCCGCCCCCCCCCCCCCCACCCAACACTTACACACATACACACCTACCTGACCCCAATAAAGCACCATTACTGCCCACAGCACACCTGACACTTGACCGTTGCTAGGGAAACTGGAGGATAGGTTGCCTAGCAACAAATGGCAATGTAGCACACGGCACATGGTAATGGAGTGGAAGGGGTGTTACAAAGTGGGAAGGGAGGACAGAGAGATATTACAAAAGACGTCAAAGTGTTGAATCTGTTTAGTGATAAGGCATTGGATAGATACATCTACATAAAGATAAACGGGAGATCGCATCTCCGGATATTAGCATGTTATCTCTTTTAAGATCAGCTTTTAAATGAAAGTATAGATTCAATCAATTAGACTACAACAAGCCGATGGTCTGTGATTCATTTAACTAAGATCAAAGCTTCTGTGGCCAACTATGGGGAAGGTGTGGGACTAAATTTGACCCCGGTATGCCGTGTCTCTTGTTATGTGTAAACCTGGACAAAGTCATGGGTCCATGTCAAGTATAGCTATATGAAGGATTCGAAGATTTAGGCTCAGCCATATCGCAGCAGACGTCCTGCCATGCCATACATCTTTCCATAATGATGTATGTATTTCAAGTCATTTCATTTTTTTCTGTACTGCTTCCAGGAGCCATGTTTCATGAAGTGCAGGGCATCTTTCCTTGTCTGGAGTGGTGCTAAATATATCAGCCATTGATAGTGAATCTGTTATATGTTTTCTCCTGCTCTCTGCACTTCGTCTACAGTTGAGGATATATATGCCTTTTTTACATGGACATCATGGTGTGAGGCTTGGTATGAGTCATGTACAAACCAATGGATGCAGTCACAGGGCTTATTCTATGAGTGTGGAAATCATTACCCTGAAAGGCTAAATCAAACTGTACCCCTGGCGGCAAGGGGGTTTATGTGTGGGGTCAGTCCACTTCCGCAAGTCTCCATATTTTTAGCACCAGGACGTCCTTCACCCCTCCCCAGGGCTGCCTGCCGACCTCTAGCCTCCCCCCAATGTATAAAGATGTCAGTCATGAGGCCAGCAGCCATGTTCCTACTCAAACAGATGACACTCAGTTTTCAGCGTGCAGACCTGCATGTCTACCTAGAAACATAACGACTCAGATTGCTGCTGATGGCAGCTGACAGATCAGAAGTACGACATTCGATGGACACCTGGGAATAATATGGACACCATTTATTCCATGTAGTCCAAAGACCAGGCCAAAAGACCCTGTCCAGCTGGTGCATTGCTGCAATAGTTTAATAATGGCCAGACATCAATGTCATAATAACCCTATTGTCAATACATTTGCTATTGTAGAGGTATACCAGTAAGATGTATCGTACTAAGGTGTCATCTGGCGTGGCGGGTGAGTCCTGTCACTGGATGTTCCTAGGGTTTCGGATAGGTGGCAGCACTGGTCCGGACCCAAGGGACATCTGGCGACAAACACTAGGGTTCCTATATAAAGCCCTGGGCTCAGTCGCTACGTCAGAGGCCCTCCAGGCCTTCTTGCTCAATATACCCATTTAAGTAGAATATTGGCTGCCCCTCCTATACCTTCCAGGTAGCCGTTGTGCTGTAATAAAAACCGTTGGCATACACTCTAATTACTGTCTTGCCTTCTCCTTCCTGATCGTAAGACTCAAACCACCAAACTGGTAAAACAGACCATTACACTATGAATAAGACAACCCACATCCTATACCTTCCAGGTAGGCGTTGTGCTGTAATAAAAACCGTTGGCATACACTCTAATTACTGTCTTGCCTTCTCCTTCCTGATTGTAAGACTCAAACCACCAAACTGGTAAAACAGACCATTACACTATGAATAAGACAACCCACGAACTATATTCAAGTGCCCCCCTATTCCCTCCCTATTGAACGATGATAAGTTTACACACCGGTCTCATGTGGCTTCCAGTGTGGCTTCAGCTAATTTCCCAGTCTGCCTTTTCCTTATACTGGGTTTTCTAGTTGCCATCTAAATTGGTTCTGGGGCTCTTTTACACTCTGCCGTCTTGCCTGCCTCAGCCTCCATTCCCTGTTCGCCTGGCATCCGATTGGTTGAGACTGGAGCTGCTTCCTGTGGGCACAGGACTTCCACCGTTCACCATATTGGATTCCCATGCGCGTCACACTTTGAAGGACGGTACAATGGATGTGCTACCATACTGCCATCAGCCAGTGACATGTGGCTTCAATTGGTGGTCCATAGATATTGGCTTCAAAGTCTATATGAGGCTGTTTTATAGCCTTTTGTGTCGTAGCTTCAGACCAGTGCCTCTATT
Organism: Acholoe squamosa; assembly: GCA_949317995.1. NCBI lineage: Eukaryota > Metazoa > Annelida > Polychaeta > Phyllodocida > Polynoidae > Acholoe > Acholoe squamosa. The sequence continues at coordinate 57,913,058 of OX439038.1, forward strand.
TATTGGGTGTGTTAACAGCATATTGCATTTCCTTGGTCTTTAGTAGAGACTTGATTAAATAATCTATTTTCTAATGCCAATTTAAAAAGCTCTTTAGGGGAATTAAATCAACCCTCTCAGGACTGCACAGTGGTTGCTTGTTTCGCTTTATGATGAATGGGTATAGCTATGGCGAATAACTCAAGAGGTTTACATTTCACTGTCTCATGGGTTTGTAATTAGTCTTATCTCAGTCCAGTCATTGCACTTTTATTCATTTTGATGTATAAACCTTTTCTTGTTACATATCAATTCCCACTATTGCATGCATTACAGCTATCACTAGCAAATAGCCCCTAATGATATTTGCTTATTGTCTTTACAATCAGATTTATCTCCGCTTTCTCTTACACTTGCCTTTGGGACGGCTGCCTTACCATATCTACGTCAATGTTGTGCTTAGTGTTTTTGTTCAAGTACCATCATCCTTATCAGTCCTATGGGTACCATTGACCTGGTGATACACACTGCCTACACCACACATATTTCACATTGACAAAGCAGTGAGCGTCAGCCTTACTCTTTTAATGTCAGTGAGTGTCTTTAGGGGAGAGTCATTAGTGATTCCTTTTGGGCCATCCATAAATGAAGTCAAATTTGACCTTTTTTGACCTCCCCCCGTCATGATTCTTGTCAATTTTCGCAATGCTGAATGTGGAAAATTAATTCCGTCATGGCAGGCCTGACCCCCTCCCCCCTCCATCATTTGTGGATGGCCCTTTCCAAAGAAAGCCCACCAATAGTCTAAATGGGCCAAACAGTGGGCTGTTCAATTTGACTCTTCCATCAAAAACCTCTCACTGCTTAACGCTTTTCAGATTCTCAACTTTTAGAGGCTGTCATGCCGAACTCTTAATCTTTCTTCTGGAGTTATTTGGGCAAACTGCCTGAATGAAATTCGGTCTTCGGTAAATATGATTTCCCCTTTTCTGTGGACAGAGGGCAGCTTCAGGGGCTATGAGCATCTGGCTCCAGGATAAACCTCACACCGCTAGCCAAATAGAAAATACGAGCACAAACTAAATTCTAAACTTGCCTCTAAATTGCAATGCAATTTTAGGATCTAGTGGTGATATTTTAGCACAGCATGTGACAGACCATAGAAACCAACAGTTTTTCTGTGGCCCTTCCTTTTACCCTCAGCCCCTCCCATGACACTGATGTAGGCCTACAGCCTTTCACGAACACCTGGCAGGTGGCTGTCGTTGCCGCGGCCAACTTTGGATCCCAGTTTGGATCCCTGAAGATCCAGGCACATCTGTCCCTGGCAGGTGCCACTTGAAACGGCCCTCAAGCCCTAGCCTGGGGGTGACAGGGTCAGCTGGATTTTAACCCAGCCCTGGGCCGTTAAAGCCTGTCCTGTGGCATTCAGGCTCTCCTGGGACAGCTGCAATTGCTGTCACGACTACCAAAAGGGTTAGGCATGTTAAATCAAGGCTGTCCCTAAACCTCAATTGATGTTGTTCGCATATGTTTTAATCTGGTGCAGTCTCCCTTCTTCACTGAATGGAATGTTGGCCTTGATTGTAATGAGAAACCATACCAAATTCATAAGAGAAGAAAAAATTGGGCCCCTCAAACTGGACAGGTGGATGGTGGGTTTTTGAGGATGGCTGATACTGTGAGTTCAAAATTCCCCTCTTTCTCCCAGTGATAAAATGAATTTTCTTTTGTCCAACTGTCAACATTGTGGACCAGAGTATTGTGGATGAAAGCTTCATGCATCTTTGTGATATGATCTCTCTTGCAAATTTATGTGTAGGATCAGTGTTTTGCTTTTGAAAATCTATAGTTTTTAAAGTGCATCGACCTATAGGACATTGCACTGATAAAAATGGGCCTGGAATTGTTAGTCAGTACCTTTTCTTTGAAATGCGACAATTACTCATAAATGCAATAATTGTTCCTAGATAAATGCCTCAGGTTCATGCACTCATGTCGTGCTATAGGTATGACAACAATAGACAATTGTTCTACAGCAGATGCACCCCGGACCTCTTCAATATTCTCCTTTGTGATAGGTTTATGTAACAAAACACAGGTTATTCATTCATTCTCCATGTTTAGTACATTATTTGAGCATCAGTGCGAATATCTCACTTATTGATTAGGAACTTATCTTGTGGTATGAACGTCATAGGATGTAGTGTTGAGGAAAACACTTTCTTCGGGGTCTACAGGTGCATGTGGGCACCTGTACCTCACCTCACAACAGTTAATGGATAGGAACTGTCTTAATTCTTGTAGTGACTATTGGTTTTAACACCCTGGTATAGAGTTCACGTTTCTAGTGGCAATTAGAACGTATAGGCTTTTACTATTACTCTGCTAATGGGGAGTGGTGTTAAGACTCCATTAGTGTTCCATTTACGCTGAAAGTTCTCATTTTTCTATACACGAATAGCAACGCCGTTAAGAGAGTTATGATGGCAATAGATAAATGATGCTCCTTTGCTAATTGCGTGCTTATCAGTACATTCTAGTTGTGTAATTACTGCCTAGATACATTGTGCCTATAGTAGCATATGCAATCAGGGGCGTTTTGTAACACCTTGTTGTGGTTGAAGTGACCTAACTAGTTATATTTATATATAAACAAGAAAAAATGTGGCAAGGACCACTGATAGGAGTTGCGCTCATAGATCATGGCAACATCACTAGCCACTGCGAGTGACATCACTGAGGCAGCATGACGTCACCAATGACATCATAGGTGACAGGGAGAAAACCGAAAACATTATGGAGTTCCTACGGTCGCTACGCTCCCGGCCGCTGACGTGGCTTGCAACTCCAAAAAAATATAGAGCAGTCCAATTCTATAGCAGTCAATGGTACTATATGTGTATATATCAAAACTGTGAGTGTGTGTGTCCATTATTATAAGCTAAAGTTTTACTAGCAGGAAGTGATTTAATAACCACATAAATGTCCCTTTCTACCTGCCTGCTCACACATTTAGAACTATGAAACTATAACTATAGAACTATTGAACAATAGAACTATAGAATAGAGCTATAATATAGAAAAATAGAATTACTCTGAGAAGATAATGACAAATATTGACTAATTGCTGACAAATAATGAGTAAGTACTGACATATATTGACTAATTGCTGACAAATAGTGAGTAATAACTAACATATATTGACTAATTGCTGACAAATAGTGAGCAATTACTAACATATATTGACTAATTGCTGACAAAAAGTGAGCAATTACTAACATATATTGACTAAATACTGATCAAATGTAAGTAATTACTACCATATATTGACTAATTGCTGACAATTAGTGAGCAATTACTAACATATATTGATTAATTGCTGGAAAATAATGAGTAATTACTAATATATATTGACTAAATGCTGATAACATGTAAGTAACTACTACCGTAATTGCTGATATATAGTGACTAAGTACTGAAATATATTGACTAATTGCTGACAAACTGTGAGTAAATACTGACATATGTTGACTAATTGCTAACAAATAGTGAGTAATTACTAACATGTATTGATTAACCGCTGACAAATAGTGAGTAATTACTATCATACCATAGCATTAACACTAACCTGTTATAGCCCTAAACTCAATACATGTACCATAAAAACACAGATTAAAACACAAATTAAAATACAGAATGATGTCAACATTTTCAATCAAACACCAGAGACTGGAGAAATGTGAACAGGGCTTGTCCCCTGGGTGGCTGCAGGTATTTATGTGTAAAGCTTATCAACAGTGATAATGCACTGGTAACTAGCATTTGGATCTGAAAAGTCCAAGCACCTGATCAAGCAATGGCTGCCTCCATTGAACAACTTGATTCATGCTATAGAAAGGTAGGGGAGGGTTATTCCATTTCTATTGTTCAGGTACAGGGGCGTGGGAAGCAGGTTCAGAGTGGGTGGGACCAGGGGGTTTTTCTGCAATTTCTGACCTCCCTTTGCTTGACCTTTTAGTTTTGACCTTTTGAGGAGTTGGCCAAAAGTGGGGGGGGGGGCATGTCCCCCCTGTCCCCCCTGCTTTCCACGCCCATGAGATTCCACTAGTCACTAGGTGTCAGTAGTTTATACTTGCAAGCATATGAATTCTATAAGGAAGCAATAGAACATATCTATATATATATATATATATATATATATATATATATATATATATATATATATATATATATATATATATATATATATGTTGAAATGTAAGACGAAAATTGCATCAATGCATTGTAGGATATGGATCTGTGGTAGTTTTTCCCTCTGATTGACCTCGCACTATCAAAAATTCGTTTCGACTGAAATTAAGCAAAATAAAACTTTGGACTGGGAATAATTTTTGTCAAAGCCCCAACCGGCATACACTGCGAAAGGCCCCCTCCCACAACGCTTATTTCTATGCATTTCTACTACAAGTACTGCAAGTTTGGTGCTTGAATTATTTACCGAGTTCGCATTGGCAGTAGATGTAAATGGAGGCAACCTGGGAGCATAAATGGCATCATATACAAAAAACTGTCATATCTCCCTTAAAAATAGGAGTTTTCCATAGTGTGACCTATAGATTAAGGGTAGCTTGAGCTGGCGAACATCATGGCAGTCTTTATTTCCACGTTCAAGAATAAAAAAATTAGATGCTATAATTCATCCATATAGGGACTTAAATGATGCTTTAAGGCAACTCAACCACTTTAGCACTACCATATGCCTGTATGATGATGTTCAGGAGTTCATAGCGGCAAGCACAGTCCTGTTTTATATATTATAGCTACTCCTGTCTTAAATGCACTATCGCGATGTGTAGGGGCTATATGCATCGTGTAGAGAATATAATCAAATTGATTCTGTAACTGGTTCCTTTTGAAGCACTATGATGATGTGTAGGGGCTATATGCATTGTGTAGAGAATATGATCAAATTGATTCTGTTACTGGTGCCTTATAAAGGCAAAGAACCAGTTCCTGACCAAGTAGCACAGTGTACATTTTATGGGATTATATAAGCAGTTCAGGGTCATTATATGGCCTGGATATTGGACAATTAGTGCCCCCTTCCGCCTCGCACTGGACGACCCTATTCACCCAATTCATAAGGCAAACTTAGAGTAATATGAGCTGCCACTCTGTCTGGGACATTTGGATTGCATCTGCCCATTTGAATTACCTGGAGGGGCTGTCTCCACATTAAAGATCAAGAAGGCAAAAGGGACATCAGTGAGGCGGCATACGGTATCCTTTTGCCTTGATGATCCACATACATGCTTAGGGAAAAGGATACACCATTGCTAAACCAAAACCTCGATGATGTCCATATTACCAGCCTTCAAAAGCACATTTCAATTCAAATTTGCCATTACCCTATAACTGTCCCTTACAGAACCATTCAATGACATCATATATATATATATGGAGAAAAGTATAACAAAAAATGAGAATTGTGAGCTGTAGAGCACTTAGAAAAAGCAGACATGAGTGCAAGGAGGAAAATTTTAGGCAAATTTGCCCAAAAAACAATGAAATACCAGTCTATAATTGTATTTTTTGCATGCAGTGAGATATAGCACCATAACACACTATAGCACAAGAAATGAACCAAAATGTTACATAATGAAGCTGCTAGAGGAAATACAATAATGTCATGGAACTCTATCTCATACACTGTGAGTGTTAACAATAGTACAGCTCCACAGCAACCTAAACAACATGCACTCACAGAAATATACACATAATAAAATTTAATGTGTGATATATATCACATATGGCCCAGGGTCTACTACCCCCCCCCCAATATAAAAATTGGGCGTTGTGCATTGAAGCACAGAAGGCTCAGGGTAGGTACCATAAAACCCTCTATCAACCCTGTAGGGTCACAGTGTAGAGGTCGGCGGAAAACGTCTTTGGAGAAACCGGGACTCGAACCCGGGACCCTCCAACTTCGAAGCGGAAGCTCTTCCTCTGAGCTACTTCCCCAGACCTGACGTTCTCTACCTTCCACCTACATCTGGATCGGTATAATACACAAGGGGGGCAGCTTATACCAGCTGACCAGCCCCTGAGGGCTGGTGCAACCGGAACGGGGCAGATGGCCTACCGCCATGGACTTACAGCCAGAGCTGGCCCCTACACTCCTCCCAACCAGCTTCAACCATGGCCAACCAGCACCAAGCATTCCTCCCAACCAGATCGATTGGGCTTTATCAAGCAGTGTGAGGCACTCCTGACTTCCCAGTTGACCTACCAGTACACAGTACTGCCAGGGTCGAAGCGTATCTGTATTATACCGTTCCAGGCACCTACACCTGGATTGGTATGACACACACATAGGGGGGAGCACCACCAGGTGCCAGGTGACTAGGCTGGTACACCCGGAACGGGGCCAGATAGCAGGAATCAGCACTTGCGAAATATTGACTAATTACTTACAAATAGAGACTATTATCTATACATGTACTGACACCAGTCTGGCATAATCTTTTCTTACTAAACCCCTTGGACTGCTGGCCCCCTGGTGTGCTGGCCCCCCGGACACCTGGCCCCTGGACACCTGGCCCCCTGGACACTTGGCCCCCGGACACCTGGCCCCCTGGAGACCTGGCCCCCTGGAAACCTGGCCCCCCTGGACACCTAGCCCCCTCGCTCCCAAATCCCTCCCTCATAAATCTATTCACTTGAGCAAGTCAAATGTCAATTCACCGGAAGTTAGGCGTTGTACAGAAAACTTTATCCTTAGCATGCTTAGTTTATCGCTCAGTCCCCAATGTGTTATGTGTATAGCTTGGACACTGTAAACATTGCCTGCTGAAAACAGTGTCTCACTTGGTGATTACCCATAGGACTCCATGTGCTAATTTCTTCGCCAAAATCTATCTGACCCATAGACCCAATGGTTAAAGGACTTGTAGTCAGTATAGCTCCCAAAAACATGATGTAAGTACAGCAGCTTTTTTTGTAGAGAAAGACATCACTCACCATAAAGGACAAAATGTTGTCTGATAGATGAGATTTGAAACTTTCCTTTGGCTTTTGAAACATGTGTAAACTAACAGTTTATCACTGAATGATTACACCCTAAAGTTGGTAATTACAATTTTGTGGATCTGGCTGAAAACCCGGTTCCAATAGCCCAGGGGATACCCTGGGCCAACAAGTCTTCATGGAACACTAGGATTGTGTAATTTACTGTTTGTACATGTATTATGAAGTGTAAAAATGTTGCTTTCTTTGATCAAACCTTCATTGTAGAGAAATTTACTTTGGTACGTACAGAATCAGCAATAGGACGGATCTGACATTAACCAGGCTGGCGGAAGTCCTCCCACAGGAAGTATCCACCGATCTTTAATACTTTAAGGACTGTATAGTTATTTACCAAATAAGGCAATATGCAGCAATGCACCATATGCTAACCCTAAAGGGTTGCAGGGTAAGCCTGATGCAAAAATGGAGTGCTCGAGAGTAGCCTCGCCAGCATTGCATTAGTTCACCATGGTGAGGAAAAGATACTGCAGGACCCAATGACCCTTAGATGGTTAAAGAGGCATCTGCAATATGTCAGCGTCCTTAATGCTCCAAATGATTTATTGTCTATGTGAATGTGAAAGCCTGTCTGATTAGGAGAGTATTTTACATGCCTGAATAGTGTATATATACAGTGAAGATATGCTAAGAAGAGTCTTAATTGTAGGTGACTTAAAATCGGTTTATGGCCATGTCGAGAACGGTATCTGCAAAACAATGGTAAATTACATGTGCATGGGATACACACTGCCGCCCATCCCCTACAAATAGGCAAAAACACACAAATAATGTTCGAAACAAGGAAATTAAATATTAATGATCAAAAACCCAATAGAAAGTATAAGCTCAAAATAGGAACAGATAAGAAAGCCTTGAATACTGTTGCAGGCAATTCGTAGGCTGAATGTTATAATGGATGAGGCGGTTGAACATGATCTGGTGCATATAAATGAGGTCATCAACTCAGGTTTCCTGGATTCTCTTTTCTTTCTTCCCTGGACACCCAGGAGCCTGGATTAATCAGAAGTGTCGGGGCTCAAATAATGTATGAAGGACTGCTTGTGTGACTGGGGCTTGGTGCACTTAATTATGGGGAGAGAGTAATGTGTGACTTGTATTCTGCTGACACTGCAGAGAGACAAGTCATCACACTGAATCAAATGTGTTCAAGATAGTGACCTGTAAAGTGTCACCGTGCGTATAACAACATGAGAAAGTGCTATTATACTTTTGCATGGGGTTTCCGCTCGTAAATGATCACAATGGTAGAAAAAAAAAAGAATTCTGTTTCTAATACATTTTGAACTCCAAACAGGTGAAGGAAAGTCCCCATTTGCTAGAATTCCCTCATATCTCTGTACCTTTCAAATCTGTTGAGCCAAAGGGTTTCAGCCAAAGGGTGGTTATAAAAGCTGGCTGCAGGTAAAGATTAGGATCTTCAAAGCAAGCAGCATGAAAGCAGTTGGGCGAAACCAGTCAACTTTATTTACAAATGCTATAGGCTAACCGATTTCTGATCTGCTACTGACAATCTTAAATAACTCTAGATTATATTATTTTGGTAAACTATATTCACATTCATTGTATGATTAATTCTGATTTTCGCCACTGGCTAGCATCTGTGTATCTAGTAGTATTTGATTTTGACTTGTCAGACCTGGTACAGGGCAGGGTTGACAAGTTAGATATGAAAGGCTGCCCCTTAGAATAACTTAACAACCATAATCTTTTTTGTAGGCTACAGCAGGATATCACCACCTCCCATGGCCATTGGCAATACCTGTTATTGCCACACCTATGGATCTATTTACACCTGACACACAACTGTACTAATTAGTTCCTCACCATTGACGTCAGAGCAAAGGACCAAAGGCTGGCCTTGACAACAATGCCTAGAAGGTAGACTATGTACTCAGTGGAAGGTATTCAATGCCCCTAATTATAAGAAAAAATGCCACACTGTGAAAAGGAAACACATTAGTCAGCTGGTCAGGTACTCCTTTCGTCTTTCATATATTGTACAGAATTTTCCCCTTGTCAGGTAATACTTACTAGTGGAAAGTTCTCATAAGAAAATATCTGCAAATCTAGCTTCTGGGCGACATACCAAACAAATATCCTTATTTCAGAATAGAGGAATCATATACATTAACATTTCACAGCAACCAACCTTTTGTAGTTGTTGTTAATGTCCTGTGAACAATTGGTTGATGTTTACTTTTACAAGTATTTTCATATCTTTGAAGGGGTGCAGTTCCATTCCCTTGGCTTGAATATTCAATTGTTTTATTGCAGGCCAAGTAAAAAGATTTGACAGCTCTACCCGATTCACCTGAGGAAACTCTCCCTTCAAATTTTGACACTTGAATTAGACAGAAAGTAAATTTGCCAATGACAGTCTGTGCCCCCTGGTCTGCTGAAACGATTTGCTGAGCCCTGCATTATAATTGGACTGCATTCTAATCAACATATGATGCTAATTCAGTCTTACCTCCTTTAGATAAAGAAGGTGCTAAAGCCTTGCAATGCTATCATGGAACCTCCCGGGGGTATTCACATCTGCGGCCTGCCCTCACCATCTCATGCATCTGTTTACTTCCATACTGATAAGTTAAGTGCTGCATAGAGTTTTCATCAACTACATATTTTGTCTTTGCAATGATGCATGAGCGATTAGTAAGGCTGTATTGATATATTATGCCTACTCCCCAGAAGGATTGGCATGATGCATCTATAGGTATATATTGGTAATTTACTTCATGGCAATGTGCATTGGTGCCCTTTATAACACAGCTGGGCAAAGTCATAGTGCATTATCCTTAATGCTGCGTTCTGATTGGCTGATTGACCGTGCATTGTCTAGATGGATAATGCACTCCCAGGAAAGGAGGTTAACTCCATCTAATTTTTAGACTTCACAATTGATATGTATGGGTTGTCAGGTGACTGATGGATAATTTTTCTGTGTTATAACGGGAATAATGCACTTGATCATGTCTGTGGTCATGCTCTAAACTGTATTGAGACATCTCGGGACCCATAAGGCCCCTCGATGTCTCAATACAGTCTAGAGCACTCCCAAAGCCATGCCCGTGCATTATTCCCTAAATGAAAGGACAACTGTATGGCGCTTATTACAGTATCGTTCTTCCTTTGATGGGTTAAGCTGCACATGAGACAGCAATTTAAAATCCCAGCTTCCCACTCAATCTGGGGAGTAGGAGCCTTTTGTAGCTGTGTGTGTGTGTGTGTGGGGGGGGTATTGCAATATGTTGGAGCTTGCCTGGAGATGCCTGGATGGTGCCATAGAGGCATAGGAAGCAAATATTCATTGGGGGGCCCAGTGGGGGGTCCAGCCGGGACCCCATCGTGACCACCTTGTATTGCCGGCATCATCGCGATTACACCTATACATATCTATGTAGATTTTGTATAGAAGTTTTATTCTTGCTGACTTTTAGGTCTGATTTGAAGCTCTAGCCTCAATTTTCCCTATCCCATTACCATATAAATCTATCCTGAAATGCAGTATTTTTGATGCTTATGGATTTTATTATGAGGTCTTGGACAAATTTTGGGGGGGCAGGCCCCCCTGGCCCCCCTTTTCCTACGTCCCTGAAAGTTAACACCATGCCCCCCCCCCCACTTGCCTCTCGTGTAACAAATCTATAAGTATCCATACGTGGAAATCCAGTAGTTCGTGCAACTGGGGATGGATGCATCGATGTGTTTGTCCAGATTTGCACGGTTATGGTTTGATCAAGTTGATAAGTTTATCCTCTTTGACTTGAGATTGTCATATCATGTAAACTTTAGACAAAGAAAATTAACAAAAAGAAAAACAAAACAAAAACAAAACACTTAAACCCTGACATTATTTTTAGCCGGGAAAGGTTGAATGGCATGAATAGAAAGGTGACCTGGGGTATGTCCTCAAAATCCCAATAAGTATATTCGGACGAACTGAATCACAGGTTTGCCTAAGGTAGCCTAAAATCAATAGAAAAAGAGAGTAGTTTGAAGGTAGGCTTTTGTGTACTTCCAATCAATAAAACAGTACAGCCTTATCAAATGAGCCGTAATTTATTTTGACTGCCGAGACTGTGATGCACACAAATACGTTTACCCGGCCTTCGGACCTTCTATTGCCCCTGTACTCCATAGGCCCATTTTCTTATTTTACAAATCCTATCTGACAGCAAACAAAAACCAGACAAGCAAATTCTTGTTCAAAGTTGTACGCATGCTCTTCAATGCTGGAAGTTTACAAAGTTATTTTACTAGCGCCACCAGCCAGGGTCCAATTCCCAGTCTCGGGGGAAGATGGCTGTATGTATACGCTCATCCATTGCACTGCTGATGGACGAAGTGTTGCCTCCTTCTTAAAGCCCACCCATGTATTGCTGCCATAATAAAATATGTGGAAATAGACTTGGCATTCTACATTTACAGTTTACAACCATATTTCTCTCGATTTTAGGCCTTTAAGGATGGTATGTTGCCACAAGGTTCAGGTTCAGATTCTGTCCTGACTAAGGCAGTCAATCACCAGCACCCCATTGGTGCCCCATGCTGAGTTTTAGAGGAGTGTAGCAGCCCAGTAGAGTGGGCATAATGCATAACTGTGAAACTTCTCAGCCATTCAGGAAGACTACCTGCACTTAAAGAATTATACGTCACGAAGGCAGCTTCTGCTCACCGTGCACTAAAACACTCAAAGGGTTAAAACGAGAGGAAAAAACAGACAGTACGCATTATAGAAATGATGTTTGCGATGAGGGATGCCAGTGTGGATTGAATTATTTTAGTTTTTCCTTGCAGCTGCACGGTAAAGCTTTTCTGCATTAACATTTTATTCGTTTTCTTCTCTGGTTTCTTTCATTTTCATTTTTTCATCAACCTGGGCTGATGGGCGTTTTTCATTATAGGCGTATCAATGAATTTCTGCTTACAACTAGTGTCATTTCCCAGCATAGGGCATTTGCACTGAAATTAGCTATTTCAGACGGGAACCTCACACATTTTCCATTTCATTTATCTTTACGATGTGGTAATAAAATAATATATATCTGCATAATAGAAGTTCAATAATCTCCAAAGTACCTTTTATGTACAGAAGATTTAATCACGGTAATAGCTCGGATATGCTTTTGCCCGGTGTAGTCGATTTTACTTTCATAACTAGACTTATGCACTCTGAGTCCAGAACTAAATCTTTACTGCGGAATAATGACAGGGAATTGTAATTTGCCATGACATAAAATTGAGTCATAAATGGAATAGGCCTGATGTCTCGCGCTAGAAGCCATGTCACATCTACATAGTCTATCTTCATGAGCCATTGTTTGAGGAAAGAATTTAAGCAGTTGAATAGTGTGTGTTCCTAACTCTGTCCCATACTCTGTGATACGCTTTAGATGACATGTTGCACAAGGATGCAATCATCAAATCCAAAAAGACTACGAAAGTGAAAACTGCAAGTATAACACCAGGAAGGCAAAAAGATGGAGGGTGGACATAAGCAGTTTGATAACTCTCAAAGTTTGCTGTACATTGAAACCATGTGGTCCACATGGCACTCTTTAAAATTGCTGACTGTGCATTAAGTCTACACACACATGTATTTTTGGCCATCAACGGCTTAACATTTTAAGAGCCACTTTAAGTCCCCAGATTCATACTTCCTTGTAGTTATGACGCACAAGAGACAAGTATCTTAATGGCAATGTATAGGTACCATAATCTCCCGCGTAGAAGGCGCGTCTTCTACGCCAAACAAAATGCTGCTGGGTCTTATACGCGGGAGGGTAATTGCCTTGAGTTGGGGGTGTGCCTTATACGCGGGTTTTTCCAACATCTTAATTGGGAAAACACCCCAAAAATAGGCCAAAAATAAAAATTCAGTTTTTATTGCAACAATACCCTTACTAATGGACTGAAAAGTCCGTTTTTATTGCCGGTCGGTGTACGCCCACCATGCGTCGATGACAGCTTGAACTCATAGACCCAGCAGCACGGCAGCCCGGGAGGTGCAGATTTGCTCGGCGGGCAAAACGCCGACCGTGTGCCGATGACAGCTTGAACTCATAGCACAAGCACCGCGGCAGACCGGGAGGTGTCGACGCGCTCACCGGGAATAAGGACCACCATGCGCCGATGACAGCTTGAACTCATATAGCCAGCAGCGCGGCAGCCCGGTCGGTGTACAATAGTGGGGAGGGGGGGGGCGCCTTCTACGCGAAACAGCCCCCCTGTGAGTTGGGGGGGGCACCTTATACGCGGGTTTTTCCAGAAATCGATCCAGAAGAAGTACGTGCACCTTCTACATGAAAAGGCCTTCTCTGAGTTGGGGGGGGGGGGGGCGCCTTCTACGCTAGCTGCGCCTTCTACGCAGGAGATTACGGTACGTCATGTCAATTGTTTGAGAGACATCGTCACTCTAATCAGAGAATCAGGAACTAGAGAGTTCCTCATCAGTGGTGTATCTATGATCCATGACGACAAATCGGTCATTGCGCATTACCAGGTTTTTGGGTGAATGACTTTTCACAGCAGAGTGAAGCAACTAAATATAATGTTTACTCTGCACGATAAACAAATTTTCTGTTCTTGTTAGTCTGTCCTTTATTTGTGAATTGAGCTGCTCTTGGCAGGATTGTACATTGGTGCACATGGTTTGTTCAATTCACCTCTTTCTAAGTACCGCATTGGCCTGTATAAGCGCCCGGGCGCTCATTGATTTCACCCAGGCTTTACCCCCGGCCCTTATTCAAGACCCGTGCTTATTCAAGACTTAAATTACAGGGGTATAGTGGTATTTTCAAATTTCAATACCCCTGTACCCCAGCGCTTATACATTGTACAAGACTGGCGCTTATTCAAATACACGGCGCTTATTAAATACAGGCCAATACGGTAGCTGCATCTGCTATGTAGTTCTATGCACCAAGCATCATTCTCATCGCGATCGATGAATATATCCAAACATACAGCCATAATGCCATACACAGTACCACAACAATAGCCTTACTCAGCCACTGCTACCTAAAGGAACCCCCCCCCCCCCCCCATTATGTTTCCATTGATGCTGCCATCTTAGATATTACTCTGCCCTTTAGCAGAAAATGTAACCTTTTGTATTGAAGTATGTTCATTGATTGACCTATCTGACATAGTTATTTCTAATATTTCTGAATAGATTTATACAAAAGTAGTGCAAAGAACCTAAATGACATTAATACATGTCCTGAGAAATCAGGCAAATGGCCTGCGCACTGACCAGTGTCTATTAATAGTTTCCAACAACCCTTTAGTAATAATACCTTTTGATCCTATCGAAGTTAAACTGGCATATTGACTAAACATCAGTATGGAGAGTAACAGCTCATTTGCTATCTGCTCCAGAGGTTAGACTGATGAATACTTGATGACCAGCGGTCATTCACTGAAGGTACCTGAGTAGAACCAAGGTACCAGTGGTGCCTACTAAACAACATATATCTCTACACCTTTCTACATTTTAAGTTTTTATAGCTAACAGCTGGCGTGCTGTTGTGCTAGTGTGAACAATTTTCTTTAGAGAGAAAGGGAAAAGATGGGTATGCAGGTGCACTGATACTTTTAACGTATATTTCGCAGGTTTCTGCTTTTTGTCTATTTAATTGGTCAATCCATTATTACCGAAAACAGGATTTGGAAAACCCAGTACTCAAACATTTTGACCAATTATGGTATGTCACTCGGTAAGCATAAAACCACAGTGGTAGGTCATTCACCAGTGAAACATTGCAGCTTTACATGTTGTTAAAATCAATAAAGAAAAAAAATAAATGAAGACGACACCGTGAAGCGTCCTCAAAGAATTGAACTTTATAAATGGACTAGTATCTTTTTTTGGAGGGTGGGTGGGCGGGGGAATGGGTTAAGTCTTTTCCCCTAGTTCCCTTAAACCCCTGTGAAGCAGACTCGATGGACAACGAACTCTATCGACTTGTGCCTTATTAGTGATAACGAGCGAGGTGCCTGGGAGCCTGGCTTGCCCAATCAATGTACTCTGCACTATATTTCCTTAGCAATTTTATTCAAGGATATTCTTGAAAAGAGAGAGGTTATATTCGACGACAGTTGCACATTTTGGTGGGAAGCTTGATGCTATCTAGTCTTTGATACCCTTATATCTAAAGAAGGGTGGTCCAAAACGTCTTAAGTCACCTTTAAGCCATCAACTTTTACATCACCATCAACATCAAGGTACAGGTAATTCATATGATCACCTTGAGCATAATGCAACAGACACACCCTTAATTTCACAAGTGCTGAATAGGGAGATATACTGTGGAAAAGAACAAGCCTTTTTGCTGGCAAATTTGGGAAGTCTCAAAATGCTTCTGAACAACAACTCCCCTTGACTCTTAATTTCTGAGTCGATATAACTTTTCCTACTCTGTACTGTAACATAAACTTTGCACAGGAGGATTCTTCTTTTAATCACTTTCAAAAAAATGAGGGATGGGCTAACCCCTAAAGTATCTACTTTTGACCTCAAATACTTTGTGCCGAGCCAGAATTTTTTGTTCGAGCCATCAAATGTGATGTGCCTATAACTAAGACTATAGTAATCTTACTCTAAACGTATAATTATTACTTTCAACACTTCTGTATCTAGGCCTCCTGCCAGCCATGAGTCCAGATTAGCGAAAAGCTGCTAGTTAACAGCAGAGCCTGTTGATCCTGGATCAATGGAACAATCAATGTATCGACGTGTACATTGAACTGTTTCCAGGGCATACCCTGGCCAGGCACATCAAGCAGTTGGAAGAGGTTAAGGTGGTGGAATTCGTGAGAGTCACTGAGTGGGTGGGTTTGAGTTGAAAATGCTAAGGAGAAAATAGAATTGGACCAGGGTGGGGAAGAGTCCTTCTAATTGGTGTGAAAGGGTTGGGTGTTTAAGGCAATGTGCTGGTGAGGAGACTGGACTTTCAAAGGTCTTGGAAGAAGGCTCAGAAATAAAGTGTTCTCAAAAAGTATCACATAGCAGAATGTTACGTGATGGATTGGTATATGCCAAAGGTCATAATATACTTGTGTACCAGTAGTGGACAGTACACCAGTTGTCCTCCCCACCCCTTTCCTTAACCCTGCTCTTTGTAATTTCCTAAAGTGTCTTATACGGCTTTGGTAGAAGGCTTGGTGTTCACATTCATATCTATGCATAAGGTAACCCTGCATGGACAACAGCTTTCCAGATATTTATGAATATTGAAGCATTACCTAGAAGACGTACTCTCGACAGTAACAGAAGATTCAATATCTACCGAACATAAAGAATTTGTTGATGTTCGTTGCTGACTTAATGATGACCGATGAGAAAATAGGGGATAGAGTCTTGTGGAGTTTGAGAGTGCAATCAGTTGTGGAGTGAACTCAAATTTTGAGGGAGACACTCCTTCATGTGGGGCTACCCTCACCCCCAACAATCAGAAGTCAAGCTCCTCAACTCCAAAAATAACACACACTTATATTCCACAGATATGTAAATGAGTTTGGTTTTCTAAGGGTTACATATTGTAATTGAAAGTAGGAATTTCTCCAAAAGAATTAAGGAGAGGTGGCATCCCTGCTCCACACAAATCCATTTGCTTGGCCTATGGCTATGTCAATGCCTGAGTGAAATGTCTAAAAGGGGACAACAAAGATGGGAAGTGCAGGCAGGAAGTAGGTGTAGCCAAGTGTGAGGCGCTGCCGGAAGTGAATCAATTTTGCATCACGACTGGTGCAAAAATGGACACTGCTGCTTCCGGGGATCTTGGGTTAAATATAGAGAGAAGTATTTGCAAGCTGCTCTCCAGGAAGGAAGGGTCCTGGGAAAAGTGGGGGTGGGAGGGGGTGGGTGGGTAGTCTTACAGGTGAAGACTGAGGACTCTTGAGAGATCTAATTTGCTACTATATTTCTTGGTCTTTAAGCTATCTAATTCAGGATATTTTAATGACATGCTTTGCCGGGTTCAAAACTAGGGGCAGACAAATTTGGTTATCATAGAGGAGATGAATAAAGATACAATGTATTCCCAATGTTGCTTCCCTCTCAACAGAGATGTGATTTCTCATAGGATTTAGGGCGATCATGAGCATGAACTTTTAGGCCCAATGTAGGGAATCCTATGCACAGAGAAATCGCATCCCTGCTTAATAAAAGGACTGCAGGCAGGGGCATTATTTTGATTCATCGAACTACCTACAATACTTAAAATTCCCTTCCATTCATATGGTACAATTTAAGTTAGCACAAGAGGCTTTTCAACAATAATCAACTGCAGTAAACTAATGCCAATCACGCCTTTTATAATCCAGACAGATTTTAAAATTACTTCCTCTGCTGCATTTATGCCTTCAAAAGCGCCCTAGTATACCAAGTACCTCTTTAGGACATGCTTATTTAAAGAACAGTCTTTGCATATCTGAACTATTTGGGTAACTATGTAATTAAGTTATACTAATCCTGGCTGGTAAAATACTCTTTTAAGTATGACAGCGCCATATCGTGAGGGGTTCCCGGCCATTGACGTAATATGTTCCACTATGTGCATATACAATACAGAACTTCCTAACTGTTGGGGCTGCTGCATACATAGGCCTCGCTCTCGGTTAGGCCACCCTTAAAAATATGTTCGTTTCCTGTCCAGAGGCCTGGTGGATTTTTTTGTGAGAATGGGAATTTTTTTTTTCCTGACCTCTGGAAAAAGTCATCCATCAGCACAAGAATCTGTTTCCAATCACTAAACCTTAGAATGTAATGGCAAATTCATGCCATCCCACTTATATTTTCCTAAAAAAAATGTTTCCCTCCCTCCCTCATGGGTATGAAAAATCCCATTCTCTGGACAGAAAACAAACTTATCTTTAAGGGTGGCCTTAGCATGATGACCACTGCATAACAATCAGTCCTACACAGTAACATAAGACAACTCATACACATTGTCATGCAATAGGCCTGGCTGAGCTTCCCCTGCCCACGCCCTACCCCCAGGGATCTACATAAGCTCTATAATACGCTGTCCTAGTCTCCTGCATGGTCTACAGCACTAATCCTATGTAATGGCACAGTAATGATACAGCCCTAACTGACCCGTCTTTCCAACCATTAACTCTTTAAGGATGAAGCATTGTCTGATGGCCAGATGTGTCATCTTAATGCATAAATACAGTGTAATAATTCACTGGCACTGCTTGTGTTCTAGCCCGTAGGGGGATATCAATAACATCAAGTTGGTAAGATACAAGGATAACTGACAGGACTGAATGAACCATGTTTATAAAATAATATATTCCATGTAAATGTAGGTCTATCCATAAAGAGTTAAGGACCCACAATGGAAAGCATATCAGGACAAAGAGTCTGAGGAATATTGGGACTGTCAGGCTTTGGATGTATAGGTGCTGCACGCTGCAAATTATGATCTCATGCAGGGGCGTAGGAAGCAGATTCTTATTGGGGGGCCCAGGGGTCTCGGTTGGGGGGCCTGCTATATTATATAGGCTTATATAGGGAACCTCCTCGTTATTGGGGGGCCCAGGGCCCCCTGCCCCCCCTTTTCCTACGCCCCTGTCATGCTACATAGACTAAGACTCCCAGGCTCAACTTAGTTTCAAAACACTCCACCCCAAACTATATATATATAAACTATGTGCCCCCAAGTAGAAGCTGCTGGAAGGGCTGAAGCATGGAAATTTACCTCACTCGCATGTCCAATGTCTATCTCCCTTCCCAGACAATTGTTTCTAAAACCCACGCGCATTCCTATACCACTCTAATGGCACCAATGTGACTATGGACAATACATAACAATGTATTTAAGTCCAACAGGGGATTATTTATCTAAGTCTGAATGTGGTGAAAGCTTCTTGCTTGTATTACTCCCTGAAACCCAATTTCATTCAGTATGTGAGATTCAACAGAATCTTTCATTGTAACTCGTAAAGTGGTCATCTACTATTCTTCACGGGGCTTGTCTAGCCCACTTAAAAGGGTCTATTTCTCCTCTTTCCTATCCCCTCAGATGTGTGTGGAGCACATATATGCGCAGCACTGACACATTCCTCTGTGAAATTGTGTAATGTAGTTCTCGCCATGACCCAAGCTGTCGAACATTAATCACTAACTCACTATTCTTCCCTTGACCCATTTTTAATGTATGTCTTATACTGTTCTGCTCATATATACCCTGCTTCAAAATTCAGGTCTCGTTCCCATACCTTTCAATGGCATCATTGATTCGGATAACAGCAACTGCCTTCAGGTTTGGCTCAAGATAGAGCCGGCGTGAGGCAATACACCAATAGTATACCTCTATAAATATTATATGCACTAGTTATACAAGTAATACTGCCATCATTCTGCAATCTATAATAAGGATTTGATTGTCATATCGACATTGGGAGTACTTTTAGACTTCCTCATTAATCTGTCAAGGTCAGTATATGGGTGGAGAACCGTCTGACAATGACATAAAAACTGGATGGGCTGGGGACATGAAGTGGGCTAATGATCAACAATGTCAGGTAATGATCTGGTATATATCATTCAAAATAGTCTCTAAACGCCTACAACAAAACATTGTGAGCCACATTCATGAACTATACGAGTCTAAGGGAGTGGTCATTATTTATCAACGGGGGGGGGGGGGGGGGGTGGGTTTTCGCACAGAGGCGCGAAAATTTTTTATGCCCCCCTCTCGACGGCAGTCAAAAATTTTTGTGCCCCCCCCCGCCGGAGGCGCAGAGTGTTTTCGCGCCCCTCTTTGATCTATAGTAGCGCGCGGGCTTTTTTGCTAAAAAGAGGGTGAATTTTTTTAGCCCCCCTCAAGAGGGCTCCAATTTTTTTTAGCCCCCCCCTCGGGAGGGGTCTGAGAATTTTACGCCCGCCTCAAACCCACCACCCCCCCCTGTTGATAAATAATGACCACTCCCTAATATTACCTTAAATTAGCAACGAGGAGGGAGAGGGGTGCTCATTTTAAGCCAATGAAAAGCTCTTGTTGATGAACCAGTACATTTTCTTTGTCCTTTAGTGTGCCGCTCATGCCTGCCCTGCTACTCTAAAGGAGTAACTCTCAGACCTCTATATCCATAGCATGGCTGTACAGGGGTTAATCCGCTTATACATACAACCCTGTCCTCCTCAGCCAGTACATATGGAGACCATGGAGAGTGGCTGGTGTGAGCCTTTTCAGTGGCGGCTGGAGGGGTCCCAAGGTCGTTGGCAATCCTGGGCAAGGACACTGATATCTGAGCAGCATTGATCCAAACCTCTCAGGTTATCTGTCCACACGAGCCAAATACACAGGGGGGGGGGGGGTGTAGGGGGTGCAGGTGTGAGGAGATAATGTAAGTTGAGGAAGGACAAGAACATAGCCATGGAAGAGAGACACAGCTGGACACCTGTTTGCAAAATGCCTTTTCACATAGACATGTCTTCAAGATTTTTTCCCCAATTGGAAATCGGAGAAAACCCCTGGAGAAAAACTTTACCTGATGATATTCAATCTTGCTTTTGAATGAATCATCTCTTCGCCAGGGACAAAAGGAGATAATGAATTCCCCATTGTATTCTTTCAGCCCTACAGATAAGCCCCCTCCCATTACCTGAAGGCATTTGATATTTAAAGCTTTGTCGTCAAATTGAATATAAATGAGGGCTGACAATATTTTGCTGTGGGGAAGCAGACAGAAGCAAACGTGACCTTCTTTCCCCTGTCTTGCATCCTGAGATGGAAAGTATATTGGTTGGGTTGAGAGAGTGAGGGATGGGGGATTAAAATACAGCTTGCCTAGGCTTCCATCAATTTCATGTAGACATTTCATGATTAAATGTATTGTATTTACATTTGTCGAGATGAGGCTGCTCTATAAAAAGATGGGATGGCAGTATTACATATGTACATTCTGTGCGTTTACCATTTATCAGAATTATCTTAGGCCCAACAGCATATATGTATACATGGCGCGACGGTATAGCAGGGACCCCACATGTAAGAGGGAATATTGAGAAAATCAGTTGCACTTATAACTGTCAGAGAAAGCTATCATCGACTCTGCAAAATGTATATCATGATATAGCAGGGATATAGGTAACGTAGCAATATAACGTAGCAACGCTGTTGTGTGGCAGGGTAGCAATGGTCTTCTGTACTATATTTCATGGGCATGACACAAAGTGACAAAAGCGATGCATATTGGCCGAACATATGGATTTTAAGGTACTTATGGGGAAATGTTGAAGAAATCTTTGTGATAAGGTTAGGCCTAGGACCACCACAGAACCTCTTAACGGTGCACATGTCCAAATTTCCGGCCAATTTCAGCAGAGGTTGCAGGTACTCTGAGGTCCCGGATGTCAGTAAAATGGAGGTCCAAAGGCAGTTAACGGTGCAGTAATTGGCATCTACCCTGGGGAGTGGCCATTAGATCTTAGTAAGCAACAGTAAATGTCGGTCCATGTACCCTCATTGACCAACTTACACTGTTTATGTACCCTAGTATTTATAACATATCCTTAGCCTTCCGCAATCATCCCGCATATAATGGCCACCCAGGGTTGAAAGCAGAGAAGAGAGCTCCCACCTACCATGTAGGCAGTAATTCTGTGAATTCTGTCTGACACTGGCCACGAAAGGAAAGTCCCACAGTAAAACTGGAACTAGAACTCCTCAAATTGCTTTTTCATGATTGAACCTGTCTAGACTGCCTCACTTGATGTACTGACATCTAAACTGGGATAAAGACTCCTAGCTTAGCCTAATTCTCATTCAATGTCAATAACAATATCACCATTCTCCATGTTGGAAAGTGCATTCTCGACAATGCATTTCCTTGGCAATTATTGTCGAAATGCAGGGGCCATTACCTATTAGACCAAATTCGAAACTCAGGCCAGAAAAAAGACCCGTCTGGCTAGGTACCGTATTGGCAGACATTCAAAAGTGTCTTATTTCCCACACAAAAGGGCTAATGTCGTATAATTCATGTGAATTTACTCGATTGTGTCGGAGGAGGAAGGCAATAAGCCGAATTGTGTCTTCGACCAATGGTGCAATCAGCCGCGCGTGTGGAGGGTTGGTCGAGTTGGCAGGTCTGCTGCTGCCCAATTGTTAGTACTGCGCAGAAACACCTTGGACCCAGACTACCCTAGCCTGCCAGAATCTGCTGAAAGCAATGCCAAATGGCTTCATGGTTTTGGAAACTTTTTCAGAACACCTGCCATGCTCCATGACAGGTGGTCACATACCTATTTATACCTGCTGTCCACAGACTGTCACTAATAGGCAGACAACCACCTCATCCCCGAGGACAGGACATCACTTCTTAATGTAGCCTTCCCATCTCTCTATGCTAGCAATCTTCCATAACGAGCTCCAGCTGACTTTGGAGCTTTGACTCAAAGTGTGAGAATGACCAGTTGAAATTATTGTGGAATGCCCAAAATAAGCACCCTGAAACTATATCTAGCATACAATGTAAGATATAGGTCTTACAAACCGAAATACCAATTATGCCTTCTTACCAATTACCTCTAGACCTATATCGACAATAGGATGGCAATATTCATCGAATGCATTCCACCACTGAGAAAGTTGACGTAGGACAGTACTTTCATGAAAGAAAAGGGGGATTTTCATTCCGCGGCGGCACTCGTATTGACATCTGCGTATAATCAAGCAATCTAAATAAAGAATAAATTGAAAGGAAGTGAACTGAGATGATTCAAATTGATGAATATTTGCACAGCATAATAGAAACACGATTGATTTCTACAAGACCATGTTTAGTTTGCAATCCAACTTGATCATCGAGACCTTAGAGGGCAATGCATTAATATACAGTAATCATCGACAAACAACATGACTGTTGAACTACTAAAGGCAGAGACGTATATAATGGTCTTACTAACCTTCAGGTGTACAGTAATTTGATGAGCTTATAATGTAATGATGAGCGTTGGATGAGAAGGAATGTATTAAGTTTGGCCATACCAAGTTAACTCTATCCTTTTGTGTGTGAAACTGCCGAGATAAAGGAGTGGGTGCCATAAAAAAGACAGTTTGAAAGGAAGCTAGGCGAAGAAGCGTCACTTTGATGTCAAGATGGTCCTTTCTGAAGATTAGGGAAAAGGTTAAGCCACAGAGAGGTCTGGCGGTTTATAGATAGCTTCCATGTGCATGAGCAGATTAATGTGTTAGCAGAAATACAGTTAATCAGTTAATGAAGGTGTAAAGAAAGCGGCCTTCTTATCTGCAGTACACCAACTATGTGACGTGCCTTTGAGAACAGATAGTTTCTTTTCCATAAAATGAGATATCAATGATTTGATGGTACAGACAATTTCTTGTCTTAGATATTCGGTTTATTTTGTATAAGACTTGTGTTTTTCGATTTATTATTGAGAATTATAGATATGATCCTGGACATAGCCTGCGTATATTGCAGTTTATCTGACAGTCTGACGTATTTTGCACCAGTTCATCTTGACGACCCCCTGTCATATTTGCGTTTACACCTAACCAATGAGCTTTATCTTTGGTCCACTTATCTTAAGTGGCTGAAGTCTGGATCAGTAAGTAAATATCATCATTCGTCTTTTTTGGAGTTGCTTGCTGCGTAGCGGCCGGGAGCGCAGCGACCGTAGCAACTTCATTATGTTTTCAGTTTGTCAGTGACGTCACGGTCACCTTGTGACGCAATTTGTGACGTCATACGTCGGCCGTGACGTCACATGTTGGCCGCAGAGTGGCAACTCCTAGCCGTGGTCCTTGCAATATTTTTCTTGTTGCATTTCACAGCGAGTCTACACTGTCACACACTGTTATCATTTATTATGGGTCAATTTTATTTCACCTTATTGCTGTTGTTGAATGAAGAAGTACTGTTATACCATCAAAAACAAACTGGAGCTTATTAATTCATGTTGAAACTCTTTCCAAGAAAGCTGAGTATAGGCAACAACAACTTTAGAACTGGAAGTAGTACAACGGTATAACATTTGAACAATAGGCTTACCTTTTGTCGCGCGGCCTTACCGTGCGACATGACTTCTTAATGTACCCTTAGTGAAGTTGTTAACAATCCTCTCTTGTTTCAACAATAAATCCTCCCTACAATAATAACAATAACGTATACATGAAATATTTTCTATCCCATATTCACTGCAGGCCTCTTAGTCAATGTCTACATCAGGCCACTTTGGAACCATATGATGCACAGCAGAGGTGCATGACATTTCCACATACTAGTGGCACCTGTGAGATGTATAGGAGAAAGATTTGAAACATTGGTGACGTCATTGTAATTCCAGCTTGTGTGATTGAAGGTCCCTTCATGTAGAGTGATGATTGTCCAGGTTCCTTTGGCATGGACTCATAACCTTATCATATTAAACAGGCATGTTTCGGAACTGTTATTGTAGCTAATGCCAATAAAGTATTGGAGATAAGAAAATAGGTCCTACTACTTTGTCAGCCTCTCCAGATAACTGAAGAGAGAGAGGATACACGAGGAAACAACGTCACTTTCACTATTGCAGGCACCATCCCTTTTTCCATCAAATAAATAGGAAAGTATTAGGATTTTTTCATTAAAAAAGGAATTGCTAACCCATTTGGAATGTAAAAATAAGAGGAAATATGATTCACAAAGTAATTTTCGAGGTTTTATGTGTTTTTAGCATTGCACAAAAGCAGGTGGCAATATGCAGATTACTTTTTTTAAATGACATCCGTGATTGATCCGTCACTACATACGGCCGTGTTTCACTTTTATTGCTGCATATAAAGACTGGGGAAAAAGTACAAAGACCATGCAGATCTTAAAAACATCGGACATATATTGTAGAGCTTGCGTTGGGGTGGGGGACAGTTTTATCACTTACAGCTTCGAGATGCCCCAAAATCACCTCACACTATATTATGTTTCGGTCAACTTGAAGAACGTATTGTATTTTTCTGGTTTATAGCCAATATATCAAACACAACTCTGAAAAGGATTTGCTTTCATCTTCAGGGAAAGTTAGATAATCCCTTGGATTACTGGCAATGTGTCAACCTACCTGTAGCTGTGCGTTTGTGTGGTGAGACCCTCATATCATCTGGTGGCCCCCAGACGTCATCTGCGGGCCCATCTGCAGACAGAAGGGAGATGGTGGCATTGAAACTGTCATCTCACAAATAGAAACATGCAATCAGGTGATATTTAACACTAAATTGTGTCAACCGTTATGGGCGTATAATTCTGAACGCAGGCATTTTTGCTATACTCCATCATTATTTACAGATGCTATGATTTGCACCCAGAATTGTTATTATCTGTCAGTCATGATGCAGCTTACCCCCCCCCCCCCCACAAGTCTTTGTGTCTTTTAGCGGCTCCGCCACTGGTGATCTAGATGGTTCTGGTTGTGGCAGAAAGTACCACGACGAGAAAGATTTTCTATAAAAACCACAAGCATACCCTATCTATAGGTCCTATTTGATAATATCCCTATACGGTAAACGGTTTGGAGTGCGGATGGGTTTCCTGGTAAGCAATTGATTGCACTCTGAATGTAAGCGGTCATGGGAGAGAAAGGTGTTGGGGTGTCCATAATACTTCTTTACTGCGAATCTCAATTGCTGCCATTGTTTTTTCACCCGCGAATTAAAAGTACAGTTACATGACTTTGTATTATAGTGCAAGGTCCATTCCGCTCTGATTCCACTCGAATCCGTCAAACTGACTTGGGAACCATGCAGACAGAGCCGGGAGACAGAACCTGTACCACGACACCAAGAACTATTCTTGAACATGAGTTTCGTGACTCCGCAAATCCTAAAATTTAAAAACCTCAGATGATATATTTGATGACTCATTACATATTCTCATAGAGTGGGAACGTTAAACTGCATGTGATCCACTCAACGTGTTCTCAAATAACCTTTATATTCAAGTCATAAGTCCTTTCAGCACTGCTAAACCTATCCATCTAGGGTAGAGGCACCCTGAGTCGGACAGACACCTAAAGTTGGACACCTTTTGCATTAAATTACATAATAGATATGAATAATTCAGCTATCATTTGAATTAGACATGAAAACTCAGGTATGACACTCTCTACCAAATGAGGAATAACATGTAAAACCCCTGTCATATATGGTTTTACAACTGCACAAACCCAGGGTGTTTTTGTTATATTCTGAGGATGAAGAATGGTGAGTGAATGGAGATCCTGGATTGATTTGTCTTAACTTCCATGTGTACAGGATTTCTATACATGCCAATGGCAATATAGACATTTTTGCTAATAATTTGACTTGACAAACCTGAATACATCCCTCATGTTACAGTATGGGAGTTATTCTTCTATGGCATTCATATTACACATACAGTCGGACACCAATTACACCCCACCTGGGACTAATTATATCATGATTTCACTACTTATATAATGGCCATTTCATTACAAACAGAATCCTTCATAACATACCTGTACTCCCAGATCTGAATATTTAATTTGTGTTTGGTTTACCTAGTATCTAACACCTAAACCTAATCACTACTCCATCTGCCCATAGAAGTCATGCTCATCTGGGCCTGTAGACTGACCTGTTATAAGTATGCAAATTTAAACATCTGAGAGTATCCTGGAGAGGAGTATTGCATTAGACTGGATTCCTTAGTGTCATGTGCTATGTGCCTTTAAAGAAAATTTCAGTCACAGTGACCCATTGTGTCTGTATCAATTCGATAACATAGTGTCTGACTCTAGGGTCACCTCTGGCATGAGCTGTCTGACTTGAGGTGCAATTTGATGTTTTGGAGACTAAATATGTACAGCTCACTTATTCATATCTATTGGAGAGTTTCATTTAAAATTTCTTCAAGCATCTTGAGGGTAAACTATCATGTATCAACTGGTGAAATGAAGGTAGAATTCACCCCTTTTAAAGGTACAAGATTTGGGCACCAAATATGGCCACCTCCTGTGTGGTCAGGGGAGTCCGAAATGGGTGCCTCTACCCTATAGATAAGTGTCAGAGCAGTAGGCATGCCTCTATTAAATGCATATAAAAAAACCGATACTTTCTTAGTTGTCTTTTATATCTTTCCATATGACTCATAACTAGAGTAAGCCTCTTACCCCTAAGCCCAAGCTTTGAAGCTATAAAATGTCTATCCAACGTCACTGGGTAATGCAGGACTGCTACAGCCAATAAATACCCCCCTAACAAAAAAGTATCTAAAAAAAGGGGCACTTTGCAATAGATGTTAAGTCATTTGAGAGGGAAGGGTCAGGATAAGGTAGAACAAAAAGTGATAGCTTATTAAGGCAGCTTTGTCTACAGTAAAATGCCATTCTGTGATAGGTAATAGCCTTTTAATAGCCTTGCTATTACTTTATGTTTACACCCCTTCACAAGTACAGCTCATAGGAGGCGGGCTTGTGGCTTTGATGGGGCGACTGATCTCTTCCATTTTGATCCTTTAAGGTAGGGCCTACCAGGCACCTATTGCCTACAGCTGAGATGGAATAAAGTAAAGAAAAGGTGAAGAAATATTAATCTCGCTACACGTCCCATCCCTGATCCCCATCGTTATTATCCCCATCAATCCCTCCCCACTGGCTTCTTCTTCTACTTTACCTTATTCATAAATCAGGATTCCCTGGCTCAGAGGTCAACGGCACACACTTTGCCTAAAAACATCTTCTCGCTAGACCAAACACCCGGCAAACACCTTTGGCTCTGTGCTGGGATTACAGCTTTCAAACTTTAATGGCACATTTCAGGGAATGAGCGGGAAGGAGTTTCATTCTGGGAGCTGTCCAACAAACTTGCATGGAGTTAGCATCCAAGTACAGGACCCAAATTGTCAATAAACATGTACATATCGGATAGCAACGAATTCCAGAGTATGTGGGCGTAGTAAATAAGTTTGGATAACCAAATATGTGACACTGCAGAAAAAAATCTAAGTATTGAAGAAATTGTTATGATATTTCTATCAGAAAAGGATGCGACGTGTGAGACATACGAGACCTGTGTTGTGAGAGAGGTGCAAGTAGGCATTGTTAGAAGAGTCATATGAGAGTTGGAAAAGGGTAGAGTCATGCTCTGCTGTTCCTCTAACCCCCCCCCCCCCCCCCCCCGGTCTACCCCTCTCCCCTGATGGTAGTAAGTAGTATAAGGTATTGGGTGGCAGCAGGGTTGGGCTCGTGACGACATGGGACACATTAGCTCCTGTTTGCTGGTGCCTGTTTGAACACCACCTGTCAACAGGGGGCCCATGTCGACACGTCCTCTCCACATTGCAATGTCTGTTGACCCAGCCCTCTGACGTCACAGGCACCCAGACCTGGGGCCTCCTCCCGGGGGCTATGTCCGGCCGGGTAGTCACACACCCTGGAGGGCGATCGATCTGCCACATTAGCTGATTATTTGTGAAGTGCAGATCCCAGACCTGATCTCCCACCATCTGCTTCCCTTTAGCTCTGGACTCTTTGAGCTCTGATGTTTCTGAATCTTTATTTTGTCACACTGTTTCATAGATTAAGTTGATCATTTGCATCTGAACTTGCTAACCTGTTGCCTACTCATTCCTCACAGTATCTATGAATTTTGGCACCTTGAAACACTGTAAATCTAATAGCATATTTAATCTCATAACATTTGACTGCATTTATTCCCAGTCTCATCCACAAGCGATACTCCTTGACTGTTTAGCAGAGCTGTTTCCAGAATATCTATGACAAACAGGTTAAAAGAAGACTCAAACTCATTAGACCTTTTCTTCTTTATTCAAAAGGGACACCTTCCCTTCAGTTGTGGTAAGTAGGGGTCGATGGTCAAATTGATTAAGGCCGATTTTACTATTGTCTCCTCCTTCACTGTTATCCCAATATATGATAAACGTCATTACAGCCATGCTTATCTCTCGATGGCTACCTCCCACAGCAAAAAGCAATTATTATCTGCATGTCCTTCTGTGTGCCAACTGGGTGAGCTTTACATAAATACCAATATTATTTATGGGACTGTGTGGTTATTAATATCAATTGTGTGTAACATTGTCCTTCTATTGTTCATGCACTGATTGGAGATTGCAAACTTGACATAAACAATGCGATGCCTGTGTCGATAGAATATGGAGGTCTGATAGGGACAGCATTTCACATGTTTTTAAAGATTATATTTAAAAGGTTCTGGTTGATAGGCTCAAGTTAAAAAACCAGTATCAACTTGATCTTACTAATTAACCCTTATCGTTGCCACCCAATGTGGGCAGGTATAGGAGGAAAGAGACACACGTCATATATGTCAATGGAATCGTATATATCTGTAGGTAGAGTCTGTGAGAAAATTGGAATGATAAGATGAAAATCTATCAGTAGTTAGATTGTATGGACATCAATCAATGGTTACAAATGAATACAAATATTCATAGGCTGGGTCTCCAGAGTATAAATCTTGTTGCTAGCCAAGGACCACCACCACCGTCGAATATATAAGTGCTTCCTACGGCCCTGCCACAACTACAACACCATTGTTGAAACTGGAATCTGATAGCGATATGTTTTGAGAGATGAAATTCATCCAAAAGAAGTTTGATAAATGGTCTGAACAATGCAGCTTTTATTGACATTCAGATTTGACAAAGGCTGGCCGTACAAGCTGTCACCGTTGGCATATACACAAAAACCGTCATTACTTCAATTTCAATGTTGTCAACCCAGGGGCAATTCAGCTTGTCATGCAAAATCACGCTACACTGTTACTCAGACACTTTATTACTTAATAGACAGGTTGTAACTTTTGAATCAGGATGGGAATAAAAAAAAACACAAAAAAACACAACAACACAGAAACGTTTTTGGTATGTATTTTTAATTCTGATCAATTGATCAATTTTTTTCTCTATTTGAACATACCTGGTGTACATGTATATACATGAATGTAGCCTACATTAAGATCATGGAAACATGGAAGGAAATGAAGCTTATGATCTGGCAGTGGCTTCAGTAGTGGCTTCCCCATGCAGCAGCACTCCCAAGCAAACCAAAATGGCTTCCCTCAGCAGAGCAACAACCAACTCTATTGGATTACAACAGTCAGTCTCAAAGCAATGCCGCTTATATACACATGTGGCACACCCCACCATGGATATACATTAAGCCTCCTTTGTGATTACGACAAAACCTTTCTAATACTATGGATGAAAATAATGCGATTTCAATACTCTGCCTGAATGGTTTTCTCTCTAAGTGTCTCTGCATCCCCCCTCCCCCTCCCTACTATTTCGCCTTTCCTTAGACTTTGCTGCCTATTGATTCCTTTAGCAGTCTCCCACAAGGCCTATTCTATACAGACCCCCCCCCCTCACTAGCCTCCCCCTTGCAGCCTTCAGGCGGCATGGCTCTCATCTCAGACAGGCTTTGAGTGATTGTATACAGAGCAGCTCAAACTAGGTCACCTTGCTCGTCCTCTAGTGGAGCTGCTCGGTGTGTCTGTGTGTGCCTGTGTAGCTAAGGGAGGGGGCTGGAGCAGCTCAGGTGCCGGTGCTGCTGCAGGAGCTGCTCTCTGCAGTTGCAAGGCCCTCCAGCAGCAAGCACAGCAGCATATTGATTCTCACTAGTCTGGCCCAAATGGGAGAAACATGGATATTGAATTTTGGCATTTATCTGTGTTTAGTGTAAGGCACTCAATATGACATTAGGCGGATATATATCTGAAGAACAGCCACCTTTTGATTTACAACTAGCTCCAAAGACTGCTCTCTAACAGTAATGTATCAATTAGGAATGACCACCTTCCACTGATTTATAGATTCTCATTACAATCAAGTTAAGGGATATAGATTTTCCTTTATAGTATGGTCACCTCTCAGGAAAATCAATTCAAGAGTTCCACGTTGTTATATTGCAGCAGACAATACTCTTATTCACTCTTAGTGCTAAATAAATACAAAAGTTTAACGTTGCGGGGGTTCACGCTTTTCTTTGATAATGTAACACAGACATTATCTCCATATGATGTATGTTAAGGGAGTTTACAGAGAGGCACAGTTATAGCAAAATTAAGCTCCATGCATGATTTTCTTTAAAGTGATCATGTCCGCTATCACAGTATCAAAATTGGGGGTTCTCAGCAATCACCATCTCGACAACATTCTAAACAATGTGTTAAAACATCTAAGGATTATATGAATTATTTCTCCTCCAAAGCAAAGAAACCATAAGTACTGTATTTATTCCTATACTAGTAATAAATCAGGCATATCTTACCTAATATCGAGGGAGCCTGTGTGCCGTGGATGAATGGCCTATCCTAATTCTCAAGGTGTACTAAACACTACTCAAAAGCTGTCATGCTAGCAAACGGATGGTACTGAAGTGAGGAGGAATCTGAAGGGCTGTCTAGTGAAGTGTATTGTGTTGTAATTAGACACTTCATTTTGGGGCACTTCGGGCAAACAGTGATTGGAACAATGTAAGCATGGCATAAAAGATAAGCATTTACAAACTATTCATACATGTTTCAAACCTGTCTTTTTAGCGGATATACCAACTTTAATGTGTTATGTAATGTTGAGGTATTTCTTTTTTCATTCCCAAGTTCTTCTTATTTTTGTCTAATCATTCACAACAAGATGAGACAACATGTCATGAATGTTGCACAGTCATGAATCTCTATACTGAAAGAAAACTAAATGAAGTATTGGATACTCCCTACCTTCCCCTGTGTTTGCCTATGACATATAGCGAGGTTTCTTGTTTATGTGTATGTGCGGCCATGGCAGTTTTGATCTCAGAATATCTCGCAAGGGTAAATTGCAGTGCGAGATCAGAGCTCTTATAAGCATTCATGTGGTTATCACGAAAAAAAGTTCAATCCCGATAGTACTTTATAAAGACATTATCGTCAGCTTTCATCTTCTTTTAAATTTTGGCCAAACTGGAGAGGATTAACCAGGAGTGGTACAGCCTCCCAATCCCATCCCTTCTTATTGACACAGGCCTCCATCCAGCTTCTACCCAATAACCAACTCTGGAATGAGGTTTTAGGACGGGGCTGCTGGTGGAGGCAGCTGAAGCGTCTTAGATGAATAGATGGAGACTGGGACTATAAAAACAGGGCACAGTCTTTCATTAAGACTGATCTCTGATTACTGTATTGTCCTAAGGGATATGAAGCCCCTGTCAGCAGTAGGGCCTAGTTGCAGCAACCTGTATTAGGAATCCCCTGGAAGCTGAACATCAGTAATCTGATTATCTATACATCACCAGGGCAACATCCCTCTTATAGCACTCTTATCAATTCCCCGAAGCCTATTATCGCAAATAGTAGGTCCTACATTTAGGTCGACAATGGTTTCTGTGCTAAGGTTGTTGATGGTGATCGTACCTAATTGTAAGATGATAATACACATAGATCTAATTGGCTCCAAGATGGTGTGGTCTGGAGTAATCAACACCTTTTCTACCAGATGCGAAGTTATGAACAATAATTTTGGTTACAATACCGTAAATTCAGAGTACAGCAGGTAAAAGCCAGCTCATATTCTGCACTGTGTTGCCTAGGCCTCGGTTTATTCATTTTCACCCTCGAGTCAAACAACACACAGTCACAGTACATTTAGCCTCTCACAACCCATTAATACATTTACAGTCTGTCATATGAATCCACCATTGTTTTATTCTACTTTTGAAAGGTTTGCGAAGGGTTTTGGAGTTGTCCTATTCACAAAGATTATCTGAGCATGTCATCTGTTTTCAATGAAGCCTCACAAGTCTTCATGCCCTCATTCTGAATAACCTAGCCTCACAGGTATCAACAGGCCTATGAAGGTCATGTTCTCTTTAAGTCCTAGATATCAAATTTTTCGTGCCATACTCTCCAGTTGCATCCCTTAAACATATTTCCTATTTTCTTCTCAGGCGTTTAGCAGTTAGCCTTGCACAGGTATATGCTCGAGAAAGTATGGCTTTTAAAACCCCTTAACTGTTTCCTTTATTGCATGTGTATAGAACAAATTTATCAGTAGCTCCAGGTACCCTCAATGACTCTATTGTGGTTATGGCTGGTGAAGGGGTCATCCAACAAGATTTCTACGCTAAACCTCCAACCACAAGGAGCGCTAGCCCGGCAACCAGGCATATCTGTCTTTGTATTAGATCAGAAAAAAGGGTCCAGCTCCTCTCGTGGTGAGTCATGTACTCCGTAAGCCATGAGAAATAGGAAATTTATCTACAGACCAAGCAGTCTCCCTCTCCCTGCACTGCACAACGGGGCATGGGTCGCACCGTCTCTGGGCATCACCCACTTCCTAGGGCCTTATAAACAACAAAGTTTTATCATCTCTCCTCCTCTAAGACGTCTCAGTGCTATCAAAAAGACAAAGTTCAATAAGGCTAGGTTATGGCTTTATGGCTGACCATAGGCAGCTGTGAATGAACTGTAGCACCGGGCCACTGGACGGATCTTCTTTTTGTGGGGTAGGTTAGGTCCAATAAAACCAGCTTTATTATTTTGTGTATGAATGCAGTTGCAAACTAAGCCTTATCTACATGCTCATAAATGGATCTGCATAAGTATCTAGGTAGTGTTATGGCAGAGTGGCCCGGGATAGTATAGTATCTCTAAGCCTCAACCTTTTCAAATATCCCTCACAACCTATTTCTGTCAAAGAAAGGAGATGCATTCAGGATCACCTCCAATGCTTCTATAAATTATCTGTAGTTCAATTGTATGCTTTGATTTCGCCTACACGAGGCTGACAGTTTAAATTCAGTACGAAGGCTGAATGCAGTTCATCTACTTGATCCCCATTTGTCTACTCCTTAGTGCCTTAATTCCCAGAATTAAACATACTTGTAAATATTCCTTTATACGAATGACTGAAGGAGTTCTAACGGTCGATGAGGGAACAGAGATCACAAGCATTCAGATTCTCCATTCAGTATTGGTGTATGAAGTCTTTTAGCTATTCAGAGGTAATTTTTTCTTAGGCATTTGATTCCAACTATAGTGAGTGAGTGAGTGAGTGAGTGAGTGAGTGAGTGAGTGAGTGAGTGAGTGAGTGAGTGAGTGAGTGAGTGATATTTGATGCCATTTTGACAGCAAAGGTCATATTCATGGCAAGAACGACATTACACAATTTCACTGAGGAATGTGTCGGTGCCCGTGCATATGTGCACCACACGCATCCTGAGGGGATAGGAAAGAAGAGATATAGACCCTTTTAAGTGGGCTAGGGAAACCTGAACTATACATAGAAAATGATTGTATTTAAAAAGGTCACTGTAATAGCAGATCATTTCACATGTTATGTTCGATTCTATTCAAAATACAGGCTGTGAAAATAAATGATGCAGCATCAGTGATATGAGGCAAAGTTTTGAGCTGACACCTGCAGTGGTTTCATCCTAAATTAAGGAAAGGCACACATAACAAAGCTCTTCAATTTCAACCACCAAAAAGCCCCAAGGACAGCCCGGGCGTCCAAATGGCCAGCCAGGCAGTTTAATTGGATTTGAAACATCATACCCGTTGCCATGGTTACTTTAAAGGACAGGATCCAATGGAAATAACCACTGTGTGTGTGTGTGTGGGGGGGGGGGGGGAAGGGGTGGACCCAGAGGATGTGGGGTTGGACAGCTCCACCACCTCAGACCACTGTCAGTCTGAACATGTCCTGTAGCGCACCACCAGCCATGTTGGTTACCACGGCAACACGTACCTGCCTACTGTACAGGACGCTATCTGTGATGATAAAATAAAGGGTCCTTCATATATACATCCATCATCAGAAGGCGTGGAACCATAAAAAATGTATGTTTCAATGATTTTCTCGAATGCATTTCGATGACCAACAGTAAGGTCAGCTGCATGGCATGTAAAGTTGAATTAGTGGTAGCATATACCTTACCTGGTATACTATTTTGAGAAATCGAGGCATTTGTTTAAAGTCTACTACCCTCAACCACCAACCCTAATCACTCCAAAAGTGTATTATTTATGACAACATACTTTATTTAACCCACGTTATCTTAAGGATAACCAGTGCCCGTTGGTCAATCAAAGGTCTCGGATTAACAATGTGAGGCACTGGTTATTACGAGTAGTCCCTATACTGAAGTGTGGATTAGCTAATATGAACATGTTGCACTCAGGCCACCCTTAAAAATATGTTCTTTTCCTGTCCAGAGGGTGGGATTTTTCAGACCCATGAGGGAGGGAGGGGGAATTTTTTTTTTTAGGAAAATATTTTTATTGTCATGAACATCGTAAGCGGGGATGACATGAAATTGACATCACGTTCTAAGATTTAGTGATTGGAAGCCTAGATTCTTGAGCTGACAGATAAAAAAAAGTCTTTTTCCAGAACTCAGGAAAAAATTTTCCCATTCTCACAAAAAAAAAATCCACCAGGCCTCTGGACAGGAAACGAACATATTTTTAAGGGTGGCCTCAAGCTGCCTAGATGTCAATGCAACTCAGTGGGCATGTACGAGGTGTAAAGTAGGAATATGATAAGTATTTATTTTGAGGGCATTACCATTTTCAACAATGCCATATGCTGCAACACGTAAGAAGTATGCTGCATTCAGGATGCCCTTTTACTTGGCATATTTAGAACTGCGTCTTTCAGGTCCCTTTTCTATATACTACTCACAGTATCGATACATATAATATTGAAGTGATGATAAAAGGCACTTCTCTCCTTCATGCAACTAGCTTTGGGCTACCTAAATATGTGAATTGGCAAAGCTCAGGAGGGAGTGCGAGGCTATGCATTCTGGTTGCCTGCTCACATATGGTGTGATTATATGCATTCTGCTTGCCTGCTCACATATGGTGTTGATTATATGCATTCTGGTTGCCTGCTCACATATGGTGTTGATTATATGCATTCTGCTTGCCTGCTCACATATGGTGTTGATTATATGCATTCTGCTTGCCTGCTCACATATGGTGTTGATGGCAAATATATGACCTTATCTCCTATTGGAAGATATGAGAAAATATATTTGTGAAAAAGTGAATGATGAGCTTAGAATAGGGTGAAATTAGGAAAAATAGGATGCCTGAAATACTGTTATGTAGAAAGAAGCAGTGCCTACGTGCTCCCTGAGATGTGATCTGAGAATGTTGCGATTGCCGGCAACTTAAAAATGAGGCAGTGTTAGTCTGTATTGAATTTGATAAGAAACCACGACCCAGCTGTTATATAGGATGTGATAGGCACCAAGACTAGATAGGGAATCTCTTCTTGTAGCTGGTGTAGTGCTTAGGAGCCTGCGGGCATAGCTAGCACTTCCACACTCCCATCAGCAGTCCTTCGAGCTCCTCCATCCAGGCTGCCGTCGTATCACCCCCCCCCCCTCCCCCAAGCTTCCAGTCCACTCCAGTCTGAGCACCCACAGCAGGCAGAAATCAATATTCTGAGCTGATTTAGTGTTCGGTTCGGGGACAAGTTGGAGAGGGGGGAGGTATATGGAGGGTGGTGAGGACATTGGACTTTGAGAGTGGTCATTATTTATCAACAGGGGGGATGGTAGGTTTTCGCGCTGATGCGCGAAAATTTTGTACACCCCCCCCCCTTTTACACCTGCTTCTTTTTGTGCCCCCCCCCCCGCGCTGGAGTCGCGGAGAATTTTCACACTCCTCTTTGATCTATAGTAGCGTGCGGGCTTTTTTGCTAAAAAGAGGGCAAATTTTTTTAGCCCCCTCCTCAAGAGGATTCAAATTTTTTTAGCCCCCCCTTGGGAGGGATCTGAATTTTTTTTACGCCCCCCCTCAAACCCACCACCCCCCTGTTGATAGATAATGACCACTCCCTTAGGGGGGCTGTGCTGGTAAGAGTGGGGAGTTGGGGTGGGGTGGGGGATATCTGGCAGGCACATCCGCTCGTGGCTCGATAGGAGATAGGACGTAAGTCAGCAGTGCTTCCTGCCGTTAGAGTGCCACATGAGCACCATTACACGGCCACATCCACATTCATACCACTGACTTGAAAATGTAATTCTAGCTCCACGTCTTTCTCTCCCATTTTCATTATCAGCAAATCTGCAATGATTCTCGTTTACATCCAGGCATAACCAGAACAGGTCAACATGCAACTTTTCACATTGTCCAACACAGTGACGCCTACGCAGAGAAAGCTGACCTTCCAGAGTGACAACTGTGGATGTGTTTTTTACAGCTGCTTCTTCTTGCTGGTTTCCCCTATAGGTCAAATGCTAGCAGCTGCATGGCTAATGGGAGCTGGGAAGGGAAATACTGACTTGTACATGTAAATCCGTCTGCTACGAGTTCACATATCACAGATAAAATGTATATTCTGTACCTATAATATAAATATGTAGATGAAATATTATTGAGTGCCAATATATCTCAACTGTATCCTAGGTCTAGATCTACTCGATTAGAACATTTTGGTTTCTGAGTTAGCTCCTCCATCTGACGAGGTTATCTGGTGATTAATAGATAAAGACTGCATCACCTGGGATTATTACCTTTGTGGGTATCTTTACCTCTTAAATAAGGCCTAAAAACAAGTTTGGCTGGAGGAAGAGGTTTTGCACTGAAGTTCTTGGGAGGGGGAGGGGGGTCCCAGAGCCAGTATGCGTCTTCTATTAGCAAACGGCTTCCCCTGTTAGCATAAAACAAAAAGTAAAACACACTAAAACTAAATTAACATAATTCTTAAGATGTATGTGAACCATGAGACCTGTTGTTAGCTTAGACCGATTCAAAACTCTTGGAATCCAAATATCACAATAATGAAAAACAGCAAATTACAGTAAGTGAGTTAAACAAATACTCCGATTAATATTCATAATGGTTGCCCAATGTAAATTGAACAAAAATGACATTAAAGTTACAACAAAGAGAACTCCCCTTGTTGTGTGCAGTTGTGGTCACACTGGTGCCAAAAGAGTCAAGAGAGTGGAAGCACAGTAACTATTTTGGACAAACCGGAAATCCTTGTTCTTTCCCTTTTTAATGAGGCATTAATGAACTTCCTTTTGCCTATTGAAGGTCTGTGACGAGCTTCTGTTACCAATGTTTTTGAAATTAATTGGACAGACCTGCATATATTGTGTCTTAAGTATGGTAGCATCAGTGACTACTCTCAAAGATGTGTATCTATAGTGTTGGTTCTACAGGCATACAATCGGTCGGAATAGCCCTAATCCGACAATTCATGATATATCAAAAGTATAGAAAAAACGGTTGGATTGGCACTAATCCTTACACCTGTAAAACCAGGGCTTATCAAGAATAAAGCGGGTATTCCATTGTCATTGGTCAGCTGAATCTTCACTAAGCCAACCAATTTTTTCTATACAATTGCATTTTCAAAAACAATCCGATTAGCAAGAACTCGGCCGACCAGTGGCCGTGGAATACCCACTTAAGTAAGAGGACACTAAATCACTTACAACAATTAAGTCATGGAATCGTATACAAAGATGGCTGCAATATATTTCACCTTATATTACCAGAACAGCAGCAAGGTTGACAGGTGACTTCTCCATTTCTTTAGCACAGTGAAGCTTACACTAACATTGCTCACTTCAAAAGTGTGACAAGTGGCATAACTGTGAATCGATGAAAGTTAAGACGATGCAGGGAGAGAGAAGGGATGTATCCAATTCATAGTTGACTAGCTGTACTCAACCAGCACGAATGCTGAGTGGTGTGCACCATGCATATTATTCGGGTAACCAAAAGAAAGAAGTTAAGTCTGCTGGTTTGGGTACTTGAGTGTCATTCCTGGTCTATATGATCTATCTACGACAGCCTCTCAAACAATAGCTGGGACCAATAACAGACTGAGACCTGCAGGAGCAATAGGAAATATATATTATTATGATTGTTTGGTCACCAACAATGTCTACTGATCTAACCTGCAGCCTCTGTACCTCGTTAGTCTTCTGCTTCAGTCAACATGATTGGTAAATATTTCCAAGGCAGGACAACCTAAGGGAGTGTCTAGTCCTTTCAGTGTGACATTTTATCTGAAGTTTCATGTACAGGCTACACCAACAGCAAGTAGTTTAACAGTGTTTTCCTGGAGCATGATAGGGAGTCTTCTAAACTATCAGGTAGATATGGTGTATGAATGCAAACAGTCGTACATCATGAAGGCAAGACTATGGTTGACTGTACCATGTTGTCCTCGAATGGTTAAATAGACTTCTGCTGATTTATTTGGACAGGGGTACAGCTACCACTAACAAGACTGACATTTGGTGGCAGGACAGGCCTTGGGCGGGGCTGGCAATTCGGGTAAAAGCAGGGAGAGTGGGGACCAGAAAATCTTGTTGCGTCTCATAATATTCAATCACCAACCTGCATTACTTATTTAGTATCCCCCTGAAAGCCTGGGTCCCTGCCTAGGGCATAGGCCTGTCCCTGATTTACTGCTGAGAGCAGCAACTCGGGTGGTGGCGGTGGGTGGGAAGGGGGCTGAGTTGGTGGGAGCAGCTCAGTCCTTCCAAGGTGCTCATAATGACTAGAGTGCAATGAAACTGTTTCTTAACACTCTCAGGGAAGAAATTTACCTCTATAAAATTATGCATTTTTCATCAAGTCATCCTAGGTGGTAACTAGGTGGTGGCTCCATCATGATGCCATTAATTCATTGTGGTGCCTACCTACAGGGCTGATGATATACTACCAATGGCGGGCATGATGACTAAGAGACATGAAACTTCAGACAGTGTGCTGTTGTTGGATTGCGTGCTATGGCCTCTTGCTCTTCAATGCATGTACCTGTACACTGGAAAAGGAAAACAAGATGGATTGTTGCTCCGGATAAGGCCTGTGCAACCGCCCCCCCCCCTCCACATGGATCCTTCAGCCATCCTTTTTTTTATGAAGATCGTAAAGACGCATCTAGATTGATGTGTATACATACCAAATCTAGCCATCCAGATTTTG
The DNA here is from genome assembly GCA_949317995.1 of Acholoe squamosa. NCBI lineage: Eukaryota > Metazoa > Annelida > Polychaeta > Phyllodocida > Polynoidae > Acholoe > Acholoe squamosa. The sequence goes on from OX439038.1 coordinate 57,953,080, forward strand.
ATCCAAATTAATTAACATCAACTCGTACTAAGCCAGTAAATGCTCAACATTCTTTTTCCAATAGCTCTCTAAAACAGGGTAATAGACGGAGATTGCACTCTAAGTTTCCAATGAACTTGAACCGCAGGACACCAAAGTAGATGGATACCTACCCGGGACCAAGCTGAGGCCCCTTTATATATAGTTTATTTTAGAGGGGTATCCCTCATTCATTGTCCTTGTTACATTCTGTTCAAACTATAACGCCACGTTTAATTACGAGATGAGCTCAAGGCGATTTCCATGACTTGCTCAGGTAAATCCTAACAAATAAGCCAGAACTTAAAAAGACATTGTGCCTTAATACTCTGAACAGTTTAATGTGCATTTCATAATCCATCTGTAGGCAGGATTGGGAACCCTAAAATAAATTAAAATTTCCCATATTGTATATTAAGTAGTTTCACTAAAACATAAGGTCACCACCGTACGGTATCATTTACGACTCACGGATCTGTATATGACCTTTGTCAACTGCTTCTGATTATCACCTAAATTGACAATTACTGAGGTAGGCCACACGTCTGTGACCCGGATTCATTATAATTATCCAACTATAACAGACCTAATCAAGCTCTAGATGTTTATCTCCTGATGGTGGTCTGTGTGTATGGTTTGATGATTTCTGTCTCTGTTTATTTTATCAGAAGAATATATTCTGAGGCAGCTAAAATTATGTCACTTCCCAGGTCACTTCACATATATTCTTAGGATTATACAAAATAGAGATAATGCCATATATTATGTAGTGATAAGGCGTGCGCCCACTGTGAGACTAAACCTTGTTGCAACTAGAAATTTCACAGGGTCTGCAGTTGCATCAGACTAACTCACCACCCACATATATGATTATCATGTGACATGTATTGGGAAAGGGGGATTTCTTGTACGCTGCACTAAGACCCCTTTTCGCAGAATGCATCAAATGTTGCTTTTCAAGGGATTGCAGGAATGACGAGTTTCATAGTAGGGTCCACTATTCAACAGACCATACAACTCCCTCCATGTGTATCTAATTCTATGCAACTATAGCTCAAAATCGCACCATGCGTTGCTTCGTGGACCCGCCGCTATTCTCATACAGACAGTTTATAGTTCGACCTTCATTGCAAGGTTGGCTGTATGATTCTGTGTGTGGGGGGGGGATAAGTTAGGGGTCACTAGTTCAAGGTCAGGCCAAACGCCAGTAGATCCAAATTCCGGGTGGTTGTGTTTGTGGCCCAGTTGTGGCTGTAGGGTTCACGAGAGATTAAGTCAACATTGGTGTGACATGATATGCACCATGGCTGGTGAGAATCGAGTTGGTGCGGGCATCCTGCTAGCCATTTCTCAAACGCTACGATCCTACCCCTCTCGCTCCAATTTCAACCACCCCTACGATCCAGTCCAATTGTAGTGATTGACCCTGGGTGATTATGTTTTACCTACGATTGCCTATTCAAATGCATGCCCTTTACCTCTATATCTGCACCAGTCATAGTGATTGACCCTGTACAATTAAGAATTCCCTTCCGATCCAGGACAGGTCAGTACGATTTGGGGGTGCTCAAAACTTAGCTTCTGAGAAATGACTTCCTGGACGACTATTGTATTATATTGGGCATGTGACAGAGATCACAAATGACTCGGGGTACATGTATATGAACCGTATTGTTCTTTCAAAGTTGTGTCTGGATTAATTAGGGGAGATAGATTGTTGATTGGTTGATTTAACATCCCAGCTCAATCCAAGTAACATAGGAGACATCCTAAACGTTTGATCGGACATTTAGCCTTGGACAGGTACATCGATATTCACAATATCGAAGCATCGCTATTATCAAAATAATGAATATCGTATCGACATTACTGCAATATCGATACATGAAAGTGTCTCATTTGAAAAATATGAAAACCTTTCACTCAATACCCTGACATCTGATGACATGTATAGGCATGTTTTGTATCAAATTAAACCTTATGAGATAACTGATACAATGAGCAACATTTGATCTGCATTTTCACAATACTGTTGGGGTAATCACAACCAAAATGAATTTGGTCCTTAAATATCTATACCTCTGTTCAAGTAAGGCCCCTAAAGTCTGTTACAATGGCATTGTTAGAGTGGGGGGAGCAGAAGGGAGGGCAGTATCAGTAAGCACAGATCAGTAAGCACATTATTTTGCCTCTGGACACCTGGTTCCTGTTTCCTGCTTTAGTTGGACATTAGACAGCAATAACGGAAACAATCCAGACAGCAGTGTATAAAACACATCCCCACCACCATGATGAGAGCAGGCAAACCTGTTGTCTGAATTCTATTGTTATTCCTGTATTTTATCTCTTTTTCTTTCATTTATAACATAGCTTTCTTTCAATTTGCATTTTTTCATACACCGAAACTATATAGCACACATGTATGTGTTCATTTACAAATACAATGTCTTTATCCACCGACAGCCATACTAAAGTGTAGATGTAATATACTGTGCAGGACTGAAAGAACTAATACAGGGTTCTTTGACAGTAACCTATTTGGGCTTTGTGTGAAACTTAACGTTTTTACTTGTGATCTTTCTCGAGCTCATTCTCGAGCTCACTTGCTCCTTCCCCCGAGATACAACCGAAGACCAACTCATAAAAATAAACCAATCAGACTGGGTAAATTCTCATGAACCTATGTCTCTATACCCCCAATGACGTCTGAGAAGTATAAATAGACAGTCACTTTTAAACTTTACTGTTCCGAACTGCTACCAGCAATGTGACCTGGCTACTGATATTCCAACCTCACTGAAAGGTGCCGCCAGGGACTGTCAGACATGACCTGTGTTTATTGGCAATTTTGATGAGAGTTCTCGTTGCTCACCTCCAACAAACTAGACTTCACAGAAACAGTACAACAGTACAAATTGTCAATGAGCACCATAATGAGACCTGTTCTTGTCCTGCTGATCTACCCTGGTAATACTGCAGTGAGACTTGAGGACCTCCGGGATTTGAAAAAAAGTTTGGCATTAATGATAGCTGCAGGGACAGCAGCGTTGTACTTTGAATATGAATTTAATTTGCATGTTCATCAAAAGACTGGTCACGCATTAAGACCTTTGAGCCAAATACTGTGTATGAAATTTTCAACTGATTTATTTACAGGTCTTTATTCTTTATGGATGAATTTTTATATTAACTTTCTCAGTGGAATGATTAAGTTTTGGTATTCAGGAAATGCTGTGGACAGTTTTCTTGGATCCCCTTTAAATTCTGTGCAGTGGTTCTATGATTAAATGAGACCAGCTGGGAAGGAGTGCAGCACAATGCCACAGCACGTCCTGCATGGCATTAGTACAGACCAGGCTAAAATTACCCACTAACCAAAAAACAGCAGCACTGAAATGGTCCCAGGGTTTTACTTTACATGCCCAAAGAAGATTTTCGAGATTAAAACTGAAGAAATTGGCAGTGTGATTAAAAACACAGTAGGCAGGTGATCTGTGACCAGGGATCAATCTCCATTGGATTCTACTTTTTGAGGGCAGTTTTCATCGAGGGGTAACCCTGAATCTGGTTGGTCTTTGGGAGGGCTTCTGAGGAGGTTGTATTGTGGTTGTAGTATGGCGTTCCCCAGGAAAGCCCATAGGTGCTTCGGCGCTCTGGAAAAGGCAGGCATTACATTACCATTATCTGAGTTATGCCCGCTGTAATAAAGGTGAGACTTGCAGAAGAAGAGTGTCATGAATCACGATATAGACCAAACCAAGGCAATACTGAGCAGGCAGCTGGAGGATGAGAGGCAGCTCTGCACTAAAAGAGGAGGAGACCACTAATGAATGTGACTGTGGCTTCTTAATGAGTGTCGCTGCCGACGTCTACCCTTCTTCCTTCCTTCCGCCTGACCCCATGGTCGGCTGTCCTGTGAATAACCAAGGGCTGCATTGGACAAACTGCGGCAGCTGCTGTGGGTGGTGAATCCAGCAGTGGCCTCATCCTGAGTCCTAGGCCTTGTATCAAAGCCTGACCCCCATGGGCAGTGAAACCTGATATGTCCGTCAGTGAGGCAACATTTCTCTGTGTGTAAAATGATGTCTGCAGTACCCCTACCCATTTATTCTGTTGATGCTATAGCATTATATACTGCAGTACCATCATTATAGACTACTAGAACGCATACCCTGCTCACTTTGCCGGGTCTCAGCCTGGGTGGGACCCATCCCTGACGTCCACCTAAACGTCCAAACTAAGCTGGCACCTAGAGATCTTTCCCCTTTTTTTATGTCTGTACCTATGAACACGATCATTTGGTTGTCTGCACGCACAGAAGTTCATAGTTCAAAGGGTATCTCGGGAAGCGATATTCGCACGGGTATCCCGTGAGAATAACCCTCCTATTCGCACAGGATTTTCTGGTACACGTGACTTAGAATTCTGGGAAACAGGACTCCATGAGAAGTTCTAGAAAACAGGACTAGTTATTTGGGCAACTGGACTAATTATTTGGGAAACAGGACTATTTATTTAGGAAATGGGACTAATGATTTGGGAAATTTTTAGCACAGGGATTATTATTCCATAAACAGGACAATGTCATCTACCAGAGTACTATGGGATGAAGAAAGTCCCCGGAATTCAGGAAACAGGACATTTGGGAAACAGGACATCTAGAATTATGGGGAAATAAGGCACAATAATGGTAAAAGGGACATGTGGTGTCCCGTGTCTTAGAAAATCTTATGCAAAAAAAAGAATATTATTGTCCTGTGTACAAGTTTTCTTGGTTTTGTCCTGTTTCTCAGATGTCCCGTTTCCTAGACAATCTCAAGCGAATAAGAATCTTACTCGCACGAGATGCCCATGGTAGTATCATTGGCTGGGTATCTCTAAAGGGTCTTTAGGTTTATGACCTGCTGTGGCACCTGTTTCAACCCTGTAAGTGTTACACAGTACTTTGGTCTGCTATGCCCATTTATTGTCATGGTGCATAAATGTAATCAGGGTCAGTATTGGCCAGGTCCTGGAACAAGTCACAAGCTCATAGCCAAACGGATTGCATGATGCATCCACCATGCTGCAATGGCGAATTCAGGCTAATGTTATTAGTGTCTCGTGACAATAAGTGGATTTCATAACCTTGAGGACTTATGCCATTACTGATGGGCTAACATTCATCATCCAGTTAGCGTGTAATTTCCTGTATACCTCTATATCAAAGACGATTTAAATGAAGCTTAGTTAAGACAACCCAAGCAAGGCATGCTATGCAGTAATTACAATAGCAAAAAGCACTGGCCTTGATTCCTGTGACATGCAAGTTGAACGGCCCTGTAGGATTTAAATACGCAAATTGGAGGTCTTCAAAGGCAGACTAATGAAGCCATAGCACTAAGGGACGTATTAAAACACAGCCGGGACAGCAGGCACATAGGCTTTAATATGAGGTAGTGCCTGCAGTATATAGTGCTGTGGGGACTGCATTAGACTAATTGTGCATGTTAGGAGATTGCTGGGATTCTCGTAAAACACGACTGATATTGTGTAGGGGATACATGGTACTGGAAGGGAATCACCTCTGTGTGTGCTGCCTGAAGTATCTAAAGATTGTGGATTTAAAGCAATACTTATGAGTTACTGTGACATCGGGAGGGCCGACCTTAGACTAAGTCCTTTGATATGAATTTATTCAGAAATAGTAATTTCGTTGCAATTAAAACAACTATGAACCCACTTCAAAGGTCCTCTGTGATTTAGAACTTTCAGTATACGGTTGTAGATTTAGGAGGAGTAGGGGGTGATGTCCTAGTTCATATATTTGCAACACGCATTCGCCTTTAGTAAAATGCCAGCAGCAGCTGCACCAATTATAGGTTTGCCAAACAATTAAAATAACGTATGTTGCCCCACTTCAAAGATATAAGAAGTGAGGGATTGTAGCCAGGGGATGAGGGGGGGGGGGTATTGAGAAGTGATCTGTAACGTGAGACGTATCAGAGCAGAGCTGGACAATTGTATAGTGTCAAAGGATTGTCAGTAGAATTTGATAGAAACAAGGGTTTTTGAACCGGCACAATATAAGAGGGGGGCTAAGAAGGAAGCTGCAGAACCAATGTGAAAAGAGACCTGGAGGACATGTAGAGTATTACATGGGGAGGGGCGTACAGCGTTCACTGAAGAAAAACCGAATAACCTATAAGGTCCTAGAGCAGTGCTACAGACCCTGTATACAGTATGAAAGAACTGAGAAGGCCATGCATAATGGGAAGCACCAGTCCCATGACTATGAAGCCACTCTCCTAGTGAGACATGGCCTGAAGCCAGCCCTGAAGCCACTTGGGAACCTCTGCACGAACACCTCCAATCAGCACCCCTACCGGCAACAAACACTTCAAGTACCGTCATTAAAATCCACCCGATGGGGATTTCACCCAGGAAAGGAGAAGGACTGCAGGAGGATTACTTGGGGTGCGAGTGGAAATTCCCAGACAAATTGGAGGATAAAGCGCTGTATCAGCCATTAAAGATAGCTTCAGCACGGAAGCCTGTGCTGTAGGCTGTAGAGCGGGCCAGATAATGAGTTCTAAATGTGGATGACTGATAAGTGAGGATGGAAACTGCTGTTTGCTCCAGCAGCCCATGAGGGAAAGATTAAATGGATTTAAGATTGAAATAGCCTTTCACTACATCTTTCCAATCCAAGTGCCTGCTGCATTTATTTAACGATGATGGCGGTGCGGCCCCTATTCAAAATTTACAAATGGAAGATTATAGAGTCTTACCTCAAATATAAATGACACAGACAGTTGCAATGATTTTAATTGTATGTCACTTAGATCATTCCTGGTTTTCCTAGAAGAGATGTGACTCACCCTCTGTCTAGTGAATCCATACTAGAATAGTGCTTTGTAAAAAGGCAATTACCTGCTATATCTCAGGGGCATGATTTTCAATCAGCATTACACTCAGGTTTATTGTCCATTTCTAAAATAATCCACCTTTCAGCTACATATATATGATCTGCTTGCACTAATTCTTTATTACAAGCCCGGTTGAATTATCCATTTCCATATACTACTGGCTGAATGTGACGTTGGGCCAAAAAAAAATAAAGTTGTGTTTCCAGTTACATGCCTCAAATATCTAGGGTCGGTAGGTCGGATTTTTTTTTTTTGTGTGTTTTAATTTTTCTTTTTTTGATTTTGTATAGAAATGTATGGGGAGACATGTTGGATTCTATGATTTTACAGTAGAGTTATGAAAAACACAAGGAATGTGAAGCTCATGTAAAAAATATGAATGAATGTTATGAACTGTATACCAATAGATAAGGACCTAGATAAGCTCCATGAAAAACTGATGAAAAAAAAATATGAAAATCATGGGAAAAATGCCTAAAAATTGCCAAAAAATGTTAAAAGTTTAGAAAAAAAAAAATCCAGGACCATCCCTGTTTTGCTAGGGTCGGTCAGGTAACTGGAAACAAACTTTTTTTTAGGCCTTTGTGGTGTAGGACTTGTTTCACCAGATTGAATGCATTCAGTTTCAAAGGCAAGACAAAATTGAACATAAATCATCTTGTTATAGACGGATAATGGTATATATGAGTTCATGTCATCCCTGGAAACCATTGATCCAGGTCTTAACGTGCTCCAGTCTTGAGAGTGTTTGGCCGATACTTATTAGAAGTCTCTACGGTAATAAAGGCGGACGGGTGACAAAAAGAGAGGCTTAGTAAATCAAGGTGACTAAAGTATAGTGATGGCGCCCCTAGTCAAACAATGATTAAAGTCTGGGCCGTTATGGGCCTCCATAAGAGGTGCTCGTTATGTTGTCAATGGGCCCCAATGAGAGCAGCTCTGCTTAAGGCCTATGAGGAGGGGATTAATATTCATGGTGCATCGACCATCATATAGCCAGCCCATCCAGCAACTCGTTTGGGATTTTTTCACACTTAGCCATCAAAAGCTCATCTGCTGAGAGTGGCTCCCACGCCTGGAGGAGTTGGGAGTGAACAGATGGAACATGGTAAGGGGGTGGGATATGGGTATGATCGAGGATATGGGTGTGGATTATAGGGAAGTATAGGCTGGCAGGATATGGGTTTGGGGGCATGCATATATCTAAGGCCTAAACAAGAGGTGGGTATAAGTGAAGAGTTCTTAAATAGCTCTGGGACTAAAAGGAACTTCTGAAATGTATAACACAATCCCAGAAATATGTCAGGCCTCGGCAATAGCTGGGGCATGCTTTACACCCTAACCTTATAATGCTGTCTATTGAAAAGAATTATGGATTTCACTTAGTACTAAGAATATTATCCCTATGCAGGGCACTATTCTGGTAATAAGACTAACCCGTTCTCATTAGCATTGAGCTTTATGGGATTCAAATGCCCTGCTTACCCATATGGCATGCTGATTCAGAAGATTTGAAGTGCGATGTGTTTGAAAGTGTTCAGATTTCAGGGAAATATCGTCCCTCTGCTCAAAGGCATGCACGCTTTTGAGACCCCCTGCGCTTAAATGAACAATCACCATAGTCATAATTCAACAATTAAACTTAACTAACACTAAATGTGCAGCCTGAGTATGAGGAGGGTGAGCCTCAAAGAGAAGAGTACCCTGTGCAGATCACATCACGTTTGGGCACCATGAACATTTAACAACTTGCCGTGGCACAGGAGGATTGCTCTATCTATCTTTTATTAGTTTCCCCTTTCTGCTGCATAATCTGTCTGTCGGTGTGATGGCTGCACGTGAATAATACACGTGACAAACACAATAAGTCACGTATAATGGCCGCCACCCAATGCAATAACCCGCTTCCAATAACGAGATAAGAGCCATGTCACCCTGTCATATACCACAATAGGATTGGCATGGATATATATCAAAGTCAACCCAATTCAACACTCTATGTGCTAAAATTATGTACACTTAAGCGCTGGTTCCACAGACCTAAATCGGTCGGATTAGCACTAATCCGACCGATTTTTTCTATACTTTTGATATATTATAAATCGTCGGATTAGGGCTATTCCGACCGACTGTATGGCTTTGGAACCAACGCTTTAGAGTATCTATCTATAATTAAACTAAAAGAAAATTGACAATATGAGAGTTTTCAGTGGGCAAACGTGGAGGTTCATGTTTGGTAATGCCTTATTTTTGTTGGCAATATGAGGCTCCCATTCAGAACCTTTTAGCTCCCTGCCTGTAGCGGCCTTTTAAATTTAACTAGGATAAACAAGTTTCATTGTCAGTGCTTTTTGAACAGTGCACAGTGCGCTGCTATACATGGTGCGGCAGGGAACTCCCATCAGGCTTGGCTGGGCCCACACAATATGTAGGTTCCATCACACCGTGTTTACATTGTTATTAGTTGAGACAGGACCCTGTTAACATGGTGGCCAGAGATTGGGGTCTGTGATTCACTGTGGACACTGGCCCAACATACCCTGCCTACCACCATAATGAATAGGTATGGGCACCAGGAAGGGGTGGGAGGAGGGGGGTGCACTTGGGGCATCCAGGGTGGGACTGCATGATAGGGCTATATACTCAGTGCCAACTGTCTCTATTTTTACACAGATACAATATCTCCTCATTCCCATAGTAAACCCTCTAAGGAAGGTTTAATGCTTTAATGCACTATACCCTACATGATGCATGAATTCAGCATTAGATGATAGCGTACTCGTTATTCATGCTTTATGCTGGCCATCTAATGCGGCTGTTGGACTCCTTGTTGGTTGGACGGCAGGAGAGCTAAACAGTCACTCGTCAGAGCTGCGTTGGTCCATCATGAGGGGAAAATTGAACACAAAGCTAAGAGGTATAGTGCCTCACAATGGTATACATAGATCTCTAAAGGCACACGATTAGACCAATTGTGCTCTGTACAGCATAGCCTTACATCCTAGATTTTCAGTGGCAATGAGATAACCAAGAGTAGCAGAATAACCTTTCGGGTATACATTGTTATAAATACGATAGAAAAGATGCAATGACAACCATTGAACCATCACAGTATATGTGATTCATTTTTGATTGATTGATTGATTTGTGTTTTACAGCACTTTAGCGGCACTAAGTGGCTATCCCGTGCTTCACAGGTAGATAATTTAACAGAGGAATGTGTCAGTGCCCGCGCACATGTGCACCACACACATCCTGAGGGGACAGCAAAGAGGAGAAATAGACCCTTTTAAGTGGGCTAGGGAGGCCCGAGATTCATTTTTTGAGATATACGGAGCATAGAACATGGTGGTGTTGTGCTGGAATATTTCGTCAAGGTACATATTGGGCAGGAGAGTTGGCGTGGGGAGGAGGTCGTGTCCTGAATGGAAAATACCAAATCCACTAACAGACCACGCCCAGTGCCACTGTCAACCCACACTACAAATATTACATCCCTTTTTAGCCGACCAAGGTCCCTGTATCCCCTAAATATATTGATTATGAGCAGGCACACCAGTGGGACCATCAAACATAGACCATGCAGCAGTAAACACCAGCAACCAGCGGCTACATCCATGATAGACCACCCTTGGCTCGACCAACTACCTCTTGTGTACATATGCCTAAAGCCAAGCATTGCAATGTTACCCTTTTCAAATACGTATATTTTCTGTAAGGCAAAAATAAGACTAATTTTCCACATTTGGCTTAGCCTAATAGTATGAGGAAACAGTAAAAAAAAAAGCTGTTGTCGCACGTGGTCGATGTGTATGTCATTCAGGTTGGACACAGGTGATTGGTCGACATTATGGCGATCTACCCCACAGAACAGGAACCACCCATTGCACTGGTATCCAGCTTATCAGCTTATAGATTGCAACTATCAGGCACTTATTATCCTGGCGTGGTAAAAGCTCTTTGGCTTTAATGAATTAATGCAGGTTCTTGTATATGGGCATTATATGAACAATAAGTAGATAATGAACTAAGTAGTAAATTCGTATACATATATAAGTCTATACATCACATCTGGGAAGGACATCCAATCCCTGCAGTTTCTCATTTCATTAGCGGCGGAACTCATATTGCCTGAGAGGATGAAAATATATTGGATAGAAAGAGGGGTTATATATTGGTTGAAGGGGCGAAGATTGAATATTCAATGACACTTCCCAGATACACTGTACATATACAGGGTCATGTCTACTAGCGAATGGAACATACTAAATCAAACTGTGCAGAATGTAATAAAACTGTCCTGGAAATTCTTTCTTTAAAAGTGTAATAATACTGTGATGTTTGCTTGCTTCCTCTATTGGTGATAATATGAGGTGAGTATTGCACATCTAAAAAAAAACAATTATCCAAGATCTATGTCCAGCTGCCACATCATCATCACAACATCACATCAGTGGACCCTGCATGCAGCAGCTAGTACTGATAGTGAGCGATAAGAGGATAACAATGTCCGCAACACAAATGACACATGTTTAAGTAGTTAGTTGCAAACTGCCAACATGGCTTTTAATCCATATCTAACTTTTAGGCATCGAGGCCTCTTGCTTTAGGCCAGTCTTGAGAAGGCTGTGCTACCACCAGAAGATCTATGCTTATTTAGTTTCACCTTTAACCTAGTAGCATACTAAAAGAGACACATCAATGTTCCTATGGGGAATAGTGTTACATGTTGTGGATAATCGAAACAAGCTGCTGTGCAGACCATCACGTATTGTAGCACTTTACAATAGGAAACACTACCATTATAACATATAGATACAGGAGGTCGTATTGTATGCACCATATTGATGCTGTTTCCATTCTCCTGTGTCCGCCCTGGAGGATACTAGTCCCAACTAACACACTGCACGTAGGCCCTAAGCCTACCCATATATGGTGACATTATGAGCTCTATCCCAGCAGCCCTGGAGGGGTCGGATGGAGCTATGGGCATGTGGATGGGGGGTCCCCCATGTCACATGTCGATTTAAAAAAATGGTCATGTCACTTAAATCCTCATGTCCCATGTCACCTCTAAGAGCCTACCATGTCCCGTGCCAAATTTAAGAAAACACCTATGTCATGTCACTAATTTGTTTAACCACATGTCATGTCACTAAGGCCCATGTCGACTTTAAGAAATGGCCAAGTCACCATGTCGAATTTAGTGGTCCACACCCATGGCTATTGCTCATCTCACTTCCTATGTAAGGGCACTCCCTGGGAATGGAACGTAATACGGATTGCCAATGTTAAGAGATGGGAGCAGTATTATAGAAACATACATGTAGAGTATGAAAAGACTGTTATTGTATGATGGTTGGTCTAGCAACAAGTCAACTACATGTATGAAGGTGCATAATGAGGACTGACATGCGGTACACCGTTGGTTTATACAGGAGAGGAACTCTGGGCAATGCATTTTCCTTGGTCAGAATGAATCTCATTTAGCTGCAGGGTGGACCTACACCCTGCCATGTTTACAGGGCATTAGGCTTCCACGTCAGCCTATCGGAAATCAACCCAGCCAAGGCCACCCCAGCCTTCAAACGTGCCATCAATCCAATCATCCTTTGAAGTCCCTTCCAAATCAGTCTCAGCATGAGAAAATCATGTTGCTCGTTTATTTTTTCCCTACCCATATCCTTTATTTTTTAGTTCCCGTTGCCTCTGCCGTAAATCAAATCCATATTGGCTTTTCCATCAAAGCCTGGTGACAGCTAAGACCTAGAAAAAAAGGTTCGTTTCCAGTAACATGATCTGAAATGCTAGGGTCGGTAGGCCGGATTTTTTTTCTCTCTTTTCTTTTTCTTTCAAATCTTGCCTTACCCTCACCTCGGAGGAATCTTCCTCCTGACCAATATACGCATGTTATATATCAACAGAAAGGTAATTTCAAGGAGAATTGGTGTGGAATTGTGGCCAAGATACAAGGTTGAAATATTGTACCATGATAGCTCATATTGGCCACTAGCTGGTCTGGAGCTGGTCCCAGCGACGCACATTGATAAGATGGGACCAGCATGTCCCTGGAAGTGGTTGTTAACCAGGGACAAGGTACCCATCATGGTATGTGTTATCGGTGGGTTTTACCTCAACCAGCATAATTCAAAATGGCGGCTCCACTAGGCCTCCATACTGAGTCCTATACAATAGGCATCTTTTACGAGAGGATACTTTAAAAAAAAAAACACTTTGAAAAGCCATTGATTAGAACAGAAGTTGTATCACTTTGAACTTTTCTAGAAAACCCATGAATTCTGGTTCTGTCTTAAATGCAGGGTGTGTATTATATAGACAGAGTTCAACGATGATTTATCATTTCAAGCTGTTTCTTCACGCATGGATGGCAGGCTGTCTCCCACGAGGCCGTAGGCTGAGTGGGAGACAGAAAAATATATACGCATTTGGAAGGGTTGCGATGAGTACCGGTAGTTGAACCGCCCATTTTTCATATTTAGTTTAGACACCCTCCCTCTCACTGTCAAGTTTTTTTTTTTTGTTTTTTTTTACATTCTTTATCAAAATGCCGCCCCCCCACCCACTATATCTAACAAGCCCCCCCCCCACACCGTCCAATAAATGACTCGTTTTCTTAATTAGTGATTATGTCTCTATCCATAGGATCATCCAAAAATCTTTTTACCTGTTAATGATAAATTGTATTGATGTACAGTCAATACAAATACTTGCCAGACAAAATGCCTGGGTGCAACCTTGGGACCCTGACCTGGGCTACATTTTGTTTTTTACAGCTTAGAAATCGGACTATTATAAAAGAATTTACAGCCTAAAACATAAGGCATAGTTCATTTCAGTCTGTCACAGTTTTGGCAAAAAAAAAAAATAAATGGGTCAGGTCGCCAGAAAGCAGTAGATTTTGTGTTTTTGGGTCATTTTGGACTTTTATGACTCTGGAGAAAGAAGTTGTAAACCAATCTTGTCTAACATAGACTCATTTGATAGAGAACACTTAGGGCTATCAGAAACATGTAAATTTGTGGTCATCCATCAAAAACTTTAGGACTTATAGCCTGCCGAAGTGAAAAAACGGCCAAATTTGTTCTTTTTTATACTTTTTGTATTTTTTACAAGTGTCCTGTATTGAATAAAGAACACTATAGAGTATCCCAAAGTTGTTTTTTGTATTGTATATGATCATAGGTATCATTTCCATAAGGTTTGGACATGTTACTAAGTGAGAGTTTTTCATGATGTGCCTTTAAAAATGGAAATCTGTAATTTGTAACGTCCGGTACCTAAATCTCAATCGGTTATAAAACATGGAAAAAATGAAATATCAAAATCTTTGTTATTACCCATATTACGCCAGAAAGCAGTAGATTTTGTGTTTTTGGGTCATTTTGGACTTTTATGACTCTGGAGAAAGAAGTTGTGAACCAATCTTGTCTAACACAGACTCATTTGATAGAGAACACTTAGGGCTATCAGAAAAATGTAAATTTGTGGTCATCCATCAAAAACTTTAGGACTTATAGCCTGCCGAAGTGAAAAAACGGCCAAATTTGTTCTTTTTTATACTTTTTGTATTTTTTACAAGTGTCCTGTATTGAATAAAGAACACTATAGAGTATCCCAAAGTTGTTTTTTGTATTGTATATGATCATAGGTATCATTTCCATAAGGTTTGGACATGTTACTAAGTGAGAATTTTTCATGATGTGCCTTTAAAAATGAAAATCTGTAATTTGTAACGTCCGGTAACTAAATCTCAATCGGTTATAAAACATGGAAAAAATGAAATATCAAAATCTTTGTTATTACCCATATTACGCCAGAAAGCAGTAGATTTTGTGTTTTTGGGTCATTTTGGACTTTTATGACTCTGGAGAAAGAAGTTTTGAACCAATCTTGTCTAACATAGACTCATTTGATAGAGAACACTTAGGGCTATCAGAAAAATGTAAATTTGTGGTCATCCATCAAAAACTTCAGGACTTATAGCCTGCCGAAGTGAAAAAACGGCCAAATTTGTTCTTTTTTATACTTTTTGTATTTTTTACAAGTGTCCTGTATTGAATAAAGAACACTATAGAGTATCCCAAAGTTGTTTTTTGCATTGTATATGATCATAGGTATCATTTCCATAACGTTTGGACATGTTACTAAGTGAGAATTTTTCATGATGTGCCTTTAAAAATGGAAATCTGTAATTTGTAACATCCGGTACCTAAATCTAAATCGGTTATAAAACATGGAAAAAATGAAATTTCAAAATCTTTGTTATTACCCATATGAAGGGCCCTATCATCCCCTACTTTGGTGAAGAAACTGTGTGTCTACCAGCATTTGTCTCTATATAAGAGCAGGTTATGTGGAATAATTCTGATAAAAGAACGGACGTTACGTAACATCTGGTACTTTTATCATCATGTAGGAGGCAGCCTACTGTGCATGCATAACTCAAATTTGTTCCATTCTGTAATTGAAGTCAATAATAGACATATTGGCCTTGTCATTTCATGTGTTTGTTATGCACAATGGGACATCCTTATATTACTGAGAGCAACTTCAATTACCTCCATATTTCATTATTTTGGTACCGGACGTTACATGACACAAAACAACCAATAAAAATGGAACCGGATGGCCTAGATCGGTATTTTTTGGTCTTCTGAGCTGAGGAGATGTACCTTGACAATTTTGTTAAGTAAAAGTAATTAGAAAATTAGTTTTTCAGGGCCTTCAAGGGCAAAATCTTACACTTTCAGATGACCTGACCCAAATAAATAAATAAATCGGCTCTGTTTAGCTAGGGTCGGTCGGGTTACTGGAAATAAACCTTTTTTTTTCTTGGGCTAACTGACCTGGGTTGGGAAATGGCACGGAAAATGTTTTGCAGATGCTACTTTATGTGATATAGGACAGCCTGATGAGATGACTGCTGATTAGATTTTGAGGGAAAGAATACTACTTTGGAAGTGAAGGATCAGACCTGCTCTTGGAGTTTATGATGATAATGGTGTGGGACCCAAGTAAGCAGTAGCGGACAGATATTAAAGGCTAGGATCTTCCCTTTAGGCCACTCCAAAAAAAAAAAAACCTAGTTTCTCATCAGCAAGTCATGAAAAATGTGACAAGGGAGGATTTTATTTATTTATGTATTTATTTATTTGCCATAACAATTTGAGTGAATGCATCGCAAGTGCATCCCGAACAGCCGTGTGAGAGAAAAACAGCAATTTAAAGGGAAAGTTATCATTGATATTATAAAAGTGTGATAATGTCTATTATTGATAGACAGCTGCATTACCTGGACCATAAGCTTTCATTTGGTACCAAACTTGACTACTTCTGCTCATTGTTTAAAACTCAAATGGTGGTTTTTCTGACAAGGGCGGTGATGAGAAACAAGTTTTTTTTTGAGTGGCCTTATTTCACATTTTGACATTTTTTCCCAAATACTGTAATACGTTGCATATAGCCCGCGCTATATATTATGCAAGGTTACATCCCTGGTTCGCGTATAGAATAGAATTATAATTCATGAGTTTGCCATTCAGTAAGGTTTAGGTAAGCAATAGTCAGCTGCCGAAAGAGGTATCAAAGGGATGCAAATCACTTCCTAAATATTGATGCAAAATGACTCATTGTATTTAAAGCACGAAATGGGACTCAAGTAATTCTAAGTTAACATATAACATATTTCAATGTCAACTACATGGCCAGTGAAATCCCCTCCCATGCTGTCAGTGCCAGACTGGTAATTCTATGGGCAGGCATGGACTTACAAGCTCATGTGCATATGCGCAGTGCTACTGCAGAGCCTGACAGGAGCATCGCCTCTGGATATGCCACAGCCATTCCACTCTAGATAATTAACCATGGCTTCTCCTGAGATAAAATAGGCACAAGAAGGGCTTCCATGCTAAGGGGGGCTTCGCTTCCAGGAAGATCATTTCTAGATTGCACTTTGATAAACAGGAGCAACACTTCCTGCCTCTGATGCTTCCCAGAGACAGTAAATTGAGTCTGTGGTTTCAAATAAATGCAATTACCTCCTCAGGTTCATTCTGGTTCGCAAATCAGTATCGACTTATTAAATCACTTAGTTAACATGAATATTGCTCTCTATTTTATTTGCTTTGGTATCTAATGACAATCAGTCACCAATCAAACTGCACTCGCTGAATGATGGTTGATACATTGTTTTGTAATTTTATGTTTTGATATTTTGGGTTGCTCGCTGATGGCAGCTGAGTGACTCATATGAGATACAGCTGATGTTCTTATATTTGTTCTTATATTTGGCAGTACTTGACAAAGACCAGAACTCATACAGCTTTCTTACCACTCCCTTCAGTTTAACCCTCTAGGCGTTGTGTTAATATTGTACTGGTTTATACCACTCTTGGCTGTAAAGACAAAGGAAAAGCATATATATATATATATATATATATATATATATATATATATATATATATATATGTAGGGGTTCGTTCCCCCGTCGGGTGCGCAGAGCCTTCAGAGGGACTGTTCACTTGGTTGTGTCACTCCCCCTATGTATACCATACCGATCCAGGGTAGTTGGAAGGTGGAAATGTCAGTGGGGCCGTGTTGGTGACAGGGTATGTCAGGCCAGGGGATGTAGCTCAGCGGTAGAGCACTCAACTTGCAAGCGAGAGACCCGGGTTTGAATCCCAGTGTCTCCAGAGACGTTTTCACTGACCACTACATATATATATATATATATATATATATATATATATATATATATATATATATATATATATATATATATATATATATATAATACTTGGAAATTGCCATCTGTCTTTCATAAGTTTCTCGGGTTACAGAAGAAATAGATTATTTCCGTGGACTTTTTCTAACACATGCCTTTACTGTTATGATGCATGAACATAGCTCTGGCGAGTAAAGCAATAATGCTATGCTCGGAATCATGCAGTCTACAAGTTGTTTCCCAAAGGGAAGACGTAGTAGATCAACACTACTATTTTGGTGTATCAGGAGTAAGTGAGTAATAGATGTTTAACGCCATTTCGACAACTAAGGTCATATTCATGGCGAGAACAACTAAACTACATATTTCACAATGGGATGTGTCGGTGACCGCGCATATGTGCACCACACACACCTTGAGGGTGTATCAGGACGAGAAGGTCATAATTAAGGGTAAATCCTATATACCGATGTACCTGGCGCGCCTATATAGAAAGCATTATATAGGTATAGGTCCTAATCATCGTTGAAGTTCTTCTATACTGAGTATCTTAGGCTTAAGAAAAGATGTGTTTCAGGTACCCTGCCCCAAAAAAGGCTTAGGGTACTCTGTATTCCCTTAAGCTCTAAGTGTTAACTCTAGTTTCAAAAGTACTTCACTTTCAGTAGGCCAATCATGGCTAGCATCATGCAGGAAATGACGAAAATCACTTCTATTTCCAGTTAGGTATTCATATATCCCCAGGGGCATTTGTCATATATATCTGGACACCGATGGTGACAGTTGGGGTGATGGGTGTGCAAATTTTCCAAAGTGCTGAGGGATGGGAATTTTCCATGGGCCATTTTTCTCCCCCTCAGCAAGCAGGGACTGTAAAAAAAGAATATTGAGTATGTACATAGTACTGGGGAGAAGTGTGAGGAGGGAGGTGGGGTGGTGGTGATGGTGGAGATAGCTGTGGACTTGTTGTGTGCTGTGCTTCTTAGGCATGTAATATCCTGCCTGTTGTTTTAATGGAGACGCGTCCAGCCTTATACCAACATGATAAGATGGTGCTGTACTATCAGCCTGGCATCACACCACCCCTATGCTAACATCGTCTCTGCCAGTACCAGCAGTCAGAATACTGCATTTTTACTCCCTGCTCACATCAAGGGGAGGGAAATTATTTCTCAGCGGAGAGCTCGTCCTTGTGGAGGACAAACACAATTTGTGTCTACAGGCCTCAGTAGTATAGTATGTATCGGAACGGGACTATAGCTAATCTAAGGATATTACTCACTGGAGATGCAGCCAAAATGGAGACCTCTGATTGGTTGGCTGTCCACACGTCATACCGTCAGCTGTATGCAAGCAAGTAGTTATGTGACCTTATTAGCATAAAGAGGTGTGGTTTATTATGTAGATGAGGGTGTGACTAAAGTGAGATATTTTTTATATAAATAAAAAAAGGCAAGCTGAATACTTGCCAAGAAAAAAACAAAAAAAAAAACAATGAAATATTTGAGGGGGGGGCCTTGGGGTGGGGGGCCTTTGGGAGGGACCATTGGGTTGGGGGGCACCCCTTTTTTTTTGGAAACCTGCCCCTTGGGTAGGGGAGGGTTTACTAAAAATAAAAACTTAACAAATTTATTTTATTTTTTTTTATTTTGATGAATAATATTTACACTTAATTATCTACAAGTTGCTAAATACAAGTTCACACTCTCTACATAACATAGTCGAATGACAGAACCCACACATTGAGATGTACACATTCAACTTTTGTCATAATTCAGACTGTATATGGTGTAATCTTGGTGTACAACTTAGGAGCAAGTACCCTCTTGAAATGAAGGATAGGTGTAAGCCATATTTCCCATCCACATCTCATCGATATTACAAGTGAAATCCACTGAAGTGCTATACCAAGTACTCCATTCAGTTTGTCTGGACATGATACTTCTCAGTTGAGCAGCTGGTACACCGGGGTAAGGAACTTTGCTACACAACATTCGGTCGCCACACTTTTGACAAAAAGAGTCGAATGTTCCCTTTGAACAATGACACATCTTTCTCAAGAAGTCTGAGCTCTCTTCCAAAATAGAAAGCAACGTGTTGATCGATTCTATCATATATCGCCTTTTGACGAAAGCACATAAGTTCTCGTTATGGAATTGATATACACCTATAGCTCTATCTGTGGTGGTACCAACCACTCTTTGAAATGCATCTTTGAAACACACACTCAATGAATCAAATACAACATTAGAAACGAACACTTTATGAACACCTTGGTTTAACAACGGGGCCTTAAAGAACAACAAATCTGATGCATCTATTATTTTCCAAGTGGAAATGGGATCGCAAGTACACATTGTCTTGTTTTGTTTTTCAACACTGATACACGAGGTAAGTCGGTGGACACAGTAGATGAAGTTAATACAACAACAAAGGATCAAGGATCTCTGAGGAGCGTTCATCAGGTTTTCGTTGTTCACAGAGTCTGTCATGTGAGTTCCTATGTCGGATTTCAAAATGGTCACGTTCTTGAAAACAGGAGTCATTTCTTCGAAGTATTCACATAGGTGAGGAGGAGTAGTATTGTCCACCTGAATCAAACCGAACATTTTCCCGTCTTTCACAGAGGATATGATGTCACTCTCTGTCATGGGATTTCGAACCGCTTTCAAGTCGTCGCCCTTCCAGTGTTGTTCGGACGCCATAACCTGCGGATCCTGGCATTTCATCTTTCTCCATTCACACTCCCATACGACGATCAACTTGTGACCTAGAGCGTTAAAGTAAGCTGTTACTCTAGCTGTTCTGTCACGTTTCTCGTCCCTGTCTGAAGCACACGGATATCTGTGCAGCGGTATACACTCGTGAGCATGGAACCAACACCCGTGAAATTGGAAAACGGTATTAGAGAGCGGGTGAAAACCGTCTACGCGAATTTTTCGGCAACCTAGAGATACCTCCCCTCCGTTGAAAGTGTGGCGAAGTTTCACGCTGTGGGTGTGCTCCACGTAGCGTAACCATTCTAAGGTGCTCTTAGAGTGTCTTTGCCTAATTTTCTCTTTGAACTCGGTCTCGGGTCGTCTCACCAGGTAATAACCTGTGCAGTGTACTTCGCTCATGCAGCGCAAGTACAGAGAGTTAGCGTCTACACCTAGGATATGTTAGTACATTCTCGCTTCTTCGCAATACTTGTGTTCCCTTATCAGCGTGGCACCCTTCTCGTGAAATCTATGGAAGGACCCCCGACCAGATTTCTTTTTATCAGAGAGTGGAGGTGGGAGTCGAACTGGTGGAAGGTCACGAACAAGGTCTCTGTGGTTCGAAAAAGGAACCGTAAAGTCAAACCCGGAAGGGATATGCCGTCTTTGAACATGTCAATGTTGCGCTCCCTGAAAAAATTGATTATTCAGTGCCTCTATGAAGGGTTTCATGTCTTTGTTGTTGTAGTGGATCAAGTAATCTCTGAAAGTTTGCATGTTCTGTTCGGACCAAACTTTTTCACATTCGGCGTAGTCAGATTCAGACATCTTGGTGCCAGTCAGTTTGCTGTAAAATGCAGATCTTGGTGGTAGTGTTCTGTTTTCCAGTTTCCTGGTAGATGTCATCCATTCATAAGGGAAGTGCCCTTTGTGCTTATTTGTGGTGAAAGCTAGTAGATAATTCGCATAGTTATAACCAGGGGCCAAATAGTTTACTACGTCCAAGAAAACAGTGTGCAGAGTGTAAATCGCCAAGTATTGGTTACTTCTCTTTATGACCCTGAATTCCAAGTTCTCTCGGTCTTTGGAGGAGAAGAACGAGTGAAGCTGTACTTTGATCATATATAAGTCATAACGTCCCGAGTTGAAACCTACGACCGGAACTTGGCGGAGATATCTCAAAAGTCTCTTCTTCAGTTCAACTAAAGGGTGTCTTGTCCGAGTTTCATTGAAGTCGAGCATATAGTCGGCATTCAGTCTAGGTGGAGAGCTTCAGCTATCCTCTCATCTAACTTCGCTAAGGTCG
Organism: Acholoe squamosa; assembly: GCA_949317995.1. Taxonomy (NCBI): domain Eukaryota; kingdom Metazoa; phylum Annelida; class Polychaeta; order Phyllodocida; family Polynoidae; genus Acholoe; species Acholoe squamosa. Next base: position 57,974,755 of record OX439038.1, read on the forward strand.
GCCGGTAAAGTTCTAGCACTGCTTCCCCGATGACCTTGGCGGTGTCGTTTATGTAATTCAAAACTTTATCCAACAAGGGGTCTGAATCTGTGTCGGATTGTCTCACGAATTAGACCGGACCTTCGCTTCCTGGAAAGTCGGATGCGACGCTAGCCGACAGAGGGACGTGTTCCCACAGGACTGACACATGTTTGGTCGACGGTTCTTTGGCCAGTCTGAAGAGAGCTTCTAAATCGAAGGTAATTTTGTAAGGGTACATTTTTTAATTTCTGTCGGGAGGAAAAATGGAAAAATCTGCTAGTGCTTCGAAAACCGTTTTTGAATTTTGGTAGATTCCACAGACTTGTCTGCAAGGGGAAAGTTGGTTCCTGTGCCTTTTCAGTAAGAACTTAGTCGTGAACGCCGACTTACACTCGGTACATTCATAGATGCCAGCGTATTCATTGAAATCCGTAACAAGGGACATGTGCAAACCATGTGTCGCGGACAGGTGTAGGTTGACTTTACCTTGGGTGGCCGATGTTTTGGAAGGTGGACTGATCAGGGTAACTCGGTTTTTCAGGTTCTGACCTCTCACTTTACGGGTGGTGTAAACCGCTATTTGTATATTGGATATTGGATATGCAGCGAAAGACGCATAACTTGTCCCTGTTGGGAAAATCTAAAACACCGCCTCTCTTTTTAAGTCGACCCGAATGGGTAACCCTGCCCCCTATGGGGAATTCTCTGGGTCCCATGTAAACGCAAAACATTCAAATTGGTGGAAAAAAGAACTTTCCACTTGGTGTCAGAGTCGCAAAGTTTCTGTACTTCTTCGGAAGTGACAGTGTTTTCCATGAGGGAGAGAAGCTTTTCTAAAGTTTCTGAATTAGTTATGGTGGGCAGGGGTTGTAAAAGAGTCGCGTTGTTTAGGGAGGCGTGAAAGTAGTGTAGCTTGTTTCTGTTTTCTCTGTTGTAAAATTAACCCTACTGACAAACCCACTTTGTATCTGAATCTTTGCGTGATGTGAATCTGACGCATAGTATCTACAACGTCACTCAACTCACCGGTTGGTAGTCTTAAGTTTGTTACACTCACGCGACTCCCATGTGTCCTGACTCCTGTTTGTATTGCGGGCCAATTCCTGGTGAACATTTCCTCACCCTCCGGTATAGTGCATATTATCGGAGGAATAGTCACTCCGTCCAGAGATTCGCGTCGACAGGTGATTTATTTTGCAATTTCCTCTGCTGCATAGAGAACAAAATTTAGGTATTACCCTACATTTTTCTGTCATAATTGTACACCCTTTTAAATTTTTTGAAACACTTTTCACAGATATGATGATCCATTTTCACTGAGTTACTTATATGTGAAG